>JAEBUQ010000011.1:0-2642693 GCA_023014435.1 Amanita fuliginea | reverse complement strand
TTTTCCTTTCCAAGGTATTAGCTATACATTTCCTTTTACGTTCTCCTTGTTCTTTTTGTATATAAAGACTCTCATGTATGTCTCTTTTCCTTAGTTCCAACTTAATCGAATTCTTCTCTCAACTTCTGAACGAAAACTCCTCGCTCTTATCTCTTTGAGCTCGTCGTTTATTTGACCTTTGTCATCGTTTGACTTAGTGTCCAGAACCTGTCCAGTAGGCTGGGAGCAGACCGAGACTCTGCTTGCCACTGTTGACTTAGAACGAATCGCGTTGAGAGCATCGATCTTAACACAAGTTGGAACTCACAGAACCGCTCAGTGTTTCTACACTAGCCAGACACCATTGATACCAGAACCTCGAACCTCAGACCCCCAAACGGCTCTGCCCGTTTTAAACGAAAGTATTATCTAGATCGACGAGAAGTTTTTCCATCGACTACTGGAACAGGGTGGTATTTCCGCTCAGGAACTAAGAAGAAGAACGAATCAGTACCAGCATCCCTCTTTGAAGGTGATTATATTGAAGGAGACGGAAAGGAAGTCTTCCCAGATAACGTTTGGATCGAGTGGATCAACAAAGATCTAAAAGAGGACTTTTATTCTCTATTTTATCCACCCACTGAAGAACCAGAATCCTCCTGGTGGAACGAATTCATCAGTCTCTCTGGAGCACCACCACAGGATAGATACGCACTTCAAGACAAAGGGATACAGCCTTGGAGAGACTTCCTAGAACAGAAACAGATCGAACAAAGTTTATTTGGAGATCCAGAATCAGGGAAGAAGAAAGACGAAACAGGAGAACCTACAGATCCAAAAGAAGAAACAGAAAAGATGGCATCTGACGCAGCAGCACCTGCCTCTAAAGGAGATATCAAACCGCAACCTATGCGTGTTTTTACAGGAAAACGAACCGAAGCAAAGGCTTTCATTGGAAGTCTTGAAGATTACTTTGTTTTAAATGACGATAATTATAAAGGCAAAGCACAGAAACAGATTCGATTTACTCTTGCCTGTCTTGGGCAGGAACTCGATGATTGGAAAGTCCTGATCAAAGATGAATTAGATAATGAAGAAGAAACAACCCTTACTTGGACAAATTGGGCAGAATTCAAGAAACGTTTCCTAGCCGATTGGGGTGAAGTTAATAGCGCTCTCAGAGCGCTGAACAATCTAGCCAATCTCAGAGTAGGGGGTGATATTTCAGTCCCTGAATATATCAGAAAATTCCGTATGGAGATCGGTACTTCAGGATTGAAAGGAACAACTGCGCAGCTCCAGGCCTTTGTTAAAGGACTCCCTGAAAGTATCGCTACAAAGATCCTTGAAGCGAATGTTTTATCCATGAAAGAAGCATATGAGAAGGCAGAACAGCTTCATGGCGCTTGGGAAATGATGCGAGCGCTTGGGCGAAAACCAGGACAAGGGAACCGCTCCAATTTTAATCGAAACACCAATAATAGGGGCGGGTTAACCCGATCAGTAAATGCTATGCCCACTGGACGTTTGACAGATGAGCAAAAGGAGGAATACATGAAATCTGGAAAATGTTTCAGATGTGGAAACCAGGGGCACGTTTCAAGGAATTGTCCCAAACAAAACACCACGTCAAACGCCTCCTTCAGGGCCTCCTCATCGTTTCAGAATAAGGGGATCAGATCCATCCCTGAAGATGCACCCAAGGAGAAGAAAGATGACCCAGTTGCAAGCATCAGAGCGATCCTTGCTGGGATGAAGGCCGATGAACGAGAAGGTCTTCTCAATGAACTCGAAAACGAGGGTTTTTAACCCGGAAGCGTCATACAGCGGTTGACACTTCCATAACAAACGGACATTCACAGTTAGCGCTTGATTCTGTAATAGTAAGATCAAATAATGACAAGCGCCTTTCAATTTCTGTGGAGACGTCCGATTTACCCGCTGACACTTCAGCTCTAATCGATTGTGGAGCAGAAGGGAATTTTATTGACGAAGAAGTAACCACCAAGTTATCAAAAGAAAAATTGCGAAAACCAATCAAAGTCAGAAACGCAGATGGAACGGTTAACACTAATGGAATAATCACACATCGAGTCCATATTCAATATTCGATTGGAGGAAAACGATACACCAACTGGTTTCTAATCACTAAATTAGGAGATCAACGATTAATTTTGGGGATCCCTTGGTTAGAAGAAAACAATCCTACTATTGATTGGAGAGATAAAACGATACACCTCATCGATGAACAACGGAATGAAGGAACTATCTGGCAAATGGCATTGGACAATCAACAATGGGGAGAAGACGATTACTGGATCAGAGTTAAAACATCAACATCTCAAGCGTTAGAACATCAGTTGAAAAAGGATGAACCAAGAACGGAACTACCATCAGAATATGGGAAATGGCGCTCAGTCTTTGAGAAAAAGGCATCAGAACGATTCCCAACTTCCAGAACTTGGGATCACGCTATTGATTTGAAAACCGGTTTTAGTCCTAAAGTTAGCAAGATCTATCCGTTATCAATCAAAGAACAGTTGTCGCTGGACGAATGGATTGAAGAACAGCTAGCTAAAGGCTACATCAAACCATCGAAATCTCCTCAAGCATCGCCATTCTTCTTTGTCTCAAAAAAGGAAAGTGGTGCGCTTCGGCCGTGCCAAGATTATAGATATTTGAATGATTGGACAATCAAGAATGCATACCCATTACCCCTAGTATCCGACCTCCTTACAAAACTTGCTGGTGCACAATATTTCACCAAATTAGACCTCCGATGGGGATATAATAACGTCAGGATCAAGAAAGGAGACGAATGGAAAGCTGCTTTCATTACCAACAGAGGATTATATGAACCAACTGTTATGTTCTTTGGCTTATGCAATTCGCCATCTACATTCCAAACTATGATGAACGAATACTTCAGAGACATGATTAATGAAGGATGGCTCATTATCTACATGGACGACATCTTAATATGTTCTCAGAATTTGAACGAACTAGAAGAACGAACAAAAAGGGTTCTCGATCGATTAAAAGAGAACGATCTGTTCCTGAAATTAGAAAAATGTAAATTCGCTGTTCAAGAAGTTGAATTTCTGGGCATGATCATCTCACCTGGAAAAATACAAATGGATCCCATCAAACTCGCAGGAATAGCTGATTGGCCAGTACCATCAACGGTTAAACAAGTCCGATCATTCCTAGGTTTTGGAAACTTTTACAGACGTTTTATTGGAAACTTTGCAGCAATCGCGAAACCACTCACAGATCTAACCAAGAAAACGGAACCATTTGACTGGAATAATGAGCGCCAACTTGCCTTTGACACCCTAAAGCAACAGTTCGCCTCTATGCCAGTATTGTTAATGCCAAATCCTGCAAAACCGTTCATCCTTCAAACCGACGCCTCCAATAAAGCAATTGGAGCGGTACTGAAACAGGCTGATGAATCTGGAGCACTCCATCCATGTGGATTTATATCCCATGCGTTAACACCAACGGAACAGAATTATCAAATTTATGACAGAGAACTGCTTGCAATCATCAAGGGACTTGCAGTATGGCGCCATCTATTACATGGTTCTCCTCACACGATCATCGTCCATTGTGATCACAAGAACTTGTCTTACTACCGAACTGCTCAACGCTTAACACCTCGACAAGCTCGGTGGTCATCATTGCTATCTGAATATGATCTTCGTATTGAACATATACCTGGCACAAAAATGTTCGAAGCAGATGCATTATCCAGACGACCAGATCATATGGGAAATGATGAGGAACAAACTACTGTCACGGTTTTGCCGAATGACCGATTTATTCGACTAATCAATGATGATCTTGCCAGCAAATTAAAGAAATACATGGCAAACGACGATTTTGGACGCATCCTTATTGAAGTTATCACTAAGCAAAGGGCACCACCAATTAAATCCAAACTACAAGACTGGACATACACTCATGGTATCGTTTATTACTTGGGCAGAATTTATGTGCCTGATCGAATTGAGTTGCGCACTCGATTAATTAAGGAGATACATGAAGCATTATCTTCAGGACACCCTGGACGATTGAAAACACTAGCACTTTTGAAGCGTGATTATTGGTGGCCTGGAATGTATAGACATGTCAAAGAATGGGTTGAAGGTTGTGCACTTTGCCAGCAAATGAAAGTCAATACTCACCCAAATTCACCGGCATTAATCCCTATCCCATCAAAAGCTACACGCCCATTTCAGCAGGTCACACTCGATTTCATCACCGATCTTCCTGTTTCCGAAGGCTTTGACTCCATATTGGTCACGGTGGACCATGGCCTTACGAAGGGGGTAATTTTCACCCCTTGCAACAAGACAATCGACGCTTTAGGAACAGCCGATCTCTATATTTCTGAAATCTTCAAGCGCTTTGGACTCCCAGATGTCTTAATCTCTGATAGAGGACCACAATTCTCTGCTAAAGTATTCCAAGAAATACGAAAAGCATTAAGAATTGATCACAGGATGAGCACTGCTTATCATCCTCAAACAGATGGTGAAACTGAACGTGTCAATCAAGAACTTGAGATCTATCTTCGGATGTTTTGTACCAATGAACCCCACAAATAGAAACCACTCTTGCCTATCGCCGAATTTGCACACAATAATCGTTATCATGATACAATAAAAACATCTCCATTCCAACTTATGTATGGAACAGATCCGATCGCTATCCCTACAGCAGCGCTCAAAATGACTGCTCCAGCAGCAGAAGAACGCCTCCAGATGCTTCGAAAAGCCAGAGAAGAAGCTTTAGCTGCTCATGAACTTGCTAGACAAATGGTCGCTCATAGATACAGAGACAAGTCAATCAGATTCGAAAAGGGTGACAAAGTCTGGCTTGAAAACAAGAATCTCCACATTCCGTATCAATCAAGAAAGCTAGCACCAAAACGAGAAGGACCCTTCCAGGTTGAACAAGTCATGGGGCCAGTTACCTATAGATTGAAATTACCGAAACAATGGCGCATTCACCCTGTGTTTCATGCATCGCTCCTCACTCCATATAAGGAAACCTCAATGCATGGTCCGAATTTCACTATGCCACCTCCCGATATGGTTAATGGACAAGAAGAGTTTGAGATTGAGGCTATCCTTGGACATCGAAAACGTGGAGCCGGTTATCAATACTTAGTCAAGTGGAAAGGCTATGGAGCAAATGACAATACCTGGGAACCAGAACGACATTTGGGCAATGCTGCGGATATTCTAGTAGAGTATAAAAACAGAAGAAACCTCTGAAATATTTGGCACAATGACTTATTATCGCACCAACCTCCAATTAAAACATAATATCCGCTATGTCAAAAGATTCTGCAGAACCATTGGACGATACACTCCTACTGTCAAAACCAGATACTCTGTCACGCAGATGTTTGTTCCTGCCTTTAAACATCCTTCTAAACGAACGCTCTCTACATATCAGACATTGAAATACGTCCCAATGATGTCAAAACCGCCCAAAGTATCACGATTACCTCCTCATAAACGAATTCATCCGCAAGGACATACAGAAATTCCATATAATGCCTTGCCAAAGCATCTTCCCCAATACCATCGCCTCTCTTTTGATCTAGGAGAATTGCCCACATTCCAGGAAGCCGAATCACATTATCTTCCAGCATCAGTCCATCCCTGTTTTCAATATGATAACGTTTATCACAGGGTTTGGTTACGACGAACCTTCCCTGAAGTATCAGAAGCTTTACAGAGAATTATTCAATGTGGCAGAGACATCTCCGCGGAACAATGGCAATATGAACGACGAATGAATATAAGGGGAAGTGAAAATTTTAGCCGCACAAGAGCGCAAATGGAAATCGCCCTTGCAACCGAGCAATATTATATTCTTCTGAACCAAGCAATACAGGACAGCATAAACGACCCAGAGATACACGTTACACGACATGAACGCCCTGACCAAATTCGTATTCCACACCCTGACAATGCAAGAATCCGATCAGAACAAGAAGAAGCGGCTAGAAACTCCCATGAGAACTTTCTCAGGACCAGAGAACCTGAGATTGAAGAGATCTTAGCTTTGGACTCCGACGACGAGGTTTGGGATATTTAAACCACACCCAGAGGTCTTGTCCTCTCTCATCTTATCGATACAACATGTCTGCCATCGTCGTCGTCGCCTACCTCGTTGCTTTCGCCTTCGCACTCTTGGTCACAGCCTGTGGCCATTGTTATGATCCTACCTTCGTCGCTGCTTCCCCGTTCCTTGCCACCGCTCATGACCTCCCTATTGAGGTCTTTGTCACCACCACCACCACCATCGACGACTACCTCTTCTCGAATTGGCCCGCCTCCCCTTCCTCCACCATCGCTGACCTTCATCAGCACCCAGACGAGCTCATGGACGTCTTTATTGAGGAAGAGGCACCTCTACCCGCTCCACCTGCACCACCTCTCGCTAGGACCCCTAACGCCACCCTTCTTCGGGCTCAGGAAGCCCTCGCCACCTTCATTGTCGACTATCAGTTATTCGCCGGACCCCTCGATGCCATGCTCAACACCGCCCTCACCACCGACCCTCACACTGTCACAGACAAAGAGCGCGACGCGATCCTTGAACAAACGGTCCAACTTGACTACATTACAAGGACTTTGCAATGGCGGTTTGAGACCGCTAATCACGACATCAATACCATTGCCGAATGGTTAAAGTTGCGCAGGGATCATGGGTGGACGAACAATGGAAACCATGGCTGGGGAACAGGATAAGAAGTCGGTGACTTCTTGCATACGAAGGGGGTAATGTTACAATTTCTTTCCCTTTCGTTTAACGGACTCCTTTATTATATAATCATAGCTATGCGTTTCATGGACGCTTATTTCCTTTTAGCTTTATCCTTCACTTTTCCTTTCCAAGGTATTAGCTATACATTTCCTTTTACGTTCTCCTTGTTCTTTTTGTATATAAAGACTCTCATGTATGTCTCTTTTCCTTAGTTCCAACTTAATCGAATTCTTCTCTCAACTTCTGAACGAAAACTCCTCGCTCTTATCTCTTTGAGCTCGTCGTTTATTTGACCTTTGTCATCGTTTGACTTAGTGTCCAGAACCTGTCCAGTAGGCTGGGAGCAGACCGAGACTCTGCTTGCCACTGTTGACTTAGAACGAATCGCGTTGAGAGCATCGATCTTAACAGGCGTGTGCCTGACAACCAGACGAATTTCATATCCGCCCAGACCGGCCGTTGCATGATTCGAAAAACATAAAGAGTCGTCCCTGCTGCTTCCCGACTCCTATCAGAACCTTATTCGATGGTTATCACACACAGCATGCATAGATCAGCCCGACAGAACGGAATCACTCCTTCTGGCCAGCGCTTAAGCCTTAGAGAAAGGCTTTCTTCGTCGAATCAGTCGTCGCTCACCACCAGGATCACGGACCGTGCAGAATCTCCCACTGTAGACCCAGATTCGTCAATGGTAGATGTACCCCCTAGCCCAGTCAAACCACCCACGCCATCCACCACCAGCGCTACGGTAGACCCAGGAGCCGCGCTTCAAATGATACCGTCGTCCGAACGAACGAGCATGGCTATTACGAATTCGATTGGAATGCAGTTTGCGGATTCGAGGCTGGTCCCCGACGACTGTTGGACCCACCTGACGTGCAGCATTGGAGCTAGAGGAGGCTGGGAGAATATGTTCCATGACACGAACGAGGCATCCACCTTGATGGCACCAAGGGACCCGCGCCTTCGAAACCGGTTCTACCTCGAACTCATCAACAGCTCAGTCTCAGTGGGGGAGCTAGCCTCAGTCGAACGAACACACTTCATGGTTGGACAAGTAGTCTGGCGGACCAATGTGATTGCCGAGCACGACGGTTTTCGAAGGACAATATCCCCTGGGGGCCCTTGGATCATAGTAGGTCGAACTCTTGCCAGATATGCGGTCATCAACAGGGAGGGGACATTGCATCCGAGGCTGGTTCCAGCAGACCAGTTAATGCCCTACTATTCAACGTGGCATGTGGCGCGCCTTCCTGCGGACTTGACGAGTCATGGGGACTTAGAGAGCCTCCTCTGTCATGATTTTGAAGCCTAGGAAACACTGTGGAGCAGTCACCATCGCCGCAGAAGACTTCGACCGAGGAACCCGAATGGCGATAGAAGCTTATATGGGCATTGTGAGCATCGGTGATGGCAGATGAGTTCTGCACTCAGTTCGTACCTGTTTCGTTTTGTTGTTATGGACTCGTTTACTCCGTTCCTTCCCTACGACCTTCGAAAGGATGCTGTCCAGGAGACTCCTATCAGTCGGTTGTTACAATTTCTTTTCTTTTCATTGACGGACTTACTTTATTATATAATCATCGTTATGCGTTTCATGGACGCTCATCTCCTTTAGCTACTTTACCTTCACATCTCCTTTCTTAGGTATTTAGCTGTACGTTTCCTTTTATATTTCTTTTGTTCTTTTACGTATATAAACCTTCTTGTAAAGTAGCTAGACTCCAGTTCCAACTTAATCGAATTCTTCTCTCAACCTCTGAACAAAACTCCTCGCTCTCATCTCTTTGAGCTTGTCGTTTATTTGACCTTTGTCATCGTTTGACTTAGTGTCCAGAACTTGTCCAGTAGGCTGGGAGTAGACCGAGATTCTGCTTGCCACTGTTGACTTAGAATGAATTGCATTGAGAGCATTGATCTTAACACAAGTTGGAACTCACAGAACCGCTCAGTGTTTCTACACTAGCCAGACACCATTGATACCAGAACCTCGAACCTCAGACCCCCGAATGGCTCTGCCCGTTTTAGACGAAAGTATTATCTAGATCGACGAGAAGTTTTTCCATCGACTACAGGAACAGGGTGGTTTTTCCGCTCAGGAACTAAAAAGAAGAACGAACCAGTACCAGCATCCCTCTTTGAAGGTGATTATATTGAAGGAAACGGAAGAGACGTCTTCCCAGACAACGTTTGGATCGATTGGATCAACGAAGATCTAAAAGAGGATTTTTACTCTCTATTTTACCCACCTACTGAAGAACCAGAATCCTCCTGGTGGAACGAATTCCTCAGTCTTTCTGGAGCACCGTCACAGGACCGATACGCACTCCAAGACAAGGGATTACAACCTTGGAGAGACTTCCTAGAACAGAAACAGATCGAACAAAGTTTATTTGGAGATACAGAATCAGGAAAGAAGAAAGACGAAACAAGAGAACCAGAAGAACCAAAAGGAGAAACAGAAAAGATGGCAACCGACGCAGCAGCACCCGCCTCTAAAGGAGATATCAAACCGCAGCCTATGCCTGTTTTTACAGGAAAAAGAACCGAGGCAAAGGCTTTCATTGGAAGTCTTGAAGATTACTTTGTCTTAAATGACGATAATTATAAAGGCAAAGCACAGAAACAGATTCAATTTACTCTTGCCTGTCTTGGGCAGGAACTCGACCATTGGAAAGTCCTGATCAAGGATGAATTAGATCATGAGGAAGAAAGAACCCTTACTTGGACGAACTGGGCAGAATTCAAGAAGCGTTTCCTAGCCGATTGGGGAGAAGTCAATAGTGCTCTCAGAGCGCTGAACAATCTAGCCAATCTCAGAGTAGGGGGTGATGTTTCAGTCCCTGAATATATCAGAAAGTTCCGCATGGAGATCGGTACTTCAGGATTGAAAGGAACAACTGCGCAGCTCCAGGCCTTTGTTAAAGGACTCCCTGAAAGTATCGCTACAAAGATCCTTGAAGCGAATGTTTTATCCATGAAAGAAGCATATGAGAAGGCAGAACAGCTTCACGGCGCTTGGGAAATGATGCAAGCGCTTGGGCAAAAACCAGGACAAGGGAACCGCTACAATTTTAATCGAAACACCAATAATAGGGGCGGATTAACCCGATCAGTAAATGCTATGCCCACTGGACGTTTGACAAATGAGCAAAAGGAGGAATACATGAAATCTGGAAAATGTTTCAGATGTGGAAACCAGGGGCACGTTTCAAAGAATTGTCCCAAACGAAACACTACGTCAAACGCCTCCTTCAGGGCCTCCTCATCATTTCAGAATAAAGGGATCAGATCCATCCCTGAAGATGCGCCCAAGGAAAAGGAAAATGACCCAGTTACAAGCATCAGAGCGATCCTTGCTGGGATGAAGGCCGATGAACGAGAAGGTCTTCTCAATGAACTCGAGAACGAGGGTTTTTAACCTGGAAGCGTCGTACAGCAGTTGGCACTTCCATAACAAATGGACATTCACAGTTAGCGCTTGATTCTGTAATAGTAAGATCGAATAATGACAAGCGCCTTTCAATTTCTGTGGAGACGTCCGATTTACCCGCTGACACTTCAGCTCTAATCGATTGTGGAGCAGAAGGGAATTTTATTGACGAAGAAGTAACCACCAAGTTATCAAAAGAAAAATTGCGAAAACCAATCAAAGTCAGAAACGCAGATGGAACGGTTAACACTAATGGAATAATCACACATCGAGTCCATATTCAATATTCGATTGGAGGAAAATGATACAGCAACTGGTTTCTAATCACTAAATTAGGAGATCAACGATTAATTTTGGGGATCCCTTGGTTAGAAGAAAACAATCCTACTATTGATTGGAGAGATAAAACGATACACCTCATCAATGAACAACGGAATGGAGGAACTATCTGGCAAATGGCATTGGACAATCAACAATGGGGAGAAGATGATTACTGGATCAGAGTTAAGACGTCAGCATCTCAAGCGTTAGAACATCAGTTGAAAAAGGATGAACCAAAAACGGAATTACCATCGGAATATGGGAAATGGCGCTCAGTCTTTGAGAAAAAGGCATCAGAACGATTCCCAACTTCCAGAACTTGGGATCACGCTATTGATTTGAAAACCGGTTTTAGTCCTAAAGTTAGCAAGATCTATCCGTTATCAATCAAAGAACAGTCGTCGCTGGACAAATGGATTGAAGAACAGCTAGCTAAAGGTTACATCAAACCGTCGAAATCTCCTCAAGCATCGCCATTCTTCTTTGTCTCAAAGAAGGAAAGTGGTGCGCTTCGGCCATGCCAAGATTATAGATATTTAAACGATTGGACAATCAAGAATGCATACCCATTACCCCTAGTATCCGACCTCCTTACAAAACTCGCTGGTGCACAATATTTCACCAAATTAGACCTCCAATGGGGATATAATAACGTCAGGATCAAGAAAGGGGACGAATGGAAAGCTGCTTTCATTACCAACAGAGGATTATACGAACCAACTGTTATGTTCTTTGGCTTATGCAATTCGCCATCTACATTCCAAACTATGATGAACGAATACTTCAGAGACATGATTAATGAAGGATGGCTCATTATCTACATGGACGACATCTTGATATGTTCTCAGAATTTAAACGAACTAGAAGAACGAACAAAAAGGGTTCTCGATCGATTAGAAGAAAACGATCTGTTCTTGAAATTAGAAAAATGTAAATTCGCTGTTCAAGAAGTTGAATTTCTGGGCATGATCATCTCACCCGGAAAAATATGAATGGATCCTATCAAACTCGCAGGAATAGCTGATTGGCCAGTACCATCAACGGTTAAACAAGTCCGATCATTCCTAGGTTTTGGAAACTTTTACAGACGTTTTATTGGAAACTTTGCAGCAATCGCAAAACCACTCACAGATCTAACCAAGAAAACGGAACCATTTGACTGGAATAATGAGCGCCAACTTGCCTTTGACACCCTAAAGCAACGGTTCGCCTCTATGCCAGTATTGTTAATGCCAAATCCTGCAAAACCATTCATCCTTCAAACCGACGCCTCCAATAAAGCAATTGGAGCGGTACTGAAACAGGCTGATGAATCTGGAGCACTCCATCCATGTGGATTTATATCCCATGCGTTAACACCAACGGAACAGAATTATCAAATTTATGATAGAGAACTGCTTGCAATCATCAAGGGACTTGCAGTATGGCGCCATCTATTACATGGTTCTCCTCACACGATCATCGTCCATTGTGATCACAAGAACTTGTCCTACTACCGAACTGCTCAACTCTTAACACCTCGACAAGCTCGGTGGTCATCATTACTATCTGAATATGATCTTCGTATTGAACATATACCTGGCACAAAAATGTTCGAAGCAGATGCATTATCCAGACGGCCAGATCATATGGGAAATGATGAGGAACAAACTACTGTCATGGTTTTGCCGAATGACCGATTTATTCGACTAATCAATGATGATCTTGCCAGCAAATTAAAGAAATACATGGCAAACGACGATTTTGGACGCATCCTTATTGAAGTTATCACTAAGCAAAGGGCACCACCAATTAAATCCAAACTACAAGACTGGACATACACTCATGGTATCGTTTATTACTTGGGCAGGATCTATGTGCCTGATCGAATTGAGTTGTGCACTCAATTAATTAAGGAGATACATGAAGCATTATCTTCAGGACACCCTGGACGATTGAAAACACTAGCACTTTTGAAGCGTGATTATTGGTGGCCTGGAATGTATAGACATGTCAAAGAATGGGTTGAAGGTTGTGCACTTTGCCAACAGATGAAAGTCAATACCCACCCAAATTCACCGGCATTAATCCCTATTCCATCAAAAGCTACTCGGCCATTTCAACAAGTCACACTGGATTTTATTACCGATCTTCCTATATCTGACGGTTATGACTCCATCCTGGTCACAGTGGACCATGGCCTTACGAAGGGGGTAATTTTTACTCCTTGCAATAAGACGATCGACGCCTTAGGAACTGCAGACCTCTATATCTCTGAAATATTCAAACGCTTTGGACTCCCTGACATCTTAATCTCGGATAGAGGACCGCAATTCTCCGCCAAAGTATTTCAAGAGATACGAAAAGCTCTAGGAATCGACCATAGAATGAGCACAGCCTACCATCCTCAGACAGATGGAGAAACTGAACGTGTAAATCAAGAACTCGAAATTTATCTTCGAATGTTCTGCGCAAATGAACCTCATAAATGGAAACCACTACTACCCATCGCTGAATTTGCACATAATAATCGATATCACGACACAATAAAGACATCACCATTTCAACTTATGTACGGATCAGATCCAATCGCTATCCCTACAGCAGCAATCAAGATGACCGCACCAGCAGCAGAAGAACGCCTTCTGATGCTCCGAAAAGCTAGAGAAGAAGCCCTAGCCGCTCACGAACTAGCTAGACAAATGGTCACTCATAGATACAGAGACAAGTCAATCAGATTCGAAAAAGGTGACAAAGTCTGGCTCGAAAACAAGAATCTCCACATTCCATATCAATCAAGAAAGCTAGCACCAAAACGGGAAGGACCCTTCCAGGTTGAACAAGTCATGGGACCAGTTACTTACAAATTGAAATTACCGAAACAATGGCGCATTCACCCTGTGTTTCATGCTTCGCTCCTCACTCCATATAAAGAAACCTCAATGCACGGCCCGAATTTCACTATGCCACCTCCCGATATGGTTAACGGACAAGAAGAGTTTGAGATTGAAGCTATCCTTGGACATCGGAAACGTGGAACAGGTTATCAATATTTGGTTAAATGGAAAGGCTATGGAACAAACGACAATACCTGGGAACCGGAAAGACATCTAGGCAATGCTGCGGATATCTTAGTTGAGTATAAAAACAGAAGGAACCTCTGAAACAACTCAGAAGAAAATGACTTACTATCGTACCAACCTCCAACTAAAACATAATATTCGTTATGTCAAAAGATTCTGCAGAACTATTGGACGATACACTCCTACCGTCAAAACCAGATATTCTGTCACGCAGATGTTCGTTCCTGCCTTTAAACACCCTTCCAAACGAACGCTCTCTACATATCAGAAACTGAAATACGTCCCAATGATGTCAAAACCGCCTAAAGTATCACGATTACCTCCTCACAAACGAACGCATCCACAAGGCCATACAGAGATCCCATATAATGCTTTATCAAAGTATCTTCCACAGTATCATCGTCTCTCTTTTGATCTAGGAGAATTACCCACATTCCAGGAGGCCGAATCACATTATCTCCCAGCATCAGTTCACCCTTGTTTTCAATACGATAATGTTTATCACAGGGTTTGGTTACGACGAACCTTCCCTGAATTATCAGAAGCTTTACAACAGATCATCCAGCTCGGCAGAAACATTTCCGCGGAACAATGGCAATATGAACGACGAATGAACATAAGGGGAAGCGAAAATTTTGGCCGCACAAGAGCGCAAATGGAAATAACACTTGCAACCGAACAATATTACGATCTTCTGAACCAGGCAATACAGGTTAGCATGAACAATCCAGAAATACATGTTACACGACATGCACACCCTGAACAAATCCGTATTCCACACCCTGATGATGCAAGAACCCGATCAGAACAAGAAGAAACAGCTAGGAACTCTCGCGAGAACTTTCTCAGAACCAGGGAACCTGAGATCGAAGAGATCTTAGCTTTGGACTCTGACGATGAGATTTGGGATATTTAAACCACACCCAATGGTCTAAACCCCCATCCTATCGATACAACATGTCCCTCATCGTCGTCATCGCCTACCTCGTTGCTTTCGCCTTCGCACTCTTGGTCACAGCCTGTGGCCATTGTTACGACCCTTCTTTCGCCGCTGCCTCCCCGTTCCTCGCCACCGCCCACGACCTCCCCATTGAGGTCTTTGTTACCACCACCACCACCATCGATGAAAATCTCTTCCCGGATTGGCCCGCCTCCCCTTCCTCTACTGTCGCCCCCTTACATCAGCACCCGGACGAGCTCGCTGACTTCTTAATTGAAGAAGAAGCACCCCTACCTGCTCCGCCGGCTCCACCTCTCGCCAGGACCCCTAACGCCACTCTCCTTCAGGCTCAGGAAGCCCTTGCCACCTTCATCGTCGACTACCAAGTTTTCGCCGGACCTCTCGACGCCATGCTCAACACCGCCCTCACCACCGATCCTCACAGTGTCACGGATGAAGAGCGCGATGCAATCCTCAAGCAAACTGTCCAACTAGACTATATCACGAGGACGCTGCAATGGCGGTTTGAAACTGCTAACCACGATGTCAACACCATTGCCAAATGGTTGAAATCACGAAGAGATCATGGGTGGACGAATGGTGGAGATCACGGTTGGGGAACAAGTTAAGAAGTCGGTGACTTCTTGCATACGAAGGGGGTAATGTTACAGTTTCTTTTCTTTTCGTTGACGGACTTACTTTATTATATAATCATCGTTATGCGTTTCATGGACGCTCATCTCCTTTAGCTACTTTACCTTCACATCTCCTTTCTTAGGTATTTAGCTGTACGTTTCCTTTTATATTTCTTTTGTTCTTTTACGTATATAAACCTTCTTGTAAAGCAGCTAGACTCCAGTTCCAACTTAATCAAATTCTTCTCTCAACCTCTGAACAAAACTCCTCGCTCTCATCTCTTTGAGCTTGTCGTTTATTTGACCTTTGTCATCGTTTGACTTAGTGTCCAGAACTTGTCCAGTAGGCTGGGAGTAGACCGAGATTCTGCTTGCCACTGTTGACTTAGAACAAACTGCATTGAGAGCATCGATCTTAACATCCACATTCCGTATCAATCAAGAAAGCTAGCACCAAAACGAGAAGGACCCTTCCAGGTTGAACAAGTCATGGGGCCAGTTACCTATAGATTGGAATTACCGAAACAATGGCGCATTCACCCTGTGTTTCATGCATCGCTCCTCACTCCATATAAGGAAACCTCAATGCATGGTCCGAATTTCACTATGCCACCTCCCGATATAGTTAATGGACAAGAAGAGTTTGAGATTGAGGCTATCCTTGGACATCGAAAACGTGGAGCCGGTTATCAATACTTAGTCAAGTGGAAAGGCTATGGAGCAAATGACAATACCTGGGAACCAGAACGACATTTGGGCAATGCTGCGGATATTCTAGTAGAGTATAAAAACAGAAGAAACCTCTGAAATATTCGGCACAATGACTTATTATCGCACCAACCTCCAATTAAAACATAATATCTGCTATGTCAAAAGATTCTGCAGAACCATTGGACGATACACTCCTACTGTCAAAACCAGATACTCTGTCACGCAGATGTTTGTTCCTGCCTTTAAACATCCTTCTAAACGAACGCTCTCTACATATCAGACATTGAAATACGTCCCAATGATGTCAAAACCGCCCAAAGTATCACGATTACCTCCTCATAAACGAATTCATCCGCAAGGACATACAGAAATTCCATATAATGCCTTGCCAAAGTATCTTCCCCAATACCATCGCCTCTCTTTTGATCTAGGAGAACTGCCCACATTCCAGGAAGCCGAATCACATTATCTTCCAGCATCAGTCTATCCCTGTTTTCAATATGATAACATTTATCACAGGGTTTGGTTACGACAAACCTTCCCTGAATTATCAGAAGCTTTACAGAGAATTATTCAATGTGGCAGAGACATCTCCGCGGAACAATGGCAATATGAACGATGAATGAATATAAGGGGAAGTGAAAATTTTAGCCGCACAAGAGCGCAAATGGAAATCGCCCTTGCAACCGAGCAATATTACATTCTTCTGAACCAAGCAATACAGGACAGTATAAACGACCCAGAGATACACGTTACACGACATGAACGCCCTGACCAAATTCATATTCCACACCCTGACAATGCAAGAATCCGATCAGAACAAGAAGAAGCGGCTAGAAACTCCCATGAGAACTTTCTCGAAACCAGGGAACCTGAGATCGAAGAGATCTTAGCTTTGGACTCCGACGATGAGATTTGGGATATTTAAACCACACTCAATGGTCTAAACCTCCCATCCTATCGATATAGCATGTCCACCATCGTCGTCATCGCCTACCTCATTGCTTTCGCCTTTGCGCTCTTGGTCACAGCCTGTGGCCATTGTTACGACCCTTCTTTCGCCGCTGCCTCCCCGTTCCTCGCCACCGCCCACGACCTCCCCATTGAGGTCTTCGTTACCACCACCACCACCATCGATGAATATCTCTTCCCGGATTGGCCCGCCTCCCCTTCCTCTACCGTTGCCCCCTTGCATCAGCACCCGGACGAGCTCACTGACTTCTTGATTGAAGAAGAAGCACCCCTACCCGCTCTGCCAGCTCCACCTCTCGCCAGGACCCCTAACG
Source organism: Amanita fuliginea (assembly GCA_023014435.1). Taxonomy (NCBI): domain Eukaryota; kingdom Fungi; phylum Basidiomycota; class Agaricomycetes; order Agaricales; family Amanitaceae; genus Amanita; species Amanita fuliginea. Next base: position 2,625,534 of record JAEBUQ010000011.1, on the reverse strand, counting down.
CCACTCTCCTTCGGGCTCAGGAAGCCCTTGCCACCTTCATCGTCGACTACCAACTTTTCGCCGGACCTCTTGACGCCATGCTCAACACCGCCCTCACCACCGATCCTCACAGTGTCACGGATGCAGAGCGCGATGCAATCCTCGAGCAAACAGTCCAACTAGACTATATCACGAGGACGTTGCAATGGCGGTTTGAAATTGCTAACCACGATGTCAATACCATTGCCGAATGGTTGAAATCAAGAAGAGATCATGGGTGGACGAATGGTGGAAACCACGGTTGGGGAACAGGTTAAGAAGTCGGTGACTTCTTGCATACGAAGGGGGTAATGTTACAATTTCTTTTCTTTTCATTGACGGACTTACTTTATTATATAATCATCGTTATGCGTTTCATGGACGCTCATCTCCTTTAGCTACTTTACCTTCACATCTCCTTTCTTAGGTATTTAGCTGTACGTTTCCTTTTATATTTCTTTTGTTCTTTTACGTATATAAACCTTCTTGTAAAGTAGCTAGACTCCAGTTCCAACTTAATCGAATTCTTCTCTCAACCTCTGAACAAAACTCCTCGCTCTCATCTCTTTGAGCTTGTCGTTTATTTGACCTTTGTCATCGTTTGACTTAGTGTCCAGAACTTGTCCAGTAGGCTGGGAGTAGACCGAGATTCTGCTTGCCACTGTTGACTTAGAACGAATTGCATTGAGAGCATCGATCTTAACATCGGTGGAGTGGACTTTCTTCTTCGAACTGATTCTTAGCTACCATCATTTACCTTATATACATGTATCTTTGCCTTTACGCAACAGAGAAAAATTGACCTTCTTTCCCTCCCCTCAGAGTTTGGTGCTAGCGTTGCCCTCTCTCTGAGCCTTGCCTTAGGTCCCTTGCCCGCGTCCAGCCTCGTTTTGACCTTGTCTTTGTCCTGTCTTCCCTTGTCTGCCCCATTCGTCCTCTTCTCCACACCCTTATCCCTCGTCCCCTCCTTCGGACAAACACTCTGGTTCGACTACTCTCAGTCAGCCCCCACTTACAGTGACTTTCGTACTTCGTCGTATTAGTGAAGACCGAGAAACCCCTTCCGCCCTCGCCATCAGTCTCAGTGTGTGTTCGAAATCCCCTTCGTCCAGCCTCTGTGCCACTTCGAACGTCTGTCCACCCGTGCTCCCCTCCAGCCAGCCTGTTGCTACTGAAGGTGTGCCCCAATCCAGATTCGATTTTGTGGTTGGTTTGTGTGTTGGGTTCGTTTTGGGTTTCGTCCACGACGCTGCACATCAACGGATAAAATGAAAGCACTTTCCGCATCAGAATCAGGAGTGATGAAAGGAGATCTCGGTAATGGAGGAGGGAGACGATCAATGGAAAAATGCAAAGCCAATTGACGGTGATTGTTACAATTTCTTTTCTCCTCTTTGTGAGCGGACCAATTATTACTTAATCATAGCTATGTGTTTCCTGGACGCTTATTTCCTTTTAGCTTTACCTTTCACTTTTCCTTTCTAAGGTAGTTAGCTATACATTTCCTTTTACGTTTTCCTTGTTCTTTTAGTATATAAAGACTCTCATGTATGCTTCTACTCCTTAGTTCCAACTTAATCGAATCATACTCCTAATTTGACTCGAACTCCTCGCTCTCTTTTCCTTGAGCTCGTCGTCGACCTAAAGACCTTTGTCATCGTTTGACTTAGCGTCCAGAATCTGTCCAGTAGGCTGGGAGCAGACCGAGACTCTGCTTGCCACTGTTGACTTAGAACGAACTACGTTGGGAGCATCGATCTTAACAGTGATCGATAGAGGGTCCTAGAAGATCGACTGAGGAATAAGAGTTGGAACAAGACAAAAGTCGAGCGTGAACCCAAATCAGATCAAGAACACTAGGAGTATGATTGGCGCGATAAAACGTCGGCTGAGCAGGATCATTGATGCAAGAAAAGTCCAGAGACGTAAGGGTGTTGAACAGCGAAGAAGCCCGAGAGGAGGAGACAACTGCAGAGACATCCCAAGTACGAGAATGAAGATTGAAGTCGCCTTCGATGAGATAGAGATGTTTAGCCTGAGGAAGATTATTGATCAAAAGATCAAAAGCCGTCCAATACTTAGGATTGCGATAGAAGTTGAGGAAGGAGTTGGCGTGACCAGTAAGCTTGCTAATAAGGTTAAAATAAAGAATATCTCTGTGAGGAAATGTAACAGAATCAATCATAACCATAAAAGAGGATAATAAAGAGACATTGAAATAACAGGCAACAGTTTGACCAGGATTGTGAACAATAGACCAAGAAGGATGTTGAGGACCGCCCCCCATATCTTTGCCATTGGGATCGTCAGGAGTAGCGACTTTACGAAGATCAGGAACATAGGGAAATTCTTGAATAAAAATGATGTCGAACTTGGTAGAAGAGGTTTCAAGGAGAATATCGAGTTTCTTATAGGAATGACCTGTGTTAAAAAATAAATATCGGAATTGATGAGCAAAAATCATGATGAAGCCGTTTCAGGCCCAATGCCTGCAGAGGTCTGATTCCCCCTAAGAGCAGGGAGAAGATTAAGATGAGCATGAGAAACACGACCAGCTTGATGCATTTTGATGGATTTGACCTTGTTATTAAGCTTTTCAGCATTAAACCGAAGGGCAAAAAGAGGACAAGACGAGGAGGTAGCAGGATGATCAGAAGGAGAGCCCAAAGCGAGACAGTTGATGCACCGGTCAGGACAAGGACGATCAGATTTACAGAGTGGGCAGTGAAGCGCATGTTGATCAGTAGGATGATTCTGAGCGCAGCGTCCACAAATGGTGCAAGAATAAGGAGGACAATGATAACGAGTATGACCCCATGCCATACAATTGGGACATTGTGGAACTGGGCTATTAAATGTCCATCGATAGCACCGAGAGGGAACTCCATTAATAATAACAGGACAATTGCGAAGATGATTCGCATTAGCACCATCAGCAGTGTCCAAGATTTTGACCAAAATAGTCCCAGTAGGACCAATCTCAGAGAAGCCGCGAGCTTTAATCCATTGAGGATCACCGAAAAACTTGACATTACGCCATTGAGGATGACGCTTGAGATCCTCGAGAATGCTAGCAGGAGGATAGAGAGATCCAGAAGCTGAACGAGAAGGAACATGACAAAATTTCAAGTGAGAATGAGTCGGTTGATTGAGAATAATTGCCTGATCAGAGGCAATATGAAGAAAATCAGACATGGTAGCAGACAAAAGAGAGCGTTGATCAGGAGTAATGGCCAAGTGACAGACTAAAACTAGAGAAACCCCACGAACAGACCATTTGACATTAGTAAGAGAATTAGGACCATCCGAAGCCTGAGAAAAAACCTGAGCATAAGAAGGGTGAGACCGGAGTTTACGATCAATGTTAAAGACCAATTGATCCTTAGCAGCAAGAAGATGACCAGGAAGGAAAGCGGGCATATTGTTAGGGATTTTCCAAATAAGCGTGTTAGCCTGGGTACCCCGAGCAGTACAAGTCTTAGGACGATTGGCCTGAGCTTGTTGCCAAGCCTCAACAGAACCAGGTTTTGCAGCAACGGTGGCAAAAGTTGGACGTTGGAAAGAAGTGAGTTTGGAAATAGCCGGTTTCGAAGCAACTGGTTGAGAAGGTAAGGAAGGTGCCGAAGTATGAGAAGCAGGAAGGCAAGGATAAATGTCGGTGTAGAGTTTGTTAGCAGCAGGTAAATCCAAATTTAGTGCCTGTGCTAAAGCCTGAACGGTAGGGACAACCTTAGAAACCGTTTTAACAAGCTGAGAAGGAGGAGGAGGTCGAGCAGGAGGAACAATGGAGACATTGGAAGGAGCAGCAGGAGCAACTTTGTTAAAGATGCGATTACGATCAGGAGGAGTGAGTTTGGCTAAGAGCAGATCATTAAAAGTGCAATATTGAGCCAAGGAAATTTGTTGATCAGGGAGGCATGAAAAAGTCCTGAGCAGGGCGACGGAAGTCAGGATGAAGACGCCGATATGCCTCGACATAACGCCTGCGATCAGAAACAATGTCCATAAAATCCTTGAAAATACGATCCGGGACAAGCCATCCCTCAGAAGTACGAGAGCACGAGTCAACCATTTCAGATTCTAAACGAAGAGGGTCCCAAGCCTCACTGTTAGCACGCTGACCATCCGTATGAAGAGGAACAGGGGCAGAGAAAGTCTGCTGCATCAAAAGCTGTTGCCTAGTCAGATTGTCGTCCTCGTGTTTCTTAGCAGAATTCAAAGCGGCAACAGCCGCCGCCATTTCATCCCTAGCCTGACGTTCCTGTTGTTGGAGAAGAGACAGCTCCTCCTGAACCTTACGCTGACGAGCTTGAAAATCTTGCTGTTGTTTAAATTCAAAAGCCTGAAGACGCTGCAACTGATTGGCATGTTCCCGATTAAAAGTATCCTGACGATGCTTAAGAGCAAGAGCAGTCTGACGAGCATCCGAAAAGCCAGTAATAAGACCAGGATCCGTTATAGGAGAAACAGCCATAGCTTTATCTGTCGCAACTGAAGATTTCTCCGTGACCAAAGGAGCCATCACAATATCCGAATCTCCAACAGGAGGAACCGCAGCCAAAACCGACTGAGAACCAGCACCGTCACCAGGAGAAGGAACCGGAGCCACAGTCGAAACACCCAAGTTAGTAGGTCCAGGTAGAGATGTGGGAGCTACTGATTCCTCGTTCACCCCTGATCCCTCACGTTGAGCAATGGGGGGTGACGCTCGAGTGGGGCCTGAATATCCCGACGCTTTCAATAAGGCTTCACTACCCACATCTCGAATCCCGGTAACATTGGGAGATGACTTAGGCACAAGAACCGACGTTGGAATGGGCACAGGTTTCACGCCAGTCACAGGAGCAGAACGCTGAAGAGAAGACGAAACGCGAGGGACCAAGGACGACAAAGGAATATCAGGCGAAGAACCAGCAAGTGATGGATCAGAAGAAAGGCCACCATGAGGACCCAGGGCCCGAAGACGAACAGCTTCCTCGACAGACGGACCAAACTGATGAAGCGAAGGATTATACACCGGAGAGGAGGGAGGGGAAGGGGAAGAAGGACCCGGTAAAGAAGACAAAAGCAGACCTGAATCAGAAAGGGAAGTAACAGGGATAGGTACCGATGCAGCTCGAGGGCCATGGGGAGCCGTATCCGTGATATAACTCAAAGCTGTAATCGTGGAAGCACTGTCAGGAGAAGCCGAAGCCGGACGAGAAACCTGAGAAGAAAAATCAGCAGGTAGACCAAGAGATACCGCAGAGATCGAAGAAGGTTGGGAAGAAAAGTTAGGAGGGAGAGCCATCGGAGAAGGATATTGGGTGTGGACAGAAGGTAACGCAGGCCGAGAAGAAGCCTGATGCTGATAACAAAACACCGAATTGCGAGAAGGAACCCGCTTGCAAGGAGCACCCGATTTAGTAAAACCACCACACGTGCGAGAAGGCTGTGCAGTAACACCCGAAGCCACGAGGGGAGCAACCAGAGAAGAAGGACGAGAGCCAAGACCGAAAGCAGCAGAGGATGACGGAAGAGGAAGACCAGGAGGAGGAAATGACGACAAAGGAACAAGCTTGGGAGCAGGAACCACAGGATCCAAAATAGTGTGAGCAAAACAAAAGTCAGAGGCACTAGAAACCGGTTCACGACAAGGACGATCCAGACGATTGTCAATAAAACCACGACAGACACGAATAGACGGGCTAGAAGAAGCCGAGGGAATCGGAGTAAGGGGGGAATCCATAGGAAACGCGCGTATGGATGGAAGGAGGGCGGAGGGCGAGGAAAAAGGAAAAAAAAGGGGAAAAGGGAGGTATGCGATGGGGTGAGGAGAGCGGCTAGGAGAAGAGAAAACTGGTGGGAGCTAAGGCTCGACCTGCTCTTATGTCTCAAACGAAGAGCGCGTATGCAATTTCCAAAGTACCACACCCCGTGAGAAGATGACGGTAAAAAGGAAAGAGGAGACTGATCTGGACCATTAAGCATTGAGGCTGCACGGACTTCTAAAACATGCCCAAGCACCCCCCTCGTCCTGGACGACACCATAAGCGTTGATGAGTGGAATATAATGATCGACCTTTTCAATCGCAGGGAACGGGGTGTTCTCGGGAGCGCAATCTTCACAGGTTCACCGGGAATTGGTGAGTACTACTGCCATCTTCAAACTCACGCTCCTAGCTATGGCTAACTGATTGTCAAAGGTAAAACTTGCCTTTTGTATTACATTTTAATCCTTTGCCTTATCAAAGGCCATGGTCGTATATCAAGACACCGTCGTTGAACATCGTCAATATTAGGTGCCTTGGCGATTGGAAGTTCAACTTGTTGAATTTGAAGGAATTTTATGTGGGGAGCCTAGGAGCTGGAGCTTCCAATTTCATTGTCACTTTACCACAGATGACGAGATTGGAACGGCTCAAATTAGGTCGCTCACCCGAACTTGCCATATCGTCCAATACTATCCTCCTTCCCAACCTGACTGCGTTGATCTGCTATGCCAATTGGCTGCGTTACCTGAATACGCCTGCACTGGAGGACCTTTTCATCGACCAGTTTGAGAATTCTAACCCCAACATCGTCCCTGCCTTTCTGCACCATTCCTCCTGCGGCTTGAAAATCACGCATCTTGGTATGGCTTTTACTAGGGCAGCAACAGCCCTAGAAATCATCAGGTGCACCCCTCGAGTTACCCACTTGCATCTTATTAGCATCCGCAACATAAGCGATGTTCTGAAGCAGCTTACCATCTCCACAAACCTCACACAATAGCTCGCCTGTCACTTGCTATCATTTTCTGTCCATACTTCTTATGGTGACGAACACTTATGGACCTGTTATTTGCTATGATTTCGTCGCGCACCATTAGTACCACGGCCAACTGCGCAAGATTGCAGGAATTGGATATAGGCAGATGCTTGGACAATGTGTCGGGGTCCACAAAGAGGAAGATAGCCGCCCTTTGCAGAGACCGCAGAGTTCAATACGAATGTAACGAAATTTAGGTTAGGTGCTCTTTATGGGTGAATCACACAAATTGTCACTAAGAAGCGGCTACTTCCGGCTCTATCGTATTCGGGAGTTGTCGAGTCCATAAGTTGGGCAGGCAGCTGTACGAGTGGATGAGTAGCAAAACATGTAACACGTAAATTCTATTGCGGCAAAATTTAAAGTTTGACCACATCAGTGCATCATCGTGAGTGACGCAGCTAACGCGCTGTTTTTGTGTTGTTTCGTACGGCCAACGTGCGGACCAAAAACGCCCGACTTTCAAAGTACCAGGCCTTTTGTTTACATGTGTTGAAAGCAACTTCGCTCGCCAATGAAGAAGACGCACACCGCATCCGAAAGAACTATCAAACGTCCGGGTGGCAAGAAAAAGGCTAACGTTTCTGGGACGAAGGCAAACCCAGTAAGCCGACTTTTGGGACGCGAAGGAGGAAGTGTTTTTTAGAACTTCCCATGACTCGTAGCCAACCTAACTTTCCAATCCTGCAGATCTTTGCTATATTTTCTGGGATGAAGGGAAACGCAGTAAGCCAACTTTTGGGACGCAAGAGAGGAAGCGTTTCAAAACTTCCCATGACTCGCAGCCAACCCAACTTTCCAACCGAAATCATCCAGCAGATCTTTGCTGTATTTTCTACGCCGCTTTCAACATCCGATCTTGGGCAATTTCCATGGTTTCTGGGCCACATCTGCTCCGCGTGGAGGCAAATATTTTTATCCATGACCATCGATAGCATTTCCGTGACATTCTCCGAGAAGGAGTATAAACGTCCCCTTGACATCATTCGCTTCTTCCTGGAATGTAACTCGGAAGGACCATTTTCTTTACATGTGGAAGCACCATATAACCTTTCCCGATACAATCTACTGGTAGCAGATCACATACACCAAGGAATGAAAATGCTGGCCAGCCAATCGATGCGTTGGAAGAAGGCATCGTTCGATCTATCATCCCACGATCTGTTGCCTTTGGCTTGTGCAAAAGATCGTCTCCCCCTGTTACGGGAGATTGTTCTGCTATGGTTTCCAGATGAAGGCATATCATTCGATATACTTTACAATGCCCCGTTGTTGAACATCGTCAATATTAGATGCCTTGACAATTGGAAGTTCAACTTGTTGAATCTAAAGGGATTTTCTGTGGACGACCTAGGAGCCGGAGCTTCCAATTTTATTGCCACTTTACCACAGATGACGAGACTGGAACGCCTCAAATTAGGTTGTTCACCCGAACCTGCCATATTGTCCAATATTATCCACCTTCCCAACCTGACCACGTTGATCTGCCATGCCGATTGGCTGCGCTACTTGAGCACGCCTGCACTGGAGGACCTTTTCGTGAATCATTTGGAGAAATTTTACCCCGACAACATCGTAATTCCCTTTCTGCACCGTAATTCCTGCGGCTCGAAAATCATGCGTCTTGGTGTGACTTTATCGAGAGTGGAGACAGCCCTAGAGATCATCAGGTGCACCCCCCAAATCACTCACTTGCATCTTAGTAGCATCCACAACATAGGGGAAGCTCTCGAGCAGCTTACCGTCTCCACAAAACACACACAACCACTCGCTTGTCACTTGCTATCATTTTCGTTCTGCTCTTATGACCCTGACGACTACAATATGAACCTGTTATTTGATATGATTTTGTCGCGCACTGCCCGTAACGCCAACTGCGCGAGATTGCAGAAAGTGGACGTTGCCGAAACTTTAGACCAGGTGTCGGGGTTCGTAAAGAAGAGGATAGCTGCCCTTTGTAGAGTCCGCGGCGTTCAATGCGAAATATCATATTGGAGGGATGGTCGTTACTAAGTAAGAACTTGGGGCGGTCCAGACCGGCTTTGTCAACTCCCCCCCATCTGTCGTTGCACAAACCAGGAATGCCAGTTTTCAAACCTCAATTCTTCCAGGTTCAGGCCACATTTTAGGGCTCTCGTTGTCCTCCCTACCTTTCACGAACGGCGCCAATGAGTACTGACCAACAATCGCATCACCTAACTCGCCTCGCCTGTTTCTTACACTCCACTCACCTGGCATAACAAGTACCGGTCCAGAGTAGTACGAGCGCTACATACTATTACTAGTATCGATGGGTTGCGTTAGCCCTTGTCGTGAATAGTCAGCCGAATGATCAACACATTTACCCTCAGTGAGTCATACATACTAGTACCGATGAAGAAGTTGTTGGAGCCTGGACTCGAGTCCCCTCTCCTGGCCGCGTCTCCAAGCATAAGGACATGGGAATCAGTATTCGGAATGACCTCCTTGATGGCTTGCTTAAGAGCGTGGATTGATATACAGGGAATACATCTTCGCCTGTTGTATGATGGTTCTTCTGCCAGACGAACTTATATCACATGAAAACTAGAGTCAGCGCCTGAGGCAGAGCCACTCGGACATGAGGGAGCGAGACAACGATGAGCCTGGGTAACCACCGTCTTTACATGGGTAACTACGATTCAATATATCAATACTAATCGCGTTGGGAATGTCGTACAAAAATATACCGCGACACGCCATCGTCCTGAACAACGCGCACCCTCTCTAACGTCGACCCTGTCCGGCGAGGCTCCCAAACAGTGAAATAGTACCAATATGCCATGCCGATCAACGACACGCAAAAGCCCGCAACAGGGTGTGACTGCACAAAAGTGAACTTCTCTCTTTCTCTCGACTTGCAAACCGCAAATATACTAACCCAGTACGGTAGATTCTGGTATGGCTGTGCGCCGCTGTTTGGCGGGATGAACGGGACGGCTATTAAAAACAAGTTGGATAAGTAATAAACGACCACGACCAGTTTCGGGGCCCTGAAAGGCGGCGACCAGTTGTAAGACTGATAAGCTCGTGTATAGAGCAGCATCAGTCCCAACGAGACAAACGTGTTGACGATGGATGTGCAGTATGATGACACTAGCGCCCATGATTTTAGCCTGTCGTAGTTTGGATTATAAAAGGTGTAAAAACGTCTTACGGCTAATGAGAAATTGGAATATATCATGGGCCGGCGCAAGAAAGAGGAACATGCACGAGACCAAATATTGCGCGGAAAGCGCGTTCAAAGGTGTGCCGTACCGGGAATTACTTGCCAAAAATGATGACCAAGGGAGTATCCCTTCACGGCCGAGTTCTTGGACGACTGTACAAACCGCAAAGTTAGCATGACTTTCAAAGATCAGAACATTCGTTTGTTCGTACCTCGTCCTTGAGCAAACTGCCCTGCGAGTAAATTCCCCAGCACGGATAGGGTTATAACCGCGCTCAATATCTACAAATGTTGTCAAAGGCACAAGACAACTTTTTGATTAGACCACCCACCTTTTCTGTTGCCGGGCCAAACAGGTTACGAAAGAAGAGGGCTCTATAGCGCATACGATCAACACTTTGCTATCAATAGCCTAGAACTCACGCTACGATTTGTTGGCTAGCCAAGATATCGCGCTTTGAAACAACGGCAAAATAGGCGACGTTGATGAGCAGGTATGCTGTCGTTATCAAGAGCATGGCTATTGGTGCCGCACGCTTGATAGTGCGAACAGGGTTTTTCACTTCTGACAATGCATAATTGGCAGTGGAATAACCGATGAATGACCTAACGAGGCGTTGAATATTGAATGCCGGAAGGCTCGCTATGGAGAAAAAAAAAAGCTAGCCTTACCAGATGACGTTGTAAATGCCAGTAACGAATGCATTGACACCTGTTCCTGAGCCTTCCCAGAAATTCCGCCATTCGAAATTGTGAGGAGGATCGTACTGATCACCGACTTGGAAGCCAGCCACCCCAAGAAGGGAAAGTATGCCCGCCAGAGCGATGGCTGAAAGGATGAACAACTTGAACATGGCAAGAAAGTTTTGCAATCGGACGCCCCATTTGAGCATAGTTCCGTGAATTAACACGAGACTCGTAAGGCAGAAGAAAGCGATCAACTGCGTGTTGTACCGGGACGGGAAAATGCCAACGGAATGCATAAGATCTTGGAATGATAAATGTGGATCATTTGCAGAGATAATTAAGTAAATTAAGGACATACATTGACTGAAAACCACGCTGTTCGCTGCCGCGGTTCCCTGACACCCATTGGAAAATGGCCGAGGAATGGCGCGATGGTACGCACCATCAAGAACAAGTACACGGCGTATATGCATGTTATGAAAAATGGTGGGTGGCGATACATGAATTCGAGGTAATTCTTTTCGCCTCCGCTGCGAGGCAGGCCCTAATACACCATGAATGAAGTCAATTCAATTATGACCGGAAACGACACACGCTTCCGAGTTCGACGTATACCGCAGTGCCTGCAGCGGCTATCGCGGCACCCAATAGCCACATGATGAACGTGACGCCAACGCTACCAGAGGCGCGTAAAATGATACTCGGGGTTGCATATATGCTAAATTCGGTGGATTCAACGCCTTCGTCACTAACAGCCCTTGATGGGCAGGCCTTCTTACCCAGAACCTATCACATGGTTGAAGATGAGCAAAATAGCGCTCGGTACGCCTGGAATGGGGAGGGCGAAACGTTAATGAAACGGACTGTTGCTGAGGTCCAGAAGGAGCAGGAGTTATAACTCAACCGAGTTGGCGTCTGGCTTGTGGGACGTTGTCAAAGGATTCTCCGTTTCGAGTGGCCGTTGCAGTGGAACCGTAAAGGTTCGAATGACCGCTAGTTAGCGGTTGGTCCATGTGAGTATATGCGAAGACACTGACAAGTCATTATGTAAAAAAAATTAAATTCAATGTGGTCGTCTTGCTGGAGTCTGTGATTGCCGCGCCGTCGCCTCCTGCAGCTGCCTATCCAGCTCTGCCCTATGCTCATCATCCAGCTGCGCCGCCGCCGCCCCCTGCAGCTGACTATCCAGCTCCGCCCCGTGCCGATACTCCGCCGCCATTGCCTCACTGTGCAGCTGCCTATCCACAGCCGCCCCCTGTGCCGCATTCTGTGCCGCCCTCTGCACCGCCAGCAGCCTCGCCACCTCAGCGGCCCTGCTGTTACCATTTTCTAGCCGTCTTCCATTCAGACGTGACATCTTGGCACTCGATTCGTCCTGGGGAGAAAAGAATAAATAAATAAGAATATCACCAAGGTTCAGAGGTTTGATGTTACCGTGTTCCCATGAATTGGGATTGCGCCAGCGCTGTACAGGGAAAAGAGCAGAATGGTGATTATTTGTGAAAGACGCATGGATAGGTGATGATAAAGGACCAGCCTATAACATGTACAGGTCCCTTGAAGATGTCGGTCGAGCGGAAGAACCAGCTTCACAATTCAAATTACCGTGACGCTGTGCCGAACGGCTACCATGATTACTCCCCACCCATCACATTTACCAAGCAAGTTCTTCACCGGGTCTGCTCCGGGATGCGACTTTACTTGCATACATCAGTGGACAGTCTGCGCAACGGAGAATTCCCATGCGATAGTTTGGAAAGGCAATACCAAGGAGGTTACGTTTATGACGACGATAGCATGTCGAATCTACATACGTTGTCCGGCGTGATATTGTGATCAAGACGCCTTTTCCACTCTTGCTTCAGGTCACATCGACGCTCATATGTTCATTTGGAGTCCTCCACTTTTGTTCCAGCAGTCTAGGTACTTGGCCTATAAAGATATGAATGCGGTGCGGGTGCTATCATACACGCCGACAGATGGCAGGAAAATCCTGATTGGTTTTGGTTTGGAGAGCAGAGCCTCTGCCAGCCCTCGAGGTCGTCCTGAAAAGCGTTGTGACTTCTCTGATTCTTCCCAGACCTGGCAGGAAAATGAATTGCAAAAGATTCAGGGTCGCAAACAGTAGAACTGTTCAGCGTTCAATTCAAGTCTCCATTGCCATCCAACGCCTACTGTGATCGCCTTACCACCGTGCCGCCTCGCATCCCCCACCGCAGTCTGAGCGCGTGCTATTGGACTGCGCTGATGATACACTCCCTGGATATATATATGAATATAACCAAGGTTCAGATCTCAGAGATCGTCGTTACCGTGTTTCCATGACTTAGGATCGCACCAGCGGTGAGTACGGGAAAAAAAAAAGAGTAGAACGACGAGAAGGACGCGTGAATAGGTGATAATCAGTTGCAGAACCAGCTCCTCAATTCAGTTGTCGTAATTCAGTGGTGGTAGCGCTCATCACGGCTACGACTGGGACTGCGAGGCACGTCGACGAAACTATTAACTGGGTAAGCTGTGTTTCTTCACTCGAGTCTCGTACAATTCTCCCCCACCGCGGCAGAAAATCTACATTCAAAAACAACGCTAGAACGTTGGCATATTCCTACTGGGGTCGCCTTGCCGCCTGCTCGTTTCCCGTCTGCCCCGCCCCCGCCCCCGCCCCCTGCGCTCTCTGTCTCTCTGCCTCCTCCTGCACCCTCTGTCTCTCCGCCTCCTGCAAGGCCATCATAGTCTCCTGATTTTCCCTATTCACCTGTGTCACACCCTGATTCACTATCTTGACATTCGAGGATTTATTCGCTAGAGGGGTATTTCGCGCTACCAGGCTGCGGCGATGATGCACTCTCTAGAGAAAAAGAGAAAAAAAAAAACACAATCGAGAACATCGCTAAGGTTCGGAGCTTGATATCTCATACCGTGTTTCCATGAATTGGGATTGCGCCTGCACTGTACAGGAAAAAGAGCAGTAGAACAGTGGCTTGTGAAAGGCGCATGGATAGGACCAGCCTATGCTTGATGTTGGATTGAGGAACAAATAACCAGCTTGGATACCGAAAAAAAAAGGTATCACGACCACCACAAATTGCATCATGAAACGGCATGGGAACCAGGGAAAGCCCCTCAGCAGATTCTCTATCTTTCCATTCACCGTTATTCATCACGACAAGAGTATAATTGAAGGGAAACTGGCAATGTATTGATTTATGCCCGCGTGCATAGAACAAAGCAGGCATGTTCAACTTCTAATGCGCCGCAGCACGCGACATTCTGAATTACACAGAAAAAAAAAAAACAGAAATTGACTTTATACGTCAACAAGATATTTTGGTATTATAAGCAATTTACAACCTTCTTTCCCATTTCACAACATCCAACTACACAGGTTTTCAAGTACGAAACAACCAGATCAGAACGAAATATACGGCAAGTGCTCACTTATTGCATCTTGCCCAATACGCGCGGGTGAGAAACTTCAGCCATGTTGATAAAGATGTCGTCAGCTGGGTGGCGGTACAGCGGCGCACGGAGACGCTTCTGGTCAAGGTGGTGACCGATAAAGCCGATACTCCGTCCGAGCACAAACAGGCCGTTCAGAGTTCCAATCTGATTTTCGTCAATCAGTGTGACGAATATCACTAAGGGAAATACGCTACTGACCTTGATGTACTCATCGGCTTCTTCTGGTGTGAAAGCGCCACTGTCAAGCAACAAGTCGACAAAGCAAACGGCGATGCAGCCGTCAACGTTCAGAATCAACTATATTACGTTTAGATCCAAATCACCACAGAGAGCTTTTGACTTACCGTGTCCTTCTTTGATGTCGTGACTTTTTCGACGGCAAGTGCATAGTCTAGCAAGCTATGGCTAGGGAAATGCTTCTGGACGTATTCCTTGACAAGTTTGACACGAAGATCAGGATTGTTGACACTCTTAATTTTATGCCCAATTCCGCTAACTAACTTCATAAGCAAATCAACGTGAAGATAAGGTAATCTAGTCTCACTCAGTTTGTTTGCTTTTCTGCAACCGTCGACAAACTCGCGCGGTGTCAAGCCTGTGTCGCGAGCTTCTGAAAACATGGTAGCGGCTTCATCGAGGGCACCACCGAAACGGCTGCCGATCGTCAACAGACCAGATGCGAGTGACGAAATCAAGTCTTTCCCGGCGCGGGTCGCTACGATCGTATTCATTGCACCAGAGACGGCTGGACCGTGATCAGCGGTCAGCATCAACACCATCTCGATAAACTTGGTCGCCCACGGTGGTAGGCCTAATTGTCCATCAGTCAAAAAGTCTCGCAAGGGACGGAATGGCACTGACGGCGCTTGAACCACAACAGACTGACGACTCCTCCAACACCAATATCCTCCTTAAAGACATCGGAAATTCGCATACCAGCGTACAACAACTCTTGTCCACGCTCGTCCGAAATAGTCGAGATGAACGCAGCCGGTTTTCTGATGAGGCCGAGTTCCTGGGAAGGATTAGCATAAACGCCCCAGTTTCAACTATATTGCGTACTTGAGCCCACTTGTAGTCCATCGGAATGGTAGGAGGATCTCTCTCTTTCTTCGGCTTAATCTTCCCGCTCCGAACCAGATATTCATAAGTATCCTTCAAAGCTTGAGGTAATTCCTCAAACGTGTCAGGAACAATAAAGCCCGCCTCTTTCATCGCACGGTTCTTGGCATCAGCTGTCTCCATGTCACTGTTAGCCATACTGCCTGCGTGACCGAATTGCACTTCAGTTGTGAACATCTTGGCGCAGGTTCCGATCGCCCAAGCGACGATGGGCTTCTTAATAATGCCCTTCTTGACTGCATCGATGACCCGATATTCTTCGATACCGCCGACCTCACCAAGAAGAACGAGCATCTTGCAATCGGGATCCTGCTCGTAGCGCAGGAGGTGGTCGATGAAGCTGGTACCGGGATAGCGGTCACCACCGATGGCGATACCCTCGTACGTACCATCGGTGACGAGGGACAAGATGTTGTTGAGTTCATTGGACATACCGCCCGACTTGGACACGTAGCCGACCGAACCAGGACGGTAAAGTTTCGACGCAATGATGTTATCCATCATACTGGACAGATCGTGTTAGAAAGGATATAAAGCTCCAGTAGCTTACGTACCCTCCAGAGTTTCCGATTCTAAAGCAACCAGGCTTGATACCACCAACGGTAGCAGGACCGATGATAAGCACATTCTTCTCCACCGCTTTCCAGAGAATTTCGCGTGCATGTCGCTCGGGAACACCCTCAGCGATCAAGGCAATGGCCTTAATCTGAGGATAATCTAAGCACTCGAGGGTGCTGCTGTAGACGCTACGGCTACTCGCAAAGTTGACGACTGCATCAACATCGGGGTGCTTGGCAACAGCCTCTTTTACACTTGTATAGACGGGGAGAAGAGTCTCCTTAGTACCCCAGTAAAACTTTTGAATGTGATGACCACCGAATGGATAGATCATAGCAGCAACGGAAGGAGTAGCACGACCGCAAGAATAATCAAAATCGAGCATTCCTTGAATCGCGCGGGGTTGCAGTCCGTAAACGAACGAGCGAGTCTTTTCGTCAAATGGACGGAACGCGGGCCTGGGAGCGCCAGCGGACGTTTGGAAGTGGATTATCTGATCCGACGCCTGGGTGCGTTCTCCGTCAGCATGGATTGCTCCAATGCTCGTCTTCTCAGACGGCTCTTCAATCGTTGCCACTCGTGGAGGAGGCGATTCCGCTTGCACGGACTTGAGACCCAAATCCTGGTTCTTCTTGACTTCGACGCCAAGAGCGAGCGGAACGATGTCGGTAATATGCGTATCCGGACCGAAGACCCTAATAGGGACACCGAGGCTCTCACCAAGTAAACGCATCGCCTTTAGTCCTTCCTGGTAGTTGGGACCACCACGTCTGACAAAGATCTTGACCGAGTGGGCAATCAGCTGGTTCTTGTACTCTTTCAGAGCGCGGATAATACCCTTGAACGTTGCCGCTACGTTGGTAAAGTTGGCGATACCACCACCAATGATAAGAATCTTGCCGTCGGGACGAGGAGTTCCACGTGTCATCAGATCGACTAAGAAGGTATTAGCATTTGTCGAACGAATGAAATAAAAATCTACACATACTGATCGTCTTGGCATAATCATATGTCTGGCCTTCGCTTGGGGCACCTGAATACTCCCCATAGTTAGCGAGCTCGTGGGCGAAACCGTGTGCAGCAATAGCGTCAGAGTAGACGACACTAGCACCCCCGCCAGCAACCATCGTCCATACCCGACCCTCTGCATTCAAGACGGTGAGCTTCAGAGATGCACCTGTCGACGCGTCCAGCTTTTGGATGTACGCTTCTTCTTTGGTCAGGTCGCGACCAAAAGGAGCGGGCCAAACCTAACCGACTAGGTCAATATGCCATATATATATGCGCTCGAAATACGTACCATAGGTGGCCCACGATCAGCGGTGACAGTACCCTTTCCAGTCAAAGCCGTCTTGGTTTCATTGGTTTCGTTTTGAGCGTATATCGTCAGGTCACGAGCGATCGCCCATTTGGGTCCGCAGATGCTTTCAGCGGTCTGATCGAGCTTGGCAGCCATATCGAGGTAGCATACTTGAGGCTCGCCACCGTGGACGGCATCAAGAACAACCAGGGGGTTGATTTCGAGATAAGCGAAATGCAGGTGGACATAGACGCTGTAAAGACGAATAAGGAAATCGACGAGAGTTTCTTTCTTTTCTGCGGGAACATGTTTGAGCAGAGTATCCGATATCGTCTCCCGAGAGGGGAAGGGCTGGGTTACGGGAATATTGAGGACGAGAGCCTTTGCATCGACATCACCGATGTCAACACCGCCTTCGTGTGTGAAAAGGATGTTGTCACCCTCACGCGCAGAGGTAATGCAAACGTAGTATTCTGTGTCGGAGGAGTGAGGAAGGAAAGGTTCGACAATGAAATTGTTTAGGGTTCCAGTGACGGCCTCAACCTGGGGAAAATGTCAGATGAGATTAAAACCACGTGTTTGATATTTCGCATATAACGCCTGCCGGAAAGCGCGTGTCGAAGTAATAAATGTGATGTGATGAAATTGGGAAGACGGTGAAGAAGCGATCGGGATAGAACAAAGTATGGGGCAATCATGTGGACGTAAAATCTGACAGAAAAGACGTACTTTTTGAGGTTTCCCTGCACGCTGCGAGATCCATGCCTTTGCCTCGTCCCACGTCTTGTTAAGCGCGAGAAGACCGGCTTTTCCGCGACGCTTGATGAGCTGATCGGGCTTTGCGACGAGTTTAGTGGTGAAAACCCAACTCGGAAGCTTGGAATCGGGAGTGATGGTGTTTGTCTCTGGATCCCATGACACTTGAGCAACTTTGGGAGCGGGATAGCTAAAGTTCGTCTTGACTTGGGCATGGGGGGCTACAGCTGGTGCCCTTTCTAGCCAGTATGCAAGGAGAAGCTTGGCATCGTATTCACGGATTGCTGGGGAGGGAATGAGCCGATGCAGACAAGAGGGATGCATTCGTACCTTTGGATGACATGATGAAGGGAAGAAGGGAGAAGAGGGAGCGAAGAAAAGATGGTTGGGTTGCGCATTTTAAGAGTGGATAATAGCGCTTGTCCCCAAAGTTCCCACGGCGCATCACACGACAAGTTGTGCGACAAATAAATAATAATTTCATTGTTCATCGGGCCATCGCTCGCAGATACCAGCATACACGCAGTCCCTCCAGGCCGCATACATCAGCACTACAAAATTCTGTCCTTCCGGACTTCCGGCCGTATACGGTGTTGTGTCGCCCCAATTCAGCGGATTCACCGCCGGCGTCACCGTTCCGTTCGCCGTCACATGCGGATTCCCGGACGCATCGGTTCCGCCGAGCGTCCTCCTCACCCAGTCCGCCCAGCTTGCGTAATCGAGCGCCTTCCATTCCGGCAATACCCATTCTGGCATCGCTGCCATTCGATACGCCACCGCTGCCAGCAAACTCGTCCCCGATGTCTCCCCGTACCCATGCCCGTCCTCATTAAGATAATCATTCCAGTAATTCCGTAACAAAAAGTGGTTTGGACTCGAATTCATCGCCGCATCTAGGATCTCCTGAATATAACAGCTTAGCTTGTGCGCCGCCTCAGCTCGCCACCAGTGGTTTGCTCTCGCGACGGGCGCTTTTAGCACAGTGGCCAAGATGCGCGTCATCCCCGCCGCGGCCCATCCGTTTCCCGTCGACCAAACACCAGGATCAGTGCTCGCCGGCCCTAGGATATGTGTCCACGCCCCCGATAAGTATGTGTTGTTCGTTAATAGAATATCTCGTTGCAATGTACATTGATCGACAGCTTGTTGAAGAATATCAAGATCATCGGTGGCAGCGCCGTAATACGCGATGAACGGCGGTGCCATATACATGAAATCAGCCCTATCTCCAAAACAACATAAACGAGCAAACTAGGGAATCGCAGCAACACGCACCACAGCTCAGGATAATTATACCGCTGTGAAATCGCACCGTTCCAAAACTTTGGGGCTTCGTTCAACACGTAGTCAAGTTCCCTCTTTGCAGCCGCTGCCAACGTCGCATTCGTCATCCCCAACAAGTACGCGCTGATCCCAAGACTAGCAGGATCGCCCACCGCTCCGTCTCCATAAACCAAAGTATTGGACCCCGTCGAGAGGTTGAACTTGGTCGATGCATACGCGAGGGATTTGCTGTCATCGATAGACAGTGTCGGGGGAGGGAACGGGCAGTCTCCAAACACGGAGACATGTCGTTCATGCAATTCAAGAAGCGCTTCCGATGCTGTTCCATACTCCCATGAATGTGATGGAAGAGCCTCTGCGAGCTCCACGACTTGGAAAATGTCGAACCCGGGGTCAAATGGTATGGCGGTTGACTTGGACAACGATGCTCCCGTCGCCGTCCTCCAACTATTGAGCGCAAAGAAGGCCAAGAAAATGGCAGGGTTAAACCTCGCCATGCACAAGAAATAAGGGATATGAGTTTAGAACAGACCCTGTGGGATCCAGAGACGAGGAATTTATAGCGGGACTAATCCCATAGTGGAACGCCATTCTGTCATGGTTGCCATTCGAGAGTAAGTCTATTCGGAAGGTTGGGGTGAAACATTGATAGGCACCCCTGCTTCCACATACAGAGACCCATGATGGTGAGATCTAAACATATTCAGCTTACACGCGGCTATCTCGGCTACCCTGCCGAACAAGGCACCTAAATACTGAATACACGTGTGAAGCTGTTAGCCCACAGAAATCCCCATATGCACAGGTCGGCAGTGGTCGTTGAAACGCGAATTGAACAGCCCAAATGTGGATTATTGGCTGGTGCTGGTGATTGGTATTCGGTGATTTGAATCCGAGGATACTAATCATACACAGCCACATATGTCAAACTAACAGCAGTGCGCAATAGTTTCAAACTGGCACGGCTGCTGATACTCCTCAGCCTTCAGGGGCGACGAGAACCAAACGCTACCTTAAAATTACACGTAACGACATTCGTCTTCCCATGGCGATGCCTCTGCCTGTACCCTAGTAGACGATGCCCAAAAATCCCATGCGTTGTGGGAGTATACATTATAGGAGAGAACAAGAG
The DNA here is from genome assembly GCA_023014435.1 of Amanita fuliginea. Lineage (NCBI taxonomy): Eukaryota > Fungi > Basidiomycota > Agaricomycetes > Agaricales > Amanitaceae > Amanita > Amanita fuliginea. The sequence goes on along the minus strand of JAEBUQ010000011.1, from coordinate 2,605,239 downwards.
GCCACCTTGGTTACTCGGAAAATAGTAACGGCGATCATGCATTGGAAGGGCTTGTGCATTGAGGGAGCCTCGCTATACATGGTTTGTCAACCCTGCAATATCTTATCGATCATTGATCATCATTTACGCATCCTTGACAGGTGCTTCTGTCTAAACCGGGGAGATGACGTTAACAATGACATGTCGTGCTTGAGGGTGAGGCAAACTCCAAGTAGCTAGTCCGACAGAAACCAAACTAGACGTTGTGACACAAGCTGCGGAGTTATTTTCGTCAAGTCTATCTCAGGTGAAAACTAAAAGTATAGAGTCGTTGCTAAAAAGCTTGCCAGGACTTCCTGGGAATCAAGCAAGTGTGGGAAATGTGCCTGCGTTCCGGGGCCATCGCGAGTAATGCGAGGCGTCCAGAATCGGATACGATCCCCGCGCGAACGAAAGTTTGACGTTCTACAATTCTACTAACTCCACCTTTACACGCATTTCTCGCTTCGCGATACGGAGGAGTACAGCCATACTTCCGGTGTTCTTCGGAGCGACATTACCGGGGAAGGTTACTAACTTACGGAAAAGATGATCAGCATCGCTCGACGCGAAACCTCGGAGACCTCCGCCGAAGTCAACGAGTGTTACAAATATTCGTCGCACACCTAGGGGAAGGGAATCACCCGAGTCATGAGGCTTTGTCAAAGGTTCTTCTTTTACAGATAATCAATCTGACGATACTTCACATCATGCTCTCCAACAATCAGGAGCTACGAGTTTCGCATTTGGCCGAGGTAAGTTAGCCATTGGACACTCTGTCACAGTTACCGCATCCAGACGAATTTTCTGGTTGACATCCTAGGCTACGGTGTCGCCTTTGATGATTCATGATTTCTTTTGCAAAGGTGGTTCTGAGCTTACTAAATACGACTTGAACCCCAAAATTGCAAATCCGAGCTGAGCCTTTTCGCTTTTCGTCCCCGAAAAAAGTACCAGGTAAAACACTATGGCTTCACTTTATTTAAGTGTTGGACAATTGGAGTAGTAGCCGTCATACCCCTTACACCGTTGAAAAACGTCTGGTGCTTGCGTTTCATCGTCCTAGGATGTGTTATCAAGGAGGTCCAAGTCGTGTTTAGTGTGAAGCGGCTGGGACGAGCATGCGACCTCATATGCACATTCCGTACTCTGTATGTTAGTTAAGACCAATCTTGGGCGCCCATTACCACGGGCTTGATCACAGCCTCGGTGGCCGATAACCTTGGGCTTGTGAGTAACGGTAAGTCATGCGTCAATTGGAAATCTGCAGGTTGCTCTCATGATCGACACCAGGAAGGCGAGTAGCTCGCGGGCTAAGTATAAGTAGCCGCGAAGGTTTACGGTTTGATTGGTCATGGTAAGATTTACTCCCGCAGCGGAAGCATCAAGACGTCTGTTCAATTGAACAGATTCGTGGCCATAGTAGATAGATATCAGTCCCGCCGTTGCCGAAAGTATTAATCCGAAGAACAACGGGCATAAAAATTCAAATGTTACACTTATTTGCGATTCACATATTAATAGAACAAATCACGCAGTTCTGGGCGGACCCGCCGCTGCATCTTTCTCTCCCTTAAGCAGTGCTTCGATGTTGTCACCCGACTTCAACCTTTCTTCTAACGACATCTCCGGTGCCGTCGATGAATATCCAAGTTCTGTAATCCGCGTCATCAGGTCAAATGCTGGATGGCGAAATGAAACGTACTGAGGCTCGAATACTGCAAAGGAACTTCATCGACTCGCGTAGGCAATGCAGCAACATTTATGGGGTAGGGAGTTCCTATCCATGCGTGGTGATCAACATGATCCCTATTATCGTGTCAGACGTAATGGTTCTGGTTGTAACCAGAGGTCACGTACTCGAGCTAAAGATTCGGGAGGAAGTCAGAATGGCGCAAAATTAAGTATGTGATACTTACTATTTCACGCGTTAGGGGATGGACGAGGACGCTTCATCCGAATTTGCTTAGTTGGCCCAAAGCCCCGCGGGTCAAGTCGTCTCACCTTAATTGTCCTTTATTCTTACACAAGTAAGAAAATACGGACGCAAACGATTCGGCGGGGACCCATATTTCAAATGAGCCTGGATATGAATTGTACCAAGTCCCAATGCCAGGTTTAAGCACTTACCAACGGGATGGGGGCCGAAAGGTTGGGTATGGACGCTGAGAAAGGGAACCGCGACAAACGCACCGTCACGCCTGAGCTGTAAAACGGCATCCCGCAGTTCGAGCGCAGCTTGATGCTCTTGAGCGTTGGTTTGATGGAAGTAGATGTCTTACTCATTTCTCCAGTCACTGGCTTTGGATGGCAGAAATGGGCGCGACTCACGAAAGTGCCATTCCCTGTGCAGTAAGTTAGTGAGAAAGATGTTGCAAATAAAATGTCGACGAACTTGACCTCGGTATCGAGCACATCGCGAAGGTCAGTCTTGGGCTTGGACATGGTAGGAGGACGAGTCATAATTTGTTGCACCAATCTTTAATAGTAGAAACTGCACAGCCACTGCTCGGATTACGGATAAATCAGTCCTTTCATATTACCAAGCATGTTCCTTTATGATCTAGAAACCTAATCCCATTACCTCTAAGTCGTGTCGTTCCTCTCATGAATTGTCGCCTATGCTTGATGAAAATGTCTACAACATTTCGTTTGCCCGAGAGCTGAATATCCTTGAAGTCAACTCCGTGCTCGATCTTATCTAAACGGGAGAAGAAGAGCTGATAACTTGGAACCTGCCCTTGAGCGCAAAAAATGCCAAGGCGTTGTACTGTGGGTGGTAGTATGACTGGAAACGGCATGTGGGACCAATATGAAAAGACAAAGTCAAGTCTGATTAGATTGGGACACAATGCTGCGATACATGTCAAATCTGGTTGTAGGTGGCTGCTTGCTGAGTGAATCATAACCTGTATGTGCTGCAGACGACCGCCATGCGTTTCGAGGAAATTTGTCCAACGCGTATCTAGGGAAAAAAGAGGAAGGGAAAATGAGAGTTGGCGGAGAGATGGGAGGCTCATGAGCTGGGGAGGTATGGGGTGGTCCAGGTCTAAGATTCTACCTTCAGCGTGAATTGCCGTGATGCATGTATGAATAAACTCGTCATTGGATTGTTGACAGTCTTCGACATGGACGAGAGGTGTGTGGAAGGAGCGGAGGTTTGGAGCCCTTCGGAGGAGGGCAGTCAAGTCCTGTGCGTTGGGTACCAAAGTTTCTCGAAACCAATGAATGTATCTAAGAGAATGAGCACAAGTCGTCACCAGAGCCATCAGGATGACGTGAGGCGAATGGTCATTTTGAGTGTATTGCACAGACGACATGGAAAACGTCACAATCTCCAGATTGGAGAGGCATCGGATGATATCGCCCAGAAGTACCAGTTCCTCGTCAGCTGGACGCGACGAATTACGTAAGGCGATGTCTAGACGTTTGGTCCAATGGCCTAGAGGACAATTGTCGCCTGAGCGGCAGCGCGATGCCTCGAGCACGTTGCAAATGGATGGTAGATATCTGCCTTGTCCAGTGACAATGTTTTCGTACAGTAGCGGGGTCGCCAGCTCTCTCCAGGAGCTGCAGACACGAATCAGGGCAAGCTTTGCCCGCTGGAAAACGATGAGCGAGCGTGCGAAGGCCCGACATGACAAAAAGCACCAAAGAACGTCTGAGAGTGCTCTGGCAGTCGTTTGTGACGAAAAGTTGAAAATTCATGTCAAGAGGGTCTGGATCGAGAGCATTGTGGACGCAGGTCGCGAACTTAAAGATGGTCAGGAATATTTCAGGCGGGAATGGTGGCATGAGATGATGAACGCTGCTCGTCACGCGTCACGCGTGACCATTTCTTTTTTTCTTCCACGTATGACAAACACCGACAGTCTTTTTGATGGACTGCCCATAGGTTGGCAGGATGTTCTTTTTGTCGATATGGAGCCACTAAAGCGTGCAGAGAGAGATTGTGTCATCCTTGGTAAACAAGGATCTTGATTTTGAGTGTCACAAAAAGAGCTGTCGCTTGCTCTTATTAGAACGTTAGAAACAATGGCACCAAATTCTAAATCTGAGTTGACGATCATAATGGTAATATTTTCGTATGTTTTTTGATCTGGCGCTTACATCGTGTTTTCTTCTCTTTCAACATCGATAGAGGCCTTGGCGGCTGTCGAACCTGTTGTGTTGTTGAAAGGGGTCCGATCCCCGCGTTGTATCCATGCGGACGAGACTGCTGCAAGAAAACTTATGTCGTCCCCGTCGCTTTCATATCGGGATAGGAGACTGAGATACTGCAGTATTGTCAGATGATGCCTATCAAAATAATTAATTCGGTAAGGAATCGTCAATGCGCGAAAGTAATTGCCCAGAGCTCAAATGCATATCACAACAACGCATAATCAGTATATCTGGTATCATGTTGACGATTCTACTCGTGATATAGCATTCTCATTGTGCCTAGTTTCCCTCAGACGAACTACTTACGCTATGCTTGTGGAATCATGGAACACAACAGATGCAGATCATCGTCATGTCCGAGACACGCACTTGAAGGGCCGCTGAACCAGAAATGACTATAAAATGGCCAGCTTGCAACGACAGTAACTAAACATCTGAACAACTGCCAATACCGCAAAATATATACGCTTAGGTCCTCCATGGTTTATGTGTTGGGAGTTGATGGCCCTGATCTAATAATAGATGCGGCCCCCGTCCGCAACTACTACACCTGACCACCCGCCGTTTTATCACGCAATCCCACATACCAGCCATCATTATCACACCACGCCGGATAGCTAAAACGCACCCTACCAATTACTGCTCATCAATTTCAGTGAAGCTATGAGCGTGTCATGATCGGGGTTTCACAATACATACACGTTCTCCCGGCGCCCGCTGTTAAATCACTCAAAACTTCGTAACAGATATTTGTCATACGACGATTCGTATCGACTTTTTCACGAATTCTGCCTTCATAATAAGGGATGAAAATAGGTGAGTAGAACAGCTGTCTGTAGTTGCGACAAAGCTAACACACTGCAACGCTAAGCAGACCTCACAGTGACCTATTCGCCTTCACTCTCGATGCGTACCTTATCCTTCTATTGAATGTCTGACCTTGAACCTTATTCCATGTGACGTATCCGCCATTCATGTATAAAAAGTCTTTGCCTCGCCCATTAATCTATCAATCCTCACAGCGCACCATATTGGCGACTCCTCTATCAAGACATGCCGAACGTTACTTCTGATTCTAAAATTCTTGTTACTGGCGCGAATGGCTTTATTGCGACTTATGCCATTCAGGATCTCCTCGAACGAGGCTACGCTGTTCGCGGGACTGTACGTTCCAAGGCCAGAGGTGCATTCGTCCGAAATAAGTTCAGATCCTATGGTGATCGATTCGAATTGGCCGTCGTTGAGGATGTCATCAAGGTCGGTGATTGTACCACAAAGTGACGTTCGGATTCTTTTCACTACTGTAAAGGAAGGAGCGTTTGACGAAGCTGTCAAGGGTGCAGATGCGATTCTGCATCTAGCCGCTCCCGTGCTCAAGAAATTCAAGCATCCCAAAGGTATGCGAAACGGCATTGTCTTATGGAGAGGGTATTAACGGCATGTAAAGAGGTCATTGATCCTGCTGTGAATGGAACTTTAGGAATCCTTCGCAGTGCCCAAGCGGTGTAAGTGTGCGATTCACTTTTACGTTGGCCCGCCATAGTGGTTTGGATATAAATGATGTACATGGCACAGACCTTCTGTGAAGCGCGTGATCCTCATGGGGTCCAGTGTCTCTGTAGCGCCACCAAGCCCAAGCCCAAATGGTGTATTGAATGAGAGTGATTGGAACGACTGGTGCCTGGAAGAATACGAGAAAAATGGAGTGAACACGCCGGAAGATGTGGTTTATCAAGTGGAGAAGGTGCTGGCCGAAAGGGGTAAGTGAATGGCACCAAAGACATGCTCAGGCTAATTTAAGTTACCGCCTGTCAAGCCGCATGGTCGTTTTATAATGAGAATAAGCATCGGCTCAGCTGGGATATGGCCGTCATACTCCCTCCCTTTGTGCGTCCTTTCTACCTGTTTATTAATGCCTAAGACACGTATGTAACTAGGTCTTTGGAGTGAGTAGTCATATAATTGCACGAATTCTTGGCCGTTGACGATTTATTTCAGCCCTATATTGGGGAGGCGAAGAACCCCAGCGAGATGAATTTCACGGCAAAGGTGTTTTACGACTACGTTGTCGATTTCAACAGTTTAGGTCAGCCGAATGAAGCACTAGCGTCTCAGGCCTACATCTGGGTTCATGTCCGCGACATTTCCCTTTCGTTGGCTAAGTCACTGTCCGTTGCTGAGGTTGCTGGAGAAAGAGTGATTGTCTCTGCTGGTGAGTACCTTTTGCTACCTTGCGAGAATGACATTTACGGATTGGTCATGTTTTAGGAGGATTTACCTGGCAAGATTGGAGTGAGTACACTGGTCTTGGAGATGACAATGGTATAGTTTGACATGGTTCATTTTTAGTCGACGTGGCCAACTCTCTTTCGCCATCTCCGATCCCGTCACATGCACCTGGTACTGCCAAAGCTCTTCCCAGAGGTAACCCTGGTGCAGGACAGGCGGTTCAAAAGGGAATCTTGGAAGTAACAAAGGAGCAGAAGATTCTTGGGTTAAAGTACCAAAGCATGGAAGAGTGTGCCAGAGAGCTGTTGATTGACTTTGAGAGAAGAGGATTTTGAAAGGAGACTGCTCACTGATGACCTATGTAAAGATTATTAGAATGTGTTGGTTATCCATGTCCATTGTCTTGTGAACCCAATTACAGTGACTCAATAAACCCTTTCAATGTTGTCAGCTTTGACAAAGAATGATTTTTATCTCATCCAAATAAAATCTGAAAAATTTGGAAAATTCAAGGTAGGTTTTTGATAATCTATATAAATCTTCTATAAAGAAGGGAACAAAGCTGACCTAAGCATGACAAATATATTTATGTAATACTGACTAAGCTCTACTACACAATGTGTGATGTGACTTTCATGACAAAGCGTGACCAAAAATGTCTTCCTGCACTTTAAAATTCAAATAAAATTCAAAAAATATTGGAAAAATTGCGGACATTCCCAGGGTTGCTCAGGGACCCAGTCACATGTCACACACCACACTCCAACATGTCACATACCACAGTCCACTCCAGCCACATGTTGCACCCACATATTACCCACCACACTCCAGTCACATGTCACACACCCACACCAACACCAACACTCCAGGCACATGTCACACACCACACACCACACCACTACCCAGACCCTGTCACATGTCACACACCATTTCAACATGTCACACCACACTCCACTCACCACACTCCACTCACAAGTCACACACCCACACACCACCATACATATACAGGGATCTCCCCAGTTCACACATACCACATAGGCCAGTCACAGGGCCATCCCAACCATAGGTGTCACATGTCACATGCCACACAGGGCAATCAATCAGAGGCACATGACACCACACAGGGACTCTCACCCCAGTCACAGGGTCAGGGACATCACCCCACCACAGGAGTCAGATGTCACATGTGACAGGACTCTCCCCATTCAAAGGTGCTTGGAATTCATACACCACAGGCCTGTCACAGGGTCACATGTCACACTACACCCAGGGATTATGACAATATCATGGGGACACTTCAAAGCACTCCAGTCACTGTCACAGCACTCACAGGGACATCAGAGGGACTCATCACACCTGTCACAGGGTATTCAAGGAGCACTCCAGTCACATGTCACATCACACACACCACTCCAGTCACATATTATCCAGTCATATGTCACACACCACCCCAACATATCACCACACTCCAGCTACCACACAAAAGGTGCTTGGAATTCACACACCACACAGGCCAGCCACAGGGCCATTCCAACCATAGGTGTTGCATGTCACATGCCACACAGGGCAATCAACCACAGTCACATGACAGCACACAGGGACTCTCACATGTCACACATCAACACCACCCACCAGTCACATGTCACAACCACACACACACCAGTCACGCCACCACCCTCCAGTCTCAAGTCACACACCACACTCCTGCCACATGTCACAAACCTCAACATGTCACACACCACCCCAACATGCCACAAACCAACACCCAGTCACATATTACACACCACACTCCAGTCATATGTCACACACCACCTCAGTCACAGGACCATCTACCCAGTCACATGTCACACACCCACACACCATACACATACAGGGACTCTCCCCATTCACAGGGTCACCCCAACCATAGGAGTCACATGTCACACACCAGACAGGGATTGTGACACCATGGGACACTTCAGAGCACTCCAGTCATGGTCACAACACTCACATGCACATCACAGGGACTCTCTCATCACACCAGTCACAGGGCATTCAAGGAGCATTCCAGTCACATGTCACATCACACACACACACTCCAGTCACATATTACACTCCAGTCACATGTCACACACCATTACAACATATCACACACCCACACACCATACTACTATACACCCATTCACAGGTGCTTGGAATTAACACACCACACAGGCCATCACAGGGCCATCATCCCCACCATAGGAGTCAGGGACATTGCCCCAACCACAGGAGTCACAAGTCACAAGTCATACATTGGCTATCACCCCAACTACATATTACTCCTGTCACATGTCACACCACATATTCCAGTCACAGGGCACCCCAATCATATATCACACACAGGGACTATCACACCCATCACAGGGCAATCAACCACAGGGTAATCAGTGACATGTGACACTTACCTTTGACAGGGTTCAAGGACCATCATACCAACTACACAGGGTACTCCAGTCACATGGCATGCACACACTACACACAGCCAATGACAGGGTCAGGGATATCATCCCATCATGATATCACTAAATATGAGGAGGCAGTGAGAAAACAAGAGTTGCAAAGAGCAGAAAGAATTGCATAAGGTTATGCAAAATAATGAACCTAAGGTGACATTTGAAAATCAGCTAAAATATCCAATAGCTGATAATTTGGTCACAGTGTTCATTCTTTGGAGTCATGAGGACTCCAATTGTACAAAAGGAATTGAGGCACAATCCCCTCAGTTATATGTGTCCAGGGAAAAGTTTATCCCCAGCAGAAGGAGAAAAGTCTCCAAGACAACTCTGGTCATCCCTGGAGTTTTTTTTTTTTTTTTTTTTTTTTCCTCGTTTAGACCCCTGCATACCACTAAGTACATGATAGGGTATTCTACGAGAAGTGATAGGTAACGGTAGTATTTGTATAGCAAAAAGTCTTTCTAAACTCACAAAAGCCCGAAGGCGAAGAGGCCGCCAGGGAAATAACTAAGAAAGGGTTAGTAGATGAACTGAAACCCGTAAGTAAAGCTAGATATGGGCGGGGAAACCTCATGGCGCTGAGAGCGCCGGTACGAGAGTGGTCTTGGGCGGTGGTTTAACATTTGGCCTCGTCTCTGTCCAAGCTTGCATGGAACAGGCTCGGCCAAACAGGAATATCTTTTGTCGTAAGACCTCTTGCTGGAGTTTTCCATCTTCGTCCTCGAAAACCAGGACAATTGTCAACCTGGAGCCTGGTTTGATGGTGATGGGTTTGCGGATCCAGTATGGCATGATAGGTTGTCGAAGATGGTTGGTCCACGGGTTATGTAGGTGGATTTGGTTCGCTAAATCTTCCGGCGTGTGGATCGGGCCTTCTGTAGGAGTCGGTACTTTATTGATGCACACACGTCGCTGTTAAGATCGATGCTCTCAACGCATTCGTTCTAAGTCAACAGTGACAAGCAGAATCTCGGTCTGCTCCCAGCCTACTGGACAAGTTCTGGACACTAAGTCAAACGATGACAAAGGTCAAATAAACAACGAGCTCAAAGAGATAAGAGCGAGGAGTTTTGTTCAGAGGTTGAGAGAAGAATTCAATTAAGTTGGAACTAAGGAAAAGAGACATACATGAGAGTCTTTATATACAAAAAGAACAAGGAGAACGTAAAAGGAAATGTATAGCTAATACCTTGGAAAGGAAAAGTGAAGGATAAAGCTAAAAGGAAATAAGCGTCCATGAAACGCATAGCTATGATTATATAATAAAGGAGTCCGTTAAACGAAAGGGAAAGAAATTGTAACAGTCGCCATTTTGTCCCACTAAAGGTCGAAGTCGGGATCCCCCAAGCATATTCGAGGGTCGGTTTGATATAGGGAAGCGAATTCATAAGCTGTTCAAGCGAGACGCCAGGAGAACCGATTGCCACCAAGTTCCCTTTTGCTGTCCATGAGAGGGAGGACAGTGTGCCAGGCACTGGTACAGGCGGCAGTGGGATGGGTGTTGGAGTGCGGGTTGCACCCTTCGATGGATCGGCCAGTAGCGTGTTGATAGTATGACAAGCTTGGTCAGCGTTGAAGTCGGCTGGTAAGGGCACCTGAGGCACCAGGACCAGTCGCGCACGGGATTGGATGTCACGGGGCGGTTTCTGGGGGGTGCGAGGGCCCCCAGGAGGTGGGATGGGTTGATGTGAGGCCACAGAGGTGTACGACTTGGGAGGGTCCTGCAGGGAGGCCTGGATAGCCCCAAGCTTGGAACTGATGACCTGGACCTGCTTAACCAGGCTTCGCAACTCCGAAGAGCACAAAGGGGAGGCGGGCGCAGGGTCAATGACAGTAGTGGGCTGGGGAGGGAATACCTGCAACAATGGCCATTGTGCCTTCGACTGGCCAAAGAATTCATCGATAGGCGGGACATAGACGGTAGAGTCGACCTTTGAGCTATAGAGAAGCTCATCAGCCCAGGTGAGGAGAGCAATGACTTGTGTGATCAGCTGTGTGGCTGGATCATCAGATTTCTGGTAGGAGATCCTCATCTGGAGGTTCCTGGGTATACCTTTGTCGTTCGACATGGTACCGGTGTCGTGGATGGGTAGATAGTAGCAGTGTCCAGTTAGATGGTGGTGGTTGGAGCGTGAGAAGGTCCCTCATCCCTGGAGTTAATGCCCCCATTGGGCATATTGAAGGAAGATTCGGACCAAGCGTCTGAGAGCAGCTATTACAGGGTATGAAACCTTGTAATAATCATTGTATTACAATTGTTGACCCACAGGGTCAAATTTTAAATTCTTTTCAGATGTGTGATAAGTGTGGAAATCAAATTAAGTCAAATAAGTTGATAAAATTTGATACTGATATTTGACAAAATAAAATCACACACACTTCAGATGGTAGCTCATTCATTTACATTCCTGAAAGTAAATTTAAGGAATTGTATTATCCCCCAGGAAATCCTTTTATGGGAGAAGAACAATCAGCATTCATTATTCATAATGAAAATGTTGTTCAAGATTTTCCCAAGAGGCCTAAACCATCAAATAATACCCCTGAGCCTAAAGAACATTCTTGGACTCATGATTATTGAAATGATAGACAGCAGTGCAGAAGCACTGACTAAGTAAGGTTTCAACTACTTACATTTGTTAGTTAGTTCTTATCTGCCTATGTGTTAGGTGGAAAAAACTAGGGAGCTTAGCATCCAAAACACCCTCCTTATATACATTTCAGTAACCCTAATCTAGGTACAACATATAATAATAAAAATACTATTAAACTAGTTTTATTTATTATTATCTATTTTTAATCATTCTATGATGTTCTATATGACATCATTTACTTCTATATGACTCATGTGCACAGCTATATGACTCATGCGCAGTAGTATGAGTCATTGCACAGTCATTGCACAGCAATGCACAGTCATATGAGTCATTTATGAGTCATGTTCTAAATATAAATGATTCTTATCAACTATTCAATACAGTTGATAGTTGTCCCACCAAACTCTATAATATCTTTGGACTCTATAATTTTGTACACAAGTACAAATAAGAGTTTATTATTACTAATCAGAGTCTAGATGAGCCTATAATCATATGACCAATCACATGACTAATCACGTGTTTATCATGTGATATCACATAATCTAAATAGATATTTAGTTAAATATAAAACACTAATTAATTCTAATTCTAATTATCTAATCTAACTTTTGACAATGATATGGTTAAAGATTTGATTAAACATCCTGAAAGGATTGCCATGAAACAGAAAGCTACTGATACTGAAGAAGATAATCATGATAAAAAGAAAGATCATGATAACAATAATGGTTAGAATGGTCCTTGGAATAGTTATCCATTGAAGGATGACAAACCTTCAAAGGATGAATTAGAACATCAACAACTTAAAGAAGTGATAGAAAATTGGCCTGATAATGAACATAAGTCATTACCCAGATCATCCAATTCATACTGGCCGATGGGGGAAGATGATGGCTTGTGGCCAGAACAGAAGAATGTTGTTCCACCCAAATGATCTTACAGTGACCTGCAAAACTGTTGCAATGATTGGCAATATTGGAATGATTGGTAAATATCAGACCAAATAAAATAGCTAAAATTAATCAAAGTTAATATGTGATAGAATAGCATCTGAGCATAAGAATGAGCCTTTAACAATGTTGTTTGGTTATGTGGTTCATGAGATATAAAATATTCTCTTAACCAATACCATTGCAACAGTTTTGCAGGTGCCATGATGATTTCCAAAATCAGTGTCTAGGAGTCATGTGACTTGGTTACATGTCACATGACTATGTTGAACATGTTGATCATATGCCAAATAAGCCACAACAACACTTGCTACTCACCATGCACCCCATCTCTGCTGCTCAAAAGGCTGATACCATCTCTCTCCTCACTGCTAGCCACTCTGCACATGAAGTGTCTTCCATCATGGGAGTACACACCAGCACTATATCCAGACTTCAAAGGAAGCACTGTCCCTACCTCCCCATGTCAGCTGGATGCTAGGGCTCCCAAAGTTCGGTTCTGAACCTCGGTTCGAACCCGAACCGGCCGAACCGAACTGATGGTTTGGGTTCGGTTTGGGTTCGGTTCGGAAAGCTTCGAAAAAAATCGGTTCTATTGAAACAAGGACAGCAGCGCAGACACTAGCTAAGTAAGGTTTCAATTACTTACATTGTTTGTTAGTGTAGCTTAATCTGCCTATTGGTTAGGTGGAAAAAAACTGGGGAGCTTAGCGTCCAAAACGCCCTCCTTATATACATTTCAGTAACCCTAATCTAGGTACAAAATATAATAATAAAAATACTATTAAACGAGTTTCTTTTATTATTATCTATTTTTAATCATTCTATGATGTTCTATATGACATCATTTCCTTCTAAATGACTCATGTGCACAGCTATATGACTCATGCGCAGCAGTATGAGTCATTGCACAGTCATTGCACAGCAATGCACAGTCATATGAGTCATTTCTGAGTCATGTTCTAAATATAAATGATTCTTATCAACTATTCAATTCAGTTGATAATTGTCCCATCAAACTCTATAATATCTGTCAAAGATATAAATATCTCTGAACTCTATAATTTCGTACACAAGTACAAATAAGAGTTTATTATTACTAATCAGAGTCTAGATGAGCCTATAAACACGTGACTAATCACATGACTAATCACATGACTAATCATGTGATATCACATAATCTGAATAGATATTTAGTTAAATATAAAACACTAATTAATTCTAATTCTAATTTTCTAATTAATTCTTAATTATCTAATCTAACTTTTAACACTCCCCCTTGTTGAATATTTTACTAAATGTGTATTCCACATAATTTAAGCATTCTACTATGCTTATTCAACAATAAGTTTTTAGTTAGTATGTCAGCAGCTTGATCTTCAGTTTTAATATAATAAAGATCAACTAAATCATCTTTGACACATGATCTTATATAATGATATCTGACATCCATATGTTTCGTTCTTTGTTCTTGAGCTGGATTTGAAGCCATATAAATTGCTGCTTGATTATCCATTATTAATGGAATGGATCTTATGTTATATCCTAACTCTTCAAACAAATTCTTCAACCAAGATATCTGTCTGCATGCATCTGATGCAGCCATATATTCTGCTTCTGTTGAAGACAACACAATAGTTTTTTGTTTTGCTGATTTCCAATATACTGGTGCTCCAGCTAACTTAACAACCATCCCTGTTGTTGATTTACGATCAATGGGATTTGATGCCCAATCAGCATCAGCATAACAAATTAAACCATATTTATCTTTGCCATTATATTTAATGCAGTAATCCAATGTACTTCCAACATATTGGATTATATGTAATGCCTTTTTAATGTGATCCTGTGAAGGATTACTTACAAATTGTGACATTAGAATTGTTGCATAAACAATATCTAATCTTGTACACATTGCAAGAAACAATAATGATCCTATCAATTGTTGATAGTATGTAATCATTTCTTGTGTTGCTTGACCCTCTATTTGTTTGTTTGGTACATAACCAGCTGGTAAAGGCGTGTTTACTGGTTTTGCATTAATAAGACCAAACCTTTCAACAATCTTTTTCGCATATTTAGCTTGATCAATTGTGACTATATGATTTTGTTTATCAATCACAATGTTCATTCCTAAATATTCACTTAAATCTCCTAAATCTCTACTTTCCCATTTATCCATGAATTTCTTTTTATGATCATTAACAGTCTTTTCATTATTGCCCATGAATATTATGTCATCACATATAATATAATGACTATAATGTCATTTTCTGTTTGTTTAACATATATTCCTGTGTCGGCATATAATCTTCTAAATCCTAATTTAGTTATACTGTCATGAGCTTGAATATTCCAAGCTAATGATGCTTGTTTCAAACCATATAAAGCTCTATTTAATTTATAGACTTTATTTTTATCATTGGTTTTAAAACCATCCAGTTGTTCCATATATATCTCCTCTTCTAATTGGCCATATAGAAAAGCAGTTTTAACATCTAGTGCTTTGAGTACCCATCCCTCTAAAGCTGCTAATGCTAATAAGATTCTAACAGTTTCGAATCTTGAAACCAGGCTAAATGTGGCTCCAAAGTCTATTCCTGGTACTTGTGAAAAGCCTTGAGCAACTAATCGCGCTTTATATCTATTATCTTGTTGCTTTATAGTGTAAACCCATCTACAACCTATAGGTTTACGATCTTTAGGTCTATCAACTAATTCCCATACATTTCTTTTCTGTATAGATTTAATTTCTTCTTTCATAGCTTCTACCCATTTTGAATATGATTCAGGATCTTTATCTTTTATTTTTAAAAGATCTCTGTATACAACAGGTATACCCTTTTTCCTATTCTCTTGATCTACAAGTTTTGCTGCTGCTTTGGATAATAAGAATTTATCCATTCTTTTCTGTCTTTGTTTACGTCTTTCTTTCCAATCTTCATTACTGATCTCTGAACTTGGAGAACTAGGAATTGGTGTAATCACATTATCAGAGGGTGCTGGTGTTACTGTTCTTTCCAGATCTTCTTCTGATTTTTCTGGTTTATCATCAACCTTTTTATCATCAGATTTTATATCTAATTTAGGTTCAACGATAATTTCCTTTCTAGGTTTTCTACCAAAGAGTTTATTAAGACGATCTCTTTCATGCTTAAATTTATCTATTGGCATGAGATCTTCTAAAGTCAATTCAGGTTGAACAACCCGTTGTTCTTTAACTGATTTAGTATCTAACTCTTGTAGCTTTGATATGTTAATTGGTTTTTTAAGCATATCACGCCATTCCTTTTCTTTTTGATTTTGTTGTTTAACAATTTTTTCAAAATCTTTATCTGTTTGAATTTCTGCTTGTATTTTAGCAGGATGTTTATCACCATAAACATTATTATCAATTATTCTAACTTTTGGTTTCCTAGACAATTTTCTAGTAGCAAGTTTTTGTTGTATAACTTTTCTTTCTTGCTCTCTAAAACCAAATGGATGAGATATTGGATCTTGTATGATTTTTGGTCTATCATTATCAAGTTTTCCTCTTTTAGCTGCCTGCAGGTCTAACTTTTTTCCAATACGTTTAGAACCTGTAGTAACATTATCTCTAATGCTAACAGTAGGATCCCAAAAATCTCCAGTATTCAATTCAAACTTAGATTTAAGAAGAGGTTTATCAAAAATCTCTTTAACTCTTTTTCTAATATCTTCTTTAATAGATTTCTCATCTATTTTAAGATTTTTATTTCGTCCAGAAAGATTATCAAGTTCTGCAAGTCTTTCTTTTTCATGTTTATCAAGTATTTTATATATTCTTGATAAATCAATATGTTTAGTTTTTGATGTTGAAGGAGTATTATTAGAAAGTTCTGCAACTTGTTTATTAATAATATTCCATTTTCCAAGTCTGGAATATCTTCTATTAATTTCTTCAGAATCCTTTTTAAATTGTTCAACTTGTCGTTGAATCTCTGAAGAAGTTAATCTTTTAATATTATCTTTCTGTTTTCCTTTATCAACTTTTGTAGGAATATTATCTTTGTGTGATTTATTACTTTGTGATTTAAAATATTTATTATTTGCATCATGATAAGTATTATTTGAAGAATCACTATCTTCTGATTGATTGTCTGATGGTTTTCTTTTTGTATCAGACTTATGATCATCTGTGTCCGACAAATCACTATCATCAGAATCATTTGAATCATGAAATGATTACCTTTTATCATTTTTCGTAGTGTCATGATTATAATGATTATCTATTGTGGGAATTTTATCTAGATCTAAAGTTGAGTATTTATCTTTATGGATAATCTTATCTTTAGATAATTTAGGAAATATGTTTTCATCAAATATGGCATGTGAGGCAATGACTATAGTATTTTTATCATTCATGAACTTATATGATTTACTTTCATATCCAATGAACGTCATTGGTTCAGCTCTTGGTGATAACTTATCTTTACGTCTTTCTTTGACTATATAGACATATGCCAAACATCCAAATATTTTAAAATATGACATATCAGGTTTTTTACCCATCATAGTTTCATAGGGTGTTTTCCATTTAGTTCTTCTTAATGGTGTACGATTATATATATGAACTGCAGTCTCAAATGCAAAAGACCACCAAGATTTTGGGCATCCTGATTCTAATAAAAGTGTATAAGCTTTCTTTAGAATAGTTTCATTTAATCGTTCTGCACGACCATTTTGTTGATGAACATGTGGAGCACTTAGTTCATGTTTAATACCTTTGTCTTGAAAATAGTTATTTAACTTTTGATTTACAAATTCTCCCCCTCGATCTGAATGCATACTTTTGACTTTTAAGTTCAACTGATTTTCAATAAAGACAATGTAGGCTTTAATTGAATTAAAAGTATCAGCTTTAGATCGAAGTAATGCAACATAAGCAAAAGAAGAATAGTCATCAAGAATTAATAAAGCCCATTTTTGTTTATGATACGACTGTATTGGCATTTCAATTAAATCAACATGTATTAATTCCAGCAACTGAGTTGCTCTGCTAGATGAAACATGATATGGTTTATTATCAAGTTTACCCATAATACATGTTTTACAAATGCTCTTCATATGGGGTTTAATAAGTTTTGAACTATTTTCAGTATTTCTGAACATATGGTTTAACACATTATCACTAGGATGTGCCATCCTTCTATGCCAAATAAAATAATCAATAGTTTTAGAACTATTATTGATTAATAAATGATGAGAAGGTCTTTTAATTATAGTAGACAGCCAATGTACAGAATTGGCTTCAGTTGGGTGTCCAATAAGAGTTATGTTTCCCTTATGTATTATAGTTTTGGTTTTACCATGATAGACATGATAATCCATACTTGTTAATTGTGGTACAGATATAATTCTGTATGGTAGCATCGGCATATAGCATACATTCCAATTCATAACATGTTTATTATGTCTGAAGCAGATTTGTCCTTCTCCTTCAATAAATGTCTGATTGTGTTTATTAGCAGTGGTAACCTTCATGGGATTAATATATTTCTTATATGATGTAAAATCACTTAAGAATGGTGTACAATGTCTAGTCGCTCCAGAGTCAATGACCCATCGATCATTCTTATTTAAGAGCATAATTTGTTCACCAGGAACTTTATTCTCATAATTACTACATACAAATTTGTAACTACTGTTATTTACGTCTTGATTTGACATATTCAATATGCCATTATTAGTAATATCATCAAGCACTAAAACAGTATTAGATAAGTAATTATTTGAAGAATTCAATCCATATCCAATGTTAAGGTTAGCCATGTTGTTATCATTTCCAGTTCCATCAATATATTCTAATCCATGATCAGAATAATCACTTTTAAATGGATCTGATTCTTCTCCACTATGATATTGTTCTTCCTCTTCAGGAGAACCATCACTGGAAATCAGTGTTAAAGGTGTTAAAGGTGAAGAATCTGTTTTGAATAATCGACGAATACTATCATCATGAAAGTATTCATAATCTATCCTATCTTCAATAGGAGTATCATCGTCATCCATCTGAATTTCTCCAATCCTATCCAATAAAGAACTATTGTGTTGTACATCAGTTACAAGTTCTTCTATAAATCCAGCAGATTCTTCCAATGGATATTGTTTATAATACCCAGGAGCTGTATCTACTATCATTGGATTTGCAAAATGGATTGTAGTGGATGAATCCTTCTTCTTCCCTTTCAATTCACGTAATTCATTGATTAGAGCTTTATTCTTCAATTTCTTGTTAGCCCTATTGATTTCATTACGTTTCTTCTTGTCATCCCTTGACATAGAAGATGCATTTCCTCTGTTAGGAAATTTATTGTAACTCTGTTGAGGTACCATGATTCCCTGTCGTTCTTGCCACCAAGGTACTTCTTCATGTCTTCAACCAACTGCTGGGCATGAGCAGTTCCTTGAGGTGAATGCGACCTCAACTCTGAGTCAGAGTCAAAGTCAGGCATGGTGGTAGTACAACGCAACGTCACTCATGGGATGTCACTCATGTGACATGTTGCTCATGCGTTCACGCTCAACACCAAACCAATATTCCCACGTGACTGGGCTGTCTGTTGCCATCGCCTTGTCACCATGGGCCGTTCAAAGATGCAAGATCACCAATGCTACAGGCCTGGCTGTGGTCGAATATTCACCTCACTGACTGCCCTCAGTAACCATCAGCGGCACTGCGGTTCGGAGTTGAACTCCGTTCTCACTATTCGCATCCAAAAGCACAGAATTCAAGAAGCGTTGAGTAGAAGGAAGGGAGTGGTAGCAGCGGGAGGATTGGATGTTGGACCTCAGCTGATGGGAATGGACAGTACACCAACTGTTGAAATCACGCAATTGGTGAGTTTATATTTTTTTTTACTCGTTTACTTGTTTGTTGTTACTTAGTACCACAATACAGCTGGAGCCTGTACAGCTGGAACCTGTATTAGGACATGATAGGCGTCAGAGGCGACTGCCAATGAGATTCCATGACATCCTGCCCCCAGCACCTCCTCAGCCAGTTCCCCATTTTGAAGTGCGCCGAGCGCATCTGGTTCCTCAACTTAATGCACAACCCCAAATAGATATGCGTCAAGCACATTTTAATATATATGATACAAAACCAAATGCGTTCAATGTCTTGCGACGTTACTTTCATGGCAGGCCGTCTATCTATCCCATCACTCCCGCTATCGCAGAAGTGCTCAATTCTCCAAATTTTGAGCATGTTGATACAGCTGAGAAACGGCCTTGGTGGTCCGTTTTTGGCCGCTCTCTCGAGTCTGTCACAGAAAATATCTTTGGCCCTTTTGACAATGCATCAACTTTGTTGCTCATGAACTGGATCTATACCGGAACCAACTCTAAATCCAATCCCGAGATTAACAAGCTCATTCACATATTACGAAATCCGGATTTCAATATCAATGATGTAGCGACTTTTAATGTAGCGCGAGAAAGCGAACGGCTTGACAAGTTTGCAAAATCAGATATAAACTCAACTGATTCGTTGTTCAATGCACAGGATGGTTGGATAGAGGGATTGGTTTCTATTCCTCTCCCATGTGAGGGCGTCAAACATGCATCTGAATTGCAAGCTCCAAAATTCGATGTCAAGGGCATTTTTTACAGGCGTCCATTGCAGGTAATCAAAGCCGCACTCAACGACCCTTCCATCAACACATATCACTGGTTTCCGTTTCAGGAATACTGGAAACCATCCAATCAAGCATGCCCTGAGCGTATATACTCAGAGCTTTACAACTCCAATGCTTTTCTTCAAGAACACTCTCGGCTACAGCAACTCATTCGAGCAGAAAGCCCACAAATGGAGCATGTCATCATTGCGATCATGTTTTGGTCAGACTCAACACATTTGGCGAGCTTTGGGAACGCATCATTGTGGCCAATCTATATGTATTTTGGCAACCAATCGAAGTACGTCCGTGGCAAGATATCATCATTCTCAGCCAACCATCTGGCATATATTCCAAAGGTACAATCAGTAGCTTTCTACATTTTTTGGTGTTGCTAACGATTTTTTTAGCTTGGTGACAACTTTCAAGATTTTTATAGACTCATTTATAGCATAGCTGCCAGTTCCGATGTCATCACACACTGCAAGCGCGAACTTTTCCAACTCATATGGCTCCTGATCCTAGATGAAGAATTCATGCATGCGTATGTGCATGGATTCAAGCATCAGTTTCTTGACGGTGTTCAACGCCTCATTTTCCCGCGCATCTTTACATACGCAGCAGATTATCCTGAAAAGTAAGATACTCATACCATCGCATTTTCTTACCTAAAATGTTTGAAGAGTTTTGATTGCCTGTATTAAATATCTTGGATCATGTCCTTGTCCACGTTGTTATGTGGTCAAAGATAAGATACAAGACATGGGGAAAAAACTTGATGGAGAGAATCGTCACAAGAAATGCCGAGTCGATGATCAAGCGCTACAATCTGACATTCTTACTGCTCGCCAATGGATTTTCGAAAAAGGCCTCTCATTTAGCAACACATTCATTGCAAACAAGCTCGCTGCACGTTCTTTAACACCCATACAGGCAAGTCGCACCCATTAAATAAATTAATATTTCTGAGTTGTTTATAGAGTGCTTTTTCCAAATGTTTCTCCAATTATGGCATCAATCATTATAAAATGTTGGTTCCTGACTTGTTGCATGAATTTGAGCTCAGGGTATGGAAGGCGACATTCACACATTTGATGCGCATCTTGCATGCGCATCCGGGCCCTGGGATTCAAATATTAAATGAACGGTAAGCTTTTATAACTCTGTTAATTGAGTCCAAAGCTTACATTTCACAGTTATCGCCAAGTTCCTACCTTTGGGCGTGGTACAATCCGTCGATTTGGCACAAATGCATCCAGCATGAAAAAACTTGCAGCGCGTGATTTTGAGGATTTATTACAGGTAAATCCTATACCATTATTTCGTTGTTACAGTTATTAATGCTACTGTAGTGTGCTATACCGGTATTTGAAGGGCTATTGCCTGTAGATCATGACAAGATCGTCTTGGAGTTGTTATTCGAGCTTTGCACTTGGCATGCTTTTGCAAAGTTGCGTTTACACACAGAGACAAGTATCCGATCCCTGGAACATTCAACGCGACGCCTCGGAATTGTATTGCGAGAATTTGAGAAGAGTGTCTGTCCAAACTATGTGACAAAGGATTTGCCAAGTGAAGAAGCAGCTCGAGGGCATCGTACAGCTGCTCTTGCCAAGAATAAGACCGGAAATGATTCAAATATATCAACCACAAAAACGGCACAAGGTAAAAAAGAACGACACTTTAACCTTTCAACGTATAAACTTCACGCACTTGCTGATTATCCTGCTGCTATTCGTCACTTTGGAACAACTGATGGATATACAAGCCAAGTGGTATGTCGTTTACCTTGAACCATGAATAAATATTTGACAATCGATAAACAGGGTGAAACGGAACATCAATGTGTTAAACATTACTATTCACGTGCATCCAAGGCACAGCATACTCGTAGCATTGCAAAACAACAGGATCGTCAGAAGATCCTCAACAAAATCCATCAGCGCTACACTGCTATGAAGGGGGACGATTCAATTTCAACGATTGCAAGGAATAGGCTTACAAGACGTGAAGATGATGTGGAGCCATTATCACCGACAGACCCACATTGTCATTACGAAATTGCGAAAGATGTAAAGCACAAGATCAGCTTATGGAAATGGCCTGGGGAAGAACTTGAAGATGATCTCGCTTGCCAGGTACAGTATATCTAAATATGACGAAGCTCAACTGAAATTTGTTTCCAGAATTTTTGGCCTCGACTTCTTGATCACTTGCTTGGCCGGTTGTCAGGTGCCGATTACGATGGTGATGAGGTGCCTTATTCGAATGCTGAACGAAGCACTGTAACAATCGTCAAAAACATGATCTATTCACACCAAGTCATGCACATCAATTATACAACATATGATCTGAGACGGGAACAAGATACCGTTAATATTCGAACACGACCAGATATAATGTTATTATCCCATGAAGACCCAGACAGCAATGGCACTGCCCCACATCCCTATTAGTATGCACGTGTAATCGGCATTTTTCATGCAGATGTGATATACACCGGCCCGGGATCCAAAAGTCCACTTCCACAGACAGTGGATTTTCTCTGGGTTCGGTGGTTTGGACGTGATCTAAGCCGACGCCGCTGCGGTTGGAAAGCGCGACAACTGCTACGAGTGGGATTTCATAACGGAGATACCATGGGCGCATTCGGCTTCTTGGATCCTACACTTGTCATCCGTTCCACATTTCTGGAACCAGCTTTTGCCTTTGGTCAAACGGATGAATATTTACCACCATCGATTGCACGCCAGCCGGGTGAAAATGATAAAGATTGGGCTTTCTACTATGTGTTGAGCAGCAATCGGACATCCTTAAGATGCCAATTGTCCCAGTGGTCGTCACTGTCTTGAACGATGAGCTCATATGTCCGTCAGACATAGAGTCATCGATTCATGATGACAAGAGTATTGTATCACTGTCATAGACAGTGACCAGACACCTCTCCAGGTGTTTTGAGTATTGTATCATTGTCAACAACAATGACCAGAGACCTCTCCAGGTCTTTACTCTCATAGAGAGGAGATACTCACATGCTGGAAGGCAAGAAAGAGCAACTACTGTTTATTGAGATACGAGCTTTCTTATATACACTTCTAGTGTTGTGCTACGGTATCGTAAATAAACATGTATAAATAAAATAATAAAATGTTCGTTTAACACCCCCCCATAATCTATACACTATTCTATATTTATAGATTACATGAATTTTTTATTTATTTAATTTTCGCCCCATACTCCCTGTCCCCAACTCTGGCTCTGCGGAGCCTCGTACCATTCCGAGATGGCGTCTAAATTCGATATCGCCGCAGCGATAGATTGTTCTTGGGCCTTCAAGACCCGGCGGATGTGAGCGAGACGCTCGTTGTCAATGTGTGCTTGCGCAACAGTGACGGAGGCCCTGGGAAGGACCAATGTGCCGTGAGTAGCGGCATCGAGGGCGGCAGCGAGGACAGTGACGCTGTGAACAACGTCGGAAGTGGCAGAGGCGATGGCCTGTGTGGAGGCCGAAGAGGAGTTGAGGAGGGCGTTGGGAGCCGGGGAGGACGACATGTAGAGGGAGTGGATGTCGAAGTAATGTGGAACTCGTCGTAATGAACGAGTTGCCAGAGTGAAGAATGAGGGAAACAGAAAAATATGTGTCTTTTTATCCAATCTTGGTGTGGGCAAGCCACGTCATATTTGAATTGTAACGTGTCTCATGGGAATGAAACATGTTCTGTGAGATAGTTGACACATATTTCTGTGAAAAGCGTTGTCAAGACGCATCCCTGAATCAATTGAGCGATTCATGTAATCCCATCATTGGTACGAATTTTTGAAATAATATTCTACCAAGGTTTTTAGTTAGAATATCTGCAGGATTA
Organism: Amanita fuliginea; assembly: GCA_023014435.1. Lineage (NCBI taxonomy): Eukaryota > Fungi > Basidiomycota > Agaricomycetes > Agaricales > Amanitaceae > Amanita > Amanita fuliginea. The sequence continues at coordinate 2,581,295 of JAEBUQ010000011.1, read as the reverse complement.
TTAGATCCTTCAATGAATCGTAATTCAATTTCCTTATTATCAATGAGTTTGCGTATATGATGATATTTAATATCAATATGTTTTGAACGTTTCTCAGTGACAGGGTTGTTTGCAATGAATAGAGATCCCATATTGTCACCGTAGATTGGTGCAGTTGCTATGGGAAAATGAATTTCTGATAGAATTGATCTAATCCATTTATTTTCTCTAGCGCAATCAGACAACGCCATGTATTCCGCTTCTGTAGAAGACAATGCCACTGTTTTTTGTTTACGCGACGTCCAAGATACAACAGCTCCTGATAAAAGTGTGAAGAATCCTGATGTAGAATGTTGATCATTTTTATCTGTAGCCCAATCCGAATCGGTATAACTCATTAGGCCAGATCTTAGTGATCCATTGTATACAATTTGAAGATTTATCGTTTTGGCTAAATATTTTGCCATATTAATTGCATATTGTAAATGATCTGATGATGGGTTGGAAGAAAATTGAGACATTTTGATTACGCTAAAGCATATATCGGGTCTTGTTCCAATCATCAAGTATAACAACGATCCAATCACAGATTGATACTGTGACCTGATCAATGGATCAATTGTTTGATCATTTATCATCGGTTCATATCTGGCAGGAAGAGGAGTGTTGCTATGTATTGCATTACTCATTCCTAATCTCTGGATAACTTTATGCAAGTATGGTTTTTGATCGATAGTTATTTTATCTCCATTCTTCTTTATTTGGAATGATAAAAAGTTTTTCGAATCACTGCCATCAATAAGATCTCCTAAATCTTTAGATTCCCATCTTTTCATAAATTCCTGCTTTTTTCGAAGTGTTATATCTTTATTTGATCCGAGGAACATTGAATCGTCAACGTAAATAATCGCTATGACAATATTTGATCCTTGTTTGAAGACAAACACTCCTGCATCAGAATGTATTCGTGTAAAACCCATTTTCTCCATAGAATGATCCAATGATTTCCACCAAGCTAATGAAGCTTGCTTTAATCCATAAAGTGCACGATGTAATTTATATACCATGCCTTTTTTATCTTTATTGATAAAGCCAGGTGGTTGTTTCATATAGATTTCTTCATCCAGTTTTCCATATAGAAACGCAGCAGTCACGTCCAGAAATGATATATATAATTTTTCTAGTGCTGCTAATGCAAGTATGAGATGACATGTCTCATATCTTACGACTGGAGAGAATATTTCATCATAATCTATGCCATCAATTTGAGAAAAACCTTGGGCAACAAGATGAGCTTTTTTACGTCCATCATCTTTTTGGACATATACCCATCTGCAACCTATGGCCTTTCGACCTTCAGGGAGATGTTGTAGATATGTAATTACGCCTCTTTTAATGAGCATAGCCCATTCTTTCTTTTCGGCATTGAGCCAGTCTATTTGTTCGTCGACTGGTAGACGAAATATTTCATGATGATGTTCAGGAACAGCAGTATTTGCTGTATTTTGAAAAGGGATGGCGCAAGATAATAATTGATTAATTGTAAATCGATCCAATCTAGTTCGCCTGTCGATTTGTTCAATTTCGACTGGATTTTTATCACCATAGACACTATCAGGTCTATTTACAGGTATTCTGTTTCTCCTTGGTCTTGATGGACCTGGAGACGGTGATCTTTCTCCAAATAATTCCCTTTCAATTTCATCTTGATCATCATTATCTGATTCGCTATCTGAATCCTCAATAGGTTCTGTTTCACTATTGGAACTTTCTGATTCAGTTTCTGAGTCATTATCAGAAATGTGTGACGTATCATCAGATTCTTGAGGTATTTCTGGCATGAGATCCTCAAATTCATCTTCTGGATTTATGAATGTAGGGTTTTGATCAACATTTTTACACTTTGGAAATTTCGTTTCGTCAAAGATTGCTGTTGTTGCCATGAATATAGAATTATTTTCTGGATTCATAAATTTGAAACCTTTCATTCCTTTTTTGTATCCTAGAAAGATCATCATCTTTGATCTAGCTTCAAGCTTATCTTGTCTCCGTTGCATAGGAGTATATACAAAAGCTTGGCATCCAAACACTCGTAATTCCGATACATTCGGTTTCTTATTTTCTATAAGAAAAAATGGTGTCTGCCATTTATTACGAGCTATGGGAGTCCTATTGTATAGATATACTGCGTGTTCAAGCGCAAATTCCCACCATGATTGTGGTAAGCAAGCATCGAATCTAAGGGATTGTGACTTTTCCCATATAGTACGATTCATTCTTTCTGCTCTGCCATTTTGTTGTGATGTGTATGGGATGGATTTTTGAATTTCAATGCCAATATCTTTGAGATAATTTTCGCATTTCGTAAATTCACTTCCCCCATCGAATCGCCAAGATTTAGGCATTTTTCCATATTTGTTATTTAATAAGGCAATGAATTGTTTCAAAGAAGATTCCGTCTCGGATTTCTTCTTCAATAAACCTATCCAAAGATGACCTGAAAAATCATCGATAAATGTCACAAAATATTTGTATTTGTGATATGAAATCATCGAGATTTCTTTGAGGTCTGAATGTATCAAATCAAAAGGAGCAATTGCTCGACTTTGTGATTCTGGAAATGATTTACTGCGCATTTTTCCTTTAGCGCAACCTGAACAAATTCGTTTTTGTTTTGGGACTTTGACGTCAGGAAATCCTTCTAAATGAATTTTTCCTTTTCTGATAACTTCGTCCTGTGGATGTCCCATACGTTTATGCCAAATATTAAAATCTGGATTTTTTGTCACAATGTTTATTGATTCTGTATGAATTTCAGAATCTAACCAATAAATGGTTTGTCCTTCTTCATGTGGTGAGAAATGTATAGTTGTTAATTGATTTTTTAAATCAATATGATGTTTATTTCCCGATAAAACATATCCTTGATTAAGGAACGTTCCCATGGACAACAATCTTGTATCCATATCAGGGATATAAAAGACGGGTCTGATTAATTTGATTTTTGATTTTCCATCAATGAAAATTTTAATCATTACAGCACCAGCGCCTAGAATTTGAAGGGTTTTCCCTTTAGCAGCGGTTTGTACAAACCTTTTATCGATTAGTGATCGATAATATAAGAAATCATTTCTTTCATGTGTAAAGTGCAAGGACGCTCCTGAATCCAAGATCCAAGATGTGTTGTTATTCTTACATTTCACACAGTTATTACAGTGAGAAAAATAATGCATATATTCTCTATATACATTTACACTACCATGTCGCTGTTTATAGCCATCAGTAGATTTTCTCGTAATAATTGAATGACTCAACTCGTCTCCAAGACTAACGGTGTCATCTTCGTCAAAAAGAGGATCGTCAAACGGATCATTTGAGATGTCATATTCTTTTTCGCCCTGGTTACCAGAATGTAAAATTTCTGTGGTATCAAGATCCATGGAAACGATTTGATCGTCTTTTTTGGATTTTTTAGGAGGGGGGCTAAAAGATATTTCATCTTTTGTAACAGTGTCTAAAATTTTCAACGTTTCCGTTGTTGGTATAGCACCAATCCGTTTGGCTAAAGATCTAGTTTCATTAGACCTTTTCCAGATGCCGTTACGAGACTGTGATTGCCCTGTATATCGGGCAGCGGATGGAAACATCCTTGATTGTACATTGCGTGCTGCAATAGATAATACTGGAGATACGATCTCAACAGCATGATTTGATTCCCGATCTGATTCAGGAGTAACGTCTGCTTCTTGGGCGCGTTTCTTTCCCTTGCCTCTAAAACCTTTTCGAGAGCGAGGTCTTTGCTCCTTAGGTTCGTCAACGTTCTGTTGTTGCTGATTATCTCCGTCTTTTTTCTGATTATTCCATGACGCATCTTTTTCCTTACATTTGACTCCGCTAATCTTATTTGCTTTGTCTTTTGAACCATGATGTTGGTTCATAGCGTATCGTCGACGATATTCGGAAATGATTGAATCGGATATAGTGTCGAATGTGAATTTTTCAGATCCGTACATCTGAAACATGACGGTAGATATCGCTGTCCATTCTTTTGGAAGCGCTTTAGCAAGTGTGAGAGCCTGAATGAAATCGGGGATTTCGACATTGTCTTCTTTTAGCTGTGAGAAAAATGATCCAAGTTTTTCTATCTCAGGAACAGGATCTTTTCCAGAAAGTTGGAAAGTAACGGCTTTCTGGAATCGATCAAAGATGGAGGCTGGAGAAGATTTTTTGTATAAGTCGGCGAGTGATTTCCAGGCTGTTGGTAGATTATCTTCTGTTGCTATGTGACGTCGGACAGAATCGGAAACTTTAAGTCTAAGCGCTCCGAGACCAGCATCATTAAGTTTTTGCCATTCCCTTTTTTCTTTTCTATATTCGGTAGCGGCAGTAACAGCAGCAGAGGTAGTGCCTTCTGCAGGAGGAGATGGTTTGACGAATGATCCATTGATGATAGCCCAAGATCCGATATGTAAAAGATAAGACTTCATTCTTTCAGCCCAGATACGGTAATCAACGCCTGCAAAGGTATTGATAGAATCAATTCCAGTAGAGATTTTCGATGACATGTTTAGTGTTTCTGTGACTGTAAAATCATTTTTTAGTAATTTTGAAAAAATATTTCAAAAATAAAAAATTTCATCGTCGTTGGACACATCCTTGAGGTATGTGTTGTCATCGTATAGATCAATGACGGGCTTTTCGGGGCCCATAACCTGTTGAGCAGCAATCGGACATCCTTAAGATGCCAATTGTCCCAGTGGTCATCACTGTCTTGAACGATGAGCTCATATGTCCATCAGACATAGAGTCATCGATTCATGATGACAAGAGTATTGTATCACTGTCATAGACAGTGACCAGACACCTCTCCAGGTGTTTTGAGTATTGTATCATTGTCAACAACAATGACCAGAGACCTCTCCAGGTCTTTACTCTCATAGAGAGGAGATACTCACATGCTGGAAGGCAAGAAAGAGCAACTACTGTTTATTGAGATACGAGCTTTCTTATATACACTTCTAGTGTTGTGCTACGGTATCGTAAATAAACATGTATAAATAAAATAATAAAATGTTCGTTTAACACTATGTGAATATGTAAGTAACATTTACGATTAGTATTCAATCAAGCATATTAATTTCAACTTAGATTTGTGGATCGGGACATGGTAATGCGATACCGTGGGGGTGGCGTTGGCCATGAATCAACCAGAGACGCATCCAACTTTTTCTTGACTGACCGTCATCGCGATGAACTTCTTGATATCCAAACTATCGACGATGCCACTGAAGCACAACCCAAAGAACAGCAAGGAACCGTTGATGAAGATGAGGAAGAGGAACTTCTCGATTATGGCTATTACAAAGATGCAAATGACGAAGTGAACAGTGAACACGAGATTGATGATGATGCCGGGGCAGAGGAGACATTCGCAGAATTGTAAAGCAATGAGCATTCATGGGCATTTTACACTAGTGGTACAGTGTGTAGGAAGTGATAGCAGAGTGTTATTCGACGTGCAGGTGACGAAGTTAGAAGTGGAGGCCTCGGAAATGCAAGAGTGATAGACGCCCGGCCAATGAAAGCTGGCCTAGGTGCCGCAATCCTGGTGAGACCCACCGGGTTGTTTGGCAGTGGAGTAATCATGTTGCAACCGGCCTGGCAAGGCTGGTCAGGTTACATGACACCCTGGCAAAGCCTTGTCACGGCGACATCACGCCTGACGCGCTTTGCCTGCTTTCAGACTTTTTGTTGATGCACCAGGCACTTGAAAATGAGCAGTGAAAGAGACGTTTCGTGTCCGGAGAACGCTCACACCGTAGTCCGCGTGAGATTCAGAAGTGCAAAACTCATGCGTAGCGGTAGTCACCCTGTCCTAAACCCGCATGGAATATGGAATCATGAAGATTCTGACGACACAGGCGATTCATTATTCAATATTCAATGCTCGAAGCGTTGCACCATGCGCGCCCTTTCAAAATTCCTTCCTCGCCGACGTTTCCATGTGTTGATGATACCGGCAAACACCGGGTGCTCGGGAGAATCGATAAATCAAACTAATCATTCATCCTATACATAGTTTTCCTCGGAAAATCCCACCCCTCAAGCTGACAGCCTCATCGTGACCATTCTCTAGATTCTACAGACCCAAAGGTAGTGATTCATACTTGTCGCAGAAATCGATCGTAATTGTGCGCAAACGGTAGATGTGAACATCATTTAGCACGGTTCGTTCACTGCATCAGCGAATCAAACATCTCCATTCAGTAGGACAGTCACGGAAGCACGAATAATAGATGATCGTTTCTCGGAACATATCCTTTCGTTGACAGTGAGAATTGCCGATATTCTTTTCTGTTCACTTCCCAGTGTAACGAAACTGGCCCGTTGCGTTGCAGAGCCTTCCTTGCAATGCCAGAAGTGATGACCGGTAACATGCTTTATTTTTCGAATCATACGCAGACATGATATAGCTTCACTGGTCATTCAAACGTGAATATGGAGACTTTTCTGAACTGATCGCGGAGACCAATGGTGTTCGGATATAATCTGCCCATCTCTCAGGAACAAGAAGCAACACGTGAGTCGCCATTTTGCTCACACACGACATAACCATCGAGTTTGTTGAATCACGGATGCAGCATGGCGCATTTCCTTCCTTCTTGAATAGGAACGCTGAAAAGAGGTAACGCGGAAGGATCCAAACCAAAAGATTTCCCTTCACAGGTCCACGTCACCGCACTCTCTGAACTTTTGGAACATTTTTTGATCTTCGGTCCGTTGTTCACGTTGGGCACTCGAAATGAGACAACTTCTGCCATCGATAAGAGCCGCTAGTGAATATAATGTTGAAAGTTGTACCCACGCGTTCAACGATGAAGCCTTCGTCACTTCATGTCTCCATTTTCTCCCGACACGTTTAGACCCCAGTTTTTGCGATATCCATGCGCACGTTTGCTATGGGATTTTGAGTCGGCTGGATATGTTGTCGAAGCTTTTGACATCCATTGCCTTGCCACGTGCCGAGAAAGTAAAATCCACTTTACAAGGGTGACTTCTAGTTAAAAAGCGGGTGGAAAATCGCGCGATACTTTCGAGCCGTCAGGATCCGTTGGGAAGATAGTGAGCCGCACAGTAAGTCCCACTGCCCAAGGCTGCGCCTCGCACCATTGACTTATCCCTCTGTTCCCAAGTTATAGGGTGTCGACCTTCCATCACGAAAACCCCAATTTGCCATTTAAAGCTAGCTATTGATCATTAATCATGCTAACATTTGGTATTCACCATTAACTAAGAGGTTTCGGCCACTGGTTAATATGAATTAAAAAGCAAGTCTAATACGTTTGAAAGACTTGATAATCACTGAATATGTTTAAGAGAAAATGTTTACATTCTTCTAGTACAGTATAACTGTTCCATTCCCGAGGAATATGTGGGCCAGGCAGAGGTGAAAGGTGGATACTTTGGACTATGTCTGTTACTGATACGATGCTGATGACACAAGCATTGTCTTGAAGGGAGCGTGATTGTAAAGTCTACTATTGGGTTCTGGGCTTGCAGGGAATGGCGAAAACCATTCAATGTAGGCCAAATGCTGGGGTGGCCGATCATGATCTTCATGAAAGATGTGTTTGAGGGCCGACAAACTAACACTAAATACAACGCGAATTTGGGCGACACAATATGTTAAATAAGATCAGTATTCGTCAAGGTTCAGAGTAGGGTTTATCTACCTTGAATCCCCAACTGACTCTCGTCGCCGCAATGTATAAGTACGGTATCAAACCGGCAACAGATCATGAGGTGGTAGGTCAAATGACGCCTTCCAACGCATCGATTGGCTCGCCAGCATTTTCATTCCTCGGCGTATGTGATCTGCTGCCCGTCGATTGTCTTGGGAAAGGTGATAAGGTGCTTGCACATGTAAAGAGAATGGTGCTTCCGGGTCGCGCTCCAGGAAGAAGCGAATGACATCAAGGGGACGTTTATGCCCCCTCTTGAAAAATGTCACGGAGATGCTATCCCAAAATTCAACGGTCATGGATAGGAATATGTGCCTCCATGCAGAGCAAATGTGGCCGAGAAACCATGGAAATTGCCCAAGATCAGATGTTGAAAGCGGCGTAGAAAATATGGCAAAGATCTGCTGGACGATTTCAGTTGGAAAGTTAGGTTGGCTGCGAGTCATGGGAAGTTCTAGGACTCGGACGTTTCCTCCCTCGCGTCTCAGGCTCACTGAGGTTCCCCTCGTCCCAGCAACGTTAGCCTTGCTCTTGGAGCCACCCGGATGTTTGGTAGGTCTTTTGGATGTGCGTCTTACAATCGAGAGAACGATTACTTTCAACACATGTAAACAAAAGACAACTTTGAACTTTTAAGCCAGGCGTTCTCCGAAGACAACATTCAGTCGACAGGAACTGTGGAAACATTGTTATGCTCATGGAGCAAACAGATAATGGAATCTTGTCCACCGCACCATTGTTTGCATGCCGTCATTACGGGTCGTGCGCATTGCTGCAAGTGTAAACCCTGGAAAGGGCTAGCCTGACTCGCACACCCTCACGCAACTTGATTGGCTGGTTCACATAAATTATCCCTGGAGCAAAGTTGAACGACCAATGATCTTGCTGTGAAATATTCATATATTGCCATGTTCTTAGCAATTCAAACAGCTCCGTATTTTGGAACTCAGAACAGGTCTGCATTTATACCTTGGAACTTCGAAATCAAATTCCATCAAACATCAAATCATCGGATCACCTCAAGTTGCCGCCCAATACGATAATATTTTCGCATGCCCCAGTGATCCTTCTGCGTCCTCGGTCATTGCGCTATCCACTACCACTACGACCATCCATGAAATGTCACTGACTGGTGAAAATCACTATTTGAATGTGATCTGTATCGGCTACCATCTTAGAAGTACGTTCTTTCTACATGTTTAGCTTTCAAGTTCGGATCTGACTTGAAACCCAAAGTTGCTGCACTATCATTGCTAGTGTACGACTATTGTAGGCGTTTTCTGCTTGCCGTTCGTCCAGCCTGAGGCCCCGAATTTCCACAGTTCTAACACTAGAAGATGAGGTGGGCGCTCCTCGGACTCCGCGTTCGCTAACTTGGCCTAATAATCATTAGGTAGAACTGTTCTGGGTGAGCCTGCTGAGACTATTGCACATAGCAACATACTCAACATCGCGCGCTAGAAGAATCCATGGTCGACAGTGACATATCTGTTCTTCTGGGTAAGAACCTACTGTCTTCGGACAACATGGCATAACTCCCACAGACGAGATACGGCGGTATGCTTCTCCTAGTGTAAGTTAGCTCATTAGCATTTTGCGAACTTACTGATTAGAGACAGCTGCACGCTATCCCGTACGTCATTGTGAAGATATCACCCTCGTCTCAAGTTCACGTTAATTCTAGTGGTCGCCCACGTGTCGAATATGATTGCGGTACGTCTTGGCGCCCTCCTTTGTACATTGATTAATTAGCGTATTTATGCAGGCGTTCGTATTCGACCTGGGCACCTTTTAATGTCACCGCCTGATTGAGTTTACTTCTTTTCACAGATGTGAGGATTTCTGATTCAGCGTCCAAATTCTTTGATGTTGACTGGACGTAGGTACAGGTTGGTTTGTTGTGGAGGTATGCCTGGGAGTCATCAACACGTGGGTGATAGAAGGTGAGTAATGTTGTAAAAATGAACTAGAATTCTGTTGAGGTCGTAATAAGCTGTTCTTTTTCTGCGACTCTACGCGCTCTATAATTGCTCTCGCAGAATAGTGCATGCTACCGCGTTGGTGTTCCTTGTGCAAATGTTATCTGTGACTGCGGTTGCCTCATTTGCATTACCACTTTCCGTGCGAAGCTGTACGTCAAAGTGATCATGTCCTGCGGCTGTGAGCTGAGCGAGAGGACGACCAGTGCAGGCACATAGATTAGGCGGAATCATTTATTGTGAAGTTGATAACGACATGTCCAGACGAGTAGCCTGGTTGTATTGGGTGTGCTTTGGAATGTAAGCGAAGATAATTCTGTTCCGAATCAATCCAGCTTAAACTAACCCTCCTCAGCTTTGAAACATTCGTCCTTTTTCTTACAATAAGAAAAGGAAGTAGTTATTATCGTTGTCAGGGTTCTTCTCGCCTGACCCGCTTGGCCTCAACGTTATATTGGGATTCAATATATTACTCAGTCTTGTAAGTTGACTATATACTGTCGTTTGGCAGGCAGGATGACATTCCTTGAAGAGTGGAAATGGTTTATGTCGTAAACATCATCCTGATTCTGATAAACGTAAATTCCGATTACGACCATATGTTACATTACTGACAGGCTTGCAGGACAAAAATTACGATATTATGTCTGGGCCGGGTTTGACATTACCGGTCATTATGGGTGGGCGGATGATGATCAACATTCGCAAGACGATATCGGACGACTATGATTTCCGGACATCGCTCATAGTATCTCAAACTACGCTCAGCATCATGAACAACGATACTGAAACCACGCCATCATGGGCGCTCGGATATGTTTGACTGCAGGCTGCTCATTTCCTGCCAAGCTTGTTCGGGACTTGCCAAGGCAAAAACTTAGTCATAGCGAAAACGTTTATGTACACGTGTTTTAGCCGATCATCGGATCACTGTCCACTCCGAGTGGACAGAGACAGACACGTGTGAACGTGCCAGATATTGCGACGATCGTTGGCCTTGCGCGTGTAGTTGTGACTTGCCATGTCATGAAACGTTCATGAACCCGTGGAACTTGAAGGCGGTGATACAGATTGGCGTGCCTTGATATTTGCACCCGAAATGCGGCGTGATGTATCTTCATCTTCCAAGCTCTCGTGATTATATCAATCTATCACAGTGCAATGGCCACTACCGGGCCTTTTACCGGGGAGAAACACACACGCAAAGCGAAAAGAAAAGCGCCGTGCCGAAGTGCATATTTGGGAATGTCGGACGCAAACATGCAAGCAGCAGTGGCAATTCCTACATGACGGTGCCAATTTGCATGAATCCTTGCTGGGAGGAATTGGGACAAAAATTTGTCGTCTGTACGAAAATGATGGATCTTTATTGATTGACTTGCAGGGACGGTGAGCCCGAGAGTGCCGCGCGACACGGGAGTCCGAGGACGCCGAGACTATCTTTCAACGAAGAGACGATCTTCGACTGAAGTTGTCACTGGACCTCGTTGGCGTTGCAAAAAGCAATCCAATCGTTGAAAACTTCGTTTGAACAGACACAAGGATCGTTCTTATTCTGTTACCGTTTTTATGCCCAAAGCGAGACAGAAAGCTCAGCTTCAACAGCAGCGTCGCGATGCCGATTGATTAGAGGCGCGTTTCATCAAACTAGGCCTTTCCTTTGTGCCTCAACCAGGCTTGCACTTATCTCCGTTCCATGCTAACCTTGATGGACCATATTTGCCGACCATCGACGCGGGATGCTTTGACCAAATCGACTTCCGAATCCCTCTACTTCTTCCCCGCTCCACGCGCTCCGCCCTTCATGTGTCATGTCCGACACTGAGCTGTTGCAGTCGCTCGGGGCGGCTATCCTGGTCACCACCGCGGCATGGGGCATGACGACCGTTCTCACCTTCTCTTACTATCGCAAATTCCCAAAAGACTATGTTGTAATGAAGATTTTGGTGAGTGTGAAGAAACGTTTGAAAAAAAAGCAAAAGTGGTCTGACTGTGAGGGGGCATTGACAAGGTTGGATTGATATGGTGTGTTCCAGAGACTTATCTTGTTCGTTCGTTCGTTATCTAACACGAAGCCGCGTTGAAAAAAAAAAGGACTTTCTACACGACATTCCTTGTTTGCCTCGCATGCGGCTTTCGCCAACTGATGGTCGGCGTGGGGCCACGCGTGGTAGAGATTCCGCTCATGATCAACGTGGGTTCCGTTTTTGCGTCCTTCGTCCAATCTATAGTTCAGGTGAGTTTAACCAACGTCCGTTTGACCCTTCGCTCAAAAAACGACCTCAGACCATCTACGCGCAACGTATATATCGTCTTTCAAGGAATTTCGTGATCCCAATCGCGTGCTGGATAGTCATCTTGTACAATTTATGTGCTGGTATCACTTATTCTATGGTCGTCATCAACGCGTCGCCGGAAGAATTTATTCGACTCGAGCAGAAGCTTCATTGGTTGCTCATAACTTGGTATTCGGCAATGGGGGTCGTGGACACGGTGATCACTGTGACGCTGTGTTACACGTTGTTGAGGTTAAAGAAGTCCAGCAGGTGTAATTCCCAACGGTACGATCACTCCGTCAAGCAAATGTGTGTGTGCGACTGACGCTTTATAACGTGCGTTTGTTAGGGCTATAAATATCTTGGATACGGTCGTGTTATGGACAGTTCGTAAGGGCTTTTCTCTTAATCTAGTCTCGGCCTTTTGCTAAAACATTCGGAAAGAAACCGGAATGGTTACAAGGTACCTGTCTGGCAGCCAGTTTGTATTTTATATGTCTCACTCATGCGCAAAAAGCTTGCTTGCCGTGGCAGTCGTGGTGTTGGTGCGTGCCCATGCGCGGCCAGATCTGACTGTTATTTGACCTAGATCTCTTAGTATTGCAGTGTCTCTGCTCCGGGTACGTCCAGCACGCGGCAATTCTTGGGATGAAATTCTCATTTCCTTTTTCACAGGTGCATGGATAGCCCTTACGTTGTGCATTACGAGTGGTAAGTGGTAGGAGGATAAAGAGAGTGAGCAGTGGACTGACGTTACCGTGCATAGCATATGCGCTCTCATTGGTCACGCTGTGAGTTACGATACACGCACCGCATACGTCGAGCTGCAGCTTGAATCCTTTTTTTTCGTATTATACAGGCTGAATGGTAGATCGCTCTTGTTAAACCATCCTTCTAACCCAGGCGATGCCACGGCGCTGGCAACATTGACGGTACCCGAATTTTCCGTGGATACGGACAGTTCTGGATCTCAAGTACGTCCATCGTTTTGTCGCAGACGGAAATTGACACCAACAAGGTCACCCGGAAAGACGGGCTGGTATAATGTCAGGCTTGTGTGTATCTGTGCATGTATTATTTATATATTTTATGTACTTATTTAATTCTGGACTTTGTTCATTTACCCGGAGGCGTCGATGACGTAATTGCGATCCCGAGTTGAGCTTTGCCTTTGCCTCCCAATCGCCGCTCCCTCCCATCTACCACCATCATGAGCGGCAGACTCGCCTCCGGTGCGCACTGATAAACCTATCTGACAAGGGATATCCCTTATCTCATGTGTCCGACAGAATATCCTGCATGGAAAGAGCTACAAGGGATCTACACCAGCCAGAAAGCTAGGCTCGTCCTCAAAGATCTCTTTGCGCAGGATCCGTCCAGATTTTCCAAGTTATCTGTAGAATACAACTCCACCTCTGGCCCCGATGTCAAGATCTTGTTGGATTACTCCAAAAACCTGATCACCGAACCCATCTTGTCCACGCTTTTCTCGCTCGCGCGGGAGGCCGATGTGGAGACGTACAGAGACAAGATGTTTGCAGGGGAGCACATCAACACGTCCGAAGACCGTGCTGTGCTCCATGTGGCGCTGCGCAACTTCAACGATTTTGGCATTACCGAACAGGGCGTGGACCAAGTCCCCCACGTGCTGGCGCATATGAAGGAGTTTTCCACCGCCGTCCGGGAGGGCGTGTGGAAAGGGTACAGCGGCAAGACGATCAACACGATCGTCAATATCGGGATTGGCGGATCGGACCTGGGGCCGGTGATGGTGACTGAGGCGCTCAAGGCCTACTCGCAGCGCGGGCTGGCGGCGCACTTTGTGTCCAACATCGACGGGACGCATATAGCGGAGACGCTGCGAGAATGCGATCCGGAGAGGACGCTGTTCATTATTGCGAGCAAGACGTTTACGACGCAGGAGACGATCACGAATGCGGAGACGGCTCGTGCGTGGTTCCTCGAGACCGCCAAGGACAAGGCGCACGTTGCCAAGCATTTCGTGGCACTGAGCACGAACACCAAGGCTGTCGAGGCGTTTGGTATTGCAAAGGAGAATATGTTCGAGTTTTGGGATTGGGTTGGGGGGCGGTACAGTCTTTGGAGCGCGATTGGGTTATCGATTGCGATTGTGATTGGATACGATAACTTTGAGCAGCTGTTGAAGGGCGCGCATGGGATGGATAAACACTTCAAGGAGACGCCGTTGGAGAAGAGTCTGCCGGTCTTATTGGCACTGATTGGGATCTGGTACAACGATTTTTATGGTGGGCATTTAGGCCGTTTTCGCTGACCGTTTTTGAACTTGGACATAGGTGCACAGACACTGGCCTTGCTGCCATACGACCAGTATCTTCACAAGTTTGCCGACTACTTCCAACAGGTGCGCATATAGCTTGCAATGGTATTATTGCCGTATATAATGACTGTTCTGCAGGGAGACATGGAGTCGAACGGTAAATTCATTACCAAGGGCGGATCGCGCGTCGACTACCAGACTGGGGTACGTGGCAGTCAGTGGAAAACGGGTGATACCAAAGTCACTGAGTTAATCTAGCCAATAATCTGGGGCGCCGCAGGCACCAACGGGCAACACTCGTTCTACCAGCTTGTGCATCAAGGTACGAAGCTTATCCCTGCTGATTTTATTGCGCCTGCAACGACGCACAACCCTATCCACGGGTCGAAGCACCACCGGATCTTGTTATCGAACTTTTTCGCGCAGCCGGAAGCTTTGGCGTTTGGCAAGACGGAAGAGCAAGTGCGGGCGGAGCTAGGGCCAGGGGCTAGCGAGGTGTTGGTGAAGAGTAAGGTGTTTGAGGGTAATAGGCCGAGCAACAGCATCATGTTCCCGTTGTTGACGCCTGCAACGTTGGGTATGCGTCACGTAGTCTTTGTGCATTGGTGCAGTGTTGATTGCCTTGCAGGAGCGCTGATTGCGCTATATGAGCACAAGATATTTGTTCAGGGTGTTATCTGGGGTATCAACTCGTATGGTACGTGGTGTGCTTGGAGACTGAACAAATGGGAAAGGTCTGATTGGCTTGGTTTTAGACCAAATGGGAGTTGAGCTTGGTAAGGTGCTGGCAAAGAACATCCTGGGCCAGCTTGGGGAGCCTGGGGATGTCAAAGGGCACGACAGTTCGGTGAGTTGGATGCAAACGTGTGGCATGGATGATGATGATAAACTAATTGGTGATAGACAACTGGGTTGATTCACTGGTACCAAGAGCACAGGAAGGAGTGAGAAATTGTAATAAATGTAATGAAAGTTAGAACAAGTTAGACTAAATGTTATTGAATCTTATTTACGCTCGCCTCAGTCATGGCAGATCAGTCACCTCAGCCGCCCGCCAATCTCGCAGGAGAGCCCGCTCCTGCTGCCCCTGCCACAGATCCCGCCTCCTCCTCCTTCATCCCCACGCTCGTATCTGCCCTGGGTTCGGTCTCCGCCTCCATCTCCGCCTCCATGTCGACCGCGGCTTACCCGCCCACGCTGGACATTATCCTGGCGCAGATCGCTGGCACTACGAACACCAAGGCCAGTCTCGTCTCACTCTCCAACACTTTCCGGAACGGGTTGCCAAAGGAGAGCAGGGAGGCCATTTTAGGGGGGATCTTGCCGGGCGGGCAAGACCCGCTTGGGACGCTGGACGTGAGGCACCACACGTTGGGTGTTTTGTGGATCCTGTCTGCCAGACTGACGTTGCTCGATGCGGCGCCTCCGCCGGCCGCGTACGTCGCCCACTTTTGCCGCCATTTCGATCCAGAGCAGGCGCGAATGGCACCGGATCGGGGTGAGATTGTGTTCAAGTTGTTTTTTTTATGACATTAACAAAGAAAAAAAAAACGCGTTTCAGTGACGCTGTTGGCCAAGGGGATTACGCGGTATGCGGCGAGGATGAACCATGTAAGTCGTCGTCGTCCTGTTGGGTTGGGTGGTGGTGACAACATTCGAGTGCTTTTATAGGATGCATGGGCCATCGAGCCCCTGTATGATCTAGTGACGAGATATCCACCAGACGGATCTTATCTAACCTCAATCCATCCATTATTCGTCCTGGTCAGTTTATCCCATCTCTACTACCTCTCCTTCCTTCTGCTTTGGTTCACATTCCCCGTTAGGCATGTGTCACCACACGCCACTTCACCATCGCCCTCCCCGTGCTTCAAACACCCATCTCCAACATTGACACAACACTCTCCAACCTGAACTACCTCGACAACCTCAAATATCACTACGTGGGCGGAATCGCGTTGGCGGCGCTGGCGAGGTGGGATGAAGCCGAAACCTTTTTCGAGATCTGCGTGGGAAGCCCGGCAGTAGTGCCTTCTTTGATCCAGCTCGAGGCGTTGAAGAAGCTCAAGCTTGTCCAACTGATCGCGAGAGGCAAGGTGTGTGTGTGTTTGTGTGTTTGTGTGCCGAACACAAAAGTCCTCAGACATTGGGATTGCCGCGGTATGTCCATCAAGCGCTCTCACGCGCCTTGAAGAATACGCCGTATCAGGCGTTTGTCAGTGCCTATCCGCGCAAGATGGAGGTGTTACAGGATATTATGAACGAGAACCAGCGATTTTTCGCGGCGGTATGCGCTTTTGTCGTCGAAGCCATGTCCTATTGTCGCTGATGAGGGGGGTCGGCGCTGGTGTGCGTGGTTTAGGAAAAGAACCTCGGTTTGGTCGTACAGGCATTCCGCCGTGCACCGCGGTGGACGTTGAAAAAGCTCACGTCTACCTATCTCACCCTCGGCCTTGGTGATATTGCCAAGGCGATCAAGATCGAGTCGGAAGCTGAGGTTCGAAATCTGCTGCTTAGCATGGTGCGTGCTTCTTCTTTTCGCACTCTGTCGTTGACTTACGAGAAGAAAGATTGAGGCGAAAGACATCAGCGCCCGAATCTCCCCTGACGGGACGGTCACCTTTTTCGACGCCACGCCGCAATACACGAAGCAAGACCTGGATGGCCTCTTGCAGGATGTACAGAACCAGAGCGAGCACCTGCGTCATCTCGAGCGCGAGATTGGCAAGGATAAAGAGTATCTGAAAAAGGTGCGGGAGTCATGATGTCTGTTTGTTTCTGTCCGTTTGCTGAGTACCTCCTTGCTATAGGCTTTGAAGCAAAAGGATGAGTCTGTATGGGTGGGGCCGTTGGACGACGATTTGTTCTCTGGTTCTGGCTCTGGTAGGGGGAGCGGCCCGGGTTGGATAGATGAGCCTATGTACGTTGAAGCTGCACTGTAGAATTTCTTACGTCGTTGATGATTCTGACACGAATGATCGCTCCGCCCCGCTCAAAACGAAGCCGCAAACTGCGGTTTGCAGTGACACGCCGCGATCCCCGACCGTGGAGCTCCAATCCCTCCATCATGTATCATCTCTGTTGCCTCGTCGATAAAAAGGCGATGAAGGCGACGAGAGACATCAGGCTGGTCCTCACCCATTGACATTCAATGCGTCTCTCCTCCATTACGATCATTCTTGTTCATGCACTGTGTGTTATTGCTGGCACTAGTACGCCTACATCGAAAAAGCTCAGCTCATATGTGAATGAACTCAACCGCTTGCCCCGCTTATCCCATTCTGACACTTATTCGTAGTACCTTTCGCAAAACCTTAAGCAGAGCTGGGGAAACAGGAACGGGGGGAGTGGCAAGATCCGAGCAGCGGCCGCGCGTATCTCGCAGGGGCAGGTGAAGCCCTTTCTCGACAAAGACAACTACAAGTTATACCGAGTGGAGATTGACGACACACCTTATATTATGAAAGTGTTGCCACGAGTCAATACGCAAGCTGCCGAGCAGGATGCCTTGACAGAAATCCGACTTTTGAAGGACGCCGGCCAGTATTCTGGGCGTGGGGTGGAAAAAAGAACCAACTGTCAACAAAAAGGCGTCTGTCTGACGTACTATATCTTGCTGGATAATTTTCAGGGTGGGACATACGAGGAGCTGTCGAAAAATAGTGGCGACCAACTCAAGGACGACATTAAATTTGTGTTAGGAGAACAACATGACGAAGAGGCGGTAAATCGATATTTGAACCAAATGTTTACAGACGCCATGGCAGCCGCGCGGAAGGAAACTGCCAAATTCCATGTTGAAATGGATCCGTGCGTCAATCATGCTTGCTTACAAAATTGACGCTAACTGGTTCAATTCATTCGATTTTTTAGTGCCAAAGTGGACGATAAGGACTACTATCTTTTTAGATCCCAACACGGAGAGAGGTTCCGGGGACGCTATAAACCGGAGCTTGTTGCAAGAATAGACAATTTTAGTGGGGGGAGCGGTCCTCCTCCATCGGGCAGACAGCTTGCTCACATTGTGTTCCCTAAGGAGACTTGGACCCAGACAAATTGAATACCTATCTCCCGTTAGTTGTATTTGTTCTGCAATACGACATTACTTGTTGAGAGAATGGTCCGATACCTCGAGAGCATACTAAGCAAGAACTTCGTCGTCAGCTTTGGCTGTTATTTGGGATTTGAGCATAACTACTAGTACGAATGATCGCCGCAAAGTCAAACCCTGCATGCGCAGGGAGCTGATGATGGTCTGGCCCTGCTACTGTGTTACGTCTCTGCCAGCTTGGGTTTCGGTACGGATGTCGGCACTGCCGCTGGCGGTGGCTGGCACTTGCCATGGAGGCAGACTGTCATCCCCAATGGACAACAGAGGTAATAATAAACATTTTGATGGAAAAAACGGATTCAAATTTGACCTAGGCAACTGGCCCCTCAGGGGTCATAACTGCGGTTTGTGAAACTGTGACACGCCGTGCAACCTGTCAATCATCTCTGTTGCCTCGTCGATAAAAAGGCGATGAAGGCGACGAGAGACATCAGGCTGGTCCTTACCCATTGACATTCAACTATGCGTCTCTTCCGTTACGATCGTTCTTGTTCATGTACTATGTGCCATTGCTGGCACTACGCCTGTATCGAAACAGCTCAGTTCATATGTGAATGAACTCAACCGCTTGTCCCGCTTGTTCCATTCTGACACCCATTCGTAGTACCTCAAAGAAAACATGCAACAGAGCTGGAGAAACAGGATCTGGGGGAGTGGCAAGATCCAAGCAGTGGCCGATATCTCGAGGCTGCTCCCCATTGTCATTACAGACGACTACGGGTTATACCGAGTGAAGGTTGATGACACATCTTATATTATGAAAATGTTGCCAGTTCATACGCCAGCTGCCCAGCAAGGTGCTTTGACAGAAATACGACTTTTGAAGGACGTCGGCCGGTATTCTGGGCGTGGGGTGGCAAAAAGAACCAACTGTCAGCAACAAGACGTCTGTCTGACGTCCTATATCTTGCAGAAGGATTCTTTCGGTCTGGGAGGCGTCGGACACCAGTGGCCCCCTCAAAAAGCACATTGGACCTATGTCACAAAAAATGGGAAAGTCATATGACGAAAGCGCGGTAAATGAATACTTCGACGAAATGATTACAGACGCCATGGCAGCCGCGCAGGCGGAATGTGCCAAATACCATGTTAAAATGGATCCGTGCTTCAATCATGCTTGCTTACAAATTTGACGCTAACTGGTTCAATTCCGAATTCGATTTTTTAGTGCTAAAGTGAACGATATGGACAACTATCTTTTTAAACCCATTTTCCAAGGGATGCACTGGGAGCACGAAGTGTGGATGTTTTCTGCAACAATAATCAATTTTAGTGGGGGGACCGGTCCTTCCGCCTCGGACAGATGGTTGGATCACAAGGTGTTACCTAAGGAAGTTTGGACCCAGAAAACTTGAACCCCTATCTCCAGTTAGTTGTAGTTGTTCTGCAATACGACATTGCTTGTTGAGAGAATGATCCTCCGAAGCCTCGGGAGCTTCCAGAGGAGCGATGAGAAACGTAGCACATCTTCATCCACCAATACTGGCAAGCATCTCGGGACAAGTTATCAGACCAGGGGCATTCCCACCGACCGACCACCTTGAATTAATGGGGACATCGGAATTTCATCCACTTGTCGAATGCAAATGTATACAGCAGCGGTCCCGGCGCGGACTCGAACATAATTTATGTATAGGCTTAACCCACGGTCATCGTGTGATCTAAGATCTACATCGCTCGCTGCTTTTTACTATTACTACCCTGACGTGGCATGGGATCGTTGCAGGGGGGAAAAAGGAGCGACAATTAGATGCACGTGAGGGCCTTGGGAGGCGGTGCTGGCTGATTCGCGTCGTCCAAGCCTGCGATGAAGAATGTGATTTGAGAAGGAGAGGAGGGACTCTGACGATATCTGATGTCAGAAATTGTCTTTCGAACATTGATCATCATCCGTCCACCCATGACGATGGGCAGTGTCAAACCAATCCCGGATAGAATGTCGTAATCTTCGCCCTGTAGAAGTCGGTCAGCAAGATGACGTGACTAAATTGGAATATTACATTGATCCAGTTCAGGATAATGTTTGAGATGTAAAAGACTTCAATACTTCAATGAAGAATACGTCATCGGTACGTCCAAAGATATGTATAGTTCAACTTACAGGATCGTGTAATAGACTGAATCCCAAAATAGAGTTGAGACCAGATTGGTCAGACGAAGAGAGCAACCATCTTGCCGACGATAATAAGCGTGTCCTTTTCGTATGGTAAGGGAGAGAATGAAGGCTTCGAAGCTTGGGTTATCAGTTTACTGACACAATGGGATGACCTTCACTTACAGCGCAAAGAAGATCCAATACAACCAAGTTACATGTTTTGATAGTGAGCTACGTACTTCACAGAACGCGACCCCGCCCAAGTCGCTCGCCTCCACTAGTCATCTCATTTAGCTTACGAATAAGCGAAACATGATCTTTTCGACATACTGGACAAGAAGTCGTTTGGCAATTGAATAGCAGCGACTGTCATCACAGACAACATTTGCATGAGGAACACCAATGCAGTAGCATACACTATTCTGCGAGAGCAATTATAGAGCGCGTAAAGCCGCAAAAAAAGTATAGCTTAAGCAACGTGGATTTATCAGAATTCACGTTTCTTTTTTCTGCAACTGGACTCACTTTCTATCACCCATGTGTTGGCCATTCCGAGGCATATCTCTACAAAGAACCAGGCTCTACCTACGTCCGGTCAAAATAAGGCACCTAAAGAACGTCAAAGAAAACCTTACAACTGTAAAAAGAAGTTGGAGTGAGTTAAGCCGAAAAACGGTATTTGGAGAACACGAACGCCTGAAGAGACACATGTCAATTGAATAACTAACATACAGAAGAGGGCAAGACGCACGGCCATCCGATCCGACACCCTTGTGACAACTACAATTGATTCGAAAAATCAGGTCAATATGCATGACATCCTGTCGTTGACGTACGGGATAGTGTGCAACTGTTCCCCGATCAACAGCTACTTACACACTGAAAATGAACAAACTTACACGAGGAGAATTATACCGCCATACCTAGTCTGTGGAAATGACGTTTTATTATGCGAGCCTGCTGTAAAGATAGATATAGATATCTTCTCACCCATAGAAAAAGGTATGTCGCTATTGTCCATGGCCCCTTCTGTTGATCGTTAAAATAAATAAAGAAGCATGATGCAGCGTGTAGCGTTTGAGGACATACCCAAAACAGCTTCACCTGTTGCCTATTCAATCGATCATCAAACACAAAGATCTCGAAGCGGACATACTTCGTCATCCAGCGTCAGAACTGACGATGTATTTCAGCATGCGGGCCTGGTCACACGATCGGTAAAATGAACACACAGTACTCGTACACTAGCAAAGACAGAGCGCCAACTTTGCCATCGTCATGTTAGAAAGGTTTAGTAGAAACTGAACATGATCAGACGCACCTCTGAGGTAGTAGCCTATTTGGATCACCTCCAGATAGTAATTATTGGCCGCATCGGTTGACATTTCATGGACGGTCAATAGCCGTTGGGCGGGATGTTGAGGGATGGGGTGAGAACGTCAAAGAGCGCTCTATACTTAAAACGTCATGTTGACGGCTAGCATGATGAAAGCCTTGAGGCCTTGAGGGTCAATAATGATGACAGTGATAACTTACGTACATGCAATTGATGGTCTGGTGCGAAAGGGTGAGAAGCCATGCAGTTATGAAATTTACCAATATGGGCATATTGAGAGGTGATTGGTACGCACGGCCGCAAACTCGGAACCCGGGAGCATTCATGTAAAACCCACTATGACGAGTGACCATCACATATGTATACGGCTCAATGATATGTTTTGTGATCTGGAGGTGATGCATGTGATGCGTGTGTGATGTTGGGCCCACTCGTGCCAGAAATTGCCACGAACGGTTGAGACAACTGTCCTTCGTTACGCTGCAATTTTTGGAGAGCCAATTTCGGGCGAGTGTTACTAAAGTCCGGACCATGGTTCACAACCTCGCACAGGATGTTGAGGCCCTTGAGTTTGACGAATTGACACTCATCAATGGCAGTGCACGCTGAAACCGTGGTGGAAACAGGAGACAAGCACTGGTAGTGAAGACGAGAGATGGCGTTAGATACAACTGCTGACAGCCCGATTTTCATGCAAGCCCCATTAGTAGTTAGGAACTTCAATGAACTAACAACGCTTTATCGTTTGTAGTTTCGTCTACTATTAAGCTGATCAGCATCGCAACTCCAGCCAGCGCTGTCGCGCGCCCACGGCGACTGCCAATTGACAACGGCATGGGCGGAGTAGCGGTGCCTGGTCTCATGGTGACTATGGTCATCGGACCACAGTCTCAGAGGCCCAGACCGGTCGGCTTTAAACGCGCAGTCGGCTTCAAACGCGATCGGAGTTTGGATGTCTTGATGCCATATGTGATATGACATGACGCCGTGTGGTTCTAACTCAGACGAACATTGCTTGTAACAATGTTTCTCCTGGTCGAGGCAAGGAAAGTCCAGGCCTACAGTCGATGAGCAATCACTTTGCCATCCAACGTTATAACTGACTACTGAGCTTTAGCACACCAACTTTATGCCATTAGTATGTACGTTACCGAGTCAGAAGCTGGGCTGCAAGTAGTAAAAATAAAACGACGAAAAAAGGTACACTTATTCTGAAGTACCCGTTGGCAAAAATGATAACCGCTCTTGCTCACCCGGTCGCGTAATCCACTGGCTATCTGATGACAAGCCTGATTTCACCTATGTTGAGGAATTGGATTGACCAGCTCTGATTATGGAAGCTTGGTATGCCCATGGCCAAACATAACCGACACACTATAAGCCGTGCAAGATTAGTGAGGCAGATGTACATACGTAGAATTATTGTACATTTGATTTGATATTCTATTCCCAATAGAGCCGTCAAGAGGCACACGGTGCAAGAATGAAAGGGCGAGGATTAAATGTACGTGAAAGCCCATGGTGGTGTCTGCGATCCATCGTCCATGTCCGTGATGCCCCCAAATTCGAGGGTGACCTGAGATGGTGTAGATGGACTCTGGCGCTTGATGTCGTCGGCAAAAGTCCTGCGAACATTAATCATCATTCGTCCACCCACCACGATTGGAAATGTGAGGGCCGGACCCGTCAAAAGGTCATAATTTCTGGTCTACAAAATCAGTCAGGTCCGACGAACCTCTAGTCAAAAGTTGAATGTTACACTAATCGAATTCAAGATGATGTTTGCAACATAGAAGATTTCGATGCTGCGATAGTTATTAATATATTACCCTGGATAACTTGTACGAAAGTCAACCTACAGAATCGTATAATAGATTGAATCCCATAATAGAGTCGAGACTAGCTTAGTAAGAGGCATTCCTTGCTGTTGGCAGCAATATTTGTAACCTTTTCGTATGGTAAAGAAGAGAATAAACGCTTCAAACCTGGAAAAATAAGATCCTCGCCAGAACGGAACGATGTAAACTCACAGCGCTAAACAACTCCAAAACAACCAAATGATCCGCATGGCTCGATGATTCCCTACTTCACAAAATATTAGTCCACCCGATACTTTTGTCTTCACTTGATCGCCGTTCAGCCACTTATAACCAAGGTAACAAGGTACGATTTGTTTGACATACAGGATGACAAGGCCAACGGCAATTCATATGCACAGATTGTGGACACGACTGCCGTCTGTGCAAGGAATCCAAATCCAGCAATATATGCTACTCTCCGGGAGCAATGGTAGAGGGCATAGAGTCGTAGAATCAATGTCGCTTATGGCAAGTTATTAGCAAATTATACTTTTTGTTATGGGATTCTATTCACCTTCTATCGCCAATCCGTTGCTACCGCCAAAAAACATATTTATGAAAAACCAACTTGTACCTATGTCGGGTTTAGAATACGAGAAAGCAAAACTATAGACATCTTACATCTATGAACCGTTACATGACATTGTCAACAATCGAAGAGAATAGAGGATAGAAGGGAGACACGAACGCCTTTCCAAAGGGATAAAAGGTACTAGTAAGCATTGCGACATCTTGTACGAAAGAAGTGAAGACGTACAGAACCACGATCCGATAAGGTCACCACCGCTACAATCGGTTTGAGATCGAAGCGAATAAGCATGACAGAGACGTACAAGACGGACGTACAAGACAGCGTGGAACTGCGTCTGATGAGAAAGTGTAGATTAAGTGAGGTGAGCTAACTCACATTAGAAAAATCAAACCCGCATATCTAGTCTGCAAAGATGGAGCTGATATTATGTCATGTCTTAAAGACAGCTGGATAGTATCTCACCCAGAGAAACAGGCATGTTGCAATTGTCCATCGCTTCTTCTGGTAGTAGTGGAACGTAAACCAACAGTCCATGTCAATAGCGCCGCGCCTCACCCAAAATAGTTCAACCTGATGATAATTACGTTTAATGAGCACTCGTGATAATGGTGGACTCGAGACACCCACTTCGTCGTCCAGTGTGAGAACTGCCCATATTTCAGCAAGGCGGGCTGGTCATATTATAAATCAACTCACAATAATCGTACAGTAGTAATGATAGTGCGCCGACTTCGAATATTGTGTCATAAAAGCAATTCAGAAGCCAAGTAGGGACGATACACACATCTGAGGTGGTAACCCATTTGTATCACGTTCCGGTAAGAATAGTCGACTACATCAGTTGACATCTCACGGATGGTCGTTGCGTGCCACGCGCTGTTACGCTGACCTTGCAATGCTTGAGGCAAGTTCAGGTTCATTGAAAGCAGGTGGTACTAAAGAAGCCCAAGCTGACCTGATAATTTTGAATCCAGAACACTACGTGTGAGACTTGAAGCTTCTGAAGGACGGAACCCCGAATACCTCACTGCTTCTGATAATACAGGTCAAATCCTGGTAAGCGTCCAAGACATTGACAGAGATCAGTGGGCCTGGATAGGATGAGAAGTCCGTCGTTTATGAACTGTGATTAATGATTTCTGACTTCCTTTTTCGTGTATAATGGGATTAACTGACTTCAGCGACAAAGTAGTGATCCCGATCTCTTTGGTTGTCAACATCGTGAGCAGCGCGACGACCCTTGACACGATTCCGTCACCGTTTCACGGTGGAACGGAATGTAATTTATTACGTAACATCTCGGGCGTGACACTTCTGAGAAAGGTACGCATTAACGACTTGCAATTGAGCGCTGAGCATCTCATGGGTCTTGAAAATTTAGTTGATTCTGCGCAGGGTTCCGGTTGACAGCTCATTTTTAAAAATATCAATTGGGTACAGGTAAATCGAAGTATCGCCTATTCTACGCGTGAATTTGCTTTTTACAAGGCTTGCGGAGAATAATTGCGAGGGGTAAAGAATTGGACAGACGTTAAATATATGTGAAGGCCCACGATGGTGTTGGCGCTGGCTCATCGTCTATGGTGAAAATTGGGAGCATGATCTGGGATGGTGTGGATGGATTCTGGCGGTAAGCGTCGTTAGAAAAGGTCCTCCGAACGTTAAGCATCATGCGTCCACCCATAACAATCGGCATTGTGAAGCCCGGCCCTGCCAGGACGTCGTAATTTCTGCCCTATTATGGGGTCGGTCGGATTGGCCTTTTCATGTAACCTGAAAACTCACGTTGATGAGGTTGAGCACAACTATGCAAATATAGAAAAATTCGATACTGTAAGGAGCTCGTCATTGGCCACGCTGAATGATACGCACAAATTAACTTACAGAATAGAATAGTTTATCGAATCCCATAATAAAGTTGAAACTAAGTTGGTAAGACGAACCGAAGTTCCAGTCTGGTAACGATAGGTCGTATATGCTTTCCCTATAGTCAAGGCAAGAATGAGGGCCTCTAAGCTAGTAAATTCAGTTTCTTTAAGAAACAGAAAGGAGGATGTCTACCTACAGTGTAAAGCACATCCAATAGACCCATGCCAGGTCTATGGCTTGGCGATTACCTATTATACAATACACCATTCCGCCAAATACTTTCGTCTCCACTGAGTCATTGCTATTCAGTTTCCAACAGCAAAAGACGATTTATCTGACATACATGACGGCACGGCAATTGGCATTTCAATTGCACAAAGCATGATCAAGCAGATCATTTGGACCAAAAACGCTGCTCCAACAGCATACACAATTTTGCGGGCGCAGTTGTACAGTGAATAGAGCCGTAGAAATAGTATCACTTATTGCCATGAATTAGAGCGGAATTGAAGTTAGTTTGGAACACAGTCACCTTCTACCACCCATGTATTGATGGCTCCAAGAGATGTCTCGACCAAGAACCAACTTATACCTATGCCCTTGAACGACCGAATTCAGTGCAAGATATATTACTCACATCTGTGAAGAATATACGTCATATAGTCAGTGGGAAATTTCTGGGAAAGAGACACGAACGCCTAGATAAACGCGAGTTCTTAGTTTGCGACTGTGCCAATAATGAAATAAATGACTACGCACAGATTTACGATCAGATACGTTAAGTACCACTGAAATTGGTTTGGAATTTGGTCCAATAAAGATGACGATGACATTGACGTACATGAAAGAGTGGAACTGTGTTCTATCAGTACTGATCTACATAGAAGTAAAGTGGGTAAAGCTTACATCAAGAGAACCAGGCCGCCATATCTAGTCTGTGCCAGTGATGTGTTAGAATGTGTTCGAGCGACGGTCGTAACTAGCTTCTCACCCAAAGGAACAAATACGTCACTAGGGTCCATGTCCTCTTCTGTCATCGTATGATTGTGTAGATTGAAGGGCGAGCGTATCTCAACAGACTTACCCAGAATAGCTCCACCTGCAAATTTATTAGGCATAATTAATTATCAAGCGCAAAATACGACAAGCACTCACTTCGTCATCTAAAGTTATAACTACCGGATAATGTCAGGACCCACCCGCAAAACACGATCATGAACGCACGGTAGTCGTATAGTAGCAATGACAAAGCGCAGACTTTTTGTTTTACGTTAGCCACTTATGAAAAATAAAGCAGGACGACGCGTACACCTGAGGTGGTAACCAGTTTGAATCAGGCCCCAAAAAGAATAGCTAATGGCGTCGGTTGACATTCCACGTCGAACCTCCCCTGTTTAACAGTAATCAGTTAGCCGACCTAAAAGGACAAATTTTTCTGACAACTGACGATGGTAGAATGTAAATATCAGCGGTGCACGATTGATATTCAATTGGAGCGAAGTTCTTCACTTCAGCGCCGTTCAAATGATTGCGCTGAGCGTCCGCTTGTTAATAAAGCGACCGGAGGAGGAGGTAAGACGAAAAGACACCGGGTCGTTTTTAGAGGAAGTCTGTTGTTTATTGTGATTTCTTGACCTCTTCAAAACTTGGTTAAATTGCATGATGTAACCTAGTTGATCCGATCCACCTCGATCGCTTGATAAGGTTTCAAAAGACGACAATAGAGGTTCTACTCAATTTAGATGGAGCTTGCAAGGGCGCAACCGCGGAACACCATGTCTATGGAAGGATTTTCCTAACGGGATGGTCACGTGTCCAGAAATGACAGCTGCACGATCTCTCAGGTTCTCGGCATGGTCAGTAGGTTTGAAATATCCCATCATCATATGGCTAGACGCAACAGAACTAAAATTCTGTCTATCAGTTCACCACATACTGTCGAGGGGAATTCAAAGGATAATGTCGTACGTTGGAGCGTATGGTTCAAAAAATTGGTATGAACGCTGCAGTGGAGCCAGTCGTTTGTTATCCACTGTCCATGCTCTTCGGTTGTGATTGTCAGTCAGACCTTGATACAAACGATAAGATGGAGCTCTGTCACGGGCTGAAGCCGGAATTCGAAGCCGAAAAATACCGGAAAGCCGAGAGTGGCGGAAAAAGCTTTCTTGTGGGACGAAGCTAACATCAGAAATGGAAAACGCAGAGAGCAACCTCTGCAGATGCTTATGAAGCGTCATTAGGCAGAGAAAAGACAAGTTGCGTACTGAAGTGTCAGAAAAACATCACCAATGCACATGCCTCGGCACTAAACATACAAGAATTTGAAATTCCTTGGGAGTCCTGGAAGATCATATATACTAAAGGAGGTTGAGATGACACACATCGTGCAATAGCCTCCACCATTAGCCGATACCTACGTTCAACTGTCGCTTTTCGCTACTGTCACACTGAAGAAACGCTTTGGAAAACTCCGTCGCTTCATCTCAAAGCTACCGTGCTATTGATGTCGGCCATCGGTCTTGGGCTATTATTCATTGGTAGCTTATTTTGTCGTGTGATCGGCGCCCCGGAGTCCCAGGCGAAGCAATGCTTGTTGTGTCATTCCCGCATAGCCTTGTATTTAATATATACATACGTGGTGGTATAGTGATCTGGGCGACCCTTGAGTGTATAGCACATACCTGGGTACATCCAGTACTCACTGAAGCTAATTGGTAACAGCCTCCACCCTTTGCGAAGATGGATCAGATAGTTGCGCGTCAGGGCCACCCATGCGTTCACACATAGCCAACGCTTCTGCGTGAAACACATCTGGAAGACCCTCGGGTCTTCGTTCCAACAAGAGTTTGGGTAATACGCGCATGTGGAATAAGCGTTGCGCAACGGAAGCTCCCTTAAATCGTTTCGGTAAGTCAACCACATGCTTGTGTAGCTACCAAAACAGAAGTCTTACAAATTGATAGTATATTCCACCAACAACTGCCGCAACCGTGTCTCCCTGAATCTTGTAGAAGCCCACGCCTCTGAGAAGTTCTTTGCGATTAGGCGGTACCGAAGAAAGTTGTGATGTAGGTACTGCGGGTGTCCAGCGGAGGGCACGGCCAAGACCCCATGAGGAACCAACGTGTTCTCCCAAGAGATATGTATTAACTGTTCGATCCAGGATCGCATCGAGATCATGGGTGGGTTTGAGGGCAGAACTGGAGTTCAGGAAGAGCAATAGGTAGGATTCAATGACTCTCCGTCCTATCACACGATCGAATTAGTCAAAACGTGTCGGACTGCTTTGTTCAACTTGCCTATAAACCTGAGTCCAGCATTATGGCCATGAATTGCAGATGGATGACTTCCATGTGTCAATATGCGTCGTGCGAGGTCAGGTGGAAATAGCAATGGCGGAAAAAGACCATTGAGATGTTCCACCAGATACGCATCAGAATTCTGTTCCTTTCCTCTCCGCTGGTCGGTTCCGGTTCCTGTTTCCGCCAAACGCTCGTCAACTGTGGCCTTGCTTGAAGCTGCCCTGGGGCCTAGAGCAGCCATGCCCGGTGAATCGAAATCGTCATCCTCCTCCATTAGATTTTTCTGTTTTCGCGAAGCTTGCCGAGATGCGCTTCGACCGTCGGCTTCATGACGCGTTTTGAGAGCGGCATAGGAATATCTTCGTGCACCTGCCCTCATAGCGCTGTTGACGAGGATGCATGCATGCGTATGGAACGTACCTGATGTGTTTGGAGGCGCCAAAGCCGGCACTTTTGGGATTTTTAGAAGCCAGCGTAACGAAGTATTCAGGCTACATAGCTGTCGAGACATTCTAAGGCGAGGAAACAGATTTCTGCTGGGCCAGTTCGTCTTCCTCCCTTGGTGTTGCTGGAGAGAAGAAAAAGAATTGGTCACGTGATGCGTAGAAAATCGTTCAGCGCGCTTCCCGATGCTCAAGTTCAGCTTCAGCTGCACATGAATGAAACGTACGCCGATTTACATAAATAAAGTAATAACGCTAGGAACGTCAGCTCGGTTCTTCTATCGGAAATGAAAAGCGTGAGCCTTTCCCCGAGTTATTCCCCTTCGAATTGGTCTGTTGGTGTGCCGAGGGACGTCATCTGACTAGTGGCCACATTCAGGTCTGATGGACCACATACGAACGTCTTAATTTTATCTTCGCATACAACATATCAGCGATCGGGAGTACTAGAAATGTAGCAGTTATGCGAAAGAAAACAACATCCGCCGAAACATATGGGAAATATCATTATTCTAGGGTCAGTCTCGATACACGAGTCCCTCCGTTTATAACGCCTGCCTGCATGAGCGAAACGACAGAAACCATCACCCCATAGCTCGAAGTACAGAATGGCTTCCG
Organism: Amanita fuliginea; assembly: GCA_023014435.1. NCBI lineage: Eukaryota > Fungi > Basidiomycota > Agaricomycetes > Agaricales > Amanitaceae > Amanita > Amanita fuliginea. The sequence continues at coordinate 2,550,855 of JAEBUQ010000011.1, read as the reverse complement.
TGATAGTCAGTCTCCAATGCATGCCAGAGAGTTTCCGGTTTGAGGCGAAACGGATACCTCTACCTCTGGATTCCCGCGTGCTGCTAGGTTCAATCGACGGAGAAACACTTCTGGATCCTCAGAGGACCGCCACGTCTTCAAATGGATTTTTCTCTGCCATTAACCCTCCTACCAAGGGAGCAGAGCCCGTCACATCACTTGCGCTGAGCGCGAGCCATGCTGAGATTTGGTTGAAAGGTCATCAGGTTCGATCGACTCTTTCCTAACTCCGCTGTGCATGAATTTCATGGTCCGAAAACGCAGGTCATGCTCTGCGATTTGGACGCCCCATTTGGCACCTTCGTTAATGGCATCAAGCTTAATGGTGAAACAGTCCTCAAGTCGGGCGACATTATTGTAGGTCCTTCTAAAACTCGGCGGCAATGTTCATACCTATCGCATAGGCATTGGGATATCAACTGCCGCGAAACGACAAAACACCTGGGCATATCACAGATGACCACCTCAAGCCCATTGTCGCGAAGGTGACAGTCAGTGTGGTATCCTGCACCATGTAAATGTAGTTATCATTTTTTGTACTGTTCCTGAGATTCTGTATCCATGAATTCCGTTGCCATCTTACGCACATGTATCTGTTCTTGTAATCCACGTGCTTTACAGGGAAAGGTCGATTACCGAACGGTATCCAAAATCCCAGCTTTAGATTCCACCAAGAATTTCTGATGCTTACGAGACAACGACTGGCAACCTCTGATCGGTTATGACATTTCGGTCCTTCCATCAAGCTCTAACAAAAGTCTGATCAACGTGCGCCAAGCGTTGACAGATTAGTATGTGTGCGTGCCCAGCGGTAGTAACTTGATCACAATTTAGTAGGCATCAGAAGTCAGCGTTCTTATGAGAAAGTTCCGTCCATTGACAATTGCTCTTCAGGTCACTTACACTTTGTGAAAATGATCAATATAGGATCATCAGATCACCATAGCGTTTACAGCGTGGTACCCCTCCGATGAAAACCAAAGCTTCCATTTCGTTACTTTATAAGTACAAATAACCTTGGAAGCGCAAGCTAAAGAGACCGTTGCTTTTTTTTCTGTAACGAAATCAAATGTGACGAAATTGCGGGCCGATCTCCGACGATAGTGCCTTAATTGGGGGGTATCTGGCGGCTAACCGTCAAGTTGCGATTGTAACGCAAGTGCGCCAAATCAGAAAAGGTGCCAAGAGAGCCAAGCGGAATTCGCCTGAAATCTCAAGCTGTTGAAATATTCCCATGAACTTGCCTTCCAGGGACGGTGCACTAGTGAATTAACTTGAGCTCCCACCTCAGCATTAAGGGTTTTCGGAGGCATGGTGATACTCAAGGGTGAATACGACACCCCATGTGTTCCCAAGTCTTTGGCGACATATGAAAAGTAATTGATTAACGGCGTTTTAACACCTATCAGCTGGAGCGGAAGGGCTATTTGTCGGAGTGAGTTCCATCCAGACGCCTCGTTATGTTGGCCTGGCCTTGGAACTTTGCCGTTCGGGGTCATTAGCACGATCGTTCTATAAATAAGGCGACAGAACATGCTGAGGAGAGTGGCTTGCGCTAAATGGCTGACAATAGCATCCGAATGTGAATGGGAATAATGAATCCAGCTTTGGGATGAGGTCGGCTGCTCAAAAGATATGTGGGACGTCCAACGAGCGCATCGAAAGTTCCGCATATCGGAAATTTGATGTCCTTTTGCAGTCCGGCATGGGGACTGCAGTTAAATAATAACAACGTCTTAGTTCACCGCCCCCGTTTGATATTTCAAGCAACCTGCCTTGATTTATAACGCATGTGAAGCAAAGACTCTGCATCGTTCAGTGCTCCGCCGATCATGGTATGCGTGACGTGAGGCCCACTTGCAAGCACCCGTGTCTGACAATGGAACTTACGTTGTAATAATTGTCTAGAAGATGACTTGCAAAAAAGGCCATCGACAAGAGGATCTCACATAAATTAGTTCACGAATTAGGTATACATTTACGCACGGTGCAATCTTCTGAGTTCTGGACAAAAATAACGGCAGCTCGTGGTTCCCAGACCATGATCTTTGATTCCCCCCCCTTTTGAACGTCCTTGTCCAAGCAGACACACCCACAACTCGGGATCCCAAGCAAATCCAAAAGAGCCCGAAACTTTCGACTATGCTACTAATTCAAGCTTGTAAGTCACTTTGCCATACAAGGACGATAATGCGCACATCTCGCTTCAAAGTCTTCGTCTTGGGATGCCGCCTGGCAATGGCATCTATATCGACTGAGAGTTGCGTATCACGGCCATGATCAATTAATGTCGGCGATGTTGGCAATTCCGCCCTCCCTGTGTGTCCGGCACCTAGCGAACTACGTCCGTCCATAACCGTCGGTGCGTTTTGCAGGGGGGGTGGTAGGAAAGTTATCACTCTTCTATCCGACGTCGGGCTCATGCCTAGTTTTCTGGAATTCCATGTTACGCCAGGGAGTCGGAAACGTCCTGTACTTCGAACTCCCTTCACCACACTGCCGTTGTGACGATGCAGCAGAAAACACATGCACGAAGCGCAGCATACCTTGTTTTAGCTCTCTTCCTCTGAGGTAATGTGGTCCAGCCTTCGTCCGAGTCACGGCGAACCACAGGAAATCTATGCCTCTCAGGTTCCAGTGGTCCGGCTTCGACTATACGACTTGAACATGGAACAATTGGGCTTAGCGTTGGACTGGCTACTAGAGTATCGTCAGACGACGGGCCGATGTCGTCGCCGAGTTGGGCAAGAGGATAAGGCGCAGAGGCTGGTACAGTGGGCGACGTTGGATGATACGGGTAAGTAGTTACACTATTCTGTTGGTATGATGTTTCAACTCTCTCGCAGTAGCAGAAAAATTGGCATTATGCGCATACAAGGGGCTTCGAAACCGGGTTTTGGTTCACGTCGGGCCAATGCGTAGCCCGATTGTGCTGTGGGAGTGATCATGCTCGTGAGTACAGGATTATGCCGTGATCATGCGCATACAAAGGGTACTGAAATTGATTGGTAGTCTAGATGCGAATGAAACCCGAGAGTGTGTTGCGGGGACTTGGGTTGGGATGGTGCCGCATTCCGCTCCGGCAAGCGTCCAAAAATGGGGGATGAAAATCTGATTCGCCGTCCTCCATTTATCGGAGCTGAAGGCACAAAGGTGGGTTGTAGAGTTAAGCGTCCCCCACAACTAGCTAAAGGTTGTGAATGCAAGGCGGGTGGTGTTCTGATACCTTGTTTGCTGCAAATGGGGCCTTGAGGATCTGAATGTGGAATAACGATTGCACCAGGCTTTGTAGAGGCGTCTTGAAAGGCAGACGAATCAGGGGGTATATGCGCCTCTACAGTCTCTTCAAAATTCTCTGAAAAAGGTTCAGACTCAAGCCGAGGCGGAGTGGTGGTTAGTTCCTGTGTAGAACCGTCACGTCCTCGACAAGCATCGGTAGATTCCCGAAAATTTCCAGAGACATCAGTTGCGGGGCAAGCCAAATCATCCAAGACGGTCTTTCGCGCGAATTCACGAGGATGGCGCAACTGAATGTCTCCGTGTAATCGCCGGGTCTGCTTGGAAAACGCTTCTCGGATATCGTGGCGCTGCCTGACTGGGGTCTTTTCCAATGGAACGTTACGGACGTTAGCAAATTGAGCTGATGGGACCTTTCTTGAACGAGCGGCGGCGTTTATCTTTGCGATACTAAACGGGTTAGGCTTGTAGTTAACTGCCTCTTCCCTGGAAGACAAATCCAAATCTTCGATCTGTTTGTGTTCTGGCTCGATATTACAAGAAGTTTCATCTTCGTCAGACGCGTCGCCGTCGTCAAGTGATGTGAAGCTGAAAGACCAGACAGAATCGCTTGACATGTCGGACTCGCCAGTTCGTGACGATATGACATGAGCAAGCAGTAACAAATACCGGCAACTCGGCAACGATCCTGACTTGACTCTCGCCCATGACGACACCGTCTGACATGACCAGTTGTTGAAGTGCTGCAATATATTTGAACGCTAACTCTATGTTTCGCACAATATGAAATTGTTAGGATCCTCCGAAGAATTTATTCATTCCCATTTACAACTAGAGTTAGATTTTCGTAAAGATATTCATTGCATGAACCTTCCACCATTGACAGATATCTAAATTCCGATAATTATGATATTACTTATTCATTCCCAGATTACTCACCGTTTGTCCTGAAAATTACCGAAAAAGACATAAGACAGATTGTGCTATCTTCTCTACGACTCACCAGTTATAAAATGCGAATCTTTCTTGGCCAGGAAAGAAACCACATTCGAAACATCTTCCACTTTACCCAAGTATCCTATTGCTGTATTCATCGTCTCCTAGAGTTTTATAAGAGACGATGGTGAATAAAGGATGATAACAAACGGCTTTATCAACATCGTCTGCGTCCTTCAAGCCCATCCCTTCAGCAATCTTGGCTTTTACGTCTTCCCCTAGAGAAGACATAAATGTTCTTCAAAGAGATCGCGTGCAATTGTCTCATGACTCACACAGCGGCGTTTTGGCCACGATACCTGGTGCGTAAGCATTGACCGTGATACCATGTTGTCCAACTTCCTTGGCTACGTGATTGTCAGGAGCTTCGAAACGAATCAAGCCAGAAGTAATGCCTACCAACGCTGGCAACAAGTCCTCTAACTGCCCATTTTGTTGAGCAATAAAAGGCTACAAACGCTTCTCCAACGAATCCAGCTACCGATGAAGCAGCAAGCAGGCGACCGCCGCGGCCTTGTTTTATCATCTGCTCCGCTGCATAACGGAAGCACAGGTACGTTCCACGGACGTTGACGGCAAAGATTTTCTCGAACTCCTCTACCGTACCTAAGGCACAAATCATCCGATGAACCCTGAATGAACATTTGAAAAAGCCGACTCTTGAGTAACGGTCCACCGACAAAAACCCCTGCATTTGCAACCATCTATAGTACTGAAAGTCAGCCTTTTGTCGCTCCTCGAATTTTATTATTCGCACTAACAACATCTAGTCCACCAAGCTCTTGAACAGCTGTTTCTACGAGGTTTTTGACATCATTTTCCACGGTGACATCGCCAACGACGACAATGGCTTTCCTTCCCTTTGCGTTTATATCGCTAGCGAGCGGCTCTAGCACATTGAGTTTTTCGGGGAGGTCACTGAGGACGATATCATGACCATCCTCTGCAAGACGAGTCGCAATGGCATGACCAATGGCCCCAGCTGAACCGGTCACAATGGCTATACCCTTCGATTCGACTGACATGTGGCTAGGCGGTTGTGACACGGACTGAAGGATGGCAGAGGCCCCTTTATAACCCAGGTCATTCAAGATGTCAATTAGCAATCGTACCAGGATGGCATCCGAGAGCGAAGCGAAACCGGTCCGACTTCTTTCCGAGGAGGGCGGCGGTTACACGTTGACGTCATTGCCATCGTTGACCGCATACAGCAATACCACGATCGAGCGCATACAGCGACTTTTATAGGACAATAAAAGTCCCGAAAGACGCCCGACTTCCATTGCCCACCCTATCCACTAACCAGCACAACCTACACAATAATGACGTCCACTCCATCACTCCTCTTCATCTACATCTTGACGTTCGTTTCTATTCTTTTTGCTGGCGCCACACCTCTGAAGCGCGACGCTGATTTGATAAGCGGTATACCAAGTCTTGCTGCCAAAATATGGATTTTCTCATTTGTTATAGACATCGAGATGTTGAATTTCGCCTTGACAATGGAAAATCTCTTGTCAAAGGCGTACAAGGACGGGCTCGCTAAGTATAGCAAAGAAGTCTTTGCGAATGCCGGATTTGAACCCTTCACATATGGTCGACTAATGGAGATTGCCGAGCAAGAAAACAGGCACGCCAAGATTCTCCAGTCGGCCGTTTCAGAGGCAGGAATGCAACCTGTGCCTGAATGCGAATACCACTTGTATTTGTCTCGGCGTATATGTGAAAGCATACTGACAAAAGGCTAGCACACATGACAGTCCTGCGTCATTCATCAAGACCGTCTCCGAGCTCGAAGCAACTACTGCATCGTCTTATTGCGGCTTCCAAGCTTTTTTGAAGCGTAAGGTGCGTATGATCCCAAACGCGTCAGCGCTACACCCATCTTGGTTAAGGAATATTCTACTGTTGCGGTGACCATTTTGGCGACAGAAGCACGCCACGATGCTTGGCTTGATTCGGCCGTCAGCAAGTTCAACCCATGGAGCACGGCGTTTGAGGTAAATCAGCCCCGTTCGCGGCTAGCAGATTGCCAATTTTATTCCAGACGCCATTGACAAGGAAACACGCTTACTCGATCCTCTCAAAATATATATCCAGCTGTCCGACGTCATATCCCATCCAACTCGAAGCTTTTCCGGCTCTAAGCTTTGCCTCAGCTCCTGTTCCTGGGCAGCGCGTCCAGATTCAAGTCGAAGGGGGTAACCAGTCGTTAGCAAGTCATAGATGGGTCGCCTTCCTAAACGGTGAAGGGATACGGTATGCTGCCGTCCACGCGTTGAACAAAACATTCGAAGTCACAGTACCCAACGACGTTGCGGGAACGGTTTATGCATTGGTGACCAGCAGCGACCGGAAAATGACAGATGATGTGACTATAGCTGGACCAGCGCTAGTGACGCTCCCGTATAACTCGATGGGGCACTTGGTGTGAAAAAGAATTTGTAGCCAGTAAAAAAATCTTGTACGATATTGCGTTATGGCGCGCCTGTCACATGATCTCATATGCAGGTTACCCACAACTTTGACGTTAGGCTATCGGCGCAGCATCGACAGTTGTTTTAGGCGTACATCAAGTATCCAACTACAGATCAGATCAGCGCCGAATGGTTGAAGCTTGAAGCTTGAAGAATCGATAGACCCATGTGCATGAGCAGGCAAGACAATAACGATAACTACAAATTGGGATAGTCAACTGATCGCGTATAGGTACTTACCATATCAAGAATGATAAATTTAAATACCTATCATTCAGATGGGGCTAAGTCGGTCGACGTAGGTACATTTCAATTCCCATCACCAGCCATCCCCAGCTTCCAGGTCCAAATGTTTATCACCTGTCTTTGAATGATTACAATGGTGAGATCCTCACCCAAGCCGAAATTGACGCTCTGATCCAAGTCCGAAGCCCTTGACAGGGAAGGCTTACTATGCGACGACCGCACCACAGCGTATATATTGATCATCAGCTAACAGACGACGCTCCATGGAGGTACTTACGATTCGGATTGGCCATCGTCGAAATAGTATGACGTGCAAGTGTGCGCTGCGCATATGTATATGTACGGGCTGTCCAACTGATGCGATATGCACGGAACCTAACAATCGCACGCGACGCAGTCTTCAACGGCGGTATCATCAAGAAACGGCTGTGCACGCAAAGGCAACGCAAAAGGTTCAGCTTCGGTTCGCAAATATAGCATTACGGCATCACGTACAAAGGTTGCTTGTACATAGACGCCTATCATGCTGGCCAGTGAGTGCGCTGCATAATTGCAACTCAGACTAACCCCGTCCCGTCTTGGCCAGGAATCTCGATGCCTTCAGAGACCGGTACGAAAACATACTAAAGAATCGTCTACATTTGGGTAGCCCGCTGTTGATGAAGACAAAGTGCAGGGAAATCTCTTGATGTCAAAGATATATATGATTTTCGTTACGAACGCGATATCGATTACTATTGGCTGGGCACAAAAAGCTACCGGCCCCGGATATGACGCCTGGAAAATGAAAACGTGCACTCTGGGTGTTTGCTGGATAGTAATATTCCGGAATTAGCGAGTGTTAGTACTCTAATATAATCAGCAGGAGTGCATGGCTAATATATGCTATTATTATTTAGATAATCTTGTCAAACCCATAGTTCAAGTCCATACACTTGGTATGATTTCGTGGAGGGCCAAATTTCAGTTGCCATAAGGAGCGATCGCAATTGGACACGAGGGTAACGTCGATGCTATAAAAACACCCCCGAATGGCAAGTTGATTCAATAGCGGCCTTAAATTTTTGACCCTCAATGATCGAAATAGATTATTCCCGGAAGAGACTGAGTGGGCGACAACATATACCAGTTTTTCCGTTGTCTCTCAGTTCGCCATCGCTAAACAACTCTATAAATATCTTGAAGTCTGTCAAAGACATTGCAGTCTTTCATTCACATGTTATGTAACAAGTGGCCGATGGCCCGGTGGCCTACGAAATTCTAACCATGGGAAAATGAATCAGGTCCCCGTGCCGGCTCGGCAATGATGAAAGGGACGGTGAATGCACTCAGTGCTGACCCTGAAGAGCTTTAAGTACAGAGGTTGACACCGTTCTGAGAGGCAACGAATGACCTGACTTCTTCTTCAAACCCTCGTCCACCGAGAGGAGCTTCCAGGATGTCAGGCCCCACTCCTGACCAGTATGCGATAACTGCGGAACATCTGTGCGTACATAGTCCATTCTGATGAACTGGCCGTTCACTGTATGATATCATTTCTAGGATGGCGGCCAAGATGTTTTCTTTGGCGTCATGTGGTGAGGATTACTTGTTCTTATCGCGACGCGAAAATAACTGAATTGACGCGTCCAGTGATGTTATACTACGACATGATGCTCACCTTTGCTGACGAGGTTGAGCTGATATGGTCGCAGAAATTTTCGTTTGTATCGGTACTTTGGTATTTGGTATGTTTCTCGTTTCCTTGGGTCCGATACCGACTGAATGTGGATCGATGCATAGAACCGCTACATTTCGCCACTGGGCTACATTGTTATCATTGTCTGTGCGCTATCGTTCTATTGTTATTTTCCAATTGTCAGTTAAGCATCGCGCTCTTATTACAGCGTTTCATGACCCATGGAGCAAAGCCGTGTGCGACCGCTACGTTCTCTTCCCTGAAGCCCTAAAAACAATTACCATCTTTGCAATCGGAGGTGTTTCTAGTCGCGTGCTTTATTGTTGTCCCCAATTGAGATTGATCCAATAGTGGTATTCATTTTGCGCCTGTATGCAATGTATCACAGAAGCACCGTCGTCATCGTTATCGGCTCTCTTCTTTTACTTGCAGAGCTTGGTGTAAAGATCGTAGGTACAACAAATCCCACGATTGATTGATAACTGACGGCCGATTTCCACGGTATGTCCAGTGGGCTTTCACATGTGGAACTAGCTTGCATTTACCACCAGGTCGGTTAGCTCACTGTCTGTTAACGTTATTCTGACGTGACGCTAGGACTTGTTGGTTGCATTTTGGTGGGAAAATCAGATCTGTGAGTAGATATTGCTGGCGATTGTGCGGATCTGATCGCACGTATATGTCCTAGGCGCTTCGCTTGCACTTGGATCGCGGAACTCTTTTTTGGTACTTGCACCTTCCTTGCCCCGAAATGAACCAGGGTCATTGCGTCTGTGATAGATTCAATCATTTTCTTTGCCACGCTTTATCGGGCCATCTCCAGCCATTCACAAATGCAAGGGGGGTACCACGGCAAATCGCTTTTCAATTTGGTTGTACGAGATGGTACGTAATGCTGGGAATGTCAAGTGTTCAATGCTGATGATGACAGGTGTAATATATTTTGCAGTTATCTTCGTCGCAAACTTATTCACAGTCCTTACGTTTATCGTAAGTATCTTTCAGTTGTACGTCGACCCGATCTGATATTTGGTTTATAGTTTGCACCTGTATGTTCGATCTGTTATTTGACCTTGGATGATGATTAACTGGCGATGGATGCAGATGGATATTAAGGCTATCAATGCAAGCTTTAGCACGCTGTATGTTTCCTGCGATTGACATGTGCTCTACTCACTTTTGAACATACTAGTATCACCAATTTGATGGTGTCGCGCCTGATTCTGAATTTGCGATCCGTTGTCCAGGCCACTTGTGAACAGGATCAAAGTTTTGAACTCGTGGAAGTGCTGCCATATGAGTCAGCGTCGAACGGTAACCCAAGTCCCTTTCCCTGAGAATCGCGAGACTAACTGCACAATAACGAATCAGCGGTCGAAACTAGAAGACCAATCGCTTTGAAACAAATTCGTTAGATTCTGTAGCTATTGTTAAGAGGAATTACATAATATTGTAGAATAATATTGTGGAAATACACACGGATAAATAATAAACTTCCAATCCAAATCTCTGACAGAGAAGAGAAAGTGCGATGGCTTCATCGTAAGTGTTGTTCTAAAAAGAGTGGGATATTAACTGATTACCAAAGACAGAGTACCCAAGACCTCTTGGGCGGACGACGTGGATGAGACTGGTAGTCAAGGTTCCAAATCTCCCACAAGGCCGGAAAAATCTGATCACAGCTTTATCCAGAACAAGGCAAGGTTGAGGACTACGTCGATGAAAACGGGATAAGAACCACCATAGAGTATACCATAAACGACGAGGGAAAGAAAATAAAGGTGTGTGCGTGTGTGTAATACGGTGAATATCGTGTCTTTCATCTGGCTACATCAATCGTTCAGATCACTCGGCGCATCAAGCGTGTCCTACAAAAATCCATTGTCGAGCACGCCGTCGCCGAACGTCAGAAATGGGCCAAGTTTGGAAAAGAGAAGGGAAGCAAGCCTGGCCCTGATCGTGCGACGACGACCGTAGGAGAGGAGGTTCATTTAAAGCTCAGTGCAGGAAACAAAGTGCGTTTCTTTTTTCAAAATTGCTCAGGTGGTACATAAATGTTGTGTGTGTGTGTGTGTGTGTTGCTTCCTTAGTCGCAAGAACCCGAGCCGAGCCCAGAAGAGAACGTCAAAGCACGGCTTGCAAAGGCCGGAGCGGGCAAAGTCCTCTGCAGAGTGTGCAAGGGCGACCACTTTACTGCGCGGTGCCCGTACAAGGATAAACTGGCAGGGTTGGAGCCATCCAGTAAGCAGACCCACACTCACGATGATTCAATTAATAAATAAATCATTACGACCCACCCCCCACACCCAGTTCTAGACGACGAGCTTGGCGGAAACACCGATACACCGCCAGCTCCTGCCGGCCCGGCACCAAGTACGACGGGCAAGTACGTCCCTCCGTCTATGCGTGCCGGGGCATCGCGTACGGGCGAGTCTATGCGCGGTGCGGCAGGCCGCGACGACTTGCCGACGCTCCGCGTTACCAACATCTCGGAAGATACCCAGGAAAGCGACCTGCGTGAGTTGTTTGGTATGTTTGGGAGAGTCGCGAGAGTGTACGTGGGTAGGGACCGGGAAACGGGTGCAGGCAAGGGCTTTGCGTTTGTCAGCTTCGATGATCGTGCTGTTGCCGAGCGGGCGTTGGAGAAAGTGAATGGAAAGGGTTATGACAATCTAATATTGAGCGTGCAGTGGAGTCGTGAGTATTTTCGCATTTCTTTTCCCGGGCTTTGCGCTCATAACCGCTTAAAGAACCACGTCCGGGGCAGTAAGGAAAATTGTGTTATGTATATGAGACATGTCATTTTATTTTATTTTGCAATTCACTGTCAGACCAGGGCAGGTGCAAAAAAATGAAATCTGAATTGTTTATGTACAGACGACGTCCTAATCGAACTTGTACTTGGAAACGGTCTGATAGAAGGCCTTTCCCTGTATCGTAGCAATCTCTAATTCCAAGGGAGAGGGTTGCCGGGATCCGTCACCCGCAGCAAGAGTCCCAGCACCCCATGGACCACCTAAGATCAATGTCAAACAATAATAATGAAGCGTGATGAAGAACACGTACCACCATGAACCTCACTCAGGTTGGCCAGTTGCGCGAAAGCGTGCTTGTAGCCGAGGGGAACAAAATTGATGCCATGATGAGCAAGCGTGGAGATGGTATTTGCGGCGGTCATCTCCTGACCACCACCCAAAGTACCCGTGGATACGAAGATACCGGCGAACTTTCCGGATAGGGCACCCGAGCTCCAAAGTCCGCCTGTGGCATCCCAGAACGCCTGAGAGCAGTCAATTAAGATTATTATCTATTATCGACAAGAGTGTAGGTTGGCGTACCTTCCACTGAGCTGGCATGTTACCGAAACGGGTGGGAATGCCAAAGAGGTATGCATCAAAGTTGGGGAGGTCGTTTGGGGTGATGATGGGATAGTCGGGCTTGGGAGGCGCATACATCTTGGTCAACACCTCCTGGGGCAGTGTCTCAGCAACTCTACACATTGCCATGTCAACGTTCAATGCCTTGTAGTAGAAGTTGTCCCACTCACTGATATATTTTGGCGTTGCCACCAGCTTCTGCGATTCCGGCTTGGACACTGTTGGCCACTTAGTAGGGACAAATTAAGAACTGGACAGGATGGCAAAGGTGACGAGAGAACGTACTCTTGGCGATGTGGCCGTACATGGAGTAGATAATGATAGCTACGCGGGGGGGTGCCATGGTTAAGACAAGAAATGTGGTGAGAGGGAGAGATGGATTTATACTTTTCCAAAGGGCGTGGACGGCGTCCGCGTCATTGCCGAAACAATCCGTGTTGGATATACCATTACTCAGGCCTCAGGTTCCGCGGCGTTTCACGCAAGCCTGCTGATAGAAAGATGAATTTGTCAGTTGCTTACAACCGTGTGTCTCTGTGGGAAAAACAGTCCAGCCTTGGAACTTCCGACTATCTATTCATCAGGCATGTGCTGCCGCCCCTGAAACAATAACTTCAGGCAAAACGCTGGCTCAAAGGTACATACATGCATTACAATTACTAATCGAATTCGTATCTAGAAAGAATATGATGGAATGCAATGCCTTGCGTCTTTGCCACTTCCAATTCAAGTGGACTAGGTTGGCGCTGATTATCAGGCGCGGCGATAGTCCCTGCACCCCAGGGAGATCCTGCAAAGAACGCAATGCATCAGCATGCTCTGGCACGTGGAATCGGAATACGTACCACCATGAACCTCGTTGAGGTCGCTCTGTTGCGAGAATGCATGCTTGTAACCAAGGGGAACGAAGATGATGCCGTGATGAGCAAGGGTAGATATCATGCTGGCGATGGTCATTTCCTGGCCACCCCCCACGGTTGAAGTGGAAACAAAGACACCAGCGAATTTTCCAGCCAGGGCGCCGGAAGACCATAATCCACCCGTGGAATCCCAGAACGTCTAAAAATGATCATTTTATTTTAGAATGGACCGTCTCAGCGAACGTACCTTCCACTGGTTTGGCATGCTACCGAATCGGGTGGGAACACCTAACAAATATCCATCAAATTGGGGGAGTTTGTCGACGGTAATGGTGGGATAGTCAGGCCGAGGAGATGCGCCCATTTTGGCCAAGATTTCTGGAGAAAGCGTTTCTGCGACTCTGTTCATGGCAACATCAATATCCATAGTAAGCTGAAGCATTTCGATTGAGACCAACTCACTGGAAGATTTCGGCATGGCCACCAGCTCCTGCAACTCCAGCTTTCACGCTCTCTGCCACTAAAGAAATATTAATGCCATAGGGCATACAATAGCACTGTCTGTACTGACTCTTCGCGATATGACCGCCCATAGTGTAGATGATGATAGCAATTTTGGGTGACGCCTTGCTGTTGGGCGCACTGGTTGCTGCGGCCGTTGTGGTTATGGGTGCCGGTGTATCTCGAGTACGCGATAAGATATATTGATGAAAACAATGAAAAGACTCATACCATTGCTCTTCTTTGCTGCTCCGTTGCGCGGTGGTGCTGGTGCGTCGTCGCTAAAATTGTTGGTCTGTTTTTTGCTCAAAAAACACATGGGGAACGAATATTTAGCCAATTGCCCAAACAGAGAAGCGGAAAGAGCCAAACACCCAGGGTTTTATGCTGTTTCTGGATTGAATATACGTGTCATCAGAACTAAGGATCGGTTGCTACAGCTGCCGATGGACGCCGTGGGATCAGGTGGGACTGAAATGACGTTTAAGTCAAGCCACAAGGCTTCCGTGCGAGGAAATCACATCTTATCATAGCCCTGTCAGCAGCATCACGAGCTATTGGCTCGTAAAATTCAACACGTACACAATATCCCATTGGGTCAATTATTTCCATGAGCGTTCACTACATTGATCAAGAGATCAACTCCGTTCAGATAATCACATTTATATAGCTATTACAAAATAATGAAACACCGTGCTTTGGACAACATAAAATCCAGCCAACAGGCTTTGCCAGCGTGAACAGTATCAGCAGCCTACTACATTGTACAAGCGGCCGTTGACAACCGTATTCAACTCTTTGTTTATTTGGTCGAGGCTGGCGCCGTGAGATGATACCCAGATTCCCACTTTACTCCTGTCCATGACTTTGAAGCAGGGAAACTTACTTTCGGGTCGTCATAGCGCGGCAAATTTGTTACAACTCCCTGAGGAATTGTTATTGCGTATTGGGAACGAAGTAAGAGTCATACCCATCGCACACCCTCTTCACATGAGAGTCGAATCTTGGCTTGATACTCTAGGTACTTCGTCATCCTAAAATGACATTTGGACAGTTCAAACAATTGCGCTTGGTGTGCAAAGCCTTCGATCGACTCTTTGCATCTATCGTACTTTCAAGCCTCATCGTATTCCGCCCAGGCAACTCTTCCTCAGTCAAGTCTGAAATGCTCCTCTCTCTCACAGACGGATCCACTAGTCATATCTCATATGCGAAAAAATTGGTTCTCAACTCGTGGGATTCAGGGGATCCTGTGCCGCTGTATCATTATCGGGACCGGGTCGCACTGGAGGCATTTCGGAGCTTCTGCGTTCTACCGGCGAAATGGGTCTGGGGCGTCATTGCTGACCCCAAGAACGCACGCAAACGGCTGCGTGCGCTAAAGGTTAGGCTCAGAGCTAAGAATTGCATTGCCCATATAGACCAAGCCTCCTTCGACTTGCCAAGCGTCCAAACTGTAACGTGCGTGTCCGGTCTACATCATGCTACTTAGAACCTGGCATAACTCAATCACATCCCAGATGGTCGATTGGTCATCGGCCGCATCACAATAGCCAGAATTCCATGGCCATTAACTTGCGGTTACTTGAAACCCTACCATCTCTCCGCGAGTTGAACCTCTATCTCTATAATACCTCCTGTCATAGGACGGACCTACTTTCAGTATCTTTGCCCAGATTACGAAATCTGCAAAAACTTATGGTATACGTGAAATACATCCATAGACCACAGGAAGAACTTGCCCTTGTGTGGCTGAAGGATGTCATCGCGCGGTGTCCCGACTTAACACACCTCGTCATCCGTTGTATCAGCTCTTCACATTCCGCTTCTTTATCTCAGCTTTTTGACGACGTTCCTGCAGATCGTCCCCTCAAGCTTCAGCATCTCTGGATTTGCAGTCATTGCTACAGCATGACGCCAAGGGTTCTGTCCCACCTTCGCTCCCTGACCTCCCTTAACATTTTTGATCAAAGTTTCGGGCCTTCATCATCGACATCCCCGATACATGAAATCTGGCAGATTCTTAGAGATGAAAGAATTTTCGTCTCGAGACTGAGAACCAACTTTGTCAATAGAGATTTGCTTAGCTATCTCTCTCATTTGGACAATTTGACGCATTTCGCAGTTCACGGTTTCGTATCTAGCGCTTGGGCTCAAGAGACGGCACAGTCACTTTTTCAGGAGTTAGCTGCGCATTCGAGCACCCTGATACATTTAGAACTGAGTCCCCCTAACTGGAGTGCCTGGCATTACAACACTCTTGCGAAATTATCTTTTCTACAGTGTATCAAACTGCAGGAGCTCACCTTTGTGACCGGAAGTCACACGCCATGGCATGACATCGTCAGTTCTTTGCGTATTTTCCTGCTAGAATGACCCGACCATCGTCGATCATAGATACAGATTACAGGATGTATTGCGCAGACACAGGCACCGCTGATTGTCGCTGTGAAAACCCAATTCTCCGACATTTTTGACGAATTCGTGTATTGTTGTTGTGCAAGTGCTAGTTCACAAGTGCGGCGGTTGGGTCAACGTATCGTTCACACGAAACCGCGCCACGTTCAGTATATATACCCGGCTTTTCATTTCTAAATTCGTTTTATTCATGGTGAGATTGGCTACACACAACTTTTTTTTCCGATATGGACAATCTGAAATGGTGTGTGTTCAACAGGCTCGACTGGCGGATTATACTGCTTGACTGAGCTCGGGCCTTCGGTGCGCTGTCTCTTAATTAATTACAGACAAATAGGAATTTATGCAAATGGCGATCAATACTTCATGATATCCTTTCCATGCGATGGATATGCTATATATTTTGAGCCGTAAGTGGCCATGGTTGAAGAATGAACGTCAAGCGTAGCGCGCCGTGTTGCCATGTGCCAATTTTGGGACTGGTAGGCCACAATCAACTTTGACCCTCGAACAATCAGCTGGCAATGCCAGCCAATTTACCTACTCCGACTTACGCTTAACAACGACTACAAAGCTGATCCCTGTGCTTTGATCGGCTCTGCCGAGTATCACGAATAGGCCGTCGACCCGAATCAGTAAACATGGGGCATAAAGACAAAGCGGACGCAGGCGTTCGGGCCATGATCGCAGTCGCGTAAAGCAGCATGATCCTCGCTGCGTTCCTGCTTTGAAATCGCTTATTGGACCGGCCACCTCTTCTTACTATAAGATGGTCACTTGCAGAATTGCAGAGCAAGCACATCCATCCCACCGAACCGTTCCTCAGTCAATCACGTTACGATGAACAGCAAGCTGCAAAAGCTTCCAAGTCCCACAACCCGACAACTCAGACCTCGACCCAGGCTTCACCAGGACGACACTGCCGGCGTGGACGTCGTCGTCACGCCCTCCGCGACAGGGAAAGGAATACACAAGCGCTGGAAATACACGGATTCGCCGACCAAGAAGAAAGCGGCTGGGCGTCCACTGAGACGCGAGTTCACAGTCCATCTCGATGGCGCGTTCACTGATACGCGCGACCACTTTCTTTCTGCCTCCGAGCAGCTACCTCCAGTGACAGGTGCAGTCGAAAGGTAAGCCAACGATGCATTGTTCTCCCTTCCCACTTCCACGACTCATTATCGTCCGTTTAGGTCGACACCGTTGCTGGAGAACGATACAGGTAGTCCCATAAAGTCCGAGCATGACGACATGCACAGCGCTCAGACAGAAAGCAACTGCGATCAGGCCATGCCGAGCCGCATAGTGCTGAATCCAGAAGAGTTGGATGCGGAGGCCGTCATGAGACGGATGATGGAACAAGAAAAGCGTATTGAAGATACATTTCAAGTTCAGTGGCAGAAGATGCTCGATCGACGGCAGGACGCTTTGCGCTCGATCGAGGCTTGGTCACAGGAGGGCAAGGTCAAGACTAACGTTCGGGGCAGGACGATGGCAAGGAATTCGAGTCCGCTGAAGCCTGGTGTGAATCGACGGAGGAAAGGGTCTAGTAAAAAGGGAAAGCCACAGCGACGTCCGCTTGGGCCTTGCGGTACTATCCTTATCGACATGGACGATGAATACAAAAATGGACTGTCCACGTCGGCGCCGCCCGTATATCCCCCGGAATGGGTGGCCAGGAAACTTGCTGGACGAGATTCCACAGAGAGCATCGAGGATCTGGTTCGATGAGGTTGGCGAACGCTTTCATTATTAGTTTAGCAATATGCCAGGATTAAGTACATGAATATGACGCTATGATACATGTCAGAAGTCCTCGAGTGACGACAAGTTTTCACTTACCGGTGACCTTAAATTAAATAAGCGGTGAGTATGTTGACAGCATCGTCAGACAATTTCGCCGGACAATATTCCTCGTTCTCGATCTTTTGTGGAATAATGGAACTACTGGCAGGAGAAAGGTCCCTTCACGCCTAGAGGATGACGCGTGCTTAGTACCGTATTTACTGCTTGCTACAGCAGCATATCAAAACGCAATCCAATTGGAGGCCTGGCAATCAGTGTAGTGCATGTTATTTTTAGCCGCTAGTCTTCCTGCACGTGTCACGTGAGTACTCCCTTCTTCCAACCGCTCATGCAGCGCTCAAGTATTTTCTTCAAGATATCGCTGGTCTCCAAATGGCCGTCCAAAACGTGTAATCGTGCGCTCACGGGACGATTAACCTACATACGCCCAAACCAGCACGCAAATTCCCATACAGGCATCACATGGCATATCACTTTCAGGTGCAACAGGGAAAACGTCTAGATTTTACGCTACATCAGGCCAGGTACAGGCGTTCCTGTGTTCCTTCCGAGCCCATTTTCGTGTTTCGTTGGCAAGCAACAGTCATTCGCCCTGGTTACCGGTCACAGACGGAAACACTTTTTTCCAGTGGGCGTGATTTAGGTGAAGGCAATGTTATTTTTTACACTCAAGACGCGTTCTTATGCTTATGAGGCAGCTGAGGCGTTCAATCTTAGGGAATAGCAGTGCGCGCATTGCAATAAATTTGGTACACCTCCCCGTAGAACTGTTACTGCGTATTGGGAACGAAGTACGGCCTATCTGATGACTCTCCATTCCTCACTAACTATGCCAAATCTTGACAGGTTCGTCGTCACCCCGATACGACATTTAGACAATTCAAACAATTACGTTTAGTATGCAAACTCTTTGATCAAGTCTTTGCACCTATCGTTCTTTCGAGCATCTTCGTATTTAATGGCGGCTATTTCCGTAGCACCGCAGCCGATTGTGAAATGCTCCTTTCTCTCATTAGCGGATCCGGTTATGCCTCCTATGCAAAAAAGCTTGTTCTGAACTCCTGGGTTTCGCGGGAAGTTGCAATGCTGTCCGATGATGAGAAAGACAGCGCCGATCAAGAGGCATTGCGGAGCTATTGTGTTCCTCCAATTAAATGGATTTATGAAGTTATTTCTATTCTCAAGAGACGGTCGCGTAAGCCAACCATCGTGCTCAAAGCTAAGGAATATATCGACTGCATAGATCAAGTCTCCTTCAACTTGCCAAATGTTCAAACTGTAACGTGCGTGGAGAGATCTATAGTTGAATTTAACATGCTCAATGATATGTAGATGGTCAATTGGTGAACGGCCATGTCGCAATAACGAGAAATCCATGCGCATTAACTTGCGATTACTTGAAACGTTACCATCTCTTCTCCAGTTGAACCTTTACCTTTGCGATTCCTTCTATTGCAGGACAGACCTACTTGCAGTATATTTGTCCAGAATACGAAATCTTCAACAACTTAACGTGTGCATAGAATATGGCTTGGAAGGACTTGCCCTCGGGTGGCTGAAGAATGTCATCGCACGATGTCCTGGTTTGATCCATCTTGCTGTTCGTTGTATCAGCCCTTCGAATTCTTATTTATTATCTGAGCTATTTGAAAATGTTCCTACAGATCGTCAGCTCAGACTTCAGTATCTACGAGTCTGCGACTATTGCTACGACTATCCCACCTTCGTTCCTTGACTTCCATGAAAATTGCAGATCTCGAAATTCACTACCAGCTTTTTCAGTAATGACACATTTTACTATATTCCTCGTTGGACAACTTGACACATTTCCCAATTTATACTTTCATATCTGGCACCTCTGCTCACAGTCCCTTTTCAGGAGTTCGCAAAGCATTCGAGCACGCTGGCGCACCTACTAGTGTACAACTTGAGCAGTTGGCATTCGAATGGGCAGCTGAATTCGCTCATGGTTTCTGATGCTTTATTGATTGTTGCCATACAAGCGCTGTGCGCCAATTCTTCGCGACAGCAACAAGGCTATCTCTATCGTATATCTATTTCTATTTATTTTCTCTCATGGTCAGATCTTCAGATGTAATAGTAGGACCACACGTTTTCCTAGTATCCAACGACGGATATCAAGACACAGCCGTGGTCGTTGTCAGGCTGGCTGCACATATAAGCGAGTCCCACAGAAACGGGGAATGGCATCTTGTGCTGGTCACCACATCCACCTCTGGCAGGTAGCATGATTGTGTCTGCTTGCGTCTTTCTCATCCTCTTGGCCCCTCTTCTTCACGGAGCCCCGACCCAGCCCAGTGACAACCAGCCCAGTCCCCAACACGAAACTCTCAGGCTACCGTCACTGCGGGAAGTAATCACCCAGCCCGGTCCCCAACACGAAACTCTCAGGTTACCGCCACTGCAGGAAGTAATCACTCGACCGCTTTGGCCATGGCACCCAATGCATCCCGAACCTGTGTTGTACACAGACTTCACACGCCGTTTCGCACACAGGTTCAAAGGCTCCAGTTTTCCTGAATGGGATTGTGCATTACCGTTTGGATCCTGGTATCGCAATCGACGGGGTCACAATCTCATCGGTTTCAGACCAGACAAAGTAACTACCCTAACTGAAAATGTGATCGCTGCCACGCTAATGGGCTACCTCGTGCTCTTGCTAGCTGGTGCCCACGTCCACATATTAGACCAAGATTACCCTAAAGGCATTTTTTTCGTGCCTGCTAATAAGCTTATGCGAGTCATCAATGTCCCAGTCAGCAATCAATTATCACCCTTCTGAACTGCAACCCATCTGACTTTCACAATTGTAGCCCGCGGAGCAAGGCAAGATTTGGACCAGTTGCTCTGATATTTACCAAAATAAACGCAGCGCAATTCCAAAGCATATTCATGATAGTAACATCGAGGTAAAAGCGGACTATATGTGCCACTGCTTCCATGACAACATGTGGAATATTGGGCTGCCTCAACTCATTGCAGAGGACATCAAGATCTATACTGTAGCAGGAAATGTACACAAATAGCTGCATGAATTCTTGAAATTCTACTGTGCATTCTGGACCTGCGTGCGGGCAACAGCGAATGTCCCGCCGGCATGTAACTTGGTCACCTCGCAAAATTAACATTTCTTAGTAAACCAATGCCGGATAAAGGTCATGGAATGCGTCTCACAGACACGCTGCCAACTGTCATAATGAAAACTGAATTCGCTCCCTAGCCAAGAGGTGCTACGCGGCGTTTAGAATACATAGCGTTTTCTGTCGCCGTATTCCCAGATCTTTCTTTCCTGGCGGCTCGATGGTTGCAACTTCTGACTAACTCGGCTGCAACACTGATATACCTGTTCATTTTATTGCGGTCAGAGACGAGTTTTCAAAGAATCTCAAGCACGACGGCACAGCCAATTGTGATTCGCGTTTCATTGAATCCTCATTCGCTTAGTCAGCGCTCAGCAATCAATTAATCAATGACAGATATCAAGGCACGTGCACAGCCGTGGTCGTTGTCAGGCTGAGGCATAGACATTATGCATAACAGTGTAACATAACAAAGGTCTCTCTTACAGAAACTGCATCTTGCTGATCACTGCATCCACCTCTGGCAGGTAGCAATGATTGTGTCCGCTCGCGTCTTTCTAATCCTCTTGGCCCCTCTTCTTCTGCACGGAGCCCCGATCCTGCACAGTGACAACCAACCCGGTCCCCAACCCGAAATACCCCCACTGCAGGAAGAACTTGCTCAAGATAGTTGGCCATGGCACGAACTGGTCTCCCTTCGCTACGGGAACCCGAGCTTCGAAGATATCACAAAATATTTCACATACGATTTCACAGACCCCAGGCTGACTAGCTTGCCTTCATTGACTTGTGCATTACCATTTAATACCTGGTATCGCACACGAGAGAGTCACACCATCATCGCATTCCGACCAGGCCTAACCATCCTAACAGAAAATGTGATCGGTGCCTCGCCGGCGGGCTTCCTCATTCTCATACCATGTGGAAGCCATGTCTACATATCACCCAAACACAACCCCAGGAACACTATTCTCGTACCTACTAGTAAGATTATGCGAGTCGTTAATGTCCCAGTAGGCAATCATTTTCTTCAACTGTAACACGTCTGACTTTCGCAATTGTAGCTTGAGGGGCAGAACAAGATTTGGGGCAAATGCCTGGGTTGGTATCGAGAAAGACACAGGGCAATCCCAGAGCATATTCCCCATGATAAAATTGAGAGCGAAGCTCGATATATGCGTCACTGCTTCCATGACAACATGTGGTTTATCGGAGACCGTTTCGTTGGGCTGGACATCAAGTACACAGCGTAAAAACCGATGTATTGTCTACAGTGTCACTGTCATTGAATATTGATGTATCGTACAAGATCAGGTAACACCTGCAACCATCACAACCACATGTCCATCCAGGATCACCAGGTACGGGACGGGTAGATCCCACACATACAAAATCACACTAGCCATTAATATATTCATTCAGATACGTACTGCGGCAGAAACGAAGTCTTACACCTGTTTACTTGCGGGTCATCAGGCCGCATTTTGCGTATGGCAATCTACCGGCGACGTCACCTCCTCAGTCTGCGTATCCGATTCTGCACATAGTTTCTGACCACGAGGAAGTCCTTATACACCACAGATACCTCTCTATACTTTCCGGAGAAGAACAAAAGGACGCCAAGAAGGGATACTCCACAGAATATGACCGGATAAACCCAGTGCTGGAACGCCAGAAAACTTGATTCGAATACGGCAATGACGAAAATGACGGTGCCGTCCAGATGAAGATGTTCGCACAGCACGAGCGTGTCGTCAAAGTACTTGACAGGACGCCGTTCTGTTACGTAGGGATCGCTGCACAGGACGGCGCCTCGACCTGATATAATGATGCTGCCCGCGTGGAAAGCGATGGCGAGGAAGGAGAACAGCAATGAGATGTCATACAGGATGCCGTTTCCCAGCTCTTTGGTGCCTGACGTGTGTCGGGCATTCAAGATGCCGGTGATAAGAGAAGCATGTGCGACGATGAGGGAGCAGGCAAATGTGGACTGATTCACGTTTAGTCGCAGGTCTTGATTGGCATGACGTACTAAACGGTCGTACGCACCAGTGCAACTTTGACGTTGAATTGGTGCACTAATGATTTGTATCTTTCTGCATCGATGCTGCTCTTTTCAACTGCATATTTTCTGGATCGGCGCCATGTGGTTCACGAGAACCTTTGTGGCTCACCGTCGACTTTGGTAGAGCCCAAAGTTGAAGCAGCGCTGCTGCCACATTGCGTGTCGGATGTAATCTTCCTGTTTGGCGGAGGAATATCCGTTCTCACATAATCTGAAGGAGGTATGAATTCTGGGTGACCTTTGTGCCTCTGTGATACTGACCTGTTTCTCCACTGATAGAGGGTACAGTCGTTTCTGCTTTCGGCTCGTCACGCATCATGCCGAACTTGGGTAATAGAAAGACGGGAGAGACAGCTCCAGCATGCACTTCTTGATTCAATGTAGCTGTCTCAACGGAGGATATGCTTCGTGGGCCGGGCATGACAAGAACCTCGTAGGATACATTATTCTTGGAGATTGTCCTTTATAGATATTCCATGATCCATGAGGCATCCACGATGTCTCAAATGGTATGTGCTGTTTGCTGTGAATACGAGCACCCGTGTGATCCACGCTCTGTGCAACTCTTGATTGTGATCAATGTGATCATTGACAACGTGAGTGTCATTGGCCCCGAGCTCTGTCTCAATGAAAAATCTGGCGCGCAACGCCGTCACGCGTCTATAGCGAATGGGCGGGTGCAAACTTGGGCCTGAGGGTGACCGAACAGGGCGTCTGTTAATTTGAGGGCATCTGCACCTTGCGATCTTTCGAATCCCCCGGGCGTCCACTGCAGAAGACCAGCACCTTGACCCTCACCGCATTGCCCGCGGCTTTTCCGGCTCTCAGCTGACAAACAGAACTTATCAATATCATCCATGGTGCCTTGTTCACCATCAAGCACCGCCGTCCACCTACTCCGCTATCGGGCGACTCGGCCACGCCTACTATTTCATCACCGATTCAGCGAGGCTGCGCATTTTTTCGGTTTCCAACAAAGCCGTATTGCCACAGCTTCACCGTTCCAGCCCTAAGTGTTATCCTTTTGCACCCTCATGAGCATGGCCTTCGACCACCTGTACATCCACTTTCTCAGTCCAACGTCAACAGGAAACCCTGCTACTGGCCTGAAAACCTAATTGTGCTGTAACAACAGCTCAATCCACCATGGGATTGTTCTGTCTCTCGAGCCCATTTCAGGCATTTTGTATTAGTTGCTTACTTGCTCATGATAGTTGGGCGTAGGTAAATTGAAAGTACCATGGAGGAGTGAATGGGGAACCCATTGTGACAGCTTGTGACGGCCTCGTGACGGCCTCGTTTTCCTCCATGACATTGGAAAATAGTAGCGTGTCTTCGTCCTGTCGCAGTACAGTAAATTTGGTACACCTTCCCGTAGAACTGTTACTGCGTATTGGGAGCGAGGTACGCCGGGCTATCTGATGACCCTCCATTTCCTCTAACAGACCGAATCTGATAGGTATTTCGTCATCCTGAAGTATCGTTCAGGCAGTTCAAACAATTGCGTTTAATATGCAAATTCTTCGATCAAGTCTTTGCACCTATCGTACTTTCGAGCATCGTCGCATTTTCTTCCTATAGTACCACCACAGTCAATTGTGAAATGCTCCTCTCTCTCATTAGCGGTTCCGGTTATGCCTCCTATGCAAAAAAACTTGTTCTTAACTCATGGGGGGTTGTAGTGCTGTCTGACGATGAAGACGTTGACCCAGATACGTTTTGGAGTTCCTGTGTTCCACTGATCAAATGGATTTATGGAGTTCTGAAGATTACACGCAGACAGCCGCTTGAGCCTGCCATCGTGCTCAAAGCTAAAGAATATATCGAGTGTATAGACCAAATCTCCTTCAACTTGCCAAGCGTCGAAACGGTAACGTGCGTGGCAATGTTGTGCAGTGGAACTCGACACGCTCAATTACATGTAGATGGTCAATTGGTCGACAACCTTGTCACAATAGCAGGAAATCCACGCGCATTAACTTGAGGTTGCTTGAAACGCTACCATCTCTCTTCCAATTGAATCTCTTCCTCGAAAACTCCTCCTGCCATAGGGCGGATCTACTTACAGTGTCTTTGCCTAGAATTCGAAGGCTTCAAAAGCTGCAAGTATGCCTAGGATTTGCGGGAAGGGAACAGAAAGGCCTTTCCTTCATATGGCTGAAGGATGTTGTCGCACAGTGTCACAATTTGACGCACATTGCTATTCGCTGTGTCAGCCACTCACATTCCATTTCATTGTCCAAGCTATTTGAAGATGTACCTGCGGATTACCCCCTCAAACTCGAACATTTACGCATCTGCAATTATTGCTATGACATCACCCCAAAGGTTTTGTCCAATCTTCGTTCCTTAACCTCTCTTCATGTTCACAATACACGTTCTGGTGCATCGACACTAGTACATGGAATATGGCAGGTTCTCACAAATGAAAGAATCTTCGTGTCGAAACTCAGTACTACCATTGTCAGTGAAGACATGCTTCGCTATCTCTCTCATTTAGATAATTTGACACATTTCTCAATCCATACTCCCCTATCCGGCACTCCTGATCAAAAGATGGCACAGTCTCTTTTTCAGAAGTTAGCTATGCATTCGAGCACGCTGACGCATTTAGAACTAAATCCAGATAACTGGAGTGATTGGCACTGTAACGCCCTTGCAAAATCATCGTTTCTACAGTGTATTAAATTAGAGCAGCTTACCTTGGTGTCCCACGGCACTACATCGCGGCATGAAATCGTCAGTTTTCTTCCCATCAGGATAATAATTTGACAATAATCGAATACAGAAATCGATTATGGAGTGCGTCTCTCAAACAGATGCACCGTTAACTGTCGTTGTGGAGACACAGCTGGCTTATGTTTTTGAAATGTTCGTTTCTTGTTGCCGCACAAGTTCCAGGCCAGAGATGCGGCGCATAAGCCAACACATGGTTCGTGTACACGCACGCTACCTCCTTCGAACCATGTGGACGGCTAGTTGTTTTCTTTGAGGCGAGTCCGTCAACAACCTTGCCTGGTGTAACGATCTGAAACGATGTCTTTATATTATATCGAACAGTCAAAATATGAATTTATGTCAATGGTTGTCAATGGTCCGATCCTTGCCTTCATTCTCACGCAACAAACGCACTTTAGTCTTGGGCCACCTGCTTGTTCACTTCCCTTTTGTATCACCCGGCTTGCGCTCCTACCGATCCTCCATCTCTAGCGTCGTACTGTATACCTCATTGTCTTCAATCGTCGAACTTCTCCAAGACGTAGTCGTTATGGTGATGACTTCAAACCGTTCAATTCCACTTCATTTCGAAGCAATACATGGCTGGGGTAGGGCCGGAAGCGGAGGGGGGGGGGATGAAAACCAGGGTATAGCACAAGATTGGGCAGCCACACGGCAGGTGGAGAGGGGGAGTGGTCGGTGTTAAAGACCCCGCAGGCAGCAGCTTGCCCCGCAACCCGGTCGCGAGGAGGTGGGCGGTGAGCATTTCCGGGGCCTGCAACTCCATTTCGTAAGGCGGTGGGGACGCGGTGGGCCGCAGAGCAAGTGGGGGTGAAGAAACCTGCTCCAGATCATCATCTTTGGATTTTATACATTCGTAGGGCTTGGCAGGGTATGCACAACAGTAAGATACCCTTGCATTCTCACGGAATCAAGGTATAGAGCACAACCACTGTCACGCAGATCACAATTGTGATTCTGCCAGATACCGTCATATTCATGCATCAAAACTGTAGGAGTCCACGTTTTGCTCCAAGCCATACTCGCCCCATCCGCAGCCCTTGTGCCACAAGCCTATCCCCCATCCCCGCTTCGCTATTACTGAGCATTCTTAACACCCTGAGGCCATGACATTGAAAAATAGTGACAGCGCAGTGCTTTCGGACTGTCGCTGTATTGTACACCTTCCGGTAGAACTGTTACTGCTTATTAATATTGGGAACGAGGTATCCTCTAACACGCCGAATCTTGATAGATACTTCGTCATCCTGAAACAACATTCAGGCAATTCAAACAATTACGTTTAGTATCCAAATTCTTCGATCAATATCGTACTTTCGGGCATCATCGCATTTTCTTCTAGGTGAAATACCCCTCTCTCTCATTAGCGGATCTGGCTGTGCTTCCTTATGCCAAAAAGCTTGTCCTTCGTTCATGGAATTTATTGGAAAATGAGATCCCATCTGACGATGAAGAAAGGTAAGAAACGTATCAAGCATAATTCAACGCATAACTCATATGCGCGGAGAGACGGCGGATTGTTTTCAAATTTGTCAATAATCTTCCTTTCCTCGTGTAACGATTTCTTCATTTCGAAGAACAGTCAAAACTTTGACAAATATAAATTTATGTAGGCTACCATGGAAGCTAATCCCTATGTTTTGATTGAGCGTCGTGAACATACAAAGGTTCACGACCGTGATAAGTCGCTGAGCACCACCGGAGAGGCTCCATCCATCTTGTAGTACACGTGACATTAGTAATGTTATGACACTTAGATTCCGACGTCCAAGAAACAAACTCCAACGTAATCAATCTAGCATGGCTAGCCCCTTGGCCATGTACGACGACTGGACGCGTGAAGATTTGATCAAACATATCACCCAACTCGAGTCCAAATCAGCCACGCAAACGATGCCACCACACGAGTCACAACCTGTTCATAGAATTTTTGATTTCTCGGCATACCCAAAGCGCAAGATTGCATTGAAGTTCTGCTACTCTGGATGGGAATACAATGGACTAGCATACCAGACCCTACCTACCCCACTTCCAACGGTAGAGGGCGTATTGTTCGATGCCTTCGCGAAAGCGAAACTTGTGGATCCCGACGCTGGCTGGGAAGGATGTGGATGGGAGAAGTGTGGGAGAACAGACAGAGGAGTCAGTGCTACTGGACAGGTGGTATCACTCTGGGTGCGCAGCGCTTTGGTGGGCCAGCAACCGGAATCCGACATAACCCAACTCTCCACAAATGCAAGAGCTGTTGACGTCTCGGAAGCCGATAGGCCAACATCAGCGGATGACGATGACGAGTCCGGTCACCTTCACCCTTCACTTCCATACAAGCCTGAGCACGACTACGTCGCCGTTCTGAATCGTATTCTTCCGCTGACCATCCGCGTCCTTGCTTGGTCTCCTGTTTCATCCAACTTCTCCGCACGCTTTTCATGCCAGTACCGCCACTACAAGTACTTTTTCTCCCCGCAGGGTTTAAACATTGATTTCATGCGAGCAGCCGCCTCGCGTCTCCTCGGGAGCCACGACTTTCGCAACCTCTGTAAACTTGACCCAACAAAACAAATTACGATGTTCAAGCGTAAAATCATCTCTGCCGACATCGAACCAGTCGATATTGACAACCCTCAAACTTATGTGTTCAATCTGATTGGCAGTGCATTCTTGTATCATCAAGTTAGACACATCATGGCCATTCTTTTTCATGTAGGAGCTGGCCTCGAAAGACCTTCAATGGTCACTTCCCTGCTCAACGTTGCAGAGGGTGCCGAAAGAGATGTCGATGGGAATGACTCACCACTGGAAGTTGTCACTGGACGACCTGAGTATCAAATGGCCGACGCACTTCCGTTAATGCTCTGGGACTGCGGATACAAACCAGACGACGTTGATTGGCGAGTAGACGGACACATGACCGAGCAGAAGCGCAAAGAACACGTGGAAAACAATCCCGGAAATATGTACCATTCTCTTCGATCAACGCTTGAGCGGTCCCAGATTTTTAGCGCTTTGAATCAGCATTTCCTCGCTGCCGCTGCACAGTACCATCCACGTCCATTTCAACCGTTTCCCCTTGCCCATCCGCTGTCGATGACGAGCACCGTGAAACGGCCCATGCGAATCCCACTGGGAGGGGGGACGTATAAGCGCGTAACTCGGTACACCCCTCTGCTCAGCCGAGTAAGGATGGATCCTCCGGAAGTTGTGAACGAGAGATGGAAAAACGGTAAAGGTCGTAGAAAAGAACAACGAAGAATTGTAGCTGTGGATGAAGATGAGTAGGCTCAAAATGGAACCGTACATCGAAAGAAGGGAGCTTGTGATAGTAGTATGGGCGGGTGCCTTATTCTTTCATCCTTCACTTCACGATTGGACCAAAACAGCGCATACAGCGACTTGATTGTCGAAAATATAATTATAATAACACTAAATGACCTGCACGACCATCCTCGTTTGGAGTCGCAGTCTGCTCCTCCTTTGATTGTCAACAACGCAAATTTCACAACATGGCACCTTTCAGAGACTGGTACTTGAAAGTATATCGATGCGTCTGCCTTGGTACTTTTCGGTTGGATCTCGTATAATTAACCGGAAGATGGCCTCACCTTGTTATAGCGGCGCACCGATCTCCTACGTAGGAGCTCATTCTTTCGCTCCATTCGGAGTGTAGGACCTTGACCTCCCACCTATTCTTCTTCGGTGTCTACTAAGTCGGAGGTCAGAAATATTCGGACATCCTGAAGAACCCCAATACCTTTGTTGAAGTTTCGGCTGCGGGATTTCCGTGCTTTTGGTTCGGTCCCAAAGGATCTTAAGCCCAGGGCCCACGACAAGGGAAGCACGAGGAAAAGAGGCAAATAGCCTCCTCACCATCCCTGGGGACGTACCTTCTTCTTTGGCGAACGAGGCGGGCGACGGGGCGACGGGGCGACGGCGACGAAGAACCTAAATAAAACTCTGAAAATGCGGAGACGTCAGCCGAGGACAACAAGAAAGTAAAAGGAGTTGGTTCATCACGAGGTCGCCTTCTCCATAGAAGCGCAAAGCGCAAAAGAGTACCTAGAAAAAGAAATGACGTCAGCTACACTTGAAAACGAAGAAAAGGCGAAAACAAATCCTATCGGGCATTGCTGCCCAAGCCCCTTAGGGGCGGAGGTGAGCTTGGAGGATTGACCCGCCCAAGAGATGCGCCTTCCTGGTTTCCCGGCGTTTAAGAACATCAAGGCCAGCCCGTTTGTTGATTTTCCTCGCACGTTTAAGAAAAGTCCCGGATTCAGCGAGCACAACCGAAGCGTTGCCAGAGCCGTTGTCGCCAGAGAAAGCACATTGACGACCAAGATCTTGCACTTTGCCGACAGTTCCAGTCTTGCCTTCGAGCGCACCCAAAGCTTCCAGCCTTTCGATACGCTTAATAAGAGCAAGATGGTCGGCAAGAACAATATGGTCCAGGGAGTCACGAGATCTTTTGAATTTAAGTGGCACTGGCAACGGGGCGACCGGGGCGTCCTTGGCGGGGTTGATAACCTTGAAATCCAAGGCGGCAGCCTGTAAAAGATCAACAACATTGTGAAGGGGGCGGGAAGGGATAGGTGTGAAGATAGGGAGACGACCAGCGTCAGAGGAGAAGGGTGTGGTAGTAGCGCAGGAAATAATAGCGTGCATGGTGGTTAACTGGAAAGAGGAGCAATGTGGGCGCCGGCGATTTTGTATGTTCAAGACTGTCAGCCGCTGGTCTCGATCGTTATACCTGTTTTGAGACTACCGCTTCGAATAAGTTGTCGCCCAAACTGTCGCCGCTCAGCTAAACATATGCAGGCTGTAACGTATAAGCCATAGTTCATCACCTTGATTGTCGAAAGATTCGTGCTGGCCGCATCTTATCTTATCTCCAAAGTTTTTGTTTATTCAATCAGTTAGGCTATTCCCACGCACAGTACCTCAGCTGCGTCTCTCCTGGCATTTAGACAATTCCAATTCGTATCTCGTAAAATGATTGTGGGTGGCTAGGCCTGTTCCTTGCCCTCATCCTCACACTTCTCCGTGTCCGACCAACGCATCAGACGTACCAGAGGAAAACTGTGACCAGTGACCGTCACCGTGACGGCCATGACCAGCGCAGTACACCTTCCCGTAGAACTGTTACTGCGTATTGGGAGCGAGGTACGGGCTATCTTATGACACTCGATCTCCTCTAACACGCTGAATCTTGATAGGTACTTTGTCATCCCGAAATAACGTTCAAGCAATTCAAACAATTGCGTTTAATATGCAAATTCTTTGATCAAGTCTTTGCACCTGTCGTACTTTCGAGCGTTACTGCATTCGCTTCTTATCCCACCACGGCTAATTGTGAAATGCTTCTCTCTCTTATTAGCGGATCTGGTTATGCCTCCTATGCCAAAAAACTTGTCCTTCATTCATGGCACTTACAGGAAGTTGTAACGCCGTCTGACGATGAAGATGATGCTCTATATACATGTTGGAGTCCCTGCATTCCACTGGTCAAAGGAATTTATGAATTTATTGCTATTCTGAAGGTTACACGAGGACGGCCGCGTGAGCCAACCATCGTGCTCAAAGCTAAGGAATATATCAAGCGTATAGACCAAATCTCCTTCAACTTGCCAAGCGTACAAACTGTAACGTGCGTGGGAATGTTATACAATGGAACTCAACATGCTCAATTACATGTAGATGGTCAATTGGTCGACAACCGTGGTACAATAGCGAGAAATCGATGCGAATTAACTTGAGGTTACTCGAAACACTACCATCTCTCATCCAATTGAACCTCTTCTTCGAAAACTCTTCCTGCCATAGAACAGATCTTCTTACAGCGTCTTTGCCTAGAATTCGAAAGCTCCAAAAGCTGCAAGTGTGCCTAGAATTTGCTGGAAGGAAACAGCAAGGACTTTCCTTCATGTGGCTGAAGGACGTTGTCGCACGAAGTCTCAATTTGACACACCTTGCTGTTCGCTGTGTTAGCCCCGCATGTTCTATTTCATTGTCCAAGCTATTTGAAGATGTACCTGTGGATCATCCCCTCAAACTCGAGCATTTGCGCATCTGCAATTATTGCTATGACATCACGCCAAAGGTTTTGTCCAATATTCGTTCCTTAACCTCTCTTAACATTCACACCCGTTCTGGTGCATTGACACTGGTACATGACATATGGCGGGTTCTCACGAATGAAAGAATTTTCGTGTCGAAACTCAGTACTACCATTGTCAGTGAAGACATGCTTCGCTATCTCTCTCATTTAGACAATTTGACACATTTCTCAATCCATTCTTTCGTATCTGGCACTCCTGATCCGGAGATGGCACAGTCGCTTTTTCAAGAGCTAGCTATGCATTCGAGTACGCTGACGCGTTTAGACCTGAGTCCGGACAACTGGGGCGACTGGCCTTGCAACGCCCTCGCAAAATCATCATTTCTACAGTGTATCAAATTAGAGCAGCTTACCTTGGTGTCCTACGGTACTACATCGCTGCATGATATCGTCAGTTCTCTTCACATCAGGATAATAATTTGACAATAATCGAACACAGAACCGGATCATGGAATGCGTCTCTCAGACAGATGCACCGTTAACTGTCGTTGTGGAGACAGGATTTGGTGATGTTTTTAAAGCCTTCGTTTCTTGTTGTCGCACAAGTTCCAGGCCAGAGATGCGGTGTTTAAACCAACGAATGACTCATAGGCACAGACGCTGCCTTTTTCGATCTACGTGGACGGCAGATTGTTTTCTCTAAGGCAAGTTTGTCAAATAACCTTCTTGGTGTAACGATCTGAAACGATTTCTTTATTTCGCACAGCCAAAATTTTGACAAATATGAATTTATGTAAAATTTGATCATGTATAGATGTGGAGCGCAGCAAGCACTATCTGCCACCGGGGAAGCTAATCCCTATGTTTTGATCGAGCGTCGTGCAAAATCCAGCGAATCAACGTACAAAGACGCGGTGGTTCACAACCGTGAGAAGTCGCTCAGCACCAGGTCCTTCGCTGCTTTCCTGCTTAGAAGCGTTTATTTGGAAAGGGCATCTCTCACTATAAGATGACCACAGAGTATAGCAAGCTGCGAATTATACCCTTCCGAAACAGAGAAAAGGTGCACCAAACAGTGAAGAAAGCGGCTATGCATGAGCGTTGACAGTCCATGTTTTGATGGCGCGTTCGTTCATCCATTCAGCTATTCTCTTGCAGTCTCTGGGCCGTAGAAAGCAGGACAGATGGATATGTAAGTCGAGCAATAGTCTTGTTCTTATTATCCTCCTTTCAGTCAGAGGACGATGACGTGCACAGCAGCTGTAACCAGGACATTCCGAGTTACATGGTACTTGTCGAACCAGATAGGAAAGTCATAAACGATAGAATTTTAAAACATGACAGTGGTGAACGTTTCAGCGGCGTTGTGCCAGATCAGGACTTGGTTGAAAACAAATGTGTCCACGTGATCATTTTCCTTGTTTATTGATCCACATGCACCTAAGGTCAGTCGTTCTACAATATCCGTGCGAGATGACGATGGGCATGAAAGGCACAGCGCGATGCTCCGAAGTCCCAACAGGCTTGGACTGAAACTTGAGCTCAAGCGGATCCGGACTTTGGCCCAAGGTTTGATTATTGTTGATTACTTCCCCTTATCAGGTCCCGTCACTGCCAAGCCTATGCGATCAAGTTCTTTTGTCTTTCTAAACATCGCATGTTCGACACAGCAGTCTGTTTGACTGATGGTTGCAAGGAGTAATGACATTTCATGTTTGAACCTGACTTGCATCGGATACGGCAGTATGCATGAAGAGGTCTAGTTGGGCGACGCTCGTCAATGCGTGCCAGGGACTCTACCAAGATACATATGCTCATGACGAATGCTCAGTGTATGTCTGGTGTACAATGTGTAAAATGATCGTGGATAACTAGGCCCGCTCCTTGCCTTCATCCTCACACTTCTCCGCGTCCGACCAACGCACTTTAGCCTTGGACCACCTTCTTACTCGTTTCCCCTTTGCATCACCCGACTTGCGGTTCTCTCGATCCTCCATCTCTAGCGTTGTCATTGTACTTTCTACCCTGTTGCCTTCGACCATCCACCTTCTCCAAGACGTCTTCCCCAGACTGATCAACTGGTGTGTTACAGAGATTTGCCAAAACCCGAACATCCAGCTCAACAAGCACGGTCCGCAGATGCAGCCGACCAGCAGCATGATGGGGAATACACGATGGTCGAACATCATGAAGATCAAAATCATGACGCCTAGGAAAAAAATGGCGGTACCGATGAGTTGAAGGGTTTCACAGAGTTTGAGGAGGCCCTGGAAATCGGGGTTGCGAGATTGAGATGTTTCGGTTGAGGCGACGGAAGTGACTGGACTGCATGGGGTGGCCGGTACTGAAGTGCTCTTGTACATTCGGGAATGCCATAATTGAGGGATGCAGGTTGCAAAGTTGGGAGAGGTATTCTTCGTCGCGTGAGGATCGGATGGTTGATTGGTCTGATTCTGGACCTCTTGTACCTCCTCGCTTTGCCGGGGCGTCCCCTTCCCATCCTCATCTAAATCGTTCATGAGGTTGCTACTCCCAGGGTCGGACCTTCGTTGCCGTTGTTCTTGTATCTCCTTCTGTTTCTCCTCTCCAAAGTGCGCCTGGACTGGAACCCGTTTAGCATACTTCAATGCCAAAGTAGCGCATCGGCCAGCGACGATGATCACGCCAGAGTGTATGGCCATCCCACCAAGAGCGAAGAACATTCCGACCTCGTTTTGGACCTTCCGAACTGACGGCATGGCGGATATTGTGTTGTGCGCGAGTGTGAGAAAGCCGATGATCAAGCTGGCTGTGAATGTGGACTGGGCATTCGGTACATGAGACGACGAATGGTCAGTTTGATAATGATCAACTGACGATGATGACGAGGGTGGTAAACTGTTGCCCGAGGGCTTCATATTCTGCCGTCTCTGATGTTGACACCTTGCTATCACTATCCCGGGCTGCAACGTGGTGGGGGCCCACTGTTATGTGTTGATGTGGTTAACGGAAAGACATCTACGATGGAAAGGATCCTTACGGATGCCGCTGCGTCTTTTGGTGACTGAAGGGCCAGCTTCAGTGGCGGGGTGCTTTGCGGCAGCGTTGAGGCAATTGGTTATTTTGGTAAGTTCATGATAAATCTTATATTGTAGGTCGTTGTCATCTGCGACTTGGATCGTACCCGAGAGATCGTTGTCGGGGATTGCTACGGACGACGTTCTTCGCTTCTTTAATACTGTTGTTACAACGGGAGAAGTTTGAGGACATATTGAAGGAGAAGCTACTGCGTAATCCATGCTTTAAAGCCGTCTCCAGGAGGGGCAATGGAGGTTGTGGGTGTCTATGGTTGTGGGCGCCGTAACGATTTATGTACTAACGTGCCGGCTTTCCGTTTTGGTAATAAATGCGCCCGCAAAGGGGAGGTCCTTGTTTTTGTTGCCTTCGCATCGTGGTTGATTGTGGGTCCATGTTGTCGCACGTGGCTGTGTCTCGTGAATAACGCCAAGTCTCTCGTTTCTCTCAAGCAGAAAAATCGAGCATGTCCCATCTGAATCAGCGGTTGGTTTAAGGAACGTCATAGTAGGTTAGGATATGCCATCACGTCTAGAGCCAAAATTCTGGAAAGCAAGAGGAGATATTTTGATAGCGATGAATCACTGTCCGATATGATAGAGCTCGAGTTCCCAACGTTCATTTTCACGTTTTGATCGTTGTTGTAGATGACTTGAAAACGCGAGGTGGGAGCATGTTCTCTGACTTTCCCAAAACAGAAACCCGAGGAGATCTCCGTATTCGGTATTGATGCGGCGGGAAAGATTGATTCGGCACCGACGCCGGCTGAACTGACTGTAACTTACCGAGTTCATTATAACTAGAAAGCGCTCACATCAGCCTTGCTTACAACCACCACCAACACATTTATATGGAGGCAGAGTCTGACCTACCTCAGCCCACACATTCGGCTGCTGAGCGGCCGCCAGCACCATATCATCCGAAGCAGAAGCAAAAACAATCTAACGCCAGACCGTCTGATGATCGTATGCGGGGAAGATCTCAGAATGAGGGAGCTGACATTGGTGGCAAGAAGGGTCAAGGAAAACAATCCGATGCTAAAAAGGATTCTCGCTCTAGTAAACAAAGGGCCGCAGACCCTAGTGGCGCCGGCGGAAACGTTCCAGGCCCGCACGCACCATCGGCTTTCGCGGATTCTAAGAGGAATAGCGAGAAAGGTGGCGGACCAATTGGACGAAGAGTGCAGGAGGGACGATCACAAAGCGGTGAGAAAGGCTCTGGTCCAAGACCCGGGAAGGACAGACGCGCCACAGCTGCCGACAGAGGCGCCGTTTCAGGCGCCTCACGGTCAGATTCTCCATCGCAGAGCGCAGATGTCGTACGGGACGAAGTGCATCCGCCGAAGCCGCCCAGAGCGGCGGGATATGCCCGCGCCCCAAAGTTCAATCCAGGACTGACGGTACCAGATGCTCCCGCACCAGTGGATACTTCGACATCCGATACGCCCGGAAAGACGGAGCGTAATCTAGCAACGGATTCCAAGCAGCGCGGGTCTTCAGAGAAGCGACAACGCAAACCACGGCCCAGTAGTACGCGCGCGCCCCATTTCGCTGATGACCTTACGTCGACACTCATTAAGTCGTTAAGCACACACCCGTATCAAGACTGTCCCATCTGTTTTTCTCGCATTCTGCCAAATCAGCCAATTTGGTCATGCTCACCTTCGACTCCTCAAGTTTCCGACAACGAATCGACGACTATACCACAGTCCTGCTGGACAATTTTTCATCTTAAATGCATTAGAAGCTGGGCTGAGAAGAGCGTTAAAACTTTAGAGGAGGCGTGGCGGAATCGGGGTGAGATGGACAAAAAGGGAGAATGGAGGTGCCCTGGATGTCAAGCAAGAAGGGAACTTGTGCCTACCAGCTACTGGTTCGTATACCCACGAAGCCACGACGAACGCGCATGGTGACTTTTTCTTTCTTTTCAGGTGTTTCTGTCATTCTACCCCAGATCCTAAGCCGCCGCGTCTGGCTACGCCACACTCTTGCGGTAATCCGTGTTCGCGTCCTCGAGAAACGGGTTGTGGACATGCTTGTCCCCTGCTTTGTCATCCCGGACCGTGTCCGCCATGTCAAGTCACAATGCAAGTACCGTGTCCTTGCCCAAGGCATCAGGTTGTCATGTTCCGTTGTGGAGACGATATGTCCGGCAAAGGTAAAGCCAAAGAAGATCGTACGACCCGAGAGAAAGTAGTGTCATGTGGCAACGTATGTGAGAGGCTGCTGGACTGCGGCAAGCATTCATGTGAGAGGATATGCCACACTGGAACGTGTGATGCTTGCGAGGTGATAGACGATGCAAAATGCTATTGCGGGCGTACGAACAAATTGCTTAGGTGTGGGGAGGGCAATGCACTTTCTTGCACCATACACTCGGGAGATGAAAACAAGACGCAGACTTGGATCGGAAGGTTTGAATGCGAGCATACTTGCGATAGGTGAGTCCCTTTGTTCCTTCACGTTCGCAACGTTCAAACCCTATTCTACAGGCTGTTTGACTGTGGTATTCACCGCTGTCAAAAAATTTGCCATGCTCCATCTCCCGACCCGGCCACTTGTCCATTTTCGCCGAACAAAATCACCCATTGTCCGTGCGGTAAACATGCTATCGCATCACGAGACGATTTGTCTTCGTCGACAGGCGAATTTATTTTCTCACCTCGTCACGCATGTACCGATCCAATTCCAACTTGCGATTCTACGTGTGGCAAGATTCATACGCTATGTGGCCATGAATGTCTCGAGAAGTGTCATTTGGGGCCCTGTCCACAATGTGGCGCCCTCGTCACGAGGCCTTGCCGATGCGGACTTACGACAAAAGAGGTCAAGTGTGCCGATTTCATCACGGAAGAGGCGGAGAAAGAATTGTTGTGCGATCGGCTATGCAGAGTCCTCCGTGCGTGCGGCCATCACGAATGCGGACGGATTTGCTGTCCGCTCGCATCACTCGCAGGAAAGATGAGGAAAGTTCGAGGAGCTACTACGCTAGATCCCGCGCATATGGCCGGGATCGGGGAAGAGGAGGGCGGGTTGCACGAGTGCGATCTGGTTTGTGGAAAGATGCTTAGCTGCAGGAATCATACATGCGAGAGGAAAGACCATAAGGGACCATGTCCGTCTTGTCTGAGGAGTACGTTTGAAGAGGTGATTCCTGTTTCGGGTTTTATCGAAGAAAAAATGTATACTTGGGTCATCTTCTTTTCTTATAGGTGGTCTGCCCTTGTGGACGAACGATCCTTGATCCACCGGTACCCTGCGGTACGAAGATCGAATGTCGTTACCAATGTCCCCGGCCGACTTCGTGCGGGCACCAGCCAATGGCACATACATGCCATGAAGTTCCACCTCAATGTCCTCTATGCGTGTATCTTACGACTAAGCCGTGTGCATGCGGGAAGAAAGAGGTGTTGAACGTCAAATGTTCATTGGAGAGGGAGAAGATTTCTTGCGGCACTGTGTGCGGAAGGTTAGTCGAACGCTCCTAGGATCATTAGAAATGAAAACTAACATGATAAATATGAATCAGATTATTAGCTTGTGGATTCCATCGATGCCAAAGGTTGTGTCACGCACCTGATTGCGGAGCGTGTATCGCCCAGTGTGGCAAAGATCGCAAGTCATGGTATGGCAACCGTTGTGTTTTTGCCGCTTCGCCTTTGAGCTGACCAGCGTTTCTTTAGTCTCCCGTCTCACCATCTATGCACACGGCCTTGTCATGCACCTTCAACCTGCCCCGAGGACGATCCATGCGAGGCATCGGTAACAATCTCATGTCCCTGCGGACGTCTGACGCAGTTTTTGCGTTGCGGGCGTTGTCTCTCAAACCCCGAGTCCTCTTCGTCCCGTGTGCTGAAATGTAACAGTGATTGTGAACTCGCCAAACGGAATGCTCGACTGGCGGAAGCACTCGGAATTAGTGAGGAGTCTAGGGAAAGAGCGAATAAACACATGGCTGGTGGTCCAGTCGTGTACCCCGACGAGGTTATGTCATTTGCAAAAGAGGATTCCAAGTTTGTGCTTCTGGCAGAAAAGACATTTGCAGAGTGCGTTCCTTGCCCGCATGTTGTCCGCGGAACGCGTCTTATGTTCACCTACATCCAGATTTATTGCCTCCAATAAGAAATCTCAAGTGTTGCCTCACATGACTCAGGAGAAGCGCAAGTTTATTCACAGCGTAAGTAGCTTATTTTGTCATTTATATCTCTAATCCAAACATCACATTCAGCTGGCGGGTATATATAGACTAAATGCCCAGATGGTAGATCAAGAGCCTCTTCGGAGCATCCAAATCATCCGTCGACTGGACTCGCGTATTCCGATGCCCCTTTTATCATCATCGGCGTCGTCCCTCGGCAAACTCGGTTCAAGCTCAAGCTCAAGCTCAAGCTCGGCGTGGCGTGCGCCATCGAAGCCGGCGTCTCCAGCTCCAGTACCCCCTGTGCCTGGTATCACGGCTTCGGGTGTTCGTGGGTGGGGTGCGATTGCAAACCCAAGAGGCACTGGACCTTTACCACGTGCGACGAATATTCCATCTCGGTCTGCGACGCCGAGTCTTGGTGTTAGGGTGGAAAGTACGGCCGAGGCGCAACCCCGTGGTGAAAGTGTGGACGTGCCAGATAATTGGGAAGATGATGCTTGAAGCTTGATCTACATGGATTGTAACAACCATCTCGAATAGACGGAATAAATAGATAGATATAGATAGATAGATAGATGCATGGGTTTTTTGAGCTTAGATTTTTAATATCCTCCGTCAAAGGGATTGTCGTATCTAGAGGCGGCGTTCTTTTCAATGAATGGAACTAGCTAATTATCGAGCCAGATATTCATTCCCACTGAGTGCTTCCTCTTCCGACGTGCGAATTAATGGCGTCGCCCTTGATCAGGCACAGGGACATGATATATGTTATTGTATTAGCCACATGCAGTAGTACCGTACTACTTGCTGCCATAGGGATACATTCTTAGTTTTACTCGGCTCCGTAAAGGAAGTAACCAGGGGGGCTTCAAGCAGTGTGGGCGCTTTACATAAGTGCGTAGCAAGGTTTCAGATTTGTACGTTGAGCGCAGTCGAGTGCCTTCAGGTTCACTCCCCAAAATTATTTTATTCGTGTGAAAGACTTATTGTGCATTAACAAAGTACTATCTTGTAAGGGTAACATCAAAGGCAAGCAAGCATATGTCTTAATCTTATCAGATCGCCAGATCAACAAGCTAATCCACCTTCTTGGCGTCCGCCGACTCGAGCTTTCGTCGCTGAAGCACTTCCACCCACTTCTTGGGAAACCAACCTTCCCGTCCATCCCTGGTACGCCCCTTCCACCACTCCCCGTCTACTTCTACCCGTGGGTCCACCTCCAAGCCTGTCCTCGGGTCCAGCTTGCCCGTAATGGCGACAATGTCATTTTCTTTGAGCGATAGCTCATTTTGGTTTGTTGCCCCAAAGGGATACATTGCGCGCACAAAGGTGAGCGACGAAGGATCAAGAGGGGGCAGTTGCCCAGGCAGAAGTCCACCGTTGGCAGCAGCCTCGGCTTGCGCACGACGTTGTAGGACTTGGATAAGCTTCGACATGGCGTAGGGTATGCCAAACACAGCGAGGAGGAATATGTATAACGGTTTTTTGCTCACTTTTGGTCGTTGTGGTGCACCTACAGGTCCGTGAACAGGCTTTCCATCGATAAAGTTGCGGAACTCGTGTTGGAGCCCATCGGATGTCGGAGATCCTGTAATCGTCCGGCGCCCCGCGAGCAGGTCCCGCAACCACCGGGCGAGGCCAAACAACCCCAAAACGCTACTCAGCGCATTTCGCAGCTGCCCGAACTGGTCTATCACGCCGACCATGGCGAAAAAGGACGAATGTGTCGCCATAAAAGTGGATTCGAGCATTTGTGCGACACCAGTAAAGGTCTGGACGATGGAGTGAATTAGTTGGAACGTGTGTTGCGTCGTTGCTTCGAGGGTTTGGGTGAGGCTGGGGATCGGATGGCCGTGCGTATCGGTTTGAATATTTCCAAAGGGCACACCACCCATGCCCATGCCCATACCGTACCCGCCGTACCCGCCATAACCCATTCCGCCATAAGTTCCTAAACCTCCATAACCACTATACGTGCCCATTCCATATGATCCAATGCCGCCGTATCCTCCATAGGAGCCATATCCTCCGAAACGTGAGTATGGCGAGGCACCATATGATGAGTAGGGATGTGTCAAAGATGTTGATGTTGATGGCGTAATGAGTGATGCAGGGCGTTCTGGGACTGTTGGGACGGTGGAGGTGGATGCTATAGGAAGGTTGGCCGTCGCAGTGACTGTTGGGCCGTTGCTGGCGGTCGCGGTCGCTGTGGATGCTGTTGTGAGCGACGAGCCCGTCGTGTGCTGTACAGGATTCAATGCACCTGCAGCACCATGCCTCTCCCAGGGTTTTGGCGGCGAGACCATCGTCAGGGTGCAGCCGTTGCTCTGACAGAGAAGATGTGACAATCGGTCACACATGTCACGCTCCCAGTACCATGGTAAGTTATCTGCGCCTATCTGCGCGGGTCCGCATGGCCAACCCACCGCCGCTATATATTGCGCGGCCTCATTCGGATAAATCATGGCACGAGTGGGCGAATCGGAATGCTGTTATGGGAAACGTCAAACAAGGACCTTGAGCGTGAGAGCTCGAGCATTTTGGACATCAGCTGACGTTGACAAAATATATTTGATAGAATGAAGGGTTGACAACCTCTGGCAAATATTCGCGGCCTCCGATAGACGTTGTCTATCTCCCACGTCGCAAAATGTCTTTAATATACCACCACCACCACTCCAATATCGCCAGCGCCGCGGGCGTTCGCGCTCGCCACGCGGTGATGAACGATGGACGTGATGGTCATACATGATTTGCGATGGTGAAAACTATTGTACACATGGCCAACTCCTAAGGCCTTCACGGCACAAATCCGCGCATCTACAAATCAATCACGGGATCCCAGCAAGTAGATCTGAGCAACCGTCCCTGGAATTACCTCCTTGACATTAGTGTGTGAACTTGTGATGATATCCCGGTTGAAGCGGATGACAAAACTTCAAGTTAGAGGCAGAACATTCCTCGCTTTCTCAGCGTGCAATCGCCGAAATCTTAGGGCTGAACGGACTATGCCTTCGGTCGAAGTTGACGATAATCCTGAACCTGGTAAGTATATCAGCTCACGCTACAGCTCTGAGGGACT
The DNA here is from genome assembly GCA_023014435.1 of Amanita fuliginea. Classification (NCBI taxonomy): domain Eukaryota; kingdom Fungi; phylum Basidiomycota; class Agaricomycetes; order Agaricales; family Amanitaceae; genus Amanita; species Amanita fuliginea. The sequence goes on along the minus strand of JAEBUQ010000011.1, from coordinate 2,508,987 downwards.
GAAAATTTTTTGAATGCCTCTCAAAAAGGAACAGCGCTCGACGACGCGTCGACAGATGAGGGTCTTTCCCGGTGCTTTGTGGTTCAAAGTTCGGCACCCACGACACCATATGATATGTTCCAATTTCTTTGGAAAATATCCCGCGACCTCAAACGTGCATGGCTCGCAACCGACAAGGTTGAGAAACCGCAAAATGAGATCCTAATCAATCCAGCACGTGTATCAAGGCGCGTCTCTGCATAGATCGAATGAGTGGTTTGATCACAAGTTCTCCGTCAATGGCGACACATGGTCAAGAGAGAAACGAACCAATGATAACGGTCAATACAAATATAGTCGTTCCTTGTGCGCGCCAGCCATTTTGGTGACATGCATGAGTGTTATCGTGGTTGTGAATGGCCAAGAACTTTTATGTGATCGGATTTTTGAAACGGGCGCTATAAACTCTAAACCAGTGGTCTATATACTCAAATTTTGGCCAAATTGTATTATCTAGCAAATGAGATACAAACGGTCGAATCCTAAAGTTCCAGGTTATATAAAATATTTTAAATAAGATCAGCGTTTTGATTTAAAAGCTAATGCCGGCGTTTTGCAATCTGATCACGTGGTTGTAGTTCAAAAGTGGGATTCCATTTCATTTAAAATTAAAAAAAGGCTTAAAAAAAAAGTAAAGTAGCGTACATCTATATACTTGTATTTGTAATTCCAAACATAAGAACGAAGTTTGAGAAAATCAAAGAAGAATAACACACTGCACTTCAGAACTAAATCGAAGCAATATTTGTGAAAGTGGGGAAATCACCGCTGCGCAATGCTCATCAAGCTTCCAACAAACGTTAAAATCTGACAGACCCAACGCGTTAGTCGCGTATATTAACACATCTGAACAAGATAGAACTACGACTCACCAGGCGTGGCCGCACATCGACAATATCTTCAGGCACCAAGAAGATCAAAGCATTCATCTTTCTCGCAATAGATATAGCGAGTTTCGCTAGAGATACAAATCAGCCCTTGGCTCAAAAAAAAGATTTCGGGTACAATTGAGAGCCCCTAACCATTTTGTCTGCGTTCTTCGTAATCCCCGTGTTCTGGAACGCTGATCACCAAAGAAGGATCCACGATCCCTGGCTGAATAGCATCGAGCAAGTCCAAAAGAAACAATCCCGTCGTAATCGAAGGGTCCTTGAACGAACGAATGGTCTTGACATTGGGCTTTGCCTTTTGAGCCGTCGCATTAGCCCACTTTAGGATTTCCGTATCCGTTACAGGACGACCGGTCTTGGACAATGACGACAACGTCTTGATAATACTTAGTCGCATCAACTGCCAAACGAGCCCAAGAACCAGCGTCTTGTTCTTGTCAACTATATCGGCGCCCTGAATTCCAACCATATGCATGCCGTTCTGTTTGGCGAGATCGACTGCATAGTTGGTATTCTCGACACACTTGAATCGAGAAAGAGTCGGTTGGTTAGGCGTTACACCAATATCCACGTCTTCCTCCCCCTCCCCGCTGTAGGAAATGGGCTGAACGCCACCCTCCTTGGGCTTCGATACACGACGCCATATGACACTACCAGGCAGAACCTTGTCAAATGCTTGCAAAATGATCAACCCGTCTTTTAGGTTCTCAAACAGGTTGAACACGCCAGGTTCGACGTCCAATGAGTTGAGCCACAGAGTGAACACACGGGCTTCACGCTCGCCCTCGGCATCAAAGTCTGTGACGGCCCCATAGTCTTTCGCTTCCTGTTCGTCAAGGGGCTCTAGTCCAGGGTGCGTATTGAATAGATTGGCAACAAAGGCAAGGTTCAGGCGCGGATTCCCAGACAGGAGTGATGAGACGGTCAGATACTTGCGACAGCCGATATTAGCCGCGTTTTGAAGCACCTTGATGCCGAGATCAGTGCCACGCCCAGGGGCAAAAAAAGAATCTAATCATCACCTGCTCTGCACGTGTTCGAAGATCCTTCGTCTGCAATGGAGCCAACGAACATTGATCTGGTTTCAACTGATTCAAAAGGACGGTGTAATTCTCGCCATCAGACACGTCACGACTAAAGTTGTTTACTCTGGGCGCGACCTGTGTGAGACGTGGAGCGTGCCGGACTCGAAGAGATTACGTACCGTCTTTTCCATCCAGCTGCCCTGAGATGATAATTGAACCACCGAAGCAAAATCTGATCTGGTGTGAGCCTCAACAGATCGTCCACCGTCTCACCCTCTTCGCACAGTCTATAGAGCTCTGGGTGGAGTTTGATATCAACTTGAGCCAACAGTCCCCTTCTGATAATCTGCCATATCAGCCCAAGAATCAGATGTTCCCTGCCTTCAGCAAAGTCGGACGAGCCGATATTGACAACAGAGCATCCAATAGCCTTGGCAGATGTAATAACAATGTTGTTGTTCTCGGTGATTTGGAACGCGTTGAGTGGCTTGCGCGGCTGAGACTTGTTCAACACACGCATGTCGATCGTATCGGGAACCGAATCGTTAATGAGTTTACACAGGATCAGTCCATCTTTGCATTCATCGAACAGTTGCATTGTATTGGTAGGAATCGGGAACCGGCTCGCGAGGTCCGGGTCGTTCTCAATAATCTAAACGAGCGAGCGAGACATGAGAAGAAAGGGTTCATCGCTGGCAACCCAAGAAAGAAACTGAAACAAGGACGCACCCCATTAATATGGTTCGTAAACTCACGACGCTCATCCTCATTGATCGTGTGGCTTACGTTCGCGTTTGATCCCTGAACCGTGACCTTGCCCGCCTTTTTCGTGATCGTCTGTTCTTGCGACTTGAGTTTCACGTTAAGCTGGTGGGGGGACAGAAGTCGTCAACATCAAAGATAGAAGAACTTGTAAGAAATCGATGTACAACCCACCTCGACCCAATCTTCCAATTCGACTTTCCCACTCGCGTCGACGCTGACATGTTTTAGAGTTTCGCGAGCTACGTCATACGACTCTCCTTGAGATTGCAAGGCTTGTAGAACGGCAGACTTGTCAACACGTCCAGGGGTGTCGGTGCTTATCGCACTAGTAATCAAGGAAAGTTTGATATGATGAAACCCGAAAGGGTGGAGACTAGTCTATACTGACTTGAACTGGTTGATGAGATTGAACATGTCATCGCGAGATACTTGTGGATATTTCCTCTGGAATCGTAGGGCATCCATGTCGGGATGGGAAGGTGATGATCAAGAAAGAGCCAAGGCGCTCCGATCGGCGATATATATACGCTGTGGCAGTGCATACTGCGCCCAACTGCGCCTCGGACCAAAAAAACTTGTTTAATTTTTTAATACGATCTCTAGTAGCAATGTTATGAATAATGTATACAATCTGGTTCGGCAAGACTCCAATACATCTGCCAGGCGGACAGCAAGGATAACAAGCAACGGAAACGCAAGGAGTGACACAGTTTGAGAAATCCAAAACGAACGTGATTGGAAGGAATGAGGTTGCCAGAAATACAATGAGCGTGGGAAGTCGTCGTAAACATTAACTTGGAGAGAAGTTCCTTGTCGGATCCCTTGTCTCCGAACATGGGATGAGTTGCCGAAGACAATTATCAAGGAGAATAGACATGAATTATATGTTCGTCGATTCGTTCATTTGCACCGGAATGGTCGATGTGGAACACACCAATCAGGTTGTGGCAAACATTAAGCAAGGATTATTTTGTAGTCCAAGATAGACTGACGCTGCCAGCACCTCTAATGTGTACTCGTGCTTGCAGGCGACAGACCTGAAGGAAGATTTTAGTCATCTAATACAATACTGAGGTGACTGTCATTTACTGTATTAGCAACGTTTACGTCCTTGAAATCCGCAACAATCACTCCATTGCTTTGATGGTTTACAGTTACCTCGCCGAAGCCCTGCGGAAATGAAGTGTTAAACGATATACGATCATGACATAAACTCACTTCGCACCAGGAGCTAATGGCCTCATATCTTTTATAGTTACCCGGCTCAACGCCACTTATCAAAAGCTTGCGCTTCGACTTAGCGGTCTTATTGCCGCCTTTACCCAATATCAGACTTAGAGTAGAGCCGTTATTTTTCAACATCATCCTTTCCCGGAAAGTGCGGGGCGCCGACACTGGAAACTGTGCGCCATGATCCTTGGAACCTTTCTTGCTGTGTGTTTGCCCATTTACGCTGTCTGTGCTGCTCGGGCCAGGCCTTGACACCAAACCCTTCAAGCCGTTGACTCTTAGATTTGCAGCAGACATTGAAGTTTTCAATGGTGGTGCGGTGGTTTCAACGGGGCTGTTTGGGATAGTAGTGTTGTTTCCGGACCAAGTCAAGCTCGACGAAGACGTGTCCCTTGTTAATGGGGATTCAATACTGGCGCGGGTAGCACCTTTTCCTATGGACAGTCTTTCATCACTGGAACGGCGTCGGGAGCTAACGGTGTCGTTGGACTCATTTGGTGTCACTGGCGAAAAGCTGGTACTGGCACTCATGCTCGTCGTCGGAGTTGCAGGGACGCTTTCCCATGACCCATACGTCGTTGCCTGGAATCGGTCAGACTGACTGGAACGTCTAGCAGCCACTTCGAGAACGTCCGCGTGCGAATTTTGACAATGGGTCTGCTTCTCTTGGCCACCCGTAGCAAATGCCAGGACATGTTTATCACCGCCAGACGATTGGCTACTTGAGCTGAAACGCGAGATGAACGACTTGAACTTGCCCTTGGATGATTTCGATGTGCTATGTCGCTTGCTCTGCAAATCCATCTCCACGGACGAAGATAAAGACCATTTCGAAGCGGGAGGCCCGTCGCGGGAGTAGGGAGAAAAGAGCGGATCCATCTCTTTTCCGTAATAAGAAGCGTCTTCATCGAATTCGTCCAAATCATCAGAAGATGATGACGTTCTCGGAGAAATAGGGTCAATCGTAAAATGTGGATCAGACGAGACAGAAGTCAAGCTATGCTCGTTATGTGAAGATGAGGTTTGGTGCGACGGTGAACTGGTTTCCATTGACATATTTTCATTGTCCTGGGCTGATTCTCCTTGAGGATTCGGATCAGAAGCAAGCCCATCAGCTCGCAACTCTTCTTCATCCGCTAAGCCAGATGCAATGACAAGCGCGTTGAGCTTTCGGCGCTGTACATCCGGACTCGCATTTTCTGCTGGTGGTGATTGAACTATGCGAGTTGATGGGGGAGGTATCGCTGGTGGTTGGAGTATATGGGATAAAGTAGGTCGATGGGCGGTCATTATCGACTGAGAACGCATCCGGGCAGGAACAGGAGAATCGAACGTTTGGCGTAAACTTGGAGAAGGTGGTACGGTAGTACGCATCACTGGAAGAGAAGGTTGCCGTGGAAGAGTAGGCCGGGACCGAATGAGCGAAAGGTGTGCAGGGTAGCGCATCTCGCTGAGAAAAAAGCGGTTTCGCGTAAGAGAGGGCGGCAAAATGTCCTGATCTAGTTCCTCGGGCACCACAGGTGGCACGCGCATTTCTGCGAGGGACTATATGCGTGTACCTGATGAGTACATGCGCGTATATGCGCATCAAACGGCATACCTTGTCTTGGCTGGTGCAGTCTGGTAACCGACGGATGTAATTAGGAGAGGGACGGTAGAGGGGATCGTGTGACGCATTTTCCTGTGATGTAAAACCCAAGAGGGGGGAGTCGGCGCGTATGATGGAACTAGAGGTGGAAGAAGAGCGGTGGTGGTGGTGGTGGTGGAGGGAGAGCTCACTCGGGGGGAGGGAGGATATCCACTGGTGGATTCTAAGGCTACGAGAGTCAGTGGCGTCGCTGGGCGCGGCGGACATGGTGATGGGTGTATGCGCGACGGGGAAGAGGGCGGTTCATATAAGGAATCAAACTAAATTATTTTCGTATGAGAAAAACGGAAAGACTTTTTTCGCGAAGCCCGTGTGAGATGCGATCTTGATACATCAATTGAAAGGTTTATCCGTGTTTGGTCGCACGGCATATTGCGCATCGGAGATCGCTGTATGTAATGCTGCCATGAGGCTTTCCTCGCTCTTCCTTTTAGAATTTGTTCAATTAGTTCCGTTGCCTCATGGCTGCGCAGACGTTTCGAACCTTTCCTTTAAATCTCCATTCCGTCCTTTTCTTTCCATAACCACCTCTGTGAATCTTCTTCTTTACATATTGGCTCTTGTTCTGACCAGCTTCCCGCTCTTCCTGCTGCTCACTGTCCTTCATGATCATCGAAAATCGCCCACAGGGCGGGTTGTCCTGCTAGCCGGGGAATGTGCAATTTTTTTCGGGTTCCGACCATCTCGTTCTTCCCTGACCGTCGCTAAGCGTACCTCGTAGTCTCTTAAAGTCCAACCAAGGGCGGGTCGGCCGCAGTAAGCAACAAATGTGATGCGCTGGAGGTGCGCTCTGTAACCACAAATGAACACATCGTTATACCCAACTACCTGATTCTCATACTAAGAAACAGTTACCTGGATGCAAGTCGCGACTAGACATTATAAGACAACCATTTACCATGGTTGTCCGATTGCCTGAAACAACAGTTACGGCCTCCTTACTCACTAATGCTATAATCTCCTTGATACTACTTCCTGCCAAAACAATATGTCTAGTTATAACTGAGCTTTGATCGGATATCTACCAATCTCCTTACATGCCGGAACAAGTTACTAGCGTCTATGGGAATTCCCTTTGCTTCTGCATGACAAGTCCTCGTACAGATGGGGGAAGCCCGTTTCGTTATGTATCTTCATCTCCAAGGAACTAGCATTTCATTCTTAACAACATTAGAATGAAATGAAATGAATGTCGCGTACCCCATACGTAGTACCGTGGCTGTAACTGGCAAACGCGAAGCTGTGAGCTACGTCTAAACATGCTCACGCTAAGCAGTGGGTCTGTCTTAACGTCTCCGTGGCTGGCCGACCCAAGTGCTCAGCCGCTCATTGGTTAGCTAAGGCCTAGCAATGGGAATCTGAAAGAGAGCTAGTTGTTCAAAAGAACATCTTTTCCAGTGACCGCGGAAGTAATTTAGTCAAGAAATTCGGTCCGCAAGAACTTCTCGCTCGTCGTTGTCGTAATTACGAGTTGGCAGCCGCAATCACCACCGCACACGACACTCACACCTATTTCTGGTCATATGTAACTGTAGCAGACAGTCGTTTTTCGGCAGCCAGGACATATCGCCCTATTGCATGGGAAGCCACTAAATTTGGAGCGCTCCAACTTTCTCCAATTGTGAATCCTTTTGCGTCTATCCCTTTCTTCACTGATACAAGGACGTTGGCATTCCAAGCTTATATCTTATGGTGTACATTGCCGGGGCACATCATATATCTTAACCACAGCCCATGATTCCGAAAATACCGCATCAATATGTTCTGCCTCGTACAATCCTTATGTTGAAGCATGCCATAAGCAAGATAGCGCCCTATGAATTCCCACGCATCCCTACAACAAAATATTTTGATGATGCGCTAGCACTGAAGCACTGATTGCTGGTGGTTGGTTGATGATTGACCCCTAGGCTGTCGGCCTTGTTACCCGCTTTTGACATCGTCCGCCTTTTCCGAGGTTCAGGCCACGGCCACCCCGCCAGCTGGCTAAATGTGGGCGGGGATTCAATACATTCAACGTTGCGCCGCGTGCAATTACAAACTTCTTGCTCCACTCGCACGCTGCTTGAAAGCCTAATTAATTGTCAACCAAGCTCAAGGCTTCCAGGTTACCTGTTTAGTCTTTCTTCACGTCTTTGCAGCCAACTGCCCGTGTCCACGTGCCGCCCTTTTAACGTTTGCCAGAACATATGGCAACTCGCAATCCGCCAACAGCGATGGTTATCACAACGCATTCAGCTAGTCTAACCGCATAAGGATGGTTGAAGCAAGATGTTGGGTCGCGGGCATGTCATATATTATACGTTGGTAAGACACCCATTCTGCGTTCATGATCCATTTACGTCTCCTTGAGAGACCCAGGTGCCAGTGATAAGGTAAGCCCGTCAATGACGACAAGGCACGAAAGAAGAAGAAGGCTTATGTACTGATAGAGAGCCTGTAGGTGTCCGGATCCTTGCTGGTGACTTTCAAGAGCGAGGAACGCGGAAATCATATGTTGTCTCTTTTCTGTAGCTTGTTGAAATTCCCTGCCTACGCTGCAGGCGAAGTCACCGTCCCAGGCAGCTATCATATCACACAAGCACAACTATGGCTACATGGGAGTACTTCAACGAGTATAGTGCCATTTTTTCTGCCCCAAGACCTGGTTATCAACGTATTACGTCGTCTCGCACGCCGTTGACGTTGAAATAACGAAAAAGTCATCTTATCACCTTTTGGAACAAGCGTGCTTCAGACAAAGTTGTACCCCTTCATCATTCGCACGTGGCAGGAAATGAAGAAAAAAAAAGATCTGACATAGAGATTAAGTGGACCCTTACTCAACAAATCTGATCGGACATATACATGCAAAAGCATCGATAAACAATTCAATCGCTGGGTTCACACAGCATTTGTCAGTGATAGAGATATGGGGATCGATAGATATGTGGATCGATATGATTATATGATTATCGATAGGCTCTGCCCTTTCCGTGAGCAACGGCGGTAAGGTATCGGTCACGACACGGGTATGGCGTCATCTCAGTGGCGTCTCGAGATCTCAAAGCAGTGATGATAACATGATGTGATCGACATGTTTTTATTTTATTTTAAGAAAAATCTGACAAACGCCAAGTAGATCTACAAATGCCTGATGAGTTTTTTACAGACGCCTTTCTTAGAATGGGTGCTCCCTTGCTTGTTTGAGTTTCCAAAAATAAATTTCCGTGACGGACTGAGACCGTATCTCGTTGTGTCTGGAACTCAGCCGAATAAAAGGGCAGGACTGTGAGAAGTCATAAAACAATTAACATAAACCTCACTGTGCACAAACCAATTTAGTCACCCTCGGCGAATCCCGTCCCAAGTGTGGAACTCGTACTGTCTTCCGTCTTACGCCCCTTTAAATATTGAGGTTTAGCTCAACAGAGGGCGTTGACGTTTGCGTAAGGATTCGTGCCATCACCCGAACTTCATTGAAGCAAAATACAACACCGTCGGTCACAATCGCCGTTACATCGACGTTACGCCCATATGCCGTTGTTATAGCGATGGCTGGGCCCAACAACATAAGCAAACGAAATATGAATGAAATATGAATGAGATTATCTCAACTTTACGGCATTTGACATTTATGGACGACCACGACATTATTTACAAAAAAGCCCCTTATAAGATGGCAAATTTGAGGCGACGTTTTCGAAATAGTCACTGAAACAAGGGTACATGAATGCCTGAGACAGCAAATGAAATTTTTTTTCAAGTTTGTAAACGAAGGTCATTTTTCTGATAAGCCGTTGATCCATCGTTAGCCGAAAAGGCAAACGCGTAGCTTCAGAAGGCCGCCTATTGCTGGATGACACTTTTGGGGTAATGAAGAGTATTTGTCATCTTTTCTTCCATCCTCGGGTGTTGGACTAACATGAGTAGGAAACCGGCACCCATCAGAGGACGTAAGTACGTTGGATTCTTCCTCATGTTGGAGTCGGACAACCATATCTAGTACAGCCGCTTTGAAGGTGTTGATTATTCTCCTTCCATAACTATCGGAGCAATGATTTCCTTCGAGAGAAATCTTGTATCCGATGCCTTGCGCTTTGAATTGAAATGAATGCCGACTTTAGCTAGTGTTACTTAAAGCGATAAGCAATTCATGTTTTGAGAAGTCTGTCCACTTTTTTTTGTTAAAAGTTATGGTGTTAAAGAACAACTTCTGATTACCGTTCACGGGTCTGCCTTGTGAGAGCTAAGGGCAAGAATGCTCTGTTGCGACTGACGAAGCTCAAATATCCGGAACTTCCTTCAGGAAGACATCTAATGTGAGAAGGTCAGCCAGTCGAAGTTGGAGGAGCGGTAACGCATGGAGGCTCCTTCCCGACACACTTTTCGATACACTTTTTCAAAACTTCCCCTTCCGGTTTAAGGTCCTGAAAATTGTAGGTTGGCACGGATGCTTGGGGGAAGAATGGATTTCTGAGGCAGCTCGCACATACATGTCGAATGAGAGCCGCACTGGTTGATGAAATCCGGACCCATGAAAGTCCCGGGTAAACCTGCACGTCCACATTGCAGATGGTCACATGATCGCTTCGGACTTGGACGCCAACTGCCACAAGTTCAGACTTTCACATAGGCCATCTTAAATGCGATTACTATATCGAAAGCGATGATTCCATGTCCGAAACCCCTGGCTAAAAATCGTTCGATGGTACTCGGCGTCGCGTGCGTCAAAAACCCCCTAAGGAAAAAAGCTTACCGACGCGGGGAAAAGAAAGGTAGCTAAGAAAAGAAAGAATTACCATTGTCCTTGCCGTCGGGACTATCAGTAACGCTTGCCACTTGGTAGAAAATCAAAGCCGACTGTTTGAGTCGTCACACGCCAGGCTTCTGGAAGCTTCATCACAAAACGGAGCGTGGCAAGTATTCTACCAAGCTCCGCTCCATACTCGACGTTATCCCCGGCAGCTTCATCGGTAGCGAGCTCCAAACGCTAGACTTCATCTCTAGGGTCACACGTCCTTTGGCCGCCGCCTCACCATTCCTGTCTTGAACCCGGAAACGTCAGGTTTTGAGAGCTTACACACGGAATTTGACCAGGATTCCAAGCTTGTCGCGCTTGCTGCCACAACGCCGTGATTTGACAAGTCTCGAACCCGCTACTAGGGGCAGAGTAGCCCCCCTTGCGTTTACGTTATTCAAGACCAGCCACTTTCTTGACATTCCGGCCACGCTTAAGAAAGGGAGCACGAGACTCAGGAAGTTCAATCGAGTCGCCGTCAGAGTAAGTTTTAAGACACCCAAGAACAGCCAAGTTACTATTTGTCAAACACGCCGAATCCCAGGATGTTTTCTGCGCTCAAGGATAGCATTGGGTCTGTCGATGGTTGACGCGCTTAAACACATTCACTTGACACTGGAGACATGGCGACGGGCATGTCCTGGCGGGAGTAATGATCTGGACATCCAAGACGGGTTGCAAATTGGTAGGGTGAATGTGAACGATTTTAGGGATATGAATGGGAACGGTGAAGATGTCCTGGGCGGGGGCAGTTTGCAAATTGACGGGGTAAATGTAAGCGATTTTAGGAGTGTGGATGAGAAAGGTGAAGATAGGAACGGAGAGGCGTTGATAAGGTGTACGTGTTATGTTTTTTTTTGAAAATGTCCTATTTGGGCACTAACGCGGACGCATAATTCACACAGTATTCAACGTAGAGAACGCAATGTATCAATGCGTTTATGGCGCGACTGGCTTAAAATCCAAGGACTATAACAGCAATAAACCTATGAGCATGTCATCGGACTGCTTGACCTGCCATGAAGCTGTTTTGATTATCAACACAAAGTTGGTCTCCGTCATAGACAGGTTGAGTTTTTGATAGTGAACACTATGAATACCACCACTATCAATCCTAATACTCAACCATGTTGCCTGCACCCCAGTGATAAAATTGTGGAACGGCCTGAGGAGGGGTGGTCGCTGGCAAGAAAGTTAGAGTTTACACAAATTAATCCTTCGTGATTGAGAAACATACTACATGTTTAGGAAACCAAGCTATGCTTGAACTTTCCCTTGGCTGTCTGCCTTTGCTAGTAGATGTTCTTGGTTCTGAGCTTTCCTAAGTTGAATTGTGTGTCCGGGGCCGGTGCCAAAATCACATCAGTGAATTACTTGCTTGCCTACTAATTACCAGCACACTCTACCGAAGTTTCACTGAAGCTTTGCATTGTAACACAGGTTGCAAGTCCTTGCGCCGGCAATGTTCCGGCACTGGAAGATGCTTACTAGTACTAGTGACGCATCACTGGCAATCATCGTGACCGTCACTCCTAGAATGATGACACTCCCGGACGACGAACATAACGAGAATTCCCGTCTTCTCTCGTCGAATGGGAGTACTTCCTCCTACCATGAAACGAGCAACGTCGACCCACATAACTCCCAAGAACAACTTTGCATCGCAAAAGGACAGAATGAGTCGCATCTGACTAAAGTATGAGTTATTTTCTGGTAGAAGAGCCCGTCTCAAAAACATGTCCAGATTATTCCGATGGCAATTGGACTCCTGCCCATTGCAATGAATGGGAACATTGTTGTGGCATGTGCGATTCACATGAACCCATAGAGTGATATCGCGCTCATACAAGACTTTGCAACAGTATACACCTCTATAGGGGGCGAAATGAACCAATTACAGAGCGCAAGCTGGATACCCACTGCGTACATGTTGACGCAAACCAGTTTCCAGTTCGCCAATTCCCTCTGGCGCTCTCAGGTGTAGTGAATCACTCATTCCATCTAGACCATTGGCCGGAAAGCTCAGCGATGTATTTGGTCGTAAGGCGTGTCTATTGGCGTGCTATGTCATTTACGCCCTTGGAAATCTGATGTTTGGTCTATCAAATACAATGACGCAGCTTATCGTGGCGAGAGCGATATCGGGTATCGGTTCAGGGGGGATAACAATGTACGTCTTCGCACGATGTGTGCAACGGGTTTCTCCACTTATGGAGCCAATTAGACTGGTCACGATCATCGTGTCCGATCTCGTACCACTCCGCGTTCGGGGCACTTGGCAAGGTACTCAAGCATATCATAAATCTTAATTCTTCAACCAGCATGCAACAGGTGTGTTCAACACGGTGTTTGCTGTTGGTTCGATAATCGGAGCCCCTCTCGGTGGCTTCTTCGCAGATGATGTTGGTTGGCGATGGTAGGCACAATGACCCTTCTTGCTTGATCTCATAATACGTCTTTTCAAGGGCATTCCTGTTACAAGTTCCGCTTTTTGTGATCGCATTTTTCGCCGTGCTATTAACCCTTCATTTACCGGCGACCAATAATTCTGCTCCATCTGAAAGCATCAGGCGCATAGATTTTGGCGGTGCAGTAACACTTGTCCTGTCCATCTTTTTCCTGTTGTTTGGTCTAGACCGTGGTGGCAACATCTCCTGGTCCGACTGGCGCACTGTTGGATCGCTCGTTCTGTTTTCCATCTTCATGGCCCTATTTGTGTTCATCGAGGCGTCTGTGGCATCAGAACCATTCGCTCCGCCACGATTATTCTTCAATCGCTCTCTTCTACCCTGCTACATTACAGGCTTTTTTGGAGCGGCGGCGGCGTCTATCATAATCTACTACATGCCACTTTTTTGCCAGGCGGTCGAGGGAAAGACAGCCTCTGAGGCAGGCGTTTGGTTGATCATCGGCATAGCCGCTGGACTTGTCGGCTCACTGTTAAGCGGTTTTGTCATGCAATATACTGGCAAATACTATACCATAACGATACTCAGTTACTTTTTGCTCCTTGCGGGAACAAGCGTCGCCTTCCTTTTCAGTGGCGCTATGGTCGTTTCTATCATCGGTGTTGTCATCGGTACGTCTCTATTTTCAGCTACTGACATTCTTGCTTACGCCCAAAAAAAAAAAAAAAAACCGATGCTAGGGATGGGTGTGATCGAACTTGGCAATGGTCCGTGTAACGTTATCCTTTCATGACCGAAAATCTAGAAGGCGAATAGGTAGTGGAATGACCACAACCCTGGTTGCCTTGGTGGCAATTGCTGGGCAAGCAGATCATGCCACTGCGACTTCCGGTAGGCACAATAACGATATTCTTCGTCCATCTTCAATATCTCAATCTAGTTACTTACCTTTTCCGGTCCTTGGGAGCACTTTTTGGCTTGTCTGCGGGTAGTACCCTTTCTCAGAATACCCTTCGACATTTGTTGCAGAAGAGACTGTCAGGAGATGATGCACAGGTGGTGAGTGATAAGCATACATAGGTACTGTAAATACATCTTGATCATATAATTTCAGATTGCAAGGCGCGTCAGACAGTCCTTGAGCTACTTGAATGAGCTGGATCCCGCTACTAAAGCGATCGTCGTCCTATCTTATAAAAACGCTATCCAAGTCACCTTTCTCTTCATGCTTGCTATGGCTGCCATCGCAGCACTTGCTTCGTTATTCATTAAAGAAAAGGCACTCACTCACGCGCGTTCATGATGTTGCTGTAACGTTACACACTGCTAGCATATAGAGGAGAACAAAGAACGTTGATTCCGTAGAGATGTCTGAAATTTACATCCCGTCCGTCAGCCTTCGCACAAGAATAGGTACTGTGATATTATTTTCGCAAGCAACCTTGGGGCGCCCAAATTCCCATATCACTTCCGTCGATGGGCCATTGGGGAACTCAAAAGTGAAATGTTGGATAAGAACCGAAAGCACGACCTAGATATTATGAAGTCAAGTCACTGACGGAAGCCTCACCATACCTTCAGCTCCAATATGGCGAAGTCCCTTCCCGGACACAGCCTCGGGCCACCACCGAACGTCAATAGATGCCTGTACCCGGGTATTTTCTCTCTTCTATCGTTCTTATCAGTCTCGATGTCCAGCCATCTGTCTGGATCGAACGTTTCCGCGGTTTCCCCCCAGAACGCTTCCGATATATTCAATCCTGCTATAGGGATGCGAATGACGGTGCCCTTCTTCACGAACAAGCTGTCTATCGTTGCTCCAGATGCAGTTCGTATGGGATCCATCAGCGGAATCACATCGTCCTCGACCGCCTTTGATCAGATAATTATCAACATAAAAAGGCAAGGAAGCACTAAAAAGACGAACCACACGAACTATTTCCGCCTGGGGTGTATGGCACCTCAGCGTCTCGCATATGAAAGCATCGAGATATTTCAGATCCTTCGTCAATTGGTCGTACGTAGGGAAATCCCCCTCTGTCAAGCATTTCCTGACTTCAGTACGGAGAGATTCTTGGATTTCTGGCCGGCGCGCGAGTTCAATGAGGGAGCACTGAGGGCAACTCGGTGATTGAACGCATGTAGATGAATGGTATTACCGTCATAATAACTGCCAACAGCACAAGTAAGGTTCATGAGGTTCACGAAAAACAGAGCGACAACTAACTTGTCGTAGTGTCGAAACCTGCTAGAACAAGCCCGCTCTTCGCGATCGGTAATATCAGCTAAAAAAATGTCAGAGAAGCGGCGGAGGTACATACGGCCTATAAAATATGCTAATTAGGCAACGAAACAACTGCAGACTGGAACCGCGAACCTGTGCCAGAATCTCAGGAAGTGACAATCGGATTTTGGAATCTGCGTTTTCCGACTTAACTATGCGAAGAGTCACGTCCCCTTGTATGTTACTAAGATAAAGGAAGACGTACGCATAACGCCAAGAATTGATTGATGAATATCGCTATCTTCAGGCGCCTTACGTGCCTTGGCCAAAAAGTCGGCCGTGAGTATTTTAAAGTGGGTTGCTACTTCCCTGTATTGCTCTTCTTTGGCATTCGGTAAGGAAATATTGAAAAGCCTGTCGAGTTTCTCTACGACGAAGAACATGAACCTTACGAAAGGGGAAGGCTTGACTGCGTGGTATTTATCGATTTGATCAATGAGTGGGGACTTTTGGCCGCGGAGGGCGCCAAAATCATGCGCCAAAATAGCTTTTCCGGCACTATCCAATCTAGAAGATATCGGTGTTAAAAATAAAGAATGAAGACTGTATAGCTTACGCAACATGACTCATCCTTGGACAAAAAGCAATGAATGTCACTGCAGCGATGGATGCGGCGACTCACCATTGTTCAACAGGCACTACGATGGCATCATGCGATGGTTGAAAACTTGAATCCCATGCTGCTTTGAGCTGTCATTCCTAATCAATCGACTGACTGTTGGGAGCCATAACAATTCTAACCTGATAGGCGGAATCCAAGCAAGTGCTGGTGAGATTGCGAATTGCTGAAACTGACAGGGGAAGGGACAGGATTCTCCGCAGTCTACAATGTATTGTTAAGTTTGCACTAACTGCTGACCAGCAAAGGGCGACCTACCTCTTGTGAAGGTCTCCTTCTGTGATAACTATAATGTCACCAAGCTGAGACGAAGTAAAATTGGTGACTCAGCAAAATGCTGGAACTCTCACCGTGTTGCGGGTCACAGTTTTTGTCCTAGATGGTTGATAGTATGCCGTGGTGTCCTTGGAAAATAGGTGCGTAAGGGCCTTGAGATCGCCCAGTACAATTTGCTTGGAGCCGAAGCCCGTGGGTATCTCATACACGGGCCCATACGTCCGCTCCCAGTCCCGGTACACCAGACTGAGTTTGGTTGAAGGGAAGATGTTCTTGGACCTGCCGAAAATGAAGCTCTCGCTGCGTGGCCCTTGCAGTCTGGGAGTTCCAAGACCCTGACGTCTTCTGTAGATAGCAAGCACGACTAGCAGGGCGACGATCGAAGATATCTTGTTGCTTTTGAGATACTCTGCACCATCAAGCCAAAGGTAGCCGAAGTTGAGGTTAAACATGATGGAGTTGCACGCAGAAGGCGACCGTAACTACAGCTCGATACCTAAGCGGCCTAACGAGAAGTTCCTCTCCTCAAGGATGTCTTGGAACCAGTGACGGGGGTCAAGGTATGCATGTCAAGGAGAAGTTCCCACTGGATGCCATATAGTAAACAGCCTAACTAGATATGAACACAACACGATGGCGGTTAGTGATAAGAATGTGAATACTATGACCAGAGGTATGGTCGGCCGAAGAGATCCATTGAATGATTTCTACGATTAGAAGGTTTGATCTGATCGGAAAAAGGTTTGGCCGCAGTTGAACGATCAGATGTAGTGGTGAAGGCAACCTTTACTATCCAAGTAAGTGACCCATCCGAATATGAACAGGTGAGTTGAAGTGATCGGTGACTGGTGAACCGGTGACGGGGGGGCAGGTCAAGACGTGTCAGAAAAGAACGGTGATGAAGATAACGTACAAGGAAAGTGGGGTCAGCGATAAGATAGGAGTCTGTCTGCCGGTCGGCCGAAGGGATGCTTTTGTTATGTCGGGTGTAACGGCAATATCGCCAATCAACAAACAGCCCCGTGACTGCTATGTGACCTAATACGGCAACGATAAGGATTGGTAATAATCGCAACTAACCGAGGCATTCCAGAAATGGTAAGTTCAATCAAAGATTTATGTAACTAATCCACCACTTACAAGTTTGAAACATGCTGCTACGAAGCTAATGACAATGGCTGACTTGCACACCATCTTGTATTCAGCTTTTGTCGCTTTCAGGGTATCGGCACCTGCGTTGACTGCCTATGGTCTTTACAGAGTTGCTCGTATAGTTTATGATGAGTTGACTTCTCCAATACGCTATCTCCCTGGTCCCCCGAACGCCAATACATTACTGGGTAATCTCAAAGACCTCTGGACGGATGTGAGCATTAAATCATCCACCCACACATCGTTAACCACTAAGTTACCACAGACATATCACTGGCATTCACAATATGGGTCGATGATCAGATTAAATGGATTTCTTGGTGTAAGACTGGCTTTATTCCGATGAGCTAGAGATGACAATCAAGTTTAGATTTCGCATTTATATGTGACGGACCCGCAGGCCTTGAATCACATCTTGACGAATGGTTATGTTTATACCAAACAGGCCTTTACTCGCCGCCAGATTGGCAACTTGTGGGGTCCAGGTGCTTTTTCACTCACTATACTTAAGAGACAATGGTCCAACCATACTTCAGGCCTCCCTTTTGTTGAAGGGGAGCAACATAAAAAACAGGTGCATATATGCGTTGCTTCAAAGCCTGGTTCGCATCATGATGATTTGTGACATTTAATAGCGGAAAATTTTGGTGACTGTCTATCCATTTTAAACGTGGTCTATCAATATCTCAATCACGACTAGAATCCAGCGTTTAGTCCGGTCCGCATTCGCGGATTTACAGAATGCTTCGTAAAAAAATCAAAAGGGGTCAGTTTTTATCATTCGTTCTTGCTCCTGATTGTGAGCCCCGCTTAGCTCCGAGATGCTTGGGCTACTGAATGCTCGAAACAAGGTGGTACTTGCCGCTTAGACGTCATGGCAGGACTTGGTAAGGCAGTGATCGACATCATCAGCTCAACAGGTACGTTCGATGTCACTAGCATAGCCTCTTATTATTCTAAAATCAATCAATAAATAAAGGTTTTCGTTACGAGGTTGATTCCCTTGATCGCGAAAGTGACCTTAGCCGCGTGGCTACAATTTTATCTCAATTGAACCTAATTCGCTGGCAACTCCGAAGATTCATCCCAATTCTATGGCTCATTGTAAGGAAATCGCACATTACTTTAACGCAGTTCTCATCGCATTGTCTAGCCTGATCCTGTGGAGGCACAATTAGACGATATTAAGCAGACTCTTTCTCGAATGACAAGTCGGCTTCTGACCGAGAGCAAAGGATCCGTAGATGCGAATGATGAAAATGCCGGCAGCATAGATCTCCTATCACTATTGGTTCGCACCAATATGTCCCCCAATGTGCCAGAGCACCGTCGTCTTTCTGATGACGAAGTCAAAGCCCGTGAGGCTGATATATTTCACCCTACAAGCACGCCTGATCTTTTTTGTTTTAGAGCTCGTCTCATTTGTAATTGTTGGACGTGAAAGCCCGATGTGAGTCTGTTGATCAGTTGAAAAACACTTCTCGACTATCTGTCTGATAGTAACGTAACGGCGTGGGCTTTATTCTCCCTGGCAAAAAACCGCGAAATTCAGGCCAAGTTACATGAGGAGCTGCTCACGGTCCACACCTGCCAGCCCACAATGGACCAGCTTAACGCACTTTCATATTTGGATCTTGTGATTAGGGAGACGCTACGTCTCTATCCTTCATCCAAGGCCAACTCAAGGGTATGCGCCAAAGACGACGTTTTGCCTTTGGCTAAGCCGATCACCGACCGGAGAGGAAACATATTATCCAGTATTAGGTGGGGTTTCGATCGATCCCATTTTTTAAAAAGTATTCACCGGTCTTATTATAGAGTCAAAAGAGGGCAAGTAGTCATAATTCCCATTTCTGCAATCCACAAGGACAAGTCGGTATGGGGTGAAGATGCCTTAGATTTTAGGTAAGAATTACGTGTCGCTATTGGCTCTTAAGTGATTCACTTTTCGTAGACCAGAACGATGGGAATGTCTACCTGAAGATGTCAATACCATTCCGGGTGTCTGGAGCCATTTGCTCAGTTTCTGGGGTGGTCCACGTTCGTGTATCGGATTCAAGTTTGCTATAGCCGAGTGAGCTAGTTCGCTCCAAGCATTTCGAATAGTGCTAACACTAGTAACTTCAAGAATGAAAGCTCTGCTCTTCACACTAGTCCGTTCCTTCGAATTTGATTTAGCTGTGCCAGCGGAGCAAGTTTCTGTGGAAAGTGGACTAAGCAACCGGCCGATTTTGGTGACAGAGCCGGGTCGTTATCAACTTCCGCTACTCATCAAGCCATATAAGGCACCAACTTAACGCGTAACAGGTCTAGCTGTGCAGTTTGTGTTGCATTGGCATTTGTAATATCACATGGCAATTAGTACGGTTGTTGACCACAAAATTGAGCATGTTGAGTTCTAGTGGAAAAAAAAAATTGTCGCAATCCCAGTCACGGTTTTCACATCTCCAGGATGCCGTATCTGGCACACAACTTGAGCAAGGTCATTGTGAACTGGAAACGATGGAGCCTGGACCATTCGATGAGTCGATTCAGGCTATTCTACCAACACGAATGGCTTTATTAATAAACCACTATCATTCCTCAGCGCTTCACCAATGATCGTGTTGGGCACTGACTCAAGGCCTCTGCTGTATCTCGGTTTACGGTCCTCAATCCTTACGTTTGCTATTCATAACTCATTCATTCGTATTATGCCTCATCGATTGACATAATGTCAGGTCAAGTAAGCTGCCCTAGTACCAAACAGCCTATGTCAACTTTCGCACAAGAAGAGGTACTTTTGTACCGTCCTCGCCAGCTACCTTGGGACGCGTAAAATGCCAACCAAGTTCCGTCGATGGCCCATTTGGGAGTTCAAATGCAAAACATCTGACCAGAACCGACAGCACAGCCTAGAGATTGTCCGGTCAAGCAACGAAGCCGCTGACACGAGCTCCGATCGTACCTTCACCTCCAGTACGGCGAGGTCTCTGCCTGGACACATCCTGGGGCCAGCACCGAAAGTTAATAGACCTCGGTAGCCGACTGATTCTCCCCTAATTCCTTTCTTGTGATCCTCAGCGTCCAGCCATCTGCTTGGATCGAACGCGCCCGCATCTGCCCCCCACAACTCCTCCGACATATTCGCTCCCCCCAAGGGTATACGGATGACAGTACCTTTCCTCAAAAACAAGCTATCAATTATTGCTCCCGATGCAGCCCGTATGGGATTCGTCAACGGCACCACATCGTCTTCGGCTACCTGCCCAGATAATTGATGTCAGAGAGAAAGGATACAGGGAAGGAAGGGAACAACGAACCACACGGATTGATTGCATTTCGGGGGTATGGAGTCTCAATATTTCGACTATAAAAGCATCGAGATATTTCAGATCCTTTGTTAGCTGGTCGTATGTAGGACGTTCTCCTTCTGCCATGCATTCCGAGAGCTCAGCACGGAGACTCTCTTGGATATCTGGCCGGCGTGCAAGTTCAATGAGAGACCACTGGGTAAAGGCTCAGTGATAGAACTATTGGAACAGTAGGTGAAGGTTACCGTTAAGGTGACTATAAGCAGCACCAGTTGTAGTTAATGATCTTTGGAAAATAAGAACTCACTTGCTGTTGTTTCATACGCGGCCATGAAAAGGAAGCTCTTTGGTTATATCAGCTTACAAAGAATATCATAGATGCGGCAAAGGTGCGTACGGCCTATAATGTATGTTAATCAGGCATCAAGCTGATGTAGACTCGGGTTACATACCTGAGTCGTGATCTCTGCGCGTGACAAACGGCTGTTGGGATTTGCGTTTTCTGATTTGACTGTGCAGGGAGGCGTACAAAGACACATCAACTCATATATTTGTGACATACCTAGAATCCCAAGCACTGATTCGCCGAAATCAGAATCTCCGGGCTCATTACGTGCCTTGCTCATACTGTTAGTTGTAAGCATATTCAAGTGTGCTACTGATTGTGCGAGCTTCTCTTCTCTAATGCTCATGAGGGGAACTTTGAAAAGGGCATAGAGTATCGGAGATAGGAAGTGAATAAGTCTTATGAAGGGGGAAGGTTTGACCATATGGATAGAGTCGAAGGCGGCCATCATCGCAGACGTGCGCCCCTTTAGAGTTCCAAAGTCATGCGACAGTATGGCTTTCCCTATAGTGTCCAGTCTAAGGACATTTTAGGGAAATGACGGAATAAATGCTGCACATGCACGGCGTACGTGACAAAATTCATCCTTGGGCACAAATGACAAAGTCAACTAACAATGGAAGGGAATGGATACAGCGACTTGCCATTTCGCTACATCAATTACGAAATTGTTTGATCGCTCTGACGGAGAACATGAGTCCCATGCTGCTTTGAGCTATCATTCATGCTAATCAATCCGCCCATAGTGCTTCGAGACTGAAACCGATCTAACCTGATAGGCAGAATCCAAGCATACGGGGGTGAGATTGCGGACTGCTGATACCGAAAGGGGAGAAGACAAGCCTCTCCGTAGCCTGAGAGCATATCAAGCTTATGCCCTGATCATTGGGCCAGAAAGAAGGACAGACCGCTTATGAGTCTCGCCCTCAGAAATGGATACAACATCACCATACTGGAATGAAATAAGGTTGGAAAGCTAATAAAGATGGCGCAGGGGAAATACTCGCCAGCTTCCGGCTTAAAGCGGTTGTTCCTGCAAGCCGACGATATGTGGTCGTATCCTTGGAATATACGTGTGTGAGAGCCTTGGGATCGCTCAATACAACATGACGGGAGCCGATGCCAGTGGGTATCTCGTAAACGGGCCCATACATTCTGTCCCAATCCCGATATACCACACTGATGTTCGCCGAAGGGAATATCTTCTTAGTATTGCCGAATATGAAGCTCTCGTTGCGTGGTCCTTGCAGTCTGAGCGTTCTAATACCTCGGCACCTTTGATAGATAGTAGCAGAAACGACGACGAGGAACGTAAGGGTAGAGATCACAATCCTTATCGAATTCCCTTTGAAATACTCTGTTATATCAGGCAAAAGGTCGTTGAAGATAGGGTTCAACATCACGAAGTGGATGAGCCGTTGGGGTGCAAGGCGAGGAAGTGCAACTCAAGTTACTCAACCAGACGTGGAAATGCCATTGAAAGGTGGGAGTCACGGTTAGGTGATGTCAGGAGCCGATGCCGTAACCAGGTGCGTGGTGGATAAACATCTATCTCCGGGAATGGTGTTAGGGGGTCCCAGTTACTGTGAAGGGGTCGAAATTCGCAGAAACCACGGTTGGTGCAACCAGATATGGATATGTGAAGGGCGAGTGGGGTTAATGATGGAGTCGCGAAGAGGGCTAATGAGGGCAAGCCTGATAATCATTCGTGAAGAAGAACTCTAGTGATGGAGATGATGTCCGAATGAGGCTCGGCTCGTATTGGGTTCTTGGATTGTCGCACGCCCGACAATCATGAAACAGTCCATTTAAGGACAAAACCCTCATTCCCATTCATTATTATATAGGGCTTGGCTTGCTACTGCCTGACTACCAGGACAGACAAAGTCACTGCTAGGTGGGTGGTTCACCAGTAAAAAAAAAACGCGAACCTATGTTAGACCCTGTTCGGCACGAGTCGCCGACGCGCGAGATACGCCAACTACAGTTGGCATTGTGCTCACCGTCTTGCCCGAATGACCATGTCGGCATAACTGTCAACTCCGTGTCAGGACTTATCTTATCTGATCTTTGTGGCCATGAGATTTCGTGAACGAAACAGATAAAAGGCGTCAGATGTAGCTCAGCATTCAATACCGACTTGAACCCAAAAACTCACTCAGCTCTAAATCACAATGTCTGATATCAATGCCACCCGTCTTCCCGCCTGGCTTGTAGACTGCCCATGCGTCGGTGACGACGTTAACCGCCTCCTCGCTCGTGGCGAGAAGTAAGCTCAAAATTTCATATGGTCATGTAGCAATCCACTTACGTGTCGTGTATCAGCCTTTGCTAAATGTGTCGTCTAGTGGCCAAGGTATCATCTTGATCTATTGATAATAATGTATAGTCATTGTACTGACCTTGATGTAGTAGTGGACGGTGAGAGTTGTTGACAATGTCGGGCTTGGATCGTTGAGCCTGCATCGGAAGTAAGGCCTTCAAGCTTGTCTATTAATTATAGGCTAATGTATGTTAAGCGACTCACGTTCTTTCTCTTTCTTCCTTGTTTTTTCGTAAATCATATAAAACCCACGTAAATGATCTGTCCTTTACATTGATTGCAATAAAGTTGTTCGTTGTCAGTTAGCTGAGAGCATTCGCGATCACTGCCCCCGCCCCGGTCGCCATACATACGCGCATGCAACTTCACCATGGCGCAGACGGGTGGGTCATAAGAGTTCTTTAAATGTGACGTAGTTACCCGACTACTTGGGTGAAGACACGGTCAACGGAAGTGGTGAGTACTTTAAAGTGTGTATAGCCAATTCCTTGGGAAAAGAAATACTGTGTAGTATTTCTATGGTGAAAAACATAAGCCTTGTGAATTTGACTGGGTGGAATGCATCAACTTGAGCCAGGAGTTGGGACTTCTGGCCACACAAGGCGCCAAAATCATGGGACAAGATAGCTTTTCCGGCACTGTCCAATCTGGAAGACACTGTAGTTACAAACATTGAAGAATGAAGACTGCAACGTACGCGACATAATCTATCCTTAGACACAGTGGATGTAACTGCAGAGATGGATGCGACGAAGTACGACGGCATCATTGAAAACTGGAATCCCACGTTGCTTTGAGCCGCCATTCATGCTGATTAATTGACTGACCATTGTGAGGGGGCCCGTGAACGGGCCCATACATTTGTTCCCAATCCCCTTCTACCACATTGATGTTCGCCGAAGGGAATATCTTCTTGGTATTACCGAATATGAAGCTCTCGTTGCGTGGTCCCTACCTCACTCTGAGCGTTCTGATACCTCGGCGCCCACGATAAATACCAGAAATGACGGCGAAGAACGTAAGGGCGGAGGTCGCAACCCTCATCGAATTGCCACTGAAATACTCTGCATACGGAACTGCGTGACAAAAATCTTCTTTAGTCAGCCGATATGAGTGACCGCAAGTCACCTTGCCTGGCTCTTCGTCGTCCTGCCTACCAGGGCAATCGACTCACCTACGTAGGCGAGTCGTCGCGGGCGTTAATGAAGTGGCTGCGGCCAACACCGAGTGTGTGTGGTAATGCCGCACGGCGGGAGCCTAGGCGAATGCGCGGAGAGCTCAAGTTGTAAAAGGTCTGGGCCGTCATACTAAGGCGCTCTTTCAAGTCCTCCATTCCAGAACGGGTGGGGCACCAAGAAACGTGAAACGGCGGGAGAGATCGTAAGTCAAGCACAGGGACGCGACGCGCGTTGAAGGAGTCAGGTAACGAAACCCGCCGTGCAAGGCAAGAGAGCCATCAGGTTCTCCATACAAAAATTGCACAGGTGTCTTGGACAACAAGCAGGCGAGTGCATGAGGACTTGAAGATGGCTGCTTTTGGAAAGACGGAACAATGAAACAACATGCACAAACATGCTATATGGAGATGTATGAGGAAGAAGGCCGGCTGATAAACGCTATCTAGATATCCGAGATTGGCGTTGCGGTAGTAAGTAGATAGTACGATGTGTACCTGTCACGGGGATGTTGGCGCAAAAGGTTCGGCCGAAAATTATTCAATAAGGGACTAAAAAAGCTCGGCCGAAGTCCGCACGCCCGAAATCTTTCAATGGGAAAACCCCGTATTTATTACTTGGCTTGCCTCTGCTTCTCCACAAGAACAGACAAAGTGCCAAGTTAGGGAGTATTGAAATGGAATCCTGGCACCTGAGGATGAATGGATCCATACCAAAAAAAGATAATTAGACAAAACGTTTATGGGGATTTCAATGCCAAGCTATCAGCCTATCATCTCCGTATCAGAGCAAGGCCTTCTTATCTGATTTTTGCACGCGTGCCAACCGAGAACATAAAAGGCGTTGGATACGGACCTCTCCTTCAAAAACTCTTGAACCTCATTCACAATGTCCGATATCAATGCCACCCGTCTCCCTGCCTGGCTTGTAACATGCCCATGCGTCGGTGATGACATCAACCGCCTCCTCACCCGTGGCGAGAAGTAAGTTCAAAGTTATATGTGATAATGTCCATAATGGTGCACTTACGCGTCGTATATCAGCCTTTGCTAAATGTGACGTCCACTAGTCATCTAGTCAAGGTTGGCCTCTGATTTATTGACAACAATGCCAGTAGTATGACCCTTACACTGATCTTAACGTAGTAGTGGACGGTGCAAGTCGTTGACAATATTGGGCTTGGATCGTTGAGCCTGCATCGGAAGTAAGGTTCAGTGCCTTGTGATACTAAGCAGCTGGCTACTAACTTATGTTAGACGACTCACTCTTTTTTCATTATTTTTCTCTCATTCTCTTACGTAAAACATATAAAACCCAATAAACTGTGTTGTCTGAGAGCATTTGTTTGCGTCGACTGGATGAGTGCGTAGGGTGAGATAGACACGCTCGAGATAGAGGCATCTGAAGCCCATGATGTCACAATCTCCGTACAAGCATAGGCACTCTCGGTCCGTCCTCGCCCGCTACCTTAGGCCGCCCAAACTGCCAACTCAGTTCCGTAGATGGTCCATTGGGGAACTCAAAACTGAAATGGAGGACCAGAACCACAAGCGCAGCCTATAAGCAATCGTCGGGTCAAAAATAAATGAAAAGAGCAGACGACAAGCATTTTCGCCTTGCCTTCATCTCCAGTAAGGCGAGGTCTCTTCCAGGACACAGCCTTTGACCAGCACCAAAAGTTAATAGATTTCGGTAGCCGGGTACTTTATCCGTTCTTCCTTTCTTATGACCGTCGGCTTCCAGCCACCTGCTTGGATCGAATGTCGTTGCGTCCGGTCCCCACAGCGCCTCCGATACATTCACTCCTCCTATAGGGATGCGGAATACGGTGCCTTTTCTCACGAACAAGTTGTCGATCATCGCTCCAGATGCGGTTCGTATGGGATCCGTCAGGGGCACCACATCGTCTTCAGCCGCCTAGCTCATAGCTATCATAAAATATAGAGATGTAAGAGAGAGAGAGGGACGAACCACGCGGGTTAGTACCATTTCTGAGGGATGCAATCTCAGTATTTCGGATATAAAAGCGTCGAGGTATCTCAGATCCTTCGTCAACTGGTCATATGTAGGGCGTTCTCCCTCTACCAAACATTCATTGAGTTCGGCACGAAGAGTCTCTTGAATATCTACCCGGCGGGCAAGCTCAATGAGAGACCACTGAGGGAAAACTCAGCGATGGACCTCTTGTAGTTCGAAAATAAAATAAAATACCGTCATGGCAACTATGAAAAACGGTTTATAGGATCATCGAAGGAGCATGACTGACTCACTTGCTGTAGTTTCATACCCGGCCAAGACAAGGCCACCCTATTTCAGGTCAGAGTGGATAGTAAGGAGATGATAGAGGCGCATACAGCCTATAACGGATGTTGATTGAATATCGAAGCCGATGCGGACTGAAGCAACGCACCTGGGCCATGATCTCGGGAAGTGACAAACGAAGGTTAGCATTTTCATTTTCGGACTTGACTATAGATAGGAAAGCGTCAGTACGCTCACCGTGGTCAGGGTAAAGGTAAGCAAACAAACATACGCATGACCCCAAGGATCGACTGGTGAACGGCGCTATCTTCAGACGTCTCACTTGCTTCCCGCAAAAAGTCAGTCGTAAGTTCTTTAAAGTGAGTTGCCAGTTCCTCAAACTGCTTTTCTTTGGCATTCGGTAACGTGATCTTGAAGAGGTTATAAAGTATCTCGCGGGTAAATATAATGAACTTGATGTAAAGGCCCGAAGGTCCAACTGCGTGAAAAGCATCCAAGTCAGCCAGAATCGAGCACGTATGACCTCTCATGTTGCCAAAATCACACGACAACACAGCTTTTCCAATATTATCCATGCTAGGAAGATATTTTGTGGGTGAGAAGGATGGGGCAGAGCAAAGGCTAAGCATCATACGTGTAACAGTTCATCCTTGGGTACATTAGATGAAGGCGAGCGGGGAGGACAAAATGCAGAAACTTACCATTTCTCTGCATCAAGCACGATGGCGCGATTCGAGTTGTTTGATAACTGATTCCATGCTGCTTTGAGCTGTCATTCGAGCAATTCAATCGACTAATTGTCAAAGATGGGAATAACGGCGTTCTGACCTGGTAGGCGGAATCCAGACACATGGGAGTGAAATTTCGAATTGCCGAGACCGACAAGAGAGAAGACAAGACTCTCCGTATTCTATCCATCCATTAATGAATGTTTAATGAGAAGCCAAGAGCGACCGACCTTTTGTGGGTCTCCCCTTGCGTGAGCACCAAGATATCACCAAACTGGAACGTGAAGACAGTTCAGGGAAACGCTTGTGAACGCTGTCAGTGAAGTAGACACTCACCAAATTCTGCCCCATATTTTTCTGCCTAGCAGGCTGGGAATATGTGACGGTGTCCTTGGAAAAAAAGTGTGTGAGAGCCTTGGGATCGTGCAACACGACGTGGTTGGAGCCGAAGCCAGCAGCTATTTCATAAACGGGCCCATACGTTCGTTGCAAATCTCGATATACCAAACTGAGGTTGGCTGAAGGGAAGATCTTCCTAGCATTGCCAAGGATGAAGTTCTCCCTGTGTGGTCCTTGGAGTCTAGGTGTTCTAGGACCTCGACGGCTTCGGTAAATGGAGATGAGGACGAGTAAGGATAGACTAGCAGATGTGATTATTATCCTTATCGAATTGCCATTGAGGTATTCTGCCATTGAATTGAGGTTCAGCATCACCAAGCTGTAGGCGATCTCGAGCCCAGGCTACAGGAAGGCGATATGGAAATGGGGTGCGTTTCGGAAATCTTAACCACCATTGGCAGATATGGACGTGTGGGGCAGATCAGATGGTTGGGAGTCGCCAACTCGTCGGGGTCGGGTCGTTCGGCCGACCATTTATCGCCGTCACAATTCGGTTATCCGCCTCTAGCCGCTCTTCCATCTTCACATTCACATCTTAGTACCTTTATCATGACATCTGGCATGATACCATCATACCTTGGACCCCCGTCACCGTTCCCAAATCCCAAACTCTCACTTGGCCTGTAGTTTCCTTGACTCAACCGCCTCTGCAGACTCCACTGTCATCATGTTTAACCTCAATTTCAGCGACCTTTGGCTTCAAGGCGCTGAATATCTCAAAAGCAACAAGATATCTTCCATTCTCGCCTTGCTAGCCGTTGTCGCTATCTATCGCAGACACCGGGGCCTTCGAAACCCCAGACTACAAGGACCACGCAGCGAGAGCTTTGTTTTTGGCAAGTCCAGGAACATCTTCCCCTCAACTAACCTTGGTCTTGTATACCGGGACTGGGAACGGACGTATGGACCCGTTTATGAGATACCCACAGGCTTTGGCTCCAAGGAAGTGATATTGGGCGATCTCAAAGCTATCATACATCTGTTTTCCAAGGACACCACGACATACTATCAGCCCGCTAGGTCAAAAGCCGTGACACGGAAAACGGTAAAAAAATTGTTTTCCAGAGCATTTCGCCGAGCCGTCGATCTTACTTGGTTTCTCAGTTCGGTGACATTCTGATCATCACTGAAGGGGAAACTCATAAGAAGTCGGTTGCCCTTTACTGCTCAGCACCAGTGCTAAGCCAATGTTGATTGCTAGACTACGGAGGAACTTGTCCCATCCCCTGTCAGTTTCAGCAGTTCGCAATCTCACTCGCATGTGCTTGGATTCCGCCTATCAGGTAAGGACTATTCCGGCCCTTAAAACCGTCAACCGATTTAAACAGCACGAATGACAGCTCAAAGCAGCATGGGACTCGAGTTTTCCATCGTCGAATGATACCGTCGTTATTCCTGTTGAAAAATGGTGAGTCGTCACATTCATTTCTGCAGTGATATTCATGTCCTTTCCTCCCAAGGTTGAGTCATGTCGCGTACGCTTGCGCACTTCTCCCATCTCCCATCTTTCTCGACCTCATTATCTTAACAGATTGGATACGGCCGGGAAAGCTATCTTGTCGCATGATTTTGGCTCCCTGCGCGGCCAAAAATCCCCACTGCTGGCTGAAGTAGATGCATATCACGCCGTCAAGCCGTCCGCTTTCATAAGGCTCATATCTTTTGCCGTAGAGAAGCTCTACAGTCTTTTCAATGTTTCCTTCGCGAGCGCGACGGAACAACAGTTCAAGGACTTGGCAGCACACTTTAAAACACTCACGACTGACTTTCTGGCCAAGGCACGTACGATGCCCGAAGATAGCAACGTTCATCAATCTGTCCTTGGCGTTATGCGTACGCTTACGTATTATATTTTTTGCCATGTGTGACAGGATGTACAGTCAAGTCGGAAAACGCGGATTCTAAAATCCGTTTGTCAGTCCCTGAGATCATGACCCAGGTCTGTGGCTTCAATCTGCATTGGATTCGGTGCCTAATTAAACAAGGCTACTTTGTAGGCTGTATGTGCCTCCTCCGCTCTTCTCTGCCATTCACTGTATGCTGATATTACTGAAGAGTGGGCTTGTCTTGGCAGCTACGGACACTTCAACAAGTCAGTGGTCGTTCTGTTTTCTCCGATGTTATCTGACAAGTTCTTACCTGTGTTGTTGACAGTTGCATTAACGGTAATTTCATCCATGCTTGTGTTCCATCACTGAGATTTTTTCTTCTCAGTGCTCACTCATTGAGCTTGCGCGCCGGCCAGAAGTCCAAGAGGCTCTCCGCACCGAACTAGGGAAATGCTTGACAGAGGAGGAATCTCCTACATACGACCAGTTAACGAAGGATCTGAAATATCTCGATGCGTTTGTATGCGAGACGCTGAGGCTCCATACACCGCACACACAATTAATCCGTGTGGTTCGTCTCTCCTTTCCGCGTCGTTGTTGTCGTTGTTGTTGTTGATAGTGCATGATCTTCCTTAGGCGGTCCACGATGACGTGATTCCGCTGACGGAACCCGTACGGACTGCTTCTGGAGTGACGATCGACAGCTTGTTCGTGAGGAAAGGCACGGTGATCCGCGTCCCTCTCGCAGGCTTGAATATATCTGAAGCGTTGTGGGGGTCCGATGCGGGAACGTTCGATCCGGACCGGTGGCTCGACGAGGGTAACAAGGTCAAAGCAAGAAAGGAGAGAATACCCGGGTACAGGAATCTATTGACTTTTGGTAGTGGCCCAAGGATGTGTCCTGGAAGAGACCTCGCGGTCTTGGAGCTAAAGGTAAATTAATTACGTTACGAGCGAAGCCAAAAATTTTGACCTTTTCTTGTTACATACGTATGTAGGCCGTGCTTTCGGTTCTGGTGCGACATTTCGCATTCGAGTTTCCCAATGGGCCGTCGACGGAATTGGTATGGGAGTTTGGGCACCCCAAGGTAGCATGTGAAGAGGGCAATAAAGTACCTATTCGTGTGCGAAGGATTCAGTTAGCTGCAGCTTGAGTAATCCATTGTTTTAGTAAAAAAAAGTCGGAGCCTTACAATACTGTAGGGACATTGAACCCCAACGAGAAATCCCCCTGATGAAATCTGTTACGCCCAGAGCTGACCTGTCATGCACTGGCTAAATCTGGCACCTACCATCAGCAAACTTGGGGGGTCTCTACATAGTACTACTATAGCTATGGTAGTACTACATAGGGTCCATAGTAGTCCATAGTGGCCATAGTGCTGGTAGAAAAGGTCTACATGCTGTGTAGTCCTACATAGTACTATGGTAGACTATGGTAGACTATGGTAGCTGCTACAGTCTATGCAGACTATTCATAGACTAGTACAGCTGTAGTAGCTGCCATGCCCTACCATGTCTATGGAGCACTACCAAACTCTACAGAGTACTACCATACTCTCTGTGATAGTCCATGTAAAAATATATTTTCTGTGACAGATTATATTCTATATGTTGAAAGTTAGATTAGTTATTGTAATAAAGTAACAAAGTTATTGTAACAAAAGTTAATAACTAATAACTAATGTAATGAATCTAATGGTCATTACATTATTAATCTAATAACTAATGATTAATCTAATGAATCTAATGATCATTACATTATTAATCTAATTGTTACAATAAGTAGATTAGATAATTAAAATTAGATTAATTAAGTGTTTCATATTTAACTAAATATCTATTAGTCAGACTATGTCACAGTATGTGACATTATGTGACATATTACATAAAAGTCACATAGGCTTGTCTAGACTTGATTAGTCATATGATTAGTCATATAGACTCATCTAGACTCTTATTACTAATAATAAACTCTTATTTGTACTTGTGTATGAAATTATAGAGTTTGACAGATATTATAGAGTTTGATGGGACAACTATCAATTATATTGAATAGTTGATAAGAATCATTTATATTTAGATAATGACTCAGATGTCTGAGCATGACATCATATGGACCGGTCTAGAGCATCTATTATTAGATTATGACTCACTATGCTGTGCATGACTCAGAGTGGCTGTGCAATGACTCAGAGTGGCTGTGAAATGACTCAGAGTGGCTGTGCAATGACTCATAAAGAAGGAAATGATGTCATAAAGAACATCATAGAATGACTAAAAATAGATAATAATAAATAAAACTTGTTTAATAGTATTTTTATTATTATATTTTGTAATTAGGTTAGGGTTCCTGAAATGTATAAAAGGAGGGCATTCTGACTGTCTGTCCCCATGGAATTTTCCGATCATTTCATCAGTGTGATATACTAACATGTCATAACATTAGACAAACCTTCCCAAACAGCTGACTAATACAGTAGGTCCATTGAAAGCTTACTAAGCTGTTTACAGCACTTTGCTGCCCACCATTTCAATAGGTTATGGGCCCCGTTTTTGTCTATATAGAATGACATCATAGTATATATATATTTATATATATTTATATCTGTTGCAATCAATAACAGATCGGACTGTTTCCCACAATCACATGACTTGTGATTGCGTCACGTTTGTGACGCGTGACTATAACCGTTGTGACACGTGACTATATTCGTTGTGACACGAATTTTCACACGAATCACGTCACGGTAACGGTTGTGAAATGTAACACGTGACTATATTCATTGTGACGTGTGACACGTAACGGTAATCATTGTGACCGTCACAATACGCGTTTTCACACGTGACACGTCACGGTAACCGTTGTGACACGAATTTTCACACGAATCACGTGATGATGTGTGACTATACTCATTATGTCACAAATTGTGTGACGGTGACCGTTGTGACACGTGATGATACTCATTTTCACACGCTATGCGTGACGGTACTCATTGTGACACATCACATGTGACGATACCCATTGTGACAGTCACAATGACTCATTGTCACAAATAACACATGATGGTACTTGTTGTGACCTAAATCATGTGATGCGACTCACTGTGACATGTGACATGACTCATTGTCACATGTAACACATGATGGTACTTGTTATGACCTAAATCATGTGATGCGACTCACTGTGACATGTGACATGACTCATTGTCACATGTAACACATGATGGTACTTGTTATGACCTAAATCATGTGATGCGACTCACTGTGACATGTGACATGACTCATTGTCACATGTAACACATGATGGTACTTGTTATGACCTAAATCATGTGATGCGACTCACTGTGACATGTGACATGACTCATTGTCACATGTAACACATGATGGTACTTGTTATGACCTAAATCATGTGATGCGACTCACTGTGACATGTGACATGACTCATTGTGACATGTGACACATGTTGGTACTTGTTGTGATCCAAATTGCGTGACGGTACTCGCTGTGACACGTGACGGCATTCATTGTGACATGTGACAATATTTATTCTCACACAAAGAACATATGATGCTAGTCATTGTGTCTACATAGTAAGTAAGTATGTGTAAGTGTGTGTATTGTGTTTGTGACATTTTTCTATAACCTTTCATATTTATTTTGAGCTAACCCATGATCATGGGAAAAATGATCCCCTTAATGGTAGGAGGGATACCATTTATGTCACACTTGTGACATACAGTGTGGGGGCACTGACTAAATACCTGGTGTAATGTATCAGAGTCATTTGGTGTTGTGAAACCACCATAATCAAAATTCTCACATGGATTGATCTATCCTTAAAAGATCATGGTTTTGTCAAACCATAAAGCAAAATTGACATGGATTTTGGGCCACCTTATGGTGGATATCAGGGCCAATCCCCTGTAAAGGTTTGACCTTCCCCCAATTGGCCAATAGTTAAAAGCTCTATATCATTATAGGGGTTTTTGTCCCCTCTTTCTCAATTTTAGTATATAATAAATTTGTATAAAGGTTGTGCTGGATGAGCATTGTCTCATGTACATGCAGACTAGTGGTGGGCACCCCTTAAGGACCCACTTAGATTAGATGTCACATTTCTTACATTACACACACACATTACTAGTAGTTGGTGGATTTTTTGCATGCAGGGAATTTGTAGGAGCCCCTGATGCACTTTTATTGGCATATAGCAACTTTCCATAACTGCATACAGTTATCTGTGTTGCTCCACTGTTTATAACATGTTATCAAAAGAAAAATAGTACAGCCTATAACATAATTCAAAAGGAATTCAAGGCTAACCAAATTTTTCTATAACATATCTCAATTTATTAAAAATCTTCTCTTGGTTCTTTCTCCAAGCAATTAGCATCTGGAGATTATTTAATAAATGCCAAGAAGATTATATTAATAATAATCAGAGATATTATATTGTGCTTCATTCAAACAGTGATTAAGGCTATTGTGATGTTAATCAAATTTTACAATGGTATTGTAAAGAGGATAATGAAAAGATATATCTGACTTGTCAGATTGAACGTTTAGTTGGGATGCTTTAGAAACATAGTAATTGGTATCAGATAAAAGATTTCTCCTGAAATCAAATACCAGTTACATTTATCCCAACAGCTTCTCTTCCTCCTTTACAAATCATTATTGTATCTTGATATGCAACATAGAAAATTTTCATTCATTAGTATATTTTCATATATCTAAAATCAAATTATTAAAATTTGATAAAGATAGTTTCATATATGAAATTTTTTGGATGAAAATCTTCAAGATTGACACTCCCACACTTTCACTATTCTCTGTCCATTGTATATTTTCATATGGTCACCTGACTCTTTGCCTTTGGCATTGCAAAATGGTATTCCATTTGGATATTGGATACAGGAATTATTAAAGTGAAATGGACTGTCTTTGAAACAGGAGTATTGATCAAGTATCTTGATCCCAAAATGTTGCAAACAATTAATATAACCATTAAAAATCAGCAGCTAAAATTAAAATGCTGATAAATTTGTTACAATATCACAAACCTTTGAAATCTCTTTTTCTGTATCAAGAATGATTACAGATGGAACTCTGATCATACTGATTGTCCTGGGGAGTATATCCCTTAACACAATTGCCTTGTTAGGCCCAATTTAATCAGAATCTTACATGTTTGATAATGTGAAATTGACTAAAATAGTTTGATTCACAATAATCTTGATATTAGATAAGAGAAGTTCTTGACATAGTTGATCAGTTATTATATCAACAAGAACTTATTTCAAATCTCTTTAAACAAATTCAAGGTTATTGAAGATTGTTTATGATCTAGACAATTCAAGTAATCAAATTATAAAAGATAATGAAAATAGCGAAAATTGTCCTGATTAATTTAATATTAATAAGGCTATGAACTATCAATAGATTGGAGAAAATAAATATATGTAGAAAAATCTAAATAGAGATTCATTTTATGAATCTTTGTCTAAATCTATAAATGATTTAAATCTAAATACTCTGAAGAAGAGATATAGAAATTTGGATATTAGTAATAGCCACATATCATAAATTCTTTATTGAAAGAGAATATAATCAATTTCCTTGAAAAGAAAGTCAATAATAAATTGTGCTTTAAAATCATAAATAGAACAAGATATCAGATTGTTGAAACTAGAGATACTCTTATTTTATCAAAATAAAAACATAATCTGATTCTAGTTTTAAATTTTGATATATATAATCTAAGCACAATCTATTGTACTGAATGATTTGTTCTATTTGACTCTGTTGATATTTGTGATATCAACATAAATAAAGATTATTGATAATCTTATTTATAGACAATTATCATGTTCATGATCTGAATCATGAATGACTTATATGTCTTGAGATTGATTACTATTTGTTTATATCTTAGAAAATAAAAGATAAGAGATCAAACATAAAAGATTTGATCTTGTAATTGTATTCTTCTAAAGATAATCAATTGAAGGAAAATTATAGCTGACATAATATTGCTTATAAAGCAATAATGTCTCATATTCTAATAGAATATTTGCTAGTAAAAATCTAGATATGTTTGAAGAAATAGTTACATGTTTTCTTCAACAATGTCATACATATATTATTAAACAATACTTTAATGGTATAACTTTACCATAAAGGTTATTCAAAATTGGTATTACAGGTTTTATAACTGTATTACAATAAATGACATTAGTAAATCTATATGAGCAAATATTTTGGAATGCACATTATAAAGCATAATGTTTGATCAAAGAATAGAAAGTAATTACATTGCTAAATTCATTTAACCATGGATGACAAAATAACTGATCTTTGATTTAACATTGCTGAAATTCCAAAATGTAATAATGAATACTTTAGATGCATAAACCTTGATACAACAAATCTAATATTCTGCTTGAGATGAGATGACAGAAGGTATTCTGTATGTTGGAAATCAAAAACAACACAGAATTGTTTTCTATATAATATCAGTCAATCATATCATAACTTGGTTACTGATATTGTTAATACTAAGATTGATGATATTCACAATCTAAGATCTCATGGCAAAGAAATGTATATCTATAAGTATTGCATGAATCTATCAATATCATAAGATTTGGTAGAAAAAGCATTCTAACAAATAAAATTTGTCTTATGCTATTACATAACTTGAAATCAATAATAGTAACTTAGCTACTAATATTGATGCTAGCAAGATTGAAAATCTTTCAATAGCTGTAATCTTTCCTAGAAATCAGAACAAATGAGATCTTATGCAATCTAAGGGTAAACCTAGATAAATTATTCAGATCACAAATATACCATCTAATATTTGAAAAAGAACCTGAATCTTAAAACAATCTTGCACAAATATTCAATAAGCATTAACAAAGACTTGTATTGTATCAGAATACAAATTACATTTACTAATTAAGAGTAAATTGGTTTTCTATATCTAATAGAAAGATAATAGAAAATGATATCAAATCTATACTGATCTAATATTGATGACTCATGAGTAAAGTCAAATATCAACAAAGCTTTTCATGTCTAAAGACATTCAAGACATAAAATGATAAATTTCAATAAATTTTGAAATAAACTTATAAGCTTTAAATATTCAGGTAGAATGATAAAACAATCAGATTAAAGAGAAAGAGATAAACATAGGAATAACAACTTTAAATATTCTTATATTGATAATAACATTAAATACTCCCATTCATGTAATAGGGGGAGATTCTAAAATATATTTTAGAATACATATCTACTTATTAAAAGTAGATGATCTTTGATGAAACATATATATCACTCTAGATTATGAAATTGGAAACCAATAGGATTCTAATTTAATTAAATGATATATAATCATTCTTTACCTAAACAAAGGTGATTGATAGTATCAAATGTATTAAATTTATGATGACAACATGTTGAATATTGGATAAAATTGGACAAAATGATGAAATTTTGTAATAATCTTGACACAATAAATATTTGTTAAACATGTCATATCAAGATATGTCTACAAATAATGATAAACATGTTCAATTAACAACATGTTGATATACATCAACAATATATCATTTTCTATCATCCAATGTGGATAATATCATAAAAGATAACACACAAAGTAATTAATGCAATTAAATAAACTTGGAAACTTGTAAAGGGAAAAGCAAAAGTATGTTTTATAATAACAAACTTACTTTGACCCACAATACATGCTATAAAAAATGCCAATATTAAAAACACAGAATTATTTCTGTACCACAACATAACCAGTTTGGACAATATGACAATATGTCCATAATATCAGATTGGAAATTATATTAGGACCAATTTTGCATATTGGTTATTAACTAATATATAATGACCTTCTATAATACAATCAATCATTGATTATTTGTTTGATATTATCAAATAAATAAATCCAAATAATAATGAAACAGGAATAAGTTCCAACATTAATAAATCATATATAGTATTAGTAAACTTATCATTTAATCAAATTGACTCATTTACTTGAGTTGATACATAATGATATCTCAAATGCTTAAAGATATGTTTATTAATTGATATTCTTCATTTTGCCTATACATGGCAGTAGTTCAATCTTAATATGATACTTAATAAAGCTAAACAGTTTTAAAGTATGCATTCAGATTGAGGGGGAGAATGAAACTGAATTGAAAATATTTATTCAGTTGAAATGAAATCAAATAATTCTTTTGAATTTGAACATGGGTACTTATAATATCTTGAGTACAAAAAGTTTTCACCATGTATCAAAAGAAAGACTTACTATATTTGGATATACCAAAGTTAATTATATTCATTAAGTATGATGTTGAAATCATATTTTTCTCAAATCAAACTTATTCATAAAAGAAACATACCCAACTTTAAGATCTAAAAACAATTCGCACAAAATAAAATCATTACAATCATGACACTATAAGTTAAGGATAAAAGGCAATCATTTCATGATATCAATGATTCAAATGATGATGATTTGTCGGTTACTGATGATCATAAGTCTGATAAAGAGATTAGACACTCATTTGAAAGACAGTTATCTTTCATATCATAGCTTAGAATCAGATAATGGAGAATCTGATTATATTAAATCAGAATAAATTCATAAAACAATTAATAAGATAATTCATTGATTGTTAATAAGTCACTTGATGATTAAATCTTTGATGTTTGTTAAAACTTTAAACAAGTGATAAACAAAATCCTAAAAAGATTAAAAGTCTTAATGAAACAATTTTCTATATGATATAACTTCTACTGATCATAAAAGAGAATTATAATCATATTAAGATCTTCGATTAGTATTAAGACACAAAGTTAATAACTAGAAGACTTATATTATAATCTTATTCAGTTGATTTCAAATGAGGTTATACATACCAGAAGATATGAATATATTTGTGAATTGCAAATCTTCTAGTATTCAGAACAATAAACTTATAACCTTGTAAGCTTAAGAGAAAAAGCTTAATAAGTCAAAAAACGAAATCAATCAAGATTAAGACAATTAGGGATAAAATGTTGATTACAAAAAATAAAAATCAACATAGATAATCATCCAATTATAAATTAATTAATCAAGAATAACAAATTCTTACTTCTGATTAATCAGGTAGATTCATAACTAATGACTGAATTATAGTTGAATTAAGAACTATATGATAAATTGAAATTCTGAAACAAATGATGACTAATCATCATATACAAATATTCTTCTATATAAATTGAAGAATATACTTATTGTTATAAAGATTCTTTAGAAAAAAGAATAATCCTATGTCATATATCATATAGGATGATGATGCTATGCAAAGAAAGAATTGAATTTTGGGAATAAGTTAAAAAGACCTTAAAAGAAATACATGCATAGAATGTATACAAAGCAACATAAACTGTGCACAATCAGTTGCTAATAATGGTTTATCAAAGTACCAGGAATAGACTTTGAAACCATATCTAGTTTCAAAGATTCTAAACTGTCAGAATCTTATCAACACCAGCAAGCTGTAGAGAGATGGGTGCTCAAAGCACTTGTGTTGAGAATTCTTTTTCTAACCTGATCAATTAGAAAAAATATGAATTCACATAATATAACTGGACATTTCAAAACTATAGACTATAATTCAAAGTTTATAAACTCAAATAAGAGTTCATATGTTTTGAAACAAGTATTGAAAGTTTGAAAGACTTAAGCTCATAACAGTATTATTATGAAAGTATTATATGCTGATATATGTCTTTAAAAAGAATAAGAAGATGATATAATCATAATCATCTTATATGTTCATGACATAATATCCATGAGCAATAATCAACAATACTGTTAATGATTTATGAATTAATAAAGAACAGAAGATGAGGAAACCTAAAATGAATATTCAAGAAATAAACATTATGATTAATTTTATCAATCATACCATTATCATTGATTAACCAAAACATACTACAGAGATAGTTAAACAGGTTTAGATCAATGAATAATTAAACTAGTTAAACAAGCCTTTAACAACTAGTTGCATTTCTATCAAACAAATAGAAGAAATAATTATATAAGGAATAATGAATTATACATTACATGTGATAAATTAGACATTGTATATATTACAATTCTAATATCATAACTTATAATCTTTAAGAAGATTACATAATGAATTCATTATATGAGAAAGTTGACAATACATTCAACTATTGTAAATATTCATAAATATTGAATATGAATAAAAGATTCATTTGTTATGATGATAACAATATTGAAAACTTTAAATCCAATAAATAAAGGATTAAGCAATACAAAAATGATCATGTACTATCAACAACTGATAAGATCATTATTAATTATGGCTATGGTATACAAGATTAGATATTGTTTATGCAACAATTCTAATGTCATAATCCTTTAATGGATAGATGTTATATATAATCCAATATGTTGGAAGTACATTGGATTACTATAATGGAAAAGACAAATATGGTTTAATATGTTATGCTGATGCTGATTGGACATCAAATCTCATTGATTATAAATCAATAAATGGGATAGTCATAAAATTAGCAGGAACATCAGTATACTGTAAAACAAAAAACCATTGCATTATCTTTAACAGGAACTGAATGTATGGCTGCATTAGATGCATGCAGATGCATAAATATTTATTTGAAAGTTAGGATATAACATGAGATCCATTCCTTTAATGATGGATAATCAAGTAGCTATCTACACTACTTCAAATCCAGCTCAAGAATAAATATATAGATGTCAGATATCATTATAAAAGACAATATGTCAAAGATGATTTAGTTGATCTGCATTAAATAATAATGATCAAGCTGCTGACATAACCTTATTGTTGAATAAGCATTCTATATGCTTCAATTATGTGAAATACACATTTAGTAAAATATTCAACAAGGGGGAGTGTTGAAAGTTAGATTAGTTATTGTAATAAAGTAACAAAGTTATTGTAACAAAAGTTAATAACTAATAACTAATGTAATGAATCTAATGGTCATTACATTATTAATCTAATAACTAATGATTAATCTAATGAATCTAATGATCATTACATTATTAATCTAATTGTTACAATAAGTAGATTAGATAATTAAAATTAGATTAATTAAGTGTTTCATATTTAACTAAATATCTATTAGTCAGACTATGTCACAGTATGTGACATTATGTGACATATTACATAAAAGTCACATAGGCTTGTCTAGACTTGATTAGTCATATGATTAGTCATATAGACTCATCTAGACTCTTATTACTAATAATAAACTCTTATTTGTACTTGTGTATGAAATTATAGAGTTTGACAGATATTATAGAGTTTGATGGGACAACTATCAATTATATTGAATAGTTGATAAGAATCATTTATATTTAGATAATGACTCAGATGTCTGAGCATGACATCATATGGACCGGTCTAGAGCATCTATTATTAGATTATGACTCACTATGCTGTGCATGACTCAGAGTGGCTGTGCAATGACTCAGAGTGGCTGTGAAATGACTCAGAGTGGCTGTGCAATGACTCATAAAGAAGGAAATGATGTCATAAAGAACATCATAGAATGACTAAAAATAGATAATAATAAATAAAACTTGTTTAATAGTATTTTTATTATTATATTTTGTAATTAGGTTAGGGTTCCTGAAATGTATAAAAGGAGGGCATTCTGACTGTCTGTCCCCATGGAATTTTCCGATCATTTCATCAGTGTGATATACTAACATGTCATAACATTAGACAAACCTTCCCAAACAGCTGACTAATACAGTAGGTCCATTGAAAGCTTACTAACCTGTTTACAGCACTTTGCTGCCCACCATTTCAATACTATATTATGTCATCAGTTATACTATACATATTAGTCACCAATTAATCTAATCTAATCTATATATAGTACATATGTTATCAATTATATAAGTAAATTAAAGCATTACATGAACATAAATAATTTGCACCTGACCAGGATTGAACCCACGACCTTAAGAGCACAGCTGATGCGATACAAACCATTACACCAAACTGCCATTGTCATATTGGTATCAAGAACACATATATCCTACATCCTCTGCAATGGACTTGGTCTTGCCAATGCATTCACTCAACTAAATACTATTTTCCAAGTCAGGTTCTGCAAATCTAGGCTTTTGCTAGTGACAAAAGTTGTAGTATAGAAGAAGGCGCACAACTTTTGTTAATGGTAGGAATGCTGTCAATCAGTAGTTCCTAAGTTATTCATGTTTATCCAAATGACAAGTGATGGCAGACAGCTGTAGTGATTATCCAGACCCCACAGAGCCCCACAGGACTCAGAAGATATGTATACATTCTATGCAGCACTGTGCAGTACTACCACAGGCTGTGACAGTCTGCATAAATAACTGTACAGATAAGTGGTAGTCTATGGTAGTCTGTGACAGTCCAAATAAATAACTGTAAAAATAAGCTACAGAGCTTTGCAGAGCTTTGCATATTGCCACAGTCTTCTGGTAGTCTATGGTAGTCTATGGTAGTCTATGGTAGTCTATGGTAGTCCATGGTAGTCCATGGTGGTCTATGGTAGTCCATGGTAGTCTATTATGGTAATCCATGGTAGTCCATGGTAGTCTATGGTAGTCCATGGTAGTCTATGGTAGTCCATGCATCAGCAAAGTGTCAACTGCCACTTTTGGCAGCTTTCGCTTTCGCACGGTTGCCATGACTGCTTCGGCTTTCGTGCAGCCTGCTATTGTTGCTTCAGCTATCACATGGGCTGCTACAGTCGCTTTCAGACATGTGAGTTGCAGTTGGACTTTTGTGTGTGGAGTCCGGACAGTGACTTCTTCGCAAAGTCTACATTCCCACAGTCCTACTACCTCTCATGGCGTCCACATCCAGTGTGACGCTGATGCTGGCCTCGACCACACCATTATTGTTCACACCTGCTGCTGAGTGTGCAGCATGTGCTCATGGGAATCGAGAGAGGTAAGTGATTGCATGCATGCAACCTCAACACACTAAATTTAGTTACTTTGACAGCCTTCAAAACCACCGCCTTTTGAACATTCGCAGCTGAGTCTGCTTTGTTGCCCTCCCCCTCCTACACACCAGCTGTCTCCCAACACCCAACATCACAGCAACACCTAGTAGCGCGTCATGCTGGAGGATACTGCAAACGCCGAACAGCATGATTGGCTCCTGCCACTCCAGCGCCCAATCCTCATACCATTGGCCTTCCGACGGCCACGCCACTTTCCCCACATGCCTCCACCCCCCATTGTCCCAGAGCCATTTGTTGACATTTTATCAAGGGTCCTCCCCCTGCCATCACCAAATCTGAAAAGGCGCATCAAGGTAGTGGACTTGGATGCGCCGTTTGACCAGGAAGCGTTCCAGTTATATGAAGCTGAGCGCTTCTACTGGTATGGGACAGGACCCACTGTCGAATCAGATGATCAGGTAAGATCATGTTTTTGTCACATAGTAGGGACTCCGATGCATGCTCGTTTACATGCATATAGGGAATTCAAGTCAGAGGCAGTGGTTGCGAGAGGTGCCAGATGCATGCGTTGAATAAGAAAATGAGTTAAAAAATAGTTTCATGTGCATGATAGTCAATATACTTATTGACGAAGTATTGGCTGAAAGCATCAAGCATATCCGTGTACTTAAAACCTCTCAGCAGGTATTCCTCTCCAGCAACCCCAACAAGATGAGCCACACGCAGAATAGAATCAATATGAATAACTGATGTTGAACGTTTGCCATGTCTGAGAAAATTGGGTTCAACACGCCACATCCCCATTTCAGGACAGGGTTCATCACCAACAGCTGAGAACCAAGCGACCCAGGCACACGAGTAAAAATTGCCACCATGCTTGATTTTGAAGAAAAGCAGGACTTGCGCGACATGTAGACCATGGAATCCAGGTAAATTTTGATCATGGACCACATAGACACAGTCACGGTGCTTGGCGCCCTTGCGCCATGAAGCACTTGACCATATGCGTTCACGATACATGCCACCTGTCCCTGAAATGTCACTAGGTGTGTGATATATTGCAATTGCTGAGGGATAGACATAGATCTTCCCTTCATATGTTGGACATTGATTGAGCGGTACATCCTTAAGCAGATTCTGCAAGTCGGGATGGTCACATTCATAAAGGAATTGAGAGACATCTTCACAAGTGAAGGTATCTCCAAGAAGTCAACAAGTTTGTTGAAGTCGCATGGATATGAATGAACTATTACTATCAATAATGTACGGATATATCATTGGTGACGTCTCACCTGGTGTCCGGGCCAGTAAAACCTCCCCAGCGATCTCTTGATGCTCCACTGCTCCACCTTCATCATCTTCATCATGAATGTTCTGAATTTCTGCAGCTAGATGTTGTGGAATATCTATGCAGCCTTGGAAGATTGAATTGCGCAACATCCCTCGTGCAGTGAAGTTAACACAAGCAGCTGCCAATTCATCATTACATTGGTTGGCGAGAAGAATCTGGGGTAACGGCTCATTACGATTGCTGCACTGATATGGGTCCTTTGCAGCATCTTTATGCTTCGACTCTGTAATGGATGAGCAAAGCCCATTGGGTGCGCCAAATGCGATTATGAGATCGCGGTAATGTGTGAGTGCATGTTGGCGGGGCAGGTTGAAGCCAGTAGGTCGTACCCCCTCCTTTCGGAATATTTCCCAATCTTCATGGAATTTTGCAAGGCACTCATCCAATTTGTTCAAATCATCGTCATCAATAACATCTTGTCGGACATGATAACAGAACTCTAAAAAGTAGCAGATTGCTCAAACCATTTGGCTTGGTATGAGCCCATGTATGGCCAGTAGATAAATCTAATTAATGCTTGATTGTCATACTAAGTAGTTTGATTAAAGCACACACCTTCATAAGTGCTTTAGAGTCCTTGCCTGTCCATTGTTTGAAGCCGCGCCCTGCTTTGAACCTCCTAAGATCATGAAAGAGAGGTGCGGCTGCAAGACTAGTAATATAATCAGTATGCTATTCACTTGTAGATGGCATACTAGATGCCTACCGCCGGTCAATCTCGGCCAAGACTTGAACCGATTTACCTTCATGCTTCTTTTGTACATAGTCTTCAACCCAGGTCACGAGATGATCTTTAAACACTCCTTTGACAAGTTGATGGAGGATGTCGAGAGAAAGTTGCTCGTGTATATTGCCACGTGGGAAGCTGGCAGTGAACGGCTATCATCAACAACTTTAAGTTGAACACTGGAACATAAACATGAAAATTTTACCAAAATCCCATCTACAATCCTGTAGTCATCCCAAAGTTGTTTTGTCAAGAGGGTTTGTTGAAGATGCTCTGTCAATTCATGTGTCCAAAAACCACGCGGGCCATCCAAATCATCTCTCTTTGCTGTGTTAGTCCCTGGATTGACA
Organism: Amanita fuliginea; assembly: GCA_023014435.1. Lineage (NCBI taxonomy): Eukaryota > Fungi > Basidiomycota > Agaricomycetes > Agaricales > Amanitaceae > Amanita > Amanita fuliginea. The sequence goes on along the minus strand of JAEBUQ010000011.1, from coordinate 2,464,023 downwards.
CCAACTTTAGGTATACAAACTTTGAGCACCATCCCTGAACAATGCATGAGAGCAAGACCTGCTCTGGGTAGTCTCCTATATAAGGTCCAAGGCTGAATATTACTCAACAGTAATGACCGTCAGTGAACCGCATAACTTGATACGTTTCCATTGCTGGTCTGAGCGACTTGAAAATCTCTCTGGGAGAGGCATGAAAGAGTGCGCATTGAAAGCACCTAAACTCTTCGCTATCATCATGTTCTTGATCCGCTAGAGGTTGTCATTTCAAGGGTTTAAATTCCTGTCAATAACAAAAACTCACCTTTTGCAATTGTCAGAAAAGCACAAAATGTCATGCCTTGCGATGTGCACAACGAATGTTGTTATGGATGAGCCCATTCGAAACATACAGGGGATAATATTTGTTTTGACCAGTAGCGATGGATACAGTTGTTTTGTTGCTTCTGGATATCACTGGACACAACGTTATTCCATTGTTGTTTTTGTTCTCCATGAGTACGTCCTGCTGAACGTTAAGTTAAATGTAAATGCAGGTAATAAAGCGCTCACAGCCTGTTCCCATGCCCAAGTTCCTGACATGAAGTTCTTATAACGTCGCTTGCCTGTTCGACAATCATATACTTGCTTTGGCGTGAAATCCATCTCACTTGCAAAATCCCTATTTGATAGCTGGTATTTGAGAATTTCGAGTGGATCTCTGAAATGAACGTCGTAAGTAGCATGTTTCCAAGGTGTTTTGTCACCCTCAGCTATTTCTCCATCATATGATAAAGCGAATGATTGCCAGGGGACGTCTGCGAGCTTGATGGCATCAATAGTTGCAAGGAGATTGTCACAATCAGCAAACGGCAGATCGGCATCAGATGAGCTTGCCATGAGTTGCATTAGCACAGTAATGTGCAACTGGGGCATCTGCGTTTGCTTGTAAAGGAGTTCTGCAAGCTCAAAATGATATCGAGACTGAAATGGTGAATAGTCGTCAGGTGGTGGATCATCCCATGGAGGTGGAAGGGATCCATCTGGAAGGAAAGTACCATCACGATCACAAGGACAGCCTAATTAAAGTGAGTAAATTTGTTGGTTATTTGTCTTTAAATTCACCGTTAACTCTTGGATGAATTTTGATATCTTCATGTTCAACCTGTCTGCATTGTGCAGGAGAAGTAGGCCTCGATAACACTCCTCCCCAATCATCATCGCTGTCAGCGTTTCCAAACCCTTCAAAATCAAGATGTGATGGTGATGAAGTGCGGTGCGCTGAGGGAGAGCGGTGTGCTGAAAAAGAGCGCGCTGAAGGAGAGTGGTGCGCTGAAGGAGAGCGCACTGAAGGAGAGCGTGCGCCTGAGTCTGGCACACAAGGAGAGGGTGAACGTGCGCCACCATGCTGCAACCTCAAACGGTCCTCTCAGTAATGGATATGCATATGACATTTGATTCCTGTTGTATTTACAAAAGTCTTGCCGCATTTTCGTGGACAGGGAAGATATCATGGCTTAAATATTCGAGGGGCACGCTGGAGGTTTGGAGCCATATAGCCTAGGCCTCAAACTTTGACTCTAGTAGGGAAGGGAGTTGAAGTGACTGATGCAATGTGACATGTTGGACTTACGCAGGTGAGGTGATTTATGCGCATATATTTGAAGCAGTCCTTCTTCATCCGACTCTTCCCTCTGTCCCTTGATCATGCCTCCAAAAATGCCCTTCCTCTCCTTGCCCTCCCACATCGTTACTCGACCCAACAACAAGGACAAGCGGCCTGGGCTTGTCGACCTTCCAGAACATCAGCGCCGTGGTGCCAATGAGGTAGCACTGTCCCGTCAGGAAGCTGAAGAACAAGCCAGAAAAGAAAAAAAAGAACGCACCAAGAACTTGCAAATGGCTGCTGATCTTGAAGACAGCTATGTTCATGAAGATAGGCGACAAGAAGAGCGGCGCATTGCAGATTGAGCGGCTGCTGCCGAAACACGTAAAATGGCTTGGCAGGCACATAAGGCACTCGATTGTTTACCTGCTAGAAAAGGTTTGTTGATATTTATTGTACGCATGTCTATATCAAACTCACCACAGGACCTACAGATAATGTCGAGCACATGGAGAGTGCCGACTTGGACTCTGACCATATCTGTAAGCATCTACTTGTCACTAAATAAATAAACCCAAAAATCGTCAAATAGCGAGAAAATCAGATAGCAATAAAAGGGAAAGGTCCAGGAGACTGACGATTGAAAAGCGCACCTACACCATTGACTTTGAAGAATCAGGCGCTGAATCTCAGCAAGCACAAAAGAGGGGGAAAACAGATAAGCGTATCTATCAAACATCAGGCTTGTATTAACTCACTGACACATATTGAAGGTAATGACAGTCATGGATCGGAGTATGAGTGTTACGACCTTATGATTTTATGGCGATTATTCTATATTTTTATCTATTTTCCTTGGGGCTCTACGACGACTTCTCTGAATATGGGCAACGACTCCCACCCCTAACGGGATACTCCGAGGGCTTAGATCAGCAAGTGGCTGTACCGCGGCATATGGGGTTATAGGGGCTAAGACTCTGGGCAAGTCCGGGTGGTTCTAGATGGTAGGCCTAGGTCTTGTCGCTGCGCAGTCTGTGCGCACAGACCAGGCGTTGGGGTATATAAGGAGGGTGTCTTGTAGGTACGAGTCTCTAAGACTCTAGATAGTTTCCTCCTACCAGGTTACTACTCTATTGTGTTTTCTTATATCTTTCTATTCTATCACTCTTTCACGAGGCTTGTGGTTGTGGTGGGATTTGTCCTAACAAAACCGGCCAGACGTGCAGTGCAAAAGCGACGCAGGGCGGTGAGCGAAGGGTCGGAGGCCGAACACCCGGCAAAAAAGACAAAGCCGGCCAGGGCAAGAGCGGAGCCAGTCCGCAGTAGGCATCTTGAGCCCCCCTGTAGGCGGTGCGTTCGGCGGGGGGAACCATGTTATGAAAGGGAGAATGGGAGAGGCGCATGTTGGGGCTGCGGAAAGGTCAAAATGAGGTGCGACCAGCAAGACATTGATGCCGGCAACACCACAGATGCCGGCAACATGTCCACAGCACCTGCCCGGCCACGTAAACAACCGGCAAGGGCTATAAAGAGCAAAGCGTTCCTGTCAGATACTGACTCAGACGCTTTGAGGCTCTCAGCAGTGCGAGTGATACGCCCAGCCAGGGCCAAAGCTCCAGCAGAGGCGGCGGCCACCAAGAAAACTTGACTGGCCAAGGAAAAACGACCAGCACCAGTCGAAGCATCGACGTCAATGGCCGTCGCCAATGATGCGCTGGCTTACTCCTGGCGTGAAAAGGGGAAGTGGAAGGCCGGTGGAGATTTATCTCATCGGCTCGCCATGCTGGAGGCGAGAATGGATGCTGGGCCGGACGTATCCCAGGAAAGGGCCAAACAGCTGGAGGAATGAATGACGCGACTGGAGAATATGGTGGAGGATTGGAATAAGCGTTTGGAGGAAGCAGTTGAAAGCCAGCATGAGCTATGGTGGAACATGCACGACTTGAGTAAGTGGGGCTTGGCAAGTGAAGACCAAGTCAAGAAAATGGCAACATACTTACAATGTGCTGGCCCGAGGTGGAGCGAAGGCTCAATGATGCTCAACGAGGTGGCCGAGTATTTGGGAATCCGGCCACATGATCTGCTGGCCAACGACGGCCTCGAGACCACACCAGTCACAGTGGCTGAACCACTGGGGTCAGCCGATGACACCCAACAGGGGGCAGCACCAGCGGCAGAAGCATCACCGGCCACACCAGCGGTGGCCACACATGGTCCAATGGAGGAAGATGGTCGCACGGACACGGCCACACATGATGTGCCAGCCACATGCTCACCGGTTCCAGCAGCATCCAGGGCCGAACCATCAAGCGTCAAGCTGGCCGAAGGTATGGCCACGGAAATTCCAACAGGTGAAGACATAGCGACAGGGCCAGCCACCATTATACCACCGGCTGAAGACATTGCAGTCACAGCACTGGCTGAAGCCACAGCAATCATGGCACCACCTGCAGACACGCCAGCTGAAGACACACCGGCCATAATTGAGACGACGGCCACGGATGACATGCTGGCCACGAATGACAAGCCGGCCATGTCAAACATCCCAGCCTTCGACACGGCAGCAACGGCAAATGCAGCTGGGCCTACTCTGAACCTTATTCCCCCCACCCCACAAACATCACAGGACAGGGTTCAGCTGCCAGCCCCAGTTGCAGTTCTGCCCGCAGTCAACTTTATGCCGACATTGTTGGCTATGTCACCACTGGCCGTGGAACTTTGCCGGTCGCCTCGCCTAAGCCCCCGACCACCATCACGCAGTCAAACCCCCAGTTCTTCGAAGCCCCAATCCCGCCGCACAACTCCTAGCCCCCATCCGATGGTCAGACGTAGCGAAAATGCTGGGTAGAGCACCCGTCTGTTTTTTTTTTTGCATTTTGGACACATATATATACTTTGGACATGTATATATATAAATATAATTTTGCACAGTTTTTTGCTGTTCGTGTGGTTGGTGATGGTGGGATGATTCATGAAAAAATGTGGCTGACAGTTCCAATGCGGCCAGTGTTAGGTTGAAAAATGTGGCCGACAACTCCCATCTGGCCGGTATTAGATTGAAAAACGTGGCCAACAGTACCCATGTGACTGGTGTTAGGTTAGTAGTGCCTTGGCCGATATTGTCATTGGTGACATCGGTATCAATCATAGCTGGTTCAAAACTGGCCGCAGGATAGATGCGTTGCATGAATGTATTCTATCTACCTCGTATCTACTGTGAAGAAGGCTTGAGGATATTCTCCATACAGTCTTTTAAGCTCAAGAAGGCCTTGTGGGCCTTGTCATTGGCCTTTAGTTTTTTGTACTCAGCCATATATAGCCAGTGCAAAGCATCTTTATATGATAGCCCTAGCCGGGCTTGCAATGCCTTCACCTCAGCATGTAGACTTAACAACTCTCAATCGGTCAATGGCTAAAACATAAGAGTCTGTCTGAAGCATGTGAAGAAAAACGCACACTTACAGGATTGGGAGGCATCATCAGATCGCCACCGCCCATGGTCAAATAGGGAATATCAAGGTTATTCCTAGACTGATATTGCATTAATCACGGCTGGCCAGTGCCGGTATAATACAAATGGGACAGGCTTACCCCGCCTGTTGTGTGTTCAACGCCAAACCCAAGCTTCATTCAATATCCATCCATGGCTTGGTGGGTGGCCGGCAGTACAAAGTTCGGAACAATATACTGCCTGCCGAGGTGATCAGTCACCAGGATAAATCCATCTGGTATCGATAAGCCCTCTTGCGATGGACCGGCTGGAGAGTTTGAGTTTGACATTGATCAATTGATTTATGAATGATCCTGAAATGATTGCAAACAAGATTGAGATGTATTTGTATGTATTTATACATATCATGTGCAGGTTGCTTTTTTTCATTTGTCCTTTCATCCTTCCATTCACGAAGTCCATCCAGCCGGCGCCTGAACTCCATCACCCATCATGTCTACCATAACAGAAATCATGGCTGCCATAAAAAGGATTGATGCGGCCATTCGTGCCGGACTGGAGGAATGGGACATCTTAGCTGTAATGACTGAAAATAAGAGCGAGCTAGTAAGTACTTCACAATGGAAGTAAACTGATTAATTAAGTTACTTAGGGCTGACTATTCAAAATTGTCCAGAACGCGTCGGTTGAAACAGCAGCAGTGTTTGCCGAGCCATGCTTTTTGTGGCCATTCTGTATGGCTTGGATGAAATCAGACCAAACAGGTGACGACGAATTTATCGGGCAGCAACACACAGAATTGGTGAAGTGGGACCAAGAGCGACAACAGGGGAGCGGGATACCAGCAGGGCATGCCGATGTACCCGCATCGGCTAGCAAGGAATCACACGATCCCCCTGTCAGACGGAAACTGGCCAAGCTGCGAAAGCGACCTATAGTGAGCAGAGAGTCGGACGCAGAGCTCCCACCTGAAAAGCCGGCCAGGCCGACTATGCCAAAAACAGAGCTGCTCCGTGGTAGGCGTCTTGAGGCCCCTTGCACAAGGTGCATTCGCTGGGGCGAATTGTGCTACGAAAGAGAGAATGGAAGGGGGGCATGTTGGGGATGTGGGAAAGCGAAGATAAGGTGTGACCGGCCACACGACAATGGCAACACGACCGATGCCGGCATCACATCGAGTGCACCAGCCCAGCCACAATCCGCCTGGCCACGTAAACACCTCGCAGAAGCAATGCAGAGCGACTCTTCAGCGGCTGTGGTAAGCCCGGTCTCCCTAACAGTGGTGCCAGCCACAAAGGACACTTGACCGACAAAAAGAAGACGACCGGCACCAGCTGAGGCATTGACATTGGTCGCCTTTGATGGGCCGCCATCCTCCTGGCGCGAGAAGGGCATCTGGAAGGCCGACAAAGTTGATCTGTCCCGTCGGCTTAGTAGCCTGGAGGATAAAATGGAAATTTATTCCTTCGTGTCAGGAATATCAGAGGAAAGTCTTGAATGCATGGAGGGGCAGATGACTCGACTTGAGAGCCAAGTCAAGGATTTCGGCCAGCTTCTAGAGGAGTCTCTAGAAAATCAGCAGGAGCAAAGGGGGAGCTTGCTTGGCTTGGCTAAGTGGAGTGAGGCATGTGAAGATCACATCAACCAGGTGTCAAGATATTTGCACCAGGGCAGCCAGCAATGGATCGAGACCAGTGCGAAGGCAAAGGAGGTGGCGCATTTCTTGGGCATGGACACGCGGCGTCTGGTCCTATACGACGGTCAGGCAGCATCAGTGACCAATTTGAGGCCATCACTGGACAATACTATGGCCACACAGGAGGGCTCACCCGCCGCTCTAGCCGCATTGGGCACGCAATTAACAATGGCCGCGCAACTCATACCGGCCATGCAAGTTGCACCGGCCGCGGTCACTGTTAGGACGGATCCCACCACAACCACAAGCCTCGTGAAAGAGTGATAGAATAAAGAGATAAAGAAAACACAATAGACTAGTAACCTGGTAGGAGGAAACTATCTAGAGTCTTAGAGACTCATACCTACAAGACACCCTCCTTATATACCCCAACGCCTGGTCTGTGCGCACAGACTGCGCAGCCGCTAGGCTGTGCACGTGCAGCTACAAGACCTAGGCCTACCATCTAGAACCGCCTGGACTTGCCCAGAGTCTTAGCCCCTATAACCCCATATGCCGCAGTACAGCCACTTGCTGATCTAAGTCTTCGGAGTATCCCGTTAGGGGTGGGAGTCATTGCCTATATCCAGAGAAGTGTCGATAAAGCCCCAAGGAAAATAGATAAAAATATGGAAAAATCCCGTAAAAATCGTTAGGTCGTAACATAGCCCTCTCCTCAAGACTTCACGTCCCGGGAAGTTGATGCTATGGGTTGTGCCATAGGGGAATGAAGCGCAGGTTTAACCAGCCTGCCACACTCAAGGTCTCTTGAGAACGCCCCTTCCGTGTCTGTTTCCGCGTATATGTCCCGCCTGTCCCCCTTCCAACGTTGCCAGTTCCGTTTGAGCTTTTCAAGGTACTCTCGCTCGAATTTGCCGTCTTCCCATCCAAATAATCGCTTGGGTGCGCGCGTGTCCGTATGATTTTGCCACTTGTGATAATGTAAGTCCCGTGTGTTGACCAGGCGTCGTGGTGCAGCGGGATTGGCCTTATGGAATTTTTGAACCTCCTTCTTAGCGTTTTCGAGGTTTTCCGCGGGTTCCCAAGTGGAGTCTTCTACAGGATAGTTTTTCCATTTGACCAGGTACTCCAATCTTCCACCGCCGCATCCACTTACTCGGCTGTCCATTACTTCTTCCACCTCATACTCATCATCGGAGGACTCCTCAACCATCTGCGCTTCTTGTTTTTGCGCAATTTTTTCCTTTTGGTTGGGAAATCCGGGTTCTTTGTATGGTTTCAGGAGAACCTCGTTGAACACATTATAGACTTTCCAGGAGGCTGGGACCTTCAACCGATACGCCGACTCGCCCACCTTCTTGACCACTTCCAAGGGACCCACAAACTTGCCGTCTAGCTTCTTGGTTGCGCGAATGACGGGTAAATTTTCCGTGATAAGGTAGACCCTGTCACCAGGCTTATATTGCTGAGCCTGAGACTTGCCTGCGTTGTACCGCGTTTTCATTATCGTCGCTGTTTTTTCCAATGCCGCGCGCACCTGGGAATGGACATCTTTCAATTCGTCTACCAGCATTTCAACCGCTACCACTTTGGGTTTGTACGTGGGACTAAGACCTTTATGTGGGTGACGTCCATAATTCATGAAGAACGGCAAGAATCCAGTAGAGGCGTGTACTCGGTCGTTGTGGCAGAATTGCGCCACAGCTAGCCAGTCGCTCCAGTTGTCCTGCCTCTGGTTGACAAACATCGTTAGGAATTCCTTAACTTCCTGGTTAACACATTCCGTTTGTCCATCAGTTTGCGGGTGATATGCAGTTGATCGGTTGGGTTTGATTCCCAGCATGCCATATAGATCGTCCATGAATTTTGATGCGAACTGAGGTCCTCGATCACTGATGACCTTGCGCGGCAATCCATGGTCCCTGAACACGTTGTCTCTCATCAGGACTGCTACCCCTTGTGACGTAATGGACGACGTAGTTGGCAGGAAATACGCCTTCTTAGTAAAGCCATCTACTACCACCATAATCATGTCGTTTCCTTTGGATTCTGGGAGTGGTCCCATTAAGTCCACCGAGATAACTTCCCATGGTTCCTGAGGTACCTCATTCGGTACAAGTGGTGCGGCCCTTGGCTGTCGATCCGGCTTGGCATGCTGACAGGTTTCACATCCTGCGATATATTCCTCAACGTCCCGGCGCATATTTGGCCACCAGTAGTCGTGGGTTAGCTGTTCTACTGTTTTGGCAATCCCTGAATGTCCCCATGAATGGTGAATTTGGATAATCTCCCCTTGAATTTGTTTGACAGCTGGTACATACATGCGGCCCTTCCACTCCACTAATCCTTTATCCACCTTGAAATCCCCGTTGCCTTCCTCTAGACCCTTTATGATCTGCTTCTCCCACTGGCGCTTTGGAATCTTCTTGATGCGATCCACAATCTCCTCTAGTGCCCTATCGTCGTCGAAAATTCGGACAAACAAGTGTTCCTTTAACAAGATAACACCCTCGTTGTCGTTTTGTCCTCATTCATGACCTGCTCATCGCGATAATAGATCTGCCTTGGAGTTGGACTTTTCCGACTGATGTTTAATGACAAAGTTATATTCCTGTAAGTCTGTCACCCAACGCGCTTGACGCCGGTTAAGATTCTGTGGTTTTCAGAAATACGTGAGGTTTTGATGATCTGTTAAGACCTCCACTATCTCCTTAGTGCCCTTAAGGTAGTGAGACCATTCATAGAAGGCATGCATAACCGCCAACATTTCCTTATCATAAATCTCATAATTCCGTTCTGCATTGTTAAGCGACTTTGAAATGAATGCTACCGGTCGCCACAGGTTGTCTTGTCCTTGCTGAGACAGAATTCCACCAATTGCAAAATCAGACGCATCAACTTCTACCCAAAATTGACCCTCATCATCTGGAATTTTCAAAGTCACCTCCCTCGCCACAAGGTCTTTCAGTCCCTGAAAGGCCGCAGTTTCAAGCTCCGTCCACAACCAATCGACCTTGCCAGTCAAACAGGTGAGAGGTTTTGCTACACGCGCAAAACCCTCCACAAAGCGACGATAAAAATTAATAAAGCCTAAGAATTGCTGGAGCTCTCATTTAGAGGTCGGGGTGGGCCATTCCGCGAGCGCTTTGACTTTACCCTGTTCCATTTTGATCGAATCTTGACTAATCACAAGTCCCAAGAAATCAATTTGCAGCTGATCAAACCAACACTTTTCTGGCTTTAATGATAATTTGTGCTCCTCTAGTTTTGCCAGAATATGGTTGACATGATGAGTATGATCCTGCTGATTGTTGGAAAAGACCAGGATATCATCCATGTAGATAACCACCCATCCTTCAGCGATTTCAACGTGGAAGATATCGTTCATCATGGTCTGGAATGTGGCCGGCGAATTTGTGAGGCCGAAGAACATGACCAAAGGTTCAAACAGCCCCCTATTCGTTTGGAATGCCGCCTTCCACTCGTCACCCTCCTTGATTCTGACATTGTTATATCCCCAACGAATATCCATCTTAGAGAATATTCGCGCCTTGGACAACTTGTCCACCAGTTCACCGATAAGAGGAAGCGGATAGTGGTTTTTAATTGTCATTTCGTTGAGCCGCCGGTAATCCTGCACAGGTCGTAGTTTTCCATCCTTCTTTTTGACAAAGAAGAAAGGCGAAGCCATAGGGACTTGCTAGGTTGAATGCACCCTGACTCCAGATTTTCCTTGAGAAACTCATCCAATTGAGCTTGTTCTTCGTGGTTGAGGGGATAGATCTTGCAATCCACAGCCTTGGACCCTGGGATGAGTTCGATGGCATGGTCCCATGGACGTCTCGGTGGTAGTTCATCAAAAGTTTCTCTTTCAAACACCTTTCGATGACCTAGATAGTGCTTAGGGACGACTTCTTCCAAAGTACATTTGGCTGCTGCACCAGCTTCCCTCACCGCAATGTCTGTTGCCACTGATCAAATCTGAAGCTCAGGTTCGCTGATATGCACAGCCAGCAACCGCTCCCCTGTCTCCAAGGGTTGCATTGGGTTGACTTCCTGTTCGGGTTCCGCTACCTCTGATCGATCCCAACATGTCCCTGGACAGCGACTAAAGCGGACCTCCTGTTTCTTCCAGTCCATCGCCGGATTGTGATGCTGTAACCAATCGTGTCCCAGAAATAGATCCGTTTTCCCTAGTCGGGCCACTCCACATTCCACAATTTCTTCATGATCCCCGATGCGTAGTTTGAATTGTACCATATATTCCAAACTTCCCATCACATTGCGGGTACCGTCTGCGTTGTAAACTGCCATAGGCCTCAACATTTTTTGTTTATTTAGTTTGTATCGTTCCACAAACTCGTCATTGATACAGGACCCTGTACATCCGGAATCTACCAATGCGGTAACGTTAATCGTGCGACCCGTGTCCATTGTGGTAATTACGCCTTTCAAATTCATTTCTTGCTTCCCTGAAGCTTTCACCAATTGTCCTCGCAGTTGTAGCAGATTCCATAGTGCCTCCTCCTCTGGTAAAGCGTTCAAATCCCTCACAAGGTCCTCATCGACTTGATGAGTCTTTTTGTTGTGAACCCATTCCTTTAAACACCGCACTGCGGTCATTCTTTCCTGCTGCCATATCCGTCTCAGGACCCATGCTGGAGTCCAAGTCCTAATTCGTGGTTTTGCACTCACACTCAGATTCCGAATACGATGAACAAAAGTTGAACATTCATATAACAAATCCAGAATACTAATACACGAGTCGGTGTGTACTACTGAGTCCTTTTTTGTCAATAGCGCTGAGCGCTCGCCTATTGACCCTCGCCAAAACCCTTCTCCTTCCCGTACTCCTTCCACATCTCCTCCGTGAGATCTTCGACCCTCAGTTCCCTAATCTGTCCCTTGCCCTTGTCCTGTGCTTTAGCCCTTTTTGGCTCTGGACAATCCTTTGCCCAGTGTCCCATATTTCCGCAATTAAAACAAGCACCCTTTGCGCGCTTTGTTTTATCTATGTCCATAGCGTTTGGGTCCCTTGTTGATTTGGATCCCGAGGGCGCACAATACTGGAATTGGTTGGGCTTGGAGTCTTTTGCAACCGGTTTCTCCTTATAACCGTTGTTGCTTCGACTAGTTCCATAGGCCTCATTTGCCTTCCGATATGCGCATGCCAATTCGATTGCCCTTTTCTGAGTCTGATCCAAGGTAGCGTCCTCTGGCAGATTCCCATATCGAATGAGATCTCACCCCAACGCAGGGTGGATGTGTCCCAAAAAGTGCGCTAGCAGCGCCCGATCATCCCAATTAACTAATGGCTTCAAAGCATTGAACTTGATGATATAATCTTCAACCGGTTGGGTTCCTTGCTTAAGTACTAGGATTGCATCGGTAGCCTTTTCCCTGGTCTCCGTAGACATGAAGAAATGATGCATTTCCTCCTTGAACCCTGTCCACGTTGTAAAGGGGTACTGATTCCTCAAGGGTCGTTGTAATAAGGTGGGCGGTTCCATTAAATGATTGTATCGCCCAGTATTCAGCTCTTCCCATGTGAGACCGGGTGTCCAAAACAGTGATGCGTTGTCCATTTTATCCTGGTATTCCTGATCCGCCTCCAACGCTTGTTTAAGCTGTACTCCCGCCCAATCCCCTGCTCTGTTGTCTTTGCCTTTCTGGATTCAGTACAGACACAGCAAAATTTTCCGGTCAGCTCGTGTTTCCCTAGCCAATCGGAAGTAGATCTCCATCTGCCTCAACCATCCATCGACCATGCGGGGATCTCCTTCGTAATGATCTGGCATCTCGGCCTTCGTGAGAGGTTGCGGTTCCGGTCTTGGATTAGCGCGATTGTACTCGTTGATTAAATCGGCGATGGCTCCACCAATCGCTGACTGTTACAAGCTCACGCTCCTAACACAAACCCACAAGCCTCGCAGAGAAGGGATAGAAGGAGAGGGGGAAGAGAATGTATTAAGACTACAATAAACAGTAACCTAGGCCCATATACAGAGCGTAAGATAAACCATCTAGAATCTAAAGAGACTCCAACTATCTACCAAGGTCCTTATATACTCCTCCTAGTAGACCCCTAGCCACCATGTCCCACCGGCACTCCCACAGCCGCAACCACCTTAACTCCTGCCTTGCTGTGCATCCTATTGTATCCATGCTTCTTGGGCGCTGCTGCCTGTCAACCGTTTAATAGACCAGGCCTGGCCCATTCCCATGATGTCCGGACTTCCCACAGACTGTCCTAGGCTTCCATTATAGGATGCGCTACCTCCCAGGCTTCCCACGATCCCCATAGGTGTGTCTCCTGCCATATCGAGCATTGGTATCCTCCTGATGACTTGACCTGATGATGCACTGATGCACTGATGCGTTGTGTGATTCCGAGGCGCCATCATGCAGGGTTGATCCTCCCTTCCTATTATATCCTTGGCTGGCCCCGCCAACCGCCGTCCTGTCCTCCAGTGAGCGCTCCCATGTGCTAACCCACGCGAAGTGTTCCCAGAGTCTTCCTAAGGTCCCAGACCTTGTGCCAATGATGCAGAGTGATGCCTGATCACCCAATGAATAAAACCGAAAATTAGATGCTAGGATCGGTTCCTAACACTGACGCAGTGTCCAACCGTTGCTCGTTTTGTAGTATGACCATGTTCTCATGTGCATGTAAGGCAGCTTGATCTGCGTTAGCAGCCGGCGGAGGAATATCTGGACTGTTTTGCAGGTTATTCCACCCCCATATGCCGTGCAATAGACGAGTGACCATGTTAGCCGTATATTGGAAGGCTCCTACCCGCATATGACCTGCTCCTTGTGTGACCAAGATCGCCATGCGATCCCATCCCATTTCTCCCCATGGAGTGGCGATAACGTGAAGGCAGCCCCTCCTTCCGTATGTAGACCTCAAAATGATCCGAACCTCGGTGTTTCATAGTTCCGAGTCCCACTCCATAATTTCTTGTATTTGGGGATACTTTGGCCACTCGTATTCAGACCAGTATTGTTGTTGGATTAAATGCAGATAACAGTAACCCGGCATTGATGGATTAACTGTCCCTATTACACTGGCTGGCCTGGGGTATGGATATGGTACATCAACCTCTCTTCCCACTGTGCGTCGCCACTGATCTATCTCCATTCGCTTGTGGTCCAGTTCTCCCTGGTTGGGTATAGTGGGAACCGTTGCTATCCAGTCCTCGACTCGCTGTACCGGTCCGCCCCACCACGTCATATCTGCTCCCTGCATTCGGGTCTTAGCTTTACTAGGACCCGCCGCTTTTGCAATGACCTGCGCATACGATCCTTTGGTGACAGTGACCAATGATGGGTTCTTGGAAGGCCCTTGAATGAAGGAGGAAATTGTGGGCGTGGGTGATCGTTTAAGTTTAGACTTCCCATGGCCTTCGAATTCCGCCTGGAGCCAATGGTCTGGGAGACGTTCCAACCGTATTAACTCCTCCCACGTATAGATTTTGTCATCAAATTCTCTGATGGCCGACTCCTCAATTACATGGAACCTTCGGGGATCCAAATTATCTTGTAGTGCGAACCGGACCGTTAGATCCCTAAATTTGGGGTCCCAGCTGAGGATATCCATGACGCGGGGCCATCGCGGCCAACAGAACTTATCATGATATTCTTGTTTGAATAGGACCATATAGCATAGCCCATCCTCGTGCCAAGGGTATTTCTTTCCTTTGCCCTTTGCAGCTGGCCCTGGCATCACCGCCCGTCTGCATGGTACATTTTCCCTCCACGCGTTTAACCTTTTGGCATGATCCCTGAGGGTCTCGTCCCCTCCGCATTCATCCAGTAGTTTTTCCAGCTTGATCTCTCCAAGTTCATGGAACACGTCATTGACGTAGGTCATTCCATTTGCCAAAGATGGAGTTGGCGTCCCTGCTCCTGCTTTCCTGGATGTGTGCGTACGCATGTATGGGTTGTATCAAAGCCCCTGGCGACGCTGTTCAGCCTCCTCTCGCCTTTGTGCCTTCCCCAAGAAGGTGCCCTTGATATTTCCATTTAGGGCATGCATCAAGGCATTCCAGTCCTGATGTGACATCTTCATTCCTTTGTTGAAATACAGAGTCCGCGCCCCTGCTTCATAATCTATTGCGGCAACGTCGATATGATATTTTTCGAGCACCTTAGCCGCATCTTCTACCACAAGGAGATACCTATTGTAAGGTACCACCAAAATTGCTTTAACGCCTGCGTTATCGGGCCATCCTCCATATGCCTTTTCAATTAGACCCACCAGGGTCCCTTTATCTCGGCGTGCCCTGAGCAAGGCCTTGTCTAGACGCCGTTGCTCCAGAAGGGCTTGCCAAGCCTCTTCTTGTTCGCGGATCTGCTCCGCCTCCTTGATCTTGAGCTCGTTCACGATCCTTTGTCGTTGGCGAGCCACCACTGCTTTTAGATATTTGCGCCATAGCCGGATGTGGTTATCGTGGCGCCTGATGACCGAGTCACCAATAAATGCTGCCGGTCTCAATTGAACCGGCTCGAGAGCTGCTGCCCAGTCCGCTTCGAAGATCTGACCGATCTCTTCTAGTGTCGCATGGGTGTAGGGTAAAATGTAACTGAACAATTGTGCCATTGTTCCCAAAATAGATTTTCAACTGAGCCAAGTACTCCTTGTTAGGACGGATCCCACCACAACCACAAGCCTCGTGAAAAGATGATAAGATAGAAAGAGTAATGAAAACACAGTAGACTAGTGACCTGGTAAGAGGAAACTATCTAGAGTCTTAGAGACTCGTACCTACAAGACACCCTCCTTATATACCCCAACGCCTGGTCTGTGCGCACAGACTGTGCAGCCGCTAGGCTGTGCACGCGCAGCGACAAGACCTAGGCCTACCATCTAGAACCGCCCAGACTCGCCCAGAGTCTTAGCCCCTATAACCCCATATGCCGCGGTACAGCCACTTGCTGATCTAAGCCCTCGGAGTATCCCATTAGGGGTGGGAGTCGTTGCCTATATCCAGAGAAGTGTCGATAGAGCCCCAAGGAAAATAGATAAAAATATAGAATAATCTTCAGAAAATCGTAAGGTCGTAACACTCCTGACTTGCACCTCGGTCCGTTCGTGCGGTCTTTGTCACCTAAGATCCCCGTCAGATGACAAGGACTGTTGTCTGTTCGTCGCAGACTACCCTTCCCGGCGTAGTCAGAGTATACTGCGGTCAATAACGCACCCGCACGTATATTTTTGATTTAATTCCGTCAAAAGACCAAATGGGGTGGTGCCCGGCTCTTCACTCAGATGTCCTTGTGCTCAGGTAACTAAGACCCGATACGTAATTGGTATTCTGAGACTGTGTGCCTTGATACACATCACGCCACCTGATTGTCTTCGACGGTTCCACCGCCTATTCCGCAAGCACTAGTGTTGGTGCCAGTAAGACCCTGCCTGGTCAACTACTGCGCGCCCCAACTCTTGTCTAGCACCTGTTGTATTGCCTAGTGTGGTCCCTACGTCAGTCGTGACACAGTGTTGCCTAGTCGATGTCAAGAGTGATGATAAGAAATGAAATGATCCGTTCAACGCTGTGAGCGACGACGAGCAAGGCGTGCCCGGCGCTGTGTGCAACGATGAAGGGTGTGGTTGAAAGACTCTAGATTATGTTAGGATGGATCCCACCACAACCACAAGCCTCGTGAAAGAGTGATAGAATAAAGAGATAAAGAAAACACAATAGACTAGTAACCTGGTAGGAGGAAACTATCTAGAGTCTTAGAGACTCGTACCTACAAGACACCCTCCTTATATACCCCAACGCCTGGTCTGTGCGCACAGACTGCGCAGCCGCTAGGCTGTGCACGCGCAGCGACAAGACCTAGGCCTACCATCTAGAACCGCCCGGACTCGCCCAGAGTCTTAGCCCCTATAACCCCATATGCCGCGGTACAGCCACTTGCTGATCTAAGTCTACGGAGTATCTTGTTAGGGGTGGGAGTCGTTGCCTATATCCAGAGAAGTGTCGATAAAGCCCCAAGGAAAATAGATAAAAATATGGAAAAATCCCGTAAAAATTGTTAGGTCGTAACAGTCACACCAGTTGCCACAATAGCTGAAGGGCGTGAGACGGAGTGAAACGGCAGACCCGGTATTTTGTTGGCCAGCTTTACATACAAATTGTTCAAATATGATTTATATACATTTGTGTGTAATGGATGGAAGATTCATATATTCAGCAAAATTAGTGCTGCTAGCTGGTCATGCTTGCTGACCTCGCTTCCTCCGCCACCCTCTGGGATCCTTGCCCTGACCTAATTGCTCACCTGGCTGACCATGCGAATCATTGGCCATGACACTGGCTGGTGATAATTGCTGACCTCTAGTTTTCATCTGCCGACGGCTTGGCTGCTGCTGGGCCTCCCTGCTTGTGGTGCCACATGTTTGTCGACCTCATTTCCTACTATTTTGGGGTACTTCCTCCCCACCCGTGCTGGCTGGTAATATTTGCCGTGCTCTTGTTTGCCGACCTGTCCTATGTGTACGATTGGGTGGCTCCTTGTCCGCGGTCATGTCATCCCCCCCTCTAGTGCTAACCGGCAATATTTTGCATGCTCCTGTTTGCCGGCCTGCCCTATATGCACAATTGGGTGGCTCATCCGTGGTCATGTCATCATCCCCTCTGCTAGCCGGCAATGTTTGGCATGCTCTTGTTTGCTGGCATCCCTTACTATGTGTGCGATCTTTTTGGGGTGGTTTGTCTTCACTGCTCGTCTCAACCCATTGGTTAACGGCTTTCCTTCTCAATGTCCTTTTTCTCGACTTATTTATTGGCTCATGATCATGAGAGGAAGCATCCGCTCCATATTTTGCATTCACAATGCCATCACCTTCTTTGATTGCTTTGAAGCGAAATGCTAGTGCAGGGCCATGCGTAGACTGTTGGCCAGCGATGTGTGAGAAAAACTGTTGAAGGGCTTCCTTCTGCATATTACAGGGTTGCATGATTTTGATCCCAGCCGGTATATATTGCTCCTCAATGAACCCAGACATGTTGTTGGCTATTGCCGCAAAGGGGACATGATTGGTGTGCTTGTTTGTGGCAAGATCTGCTGAAAGTTAGTATTTAGAATTTATGTATAATAGACCTACGTATGGTAGTGCTGACTGAGATACATGGTGAATAACTGTTCATAGTCATTTTTGTTGTAGTCCTCGGGAGTCCATGGATTCGGTAATATTGGAAAGCCCTCATTGGTCAGTGTCAAGGAAGCTGCTGGTTGTGTTGGAAGGTTTGGACATGGAGTCAGCTCAGCTTGGTGAGTATTGATGTATTGTAGGAGGAGACACTTCATTTCATTAACCTGGTCCCCATAGCTATCGACAAATGACCTGGCTGGTAATGACATCTTCCCTGACATATGATCATGGCTATTGCTTGTCAACATCGAACCATGGACATGATATGTCACTTACACATCAATAGCCAATTGACCGTCTGGCTCAGTGTGAGCTGTAAATGTCACTGATAGCATACCCATTTCCAGCCACTGGGCCTTGGCAGCTTGTTCCACACATTTTGCGCCATGTCTGTGGGCAAGCCTGCATATACGTGGATGAGTTGCGCTGGCCGGCATTGATCTCTGGCAAGCTTAATGATCCTTACCGTCGTCTGGTTTCCTCAGGAAAACCCTCTTCCCTCATTCTTTGCACTTCTGCATCTAATACTACAAGTTCTCCTTCGCTCATCCTCCCGACAATGTTCTTAATAGCCGGCAGCCGCTGGCCAAGCCAATTTGGGGTTGCCGAATTTGCCGTGTCAATCCCCAAGATCTTGCCAATTTCTTTGAACACCTCATCTTGCTGAGTATTCCAGATAACATCAGCTCGCGCCACTCAAAACCCACGCTCTTTTCCAGCAAATGATTTCAGTGGCCGCCAATTGTTGCTCAGCCAAGCCGTCAGCTTCTGGATTTTTGTTAGCAAACACTAGTTAACACCCTGGGAGGTTCACCTTGGCACGCTGGTGACTGTCCTCATCATTCTCAGGTGGACAATTGGACTCGACCCAATGATTAAAAATGGCCGGCATAATCTTGGATCGTAGTACCAGCAGGTGGCCGGCCTTTGAAGTTTGCGACCTGAATTCGACCTTGTACGGCTGAATGACCTTGTGTTCTTCCGCACTATAGAAGCAATCCGTTCGCAGTTGCCTTCTAGTTGCATGTTGAGCTGACATGACGGGGGAAAGGATAGGATGTAAAAAGATCAAGGGGTGCCTAGTTATAGAAAGCATGTGTCGCATTCAGAAAACATGTGCTGCATTTATTGATCAAATCATGGCATGTTGGTGGCATGTCAGGGTTCATACAAACATGTGGCAGTCAGGAACGTAGCATGAGGACAAAAAATATCAAGCATTGACACTTGTCTTTGCATTCCTCACCGATGAGTACCCAGCCCATATTACTAGCATCCAAACGAAAGAGGCATTCCAAAAAAACAATTTTGCGTGAGAACAATGTTGAGGCAGCCAATGCTATTATGCACGAGGATGTTGAAGTGGAAACAAAGGCAGGGCTACCAAGGAAGCGCGTGAAGGTACCATTGGAGCCTTGCTTTGAGGCGCTTGGTGTAGGGGATTCTCAATCAGCAGATATTCTCGATGGCTTTGACTTGAATCCAAATACGGATGCTGTGGAGGACTTCCTAGAGTAGAGAACAAAACCAAGCAAGGTAGGTGCCAATCATATTTATTCAAGAAATGCAGTATAATGTGGGTAGACTCAAAGGGACTATGTGGACGAATTCATAGAACGCATAGATGATCTACTCGAAGCATTGTTGTGCCACAAGGCATGGCCGGCCAGCCAACAAAAGTGCCCTCATTGCACAGAGAATAATTGGGCAGTTTGGAGGTGCATTGATTGCTCAGTAGGAACTCCTTTATGCCAGCAATGCATGCGGCACACACACTGGAAGAGTCCATTGCACCGCATTGAACGATGGACTGGTGGCCATTATGAGCCAGCAGAGCTCTGGCAAGTCGGCATGTATATTTTAGTCCCACACAGGCATGGGGTGGCAGTATGTGAGACGATGCAGAGCAGCCAAGGATAGCATCATATTTGTCGGCTACCTCGGGACAGGCGACCAGTCTTGGCATGAATATGGAGGACCGATATCCCACTGCAAAACCCTGCTTGGATGATGCCAGTGCCGATGGTTCAGATACAGATGCCGGTGCAGATGATTCAGACAGGGGCGACGCTGATGCCAATGAACAATTTGATGGCATTGAATATCTACCTGGAACCGGAACATTTGGAGAACCAGACTCAATAAACTCGGCCAAAAATGTTCCATCTGGTGACGCCTTGAATAATTCATACGTGTGCATTGTCCATACAAATGGAATACACCATTTGGCATTGGTGTCTTGCCAATGCCACGGTGAGCAGGAGTTACCACTTGACCTCATGGCTTGCCGGTTGATACTGGCCAGCTTTACCCGAATTCGTACTCTGTTCTCAGCCCAGGTGTTGGACCATTTCCGGCTGTGTAATTTAGAACTAAAAGCATTGGCTTATCAGTTCTACCAACTGCTCCGCCGGCAAACAATGCCGGTCACACCAGCTAATGTCACCAATTTATACCATGAATTTCGGAGGATGTCCCGCGTGTGGCATTGGATCAAGAGGCTCAAGTGGGCCGGCTATGGACATAACAAACAGGATCCACGAAATGTACCGGCTGGTGCTCTTGTCAACTTTTGTCCTGCCTGTCCCCAGCCAGAGATAAATTTGCCAAATGATTGGAAGGATGATCCAAATAGGTGGCGTCTTCATTCACTTGCTGAAACCCAGCCGCTGATGCAATACAAGGTTTGTTTTTCGACGAGTGGTCGTGGCCAATGGGAACTTTAAGGCCGATCATGTTTGGCAGCAACATCAGGACAATGACGTCTGGCTTTCTGAAGGAGGGGGGATGATTCCCAAACGAGAAGAGTATTTCGAGTTCCTCAAGCATGCTATCCAAACATTGACAGTGAGTTTGCCAAATATTTGGCTGGTCATGGCCAGCAGCTGATTTGCCCACAGAAGGCACCATGTGAAAATACTTTCAGGACCATCATCAATGCGATGCAAGCTTCCAAAGCATGTATGAAGGACAAGAGGACGCCTTCCCAGACGATGTTTGGATTAATTGGATAAACGAAGAACACGAAGAAGGATTTCATTCTTTATTCAAACCGCCTACACACGAACCAGAACTCTCCTGGTGGAACGAATATCTCAACTTTGCTGATATTGCAGGACGAGAGCAATACGCACTTAGGGAAGGAGAACTACAGCCTTGGATAGAATTCCAAGAACAGAAACAGATCGAAGCAAATCTATTTGGAGATCCAGAATTAGGAAAGAAGAAAGACGAAACAGGAGAACCTACAGACCCAAAAGAAGAAACAGAAAAGATGGCATCTGACGCAGCAGCACCTGCCTCTAAAGGAGATATTAAGCTGCAGCCTATGCGCATTTTTACAGGGAAACAAACCAAAGCAAAGGCTTTCATTGGAAACCTAGAAGACTATTTCGTTTTGAACAATGACAATTATAAAAACAAAGGCCAGAAACAGATTCGATTTGCTCTCGCTTGCCTAGGACAGGAACTCGATGATTGGAAGGTTCTAATCAAAGAGGAACTAGACAATGATGAAGAAACGACCCTTACAACACCACTCCAAATGCCTCCTTCAGGTCCTCCTCATCGTTTCAGAATAAAGGAATCAGATCCATCCCTGAGGACACGCCCAAAGACAAGCAGGACAATCCAGTTGCAAGTATCAGAGCGATTTTTGCTGGAATGAAGGCCGATGAACGAGAAGGTCTTCTTAACGAACTCGAGAATGAGGGTTTTTGATCAGGAAGTGTCACACAGCGGTTGGCACTTCCACAGCAAATGGACTTTCACAGTTAGCGCTTGATTCTGTAATAGTACGATCGAATAATGACAAGCGCCTTTCAATCACTGTTGAAACAATCGATTTACCCGCTGAAACCTCTGCCCTCATCGATTGTGGAGCAGAAGGGAACTTTATAGACGAAGAAATAACAACAAAATTACCAAGAGAAAAGCTAAGAAAACCGATTCGAGTCAGGAACGCAGATGGAACAATCAACACAAATGGAATGATCACCCATCGAGTATTAATTCAATATTCAATTGGAGGAAAGCATCACAGTAACTGGTTCTTAATTACCAAGTTAGGGGACCAGTGATTAATTTTGGGAATTCCTTGGTTAGAAGAAAATAACCCAACTATTGATTGGAGAGACAAAATGATTCACCTCATTGATGATCAACGACAAAATGGGACGATTTGGCAACTGGCACTGGACAATCAATGGGGAGAAGACAATTATTGGATTAGAGTCAAAACATCAGCATCTCAGGCACTGGAACATCAACTGAAAAAAGATGAACCAAAGACAGAACTACCTGTGGAATACGAGAAATGGCAATCAGTCTTTGAGAAAAAAGCTTCAGAACGATTTCCTACCTCTAGAACTTGGGATCATGCGATCGAACTGAAAAACGGTTTCACTCCCAAAATTAGCAAAATCTATCCGTTATCAATTAAGGAGCAGTCGTCCTTGGACGAATGGATTGAAGAACAACTTGCCAAAGGATACATTTGACCATCAAAATCACCTCAGGCCTTGCCGTTCTTCTTTGTTTCAAAAAAGGAAAGCGGAGCGTTAAGACCATGTCAAGACTATAGGTACCTGAACGATTGGACAATCAAGAACGCATACCCATTGCCCCTAGTATCCGATCTCCTTACTAAACTTGCTGGAGCGCAATACTTCACCAAATTAGATCTTCGCTGGGGATACAATAACGTCCGAATCAAGAAAGGCGACGAATGGAAAGCAGCCTTCATCACAAATTGAGGATTATACGAACCAACTGTTATGTTCTTTGGACTATGCAATTCGCCATCTACGTTCCAAACCATGATGAACGAATATTTCAGAGACATGATTAACGAAGGATGGCTCATCATTTACATGGATGACATCTTGATTTGCTCTCAAAACAAGACAGAATTGGCAGAACAAACAAAACGAGTTCTAGACCGATTAGAGGAGAACGACTTGTTCCTGAAACTGGAAAAATGTAAATTCGCTGTGCAAGAAGTCGAGTTTCTAGGGATGATCATATCGCCTGGAAAAATACAGATGGATCCTATTAAACTCGCAGGGATAGCCGATTGGCCAGTACCAACAACAGTCAAACAAGTTCGATCATTCCTAGGCTTTGGGAACTTCTACCGACAATTCATTGGAAATTTTGCGGCTATAGCAAAACCACTCACCGATTTAACAAAAAAGACGGAGATATTTGACTGGAACGCAGAACGTCAAACCGCTTTTGACACCCTGAAACAACGATTTGCTTCTATGCCAGTTCTCTTAATGCCAAACCCAGCAAAACCGTTTATCCTCCAAACCGATGCCTCTAACAAAGCAATAGGAGTGGTTCTAAAACAAGCGGACAACTCTGGTGCACTGCATCCCTGCGGTTTTATTTCTCACGCCCTAACACCAACGGAACAGAACTACCAGATCTATGATAGAGAATTACTTGCCATCATTAAAGGATTGGCAGTTTGGCGTCACCTTTTGCATGGATCACCTCATACTATCATTGTGCACTGTGATCACAAGAACCTGTCCTATTATAGAACAGCTCAATGATTAACACCTAGACAAGCCAGATGGTCATCTTTATTATCTGAATTTGATCTCTGGATTGAACATGTACTGGGAACGAAGATGTTTGAAGCAGATGCTCTATCTAGACAACCAGATCATATGGGTAATGACGAAGAACAGACCACAGTCACCATGTTACCAAGCGATCGCTTTATTCGCCTCATCAATAATGATTTAGCCAATGAATTGAAGAAGTATATGGCGAATGATGATTTTGGACGAATTCTGATTGATGTTATTAAAAGACAAAGAGCGCCACCAATCAAATCAAAGCTACAAGACTGGACATATACCCATGGCATCATCTATTACCTTGGAAAGATCTATATTCCTGACCGGATCGAATTGAGGACTAGATTAATCAGAGATACGCACGAAGCGTTATCTTCTGGACACCCAGGACGATTAAAAACATTGGCACTTCTAAAATGCAACTACTGGTGGCCAGGAATGTACAGACATGTCAAAGAATGGGTAGAGGGATGCGCATTATGCCAACAGATGAAAGTTAACACTCACCCAAATGCACCAGCATTAATCCCTATTCCATCCAAAGTGACACACCCGTTTCAACAAGTAACCCTTGATTTCATTACTGATCTTCCCATCTCAGACGGATATGACTCAATATTGGTCACGGTGGACCATGGCCTTACGAAGGGGGTAATTTTCACCCCTTGCAACAAGACAATTGACGCTTTAGGGACAGCTGATCTCTACATCTCTGAAATCTTCAAGCGCTTTGGACTCCCTGACGTCTTAATCTCTGATAGAGGACCACAGTTCTCTGCTAAAGTATTCCAAGAAATACGAAAGGCATTAGGAATCGACCACAGGATGAGCACTGCCTATCACCCTCAAACAGATGGGGAAACCGAACGTGTCAATCAAGAACTCGAGATCTACCTTCGGATGTTTTGTACTAATGAACCCCACAAATGGAAACCACTCTTACCTATCGCCGAATTTGCACACAATAACTGTTATCATGATACAATAAAAACATCCCCATTCCAACTCATGTATGGAACAGATCCGATTGCCATTCCCACAGCAGCGCTCAAGATGACTGCCCCAGCAGCAGAAGAACGTCTTCAGATGCTTCGAAAAGCAAGAGAAGAAGCTTTAGCAGCACATGAACTTGCCAGGCAAACAGTTGCTCAAAGATTCAGAGACAAGTAGATTAAATTTGAGAAAGGCGACAAGGTTTGGCTCGAGAACAAGAACTTACACATTCCATATCAATCAAGAAAGCTTGCGCCAAAACGAGAAGGACCCTTTCAGGTTGAACAAGTAATGGGACCAGTTACATACAAGCTGAAATTACCGAAACAATGGCGCATTCACCCTGTATTTCATGCATCACTTCTCACTCCATATAAGGAAATGTCTATGCATGGACCAAACTTTACCACACCACCTCCCGATATAGTAAATGGACAGGAGGAGTTTGAGATTGAAGGAGGGCTTTACACTCCCCCCCCCCCCCATCCTGGTGGATTCCTGGTCAGTTCCGGACTCAGCCAGGACTGTACCGGGAATTCCCGGGACTGGGAGGAGGCAGAAGCTACAGCCAAAAAATACGGGGAGTGAACCAGGACTCCCACTGGAGTCCTGGTTCACTCCTCGTAAATGTATCGGACCCTGGTGGACTGTCCCGACCAGGAATCCCGAGGATTCCCAGTGGACTGGGCCAGCCAGCTTATATGTGCTGGCTGCCGCGTCACGTGACAATCAACAAACGCGCAGACGCGGCATTGTTTATTGTCACGTGGTGACGTGACGTGTCACCGCTCAATCACAATCACCCACCACCGTCACGGACTCCGCCAGACGCACACTGCTGCCGCTCCTCTCGATGACCACCCACTTCACTTGTCGCCATCGCCAATCGCTTCCCACCACACCACCACACCACACCACACCACACCACCCACACCACACCACCACTGCACCACCACCACCCACCCTGCCTCGCTCTCGGCGCCAATCGGAGCCCTCCCATATGGAAACGGGCCCAGACGACAAGCTGCACTCGTCGTCTGGGCCCTGGTATGTTTTTTTTTCTTTTTTTTTGCATTTTTTCATAACTAACTCCTTTACACACCACACGTGCCACATCACCATCGCATCCCGCCCACGACGATTCAGATACCCCGCTGATACGCCGGCTACGTATCCACACGGGTACCACACGCACACACGAACGGAAGAAGCGAAATAGAAGGCGTTCGAAGTCACTGGCCCAGGGAAGAAGCGCTAGAAGTAGGTCACACCCCATTCAAAGGAAGGGTGAGCTTTTCAAAACGGTTTCGGCTGAGTCGGCCACCTCGGCGTTTGGAGAAGCATAAACATCCAGCCCGTCACCGCCTCCGTAGCGCCAGACAGAAAGGCACCTGCATCACTAGACGTGTGCCTGACAACCAGACGAATTTCATATCCGCCCAGACCGGCTGTCGCATGATTCGAAAAACATAAAAAGTCGTCCCTGCCGCTCCCCAACTCCTATCAGAACCTTATTCGACGGTTATCACACACAGCATGCGTAGATCAGCCCGACAGAACGGAATCACCCCTTCTGACCAGCGCTTAAGCCTTAGAGAAAGGCTTTCCTCGTCGAATCAGTCGTCGCTCACCACCAGGATCACGGACCGCGCGGAATCTCCCACTATAGACCCAGATTCGTCAATGGTAGATGTACCCCCTAGCCCAGTCGAACCGCCCACGCCATCCAGCACCACCAGCGCTACGGTAGACCCAGGAGCCGCACTTCGAATGATACCATCGTCCGAACGAACAAGCATGGCTATTACGAATTCGATTGGAATGCAGTTTGCGGATTTGAGGCTGGTCCCCGACGACTGTTGGACCCACCTGACGTGCAGCATCGGAGCTAGAGGAGGCCGGGAGAATATGTTCTACGACACGAACGAAGCATCCACCTTAATGGCACCAAGGGACCTGCGCCTTCAAAACCGGTTCTACCTCGAACTCATCAACAGCTCAGTCTCGGTGGGGGAGCTAGCCTCAGTCGAACGAACACACTTCATGGTTGGACAAGTAGTCTGGCGGACCAATGTGATTGCCGAGCACGACGGTTTTTGAAGGACAATATCCCCTGGGGGCCCTTGGATCATAGTAGGTCGAACTCTTGCCAGATATGCGGTCATCAACAGGGAGGGGACATTGCATCCGAGGCTGGTTCCAGCAGACCAGTTAATGCCCTACTATTCGACGTGGCATGTGGCGCGCCTTCCTGTGGACTTGACGAGTCATGGGGACTTAGAGAATCTCCTCTGTCATGATTTCGAAGCCTAGGAAACACTGTGGAGCAGTCACCATCGCCGCAGAAGACTTCGACCGAGGAACCCGAACAGCGATAGAAGCCTATATGGGCGTTGCGAGCATTGGTGATGGCAGATGAGTTCTGCGCTCAGTTTGTACCTGTTTCATTTTGTTGTTATGGACTCGTTTCCTCCGTTCCTTCCCTACGACCTTCGAAAGGATGGTGTCCAGGAGACTCCTATCAGTCGGTGGAGTGGACTTTCTTCTTCGAATTGATTCTTAGCTACCATCATTTACTTTATATACATGTAACTTCGCCTTTATGCAACAGAGAAAATTTGACCTTCTTTCCCTCCCCTCAGAGTTCGGTGCTAGCGTTGCCCTCTCTCTGAGTCTTGCTTTAGGTCCCTTGCCCGCGTCCAGCCTCGTTTTGACCTTGTCTTTGTCCTGTCTCCTCTCGTCTGCCCCATTCGTCCTCTTCTCCACACTCTTATCCCTTGTCCCCTCCTTTGGACGAACACTCTGGTTCAACTACTCTCAGTCAGCCCCCACTTACAGTTACTTTCGTACTTCGTCGTGTTAGTGAAGACCGAGAAACCCCTTCCGCCCTCGCCATCAGTCTTGGTGTGTGTTCGAAATACCTTTCGTCCAGCCTCTGTGCCACTTCGAACGTCTGTCCACCCGTGCTCCCCTCCAGCCAGCCTGTTGCTTCTGAAGGTGTGCCCCAATCCAGATTCGATTTTGTGGTTGGTTTGTGTGTTGGGTTCGTTTTGGGTTTCGTCCACGACGCTGCGCATCACCGTGACCTCGGCGACTGACACCACGTGCGTCACCCATCGCCATCGCACCCCGCCCACGACCACAACCTCACGCCTCGGCGGCCGCTTACCACCACCACTACCCTTCACCACCACCTCTGTTGCCTCAACGCATCGCCCTGGCCATCTCACCACCCTTGCATTCGCCATCGCCCACCGCGACCACTGCCGTTCTCCACCACCACCACCTCCTCGTTGCCCTCTCACCCTCACCGTCACCCTCTCACCCTCTCACCATCTCACCACCCTCGCATTCACCCTTGCCCCCTCGCCCTCTCACCATCGCATTCACCCTCACCACCACACTCGCATTCGCCACTCGCATTCGCCCTCACCCACTGCCACCACTACCTCCTCCGTCACCCCACCACCACCACCTCCTCCGTCACCTCGCCCTTTCACCACCTCTCGCACCCTCGCCCTCTCACTACCACCTCCACCACTGTCACCTCGCCCTCTCACTACCACCTCCACCACTGTCACCTTGCCCTCTCACCCACCTCCACCACCTCCGTCACCTCGCCCTTTCACCACCACCTCCATCACCTCCGTCGCACCCTCGCCCTTGCCCTCTCACCAACCACCACTTCCATCACCCCGCTCTCACCCTCTCACCATCGCCCTCTCACCAACCACCACATCACCTCTGTCGCCCCATCGCCCCTGCCATCTCACCACCCTTGCATTCACCCCCACCCACCAACCACCATCACCTCACCTTCTCGCCCTCTCGCTGCCCTCGCCCCAACCCCCTCACTACCCTCGCCTTCGCCCGTTTGCCCTTACCGTTGCCCTCTTGCCCTCACATTCACCCTCACCCTCATACCACCCTCACCCTCAGGCCCATGCCCATGCCCACCCTCGTGCCCATGCTCTCACCCTTGTGCCCATGCCCTCACCCTCGTGCCCATGCCCTCACCCTTGTGCCCACACCCTCACCCTCATGCCCATGTCCTCACCCCATGCCCACGCCCATGCCCACGCCCATGCCCACGCCCACGCCCACGCCCACGCCCATGCCCATGCCCACGCCCACACCCTCACGCCCATGCCTACGCCCTGCCCCTACCCTCATGCCCACGCCCACGTCCTCACCCTCACCCTCACACCCATGCCCATGCCCTCCCCTCATGCCCTCATGCCCTCACTCCCTCATGCCCTCACCCTCACCCCATGCCCTCACTCCTGCCCTCGCCCTCATGGCTTTCCACCATCACTGCTGTCACCAGCATCACCTCCATTGCCACTCTTGCCCTCTCACCACCCTTGCAATTGCCCTCACCCTCTCACCACCCTAGTTTGCCTAGTATTTGTATATTTATATGTTATATAATATATATATTTATGATTATGATATAATCATGATGGGAACATTCTGGGAAGGCTGATAAGTGTTTTTGGAAATACATATGTGATATGCAAAGATTTGAATAGGATGACTCATGGGTTATAGCATTCACTTGACCTGATGTACACTCCACCTATGTGCAATACCTCTATATCCCCTCTCCATGTTCAAGACCTAATGTTGAGACATTAGATGATATGACATTTAAAAAATATAGTCACAGTCATTCCTATCTCATACTTGACACTGTGGGAATACATATACACTTCAGAAATGGCTTGGTTTATTATGTGTTTGCAAAATTCAATAAAGTCTAAGAAGGTATATTTGTTCATGTGGGAAGGTGGATCTTGCTCATTGTCACATTTTGAGACCATGGGAAGATCTGACAACATCAAGGACATGACAGAAAATCAGTTTGTGGAAAAGTTCTATTGATGTGCCATATCATGACTGACTTTTGGGAAATTTGGTGGTGTGAGAAATGACATGTTAGTGACATGTGAAAACATGGTGGTAATGCTGACAGGTGTGTGGGAAAGGTGATAGGTGTGGCAAATGGTGGGAACATTGTGGGAAGACTAAGAGGTGTGTGGTAAAGTTGATTGGTGGTGAGAACATGGTGGGATGGCTGACATGTATGTGGGAAAGTTGACAAGTGGTGAAAACATGGTGGAAATGCTGACATGTGTGTGGGAACATGGGAATTAAGAGTTTGCTGGAAAATGACTGGAGAAGGCAGTTAGCCAGATAATGATTTTTGCTTTTTGGACAGTGGGAAAATATTGCATGGCATTCATTGTGACACATGAGGAAAGTATGTGCACTTATGGGAACATGTGGGAACAGTGCTGAGACTTGGCCACTCACTGTTGCCACCACCTTTGGTAGGATGGCAGCCAGTGGATCCCAGTGCAAAAAGTGGGGGACTATGATGGTCTGCAAACATGTGAGAATAGTGGGAAAGGTGAGATGCTGTGCTCTTAATGGCATGTTATAAATCTCACATGGCTTAGTCATTATAAGACCATGTCTCATTTCATTGGACCTCGGAATATCCACATATGTATGTTAATACAAGCTATTATGTCTTCATCAAAGACTAGATGTGGAACAGTAAAAATAAGCACTCAAGGTACCAATGCACAAATATGGTTTGCAGGAAATAGATGAGCATGCAAGAAACAATTGACTGATAAAATGAAGAATTTGAATCTATAGAATAAATAAGGAGAAATGTTAGATGAGCATGTAAGAAGTAATGATTGACTGCTATAATGAAAAATTTGAATCTATACAAGATATTAAGGGATCCATCAGATGAGGAATAGGTAAGCATAGATACAATTGATCGATAAAATGAAAAATTTAGAGTGCAACAGTAAAGTAAATAAATACTCAAGACACCAATAATACAAATATGTTTTTTCCATGCAGGAAATAGGTAAGCATGCAAGAAACAATTGATTGATAAAATGAAGAATCTAGATGTGGAACAGTAAAGTAAATAAATACTCAAGACACCAATAATATAAATATGTTTTTTCCATGCAGGAAATAGGTAAGCATGCAAGAAACAATTGACTGATAAAATGAAAAATCTAGATGTGGAACAGTAAAGTAAATAAATATTGAAGACACCAATAATACAAATAAAGAACATATATATGAAATATCATATAAACAGCAGCAAGCAGGTGTGGAAAGTAGATAAGAGTGTAGATGAAATGTGCTGAGGAACTGTGGGAATGTAGAATAAATATAAGGATAGGAAACATGGTGAGAACATAGACAGGTGTGTGGGAACATGGGAAAATTAACAGGTAGTATGAATATGATGAGAAGGTTGATAGGTGTGTGTAAAAACAATGGGGAAGTTAACAGGTGTGCATGAACCTGGTGGGGGGTGTGGGAAGATGTTGGGGATGTAGGAAGATGGTGGGAGTATGTGATGGTTGGGAGTGTGAGAAGATGGTGGGGTGTGGGAAGATGGTGGGAGTGTGATGGTTGGGAGTGTGAGAAGATGGTGAGGATGTGGGAAGATGGTGGGAGTGTGGGAAGATGGTGGGAGTATGTGATGGTTGGGAGTGTGAGAAGATGGTGGGGGTGTGGGAAGATGATGAGAGTATGGGAAGATGGTGGGAGTGTGGGAATGAACATGGTGGAAAAGTGGATAATACATGCCTGGGAAGTGCACAGGTGTGTTATGACAATATGGGGTGGGAAAGTTGGGAGAACCTGTGATGTGACTCAATGATGCTTGGTTTGTTATTGTTTGGAGGTATTTACTGTACAGGAGTCACAGTATGTTCAAATAGTGACTAAGTCCTGGTTGAGTCCTGGAGGGTATCCTTGTTGAGTCCTGGTGAGTCCTGGTGAGTCCTGGCTAGTACTGGTTCATGGATGAATCAGGAATGACCAGGACTGACCAGGAATTCCAGGGAATTCCAGGGAATGACCAGGACTGACCAGGAGTCCAGTGGAACACGGGGGGGAGTGTTAAGTACTGGATCGAAGCTATCCTTGGACATCAAAAACACGGAGCAGGCTATCAATATTTGGTTAAGTGGAAAGGCTATGGATCGAATGACAATACTTGGGAACCTGAATGCCATTTGGGAAATGCTGCGGACGTTCTGATAGAATATAAGAACAGGAGACGCCTATAGAACTTCATCTATGGCCTATAACCGATCAAAGAAATTCTGGAAAACCCTTTATGCGCTCAAAGGACGATTCCTTCCTCCTCGGACTCGTCTATTACCACATCATCACAACAAGAAACACCTAGTACAACTCCCACACGCACGACGCTATCCAATCACCAGTAGACATATACTCTTCATTTCACCAAGGCGACCACTATCATCATCAAAAGCTATTCAGCCGAACCCTACTACACCAAGAACGAGAGAACAGGAACAAGAATTCCGAAACCAACAGCAATGGATCCTTCACAAAATGAATATATGGATATTAGATTGACGACGAGACCTACAAGAACATGGGTGCGACCGTTTCATGCAATTTTACCATCTCTTCCCACAGAAAATTGAATTCCCCATCAACAACCCTGATGCAACCATTCCACCACCATACGACTTGTTAATATGGGAACGCATTCCCCCTCCTTCCCCACCAAAACCTCCACACTATCCTACTTATGACTTCGAACCAGGATATCCAAAGATTACTAGCAGAGTCACAGCTCAAGGAGCGTTCATTAGAGAAGACGAATTCACTTGACCGAATACCCCTGAATCACCATCAGATGATGCGCTGTATCATGCCATTCTTGCTCACTCCACAGAATCTGATGGTAACGAAACAGAAGATTCTATGGAAGACCTTTATGTTTGAAGCTTTAGGATAAAAGACGATCCACCAGCTACCCATTTTCCTCATCCTACTCGATACACAATGTTTGCCTTCGCTATCACCCTCGCCTACCTCATCGCCTTCGTCCTTGCCCTCTTGATCACTGCGTGTGGTCATTGTTACATCGAACCTGTCGCCGCTGCCTCCCCTCTCCACGGCCCATGACCTCCCCCTCGAGGTCTTCGTCACCACCACCACCACCATTGATGATTTCGTCTGGGCCGACCTCCCAGAACTCCACCAGCACCCAGAGGAGCTCGAACCCATGACCTTCACTGCCCCCGTTGTCCAGGATCCCATCACCCACATTCCCTATGCCCACCGCCCTTGCCACTCTGCCCTCTCCCCTGTCTCTGAAGCCCTCAGCACCCTCGTCGTCGACTTCAACCAGCTCTCCATGCCCCTCGACGCCATCACCCACCTTATGCTCTCCACCGACCCACAATGCCTCACTTATGAAGAGCGAGACAATCTCTGGGAGCACGCCAAACAGCTGGAGCAGATCATGAAGACCCTCCAATGGCGCATCAAGGCTGCCAACAAGGATCTGGATTCCATAATCAAATGGATCGAATCCAGGAAGGACCACGGCTGGACCACGGATGCACAATGGTAGAAGTCGGTGACTTCTCGCATACGAAGAGGGTAATGTTACAGTTTCCTTTTCCTCTTCTATGACGGACACTTTATTATTATTACATCATCATTACTATACAGTTTAGTGGACGTTTATCTCCTTTTGCTAACGCTTTCATATTTCCTTTCATAGGTAGTTAGCTGCGCTTACTGCGCATTCCCTTTATAGTTTTCCTTGTTCTCAAAATGTATATAAACCCTAGAATATCCTGTAAATTCTCTAGTTCCAACTTAATTGAATCATACTCTCAATCTTGACTCGAACTCCTCGCTCTCTTTCTCTTGAGCTCGTTGTCGACTTAAAGACCTTTGTCATCGTTTGACTTAGCGTCCAGAACTTGTCCAGTAGGCTGGGAGCGGACCGAGACTCTGCTTGCCACTGTTGACTTAGAACGAACTACAATTGGGAGCATCGATCTTAACATCTAGAGTCTAAAGAGACTCTAGCTAACTACCCAAGCCCTTATATACTCCTACTACTAGACCCCTAGCCACCATGTCCCACCGGCACTCCCACAGCCGCAACCACCTTAACTCCCTGCCTTGCTGTGCGTCCTATTGTATCCATGCTACTTGGGCGCTGCCGCCTGTCAACCGTTTAATAGACCAGGCCTGGCCCATTCTCATGATGTCCGGACTTCCCACAGACTGTCCTAGGCTTCCATTATAGGACGTGCTACCTCCCAGGCTTCCCGCGATCCCCATAGGTGTGTCTCCTGCCATATCGAGTATTGGTATCCTCCTGATGACTTGACCTGATGATGCGCTGATGCACTGATGCGTTGATGTGATCCTGAGGCGCCATCATGCAGGGTTGATCCTCCCTTCCTATTATATCCTTGGCTGGCCCAGCCAACCGCCGTCCTGTCTTCCAGTGAGCGCTCCCATGCGCTAACCCACACGAAGTGTTCCCATGGCCTTCCTAAGGTCCCAGACCATGCACCAATGGTGCTGAGTGATGCCTGATCACCCAGTGAATAAAACCAAAAATAAGATGCTAGGACCAGTTCCTAACAGCTATTAACTTTGCCCCAATTGGCTAAGAAACACTTCTTGAACTCAGCCCAGTTCGTCCAAGTGAGGGTTGTTTCTTCTGTGTTATCTAATTCATCCTTGATCAGGACTTTCCAATCATCAAGTTCCTGCCCAAGACAGGCAAGAGTAAATTGGATTTGTTTCTGCGCTTTGTTCTTGTAGTTGTCATCGTTCAGGACAAAATAATCTTCAAGATTTCCAATGAAAGCTTTTGCTTCGGTTCATTTTCCCGTAAAAACACACATAGGTTGCAGTTTGATATCTCCTTCAGAGGTAGGTGCTGCTGTGTCAGTTGCCATCTTTTCTGTTTCTCCTTTTGGTTCTTCTGGTTCTCCTGTTTCTTCTTTCTTCTTCCCTGATTCTGGATTTCCGAATAGACTTTGTTCGATCTGTTTCTATTCTAGGAAATTATTCCAAGGCTGTAGCCCTTTGTCTGTGAGTGCATACCTGTCCTGCTGTGGTGCTCCAGATAGACTGAGGAATTCGTTCCACCAAGAGGATTCTGGTTCTTCAGTGGGTGGGTAAAATAGAGAGTAAAGGTCCTCTTCTAGATCTTCATTGACCCAATCAATCCAAACGTCATCTGGGAAGATGTTCTTTCCTTCTCCTTCAATGTAATCACCTTCAAAGAGGGATGCTGGTACTGGTTTGTTCTTCTTCTTGGTTCCTGAGCAGAAAAACCACCCTGTTCCTGTAGTCGACAGAAAGACTTCTCATCAATCTAAATAATACTTTCATCTGAAACAGGCAGAGCCATTTGGAGGTCTGAGGTTTGAGGTTCTGGTCTGGCTAGTGTAGAAACACTGAGCAGTCTGGGAGTTCCAACTTGTGTTAAGATTGATGCTCTCAATGCAGTCTGTTCTAAGTCAACAATGGCAAACAGAATCTTGGTCTGCTCCCAACCTACTGGACAAGTTCTGGACACTAAGTCAAATGATGACAAAGGTCAAATAATCAACGAGCTCAAAGAGATGAGAGTGAGGAGTTCTGTTCAGAAGTTGAGAGAGGAATTCAATTAAGTTGGAACTGAAGACTAGCTATGTTACAAGAGGTTTATATATGTAAAAGAACAAGAGAAATATAAAAGGAAACATACAGCTAAATACCTAAGAAAGGAAAGATGAAGGTAAAATAGCTAAAGGAGATAAGCATCCATGAAATGCATAGCAATGGTTATGTAATTATAAAGTATCCATCAACAAGAGGGAAAGAAACTGTAACAGTCAAATTTGCCAGATCCTCTCTGATTGAGTCCTCATCTATTTGTTCGGACTCAAAATCTAATGGAGAGATTGAGTATTCAACCTCTCTTTCATCGGCAGATTCCTCCCTGACGTTCTGAAACTTGACTGCCCTTTGGTCAAGTTTGACTGTGATTCCAAGGCATTTGCTCCGAGGCGCTGCCCTTTCCATAGGAGATCAATTCAAATTGATCTCTGGTTTATTAGATTTTACTGCAACTGAGTATGGTAGTCTTGGTGGCAATCTCATCATTTTGGGTGACAGTTTTGCTGGTGAGGTTCCACTGGATACCTCTGTCATTTTTCGACTGTTTGGTGAGGGCGACAGTTGTGCCCTTGGTTGAGAAGTGCTAGCACTTCTCCTGGTTACATCTTGGTCGTTGGGAGGCTTTAGGTCTCCCACCACACTCATACTTACAGAGTGTGGTACTATAACTGGGGAATTCTCCTGTGTCTTTGATGGGGAGCTCAAGAGGTCTTCCTGTTGCTTATGCATGGGTTTCCTCAGTGGGGTGAAAGACATCATTTAGATGTCTTTCCAGCTTAAAGTGCATTTACACCACTTTGGAAGTGTAAAAAAGTGTAATGGTTATTGGTTTCTTGCTTAATTCTCACGGTGCATTGTACACTGAACTAATTTTTATTGGGTGTGCAATGTGGTAGACAAGAAAAAAGTAAAACTAATCTTATGTAATTATTTGGGTGCGCAACATAAGGTCATGCACATCACTATGCATAAATAAAAAGATAAAGTGCATTCTATAAACACACTCAACAAACAGTCCCAATATAACAAGACGAGGGCTCCCCAGAGGAATGACACAGTGCCCTCACACCCTCTGTAACTGTTGTAACATGTTTATGCCCTAGATGGGTGGAAATGTCACATGGAATCCGTGCAGTATTGGGGGGGGAGTGTAAAGTACTCCTTCATAGACTAATATCCAACATAAGTGTGGGAATATAGTATGATGCAAAGTGCAGATGAAGTATGGGAACAATAACCTGCAGTGTGGGAATGTTGATAGTAGTTGAATTACATCTGGGAAAAGGACATATAGCATGGGAAGATACATATGTGACCATGGGAAAATGATGTGCAGTGAGGGAATGTGTGTGGGAAGTTGCTCTTGGTGTGGCAAAACATGAGAGAGTATGGGTATGTTGTGAGGATGTGTGATTGCTTGATGTGATTAGCTCAAAAATCAAGATACAAGTAACACTCCCTGTGGACTCCCTCCAAGGGAGCTACAATATGCCTCTGTAGGGAGTGAGGTGGGAGTGAGGTGGGACTCCAGAGGGACTCCCAGTAATTATTCCTGTTTTGGTGAGAAATGCAGGGAGTCCCTGGGAGTCCAGGGATGCATGTGGGGGAGCATAAAGGTGGGGTAGTGTAAAGTACTGGATTTAGTTTTGGTATAATTCTATGTTATCAGTAAGGACAATCATTTTATTGACTATATCTCCATGGCAACACTTTCAAATTACATAATTCTTGATTCATATGCACCTTTAATTGTGTGTTTGTTGTACACACACATATACACTTTGGCTTTGTGTTGTCTTTGTTTGATTCTATGTTATAAACAAAATGACTATATCTCCATTGCAATAACTTCAACTTACACAATTCTTGATTTCCTATGTGGTCCTGATTCCAACTCTGTGCCATGCAGCAACACTTTGGCTTTGTTTGGTTTGGTGTGATGCTATGTACAACAAGCACATTAGATGATACTTACAAGATCAAATGTAACTAACTGTATTGGTGGAGTCCTGGCAAGTTATGGTATTTGAGCAGTATTTACACTGCTTATGCTACATCTATCTCATCCTCACTTTCATTAACCTTCTCACTACTCCTCTTCTTGTCTTGCCTTTTGATCACCTTTGTTATGACAAGAGGTTGCTGACTAAATGTCTATGCCAGCGACAAGGCCATTCGTCCCAGCAGGGCCCATAACCTGTTGAAATTTATGATGGTGGTGCAGACCGAGGCTTAGTAAGCGGGAGACTTACTTAATACTGTTTGTATGTGTTGAAGGCTGTTTAGGAGCTAGGGGCTCAACTAACAGATAACAGAGACAATGCTATGTTATTGAAATGAGGGCATAAGGCCCTCCTTATATACATGTGGGCCAGAGTACATTAAGACTACCTAAGGTAATGCCAGCAGAGCGCTACAGAGGGTAGCGCCAGGTGGCACTGTAAGTAGCGCCAGGTGGTGCTTTGCTGGCATCTCTACTCTGAGTATGAACTCTATAATTTCTGTCAAACTCTATAATTTCTGTCAATGATTATAATAAGGGATTATTTAGCATCTCATTAATAATGATATTATAATACATGAAGCTGTGGGTTCAATCCCCTTAGCTCCAGATCATTATTAATTCAACACTCCCCCTCGCTAATAAATCACTAATCCAATTTTAGATCTTAACTGTGCAAACTTATCAAAAGACAAGTTTTTAGTTAAGATATCAGCAAGTTGCTCATCTGTGGGAATATATATTAATTCCACTTTTCCTTCCTCTACGCAATTTCTCACATAGTGGTAGCAGATATCAATATGTTTAGACCTATGCTCTTGAGCAGGATTGGATGCTAAAAATATAGCTCCTTGATTATCAACACCTAATTGGATGTTTCTTAAATACATCCCTAGTTCATAAAATAAGGATTCTATCCAGACTAACTGTCTAGATGTATCTGACAAACTCATATACTCTGCTTCTGTTGAAGACAAAGCAACAGTTTTCTGTTTTCTAGAAACCCAGCTAACTGGTCCTCCAGCTAACGTTATAATGTAGCCAGTGACTGATTTTCGATTAATCTGGTCACCTGCCCAGTCTGCATCACAATATGCAACAAATCCTTCTTTTTGTTTACCATTATATATTATTTTGCCATTAGGATTAGTGGCAACATATTTGACAATATATAATGCTTTCTGAATGTGTTCTTCAGAAGGATTAACCATGAATTGTGACATCATGATTACTGCATAAGCAATATCTGGATGAGTTCCAAGTGTCAGATATAATAAAGATCCAATTATGGATTGATAATGGCTTCTCTGCTGAGAAGTTGCTGTTCCATCATTTGGTTTAGGAACATAACCTGCTGGTAAAGGTGTTCTAGCAGGTTTGGCATTTTCTTGACCAAAACGTTTAACAACTTTCATAGCATAATCTATTTGATCGATAGTTAATAATCGATTTTGTCTATCTCGGACAATTTTCATTCCAAGATATTCAGAGACTTTTCCTAAATCTCTGCATTCCCATATTTTCATGAACTTGCTTTTAAGAGTTTGTAACAGTTCAGAGTTATTGCCCATCCATAAAATGTCATCTACATATAAGATAACTACTAAAATTGATGAATTTTTCCTTAAGATATAAACTCCTGTGTCTGAAAGACATCAATGGAATCCTAAGGATTTCAAGCTTTTATCAGCTTGTTTATTCCAAGCATAAGATGCTTGTTTGAGACCATACAAGGCCTTTTTAAGGCGATAGACTTTCCCTTCTTGTCCTTTTGTGACAAAACCTTCTGGCTGTTCCATGTGAATCTCTTCATCGAGATTTCCATATAAGAATGCTGTTTTAACATCCAGCACCTCGATATCCCAATCTTCGAGTGCAGCAGAAGCCAAAAGTAATCTCACTGTCTCAAAGCATGCGACAGGAGAAAATGTGTCATCATAATCAATACCAGGTATTTGTGAAAAACCTTTAGCAACTAATCGAGCACGTTTTCGACCATCACTTTTAATATTGTAAACCCATCTACACTTAACAGGTTTACGATTTTTGGGACATTCCACTAACTCCCAGACATCTCGATCACATAGCGCTTGTATCTCTTCTTCCATAGCTGTAACCCATTCTTGGAAAGCTTTTGGATTGAGATTTCTAATTTTCAACACGTCTCTGAAGTGCACAGGTACCTCTGATTTTACTTCAACTGCTTTTGATAATAAGAAGTTCAACAAATTTTGTGCCTCCTTCTTTTTGTAATTTCTTGAGCAGTCTTAAACTATCAAGAGTATCTTGAATATCCTGACTAGAACCAGGATTTGGCCCTTCTGGTGCATCTTCATAAATAGTTTTATCAGGATTATTATTGTTATCATCCTGATCTGAGCCAAAAGGATCAGAGTCGTTACCCAAGTCTTTTTCAATTTCAAGAGGAGTTTTTTGACCATATATATTCCCCTCTCTATAGACTGGTTTTCTATCTCTTATTCCCCTGCGAAGAGGAAATTGAATGGGCTCTTTATGTGGTATTCTTTGTTCAGCACGTTTGGAATCCTTTTTCTCTTTTCGTGTTTTCTTAATACTAGGAGGTTCGATCTGATGTTGTATCCTAGGCCGTTCACTAGGGTTCTCTACAGACCTGTTTTCACTTGGTCCTCGAACATCAGGATCAACAGGAGGTTCCACTTGTGGTTCCTGTTCTTCAACCTCTTTATCAAGCTCTTTATCCATATCATCTTTATCATGAGATGATGTCTGCTGATCATCACGTGTAGAATCATGATTTCTATATGATTTCCTTTTTGGTGTGGGATCATCATTATCACTATCATTGAGATAATCACTTTGGGAATCGGAGTCAGATTCTTGTCCATATTGATCCCATTGATCAATACCTGGTGGATGTTCAAATATTCTATCTTTGTTGTAATTTTCACTTTTTCATGGAAACACTGATTCATCAAACAGTGATTGAACACCTATAAATATTGTGTTGTCTTTTCTCATGAATTTATAAGCTTTAGATCCTTGTTCATAACCTATGAAGGTCATTGGTTCAGATCTTGGTGCTAGCTTATCTTTTCTCATTTCTTTAGGTATAAGAACCCATGCAAGACACCAAATATTTTAAAATAGCTTACATCTGGCTTTTTATCAGTCAGATTTTCATAAGGTGTTTTCCAGTTTGTTCTTCTTAATGGAGTGTGATTGTATACATGAATAGCAGTTTCAAAAGCAAATTCCCACCATGATTTTGGACAGGAAGATTCAAGTCTCATGCTTTATGCTTTCTCAAGTATAGTGTCATTAAGACATTCTGCATAACCATTTTGCTGATGTATGTGAGGTGCACTTTGTTCCCTGAATATCCCTTTAGATGTGAGATATTTGTCAAATTCATGTGACTTAAATTCCCCCCCTCAATCCGATCTGAAACATTTTACTTTAATATTGTGCTGATTTTCCATAAGTTCTATATAACTTTGGTCAGCAGTAAAGGTTTCTGATTTTGATCGAAGAAGTGCCATATGAGCAAATGAAGAGTAATCATCTAGTAGCATTAAACACCACTTTTTACAATGATATGATTCCATTGGTAGTTCAAGCAAATCAGCATGAATTAATTCAAGCAATTTAAAAGCATGCTTATCAGAAATAGGGAAAGATTTATTGTGCATTTTCCCTTGAGCACAACCAGGACATATAGGATTTGTTGATGGGAATGTGATTTTCTCATCAAATCCTTTAGTATGTTCAAAAGTATGTTTAAGAACATTCTTTGAAGGATGTCCCAATCGTCTATGCCAAGTGTCATAATTGACAACATACGCAGCATGGTCCATTATTTGTCTATCTGGCTTGACTATCTGAGTCAAGACCCAATGAATAGGTTCATTGTCATGTCTAGGATATGCTTGTAGAACATGTTGACCAGATTTTAGCAAAAAAATTGTCCCATGTTTATCTGATTGTTCCTGCCAGCCTTGAAGCTTTTTAACTGTCCAGACGATATAAGTCTATGACTAGCTTCAGGCATGTAGCAAACTTTCTCAAGTTTAATGAAATGTCTAAGTGCTTTGGAATTTTCTATTTGAAGGAACACAGTCCCTTCATCTAATAAAGAAACTTTTGATTTTTTATCAGCAGTATAAATAGGTTTTGGATTATCAAACAGTTGATAATCAGCAAAGTCTTCTAAGTCATGAGTTACATGGACAGATGCTCCAGAATCTATTTCCTTTAAGTGCCATTTTAAGGCAATTATTACAGTAGCACACCTTAATCTCACTATTATAGCAGGTAATTTCAGCAATTACATTATCACTATCTACAGCAGTACATTGATTACTACTATTATTACCTTTAGAATTAAGAAGCTTCAAATTCTCCGAAGTCTTCTGTAGCATAGTCCTCACTGATTTATTATCAGTATCAGACTTTAAATTAGTGAAATATACACACTGATACCAAGATTCTGCATCTTCAAATTCTCCTAAAGAGACTGTATCCAATGCATCATCTTTATCCACATCCATGTCATTGCTCTTTGGAATAAAGCGATTTTCTGCATTCCCTCCAGTTTTAACCGGCCATTCAATCTCATCTGCCACACAAAAGCCTTGCTCTTGTAGCATTTTGAGATTATCGGGTAACAAGGCTGGTTCAACCCTGTTGATCAGGGGTTGAGATCCAAGCCTATCAATCAACGCTGCGCTAGCAAAGGTAGGTGCCTTCGCTTTTCCTTTAGATCTATTGGACCCAGCAGATTGTTCCTGTTGCAACAAGAAGGCACGCTTCTTTTTCTTATTTGCGCGATTGAAGCAGTTGCATTCCTGATTAGAACTAAACTGCCTGGATGGTCCTGCAGGTGGTTGATTCTGATCTCTGGATTTTCCCTTGTTATTTTGGAAATTTCCAGATTGACATTGAAAATTGGTCCTATTGCTAGGACCAGCCGAAGAGTACTTTACGCTAAGCCCCCTATTCCGAGCGGAATCCGAGCGGAATCCACAAGGAATCCTCACACTTTTACTATGTAGTGGATTGGCTGTGCCATTCCACTCGGATTCCGCATGGATTCCACACTGATTCCATGTGGAATGAGTGGAATTTCCTCGGAATGACCACTCAGAATCGGCATTTTCCGGCGCTTTTGGCATTTACCGGTTACGGCTTGGTTGCGACTGTCACACCACACACATCGCTGTTCACCATCACTCACCGTCACACCTCACTGCTCACCATCACAACTCGCTCACCGTCGCTCATCACCACCATGATGGTCCGTACTCGATCACAGCCAATCGCCGACATCATCTCCCCTCCAAAGTCACGAAGTGGCTGTAAACGGGCTATATCGGAGGCATCAGATAGATCCGGCAGGAGGCGAATCACGAAGAAGCAGAAAAAGGACGACGAGGAGGGGCCGAGACGCAAACAATCACGGTGCGTAGCCATTTCGTTTTCAAATTTGTGGTTATACAGCTTATTCACACAGTAAAACATTGGCTGCATGTGCTCGTGAAGACACGGTGGCAGTTACTTCCAGCGCCAAACCGTCGACTGGGTAAGTGTTCACGTCGTGTACAAGTTTTTTCGCTCATGTATGGTCTGTACCACCCACCACGCCCACCCACTTATTCCATGCCGCCCACCACGCCCGAATACGTGTCCTGCCCAACGTCATTGTCCGTGTCACCTGGTGATGATGACACTTGCCTACTACCATCGTCGTGCGCCCCACACCCTGCGTGCCTGCCCACTGCCCACCCCTCATCTGCTACGACTCCACATCGTTCACCTGCCATCCACCCACCCCTCGTCTGCTACATACCACATCCCTACCGTCACCTGGCGACGACGACACTCGCCTACTACCATCATCGCACACCCCACACCCTGCCCACCCCTCATCGGCTACGACTCTACATCGCTCCCCTACCATCCACCCACCCCTCGTCTGCTACTACCACATGCCTACTGTCGTGCCCCTCCTTCCTTTCGTCTGCTATGACTCCACCCCTGCTTGCCTATCATCCACCCACTTGCTACATACCACATGCCTACTGTCTATCACACACCCACCCCCTTGTCTGCTATGCATGTAATGACACACACTACCTCTACACCATGCAATGGCAATGACACTAAATTACATGTATTTAGCGCAGCATTTGTTTTACAGCAGAGTGGGATTGCAGTTGTGCCACCTGAACGTCCACGTTCAGCAACTGTTCAGTTTCTTGCCACAAAACCCAGCCAGCACACAACCCGTGTTCAACGATCTGACATGGAAATTAGTATGTACATATATGCTGATGTTTATTTGCCTCACATTCTGAGATAAAGGCCAACTTTCTGAGGATGAAGTGGACAGTGGGAGTGAATATGAACACTCTGAGAGCCCTGAAAGTGAACATGAAGGAGATAGTCAGGAGAAGGGAGATAGTGATGAAATTGGTGAACAGTTGTCTCAGGTAGGCATATATGTTGATGTAAAAAATTTCTCATATCATGGCAGGTCATCCTCCATGCTGAGAAGAGGAAGGAGGAGAATGAGGGAAAGAATAGGGATGAGGGAAATCAGGAGGTGAGATTTGTGTTTTGCATATAAAATTTATTTATCTTTGCACACATCATCTAGGATGATAATCTATCCCATGTTGGAGGCTGGATTGATGAACCATTGGTGCAGGTAAGAAATATTTGTAAACATATTTTCTTCCAGTTGAGACCATGACAGGATCTTACTGCCAATATCTTTGACCAAGATGAAGGTTAGTTAAATTTATTTGCAATAAATTTTGTTTCCAATATGTGACTAGACTCTCCTGATCTTCTTCAAGGTGCCTCTAGCACCACAAGGGGAGTTTTTCGTGGAAGAGCACATGGGAATGCCTTGAATCATGGAGACTCTAGAGAAATTCAGAGTGAGGTTGGACCTATGGTAGGAAAAGTGAAAGTTTTCAATGGTGTAGGGGATCCTAGCACCAGGGAGCCTCAGTGGACAATGAAGGTGAAAGCTTGTGGACATCTGGCACCAGTCCTTGGTCAACTAGCTAAGCGCTTCTCCCCTATCAAGAGCAAGCAACTCAATCATTCCTCTAAAACACTTGATCATATCATGTCTCAGATGCTGCCAAGCGGGTTTTTGTATATGAGGATGGTGATTGGAGTGTCAAGGGTCGCTTCAAAGTTGCCTTGGAGGACAATGATCCAATTTTCTGGGAGACTTCTAATGGTGAACTTAGTTTATCTATTGCTCTTGTAAGTATTTATCCACACATATATACCAATGTTACTGAAATCAATCAGGAGAATGCAAATGAGCTTGGGACACAGGTATCTAATGCTCCTACTACTCCTACTCCCACTCAGCTAGCACAACAACCACAAACTGACTACAAGGCTGAACTTGTACAAATTTTTGACATCCCCCAGCATTTGCTCAGGAGTTACAAT
Organism: Amanita fuliginea; assembly: GCA_023014435.1. Taxonomy (NCBI): domain Eukaryota; kingdom Fungi; phylum Basidiomycota; class Agaricomycetes; order Agaricales; family Amanitaceae; genus Amanita; species Amanita fuliginea. The sequence continues at coordinate 2,419,646 of JAEBUQ010000011.1, read as the reverse complement.
AAGAATGAAGGACTTCTTCTGTTTTACAAGAGGTATCAAGCATGTCTCAAAGCTCTCACAGTCTCAGAGAGTATGGCTAGTGCTGGTGAATGGGCTATAAAGAAGCCCTCAGAGACAGAGGTAGTGGAGTTATTTGTTGGAAAAACAATGTGGCACTCTCACTTGAAAAAGATTTTTTCCAGAGTCCCCAAATATCCAGAAATGCACAAGTGGTTAAATGAGGAGGAAGGGGCACTCTCTACCATTGACCTTTGGGGAGAAGAGAAAACATCATTTACTTTCAAAGATTTGAAGACATGGATGGATAGGGAGGATGACAGAGTCAAAAGGAAAGATAAAGGGAAAGCAAAGGAAAGCAGGAGGGGTAAAAAAAACAGAGGAAAGGATGATTCTCACCAGGATGATTCTGGCAAAGATAAGGGAGAAGGTAGCTCCAAGAAGCATTATACCAGATATAAAGGAATTACTCAGTAAGCTCACAAACATGAAATGATTGTCAATTGTGTATTTATCTGTAACAGTGTTTGGCTTTTGTATGCAATATACAGATTAGTTTCTATAGCCCAAAGCCTCTGTCCACTGTTGTGCATACTTGTTTTCCTATTATTGCTTCCTGTGGTCTCAGCAGCACCAGTGAATGAGAGACCATTCCCAAAGATAACATTCAAGGAGTTTAGTAACTTCATTCTGCAAAATTTTGACTCATCAATTTCATTGACAAGTGCTCTTGTCATTTTATTCAGTATAACAGAAAATGTACAGCTATTGAGCTTGCATGCACGTCAGCAGAAAAAGAGGTTTCAAGAAGAAAGATCCACTTCTGCCACATCATGGATACGAGCCCTTGCACGTCCGCTGAGGAAAAGGCTAGAAAAGCATGGTGATCATCTGCTGGGTCAGACAGATCAGCCAGTCAACCAAGATGATGAACAAATCACAGTTGCAGTGGCAATGAAGCTTGATAGCCTGGCAAAATTACTGAGGCTTTATCCATACAATAATGCAGGAAGATTTACTGGAAAGCTAAAACCCATCTCACATAAGGACATTCAGCCAATTCATATCATATGTCCAGATGCAGTTGTCTGTGAGACTATGACATGCAAACCAAGGTCTCTTCTAATGTCCACAAAGATAAGGGACATCCCATTGGTCACTTTGATCAGTACTTTTCACTCCCCCCCCCTTCCGTGTGGAATCCGCGTGGAATCCGTGGATTCCGTGTGGATTCCATGTGGATTCCACATGATTGTGCACTATATTGTGGACTTAGTAATGTCATCATGTCACAATACTAGAACTAGTCCATCTACTTTGCTATGCACTTTACTCCTGGTATTTCTACATATATTCCCATTATTACATAGTACTCTAACACATGTCACATGATTTTTCAACTTTCCCACACCCCACAAAAGTGAGAATTGTGACATTCTGAATCAAGCATTGTAATTGATTGTTTGCTTGGCCCCATATTTTTCCTAGGCTTCCTGTACATGCTCCATTGATTACACAACATTTTATGTGTATGTGACATAATTAACAACATTTTCCCACGGTTCAAAAAAGTGTGTATGGTCAGATTTTGATCATATGTCTGACCTCCTGGTGTTTCTGCACAAAGTACCATTGTCACACTTTGACACAATGTCACATGATTTTCTAGCTTTCCCACAGCTACACAAATGAGAATTGTGAATTTTTATCAATCAAAGAATGTAGTTGTTTGCTTTGCTCCCTAACTTTTCTCAGGCTTCCATGTACATTTGATAGCATTTGTAATATTTTCCCATGATCCAAAACAAAGTGTGTGGTGAGATTTTGATTATAGAAACTTCAATATTCTACACTGTCCCAAGATGTAAATAAGGGTGAACTAAGTTCTAGTTCAGGAAACAAGTGAATATTTTTGCACAAATCTCAGCAAATGCTAAATTCATGATCATTTTGTTTTCACCTTCTTGGTCAAATTCTGAATGTGTCTTGATCAAATGAGGTGACATGAGTGGAAAACACTTAGACAAATGATGGAGATACAACAGGAACCCCCTTTTGACATTAGGGGAAGAGTGAGAAAGCAAGAGTGAAGAATGTTACGATTTCTTTCCCTTTCGTTAATAGACTCATTTTATTATATAATCATCGTTATGCGTTTCATGGACGCTCATCTCCTTTAGCTACTTTACCTTCACATTTCCTTTCTTAGGTATTTAGCTGTACGTTTCCTTTTATATTTCTCTTGTTCTTTTACATATATAAACCGTCTTGTAAAGTAGCTAGACTTCAGTTCCAACTTAATCGAATTCTTCTCTCAACCTCTGAACGAAACTCCTCACTCTCATTTTCGAGCTCGTTGTTAATTTGACCTTTGTCATCATTTGACTTAGCGTCCAGAACTTGTCCAGTAGGCTGGGAGCAGACCGAGACTCTGCTTGCCACTGTTGACATAGAACAAACTGCGTTGAGAGCATCGATCTTAACACAAGTTGGAACTCCCAGAACCGCTCAGTGTTTCTACACTAGCCAGACACCATTGATACCAGAATCTCGAACCTCAGACCACCGAACGGCTCTGTCCGTTTCAGATGAAAGTATTATCTAGATCGACGAGAGGTTTTTCCGTCGACTACTGGAACAGGGTGGTTTTTCCGCTCAGGAACTAAGAAAAAGAACGAACCAGTACCAGCATCCCTCTTTAAAGGTGATTATATTGAAGGAGACGGAAAGGAAGTCTTCCCAGATAACGTTTGGATTGAGTGGATCAACGAAGATCTAAAAGAGGATTTTTACTCTCTATTTTTTCCACCCACTGAAGAACCAGAATCCTCCTGGTGGAACAAATTCCTCAGTCTCTCTGGAGCACCACCACAGGACAGATACGCACTCCAAGACAAATGAATACAGCCTTGGAGAGACTTCCTAGAACAGAAACAGATCGAACAAAGTTTATTTGGAGATCCAGAATCAGGAAAGAAGAAAGATGAAACAAGAGAACCAGAAGAACCAAAAGGAGAAAAGATGGCAACCGACGCAGCAGCACCTGCCTCTAAAGGAGATATCAAACCGCAGCCTATGCGTGTTTTTACAGGAAAACGAACTGAAGCAAAGGCTTTCATTGGAAGTCTTGAAGATTACTTTGTCTTAAATGACAATAATTATAAAGGCAAAGCACAGAAACAGATTCGATTTACTCTTGCCTGTCTTGGGCAGGAACTCGACGATTGGAAAGTCCTGATCAAGGATGAATTAGATGATGAGGAAGAAGGAACCCTTACTTGGACGAACTGGGCAGAATTCAAGAAGCGTTTCCTAGCCGATTGGGGAGAAGTCAATAGTGCTCTCAGAGCGCTGAACAATCTAGCCAATCTCAGAGTAGGGGGTGATGTTTCAGTCCCTGAATATATCAGAAAATTCCGTATGGAGATCGGTACTTCAGGATTGAAAGGAACAACTGCGCAACTCCAGGCCTTTGTTAAAGGACTCCCTGAGAGTATCGCTACAAAGATCTTAGAAGCGAACGTTCTATCCATGAAAGAAGCATATGAGAAGGCAGAACAGCTTCATGGCGCTTGGGAAATGATGCGAGCACTTGGGCGAAAACCAGGACAAGGGAACCGCTCCAATTTTAATCAAAACACCAATAATAGGGGCGGATCAACCCGATCAGTAAATGCTATGCCCACTGGACGTTTGACAGATGAACAAAAGGAGGAATACATGAAATCTGGAAAATGTTTCAGATGTGGAAACCAGGGGCATGTTTCAAGGAACTGTCCCAAACGAAACACCACGTCAAACGCCTCCTTCAGGGCCTCCTCATCGTTTCAGAATAAGGGGATCAGATCTATCCCTGAAGATGCGTCCAAAGAGAAGAAAGACGACCCAGTTGCAAGCATCAGAGCGATCCTTGCTGGAATGAAGGCCGATGAACGAGAAGGTCTTCTCAATGAACTCGAAAACGAGGGTTTTTAATCCGGAAGCGTCACACAGCGGTTGGCACTTCCATAACAAATGGACATTCACAGTTAGCGCTTGATTCTGTAATAGTAAGATCAAATAATGACAAGCGCCTTTCAATTTCTGTGGAAACATCCGATTTACCCGCTGAAACTTCAGCTCTAATCGATTGTGGAGCAGAAGGGAATTTTATTGACGAAGAAGTAACCACCAAGTTACCAAAAGAAAGATTGCGAAAACCAATTAGAGTCAGAAACGCAGATGGAACGGTTAACACCAACGGAATGATCACTCATCGAGTCCATATTCAATATTCAATTGGGGGAAAACAATACAGCAATTGGTTTCTAATCACTAGATTGGGAGATCAACGATTAATTCTGGGAATTCCTTGGTTAGAAGAAAACAATCCCACTATTGATTGGAGAGATAAAACGATACACCTCATCGATGAACAACGGAATGAAGGAACTATCTGGCAAATGGCATTGGACAATCATCAATGGGGCGAAGACGATTATTGGATTAGAGTCAAGACGTCGGTATCTCAAGCATTAGAACATCAGTTGAAAAAGGAGGAACCGAAGACGGAATTACCATTAGAATATGGGAAATGGCGTTCAGTCTTTGAGAAAAATGCATCAGAACAATTCCCAACTTCCAGAACTTGGGATCATGCTATCGATTTAAAAACCGGTTTTAGTCCTAAAGTTAGCAAGATCTATCCGTTATCAATCAAAGAACAGTCATCGCTAGACGAATGGATTGAGGAACAGCTAGCTAAAGGATACATCAAACCGTCGAAATCCCCTCAAGCATCGCCGTTTTTCTTTGTCTCAAAGAAGGAAAGTAGTGTGCTTCGGCCGTGCCAAGATTATAGATATTTAAACGATTGGACAATCAAGAATGCGTACCCATTACCTCTAGTATCTGATCTCCTTACAAAACTCACCGGAGCACAATATTTCACCAAGTTAGACCTCCGTTGGGGATATAATAACGTCAGGATTAAGAAAGGTGATGAATGGAAAGCTGCTTTCATTACCAACAGAGGACTATATGAACCAACTGTTATGTTCTTTGGCCTATGCAACTCGCCATCTACATTCCAAACCATGATGAACGAGTACTTCAGAGACATGATTAATGAAGGATGGCTCATTATCTACATGGACGACATCCTGATATGTTCTCAGAATTTGAACGAACTAGAAGAACGGACAAAGAGGGTTCTCGATTGATTGGAGGAGAACGATCTGTTCCTGAAATTAGAAAAATGTAAATTTGCTGTTCACTCGAGGTCTTTACACACAGCCCCCCATTCCGTGCGGATTCCGTGCGGATTCCGTGGATTCCGTGTGGAATCCACATAGATCTGCTGCACAGTGGATTGGCTGGGCCATTCCACACCATTCCGTGCGGATTCCGGGCTTATTCCACATGGAATGGCGGAATTTCCGCGGACAGTCCGAATGGAATATTCCGTGTGACAGTGTTATGTCACACGTTACAACCTTCTTCCCGCACACCAACACCACACACCCCGCACCCATGGCTCGCACTCGATCGCAGCTTGACGCCGCCATTACCTCACCATCTAAGTCACGCAATGGCCGCAAACGGGCCATATCGGAGGCATCGGAACGATCAGCCAAGAAACGCAGCGCGAAGCGCTCTCGACGAGACAGTGGGGAGGATGCTTCGACAAGGTACGTCGCATCCACCCTCGTTCAGTCTTTTCTAATCAGTCTTGTACTTCTCCCCCCTTTACCTCGTGACGACACACATCGACCACCACCTACAACGTTCCCCGGCATTCACCACAATGCCTGTCATCCACCACCACCCTCCTGCCACGTTTCACCTCCACATCAATCACCACGCCGCCTGCGGCTCCTGCCACGTATCACGCCCCCCGACCGAATGCGACTCCGACTGCCACGGCCACCTCCCGCTCACCATTCACCACGCCGCCCGTCATCAAACACCGCTGCGCATGCTCGCGGCTCCTGCCACGTATCACCTCCACACCAATCACCATGCCCCCCGACCGAACGTGACTCCGACTGCCACGGCCACGCGCAACCGCTGGATAAACACGACGGTTGCCACGTACCCACCTGCCACGTACCACCTTGCCCGCACATGCGTGCTGCTTCCCGCGCTTGCCTAACATGACACCTGCTGCCACATGATGCCCATCCCCCACGTAAAAACCACCATCGTGCTACCAGCCACGCACCACGCACCACCATGCACCATGCACCACATGCAGATAGATCTAGACCATCAACTAGGTATGTCATGGCCAATCTCACTCTTCATCTTCTGATGAATACTGTTTACTTATATCCCTACCAATGTCAACACCCTCTCTACTCTCATGGGCTGATAATGCATCAAGATCAACTAGGTATGTTTTCCCTACTCATACTGTTCCTTTTCTGATGAATGTTATATAACTTCTCACATATGTAAATAACCTTATTGACATGTAATAATATTTTTTAACTGCAACTTCATTTTATACTTTAAAATTGATATATTACTTGTTGGTATATATAGAGCTGAAACAGTATTACAGGAGAGTGGCATATCAGTTGCACCTCCTGAACGCTCACGCTCAGCTACAATTCAATTTCTTGCTACAAAACCAGCTCATTCTTCAGGACGTGCTCGTCGTTCTGATTTTCAAGGTGCATCTGGGAGCAGGGAGACTGAATCCCTACCTCTTGATGGTGACATAGATAGTGACAGTGGGTACGAGTGACATTGCAAGCCTCCATTCTGATGAAGAGATAGGCAGTGGCTCTGATTATGAGCAGTCTGAGAGTGAATCATCTGAGAGTGTGGAAAGTGAGGGAATTGATACTGATGTTGATGGTGGGAGTGAACAAGATGACAATAAGGTTGAAGGAGCAATTGGGAAACAGTTATCTCAGGTGTGTGTCTGCTCTTGCAGTACAAAATAATCTAACTTCAATGTGGAAAAGATTGGCATTTCAAGAGAGAATGAGGGTGCAGAGTCACAGATGCCTCTTAATTGTCAGTGTCACAAAGTAATACTATATTAGACTAATGTCCCATTTGCAGCTAATGTTCAGGTTTTGTTTTTTTATTTCTCTGGTCTCAATTGTCTAATACCTCTCAGATTGATGAAGCTGTTCCTGAGGGCCAGCTGGGTGACCAAGCTAATTTCTTTGGTCAACAAGGTAAAATTGTTCAGGAATCTTATACAATTCTAACTCAATGATAGAAGATTCTGTGGTTGAGCCCTCTGATCTCCAAGGTGCCTCTCGCACAACAAGAGGTATAATTCGTGGAAAGGCCCTTGGTAATGTCTTCAACTTGGGGGATTCACATGATGCTTTAGATACAGGTGTGGGGTCATTAGGAAAGATCAGGTTATTCAATCTTCAAGATGACCCTGTCACAAGCACTCCTATCATGGTCTTGAGGGTGAAGATTGGGACTGATATGTCCTCTGTGCTCAAACAAATGTCCAAGCGTTATTCTCCTGTTGAGGGTGAGGGGCTTCATTTTTTATTGAATATCAAGAAACCTCATAATTTTTAAAGATGACAATATGAGAATCTTCACTTATGAAGATGGTGAATGGTGTGTTAGAGGATGTTTCCATACAGCATTGGAGGAGAATGATCCTGTCCTCTGGGATAGGAAAAATGGAGAGTATTCCCTTTCTGTTGCCTTGGTATGTTCTCAAATTTTCATCATAATGCTTATCTTGCTAAAGTTATTTAGGAGCCTGGAGACTCTAAATCACATTTCTCTAAGGCTTCACACTCACAATCTGACAGGGTTTCATCTAGTGTCACTGCACCCTTGGAGCCTGTCCAGGCAAATACAGAGTACAAGAAGCAGATTGTAGAGGCACTTGGCATCTCAAAAGATTTACTCAGGGATGGGAAACCTGCAGGAGGATTGCAGTTATATTATAGAAAGTATCAGGCTTGCCTTCAAGCCATATTAACTTGTGAGAGGATGGCTAATGCTGGAGAGTGGGTTATAAGAAAGCCATCAGAGACAGATATAGTGGAACTGTTTGTTGGAAAGTCAATGTGGCATTCAGATGTGAAGAAGGTCTTCTCCAGGGTTTCAAAGTACCATGAGATGGTCAAGTGGCTTGATGAAAGTGATGATGCTTTACCACTTGCTGAGCTTTGGGGACAAGAAAAGGGTCCCTTCACATTCAAAGACTTGAGGCATTGGTTAGATGAGAAGGACAAGGAAACTAGGAGAAAGGGGAAAGGGAAAGCAAAGGAGAGTGATATAGATAAGGAGAAAAGGAGAAAGAGGAAGGAGAAAGAGGAAGGAGAGATCAAGGCAAAGAAGTATAAAACAAGAAGCAAGGGAATGTAAGCAATCAAATGAGGATAAATGAAGTATGATTTTCATGTACCAAGACTTTATCTTTTGAAATCCATAGGATTGTTCATATTCACCAAGGTTTCCATGCATTGTTGGGAATATTGGCCATGCTATTGTTCATGCCTATGACCATGGCAGCACCACTGAATGAAGGGCCATTCCCTGACATACAATTTAAGGTGTTCAATACCTTTATTGAGAAAAACTTCAATTCATCAATTTCACTGGCAAGCGTTCTTCTTATATTGTTTAGTCTCACTGAAAATGTGCAGCTGTTGAGCTTGCATGGCCGGCAGCAGAAAAAGAAATATAAGGGAGAGAAAAATACAACTGTCACTTCATGGATGACAGCCCTGGCACGCCCACTGAAGGAAAAACTTGAAAGGAATGGTGGATATCCATCAGATGATAGTGGCATGTCAGTCAATGAAGATGATAAACAAGGCATTGACACATTTGCAATGAAGCTTGATTATTTGGCAAAGTTACTAAAACTCTATCCATTTAATGACTCTGGACATTTTACTGGGAAGCTCAAGCCTATCTCACATAAGGACATACAGCCCATTCATGTAATATGTCCAGATGCAGTGGTCTGTGAAACTGCAAATTGCAACCCATGTTCACTGATTATGTCCACAAAGATAAGAGATATACCATTAGTGACTTTGATCAAAAACTTTGCTGTTTACAAGGATGTTCCAGTACTATCAGGCTATTGCAAGGTCTGCAAAACAACATACCATGCTGATCATGAACGTACACTGTCTGACATGACTGGCCAGTATGAGAGGGTGTACTTGAACTCAGCAAAGTACATAAAAATTGGGAAAACCCTATGGGTTGATCGAGGATTCACATCAGCAGTCTTGAATGGGGTATATCACTTTCATTCATCCACTGCAGCCTATACAGCATTTTGGAATGATGTGTTCAGTGATAAATCTTCATCCTCTGGCAGAGTAAGTCACAGACAAATATGGGATGCTTTTGTCCAAGAGTCAATCAGATTCATGGGATCTATGTCTGACATAAATCTGACAATAAGGGACAACCTTCCAATTGATGAGGTGACAAAAGAAGCTTACCACATATTAGGGGAAGGTGGTTTAATAAGGGCTTCTAATGGGCATGCTTGTGATGAATGTACTCAGAAATACAGGAGAACAAACATTATAGCAACAGCTGATGACCAGTCAAATACATTGGGAATGGATGATGCCTCTGTTATATCACTAGCAGAACAAGAAATTGTTGAAGGTGCAGCCCCAGTCAAGATGGTTGTGGTGGATGGAATTATAATGGGTCACACAATATGTGCATACCCAGATTGCACATCAGAACTTGCAAATGCTCGGGGAGGTGTGTATTGTGCATTACATGAAGACATGTATGGTGCAGTATGCCATGTTGCAAATTGCACAAATAATCTTGTCCAAGGCACACTAGCCTGCCAAGGCCATCAAGCCAAGTGGAACCAGCATGTGAGAAACAATAAAAAGAGACACCTGGCTGGGTTTAGGAGAGCACTAAGGCAACCAGAGGAGAATGTTCCATGGATTGACATGAATCAAGGGGAACAGCAGCCCCATGATGAGGAAACTGGCAGGCACAGAGAAAGAGATGCCTTTATGCCATCTCGAATTTATTGTGTAGAAACAATCTGTGCTCCATGTGGGGTTGTAGTTGCATGGGCAAAGTTTGCAAAATCAGAGTCTCCAACTAACATCCTTCAATTCTTGGAGCATGTTTATCCTCATCCTGACACAAGACCTGACTATATTTGCATAGATAAGGCATGTCTTGTACTAAGGTCCAGCATTGCAAATGGGAGTTGGGATATGTGGAGCCAAACAAGCCGGTTTATTGTTGACTCATACCACTATACAAACCATAGGGCAACAGACTTACTTTGCCGTACTTGGTGTAATCCTGCCCCAATAAATGGCTCTGCACCAAATCTGGTTGTCAGTGGTAGTAACAATGATGGTGAACATTATCAGAAGCGTGCATTTAACACTCAGGCTTGTGAACAGTTAAATGCTTGGCTGGGTGGTTTTGAATCAGTAATGAATAGGATGAAACCTAGAAATTTCAACTGGTTTATGCATGCAATGCTAAACTTTCATACAGTCCAAGTTCTGAAGAGGCAGGAGAGACTTAGGGTTGAAGAGTCTGAGTGTGAGAGTGATGATTCTGAGGACTAAGTATCACAGTCATGTATTTAATTTTTATCATGTTTTGTTCTCACATCCAATGTCAAATAACTCAAATAAATCAACAAGACTAAGTAGTCATCTGTGATAAAACAACAAATATAACAAGCAACAATAGATAGTGACAGCTGTTGCATAATCAATGTAGATTCTGTGTAAATTGTGTGTGGACAATGGAGATTGCATGTGGAATCCACATGGATTCTGCATATTCCGCACGGATTCCGCGGATTCCGCATGGATTCCATGGATTCCACACGGAATGGGGGGGCCTGTGGAAAGTACTGGTTCAAGAAGTCGAATTTTTGGGCATGATCATCTCACCTGGGAAAATACGAATGGATCCTATCAAACTCGCAGGAATAGCCGATTGGCCAGTACCATCAACGGTTAAACAAGTCCGATCATTCTTAGGTTTTGGGAACTTTTATCGACGTTTTATTGGAAATTTTGCAGCAATTGCAAAATCACTCACAGACCTGACCAAGAAAGCGGAACCGTTCGACTGGAATAATGAACGACAACTTGCCTTTGACACCTTAAAGCAACGGTTCGCCTCTATGCCAGTTTTGTTGATGCCAAATCCTGCAAAACCATTCATCCTTCAAACTGATGCCTCTAACAAAGCAATTGGAGCAGTACTGAAACAGGCTGATGAATCTGGAGCACTTCATCCATGTGGATTTATATCTCATGCGCTAACACCAACGGAACAGAATTACCAAATCTATGACAGAGAATTGCTTGCAATCATTAAGGGACTTGCAGTTTGGCGCCATCTATTACATGGTTCTCCTCATACGACCATTGTCCATTGTGATCATAAGAACTTGTCCTATTACTGAACTGCTCAACGATTAACACCTCGACAAGCTCGGTGGTCATCATTGTTATCTGAATTTGATCTTCGTATTGAACATATACCTGGGACAAAAATGTTCGAAGCAGATGCATTATCCAGACGACCAGATCACATGGGAAATGATGAAGAACACACTACTGTCACTGTTCTGCCAAATGACCGATTTATTCGACTAATCAATGATGATCTTGCCAGTGAACTAAAGAAATATATGGCAAATGATGATTTTGGACGCATCCTTATTGAAGTTATCACTAAACAAAGGGCGCCACCGATTAAATCGAAACTGCAAGACTGGACATATACTCATGGCATCATCTACTACCTAGGCAAGATCTATGTTCCTGATCGAATTGAGTTACGCATTCGGTTAATCAAGGAAATACATGAAGCATTATCTTCTGGACATCCTGGACGATTAAAAACACTAGCGCTTTTAAAGCGTGATTACTGGTGGCCTGGAATGTATAGACATGTCAAAGAATGGGTTGATGGTTGCGCACTCTGCCAACAAATGAAAGTCAATACTCACCCAAATTCACCGGCATTAATCCCTATTCCATCAACAGCTACACGCCCATTTCAGCAGGTCACACTCGATTTCATCACTGATCTTCCTATTTCCGAAGGCTTTGATTCCATATTGGTCACGGTGGACCATGGCCTTACGAAGGGGGTAATTTTCACCCCTTGCAACAAGACGATCGATGCTTTAGGAACTGCAGATCTTTATATCTCTGAAATATTTAAACACTTTGGACTCCCCGACATCCTAATCTCTGATAGAGGACCACAATTCTCTGCTAAAGTATTTCAAGAAATACGAAAAGCTTTAGGAATCGACCACAGGATGAGCACAGCCTATCATCCTCAGACAGATGGAGAAACTGAACGTGTAAATCAAGAACTCGAGATCTATCTTAGAATGTTCTGCACAAATGAACCCCATAAATGGAAGCCACTATTACCCATTGCTGAATTTGCACACAATAACCGATATCACAACACAATAAAAACATCCCCATTTCAACTCATGTACGGATCAGATCCGATCGCTATCCCTACAGCAGCAATCAAAATGACTGCACCAGCAGCAGAAGAACGCCTTCAAATGCTTCGAAAAGCCAGAGAAGAAGCTCTAGCTGCTCATGAACTTGCTAGACAAATGGTCGCTCATAGATACAGAGACAAGTCAATCAGATTCGAAAAAGGCGACAAAGTCTGGCTCGAAAACAAGAATCTCCACATTCCGTATCAATCAAGAAAGCTAGCACCAAAACGAGAAGGACCCTTCCAGGTTGAACAAGTTATGGGACCAGTTACTTATAAATTGAAATTACCAAAACAATGGCGCATTCATCCTGTGTTTCATGCATCGCTCCTCACCCCATATAAGGAAACCTCAATGCACGGTCCGAATTTCACTATGCCACCTCCCGATATGGTTAATGGACAAGAAGAGTTTGAGATTGAGGCTATCCTTGGACATCGGAAACGCGGAGCCGGCTATCAATACCTAGTCAAATGGAAAGGCTATGGAGCAAATGATAATACCTGGGAACCAGAACGACATCTAGACAATGCTGCAGATATTCTGGTAGAATATAAAAACAGAAGAAACCTCTGAAACAGTCAACACAATGACTTATTATCGCACCAACCTCCAGTTAAAACATAATATCCGTTATGTCAAAAGATTCTGCAGAACTGTTGGACGATACACTCCCACTGTCAAAACCAGATACTCTGTCACGCAGATGTTTGTTCCCGCTTTCAAACACCCCTCCAAACGAACACTTTCTATATATCAGAAACTGAAATACGTTCCAATGATGTCAAAACCGCCTAAAGTATCACGATTACCTCCTCACAAACGAACGCATCCACAAGGCCATACAGAGATCCCATATAATGCTTTATCAAAGTATCTTCCCCAGTATCATCGCCTCTCTTTTGATCTAGGAGAACTACCCACATTTCAGGAAGCCGAATCACATTATCTTCCAGCATCAGTTCACCCTTGTTTTCAATATGACAACGTTTATCACAGGGTTTGGTTACGACGAACCTTCCCTGAATTATCAGAAGCTTTACAATGGATTATCCAGCTCGGCAGAGACATTTCCGTGGAACAATGGCAATATGAACGACAAATGAACATAAGGGGAAGTGAAAATTTTGACCGCACATGAGCGCAAATGGAAATAACACTTGCAACCGAACGATATTACGATCTTCTGAACCAAGCAATACAGGCTAGCATGAACAATCCAGAAATACGTGTTACACAACATGCACACCCTGAACAAATTCGTATTCCACACCATGACGATGCAAGAACCCGATCAGAACAAGAAGAAGCAGCTAGGAACTCTCGTGAGAACTTTCTCAGAACCAGGGAACCTGAGATCGAAGAGATCTTAGCTTTGGACTCCGACGATGAAATTTGGGATATTTAAACCACACTCAATGGTCTAGTCTCCATCATATCGATACAGCATGTCCACAATCGTCGTCATCGCCTACCTTGTTGCTTTCGCCTTTGCGCTCTTGGTCACAGCTTGTGGCCATTGTTATGACCCTTCTCTCGTCGCCGCCTCCCCGTTCCTCGCCACCGCCCATGACCTCCCTATCGAGGTTTTCGTTACCACCACCACCACCGTCGACAACTACCTTTTCCCGAATTGGCCCGCCTCTCCCTCATCCACCGTCGCCGACCTTCATCAGCATCCAGATGAGCTCGCGGATTTCGTCATTGAAGAAGAGGCACCCCTACCCGCTCTACCCGTACCACCTCTTGCTAGGGTCCCTAACGCCACCCTTCTTCGGGCTCAGGAAGCCCTCGCCACCTTCATCGTTGACTATCAACTTTTCGCCGGACCTCTCGACGCCATGCTCAACACTGCCCTCACCACCGACCCTCACACCATCACGGATGAAGAACGCGATGCAATCCTTGAACAAACGGTCCAGCTCGACTATATCACAAGGACATTGCAATGGCGGTTTGAGACCGCTAACCACGACATCAATACCATCGCCGAATGGTTGAAATCGCGAAGGGATCATGGGTGGACAAATGGTGGAAACCATGGTTGGGGAACAGGTTAAGAAGTCGGTGACTTCTTGCATATGAAGGGGGTAATGTTACGATTTCTTTCCCTTTCATTAATAGACTCATTTTATTATATAATCATCGTTATGCGTTTCATGGACGCTCATCTCCTTTAGCTACTTTACCTTCACATTTCCTTTCTTAGGTATTTAGCTGTACATTTCCTTTTATATTTCTCTTGTTCTTTTACATATATAAACCGTCTTGTAAAGTAGCTAGACTTCAGTTCCAACTTAATCGAATTCTTCTCTCAACCTCTGAACGAAACTCCTCACTCTCATTTTCGAGCTCGTTGTTAATTTGACCTTTGTCATCATTTGACTTAGCGTCCAGAACTTGTCCAGTAGGCTGGGAGCAGACCGAGACTCTGCTTGCCACTGTTGACATAGAACGAACTGCGTTGAGAGCATCGATCTTAACAAAGAAAGTGGTTGTTACAACTTTCTTTTCCCCTTCTATGATACACTCCTTTCATATTACATCATCATTTGCTATGTCACTTATTGGATGCTTATCTCCTTTAGCTATTGCCTTCACATTCCCCTTCATAGGTAACTAGCTGCACATACTGCACATTTCCTTTGTTCTTCTAAGTATATAAACCCTCATGTATAGTACAATTCCTCAGTTCAAACTTAATTGAATATTGCTCTTATCTGAATAAATTCCTCTCATCTCCTCTTGAGCTTGTTGTCAGTTTGACCTTTGTCATCATTTGGCTTGATGTCCAGAATCTTTGTCCAGCTGGCTGGAAGTGGGCTGAGACTCCTGTTACTTAGAACAAATCACATCAAGGGCATCAATCTTAACAGTGGTGAGCAGGAAGTATTGTATGTGCATTGTTCAATGGAATGCATGATTTTCAGTCCCTGAAGTTTGAGAAAAAATCAAAAATTATGGTTTGTTCCAACAGTGGCAAGCAGATTTTCAGTTCACTCCCAGCATAGTGGACAAGAGTGGTGGATGCTGGATGACCTGAGTAAAAAAGAATGCAGTGAATAGGAAGACGCCTGTTTTGTTCAGTTTCTAAAGTGTGAGAAAAAATGACAAATGATGTGACATATGTATAGGACACCTCATGGGAATAATGGAATGCATGAGAAAGTTAGGAGGAAGCAGCTAAGTGAGAAAGAAATTAGTGATTAGGATTTGTGTGATTCATTCAATAACTGCCACAGTTCTCAGTTTGAACTGTGGGAAAAAATTACACATGATGTGACATATACATGAAGCAGCTTGCAACAAGTGGAAGATGTGTTAGAAGCTAAAGAGAAAGTAATTGAGTGGAGGAGTAAGTGAAAAGGTGTTCTGGAACTGAATCAAAATAAGGGGATTCCTTGTGGAATCCACGCAGAATCCGTGCAGAATATTCTGTGCAGTCATTCCGCGGACATTCCGCATTCCGCACTGCGTGACAATGTCACAAGTCACCACAGGGAAAGCATGTCGCATTGATTCCACACAAAGCTATCTGAAATAAGCTTGCATTACATGTAGAATCCCCCTCTGTAACTATTGTAACATGTTTATACCCTAGATGGGTGAAAATGTCACATGGAATCTGCATGGAATCCATGTGGAATCCGCGGAATCCACGCGGTATTGGGGGGGGAGTGTAAAGTACTCACTTTGATTAAAGGTTTTTCCATTTATGAAAATGTTGGGCTGTTATCTGGTCATTGTGAGACCTGCAAGACAACATATTATGCTGATCATGAGCGTGTACCTTCAACTCAATCAGGCCAATATGATAAGATGTACTTGAATTCAGCAAAATACTTAAAGATTGGTCACAATTTATGGGTTGATAGAGAATTTACTTCTGCTGTCATGAATGGTGTATATCATTTTCATGCATCAACTGCAGCATTCACATCATTCTGGAACAGTGTATTTGGTGATGAAACCTCACCCCTTGGTAAAGTGAGCCACAGGCAAATATGGCAGGCTTTTGTTCAGGAATCCATAAGATTCATGGGATCTATGTCAGGTACAAACTTGACATTGAGGGACAACCTTCCCATTGATGATGTGACTAAAGAAGCATTCCATGTCTTGGGAGAAGGTGGCGTGATCAGAGCTGCTAATCGACATGCTTGTGATGAATGTACCCAGAAATATAGGAGAACATCAAACCCAGTGGCAGACATGGAAATGGATGGAGAAAATACTGATGCTGTGGAAGCAATTGAACAGAGTACAGCACCAGTAAAAATGGTTGTAGTGGATGGGATTGTCATGGGCCACACAATATGTGCATACCAAGAATGTACATCAGAACTGGTGAATGCACGGGGAGGTGTATACTGTGCATTACATGAAGACATGTATGGAGCAATGTGTCATGTTGCCAATTGTACAAATATCAAGATCCAGGGCACTTTGGCATGTGAGATCCATCAAGGAAAGTGGAATAGATATATGAACAATCATAGACAGAAGAGCATGGATGGATACAAAAGAGCTCTTAGGCGGCAAGATGGGGATTTTCCGTGGATGCAAAGAAACCAACAGCCACATGATGAAGAGCCTATTGCAAGGAGAGACAAAGATGCATTTGAACCCTCCAGAATTTATTGTGTTGAGACTATATGTGCTCCATGTGGAGTTGTGGTTGCATGGGCCAAATTTCCAAAGGCTGAGTCACCAACCAATATTCTGCAGTTCTTGGATCATGTTTATCCAACCAATGAATCAAGGCCTGATTATATATGTATTGATAAAGCATGCCTTTTATTGAGGACTAGCATTGCCAATGGTAGTTGGCAAAGGTGGAGCCAGACAAGCAGATTCATTGTTGATGTATACCACTACACAAACCATCGTGCAACAGATGACCTTTGTCGTACATGGTGCAATCCTGCACCATTGAATGGTACAGCACCAAACCTAGTTATCACAGGGACAAGTAATGATGGTGATGTATATCAGAAGCATGCATTTAATACTCAAGCTTGTGAGCAATTAAATGCATGGTTGGGTGGCTTTGAATCACGTTTAAAAAGGATGACACCAGGAAATTTTAACTGGTTCCTACATACAATGTTATCTTATCATACAGTGCAAGTCCTGAGGAGGCAGAAAAGCTCACAGGGAGACTGGGGAAGTGATAATGAGGAATAATCAGTTAAACAAATGTAAAGAATCCCACATATGTCCATATCAACTAGGTAGTTACATTCCATGCATTGATGATAGCAGTGAGTGTAGTAATCTGGTTCCATACAAAAGTTTTGAAATGAGTGTAAAATGGGTGTGGATTCCACATGGATTCCATGCAGAATGTGTGGAACCTGTGCAGATTCCATGCGGATTCCACATGGAATGTGTGGAACCCGTGCAGATTCCATGTGGATTCCACACGGAATGTGCGGAACCCGTGCGGATTCCACACGGAAGGGGGGCTGAGTGAAAAGTACTGCAGCCGAACCAGAGTTTTGCCATTGAGGTCTCATAGGGCCTCTAGTGATGCAAGCTGTATTAACAGCCCCCCCTGATGATGAAGACGTTCTACGTCTTTGCTGTTCTTCCTCTATCTTAGGAAGGACATCAGCAAGTTTTAAATCACTTGCTTTTGTAGTGAGAAGAATACTGGACGAGACACCATCCCATCCTTGTGGAAGTGATGCCAGCACTAACATGGCAACCATATTATCAGGAAACGTGAATCCATTGGTATGGAGTCATTGAGTAGTAGTCAATAATTCGTTAACTGACTCAGTGACTTTGTTGACATTGACTTTCCAATGAATTGCTTTTGAAAAATCAACAAAGATTCCTGCAGCTCCTGGTTGCCCAAAAGCTTTCTCTAATGCATCCCATGTTTTTAATGCAGTAGAGTCAACATAGTGATGCAGTGATGGTGCCAGTTTGGGTGTGATTAACCCAAGTGCTTTGTCGTCGTATTCAAGAAATTCTTCCCAAAGTTCAAGCTTGGTTTGTAGCCTGTCCCTATCTTCTTTTTTAGTATCTGCTGCATTGTAAAGTACTTTCTCTGAATTGGTCAGATTTGTGATTGCTGCTTTAGATCCTTTGACATATAGCCAAAGACCTTTATAACGAAGATAGGCGATCATGGCTACAGACCACTCATTCCAATTTAATCCTGTTAAAGTTGGAATTTTGCCGACATCCTCATCTCCACCAAGTGATAGGCGAGCATTGCTACCGCTAGCAATGCTATCAATTTCCCTCCATCCAGAAGTAGATTGTGGATTTAATTGGAGATGATAGTTGTCGCGAATCTCAGTTTTCATAAGATCAAAGGCAACATTCTTCCTAATCAACTTGGAGTAGGATGCCAATGCTTTGATTTTAATAAAAGGCTGCCATTGATAACAAGGAAGTGCCCTTGTTTTAATCGCTGCCAAATAACAGTATCTGCGTACTTCCCATACTGGGGTATTTCTGGAATGTACAAAGAGATCTATCATGGTGTCAAGCCTGACATACATGATTTTGCCTGGTTCTGAATTGTCGTTAGCACGCAAAAGTGTGCTATAGTTATCATCATCCAACTCTGTATGTGAGTTGTCTGATTCAAAGATATCATGATTTATGATGTCTTTTCTGTGTATAGGAGGACAATTCAAATCCTCAAATGCCTTCCAGGCTGCTTGGCGTTTCTGTTTTTGGCGCAACTTCTTGTTAGCCTTTTTAGCAGCTTTCTCCTTAGCCACTTCAATATTCAGGTTCTTCATCATGACCTGAATGTCTTTTCTCATCTTCTCTATCGGTGTCTTATCAGACTGTGGATATGCAGAGACAGACGGAGGTTTATTAGATAATATAGCAGGGGTACGATTCCCCCGCTTTCTAAATGGTACTATTTTAGTTCGTCCAACTTTTTCCCACTCCTTAACCAAATACCAGGGTTCAGTTCTAAGTCCACCAGTTCTTGACGTGAGATTGGATGTCGATATGGGCAGTACCGGAACTGCCTTCTCCCAGTCCTTCGCCTCTCCTCCAAGTTTCCCACCCCATCGTTGGATGTCTGCAGAGGTGGGGCAGTAGGTGAGTCGAGGATTAAAGGGTGAAATAGTTTTGCCTGCCTGGGCAGCGGACAGGCCCGCTTTTGCTTTATCAGTGTATGACACTGATATGGGTGGATTGGGAATCTTTTTTCCAGTCCCAATTTCAACGGAATAAGCCCCTCGAACTTTTGAAAGGCAGTCAGCCTCCCATCAACAAACATCCTCGAGAATATCAAGAATCTCCTGACCTTCTTGGTCTAATTGCGCCTTCTCTTTTTCCAGCGCAAGGCGGCGCTCCTCCATGCGCTGTTGCGCTCCTGCAATGCAAGCGCGACGTTCTTCCAGGCAGTGGCGAACCTTCTGTGCTTCTGCAGAATTGGTTTTGATGATTTCCCCAATGGGAGCAGTGGGAATGGTAGCACGATGAGCAGTCGCGCTTTTGAGTGAGTTGATAAAAATAGTGCTGGAAAAACCAGCCCTGGTGATCTTGCCCTGAAGATCAGAGCTAGATATTTTTGGAACTGAGAGTTCCAGGGGTGGTGTTGCCGGAAGTGGCAGTCAAAGATGCGGAGTTGGTGATCGAAGACATTTGTAAAAATAGATTGATTGGGTTGGAGCGAGTCTAAAATAGATTGGGTAAGCGACGATCCTTGCAAATCGATCAACGCTATAAATAGCCAAACTAGGTTTGGGATCACTCTAAGGCTAGAACGATTTTTCCTCCATCTGGGTAGAATTCCAAGTGCTTCATAGACATTTCAGTTTGCTCTTTGTCATAAATACGCTTTATAATTCATCGTCAGAAGCGTTTCCACACTTCTATTGACTTGAGGGCTCCATCAAGTTCCACACAGCCAGTTAAAAATATCCACCAGCTATATTTAGATACTAAGCTATTTATGACACTAAGGAGCATTCCTACTCTAAATGGGATGCTAATCAGTGCCCATTGATGGTCTGTGTGTACCATGGAACAAGGTCCAAGCAGCACAACCCTTATACAGAATAGTTTTATAAATAGATGTGAAGAACGAGACGAAAACTTGTATAATGATATAAGCACTTAATTATTCACGGCCAATAGGGGGGTGCAAAACCTTTCCAAGTCTAGACTATGATGTCATAACTCGTTCTCTGCCATGGGGCAGCCCTAAACCCGAGTGATTTAATCGGTTCACCAGACTGAGTGGTTTATTGATCCACCAATCAAGAAGTGTTTCTATTATTAACCCAGATATTGCAAAACTGGGGACTAGTAGAGTGTGTCACACTGGTGATTATTGTCACACCATCCAAGGTGGTCACTCAACCCAAAAAGGGGAGTGAAGACTATTCCTGTCATAGCCCAAGAGTAGCGCATTAGCAGGAACAAATGTCAGTAAACAGGTACAAATAACAGCACTACAGGCATATACGCTATGTACGACCTTCCTTGTTTACCTTTGTTATGACAAGAGGTTGCTGACTAAATGTCTATGCCAGCGACAAGGCCATTCGTCCCAGCGGGGCCCATAACCTGTTGAAATTTATGACGGTGGTGCAGACTGAGGCTTAGTAAGTGGGAGACTTACTTAATACTGTTTGTATGTGTTGAAGGCTGTTTAGGAGCTAGGGGCTCAACTAACAGATAACAGAGACAATGCTATGTTATTGAAATGAGGGCATAAGGCCCTCCTTATATACATGTGGGCCAGAGTA
Source organism: Amanita fuliginea (assembly GCA_023014435.1). Classification (NCBI taxonomy): domain Eukaryota; kingdom Fungi; phylum Basidiomycota; class Agaricomycetes; order Agaricales; family Amanitaceae; genus Amanita; species Amanita fuliginea. The sequence continues at coordinate 2,398,436 of JAEBUQ010000011.1, read as the reverse complement.
CATTAAGACTACCTAAGGTAATGCCAGCAGAGTGCTACAGAGGGTAGCGCCAGGTGGCACTGTGGGTAGTGCCAGGTGGTGCTTTGCTGGCGTCTCTACTCTGAGTATGAACTCTATAATTTCTGTCAAACTCTATAATTTCTGTCAATGATTATAATAAGGGATTATTTAGCGTCTCATTAATAATGATATTATAATACATGAAGCTGTGGGTTCAATCCCCTTAGCTCCAGATCATTATTAATTCAACAGATAGAACAACATGCTTGGCAGGAACCATTCAAAATTCCACAAAGTCATTTTCCTCATGATATGGTCAAAACACCTAACCAAGCATTCAATTGCTCACAGGCTTGAGTATTAAATGCTCACTTAAAGTAAGGCATGCCTCTTTCATCTGTCTCCACAAGCACCAAGTTTGGAGCTGACCCATCTAATGGTGCAGGATTGCACCATTTACAGCATAATTGGTCAGTTGCATGATGATTCACATAGGGATATGAATCTACAATGAACCTGCTGGTATTTCCCCACCTCTCCCATGATCCATGTGCAACACTCCTGCAAAGTACTAAGCAAGCCTTGTCAATGCATATGTATGATGGTCTGACTTCATGTATTGGGTATACATGTTCAAGGAAACCCAATATATTGGTTGGAGATTCTGCTTTTGTAAACTTAGCCCATGCTATTAAAACACTATTACAACACCACAAGGTGCACAGATTGTTTCAACACAATAAGTTCTTGGAGGTGTGAAGAGTTCCCTGGGTGTCCTTTCAGGGGAATCATCAATATCATGTGGTTGCTGTTCATGAGTAGAAGCAGCTGGCATCCAAGGTATTGTTTCATCACTTCTTCTAATGGCCCTTCTATATCCCCCTAGTACATTGGTCCTACAATTGAGAGCATGTCTTTGCCACCTTCCCTGGTGCTGTGTACAAGCTTGAGTGCCCTGCACTTTAACATTGGTGCAGTGATCAACATGGCACAATCTCCCAACTAAGTTTTCATGAAAAGCACAATACACTCCACCCTGTGCATTTAGCAGATCAGCAAAGGGGGTACTGTTGTGACCCAAGTCAAACTAGTTTTTAACTGAGACATTTTTATTCATTTTCTTTGTATTTTACAGAAGTAGTAGCCAAACATCTTAGCTAACTTGGCATCTATCTTATCTATTCAATGCTTAGATTAAATTAAATTAGATTAGATTAGATTAGATTAAGGACTACCAGCCTGATGACCTCTGACTCATGGCACAGCCTTGCACAGCATGGCCACCAATTATGCCTTTCCTTTGACTCATACTTACTCAGCATACATACTATTATTAGGGTAGTGCACAGACCACCTTGTAGTATATAGGCTGAGCAGCTAGCACCCAGAGTCCTCAGTTGAGTTCTCCTGGGTTTCTTCCCTATTCTCATCTTCCTCCTCATCTCTAGTCTTCTGTTAAGGCCCTGATTTGTCACAACAAGGGTAGTCCTGATATGTTAGGACTTTAATCAGATTCTATTTGGATTCCTTGGACTCACTCAGATTCCACTTGTACTGGGGTAGGACAGTAAAGTATTGACCTCAACCAAGGGCTTGCTCAGGGGGCTCATACATAGGTGTGTGTGGGAATGTTCCAAGTGAGTTTGGTAGTGCTGAGGGCATCATTCAGTGCTGCACTGTGCTGCAATGCACTCAAACAAGTGTTCAGGAAGGAAGGGACTACCAACATATGTATTAAATATTTACAGCCTTGCAATGTACATGAGGTACTCAGAATGTACTTGGCTAATGGGCCAAGACCAGTACTGAAGGATCAACAGAACAGAATTGCCATACATATTGAAAATGGAAATGATAGTTTTAGAGCCTGATTTAGGTATCCTAGCTGCATATTGTAATGCTGTCATGATTCTGACTTACCAATGAAAAGGTATCACAATCACAGTGCAGGTTATTATAGCTCTTTGATCTTTTCATAAAGAAATGTAATTCTCTCCCCAATTTGGAGAGGCAAAGCATCAGATGTGATTTGTGCCTTGAGTGTCTCCACATAATCCTGGTTTCTGAACTGTTCCAAAGCAAAACCAAAGGACTGTGCCAAAGGTTGTTTTGCCCAGAAAGATTTCTTTGCAATAATAATCATTGCTTAGAAATTCAAGATATAATAGCATTCAGTGAGATATAAATACACACCTGCCAGAACCTGACAATCTACCTCAGACTTGATGATTTAATGTCAGCTGCTAGGCTGAGAAAAGACAGACACCCTTACATTACTTCCAAATCTGTTGTTTACTTCAACTCTCCAAAGGGCCAAAATGTTATGCTAATGATTGGTAAGTTTTCTATAGCCACAAAATGAAATTATGCATACCAACTGATGCACTAGTAATTGATGCTATGCAGGATATGCAAACTAGTGGCTTACCTGAGATAATGATGGGATCACATGAGGGAAAGAAAAAAGAAGAACTTACATTCTGCACATACATCTCATGAGAAGCACATGCCAATGTTATTGTCACTCACTTCCTGTTGGTCATAACATCAGATCACATGAAACAATGAGACTGCAGCCTCACTCACCAACTGTTGGTGATGGCATCAGATCCCATGAAACAACAAAACTGCAGTCTCACTCACATCCTGTTGGTGATGGCATCAGGTCCCATGAAACAACAAAACTGCAGTCTCACTCACTTCCTGTTGGTGATGGCATCAGATCCCATGAAACAACAAAACTGCAGTCTCACTCACATCCTGTTGGTGATGGCATCAGGTCCCATGAAACAACAAAACTGCAGTCTCACTCACTTCCTGTTGGTGATGGCATCAGATCCCATGAAACAACAAAACTGCAGTCTCACTCACAAACTGTTGGTGATGGCATCAGATCCCATGAAACAACAAAACTGCAGTCTCACTCACATACTGTTGGTGATGGCATCAGGTCCCATGAAACAACAAAACTGCAGTCTCACTCACATACTGTTGGTGATGGCATCAGGTCCCATGAAACAACAAAACTGCAGTCTCACTCACTTCCTGTTGGTGATGGCATCAGATCCCATGAAACAACAAAACTGCAGTCTCACTCACAAACTGTTGGTGATGGCATCAGATCCCATGAAACAACAAACTGCAGTCTCACTCACATCCTGTTGGTGATGGCATCAGATCCCATGAAACAACAAAACTGCAGTCTCACTCACATCCTGTTGGTGATGGCATCAGGTCCCATGAAACAACAAAACTGCAGTCTCACTCACTTCCTGTTGGTGATGGCATCAGATCCCATGAAACAACAAAACTGCAGTCTCACTCACATCCTGTTGGTGATGGCATCAGGTCCCATGAAACAACAAAACTGCAGTCTCACTCACTTCCTGTTGGTGATGGCATCAGATCCCATGAAACAACAAAACTGCAGTCTCACTCACAAACTGTTGGTGATGGCATCAGATCCCATGAAACAACAAAACTGCAGTCTCACTCACATACTGTTGGTGATGGCATCAGGTCCCATGAAACAACAAAACTGCAGTCTCACTCACATACTGTTGGTGATGGCATCAGGTCCCATGAAACAACAAAACTGCAGTCTCACTCACTTCCTGTTGGTGATGGCATCAGATCCCATGAAACAACAAAACTGCAGTCTCACTCACAAACTGTTGGTGATGGCATCAGATCCCATGAAACAACAAACTGCAGTCTCACTCACATCCTGTTGGTGATGGCATCAGATCCCATGAAACAACAAAACTGCAGTCTCACTCACAAACTGTTGGTGATGGCATCAGATCCCATGAAACAACAAAACTGCAGTCTCACTCACTCTCTGTTGGTGATGGCATCAGATCCCATGAAACAACAAAACTGCAGTCTCACTCACTCCCTGTTGGTGATGGCATCAGATCCCATGAAACAACAAAACTGCAGTCTCACTCACAAACTGTTGGTGATGGCATCAGATCCCATGAAACAACAAAACTGCAGTCTCACTCACAGACTGTTGGTCATAACATCAGATGCCATGAAACAACAAAACTGCAGTCTCACTCACAGACTGTTGGTGATGGCATCAGATCCCATGAAACAACAAAACTGCAGTCTCACTCACTTCCTGTTGGTCATAACATCTGATCCCATGAAACAACAAAACTGCAGTCTCACTCACATACTGTTGGTGATGGCATCAGATCCCATGAAACAACAAACTGCAGTCTCACTCACTTCCTGTTGGTGATGGCATCAGATCCCATGAAACAACAAACTGCAGTCTCACTCACATACTGTTGGTGATGGCATCAGATCCCATGAAACAACAAAACTGCAGTCTCACTCACAGACTGTTGGTGATGGCATCAGATCCCATGAAACAACAAAACTGCAGTCTCACTCACTTCCTGTTGGTGATGGCATCAGATCCCATGAAACAACAAAACTGCAGTCTCACTCACAGACTGTTGGTGATGGCATCAGATCCCATGAAACAACAAAACTGCAGTCTCACTCACTCCCTGTTGGTGATGGCATCAGATCCCATGAAACAACAAAACTGCAGTCTCACTCACATCCTGTTGGTGATGGCATCAGATCCCATGAAACAACAAAACTGCAGTCTCACTCACAGACTGTTGGTGATGGCATCAGATCCCATGAAACAACAAAACTGCAGTCTCACTCACATACTGTTGGTGATGGCATCAGATCCCATGAAACAACAAAACTGCAGTCTCACTCACATACTGTTGGTGATGGCATCAGATCCCATGAAACAACAAAACTGCAGTCTCACTCACATACTGTTGGTGATGGCATCAGATCCCATGAAACAACAAAACTGCAGTCTCACTCACCAACTATTGTTGGTAAATTGTCAAAACAAATTCTTATGAATTAAATAGGTGATATCTACACACCCAAAAATGGGGGAATTCTTGATACACTTTGAACAGCACCCTGCTCCATGGAAGGTTATTTGAATTGATGATCTCCCTCCAATATATATTAGACAATTCATCTGTACCTTTCTAGTGCACCATACCTAAGGGCTTCATTGACACAAAGATCCATATTATTCATTTGTGTTGAGGTGAAGAGCTGCCTAAGGCTGGCAATTTCAATGGCATTAGCTGTTTTTTCAGTTAATTCAGGGCAGTCCTTTGATGGCTTATCCATATCTAAGGATGTATTTTAATTTTTGTGCTGTATACAGTATCCACTCACCTTCTAATTTTACATGTGCCTTTGGAGCATGCTCAGCCTTCAGAACTTTAGGCAGATACACTTTCTGAAAAGTATGTTCAGCATTGATCCTAGCCTGTTCCAACTTGACTTGTCCATCTTTAACATCAACCAACTTGGCATATTCTTGAGTCACAAGGCCATCAAATTTTGTAAAAATTGCTACCAAAGGAACTGGTTATAATCCAGTTAGCATATTTTAGTTTAACATGAATGCCACAAATCTTTGTGCATAGAACTCAGGCTATCTATGCAAAAAGATAGATTCACCTTTCCCAGTCCCTTTCTGAAAGAAAGCAAGTTCTCGAGGAGGCAGAGGCCGAGAACCATCCATTGGAATACAGTACCTGCACAAACCATGTCAGGTTCTGCAAAGAATGAGTAGGGAAGAATACCAGATGGTATGTAATTGATCCCTCAGTTCGTCAGCACTGGCTCGTTGCTCAATGAACTCCCAAACTTTATCCATCTCCTCTGTCACTCCAGACTCAAAGCCCCGTGAATCATGAAAGATGAAATTACTACCACGGTACATTATCTGGTCTTCAATGTCATGTATACCACGCTACAGATACATCAGCAAATGGGCAAACACATTGCTACACGAGCCGATGCACCTCCATGGATGGTTTCAAGTGTGTTAAGGATGATGAAGATTTCGCACGGAAAATGTGCTTGAAGCGTGAAATGATGCCAGACTTGGGCTTCGGAGCACGAAGATTAACACCGTCCTTGTCGAATATGATCGGTTCCGTCCCTCGCGCGACGCCACAGACCTTTTCAAGAATCGTCGTCTTCCCTGCATTGGCCTGGCCGATGACGAGGATACGGAAGTGGGGACATTTGTAACGCTCCTTGAGGGTAGCGACGAGCTCTGGGTCTGTCGCATCTCGGCTCAGAGGCAGGAGGCAGGAGGTAATCGATCGCCACGTTAACTCACCAGGCGGAACGGAGACACTTTGAAAGTTCGCCTCTGACATGATTGATTAAAAGATACAACGACGAGGTGATGGACAATGCACAAGGGTTGAAACCACACGTTGCAGGCACTGCCTTCAACGGACGCTCAATGATGTAAACAAATCCCGTGATCACCTGCGATCACGCATTCAAATAATATCAACTGTTATCTGTCCCATTGTACATGTAATTCTTCTAGGAAGCCCAAATTACACGATGTCGATATCAGCTGGCACTGCGTGGTTTTTGTTCCTGTTAACCCTTGCGTTTCAGGGCGAATGACGTCTACGCCGCTGACCCCTAGTCTAGCTTAGAGCGATCGTGCAGATGGATTCGAAGAGGTGCGTGCGTGCTGGAACTAGCAGCACACTTACCACTGAGAAGTTAGAGCCTCCGTTTCAGCGTCGGTACCTGACATGGACAATTGTGTTACAATGATGTGCACGTTGCCGACAGGCTTCATATGTGCTATCTGTTGCGCACGTTTATCCTGCAGACAATATCATGCCAGCAGCCGGTTTTTAGAGACGGGTGATCAGAATATCTTTGAGCTCTTTCAGCTCAAAGGAAAAAAGGTCAGCGCTCGCAACTTTTATGATCTTCCAAATTCGGACTAATAGTCGTAGTTCCGATTATCGTTGTGTTCACAAAGTTTGACCTCATGATTACGGACGCCAAAATTTCGTTGATCAAAAAAGATGAGGTCAATGATCTCCCGCACAAGTGCGAAGAAGAGATGGCAAAGGAAATCCGAGACTGAGTACAAGTCTTTCAAGTCAACTTATCGCAAAGTCATCGATAAACGATATGTTATCGTATCGAGTACGGCGCCAAAGCCGTCACCCTGCACTTCATGTAGCATTTCACCTTCGCCGACGCAAGCGCAGCAGCTATGAGTGCGCCATTAGCCTTTAAGGCTCGTTGAGTTATTAGACGGAGGTCGACATGTTTCCCAAAAAGTATTGCAAACAAACTCAGCTAGACTATGACTGCTGTCCTATCTGATCAGCCTCTTTGTCCTCCACGGTAACATCAGCCTTAGAACTTTCAGCGCTTTCAAGTCCAACCTGTTCAACCACCTCTGTCGAACTGCCATCGACCAACGTAGCCTCGCCCGTTTGCCCTTGTTCAGCTTCATCTACCGCTTCATCCCGTCGCTCAGGAGGCTCGCTTGACTCAGCAGCTTCTTCGCTTACAACCGCCGCCGACACGTTCTCGTCTGCCAGTTCGAGCTGGGAGGGCAGTGACAACACCTCAGCTGCGAGCTCTTCGGGCTGTCCCTCACCCGACAATGGCGGCTGAGCACCTTCCTCTGGTCGTGCCTGCTCCTCGGGAGGCACAGCCTCCATCTCTGGTTCTGATAGTGTGACCACTGATCTTGGGACTTGCTCTTCCTCGTTTGCAGGTGGAGGATCTCCGTCCGACTCTGCCTTCCCCCCCTGGGCCTTTGTGACATTGATGACCTCCATCTCGTCATCTATTGGCACAAAGTCCAGCTCTTCCTTCTCAAGCTCCACTTCCTCGCCCCTTTCTTCAACCACAAACGGCTCGGATTCTTTGGAAACCACTGCAGGTACGGGTGTCTCTGCGACCGCGATGGTTGCTTTGTCTCCCAAACCTGCATGGTCCTTCTTCTCCTCGGGTTCGTTGAGACGAGCACCCAGCCTAACAATGGGGATAGGACTGGTTCCTCTGCTATTTCCAACGCCACTGCTGGCATAGCCCTCCGAGTAAACCATTGTATCCGTTCGAGGTCGGTTCGCCCTTCTAGGGCTTTCTTGTCCAGCAGCAAGCGTGCTCGTCCCGGGCTCGACACCTAGGCTGCTGCTTGTGCCAGCTGAAGAACCAGTAGTGCCGGCACTGGAGGAAGCTGGAACGGAAGTAGTGGGTAGATGTGTTTCTGAGGACGCGAAAAGCGATGCTGCAGTAGTGGGCGCAGCCGTCGCAGCACCTGAGAGGGGGATTAAACCATTATTGCTGACAAAGAGGCCGGGAGCGTTTCTGTTTTTGGTAGTTACAGGAGTAACTGCTGAACCACGGTTATTAAGGATGCGGATCGTTGGATTGATGGGTACAGTGGCTGACGAGGAGGAGGTGGCTAAATGAACACCAGATTAGCATATGTAGGCCTGTGGTACCTGGGGCTTACGGGCAGATGGGTGTTGCTGAATAATGTGTACTTTTTCCTTTTCTCGTTCCGTTTGGGGGTCTAGAGAGGCAGCGAGCAAGCGCGGTGGTTGAACCTCTGCCGGATCTGGAACTATGACGGACGGCCTATATTCTCTTTCTTTATCGACCGTAGAATGCCTGGGGATGTCATTTTCGTCGGCTTCACCGTCCGTAATGACCTTTGTTGGGGGAACGACGATGAAATCTGGTGGAACGAGGTCGAAATGAGTTGTAAGGGCCAAAAAGCGCGCATATAGAGAAGATTCAGCTTCTGCTTGAGCAAAGATGTCACGGTGGTGGAAATAGGCATGAGCGAAAATGCGACCAAGACGACGAGCAAGGGAAGTGAAATGGCGGTGTGATGCGGGAGGAATTTGGAGGCTAATTGGAGGTTAAATAAGATTGAGAGACTGGAGAAGGAGGGGAGCGCACCGTGAAGGGAATGCTCTTGGAGAATTGAGAAGGGCGGTTGCACTGTCCAGAGTATGGAGGATATAGTCAATTGCGCAACATTGCTAGAAGATAGTGAAGGAGACTGATATCTAAGATAGAATAGAATATTTTTACCTCCATGGCGCCGTCAGTTCCGTGGGCTACGCATAAATACAACCATTCCCCAGCTTTCATCTCAGGGCATGTTGTACGGCTGCATTCTTGCTGCAGCATAGTTATCAGCGGATGTGTAAGGTCCTGTGCAAGACGCCTGCAGGCTGATGAGCATCTTGTCGCGTCGCAAACTGGAGGAGAAGAAACCTCAGTTGTTCGTATATCCAGCATGCCTCGTCAACAGTAACATCTCCTTTAGCCTTGTCCGAGTCCTTTTCTTCGTTTTTCACCTGAGCTGTCTCATCAGTGTCTTTCTCCTTGTCCTTTCCTCCAGGTTTTCCAGGTAGAGTGACTATGCGCTCGACGTCGTGAACGTTATGGCGGATGAGAAGAGAAATGTACTCCTGCAACTGAAAAGCGCTATCGAGGGAAGAAAGGAGCGGAAGCGTCTTGACTGGATAGAACGTCGAAACTCTGGAACCGCGCAGAGGGCGCTGAATGACAGCTGCGACTGCCATGAGTGAGGAGGCTTATGTAAGTCGGTGTTACAATACTGTATCATGACTGCATAGGACAAGAGTTGTGTACAATTACATTCGATCAATTCATGCAATGGTAATCTTCGCAGGCGCATCATCAGATGTGGACTTGGGGAAGGTAACAGTCAAGATCCCATTCTCCATCTTGGCATTTATTTGATCCTCCTATGCAACAATCATGTTAAATTCGATCCTGATTATCGGGAAAGGCTAGCTCTTACCTTTACGCCTCGAGGAAGCTGCAGACTTCTCGCAAACTTGCCGAATCTCCGCTCGCACACGGCATAGCCGCTCTCCTCATGATCAGAGGAAATTTGGCTCTCGGCAGAAATATTAAGACGGCCATTGTAGACGTCGATCTGCACGTTCTCTTTGGTGAAGCCAGGAAGTTCGAACGTGGCAGTCACCGTGTTGGTTTCTGTGTTCTCGTGCAAATCCATTCTGTGGGAATGAGTTAGATAGGTCAAAGTTCAACGAGCAAGACAAGCTACTGGCCTAGCCCGCGCAATGTCACCATTGCCAGTCCTGTAGTGCGCGCTGGCGACCTCGTTCAAGAGGCGATCAAATCCGTGGAAAGGGTCGTAGAAGGACAGAGCAGTCGACATGATTAGAAGGGATTTCAGGTGTTGATTGGTTTGTAGTTCGAGTTTCTGTCTCCCTTTATATACCTAGCTAGCCAACATATGTGGATATCTTCTAGTACGGACGCAGCAGGACTTGGTAGAGGAGCCTGGAATGCTCGGGAGACGAGAAGATGGTTCGAGAGCGCACCAGGATTGTCCGGGACGAGAAGATGGTTCGAGAGCGCGATGTCCAGGCCTTGACCACCTTCCGTTTTTGGAATCCGGGCTGGGGGCTTAGATTATGGAGGCTAGGCACCTCACCTCACTTCGACCAATGCCTGGCGTAGCGTAGATTCTAGCATTGTTTGTCTTCACATTTGACGCGCCACAGCTGCAGACATTTTCGTTTGGAGGAAGTGTTTCCGGTGACGTCACTAAGCCGTTTACATTCGGAAGCGTTGTTGGTGATGTCAATAAGCCGTTCACATTCGGGACTCCGGCAATCGGCAGCGCTCCTGTTATTGCACAAGATCAAGGAGCACAGGTGGATGAAAAATCGGCAATCCAGTGATGCGACATCGACATCTCTTAGTTTCTCTTCTGGCCAGAATGCCATATCGGACTCGTTTGGCACTTGCGCGAATAGGAATGCAATCAACTCATCGCCATTCCGACTCCAAACCAATTAATTTTGTGCAGGTGCCATCGTTTCCCTTTAGCTGAAGAAATAAGATTCCTGATGGCGTGTTGTCTGATGAACCAAACGTAAATGCGTCCAGAGGAGACGGCAAGCGAGCCCTGCTAAAGCGGATATCACGTGGTCTCGCGTTTGACACTGATCTGTGATCACATGACGCGTGCAAATGCTCACGGGGGTTTTGCTAACTAAGCAGACATACAAGTTTGCTGCTCAAGCGCTGAGCCAACTCAGTCAAGCGCTCACGAGGCGCATAAGGTGCAGATGGATAGACATTCAACTAGTTCCGATGTAAAATATCCAATAAACTGCACGCATAATGGGTAATATTATGCGAGCGGAGATGAGAAAGAGATGAATCTGAACATTGGACTCTGGAGTGATCCAACTCGCCTGACGTCAGCCTGCCCATGGCCGACAACGACGACGACGACGACCGCGCGCTCGTCCGTCCTGACCCTAGCTCTTGGCGGCCAATTCTCCAGGCTTCAAACCAGGTTGTCCTCTACAACTCCACATCCCACGCCCTCTCGGTCGATCTCTCCGCCGCAAAGCATCCCGCTTCTCACCATTCCTGCCCATACTGCAAGCAGGCTTTGCCCACAGATTTTCAGCCTTGCATTGACGAAGAGGACGAGAAGGACTGGGACTGGGATCCAACTCACCAGGCGCGAGCTCCCAACTACTTTCATCTGTTGCAGTTGTCCAACGAGACGACTTCGAGGCCTGCAAGCCCACCTCCCGTCGTTGGCGGATCCGCATCTTCATCAGGCTCAAGAAGTAATGGGAGGAGCACCTTCGCAGCAGAAGCGATGGCGGAAGGATATTTCAAGGCATTCTTCCAGGAAGAGTACAAGTTGGGCATGGGCGCTAATGGATCCGTTTTTCTGTGCCAGGTAGCGCCCCGATCATTCACACAAAAGCAGTTACTGATAATCACATTTTCTAGCATGTTCTGGATGGTACCCCACTAGGTTCGTATCCCTGCTAGCCGAATATAGCCACCTCATTTCCTTTGCAGGCCATTTTGCAGTGAAAAAAATCGCCGTTGGAGAATCACACTCTTATCTACTCAAAATCTTGCGGGAGGTATCGTGTTTTCTTTAGTCGAATCCCTTCTCTTCTTATTATGCACGTGTATCTGTACAGGTGCGCTTGCTGGAACAGATGCGCCATCCGAATATTATAACCTACCAGTGCGTATCCCCCACCGTTTACGTCACATATGCCTCGACTCACGATCGATCCAAGTCATGCCTGGCTCGAAACATGCCAGTTCTCCCAATTTGGGCCCAAAGTTCCAACTTTATAGTAAGCGCGTGCATGGCTTTACGTCATCCATGTCGAATATCTATATTCTATAGTGTCCTCATGCAGTGGGCAGAAGGGGGAAGGTCCGTTCCCTTAACCACGTTTTGCAGAATGTTCATTGACTGACACATTCCTCCAGCCTAGACGATTTCATCGATATTCGCCTCGGCCGTGCTGCCAAACATATTCACGTCAACCCCCTCGCACGCTTTTCGACACGAGGTCTGTCACTCTCCTCAGAACCAGGCACGCCGATCTCAGCCACGCCACCCACATCACCTAGGAAGTTACCTGTAGAAGAGGACGACGAGCAAGGCACACCCGACATTCACTCTCGCTCTGCACGTATACGCGTGTTTAGAGCGTTTCAGAGGGCCTCCCCGGCAGAGAAGGAGCGCATGCGGAGGGAGATGGGGGAAGGAAGTGGTATGGGGCGTAACGTGCCGAGTTGGAAAGCGGTACATCTGTTAAGTGCGGAAGAAGTCGAAAGCTTATTTAGTGATGTGGTAGAAGGCTTGGCTTTTCTCGTTTGTTGTCCCTCGTTCACTCCAAAAAGCGTACTGATTGCCGTCTTAGCACGAAAAGTCGATCCTGCACCTCGACTTGAAACCAGGAAATGTTTTGTTGACTTGGGACGAAGGGAAGCTGATGTAAGTAACTAACTTGACCGGCGGCGAAAAGAAATGCGCTGAGCGGTGTGTCTTAGCCCTAGAGCGATGCTCTCTGATTTTGGAACGTCGAGAGATATGATGAACACTGCCCGAGTCCGTTCTGGTAACACTGGAACGTGCGTCTTCCTCATCCTCTTATATATGCATTTTAATGATCATCCACGTTTCAGCTTAGAATATTCATCACCCGAGAGTCTGCCCTCTCTGGAAACAGGCCTGCTACGGCAAGTCGACTCCAAATCCGATATGTGGTCTCTCGGCATGATTCTCCACAAAATGCTATTCTTTCGACTACCATACCGATACGCGGCCGATGGCGATGCGAACGGACTCCCTGTCAGCACGACAGACGAGACGGAAAAAATGGATAAACTGGAAAAGGAAGTATTGAGCTATCCCGGCTTCAGATCCAGCCCCTCGATGGTGACGGCGTTCGAGGCGAGGAGGCTGCCGAGGTCGTTTCTCATCTTGTTGGAGAGCCTGTTGAACATCGTGCCTCAGAGTAGGCCATCTGTCGAAAGGATATCGGCTGCGATGAGAGAAGGGAAGGTAGGTCTGCGTGACTTGCTATGCCCCCTCCGAGATGTTTGTTGATAGCCGCAATAGTTCCAATCTCAAGAAAAAGTTCGACATCGACAACGTGACAATAGCGCATGGACGACGCCCTTCATGCCTGTTGTGAGACGACAGTCTCCGCTCTCGTCTCAGTTTGGATCTCAGGAACCATCGGCCATTGTGTCAACTCCGGGAGCAATGACGGATGTAGACCCGACATTGGAAGCTGAAGAAGATGAAAGGAAGCGGCAGGTGTTCAGAACGGAGATGATGAGGGAGCGGGTGAAGCTTCTGGGTCCACCCGAAATTCTTGGCCATGATGCCATCGGGCAATCTATGCCAGAGGTGTGGTGGACAAGGATACTCATGCCAATGAGTGTGCGAGTGTCGAGGGATGTTCTCGTAAGGCTTGTCAAGTCTTGCATTTTGGTTCTCAAGGTATTGAAACTTTCCATCCCAATGTGAGCTGGGTGATTCTAATGTCACGAAGGTTCTGACAATCCCACAAATGTGTATGCAAGAAAGCATGGCTTTGACGACCTTCCTTTTGAGTCTTGCCTTGATTGATATGATGTCAGATGACATATGGCTATCTGTTGTGCTGGTTGTTGTGCATGTCATGTTGCTAAAGTTTGCCTAGGTTGGATAATGTTATGACTGGAAACAGGCTGTATCTCATATTGGTTGTATATATTCAGACAACTTACAGCATAATGTACTTGGAAGCTCTGACTTTGTTGGCTCTAAACCTTACTTGATTTTCCCTGATCAGTTTGAACTTGGTTCAAGACAAATGTGCCAAGTATTGTATGTCATCCAAACACACTAATTCAACAGTTCATATGAAGGCTCCATGTATCATGTGAACTAAAAGAAAAGAATTTGTAGTATCTCACCCACATCTCTAAAGTCTTGACTCTCTTAGGAGACATATTGTGATTGGACTATGTGTATGCAATTTAGATTTGTCAACACATTGCAGTATAAAAAATAATGGGCAACATTGGAAAATCCAATGGTTGATGGTCTTTCATTACTGTCAAAATGCATCAATATTCCACACTTGTGAGTGATGAATAAATCAAGAATGGAGCATGGAGGGAACATTGAGAAAAAGCATTGCAGTGGGTGTTGGGATATTAGCTGGACAACAGGAAACTCATACGACATACATGGAACGATTAGATTAGATAGAAACTGCTAGAACATCGACATAAGTATATATACTGTAGTAGACACCATGGAATGCATCGGTTTTACCCCCCCGGTCGTCGAGCGAATTACGCTGCTGCTAATAGGTTATGGGCCCCGGGCCACATTAAATCTATTGAAAGGAAGTATTAAGTTTTTACATGAGAATAAATATTGATTAGTCAAAAGACAGGACAAAATGTTGGAAACTGTTACCATTGGGAGTTTCAAGATTGAAACCTTGAAAGGACATGACAATTGGTTGGCCTGGAAACAGAGGATAATCGGTATCCTCGAAGAACTAGAACTGGACGAGCACATTGACGAAACAGCTGAACCACCGAAGGTAAAAAATGAAAATGCACCAACTGACGAGGAGGCCAAGATCTTGAAAGTGTGGATAAAAGACGATAAGAAGACGATGACGAGATTAAGACTCGCAATCGCAGATTCTGAACTAATTTATGCCTCAGGTGCAAAAACAGCAAAAGAGATGTGGAAACAGTTATGCGCTGTTTATGAAGCAAAAGGAAGACTTGGGATACTCGCAGCAAGGCAAGAATTATACCGAATACAAGCAGCCGACGATTTCGACATGCGACAACATATTGCGCACTACGAACCCTGCAAGAAAGAATACATTCAATGGGGAGTATCATAACTGATGAAGATTTCATAATGATATTGATCACTTCATTACCAGAATCTTGGGACATTTATACATCAGCGTATTTGGGCGCAATGGGTGATAAACCAACCATAACGTCATTCGAACTAATTGCAATATTAATAGCTGAGGATAATCAGAAGAAAGGCAGAGACAGACATTCAGGAACCATGATGCAGTCAAGGAATAGAAATACACACGGATATGGAAATTATAATGGACAATGCGAAGGCCAAAAAGATATAGAATGCTACAATTGCAAGAAAAAAGGTCACATGTCGCGTGACTGCTGGGCACCTGGTGGTGTGAAACATGGGCAAGGACCAAATGGTAAAGGACGAGGAAAAACTAACCAGACACAGGATAATCAGGATGATGAAGATACAAATAATTCATTAAATGACTTAGCGTATGTCATTTGCGCAGCTGAGGGACAAGATTTCGCCAAAAGTGACTGGATTTTTGATTTGGCAACAACGTCACATATATGCCCAATACGAGAAGTGTTCACTGAATACACAGAAATCAGCTCATCAATTTTAGGAATAGGAAACGCGGCCATACAAGTCAAAGGCCGTGGAACAGTTATAGTCGATTTTAATGTTAATGGGAAAATAATTCCACACATGCTCACGGATGTTTTGCACGTTCCAGACGCAACAAACTGTCTAATTTCAGTAAGCCAGTATGACAAATCACACGGCGCTACCGAATTCAAGGATGGACGATGCACACTAAAAGATAGAAACGGAAAAACCGTTGGAAAAGGTAATTTAAAAAACAAGTTGTACTTACTATTAGCACATGCGCGGGCCGTCAAAGGGACCGTGCTACAGTCTTTGGTTGAAGACGAAATCGAATGAGCAATGGCAACAAATGCCAAGAGTGAAACATGGCTGGAATGGCACAAGCGATATGGACACGTCAATACGGTGGCACTACAAAAAATGGCGTGAGAAAAAATGGTCACGGGACTGTTTGTTGATCACAAATCAAGCACAAACATCAAGTGCACAGCCTGCATCGAGGCAAAGCAAGCACGACGGCCATATCCTAAGGAAGCATCACACCGATCACAAACACCCAGCGAATGCACTGTAACGGATGTATGGGGACCAGCTAGGACCTGATCGATTGGCCGATGGCATTACTACATTTCTTTTACGGACAATTGCACACGATTGTGCAATGTTTTATTTTTAAAAACAAAAGATGAGGCTTTCGACAGAATCAGACAACATACATATACTACTAATAGAATGGAAGTTTAATAGGAAACCAATGTCTATTCGAATGGATAACGGAAAAGAGCTCATAAATGAATGGCTCAAAAACTGGGCAGCCGAAAACGGTATCACCATTGAAGCAACGGCACCATACTCACCATCTCAAAACGGGATAGCTGAACGCTTCAATCGGACTTTACTGGAGCTAGCGCATGCGATGCTAATCGTGAAAAAACTACCAACCTACCTATGGGACGAAGCCGTCACCCATGCCGCCTACCTCAGAAACCGCGCGCCAACAAGGGCGCTAAACGAAAAAACACCATACGAAGCTTGGTATGGCATCAAACCAGACATATCACATTTACGAGAATTTGGAAGTGACGTATGGGTGCTCAACGAATCACAAGGACTATCAAAGCTAAGTCCTAAATCAAAGAAAATGATATTAACAGGTTTTATAGATGGATCTAAATCCATTCGATACTACGACGTGAACACAAAAACAATCAAGGTAACTAGAAACTTTGTTTTTTCTAATACTACAGAAACCCAGAAAATGGCAACAATCAGCAGTTTTCGAGCCGAGGGGGAGTCAGGATCATTCAACTCGCAAAACCCAAATCCTGTCCAACCAGGGCAACCACTTTCACAACAACCAGAAACAATACCGTTACCAGCATCGCCCCAACAACCTCAAACGCCAATGTTACCAGCATCACCCCAACAACTGCAATCGGTACTGCAATCGCAATCACAAACACCTACAGGCACGCCAACATCAACCCCAAGTGAAAAACTTACCATCAAAATTCCGAATCCATTCTTCCAGCAAGACAAGCCCTCCGACAAATGCCAAAGGCGACCAAACGTGAAAGATATAGACTACAGACTCGCAAACAACCCAGACGCATGAAAGCTGGTGGAACGATTTGCGTGAGCGAACCTCGCAAGAGAAGTTATATGCAACATCGTTGACATTGCACTAAAAACTACTTTAACAGATGACGTACCAGCTAATGTTAAAGAAGCCCAGAATGACACTGACGCAGAGAAATGGGAAAAAGCAATGGAAGAAGAATTGATGACGATGAAAATGATGAAAACTTGGGAGCTCATGAACTTACCACACGGACGCAACATTGTAGGATGCAAATGGGTATACACGAAAAAGCGAGACGAGAACGGCCACATACAACGATACAAAGCACAACTTGTAGCACAAGGTTTTTCCCAACAACCCGGCATCGACTACAATAATACTGGGACCTTCGCACCAGTTATGCGTTTTGAAAGTCTTCAGACTCAGCTGGCGCTAGCTGCCGCCAACGACTGGGAGCTATGACAATATGACGTCAAAAGCGCGTAACTAAATGGATGGCTGGAGGAGGAAATATACATGAACCAACCTCCTGGCTTCGACGATGGAACAGGACATGTATGCCAGCTACACCGCTCTATTTACGGACTCAAACAGGCCGGAAATACATGGAACCGAGAATTTACGAGTGCCATGGGTAAGCTAAATTACTCACAGCTAAAATCAGATTACTGTGTATTCTATAGAGAAAAGGACAATACCTTCTCTATACTATTGCTATGGGTAGATGATATCATAGGGATATCAAACTCAAAAGACGAAGTGGAACGCATTGAAAAGGAGTTAGCAGAGAAATTTGAAATAAAGAGCTTGGGTGAGCCCAAACTCATACTCGGAATTCAAGTCAGACGAAACCGAGAGGCCGGAACCATCAGCATCAACCAGTCTAACTATATCGACAACCTATTATCGCGTTTTGGACTCGCCGATGCAAACCCAGTCCTGACACCAATGGATCCAAATGTGAAACTTGACTATGAGCAAAACAAGTCAGCGGAAACTGCACAAAATGAAGCAACACACTCATATGCGATGCTAATAGGTTCCCTCATATACCTAGCTATTGCAACTCGACCTGATATAGCGTTTGCAACACAATGCCTCGCACAATTCACGAGAAACCCAAAAAAAAGGCATTGGACAGCAGTCAAGCAGATATTCCGCTACCTGAAAAGCACAAGAAATATAGGAATCAAGTATGGAGGAAACAAGGGACCAACGATGGAAATATTCGCAGATGCGGATTGGGCGAACCACGCAGATAGGAAATCTGTCAGCGGATACGTTGTAAAAGTTGCAGGGGGAGCTGTTGCATGGAGTTCAAAGAAACAGAGTAATGTTGCCCTATCAACAGCCAAGGCAGAATACGTGGCAACGGTTCACACAACCAAACAGGTGATATGGTTCAATCACCTATTTTCTGAACTGAGCTACTCGTTTTCAGGAACGCCAACCATCATGAGCGACAATCAGGCTGCCATTGCCATTAGCCACCACCCAGAATATTATGCGCGCACAAAACATATCGACATCACACACCACTTAGTCAGAGATCTCGTACAAGGGAAGAAAATAGAAATAAAATATGTCCCTACAGAAGAAAACACAGCAGATATCCTAACAAAAGGATTACACTGCCCCACACACGAATATTTGACAAAGAAGCTCAGGTTGTCCGACTAAGGGGAAGTGTTGGGATATTAGCCGGACAATGGGAAACTCGTACGACATACATGGAACGATTAGATTAGATAGAAACTGCTAGAACATCGACATAAGTATATATACTGTAGTAGACACCATGGAATGCATCAGTTTTACCCCCCCAGTTGTCGAGCGAATTACGCTGCTGCTAATAGTGGGTCTTTGTAACAAATAATAGGCAACAAACTCACACTGACCAAACCAACAACCATTTTGAGTTTGACAGTCACTGTTACAGTTTCTTTTCCCTTTGTTAACGGACATTTTATAATTACATAACCATTGCTATGTGTTTCATGGACGCTTATCTCCTTTAGCTACTTTACCTTCACCTTTCCTTTCTTAGGTATTTAGCTGTATGTTTCCTTTTATATTTCTCTTGTTCTTTTACATATATAAACCCTCTTGTAACATAGTTAGACTCAGTTCCAACTTAATCAAATTCTTCTCTCAACTTCTGAATGAAACTCCTCGCTCTCATCTTCTTGAGCTCGTCGTTTATTAGACCTTTGTCATTGTTTGACTTAGCGTCCAGAACTTGTCCAGTAGGTTGGGAGCAGACTGAGTATTGAAACAATGGACAGCAGTGCAGTACACTAGCTAAGTAAGGTTTCAATTAACTTACATTTGTTAGTAGTGTTAGCTTAATCTGCCTATGTGTTAGGTGGAAAAACTAGGGAGCTTAGTGTCTAAAATGCCTTCCTTATATACATTTCAGTAACCCTAATCTAGGTACAAAATATAATAATAAAAATACTATTAAACGAGTTTCTTTTATTATTATCTATTTTTAATCATTCTATGATGTTCTATATGACATCATTTCCTTCTAAATGACTCATGTGCACAGCTACAGTGACTCACAAAAGGTTTCCAATGTTTGGTAATTTCAGATTGACTTGGATGTAGGGTGGGAAATAAATTCTATAAAAATCCTCAAAAATCAGAGTTAGTAGGTTTATATGTGTAGTATTTGGTAATAAAGCCACGTGATGTTATTTCTATTTTTGGAGAAGACAGAAATAGATTAGCACAGGCTGGGCATTGGAAACCTTTTGTTGCTGGCAGCTTTGAGTGCTGGAACAAGGTCAGTCACATGACTCTGTTGATTAATTTCACACAGTCATGTGACTATATCTACTTTGTGCTGATTTCAACATTTACAGCAACTCTCACAACCACCAATCCATCATGCACTCTCTTACTCCTGCCCAACAGCAACAGGTCATCTTCCTGCTCCTTGCTGGGTATTCTGCAAAGTCAATTGCTTCATCCACTTCTTATGGACTTGCCACTGTCTTCAGGATTCACTCTGAGCACTGACAACACCTCCCAAAGTCTATTGGAGGTCATCCCTAGAAGCTTTCCAGTACCAACATGCACCATGCCATGCACCTTATCACCTCCATGAAGACTGAGACGGCTGTTGATGTGGCCAAAACCCTTAGAACCATCACAAACCAGCCTCTGTCTGTCCAGACAGTTTGTGGATGTTTGAGGGCTGGTGGTATGAAGGCTGTGGTGAAGAGAAAGAAGCCATTCTTGTCCTCAAGGCACTGGGGAGCACACCTAGCCTGGGCCAAGGTACACCAACACTGGACTGTGGATGACTGGATGAGGGTTGTATGGTCTGATGAGACCAAAATATATTGTCTGGGGTCAGATGGAAGGAAATGGGCTTGGAAAATGGCTGGGGAGGGTCTAACTGACAGGCTTGTACAGGGAAGAGTGAATTTTGGAGGAGGATCTGTCATGATTTGGGGTTGCATGATGTGTGATGGAGTTGGGTATGCCACCAAAATTGAAGGGAGGATGGATGGGGAGCTCTACGCTGGCATTTTGGAGGATGAACTGCAGAACAGCATCAAGTATTATGGGAAGTCTACTGAAGACATCATCTTTCAGCAGGACAATGACCCAAAGCACACCAGCCAGAGGCCCAAGAAATGGTTTGGAGAACATGATATGAATGTCCTGGATTGGCCTGCACAATCTCATGACCTCAACCCTATATAACACTCTGAAGAGGAGGCTGGAACAGTATGAGACACCACCAAAGGGAATGCTTGAGCTGTGGGAAAGGATTGAAAAGGAGTGGGAAGCAATACCTGCTTCTGAGTGTCAGAAGTTGATTGAAAGTATGCCTAGAAGAGTTGAGGCAGTAATCAAGGTCAAGAGAGGGTCTACAAAGTACTAAATGTTGTGTGTATTGGGTCCAGATTCATTGGCAACAAAAGGTTTCCAATGCCCAGTCTGTGCTAATCTATTTCTGTCTTCTCCAAAAATGGAAATAACATCACGTGGCTTTATTACCAAATACTACACATATAAACCTACCAACCCTGATTTTTGAGGATTTGTATAGAATTTATTTCCCACCCTACATCCAAGTCAATCTGAAATTACCAAACATTGGAAACCTTTTGTGAGTCACTGTATATGACTCATGCGCAGCAGTCTGAGTCATTGCACAGTCATTGCACAGCAATGCACAGTCATATGAGTCATTTATGAGTCATGTTCTAAATATAAATGATTCTTATCAACTATTCAATACAGTTGATATTTGTCCCATCAAACTCTATAATATCTGTCAAAGATATAAATATCTCTGAACTCTATAGTTTCATACACAAGTACAAATAAGAGTTTATTATTACTAATCAGAGTCTAGATGAGCCTATAATCACATGACTAATCACATGACTAATCACATGACTAATCACATGACTAATCATGTGCTTATCATGTGATATCACATAATCTGAATAGATATTTAGTTAAATATAAAACACTAATTAATTCTAATTCTAATTATCTAATCTAACTTTTAACACTCCCCCTTGTTGAATATTTTACTAAATGTGTATTCCACATAATTTAAGCATCCTACTATGCTTATTCAACAATAGATTTTTAGTTGATATGTCAGCAGCTTGATCTTCAGTTTTAATATAATAAAGATCAACCAAATCATTTTTGACACATAATCTTATATAATGATATCTGACATCCATATGTTTCATTCTTTGTTCTTGAGCTGGATTTGAAGCCATATAAATTGCTGCTTGATTATCCATTATTAATGGAATGGATCTTATGTTATATCCTAATTCTTCAAACAAATTCTTCAACCAAGATATCTGTCTGCATGCATCTGATGCAGCCATATATTCTGCTTCTGTTGAAAACAACGCAATAGTTTTTTGTTTTGCTGATTTCCAATATACTGGTGCTCCAGCTAACTTGACAACCATCCCTGTTGTTGATTTTCGATCAATAGGATTTGATGCCCAATCAGCATCAGCATAACAAATTAAACCATATTTATCTTTTCCATTATATTTAATGCAGTAATCCAATGTACTTCCAACATATTGGATTATATGTAATGCCTTTTTAATGTGATCCTGTGAAGGATTACTTACAAATTGTGACATTAGAATTGTTGCATAAACAATATCTAATCTTGTACACATTGCAAGAAATAATAATGATCCTATCAATTGTTGATAGTACGTAATCATTTCTTGTGTTGCTTGACCCTCTATTTGTTTGTTTGGTACATAACCAGCTGGTAAAGGCATGTTTACTGGTTTTGCATTAATAAGACCAAACCTTTCAACAATCTTCTTTGCATATTTAGCTTGATCAATTGTGACTATATGATTTTGTTTATCAATCACAATGTTCATCCCTAAATATTCACTTAAATCTCCTAAATCTCTACTTTCCCATTTATCCATGAATTTCTTTTTGTGATCATTAACAGTCTTTTCATTATTGCCCATGAATATTATGTCATCAACATATAATATAATGACTATGATGTCATTCTCTGTTCTTTTAACATATATTCCTGTGTCAGCATATAATCTTCTAAATCCTAATTTAGTTATACTGTTATGAGCTTGAATATTCCAAGCTAATGATGCTTGTTTCAAACCATATAAAGCTCTATTTAATTTATAGACTTTATTTCTATCATTGGTTTTGAAACCATCTGGTTGTTCCATATATATCTCCTCTTCTAATTGGCCATATAGAAAAGCAGTTTTAACATCTAGTGCTTTGAGTACCCATCCCTCTAAAGCTGCTAATGCTAATAAGATTCTGACAGTTTTGAATCTTGATACCGGGCTAAATGTGGCTCCAAAGTCTATTCCTGGTACTTGTGAAAAGCCTTGAGCAACTAATCGCACTTTATATCTATTATCTTGTTGCTTTATAGTGTAAACCCATCTACAACCTATAGGTTTATGATCTTTAGGTCTATTAACTAATTCCCATACATTTCTTTTCTGTTTAGATTTAATTTCTTCTTTCATAGCTTCTACCCATTTTGAGTATGATTCAGGATCTTTATCTTTTATCTTTAAAAGATCTCTGTATACAACAGGTATACCCTTTTTCCTATTTTCTTGATCTACAAGTTTTGCTGCTGCTTTGGATAATAAGAATTTATCCATTCTTTTCTGTCTTTGTTTACATCGTTCCATCCAGTCTTCATTACTGATTTCTGAACTTGGAGAACTAGGAATTGGTGTAATCACATTATCAGAAGGTGCTGGTGTTACTGTTCTTTCCAGATCTTCTTCTGGTTTATCATCAACCTTTTTATCATCAGATTTTATATCTAATTTTGGTTCAACAATAATTTCCTTTCTAGGTCTTCTACCAAAGAGTTTATTAAGACGATCTTTTTCATGCTTAGACTTGTCTATTGGCATGAGATCTTCTAAAGTTAATTCAGGTTGAACAACTTGTTGTTCTTTAGCTGATTTAGTATCTAACTCTTGTAGCTTTGATATGTTAATTAGTTTATTTAAGCATATCACGCCATTCCTTTTCTTTTTGATTTTGTTGTTTAACAATTTTTTCAAAATCTTTATCTGTTTGAATTTCTGCTTGTATTTTAGCAGGATGTTTATCTCCATAAACATTATTATCAATTATTCTAACTTTTGGTTTTCTAGATGATTTTCTAGTAGCAAGTTTTTGTTGTATAACTTTTCTTTCTTGCTCTCTAAAACCAAACATGTGAGATGATTGATCTGGTATGATTTTTGGTCTATCATTATCAAGTTTTCCTCTTTTAGCTGCCTGCAGGTCTAACTTTTTTCCAATACGTTTAGAACCTGTAGTAACATTATCTCTAATGCTAACCATAGGATCCCAAAAATCTCCAGTATTCAATTCAAACTTAGATTTAAGAAGAGGTTTATTAAAAACATCTTTTAGTTCGTCTTTTAACTCTTTGAATTTATCTCCAATATCTTTTTTAAGAGATTTCTTATCTAGTTTAGAAATTTTGGTTTGTCCAGAAAGATTATCAAGTTCTGCAAGTCTTTCTTTCTCATGTTTATCAAGTAATTTATATATCTTTGATAAATCTATTTTTTTAACTTTTGATGTTGAAGGAGTATTATTAGAAAGTTCTGCAACTTGTTTACTAATGTTATTCCATTTTCCAAGTCTGGAATATCTCCTATTAATTTCTTCAGAATCCTTTTTAAATTGTTCAACTTGTTGTTGAATCTCTGAAGAAGTTAATCTCTTAGTAACATCTTTCTGTTTTGCTTTATCAACCTTGGTAGGAATATTATCTTTGTGTGATTTATTACTTTGTGATTTAAAATATTTATCATTTGCATCATGATAAGTATTATTGGAAGAATCACTGTCTTCTGATTGATTGTCTGATGGTTTTCTTTTTGTGTCAAACTTATGATCATCTGTATCTGACGAATCACTATCATCAGAATCATTTGAATCATGAAATGATTGCCTTTTATCATTTTTCATAGTGTCATGATTATAATGATTATCTGTTGTGGGAATTTTATCTAGATCTAAAGTTGGGTATTTATCTTTATGGATAATCTTATCTTTAGATAACTTAGGAAATATGTTTTCATCAAATATGGCATGTGAGGCAATGACTATAGTATTTTTATCATTCATGAACTTATATGATTTACTTTCATATCCAATGAATGTCATTGGTTCAGCTCTTGGTGATAACTTATCTTTACATCTTTCTTTGACTATATAGACATATGCCAAACATCCAAATATTTTAAAATATGACATATCAGGTTTTTTACCCAGCATAGTTTCATAAGGTGTTTTCCATTTAGTTCTTCTTAATGGTGTATGATTATATATATGAACTGCAGTTTCAAATGCAAAAGACCACCAGGATTTTGGGCATCCTGATTCTAGTAAAAGTCTTTGAGCTTTCTTTAGAATAGTTTCATTTAATCGTTCTGCATGACCATTTTGTTGATGAACATGTGGAGCACTTAGTTCATGTTTAATACCTTTGTCTTGAAAATAGTTATTTAGCTTTTGATTTACAAATTCTCCCCCTCGATCTGAACGCATACTTTTGACTTTTAAGTTCAACTGATTTTCAATAAAGACAATATATGCTTTAATTGAATTAAAAGTATCAGTTTAGATCGAAGTAATGCTACATAAGCAAAAGAAGAATAGTCATCAAGAATTAATAAAGCCCATTTCTGTTTATGATATGATTGTATCAGCATTTCAATAAGATCAACATGTATTAATTCTAGCAACTGAGTTGCTCTACTAGATGAAACATGATATGGTTTATTATCAAGTTTACCCATTATACACGTTTTACAAATGCTCTTCATATAGGGTTTAGTAATTTTTGAACTATTTTCAGTATTTCTGAACATATGGTTTAACCCATTATCACTAGAATGTGCCATCCTTCGATGCCAAATAAAATAATCAATAGTTTTAGAACTATTATTGATTAATAAATGATGAGAAAGTCTTTTAATTATAGTAGATAGCCAATGTACAGAATTGGTTTCTGTTGGGTGTCCAATAAGAGTTATGTTTCCCTTATGTATTATAGTTTTGGTTTTACCATGATAGACATGATAATCCATACTTGTTAATTGTGGTACAGATATTATTCTGTATGGTAACATCGGCATATAGCATACATTCCAATTCATAACATGTTTATTATGTCTGAAACAGATTTGTCCTTCTAGATAGTTTCCCTTACACTCTGTCTATGGGCATTAGGTTACTAGTCTAATGTAGTCTTAATACATTCCTTCCCCCTCTCTTCTCTGCCCTCTCCTCTGTGAGGCTTGTGGTTTAGTTGTGAGTGTGAGCTTGTAACAATAATTTTGTATGGTAACTTTGGAATATAGCATACATTCCAATGCATAACATGTTTATTATGTCTGAAGCAGATTTTTCCTTCTCCTTCAATAAATGTTTGATTGTGTTTATTAGCAGTAGTAACCTTCATGGGATTAATATATTTCTTATACAATGTAAAATCACTTAAGAATGGTGTACAATGTCTTGTTGCTCCAGAGTAAATGACCCATCAATCATTCTTATTTAAGAGCATAATTTGTTCACCAGGAACTTTATTCTCATAATTACTACATACAAATTTGTAACTACTGTTATTTATGTCTTGATTTGACATATTCAATATGCCATAATTAGTAATATCATCAAGCACTAATAGATAAGTAATTATTTAAAGAATTTAATCCATACCCAATGTTAAGGTTAGCCATGTTGTTATCATTTCCAGTACCATCAATATATTCTAATCCATGATCAGAAGAATCACTTCTGAATGGATCAGATTCTTCTCCACTATGATATTGTTCTTCCTCTTCAGGAGAACTATCACTGGATATCAGTGTTAAAGGTGTAGAGTCAGTTTTTAATAGCCTTCAAATACTATCACCTTGAAAGTATTCATAATCTACCCTATTATCAATAGGAGTATCATCATCATCCATTTGAATATCTCCAATCCTATTCAATAAAGAACTATTGTGTTGTACATCAGGTATAAGTTCTTCTATAAACCCAGCAGATTCTTCCAATGGATATTGTTTATAATATCCAGGAGATGTATCTACTATCATTGGGTTTGCAAAATGAATTGTAGTGGATGAATCCTTCTTCTTCCCTTTCAATTCTCATAATTTGTTGATAAGAACTTTATTTTTCAATTTCTTGTTAGCTCTGTTGATTTCATTATGTTTCTTCTTGTCATCCCTTGACATAGAAGATGCATTTCCTCTATTAGGAAATTTATTGTAACTCTGTTGAGGTACAAATGTCTTGCTTTTATTAAAATGTCCTCTAAAAAAACTTTTTCCCCTATTGTTATTGTTATAACTAGTATTGGAATGTTGATCTTTCCAATTTGGGTTTGCACTAGGATTCTTTTGGATATTTGATCCAATATTAGCAATTTGAGTATGATGATGTATCTTGCCCTTTGATTGTAACAGATTATACTCATTCTGGATTCTAGGAATTATTCTTAGGAACTGATCCTAGCATCTCATTTTCAGTTTTATTCATTGGGTGATCAGGCATCACTCTACATCACTGGCACAAGGTCTGGGACCTTGAGAAGACTCTGGGAACACTTTGCATGGGTTAGCGCATGGCAGCGCTCACTAGAAGACAGGACAGCAGTTGGTTGAGCCAACCATGGATATAATAAGAACAGGGGATCAGACCCTGAGTGATGGCGCCTTGGGATCACATCAGCGCATCACTAGGATCAGCCACAGGGATGGCACAGGGGCTAGGAGGCTCGTTAAGGCAGGAAGATCACCAGTGGGGATCGCGGGAAGCCTGGGAGGTAGCATGGCCCATTATGGGAGTCTAGAGCAGTCCGCGAGAAGGCTGGACATCATGGGAAAGGGCCAGGCCTGGTCTATTAAATGGTTGACAGGTGGCAGTGCCCAAACGCATGAACAATAGGATGTGCAGCAAGGCATGTGGTCTGGGCGCATATGGCTGTGGAGGTGCCAATGGGACTTATGGTGGCTAGGGGTCTCTAGGAGGAGTATATAAGGGCTTGGGTAGTTAGCTGGAGTCTCTTTAGACTCTAGATAGTTTTCCTTACACTGTCTATGGGCCTAGGTTACTGTTTGTAGTAGTCTTAATACATTCTCTTCCCCCTCTCTTCTTCACCCTCTCCTCTGCAAGGCTTGTGGTTTAGGTTGTGAGCATGAGCTTGTAACAATTATGTTATCAGAGTAAATTCTGCAACCTTGGTATCTATCAAGTTTGTAATTAAAGTACCATATGCTTGACCAAGATTGTAAGATAAAGAAGTTTACTACAAAATCTGGTATTTTGTAATTGTCTTCTGTCCCTAAATCAGCAACCATCTTCATTAATTTAGATATAGCTATGATAGGATCTTGTCCTGGTTTCATAGACCAGCTAAATATGTTTTTATAAAGAATAAAATATTTAGCTATTCCTTCTAATCCAAATATTTTATCTAACTGAGCTAAAGTTTCTTTAGGAGTTGATTTAAGATGAACATGAAGATTTGTAGCAAGTGACAATTGAAAAATTGCATTTGCTCTTGCTGAATATTCTTCCCAATCTTGTAATTCCTGCCAAGTCTTGTATTGTAATTCATATTGCAGTTTAGTTTCTGCAGTAGCTCGATCTGTAGCAGTGTTAGTATACATTGAGGGAAGTGTGGGTTTTTCTCCAGTGACATATTTGGTATATCCCTTCATGGCCATATATGACATAATATTTGTATGTCAATTTTGAAAATCAGAAACACCATTGAAGACAAAAATGATCTTCTCAAGTGAATCTTTATCATCTTTGCCACCACAAAGGTATGAATGAAATCTAGAATTAGATTTCACCATGTCATCTAGATTCCACCATTTGCAAGTTCCTCTATGAGTAACTTCAAAATGCAGATATCGTCGTCCTTCAGATTTATAGACAAAAATGACATCTTGTCTCCATACTTTAGGTAATGCTACTACTTCCCATATATGTTACAACCTTACAATTTTCTCTGGATTATTCTATATTTTTATCTATTTTCCTTGGGGCTCTATCAACACTTCTCTGGATATGGACAACGGCTCCCACCCCTAACAGGATACTCCGAGGGCTTAGATCAGCAAGTGGCTGTACTGCGGCATATGGGGCTATAGGGGCGAAGACTCTGGGCGAGTCTGGGCAGTTCTAGATGGTAGGCCTAGGTCTTGTAGCTGTGCAGTCTGTGCGCACAGACCAGGCGTTGGGGTATATAAGGAGGGTGTTCTGTAGGTACAAGTCTCTAAGACTCTAGATAGTTTCCTCTTACCAGGCTACTACTCTACTGTGTTTTCAATCTACTTTATTTCCTCATTGTTTCACGAGGCTTGTGGTTGTGGTGGGATTAGTCCTAACATAATCTAGAGTCTTTCAACCACACTCTTCGTCGTTGCACACAGCACCAAGCACACCTTGCTTGCTGCGGCTCACAGCGTTGAATGAATCTCTACATTTTTTATTCTTTCTCAACATTGACTGGCAACAACAGCGTCATGACTGACGTTGGGACCACGCTAGGCAATAAAACAGGTGCTAGACGAGAGTTGGGGCGCACAGTAGTCAACCAGGCAGGGTTTTACTGGCACCAACACTAGTGCTTGTGGAATAGGCGGTGGAACCATTGAAAACAATTTTTTGGCGTGTCGTGTATCAAGGCACACAGTCTCAGAATACCAATTACGTATCGGGTCTAGTTACCTGAGCACAAGGACATCTGAGTGAAGAGCCGGGCACCACCCCATTAGGTCTATTGACGGAATCAAATTGAATATACAAGTGTGGGTGTGTTATTGACTGCATTGTACTCTGACTATGCCGGGAAGGGTAGTCCGCAATGAACAGACAGCAGTCCTTGTCATCTGATGGGGATCTTAGACAACAAAGGCCACACGAACGGACTGAGGTGCAAGTCAGGAGTACTTGGCTTGGTTGAAGATATTGTTATCATGGCATCAGTATTCAGTTACGTATTACCCTACGCCCACGCAACACTGGTGGAGATTGGATGAATCTTTGACATGGAGTGGGCAACAACACTCAAACCGGTTCAGTTGAGGCCGGCAGCATTCATTGGTGACTCAGCCATCAGGCATCACGACAACCACATCCAGTTGTGGCACAAACATCTAAAGGCAGTGGCAGCTCGCCAACAGCAAAGGATTGTTAATGAGTTGAAAGTCAGGGAGGCGGAGCAAATCCACAAGCAAGAGGAGGCTTGGCAAGCCCTTCTCAAACAAAGGCGCCTGGACAAGGCTTTGATCCGGGTGTGCAGAAATAAAAAGACCCTGGTGGGTCTAATTGAAAAAGCATACGGAGGATGGCCTCACAATGCGGTTGTTAAGGCGATATTGGCAGTACCTTACAACCGATATCTCCTTGTGGTGGAAGACGTGGCTAGAGCGCTCAAAAAATATCACATCGACATGGCTGCTATTGATTATGAGGCAGGGGCATGGACATTGTATTCCAACAAGGGAATGCAAATGTCACACCAGGATTGGAACACGCTCATGCACGCGCTCAATGGGAATATCAAATTCACATCCTATCAGCATGGGCAGAGACAATTAGAGGACGAGCAGCGTCGCCAGGGGATCCACTATGATCTGTACATGCGCACACACACGTCTAGAAAGGCAGGAGCAGGGACACCAACCCCATCATTAGCAAATGGAATGACATACAGTGACCCAAAAAACTGTCCGGATGTTTGGTGGATTTGGAAAGATGGGCCCATAGCTCCTGAAATAAAATACATAGATATTTGAAATAATCATATGTTGGAGGTATATATATAATATATATGCTGACATCAGCTTGACCTTACATGGTAGCTAGTTATGTGATTAGAAATTCAACAACCGACTGGGCACATCCAGACAGTTTCTTTGCTCTTGTATTAATAGTTGTTTTCAGTACTTAGTGTATCCTCCTTTGGCCTTCAACACTGCAGCAACCCTTCTAGGCATGCTTTTGATCAAAGCAATGCATACTTCCTTTGGAATCTTCTCCCATTCTGCTTCCACCCTCTCCCACAACTCCAAGATCCCCTTTGGTGCTTCTGGGTATGTTCCAAGCCTCTTCTTGAGGTGCCACCATAGATGCTCTATTGGATTCAAGTCTGGAGACTGTGCTGGCCAGTCTAAAACCTCAACCTGATTCTCCACAAACCATTCCTTGGCCACCCTGGATGTGTGTTTGGGATCATTGTCCTGCTGGAACACAAACCTTTCCCTATCCATCCCATAATAATCCAATGTCTGAAACAAGTGGTCTTCCATGATCTCCCTGTAAAGTTCTCCATTCATCCTACCATCTATCCTGCACATATATCCCACCCCATGAGCTGTCATGCACCCCCAAACCATTAGGCTTCCCCCACCAAATTTGAGTGTCCCATTGACATGCTGATGTGTGAGCCCTGTGCCTCGCCTTTTCCACACCCAATCCCTCCCATCAGAGCCCAAACGATTGATTTTAGTCTCATCTGAGAATATGACCCTAAACCAATCCTCTTCAGTCCAGTCTTTGTGCTTGAGAGCAAAGTTGTAGCATTGCTTCATATGTCGCTGGGTGAGAAGGGGCTTCTTGGACTTCACCACAGCCCTCAGATTCCCCCTCTTGAGTGCATTACGAACAGCTTGGGTGCTAACATTCAGGGAGAGAAGGGACTTTGCCTGGGAGGCATTGTCAACCTGTCCAGAGGTGATGGAACGGATGAGATGGCATTGATCCTGGGGGGACAGCTTGGATGGTTGACCTCCAGCAGGTGTTGGGAGTGTAAGAGAAAGTTGAGAGCGGATTTCAGAGACAGTGGAACGCCCAATATGAAGTTTAGAAGCAATAGAGCAACAGGAATGACCCTCCTGAAGAAGGGAGATGACTGAGAGATGAGTGTCAGCAGAAAGGGGCCTCATGAGATGGTGAGGAATGAAAGATGGTCAAAGTTGATGTCAGAGCGTTATTTCAACATTGGTCACATGACTTTGTTGAATACAAGTTGAAATTCCCACAATCAGATAATGTTCAATGAGCCAGGACACTGAGCAAAGAAACTGTCCAGATGTACCCAGTCAATTTCTAATCACATGACTAGCTACCATATAAGGTCAAGCTGATGTCAGCATATATTATATATATATATATATCTCCAACATATGACTATTTCAGATTTTTATATATTTTATTTCCAGAGATATGAACCCATCTTTCCAAATCCACCAAACATCCAGACAGTTTTTTGGGTCACTGTACATAAATGACGTATTCCATGAGCTCAGAGAAGTGGAATTGGAAACCTTACTAACTGAATGTGGAGGGGACGAGACCCTGAGAGATCATGCCAAGAGATTGAACTCTTGGAGGAGGAATGTGCCATGTGGATGAGCGGTGATGCCTGGGCCAGCCGTGAAAGGAAAAGGCAAAAAGTATCCCTGGCGCGAAGACGGGATGTGCTACATGGTGCTATTCAAACAGGAATACCACGATAAGTACTGTTGGCTGCGTTGGCTGCGCATCTTGGATATTCTTGGTTGGGACCCCAAACTTAGGGATTTATCGGTTCGGTTTGCATTGCAGGATAATAGGGACCCTCGAAAGTTCCATGTGATTGAGGAATCGGCTATCCAAGAATTCGACGATGAGATCTACACATGGGAAGAACTGATATGGTTGGAACGTCTCCCAGATCACCGACTCCAAGCAGAGTTTGGGGGACATGGGAAATTTAAAGTTAAATGGTCACCAGCTCCCACGATCTCTTCATTTATACAAGGGCCCTCCAAGAATCCGTCATTGGTTACAGTCACAAAGGGGTTGTATGTGCAGGTCATTGCAAAAGCGGCAGGACCCAGTAAGGCTAAAACCAGAACCCAGGGAGCGGACATGACTTGGTGGGGGGGACCAGTGCCGCAAGTGGAAGATTGGGTGGCAACAGTCCCCACTATACCCAACAAAGGGGAACTGGATCACAAACAGATGGAGATAGATCAGTGGAGGCAAACAGTAGGAAGGGAAATAGATGTTCCATACCCATACCCTAGGCCAGCCAGTGTTGTAGGAACAGTCAATCCATCAATGCCGGGTTACTGTTATCTGCATCTGATTTGCCAACAATATTGGACTGAGTATGCGTGGCTGCAATACCCCCAGGTACAAGAAATAATGGAATGGGACTCGGAACTTCGAAACATGGAAGTTAGAATTATCCTGAGATCTACATACGGGCACAAGGGGTGTCTACATGTCATTGCTACTCCATGGGGAGAAATGGGTTGGGATTGAATGGCAATACTAGTCACACAAGGGGCAGGGCACATGCGTGTGGGAGCATTTCAGTATATGGCCAATACAATCACTCGGCTGTTACACAGTATATGGGGGTGGCGCAATTTACAGAACAGCCAAGATATTCCTCCACCAGCTGCTAATGCAGATCAAGCAGCTCTGAACGCCCATGAAAACGCAGTCATATTACAAAATGAGCAATGCCTGGATGTGGCTGTGGCAATTGGTGGAGCTATTGCGGACCTGATCAATGAATATAACCGTGCCAATCTGAGACCTGAGCCGCAACCTCTCACAAAAGCCGAGATGCTGGAGCACTATGAAGGAGACCCCCGCATGGTAGATGGCTGGTTAAGACAAATGGAAATATATTTTCAGTTGGCAAGGGAAACACGTGCAGATCGGAAAATTCTATTGTGCTTGTACCGAATCAGGAAAGGGAAAGACAATCGAGCAGGTGATTGGGCAGGAGTACAGCTCAAGCAGGCCTTGGAGGCCAATCAGGAGTATCAGGAAAAGATGGACAATGCATCACCCTTTTGGACACCAGGACTTACATGGGAGGAATTAAATGAAGGGCGATACAATTATTTAACAGAGCCACCAACCCTGTTACGTCGACCTCTCCAGGATAAATATCCATTCACGTCCTGGACGGGGTTTAAGGAGGAAATGCATCACTTCTTCATGTCCACGGAAACCAGGGAAAAAGTGACGGACATGATCTTCATACTAAAACAAGGGACACAACTGGTGGAAGACTATATCATTAAGTTTAATGCTCTGAAGCCGCTGGTCAATTGGGATGATCGAGCACTGTTGGCACATTTCTTGGGGCACATTCACCCTGCACTGGGAAGGGATCTTATTCAATATGGAAATCTACCAGAGGACATGAACTTAGATCAAACCCAAGAGAGGGCGATTGAATTGGCACGTGCTTATCAAAAGGCCAACAAAGCTTACAGAACGAGTCAGAGCAATGATGGTTACAAGGAAAAACCGATCGCTAAAGACTCCAAACCAAACCAATTCCAGTATAGTGCGCCTTCAGGATCCAAAATGATGTGCAATCCAAATGCTATGGATGTTGACAAAACAAAGCGCGCAAAGGGCACCTGTTTCAATTGTGGGAACACTGGGCATTGGGCCAAGGATTGTCCTGAACCAAAGAAGGCTAAATCGCAGGACAAAGGGAAAGGACGAATCAGGGAGCTGAGAGTTGAGGATCTCATGGAGGAGATGTGGAAGGAGTATGGCAAGGAAAACGGTTTTAGTGAGGGTCAATAGGTGAGCGCTCAGCGCTATTGACAAAAAAGGACTCAGTTGTACACAAGGACTCGTGTATTAGTGTTCCAGAGTTACTATATGAATGTTCATCTTTTGTTCATTGTATTTGGAACCTGAGTGTGAGCACAAAACCCCGAATCAAAACTTGGAAACCCGCATGGGTTCTAAGACGTATATGGCAACAGGACAGGAAAACTGCTGAGCAGTGTCTAAAAGAATGGGTTCATAATAAACAAATCCAACAGGTAGATGCAAAGTTGGTAGCGGACTTAAATGCATTACCGGAAGAGGAAGCATTATGGAACCTAGTACAATTGCGAGGACAATTGGTAAAAGCCTCAGGGAGGCAGGAAATGAATCTAAAAGGAACAATCACCACCATGGCCACCAATCACACAATCAGCGTGATGGCGCTAGTAGATTCTGGATGTACAGGGTCCTGCATTAATGACGAGTTTGTGGAATGCCACAAGTTAAACAAGCGGAAGATGCTTAGACCAATGGCAGTTTACAACACCGATGGTACACGTAATGTCATGGGAAGTTTGGAATACATGGTACAATTCAAACTATGCATAGGTGATCATGAGGAGGTTGTGGAATGCGGGGTTGCTTGATAGGGAAAAACAGACTTATTCCTAGGGCATGATTGGCTGCAACATCACAATCCTGTGATGGACTGGAAAAAACAGGAAGTTCATTTTAGTTGATGTCCTGGGACATGTTGGGATTGATCGGAGGTAGTAGAACCAGAAGGGGAAGTTGATCCAATGCAACTCTTGGAATTGGGGGAGTGGTTATTAGCTATCCATATTGGGGATCCTGAACTTCGCATTTGATCAGTGGCAATGGACATTGCGGCGAGGGAAGCTGGGGTAGCGGCAAAGCGTACTTTGGAGGAGGTCATTCCTAAGCACTACTTGGGTCACTGCAAGGTGTTTGAAAAAGAGACCTTTGATGAACTACCACCAAGGCGTCCTTGGGATCATGCAATCGAATTAATTCCAGGTTCTAAGGCAGTCGATTGCAAGATTTACCCCCTCAATCAAGAGGAACAGGCACAACTGGACAGGTTTCTGAAGGAGAATCTGGAGTCAGGGCGTATCCAACCCAGTAAATCCCCAATGGCATCCCCATCCTTTTTTGTTAAGAAAAAGGATGGAAAACTACAGCCTGTGCAGGACTACCGGTGGTTGAATGAAATGACCATCAAGAATTGTTATCCGCTTCCTCTTATTGGTGAACTAGTCAACAAATTGTCCCGGGCCCAAGTCTTTTCCAAGATGGACATCCGGTGGGGGTACAACAACATTTGCATAAAGGAAGGGGATGAATGGAAAGCCACATTCTGAACAAATCGAGGGCTGTTTGAACCCTTGGTCATGTTTTTTGGCCTTACTAATTTGCTGGCCACGTTTCAGATGATGATGAACGACATTTTCCAAGTCGAAATTGCTGAGGGATGGGTGGTTATTTACATGGACGATATTCTGGTCTTTTCAGATAACCAACAGGACCATATCCGTCATGTTAACCGTATCCTGGCAAAGTTGGAAGATCACAAATTATCCTTAAAGCCAGAGAAATGTTGGTTTGATCAACTGCAAATCGATTTCTTGGGACTGGTGATTAGTCAAGATTCAATCAAGATGGAACAGGGCAAGGTTAAGGCATTGGCAGAATGGCCAATTCCATCCTTGAAGTGCGAGTTGCAGCAGTTCTTGGGATTTATTAACTTTTATCGCCATTTTGTGGAAGGTTTTGCACGCGTGGCGAAACCTTTAACTCATTTAACCAGCAAGGTCAATTGGTTATGGACAGAGCTTGAGACTGCGGCCTTTCAGGGACTGAAAGACCTTGTGGCAAGGGAGGTGACTTTGAAAATCCCTGACAACGAGGGACAATTCCGAATTGAGGTGGATGTGTCAGATTTTGCTATCAGTGGAATTTTGTCACAGCAAGGGAAGGACAATCTGTGGAGACCTGTAGCTTTCATTTCAAAGTCGCTCAATGATGCAGAAAGGAACTACGAGATCTATGACAAGGAAATGCTGGCAGTTATGCACGCCTTCTATGAATGGTCTCACTACCTTAAAGGCACCAAGGAGATAGTGGAGGTTTCAACCAATCATCAAAACCTCACATACTTTCAGAAACCACAGAACCTGAATAGGTGACAGGCACGTTGGGTGACGGACTTGCAAAAATACAACTTTGTCATTAAACATTGGTTGGGAAAATCCAATTCTAAGGCAGATCTGTTGTCAAGGCAAGCAGGTCATGAGCGGGGACAAAATGACAATGAAGGCGTCATTTTGTTAAAAGAACACTTGTTTGTCAGGATCTTTGATGATGATAGAGCACTAGAAGAAATTGTGGACTGCATCTGGAAGATTCCAAAACGGCAATGGGAAAGACAGGTTTTGAAAGGACTTGAGGAAGGCAATGGAGACTTCAAGGTGAATAAGGGATTGTTGGAATGGAAGGGCCACGTTTATGTACCAGTGGTCAAACGCATCAGAGGAGAAATCATTCAAATTCACCATTCATGGGGACATTCAGGAATTGCCAAAACTGTGGAACAACTCACCCGCGATTACTGGTGGCCAATCATGCATCAAGATGTCAAGGAATACATTGCTGGGTGTGAAACCTGTCAGCGCGCTAAGCCAGATCGACAACCAAGGGCTGCACTGTTAGTACCAAATGAAGTGCCACAGGAACCATGGGAGGTAATCTCGGTGGATTTAATGGGACTGCTGCCAGAATCTAAAGGGAACGACATGATCATGGTGGTAGTGGATCGCTTTACCAAAAAAGTGTATTTTCTGCCAACTACGTCATCCATTACATCACAAGGGGTGGCTGTCCTAATGAGAGACAACGTATTCAGGGATCACGGATTGCCACATAAGGTCATCAGTGATCAAGGACCTCAGTTTGCATCAAAGTTTATGGACGATCTTTACAGCATGTTGGGGATTAAACCTAACCAATCAACCGCTTACCATCCACAAACTGATGGACAAACGGAATGCGTCAATCAGGAGGTCAAGGAGTTCTTGATGATGTTTGTCAACCACAGGCAGGACAATTGGAGCGATTGGTTGTCAGTAGCGCAATTCTGTCACAACGACCAGGTACATGCATCCACCAGATTTTCACTGTTCTTTATGAACTATGGGCGACATCCACACAAGGGTCTTAGTCCTACGTACAAACCAAAGGTGGTAGCAGTTGAAATGTTGGTAGACGAATTAAAAGATGTTCATTCGCAGGCATGAGCGGCACTGGAAAAAACAGCCACTATGATGAAAACGTGGTATGATGTGGGCAAGTCTCAGGCTTGACCATACAAACCTGGTGACAAAGTCTACCTCAGCACAGAGAATCTGCCAGTCATTCGTGCAACTAAGAAGTTGGATGGCAAGTTTGTAGGCCCCTTGGAGGTGGTCAAGAAGGTCGGTGAGTCAGCATACCGGTTAAAGGTCCCAGCTTCCTGGAAGGTCTATAATGTATTCAACGAGGTTCTTCTCAAACCGTATAAAGAACTGGGATTTCCTAACCAGAAAGAGAAAGTTGCGCAAAGACAAGAAGTGCAAATGGTCAAGGAATCTGTCATGACCTTGGGTCAAACTCGTTTTTCACTAAGACATTTTTATTATTTTCTTTGTATTTTACTAACGTGGTAGCAAAACATCTTAGCAAACCCGGCGTCTATCTTATCTTGTCAGCGCTTAGATTAGATTAGATTAGATTACGATTAGATTAGATTACGGACTACTGGACTGATGACTCATTATGTATGACTCATGGCACAGCCATGCGCAGCATGGCTGCCACTTATGCTATCTCTTTTACTCATACTTACTCAGCGTAGATACTATTATTAGAGTGGTGCACAGACCACCCTTGTAGTATATAAACTGAGCAACTAACACCCAGAGTCCTCAGTCGAGTTCTCTCGAGTTTCCTCCTACCCTCACTCCTCTCCTCTCCTCTAGTCTGCTGTTGGGGCCCTAAGGTGTCGCGCCAAGGGTAGTCCTGATAGTAGAACTCGACTCTACATTCTCTTACCGCCCCAACGCTTGATATACCCGGACTGCAGGGTTAAGCAGACGCGATCAGGGGGATCTATCACAGTCGTCCGTTGACTATAAAACGTCATTGGTTGTTGGGTTCCATAAAACCATCACACACGGTTCTGCAGCGCATCCATAAAAGCGTTGTTCTACATTCCTGGTCTACGCAAACCGAAGGACCTAACCTGGTCGATAGGGTTACCTGTGCACAGGAGACCAGTGCCGTATACCGATCACACGTTACGTGATCCGCATCGTGGGAAAAGCCTCGCCAGCCCCTACGCACGTTAAATTGCCCAGCCTAGGCCCCTGAAGGCTATACCGTATATACCTAGTTACTTTGTTTGTATAACTTTAGTCCTTGGAAGTAGCCATCACTTGACCACACGCTTCTGAGAAAGATCCGCACCTGTAGGGTGTAGTGATAGCGGAACAACCATTCGGCCTCCGCTTAGATAAACCTTCGTTTTGGATTAAAATAGTTCTCAAATACCTATATTGTACTAGCACTGCAGGGGGGGTTGTGGACCCTGAGTGCATTCCCAAACAAGTGACAGGCTAAGACCTCCCTCACTTTCGTACAAAATAGATCAAGGTCTCAGGGAACTATTACGAAACACTGGTCTATCAGATCAGGAAATACAAAGTTTTTGGAATGAAGTATTTGGGGATAACAACGGTCTGGACTCAGATCAATCAGATCCTTTTGGGGATACACCATCATCAACCGATTCGACACCCTCGATCACCGAGGAACCACATCATTGGGAACCCACCCCTTTTCAGATCTTAGTTCCCAATCCAGCTACACTAAACTTAAACGCCCTCTTCAACTCCGACGCAGATTACATCGGAGAAGTTGCACTGCCATATCAATTACCATCACCCACACCATCTCAATCTTTATCCCCATATACACCCGCTCCTAGTTACCGAAACATGTCGGACGCAGGAGATGACCAGGAGCAACAGCTCAATTCAGCGCAGCTCCTACAAATGCTTGCAAACCAAAATAACGTCATACAGCAACTGCAAACACAGCTGACGTTATTGCAAAACAACACTGCTGCGGCAGCACAGCAAGCAGCACAACAGCAGGTGGCACAGCCTGTTCCTATAATTAACATCCCTGACAATGCCGTTTTCAATATCACCAACCCTGGTGGTAACGGATCGTCAAAAATAGATGCCGCCAAGCCAATGGCTTTCTCCGGAAAGATGGCGGATGTCACAAACTTCATCAACGGCTGCAAACTCTATTTGCAGTTGAAGATGCCAAATGTGGATGAAGAAGAGAAGATCTATCTGGTCCTCTCTTATATGTCGGAAGGATTCGCAGTAGATTGGCGAGACAATCTAATCGAAAAATACGGAGAGAATGACGAAGATGTTCCCATGACGGTGGAACAATTATTTAGGGAAATCAAACGGGATTTCAGCGACACAGATGAACAGTCGTCGAAAATATCGGAATTGCACATGATGACACAAGGTGCACACACGTGTGAAGAACACGTGCAAAAGTTTAAAAAAGTCGCACGAGGAACAGGGTACCACGGCAGGGCCCTGATCGAAGAATTCAAAAGGAGTTTGAACGCCGGACTCCGAAAAAGAATAATGGAATCAGATGAAGTCCCTGATACGATTGAAGAATGGTATCAAAGATCTGTACGATTGGATCGACAATGGCGTCAAGCAAAAGCCGAGGAACGGTATTACTCTTCCCGGAACAGTAACTCTGCCAATAGGAGCGAAGGAGGATCTAAAGGCCCCGATACGGCAAGACCAGTAGGAACTGGCCAGCCTAAACCCTGATGGAAAATTAACCAACAATCGGGATCAGCGAGTCAGAACCGAGGGGGAGCTGGACCCTCCAGGAGTAGTAATATCGGACCGAGGCCTGACCCGAACGCAATGGACATTGACAGAAACAATCGCCCGCCAATGCGCTGTTACAAATGTGGAAGAGTGGGGCACATCACAAGAAACTGTCGATCGGGATTGGACATCCGAACAATGACCTTCGAGGAAATGAAAGAATACTTTGCAAAAGGAGAAAGTTTAAAAGAGGAAGAGAATCAGTGAGTCCCACACTAGATTCTCGAAATAGATACAATGTACTTGTTGTGGAAGATGATCGTGAAGCTTGGAGAGTGGCGAGCCTTGCTCCCCCACAAGTTAACGAGGAGCTAACCGTAGGAAAGGTGGCCCCTGAGATGAAAGTTTCAGGGGTAACCCCGCAAGAGGTGGTCTCTAGTGCGAAAGCGCAGGAGCGCGGCAGGGCAGCTAAACCTGTGCTTCATTCCTCTTTAGCTAACAACAAACAGGTACAAAGAAAGGGACAAAAAGAAGTTTTCGTCAGAACAATTGGTCAAAAAGACGAAATCTTAATGACAATCGGTCTAGAAACTCTAGACACACACGACCAAATAGAAGAAACGGCCTTACTCGATTCAGGAGCAACAGGTCTGTTTATGAACTCTAAATTCGCTAAAGAAAAAGGTTTTAGGTTAATTCCTTTGAATCACCCTATTCAAGTTAGAAACGTCGATGGAACTAACAACGAAGGAGGTATGATTACTCATGAAGTTGATCTAATCATGAGTTATCAGGGTCATCGAGAAAGGGCAACCTTTGAAATTTGCGAATTAGGAAAGACAAACGTAATCATAGGATCTACATGGTTACGAGCACACAATCTGGACATCAACTGGACCACCGGAGAAATAAAGTTGACCAGATGCCCACGGTCATGTGGACATAAACAAAGGGAGTGGACAAAAGAGAGAGAAAAGAAATTTAAAAAGGCGGAACACTGGGAGTCCAATATGTACATATGGGACAAGGAGCGCGAGTTGGACTTTGCTTATTGGCTTGAGCAAAAGGAGAAGGAAAAAGAAAATGAAGATTTCTTGACGGAATGGAAACATCCTTGTTGGTACAAATATGGAGACAAATATTCATTTCTTCCATCAAAAACAAATCTTTACCGTGATATAGCAAAATTCGCTGAAAGTAAAGATGATGATAAAAGAGAGAAATGGATTAGAGAACTCAAAAAACCCGAAACCAGAGACTTGGTACCATCACAGTACCATAGTTATCTTCATTTATTTGAAAAGAAAGCATTGGAACGAATGCCGGTTAGAAAACCTTGGGATCATGCGATAGATCTCAAAGAAGGTTATCAACCTAGAAAAGGAAAGGTGTATCCTTTGTCACCAGATGAACTCGGCGAAGTTAGAAGCTTCGTTGATGATCAACTAAAAAAGGGATACATCAGACCTTCTAAATCACCACAGACGTCACCAGTGTTTTTTGTAAAAAAGAAGGACGGAAAGAAAAGAATGGTACAGGACTACCGTTACCTCAATGAATGGACAGTTAAAAATAACTATCCATTACCACTCATATCAGAACTCGTGGATCGAGCAGGAAAAGCAAAGCTCTTTAGTAGATTGGATCTACGATGGGGTTATAATAACGTACGGATCAAAGAAGGTGATGAATGGAAAGCCGCATTTACTACACCAGAAGGTTCTTTTGAACCAGTAGTAATGTATTTTGGGCTTACCAATTCACCGGCAACTTTCCAAGCAATGATGAACGACATTTTCCGTGACATGATCAATGAAGGAAAAGTCATTGTATATATAGATGACATCCTTATCTATATGGAAACTGAAGCACAACACGAACAAATAGTGTTGGAAGTTCTAAAAAGATTGGAAGAAAATGATCTTTATGTTAAACCAGAAAAATGTGTATGGAGCGTAGAAGAAGTCGAATTCCTTGGGGTAATAATTGGACCCAATGGAATAAAGATGGATCCTAAAAAAGTAGAAGCAATCCTAAATTGGCTGACACCAACTTGTGTCAAAGATATACAACAATTCTTAGGATTGGCAAATTACTATAGAAGATTTGTCAAAGACTTTGCCAAAATTGCTAGACCATTACACAATTTGGTTAAAAAAGAAAAAATATGGAACTGGGGAGAGGAAGAAGAAAAAGCAATAAAAACCCTTAAAAAACTATTCACGGAACAACCAATTCTTGTTGCACCAGATTCCAACAAGAATTTCAGAATAGAATCTGATGCTTCCGATTACGCTACAGGAGGGGTATTATCAATGGAATGTGAAGATAAGAAATGGCGACCAGTCGCATTTCTATCCAAATCCCTTAATGAAATGGAAAGGAACTATGATGTCCACGACAAAGAAATGTTGGGCATTATGAGATGTCTCGAAGCTTGGAGACATTATCTAGAAGGAGCAAAGCAACAATTCGAGATTTGGACAGATCATAAGAATCTCGAATACTTTATGAGTGCAAAAAAGTTAAATCGCAGACAAGCACGCTGGGCATTATACCTCAGCAGATTTAATTTTAAAATCATTCATAAAGCAGGAACAAGTATGGGAAAGGCTGATTCTCTGTCCAGGAGGCCAGACCATAAAAAGGGGGTAGAGGATGATAACAAGGAAGTGACCTTGTTAAAACCAGAGTTTTTCCACATTGCAGCCTTGCAACAAGGACATGTACTGGTTAATGCATCAGAAAAAGAAATCCTTAATAAAATAAGGAAATCTGAAGCAAGGGACGAAGATGTAGTTAAGGCAGTGGAAGCAATGAAAAAGGCAAATGTGAAAAAACTTAATGCAGGAGAATGGCAGATGGAGCAAGGATTAATCCTCTGGAGAGGAAAAGTCTATGTGCCAAAAGACGAAAAATTACGAATGGAGATAGTTAGGCTCCATCACGATACACCCATTGCTGGACATGGAGGACAATGGAAAACGGTTGAACTCGTCACAAGAAATTATTGGTGGCCAGGAGTCACTAAATTTGTCAAAAAATATGTTGCCGGATGTGACAAATGCCAAAGAAGCAAGAATTTCCCAGAACCACCAGCAGGGAAATTAATGCCTAATTTGGCACCACAGCAGCCATGGACACATATATCAGCAGACTTTATTACAAAGTTACCAGAATCACATGGACATAATGCAATTCTTGTAGTCTGTGATAGAATGTCCAAGATGGCTCATTTTATCCCTACATCCGAAGAAACGTCAGCACAGGGACTGGCAACTTTATTTAGGGAACATGTATGGAAACTACATGGTCTTCCTGAATCAATTATTTCAGATCGCAGACCTCAATTCGCCGCTCAAATGATGAAGGAATTGAATCAAATGCTAGGCATCTCTACGGATTTGTCTACAGCTTTCCATCCACAAACAGATGGACAAACAGAAAGAATGAATCAGGATTTGGAACAATTCCTGAGGATATTCGTAGATCACCGACAAGAAAACTGGTCGGAGTGGCTAGGTATTGCTGAATTTAGCTACAACAATAAAATTCAGGCATCAATGAAACATTCACCATTCTTTGTCAATTATGGTAAACACCCAAGAATGGGAATAGAACCAAGAAAGGAGGGAAGTCATCCAGCAGCAGCAGAGTTTGCTCAGAAGATGAAGGAAATTCATGAAGAAACTCAAGCAGCTTTACGAAAATCGCAAGATGACATGAAATTATATGCGGATAGGAAACGTTCTGAGGTACCAGAATACAAAGTTGGAGATAAAGTTTGGTTGTCAACCAAAGACTTACAACTTTCTGGAAGACCTACAAGAAAGTTAGCAGAACGTTGGATAGGACCATATCCAATAAAGAAAATAATTTCGTCAAATGCGGTAGAATTGGATCTACCTTTTTCACAACAAATTCATCC
This sequence comes from Amanita fuliginea, assembly GCA_023014435.1. Lineage (NCBI taxonomy): Eukaryota > Fungi > Basidiomycota > Agaricomycetes > Agaricales > Amanitaceae > Amanita > Amanita fuliginea. The sequence goes on along the minus strand of JAEBUQ010000011.1, from coordinate 2,354,211 downwards.
TGTTGTGAATGTTTCAAGAATACGTCCTTATGTAAAACCAATGCGAGGACAAAGAGTAGCACCGCCACCACCAGTAGAAATTGATGGTGAAAAAGAATATGAAGTTGAAGAGATAATGGATGTACGATTAAAAAGGAACAAGATGGAATATCTTGTTAAATGGAAGGGATATATGGCAGAACACAATTTGTGGGAGCCAAAAGAAAACTTAGGAAATGCAAAAAGAAAAATTAAACATTTTTACGATAGACACCCGGGTGCGATTCGGGTTATTGATCGGAAAACCTTTGAAGGACTAGGTTTTCAAAAATATGAAAACTTCACGGAACCACCACAAGGCATAATTTCCAGGATCGATATCAATGCAGTAGCAGAAACTGCATCATGGGAGAAAAACTGGCAAAAATGGAAAGGAAAAGAATTGTTAAAACAATTAAATGAACCATCGGATCATGATGGGCCATGCGATTGTAACGGATGCTTACAAAATTAAAAGGATTGGCCCTGGAGTAGGGCCTTAAACTGCTTCATTTTGTTGCTGTAGGCCTTATTTCAGGCCCTTTGAACACACAAACCCCGCATTTGTACATTTTTGCGATCACCATGGGTAAAAATAAACGCAACAATAAAAAATCCAAACAAACAATCCTTACACTGGGTGGTTATTCCAATATGAACCATCCATGTGAAAATGCATCACAATTCCTTAACACCAACATTCTTCCGAAAACAAAATCCTCCCAAAAACCGCGAATAATGTACTCCAGGAAAGTTGAGATATTCATGGAGAAAGCGGAAATGGGAGAAGATCCCTGGAAATTCCCACAGCATGGCTTTTGGGCCTGGCAAGCTGTAAAAAACCTTGAAAAAATGAAGAAGAGTGGATATGTGACATTTGATGATGATTTGAATGTCATGGTGGAACCAATTCCAAAGAAGTTCGTCTAGGAAGCCGAATCCTAAAAAGGGGGTACTGTCATGACCTTGGGTCAAACTCGTTTTTCACTAAGACATTTTTATTATTTTCTTTGTATTTTACTAATGTGGTAGCAAAACATCTTAGCAAACCCGGCGTCTATCTTATCTTGTCAGCGCTTAGATTAGATAAGATAAGATAACGATTAGATTAGATTACGGACTACCGGACCGAGGACTCATTATGTATGACTCATGGCACAGCCATGCGCAGCACGGCCGCTGCTTATGCTATCTCTTTTACTCATACTTACTCAGCGTAGATACTATTATTAGAGTGGTGCACAGACCACCCTTGTAGTATATAAACTGAGCAACTAGCACCCAGAGTCCTCAGTCGAGTTCTCTCGGGTTTCCTCCTACCCTCACTCCTCTCCTCTCCTCTAGTCTGCTGTTGGGGCCCTAAGGCGTCGCGCCAAGGGTAGTCCTGATAGAATCCTCCGATGACAAATACGAGGTTGAGGAAGTTATGGACAGCTGAGTCAGCAGACGTGGCAGTGGACGTTTGGAATATTTGGTCAAATGGAAAAACTACCCCATAGAGGACTCCACTTGGGAACCTGCGGAGAACCTCGAAAATGCCAAGAAGGAGGTTCAGAAATTCCATAAAGCCAACCCCACTGCACCTCGACGCCTTGTTAACACACAAGACTTGCATTACTGCAAGTGGCAGAATCACACGGATATGCGCGCGCCCAAGCGATTATTTGGATGGGAGGATGGCAAATTTGAGTGGGAATACCTCAAGAAACTAAAGCAGAACTGGCAGCGTTGGAAAGGGGACAGGTGAGATATATGTATACGTGGAAAAAGACACAGAAGGGGCGTTCTCAAGAGACCTTGAGTGTGGCAGGCTGGTTAAACCTGTGCTTCATTCCCCAACGGCACAACCCATAGCATCAACTTCCCGGGACGTGAAGTCTTGAGGAGAGGGCTATGTTATGACCTTATGATTTTCTCCGGATTATTCTATATTTTTATCTATTTTCCTTGGGGCTCTATCAACACTTCTCTGGATATGGACAATGGCTCCCACCCCTAACAGGATACTCCGAGGGCTTAGATCAGCAAGTGGCTGTACCGCAGCGGTTATAGGGGCGAAGACTCTGGGTGAGTCCGGGCAGTTCTAGATGGTAGGCCTAGGTCTTGTAGCTGTGCAGTCTGTGCGCACAGACTAGGCATTGGGGTATATAAGGAGGGTGTTCTGTAGGCACAAGTCTCTAAGACTCTAGATAGTTTCCTCTTACCAGGCTACTACTCTACTGTGTTTTCAATCTACTTTATTTCCTCATCGTTTCACAAGGCTTGTGGTTGTGGTGGGATTAGTCCTAACAATATAGCTGGATATATTTCCCATATCCTTTTGAAGAAATGAGCAGGTTTGAATAATGTCATATGACATAATCCAGGTTTGTTCCAAATAGGATGCTCATTAGTATGAGTTACTGTCTTAACTTCTCCAAATTCTGAGGTCATTACACTCCCCCCCCATTCCTATAGGAGTCCAATTGGAGTCTGATAAAATAGAATCATTAATAAAATGACTAGAAAAGTCTGATTAAATTCCCATAGGAGTCCAATCTGTTACAATTTCTTTCCCTTTCGTTTAACGGACTCCTTTATTATATAATCATAGCTATGCGTTTCATGGACGCTTATTTCCTTTTAGCTTTATCCTTCACTTTTCCTTTCCAAGGTATTAGCTATACATTTCCTTTTACATTCTCCTTGTTCTTTTTGTATATAAAGACTCTCATGTATGTCTCTTTTCCTTAGTTCCAACTTAATCGAATTCTTCTCTCAACTTCTGAACGAAACTCCTCGCTCTCATTTTTTCGAGCTTGTCGTTTGACCTAGTGTCCAGAACCTGTCCAGTAGGCTGGGAGCAGACCGAGACTCTGCTTGTCACTGTTGACTTAGAACGAATCGCGTTGAGAGCATCGATCTTAACACAAGTTGGAACTCACAGAACCGCTCAGTGTTTCTACACTAGCCAGACACCATTGATACCAGAACCTCGAACCTCAGACCCCCAAACGGCTCCGCCCGTTTCAGACGAAAGTATTATCTAGATTGACGAGAGGTTTTTCCGTCGACTACAGGAACAGGGTGGTTTTTCCACTCAGGAACTAAGAAGAAGAACGAACCAGTACCAGCATCCCTCTTTGAAGGTGATTATATTGAAGGAAACGGAAGAGACGTCTTCCCAGACAACGTTTGGATCGATTGGATCAACGAAGATCTAAAAGAGGATTTTTACTCTCTATTTTACCCACCTACTGAAGAACCAGAATCCTCCTGGTGGAACGAATTCCTCAGTCTTTCTGGAGCACCGTCACAGGACCGATACGCACTCCAAGACAAGGGATTACAACCTTGGAGAGACTTCCTAGAACAGAAACAGATCGAACAAAGTTTATTTGGAGATACAGAATCAGGAAAGAAGAAAGACGAAACAAGAGAACCAGAAGAACCAAAAGGAGAAACAGAAAAAATGGCAACCGATGCAGCAGCAACCGCCTCTAAAGGAGATATCAAACCGCAGCCTATGCGTGTTTTTACAGGAAAAAGAACCGAGGCAAAGGCTTTCATTGGAAGTCTTGAAGATTACTTTGTCTTAAATGACGATAATTATAAAGGCAAAGCACAGAAACAGATTCAATTTACTCTTGCCTGTCTTGGGCAGGAACTCGACGATTGGAAAGTCCTGATCAAGGATGAATTAGATGATGAGGAAGAAAGAACCCTTACTTGGACGAACTGGGCAGAATTCAGGAAGCGTTTCCTAGCCGATTGGGGAGAAGTCAATAGTGCTCTCAGAGCGCTGAACAATCTAGCCAATCTCAGAGTAGGGGGTGATGTTTCAGTCCCTGAATATATCAGAAAATTCCGCATGGAGATCGGTACTTCAGGTTTGAAAGGAACAACTGCGCAGCTCCAGGCCTTTGTTAAAGGACTCCCTGAAAGTATCGCTACAAAGATCCTTGAAGCGAATGTTTTATCCATGAAAGAAGCATATGAGAAGGCAGAACAGCTTCATGGCGCTTGGGAAATGATGCGAGCGCTTGGGCGAAAACCAGGACAAGGGAACCGCTCCAATTTTAATCGAAACACCAATAATAGGGGCGGATTAACCCGATCAGTAAATGCTATGCCCACTGGATGTTTGACAGATGAGCAAAAGGAGGAATATATGAAATCTGGAAAATGTTTCAGATGTGGAAACCAGGGGCACGTTTCAAGGAATTGTCCCAAACGAAACACCACGTCAAACGCCTCCTTCAAGGCCTCCTCATTGTTTCAGAATAAGGGGATCAGATCCATCCCTGAAGATGCACCCAAGGAAAAGAAAGATGACCCAGTTGCAAGCATCAGAGCGATCCTTGCTGGGATGAAGGCCGATGAACAAGAAGGTCTTCTCAATGAACTCGAAAACGAGGGTTTTTAACCCGGAAGCGTCATACAGCGGTTGACACTTCCATAACAAATGGACATTCACAGTTAGCGCTTGATTCTGTAATAGTAAGATCGAATAATGACAAGCGCCTTTCAATTTCTGTGGAGACGTCCGATTTACCCGCTGACACTTCGGCTCTAATTGATTGTGGAGCAGAAGGGAATTTTATTGACAAAGAAATTGTAACACAATCCACCAATCCAATCAATTTGATCAGAATTTAGTTGGAAAGTGTAGGACTACAATCAGACTACTATAGGAAATTCCCATTACAGTGAAGCATTGCACATGCTTGAAAATAGTGTCACATGTCACATATCACATGACCACTAGCATGGTCTGTGCACTCCTGACAGGTATATAAGGACAGCCAGCAGCACCCAGTTTCTGCCACCCCCCCCCCCCCTCCTCGAAAAATGATTAGTCAGCTACTTTAGTAAGCTAGATGATTGTCAACTTGACCTTTGTCATCATTTGACTTAGTGTGCAGAACTCTTTGTCCAGTAGGCTGGAAGCAGACTGAGACTCTGCTTGCCACTGTTGACTTAGAACAAACCATGTTGAGGGCATTGATCTTAACACTCTGTTGCCAAATTAAATAATGATCTAGAGCTATGAGTAGTTCAGAGTGTAGGATGCCAAATAATCTCAAGTAAGCACTTTGTTTGCACATGTGGATAAAGGTATTGACAGCTCTGTATTGTTGACAAGCACAACAATGCTTAGTCTCCATGGTACAATCCACAGCAATGCTCAGACAGCATGCTACATATTATGATTATCTACAAATGTACAAGGGCCTTGCTCATCTATCATGTATATTTCTTCTGATCTCTGTTGGTCTAAACAACCTTCAACAACCATAAACAGTGGTACAGTGAGGCTCCTGCTCACTAATCCATAGTTTGAATGCTATTGTATTAATTTCAACACCTGTCACAACTTTGTCCATTTATTGCATTACAAGGGCAGGTAAATGTTAACAAATCCACCCCATGAATCCTTAGAATAGACAGTGTGCACATCAAAAGCCCCTGTATTTGTTGATAAAAGAATCTGGATGTAATGTAAAGTACTACTTCAATACATAGGCATGTGAACAATTGAATACTTGGCTAGGTGGTTAGGGCAGATGCTGAAAAAGATAACTAGCAAAAATTTCAACTGCTTCACACACACTATGAATTTTACCATGCAAGGTATTCATCAACAAACAATCAGGGTCACAGGTGAGGTAGTGGTGATGGTGATGTGATGGTAGTTATTGAGGTTTTTCATGTATGTAGCATCAACACACTTTTACTGCCATGTCACAGTGATGAAAAGTGAGTAGGGAATGACCAGGATTCCACAGGAACTGCCTGTATAATCCCTGCATTTTACTTACTTGCTACTTTTTCTTGCAATGAACAAGGAATGAACAGGACTCCACAAGGACTCCCAGTCCACTCCTGGTGGGATGACTCCTGGAATTTTTGGCTTCTTTGGACTCAACAAGGAGTGAACTGGTAGTGAACAAGGAATCCACAAGGAGTCCTTGTCCATTTTAGGTAGGAATGTCCATTTTAGCAGGAATCTACAGGGAGTCCTGGGGAGTCTGGGAGTCCACAAGGAGTCCACAAGGACATGTGGGGGAGTGTAAAGTGTTGGCCTAGTCTGAGCTTCTGCTCAGATTTGGCTCAGATTCTGCTCAGACTGGACTCAGAGTAAAAATTCATTTTCTTTGTATTTTACAGAAGTAGTAGCTAAACATCTTAGCTAACTTATCTTATCTAGTCAATGCTTAGATTAGATTAGATTAAATTAGGTACTACCAGACTGATGACTTCTGACTCATGCCACAGCCTTGCACAGCATGGCCACCAATTATGCCTTTCCTTTGACTCACACTTACTCAGCATATGTACTATTATTAGGGTAGTGCACAGACCACCTTGTAGTATATAAGCTGAACAATTAGCACCCAGAGTCCTCAGTTGAGTTCTCCTGGGTTTCTTCCCTTTCTCATCTAGCTCCTTATCTCTAGTCTTCTGTTGGGGCCCTGATTTGTCACAACAAGGGTAGTCCTGATATGTTAGGACTTTAATCAGATTCTACTTAGATTCCTTGGACTCACTCAGATTCCACCTGTACTGGGGTGGAACAGTAAAGTATTGACCTCAACCAAGGGCTTGCTCAGGGGGCTCATACACAGGTGTGTGTGTGGGAATGTTCCAAGTGAGTTTGGCAGTGCTGAGGGCATCATTCATTGCTGCACTGTGCTGCAATGCACTCAAACAAGTGTTCAGGAGGGAAGGGACTACCAACCACACATATTAAATATTTACAGCCTTGCAATGTACATGAGGCACTCAGAATGTACTTGGCTAATGGGCCAAGACCAGTACTAAAGGATCAACAGAACAGAATTACTATACATATTGAAAATGGAAATGATAGTTTTAGAGCCTGATTTAGGTATCCTAGCTGCATATTGTAATGCTGTCATGATTCTGACTTACCAATGAAAAGGTATCACAATTACCTTCAAAAAGTGCAGGTCATTATAGCTCTTTGATCTTTTCATAAAGAAATGTAATTCTCTCCCCAATTTGGAGAGGCAAAGCATCAGATGTGATTTGTGCCGTGTCTCCACATAATCCTGGTTTCTGAACTGTTGCAAAGCAAAACCAATGGACTGTGCCAAAGGTTGTTTTGCCCAGAAAGATTTCTTTGCAATAATAATCATTGCTTAGAACTTTAAGATATAATGACATTCACTGAGATATAAATACACACCTGCCAGAACCTGACAATCTACCTCAGACTTAGTGATTTAATGTCAGCTGCTAGGCTGAGAAAAGACAGACACCCTTACATTACTTCCAAATCTGTTGTTGATTTCAACTCTCCAAAGGGCCAAAATGTTATGCTAATGATTGGTGAGCTTTCTATAGCCACAAAATGAAATTATGCATACCAACTGATGCACTAGTAATTCATGCTATGCCGTATATGCAAACTATTGGCTTACCTGAGATAATGATGGAATCACATGAGGGAAAGAAAGAAGAAGAACATACATTCTGCACATACATCTCATGAGAAGCACACACCAATGATATTGTTACTCACATCCTGTTGGTCATGGCATCATAACCCATGAAACAACAAAAATCCAATCTCACTCACTTGCTGTTGGTCATAACATCAGATCCCATGAAACAACAAAAATGCAGTCTCACTCACTCTCTGTTGGTGATGGCATCAGATCCCATGAAACCACAGAACTGCAGTCTCACTCACAGGCTGTTGGTGATGGCATCAGAGCCCATGAAACAACAAAAATGCAGTCTCACTCACATCCTGTTGGTGATGCCATCAGATCCCATGAAACCAAAAACTGCAGTCTCACTCACATGCTGTTGGTCATTGCATCAGATCCCATGAAACAACAAAACTGCAGTCTCACTCACATCCTGTTGGTCATTGCATCAGATCCCATGAAACAACAAAACTGCAGTCTCACTCACATACTGTTGGTCATGGCATCAGATTCCATGAAACAAAAAAACTGCAGTCTCACTCACATCCTGTTGGTCATGGTGTCAGATCCCATGAAACAACAAAACTGCAGTCCCACTCACTCTCTGTTGGTGATGGCATCAGATCCCATGAAACAAGAAAACTGCAGCCTCACTTACTCTCTGTTGGTGATGGCATCAGATCCCATGAAACAACAAAAATGCAGTCTCACTCACTCTCTGTTGGTGATGGCATCAGATCCCATGAAACAACAAAACTGCAGTCTCACTCACATCCTGTTGATCATGGCATCAGATCCCATGAAACAACAAAATTGCAGTCTCACTCACAAACTGTTGGTGATGGCATCAGATCCCATGAAACAACAAAAATGCAGTCTCACTCACTTTCTGCTGGTGATGGCATCAGATCCCATGAAACAACAAACTGCAGTCTCACTCACTTCCTGTTGGTGATGGCATCAGATCCCATGAACCACAGAACTGCAGTCTCACTCACAGGCTGTTGGTCATGCCATCAGATCCCATGAAAAAACAAACTGCAGTCTCACTCACTCTCTGTTGGTGATGGCATCAGATCCAATGAAACAACAGACTGCAAACAGACTGCAGTCTCACTCACTTCCTGTTGGTGATGGCATCAGATCCCATGAAACAACAAAATTGCAGTCTCACTCACATACTGTTGGTCATGGCATCAGATTCCATGAAACAACAAAACTGCAGTCTCACTCACTGCCTGTTGGTCATGGCATCAGATCCCATGAAACAACAAAACTGCAATCCAACCCACCCTCTGTTGGTAATGGCATCAGATCCCATGAAACAACAAAACTGCAGTCTCACTCACCAACTGTTGGTGATGGCATCAGATCCCATGAAACAACACAACTGTAGTCCCACTCACCAACTGTTGGTGGTGGCATCAGATCCCATGAAACAACAAACTGCAGTCTCACTCACTTCCTGTTCATCATGGCATCAGATCCCATGAAACAACAAAACTGTGGTCTTACTCACCAACTGTTGGTCATGGCATCAGATCTCAAGAAACAAAAAACTGCATTCTCACTCACTTTCTGTTGGTCATGGCATCAGATCCCATGAAACAACAAAATTGCAGTCTCACTGACTTTCTGTTGGTGATGGCATCAGATCCAATGAAACAACAAAACTGCAGTCTCACTCACTTTCTGTTGGTCATGGCATCAGATCCCATGAAACAACAAAAATGCAGTCTCACTCACTTCCTGTTGGTCATGGCATCAGATCCCATGAAACAACAAAGCTGCAGTCTCACTCACTTTCTGTTGGTCATGGCATCAGATCCCATGAAACAACAAAACTGCAGTCTCACTGACTTTCTGTTGGTCATGGCATCAGATCCCATGAAACAACAAAACTGCAATCCAACCCACCCTCTGTTGGTCATAACATCAGATGCCATGAAACAACAAAACTGCAGTCTCACTCACAGACTGTTGGTGATGGCATCAGATTCCATGAAACAACAAAAATGCAGTCTCACTCACTTTCTGTTGGTCATGGCATCAGATCCCATGAAACAACAAAAATGCAGTCTCACTCACTTCCTGTTGGTCATGGCATCAGATCCCCCAAACAACAAAACTGCAGTCTCACTTACTTTCTGTTGGTCATGGCATCAGATCCCATGAGACAACAAAACTGCAGTCTTACTCACTCTCTGTTGATGATGGCATCAGATCCCATGAAACAACAAAACTGCAGTCTCACTCACTCTCTGTTGGTCATGGCATCAGATCCCATGAAACAACAAAACTGCAGTCTCACTCACCAACTGTTGGTGATGGCATCAGATCCCACAAAACAACAAAACTGCAGCCTCACTCACTTGCTGTTGGTCATGGCATCAAATCCCATGAAACAAAACTGCGGTCTCACTCACTTTCTGTTGGTGATGGCATCAGATCCAATGAAACAACAAAATTCCAATCTCACTCACATACTGTTGGTCATGGCATCAGATCCCATGAAACAACAAAACTGCAGTCTCACTCACATCCTGTTGATCATGGCATCAGATCCCATGAAACAACAAAATTGCAGTCTCACTCACAAACTGTTGGTGATGGCATCAGATCCCACGAAACAACAAAAATGCAGTCTCACTCACTCTCTGTTGGTCATGGGATCAGATCCAATGAAACAACAAACTGCAGTCTCACTCACCAACTGTTGGTCATGGCATCAGATCCCATGAAACAACAAAAATGCAGTCTCACTCACATCCTGTTGGTCATGGCATCAGATCCCATGAAACAACAAAACTGCAGTCTCACTCACCAACTGTTGGTCATAGCATCAGATCCCAAGAAACAACAAAACTGCAGTCCCACTCACCAACTGTTGGTGATGGCATCAGATCCCATGAAACAACAAAACTGCAGTCTCACTCACATCCTGTTGGTGATGGCATCAGATCCCATAAACATGCAGTCTAACTCACATCCTGTTGGTCATGGCATCAGATTCCATGAAACAACAAAACTGCAGTCTCACTCACATCCTGTTGGTCATGGTATCAGATCCAATGAAACAACAAAACTGCAGTCTCACTCACTTTCTGTTGGTCATGGCATCAGATTCCATGAAACAACAAAACTGCATTCTCACTCACATACTATTGGTGATGGCATCAGATCCCATGAAACAACAAAACTGCAGTCTCACTCACAGGCTGTTGGTCATGGCATCAGATCCCACAAAACAACAAAACTGCATTCTCACTCACATCCTGTTGGTCATGGCATCAGATTTCCTGAAACAACAAAACTGCAGTCTCACTCACATACTATTGGTGATGGCATCAGATCCTATGAAACAACAAAACTGCAGTCTCACTCACAGGCTGTTGGTCATGGCATCAGATCCCACAAAACAACAAAACTGCATTCTCACTCACCAACTGTTGGTGATGGCATCAGATCCTATGAAACAACAAAACTGCAGTCTCACTCACATGCTGTTGGTCATGGCATCAGATCCCATGAAACAAAACTGCAGTCTCACTCACATCCTGTTGGTGATGGCATTAGATCCCATGAAACAACAAAAAACTGTAGCCCCACTCACAAACTATTGTTGGTAAATTGTCAGAACAAATTCTTATGAATTAAATAGGTGATATCCACACACCCAAAAATGGGGGAATTCTTGATACACTTTCAACAGGACCCTGCTCCATGGAAGATTATTTGAATTGATGATCTCTCTCCAATATCTATTAGACAATTTGTCTGTACCTTTCTAGTGGACCATACCTAAGGGCTTTATTGACACAAAGATCCATATTATTCATTTGTGTTGAGGTGAAGAGCTGCCTAAGGCTGGCAATTTCAATGGCATTAGCTGTTTTTTCAGTTAATTCAGGGCAGTCCTTTGATGGCTTATCCATATCTAAGGATGTATTTTAATTTTTGTGCTGTATACAGTATCCACTCACCTTCTAATTTGACATATGCCTTTGGAGCGTGCTCAGCCTTCAGAACTTTAGGCAGATACACTCTCTGAAAAGTATGTTCAGCATTGATCCTAGCCTGTTCCAACTTGACTTGTCCATCTTTAACATCAACCAACTTGGCGTATTCTTGATTCACAAGGCCATCAAATTTTGTAAAAATTGCCACCAAAGGGACTGGTTATCGTCCAGTTAGCATACTTTAGTTTAACATAAATGCCACAAATATTTGTGCATAAAACTCAGGCAATCTATGCAAAAAGATAGATTCACCTTTCCCAGTCCCTTTCTGAAAGAAAGCAAGTTCTCGAGGAGGCAGAGGCCGAGAACCATCCATTGGAATACAGAACCTGCACAAACCATGTCAGGTAGTACAAAGAATGAGTAGGGAAGAATACCAGATGGCATGTAATTGATCCCTCAGTTTATCAGCATTGGCTCGTTGCTCAATGAACTCCCAAACTTTATCCATCTCCTCCGTCACTCCAGACTCAAAGCCGCGTGAATCATGAAAGATGAAATTACTACCACGGTACATTATCTGGTCTTCAATGTCATGCATACCACGCTACAGATACATCAGCAAATGGGCAAACACATTGCTACACGAGCCGATGCACCTCCATGGATGGTTTCAAGTGTGTTATGGATGATGAAGATTTCGAACGGAAAAGGTGCTTGAAGTGTGAAATGATGCCAGGCTTGGGCTTCGGAGCACGAAGATTGACACCGTCCTTGTCGAATATGATCGGTTCCGTCCCTCGCGCGACGCCACAGACCTTTTCAAGAATCGTCGTCTTCCCTGCATTGGCCTGGCCAATGACGAGGATACGGAAGTGGGGACAATTGTAACGCTCTTTGAGGGTAGCGACGAGCTCTGGGTCTGTCGCATCTCGGCTCAGAGGCAGGAGGTAATCGATCACCACGTTGACTCACCGGGCGGAACGGAGACACTTTGAAAGTTCGCCTCTGACATGATTGATTAAAAGATACAACGACGAGGTGATGGACAATGCACAAGGGTTGAAACCACACGCTGCAGGCACTGCCTTCAACGGACGCTCAATGCAGTAAACAAATCCCGTGACAGTGCTTGATCACCTGCGATCACGCATTCAAATACTCTCAACTGTTATCTGTCGCATTATACATGTATTTCTTCTAGGAAGCCCAAATTACACTACGTGTCGATGTCGATATCAGCTGGCACTGCGTGGTTCCTGTTCCCGTTAACCCTTGCGTTTCAGGGCGAATGATGTCTACGCCGCTGACCGCTACGCTGGGAAGCAGACGTAGTCTAGCTTGGAGCGATCGTGCAGATGGATTCGAAGAGGTACGTGCGTGCTGGAACTAGCAGCAAAATTACCACTGAGAATTTGGAACCTCCGTTTCAGCGTCGGTACCTGACATGGACAATTGTGTTACAATGATGTGCACGTTACCGACAGGCTTCATGCTATCTGGTGCGCACGTTTATCCTGCAGATAATATCAAACGATAAACGACTTTGACAGGCTATGTATTTCCGTGCCACATGCCAGCAGCCGGTTTTTAGAGACGGGTCTTTCAACTCAAAGGAACCAAAGGTCAGCGCTCGCAACTTTTATGATCTTCCAAATTCGGACTACTAATAGTCGTAGTTCCGATTATCGTTGTGTTCACAAAGTTTGACCTCATGATTACGGACGCCAAAATTTCGTTGATCAAAAAAGATGAGGTCAATGATCTCCCGCACAAGTGCGAAGAAGAGATGGCAAAGGAAATCCGAGACTGAGTACAAGTCTTTCAAGTCAACTTATCGCAAAGTCATCGTATCGAGTACGGCGCCAAAGCCGTCACCCTGCACTTCATGTAGCATTTCACCTTCGCCGACGCAAGCGCAGCAGCTATGAGTGCGCCATTAGCTCCCAAGACTCGTTTGAGTTATTAGACGGAGGTCGACATGTTTCCCAAAAAGTATTGCAAACAAACTCAGCTAGACTATGACTGCTGTCCTATCTGATCAGCCTCTTTGTCCTCCACGGTAACATCAGCCTTAGAACTTTCAGCGCTTTCAAGTCTAACCTGTTCAACCACCTCTGTCGAACTGCCATCGACCAACGTAGCCTCGCCCGTTTGCCTTTGTTCAGCTTCATCTACCGCTTCATCCCGTCGCTCAGGAGGCTCGCTTGACTCAGCAGCCTCTTCGCTTACAACCGCCGCCGACGCGTTCTCGTCTGCCAGTTCGAGCTGGGACGGCAGTGACAACACCTCAGCTGCGAGCTCTTCGGGCTGTCCCTCACCCGACAATGGCGGCTGAGCACCTTCCTCTGGTCGTGCCTGCTCCTCGGGAGGCACAGCTTCCATCTCTGGTTCTGATAGTGTGACCACAGGTCCTGGGACTTGCTCTTCCTCGTTTACAGGTGGAGGATCTCCGTCCGACTCTGCCTTCCCCTCCTGGGCCTTTGTGACATTGATGACCTCCATCTCGTCATCTATTGGCACAAAGTCCAGCTCTTCCTTCTCAAGCTCCACTTCCTCGCCCCTTTCTTCAACCACAAACGGCTCGGATTCTTTGGAAACCACAGCAGGTACGGGTGTCTCTGCGACCGCGATGGTTGCTTTGTCTCCCAAACCTGCATGGTCCTTCTCCTCGGGTTCGTTGAGACGAGCACCCAGCCTAACAATGGGGATAGGACTGGTTCCTCTGCTATTTCCAACGCCACTGCTGGCATAGCCCTCCGAGTAAACCTGTATCCGTTCGAGGTCGGTTCGCCCTTCTAGGGCTTTCTTGTCCAGCAGCAAGCGTGCTCGTACCAGGCTCGACACCTAGGCTGCTGCTTGTGCCAGCTGAAGAACCAGTAGTGCCGGCACTGGAGGAAGCTGGAACGGAAGTAGTGGGTAGATGTGCTTCTGAGGACGCAAACAGCGATGCTGCAGTAGTGGGCGCAGCCGTCGCAGCACCTGAGAGGGGGATTAAACCATTATTGCTGACGAAGAGGCCGGGAGCGTTTCTGTTTTTGGTAGTTACAGGAGTAACTGCTGAACCACGGTTATTAAGGACGCGGATCGTTGGATTGATGGGTACAGTGGCTGACGAGGAGGTGGCTAAATGAACACCAGATTAGCACATGTAAGCCTCAGGGTGGTACCTAGGGCTTACGGGCAGATGGGTGTTGTTGAATAATGTGTACTTTTTCCTTTTCTCGTTCCATTTGGGGGTCTAGAGAGGCAGCGAGCAAGCGCGGTGGTTGAACCTCTGCCGGATCTGGAACTATGACGGACGGCCTATATTCTCTTTCTTTATCAACCGTAGAATGCCTGGGGATGTCATTTTCGTCGGCTTCACCGTCCGTAATGACCTTTGTTGGGGGAACGACGATGAAATCTGGTGGAACGAGGTCGAAATGAGTTGTAAGGGCCAAAAAGCGCGCATATAGAGAAGATTCAGCTTCTGCTTGAGCAAAGATGTCACGGTGGTGGAAATAGGCATGAGCGAAAATGCGACCAAGACGACGAGCAAGGGAAGTGAAATGGCGGTGTGATGCGGGAGGAATTTGGAGGCTAATTGGAGGTTAAATAAGATTGAGAGACTGGAGAAGGAGGGGAGCGCACCGTGAAGGGAATGCTCTTGGAGAATTGAGAAGGGCGGTTGCACTGTCCAGAGTATGGAGGATATAGTCAATTGCGCAACATTGCTAGAAGATAGTGAAGGAGACTGATATCTAAGATAGAATAGAATATTTTTACCTCCATGGCGCCGTCAGTTCCGTGGGCTACGCATAAATACAGCCATTCCCCAGCTTTCATCTCGGGGCATGTTGTACGGCTGCATTCTCGCTGCAGCATAGTTATCAGTGGATGTGTAAGGTCCTGTGCAAGACGTCTGCAGGCTGATGAGCATCTTGTCGCGTCGCAAACTGGAGGAGAAGAAACCTCAGTTGTTCGTATATCCAGCATGCCTCGTCAACAGTAACATCTCCTTTAGCCTTGTCCGAGCCCTTTTCTTCGTTTTTCACCTGAGCTGTCTCATCAGTGTCTTTCTCCTTGTCCTTTCCTCCAGGTTTTCCAGGTAGAGTGACTATGCGCTCAACGTCGTGAACGTTATGGCGGATGAGAAGAGAAATGTACTCCTGCAACTGAAAAGCGCTATCGAGGGAAGAAAGGAGCGGAAGCGTCTTGACTGGATAGAACGTCGAAACCCTGGAACCGCGCAGAGGGCGCTGAATGACAGTAATATTGCGTGCATGGTGATGTTCTTGTAATCCATGCCATAATTCAAGCGGACTACCATCTCCGAGGTTGAGAACCATTTGGCTGAAGGGGTATTGACGTAACCAGAATGCCTCAATCTGATTGCGAGATCAGTGTTAGCGTGCATGTCTTGAAAGTTGGGCAGCTAATCAACACAACAATACCGTGCCAGAGTGGTGAGAACAGATCTTTCCCGGCAATAATTACATACCACTTTCGAGTATTGAGTATAAGCCTTTTCAGCGCCGGCACTGACATCGATAATCCATTTGTTAAGGACATTGTTATGTGGGTATTTTTCATGGAATTGGCGTAAGAGACCAGAAAGTGCACAGATGGACTCGCCACGCTCTGAGATCGGCAATACACCATCCCCAGTTGTCCGTGCTGACCATCCAAAGACTCGTTCAAGCATCAGGAAAATGTGCTGCACCGCTTTGGTGGCTTATTCAGCTTTGATAAGTGGTCTGAGTTGCAAAAGTTAGCAAAAGCCGACTGCGCTCATCAATGCGAGGTACACGCTCAGATGAGTGGCTCTGAGCGCATTCTGCTCATAAAAGCCACCATGAGTGGCTCTGAGCGCATTACACTTATCAAAGCTGCCACGAGGCTCTGAGTGCATTGCGCTCATAAAAGCCGCTCTGAGCAACTCTGAGCGGACCATTCCGAATCCACTGAAATTTTTTTTACTACCTACGTTTGAACATAGATAGCAACCACTTTATGAACAAGCAATACAGTACTTGATGCAATATGAAGCGAGTGATACAAGGCGAGCGATACTGGGCAAAAATACAGGGCGAGCAATGTGAAAAATGCGACGGAGCGAGCAGCGAGCAGCGAGCAATACAGTGGGTTGCGAAATTACTATGGCTATGGCAAATATGAATAAACTGTGGGCAATGATCAACGAAGTAACTGCAAGCAATAAATAAGAAACTTGAATGAAAACGACTGAGTTGGAGCGAGAATTGCAAGGTGATGACGAAAAGCACTGATGATCTAGAATGCATGTTAGATAACGTTGACAATGAGAATGGTTATGACAATACTAGTCGCAATCCATGATGAAATCGCCTTCAGGATCTTCTTCCTGAGTACCAATAGGCACTATGCCAGTAGAGTGAGCACGCGATTTCCTTGGCTTGGTGACAAACAAGCGTGCTTCTCTGAGGATTTCATCCCATCGTTCAGCTTTTAACGTGCGCAGAGTCGCAACAAGGAGTGTTGCGCGTCGGATGCGTTGCATTGGTGCTTTGCTTTTTGTACCGGTGTAGTAATCGCCATAGTTATCTGCTGAGAATGGCTGTGGCTTCTTTCCAGACTTCTCGCCAGTTTTCCAATATTCAAGCGCACGGCCAACCTACAATGATCAGTTACATATTGAAATAAAAAATTTCGACGCACTGCTTGCATGGCAAGAATCAGTGCTCCAACTGGTCTATCATTTGCATCATCATCCTGATCTCCGAGCAACGCTAGATGCGCAAGGGCGAAGGTTCGTAACACAAGTGCATTGAGCGCGAATCCCTGACCCTCGTGTTAAATATGGTTCATGCATTGATTAAATTTTACCTGTCGATCAGTCCTGTCATTCCAATCGCGGTACTGGTACGCATATATGCTCAAATTGCTTCCTTCTCGGGCAGGAGCTTGTTGGAGATAATCGTTTATATTTGTGGCAATGTCTTCCTTGGTTTTGAGAACCTCCTTGTTTTGATCAATAAATATTTTGACGGTCTCCATGGCATGCTGGGCAAATCCATTGCGCCAATTTTGCAGCCGTGCGGTGGTCTCATCAACTATGAGTTGAGAAAAGATATGATTGTGCTCCACGTACCAATCTGAGCCACGGTCCTTCCTCAACTACCTCATGTACACCTGCCCCATAGACTTCATTAACAATAGCTTGGACGTCATTGACAGTTAGAGTCATCCAAGGTTCAAGCGTTCCAGCTTTCTTGCGAGCGAGCGGAACGAGACGTTCCGAGAAAAGTTCTTGCGTTCCCCTGTCGCTACTAAGGTGTCTGATCATCCACTTGTCATGACCGCCACGGGCCTCCTTGATAGTTCGGATTACAACTGGGTTTTCTTCAATTTTCACAGTGGGCTAAAAAGCAATGAGTAGTTGAAACTTGAACAAAGCGGGTGCTCAACATATGGCTTTTTGTCTGCCTTTAAAGGAAGGACATTTGTCTTGACGCTGCCTGCTTCCACATCATCCGTCTCACCATCGGGAATGAGTCCACCAAACTGCACCATAGAATCAGCATTTTCAGCGACATGGATATTCGCCATAAGCTTCCTCATGGTCTGACTATCAGCACGGTGCTTGATGATAGCCTCCCACCCTGGGTCAATGCCATGGTTGATCGTCGCATCTTTCGGCTTCAACTTGGACTCCCTAGCAGAATACGGAGATCAGGCAAGCCGGTCACTGGGAAGGGTGAGATTACGTACTTTCCTTTCTTGGGTATGTCTGATGTTGAGGCAGTGCGCATAGCCTCAATGTCTGTGCGACACCGTTTTGCTGCTTTTTTCTCTGCTTTCTTCACCTTCTTTGAGGCTTTCGTCTTGTTTTCCTTTTTGCGCTTCCTTTCCTCATCTTCGGGATCTTCGGAATTGCTGGAATTGTCCGAGTCGTTCGAGCTGGTGCTCGTAGTATCATCATCTGCTGCAAAAAAAGAAGGTAGAAAACTTTGGTGCATATAATATTGCTTGTAAGTGTACCTGCAGTGTTTGGACTAACAGCTGGCTGTTTATTAGGAACCCCAGTGCGAATAGGCATTACTAGCTTCGACTTGCGGAGCAAGGGCTCTATCCAGCAAGGATCAGTAGATATATGCGGCACCATTCATCTGCGCTCACCATCCATGGCATTGGCGTCATCTGTAAATGCATCGGAGTCACGGCGAACCCTTTTTCCTGTCATGTATAGCGTGTGTCTTAAAATATTCTGACACATATATTGATGCTTGCTCACTTTTTTTTGCTCCAGAGGTCATATTTTCAAGGTGATGGTCAAAAGCCTGGTCCTCTTTCTGGAGCAAGTCTTCAATACGAGCCGCGTGTTGAAGAGCAAAGGTACGTCGCTCTTCTTGCTGAGCTACAATGTCTGCGTCAACTTCCTGACGCATATCTTCTTTAGCCCGACGGTGCAATTCATTTGGGTCCAAATCAACAAGGCCTGGGCAGACATTCTTGTTGGACACACGCGTCGCCATTGTACGAGAAGGAGTGGGCAGGAGCTTGAGGGTGACCTTCGGCGGCATGATGGTGTGGGAGAGAACTTGGGGAAGAAAAAAAAGTTGGGGGTCGGGACTGAATCGATTTTTTGACAGGTGTGCCCAAAAATGGAAGGATACATTCAATGTAACACATCTAGACTCAAATCTAATTGGATGAGTATGCCTCGTACTTTCAGGCCGCGCAACATACCATGTCCCGTTAAGACCTGTGGTAAATTTTTCTCAAACAGGGGCGGACTGACCAACCACCTGAAGATACACCGCGACGCCAGCAAGCTCAAAGCTCTCCGCCATCAGCGACTTGAAGGAGACAGCTACAAACCCGGGCCTGCTAGGAACCTGGACCACAACAGTGCATTTGACGACATTCAGGGACCACAAACTAACTTTAACAGTGACTCGGAGTGGTCTGAATATTCAGACCAGCTTCAGCAGCCAGCGCTTTCATGTCAAAAGAGCGCTCAGGCTGCAGAAGAAATTGCATGGCATCCTACAATAAATGGTGCGTAAACCTTTTTTATCATTAGTTTAAGTACTGAGAACACACTAGGTCGTCCTTGTGACGCCAACGGGGAATTTCTGCAACCAGATTCACCGCCGCTGCCTTGGGAGGACCGCTTGCCAAGTGACTTTGCACCGTTCAATACTCGGGAGTCGTTCCTCATTGCCGATCTGCTCTTCCGATGCACTCAATTGTCAGCAAGCAGTATTGATGATCTCATGCAATACTGGGCTCAGTCGCTTCTGTTCGGTCAGGACCCTCCATATGCAGACACAGCTGATCTCCTTGTAACAATTGATGCAGCGACAGTTGGCCATATACCATGGCAATCATTTACAGTCTCCTACCAGGCACTGAATGATGAAGATCTTACAAGTAATGCCACCTGGAAATTCAAAACGTATGACATTTGGTATCGCGATCCCCAAGAGGTTCTCAAAATGCAATTATCCAACCGTGACTTTGCTCGCGAAATGGATTTTGCTGCCAAACGTGTATTTGAGAAGAACACTGATAACCGGCGGTATCAAGATTTTATGTCTGGGGAATGGGCCTGGGAGCAATCAGTGCGTCATTTCTACATTTGATCCCCTTTTAACTAAATTATCCAAGGATATTCTGGCCTGCGACGAGCGGTATCATGGGGCAACATTTTGCCCCATAATCCTTGGGAGCAACAAGACCACAGTGTCAGTCGCGACCGGTCAGAATGATTACTACCCACTTTATATGTCAAATGGCTTGATACACAACAATGTACGCCGGGCGCATCGAAAAGGCGTCTCGTTAATTGCATTCCTAGCTATACCAAAAAGTAAGCCGCATTTTCAAAACACGCAAAATGGTATCTAATGTGAAGCATAGCGGATCGTGAACACAATGATAGCAAAGAATTCCGATGCTTCCGCCGAAGAATTTTTCATGCGTCACTCACACATATTTTGGAGCCACTGAAGGCAGGGATGGCTGATCCTGTGTTAGTACGTTATGCTGATGGCTTTTATCGGCGTACGGTTTACGGCCTGGGTGCATACATCGCAGATTACCCTGAACAAGTTTTACTCTGTTGTATCGTGCAGGGTTGGTGTCCAATGTATGCCATTTTCTCAACAAACTGGCATTTACGTACTAAAACTGAAATAGATGTACTGCACCAAGCAATAATCTTGACGGCAAAGGTGGACGACGAACGCATGAGCTGACAGGAACGCTTATGGAGGCATTGGATGAAAAGGCTCTTTGGTTTGACTATGGCATTATTGCGGGTGTCATGGTGCGCAAACCCTGAAATTCTCATGCTGCTATGTCTGACACTATCTATGGCAGCCGTTTACATATAATTTCCCTCGTGCTGATATTCATTCAATCATTGCTGTTGACATCTTGCATCAACTAATTAAAGGGACATTCATGGATCATCTCATGATGTGGGTAGAAGCATACATCAAACGGGCAAACACGTCCCAAGAAGCCAGGAAAATTGTAGCGGACATTGATAGACGGTCCGGCATCTAGCATTCAGCGACTTCTTTATCGCCTCATTAATTGTTTAGAATTGCGGCTGTGCCTCTCTTCCCTGGCCTTCATCGCTTTCCTGAAGGTCGTGGTTTTAAGCAATGGACCGGGAACGACTCAAAGGCCTTGATGAAAGTCATCTTGCCTGCTATCACTGGCCACGTCCCACCAGCAATGGTCCGAACAATCACTAATTTTATCAACTTCTGTTACGTAGTTCGACGAGACGTCATTACGAAGGATGACTTGAAGAAGCTTCAAGAACTGCTCACGGAATTCCACAAGGAGCGAGAAGTATTTAAGGACAATGGTATATGACCAGATGGATTCAACCTCCCAAGGCAGCACTCCTTGAAGCATTATCGATATATGATCCAGAAATTTGGCACCCCAAATGGGCTTTGCTCATCAATCACAGAGTCGCAACATATCACAGCCGTCAAAAAACCATGGTGACGCTCAAACCGCTTTAATGCACTTGGGCAGATGCTTCTCACCAACCAGCGGCTTGACAAACTCGCTGCATGTGCCATCAATTTTAGGGCCCGTGGCATGCTCAACGACTCAATCTGGCAAGGCCGACTTGATCCACCACCTCACAAACAAGAAATTGGTAGCCTTGCCGAAGATGGGGACGACGATGACGATGACGACGATGACGATGACGGAGGTGCATCAGACAATCAGGATATCATTGCAGAAGTCAGACTTTGCTGTAGAGCAGGTATGCCCTCGTTTTTCAGTAATAGCAACTATCGCCCAAGCCTAATCATTATCCTAGTACCACACGTCCCACGCAAAGTTTCACCTCTTGCGGCCTATCTGGGTATCCCATCTCTCCCAGTGCTACTCTCGCGCTTCTTATATTTGCAAGAAAATCCAGACTTGGACTCAGATGTTGCACTCGATGATGTACCCCTGGAACAATGCCCTCAGTACTCTGAAAAAGTGTACCTATACCCATCTGCGATCACAACATACCATGCACCAAGCGACATTGGCGGGCTTGGTGGGATGTTGCGAGAACGAATTCGCTCTATAAAATCATGGCGCGGAGGACCGGAACGCCGAGACTGCGTCTTTGTCAAGCATGATGTCAATCTAGCTGGTTTTCAAGGCATGTACGTGGCGCAGGTCCTTGCATTTTTGAAGATCAAACACAATACGATTACATATCCCTGCGCAGTTGTAAGCTGGTTTTCAGCTATTGGTGATTCACCCTGTCAAGAAACCGGTATGTGGATGGTACAGCGGGATCTGGATGCGCAGTCACATCCAGAGCTCTCCGTGATTCATCTGGATACCATTATTCGAAGTGCACACTTGATTGGTGTCGCAGGCACTTCATGTATCCCATCCAAACTGACGTATTCAGACACTCTTCATGCGTTCAAGACATTTTATGTCAATAAATATATAGATTACCACGCATATGAAATAGCATATTGATTCGTACTGTATGATTAGTAGAGATTCCATCTAATTTCTCTTTTCTGGTATGGCTTTTGTAGAGGCTATAAAGGTCGGTGGACGAGGGCAACGCTATTGTGTTGTCATTTGAGCATATGAGTGTGTAGCGCGGGCCTGTCTCTGGACGGCAGTGATGGGTGCTGTGCAGTCATGAGTGACGGTGTCAGCAGGGTTGAATGCTGCTGGCAGACTCACAGCGGAAGGTTGTGGCTACAATTCAACTTCGGACACTAGATAGCAGTGGGGTGGATAGACATGGAGGACCATGGCAGTGAGTGAGCAAGTTACTGATAAATCAACTTGAAGTCCTCACCGATGAGTTGTCTAAGCTGTTGTTCAATGAGCGCGAGCGCTGCTGGCTGAGTGTAAGCAGATAAGCGCTGAGCGTAAGCGGAGAAGTGCTGAGCGTAAGCGGATAAGCGGAGTTTGGCTGAGCGTAAGCTGAATAAGCCGGGGTGCATGTTTTGCTGATGAAGCTGCTCTCCCAATGTTGCATCCTCATCTCCCGTCTTCTCCAGTATATCTGGATCGAGCAGGAATCCAATGAAACTGCCGTATTTGGACTCTGACCCACCCAAACTTATGAGGAAGCTCTTAGCTGCTCAACACTGTGGGGAGTGGAAAAGCTGAAATTCACATTCCAGTACACTGACAGTCTGAAATTCAGTGCCTCAGAGGTTGAATGTTAGGTGTATTTATTTCAGTGCCCATCCCCAAGGCACTGAATAATCAGTGCCTTGATTTAGGACACTGAAATTCAGTGCCTGAAGCATGGAAATTAAGGTTCCAATCTTGGACACTGAAATTCAATGCCTGAAGACATTGAATTTAGGCACTGATTTTTAGCCACTAACCTAGTATCCTGAATGATCTGGTACTATATTATGATATATGTATAGCACCAGCAATCCTGGGTAACAGGGCCAAGTGCAGTGAGAAAGACGGCAAGAAGGCAGCAAGGTGAGGGTGAGGGTATTGCAAGAGGTGGAAGGCAGCAAGAAGGCTGGTGGAGGGCAATGATGGCAATGAGAGGGTGACAAGAGGCAGAGAGAGGGCAGAGAGTGTCAAAAGTTAGATTAGATAATTAGAATTAGAATTAATTAGTGTTTTATATTTAACTAAATATCTATTCAGATTATTTGATATCATATGACAAACACATGATTAGTCATGTGATTAGTCACATGTCTATAGGCTCATCTAGACTCTGATTAGTAATAATAAACTCTTATTTGTACTTGTGTACAAAATTATAGAGTTTGATGGGATGACTATCGACTGTATTGAATAGTTGATAAGAATCATTTATATTTAGAACATGACGGTGCATTGCTGTGCAATGACTGTACAATGACTCAGACTACTGCACATGAGTCATATAGCTGTGCATAAGAGTCATATAGAAGGAAATGATGTCATAAAGAACATCATAGAAGGAATAATAATAGATATGGCTTGTTTATAGGTATTTTTAGTACTGTACATTGTACTTAGGTTAGGGTTTCAGAAATGTATATAAGGAGGGTGTTTTGGATGCTAAGCTCCTCAGTTTTTCCACCTAACACATAGGCAGATAAGCACTCTACTAACCAAATGTAAGTACATTGAAACCTTACTTAGTCTAGTGCACTGCATTGCTGTCTATCATTTCAATAGAGAGAGGCAGAGAGAGGGCAGAGAGAGGGCAGAGAGGGTGGTGAGAGGTGTGAGAGGGCAATCAAAGGGAGGTGAGAGAGTAGGGTGGTGGAATTAACCAAAGAACAGGGAGCATGATAGCAGAAGTGGTGAGGTGATAATAGAGATGCCAGGAGATGGACAGTGACTTTTTGTGCAAATTTGTTCAAGTCAACATTTCCACAGCATTCAAAAGTGATGAGAAATTATGTTGCAACCAAAGTGTGTAAGGCTTTGAAGCATTGTTTGCTGATGTAGAATGCTCTGGAAATCTGCCAAATGGTTATGGAGTGCTCAGGAGTGCTACAGTCAACCACAAAAAAGCAGTGCATTACAATCAAAATTTGAATTTGCTAGTGAAGTATGTAAGGTGCAGGCATTGAATACATTTACATTCCCAAAAGTTCATTTTCAGATTCATCATCTTCAGAGTCTGCATCAGGTATGATGGGCATATAACGATCAATGATCCACCACTTTCCCCTGTCTTCCACCCTTCCAATTAATGCTTTAACACTTTGGACATCCATGATCATTGGTGCTAACTTCTGTGTATAGCTTGTTAACTGCTTGGTTGCATCTAACCCATGTGTTTGAAATGGTGTAACCAGGGCAAGAAGTAATGTTTTATTTTGATAGTCTCTGAAAAATTTGATATTTGGAAGTTGGCATACCACAATCTTTTGCAATTGGCCATAACCAATTGAGTGAATGGCTTCATCTTCACTACCATATTCAACTTCATACTGGAAAGAACTATTTTCAAGCTAAACAAGACATGTTTTAATTTAGTGTTACAGACCCTGATGTGTGATGCATCACGTTCTTCTCTATATTTTGAGGATGCCATAGCAGTTCGAATGCTATCTCCACCCTCTCTGATTTGAAGTCTTCCCCATGCAGGCATCTCTTCTGGCAATTTTGTTTTAATTTGAGCTTGAGACAAACCTGTCAATTGATGGAGGTAGAGAGCAATTCGGGTGTAAAGGGCATCATCAGGATGAAAGTTGACATTGGATGGGGTGCCCAATATGTGAAGTGGATCTGTTCATGAATAAGTCAAAGTTTCTTCAAAATTCAATGACAGTCATACAGTCTGCATATAATTTCTCATTTCCCCAAAACTTGTCAACTGAAGCATCATTGAACAATAGTCCTAATTCCTCCTTTAGATCATAATGACAGGAAAGTTGATTAATATAGGTTTTGTGCAGGAGCTGTTTGCTGAGGTTAATCCATGGCATCTTTCTTGATTTGATTGACTGCTTGAGGAAGCCACAAAAGCGTTCCATAAAAAATGTCCAGGTTGTATGCACAGGACCACAGAAGCAAATATTATCTGCAAGATGCAGCAAGCCATGGATAGTCAATGTGCAAGCTGACAAGCAATCTTCTTTATACTGGTAATAGTACCTGTATTTAATGCTTGTAAAATCACTTTGGTCTTTTATATTTTCTTACCTTTCATACTTCCTTACCCAATCAACTGTCATTTCCTCAAGCTCATCAATTTCACCTTGATTAATACTGTACTGAAGTGTGGATTGCATGATTTTGACAAGCTGACATGCATGCCTATAGTACTTGTCTTTCTTAAAGTGACCCTTGAGCAAGATAGGCATTAAGTAGATGTACCAAAAACACCATGATTCAGCCACAAAGTTACTCTTGTCCTCTGATATATTACTCAATGTGCGCACAAAGCAAGATGGAATGGTCTTGATTGATTTCTGTGTTATTTCTCCAATATCTGACCAAACAGCAGGTGCCAATTCATACTCTTCTGACCCAACATCAAGATTCTTGAATGAACTGGTCCAGAACTTCACAAGATTTGGAATTACATTTTCCAGGAGTAAGTGCATCCAATCCCATGGTACAGACATGGCTAAATCAACAGAATTAACATGGTGCATTGCAGCACATCCCTTTATGCCATGGCTTTTTGTAATATTTTCCCTCTGAGCATCAGATACTGCCATATCAATATCATCCATTACTGCATTCCAATCAGCATGTTTTCTCATTGGTAAATTTCTTGGGTTTCGCTCTTTCTGTGAAGCTGGATATTCTGTTCCTATGGGCAACTGCAATGGCAGATAGTAGACTTTATTGCTACCAGAATTCTTTCTAACTCCTTTCAATTTGCAAGATCGACAAGGACTAAAGCTATTGTGTCCTTTTAAGCCCAATAACTTCTCAATTGCAACAATATCACCCATCTGGAATAAATTATAGGCATGCAAGGGGAAAATAGTATCATTGACTGCATGGTAAGTTGGCACTGCACCTTTGCTGGCAAGGGAAACAAGCTCCCATTCCAAAGGTGCAAGGAGGGAAGCAATGTCCTTTGGCTGGTTTGGACCTGGTATGAGTCCTGCACACAAAAGGCAGTTGAGATGTGTTCTAACTGTGGGTGGTATGTTATAATTCTGAAGCAAAATGGGTGTTGCACTTGGACCCCTTCTCCTTCTGTTGAATAAAAGAAATGCATCTACACACATTCCAAGGGTGTCATGACCTTGGGTCAAACTCGTTTTTCACTAAGACATTTTTATTATTTTTCTTGTATTTTACTAACGTGGTAGCCAAACATCTTAGCAAACCCAGCGTCTATCTTATCTTGTCAGCGCTTAGATTAGATAAGATTAGATTACGATTAGATTAGATTATGGACTACCGGACCGATGACTCATTATGTATGACTCATGGCACAGCCATGCGCAGCACGGCTGCCGCTTATGTTATCTCTTTTACTCATACTTACTCAGCGTAGATACTATTATTAGAGTGGTGCACAGACCACCCTTGTAGTATATAAACTGAGCAACTAGCACCCAGAGTCCTCAGTCGAGTTCTCTCGGGTTTCTTCCTACCCTCACTCCTCTCCTCCTCTCTAGTCTGCTGTTGGGGCCCTAAGGCGTCACGCCAAGGGTAGTCCTGATAAGCAAGAGAGAGAGGAGAAACGCTTTTGGGAGAGAGAAGCGAAGGAGTGGCGGCAGAAGGAAAGGATGTGGGATGAGATGGAGCAGGAGTTGAGAGAGAAGGAGCAGCGGCTGAATGAAAGGGAGCAGGAAGGGGTGGAACGGCGATTGAGAGAAAGAGAGCGGGAGGAGAGGGAGCAGGAGGAGAGGGAGCAGGAGGAGAGGGAGTGGGAGGAGAGGGAGCAGGAGGAGAGGGAGCGACAGTTGAGGGAAAGAGAAGAAAAGAAACGGCGGAAAGAGCCAAAGGAAAGGGAGTGGAAAGAGCGATGGCTGAGGGAGACGGCAGAGAATGCGCAGCGGTTGAAGGAGAGTAACAAAGATGCCATATCTGCAATGGTAGCGGAGCCAGAAGAGCTTGCAAGCAAGCGTCGAAGGTTGACAACCAACAAAGATGAGTACGTTTCCTCGAGTATGCAATTTCTCTTGATGTGTTGATGATATTTTAGTCAAGATTCAGATACTGTGATAATGGAATGTCCGATGGATTGCACAGACATTCCCGACCAACCCAGTGCCAAATCACTCAAGATCTTTCACCACCTGCAAGAATATCAAAAATCGCATGGTGACACTTCACGTGAAGTGATTGAAATGGGAATCATGTTATGCATCAGTCTGAAGGACGACTTTCATCTCAATCGGGCACGTCAGGCATTTGACAATAACAAATGGCCTTATCCCATTGATTTCACAGCATTGCCAAAGCGTATCATGGCACTTGCAAATCAATTTTCCGACTTTTTCTCCTCACTGTTGGCCGTTCAATCTCATTTTATTTTTAAAAAGTTACAGAGTCACATCAAAGAGAGCAGAATTCCGTTATTGAAACTACATGCCCAAAATGCACCATCGGCATTATGCCAAGAAACGAGGCCTGGATAGTATGTGTTTTCTACTTCTGAGTACAGTGGTAACATTGCTGTAGTTATGGTGATCAAGGTCATCACATTATTGAAGGCATCATCATGTACATGTATCCGTCAAGCGAGGATCATGGCATCAGTTTCAAGCCGCTCCAACTCACTGCATTCATCTGTTTCTTCCTTGTACCTTTCACTGCCACACATCTCATAGCTGATGATCTTGGAATTGAGATTGATAGTGCCTATTCAACAATGCTTGCCAGTGCAAAGGCTGGCAAGGATATTTTCCGATGCTCAGACGATGATGACAAATGTGACGACATACTCCACAAAGCATTAAAGGAAATCAAATCAAACGCAAGACCAAAGCTCATGATCAAGATTAATCCTCAAGTATGTGCTCCGTATTTTTCTCATTTCCGTCAAAGACTTGTGTGGTGCACCACAGGGTAGACCAATGCCATGTCCAAAGCAAACACATGTCACAAATGTGGACTCAAGTCAACTGGTACGTTTGGACTCTGAGGATTCCTATTGAATTCCCAGCACATTCCTAACTCATTCCCAGCACATTCCCAGCACATTCCCAGCACATTCCCAGCACATTCCCAGCACATTCCCAGTGGATCATATCTTGATATAAACCTACCACTGAAGACTTCCTGGCATATTCCTAGCTATTCCCTGCTTTTCATTCTACTTTCTAATAGGATCCATGTGATATTCCACTCATTCCACATTCATTTCACAAAGTTTGTATGAAATTTGAATACCTAGTGTGACATTTACATGTGTATGATTCTACATTGTTGTTTGTGGATATACATGTACAAGGAACCTTTTGGGCATGTCAATATTGTTTCAAGCTTGTCTCTTGCTCATTGCTGGATTGGATTCATTGAATGTAATTTGTGCACATGTATGGTGGTTTGTGCATACATGACCATCACTATTGTACAGACTATTTTTTAAAGGCTCACTGCTATTGTTATCAGAGCATGGAATGTAATTATCTAGTATAATATGGACACATTTATGGTTAATTACACTTGTTTATGCATACATGACTGTAGCCATTGTGCAGATGGTATGTAAATATACATGGTTGATTCAGACTACTCTCAAATGTGAAGTGACATCTGGACTATCACATTTCACACAATCTGAAAAAGATAATTGCTTTAGACCATTCTTGAATCTCTTCAGTATGTTACATCTTCCCATTCTTGATATTACTCTGGCTTCAACTATATCTGGGCTGTGCAGATAATATATATCATACTGATGTTGTCATGCAATTGTCAAAGCCATGACTTTGGGAAAGGCAGGAGGGTAATAGGCAAATGAGATAAACATAAAACTGAGACAGAGTGACATTTTCTTTTCTCCTTCTATGACAAACTACAACATTTTGCTTACATACTGTGTTTGGGCACTATTTCCTTTAGGTAGTTACCAATACATTTCTCTTCTCAGGTAGCTACAGCCTTATTTCCTTTTTGGTTCTATCATTCTCTGGATGAATATAAACCCTCCTGTATACTACAATTCTCCAGTATTGTTGCTTTGATCTTTGTCAAGTAGGCTGGGAGTGAACTGAGACTCTGCTTGCCACTGTTAACTTAGAATGAACTATGCTAGGGGCATCAATCTTAACACAGGCAAATGAATGGTGGTTGGTTTTAGGCTAATTTGAGTTGGCAGGTAGATAGTTTGGGTATGTGCAGGCAGTCAAATGGGCAGGGGCAAATGAGTGGGATGTAGTGGTGAGCAGCTGGTATGGGCAGTGGAGTTCTGTTACTTTTTGACATTAAATCAATCATATACTCACATGCAGCTGGAATTATCTGAAAAGTAACCTCCTGGTTCAGTTCCAGGCCTATCCTGGCCATGGTTGGTCTTGCTGGTCAGCCAAGTGGATCAGGGCTCCCTCAGAGTTATTAATGTTATCCTACCTGATTACAAGATTTGCATGGTTTGGTGCCACCAGGGGAAATTCACATCTCCTGCCATCATGACATACATATATTCACCTTGAACATGATATGTCCACAAAGTCAAAAAACATGAAAGCAATGGTTATATCTCAGAAAGGCTATTGTTTACAAATATTTGTATACCATAACTAGCATCAGATTTTACCCCTCTACAACTTTCATTAGTGGAGCATGTCATGAATTTGACTTTGGAATGGAAATTTGGGACTGTCACACAAAATTATTTGAAAGGGTTATATCTCAACAAGTTCTTTGATTACAAATATTTGGACACCATCAGTGGCATCAGATTTAACTCCTCTACAACTTTTGTTAATAGAACATGTCATAAATATGACTTTTGTACCTCAGAGTGCTGTGGCTGTGCTATAAAAAGCGAAATTACAAAAGTATTTTGCCATTATCTCAATGAATATTGCATTTGTTTATATTTGGTTTTCATATTCTGTGACAAATAGACTCCCTCTATATTTTTTGTTAATGGGTCATGTGACAATTCTGCCTTTTCAAAACTGTGAGAAATGTGACACTATTGTGACATGTGACACATGAGAATGGTTGATACTTATTGTGGGAAAATGTAAAACTTATCTAATCAGTCCATATACAATCTTATCTACATTACCAATCTAATTTACTTATGTAATCAATCTATATACATCATCTAGCCTACTACAATAGCTGACTAATCAATTTTCGAGGAGGGGGGATGGCAGAAATTGGGTGCTACTGGCTGTCCTTATATACCTATCAGGAGTGCACAGACCATCTGGTACTGGTCATGTGACATGTGACACTGGTCACACATTATTTTTATCGGAGCATGCAATACAGTTGTTACACTACTAGTTTCTAATCTATGTGACTCCAATAGAGTAGCAGTGCCTGTGACACATTAGACAGGTGGAGTCCTAGGATTCCTACCCATTCCTACCCATTCCTAGCAGGTAGGAGTCCTAGGAATAGCACCCTCAATCCTACCACTGGGGTAGGAATGCACTGGAACTGCAGTGGGAAGCCATTAGGAATGCATTGGGAATGTTTCAGCCATTTTGGCTGGGATGCTCAAATTTTATTTTTACTAGGACTGACTGGGAATATTCCCAGTGGAGTCCTAGGATTCTGCGCGGAATACCTGGCCAAGCACAAAGACCTCCATATAATGTGTATGAGCTGGAAGAAAGTTCTAAAGACATTTAAATTCAGTCTCTTTCCATTGCAAATTACACATCTTGCAACCTGAATAACACCAGCATGGGCATTGAATTTCACTTGCTACACTGAAATTCACCTCCCAATGGACACTGAAATTAAGCCTCTTATGGTGATTTCAGTGCCCAGGATAAGGCTCCTAGAATGTGAAAAGTAATGTCTTGGGCACTGAATTTCAAGGACTCAGGATGTGATTTTAGCATTCTCAGGAAATGGTTTAAACCTCCTAAGGTGATGAAAACTAGAGCCTTTCTGCCTGATATTCACAGCCTGTGGAGTGTTATTTTCACACACTCTACTTCCCCCAGTGTCAACTGGTAAGTTTCACAGAAGAATGTCAAGCCTCCAGAATGGCCGTAATTTCATCAGGAGAGGCTTTAGTAGGGGATGGGTAGGCCATGCTGCTTGAGGAGTGTCAATCAGGATTGATGAATCAATCTATCAATCTGTATCCACTACGTAGCGAATTACAATTTTCAACAATTTTCAACTGGTCAATTTTATCATCGTATATTCAACTGGTTTATAAACGGTTTAAAACAGCTGTTTATAAACACAGCTTATTAAAGACCTATTTTCCACCAGACCCTAGACAGCTGCGACTGCCATGAGTGAGGCTTATGTAAGTCGGTGTTACAATACTGTATCATGACTGCATAGGACAAGAGTTGTGTACAATTACATTCGATCAATTCATGCAATGGTAATCTTCGCAGGCGCATCATCAGATGTGGACTTGGGGAAGGTAACAGTCAAGATCTCATTCTCCATCTTGGCATTTATTTGATCCTCCTATGCAACAATCATGTTAAATTCGATCCATCGGGAAAGGCTAGCTCTTACCTTTACGCCTCGAGGAAGCTGCAGACTTCTCGCAAACTTGCTGAATCTCCGCTCGCGCACGGCATAGCCGCTCTCCTCATGATCAGAGGAAATTTGGCTCTCGGCAGAAATATTAAGACAGCCATTGTAGGCATCGATCTGCACATTCTCTTTGGTGAAGCCAGGAAGTTCGAACGTGGCAGTCACCGTGTTGGTTTCTGCGTTCTCGTGCAAATCCATTCTGTGGGAATGAGTTAGATAGGTCAAAGTTCAACGAGCAAGACAAGCGACTGGCCTAGCTCGCGCAATGTCACCATTGCCAGTCCTGTAGTGCGCGCTGGCGGCCTCGTTCAAGAGGCGATCAAATCCGTGGAAAGGGTTGTAGAAGGACAGAGCAGTCGACATGATTAGAAGGGATTTCAGGTGTTGATTTTGTAGTTCGAGTTTCTGTCTCCCTTTATATACCCAGCTAGCCAACATATGTGGATATCTTCTAGTACGGACGCAGCAGGACTTGGTAGAGGAGCCTGGAATGCTCGGGAGATGAGAAGATGGTTCGAGAGCACACCAGTGGCATTGTCCGGGATGAGAAGAAGGTTCGAGAGCGCGATGTCCAGGCCTTGACCACCTTCCGTTTTTGGAATCCGGGCTGGGGGCTTAGATTATGGAGGCTAGGCACCTCACCTCACTTTGACCAATGCCTGGCATAGTGTAGATTCTAGCATTGTTTGTCTTCACATTTGACGTGCCACAGTGTCAGGAAAAACCTAAGTTCCCATTTCAGCCCTATTTCACTGAATTTAGTTTGATATGCTGAAAGAGGCAGTCAAGTGTGCAAAGCACGGTTGCCAAAGATCTTTGGTGAGGTCACGTGGATGCGGTCAGAGATCTTCGGCTCTACACCGCATCCTTGCCGCGCACACGTTCCAGTCCAGATGAAGAGCCTGCGAGCTCAGCATCTTCTTTGTTCCCTCCTCCTCAGTACTGGCCTTTCCTGCAGAACAGCGCCATTTAAAGCAGGACACACACACTCGTTAGACACACCCTTTCCCTAAGCAGAACCACAAGGAGGCTCAATGGAGTGGCCAGACCTGCTCCTAGAGGAAGAACCAGCCTTTTTAGACCCCCCTTTCCTGCAAGCCAGGGAGGGGTTAGCGAATCTCAACATCCCAGACGAAGCCATCCTGGACGTACTAAGACAGGCATGGATGGCAGATCGTCAACGCAGGCACGAGACTTGGGTAGCAGCGCACCCGATTAGGCCCCTGAGCCCAATCCCCGATGAGAGGATCAGCCCAGAGAGAGACACACCCGAGCCAGGTGAAGCAGACGCCACACTCCCTAAAGCCAAAAGAGCTGGAGTTTTCCCCGCTGGTGTAGGAGTACTGCATGCGGAATCCCCCCGAAGTTCAGAGTACGCACGCCAGAAGACAGCAAAGTTCAAATATGTAGAACTCTGGTACTTCACCAGAGAAGGTTTAGCAGAGGCATCCCAACCCATGGCATCCTCATCCAGTGACACACTAGGGATTGTGTCTAGCGACCAAGGGAGCATACAGCTCTGCCCAGTCGCAACCACCAAGGTGTCCAAGAATGCGTTAGCCAATGAAGCTTTAACATGGGACCAAATTTCCTTCGCATCCAAAGTATACATAGGATTGCTGAGGAAGGAAAAATGGCCAGAACAACACATCAAGGCACTCATCAAGTTTTTCAGTGAACTTGACTTCCAGAGGACCCAACTAACCTCCATCCCTGACACTGCCTTTGTCGAATACCAAGCCACGGTGCGCCGAGAGTGGATGGACACCTGGAGTTTTGATATATCGGAGTTCAGCCTACCCAGGCTGCAGGCCATCCAGTCACGCATCACCATGGCCACACACCAATCCGCACTTGTAAGTCTTACATTCATAAAGCCAAGAAACCATGCTAAAGTTACACCTTTTCCCATGTAACGCACACCACAACTCATCACGGTCGCTACAAACAACAACGCACAGCACCTGGGATATTACCTTTCGCAACATATCCCATGGTTGCTGATGGCAATCAACCTTACCTATATCATCGGGTGCATCATATTTACCCTGCATACACATATTCGGGTCCCCAATCATGGACACTGCCTTGCGATTCTTATCATCGCTTATCAGGCTGAATCACGGGCTTCATCAATGCCTTGCCCCCCCACGCATTCCTTGCCTTCCCCCCCCAACGATGGATCACACTCGCTCCCTCTCCCCGGACAATGCCAAACCACAGTCCAGGCTAAGAACTGCCCGCAGCAGATCCCCCTCCCCAGGGCAAGTACTGGGTAGGACGTGCAGCAGGTACAGACAGCGCCAACATGCGCAATCTCCTTCACCCACTAGACGTCGGCGTAAGCCTTCCAGATCTGCATCTCCATCTGGAAACAGTGAGGTCGCGCGAGTGCAAAAGAAACCTTTGACAGCATGCACCATATGTCTCGGCGAGACCGTTACGGTCCCCCACAGATTCCGCTTTTTCCGGCCCAATCCGGTCCGGAAAAAGCGGAATCCGGCGGAATCCAGTGGATTCCGCCCCATACATACATCCAACAAAAAAAAAAAAAAAAACCGAACCAAGCACCGGAAATCCGCCCGAACGAGCGGATTCCACAGTGCCCAGCAGGGAGCAGACATGTGGAAGCCACTGGCGTCCGACGGACGCCAGTGGGCTGTGTGTCATGGTCACAGTGCAGCCAGGTCTTTTTAATGGCCTGTGTGACACCGTGACCATAGTCACAGAGGCGCGCAAACGACGCGCTGTTGATTGTCATGCGACTTCACATGACGCTCACTCCCACCTCGTCAACATCGCCAATGACGCAAACGCCTGCCCACTCGCATTCGCCTTCGCCCTCACCCACCAAGTGACTCGACGAGCACCCTATGCCACCGTTCGTCCGCCCAACACCACCTAAAGGACGGCGGACGGCCCTATTGCCCAGACGAATCCGTTCGTCTGGGCCGTATGTTTTTTTTGTTTTTTTTCACTTTTTTTTTCACTAAATACACTACTGCCCACAGCAACAACCTATCGCGACCCATTGCAACCGCCACTCAACGACGATGACGACCGACAAGCCTACGGTCGCAACGACCCTCACTTGCCCTGACTCTGCCACCTACCCCATGCCTACGCCCTCGTCGCCCTAACCCTCGCCGTCGCCCTCACCCACTGCCCACGCCTTTTGCCCTCGCCCATTACTCTTGCCTTCGCCGTCGTCCCTCACCCATCCCCTTGCCGTCGCCCATGCCCCATCCCCTCGCCGTCGCCCACGCCCATACCATCCCCTCCCTCACCCTCGCCCTCACCCTCGCTCATGCCTCATCCCCTCGTCCACGTCCACATCCACGCCCACACCTCATCCCCTCGCCCACGTCTCATCCCCTTCCTCGCCCTCGCCCTCGCCCTCCACGCCTCATCCCCTTCCTCGCCCTCGCCCTCACCCATGCCCACGCCCACGCCCTCGCCCACGCCCTCAGTCCCTCACCCATTCCCTCGCCGTTGTCCATGCTGTCGCCGTCGCCCATGCCTCATCCCCTCGCTGTCGCCCATGCCCATGCCTCATCCCCTCCCTCACCTTCACCCTCACCCTCTCCCATGCCTCATCCCCTCGCCCTTACCCATGCCCATGCCTCATCCCCTCCCTCACCCTCGCCCTCACCCTCGTTTATGCCTCATCCCCTCATCCACGCCCATGTCTCATCCCCTCGCCCATGCTTCATCCCCTCCCTCACCCTCGCCCTCGCCCACACACATGCCCTTGCCCACGCCCACACCCACGCCCACGCCCACGCCCTCACCACACCCACGCCCATCCCTTGCCCATCCCTCTCCCATGCCCATGCCCACTCTCATGCCCTAACCTCACCCATCCCTTTGCACACGCATGCCCATGCCCATGCCCATCCCCTCTACCATGCCCATGCCCTCTCCACGGTCTCACCCATTCTCCACACCCTCACCTCACCCATGCCTACCCATGCCCATGCCCATACTCACCAACTAATCACCCACTTCCACCACCAACACAACCAGCCACTGACCAGTCTGACTATTAATTATTTCAATTTAATGTTTTGTATTAAATATAATGACAATAACAAATAAAATTGATCAAGTCTTGTGGGATCTGATTCCCAAAAATAAGCAGGGTAGTTGAACTTGGTGGGTGTTGGGTAGGTGGTCTTGACTCAATCTTGAATGCTCTGTTGTAACACCATATATTTTCCCAATATATTTCTGTATTTTCCTTTATTTTATTCAGTAAAGTGTTGTACAGGGCTGTCACTAAAAATAGAATAAAACTATAAATAATCCAACATGCATCATATACATCAGTAACCATCCATGTTTGGTGGTGTTCACATCAAACAAACTGGTTATGGATCAACCTGAATTGTGTCATTCTAGTTCTGGCCAACTGCTTAATGGGATGATTCATGGGTGAGATAGTTGTAGCATCCACTTTGCCTGAGATGTGCTTTACACAGCCCACTCCCCCCTTAGAGGACAGTTATACTATAAACATCTATTTAATATGCAAGCATGTGAATGTTGAATTAATGATGATCCGGAGCTAAGGGGATTGAACCCACAGCTTCATGTATTATAATATCATTATTAATAAGATGCTAAATAATCACTTAATATAATCATTGACAGAAATTATAGAGCTTGACAGGAATTGTAGAATTCATACACAGAGTAAATACTGCCAGCAATGCACCACCTGGCACTACCCTCAGTAGTGCTCTGCTGGCATTACCATAGGTTGTCTAAAGTACTCTGGTCCACATGTATATAAGGAGGCCTTATGCCCTTGTTCAATAACACAGTTACATCCTCTGTTCCACCATTAGTTGAGCCCCTGCTTCTAAACACCTTTGAACACACATAAACAGTATTAAGTAAGTATTTCCCACTTACTAAGCCTTGGTCTGCACTGCTGTCAATAGTTTTCAACAGTGGACAACCAAAAACATGGCTTGATGGTTTTAAGCATATCTTAAACAAAATGACTAGTTGCAATTGGTTCTTGCATGCTATACTCTTCTACCATGTCATTCAGAACCAAAAGTAGAGACTGAGAAAATGGAAGAGGAGGAAGAAGCAGTCAGATTCAACTATGTCAATATAGTAAAGCACATGATGCTCAAGGTACTGATGCACAAATATGTTTTTTCCATGCAGGAAATAGTTGAGCATGCAAGAAACAATTGACTGATAAAAAATGAAAGATGTAGATGTGGAACAGTAAAGTAAACAAACATTCAAGGCATCAATAACACAACTATGTTTTTCCATGCAGGGAATGGACAAGCATGCAAGGAACAGTTGACTGATAAAATGAAGAATTTGAATCTATACAACAAATAAGGAGATGTGTCAGATGAGCATGCAAGAATTAATAATTGACTGATAGTATGTGAATGGATTGTCTGAGATAGGAATAATGTGAGAAAGTTCCCAGATGGTGGGAAAAGAACATACATATGAAAAAAACTGTGACAGCAGCAAGCAGGTGTGGAGAGTGGATGACAGTATGAATAAAATACTGGGAAGTGTGGGAGCATGTGGAAATATACATATAGATAAAAGAAGAGGGTGAAACTGTGTAAAGGTGTATGGGAGCATGATATAAACACAGACAGGTGTGTAAAAATAGTGAGAAAGTTAATATGTGTGTGAGAACCTGGGAACAATTGGAAAAGTAATAGGTAGTATGAATATGGTGGGAATATTGACAGCTAAAGGAATGTTGACTGGTGTGTGGGAAAATGAATATGGTGTGTGGGAATGTGGACTGGTGTGTGGGAATGTAAAGTGGTGTGTTGAGAGAGTGGGAACAGTTGGAAAAGTAACAGGTAGTATGAATATGGTGGGAATATGGACAGGTGAGGGAATGGTGACTGGTGTGTGGGAAAATGAACATGGTGTGTGGGAATGTGGACTGGTGTGTGGGAATGTAAAGTGGTGTGTTGAGAGTGTGGGAACATTTGGAAAAGTAACAGGTAGTATGAATATGGTGGGAATATGGACAGGTGAGGAAATGTTGACAAGTGTGTGGGAAAATGAACATGGTGTGTGGGAATGTGGACTGGTGCATGGGAATGTCAACTAGTGTGTTGGGAGTGTGGGAATAGTTGGAGAAGTAACAGGTAGTATGAATATGGTGGGAATATGGACAGGTGAGGGAATGTTGACAAGTGTGTGGGAATGTGGTCTGGTGTGTGTGGGAATGTGGTCTGGCATGTGTGGGAATGATTGGTATGTGAAAAGTGTCTTTGTTGAGTATTGATTGGTGTGTGGGAAAGTGGATAGTACATGTGTGGGAAAAAACGTATCATAGAATGGCTTGGCAGTAGAAGCATGGGAATGTGGACAAGTATGTGGGAATGTTGGTGCTTTGTCATTGTACTGGCAGTGGCAGGAAGCCACTGGCATCCACTGGCATCCACTGGAATAAGTGGGAGACTGTGATGTTCTGGTCTCAGCAGACACCTGCACAAAATCAGCGAGTGCAAGGCAACAGTGTTATGGAGTGGTGAGCCCGCAAGGTGCTCCAAGGATAGCAGCAGGCAGCTCATTAGCCCCCACAGGAAACACGTTTGCCTGGACTGGCAATGCCCAAGCGGTTGTAGCCGATCAGACCATCCCAAGAGCCATGAGTGTTCAGGATGCGGTTCATCCAGGCACGGAGCCCAATGGTGCCCCCTCACACAGACTACTACTATGCAGACATAAAGCGCTTACGCCATACATAGCTGACCACTGGCACCAGGACCTATTAGCGTCAGGCCTCTTAGCCCGTTATCCTACTATACCCAAAAGCTTAATATACGGTTTTGAAGCAGGTATTCCCCTAATAACACAGACCTTTGCCCCCCCAAACAGTGTCTCATCTAGCCTGCACATCACAACCTTCATGGAAAAGGTCCATCTCGAACTTGAGAAAGGAAGGTACATAGGTCCCTTTTCACGAGAGCAAATTGAGGCAGAACTGGGACCTTTCCGAACATCTCCCATATCCATTATTCCCAAACCCAGCCAGCCAAACAAGTTTCGCATCATTCAAAACCTATCTTACCCAAGGAGCATGGTCACACCATCAGTCAACATGAGTATCGATGTGGACCTTTTCTCCTGCACCTGGGAAACCTTCAGGGCAATCAGCGCCCTAGTCGCATCACTCCCTCCTGGCACAGAAGCAGCAGTTTGAGATGTTGCAGAAGCTTATCAGACCATTCCTTTAGCTTCCAGCCAATGGCCAGGTACAGTGGTGAGACTCCCTTTTGACAACAATAGCTTTGCAGTAGACTCATGCCTGTGCTTCAGTCTCGCATCGGCAGCCAGAGTGCATGGGATTATAGGGGACGCAGGAGGGGACCTGATGAGAGCACAGGGCATCGGACCGATAGTGAAATGGATCGATGACCACATATTCTTCCGTTTACGTAGAGAACACATCAGCGAATACAATAAATTTGGGGAGAGTCGATCCGAAACCATCGTGAAGCTAGGCAGTAGGATCCTAAAGGGTGCAAGATTGTGGTTTCCTGGTATAACCTGGTCAGATGGCTTCAGAGAGGAGTGGCAAGAAGATTTCCGTTTCCCGCTAAAAAACCTCCCCCCAAGACACCCAGGACAAGAGCATGCTTACACAATGGAAGATTTTGACGCATATTCAGCTTTCCTCGGCCTCCCATGGAAGCTGTCCAAGGACCTTCCATTCGCTCTATTCACCACTTATCTAGGGCTATTCTGGGATTTTGATGTGTGCATGGTGAGACTAGCAGAGCAGAAGGTGGAGAAGTACATGCAGGCACTCAAAGAGTGGCTGAGCCATAGAACCCATATGCAGAAAGAGCTTGAAGAGCTTTACGGGAAGCTCCTACATGCATCCTTGGTGATACCACAGGGTCGCGCTTATATCACTAGTCTAGAGGCTATGTTCCACATGTTTGGACACGAGCCGCACAAACCCCGGACACCACCGCGTGCCAGTCGGCATGATATGAGGTGGTGGTTGGAAACCTTACCACTTGCACCCCCTCGGAAGCTCCCTGCAGACGTTGAGATTCTTGACGCCTACGCATACTCTGATGCCAGCAATGGCGGGCTCGCAATCACCATTGGGCCTTACTGGCAAGCTTGGTCTCTGGATCCAAGCTGGAGAGCAGACGGCAGGGATATTGTGTGGGCAGAAGCAGTGGCCTTTGAATTCCTTGCCTTTGCTGTCACCCAGCGTTTCCCAAACAACACCCTCTTTCGGCTTTTTGGAGACAACAGGGGAGTTGTCAAAGGTTGGTGGAGAGGGAGGAGTTGGAACCATTTTGTCAACAAAGTTTTCTGAAGGATCCACATCCTGGAGCGAGACCTGTGGATCTCAATATGCTCCGAGTACATCCCTTCAGAAAGAAACCCAGCCGACCCACCCTTGAGAGGAATTTTCCCACCAGACAGCCTATGCCTCCTGCCTGTTGACATTAGCCCACACATCAGCAACCTCATCACAGATGTCTGCCTGGACGCAAGTAGCCTGGGAGAGAGCCAGAGTCATGAAGCCGGGCGAGGAGTCTTCTCAGAGGATAAGGGAGGACTTAGCAAGTTCCTTGGCGACAACGAGGCACAGCTGGATGAGGAGCTCTTCATCATGCAGGCTATCAAAGAAGGTAGCCATTTTGGCAAACATTGGGCTACAAACAAACAGTTTTGACAACAAACGGACAAACAGTGAGACAAGCAGGCAGGTGGCCACGCACCTCAGACCTCAGTGCCCAGCGGGAGAGAGGCTCAAATGGTGGAGACCAGCCATCAGTAAGCTATCACCTGAGAAAGCAGACCAGGCATCATCATTGACAGTGGATATGCGCCATCGGGTAGAGAGTGTCTTGCAGATTGCGTGGGCCCCGAGCACAGCAGAGACATACGGGACAGGTCTTGCAGCCTTCCATTGGTTTTGTGATCAAGCCAAGATGCCAGAAGGTGAACGCGTGCCAGCATCAAGGGAGTTGTTGGAAGTTTTCGCAGCTGCATTAGCAGGGGTATATGCACCGTCCACAATCAACAATTACTTAGCAGGCATAAGGGCTTGGCATATCATACATGGGCTAGATCTCAATACCCACAAGCCAACCATGGATGCGCTCCTCAAAGCAGCCACGATCATGACACTGCCAGACACTCGACGAGCAAAACGTCCCCCCCTTTGACTGGGAAAAATCATAGAGATCAAGAACCTCCTAGATTTAAGCAAGGCCCTCGATGCAGCAATTTTTGCGTGTCTCACCACAACATTCTGGGGCACAGCGCGTTTGGGGGAATTCACCTTGCCAGAGAAGATACAGTTCGACGCCACCTTGCACATACCTCGGAGCGCCATCGATAAAGTCATTGATTGGGAAGGTAACACCGCCTGGGTCTTCAAGATTCCCCGGACTAAGATGGAAATCAGTGGCGAGGAAGTATACTGGGCGCTGCAACCAAATTCCCCTGCCGACCCACTTGAAGCACTGAACAACCACTTGTGCATAAACAACCCTCCAGCCAGGGGGCATCTATTCGCTGTCAAACAAGGGATTGTACACAGACCACTGTGGAAGAAGAGGTTTTTAGGGCGAATCAACAACGTTTTATCAAAAGCCAAGATTGAACCCATCCAGGGACACAGTATCCGCATCGGGTCAACGTTGGAATACCTGCTGAGAGGAATGTCCTTCGAAGCTCTAAAGGTAAAAGGGCGATGGTTGAGTGACACATACACCAAATATCTGCGGGCACACACGGAAATTATGGCCCCCTTCATTCAAGAAAGCCCCGGTTTGAGGGACGAGCTAGTTCAGCTTACCATTCCACCAATACAACGGTCAGGCGCGAGATGATCTCAGTGTCTAGTAGAGAAGGGTCATTGCAAGCACCGTGCGTCACTGAGCTCCTCTGAAAGTTCTGGGGGACGATGCTCGCTTTGCCCTTATTTGCAACTTTCCAGAGCCCCTGCGGGGCCTCACCCACAGTACATAGGAACATCATCAAATGTATTAACTACAAATACATTTGACACTTCGCGTACCGCAGGAACCACGAGCCAAAGATTCACTAGAATATCTATTTTGCAGGTCCCCTTAATCTTTAACAGGCTTAAGACAGCATGCAGGTTTTTCACATATTGTAACATACCTTTCATCTCATTTAATTGTACTTGCTGTTTTGTTAAGATATCCGAGACACTCAGTTTTACAATGAAATCACTATATATATTCAATTAAAGTGGGTATATGTAAATATTAACTAGCATTTGGGTTTTTCGGTTCATAGTCATAGGTCACATGCAGAGTAGTAGGTGTATACACATACTTTACACATCAACTTGCAATTATGCTTCATCACAATCTTCAACTTCCATGTTGTCAATATTGAGTACAGGGGCACTCCCTTCAGTAGTCGACACACTGAAGCCAAGGGGAAACAAGGTTAAATATTATATCAAAGACTTTAGAACTTACCGTGCTTGACGAAAAGGTTTATGGAGAAGGACTTCATATGCTTGTGCATTCTTCAACTTAATCTTTGCCAATGCCTTGACATGCTGCCTATACACACTAGTATACATATTAACATGAAACTTTATTTGTCGGTGTACACCGTCTCGCCACTCATCAAGAGCATGGTGAATCTACCATCTTTTGTGAGCAGCTCCATGTATTCAATTTAGAACTGTAATGCACAGCTGTGGCTGCAAGAGCCACCATTGACGGTGAGAGCACAAGGGTTTCCCGTTCATCAAGTTTGAAGCGGTCAGGATATTCTGTGGTAATGGGATTTGTGAGCTCTTTACTGTCCCCCCCCCATTCCGATCGGAGTCCGATGAAAAAAACTCATTAATAGAATGGCAGTGAAATTCCTATTGCACTCCGATTTGACTCTGATCCCAGTCCGACCATTTCATAGGAGTCAAATTGGACGATATCGGACACAGTCCGATGGACTAGGAGCGGAGTCAAATCAGACTAATCGGAGTCTGATAGGAATATATCACATACATTAGAAAGTATTATAAGAAATGTACATAAATGTAACCCTTGGCCTTATTTACATATATTTCTATTTATTTGGCAGTGCTACATTCAGTTAATGTGATGCCACATGTGTGTCATGGGCATGTCACTCGTGTGACGGCACTAGCTTATGCGTCACTCATGTGACACATTGTCACAACCATTCACACAGCATGCCCACCACTCGCTCATCAGCCAACGCACCCGCCGCCGCCACTGCCACCACCTCGCCATTGCGAAAAGGTCGCAAGAGGACAATATCGACCATCTCTGCTCAAGCCAGCCCTGAGCACAAGAGGAAGACGAAAGGGAGGAAGAAGAGGGATGACGACGCATCAGATGATGCCATTGACAAGGTGACGATGAGCAAACGAGGCAAGGGGAACAGGTATGGCCCCCCGATTTCCATTATGCACCACTTGAATGATGTTTCAACAGGAAGACTTCAGCCGCTCGAGCAAAAGAGGATGCAGCAGCTGCCAACACCCCAAGGTATGTACCTCCTCCCCTCTCCCTCACTTTTCTGACTCAATCCACCACCCACACCGCATTTTTCCATTGCGCCACGCCCCACCAACAACCTCGCACACAAATGCGCCCAAATGCGCCCAAATGCGCCCACTTTCTCCATTACCCACCCTCACAACCACGACGCCCGTGCCTGCCACCCTTTTACCCGCCGTCAGAGAACATCTAAAACCGTCAGTGGTTGTATTTGTTCTTCTTACGAGTACTGACCAGGTTCTCCCCTCCCCATCCTCGCTGTTTCCCCTCGATGACTTACTCACCATCGAAAACTCACCCGTGCCCTCCTCAACACACTCGCATCGTCAACGCCTACCCCGGCTCTTGTCAACTCACCACCACTCAACTACACCACCTACGACCCATCCCCACCTTCGACGACTCACCCTCAATGCCCCACCATCGAAAACTCACCCGTGCACTCCTCAACACACTCGCATCGTCAACGCCTACCCCGTGCTCTTGTCAACTTACTGCCACTCAACTACACCACCCTAAACCCATGCCCACCTTCGACGACTCACCCTCAATGCCCATGCCCACCCTGCACCATTGTCGACCAACGCCCACCCACTAACTCATCCACGCCCACCTCGCGCCCTTGTCGACCCACGCCCACCCTTGGTAACACATTCACACCACTCACACCCGCCCCGCACCCTTGTCCACCCACCTCGCGCCCTTGTCGACCCACGCCCACCCTTGGTAACACATTCGCACCGCTCACGCCCACCCCGCACCCTTGTCCACCCACGCCCA
The DNA here is from genome assembly GCA_023014435.1 of Amanita fuliginea. Classification (NCBI taxonomy): domain Eukaryota; kingdom Fungi; phylum Basidiomycota; class Agaricomycetes; order Agaricales; family Amanitaceae; genus Amanita; species Amanita fuliginea. The sequence continues at coordinate 2,309,865 of JAEBUQ010000011.1, read as the reverse complement.
CCGTTGTAAACCCACCCCCCTCATCTGTATTTCATTCACACCAACTACACCACCTATGACCCATCCCTGCCTTTGACGACTCGCCCGCAATGCCCACGCCCATCCTGCACCATTGTCGACCAACGCCCACCCCCGGTAACTCATCCACGCCCACCTCACGCCCTTGTCGACCCACGCCCACCCTCGGTAACTCATTTGCACCGCTCACGCCCCACACCCTTGTCCACCCACGTCCACCGTTGTAAACCCACCCCCCTCATCCGTATTTCATTCACACCAACTACACCTACAACCCATCACCGCCTTCGACGACTCGCCCACAATGCCCACGCCCACCCTGCACCATTGTTGACCAACGCCCACCCCCGGTAACTCATCCACGCCCACCTCGTGCCCTTGCCAACCCACACCCACCCTCGGTAACACATTCGCACTGCCCACGCCTGCCCCGCACCCTTGTCCACCCACGCCCACTGTCATAAACCCACCCTCCTCATCCGTATTTCATTCACACCACCCGCACCCACCGCACACCCCTCATTGACACATCCCCACCTTCGACGACTCACCCGCACTGCCCACGCCCACCCCACACCCTTGTCAACCCATCCCCATCCTCATCCACACCACCCACACCCACCCCACACCCTTATCCACCCATCCCCACCCTCGGTGATTCATCCTCGCACCCATGTCCATGCCACACCCTTGTTAACTTATCTACATCTCTATATGTATTTAATATACCTGTAATATACTTGTATTTGTTCACCACCCTACCTTGACAACTGACAGTTCTGAAGAAATTCTTGAAGCCAGTGGTTTACCTATTGCCCCTCCAGCACGTCCACGCTCAGGCCACCTACTGTTACAAAGCAAGCCCAAGCAACAAGTCACACGTGCTCGTAGGGATTCTGTGATTGAATCAGATGATTCAGGGAGTGAATATGAACAGGAGGAAAGGACCACCAGTGAGGATGAGATTGAGGAGGAGGATAGTACAGATAAATCAGTGGAGGTGAGTTATGATAATACAAACCTTATTGCCTGGATCTTAGTTTTACAATAACAGGATCTTGACAAGAATGAAAGAGAAGGCATTGATAATGTTGGGGATGTGGAGAAAACAAATAAGAGCAGTGAGAATAAGTTAGGAAAAGGGAAGGAGAAAGAGGTGTGTTGCAATTTGTCACATTTGGACTAGCTGCTAAACAAAAATAGAGCCTTGGAGCTGTTGATGAGTTAGAGGAGGAGGCATTAGAATATATTGATGAAACAGAACAACAGGTAGGGTCAATCTTGCCCTGTACTTGATTGAGGGCTAATATTTGACTCATAACCAGACACTGGAGAACAATGATAATATTCCTGGAAATGTGTTTAATGACCATGGTGATGGAAGTTTCACATTTATTCTACTTGGACTGATAACAAAGTTATAGATATCCACATGGGTAGTCCTCCCCCACATGGATCTTCATCTACTACCAAGGGGATTTTGCGTGGGAGAGCTGAAGGAAATGTTTTCAACTTGGCTGATGCAGAGAAAGTAACAGAGATGGAGATTGGGCCATTGGTTGGGAAAGTGAAAGTTTATCAGCTTGGGGAGAGCCCATCATCCACCAAGCCTAAGATGGTCATCAAAATTGAAGCTAATAAGACCATGACTCCTGTCCTTACAGACCTGGCTGACAGATACTCCCCTGTCAAGAGTGAGTTGACCATTTTTCTCCAAGTAAATCTGACAATATTCCAGACAACAACCAGAGGATTTATGTCTTTGAAGAAGGCAACTGGAGCCTGAAAGGAAGGTACCAGAAGGCTATCCAGATTAATGACTCAGCTGCCTGGTCCAATGACAATGGGGAATATTCCCTTGTCATAGCTCTAGTAAAGTTTCTGATTGATCTTTATTTTGGCCATACTGAAAAACCTGTAGGAGGATGACAATCCATCAAATGTTTTACATTCCCACACTCCTAGTGTTGCTGTGGGTCCTGTAAGTCAGGCCATGACACAATCTGGGACCTTTTCAAGGAGAGAGATAGCAACACTGCTTGGAATCCCTGGTCATCTGTTAAGGGATCCTGATGTTTCATCTGAGCATGATGGTGTGAGGGTTGCTTACTTGAAATACCAAACCATCATCAGGGCCTTCTCAACTCTTACAAACTTGGTTCAAGCTGGGCAGTGGAAAGGTAGGAAACCTGCAGGTCAAGATATTATTGACATGGTGGTTTCTAAATCCATGTGGTACTCACACTACAAGAAGTTGTTTCCTAAGGTCTCCAACTACCCTGATATGCAAAAATGGTTGCAGAATGATCTGGACTCTCCTACTGATTCTGAAGTTTGGGGGGGGGGAGGGGGTATCATATCAATTTCATGACTTAGCACAGTGGTATGAGGATAGGGATGGAAAAGGCAAGAATAATAAAGGAAAAAAGGGGAAGGAGGCAAAGGATGGAAAGAAGGGAAAGAAGGGAAAGAAGGATGATGCTAAAGAAGAAGAAGTCAAAGGAAAGAAATCCAAGAAGAAGAAAAATTAGTAAGGCTTGAAATGTATTATCATCTGAACTTGTTTTGAAATATGCAGTTTGTTTTTCATGTCCATTTTCAGGATTGTGTACTTGACACAGACTTGGTTGGGAGCATTTGTTTTGCTTGCATGTATACCAAGAGTTGGTGCCTCAGGATTGACTGAAAGCCCATTCCCAGATATAACCTTCCAACAATTTAGCAATTTTGTCATGCAAAACTTTAACTCAACCATCTCATTGTCCAGTGTCCTTGTCATACTATTGAGTTTGACAGAAAATGTGCAGCTGTTAAAACTGCATAGACGCCAGCAAGTGAAGAAGTACAGAGAAGAGAGGTCCACAAATTCCAGTGCTTGGATCAGAGTCCTTGCAAGATCATTGAGAAAAAAATTGGAGGAACCAGGGGATGCATGTTTGCTAAGGGAGGATGATATGGCATTTGGAATGCAAGAGCAAGTTACAATTGCATTGGCCATGAAGCTTGATAGATTGGCCAAGCTTTTAAAACTTGATAGAAAAACAAAGCCTGTGTCCCACAAAGCCATAGAGCCTATCCATGTCATATGTCCTGATGCTGTTGTATGCCAGACACAGAAATGTAATCCACGCTCATTGGTCCTGAACACCAAGCAAAGGGATATACCATATGTCACTCTGATCAAAGGTTTCAAAGCCTATGAAAATGTTCCAGTTTTAGCAGGCTCTTGTGACACATGCAATACCATTTATTATGCAGACCATGAGAGGTCACCTACTGGCTTTCTGGACCAACCAGAAAGAACCTACCTTAACTCTGCCAAATATGTCAAAATTGGACAAAGTTTGTGGGTTGATCGATCATTTACCTCTGCTGTCCTGAGTGGTGTATACAATTTCCATGCATCTACTTCAGCCTACACTGAATTCTGGAATGATGCATTCTGTGTCTCACAAGATCAAAATTTAAATGTGGGAAAGGTCAGCAGAAGACAAATATGGCAGGCATTTGTTCAAGAATCTATTAGAATGACTGGATCCTTGTCAAATCAGAATCTGACTATTAGAGACAATCTCCCAATTGAGGAAGTGACAAAGGAAGCATACCATGTTTTGGGTGAAAATGGTATAATAAGAGCTGCAGATGGTCATTCATGTAAAGAATGCACCCAGAAGCACAGGAGATGACAAACTTTATCAGACAGTGGATCAGAAGATGAGGATGAGAATATCAGATCACCTGTGAAGATGGTAGTGGTTGATGGAATTGTGATAGGGCATACAAGATGTGCATATGGGGAATGTGCATCAGACCTTTTAAATGCACGTGGTGGAGTTTATTGTGCATTACATGAAGATCTGTATGGTAGTCAGTGCCATGTGTCTCGTTGCACAAGGCAGAAAGTAGATGGGACATTAGCATGTCAAGGACACCAGGCAAAGTGGCAAAGGTTTATCAGAAACCACCAAACAAAGCAGTTAAGTGGGTATAGGAGAGCAGTTAGGCGTGCAGATGATACCTGGCCATGGATGACCCAGCAGCCAAGAAATGAGCAGCCACATGACCAGGAAGTTGAAAACAATGATGGAGGCAAAGATCACTTCATACCCTCTAGAACTTATTGTGTGGAAACAATATGTGCTCCATGTGGAGTTGTTGTGGGTTGGGCCAAGTTTGCAATTGCTGAGTCACCTTCTAACATACTAGACTTCTTGGAGAAAGTATTCCCAACAGAAGAGTCCAGGCCAGATTATATTTGCATTGATAAGGCCTGCCAAGTACTGAGGACCAGTATTTCCAATGGTAGCTGGGACCAAACATGGAGTAAAACAAGTCGATTTATTGTGGATTCATACCACTACACAAACCACTCTGTTGATGATTATCTATGCCGAGTATGGTGCAATCCTACACCAAGGGATGGTTCTGCCCCAAATCTTGTAGTGACAGGCAGAGCAAGGGATGGGCAGTTATACAAGAAAAGTGCATTCAACACACAGGCTTGTGAACAGCTGAATGCATGGTTGGGAGGTTTTGATTCAATCCTCAGAAGGATGACTGCTGGGAACTTTCATTGGTTTTTGCACACAATGCTAACATATCATACAATCCATGTTTGCAAGAAGATAGCCAAGGTTAATAGTTCAGTATCTGACAGTAGTAGTAGTGAGAGTAATGACTTGTAGAAGCTGTTTTTGTATCATATTAGGTGGATCTGGTCCAAGCTTGTCTGATAGTAGTAGTGATAATAGTAGTGAATGTAATGAATTTGTAAAATATTAGAGTGGAATATGTGGATGGTCTGGTCCAAGCATGTCTAATAAGTAGTAGTGAGGATAATGACTTGTAGAAGCTTTATTTGTATCATATTAGAGTAGATTGTGTGGTTGGTCCAAGCTTTGTTTTCTGTGCTTCCACAATGCCTCTCTGTACTATATGGCTTGAAACTCATACATATATATCAAGCAAACATAAACAAACAATCAAAACATGGTTCATAATATTTGAAGTCTTTTTGGATTTTTTCATTGGAGTCCTATAGGAGTCCTATAGGAGTCATCGGAGTCCTATCGGAGTCTAATCAGACTGGGGGGGGAGGGTAAATTACTGGGATTTGTTGGTGAAAAGAAAATTGCATGTATTACATCAATAATCACTGGATGCTGATACAGCTTTGATTTGTCATAGTCATGGCCCTATCCATGTTGAGCAGTCATCACTACAATAATAAATGCAAATACCTTCTGGACATATATATAATTACATTTGAAGAGAAGTTCGTTCACTAATTGACTGCGTGGGTCAAGCTGGGTATTATTGTTCTTAGCATTCAAATAGTTGCTAAGAACATACAACAAACCAATGACATGATTTCCTTCAAGTATTCAGGATCCGCTAACGAGCGCTCACAAATTGTTTGATATTTAAGCTTCACGGAAGATGGGGAAAAACCCTGCATCTTATCACAGGCAGCTTGAATGGCACGTCGGTTCTGTTATGACCTTACAATTTTCTGGCGATTTTTCTGTATTTTTATCTATTTTCCTTGGGGCTCTACGACGACTTCTCTGGATATAGGCAATGACTCCCACCCTAACAGGATACTCCGAGGGCTTAGATCAGCAAGTGGCTGTACCGCGGCATATGGGGTTATAGGGGCTAAGACTCTGGGCAAGTCCGGGCGGTTCTAGATGGTAGGCCTAGGTCTTGTAGCTGCGCGTGCACAGCCTAGCAGCTGCGCAGTCTGTGCACACAGACCAGGCGTTGGGGTATATAAGGAGGGTGTCGAGTAGGTACGAGTCTCTAAGACTCTAGATAGTTTCCTCCTACCAGGTTACTAGTCTATTGTGTTTTCTTTATCTCTTTATTCTATCACTCTTTCACGAGGCTTGTGGTTGTGGTGGGATCCGTCCTAACATAATCTAGAGTCTTTCAACCACACCCTTCATCGTTGCACACAGCGCTGGGCACGCCTTGCTTGCCGTCGCTCACAGCGTTGAACGGATCGTTTCATTTTCCTTATCACTCTCGACATTGACTAGGCGACACTGCGTCACGACTGACGTAGGGACCACACTAGGCGATACAACAGACGCTAGACGAGAGTTGGGGCGCGCAGTAGTCGACCAGGCAGGGTCTTACTGGCACCAACACTAGTGTTTGCAGAATAGACAGTGGAACCGTCGAAGACAATCAGGAGGCGTGACGTGTATCAAGGCCTACAGTCTAGAGACACCAATTACGTATCGGGTCTTGTTACCTGAGCACGAGGACACTCTAGTGAACAGCCAGGCACCACCCCTCTTGGTCATTTGACGGAATTAAATCGAACATACAAGTGCGGGTGCGTTGTTGACCGCATTGTACTCTGACTACGCCAGGAAGGGTAGTCCACAACGAAAAGACAACAGTCCTTGTCATCTGACGGGGATCTTAGGCGACAAAGGCCACATGAATGGACCGAGGTGCAAGTCAGGAGTGCTTGGCTCGGTTGAAAACTATTCTTAGGAACAATGGTGCAATTGTTCAACTACGTATTACCCTACGCCCAGGCGACACTAGAGGAGATCAGTCGGATCTTCGAAGCGGACTGGGCAGCAGCGCTCGAGCCGGTGCAGTTGAGGCCGGCAGCATTCATTGGTGACTCGGTCATCAGGTGCCACGATAACCACATCCGGCTATGGCGCAAACATTTGAAAGCAGTGGCGGCTCGCCAATGACAAAGGATCGTTAATGAGCTCAAACTCAAGGAAGCGGAGCAGATCCGCGAACAGGAAGAGGCTTGGCAAGCCCTTCTGGAGCAACGGCGCTTGGATAAAGCATTACTCCGAGCACGCAGAGATAAGGGGACCCTGGTGGGTCTCATCGAAAAAGCATATGGAGGACGGCCCGACAATGCGGTCGTCAAAGCGATACTGGCAGTTCCATACAACCGGTATCTCCTCGTGGTGGAAGATGCGGCGAAGGCACTCGAAAAATACCACATCGATGTGGCCGCAATAGATTATGAAGCAGGGGCACGGATGCTGTATTTCAACGAGGGAATGCAGATGTCACATCAAGACTGGAATGCCTTGATGCACGCTCTCAATGGGAATATCAAAGGCACCTTCTTAGGGAAAGCACAAAGAAGAGAGGAGGCCGAACAGCGTCGTCAGGGACTTCGCTATGATCCATACATGCGCACGCGCACGTCCAGGAAGGCAGGAGCAGGAACGCCGACTCCATCTCTGGCAAATGGGATGACATACGTCAATGATGTATTCCATGAGCTGGGAGAAGTCGAGTTAGGAAAACTATTGGAGGAATGCGGTGGTGACGAGACCCTCAGGGACCATGCCAAGAGATTAAACGCATGGAGGGAGAACGTGCCATGTGGACGGGTGGTGATGCCTGGACCAGCCGCGAAAGGAAAGGGGAAGAAGTACCCTTGGCGCGAGGATGGGCTGTGCTACATGGTACTATTCAAACAGGAATACCATGACAAGTACTGTTGGCCGCGCTGGCCACGCGTTATGGATATTCTTAGCTGGGACCCTGAACTCAGGGACTTGTTGGCTCGGTTCGCGTTACAGGACAATAGGGATCCCAGGAAGTTCCATGTGATTGAGGAATCGGCTATCAGGGAGTTCGACGATGAGATCTACACATGGGAAGAGCTAATACGGTTAGAGCGGCTCCCAGATCATCGGCTTCAGGCGGAGTTCGGAGGTCATGGGAAGTCCAAACTTAAGCGATCACCAGCTCCCACGATCTCCTCGTTCATCCAAGGGCCGTCAAAAAACCCTTCCCTGGTCACGGTTACTAAACTAACCTATGCGCAAACTCTGGAACAGGTGGTTGGTCCTAGTAAGGCAAAAACGAGGACACAAGGGGCTGACTTGACGTGGTGGGGAGGACCAGTACAACGTGTGGAAGATTGGGTAACAATGGATCCCACGATGCCCAACAAAAGGGAACGAGATCACAGACGCATGGAAATAGATCAGTGGAGAAGGACTGTCGGAAGGGAGGTAGACGTACCTTACCCGTATCCTAGACCAGCTAGTGTCATAGGAACGGTTAATCCATCGATGCCCGGTTACTGCTATTTGCACTTGATCTGACAGCAGTATTGGTCTGAGTACGACTGGCCACAATACCCACAGGTCCAAGAAATGATGCAATGGGATTCAGAACTTCAGAATACGGAAGTTCGCATTATTCTAAGATCTACATATGGGCGTCAGAACTGCCTTCATATCATTGCTACTCCATGGGGAGAAACCGGATGGGATCGAATGGCGATCTTAGTAACCCAAAGAAGGGGATACATGTGCGTGGGAGCGTTTCAATACACAGCAAATATGGTCACCCGCTTGTTGCATGGTATCTGGGGGTGGAACAACCTGCAAAACAGTCCAGATATCCCTCCGCCAGCTGCGAATGCAGATCAGGCCGCTTTACATGCACACGAAAATGCGGTTATTTTGCAAAACGAGCAGCGACTGGATGCAGCATCAGCCATCGGTGGAGCGATTGCGGATTTAATCAATGAGTACAATCGCGCAAACCCACGGCCTGAACCGCAACCTCTCACGAAGGCCGAGATGCCAGACCATTATGAAGGAGATCCCCGAATGGTGGATGGGTGGCTGAGACAGATGGAAATCTATTTCCGTCTGGCAAGAGAAACACGTGCAGATCGGAAAATTTTGCTGTGCCTATACCGGATTAGGAAAGGAAAAGACAACCGAGCGGGAGACTGGGCGGGAGTGCAGCTAAAGCAGGCATTAGAGGCGGACCAAGAATATCAGGACAAAATGGATAACGCATCACCATTGTGGACACCCTGTCTCACATGGGAAGAGCTGAATACTGGGCGATACAATCATCTAACGGAACCGCCCACCCTATTACGATGACCCTTGAGAAATCAGTATCCCTTTACGATGTGGACAGGGTTCAAGGAGGAAATGCATCATTTCTTCATGTCAACAGAAACTAGGGAAAAGGCAACTGATGCAATCCTGGTACTTAAACAAGGAACCCAACCTGTCGAAGATTACATCATTAAGTTCAATGCTCTAAAGCCGTTGGTTAATTGGGATGATCGGGCGTTATTGGCGCACTTTTTGGGACACATCCACCCTGCACTAGGATGAGATCTAATTCAATATGGAAATTTGCCGGAAGATGCAACCCTTGATCAAACGCAGAAGAGGGCAATTGAATTGGCGCGCACATATTGAAAGGCCAATGAAGCGTATGGAACAGGGCGGAGTAGTGAGGGATATAAGGAGAAACCCGTTGCCAAGGACTCTAAACCTAACCAGTTCCAGTACAGCGCACCTTCGGGATCCAAATCAACGCGCAACCCGAATGCCATGGATGTTGACAAAACAAAGCGGGCAAAAGGCGCTTGTTTTAATTGTGGCAACACCGGGCATTGGGCTAAGGACTGTCCAGAGCCAAAGAGGGCCAAGGCGCAAGAAAAGGGCAAGGGACGGATTAGGGAATTGAAGGTCGAAGATCTCACAGAGGAGATGTGGAAGGAATACGGGAAGGAGAAGGGTTTTGGCGAGGGTCAATAGGCGAGCGCTCAGCGCTATTGACAAAAAAGGACTCAGTTGTACACAAAGATTCGTGTATTAATATTCCGGAGTTATTATATGAATGTTCATCCCTTGTTCATCGTATTCGGAATCTGAGTGTGAGCGCAAAACCCCGAATAAAGACTTGGACTCCGGCGTGGGTCTTAAGATGCATATGGCAACAGGACAACGAGACTGCAGTGCGGTGTTTGAAAGAATGGGTCCATAATAAACGAGTTCAGCAGGTGGATAAGACACTTGTTGCAGACTTGAATAAATTGTCGGAAGAAGACGCGTTATGGAATCTAGTACAACTGCGGGGACAGTTGGTGAAAGCTTCAGGGAAGCAGGAAATGAACTTGAAGGGCACAATTACTACCATGGACATGGGTCGTACGATTAATGTTACAGCATTAGTGGATTCTGGTTGTACAGGGTCTTGTATCAATGACGAGTTTGTAGAACGTAACAAGCTCAATAAAAGAAAGATGCTTCGACCAATGGCAGTATACAATGCAGACGGCACGTGCAACGTCATGGGGAGTCTGGAATATATGGTGCAATTTAAGTTGCGTATCGGCGATCATGAAGAAGTGGTCGAGTGCGGAGTGGCCAGACTGGGAAAGACGAATCTGTTCTTGGGACACGATTGGCTCCAGCATCATAACCCAGTAATGGATTGGAAAAAGCAAGAAGTTCGTTTTAGTCAGTGTCCTGGAACTTGTTGGGACCGTTCGGAAGTATCGGAACCAGAAGGGGAAGTCGATCCTATGCAGCCTCTAGAATCAGGGGAGCGATTATTAGCAGTGCATATTGGAGATCCGGAGTTGCATATTTGATCAGTGGCAATGGACATTGCGGCGAGGGAAGCCGGTGTGGCCGCCAAGCGCACTTTGGAAGAGGTGGTCCCTAAGCACTATTTGGGACATCGAAAGGTCTTTGAAAAGGAAACCTTTGATGAACTACCACCAAGGCGTCCCTGGGATCATGCCATTGAGTTAATACCGGGATCTAAGGCTGTGGATTGCAAGATTTATCCCCTCAACTGCAAGGAACAAGCTCAGTTGGACGAGTTTCTCAAGGAAAACCTGGAGTCGGGACGAATTCAACCTAGCAAATCCCCCATGGCATCTCCCTTCTTCTTTGTCAAGAAAAAAGATGGGAAATTATGACCTGTGCAGGACTACCAGCAGTTAAACGAGATGACGATCAAGAACCGATACCCGCTCCCTCTTATTGGTGAATTGGTGGATAAGTTGTCCAAGGCGCGGATATTCTCCAAGATGGATATTCAATGGGGGTACAACAATGTTCGGATCAAGGAAGGGGATGAGTGGAAGGCTGCCTTCCGTACCAACAGGGGGTTGTTCGAACCCTTAGTCATGTTCTTTGGCCTCACAAATTCACTGGCCACGTTCCAGACTATGATGAACGATATCTTCCGAGTCGAAATCGCTGAGGGATGGGTGGTCATCTACATGGATGATATATTGGTCTTTTCAGATAATCAGCAGGACCATATTCGTCATGTCAACCGCATCTTGGCAAAGCTGGAGGAACACAAGTTGTCGTTAAAGCTGGAGAAATGTTGGTTCGACCAACCACAAATTGATTTCCTGGGACTGGTTATTAGTCAGGATTCGATTAAAATGGAGCAGGGAAAGGTTAGAGCGTTGGCTGACTGGCCCATTCCAACATCCAAAAGGGAGCTCCAGCAATTTTTGGGCTTTATTAATTTTTATCGCTGATTTGTGGAGGGTTTTGCGCGTGTGGCGAAACCGTTGACCTGTTTAACTGGCAAGGTGGACTGGTTGTGGACAGAACTGGAGACAACCACCTTTCAGGGACTGAAAGATCTTGTGGCGAGGGAGGTGACTTTGAAAATTCCAGATGATGAGGGTCAATTTCGGGTAGAAGTGGATGCTTCTGATTTTGCGATTGGAGGTATTTTGTCACAACAAGGGAAGGATGGTTTGTGGCAACCGGTGGCTTTCATTTCAAAGTCGCTCAATGACGCAGAAAGAAATTATGAGATCTATGATAAGGAAATGTTGGCGGTTATGCACGCCTTCTATGAGTGGTCTCATTACCTTAAAGGCGCTAAGGAGATAGTGGAGGTTTTAACAGACCATCAAAACCTCACGTATTTCCGGAAACCACAAAATCTAAACAGGCGACAAGCGCGTTGGGTAACGGACTTGCAGGAATACAACTTCGTTATCAAACATCGGTCAGGGAAGTCTAACTCCAAGGCTGATCTACTGTCACGACGAGCAGGACATGAGCGAGGTCAAAATGACAATGAAGGCGTCATCCTGTTAAAGGAACATTTATTTGTCAGGATTTTCGACAATGACAGGGCACTGGAAGAAATTGTAGATCGCATCAGAAAGGTCCCCAAGCGTCAGTGGGAAAGGCAGGTCTTAAAAGGTGTGGAAGAAGGCGATGGAGATTTCAGGGTGGATAGAGGATTAGTAGAATGGAAGGGCCGAGTATATGTACCCGCTGTCAAACAAATCCGAGGGGAGATCATCCAAATTCACCATTCATGGGGACATTCAGGGATCGCCAAAACAGTGGAGCAGCTAACCCGGGATTATTGGTGGCCGAACATGCGTCGAGATGTCGAAGAATACATTGCTGGTTGTGAAACTTGTCAGCGTGCCAAACCAGATCGACAACCAAGGGCCGTGCCATTAGTGCCAAACGAAGTACCACAGGAACCATGGGAGGTCATATCAGTGGACTTAATGGGGCCGCTTCCAGAATCTAAGGGCAACGACATGATAATGGTAGTAGTGGATCGCTTCACTAAGAAAGCTTATTTCCTACCGACTACGTCATCCATTACATCACAAGGGGTAGCCGTTCTAATGAGGAATAATGTGTTCAGGGACCATGGATTGCCGCGCAAGGTCATCAGTGATCGAGGGCCTCAGTTCGCATCAAAATTCATGGACGATCTATATGGCATATTGGGGATCAAACCTAATCGATCCACTGCCTATCATCCGCAAACTGATGGACAAACAGAGCGCATCAATCAGGAGGTCAAGGAGTTCCTGACGATGTTTGTCAATCATAGGCAGGACAACTGGAGCAATTGGCTGTCGGTAGCGCAATTTTGCCATAATGATCGGGTACACACCTCTACAGGGTTTTCGCCATTTTTCATGAATTATGGACGTCATCCGCACAAGGGTCTTAGTCCCACATATAAGCCGAAAGTGGTGGCGGTCGAAATGTTGGTGGACGAGCTAAAGGACGTTCACTCACAAGCACGAGCAGCACTGGAAAAAACGGCCACTATGATGAAGACACGGTATGACGCGGGCAAGTCACAGGCTCGACAATACAAACCTGGTGACAAGGTTTACTTGAGCACAGAAAATTTACCGGTCATTCGCGCGACAAAGAAACTAGACGGCAAGTTTGTAGGTCCCTTAGAAGTGGTTAAGAAGGTTGGCGAGTCGGCGTATCAATTGAAGGTCCCAGCTTCGTGGAAGGTCTATAACGTGTTCAACGAGGTTCTTCTGAAACCGTATAGAGAACCAGGGTTCCCTAACCAAAAAGAGAAAATTGTGCAAAGACAAGAGGCGCAGATGGTTGAGGAGTCCTCTGATGACGAATACGAAGTTGAGGAAGTCATGGACAGTCAGGTGAGCGGGCGCGGAGGGGGACGACTAGAGTACCTGGTCAAATGGAAAAACTACCCAGTAGAGGATTCCACTTGGGAACCTGCGGAGAATCTCGAGAATGCTAAGAAAGAGGTTCAGAAATTCCATAAAGCTAATCCTGCTGCACCACGACGTCTTGTTAACACACGGGACTTGCACTACCGCAAATGGCAGAATCATACGGAAACACAGGTGCCCAAGCAGTTATTTGGATGGGAAGACGGAAAATTCGAGCGGGAGTACCTCGAAAAGCTGAAGCGGAACTGGCAGCACTGGAAAGGGGACAGGAAGGGTATATACGCGGAAAAGGACACGGAAGGGGCGTTCTCAAGAGACCTTGAGCGTGGCAGGCCGGTTAAACCTGCGCTTCATTCCCCTACGGCACAACCCATAGCGTCGACTTCCCGGGACGTGAAGTCTTGAGGAGAGGGCTATGTTACGACCTTACGATTTTCTGGCGATTTTTCTGTATTTTTATCTATTTTCCTTGGGGCTCTACGACGACTTCTCTGGATATAGGCAACGACTCCCACCCCTAACGGGATACTCCGAGGGCTTAGATCAGCAAGTGGCTGTACCGTGGCATATGGGGTTATAGGGGCTAAGACTCTGGGCGAGTCTGGGCGGTTCTAGATGGTAGGCCTAGGTCTTGTAGCTGCGCATGCACAGCCTAGCAGCTGCGCAGTCTGTGCGCACAGACCAGGCGTTGGGGTATATAAGGAGGGTGTCGAGTAGGTACGAGTCTCTAAGACTCTAGATAGTTTCCTCCTACCAGGTTACTAGTCTATTGTGTTTTCTTTATCTCTTTATTCTATCACTCTTTCACAAGGCTTGTGGTTGTGGTGGGATCCGTCCTAACAGGTTCCATCCATTGCACACGATGAGACCTAAAAATGCATCTTCAAAAATAAAGCGCTCCTCAACTATTGCCATCACCTGGCAAATTACGAACTGCATCTGTATTACTTGGTCCATCAACTTCAAACCCTTAGGTCCAAAGACTAGATCTGTCCATGCTGGCCATACTGGTTCAGTCGCACACGTGATATCACTTTCAGTTCCAGTTGAAGCAAAAAGATCCTATGAGTATGGCTTGGATGTGCTGTGAATTTGTAGTATATGATGCATACCCAAGATAGGAAACTGATATCATGTTGTGGTAACACTTGCTTTCCTAGCAGTCACCTTGCTCAGTGGATGCTGAGCATGTTGGCCAAACACTTACTCTTCCGTTGATGAATGCCTTTAGCCAATTGATTGGTGGGAGTTTTGTATCCATCAGCGTTGCTTTTGATTACAATGCTTGGCAGCAATTTATGCCCTTTGTCTGACCATACAGCTCGCTACATAGTGTTAGTAGCCATGTCACCATAGACATAGATTTCTTACCTCCTTGACGAGAGCCCGATTGAGAGCTTGGGTCTCGCTGATGTCTAAGCTGCTTGCATCCGATAGTCGCTCGTTGGATCCAGAATCACTGCCTGTGACATCTGGGCTAACAGTACTGACACCTCCATCAGAATGGGGTTCATCTATAGGCAGTGTTGTTAAGTGGTAGAAACAGCATCAAAATAAAAAAACCGTTACCAGCAGGCTCAGCCACTGTGACTCGTTTCTTCTGAACTTGTCGCTTGCTGGATGCTGAAGGTGCTGGAATACTTACATTTGGATTGAGATTCTCTTTCTCATCATCGTTGTCACTGGCTGAGAGTGAGTCAGAATGGGCAGGGAGGAAAACAATAGTGTGAGAAGCGAACCGTGGTTGGGCAGATTTGGTTTCTCTACATAGTCAAATTATTTGTTTGTTCTTGTTGAGATCATAAACAAACCTACTCAGCCTGTGCTTCTTGCAACTTTGCACTGCCTCCAGCGGAGGCGACCCAGCTGCCAACTGCTTGCGTGCTGCTGCACTCCCATCCACCCTTATCCAAACTACAGAAAAGGTCAGATTTCGATAATTTCTTTTGCAATAATTTCTTACACTGATTCTGCAGAGCGATGGCCTTTGCTTGACGTGGACCTTACCAAAACATCTTTAGATGAGTGTTTGTAATGTTATTCAAGACAAGTGCTAACCTAATGGTACATCCTGTTCTTCTAGAGAGTCGTTTTCTGCCTGTTCAGGGGCACGGTGAGACGCTGCACCAAAGATAGTTGCATAAATGTAAGAGTTTAGCACATGCAACAGAAATCACAAAAACCAACGCTTTACAACTCCAGACGTGTCTTGCTTGTCAGCGTTAGGATGGGCTGATGGCCCAGGCACATCTGCTGCAACTTTGCGAGGCTTGATCTTTCCACGAGGCATAGCACAACGTTCGTGAAATACTGTTGAGTTGATGAAAAAAAATATAAGGGCGAGGTTTTTCATCAACAGGTTAATGTTTTTAAAAGGTATTCCAAGCACCTGAAGTTTGGTAGCTCTCGGCGGGGAACCCTGTGACCTGTAAGCTCCGTACCCATGTGAAACAAACCCTACTCATCAATTAACCTCTTTGGGCAGCCTCAAAGGAATTTGGAGTCGTCAGTGCACCCTGAATATTTGAGCAATTTTACCTTTTTTAAAAGTTTTTGCATTCTTATAGGTTGCACTTGCAACGGAATCACCCCAATGACGCCAAACTCCGATGACGTGGAGTGCGGTGTTTACTCCCATTTCCTAAACGGGTTGTCATTCGGCAGGGCTCTATTCAATGGCCAGCTTAATCTGATTTGCCAACATGCAGCCAATTTGTCAGTTTCCCTGATGCCTTATTCACCCCTGCATACTAATGTCATACTCTGGCAGACTTACGCATCTGATGATAATGCTGTGCTTATTCTCAATGCCAATGCACAGCCCATTGGTGAGTAAACCCTTACGCTTACTCACCACCACATACTCATGCTTGCAGTCAAACACATTCAATAATGCGCCACCAATCAGTCAGTCATCCTACACTCTTTCACTCACGTGCACTCATCATGATTGCGTGCTCTGCGTGCAGGCGAAGCTTCAGTGTTGTAGGATACACACAACATATCTATCAAACTTCTCAACCAGCAAGCATTCAAGCTTATGAATCCAATTTAGAACGTGATGGAATTGCTCAGGCCACCAATCACGAGTCTAGCATATTTGCAGGTGACAGATTTGAAGAATTGAATGAGGATGAATTCCAGGATGACAATGACAACAATGACAACAATGACGCAGAAGGTACATTGAATTTTCCTCACACTTACAATTAGTTTCATGGATGCCATTATACTCAGACTCTGAAGAATGCCAGGATGGCGACAATAGGCAGGATGACGACAATGATAACAACAACGATGACAACAACAACAACAACAACAACAACAACACAGAAGGTACGTCCAACTTCCCTCACACTTACAAATAGTTTCATTGATGCTATCATGCTCAGACTCTGAAGAAGAACGCGCTGACCATGGGACCATTGACATTGACCCGCAGGTGCAATTTGTTGACGCCAGTGATGATTAACAACCTCCTGACATTGACCCACAGGTACAATTTGTTGATGTTGGCAATGAGCAACCTCCTGCAAACCCAGCAGTGTATGCCACTGAAATTGAGATAGAACATTTTCCTTCAACTTCAGCAGGAGCACCCATTTTGAACACCAGCGATCAGCGAGCCTACTATGAATCATACCATATCAAGTTGGGTGTCACAGAAGGAGCTTATGCACCATTCCGTTCCAAAGTGGACTGGGAGATTGCACAGTGGGTCAAAACTCAAGGACCTTCAGCCTCTGCCATTAATGACTTATTGGCAATTGAAGGAGTGAGTTTATTTGTCCTTGGTCTATGGTCCTATGACTCATGAAATGCCAGCTGAGCAATAAGCTTGGATTGTCGTACAAAAATGTGCAGGAGCTCAATTCTATAATGGATTCCAAGCTACCACCCCGACCTCCTTTTCAGGCTCATGAGGTTGAAATTGCGGGGGAGACTGTGACGGTTCACAGCCGCAACATAATCTCATGCATAAAGGCTCTATATGGCGATGCGGCCTTTGTAGCCAATCTTATCTTCAGACCTGAATGCCATTATGAGATATCGGGTGAACGATGCTGGCGACTATATCATGATATGTACACCAGTGACTGGTGGTGGGAGATACAAGTATGATATTTGTTACTATTCGAAAAATTTTCCTGACAAAGTTAATAATACATAGAGAACATTGGATGCTTCCAAGCCAGGAGCAATGGTGATCCCATTGCTCATCAGCTCCGACCGTACTCAAATAACCCATTTTGGAAGCAAGACGGCATACCCACTCTACCTCACTATTGGAAACATCCCCAAAGATATACAACGAAAGCCATCCCGTTATGCACAGATCCTCCTTGCTTACTTGCCTACAACTTATTTGAGGCATGTCACAAACAATGCCAGCCGGCGTCGAATGATTCACAACCTATTCCATTCATGTCTGAGCCAGATTCTGGCTCCACTCCAAAGAGCATCTGTAGAAGGGATATTGATGATGGATGGGGAGTTCTCCAACGTGGTCATCCAATACTTGCGTGTTATATTGGAGATTATCCAGAACAGGTTTTGGTCACAGGGACTCGGATGAAGGATTGCCCCAAATGTAATATCTCGGCTGATATGCTGGGTAGTCTAACGGAGCCCTGCGAGTTGCGGGATCATCAAAGAATTATCAATGCGCTTGGTTTGGTAGACTCTGATCCTCAATCGTTTCGGGAGGCTTGCCATGATCTTCGCATCAAGCCAATATTTCGACCTTTTTTTGCCAACCTACCATACACGGATATATTCCAAGCCATTACACCCGACATACTCCATCAGCTCCATCAAGGTGTCCTGAAGCATCTTCTTTCATGGCTTGTCCAGGCCTATGGAGCAAGCGAGATTAATGCTCACTGTCAGCGTCTTATAGCGAACCACCACATACAAATATTTTCCAGCGGCATTACCAACTTATCCCAAGTGTCTTGAAAGGTCCGTGACCTCATGAGCTGCATCATTCTTGGTGTGATCATTGGGGCATGGATTGTGAATGACTTAGATCCATCAAGGATGGTGCGGACTGTTCGTGCTTTCCTGGACTTTCTTTACTTAGCTCGTCTACCATTACAAACAACTAAAACACTCAGTTTGCTTCGGTGGGCTCTGCACGCATTCCACAAGAACATGACCATCTTTGTCGACTTGGGAATCCGACAGAATTTTAATATACCCAAGATCCATGCATGTCGACACTATGAATCATCAATTAGACTGTTTGGCTCCGCTGACAATTACGACACTCAGTATATGGAAGGCCTACACAAGGACTTCTCAAAGAAACCAAGTCGCGCAACGAACATGAGGGATGAGCTCCCACAAATGACAGCTTGGCTAGAGCGACAGGAGCAAGTGCATCAGCACGCTGGATATATCCATTGGATGGAACAGGGTGGCATACGGGGTGCTGTTACCACACGAAGTCCCATTCCAAACCTCAAGCCGCATCGTTGTATCAAGATGTCAAAAGCGCCCACAGTTCTCTCTGTCTCGATTGAGACCCTGGAAACTGAATATGGTGCATCAAGTTTCCAAGAAACCTTTGCACAGTTTGTAGTACGATGGCGACAACCTGGAATTTGTCCAGCCCGTCTCAATTATGAAGTCCAAGGTATCGATCTCCCTTTTATCTCTGTATCCACATACCATTGCATCAAGTTCCTGCAAGCAAGTACCAACAGAGAACAGGATGCAGTAGCTGACATTATTCATGTTCAGCCTGCAAGCATTGTTCCTCACCGACGCCATGCATCACCTAAAGCAGTTAATGGCCGTTTCGACACCGTACTTGTCCACAGTGGAAAGGAGGGCAATACTGGGATTTGAGGTGAGTTCCTGAGCATCATTGCAGCCTGTCAACTAAAGACAACCCTTAGCTCATCGCGTAGCACAGATCCGAGTGGTTTTTAGCATCAGCACAGCAGCCCAGCGGCTTTTATTTCCTGCCAACAATCAACTGTTACAATTTCTTTTCTTTTCATTGACGGACTTACTTTATTATATAATCATCGTTATGCGTTTCATGGACGCTCATCTCCTTTAGCTACTTTACCTTCACATCTCCTTTCTTAGGTATTTAGCTGTACGTTTCCTTTTATATTTCTTTTGTTCTTTTACGTATATAAACCTTCTTGTAAAAGTAGCTAGACTCCAGTTCCAACTTAATCGAATTCTTCTCTCAACTTCTGAACAAAAACTCCTCGCTCTCATCTCTTTGAGCTCGTCGTTTATTTGACCTTTGTCATCGTTTGACTTAGTGTCCAGAACCTGTCCAGTAGGCTGGGAGCAGACCGAGACTCTGCTTGCCACTGTTGACTTAGAACGAATTGCGTTGAGAGCATCGATCTTAACACAAGTTGGAACTCCCAGAACCGCTCAGTGTTTCTACACTAGCCAGACACCATTGATACCAGAACCTCAAACCTCAGACCACCGAACGGCTCTGTCCGTTTCAGACGAAAGTATTATTTAGATTGACGAGAGGTTTTTCCATCGACTACTGGAACAGGGTGGTATTTCCGCTCAGGAACTAAGAAGAAGAACGAACCAGTACCAGCATCCCTCTTTGAAGGTGATTATATTGAAGGAAATGGAAAGGAAGTCCTCCCAGATAACGTTTGGATCGAGTGGATCAACGAAGATCTAGAAGAGGACTTTTATTCTCTATTTTATCCACCCACTGAAGAACCAGAATCCTCCTGGTGGAACGAATTCATCAGTCTCTCTGGAGCACCACCACAGGATAGATACGCACTTCAAGACAAAGGGATACAGCCTTGGAGAGACTTCCTAGAACAGAAACAGATCGAACAAAGTCTATTTGGAGATCCAGAATCAGGGAAGAAGAAAGATGAAACAGGAGAACCTACAGATCCAAAAGAAGAAATAGAAAAGATGGCATCCGACGTAGCAGCACCTGCCTCTAAAGGAGATATCAAACCGCAGCCTATGCGCATTTTTACAGGAAAACGAACCGAAGCGAAGGCTTTCATTGGAAGTCTTGAAGATTACTTTGTCTTAAATGACGATAATTATAAAGGCAAAGCACAGAAACAGATTCGATTTACTCTTGCCTGTCTTGGGCAGGAACTCGACGATTGGAAAGTCCTGATCAAGGATGAATTAGATGATGAGGAAGAAGGAACCCTTACTTGGACGAACTGGGCAGAATTCAAGAAGCGTTTCCTAGCCGATTGGGGAGAAGTCAATAGTGCTCTCAGAGCGCTGAACAATCTAGCCAATCTCAGAGTAGGGGGTGATGTTTCAGTCCCTGAATATATCAGAAAATTCCGTATGGAGATCGGTACTTCAGGATTGAAAGGAACAACTGCGCAGCTCCAAGCCTTTGTTAAAGGACTCCCTGAAAGTATCGCTACAAAGTTCCTTGAAGCGAATGTTTTATCCATGAAAGAAGCATATGAGAAGGCAGAACAGCTTCATGGCGCTTGGGAAATGATGCGAGCGCTTGGGCGAAAACCAGGACAAGGGAACCGCTCCAATTTTAATCGAAACACCAATAATAGGGGCGGATCAATCCGATCAGTAAATGCGATGCCCACTGGACGTTTGACAGATGAACAAAAGGAGGAATATATGAAATCTGGAAAATGTTTCAGATGTGGAAACCAGGGGCACGTTTCAAGGAATTGTCCCAAATGAAACACCACGTCAAACGCCTCCTTCAAAGCCTCCTCATCGTTTCAGAATAAGGGGATCAGATCCATCCCTGAAGATGCACCCAAGGAAAAGAAGGATGACCCAGTTGCAAGCATCAGAGCGATGAACGAGAAGGTCTTCTCAATGAACTCGAAAACGAGGGTTTTTAACCCGGAAGCGTCATACAGCGGTTGACACTTCCATAACAAATGGACATTCACAGTTAGCGCTTGATTCTGTAATAGTAAGATCGAATAATGACAAGCGCCTTTCAATTTCTGTGGAGACGTCCGATTTACCCGCTGATACTTCAGCTCTAATCGATTGTGGAGCAGAAGGGAACTTTATTGACGAAGAAGTAACCACCAAGTTATCAAAAGAAAAATTGCGAAAACCAATCAAAGTCAGAAACGCAGATGGAACGGTTAACACTAATGGAATAATCACACATCGAGTCCATATTCAATATTCGATTGGAGGAAAACGATACAGCAACTGGTTTCTAATCACTAAATTAGGAGATCAACGATTAATTTTGGGGATCCCTTGGTTAGAAGAAAACAATCCTACTATTGATTGGAGAGATAAAACGATACACCTCATCGATGAACAACGGAATGAAGGAACTATCTGGCAAATGGCATTGGACAATCAACAATGGGGAGAAGGCGATTACTGGATCAGAGTTAAAACATCAGCATCTCAAGCGTTAGAACATCAGTTGAAAAAGGATGAACCAAAAACGGAACTACCATCAGAATATGGGAAATGGCGCTCAGTCTTTGAGAAAAAGGCATCAGAACGATTCCCAACTTCCAGAACTTGGGATCACGCTATCGATTTGAAAACCGGTTTTAGTCCTAAAGTTAGCAAGATCTATCCGTTATCAATCAAAGAACAGTCGTCGCTGGACGAATGGATTGAAGAACAGCTAGCTAAAGGCTACATCAAACCGTCGAAATCTCCTCAAGCATCGCCATTCTTCTTTGTCTCAAAAAAGGAAACTGGTGCGCTTCGGCCGTGCCAAGATTATAGATATTTGAACGATTGGACAATCAAGAATGCATACCCATTACCGCTAGTATCTGACCTCCTTACAAAACTCGCTGGTGCACAATATTTCACCAAATTAGACCTCCGATGGGGATATAATAACGTCAGGATCAAGAAAGGGGACGAATGGAAAGCTGCTTTCATTACCAACAGAGGATTATACGAACCAACTGTTATGTTCTTTGGCTTATGCAATTCGCCATCTACATTCCAAACTATGATGAACGAATACTTCAGAGACATGATTAATGAAGGATGGCTCATTATCTACATGGACGACATCTTAATATGTTCTCAGAATTTGAACGAACTAGAAGAACGAACAAAAAGGGTTCTCAATCGATTAGAAGAGAACGATCTGTTCCTGAAATTAGAAAAATGTAAATTCGCTGTTCAAGAAGTTGAATTTCTGGGCATGATCATCTCACCTGGAAAAATACAAATGGATCCTATCAAACTCGCAGGAATAGCTGATTGGCCAGTACCATCAACGGTTAAACAAGTCCGATCATTCCTAGGTTTTGGAAACTTTTACAGACGTTTTATTGGGAACTTTGCAGCAATCGCAAAACCACTCACAGATCTAACCAAGAAGACGGAACCATTTGACTGGAATAATGAGCGCCAACTTGCCTTTGACACCCTAAAGCAACGGTTCGCCTCTATGCCAGTATTGTTAATGCCAAATCCTGCAAAACCGTTCATCCTTCAAACCGACGCCTCCAATAAAGCAATTGGAGCAGTACTGAAACAGGCTGATGAATCTGGAGCACTCCATCCATGTGGATTTATATCCCATGCGTTAACACCAACGGAGCAGAATTATCAAATTTACGACAGAGAACTGCTTGCAATCATCAAGGGACTTGCAGTATGGCGCCATCTATTACATGGTTCTCCTCACACGATCATCGTCCATTGTGATCACAAGAACTTGTCTTACTACCGAACTGCTCAACGCTTAACACCTCGACAAGCTCGGTGGTCATCATTGCTATCTGAATATGATCTTCGTATTGAACATATACCCGGCACAAAAATGTTCGAAGCAGATGCATTATCCAGACGACCAGATCATATGGGAAATGATGAGGAACAAACTACTGTCACGGTTTTGCCGAATGACCGATTTATTCGACTAATCAATGATGATCTTGCCAGCGAATTAAAGAAATACATGGCAAACGACGATTTTGGACGCATCCTTATTGAAGTTATCACTAAGCAAAGAGCACCACCAATTAAATCCAAACTACAAGACTGGACATACACTCATGGTATCGTTTATTACTTGGGCAGGATTTATGTGCCTGATCGAATTGAGTTGCGCACTCGATTAATTAAGGAGATACATGAAGCATTATCTTCAGGACACCCTGGACGATTGAAAACACTAGCACTTTTGAAGCGTGATTATTGGTGGCCTGGAATGTATAGACATGTCAAAGAATGGGTTGAAGGTTGCGCACTTTGCCAGCAAATGAAAGTCAATACTCACCCAAATTCACCGGCATTAATCCCTATCCCATCAAAAGCTACACGCCCATTTCAGCAGGTCACACTCGATTTCATCACTGATCTTCCTGTTTCCGAAGGCTTTGACTCCATATTGGTCACGGTGGACCATGGCCTTACGAAGGGGGTAATTTTCACTCCTTGCAACAAGACAATCGACGCTTTAGGAACAGCCGATCTCTATATTTCTGAAATCTTCAAGCGCTTTGGACTCCCAGATGTCTTAATCTCTGATAGAGGACCACAATTCTCTGCTAAAGTATTCCAAGAAATACAAAAAGCATTAGGAATTGATCACAGGATGAGCACTGCTTATCATCCTCAAACAGATGGCGAAACTGAACGTGTCAATCAAGAACTTGAGATCTATCTTCGGATGTTTTGTACCAATGAACCCCACAAATGGAAACCACTCTTGCCTATCGCTGAATTTGCACACAATAATCGTTATCATGATACAATAAAAACATCTCCATTCCAACTTATGTATGGAACAGATCCGATCGCTATCCCTACAGCAGCGCTCAAAATGACTGCTCCAGCAGCAGAAGAACGCCTCCAGATGCTTCGAAAAGCCAGAGAAGAAGCTCTAGCTGCTCATGAACTTGCTAGACAAATGGTCGCTCATAGATACAGAGACAAGTCAATCAGATTCGAAAAGGGTGACAAAGTCTGGCTTGAAAACAAGAATCTCCACATTCCGTATCAATCAAGAAAGCTAGCACCAAAACGAGAAGGACCCTTCCAGGTTGAACAAGTCATGGGGCCAGTTACCTATAGATTGAAATTACCGAAACAATGGCGCATTCACCCTGTGTTTCATGCATCGCTCCTCACTCCATATAAGGAAACCTCAATGCATGGTCCGAATTTCACTATGCCACCTCCCGATATGGTTAATGGACAAGAAGAGTTTGAGATTGAGGCTATCCTTGGACATCGAAAACGTGGAGCCAGTTATCAATACTTAGTCAAGTGGAAAGGCTATGGAGCAAATGACAATACCTGGGAACCAGAACGACATTTGGGCAATGCTGCGGATATTCTAGTAGAGTATAAAAACAGAAGAAACCTCTGAAATATTCGGCACAATGACTTATTATCGCACCAACCTCCAATTAAAACATAATATCCGCTATGTCAAAAGATTCTGCAGAACCATTGGACGATACACTCCTACTGTCAAAACCAGATACTCTGTCACGCAGATGTTTGTTCCTGCCTTTAAACATCCTTCTAAACAAACGCTCTCTACATATCAGACATTGAAATACGTCCCAATGATGTCAAAACTGCCCAAAGTATCACGATTACCTCCTCATAAACAAATTCATCCGCAAGGACATACAGAAATTCCATATAATGCCTTGCCAAAGCATCTTCCCCAATACCATCGCCTCTCTTTTGATCTAGGAGAACTGCCCACATTCCAGGAAGCCGAATCACATTATCTTCCAGCATCAGTCCATCCCTGTTTTCAATATGATAACGTTTATCACAGGGTTTGGTTACGACGAACCTTCCCTGAATTATCAGAAGCTTTACAGAGAATTATTCAATGTGGCAGAGACATCTCCGCGGAACAATGGCAATATGAACGACGAATGAATATAAGGGGAAGTGAAAATTTTAGCCGCACAAGAGCACAAATGGAAATCGCCCTTGCAACCGAGCAATATTACATTCTTCTGAACCGAGCAATACAGGACAGCATAAACGACCCAGAGATACACGTTACACGACATGAACGCCCTGACCAAATTCGTATTCCACACCCTGACAATGCAAGAATCCGATCAGAACAAGAAGAAGCGGCTAGAAACTCCCATGAGAACTTTCTCAGAACCAGGGAACCTGAGATCGAAGAGATCTTAGCTTTGGACTCTGACGATGAGATTTGGGATATTTAAACCACACTCAATGGTCTAGACCTCCCATCCTATCGATACAGCATGTCCACCATCGTCGTCATCGCCTACCTCATTGCTTTCGCCTTTGCGCTCTTGGTCACAGCCTGTGGCCATTGTTACAACCCTTCTTTCGCTGCTGCCTCCCCGTTCCTTGCCACCGCCCACGACCTCCCCATTGAGGTCTTTGTTACCACCACCACCACCATCGATGAATACCTCTTCCCGGATTGGCCCGCCTCCCCTTCCTCTACCGTTGCCCCCTTACATCAGCACCCAGACGAGCTCGCTGACTTCTTGGTCGAAGAAGAAGCACCCCTACCCGCTCCGCCAGCTCCATCTCTCGCCAGGACCCCTAACGCCACTCTCCTTCGGGCTCAGGAAGCCCTTGCCACCTTCATCGTCGACTACCAACTCTTCGCCGGACCTCTTGACGCCATGCTCAACACCGCCCTCACCACCAATCCTCACAGTGTCACGGATGAAGAGCGCGATGCAATCCTCGAGCAAACAGTCCAACTAGACTATATCACGAGGACGCTGCAATGGCGGTTTGAAACTGCTAACCACAATGTCAACACCATTGCCGAATGGTTGAAATCACGAAGAGATCATGGGTGGACGAATGGTGGAAACCACGGTTGGGGAACAGGTTAAGAAGTCGGTGACTTCTTGCATACGAAGGGGGTAATGTTACAATTTCTTTTCTTTTCATTGACGGACTTACTTTATTATATAATCATCGTTATGCGTTTCATGGACGCTCATCTCCTTTAGCTACTTTACCTTCACATCTCCTTTCTTAGGTATTTAGCTGTACGTTTCCTTTTATATTTCTTTTGTTCTTTTACGTATATAAACCTTCTTGTAAAAGTAGCTAGACTCCAGTTCCAACTTAATCGAATTCTTCTCTCAACTTCTGAACAAAAACTCCTCGCTCTCATCTCTTTGAGCTCGTCGTTTATTTGACCTTTGTCATCGTTTGACTTAGTGTCCAGAACCTGTCCAGTAGGCTGGGAGCAGACCGAGACTCTGCTTGCCACTGTTGACTTAGAACGAATTGCGTTGAGAGCATCGATCTTAACATCAACCTCCGGAACATCTTGCATATGTCGAGTGGTTCACACCTTTTGGGCATACACCAGAAACCAATAGTTGGCTATATAAAGTATCACGAGCACATTGTGGGGAAGCACGCAGTGCAAGTGTAATACCTGTAGGTAATATTACTCAAAGTATCCACCTCATCCCCTTAGTTGGCTGCACTATGCCACGTGATTGGACCAGCACAACAGTTGTTGAACGTTGCGAGTCATTTTTGGTGAACAGTTTCATGAATGTTCAGACCTATCTCATGTTCAATCAGTAAGAAAGATGTTTTACTTATTTGTATATAATCTAGATTCTTCATTGCAATCGTTTAGTGATTTTCGTAATATTGGTATAATTAAGTTATGTTTAACAACCATGAATCTGTTTAGAAATGTTAACTAATTTTAGTTCAATCTACGAATAAGGTTTTTCCCAATGAGCTGCAGACACTGCCAACTACAAATACATTTTCGTTTGGAGGAAGTGTTTCCGGTGATGTCACTAAGCCATTTACATTCGGAGGAGGGCATTCGGGACTCCGGCAGTCGGCAGTGCTCCTGTTATTGCACAAGATCAAGGAGCACAGGTGGATGAAAACTCGGCACAAGATGTTCAATCCAGTGATGTGACATTGACATCTCTTAGTTTCTCTTCTGGCCAGAATGCCATATCAGACTCGTTTGGCACTTGGACGAATAGGAATGTAATCAACTCATCGCCATTCTGACAAACCTATTAATTTTGTGCAGGCGCCATCGTTTCCCTTTAGCTGAAGAAATAAGATTCCTGATGGCATGTTGTCTGATGAACCAAACGTAAATGCGTCCAGAGGAGACGGCAAGCGAGCCCTGCTACATGCCAGGATGAACTGAATACAGGAAAAAGCATCATAATACAAACCTTAATATAGTCGTTTTTTGAATGCTAATTATGTATACGGGTGCGTGTGCCCTGGCAGTAAAGTTACCCAACCCTGTATAAACACCACGTGCAAGAAAAATACATAATGCCATCAGGGCAATAGATGAACATCCCTGTAACCTCTGGGAAACATCATCAGGGAAACGTCCCTGGTACATATGAAAGCTGATTGAATATAGGCAACTCTGTGATGTCGTATGGACATCCAGCCCACTGGATCCCAGTGATCTCCCTGCTGCAATATCATTGTAGTGTCCTTGTAATGTCACTCAGAGCATTCAACTGGTATCTATGTTATAATGCTGTCACAATAAGTTGTTGTGATGCTAACCACGCAGAAGAATTAGACATGACTGACGACGCTGTCATTGCAAAACATTATGTTATTGGCAGGCTTATGTATGGACCGCGGAAATGGACTAATTGTTGTCCATCACTGGCACCGCCCGCCACGCATGCCGGTGCATCACAGTGCATTGGCGATGCATCCCATGTGTTGCCAACGCATGTCACGCATTGCCAACAGATGGACAACGCACATGATGCATTGCCAATGGATCAACAACACGTCATCCATTCCACCCCAACAGACCCCAACCCCAGTGGCCATGGGTTGCCCACCTGGCCAATGCATCAAAGGTAACAAATTAACCATTTCCAAGGTCCATTGCCAATCTGTCACCAATGCATTGTCCACGCATTCCACGCATTGCCAATCCATCACCAACGCATTGTCCACACATTCCACGCATCGCCAATGTCCACCAGTTCAGCGGTGCACCAATTATCTTATCAATAGTACGTGACTTTGGTGCCTGGATAATGATCTATTTCAGCCCTGTGGCAGTATACAATTCAGCTTACTAGTGTGTCCAAAAATAGATCTTTAACATTCGTATGCTCATGCGAGCATCAGGTATATACACATCCTCAGTATGATAGGAGTAAGCAATTATGACACACTAAGATTAAACGTATCTGTGATATTCCAAGTTTGAAAAAATCCCCACAGTTTTTAGATATCTTCCATCTTGATATCCTCATCTCCTGCATCCCCATCTGCCATTTCAACATCTTCCATCTCATCCATTTCAATATCCTTGTCTCCCACTTCACCATCCGCCATTTCGACGTCAATGTCCACGTGCTGGCCGCAAACAAGTCCAGCGACCACGGCAACGAAGCTATCTGAGGTCAGAAAGCATGAAAAGAGTACGAAAACATTTACTGTGTGAGGATGTTATGAATTTCTGCACCGACAAACATAGGCGCATTGCAGGCAGGTAAAGCAGCGATGATAATACAGCTATTGGAAGTCAGAAAACTAGCTACTAGAAGAACATAAAGCCACTCACAGCTCGTAGTTGGCCATGGTATGTATGTGGATGGTAGCGGTTAGTGGTCAAGAGGGTTGGGCAAAACAACGATGCGCAATCAGGAAATTTGTGACTGAAGCGCGCAAATATGACCGTGCAAGTGCAAAACACAAATGCAGAACGAAAGAAGGCACGAACAACTGCATGCAATTAGGAAACTTGTGACTGAAGCACGCAAACACCACCGCGTGACACTGGCAAACGCAAGTACAAAATACAAATGCAGAACGAATGCACGCACACTTGCACAAGGCCCTTGTCGCCAATGTGATTACAAGCTATACGTACGGCGATGAGATTACAAAAAGCACAACTATCCTAATCTAGTGTGAGCAACATGGAATTCCACTGTTTATACCACTTACTACTCCTCAGTACCCTGATGAGCGTGCAACTCTTCTGCAGCAAGATCAATGAACTCCCTTGCTTAAGTGGCAATGGAACCGATGCTGGACATGGTTGATTTCATGTCAAATACTTGTAGCGAGTTCGCACTGAAACCATCGCCAGCCCAGTAGGCTGGCCGCAAATGGTCATATAGAGGTAATATTGAATTTCTGGAGAGCATAGCCAATAAATTGGGGGAGCTTTAGCTGTTGTGTGTGGGAGCCTGAGGGGGATGGTCGGGACATGTGAAGAGAAAGGTGGATAAAATGACTACACAAATGAGTGACGCCCTTGTGATCGTAAAAGGGACCTTTTTGTACCTGCTGAACAGCAGCGGCGTGCTGAATGGAAGGCTAGACAAGGCTGAGTTTGACGAGAAAGAAGAGGGGACGACTTACAATGATCTGGTATGAATGGGGATGTTTACCAGTTTCCTCCAAGTCAGGATATTGAGCGTGGCACCAGGAGGGATAATGAGCATGGTACAACCATTAGCTAAGGCTAGGGTGCAATTTTCTTTGACAGGGCAATGGAGTACCCTCTGTAATGCAAAATTGAAATGACGAGCTGCATTGTGGAACCGAAAAACTTATCCTCATCAGTGTTGTGAACGCGTGCCATTATTTGGGACCACTACAGGATTAGTTGATGGTGGTGAACGCAGTGGGACAACAGGAATGTCTTCTTGTGCAATGTAACGTTGTTCTTCTGTAGCCTACCATTTATATGTATTTCTTGATTGTATTTTGATACCGACAACGTGCTTATTTATTTTTAGATTGTATTAAGGTCCTGGTGTACAGCCACTCACAGATATAAGCTTTGGGCAATCGGCGATAAGGGCTCCACGAATAGCTGATTGGAGCCGGATCAATGACGAAATACCAACAATGGATCAGCACATACAATTGCACACCCGGAGGACAAAGTGGATTTGTCAATTGCCACTCACTGGCTTTAATTCAACAGTAAATGTTAGCTATCTACATACTGATGTTGAGCAGCTTGATTGGTACTTGCATTGACGTGCTGAAGGGGATGGCTTTTTGCAAACTACAACAAAAAAACTACACACAAAACATACGGTGCCCATTGTTTCTCCAACAAATCATCGCTTGCATCCTAACGCCCTACCTGAAATCGATTAGTGCTAGGCGGCTGGCCTCGATGATGAATTTGGCAGCTCCTGAATGACCTGGCTTTGCAACGGGATAGAGGCTGGGGCTGTTTGGCTTGCATGTCTTGAAGGTTTCCCCTATGTGGTCGCCGCTGATGATTACGACAAACTGGCCTTTCGAGGAAGGCTGAATTGGGAAGAGGAAATGGCAAGGGATGGTTATTGCCTGACCATTGGCATTGACACCAATAGCGTCCAGTCATTCACCAGACAGGACGAGCACCTTCGCCCCTTCAAACCTTCCACTCCCATATCCACTGTCTACGACAAAAGGATCAGGCATGGTGTTCTGAAAGTAGGCCCATATTCGCTTGTCAACTAAGGTTTTTTGCATGAGCCATTTTGCAGGAAGGGCTGTGATAACCAGAACGGCGTTATGCTTGGTACAGAACACGTACGGATTGAACTCACTTTGATCCTCGTATGTGATCAACTGCCCTTGTTGCAGCGGTTTGGGCAGCGATGGCGGTGGCATATGGCTCCTAGGCAGCTCCCGGGTTTGTGGTTGAAGGCAGATAGGTGGCCGGTCACCTTGTATGGCAAGCTTGCGACACCCCACATAGTAGTAGTGGAGATTTAGACCACCTGATGGCCTGTCCCATGTTGAGTATATCAATGAAGATTGAACATGATAACTCACATGTTTGACAAGTAGTTTATGTGGATGTCCACCGTTCCGGTCCCAGACATCAGTTCCACATGCATGATACAGTTTCTCAGATGTTCCCATATCCTGCCATATAGACCTTTCTTGTGGTGACAACCAGATATTACAACCTCTGTGTTCTTGAGGCTGTCGTAGCAATCATGCTCCCGACGTGGCCACCAGTTTCCTGCTGTTCTCCTTCCTGCCATGTTCGTCGACTGTATACTGGCCTGGGCATCTGGCTCTAAAAACCAGGGCAGTACTTCGAACTATAAGGGCTCAAACGTGTGGAGTGTTTGCTACAGGGATTCTGACTGACGTACGTTATCCTTGGTGTGCAGTTCAACTGCCTCAATACTCTCCAGACCCACTCGCAAGATTTTACCATACCTTCCATAGTACGACAATTTAGGGTTTATGACGAGGACTGTCTCGTTGATCTGTAGTGGGCGAGAGCTAGCCCATTGAGGACAGTCGTATGGCAACAGCTGCCAAGACTTCACATGAACCTATCTCTGACATCAGCTAAGTTAATACCATTGCTGTATTTACCGACCTGTTCCTTCGTGCAATCCAAAAATGTCACAAGGTCCCCCTCTTTGCACAGGACCAGGCATGGACCAAATTTCACAATGCCACCTCCTGATATGGTCAATGGACAAGAAGAGTTTGAGATTGAGTGTAAGGGCTCTGCGTCGTTCTTCTACGGGAGCCCTCGTATAGTTTCTTGGGATTTGTTCTTTCAGTGCGTTTCTAACTCGCACTTTATATTTTGGACATATATATATATAAATATCATCGTGAAGCGTGTGACCTTATGTCGCGCGCCTAAATAATTACTTAAGCAGTTTTACTTTTTTCTCGCAACTGCGTTACACAACTAATAAAATTGGTTCAGTGTACGACGCACCGCGAGATTTAAGTAAGAAAACCAATAAACATTACACTTTTTTACACTCCAGAAGTGGTGTAACGCAAAATCAAACCAAGACGTCGATAAAACGATGTCTTTTGGTCCACCGAGGAAACCCACACATAAACGTCAGGAAGACCTCATGAGCTCCCCATCGAAGACACGGGAGAACTCCCCGGTCATCATACCACGTTCAGTTAGTATGAGCGTGGCGGGAGACCTTAAACCTCCAGATGACAGAAACATCACTAAGAGAAGTGTCAGCACTTCTCAACCAAGGGCACGGCTGTCGCCCTCACAAAACAGCCGAAAGGTTGCAGAGGCACCTAGTGGAACCTTGCCGGCGAAATCGTCACCTAGAACGACACGGTCGCCTCCCAAAATACCATATGCTACCGCGGTAAAATCTGGTAGACCCGAGATCGATTTGAATCGATCTCCCACTGAAAGAGTAGCGCCTCGCGCACATACACATATAGACCGCCAGAAAAACCTCGCAGGTAAATCCAGGCCGTCTTCTGGTATGGAACGTACCACTCAAACCAGAGGAGCTAAGGCGGCTCCTGAACATGCAGAGGTAGTTACTACCTCCATCACTGATCAGATATACAGTGATACCTTGGTAAAATGCCTAGGTCCCGTCATGGGAAATGAAAACAAAGCGGTCAAATTCCGCAATATCAGAACTGAATCCAAATCAGAACGAGAAGTTGAAAACTCAATTTCTCCACTAGATTTTGAGTCAGAACGAGTCGATGAAGACTCAATTAGAGATGACCTGGCCAACATGACCAGATTGTCCCAACCGACCGCAATGGTCGGATTAGGTTTGGTCCAAAATTTGGCACCACGACCTAGGAACACTGACACCCTTGGGCAACTAATCCAAGGGCAAGAAAACCTCGAGAGGGTAATGGTGGGACACCACATGAACCTCAACAAGAGTATCCACCATTTAGTGGAAAAGACTGAGATGATGAATAGTCATCTCGAGCGCATCGCCATGTTCCTAGAAAGGCGACAAAACTCCCCTCGACCACTTCGAGGACAATCGGACTCGTGCGAGCAAGCGAAATTCAGACATAACCGAGATTTCGGTTACAAATCCGATGGTCAAGATTCAGCTCTTGACTACATCAGCGAGAACGAATATGCTGAGGAGACCGTCCCAGAAATGAGACAGTCTCATAATAACAGGCAGACTGAGAGTCTGCCCATTAGTGAAGCTCAACTTGAGGTTCTGATTGGACTCAAGAAGCAAGAGATGATGATTGCATCATCTGATATAATGAATAGACAAGGACATAACAAAACCTCGTCTAATTATGAAACGAGACTGACCGCTAGCGCATGAAATGCGGTCATCGCAGAAGTCAGAAATGGAATCCCTCCAGAAACTCTATTTCTTCGAATGAACCCATTTTGGGGATCTGCCCAAACCCAAGGGGCATCACTAGAGGTTTCGGAGAGACCTCGATTTTTAACAGGATCTAACTCAATTCCTGTCTATAGGACTAGTAACGAGGATTGTTCTAGTCCTGAAATAACCATACCTCCCCAAAGGACAAGGTTCAGAGAAGGGGATAGAGATGTTAGAGAGGAGAGAACTGCACCTCCTAACAACACACACGAAAGCTGGAGAGGCCCTAGACCGAGCTTCTCCATAAGCAACTTGGGCAGAGGATCACTAACCGCAAATCCTCTTACCCATTCTGACAAAACGTCAGAAAGGACAGACAAAATGGTCCAAAAGGAAATCAAGGAAGCAGAATCGGCGTACGATTCTATGGTCGAACCCATTAACCTCGGGAAACTCGGGGTTAAATTATCCCCTCCTGAGTATGAAGGAGGAGAGACTATCGATGAGTTCCTCAAATTTACGAGGGAACTTCTCAATTTTCTTAGCATCTATTCGTTGCTAAAACCTGAAGCTGATCTATTCAGAGTCAGATTCCTAGGGCAAATTCTGAAAGGGAAAGCCCTAAAGTGGTACCAACACACGATCAACTCAAACACTGATCGCAGTTGGAATTTCGAGGACTCTATGGTAGCCCTCAAAAGATACTTCGTTAGGGACGCCTCGTCACGAGACGCCGCTATAAAATTTGACCGTCTTTCTCAGAAAGGACAGTCTGTGACCGAACTTAAGAAGGACCTGGAGCGTTTAAGCCAACAAATGATCCAGAACCCTTCTGAATACGACATGGCGAGGAGATTCCTCGCCACGCCTAAGCCGGAAATATCGATCAAGGTCGTTAGACACGGCTACAACCCGGAAAATAGCAACCTCAATGCTATTTTCGAAGCGGCTAAGTTCATAGAGGAAGCACAATTCTATGAGACTTGGGAAGAGCGCGAACGCCAAAGGCGCTCTAACGCGAAGATGTCAGGAAATAAACCCCTCACATCTAAAGGTTCGTCTAAGAAACAGACGAACTTTAAGGCTCCAGAGAAAGGCGCCTTCCAAAGGCAAAATAATAACGACTCGAAACAGATCGAGTGTTTTATTTGTAATCAAAAGGGACATATAAGCTCAAATTGTCCGAAGAACAGCAGACCCAGGAAATCTGCTAACGTTGAAACTTCCAAGCATGAGGGATGCAACGAAGGTGCTGCAAATGCCGCGGATGCTGAAGGAACTTCGGAAGAGGAAGGACAATATGCTTCCGCGGAAGAAGCACATGAGATGCAGCAAGAAGGCGTCTCTGGAGATGACGGAGACAATGATGAGTTGTCCCTAGAAGACTGGTGCGCTTGCATCAGAATAGATGAATCGATAGACTCAGATGACGAGTCTAGAGACAATGGATTAGAAATTGCAGCAATGCGACTTCTAGAAGAAGATTTGGAGGAATATCCAACCTCCTCAAAAATAACTGAGACCGGCGATCAAGTCGCTTACCGACTCAGATCAACGAAGGACATGATCCAGAACCACGTCAAAGACAGTCCAAAGCGTGATTTCAAGCACTTAGGAGTAATTGAGGGATACATGCACATCAATGGACAGAAAGCGCATGTACTCCTTGACGGTGGAAGTACGCTGGATATGATTTCAGCAAATTTCGCTACCATCAATAAGTTGGATATGTTCCAACTTAAGAAACCGATCAAGTTGCAAATGGCAACTTCTGGCTCATGATCCGCTATTAATTACGGAGCGAGAGCTGAACTAAAAGTAGGCAATTTAAAACAAAATCGCTACTTTGACATAGTAAACCTGGATAGGTACCAGGTCATATTAGGAACACCGTTCCTAAAAGAACATAACGTGTTGCTGAACTACGTGGGTAGCGGCTCCTTCAAACTGGGAGACAAATGGTTCCCAGTACGTGAAGGGGAATTTTCGATTCCTCTCAACAAAGAAGGGGAAGGATCAGGCAGCACGATACTGCCTTCGAAAGGGTTCTCTAGAGAACCCATCAAACCCAAAGAGAACGTTAAGGGCAAATTTAAGCCTGATAAACGTTCTCATTGACTAGAAAACGACAACCCTCTATCTCTAGCTGGTGCACGAGTGGGAGGTACCACCTCCATTAACATGGAGGAGCGTTTAAAATTGCACCAAGAATGGATTGATAAAATCCAAGACTTATTCATTCCCGAAAAACCAGAGTTACCACCTTTAAGGGAAATAAATCATGAGATTCCATTAATAAACCTGAATCTCAAGATAAATCATAGGGCACCCAAATGCCCTGAATCGCTCAGAGATGAGCTCAAAGCAAAGGTTGATCGCTATCTAGAGGCTGGATGGTGGGAAAGGACCAGCCTTCTGTTAAACGAATTTTTCATTATTATGTTTATTTAATATTTGTACATGTTTATTTATGATACTATAGCACAACACTAGAAGTGTATATAAGACAGCTCATATCTCAATAAACGGCAGTTGCTCTTTCTTGCCTTCCAGCATGTGAGTATCTCCTCTCTATGAGAGTAAAGACCTGGAGAGGTCTCTGGTTATTGTCGTTGACAATGATACAATACTCAAAACACCTGGAGAGGTGTCTGGTCACTGTCTATGACAGTGATACAATACTCTTGTCATCATGAATCGATGACTCTATGTCTGACGGACATATGAGTTCATCGTTCAAGACAGTGACGACCACTGGGACAATTGGCATCTTAAGGATGTCCGATTGCTGCTCAACAGGTTATGGGCCCCGAAAAGCCCGTCATTGATCTACACGATGACAACACATATCTCAAGGATGTGTTCAACGACGATGAAATTTTTTTTAATATATAAAAATTTCTTTCAAAAATTACTAAAAAATGATTTTACAGTCACAGAAGTAACATTAAATCATGTCGTTGTCAAAAATCTCCACTGGAATTGATTCTATCAACACATTTGCAGGCGTTGATTACCGTATCTGGGCTGAAAGAATGAAGTCCTATCTTTTACACATCGGATCTTGGGCTATTATAAATGGATCATTCATCGAACCATCTCCTCCTGCAGAAGGGACTACTTCTGCTGCCGTTACTGCCACTACTGAATATAGAAAAGAAAAAAGGGAATGGCAAAAACTTAATGATGCTGGTCTTGGAGCGCTTAGACTCAAAGTTTCCGATTCTGTCCAATGTCACATAGCAACGGAAGACCATTTACTGACAGCCTGGAAATCACTTGCCAACATATATAAAAAATCTTCCCCAGCCTCAATCTTTGATCAATTTCAAAAAGCCGTTACTTTCCAACTCTCTGGAAAAGATCCTGTTCCTGAGATAGAAAAACTAGGCTCTTTTTTCTCACAGCTAAAAGAAGATAAAGTTGAAATCCCCGATTTCATTCAGGCTCTCACACTTGCTAAGGCACTTCCGAAAGAATGGACAGCGATATCAACCATCATGTTCCAGATGTACGGATCCGAAAAATTCACATTTGATACTATATCCGACTCTGTTAAGATCGATGCTCTCAACGCAGTTCGTTCTAAGTCAACAGTGGCAAGCAGAGTTTCGGTCTGCTCCCAGCCTACTGGACAAGTTCTGGACGCTAAGTCAAACGATGACAAAGGTCAAATTAATGACGAGCTCGAAGATGAGAGCGAGGAGTTTCGTTCAGAGGTTGAGAGAAGAATTCGATTAAGTTGGAACTGGGGTCTAGCTACTTTACAAGAGGGTTTATATATGTAAAAGAACAAGAGAAATATAAAAGGAAACGTACAGCTAAATACCTAAGAAAGGAAATATGAAGGTAAAGTAGCTAAAGGAGATGAGCATCCATGAAACGCATAACGATGATTACATAATAAAGTAAGTCCGTCGACGAAAGGGAAAGAAATTGTAACATTACCCCCTTCATATGCAAGAAGTCACCGACTTCTTAACCTGTTCCCCAACCATGGTTTCCCCCATTTGTCCATCCATGGTCCCTTCGCGACTTCAACCATTCGGCAATGGTGTTGACATCATGGTTAGCGGTTTCGAACCGCCATTGCAGCGTCCTCGTGATATAATCTAGCTGGATTGTTTGCTCAAGGATTGCGTCGCGCTCTTCATCCGTGACAGTGTGAGGATCGGTGGTGAGGGCGGTGTTTAGCATGGCATCCAGAGGTCCGGTGAAGAGTTGATAGTCGACGATGAAGGTGGCAAGGGCTTCCTGAGCCCGAAGGAGAGTGGCGTTAGGAGTCCGGATAACAGGTGGTGCTGGCGGAGCTGGTAAGGGTGCTTCTTCCTCAATAAGGAAGTCAGCGAGCTCGTCCGGATGCTGGTGAAGGTCAGCAGCGGTAGAGGAAGGGGAGGCGGGCCAATCCGGGAAAAGATATTCATCGATGGTGGTGGTGGTGGTGACGAAGACCTCAATGGGGAGGTCGTGGGCAGTGGCAAGGAAAGGGGAGGCGGCGACGAGAGACGAATCGTAACAGTGGCCACAAGCTGTGACCAAGAGGGCAAAGGCAAAGGCGACGAAGTAGGCGACGACGACGATGGCAGACATGTTGTATCGGTAGGATGAGAGGGATAAGACCATTGAGCACGGTTTAAATATCCCAAATCTCGTCGTCGGAATCCAAAGCTAGGAGCTCTTCGATCTCAGGTTCCCTGGTTCTGAGAAAATTCTCACGAGAGTGTCTGGCCGCTTCTTCTTGTTCTGATCGGGGTCTTGTGTCGTCAGGGCGTGGAATACAAATTTGTTCAGGGTGTACATGTCGTGTAACACGTATTTCTGGATTGTTCATGCTAGCCTGTATTGCTTGGTTCAGAAGATCGTAATATCGTTCGGTTGCAAGTGTTATTTCCATTTGCGCTTGTGTGCGGTTAAAATTTTCACTTCCCCTTATGTTCATTCGTCGTTCATATTGCCATTGTTCCGCGGAAATGTCTCTGCCGAGCTGGATAATCCATTGTAAAGCTTCTGATAATTCAGGGAAGGTTCGTCGTAACCAAACCCTGTGATAAACGTTGTCATATTGAAAACAAGGGTGAACTGATGCTGGAAGATAATGTGATTCGGCTTCCTGAAATGTGGGTAGTTCTCCTAGATCAAAAGAGAGGCGATGATACTGGGGAAGATACTTTGATAAAGCATTATATGGGATCTCTGTATGGCCTTGTGGATGCGTTCGTTTGTGAGGAGGTAATCGTGATACTTTAGGCGGTTTTGACATCATTGGAACGTATTTCAGTTTCTGACATATAGAAAGTGTTCGTTTGGAGGGGTGTTTGAAAGCGGGAACAAACATCTGCGTGACAGAGTATCTGGTTTTGACAGTGGGAGTGTATCGTCCAACAGTTCTGCTGAATCTTTTGACATAACGGATATTATGTTTTAACTGGAGGTTGGTGCGATAATAAGTCATTGTGTTGACTGTTTCAGAGGTTTCTTCTGTTTTTATATTCTACCAGAATATCCGCAGCATTGTCTAGATGTCGTTCTGGTTCCCAGGTATTATCATTTGCTCCATAGCCTTTCCATTTGACTAGGTATTGATAGCTGGCTCTGCGTTTCCGATGTCCAAGGATAGCCTCAATCTCAAACTCTTCTTGTCCATTAACCATATCGGGAGGTGGCATAGTGAAATTCGGACCGTGCATTGAGGTTTCCTTATATGGGGTGAGGAGCGATGCATGAAACACAGGATGAATGCGCCATTGTTTTGGTAATTTCAATTTATAAGTAACTGGTCCCATAACTTGTTCAACCTGGAAGGGTCCTTCTCGTTTTGGTGCTAGCTTTCTTGATTGATATGGAATGTGGAGATTCTTGTTTTCGAGCCAGACTTTGTCACCTTTTTCGAATCTGATTGACTTGTCTCTGTATCTATGAGCGACCATTTGTCTAGCAAGTTCATGAGCAGCTAGAGCTTCTTCTCTGGCTTTTCGAAGCATTTGAAGGCGTTCTTCTGCTGCTGGTGCAGTCATTTTGATTGCTGCTGTAGGGATAGCGATCGGATCTGATCCGTACATGAGTTGAAATGGGGATGTTTTTATTGTGTCGTGATATCGGTTATTGTGTGCAAATTCAGCAATGGGTAATAGTGGCTTCCATTTATGGGGTTCATTTGTGCAGAACATTCGAAGATAGATCTCGAGTTCTTGATTTACACGTTCAGTTTCTCCATCTGTCTGAGGATGATAGGCTGTGCTCATCCTGTGGTCGATTCCTAAAGCTTTTCGTATTTCTTGAAATACTTTAGCAGAGAATTGTGGTCCTCTATCAGAGATTAGGATGTCGGGGAGTCCAAAGCGTTTAAATATTTCAGAGATATAAAGATCTGCAGTTCCTAAAGCATCGATCGTCTTGTTGCAAGGGGTGAAAATTACCCCCTTCGTAAGGCCATGGTCCACCGTGACCAATATGGAGTCAAAGCCTTCGGAAACAGGAAGATCAGTGATGAAATCGAGTGTGACCTGCTGAAATGGGCGTGTAGCTTTTGATGGGATAGGGATTAATGCCGGTGAATTTGGGTGAGTATTGACTTTCATTTGCTGGCAAAGTGCGCAACCTTCAACCCATTCTTTGACATGTCTATACATTCCAGGCCACCAATAATCACGCTTCAAAAGTGCTAGTGTTTTCAATCGTCCAGGGTGTCCTGAAGATAATGCTTCATGTATCTCCTTAATTAATCGAGTGCGCAACTCAATTCGATCAGGCACATAAATCCTGCCCAAGTAATAAACGATACCATGAGTGTATGTCCAGTCTTGTAGTTTGGATTTAATTGGTGGTGCCCTTTGCTTAGTGATAACTTCAATAAGGATGCGTCCAAAATCGTCGTTTGCCATGTATTTCTTTAATTCGCTGGCAAGATCATCATTGATTAGTCAAATAAATCGATCATCCGGCAAAAC
Organism: Amanita fuliginea; assembly: GCA_023014435.1. NCBI lineage: Eukaryota > Fungi > Basidiomycota > Agaricomycetes > Agaricales > Amanitaceae > Amanita > Amanita fuliginea. Next base: position 2,269,603 of record JAEBUQ010000011.1, on the reverse strand, counting down.
CGTGACAGTAGTTTGTTCCTCATCATTTCCCATATGATCTGGTCGTCTGGATAATGCATCTGCTTCGAACATTTTTGTGCCGGGTATATGTTCAATACGAAGATCATATTCAGATAGCAATGATGACCACCGAGCTTGTCGAGGTGTTAAGCGTTGAGCAGTTCGGTAGTAAGACAAGTTCTTGTGATCACAATGGACGATAATTGTATGAGGAGAACCATGTAATAGATGGCGCCATACTGCAAGTCCCTTGATGATTGCAAGCAGTTCTCTGTCATAAATTTGATAATTCTGTTCCGTTGGTGTTAACGCATGGGATATAAATCCACATGGATGGAGTGCTCCAGATTCATCAGCCTGTTTCAGTACTGCTCCAATTGCTTTATTGGAGGCGTCGGTTTGAAGGATGAACGGTTTTGCAGGATTTGGCATTAACAATACTGGCATAGAGGCGAACCGTTGCTTTAGGGTGTCAAAGGCAAGTTGTCGCTCATTATTCCAGTCAAATGGTTCCGTTTTCTTGGTTAGATCTGTGAGTGGTTTTGCGATTGCTGCAAAGTTTCCAATAAAGCGTCTGTAAAAGTTTCCAAAACCTAAGAATGATCGGACTTGTTTAACCGTAGATGGTACTGGCCAATCAGCTATTCCTGCGAGTTTGATGGGATCCATTTGTATTTTTCCAGGTGAGATGATCATGCCCAGAAATTCAACTTCTTGAACAGCGAATTTACATTTTTCTAATTTCAGGAACAGATCGTTCTCTTCTAATCGATCGAGAACCCTTTTTGTTCGTTCTTCTAGTTCGTTCAAATTCTGAGAACATATTAAGATGTCGTCCATGTAGATAATGAGCCATCCTTCATTAATCATGTCTCTGAAGTATTCGTTCATCATAGTTTGGAATGTAGATGGCGAATTGCATAAGCCGAAGAACATAACAGTTGGTTCGTATAATCCTCTGTTGGTAATGAAAGCAGCTTTCCATTCGTCCCCTTTCTTGATTCTGACGTTATTATATCCCCATCGGAGGTCTAATTTGGTGAAATATTGTGCACCAGCGAGTTTTGTAAGGAGGTCGGATACTAGGGGTAATGGGTATGCATTCTTAATTGTCCAATCGTTTAAATATCTATAATCTTGGCATGGCCGAAGCGCACCACTTTCCTTCTTTGAGACAAAGAAGAATGGCGATGCTTGAGGAGATTTCGACGGTTTGATGTAGCCTTTAGCTAACTGTTCTTCAATCCATTCGTCCAGCGACGACTGTTCTTTGATTGATAACGGATAGATCTTGCTAACTTTAGGACTAAAACCGGTTTTCAAATCGATAGCGTGATCCCAAGTTCTGGAAGTTGGGAATCGTTCTGATGCCTTTTTCTCAAAGACTGAGCGCCATTTCCCATATTCTAATGGTAATTCCGTTTTTGGTTCATCCTTTTTCAACTGATGTTCTAACGCTTGAGATGCTGATGTCTTAACTCTGATCCAGTAATCGTCTTCTCCCCATTGTTGATTGTCCAATGCCATTTGCCAGATAGTTCCTCCATTCCGTTGTTCATCGATGAGGTGTATCGTTTTATCTCTCCAATCAATAGTAGGATTGTTTTCTTCTAACCAAGGGATCCCCAAAATTAATCGTTGATCTCCTAATTTAGTGATTAGAAACCAGTTGCTGTATCGTTTTCCTCCAATCGAATATTGAATATGGACTCGATGTGTGATTATTCCATTAGTGTTAACTGTTCCATCTGCGTTTCTGACTTTGATTGGTTTTCGCAATTTTTCTTTTGATAACTTGGTGGTTACTTCTTCATCAATAAAGTTCCCTTCTGCTCCACAATCGATTAGAGCCGAAGTTTCAGCAGGTAAATCGGACGTTTCCACAGAAATTGAAAGGCGCTTGTCATTATTCGATTTTACTATTACAGAATCGAGCGCTAACTGTGAATGTCCATTTGTTATGGAAGTGCCAACCGCTGTATGATGCTTCCGGGTTAAAAACCCTCGTTCTCAAGTTCATTGAGAAGACCTTCTCGTTCATCGGCTTTCATCCCAGCAAGGATCGCTCTGATGCTTGCAACTGGGTCATCTTTCTTTTCCTTGGGCGCATCTTCAGGGATAGATCTGATCCCCTTATTCTGAAATGATGAGGAGGTCCTGAAGGAGGCGTTTGACGTGGTGTTTCGTTTGGGACAATTCCTTGAAACGTGCCCCTGGTTTCCACATCTGAAACATTTTCCAGATTTCATGTATTCCTCCTTTTGCTCATCTGTCAAACGTCCAGTGGGCATAGCATTTACTGATCGGGTTAATCCGCCCCTATTATTGGTGTTTCGATTAAAATTGGAGCGGTTCCCTTGTCCTGGTTTTCTTCCAAGCGCTCGCATCATTTCCCAAGCGCCATGAAGCTGTTCTGCCTTTTCATACGCTTCTTTCATGGATAGAACGTTTGCTTCAAGTATCTTTGTAGCAATACTTTCGGGGAGTCCTTTGACAAAGGCCTGGAGCTGTGCAGTAGTTCCTTTCAATCCTGAAGTACCGATTTCCATGCGAAATTTTCTGATATATTCAGGGACTGAAACGTCGCCCCCTACTCTGAGATTGGCTAGATTGTTCAGCGCTCTGAGAGCGCTATTAACTTCACCCCAATCGGCTAAGAAACGCTTCTTGAATTCTGCCCAATTCGTCCAAGTAAGGGTTGTTTCTTCTTCATCGTCCAATTCATCCTTGATCAGGACTTTCCAATCATCAAGTTCCTGCCCAAGACAGGCAAGAGTAAATCGAATCTGCTTCTGTGCTTTGTTTTTATAGTTATCATCATTCAAAACAAAGTAATCTTCAAGACTTCCAATGAAAGCCTTCGCTTCAGTTCGTTTTCCTGTAAAAACGCGCATAGGCTGTGGTTTGATATCTCCTTTAGAGGCAGGTGCTGCTACGTCGGATGCCATCTTTTCTGTTTCTTCTTTCGGATCTGTAGGTTCTCCTGTTTCGTCTTTCTTCTTCCCTGATTCTGGATCTCCAAATAGACTTTGTTCGATCTGTTTCTGTTCTAGAAAGTCTCTCCAAGGCTGTATCCCTTTGTCTTGGAGTGCGTATCTGTCCTGTGGTGGTGCTCCAGAGAGACTGAGGAATTCGTTCCACCAGGAGGATTCTGGTTCTTCAGTGGGTGGATAAAATAGAGAGTAAAAGTCCTCTTCTAGATCTTCGTTGATCCACTCAATCCAAACGTTATCTGGGAGGACTTCCTTTCTGTCTCCTTCAATATAATCACCTTCAAAGAGGGATGCTGGTACTGGTTCGTTTTTCTTCTTAGTTCCTGAGCGGAAAAACCACCCTGTTCCTGTAGTCGACGGAAAAACCTCTCGTCGATCTAGATAATATTTTCGTCTGAAACGGACAGAGCCGTTCAGTGGTCTGAGGTTCGAGGTTCTGGTATCAATGGTGTCTGGCTAGTGTAGAAACACTGAGCGGTTCTGTGAGTTCCAACTTGTGTTAAGATCGATGCTCTCAACGCAGTTCGTTCTAAGTCAACAGTGGCAAGCAGAGTTTCGGTCTGCTCCCAGCCTACTGGACAAGTTCTGGACGCTAAGTCAAACGATGACAAAGGTCAAATTAACGACGAGCTCGAAGATGAGAGCGAGGAGTTTCGTTCAGAGGTTGAGAGAAGAATTCGATTAAGTTGGAACTGGGGTCTAGCTACTTTACAAGAGGGTTTATATATGTAAAAGAACAAGAGAAATATAAAAGGAAACGTACAGCTAAATACCTAAGAAAGGAAATATGAAGGTAAAGTAGCTAAAGGAGATGAGCGTCCATGAAATGCATAACAATGATTACATAATAAAGTAAGTCCGTCGACGAAAGGGAAAGAAATTGTAACAGACTCAATCATTTCTGAATATTGTCGACGATACGCTATGAACCAACATCATGGTTCAAAAGACAAAGCAAATAAGATTAGCGGAGTCAAACGTAAGGAAAAAGATGTGTCATGGAATAATCAGGAAAAAGATGGAGATAATCAGCAACAACAGAATGCTGATGAACCTAAGGAGCAAAGACCTCGTTCCCGTAAAGGTTTTAGAGGCAAGGGAAAGAAATGCGCCCAAGAAACAGATGTTATTCCTGACTCTGATCGGGAATCAAATGATGCTGTTGAGATCGTATCTCCAGTGTTATCTATTGCAGCACGCAATATACAATTGAGGATGTTCCCATCCGCTGCCCGATATACAGGGCAATCACAGTCTCGTAACGGCATCTGGAAAAGGTCTAATGAAACTAGATCTTTAGCTGAACGGATCGGTGCTATACCAACAACAGAGACGTTGAAAATTTTAGACACCGTTACAAAAGATGAAATATCTTTTAGCCCCCCTCCTAAAAAATCCAAAATAGACAATCAAATTGTTTCCATGGATTTAGTTACCACAGAAGTTTTACATATTGGTAACGAGGGCGAAAAAGATTATGACATCTCAAATGATCCGTTTGATGATCCTCTTTTTGATGAAGACGATACCGTTAGTCTCGGAGACGAGTTGAGTCATTCAATTATTACGAGAAAATCTACTAAAGGCTATAAACAGCGACATGGTAGTTTAAATACATATAAAGAATATATGCATTTTTTTTCTCATTGTAATAACTGTGTGAAATGTAAGAATAACAACACATCTTGGATCTTAGATTCAGGAGCGTCTCTACACTTTACACATGAAAGAAATGATTTCTTATATTATCGGTGTTAAGATCGATGCTCCCAACGTAGTTCGTTCTAAGTCAACAGTGGCAAGCAGAGTCTCGGTCCGCTCCCAGCCCACTGGACCGATTCTGGACGCTAAGTCAAACGATGACGAAGGTCTTTTAGGTCGACAACGAGCTCAAAGAAAAGAGAGCGAGGAGTTCGAGTCAAATTGAGAGTATGATTTGATTAAGTTGGAACTAAGGAGTAGAAGCATACATGAGAGCCTTTATATACTAAAAGAACAAGGAAAACGTAAAAGGAAATGTATAGCTAACTACCTTAGAAAGGAAAAGTGAAAGGTAAAGCTAAAAGGAAATAAGCGTCCAGGAAACGCATAGCTATGATTAAGTAATAATTGGTCCGCTAATTGTAACATTACCCCCTTTGTATGCAAGAAGTCACCGACTTCTTAACCCGTTCCCCAGCCGTGATTCCCACCGTTCGTCCAGCCGTGATCACGCCTCGATTTCAACCATTCGGCAATGGTGTTGATGTCGTGGTTAGCGGTTTCAAACCGCCATTGTAACGTCCTTGTGATGTAATCCAGTTGGATCGTCTGCTCTAGGATAGCGTCACGTTCTTCGTCCGTGATAGTATGGGGATCGGTGGTGATGACGACGTTGAGCATGGCATCGATAGGGCTGGCGAATTGTTGATAGTCGACAATCATTGTTGCGAGGGCTTCTTGGGCTCTAAGAAGAGTGGCGTTGGGGATTCGAGCGAGGGGTGGTGCCGGAGGGACGGGAAGAGGGATTTCTTCCTCAAAGATCGGTTCGAGGACTTCGTCGAGCTCGGCCGGATGTTGGTGTAAGTCGGCAATGGTGGAAGTGGGAGAGACTGGCCAGTCTGGGAAGAGGTATTCGTCGATAGTGGTGGTGGTGGTAACAAAGATCTCAATAGGGAGATTGTGGGTGGTGGCAAGAAACGGGGAGGCGCGGGCAAAGGATGGGTCGTAGCAGTGGCCACAGGCTGTGACCAAAAGCGCGAATGCGAAAGCGACAAGGTAGGCGACGATGACGATGGCGGACATGTTGTATCAATAGAATGAGGAGGATGAATCCAACAGGCGTGGTTTAAATATCCCAAATCTCATCGTCGGAGTCCAAAGCTAAGATCTCTTCGATCTCAGGTTCTCTAGTTCTGAGAAAGTTCTCATGGGAGTTCCTAGTCGCTTCTTCTTGTTCTGATCGGGTTCTTGCATTGTCAGGATGTGGAATATGAATTTGATCAGGGCGTTCATGCCGTGTGACATGTATCTCTGGATTGTTCATGCTATCCTGTATCGCTTGGTTCAGAATAACGTAATATTGCTCGGTTGCCAGTGCTATTTCCATTTGCGCTTGTGTGCGGTTAAAATTTTCACTTCCTCTTATATTCATTCGCCGTTCATATTGCCATTGTTCCGCGGAGATGTCTCGACCTAACTGAATAATTCGTTGTAAAGCTTCTGATAGTTCAGGGAAGGTTCGTCGTAACCAAACCCTGTGATAAACGTTATCATATAGAAAACAAGGGTGAACCGACGCTGGGAGATAATGCGATTCAGCCTCCTGAAATGTGGGTAGTTCTCCTAGATCAAAAGAGAGGCGATGATACTGGGGAAGATATTTTGGTAAAGCATTATATGGGATTTCTGTGTGTCCTTGCGGATGTGTTCGTTTGTGAGGAGGTAATCGTGATACTTTAGGTGGTTTTGACATCATTGGGACGTATTTCAGTTTTTGATATGTAGAGAGCGTTCGTTTGGAAGGATGTTTAAAGGCTGGAACGAACATCGTTGTGACGGAGTATCTGGTTTTGACAGTAGGAGTGTATCGTCCAACAGTTCTGCAGAATTTTTTGACATAGCGAATGTTATGTTTCAGTTGTAGGTTGGTGCGATAGTAAGTCATTACTTTAATCATTTCAGAGGTTTCGTCTGCTCTTATACTCAACCAGGATATCCGCAGCATTGCCTAGATGTCGTTCCGGTTCCCAAGTGTTATCATTTGCTCCATAGCCTTTCCATTTGACTAGGTATTGATAACCGGCTCCGTGTTTCCGGTGTCCAAGGATAGCTTCAATCTCAAACTCTTCTTGTCCGTTAACCATATCGGGAGGTGGCATAGTGGAATTCGGGCCGTGCATTGAGGTTTCTTTATATGGAGTGAGGAGCGAAGCATGAAACACAGGATGAATGTGCCATTGTTTCGGTAATTTCAATTTGTAAGTAACTGGTCCCATGACTTGTTCAACCTGGAAGGGTCCTTCCCGTTTTGGTGCTAGCTTTCTTGATTGATATGGAATGTGGAGATTCTTGTTTTCGAGCCAGACTTTGTCACCTTTTTCGAATCTGATTGACTTGTCTCTGTATCTATGAGTGACCATTTGTCTAGCTAGTTCGTGAGCGGCTAGGGCTTCTTCTCTAGCTTTTCGGAGCATCAGAAGGCGTTCTTCTGCTGCTGGTGCGGTCATCTTGATTGCTGCTGTAGGGATAGCGATTGGATCTGATCCATACATAAGTTGAAATGGTGATGTCTTTATTGTGTCGTGATATCGATTATTATGTGCAAATTCAGCGATAGGTAGTAGTGGTTTCCATTTATGAGGTTCATTTGCGCAGAACATTCGAAGATAAATTTCGAGTTCTTGATTTACACGTTCAGTTTCTCCATCTGTCTGAGGATGGTAGGCTGTGCTCATTCTATGGTCAATTCCTAGAGCTTTTCGTATCTCTTGAAATACTTTGGCGGAGAATTGCGGTCCTCTATCCGAGATTAAGATGTCAGGGAGTCCAAAGCGTTTGAATATTTCAGAGATATAGAGGTCTGCAGTTCCTAAGGCATCGATCGTCTTATTGCAAGGAGTAAAAATTACCCCCTTTGTAAGGCCATGGTCCACCGTGACCAGAATGGAGTCATAACCGTCAGATATAGGAAGATCGGTAATAAAATCCAGTGTGACTTGTTGAAATGGCCCAGTAGCTTTTGATGGAATAGGGATTAATGCCGGTGAATTTGGGTGGGTATTGACTTTCATCTGTTGGCAAAGTGCACAACCTTCAACCCATTCTTTGACATGTCTATACATTCCAGGCCACCAATAGTCACGCTTCAAAAGTGCTAGTGTTTTCAATCGTCCAGGGTGTCCTGAAGATAATGCTTCATGTATCTCCTTAATTAATCGAGTGCACAACTCAATTCAATCAGGCACATAGATCCTGCCCAAGTAATAAACGATACCATGAGTGTATGTCCAGTCTTGTAGTTTGGATTTAATTGGTGGTGCCCTTTGCTTAGTGATAACTTCAATAAGGATGCGTCCAAAATCGTCGTTTGCCATGTATTTCTTTAATTTGCTGGCAAGATCATCATTGATTAGTCGAATAAATCGGTCATTCGGCAAAACCGTGACAGTAGTTTGTTCCTCATCATTTCCCATATGATCTGGCCGTCTGGATAATGCATCTGCTTCGAACATTTTTGTGCCAGGTATATGTTCAATATGAAGATCATATTCAGATAGCAATGATGACCACCGAGCTTGTCGAGGTGTTAAGCGTTGAGCAGTTCGGTAGTAGGACAAGTTCTTGTGATCACAATGGACGATGATCGTGTGAGGAGAACCATGTAATAGATGGCACCATACTGCAAGTCCCTTGATGATTGCAAGCAGTTCTCTGTCATAAATTTGATAATTCTGTTCCGTTGGTGTTAACGCATGGGATATAAATCCACATGGATGGAGTGCTCCAGATTCATCAGCCTGTTTCAGTACCGCTCCAATTGCTTTATTGGAGGCATCGGTTTGAAGGATGAACGGTTTTGCAGGATTTGGCATTAACAATACTGGCATAGAGGCGAACCGTTGCTTTAGGGTGTCAAAGGCAAGTTGGCACTCATTATTCCAGTCAAATGGTTCTGTTTTCTTGGTTAGATCTGTGAGTGGTTTTGCGATTGCTGCAAAGTTTCCAATAAAACGTCTATAAAAGTTTCCAAAACCTAAGAATGATCGGACTTGTCTAACCGTTGATGGTACTGGCCAATCAGCTATTCCTGCGAGTTTGATAGGATCCATTCGTATTTTTCCGGGTGAGATGATCATGCCCAGAAATTCAACTTCTTGAACAGCGAATTTACATTTTTCTAATTTCAGGAACAGATCGTTCTCTTCTAATCGATCGAGAACCCTTTTTGTTCGTTCTTCTAGTTCGTTCAAATTCTGAGAACATATCAAGATGTCGTCCATGTAGATAATGAGCCATCCTTCATTAATCATGTCTCTGAAGTATTCGTTCATCATAGTTTGGAATGTAGATGGCGAATTGCATAAGCCGAAGAACATAACAGTTGGTTCGTATAATCCTCTGTTGGTAATGAAAGCAGCTTTCCATTTGTCCCCTTTCTTGATCCTGACGTTATTATATCCCCATCGGAGGTCTAATTTGGTGAAATATTGTGCACCAGCGAGTTTTGTAAGGAGGTCGGATACTAGGGGTAATGGGTATGCATTCTTGATTGTCCAATCGTTTAAATATCTATAATCTTGGCACGGCCGAAGCGCACCACTTTCCTTCTTTGAGACAAAGAAGAATGGCGATGCTTGAGGAGATTTCGACGGTTTGATGTAGCCTTTAGCTAGCTGTTCTTCAATCCATTCGTCCAGCGACGACTGTTCTTTGATTGATAACGGATAGATCTTGCTAACTTTAGGACTAAAACCGGTTTTCAAATCGATAGCGTGATCCCAAGTTCTGGAAGTTGGGAATCGTTCTGATGCCTTTTTCTCAAAGACTGAGCGCCATTTCCCATATTCTGATGGTAGTTCCGTTTTTGGTTCATCCTTTTTCAACTGATGTTCTAACGCTTGAGATGCTGATGTCTTAACTCTGATCCAGTAATCGTCTTCTCCCCATTGTTGATTGTCCAATGCCATTTGCCAGATAGTTCCTCCATTCCGTTGTTCATCGATGAGGTGTATCGTTTTATCTCTCCAATCAATAGTAGGATTGTTTTCTTCTAACCAAGGGATCCCCAAAATTAATCGTTGATCTCCTAATTTAGTGATTAGAAACCAGTTGCTGTATCGTTTTCCTCCAATCGAATATTGAATATGGACTCGATGTGTGATTATTCCATTAGTGTTAACCGTTCCATCTGCGTTTCTGACTTTGATTGGTTTTCGCAATTTTTCTTTTGATAACTTGGTGGTTACTTCTTCGTCAATAAAATTCCCTTCTGCTCCACAATCGATTAGAGCCGAAGTTTCAGCAGGTAAATCAGACGTCTCCACAGAAATTGAAAGGCACTTGTCATTATTCGATCTTACTATTACAGAATCAAGCGCTAACTGTGAATGTCCATTTGTTATGGAAGTGCCAACCGCTGTATGACGCTTCCAGGTTAAAAACCCTCATTCTCGAGTTCACTGAGAAGACCTTCTCGTTCATCGGCCTTCATCCCAGCAAGGATCGCTCTGATGCTTGCAACTGGGTCATCTTTCTTTTCCTTGGGCGCATCTTCAGGGATAGATCTGATCCCCTTATTCTGAAACGATGAGGAGGCCCTGAAGGAGGTGTTTGAAGTGGTATTTCGTTTGGGACAATTCCTTGAAACATGCCCCTGGTTTCCACATCTGAAACATTTTCCAGATTTCATATATTCCTCTTTTTGTTCATCTGTCAAACGTCCAGTGGGCATCGCATTTACTGATCGGATTGATCCACCCCTGTTATTGGTGCTTCGATTAAAATTAGAGCGGTTCCCTTGTCCTGGTTTTCGCCCAAGCGCTCGCATCATTTCCCAAGCGCCATGAAGCTGTTCTGCCTTTTCATATGCTTCCTTCATTGATAGAACGTTCGCTTCAAGAATTTTGGTGGCGATACTTTCGGGGAGTCCTTTAACAAATGCCTGAAGTTGTGCAGTTGTCCCTTTCAATCCTGAAGTTCCAATCTCCATGCGGAATTTTCTGATATATTCAGGGACTGAAACGTCGCCTCCTACTCTGAGATTGGCCAAATTATTTAGGGCCCTGAGTGCGCTGTTGACTTCGCCCCAATCGGCTAAAAAGCGCTTCTTGAATTCGGCCCAACTCATCCAGATAAGGGTCATTTCTTCATCGTTGTCTAATTCCTCTTTAATTAGAACCTTCCAATCGTCGAGTTCCTGTCCTAGGCAGGCAAGAGCAAATCGAATCTGTTTCTGGCCTTTGTTCTCATAGTTATCATCGTTCAACACGAAGTAGTCTTCCAAGTTTCCAATAAAAGCCTTTGCTTCGGTTCGTTTTCCTGTAAAAATGCGCATGGGCTGCGGCTTAATATCTCCTTTAGAGGCAGGTGTTGCTGCGTCAGATGCCATCTTTTCTGTTTCTTCTTTTGGGTCTGTAGGTTCTCCTGTTTCGTTTTTCTTCTTTCCTGATTCTGGATCTCCGAATAGATTTACTTCGATCTGTTTCTGTTCTTGGAAATCTATCCAAGGCTGTACTTCTCCGTCCCTAAGTGCGTATCGTTCTTGTCCTGCTGTTCCAGTGAGACTAAGATATTCGTTCCACCAAGAGAGTTCTGGTTCGTCTGTAGGCGGTTTGAATAACGAACGAAATCCTTCTTCGTGTTCTTCGTTTACCCAATCAATCCAAACGTTGTCTGGGAAAGCGTCCCCTTGTCCTTCAGTGTAATCACCTTCAAAGAGGGATTCTGGTACTGGTTCGTTCTTTTTCTTGGTTCCTGAGCGGAAAAACCACCCTGTTCCTGTAGTCGATGGAAAGACTTCCCTTTGATCTAGATAATACTTTCGTCTGAAATGGACAGAGCCGTTTGGGGGTCTAAGGGTCGAGGTTCTGGTATCAATGGTGTCTGGCTAGTGTAGAAACACTGAGCGGTCTGAGAGTTCCAACTTGTGTTAAGATCGATGCTCCCAACGTAGTTCGTTCTAAGTCAACAGTGGCAAGCAGAGTCTCGGTCCGCTCCCAGCCCACTGGACCGATTCTGGACGCTAAGTCAAACGATGACGAAGGTCTTTTAGGTCGACAACGAGCTCAAAGAAAAGAGAGCGAGGAGTTCGAGTCAAATTGAGAGTATGATTTGATTAAGTTGGAACTAAGGAGTAGAAGCATACATGAGAGCCTTTATATACTAAAAGAACAAGGAAAACGTAAAAGGAAATGTATAGCTAACTACCTTAGAAAGGAAAAGTGAAAGGTAAAGCTAAAAGGAAATAAGCGTCCAGGAAACGCATAGCTATGATTAAGTAATAATTGGTTCGCTCACAAAGAGGAGAAAAGAAATTGTAACAGTAATTATTTGAAGAATTCAATCCATACCCAATGTTAAGGTTAGCCATGTTGTTATCATTTCCAGTTCCATCAATATATTCTAATCCATGATCAGAATAATCACTTTTGAATGGATCTGATTCTTCTCCACTATGATATTGTTCTTCCTCTTCAGGAGAACTATCACTGGAAATCGGTGTTAAAGGTGTTAAAGGTGAAGAATCGGTTTTGAATAACCGACGAATACTATCATCTTGAAAGTATTCATAATCTACCCTATCTTCAATAGGAGTATCATCATCATCCATCTGGATTTCTCCAATCCTATCTAGTAAAGAACTATTGTGTTGTACATCAGGTACAAGTTCTTCTATAAATCCAGCAGATTCTTCCAATGGATATTGTTTATAATACCCAGGAGCTGTATCTACTATCATTGGATTTGCAAAATGGATTGTAGTGGATGAATCCTTCTTCTTCCCTTTTAATTCTCGTAATTCATTGATTAGAGCTTTATTCTTCAATTTCTTGTTAGCCCTATTTATTTCATTACATTTCTTCTTGTCATCCCTAGACATAGAAGATGCATTTCCTCTATTAGGAAATTTATTGTAGCTCTGTCGAGGTACAAAAGTTTTGCTTTTATTGAATCGTCCTCTAAAAGAACCTTTTCCCCTGTTATTATTGTTATAACTGTTATTGGAATGTTGATCTTTCCAATTTGGGTTTGTGTTTGGATTCTTTTGAATGTTTGATCCAATATTAGCAATTTGAGCATGATGATGTATCTTGCCCTTTGACATGAGTAGATTATACTCATTTTGAATACGAGGAATAATGTTATCTATCGTAAAATCTGCAATCTTGGTATCTATCAAGTTTGTAACTAGAGTACCATATGATTGACCAAGATTATGTAAGATAAAGAAAAGTACTACAAAATCTGGAATTTTGTAATTATTTTCAGTACCTAAATCAGCAACTAATTTCATCAATTTGGATATAGCTATGATAGGATCTTGTCCAGCTTTCATAGACCAGTTAAATATATTCTTATAAAGAATAAAATATTTAGCTATTCCTTTTAATCCAAATATTTTATCTAGTTCAGCTAGAGTTTCTTTAGGAGTTGCTTTAATATAGACATGAAGATTTGCAGCAAGCGACATTTGGAAAATCGCATTTGCTCTTGCAGAATATTCAGTCCAATCTTGTATTTCTTGCCAAGTTCTTTTGAATGTTAATTCATATTCAAGTTTAGTAGCTGCAGAAGCTGGACGTGTAGCAGTGTCGGTATACATTGAAGGAAGGACTGGTTCTTCTCCAGTGACATATTTGGTATATCCCTTCATGGCCATATATGACATAATATTTGTACGCCATTTCTGATAATCAGAAACACCATTGAAGATAGAAACCATCTTCTCAAGTGAATCTTTATCATCTTTGCCACCACAAAGGTATGAATTAAATCTAGAATTAGATTTTACCATGTCATCTAGATTCCACCATTTGCAAGTTCCTCTTTGAGTAACTTCAAAGTGCAAATATCGTTGTTCTTCAGATTTATAGACAAAATTTGAATCTTGTCTCCATATTTTTGGTAATGCTACTATTTCCCATAGAGCAGGATACATTTCCCATATTCATTTGAAGAAATGAGCTTGTTTGAATAATGCCATGTAGCATAATCCAGGTTTGTTCCAAATTGGATGCTCATTGGTATGAATAACCATTTTAACTTCTCCAAATTCTCTATATTTGACTTGAGTAGCACCAGAAAAATCATCATAATCATGATCATATCTGTGTTTCTTGATCAATGGATAAATCTTTCTCTCAGATTTCTCTTCATCTGACTTATTATTGAAGCTCTTCTTTTTAAGAAAAGTCTTCTTAAAGAAAGGACGAAAGTCTTTGACTTTCTTAACTCGACGAATTTGTCGAAATGCTTTGTATGATCGTTTGGGTGGAACAACATTCTTCTCTTCTGGCCATAAACCATCATCTTCCTTAAAAGGCCAATATGGATTATATGATTTTGGTGATGACTTATGTTCATTATCAGGCCAATTTTCAATTGCTTCTTTGAGTTGTTGATGTTCCAATTCATCTTTTGAAGGTTTATCTTCCCTCAACGGATAATTTTCCCAAGGACCATTCCAACCATTATCATTATCATGATCTTTCTTTTTATCATGATTTTCTTCTTCAGTATCAGTAGCTTTTTGCTTCATAGCAACTCTATCTAGACGTTCTATAATGGTCTTAATCATATCTGAAGCCCAATCAGGTGCTTGAGGCTCCGGAGTATTATTAAGAGGTCTAGTCGTCTTTGGAAAATCTTGAACAACATTTTCATTATGAATCATGAATGCTGATTGTTCTTCTCCCATAAAAGAATTTCCTGGGGGGTAATACAATTCCTTAAATTTACTTTCAGGAACATAAATAAATGAGCTACCATCCGAAGTGTGTGTGACTTCATTCTGTCGAATGTCCTCATCAAACTTTATCAACTGGAGTTTTTTAGTTTGATTAACACACTCATCGCACAACTGAAAAGAATTTATATTTGGACCATTTTGGTCCACAACGGTACATATATATTTATTACAAGGTTTCATACCTTGTAATAACTCGTTTCGGATCCTTGATCCGAATCTTCCTTCAATATGCCCAACGGGGGCATTGACTCCAGGGATGACTGGAGTCGTCTCAGAGATCTTTCTCCTTCTACTGGGGATAAACTTTTCCCTGGACTGGTATAATTGAGGGGGTTGTGCCTCGAAGATTTTCGTACAAGTGGGGTTCTCGTAACGCCGAAGAACGTACGCTGTGACAAAATTATCAGCTTTTGGAAATAATAGCTGATTTTGATAAGTCACCTTTGGTTCTTCTTTTTGCATGACATCATCCAACTTTATCTGCGCCAACTGCATATCACGACATAACTCATCGTCCATCTTCTGCAATTCCGCCTGCCTAACAGCCTCCTCATAATCGACGCGACTATGATACACCTTCTCGTTTAGCATCCAGACCGGGAGACTTTCTGCTCTTTGTCTTTCAGCTAGCGCTTCGCTAAGCGTTTCTCCTCGAAGGTCCCTAAGAGACTCGTATCGTGGTCCTGGACGTCCACCAAGACCAAGCATGTGAACTGCTGGACCATCGTAGTGAGGTTGGTTCACGAGAGGCGGTAACTCAGGGGCACTCTGAGTCATTGTCGGTGGTGGCGGTGCAAGAAGATCATTATTGATGATCTCTTGATCATCAATCTCGATGCTGTCATCATTGTCGCCATCATAATCGTCGGCGTCGCTGCCGCTGTATTCGCCTTCTTTGCTGCTATCCCCCTCTTCCTGTATTGGCGATTCGGAAGAAAGAGGGGGGTAAACAACTTTGTTTGCCTCACTGGGCACAACATATTCATTTACAACTATATCAATTTTTTCAGTTAATTGATTTGGATGAGTGTAAATTTTCATACATAGACCATTCGCATTGACATATTTGACTCCCAACGTCTTTTCAGAGGAAGTACTATTAATGTCGTATGAAGGGTGAAGGCGAACTTCCTCTTTGAGGAAGCAATCATAGACAAATACATGGACTGATGCATCGACTGCATTCCATATATGTGAGGCGGATCTATCGTAGACCCTGGCAGGCAAGAAGAACTCCCGAGCTTCAGGAGAATTCTTGATACGATTGTAGCTGCAGGTGGTATTGATCATGTAGACTAATTTGGCCAGACGATGACCAGGGTAGAGATAACACATATCATCTGCGTCATATTTTTTCATAATATTCTCAATGTCCTTGAATGGCAATCCATGGACTTCTTTCATAACATGACGAATAATCCCAGCATTGATGTAGTCAGGTTTATTCATGGCGGAATCCAAGTAGAGCATCAGGTGAACAGATTGAGACAAGAAACCGATTTGGAAAACTTGAGACATCTATTAAAATTTGCATTAGCCTAATTCATTTTCTCGAATGAAACATGAGAAAAGATGTGCTTATCAGGCTGTGCTGTTTATGTAACAACATGTTATAGGCTGCTAACAACGCAAACAACGTCTTGAAGTTTGGAATGTTGCATGCCAATAAGTGTACCTGGGGCTCCTTCAAATTCCCAGCGTACAAAATCCACCAATTACAAGTATGCTACTGTGTGACTATCGTAAAAGTGACAATCTTGATCGTCCTAATCTAAGAGGGTCCATAGGGGGTGCCCTCCACTAGTCTGCGTGTACGTGGAACAATGTCCACTCAGCACGACCTTTATACAGAATATTGAGCCAAATAAAGAAAGTAACCAGGGGACGAAAACCCCTATAATGGTATAAAGGCATTAATTATCGGGCAAACGGGGGTGCATTAACCCTTTCAGATGTGGCTTCCACCACACCCTTATCCGTCGACTGGGACGGCCCGTAATCTGTGCCTTTTTGCTTTCTGGTGTGGCAAAACCAGTGTCGTTAGGGTGACAAGCCCTTGTGAGAATTTTGATTTCGCTGTTCCACAACAGCGGGTGACTCCGAAGCACCACTCCAGATGTTTAATCAGTGCTCCCACACTGTAGATCTCAAGGGAGATCTAAATGGGATCCCTGCTCCCATTAAGCGGATCGTTATCCCACGATCATGGGTTAGCCATTCTGTACAGATGAGGGAAGATCGAGAGAGGTTAGTCACAGTCACAGTAGATTGATCAGCTATCAGATCCCATCAGGCCAGATAGAGGGCCATCAGCCATATCTGCTTGCCTGATCTTGAGTGAGATCTAGCCGATCTAACGTCTATCTAAAAATACATTGTATCTATTTCCAGCATCCTTCCTGCGGCATGTAACAAATCCACACAGGTTGCTTTTGAGGCTGTTGCTAGCAGGGCCCATAACCTATTGAAACAACAACAGCAGCGCAGACACTAGCTAAGTAAGGTTTCAATAACTTACATTTGTTTGTTAGTGTAGCTTAATCTGCCTATTGGTTAGGTGGAAAAACTGGGGAGCTTAGCGTCCAAAATGCCCTCCTTATATACATTTCAGTAACCCTAATCTAGGTACAAAATATAATAATAAAAATACTATTAAACGAGTTTCTTTTATTATTATCTATTTTTAATCATTCTATGATGTTCTATATGACATCATTTCCTTCTAAATGACTCATGTGCACAGCTATATGACTCATGCACAGCAGTATGAGTCATTGCACAGTCATTGCACAGCAATGCACAGTCATATGAGTCATTTCTGAGTCATGTTCTAAATATAAATGATTCTTATCAACTATTCAATTCAGTTGATAATCGTCCCATCAAACTCTATAATATCTGTCAAACTCTATAATATCTGTCAAAGATATAAATATCTTTGAACTCTATAATTTCGTACACAAGTACAAATAAGAGTTTATTATTACTAATCAGAGTCTAGATGAGCCTATAGACACGTGACTAATCACATGACTAATCACATGACTAATCATGTGATATCACATAATCTGAATAGATATTTAGTTAAATATAAAACACTAATTAATTCTAATTCTAATTATCTAATTAATTCTTTATTATCTAATCTAACTTTTAACAGCATTACCATATGCAAGGGCAGGTGGACTTTGTGCAATGGCGGCAGCTCGTTGGTCACCTGTGATTGCATTGGAGTCATGCATCCAGTATGGATGAGAGCAAAGACACAATTCTTCCCGGTGTGTTGCATGGCTCCGGAAGGGTGATTGAAAGATGGTATTGTCACAGGTGCATGGCTGGGCATTGCAGGTGCCTCGGGGAGGGAAGGACATAGTGAAGTAATACGGTATACCACTAGTTGCACAGCATTTAAAAATTTTAATGTTGAATCTCATATACAGTTTATCCTTTTCCTGCCCTAAACAACTAAGAATGTGGGGAGTCATTGGCAATGCATTGTCAATCAGTTGCCAATGAGTTGGCAGAGTTGGCAATGCGTGGGCAATACGTATATATGAAGGCCTGGTTATATCTAATTTTCTGCAACAATGCAATGGCCATCCATCCCACAATGGCCATAGATGGCCATTCATGGGACATGTGGTTATGCTATTATGATGGCCACTCATTGGTAATGCATGGCCACTCATTGCCAATGAGTGGCCACAGTTGCCATGGACATTTTTTGGCCTTTTGGAGTCATTTGTCCAGTTCTGTGCACCATACTTATGGTATGACTTGTATGAAAGCTATTAGAGCGAATGTAGTAAATGATTGTGGAAGGACGATAATTATGAAGGAGGCAGTCAGGAGCAAAACATTGTGTTTACCAAATGCTAATGTCCTCAATATCTCTCTGCCATGCAGGCCCATTTTGGCGGGTGCCTGGGTCATGTGGCAGTTCATCTGCAAACATTGCAACATCCTTTTTACAAATTGAATTGAAGAAACTACCAATTAATGTCAAAAGGTGAAAATTACTATATGATGTAGAACAAACTCACCAGCGCAATATTTCTGCAGCTGGCATGTCTGCTGTGGCTAGTCTATGTGCCTTTGTCCTAAACTTCACCAGTTGCTTATCCACAAACTTCCAGTATTGCTGTGACACATCTGATGAGTCCTCGTTTTCATCCCCACTATTATTTTCTTCACTCTCATTGATATTTCTAGGGCCCAGACTGTGCCTGTGTTCCTCTTTGTTTTCATTATCTTCTGAACTTGCGCCTGTTGCTGCATTTGCACCCACCACCACCCCCATGGGATTAATTGGAGCCAAAGGCTGATCCTGAGGCAGACTCAATTTTTCAAGTTCTATAAGACAAGTACACTGAAACATGGTCAGGATGGAGCCTGCGTGTATAATAGAATGCACTAGCACATACAAGGAAGCTGACACGGTGCCAGTGTGTGGCCATTAGAACTGTTTCACAAGGCGCAAGTTGCTTTGTTAGTTTGTTGATACCAGTCCCCGAAAATATGGATCTCGTTATCTGTGCATCATGTGAATGGGTAAAACTCATCACAATCATGTAGATGTAGACACACCTTAGTCTTCATCAAGCCCCGATTCTTAGTCAGGAGAGTCCCCACCAGACGTTTGAGTTGGTTTTTTCCATCCATGTCATCAAGCAGCTCATGGGATATCTTGAAAATATCTGGATTTTCACGCATTTTTGCCTTGTTTAAATAGGGAGAACTCTGCTTAGTAAAAAGAAAGGCAAGAAAAGTGCAATTCACCATGACATGATCAACAAGACCATTAGGATATGCTGTTAAGTCAGGCGACATGAGAATGGTCAACAGTTGCTCTGAAAGGCCAGCCTTTTGAACTCGTGTCATTTTCTGTTTGCCAGTTCAAGACAAGCCTAGACAAACCTTGAAGTGTTCCTTCATCAGGATGTCCACAGCTCCGGACAATGACTGTGATTTCTTGAGGCGCATGAGGTTTGCTTTGATATCAATTAACATATGAGCAGGGCTTGGGAGCTGCAGGTAATTGAGTTGATCATATCACAACTTAAAGTCAAGAAGTGACTCACCTCAGTGAATGGCAACATTAAGGAGATTGGAATGTTCAAGTTCTGGCAAACATGTGCAGAGTAGGACTTGATTCTTCTTCTTGTACGAGGGGTATATTCAGAACTAAATGACCGAGTCGATGATGAGTTGACACTTGACGTTGCCTCACTTCCCATTCCACTATCAGCGTAATGATCCAAGTGGTTGCGCTGAGTGAATGGTGGTCCAAACTCATCTGAATCTAAGTCATTGTCTTGGTTATTAGGTCACCCTACAAATTCCAATTGGGTAAGTAAAGTGACAACTGCCTGGCAATGAGACTTACCATCACCATCACTATTTGAGAATGTGGGATTAGTTTGAACTAGAGCAGTTTGAAATATGTCTCACAGCATTTGGTGAACAATGTGGCAAGTGAGAGGTGGCCACCAAATGTTGAATGAAGTCAAACGTTGAACGCTGTGCCAAGAAAAACAATGACAAACTCTGAACTTGTAGAACGCTACAAATTCTTCAATTACACTGCAAGTGTACTGTATTATGCATTTGGAGGTAGGTGATATACAAATGGGTATGGATTCTGCATGACTGGCTGATAATGAGGAGCAGTGCCTGGGGAAGCTTGCTGAGACAGCACGCTACCAGTATACATGGGAAATCCTTGCCGTTCATTGGCCTGAACATTGATTGGGGCTGGTGAGACCCATGAGCTGTGTGATGGTGGTGGCAGCCATTGTGCTCCAAGTTGCCAGATGTGGCTAGGAACTGGCAGGGGTGGCTGCACAAAAAATGATTGGTCTTGAGGTCCTCCAACACTGGTAATGATGCCAGCAGGACATGACTTGAAATTGATTGGAGTGGTTGGGAAAGTGCATCTGTGCGTTGAACATTCTGCACTAGAGTTGGCAACAATTGACTTCCAGTTGGATCGGTGAAGCAATTGCTTGTACCACCTTAAGAATGGCAAATATGGTTAGCTAGATAACTAGATAGATATGATACTCAGATTGCTCACTCTCTGTTTGACAGCTGTCTGAACTAATGCCATTGCATCGCTTTCTTTTGCAATTTGTTGGAGCTGGGGACAACCCTTGAGTTACTGGATCCGACAGGGTGTTCATAATGTGGGGATGATGGACTTGATCAGCGCCACCATTGAGATTTGGGGGTACTGCTGCAACTGCATTTCTACCTGCCACCAGTCCCTTTTTTTGACGAATTGCCGCTGCTGCTTTGAGCTTTACTTGTTCCCCATCAGGAACAAATTGGATTGATGATATTGCACTTTTGAGTGGCACTGGTATGACATCTGAAATCATCTCGTAATTGTGAATTGAGAAGATGTTCAGTATGTATTTTGAGTCATCCATATGCAGCACTTGCTCCTGTGTTTGTGTTGTCTCCAAGTATTCTTGTTGGATAGTTGCCTGTTCATGATTGCTACAGCCTGACGTGTCACAATCATGCTGAAGGTTTACAGCACAAAGGATATCCTATTTGTGTCAAGTTACAATTCATGTTTTCCCTTGATGCGCTCAACATACCTCTGGTTTGACAACAATATGTATGCCTCTCATCCAGTTCAAGGTGAGGTACATGCAGCCTTGCATGTAAAGTTGGCAGGAAAGTGTATAGCTGGATCAGGATGTAACTCACTGACAAAGGAACTGGTGATTGCAGAGCCAGTATCTCGCAAACTTTCCCAATGTGAAGCTAATAGTCATGAGTGGAGTGAATACAAAGGCAAATGAAAACAACAAACCTCGTTCTCAGCAGTGACAATTGCAGCCTTGCTCAGGTAGATATTGTCACCATTTTTAGTCATCATTGAAGAAGCGCTATAGAACTTGTGGTGTTCATCAGGGCAAATTTCTGGCACAAGTGAGCCACACTTTGTTTTTGACCATTTGAGCACAGATGATGACTCCTTTTTGCTGGGGATTTTTGGTGGCAAACACACAGAGTGCAAGCGGCTCTCTTTTGGAATACATAAGCCAAGGTATGGTGCAAGCTTTGAATTGGATTCAATAGAATGCACAATTGCATTACCAGCACGACACCATTTGCCAATTTTTTCATCAAACCAATATCCACCTAATGCTACATGCTTGATGACATCATGATTCCCAAACCAATTGCAAGTGTCACGACTTGGGGCCTTCCTGTTGCTATGAATAGAACAAAGGCGGAAGATATGATTGAATGACTTGTAGTGTTCTGTTGAAAAAGTTATAGCAGGCCCAAAGTGACGGATGTACAGGGGGAGATGAACAAGGAAGTGAAACTTTGGTTTGAGAACCATTATGCTTGGCGCACACTGCGCCGTAATATTGAGAAAGTTGTTAATAATATGAGTGAGATTATCAAGATATTTGTCAATATTTTTGATCCTTGTATGCCACAAAGAGATGACAAGAAGGCCAATTGTGATCCAGCCATTGAGAACGGTTTCAGGTACAATATCATATACAGCAAATGGCATTAGCTGTGCAAGACTTTTGAAGTGCTTCCCAATAAGACCCCCTTTGTAATGACAGATGTAAGCTGCATTGAAGCTTGGCGCATTTAAGCCATGTGTATTGAGAGATGAAAGACAAGTTTGAAGTAGTTTCATGTGCTTTGATTCAATGAGAATGTGAGTGGTTTGCCCCCACCAGTATTTGATGATGCCTAGTAAGACTGTGTGAAGAATCTCTGTTGGTGTATCTAAGTGAATATTAACACCTGGAAGAATTGCATGTCAGTAGGGATTGTACTAAGCTGAGGGACCTACCAGGCATGTCAAGCATGGGATTGACTATTCGTCTAATATCTGGGTCAACAGACAGACGTTGCTTGTAAAGTGCTTTCAAATCCACCTGTATCTTTGACTCTTCAGCCTGTGTTGAGCAGCAATCGGACATCCTTAAGATGCCAATTGTCCCAGTGGTCATCACTGTCTTGAACGATGAACTCATATGTCTGTCAGACATAGAGTCATCGATTCATGATGACAAGAGTATTGTATCACTGTCATAGACAGTGACCAGACACCTCTCCAGGTGTTTTGAGTATTGTATCATCGTCAACGACAATGACCAGAGACCTCTCCAGGTCTTTACTCTCACAGAGAGGAAATACTCACATGCTGGAAGACAAGAAAGAGTAACTACTGTTTATTGAGATACGAGCTTTCTTATATACACTTTTAGTGTTGTGCTATAGTATTGTAAATAAACATGTACAAATATTAAATAAACAGAATAATAAAAAGTTCGTTTAACACCCCCCCATAATCTATACACTAATCATTATTGTGTAGATTACATGAATTTTTTATTTATTTAATTTTCTCCCCATACTCCCTCTGGCTCTGCGGAGCCTTGTACCATTCGGAAATGGCATCTAAATTTGATATCGCCGCAGCAATAGAATGTTCTTGGGCCTTCAAGACCCGGCGGATGTGAGCGAGACGCTCATTGTTGATGCGTGCCTGCGCAGTGGTGACGGAGGTCCTGGGAAGGACCAATGTGCCATGAGTGGCGGCATCGAGGGCGGCAGCAAGGACGGTGACACTGTGAACAACGTCGGAGGTGGTGGCGGCGATGGCCTTTGTTGAGGCCAAAGAGGAGTCGAGGAGGGCGTTGGGAGCTGGGGAGGACGACATGTAGAGGGAGTGGATGTCGAGATAATTTGGGACTCGTTGTAGTGTACAAGTTGCCAGAGTAAAGAATGAGGGAAACAGAGAAATATGTGTCTTTTTATCCAATCTTGGTGTGGGCAAGCCACGTCATATTGATATTGTAACGTGTCTCATGAGAATGAAACATGTTCTGTGAGAAATTTGACACGTATTCTTGTGAGAGGCATTGTCATGTCGCATCCCTGAATCAATTTAATGATTCATATAATCCCATCATTGATACGAATTTTTGAAATAATATTCTACCAAGGTTTTTAGTTAGAATATCTGCAGGATTATTAGATCCTTCAATGAATCGTAATTCAATTTCCTTATTATCAATGAGTTTGCGTATATGATGATACTTAATATCAATGTGTTTGGAACGTTTCTCAGTGACAGGGTTGTTTGCAATAAATAGAGATCCCATATTGTCACTGTAGATTGGTGCAGTTGCTATGGGAAAATGAATTTCTGATAGAATTGATCTAATCCATTTATTTTCTCTAGCACAGTCAGACAACGCCATGTATTCTGCTTCTGTTGAAGACAATGCCACTGTTTTTTGTTTTCGTGACGTCCAAGATACAACTGCTCCCGATAAAAGGGTGAAGAATCCTGAAGTAGAATGTCAATCGTTTTTATCTGTAGCCCAATCTGAATTGGTATAACTCATTAGGCCAGATCTTGACGATCCATCATATACAATCTGAAGATTTATCGTTTTGGCTAAATATTTTGCCATACTAATTGCATATTGTAAATGATCCGAAGATGGGTTGGAAGAAAATTGAGACATTTTGATTACACTGAAGCAAATATCGGGTCTTGTTCCAATCATCAAGTATAATAATGATCCAATCACAGATTGATATTGTGATCTTATTAATGGATCAAGTGTTTGATCATTTGTCATTGGTTCGTATCCAGCAGGAAGAGGAGTATTGCTATGTGTCGCATTATCCATTCCTAATCTGTGGATTACTTTATGCAAATATGGTCTTTGATCGATAGTGATTTTATCTCCAGTTTTCTTTATCTGAAATGATAAAAAGTTTTTTGAATCACCACCTTCAATAAGATCTCCTAAATCTTTAGATTCCCATCTTTCCATAAATTCCTGCTTTTTACGAAGTGTTATGTCTTTGTTTGATCCTAGGAACATGGAATCGTCAACATAAATAATTGCTATGACAATATTTGCTCCTTGTTTGAAGAGAAACACTCCTGCATCAGAATGTATTCGTATAAAACCCATTTTCTCCATAGACTGATCTAACGATTTCCACCAAGCTAGCGAAGCTTGCTTTAATCCATAAAGTGCACGATGTAATTTATATACCATGCCTTTTTTATCTTTATTGATAAAGCCAGGAGGTTGTTTCATATCGATTTCTTCATCCAGTTTTCCATATAGAAATGCAGCAGTCATGTCTAGAAATGATATGTATAATTTTTCTAGTGCCGCTAACGCAAGTATGAGATGACATGTCTCATATCTTACTACTGGAGAAAATATCTCATCATAGTCTATGCCATCGATTTGAGAAAAACCTTGGGCAACAAGACGAGCTTTTTTACATCCATCATCTTTTTGGACATATATCCATCTGCAACCTATGGCCTTTCGACCTTCAGGGAGATGTTGTAGATATGTAATTACACCTCTTTTGATGAGCATAGCCCATTCTTTCTTTTCAGCGTTGATCCAGTCTATTTGTTCGTCAACTGGTAGACAGAATATTTCATGATGATGTTCAGGAACAGCAGTATTTACTGTATCTTGAAAAGGGATGGCGCAAGATAATAGTTGATTAATTGTAAATCGATCCAATCTAGCTTGCCTGTCAATTTGTTCAATTTCGACTGGATTTTTATCACCGTAGACACTATCAGGTCTATTTACAGGTATTCTGTTTCTTCTTGGTCTTGATGGACCTGGAGATGGTGATCTTTCTCCAAACAATTCCCATCTTGATCATCATTATCTGATTCGCTATCACTATCTGAATCTTCAATTGGTTCTGTTTCACTAGTAGAACTTTCTGATTCACTTTCTGATACATTATCAGAAATATATGACATATGATCAGATTCTTGAGGTATTTCTGGTATGAGATCCTCAAACTCATCTTGTGGGTTTAGGAATGTAGGATTTTGATCAACATTTTTACACTTTGGAAATTTCGTTTCATCAAAGACTGCTGTCGTTCCCATGAATATAGAATTATTTTCTGGATTCATAAATCTGAATCCTTTCATTCTTTTTTTATATCCTAGAAAGATCATCATTTTCAATCTAGCTTCAAGCTTATCTTGTCTCCGTTGCATAGGAGTATATACAAAAGCTTGGCATCCAAACACTCGTAATTCCGATACATTCGGTTTCTTATTTTCTATAAGAAAATATGGTGTCTGCCATTTATTACGAGCTATGGGAGTCCTATTATATAGGTATACTGCGTGTTCAAGCGCAAATTCCCACCATGATTGTGGTAGGCAAGCATTGAATCTAAGGGATTGTGACTTTTCCCATATAGTACAATTCATTCTTTCTGCTCTGCCATTTTGTTGTGACGTGTATGGGATGGATTTTTGAATTTCAATGCCAATATCTTTGAGATAGTTTTCGCATTTCATAAATTCACTTCCTCCATCAAATCGCCAAGATTTAGGTGTTTTTCCATATTTATTTTTTAATAGGGTAATAAATTGTTTCAAGGAAGATTCCGTTTCGGATTTCTTCTTTAGTAAACCTATCCAAAGATGACCTGAGAAATCATCGATAAATGTCACAAAATATTTATATTTGTGATATGAAATCATCGAGATTTCTTTGAGATCTGAATGTATTAAATCAAAAGGAGCACTTGCTCGACTTTGTGATTCTGGAAATGATTTACTACGCATTTTTCCTTTGGCACATCCTGAACAAATTTGTTTTCATTTCAGAACATTAACATCAGGAAATCCTTCTAGGTGAATTTTTCCTTTTCTGATAACTTCGTCTTGTGGATGTCCCATACGTTTATGCCATATATCAAAATCTGGGTTTTTTGTCACAACATTTATTGAATCTGTATGAATTTCAGAATCTAACCAATAAATGGTTTGTCCTTCTTCGTGTGGTGAGAAACATATAGTTGTTAATTGATAATTTAAATCAATATGATGTTTATTCCCAGATAAAACATATCCTTGATTAAGGAATGTTCCCATGGACAACAATCTTGTATCCATGTCAGGAATATAAAAGACGGGTCTGATTAATTTGATTTTTGATTTTCCATCAATGAAAATTTTAATCATTACAGCACCAACACCTAGAATTTGAAGGGTTTTTCCCTTAGCAGCAGTTTGTACAAATCTTTTATTGGTTAGTAACCAATAATATAAGAAATCATTTCTTTCATGTGTAAAGTGTAGAGACGCTCCTGAATCCAAGATCCAAGATGTCACGTTATTCTTACATTTCACACAATTATTACAATGAGAAAAAAAATGCATATATTCTTTATATGTATTTAAACTACCATGTCGCTGTTTATAGCCATTAGTAGATTTTCTCGTAATAATTGAATGACTCAACTCGTCTCCAAGACTAATGGTATCGTCTTCATCAAAAAGAGGATCGTCAAATGGATCATTTGAGATGTCATAATCTTTTTCGCCCTTGTTACCAGTATGTAAAATTTCTGTGGTGTCTAAATCCATGGAAACAATTTGATCGTCTATTTTGGATTTTTTAGGAGGGGGGCTAAAAGATATTTCATCTTTTGTAACGGTGTCTAAAATTTTTAACGTCTCCATTGTTGGTATAGCACTGATCCGTTCAGCTAAAGATCTTGTTTCGTTAGACCTTTTCCAGATGCCGTTACGGGACTGTGATTGCCCTGTATATCGGGCAGCGGATGGGAACATCCTTGATTGTACATTACGTACTGCAATGGATAATACTGGAGATACAATCTCAACAGTGTGATTTGATTCCCGATCAGAGTCAGGAATAATGTCTGCTTCTTGGGCACGTTTCTTTCCCTTGCCTCTGAAACCTTTACGAGAACGAGGTCTTTGCTCCTTAGGTTCGTCAGCGTTCTGTTGTTGCTGATTATCTCCATCCTTTTTCTGATTATTCCATGACGCATCTTTTTCCTTACGTTTGACTCCGCTAATTTTGTTTGCTTTGTCTTTTGAACCATGATGTTGGTTCATAGCATATCATTGACGATATTCGGAAATGATTGAGTCGGATATAGTATCAAATGTGAATTTTTTGGATCCGTACATCTGGAACATGACGGTTGATATCGCTGTCCATTCTTTCGGAAGTGCCTTAGCAAGTGTGAGAGCCTGAATGAAATTGGGGATTTCAACTTTATCTTCTTTTAGCTGTGAGAAAAAAGAGCCTAGTTTTTCTATCTCAGGAACAGGATCTTTCCCAGAAAGTTGGAAGGTAACAGCTTTCTGGAATCGATCAAAGATTGAAGCTGGGGAAGATTTTTTATATATGTTGGCAAGTGATTTCCAGGCTGCCAGTAAATTGTCTTCTGTTGCTATGTGACGTCAGACAGAATCGGAAACTTTGAGTCTAAGCGCTCCAAGACCAGCATCATTAAGTTTTTGCCATTCCCTCTTTTCTTTCCTATATTCGGTAGTGGCAGTAATGGCAGCAGAAGTAGATCCTTCTGCAGGAGGAGATGGTTCGATGAATGACCCATTAATAATGGCCCAAGATCCGATGTGTAAAAGATAGGATTTCATTCTTTCGGCCCAGATACGGTAATCAACGCCTGGAAATGTGTTGATAGAGTCAATTCCAGTGGAGATTTTTGATGACGACATGATTTAATATTACTTCTGTGACTGTAAAATCATTTTTAGTAAATTCTAATTGTATTAATCTTGATTGATTTCGCTTTTTTTGACTTATTAAGCTTTTTCTCTTAAGCTTATAAGGTTATAAGTTTATTGTTCTGAATACTAGAAGATTTGTAAATATATTCATATCTTCTGGTATGTATAACCTCATTTGAAATCAACTGAATAAGATTATAATATAAGTCTTCTAGTTATTAAGTTTGTCTCTTAATATTAATTGAAGATCTTAATATGATTATAATTTTCTTTATGATCAGTAGAAGTTGTATCATGTAGAAAATTGTTTCATTAAGACTTTTAATCTTTTTGGATTTGTTTACCACTTGTTTAAAGTTTTAACAAACACCAAAGATTTAATCATCAAGTGACTTATTAACAATCAATGAATTATCTTATTAATTGTTTTATAAATCTATTCTGATTTAATATAATCAGATTCCATTATCTGATTCTAAGCTATGATATGAAAGATAACTGTCTTTCAAATGAGTGTCTAATCTCTCTATCAGACTTATGATCATCAGTAACCGACAAATCATCATCATTTGAATCATTGATATCATGAAATGATTGCCTTTTATCATTAACTTGTAGTGTCATGATTGTAATGATTTTATTTTGTGGGAATTATTTTTAGATCTTAAAGTTGGGTATGTTTCTTTTATGAATAAGTTTGATTTGAGAAAAATATGATTTCAACATCATACTTAATGAATATAATTAACTTTGGTATATCCAAATATAGTAAGTCTTTCTTTTGATACATGGTGAAAACTTTTTGTACTCAAGATATTATAAGTACCCATGTTCAAATTCAAAAGAATTATTTGACTTCATTTCAACTGAATAAATGTTTTCAATTCAGTTTCATTCTCCCCCTCAATCTGAATGCATACTTTAAAACTGTTTAGCTTTATTAAGTATCATATTAAGATTGAACTACTGCCATGTATAGGCAAAATGAAGAATATCAATTAATAAACATATCTTTAAGCATTTGAGATATCATTATGTATCAACTCAAGTAAATGAGTCAATTTGATTAAATGATAAGTTTACTAATACTATATATGATTTATTAATGTTGGAACTTATTCCTGTTTCATTATTATTTGGATTTATTTATTTGATAATATCAAACAAAATAATCAATGATTGATTGTATTATAGAAGGTCATTATATATTAATTAATAACCAATATGCAAAATTGGTTCTTTTATAATTTCCAATCAATGTTATGTTTCCCATTGTTTATTTCTGATATTATGGACATATAGTCCAAACTGGTTATGTTGTGGTACAGAAATAATTCTGTGTTTTTAATATTGGCATTTTTTATAGCATGTATTGTGGGTCAAGGTAAGTTTGTTATTTTAGAACATACTTTTGCTTTTCCCTTCACAAGTTTCCAAGTTTATTTTTCTGCATTAATCACTTTGAGTGTTATCTTTTATATTATCCATATTGGATGATAAAAAATGATATATTGTTAATGTACATCAACATGTTGTTAATTGAACATGTTTATCATTATTTGTAGACATATCTTGATATGACATGTTTAACAAATATTTATTGTATCAAGATTATAATTCAATTTTATCATTTTGTCCAATTTATCCAATATTCAACATGTTGTCATCATAAATTTAATACATTTGATACTTACAATCACCTTTGTTTAGGTAAAGGGTGATTATATATCATTTAAGTAAATTAATAATCTAGAGTGATATATATGTTTCATCAAAGATCATCTACTTGTAATAAGTAGATATGTATTCTAAAATATATTTTAGAATCTCCCCCTATTACATGAGTGGGAGTATTTAATGTTATTATCAATATAAGAATATTTAAAGTTGTTATTCCTATGTTTATCTCTTTCTCTCTAATCTGATTGTTTATCATTCTACATGTATATTAAAGCTTCTAATTTTATTTCAAAATCTATTGAAATTTATCATTTTATGTCTTGAACATCTTTATACATGAAAAGCTTTATTGATATTTGACTTTACTCATGAGTCATCAATATTAGATCAGTATAGATTTGATATCATTTTCTATTATCTTCGTATTAGATATAGAAAACCAATTTACTCTTAATTAGTAAATGTAATTTGTATTCTGATACAATACAAGTCTTTGTTAATGCTTATTGAATATTTGTGCAAGATCCTTTTAAGATTCAGGCTCTTTTTCAAATATTAGATCCTGTATTTGTGATCTGAATAATTTATCTAGGTTTACCCTTAGATTGCAAAGATTTTATTTGTTCTGATTTCTAGGAAAGATTACAGCTATTAAAAGATTTTCAATCTTGCTAGCATCAATATCAGTAGCTAAGTTACTATATTATTGATTTCAAGTTATGTAATAGCATAAGACAAATTTTATTTGTTACAATGCTTTTTCTACCAAATCTTATGATATTGATAGATTCATGCAATACTTATAGATATACATTTCTTTGACATGAGATCTTAGATTGTAAATATCATCAATCTTAGTATTAACAATATCAGTAACGGAGTTATGATATGATTGATTGATATTATATAGAAAACAATTCTGTGTTGTTTTTGATTTTCAACATACAGAACATGTTTCCCTAATCTCATCTCAAGCAGAATATTATTGTCAAGGTTTATGTATCTAAAGTATTCATTATTACATTTTGGAATTTCAGTAATGTCAAATCAAAGATCAGTTACTTTATCATCCATGGTTAAATGAATTTAGCAATGTAATAACTTTCTATTCTTTGATCAAACATTATGCTTTATAATGTACATTCCAAAATATTTGCTCATGTAAGTTAAATATAGATTTGCTAATGTCATTTATTGTAATACAGTTATAAAACCTGTAATACTAATTTTGAATAACCTTCATGGTAAAGTTTTACCATTAAAGTATTGTTTAATAATATATGTATGACATTATTGAAGAAAACATGTAACTATTTCTTCAAATAAATCTAGATTTTTACTAGCAAATATTTTATTAGAATGTGAGACATTATTGCTTTATAAGCAATATTATGTCAGCTATAATGTTCCTTGAATTGATTATCTTTAGAAGAATACAATTACAAGATCAAACCTTTTCATTAAAGTATGTTTGATCTCTTATCTTTATTTTCTAAGATATAAACCAATAGTAATCAATCTCAAGACATATAAGTCATTCATGATTCAGATCATGAACATGATAATTGTCCATAGATAAGATTATCAATAATCTTTATTTATGTTGATATCACAAATATCAACAGAGTCAAATAGAACAAATCATTTAGTACAATAGATTGTGCTTAGATTATATATATCAAAATTTAAAACTAGAATCAGATTATGTTTTTATTTTGATAAAATAAGAGTATCTCTAGTTTCAACAATCTGATATCTTGTTCTATTTATGATTTTAAAGCACAATTTGTTATTGACTTTCCTTTCAAGGAAATTGATTATATTCTCTTTCAATGAAGAATTTATGATATGTGGCTATTACTAATATCCAAATTTGTATATCTCTCCTTTAGAGTATTTAGATTTTAATCATTTATAGATTTAGACAAAGATTCATAAAATGAATCTCTCTTGAGATTTTTTCCACATATGAATATTTTCCAATTTATTCATAGTTCATAGCCTTATTAATATTAAATTAATCAGGACAATTTTCGCTATTTTCATTATCTTTTATAATTTGATTACTTGAATTGTCTGGATCATAAACAATCTTCAATATTCTTGAATTTGTTTAAAGAGATTTGAAATAAGTTCTTGTTGATATAATAACTGATCAACTATGTCAAGAACTTCTCTTATCTAATATCAAGATTGTTGTGAATCAAACTATTTTAGTCAATTTCACATTATCAAACATGTAAGATTCTGATTAAATTCAGCCTAACAAGGCAATTGTGTTAAGGGAGATACTCCCCAAGACAATCAGTATGATCAGAGTTTCATCTGTAATCATTCTTGATACAGAAAAAGAGATTTCAAAGGTTTGTGATATTGTAACAAATTTATCAGCATTTTAATTTTGGCTGCTGATTTTTAATGGTTATATTAATTGTTTGCAACATTTTGGGATCAAGATACTTGATCAATACTCCTGTTTCAAAGACAATCCATTTCACTTTATTAATTCACAATCCCACAAATGTGTATGCAAGAAAGCATGGCTTTGACGACCTTCCTTTTGAGTCTTGCCTTGATTGATATGATGTCAGATGACATATGGCTATCTGTTGTGCTGGTTGTTGTGCATATCATGTTGCTAAAGTTTGCCTAGGTTGGATAATGTTATGACTGGAAACAGGCTGTATCTCATATTGGTTGTATATATTCAGACAACTTACAGCATAATGCACTTGGAAGCTCTGACTTTGTTGGCTCTAAACCTTACTTGCTTTTCCCTGATCAGTTTGAACTTGGTTCAAGACAAATGTGCCAAGTATTGATGTCATCCAAACACACTAATTCAACAGTTCATATGAAGGCTCCATGTATCATGTGAACCTTCCTAATTCTAAAAGAAAAGAATTTGTAGTATCAAACCCACATCTCTAAAGTCTTGACTCTCTTAGGAGACATATTGTGATTGGACTATGTGTATGCAATTTAGATTTGTCAACACATTGCAGTATAAAAAATAATGGGCAACATTGGAAAATCCAATGGTTGATGGTCTTTCATTACTGTCAAAATGCATCAATATTCCACACTTGTGAGTGATGAATAAATCAAGAATGGAGCATAGAGGGAACATTGAGAAAAAGCATTGCAGTGGGCCTTTGTAACAAATAATAGGCAACAAACTCACACTGACCAAACCAACAACCATTTTGAGTTTGACAGTCACAATGAGAGGATGGGAAAAGATTGATGAGATATGATTGCATGATCTAAATAAATGACTTGGTCAGATGGGCCAATGCACAGACTCTGCCAATTTCAAATATAAAGAAATGAGATGCTGCCTCAGATATTCCAGCCTGTGGTATTACCTCACTCAAATGCAATAAATATGAGAGACAAGCAAGGAAATGACATGAGTTGACCTGTGTCAGAGATGAAGTGATGTGTAGTGGGCAGCACACACTAAAAAATGACACAATGACACATGTTATTTACCATTGTGTTCTATCTGTCTTTGATCATGTTGCCCCAACTGACATACAATAAACCTTGCTCAAAGAGCAAGGTAATTGGAAGCAAATGACTCATAACAGCTATATTTATCCTTTGATTTGTTTCACCATGATCTTGGGTAGACATTTGCACCTTTGTTGAGTAAGAGCCCTGCAATTTCTATCCACTGATCTCCATATCATCACCTGGAGTGTATGCATCTGCACCTTTGTCAAGAGCTCTACAATGTTCCTCCAACTACATGATGACACAGCTTGCAGTTCCATATCCACATCAAACTAGATGCTAAAATAAAGATATAAATCATTGCCATGGAGATTGTGCAGGCCAGACCAGGACACTCGTATCATGTTTTTCATACCATTCCTTGGCTCCCTTGCTGGTGTGCCTTGGGTCATTGTCCTGCTGACAGATGTCTTCAGTAAACAACCTATAATACCTGATGCTGTTCTGCAACTCACCCTCCAAAATGGTGGTGTAGAGCTCCCCATACATCCTTCATTCAATCTTGGTGGTATACCCCCACATCATACACCCCCAAATCATCAGAGACACTCACCCAAACTTCACTGTCACTAAAGCCATTTTCCAAGCCCACTCCCTTCCACCTGACCCTGGATAATTTATTTTGGTCTCATCTGACCCTATAAACTCCCTCCAGTCATCCATAGTCCAGTCCTGGTGAGCTTCAGCCCAGGCTATGGATGGTTTCCAATGTGGTTAAATCTGATGCCAGTGATTGTATACAAATATATACAACAAAAAATTTCCTAACATATGAGCCATTGTTTCAATATTTTTAAAAGTGTTGTGTGACAACATTGATATCCAGACCAACCAGATTTGTGATTGTTTACCATCTCATTTCCCATTGTTGCAATGGACTACTTCTGTATCACCACACCACCACTCAATGATCTATTAGATGCATCATGGTGTGGGTTAATACCAACTCCCAGTGATAACTATTCCAACACAGCTGTCCACAAACACATAAAGTTAATTGGCTTCTCCTGGCACAAACCACCACCACTGACTGCTCACAACCATGGTGACAACAGTGTAAAGCACTGCAACATCCAGGTGGCAAAGTGTGACATGGGAGAGAAAGGACTCTGAGTCAAATGCATTCTGCACATGCCCAAAACATTTCTTGTACATATATCTGCACAATGGCTACAGTCCTATATGGACAAACACATGTAAACAATCATACATAAGCCTATGTCACACTAGGTATGATGTCTCATGCAGATAAAGTAATCTGGGCATGCATGCACAAACAATCTATGCACAAATTACACTCAGTGAGTACAATCCATCCACTGATAGTAAAAGCAGTCAGGATTCATGTATAACAGGAATGAGAAGGATTGAATTGAATTTACATGTTGTAAATTGTAAGCATGGTAACTGGATTAATTAACTAGCTTAAATAACACTTGTCCCATGTACAGCCATGTACCATTTTGCTCAAATCTAACTCAACCACTGGTTTTGGAATGACTACTTCCATCTTGGGCAATAACAATGACTTTCTATAAGCTGGAGGTATCCACATCAATAACTGACCCTGGGGTCCAGTGATCCAACCATCAGAAGTGAAAGAAATATGGCATCTCCAGTCCTGTTGGAACTCTGGAGTATTTTCAAACAACTGAGATGGATTGTGGAGTGCATGCTTCACTGCATAAGCAAACTTGATAACATGTGAATTGATGTTTCTTCCCAGAAGGCTTTCTTCTACAGATTCAATTAGAGTGTTCCAGATGCACACAGTGCTATCATGAAAATCTGATGCAATTCTCTTTCTATATGGTGAACAGGCTGCTGAATTGACACTGTGAATGTGTCCTTTGAGAGAACTGCTCACTTGCACCTCAGTCTCAGCATCCCAGATGCTCACAGTCTCATCAAAAGAAGCTGATGCAATCCTCTTTCCATCTGGGGAAAAAACTACTGAATTGACACTGTGAGTGTGTCCTTTGAGAGGACTACCCACTTGTACCCCACTCTCAGTGTCCCAGATGCACACAGTCATATCATAAGAGCCAGATGCAATTCTCTTCCCATCTGGTGAAAAGGCAACTGAGTTGACCCAGTGTGTGTGTCCTTTGAGAGAACTGCCCACTTGCAACCCAGTCACAGCATCCCAGATGCTCACAGTCTCATCATCAGAACCTGATGCAATCATCTTTTCATTTGGTGAAAAGGCAACTGATTTGACACACTTAGTGTGTCCTGTGAGAGGATTTCCCACTTGTACCCCAGTCTCAGCATCCCATATGCACACAGTCTTATCATCAGAACCTGAAGCAATCCTCTTTCCATCTGGAGAAAAGGCAACTGATTTGACCCAATTAGTGTGTCCTTTGAGAGGATTCCCCACTTGCACCCCAGTCTCCACATCCCAGATGCACACAGTTTCATCAAAAGAACCTGATGCAATTCTCTTTCCATCTGGAGAAAAGGCAACTGAATTCACCCAATGAGTGTGTCCTTTGAGAGGAGTGCCCATTTGCATCCCTGTCTCAGCATCCCAGATACACACAGTTTTATCATCAGAACATGATACAATTCTCTTTCCATCTGATGAAAATGCAACTGATTTGACCCTATGAGTGTGTCCTTTGAGAGGACTCCCTACTTGTACCCCAGTCTCAGCATCCCAAATGCACACAGTCTTATCATGAAAACCTGTTACAATTCTCTTTCCATCTGGTGAAAAGGCAACTGAATTGACACTGTGTGTGTGTCCTCCAAGAGGGCTACCCACATGCACCACAATCTCAGCATCCCAGATGCACACAGTCATATCATCAGAACCTGATGCAATCCTTTTTCCATCTGGTGAAAATGCAACTGTTCTGACCCAATCAGTGTGTCCTTTGAAAGGACTGCCCACCTGCACCCCTACCTCAGCATCCCAGATGCACACAGTCTTATCATGAAAACCTGAAGCAATCCTCTTTCCATCTGGAGAAAAGGCAACTGATTTGACCCAATGAGTGTGTCCTTTAAGGGGACTCTCCACTTGTACCCCAGTCTCAGCATCCCATATGCAAACAGTCATATCATAAGAACCTGACACAATCTTTTTTCCATCTGGTGAAAAGGCAACTGAATTCACCCAATGTGTGTGTCCTTTGAGAGGACTGCCCACTTGTATCCCAGTCTCAGCATCCCAGATGCATACAGTTTTATCATAAGATCCTGACACAATTCTCTTTCCATCTGGTGAAAAGGCAATAGCACTGACACTGTGGGTGTGCCCATTGAGAGGACTCCCCACTTGCACCCCAGCATCCCAGATGCACACAGTTTTATCATCAGAACCTGATGCAATCCTCTTTCCATTTGGTGAAAAGGCTACTGAATTGATACACTTGGTGTGTCCTTTGAGAGGACTGCCCACTTGCACTCCAGTCTCAGCATCCCATATGCACACAGTCTTATCATAAGAACCTGAAGCAATCCTCTTTCCATCTGGTGAAAAGGCAACTGAATTCACCCAATGTGTGTGTCCTTCAAGAGGACTGCCCACTTGCACCCCTGTTTCAGCATCCCAGATGCACACAGTCATATCATAAGAACCTGACACAATTCTTCTTCCATCTGGTGAAAAGGCAACTGATTTGACCCCTTGTGAGTGCCCTCTGATCAATAACTGCAGTGATGACCACTCTGCTGCTTTACCAGGAGTAATTCTTGCCACTCCTGTAAATTTGGTGGTCAGGTACTTGCTCAGAATGCTACTCTCAGGTACAAAAGCCAATCCAGATAGATATAGATGTGGAGTGCTCTTTGAGATCATGCCTCCAATCATTCTGCTGAATTTTATACCATCCCTAGCTACTGCTAAGGCATTATCATGGTCATTTCCCTTCAAGGTGTCATTGCCTTCTCTATTCTCAAGTAGTCAAGTACCTACTTGAATCCAGCTTGCAATGTTACCCAACATGGTTGGAACTATATTCATCAAATTAAGCAACCCAAGAATTTCAAACCAAAATAGCATTTTTTCATTTAAGAGAAATGCTGATATTTGCCCTGCTAAGTTTTCTGAATATGGTGATAATGTGATATGATCAACCCAGAAGCAGCATGAGTATGACAAGTATGGTTTGATATGGTCATTAATACGTTGCCCCAAGTCAGGAACCTCTGAGTTGCAAACATATGAGCTCTCTAATTTGCAGATGTTGAAGCATGAGTGCTGTTGCATTACTTGGAGGCAGGCACGTCCTAAATCCAGGTTGACATCCACAAGGTCAACAAAGAAAATTCCACTCCTTTCTTTGGTAGTAATAAATTCATAAAATGTTGAGTGAAGGACACAGATAGGCATGGATTGATTGGAAATTCCACTAAAAAGTGACCCAAAATGTTGCAGAACTGCTGCTATCCCATATCCTTTCTCCACATGCATAAACAAGACATCTAAAGATTCCATTGGAAGTGGCTCTCTTGTTGATAATACCAGTCGCAGGGCAGACTGGAATCGGTTGAGAACCAGTTTATTGGGATAATTTCCAATGATACTTTGCAGAATGACCTTGTACATGTCATCAAGAAGTGTGTCACCTTCGTCAGTATGCACAAGTTGGTCAAACTGTTCTCTCCTTGTCAAGAAGCCACCCATATACCTAAGGTACTCGCAAGCAAGCCGAGCCCATTCAAACAACCCATCTGCCTTTTTAGTAAGTTGGGTAAGCATTTTATCATCAAAGTCATTGTTGATATCATGCAATTGATGAGAGATGTAGAGCTGGATATCACGTTCCGTGGATGACCTAGAGATGTGAATTATGGACTCGTGTCGAATGCCAGTTGCATCAGAGAATGCTTCAGTGATGTCACGAAGGGGCCTGGAGGTTACAAGGATGCGGAAATTGGATGGCAATTTCACTGTATCTTTCTTTAAGATGGAAAGGATATGACGACGTGAAAGCGCATCGCCAGTTTCATCCAGAGCATCAATGACCAATACGACAGGTCCAGCTATGCTCTTTACCAAGGAAGTGATAGGTGCTTCGATCAGCTTGCGCCATTGTTGAGCTACATCGAAAGTAGTAGCAAGGGCTGGCTCGGTTGTGACCAGTTTAATCAAATAATCCTTCAATTCTGGGATACGACCCGCTAAGTCACGCGCGATGGTGCTGAATAACTTTTGATGACGATTGGGAACTTGTAGGTTGAAACAGAAACATGATCCAATGCCCTTTTTATCGGCTATCCACCGGAGAGCGACGGTGTGAGCAATGGCAGACTTCCCGGTACCAGCAGGGCCCGAAATCCAGAGAACGCGTGGGGTAGCTGCGTCGGTGGCGGTGAGCCAGCCCTCAATTTTGGCCAGAATATCAGTTCTCGTGCTGTCCAAACAAACCTTCGTTGTATCGATGCCAGCTCCTTCAGCATATGGGATCATGCTAAGCGATCGATCTGAGCATGCAATGAGGTCAGAGCGTGCAAACACTAGCGGATAATGCTTGGCACCTTCGAAATAGTTTGTCGTAACGCCCTTGTTAATATTAACATCCCT
Organism: Amanita fuliginea; assembly: GCA_023014435.1. Classification (NCBI taxonomy): domain Eukaryota; kingdom Fungi; phylum Basidiomycota; class Agaricomycetes; order Agaricales; family Amanitaceae; genus Amanita; species Amanita fuliginea. The sequence goes on along the minus strand of JAEBUQ010000011.1, from coordinate 2,230,850 downwards.
TCCTGCAGAGTTGATTTCCATCTCTTTGATCTCGAAATTCTTTGCATCTTTGAAAAAGTGAGCTTCAGACACGCCTTGCTACTCAGGTACAGTTATATCAATGTGATAACTTTAGTTATGACTTGACATACCGTGACGATGCCTTCGCCATCTCTGGGCCTTGCTACGTCCTTACTCTGCACCATGCATGAGACAGTGGCGATCGCACGGCTATGATATGTATCTCACCCGAGTCACTGAAGAATGCGCATGAGGAGGGGTGGGAGTCGAAGGGCGGCTGATTCTTGAAGCATCGGATGAGCTTCTAAGCGATTGAGATTCGCGGACCTATTGATAATTAACAAGAAAACCATAGCCACAGGACTTCTACATGCCAAGGTCGACCTTGCATTGCTTCTGTTCGTTTTTTCACCAGACCCGATGTTGAATTTCGATTTGTTCTTCTTCGGCATTATGGATGTGGCTGTTTGCGTTCCGTTCGAATGCGTGACGCGTGACGTGTCACGACCCGTAACTCTACCGCAGATTTCTTGCCAAACCAGTTGTCGGTGAATACACTGTCCATGTCATCTGTTTCAGCTCTGATACCACGACATGAATGAATCATATGGTAATAATCTGTCTAGGGCTCAAGATAACTTCACATTTCCACCAGAAGAAGCGACTATCATCTCAGTCTATCCGATTCTGCAAATTCCTGATCACAATTTTGAAGTCCTTATACACCACGGATACCTCTCTAACTTTTCCGCAGAAGAAAAAAATGACACCAATGAGGGATAACCCGCAAAATATGAGCGGATAGACCCAGTGCTGAAACGCGAGAAAACTTGATTCGAATACGGCAATAACGAAAAAGACGGTGCCACCCAGGTGAAGATGCTCGCAGAGCACGAACGTGTCGTCAAAGTAATTGACAGGGCGCCGTCCTATTTCGGCGGGATCGTTGCACAGGATGGCGCCTCGGCCGGATATGATGATGCTGCCTGCGTGGAAACCAATGGCTAGGAAGGAGAGCAGCAACCCGATGTCATATGGGATGCCGTTTCCCAATTCTTTGATGCCTAATGCGCGTCGGCCATTCAAGATGCCGGTGATAAGAGAAGCATGTGCGACGATGAGGGAGCAGGCAAATGTGGACTGATGAGCCCAAATTTTTCATGTGTTTAGTCACCCGTTCTCAATTTTCATGATGTAGTAAACGGTAACGTACCAGTGCAACTTTGACGTTGAATTGCTTCACTAATGATTTGTATTTTTCCACGTCGCCGACGCAGCCTCCCTTTTCAACTACATATATTCGATTAGTCATGTATATTTCGCGAGGACCTTCAAGTTGTTGCTTACCATCGTTTTTAGCAGAATTCATTGATGCAGCGATGAGGTCGCACTGCGTGTCGGTGGTAATCTTATTGTCTGGCGGAGGAATATACGCTTTCATGGAATCTAAAGCAAGGTGTGAATTCTGGGCCACCTTTAAATTTCTGACACTGACCTCCACTGGTAGAGGGCACAGTCGCTTCTGCTTTCGGCGTATAAGTCTCATCTTCCCGCACAATGTCGAACTTGGATAATAGAGAGGCGGAAGAGACGTTTCCACCGTGCGCTTCTTGATTCAACGTAGCTGTCTCAGCGGAGGATATGCTTTGGCGGCCACGCATGATGAGAATCCCAGGGTATGATAGATTGTTCTCAGGAAATTTGGCCTTTATAGATATACCACGAACATTCCATGAGGTATCCGCGAGTATCCTATGTCTCAAATGGCATTTTCTGTGAATGCGAGCGCCTATGCTCCTGTGATCGTGATGTGATGATCAATGACAACGCGAATCCCATTGGCTCCAATCCTGTCTCTAGCGCCAGGTGAGAGCATGAAGCACACGCCCTCACGCGTCTATAGCCTGCAAAGATAGCATGAGGTTTGTTCGAGGAGTTTACAGGACAAGAAAACGTTCGAACCATCTCCGACCCCCCCCCCCCCCCCCAATAGCAAGGAGCAGATACTAACCTACGTACATATGTACTTGTCATTATCATCTACATCTGACGGGACCTCTGCGCCTTTCCCCCGAGCGTCCAGACCAGCGCCTTGACCCTCACCGCATTCCTATATATGACCGAGACCTTTCTAAACTTGCCCATCAGCAGGGTGATGCCCGCGAGCGCCGCGACGCCGCAAAACACGGCGGGGTAGATGATCGAGTCGAACATGACAAAGCTCATCTCGAGCATCGAGACGCCAAAGACGAGGGTGCCGTGGAGGTAGAGCTGCTCGCACGTGGCGAGGGCGCGGTGGAAGTAGGCGAGCGTGTGCTCCTTGACCAGGGTGTGGTCTGAGCAGAGCGCAGCGGCACGCCCGGAGATGAGGATGTTGAAGATGTGCAGGGACAAGGCGAACAGGGAGAGCAAGACACCCACGTTGAAGAGCCGTTCGGCGTATGCGCCTTGGATTTGAAGAGATTTGCCAAGACCGACGAAGGAGACGATGAGAGAGGCGGTAAATGTAGACTGTCATGCGGATTATTAGTAGATATTTGGTTTTGGCAGCGGGAATGGAATGACATACGATGACGAGTTGCATGTTGAATTGTTGCAACAGTATTTCGTATGTTTTCTCCTCGATATGGGCGTGCTCATTTGTGGCTTCTGTGAATCAACTTATAAGCGCTCAGTGTGAAGGGGAAAGCAGGGGTGTCACTACCTTGGCCTTGCGGAAACTTGGAGTCGAGTCGTGCCTGCAGCGTGCGCACGTTTTGAACATAGCCATCAAAGAAATCATCGAGATGTTTCAGGTGAGTGTGCATATGGGATTGATGGGCCTCTTCGGTGATTGTATCAGCACCTGATGCTTCTGTGGGCAGCCCACATTCAGCCTCGCCCTCTAACCAGAATATGAGCACAACGAACCTGAGAGCCTGACTTTCCTGTCTTTGTCCCCACGGAGGGCCTTGATCTCTTGAATATGAGAGGACAACAAGGTCGCCAACTTGGATTCTAGCGACTCGAGCTTGCGAAAGACATCGGCATCGTTTAGAGATGCACTGGCTTGAGCTTGAGCTTGTGCGCCAATCTCGACATCATCCCCAGCCTCTGGCACTCGGTCGTCAGTTGTGCGAGAAAACAAGCCAAGTACCATATCTCGTCTGCCTCAAGATTGAATGAATGGAGTTGTGGCACGCGTGGGCCATCCAGTTATTAAATATCGGAGCTTATGGAAGCGACTGCGGGTTCTGGAAGGGATGAATGAACATTGAATGAGCGTCAAATTGGGCACGAGTCTTACGCGTGTAGTGACGGTGTGAATGCCCAATGTCAAAGTCCCAAGCCTGTATGAAGTATCGAATACAACCGTTCACCGTTGGCCTCACTCAGACCTTGGACGCTCCGTGCATTCTTTGGAGACAATCGACGACGAGAGCGATGGCCGCCTTGACGTCGTCCACATCACTCTCCTTCACCCTGTCCACCAACCAACCGAGCTTGTCCGGATGCCAGCGCAGGAACGAGCTGCGTATCCTCGCTTTCGGCGTGACACCGCACCCGCGCACGCCGAGCGGTGACAGGAGGAATTCCTGCACCCGTTCTGGCGTCAAATCGGCAAGCACGAGTTGCCTGCCACACCGGTGATGAACCCCGGGAGAGCGAACCTGCTGCCAGCTGGGATGTCGATGATGGCGCCGTGACCGCGCAGGGTCTAAAGCCATCGTCATCCTCAACCTCTTCTCCTCTCCCTCCCCTTCCCCATTTTCCCCATTTTCCCCATTTCCATTTTCCCCGCAAACACACACCGGCCACGGCACGTCCCCAAACGCCACTGGCACGGCCTTGGAGTGGGGAGCTCGACACAGTTCCACAAGACCCCGCCACCGCTCCTCATACGCGTCCCACCGCCTCCGTACGCGCTCCTCCCACGCCTGACGGTCCACCTCTGCGCGGACACGTTTCGTGCGCGCGTCATCCACGCGTCCGTACGCGTCACGCAAGACGCCCCCGCGAGCGACCCACTCTTCTTCCCCGCGCTCGGCTTCGGCTTGTTCCAGTTCCCGGGCACGGGTGGTACGCGGTCGTGTTTGATGAGGTTGAGGTTGAAGTGGTGTCGGTGTTGGTGGTGGTTGCAGTTGAGGTTGAGGTTGGGGTTGAAGTTGAGGCTGAGGTGGTGGTATCGAGCCCAATGTGAAGACCAGGACAGGAGGAGAGCCGCCTTGAAAAGCAAAGTAGCCCAAGTCAGTCATTTCGTTACAAGAACAACAACAACGCGTTTTTCTGACGTGATTTTATTTAAATAAATACGTAAAATGAAATGGGAAAAAAAAAAATATTAAATACAACGCGTCGTCGCCAAGAATAAATAATAAAAAAAGAAAATGAAGCAACAACAACAACAAAAACAAAAACAAAAAAAAAACTGAGTTCAGGGGTTGCGCACTTTGAGCGTGCGCGTCCTCGTCGGAGGGATCAATGCCGTCCCCATTGACTTTGTGTTCGCGCTCGTACTCGTACCTGAAATGGCCCTAGCAGGAGCAGGAGCAGCAGCAGTCGGCACCAATACCGTCGTACTCGAACTGACCCTCGCACTTGCACTTGCACTTGCACTTGCACTTGCACTCGTGACACTCCCCCCAAATGGGTCCGTAAACACCGGCTCGGGCCTAATGTCCATCGTCTCCGAGTCTTCCCAATGCCGCTTGTTGACGTTGTTCCCGGCCGACCGCGTGCCAGAAAGATGGGGACTGGAGATAGAATTGGGATGAATCTGCACACCGCGAGGTCGGAGGAGAGAAATATCCAACACGTCAATCGAGATGCGTCTCCTGATCGGTTCGCTCGCCCTTGCGTCCTTCTTCTTGTTCTTTTTTCGTTCCCTCTCCTTCTCGCGCTCCTTCTCCCTTTCGCGCTCCTTCTCCTTCTCGCGCTCCTTTTCTCTTTCGCGCTCCTTCTCCCTCTCGCGTTCCCTCTCCCTCTCGCGTTCCTTCTCCTTCTCACGTTCCTTCTCCTTCTCGCGCTCCTTCTCGCGTTCCTTGTCCTTGTCCTTGTCCTTGTCCCCAATGACAAACAAAAACGGCGAGCTCGCCTTGGCAGCCTGATAATCAAACTGATAGGACCACGGCTGTCCTCGTCTCTTTCTCCCTTCTTTGCTACTCTTGACGGTGCCGCGGGGAGTGAGCGGGCTCAAGCCATCCTCGTCTAGCTCGAGAGAAGTCCGCTTGGCATATCGGATGGGAGAGAGACTCGTCATGGGCGAGGTGGGCGAGATGGGCGATAAGAGGGGCGGTGGATCAACCGCCGGCAAGACCAATCTTTGTGGCTGGAAGGGGATGCGTTCAAGAGTCTTGGAGCGGGGATCCTCCCTCTGATCCTTGCGCCTCAAGGAGCCCAAGCTTCCCGAAGTTCTGACATGACAACCCTCTGTCAGAGCCACCCTCGACCTGGACCGTCCTCTCCTCTTCGTCCTCCTCTTACTCCTCCTCTTGTTATACTTGTACGGATCCTCGAAATCCCAAAAGAAGTCGCTCTCTTCTGTGCTCTCCCCGCTAGTGCCGACGCTGCCGTCTGATCCGGGCCGGCCAAAGCGCATGGGAGATACGCTCCTCGCAAAGTCGTCTCCCTCTGGGCCAGAATCAAAGTTATTGTCGACGTAGACGAGCAGCGGGGGCCCGTAGTCCTCGTTTGCGTCTAGGTTGGGACTACCAGGTGAACTGGATGTTTGTGATGGCCCATAGTCCTCGTTTGCGTCTGGGTTGGGACTACCAGGTGAACTGGACGTTTGTGGAGGAGGATCAATATAAGAAAGAGAGTCGTCGTCGTGAGATGGTTCTTCAATGTCGTGCGAGAGGGGATGAGAATGAAGCGGTTCTTCGTCTGAGATCTGGCCCAAGTCAGATGGAGCGGCGAGGGGGGTACTGGGAGCAGGGGGAGTAGAGTCCTTGACGTAGTAAACGCCTCTAGCCGCTACACCGACATAGTTGTAGTTTGGATTGAGTGGGGGCGGGATTGCGGCAGCCCTATGGACCATGTCGCGAGAGAGTTGGACGACTCCAGCTCGGGAACCACGAGGCATGCGGCGAGGAGGATTGGCGGGGGTGGTGCGGCGTAATCTTGAGCGGGATCTGGAGTGAGGCGGGGGGCGGGCACCGGCTGGCTGAGGAACGGACAACATGGCGGTTACGGGACGAGGACCGGCGACGGTGAGCGGGGACGGAAGTCGCTGCAGAGAGCCGGGCAACGGGGGAAGCGGCCTGACTGCCGGCTCAGGCGGCAGGCGCTGGTCGTCGAAAGACATCCACCCCCCACCTGTCACGCGTCACACTCCTCCTCATGCCTCAACCCGTCAACCAACCCCATCCACCTGCCACTCGCTCAGTCTCGGCTCTCTCTTCTGCTGCTGCAAGTTCTTCTGCTACTTCAAACTCAATTGCAGCATCCGCTTCCACATCTCACTTTGCAATCCCTGCTTCGGCTCCTGCTGGCAGTATCACCATCACCTTACCCCCAGAAACCGCCACCGCTTACTTCAAACTCGCACCGTCCCAGCTCGTCACCTTTGCCTGGAACTTTACAGATGTCATTGCCACTCCTACCTCCCTCACCATCTCCGCAGCTTGCGACAACGGTAACACTTACCCTGTCGGCCCTTCAAACGGCATCATCCCCGGTTCTGCGACTTCAGTCGTCTGGGACATTTATGCATACCAACAGAACAACCCAGCCATCCCTCTCGCACAGGCCACATACACTCTAATGATATGGGATGATCGTGGGCCAAACTCCCCCCGCGCAGGCGGTTATATGGTCCCCAACGAAGACCTTCGCTTCGCCATTTACACTCCCCAGTCTTACACAGGTCTCGGCGACGGTTTGTCCTTTTTGCCTCTCATTCTTTTACTGACCTTGACATTCACTTCTAGGCTGGCAATGTTCCATCTGTAATGGATCTCTGTCTTCGTACACCTCCCATCCCGCTTTCATAGGTGTCATGACCGCCTTTCTCGTCGTCTTCCTATCGGGCTTCAGTCTCCTCCGTCTCGGCTTTACCAGACGGCGGTGATAAGGCTGTGCTTTGATTCAGATTTACTTGGACTTGCAATAGACTACATATAACACATGGACATGGACATTTATGATACCTTTTCCTTGATCCGACAGAGACGAGACGAGACTTTTTTTTTTCTTATTTGAATAATTTTTTTTCTTTTTTTTACATTTATTTTTTCATAGAAAAAGTATATTCTATGGCTTAGTGTAAAGGACAATTGGCCGACTGAACCCCCCAGAGCCTACCACACCCAAGTCCTGGGAGAGCTTGAACCCAATCGACTCCAATAGCGCTGGAAATTCGTCCGGCCGTAGTTGGAGCACATGTCCCGTTGACCTCAGTTGCGGCTGCTGGCGCTTCGCTTTCGCATACGTCTCCCAGGGCTGTGGTTCCAGCACGAACGTGCCCCCACTCTTAAGCACCCCATACACCCGTCGGAACAGCCGCTCGAGGCCCTCATCGCCGGCGTTGAGATGGACCCATTTCGTCAGCGAAAATCTGGCGCAAAAAAAAAAAAAAAAAAAAAAAAAAGAATTATAATTAGAACACGGCAGCGGATAATAAAAATTAATGACAGACGGACGCAATCACCACATCGTACCCTTCTTCCTCGTACGCGTCCTCCGCTACCCAGTCTGTCGTCCTGAACGTCACGTTGTGCGGGAAACCTCCAGCATCGTGTGCAGTCCCAGCAACAGCAGGAGGAACAGGGAGTGACCCAAACTCGTGCTCGCACGACGCTGGAAAATAGTCCCAGTCTCCGCCTCTGTCGCCGCCAGCGCTCGCCGCCGGGCCCTGCAAGGACCACACTGCCCGGCGCCTCCGCCACGCCCCGTTCACGAGACGCTCGTCAATGTCGACACCGACGACCTTGCGCGCACCCAGCCGCTGTGCTAAGAGAGAACCCTGTGCCATTAAACCTCCCGGAAGATCAACACATTGGTAGAACTTCTACCCACCAATCTCGCACGTCACCCAACCTTCGTTGCACCCGATATCGAGTACAGTCGCTCCAGCAAAAAGCGTCTTGGGAAGAATAGAAAGCCGTGGGTCGTTAGCGACGGGTCGTTTGGTGTAGTACCCGTGATAGTTGCCGTAGGGTGCTGGATCCATATATATGGATGACTTATGTAAGCTGCACAATGCACAACACCACGTCCCCCACCTTTGGCAGCATCACTCCGCTTTGCTATTACTGAGCATTCTTGACACCCTGAGGCCATGACATTGAAAAATAGTGACAGTGTGCTTTCGGACTGTCACCGCAGTATACTAGTACACCTTCCGGTAGAACTGTTACTGCTTATTGGGAACGAGGTACTATGTACTATGGTCTGACAGAGACACTCCATTTCCTCTAACGCCCCAAATCTTGATCAGATACTTCGTCATCCCGAAACAACATTTAAGCAATTCAAACAATTACGTTTAGTATCCAAATTCTTCAATCAAGTCTTTGCGCCTATCATACTTTCGAGAATCATCGCATTCTCTCCCTATGCTGCCACCACGGTCAATTGTGAAATGCTCCTCTCTCTCATTAGCGGATCTGGTTGTGCCTCCTATGCCAAAAACCTTGTCCTTCACCCATGGGATTTATTGGAAGATGAGATGCTACCTGATGGTGCTCCACATACATATTGCCGGATTTCCTGTATTCCACTGGTCAAAGCGATTTATAAATTTATACCCGTTCTGAAGATTACACCCAGACGGCCGCGTGAGCCAACCATCGTGCTCAAAGCTAAGGAATGCATCGAGCATATAGACCAAGTCTCCTTCAACTTACCAAGCGTCGAAGCTGTAATGTGCGTGGGAATGTTATACAGTGGAACTCAACTGCTCAGTTACATGTAGATGGTTTATTAAACCGTGCTACGATATTGAGAAATCGATGCGCATCAACTTGAGGTTACTTGAAACGCTACCATCTCTCCTCCAATTAAATCTCATCCTCGAAAACTCTTCCGGCCATAGGACGGATCTGCTTACAGCAGGTTTGCCTAGGATTCGAAAGCTTCAAAAGCTGAAAGTGCGCCTAGGCTTTAAGCGACATGAAAGGGGAAACAGATTCTCCCTTATGTGGCTGAAGGACGTGGTCGCACGATGTCATAATTTGACGCACCTCGCTATTTACTGTGACCACCTCTGCTATTCCATGACATTGTCCCAGCTATTTGAAGGTGTACCTGCAGATCGTCCCCTCAAACTCGAACATTTACGCATCTGCCATTATTGCTATGACATGTCGCCAAAGGTTTTGTCCAATATTCGTTCCTTAACCTCTCTTGATATTGGCACATTTCTTGACACACCCACACTACATGAAATATGGCAGGTTCTCACAAACGAAAGAATTTTCGTCTCGAAACTCAGGACTGCCGTCGTCAATAAAAGCATGCTTTGCTATCTCTCTCATTTAGACAATTTGACACATTTCTCAATCCGTTCCGTATCTTGGTACGATGCTCCTCGGCAGGACTCGGAGTGGACACTGTCGCTTTTTCAGGAGCTAGCTATGCATTCGAGTACGCTGACGCATTTAGAACTGGATCCGTGCAGCTGGGGTGACTGGTCTTCGAACGCCCTCGCAAAATCATCGTTTTTACAGTGCGTTGAATTAGTGCAGCTTACCTTGGTGCCCACTGCATTATCGTTTAATATCGTCAGCCTTTCGCCTCACATCAGGATTATAATTTGACAATAATCAAACACACAGGACTGGCAGGTCATTGAATGCATCTCTCAAACAGACGCACGGTTGATTGTCGTCGTAAAGACATGGTCCCATGATACTTTTCGACGTTTCGTTTCTTGTTGTCGCACAAGTTCCAGGCCAGAGGAGCGATGGTTAATTCAACGCTTAATTCTTTATATGCACGGACCGACGGAGGGTTGTTTTCTTTAAAGCGAGTTTGTCAATAAATTAATAATCTCTCTTGGTGTAACGATTTCTTTATTTCAAACAGTCAAATTTTCAATATATGTGCATGTTGTCAATACTTGATCATGTATGGATGTAGGGCGCCCCGAGCAATATCTGCCGTGGAAGCTAATCTCTATGTGCTAAATCCAGCGAATCAACGTACAAAGACGTGGGGGCTTCATGACCGTGATAGGTCGCCGAGCACCGAGTCCTTGCTGCTTTCCTACCTTGAAGCGTTTGTTGGAAAGGGTAACTCTCACTATAAAATGACCGCTTGCAAAGCGTAGCTAGCTGCGAATGCCAACAGAAGAAAGTTGGCTTATGCATAAGTTTGCTGCGTTCGTTGACAATCCATGTTGATGGCGCATTCGCTCGAGGAGTACTCGCAAATACGCCCGGTTCGGCAGTCCAGAAACCCTGTTTAAAAGATAGCTAAATTGCACCATCTTGCAATAATCAAGAAACGCTTTCTCGATTCATTTGAACGTTTCCTTCTATTTAAAGTGTGCAAATCGAAATCTACCGGGCGGAGATTAAGGTGAGAGACTCACGAGTACGTCTTCCTGCGGCCTGAAACTCTTCCAATTGGAAGGACGAGCTGAAAAGTGCTTACTCTGGCGTATGATGATATGGGATTCGCGTGCTTCTTGGAAAGATGGTCAATAATGCTGTCAAAAGTGATATTTGCACCGCTGTTCGAATTACCGTCGCGTGACTTCGATAAATGGCTTTTCGCATCCACTTGCAGAGGCTCAAGGCCTCCCGCTTTGTCTAAGTTCTGAAGAAGGTTCTGTGACGAGTTACTTTGTACACGTGACGTCAGTAATGTTATGACACTTAGATTCCGACGTCCAAGAAACAAACTCCAACGTAATCAATCTAGCATGGCTAGCCCCTTGGCCATGTACGACGATTGGACGCGTGAAGATTTGATCAAACGTTTTGCCCAACTCGAGTCCAAATCAGCCACCCAAACAATGCCACCACACGAGTCACAACCTGTTCATGGAATTTTTGATTTCTCGGCATACCCAAAGCGCAAGATTGCATTGAAGTTCTGCTACTCTGGATGGGAATACAATGGACTAGCATACCAGACCCTACTTACCCCACTTCCAACGGTAGAGGGCGTATTGTTCGATGCCTTTGCGAAAGCGAAACTTGTGGATCCCGACGCTGGCTGGGAAGGATGTGGATGGGAGAAGTGTGGGAGAACAGACAGAGGAGTCAGTGCTGCTGGACAGGTGGTATCACTCTGGGTGCGCAGCGCTTTGGTGGGCCAGCAACCGGAATCCGACATAACCCAACTCTCTACAAATGCAAGAGCTGTTGACGTCTCGGAAGCCGATAGGCCAATATCAGCGGATGACGATGATGAGTCCGGTCACCTTCACCCTTCACTTCCATACAAGCCCGAGCACGATTACGTCTCCATTCTGAATCGTATTCTTCCGCTTACCATCCGCGTCCTTGCTTGGTCTCCTGCTTCGTCCAACTTCTCCGCACGCTTTTCATGCCAGTACCGCCACTACAAGTACTTTTTCTCCCCGCAGGGTTTAAACATTGATTTCATGCGAGCAGCCGCCTCGCGTCTCGTCGGGAGCTACGACTTTCGCAACCTCTGTAAACTTGACCCAACAAAACAAATTACGATGTTCAAGCGTAAAATCATCTCTGCGGACATCGAACCAGTCGATATTGACAACCCTCAAACTTATGTGTTCAATCTGATTGGCAGTGGATTCTTGTATCATCAAGTTAGACACATCATGGCCATTCTTTTTCATGTAGGAGCTGGCCTCGAAAAACCTTCAATGGTCACTTCCCTCCTCAACGTTGCAGAGGGTGCCGAAAAAGATGTTGATGGGAATGACTCACCACTGGAAGTTGTCACTGGACGACCTGAGTATCAAATGGCCGACGCACTTCCGTTAATGCTCTGGGACTGCGGATACAAACCAGACGACGTTGATTGGCGAATTGACGGACACATGACCGAGCAGAAGCGCAAAGAATACGTGGAAAACAATCCCGGAAATATGTGCCATTCTCTTCAATCAACGCTCGAGCGGTCCCAGATTTTTAGCACTTTGAATCAGCATTTCCTCGCTGCCGCTGCACAGTACCATCCACGCCCATGTCAACCGTTTCCCCTTGCCCATCCGCTGTCGATGACGAGCACCGTGAAACGGCCTATGCGAATCCCATTGGGAGGGGGGATGTATAAGCGCGTAACTCGGTACACCCCTCTGCTCAGCCGAGTAAGGATGGATCCTCCGGAAGTTGTGAACGAGAGATGGAAAAACGGTAAAGGTCGTAGAAAAGAACAACGAAGAATTGTAGCTGTGGATGAAGATGAGTAGGCTCAACATGGAACCGTACATCGAAAGAAGCGAGCTTGTGATAGTATGGGTGTGGTGTGTCTTCTTTCATCCTTTACTTCACGATTGGACCAAAAACTGCGCATACAGCGACTTGATTGTTAGAGGAAAATATAATTATAATAACACTAAATGACCGGCACGACCATCCTCGTTTGGAGTCGCAATATGCTCCTCCTTTGATTGTCAACAACACAAATTTCACAACATGGCGCCTTTCAGAGACTGGTACTTGAAAGTATATCGATGCGTCTGCCTTGGTACTTTTCGGTTGGATCCCATATAATTAACCGGAAGATGGCCTCACCTTGTTATAGCGGCGCACCGATCTCCTACGTAGGAGCTCATTCATCCGCACCATTCGGAGTGTAGGACCTTGGCCTCCCACCTATTCTTCTTCGGTGTCTACCAAGTCGGAGGTCAGAAATATTCGGATATCCTGAAGAACCCCAATACCTTCGTTTAAGTTTCGGCTGCGGGATTTCCGTGCTTTTGGTTCGGTCCCGAAGGATCTTAAGCCCAGGGCCCACGACAAGGGAAGCACGAGGAAAAGAGGCAAATAGCCTCCTCACCATCCCTGGGGACGCACCTTCTTTTTTGGTGAACGAGGCGGGCGACGGGGCGACGGCGACGAAGAACCTAAATAAAACTCTGAAAATGCGGAGACGTCAGCCGAGGACAACAAGAAAATAAAAGGAATTGATTCATCACGAGGTCGTCTTCTCCATAAAAGCGCAAAGCGCAAAAGAGTAACAAGGACTACCTAGAAAAAGAAATGACGTCAGCCACACTTGAAAACGTAAAAAAAAGCGAAAACAAATCCTATTGGGCATTGCTGCCCAAGCCCCTTAGGGGCGGAGGTGAGCTTGGAGGATCGGCCCGCCCAAGAGATGCGCCTTTCTGTTTTCCCGGCGTTTAAGAACATCAAGGCCAGCCCGTTTATTGATTTTCCTCGCACGTTTAAGAAAAGTCCCGGATTCAGCGAGCACAACCGAAGCGTTGCCAGAGCCGTTGTCGCCAGAGAAAGCACCTTGACGACCAAGATCTTGCACTTTGCCGACAGTTCCAGTCTTGCCTTCGAGCGCACCCAAAGCTTCCAGCCTTTCGATACGCTTAATAAGAGCAAGATGGTCGGCAAGAACAATATGGTCCAGGGAGTCACGGGATCTTTTGAATTTAAGTGGTACTGGCAACGGGGCGACCGGGGCGTCCTTGGCGGGGTTGATAACCTTGAAATCCAAGGCGGCAGCCTGTAAAAGATCAACAACATTGTGAAGGGGGCGGGAAGGGATAGGTGTGAAGATAGGGAGACGGCCAGCGTCAGAGGAGAAGGGTGTGGTAGTAGCGCAGGAAATAATAGCGTGCATGATGGTTAACTGGAAAGAGGAGCAATGTGGGCGCCGGCGATTTTGTATGTTCAAGACTGTCAGCCGCTGGTCTCGATCGTTATACCTGTTTTGAGACTACCACTTCAAGTAAATTGTCGCCCGAGTTGTCTCCGCTCAGCTAAACATATGCACGCTGTAACGTTTAAGCCATAGTTCATTACATTGATTGTCGAAGGTTTCTCGCCTCATCTTATCTTATCTCCAAAGTTTTGGTTTATTGTAAACAATCTCCCATTTAGACAATTCTTCGTATTGTAAAATGATTGTGGGTGGCTAGGCCCGTTCCTTGCCCTCATCCTCACACTTTTCCGTGTCCGACACGGTGACGGCCATGACAGAAAATAGCAGCTCAGTACACCTTCCCGTAGAACTGTTACTGCGTATTGGGGAGCGAGGTATGCCCATGGCAGTCGCAGCTGTCATTCAGCGCCCTCTGCGCGGTTCCAGGGTTTCGACGTTCTATCCAGTCAAGACGCTTCCGCTCCTTTCTTCCCTCGATAGCGCTTTTCAGTTGCAGGAGTACATTTCTCTTCTCATCCGCCATAACGTTCACGACGTCGAGCGCATAGTCACTCTACCTGGAAAACCTGGAGGAAAGGACAAGGAGAAAGACACTGATGAGACAGCTCAGGTGAAGAACGAAGAAAAGGACTCGGACAAGGCTAAAGGAGATGTTACTGTTGACGCGTTGACGAGGCATGCTGGATATACGAACAACTGAGGTTTCTTCTCCTCCAGTTTGCGACGCGACAAGAAGCTCACCAGCCTGCAGACGTCTTGCACAGGACCTTACACATCCACTGATAACTATGCTGCAGCAAGAATGCAGCCGCACAACATGCCCTGAGATGAAAGCTGGGGAATGGCTGTATTTATGCGTAGCCCACGGAACTGACGGCGCCATGGAGGTAAAATATTCTATTCTATCTTCGATATCAGTCTCCTTCACTATCTTCTAGCAATGTTGCGCAATTGACTATATCCTCCATACTCTGGACAGTGCAACCGCTCTTCTCAATTCTCCAAGAGCATTCCCTTCACGGTGCGCTCCCCTCCTTCTCCAGTCTCTCCAATCTTATTTAACCTCCAATTAGCCTCCAAATTCCTCCCGCATCACACCGCCATTTCACTTCCCTTGATCGTCGTCTTGGTCGCATTTTCGCTCATGCCTATTTCCACCACCGTGACATCTTTGCTCAAGCAGAAGCTGAATCTTCTCTATATGCGCGCTTTTTGGCCCTTACAACTCATTTCGACCTCGTTCCACCAGATTTCATCGTCGTTCCCCCAACAAAGGTCATTACGGACGGTGAAGCCGACGAAAATGACATCCCCAGGCATTCTACGGTTGATAAAGAAAGAGAATATAGGCCGTCCGTCATAGTTCCAGATCCGGCAGAGGTTCAACCACCGCGCTTGCTCGCTGCCTCTCTAGACCCCCAAACGGAACGAGAAAAGGAAAAAGAACACATTATTCAGCAACACCCATCTGCCCGTAAGCCCTAGGTACCACCCTGACGCTTACATATGCTAATCTGGTGTTCATTTAGCCACCTCCTCCTCGTCAGCCACTGTACCCATCAATCCAACGATCCGCATCCTCAATAACCGTGGTTCAGCAGTTACTTCTGTAACTACCAAAAACAGAAACGCTCCCGGCCTCTTTGTCAGCAATAATGGTTTAATTCCCTCTCAGGTGCTGCGACGGCTGCACCTACTACTGCAGCATCGCTGTTTGCGTCCTCAGAAGCACATCTACCCACTACTTCCGTTCCAGCTTCCTCCAGTGCCGGCACTACTGGTTCTTCAGCTGGCACAAGCAGCAGCCTAGGTGTCGAGCCTGGTACGAGCACGCTTGCTGCTGGACAAGAAAGCCCTAGAAGGGCGAACCGACCTCGAACGGATACAATGGTTTACTCGGAGGGCTATGCCAGCAGTGGCGTTGGAAATAGCAGAGGAACCAGTCCTATCCCCATTGTTAGGCTGGGTGCTCGTCTCAACGAACCCGAGGAGAAGAAGGACCATGCAAGTTTGGGAGACAAAGCAACCATCGCGGTCGCAGAGACACTCGTACCTGCTGTGGTTTCCAAAGAATCCGAGCCGTTTGTGGTTGAAGAAAGGGGCGAGGAAGTGGAGCTTGAGAAGGAAGAGCTGGACTTTGTGCCAATAGATGACGAGATGGAGGTCATCAATGTCACAAAGGCCCAGGGGGGGAAGGCAGAGTCGGATGGAGATCCTCTACCTGCAAACGAGGAAGAGCAAGTCCCAGGACCTGTGGTCACACTATCAGAACCAGAGATGGAAGCTGTGCCTCCCGAGGAGCAGGCACGACCAGAGGAAGGTGCTCAGCCGCCATCGTCGGGTCAAGGACAACCTGAAGAGCTCGCAGCTGAGGCGTTGTCACTGCCGTCCCAGCTCGAACTGGCAGACGAGAACGCGTCGGCGGCGGTTGTAAGCGAAGAGGCTGCTGAGTCAAGCGAGCCTGCTGAGCGACGGGATGAAGCGGTAGATGAAGCTGAACAAGGGCAAACGGGCGAGGCTACGTTGGTCGATGGCAGTTCGACAGAGGTGGTTGAACAGGTTGGACTTGAAAGCGCTGAAAGTTCTAAGGCTGATGTTACCGTGGAGGACAAAGAGGCTGATCAGATAGGACAGCAGTCATAGTCTAGCTGAGTTTGTTTGCAATACTTTTAGGGAAACATGTCGACCTCCGTCTAATAACTCAACGAGCCTTGAAGCTTGAAGGCTAATGGCGCACTCATAGCTGCTGCGCCTGCGTCGGCGAAGGTGAAATGCTACATGAAGTGCAGGGTGACGGCTTTGGCGCCGTACTCGATACGATAACATATCGTTTATCGATGACTTTGCGATAAGTTGACTTGAAAGACTTGTACTCAGTCTCGGATTTCCTTTGCCATCTCTTCTTCGCACTTGTGCGGGAGATCATTGACCTCATCTTTTTTGATCAACGAAATTTTGGCGTCCGTAATCATGAGGTCAAACTTTGTGAACACAACGATAATCAGAAGTCCGAATTTGGAAGATCATAAAAGTTGCGAGCGCTGACCTTTGGTTCCTTTGAGCTGAAAGAGCTCAAAGATTTTCTCATCACCCGTCTCTAAAAACCGGCTGCTGGCATGATATTGTCTGCAGGATAAACGTGCGCAACAGATAGCATGAAGCCTGTCGGTAACGTGCACATCATTGTAACACAATTGTCCATGTCAGGTACCGACGCTGAAACGGAGGCTCTAACTTCTCAGTGGTAAGTGTGCTGCTAGTTCCAGCACGCACGCACCTCTTCGAATCCATCTGCACGATCGCTCTAAGCTAGACTAGGGGTCAGCGGCGTAGACATCATTCTCCCTGAAACGCAAGGGTTAACAGGAACAAAAACCACGCAGTGCCAGCTGATATCGACATCGTGTAATTTGGGCTTCCTAGAAGAAATACATGTACAATGGGACAGATAACAGTTGAGATTATTTGAATGCGTGATCGCAGGTGATCACGGGATTTGTTTACTGCATTTCGGAGCGTCCGTTGAAGGCAGTGCCTGCAACGTGTGGTTTCAACCCTTGGGCATTGTCCATCACCTCGTCCTTTTAATCAATCATGTCAGAGGCGAACTTTCAAAGTGTCTCCGTTCCGCCTGGTGAGTTAACGTGGTGATCGATTACCTCCTGCCTCCTGCCTCTGAGCCGAGATGCGACAGACCCAGAGCTCGTCGCTACCCTCAAGGAGCGTTACAAATGTCCCCACTTCCGTATCCTCGTCATCGGCCAGGCCAATGCAGGGAAGACGACGATTCTTGAAAAGGTCTGTGGCGTCGCGCGAGGGACGGAACCGATCATATTCGACAAGGACGGTGTCAATCTTCGTGCTCCGAAGCCCAAGTCTGGCAACATTTCACGCTTCAAGCACCTTTTCCGTGCGAAATCTTCATCATCCTTAACACACTTGAAACCATCCATGGAGGTGCATCGGCTCGTGTAGCAATGTGTTTGCCCATTTGCTAATGTATCTGTAGCGTGGTATACATGACATTGAAGACCAGATAATGTACCGTGGTAGTAATTTCATCTTTCATGATTCACGGGGCTTTGAGTCTGGAGTGACAGAGGAGATGGATAAAGTTTGGGAGTTCATTGAGCAACGAGCCAGTGCTGATGAACTGAGGGATCAATTACATGCCATCTGGTATTCTTCCCTACTCATTCTTTGCAGAACCTGACATGGTTTGTGCAGGTACTGTATTCCAATGGATGGTTCTCGGCCTCTGCCTCCTCGAGAACTTGCTTTCTTTCAGAAAGGGACTGGGAAAGGTGAATCTATCTTTTTGCATAGATTGCCTGAGTTCTATGCACAAAGATTTGTGGCATTCATGTTAAACTAAAATATGCTAACTGGATTATAACCAGTTCCTTTGGTAGCAATTTTTACAAAATTTGATGGTCTTGTGACTCAAGAATATGCCAAGTTGGTTGATGTTAAAGATGGACAAGTCAAGTTGGAACAGGCTAGGATCAATGCTGAACATACTTTTCAGAAAGTGTATCTGCCTAAAGTTCTGAAGGCTGAGCATGCTCCAAAGGCATATGTAAAATTAGAAGGTGAGTGGATACTGTATACAGCGCAAAAATTAAAATACATCCTTAGATATGGATAAGCCATCAAAGGACTGCCCTGAATTAACTGAAAAAACAGCTAATGCCATTGAAATTGCCAGCCTTAGGCAGCTCTTCACCTCAACACAAATGAATAATATGGATCTTTGTGTCAATGAAGCCCTTAGGTATGGTGCACTAGAAAGGTACAGACAAATTGTCTAATATATATTGGAGGGAGATCATCAATTCAAATAACCTTCCATGGAGCAGGGTGCTGTTCAAAGTGTATCAAAAATTCCCCCATTTTTGGGTGTGTGGATATCACCTATTTAATTCATAAGAATTTGTCTTGACAATTTACCAACAATAGTTTGTGAGTGAGACTGCAGTTTTGTTGTTTCATGGGATCTGATGCCATCACCAACAGGAAGTGAGTGAGACTGCAGTTTTGTTGTTTCATGGGATCTGATGCCATCACCAACAGTTGGTGTGTGAGACTGCAGTTTTGTTGTTTCATGGGATCTGATGCCATCACCAACAGGAAGTGAGTGAGACTGCAGTTTTGTTGTTTCATGGGATCTGATGCCATCACCAACAGTATGTGAGTGAGACTGCAGTTTTGTTGTTTCATGGGATCTGATGCCATCACCAACAGAGAGTGAGTGAGACTGCAGTTTTGTTGTTTCATGGGGTCTGATGCCATCACCAACAGGCAGTGAGTGAGACTGCAGTTTTGTTGTTTCATGGGATCTGATGCCATCACCAACAGGCAGTGAGTGAGACTGCAGTTTTGTTGTTTCATGGGATCTGATGCCATCACCAACAGTTGGTGAGTGAGACTGCAGTTTGTTGTTTCATGGGATCTGATGCCATCACCAACAGGGAGTGAGTGAGACTGCAGTTTTGTTGGTTCATGGGATCTGATGCCATCACCAACAGTTGGTGAGTGAGACTGCAGTTTTGTTGCTTCATGGGATCTGATGCCATCACCAACAGCCTGTGAGTGAGACTGCAGTTTTGTTGTTTCATGGGATCTGATGCCATCACCAACAGCCTGTGAGTGAGACTGCAGTTTTGTTGTTTCATGGGATCTGATGCCATCACCAACAGGATGTGAGTGAGACTGCAGTTTTGTTGTTTCATGGGACCTGATGCCATCACCAACAGGAAGTGAGTGAGACTGCAGTTTTGTTGTTTCGTGGGACCTGATGCCATCACCAACAGTATGTGAGTGAGACTGCAGTTTTGTTGTTTCGTGGGACCTGATGCCATCACCAACAGTATGTGAGTGAGACTGCAGTTTTGTTGTTTCATGGGATCTGATGCCATCACCAACAGGATGTGAGTGAGACTGCAGTTTTGTTGTTTCATGGGATCTGATGCCATCACCAACAGCCTGTGAGTGAGACTGCAGTTTTGTTGTTTCATGGGATCTGATGCCATCACCAACAGTTGGTGAGTGAGACTGCAGTTTTGTTGTTTCATGGGATCTGATGCCATCACCAACAGCCTGTGAGTGAGACTGCAGTTTTGTTGTTTCATGGGATCTGATGCCATCACCAACAGTTGGTGTGTGAGACTGCAGTTTTGTTGCTTCATGGGATCTGATGCCATCACCAACAGTTGGTGTGTGAGACTGCAGTTTTGTTGTTTCATGGGATCTGATGCCATCACCAACAGTCTGTGAGTGAGACTGCAGTTTTGTTGTTTCATGGGATCTGATGCCATCACCAACAGGATGTGAGTGAGACTGCAGTTTTGTTGTTTCATGGGATCTGATGCCATCACCAACAGGATGTGAGTGAGACTGCAGTTTTGTTGTTTCATGGGATCTGATGCCATCACCAACAGTTGGTGAGTGAGACTGCAGTTTTGTTGTTTCATGGGATCTGATGCCATCACCAACAGTATGTGAGTGAGACTGCAGTTTTGTTGTTTCATGGGATCTGATGCCATCACCAACAGGCAGTGAGTGAGACTGCAGTTTTGTTGTTTCATGGGATCTGATGCCATCACCAACAGGATGTGAGTGAGACTGCAGTTTTGTTGTTTCATGGGATCTGATGCCATCACCAACAGCCTGTGAGTGAGACTGCAGTTTTGTTGTTTCATGGGATCTGATGCCATCACCAACAGAGAGTGAGTGAGACTGCAGTTTTGTTGTTTCATGGGATCTGATGCCATCACCAACAGCCTGTGAGTGAGACTGCAGTTTTGTTGTTTCATGGGATCTGATGCCATCACCAACAGCCTGTGAGTGAGACTGCAGTTTTGTTGTTTCATGGGATCTGATGCCATCACCAACAGTTGGTGAGTGAGACTGCAGTTTTGTTGTTTCATGGGATCTGATGCCATCACCAACAGTATGTGAGTGAGACTGCAGTTTTGTTGTTTCATGGGATCTGATGCCATCACCAACAGTCTGTGAGTGAGACTGCAGTTTTGTTGTTTCATGGGATCTGATGCCATCACCAACAGAGAGTGAGTGAGACTGCAGTTTTGTTGTTTCATGGGATCTGATGCCATCACCAACAGAGAGTGAGTGAGACTGCAGTTTTGTTGTTTCATGGGATCTGATGCCATCACCAACAGAGAGTGAGTAAGACTGCAGTTTTGTTGTTTCATGGGATCTGATGCCATCACCAACAGCCTGTGAGTGAGACTGCAGTTTTGTTGTTTCATGGGATCTGATGCCATCACCAACAGAGAGTGAGTGAGACTGCAGTTTTGTTGTTTCATGGGATCTGATGCCATCACCAACAGCCTGTGAGTGAGACTGCAGTTTTGTTGTTTCATGGGATCTGATGCCATCACCAACAGGGAGTGAGTGAGACTGCAGTTTTGTTGTTTCATGGGATCTGATGCCATCACCAACAGTTGGTGAGTGAGACTGCAGTTTTGTTGTTTCATGGGATCTGATGCCATCACCAACAGTATGTGAGTGAGACTGCAGTTTTGTTGTTTCATGGGATCTGATGCCATCACCAACAGTCTGTGAGTGAGACTGCAGTTTTGTTGTTTCATGGGATCTGATGCCATCACCAACAGAGAGTGAGTGAGACTGCAGTTTTGTTGTTTCATGGGATCTGATGCCATCACCAACAGTTGGTGAGTGAGACTGCAGTTTTGTTGTTTCATGGGATCTGATGCCATCACCAACAGAGAGTGAGTAAGACTGCAGTTTTGTTGTTTCATGGGATCTGACGCCATCACCAACAGCCTGTGAGTGAGACTGCAGTTTTGTTGTTTCATGGGATCTGATGCCATCACCAACAGGATGTGAGTGAGACTGCAGTTTTGTTGTTTCATGGGATCTGATGCCATCACCAACAGTTGGTGAGTGAGACTGCAGTTTTGTTGTTTCATGGGACCTGATGCCATCACCAACAGGATGTGAGTGAGACTGCAGTTTTGTTGTTTCATGGGATCTGATGCCATCACAAACAGGAAGTGAGTGAGACTGCAGTTTTGTTGTTTCATGGGATCTGATGCCATCACCAACAGTATGTGAGTGAGACTGCAGTTTTGTTGTTTCATGGGATCTGATGCCATCACCAACAGTCTGTGAGTGAGACTGCAGTTTGTTGTTTCATGGGATCTGATGCCATCACCAACAGGAAGTGAGTGAGACTGCAGTTTTGTTGTTTCATGGGATCTGATGCCATCACCAACAGGAAGTGAGTGAGACTGCAGTTTTGTTGTTTCATGGGATCTGATGCCATCACCAACAGGCAGTGAGTGAGACTGCAGTTTTGTTGTTTCATGGGATCTGATGCCATCACCAACAGTTGGTGAGTGAGACTGCAGTTTTGTTGTTTCATGAGATCTGATGCCATCACCAACAGTCTGTGAGTGAGACTGCAGTTTGTTGTTTCATGGGATCTGATGCCATCACCAACAGGAAGTGAGTGAGACTGCAGTTTTGTTGTTTCATGGGATCTGATGCCATCACCAACAGGAAGTGAGTGAGACTGCAGTTTTGTTGTTTCATGGGATCTGATGCCATCACCAACAGGCAGTGAGTGAGACTGCAGTTTTGTTGTTTCATGGGATCTGATGCCATCACCAACAGTTGGTGAGTGAGACTGCAGTTTTGTTGTTTCATGGGATCTGATGCCATCACCAACAGTCTGTGAGTGAGACTGCAGTTTTGTTGTTTCATGGGATCTGATGCCATTACCAACAGTCTGTGAGTGAGACTGCAGTCTAGTTGTTTCATGGGATCTGATGTTATGACCAACAGGAAGTGAGTGAGAATAACATTGGCATGTGCTTCTCATGAGATGTATTTGCAGAATGTAAGTTCTTCTTCTTCTTCTTCTTTCTTTCCCTCATGTGATCCCATCATTATCTTAGGTAAGCCACTAGTTTGCATATACTGCATAGCATCAATTACTAGTGCATCAGTTGGTATGCATAATTTCATTTTGTGGCTATAGAAAACTTACCAAACATTAGCATAACATTTTGGCCCTTTGGAGAGTTGAAGTAAACAACAGATTTGGAAGTAATGTAAGGGTGTCTGTCTTTTCTCAGCCTAGCAGCTGACATTAAATCACCAAGTCTGAGGTAGATTGTCAGGTTCTGGCAGGTGTGTATTTATATCTCAGTGAATGCTATTATATCTGAAATTTCTAAGCAATGATTATTATTGCAAAGAAATCTTTCTGGGCAAAACAACCTTTGGCACAGTCTGTTGGTTTTGCTTTGGAACAGTTCAGAAACCAGGATTATGTGGAAACACTCAAGGCACAAATCACATCTGATGCTTTGCCTCTCCAAATTGAGGAGAGAATTACATTTCTTTATGAAAAGATCAAAGAGCTATAATGACCTGCACTTTTTGAAGGTAATTGTGATACCTTTTCATTGGTAAGTCAGAATCATGACAGCATTACAATATGCAGCTAGGATACATAAATCAGGCTCTAAAACTATTATTTCCATTTTCAATATGTATGGCAATTCTGTTCTGTTGATCCTTCAGTACTGGTCTTGGCCCATTAGCCAAGTACATTCTGAGTACCTCATGTACATTGCAAGGCTGTAAATATTTAATACATATGGTTGGTAGTCCCTTCCCTCCTGAACACTTGTTTGAGTGCATTGCAGCACAGTGCAGCACTGAATGATGCACTCAGCACTGCCAAACTCACTTGGAACATTCCTGCACACACCTATGTATGAGCTCCCTGAGCAAGCCCTTGGTTGAGGTCAATACTTTACTGTCCCACCCCAGTACAAGTGGAATCTGAGTGAGTCCAAGGAATCCAAATAGAATCTGATTAAAGTCCTAACATATCAGGACTACCCTTGTTGTGACAAATCAGGGCCTTAACAGAAGACTAGAGATGAGGAGGAAGATGAGAATAGGGAAGAAACCGAGGTCTTTATGCTCACTAACTGCAAGATCCCTCCTTCCTCTTTCTCCTTTTCTCTTTATCTATATCACTTTCCTTTGCTTTCCCTTTCCCCTTTCCCCTTTCTCTTAGTTTCTGTTACAATTTTCTTTTCCCTTTGTTAATGGACTATTACTATTACATCATCCTTGCTATGTGATTCATGGATGCTTATTTCCTTTTAGCTTTACCTTCACATTTCCTTTCTTAGGTATTTAGCTATACACTTCCTTTTATATCTTTCTTGTTCTTTTGGTATTTAAACCTCATGTAACATACATAGTCCTCAGTTCCAACTTAATTGAATACTTCTCTCAACCTCTGAACAAAACTCCTTGCTCTCATCTCTAGAGCTCGTCATTTGATTAAGACCTTTTGTTATGATTTGATCTTATCTTATCTTATCTCTTATCTCGGGAAGCTCGGATCTCTTATCGGGTTATCAGAGATCTTATCTTTCAAGATTATGTAAGCGGACCATGGGTTGGCATCAGGTGGAGGTGAGGTGGTCAGGTGATGGATTAGTCAGAGGGGTGAGGCTTTAGGTATATAGTCTTGGTTGTAGTGTCAAGAGCCCCAGGCTCTTGATTGTCATAGTCATAGACTGTGCAACAGAGTTTCTTTCTTTCTTTCCCTCTGTTTTCTCTGGTTGTGCACCTAGGTCTAGTGACCTTGTGTCACCTTTGTCATCATTTGACTTAGCATCTGGAACCTGTCCAGCAGGCTGGGAGCAGACTGAGACTCTGCTTGCCATTGTTGACTCAGAATGAACTGTGTTGAGGGCATTGATCTTAACACAAGTTGGAACTCCCAGACTGCTCAGTGTTTCCACACTAGCCAGACACC
The DNA here is from genome assembly GCA_023014435.1 of Amanita fuliginea. Taxonomy (NCBI): domain Eukaryota; kingdom Fungi; phylum Basidiomycota; class Agaricomycetes; order Agaricales; family Amanitaceae; genus Amanita; species Amanita fuliginea. Next base: position 2,206,264 of record JAEBUQ010000011.1, on the reverse strand, counting down.
ATTGATACCAGAACCTTGAACCTCAGACCCCTGAATGGCTCCACCCATTTCAGATGAAAGTATTATCTAGATTGACAAGAAGTCTTTCTGTCAACTACAGGAACAGGGTGGTTTTTCCACTCAAGAACCATGAAAAAGAATGAACCAGTACCAGAATCCCTCTTTGAAGGTGATTATATCAAAGGACAAGGAAAGGACATTTCCCAGACAATGTTTGGACTGATTGGGTCAATGAAGATCTAACTGAGAACTTCTATTCCATATTCAAACCACCCACAGAAGAACCAGAACTCTCCTGGTGGAACAAATTCCTCAGCCTCTCAGGAGCACCACCACAGGACTGATATGCACTTACAGGCAAAGGGCTACAGCCTTGGAATAATTTCCTAGAACAGAAACAGATGGAACAAAGTCTATTCAGAGATCCAGAATCAGGGAAAAAGAAAGACAAAACAGGAGAACCAGAAGAACTGAAAGGAGAAACAGAAAGATGGCATCTGAAACAGCAGCACCTACCTCTAAAGGAGATATCAAACCACAGCCTATGTGTGTTTTTACAGGAAAATGAACTGAAACAAAGACTTTCATTGGGAGTCCTGAAGACTATTTTGTCCTGAATGATGATAACTACAAGGGCAAAGCACAGAAGCAGATCCAATTTACTCTTGCCTGTCTTGGACAGGAACTTGACAATTGGAAAGTCCTGATCAAGGACAAGTTGGATAATGAAGAAGAAACAACCCTTACCTGGATGAACTGGGCTGAATTCAAGAAGCACTTCTTAGCCAATTGGGGCAAAGTTAACAGTGCACTCAGGGTGCTGAACAATTTAGCCAATCTCAGAGTAGGAGGCAGCACTTAACACTCCCCCCCCCCTTCTGAGTGGATTCCAAGCTCATTCTGAGTATTCCGAGCGGAATCTGAGCAGAATCTGAGCCCATTCCAAGTTCATTCCGAGTTGTACCAAAAATGCTCAGAATTCCAAGCAGACTCCGAGCCCATTCTGAGCTCATTCCAAGTCCATTCCAAGCTCACTGGATTCTGAGGTGAACTCGGAATGGACTCAGAATGGACTCAGAATGGGCTTGGAATGGACTCAGAGAATACTCATTTTGATCCATTCTTGGTGCCATAGAAGGTTTATTATGACCAAGTACAAGTACATATATGCCCTCTACCTCTTGTAAGCCATCTATCATGGTGTAACATGCACTGGCAAATGTCACACTATCCCACACCCATTTTGGAAACTTGCAAGCTCAATCACATGTTAATAACTTCAGATGTGTTGACTGGGGTTTTTTGGGTTGCTGAATTCATTGGTGATGTTGGTTTAGCCAATGAGCGTAAAATAGACTAGCCAAGAGTGTTTGGATGCTCCAAATGTAATTTTGATATCCTCATATCTCTTCCATTTCCTCAACACTTTACACTGCCCATGTGTTCTGGGAGTCTCCAGGTAGACTCCAGGGACTCTACATGCTCCTGTTCATTCTCCACCATGTTCACACACCACTCCTCTTAGTCATTCCCACTAGTTGTTCCAATATTTACCAAGTCTCTGACCATATTCCCACACATTATTTTCCCATATTCTCTTGAGGCAACACTTTATATCCTCCTGTTCATTTTCCCACCATGTGTTGATATTTCCACCCAGACCTATACAGGACTGGGGGAAGGTAGGTGCCAAATGAGGTTGGCCATGATAAGACACTGTGAGATAATGTTGCAAATACACTGTGAGATAATGTTGCCTGGTAAATAGAAATCCTGGGTGACCACAGGTAAACCCAAACTGCAGTTGATTTGGCAATGGAAAATCCAAATTTTAGGTGATGTTGGGGGTGGAAGGTTGGTAGTGTTGAAATCTAATGACGGCGGCGCAGACCGAGGCTTAGTAAGCGGGAGACTTACTTAATACTGTTTGTAGTTGTTGAAGGCTGTTTAGGAGCTAGAGGCTCAACTAACAGATAACAGAGGCGATACAATGTTATTGAAACGAGGGCATAAGGCCCTCCTTATATACATGTGGGCCAGAGTACATTAAGACTACCTAAGGTAATGCCAGCAGAGCGCTACTGAAGGTAGCACCAGGTGGCAACTGGGTGTAGCGCCAGGTGGCACTATGGGTAGCGCCAGGTGGCGCTTTGCTGGCATCTCTACTCTGAGTATAAACTCTATAATTTCTGTCAAACTCTATAATTTCTGTCAATGATTATAATAAGGGATTATTTAGCGTCTCATTAATAATGATATTATAATACATGAAGCTGTGGGTTCAATCCCCTTAGCTCCAGATCATTATTAATTCAACACTCCCCCTTGCTAATAAATCACTAATCCAATTTTAGATCTTAACTGTGTGAACTTATCAAAAGACAAGTTTTTAGTTAAGATATCAGCAAGTTGCTCATCTGTGGGAATATATATCAATTCCACTTTTCCTTCCTCTACGCAATTTCTCACATAGTGATAGCGGATATCAATATGTTTAGATCTATGCTCTTGAGCAGGATTGGATGCTAAAAATATAGCTCCTTGATTATCAACACCTAATTGGATGTTTCTTAAATATATCCCTATTTCATAAAATAAGGATTCTATCCAGACTAACTGTCTAGATGTATCTGACAAACTCATATACTCTGCTTCTGTTGAAGACAAAGCAACAGTTTTCTGTTTTCTTGAAACCCAGCTAACTGGTCCTCCAGCTAACTTTACAATGTAACCAGTGACTGATTTTCGATTAATCTGGTCACCTGCCCAGTCTGCATCACAATATGCAACAAAACCTTCTTTTTGTTTACCATTATATATTATTTTGCCATTAGGATTAGTGGCAACATATTTGACAATATATAATGCTTTCTGAATGTGTTCTTCAGAAGGATTAACCATGAATTGTGACATCATGATTACTGCATAAGCAATATCTGGACGAGTTCCAAGTGTCAGATATAATAAGGATCCAATTATGGATTGATAATGACTTCTCTGCTGAGAAGTTGCTGTTCCATCATTTGGTTTAGGAACATAGCCTGCTGGTAAAGGTGTTCTAGCAGGTTTGGCATTTTCTTGACCAAAACGTTTAACAACTTTCATAGCATAGTCTATTTGATTGATAGTTAATAATTGATTTTGTCTATCTCGGACAATTTTCATTCCAAGATATTCAGAGACTTTTCCTAAATCTCTGCATTCCCATATTTTCATGAACTTGCTTTTAAGAGTTTGTAGCAGTTCAGAGTTATTGCCCATCCATAAAACGTCATCTACATATAAGATAACTACTAAAATTGATGAATTTTCTCTTAAGATATAAACTCCTGTGTCTGAAAGACATCTATGGAATCCTAAGGATTTCAAGCTTTTATCAGCTTGTTTATTCCAAGCATAAGATGCTTGTTTGAGACCATACAAGGCCTTTTTAAGACGATAGACTTTCCCTTCTTGTCCTTTAGTGACAAAACCTTCTGGCTGTTCCATGTAAATCTCTTCATCGAGATTTCCATATAAAAATGCTGTTTTAACATCCAGCGCCTCAATATCCCAATCTTCGAGTGCTGCAGAAGCCAAAAGTAATCTCACTGTCTCAAAGCGTGCGACAGGAGAAAATGTGTCATCATAATCAATACCAGGTATTTGTGAAAAACCTTTAGCAACTAATCGAGCACGTTTTCGACCATCACTTTTAATATTGTAAACCCATCTACACTTAACAGGTTTACGATTTTTGGGACATTCCACTAACTCCCAGACATCTCGATCACATAGAGCTTGTATCTCTTCTTCCATAGCTGTAACCCATTCTTGGAAAGCTTTTGGATTGAGATTTCTAATTTTCAACACGTCTCTAAAGTGCACAGGTACCTCTGATTTTACTTCAACTGCTTTTGATAATAAGAAGTTCACAAATTTTGTGCCTCCTTCTTTTTGTAATTTCTTGAGCAGTCTTAAACTATCAAGAGTATCCTGAATATCCTGACTAGAACCAGGATTTGGCCCTTCTGGTGCATCTTCATAAATAGTTTTATCAGGATTATTATTATTATCATCCTGATCTGAGCCAAAAGGATCAGAGTCATTACCCAAGTCTTTTTCAATTTCAAGAGGAGTCTTTTGACCATATATATTTCCCTCTCTATAGACTGGTTTTCTATCTCTTATTCCCCTGTGAAGAGGAAATTGAATAGGCTCTTTACATGGTATTCTTTGTTCAGCACGTTTGGAATCCTTTTTCTCTTTTTGTGTTTTCTTAATGCTAGGAGGTTCAATCTGATGTTGTGTCCTAGGCCGTTCACTAGGGTTCTCAACAGACCTGTTTTCACTTGGTCCTCGAACATCAGGATCAACAGGAGGTTCCACTAATGGTTCCTGTTCTTCAACCTCTTTCTCAAGCTCTTTATCCATATCATCTTTATCATGAGACGATGTCTGCTGATCGTCATGTGTAGAATCATGATTTCTATATGATTTCTTTTTTGATGTGGGATCATCATTATCACTATCATCGAGATAATCACTTTGGGAATCGGAGTCAGATTCTTGTCCATATTGATCCCATTGATCAATACCTGGTGGACGTTTAAATATTCTATCTTTGTTGTAATTTTCGCTTTTTCGTGGAAACACTGATTCATCAAACAGTGATTGAACACCTATAAATATTGTGTTGTCTTTTCTCATAAATTTATAAGCTTTAGATCCTTGTTCATAACCTATGAAGGTCATTGGTTCAGATCTTGGCGCTAGCTTATCTTTTCTCATTTCTTTGGGTATAAGAACCCATGCAAGACAACCAAATATTTTAAAATAGCTTACATCTGGCTTTTTATCAGTCAGATTTTCATAAAATGTTTTCCAGTTTGTTCTTCTTAATGGAGTGCGATTGTATACATGAATAGCAGTTTCAAAAGCAAATTCCCACCATGATTTTGGACAGGAAGACTCAAGTCTCATGCTTTCTGCTTTCTCAAGTATAGTGTCATTAAGACGTTCTGCACGACCATTTTGCTGATGTATGTGTGGTGCACTCTGTTCCCTAAATATCCCTTTAGATGCAAGATATTTGTTAAATTCATGTGACTTAAATTCCCCCCCTCGATCCGATCTGAAACGTTTTACTTTAATATTATGCTGATTTTCCATAAGTTCTATGTAACTTTGGACAGCAGTAAATGTTTCTGATTTTGATCGAAGAAGTGCCATATGAGCAAATGAAGAGTAATCATCTAGTAGCATTAAACACCACTTTTTACGATGATATGATTCCATTGGTAGTTCAAGTAAATCAGCATGAATTAATTCAAGCGGTTTAGAAGCACGCTTATTAGAAATAGGGAAAGATTTATTGTGCATTTTTCCTTGAGCACAACCAGGACATATAGGATTTGTGGATGGGAATGTGATTTTCTCATCAAATCCTTTAGTATGTTCAAAAGTATGTTTAAGAACATTCTTTGAAGGATGTCCCAATCGTCTATGCCAAGTGTCATAATTGACAACATACACAGCATGGTCCATTATTTGTTTATCTGGCTTGACTATCTGAGTCAAAACCCAATGAATAGGTTCATTGTCATGTCTAGTATATCCTCGTAGAACATGTTGACCAGATTTTAGCGAAAAAATTGTCCCATGTTTATCTGATTGTTCCTGCCAGCCTTGAAGCTTTAATTGTCCAGACGATATAAGTCTATGACTAGCTTCAGGCATGTAGCAAACTTTCTCAAGTTTAATGAAATGTCTAAGCGCTTTGGAATTTTCTATTTGAAGGAACACAGTCCCTTCACCTAATAAAGAAACTTTTGATTTTTTATCAGCAGTATAAATAGGTTTGGGATTATCAAATGGTTGATAATTAGCAAAGTCTTCTAAGTCATGTGTTACATGAACAGACGCTCCAGAGTCTATCATCCATGACTTTCCTTTAAGTGCCATTTGAAGGCAATTATTACAATAGCATGCCTTAATTTCACTATTATAGCAGGTAATTTCAGTGATTACATTATCGCTATCTACAGCAGTACATTGATTACTACTATTATTACCTTTAAAATTAAGAAGCTTCGAATTCTCCGAAGTCTTCTGTAGCATAGTCCTCACTGATTTATTATCAGTATCAGACTTTAAATTAGTGAAATATACGCACTGATACCAAGATTCTGCATCTTCAAATTCTCCTAGAGAGACTGTATCTGATGCATCATCTTTATCCACATCCATGTCATCGCTCTTTGGAATAAAGCGATTTTCTGCATTCCCTCCAGTTTTAACCGGCCATTCAATCTCATCTGCCACACAAAAGCCTTGCTCTTGTAACATTTTGAGATTATCAGGTAATAAGGCTGGTTCAACCCTGTCAATCAGGGGTTGAGATCCGAGCCTATCAATCAACGCTGCACTAGCAAAGGTAGGTGCCTTTGCTTTTCCTTTAGATCTACTGGATCCAGCAGATTGTTCCTGTTGCAACAAGAAAGCACGCTTCTTCTTCTTATTTGCGCGATTGAAGCGGTTGCGTTCCTGATTAGAACTAAACTGCCTTGATGGTCCTGCAGGCGGTTGATTCTGATCTCTGGATTTTCCTTTATTATTTTGGAAATTTCCAGATTGTCGTTGAAAATTGGTTCTATTGCTAGGACCGGCCAAACCAGAGTTTTGCCATTGAGGTCTCATAGGGCCTCTAGTAATGCGAGCTGTATTAACAGCCCCCCCTGATGATAAAGACGTTCTACGTCTTTGCTGTTCTTCCTCTATCTTAGGAAGGACATCAGCAAGTTTTAAATCACTTGCTTTCGTAGTGAGAAGAATGCTGGACGAGACACCATCCCATCCTTGTGGAAGTGATGCCAGCACTAACATGGCGACCATATTATCAGGAAACGTGAATCCATTGGTATGAAGTCGTTGAGTAGTAGTCAATAATTCGTTGACTGACTCAGTGACTTTGTTGACATTGACTTTCCAATGAATTGCTTTTGAAAAATCGACGAAGATTCCTGCAGCTCCTGGTTGCCCAAAAGCTTTTTCTAATGCGTCCCATGTTCTTAATGCAGTAGAGTCAACATAGTGACGTAATGATGGTGCCAATTTGAGTGTAATTAACCCAAGTGCTTTGTCGTCATATTCGAGAAATTCTTCCCAAAGTTCTAGCTTGGTTTGTAGCTTATCCCTTTCTTCCTTTTTAGTATCTGCCGCATTGTAAAGTACTTTCTCCGAATCGGTCAGATTTGTAATCGCTGCTTTAGATCCTTTGACATATAGCCAAAGACCTTTATAACGAAGATAGGCAATCATGGCTACAGACCACTCATTCCAATTTAATCCTGTTAAAGTTGGAATTTTGCCGACATCCTCATCTCCACCAAGTGATAGGCGAGCATTGCTACCGCTAGCAATGCTATCAATTTCCTTCCATCCAGAAGTAGATCGTGGATTTAATTGGAGATGATAGTTGTCGCGAATCTCAGTTTTCATAAGATCAAAGGCCACATTCTTCCTAATCAACTTGGAGTAGGATGCCAACGCCTTGATTTTAATAAAAGGCTGCCATTGATAACAAGGGAGTGCCCTTGTTTTGATTGCTGCCAAATAACAGTATCCGCGTACTTCCCATACTGGGGTATTTCTGGAATGTACGAAGGGATCTATCATGGTGTCAAGTCTGACATACATGATTTCGCCTGGTTCAAGTTCTGAATCGTCGTTAGCACGCAAAAGTGTGCTATAGGTATCATCGTCCAACTCTGTGTGTGAGTTGTCTGATTCAAAGATATCGTGATGAATGATGTCTTTTCTGTGTGTAGGAGGACGATTCAAATCCTCAAATGCCTTCCAGGCTTCTTGGCGTTTCTGTTTTTGGCGCAACTTCTTGTTAGCCTTTTTAGCAGCTTTCTCCTTAGCCGCTTCAATATTCAGTTTCTTCATCATAACCTGAATATCCTCTCTCATCTTCTCTATCGGTGTCTTATCAGACTGTGGATATGCAGAGACGGACGGAGGTTTATTAGATAAAGTAGCAGGGGTACGATTCCCCCGCTTTCTAGCTGGTACTATTTTAGTTCGTCCAACTTTTTCCCATTCCTTAACCGAATACCAGGGTTCAGTTCTAGATCCACCAGTTCTCAACGCGAGATTGGATGTTGGTACGGGCGGTACCGGAACTGCCTTTTCCTCCCAGTCCTTCGCCTCCCCTCCAAGTTTCCCACCCCATCGTTGGATGTCTGCAGAGGTGGGGCAGTAGGTGAGTCGAGGATTAAAGGGTGAAATAGTTTTGCCTGCCTGGGCAGCGGACAGGCCCGCTTTTGCTTTATCAGTGTATGACACTGATATGGGTGGATTGGGAATCTTCCTCCCAGTCCCAATTTCGACGGAGTAAGCCCCTCAAACTTTTGATAGGCGGTCAGCCTCCCATCGACGAACATCCTCGAGGATATCGAGAATCTCCTGACCTTCTTGGTCTAATAGCGCCTTCTCTTTTTCCAGCGCAAGGCGGCGCTCCTCCATGCGCTGTTGCGCTCCTGCAATGCGAGCGCGATGTTCCTCCAGGCAACGGCGAACCTTCTGCGCTTCCGCAGAATTGGTCTTGATAATCTCCCCAATGGGAGCAGTGGGAATGGTAGTGCGACGAGCGGTCACGCTTTTGAGCGAGTTGATGAAGATAGTGCTGGAAAATCCAGCCCTGGTGATTTTGCCCTGAAGATCAGAGCTAGAAGTATTTTTGGAACTGAGGGTTCCAGGGGTGATGTTGCCAGAAGTGGCAGTCGAAGATGCGGAGTTGGTGATCGAAGACATTTGTAAAAATAGATTGATTGAGTTGGAGCGAGTCTAAAATAGATTGGGTAAGCGACGATCCTTGCAAATCGATCAACACTATAAATAGCCAAACTAGGTTTGGGATCGCTCTAAGGACAGAACAATTTTTCCTCCATCTGGGTAGAATTCCAAGTGCTTCATAGACATTTCAGTTTGCTCTTGTCATAAATGCGCTTTATAATTCATCGTCAGAAGCGTTTCCACACTTCTATTGACTTGGGGGCTCCATCAAGTTCCCCACAGCCAGTTAAAAATATCCACCAGCTATATTTAGATATTAAGCTATTTATGACGCTAAGAAGCGTTCCTACTCTAAATGGGATGCTAATCAGTGCCCATTGATGGTCTGCGTGTACCATGGAACAAGCTCCAAGCAGCACGACCCTTATACAGAATAGTTTTATAAATAGATGTGAAGAACGAGACGAAAACTCGTATAATGATATAAGCACTTAATTATTCACGGCCAATAGGGGGGTGCAAAACCTTTCCAAGTCTAGACTATGATGTCATAACTCGTTATCTGCCATGGGGCAGCCCTAAACCCGAGTGATTTAATCGGTTCACCAGACCGAGTGGTTTATTGATCCACCAATCAAGAAGCGTTTCTATTATTAACCCAGATATCGCAAAACTGGGGACTAGTAGAGTGTGTCACACTGGTGATTATTGTCACACCATCCAAGGTGGTCACTCAACCCAAAAAGGGAGTGAAGACTATTCCTGTCATAGCCCAAGAGTAGCGCATTAGCAGGAACAAACGTCAGTAAACAGGTACAAATAACAGTACTACAGGCATATACGCTATGTACGACCTTCCTTGTTTACCTTTGTTATGACAAGAGGTTGCTGACTAATGTCTATGCCAGCGACAAGGCCATTCGTCCCAGCGGGGCCCATAACCTGTTGAAATCTAATGACGGTGGCGCAGACCAAGGCTTAGTAAGCGGGAGACTTACTTAATACTGTTTGTAGTTGTTGAAGGCTGTTTAGGAGCTAGAGGCTCAACTAACAGATAACAGAGGCGATACAATGTTATTGAAACGAGGGCATAAGGCCCTCCTTATATACATGTGGGCCAGAGTACATTAAGACTACCTAAGGTAATGCCAGCAGAGCGCTACTGAAGGTAGCACCAGGTGGCAACTGGGTGTAGCGCCAGGTGGCACTATGGGTAGCGCCAGGTGGCGCTTTGCTGGCGTCTCTACTCTGAGTATAAACTCTATAATTTCTGTCAAACTCTATAATTTCTGTCAATGATTATAATAAGGGATTATTTAGCGTCTCATTAATAATGATATTATAATACATGAAGCTGTGGGTTCAATCCCCTTAGCTCCAGATCATTATTAATTCAACAGGTAGTGTGCTTAACAGGTTGTGCATGTAGCACTGGTGTTATAAGCAGGTAGAAGTGGGAAATAATTACTGGAGATTGGTGCATGGCTATTGACAGCAATCACAAGAGGTTGGAGAGTTGGTGAGGTTGGCTGGTGGAGAGTGGTAAACTTGGGTGATCACAGGTAAGTGGACAGCATTGGTGGGTGTTGGGTATGTCATAATGGCTGTTGGCAGGCAGTAAATAAGCAATGGTAGGTGATAGTCAGTTTTTTGGAACTGTGCAAACTCAAACTGATTAAGGCATGGACAAACCAAACCAAACTCCCTATGTTGAGAGCACTAATGAAAACTATATGAAGGTAAGTGAGTAGTGGCCTCACCTCAGACATGTGCACAGGCAAATGAATATGTTTTATGGTACAAAATAGGTGACTATGGCATCAGTAGGGTGCAATGGCTTATTGAAGGAGAAGAGCATAGTAGCTTTTACCTTTGCACTCATGCTCTGCAACACTCAGCACCATCCACATGTTTACTGTCTTTTTCACATCAGTTGACCTTGTGAGAAAATTTTGAAAAAACATGCACCAGAAAGAAATCAGTGTAACTCACCAAGTTTTGGGTGAAATAACATGACTATTAGTGCATTAGAACTGGAATAAAGTGTATTCTTTGCCTGTAATGGTCCAAGCATACAAAGATCAAGTTTCAAAGATTTCAGTTATCCCCTGCATCTTTGAATAATCTGAATTCTTTTTTGTAATTCCATGATTGTCAAAACATTTATCCCCATCTCTGATGCCATGTATACAGAACCCCAAAAATCCATTCTCATGTACCCTCAAAAGGTCAACTGATGTGAAAAAGACAGTAATATATCATTGTTGCCTTATTCATTTAAGATTGAAAACATTTTAATTTTAATTTATTTATTACAAAATTATACACAAATGAGAGGGCAAGGATGAGAGGAGGGTGAGGGCAAGAAGGCAATGGCAAGAGGGTGAGGGCAAGGGTAAGGGCAAGAGACCAAGGGTAAGAGGGTGGAGAGGGTAAGAACAATAGGCCAAGGTTAAGGGTGAGAGGTGAGAGCAAGAGGGCAAGAGGGCAAGAGGGCAAGAGGGCAAGAGGGCAAGAGGGTGAGGGTGAGGGTGAGAAGGCTGGGGCATGGGTACGGGCATAAGGGCAAGAGGGCAAGAGGGCAAGAGGGTGTGGGTGTGGGTGTAAGGGCGAGAGGGCGAGGGCGGAAGGGTGAGAGGGTGTGGGCGTTGGCGTTGGCAGAAGGGCAGAAGGGCGGGAGGGCATGGGTGTAAGGGTGAGAGGGTGAAAGGGTGAGAGGGTGAAAGGGCAAGAGGGAGTGGGCGTAAGGGTGAGAGGCGAGAGGGCGGGGCAAGGGCGGGAGGGCAAGAGGGTGTGGGCGTTGGCATTGGTGGAAGGGCGGGAAGGTGAGAGGGTGTGGGTGTAAGGGTGAGGGCAGAAAAGGCAAGAGGGCGTGGGGGTAAGAGCAAGAGGGTGTGAGTGTAAGGGTGAGAGGCAAGAGGGCAAGAGGGCAAGGGCAAGGGCGGAAGGGCAAGAGGGTGAGAAGGCGAGAGGGCATGGGCGTTGGCGTTGGTGGAAGGGCGAGAGGGCGGGAAGGCGAGAGGGCATGGGCATAGGGGTAAGAGGGCGAGAGAGGGGGTGAGAAGGCCAGCATGGTGGGAGCTTAATAAAATATATGAGTCATAAGATAGAAATAAAATAAACATACGAGGGCCCAGACAATGTTTTGTCTGGATCCCTGGTAATGTTTAGGCCATGGACGGGGTGTGGGTGAATGGGTGTGGGTGGGCAAACGGGTGAGTGTGTACATTTGCGATTGGCTGTGAGTGTGAGTGGAAGTGCGGGGGTGGGAAGTGGGTGCGAGGGGTGGTGTGTGGCGACCGAAGGGTGAATGTTGATGACGGGGGCAGTGGTATTGCGAGCGGCTGGCGGCGTTTGACGTGACGTGTGGAAATGCAGGTGTGGGTGGGCAAATGGGCGAGGCAGCAAGCACAACGGTGGGTGGCCACTGATGGCTGGCGGCTGCTGTGTGCACATAGGGTATGTGGTAGTGTGCCAGTGGGTGGGTGGACGAGGTGAATGGGTGCGGGTGCAGGTGCGAGTGTGGGGTGGGGTTGGGTGAACGGGCGTCAGCGTTCAGGTGTGGGTGCGGGTGTGAGTAGTGATGATGATACGCCGGCTATGTATCCACATGGGTACCACACACACACAAGAACGGAAGAAGCAAAATAGAAGGCGTTCAAAGCCCCTTGCCCAGGGAAGAAGTGCTAGAAGTGGGTCGCACTCTGTTCAAAGGAAGGGTGAGCATTTTGAAACGGTTTTGGCTGAGTCGGCCACCTTGGTGTTTGGAGAAGCATAACATCCAGCCTGTCACTGCCTCCATACCGCCAGACAGAACGGTACCTGCATCACTAGGCCTGTGCTGTTAGGAACACCCAACACAACCACAAGCCTCGTGTGAGGGATGAAAGAAATAGATTGATAGTGAAAACACAATAGACTAGTAGCCTGCTAGGAGGAAACTATCTAGAGTCTTAGAGACTCGTACCTACAAGACACCCTCCTTATATACCCCAACGCCTGGTCTGTGCACACAGACTGCGCAGCCGCTAGGCTGTGCACGCGCAGCGACAAGACCTAGGCCTACCATCTAGAACCGCCCGGACTCGCCCAGAGTCTTAGCCCCTATAACCCCATATGCCACGGTACAGCCACTTGCTGATCTAAGCCCTCGGAGTATCCCGTTAGGGGTAGGAGTCGTTGCCTATATCCAGAGAAGTGTCGATAGAGCCCCAAGGAAAATAGATAAAAATATGGAAAAATCCCGTAAAAATCGTTAGGTCGTAACATAGCCCTCTCCTCAAGACTTCACGTCCCGGGAAGTCGACACTATAGGTTGTGCCATAGGGGAATGAAGCGCAGGTTTAACTGGCCTACCATGCTCAAGGTCTCTTGAGAACGCCCCTTCCGTGTCTTTTTCTGCGTATATATCCTGCCTGTCCCCTTTCCATCTCTGCCAATTCCGCTTCAGCTTTTCGAGGTATTCCCGCTCGAACTTTCCATCCTCCCATCCAAAGAGCCGCCTGGGCGCGCGCGTATCTGTATGATTTTGCCACTTGTGGTAGTGCAAGTCCCAGGTGTTGACAAGGCGTCATGGTGCAGCAGGGTTGGCCTTATGGAACTTCTGAACCTCCTTTTTGGTGTTTTCAAGGTTTTCTGCAGGTTCCCAAGTGGAATCTTCCACAGGATAATTTTTCCATTTGACCAAGTATTCCAATCGCCCCCCGCCACGTCCGCTGACTCGGCTGTCCATGACTTCTTCCACCTCGTACTCATCGTCAGAAGACTCCTCAACCATCTGCGCCTCTTGTCTTTGCGCAATTTTTTCCTTTTGGTTAGGAAAACCTGGTTCTTTGTACAGTTTTAAGAGAACTTCGTTGAATACATTATAGACTTTCCAAGAGGCGGGAACCTTTAACCGATATGCCGACTTGCTGACTTTCTCAACCACTTCCAAAGGACCCACAAACTTGCCGTCCAACTTCTTGGTTGTGCGAATAACCGGAAGATTTTCCGTGCTCAAGTAGACCTTATCACCAGGCTTATATTGTCGAGCCTGTGACTTGCCAGCATCGTATCGCGTTTTCATCATTGTGGCTGTTTTTTCTAACGCCGCTCGTGCCTGGGAATGAACGTCCTTTAGTTCATCCACCAGCATTTCGACCACCACCACTTTCGGTTTGTACGTGGGACTAAGACCCTTATGCGGATGTCGTCCGTAGTTCATGAAGAATGGTGAGAATCCCGTCGAAGCATGTACTCAGTCATTGTGACAAAATTGCGCTACCGACAGCCAGTCGCTCCAGTTGTCCTGCCTATGGTTGACAAACATCGTCAGGAATTCCTTGACTTCCTGGTTGACGCGTTCCGTCTGTCCATCAGTTTGCGGGTGATAGATCGATTAGGTTTGATCCCCAACATGCCATAAAGATCGTCCATAAACCTTGATGCGAACTGGGGCCCTCGATCACTGATAACCTTGCGCGGCAGTCCATGGTCCCTGAACACGTTGTCCCTCATCAAAACGGCTACCCCTTGTGATGTAATGGATGATGTAGTTGGCAGGAAATAAGCTTTTTTGGTGAAACGATCCACAACTACCATAATCATATCGTTGCCCTTCGACTCTGGAAGCGGTCCCATCAAGTCTACTGATATAACCTCCCATGGTTCCTGAGGTACTTCGTTTGGTACTAATGGCGTGGCCCTTGGTTGTCGATCTGGTTTGGCACGCTGACAAGTTTCACAACCAGCAATGTATTCCTCGACATCTCGACGCATGTTCGGCCACCAATAATCCCGGGTTAACTGCTCCACTGTTTTGGCGATTCCAGAATGTCCCCATTAATGGTGAATTTGGATGATCTCCCCTCGAATTCGTTTGACAGCAGGTACATACATGCGGCCCTTCCATTCCACTAATCCTTTATCCACCTTGAAATCCCCGTCACCTTCTTCTAGACCCTTTATGACCTGTTTCTCCCACTGGCGCTTTGGAATCCTCCTGATGCGATCCACAATTTCTTCCAGTGCCCTATCATCATCGAAAATTCGGACAAACAAGTGTTCTTTTAACAAGATAACACCCTCATTGTCGTTTTGTCCTCGCTCATGACCTGCTCGTTGCGATAATAGATCTGCCTTGGAGTTGGACTTTCCCGACCGATGTTTAATAATGAAGTTATATTCCTGTAGGTCTGTCACCCAATGCGCTTGTCGCCTATTCAAATTTTGTGGTTTTCGGAAATACGTGAGGTTTTGATGGTCCGTTAAAACCTCCACTATCTCTTTGGCGCCTTTGAGGTAATGAGACCATTCGTAGAAGGCGTGCATAACTGCCAACTGTTAAGATCGATGCTCCCAACGTGGTTCGTTCTAAGTCAACAGTGGCAAGCAGAGTCTCGGTCCGCTCCCAGCCTACTGGACAGATTCTGGACGCTAAGTCAAACGATGACGAAGGTCTTTAGGTTGACGACGAGCTCAAGGAAAAGAGAGCGAGGAGTTCGAGTCAAATTGGGAGTATGATTCGATTAAGTTGGAACTGAGGAGTGTACAAGGTATTCTAGGGTTTATATACGTTTTGAGAACAAGGAAAACTATAAAGGGAATGCGCAGTAAGCGCAGCTAACTACCTATGAAAGGAAATGTGAAAGCGTTAGCAAAAGGAGATAAACGTCTGCTAAATCGTATGGTAATGATGATGTAATAATAAAGTATCCGTCATAGAAGAGGAAAAGAAACTGTAACATTACCCTCTTCGTATGTGAGAAGTCACCGACTTCTACCATTGTGCGTCTGTGGTCCAGCCATGGTCCTTCCTAGATTCAATCCATTTGATGATGGAATCCAGGTCCTTGTTGGCGGCCTCGATGCGCCATTGGAGACTTTTCGTGACACGCTCCAGCTGCTTGGCATGCTCCCACAGGTTGTCGCGTTCCTCATAGGTGAGGCATTGGGGATCAGTGGAGAGCATGAGGTTGGTAACGGAGTCGAGGGGCGCGGAGAGATGGTTGAAGTCAACGACGAGGGTGCTGAGGGCTTCGGAGACAGGGGAGAGGACCGAGTGGCGAGGGCGGTGGACGTAGGGGATGTGAGTGACCGGGTCCTGGACGGTGGGAGTGGCAAAGGTGATGGGGGCGAGTTCTTCTGGATGCTGGTGAAGTTCTGGGAGGTCTGCCCAGACGAAATCGTCGATAGTGGTGGTGGTGGTGACAAAGACCTCAAGGGGGAGGTTGTGGGCGGTGGAGAGGAAAGGGGAGGCTGCAGCGACGGGTTCGATGTAGCAGTGACCACAAGCAGTGATCAAGAGGGCGAGGACGAAGGCGATGAGGTAGGCGAGGGTGATGGCGAAGGCGAACATTGTATATCGAGTAGGATGAGGAAAATGGGTAGCTGGTGGGTCGCCTTTTATCCTAAAGCTTCAAACGTAAAGGTCTTCCATAGAATCTTCTGTTTCGTTACCATCAGATTCTGTGGAGTGAGCAAGAATGGCGTGATACAGCGCATTGTCTGATGGTGATTCAGGGGTGTTTGGTCGAGTGAATTCGTCTTCTCTAATGAACGCTCCTTGAGCTGTGACTCTGCTAGTAATCTTTGGGTATTCTGGTTCGAAGTCATAAGTAGGATAGTGTGGAGGTTTTGGTGGGTAAGGAGGGGGAATGCGTTCCCATGTTAATGAATCGTATGGTGGTGGAATGGTTGCATCAGGATTGTCGATGGGGAATCTAATTTTCTGTGGGAAGAGATGATAAAATTGCATGAAACGGTCGCATCCATGTTCTTGTAAATCTCGTCGTCGATCTAATATCCATATATTCATTTTGTAAAGGATCCATTGCTGTAGATTTCGGAATTCCTGTTCCTGTTCTTTCGTTCTTGGTGCAACAAGGTTCGGTTGAATAGCTTTTGATGATGACAATGGTCGTCTTGGTGAAATGAAGAGTGTGTGTCTACTGGTGATTGGGTGGCGTCGTGCGTGTGGGAGTCGTACTAGGTGTTTCTTATTGTGACGATGTGGTAATAGACGAGTCCGAGGGGGAAGGAATCGTCCTTTGAGTGCATAAAGGGTTTTCCAGAATTTCTTTGATCGGTTATAGGCCATGGATGAAGCTCTATAGGCGTCTTCTGTTCTTATATTCTATCAGAACGTCCGCAGCATTTCCCAGATTGCGTTCAGGTTCCCAGGTATTGTCATTCGATCCATAGCCTTTCCATTTAACCAAATATTGATAACCTGCTCCGCGTTTTCGATGTCCAAGGATAGCTTCAATCTCAAACTCCTCCTGTCCATTTACTATATCGGGAGGTGGTGTGGTAAAGTTCGGTCCATGCATTGATGTTTCCTTATATGGGGTAAGAAGCGATGCATGAAATACAGGGTGAATGCGCCATTGTTTCGGTAATTTCAACTTGTATGTAACTGGTCCCATGACTTGTTCGACCTGAAAGGGCCCTTCTCGTTTCGGCGCAAGCTTTCTTGATTGATATGGGATGTGTAGGTTCTTGTTTTCGAGCCAGACTTTGTCGCCTTTTTCGAATTTAATTGATTTGTCTTTGAATCTTTGAGCAACTGTTTGCCTGGCGAGTTCATGTGCTGCTAATGCTTCTTCTCTCGCTCTTCAAAGCATCTGAAGGCGTTCTTCTGCTGCTGGAGCAGTCATCTTGAGCGCTGCTGTAGGGATGGCGATTGGATCTGTTCCATACATGAGTTGGAATGGGGATGTTTTTATTGTATCATGATAACGGTTATTGTGTGCAAATTCAGCGATAGGTAGGAGTGGTTTCCATTTGTGGGGTTCATTAGTACAAAACATCCGAAGGTAGATCTCGAGTTCTTGATTGACGCGTTCAGTTTCCCCATCTGTTTGAGGATGATAGGCGGTGCTCATTCTGTGATCAATTCCTAATGCTTTTCGTATTTCTTGGAATACCTTGGCGGAGAACTGTGGTCCTCTATCAGAGATTAGGACGTCAGGGAGTCCAAAGCGTTTGAAGATTTCAGAAATGTAGAGATCGGCTGTCCCTAAAGCATCGATTGTCTTGTTGCAAGGGGTGAAAATTACCCCCTTTGTAAGGCCATGGTCCACCGTGACCAATATTGAGTCATATCCGTCTGAGATGGGAAGATCGGTAATGAAATCAAGGGTTACTTGCTGAAATGGACGTGTCGCTTTGGATGGGATAGGGATTAATGCCGGCGCATTTGGGTGAGTATTAACTTTCATCTGTTGGCATAGTGCGCATCCCTCTACCCATTCTTTGACATGTCTGTACATTCCTGGCCACCAGTAGTCGCGTTTTAGAAGTGCCAATGTTTTTAATCGTCCAGGGTGTCCAGAAGATAACGCTTCATGCGTATCTTTGATTAATCTGGTCCTTAATTCGATCCGGTCAGGGATATAGATCTTTCCGAGGTAGTAGACGATGCCATGGGTATATGTCCAATCTTGTAGCTTTGATTTGATTGGTGGTGCTCTTTGTCTTTTAATAACATCGATCAGAATTCGTCCAAAATCATCGTTCGCCATGTACTTCTTCAATTCATCGGCTAGATTGTTATTGATGAGGTGAATAAAGCGATCGTTTGGTAACATAGTGACTGTGGTTTGTTCTTCGTCATTACCCATGTGATCTGGTCGTCTAGATAGAGCATCTGCTTCGAACATCTTCGTACCCGGTACATGTTCAATCCGAAGGTCAAATTCAGATAATAAAGATGACCATCTGGCCTGTCTAGGTGTCAATCGCTGAGCCATTCTATAATAAGACAGGTTCTTGTGATCGCAATGCACAATGATGGTATGAGGTGACCCATGCAAGAGGTGACGCCAAACTGCTAATCCTCTAATGATAGCAAGTAATTCTCTATCATAGATCTGGTAGTTCTGTTCCGTTGGTGTTAGGGCATGGGAAATAAAACCGCAGGGATGCAGTGCACCAGAGTCGTCCGCTTGTTTTAAAACCGCTCCTATTGCTTTATTAGAGGCGTCGGTTTGGAGGATAAACGGTTTTGCTGGGTTTGGCATTAAGAGAACTGGCATGGAGGCAAATCGTTGTTTCAGGGTATCAAAAGCGGTTTGGCGTTCTGCATTCCATTCAAATATCTCCGTCTTTTTTGTTAAATCGGTGAGTGGTTTTGCTATAGCCGCAAAATTTCCAATGAATCGTCGGTAGAAGTTCCCAAAGCCTAGGAATGATCGAACTTGTTTGACTGTTGTTGGTATTGGCCAATCGGCTATCCCTGCTAGTTTAATAGGATCCATCTGTATTTTCCCAGGTGATATAATCATTCCCAGAAATTCGACTTCTTGTACAGCAAATTTACACTTTTCCAGTTTCAAGAACAAGTCGTTTTCCTCTAATCGGTCTAGAATTCGTTTTGTGCGCTCTTCCAATTCTGTCTTGCTTTGGGAACAAATCAAAATGTTGTCCATGTAAATGATGAGCCATCCTTCGTTAATCATATCTCTGAAATATTCGTTCATCATGGTTTGGAATGTAGATGGTGAATTGCATAGCCCAAAGAACATGACAGTTGGTTCGTATAATCCTCTGTTTGTGATTAAAGCTGCTTTCCATTCATCGCCTTTCTTGATTCGAACGTTATTGTATCCCCAGCGAAGATCTAATTTGGTGAAGTATTGCGCTCCAGCAAGTTTGGTAAGGAGGTCGGATACTAGGGGTAGTGGATATGCGTTCTTGATTGTCCAATCGTTCAGGTACCTGTAGTCTTGACATGGCCTTAACGCTCCGCTTTCCTTTTTGGAAACAAAGAAGAATGGCGAAGCCTGAGGTGATTTCGATGGTCTGATGTATCCTTTAGTAAGTTGTTCTTCAATCCATTCGTCTAGAGATGATTGCTCTTTAATTGATAACGGATAGATCTTGCTAACTTTAGGAGTGAAACTGTTTTTCAGTTCGATCGCATGATCCCAAGTTCTAGAGGTAGGAAATCGTTCTGAAGCTTTCTTCTCAAAGACTGATCGCCATTTCTCGTATTCCATAGGTAATTCTGTCTTTGGTTCGTCCTTTTTCAGTTGATGTTCTAATGCCTGCGATGCTGATGTTTTGACCCTTATCCAATAGTCGTCTTCTCCCCACTGATTGTCCAATGCCAGTTGCCAGATCGTCCCATCTTGTCGTTGATTATCAATGAGGTGAATCGTTTTGTCTCTCCAATCAATAGTCGGGTTATTTTCTTCTAACCAAGGAATTCCCAAGATTAATCGTTGGTCTCCTAACTTGGTGATTAAGAACCAGTTACTGTGACGCTTTCCTCCAATTGAATATTGAATTAATGCTCGATGAGTGATCATTCCATTTGTGTTGATTGTTCCATCTGTGTTTCTGACTCGAATTGGTTTTCTTAGCTTTTCTTTTGGTAGTTTTGTTGTTATTTCTTCATCAATAAAGTTCCCTTCTGCTCCACAATCGATGAGGGCAGAGGTTTCAGCGGGTAAATCGATCGTTTCAACAGTGATAGAAAGGCGCTTGTCATTATTTGATCGTACTATTACAGAATCAAGCGCTAACTGTGAAAATCCATTTGTTGTGGAAGTGCCAACCGCTGTGTGACGCTTCCTGATCAAAAACCCTCGTTTTCGAGTTCGTTAAGAAGACCTTCTCGTTCATCGGCCTTCATTCCAGCTAGGATCGCTCTGATACTCGCAACTGGGTCGTCTTGCTTTTCCTTGGGCGCATCCTCAGGGATGGATCTGATCCCTTTATTCTGAAACGATGAGGAGGACCTGAAGGAGCCATTTGGGGTGGTGTTTCGTTTCGGACAATTTTTTGAAACATGTCCCTGGTTTCCACATCTGAAACACTTCCCAGTTTTCATGTATTCCTCCTTTTGTTCGTCTGTCAAACGTCCAGTGGGCATAGCATTAACTGATCGAGTTGATCCGCCCCTAGTGTTGGTGTTTCGGTTAAAGTTAGAGCGGTTCCCTTGTCCTGGTTTGCGTCCAAGTGCTCGCATCATTTCCCAAGCGCCATGAAGCTGTTCTGCCTTTTCATATGCTTCCTTCATTGATAGAACGTTCGCTTCGAGAATTTTGGTAGCGATACTTTCAGGGAGTCCTTTAACAAATGCCTGAAGTTGTGCGGTTGTCCCTTTCAATCCTGAAGTTCCAATCTCCATGCGGAATTTTCTGATATATTCAGGGACTGAAACGTTGCCCCCTACTCTGAGATTGGCCAAATTATTTAGGGCCCTGAGTGCGTTGTTGACTTTGCCCCAATCGGCTAAAAAGCGCTTCTTGAATTCGGCCCAACTCGTCCAGGTAAGGGTCGTTTCTTCATCGTTGTCTAGTTCCTCTTTGATTAGAACCTTCCAATCGTCGAGTTCCTGTCCTAAGCAGGCAAGAGCGAATCGAATCTGTTTCTGGCCTTTGTTCTTATAGTTATCATCGTTCAAAACGAAGTAGTCTTCCAAGTTTCCAATAAAAGCCTTTGCTTCGGTTCGTTTTCCTGTAAAAATGCGCATGGGCTGCGGCTTAATATCTCCTTTAGAGGCAGGTGTTGCTGCATCAGATGCCATCTTTTCTGTTTCTTCTTTTGGGTCTGTAGGTTCTCCTGTTTCGTCTTTCTTCTTTCCTGATTCTGGATCTCCGAATAGATTTACTTCGATCTGTTTCTGTTCTTGGAAATCTATCCAAGGCTGTACTTCTCCGTCCTTAAGTGCGTATCGTTCTCGTCCTGCTGTTCCAGTGAGACTGAGATATTCATTCCACCAAGAGAGTTCTGGTTCGTCTGTAGGCGGTTTGAATAATGAACGAAATCCTTCTTCGTGTTCTTCGTTTACCCAATCAATCCAAACGTCGTCTGGAAAAGCGTCCCCTTGTCCTTCAGTGTAATCACCTTCAAAGAGGGATTCTGGTACTGGTTCGTTCTTTTTCTTGGTTCCTGAGCGGAAAAACCACCCTGTTCCTGTAGTCGATGGAAAGACTTCCCTTCGATCTAGATAATACTTTCGTCTGAAACGGGCAGAGCCGTTTGGGGGTCTGAGGGTCGAGGTTCTGGTATCAATGGTGTCTGGCTAGTGTAGAAACACTGAGCGGTCTGAGAGTTCCAACTTGTGTTAAGATCGATGCTCCCAACGTGGTTCGTTCTAAGTCAACAGTGGCAAGCAGAGTCTCGGTCCGCTCCCAGCCTACTGGACAGATTCTGGACGCTAAGTCAAACGATGACGAAGGTCTTTAGGTTGACGACGAGCTCAAGGAAAAGAGAGCGAGGAGTTCGAGTCAAATTGGGAGTATGATTCGATTAAGTTGGAACTGAGGAGTGTACAAGGTATTCTAGGGTTTATATACGTTTTGAGAACAAGGAAAACTATAAAGGGAATGCGCAGTAAGCGCAGCTAACTACCTATGAAAGGAAATGTGAAAGCGTTAGCAAAAGGAGATAAACGTCCGCTAAATCGTATGGTAATGATGATGTAATAATAAAGTATCCGTCATAGAAGAGGAAAAGAAACTGTAACACCAACATTTCTTTATCGTAGATCTCGTAATTCCGCTCTGCATCGTTAAGCGACTTTGAAATGAAAGCCACTGGTCGCCACAGGTTATCCCTTCCTTGCTGAGACAGAATTCCACCGATTGCAAAATCCGATGCATCCACTTCCACCCGAAATTGACCTTCATCGTCTGGGATTTTCAAAGTCACCTCCCTCGCCACAAGGTCTTTCAGTCCCTGAAAGGCCACAGTTTCAAGTTCCATCCATGACCAGTCCACTTTACCAGTTAAACGAGTTAACGGTTTTGCTACACGCGCAAAACCCTCCACAAAACGGCGATAAAAGTTTATAAAACCTAAGAATTGTTGGAGTTCGCGCTTCGAAGTGGGAGTAGGCCATTCCGCCAGGGCTTTAACCTTGCCCTTTTCCATCTTGATTGAATCTTGACTAATAACGAGCCCCAGAAAATCGATTTGCGACTGATCAAACCAACACTTTTCCGGTTTCAAGGACAGTTTATGTTCCTCTAACTTGGCCAAGATACGGTTAACATGACGAATATGGTCTTGTTGATTATCGGAAAAGACCAATATATTGTCCATGTAAATGACCACCCATCCCTCAGCAATTTCAACTCGGAATATGTCATTCATCATTGTCTGGAAGGTGGCCGGTGAGTTTGTGAGACCAAAGAACATGACCAAGGGTTCAAATAACCCCCTATTCGTTCGGAAAGCCGCCTTCCACTCGTTGCCCTCCTTGATCCGGACATTGTTGTATCCCCATCGGATATCCATCTTGGAGAATATCCGCGCCTTGGACAACTTGTCCACCAATTCTCCAATAAGGGGAAGCGGGTACCGGTTCTTTATGGTCATCTCGTTTAATTGATGGTAGTCCTGTACCGGCCTTAATTTTCCATCCTTTTTCTTGACGAAGAAGAAAGGCAAAGCCATGGGGGATTTGCTAGGTTGGATGCGTCCCGTTTCCAAGTTTTCCTTTAGAAATTCATCCAGCTGTGTCTGTTCCTCCCAGTTCAAGGGGTAAATTTTGCAGTCAACTGCCTTAGACCCTGGAATTAATTCGATGGCATGATCCCAAGGACGCCTCGGTGGTAGTTCATCGAAAGTTTCTTTTTCGAACACCTTTCGGTGACCTAGATAATGCCTAGGGACTACCTCCTCCAAGGTATGTTTGACCGCTGCCCCAGCTTCCCTCGCCGCAATGTCCGTTGCTACTGATCGAATTCGAAGTTCCGGATTTCCAATATGAACGGCTAACAACCGCTCTCCTGACTCTAAAGGTTGTAGTGGATCTATTTCCCCTTCTGGTTCTGCTACCTCAGATCGATCCCAACATGTCCCCGGGCACCTGCTAAAGCGAACCTCCTGCTTCTTCCAGTCCATCACCGGATTGTGATGCTGAAGCCAGTCGTGTCCTAAGAACAGATCCGTTTTTCCCAATCGAGCCACTCCGCATTCCACGACTTCCTCATGATCGCCGATACGTAGTTTAAATTGCACCATGTACTCCAGACTGCCCATCACGTTACGTGTTCCATCAGCATTATAGATGGCCATTGGTCGGAGCATCTTTCGTTTGTTTAGTTTATGACGTTCCACAAACTCGTCGTTGATGCAAGACCCTGTACATCCAGAATCTACTAACGCTGTGGCATTAATCGTACGTCCGGTGTCCATTGTGGTAATCGTGCCCTTCAAGTTCATTTCCTGCTTCCCGGAAGCTTTCACTAACTGTCCCCGCAGTTGTACTAGATTCCATAATGCTTCTTCTTCAGATAACGCATTTAGCTCCCTGACCAACTCAGCGTCGACCTGACCGATTCGCTTATTATGAACCCATTCCTTTAGACATCACACCGCAGTGTCATTATTCTGCTGCCATATACGTCGTAGGACCCATGCCGGCGTCCAAGTCCTTATCCGGGGTTTTGCGCTCACACTCAGATTCCAAATACGATGAACAAAAGATGAACATTCATATAATAATTCCGGAATACTAATACACGAGTCCTTGTGTACAACTGAGTCCTTTTTTGTCAATAGCGCTGAGCGCTCGCCTATTGACCCTCGCCAAAACCCTTCTCCTTCCCGTATTCCTTCCACATCTCCTCTGTGAGATCTTCGACCTTCAGCTCTCTAATCCGTCCCTTGCCCTTGTCCTGTGCTTTAGCCCTTTTTGGCTCTGGACAATCCTTGGCCCAATGACCGGTGTTCCCACAATTGAAACAAGCCCCTTTTGCTTGTTTTGTCTTATCTACATCCATGGCATTTGGGTCCCGTGTGGACTTAGATCCGGATGGAGCACTATATTGAAACTGGTTGGGCTTTGAGTCCTTGGCAACCGGTTTTTCCTTATACCCATCATTGCTTCGGCTCGTTCCGTAAGCCTCGTTTGCCTTCCGATATGCTCTTGCTAACTCAATTGCCTGCTTCTGGGTTTGGTCTAGGGTGGCATCCTCTGGTAAGTTCCCATATCGAATGAGATCTCGGCCTAGTGCGGGATGGATGTGTCCCAAGAAGTGCGCCAACAGCGCTCGATCATCCCAGTTGACCAACGGCTTCAGAGCATTGAACTTAATGATGTAATCTTCCACCGGTTGAGTGCCTTGCTTTAGTACCAAGATCGCATCTGTCGCCTTTTCCCTAGTTTCCGTTGACATGAAGAAATGGTGCATTTCCTCTTTAAACCCTGTCCACGTTGTGAAGGGATACTGATTCCGAAGAGGTCGTCGCAATAGGGTGGGCGGTTCCGTTAAATGATTGTATCGCCCAGTATTCAGTTCTTCCCATGAGAGACCAGGTGTCCAAAACGGTGATGCGTTATCCATCTTGTCCTGATACTCTTGATCTGCTTCTAACGCCTGCTTTAGCTGCACTCCCGCCCAGTCTCCTGCTCGGTTATCCTTCCCTTTCCTAATCCGGTATAGGCACAACAAGATTTTCCGATCTGCACGCGTTTCTCTTGCCAAACGGAAATAGATCTCCATCTGTCTCAGCCATCCATCAACCATACGGGGGTCTCCTTCATAATGGTCCGGCATCTCGGCCTTCGTGAGAGGTTGCGGTTCAGGCCGTGGGTTTGCGCGATTGTACTCGTTTATTAAATCCGCAATGGCTCCACCGATAGCTGACGCTGCATCAAGCCGTTGCTCATTTTGCAATATAACCGCATTCTCATGTGCATGTAAAGCGGCTTGATCTGCGTTCGCGGCGGGCGGGGGAATATCCGGACTGTTTTGCAGGTTATTCCACCCCCATATGCCATGTAGCAAGCGAGTGACCATATTCGCCGTGTATTGGAATGCCCCTACGCACATGAATCCTCTCCTCTGAGTAACCAAGATTGCCATCCGATCCCATCCTGTTTCTCCCCATGGAGTAGCGATGACATGAAGACAGTTCCGACGTCCATATGTAGACCTTATAATAATTTGAACTTCCGTGTTCCGGAGTTCCGAATCCCATTGCATTATTTCCTGGACTTGTGGATATTGTGGCCAATCGTACTCAGACCAATACTGCTGTCAAATCAAGTGCAAATAGCAGTAACCGGGCATCGATGGATTAACTGTTCCTATGACACTGGCTGGTCTAGGGTACGGGTAAGGAACGTCTACCTCCCTTCCAACCATCCTTCTCCATTGGTCTATCTCCATGCGTTTATGATCTCGTTCCCCTTTGTTAGGTACCGTGGAGTCCGTTGCCACCCAGTCTTCTATACGCTGCACTGGTCCTCCCCACCACGTCACATCTGCCCCCTGCGTCCTTGTTTTCGCCTTGCTAGGACCCACCGCCTGTTCCAAGGTTTGTGCATAAGTTAATTTAGTAACCGCGACCAGGGAAGGGTTCTGTGACGGCCCTTGGATAAATGAGGAGATCGTGGGAGTTGGAGATCGTTTAAGTTTGGACTTCCCGTGTCCTCCAAACTCCGCCTGAAGTCGATGGTCCGGAAGATGCTCTAATCGTATTAGCTCTTCCCATGTATAGATTTCGTCATCAAACTCCCTGATGGCTGATTCCTCGATCACATGGAACTTCCTAGGGTCCCTATTATCCTGTAGCGCGAACCGAGCCGACAAGTCCCTGAGCTCAGGGTCCCAGCTAAGAATATCCATAACGCACGGCCAACGCGGCCAACAGTATTTGTTGTGGTATTCCTGTTTGAACAACACCATATAGCACAGCCCATCCTCGCGCCAAGGGTATTTCTTGCCCTTTCCTTTTGTGGCTGGTCCAGGCATCACCGCCCGTCCACATGGTACGTTTTCTCTCCATGCGTTTAGTCTCTTAGCATGATCTCTGAGGGTCTCGTCCCCACCGCATTCCTCCAGTAACTGTCCCAACTCAATCTCTCCTAGTTCATGAAACACGTCGTTTACGTATGTCATTCCATTTACCAAAGATGGAGTTGGCGTTCCTGCTCCCGCTTTCCTGGATGTGCGCGTACGCACGTATGGGTCGTAGCGAAGCCCCTGGCGACACTGCTCAGCCTCCTCCTGCCTTTGCACCTTCCCCAGAAAGGTGCCTTTGATATTTCCATTCAGGGCGTGCATCAAGGCATTCCAGTCCTGATGAGACATTTGCATTCCCTCATTGAAATACAAAGTCCTTGCTCCTGCTTCATAATCAATTGCGGCCACGTCGATATGATATTTCTCGAGTGCTCGGGCCGCGTCCTCTACGACAAGGAGATACCGATTATATGGTACTGCCAATATTGCCTTGACAACCGCATTGTTGGGCCGTCCTCCGTATGCTTTTTCGATTAGACCCACCAAGGTCCCCTTGTCTCGGCGCGCCCTGAGTAATGCCTTATCCAGGTGTCGTTGTTTCAAAAGGGCCTGCCAAGCCTCTTCTTGTTCGCGGATCTGCTCCGCCTCCTTGAGTTTAAGCTCATTCACGATCCTTTGTCGCTGGCGAGCCGCCACTGCTTTGAGATGCTTGCGCCACAACCTGACGTGGTTGTCATGATGCCTGATGACCGAGTCACCGATGAATGCTGCCGGCCTCAACTGAACCGGCTCGAGTGCTGCTGCCCACTCCGCGTCGAAGATCCGTCCGATCTCCGCCAGTGTCGCGTGGGCATAGGGTAAAACGTAACTGAATGCTGATGTCATAGTATAAATATCTTCAACCGAGCCAAGTACTCCTGACTTGCACCTCGGTCCATTCCTGCGGCCTTTGTCGCCTAAGATCTCTGTCAGATGACAGAGACTATTGTCTGTTCGTCGCGGACTACCCTTCCTGGCGTAGTCAGAGTACAATGGGGTCAATAACACACCCCCACTTGTATTTTCGATTTAGTTCCATCACAAGACCAAATGGGGTGGTGCCCGGCTCTTCACTCAGATGTCCTCGTGCTCAGGTACTAGACCCGATATGTAATTGGTATTCTGAGACTGTAGGCCTTGATACACATCACGCCAATTGATTGTCTTCAATGGTTCCACCGTCTATTCCGCAGTAACTAGTGTTGGTGCCAGTAAGACCCTGCCTGGTCGACTACTGCGCGCCCCAACTCTCGTCTAGTACTGTTTGGTTGACTAGTATGGTCCCAACGTCAGTCGTGACGCTGTTGCTGCCAGTCGATGTCGGAAAATAAGAGAGATGAAAAGAATCGTTTGACGCTGTGAGTGACAACGAGCAAGGCGTGCCCGGCGCTGTGTGCAACGACGAAGAGTGTGGTTGTAAAGACTCTAGATTATGTTAGGAACACCCAACACAACCACAAGCCTCGTGTGAGGGATGAAAGAAATAGATTGATAGTGAAAACACAATAGACTAGTAGCCTGCTAGGAGGAAACTATCTAGAGTCTTAGAGACTTGTACCTACAAGACACCCTCCTTATATACCCCAACGCCTGGTCTGTGCACACAGACTGCGCAGCGACAAGACCTAGGCCTACCATCTAGAACTGCCCGGACTCACCCAGAGTCTTAGCCCCTATAACCCCATATGCCGCGGTACAGCCACTTGCTGATCTAAGCCCTCGGAGTATCCCGTTAGGGGTAGGAGTCGTTGCCTATATCCAGAGAAGTGTCGATAGAGCCCCAAGGAAAATAGATAAAAATATGGAAAAATCCCGTAAAAATCGTTAGGTCGTAACATGTGCCTGACAACCAGACAAATTTCATATCCACCCAGACTGGCCGTCGTATGATTTGAAAAACATAAAAGAGTTGTCCTGGCTGCTCCCCAACTCCTATCAGAACCTTATTTGATGTTATCACACACAGCATGCATAGATCCGCCCAACAGAATGGAATCACTCCTTCTGGCCAGCGCTTAAGCCTTAGAGAAAGGCTTTCCTCATCAAATCAGTTGTCGCTCACCACCAGGATCACAGACTGCATGGAATCTCCCACTGTCAACCCAGATTCGTCAATGGCAGATGTACCCCCTAGCCCAGTTGAACCACCCATGCCATCCAGCACCACCAGCACTATTGTAGACCCAGGAGCCGCGCTTCGAATGATACCGTCATCCGAACGAACGAGCATGGCTATTACGAATTCAATTGGGATGCAGTTTGTGGATTTGAGGCTGGTCCCTGATGACTGTTGGACCCACCTAACGTGCAGCATTGGAGCTAGAGGAGGTCGGGAGAATATGTTCCATGACATGAACGAAGCATCCACCTTAATGGCACCAAGGGACCTGCACCTTCGAAACCGGTTTTACCTCAAACTCATCAACAGCTCGGTCTCGGTAGGGGAGTTAGCCTCAGTCGAATGAACACATTTCATGGTTGGACAAGTAGTCTGGTGGACCAATGTGATTGCTGAACACGACAGTTTTCAAAGGACAATATCCCCTGGGGGCCCTTGGATCATAGTAGGTTGAACTCTTGCCAGATATGTGGTCATCAACAGGGAGGGAACATTGCATCCAAGGCTGGTTCACAGATATTATAGAGTTTGACAGATATTATAGAGTTTGATGGGACGATTATCAACTGAATTGAATAGTTGATAAGAATCATTTATATTTAGAATATGACTCAGAAATGACTCATATGACTGTGCACTGCTGTGCAATGACTGTGCAATGACTCATACTGCTGCGCATGAGTCATATAGTTGTGCACATGAGTCATTTAGAAGGAAATGATGTCATATAGAACATCATAGAATGATTAAAAATAGATAATAATAAAAGAAACTCGTTTAATAGTATTTTTATTATTATATTTTGTACCTAGATTAGGGTTACTGAAATGTATATAAGGAGGGCGTTTTGGACGCTAAACTCCCCAGTTTTTCCACCTAACTCAATAGGCAGATAAGCACTACTAACCAAATGTAAGTACATTGAAACCTTACTTAGCTAGTGCTCTGCGCTGCTGTCATTGTTTCAATAGGTTATGGGCCCCGCTAGCAACAGCCTCAAAAGCAACCTGTGCGGATTTGTTACATGCCGCGGGAAGGATGCTGGAAATAGATAAAATGTATTTTTAGATAGACGTTAGATCGGCTGGATCTCACTCAAGATCAGGCAAGCAGATATGGCTGATGGCCCTCTATCTGGCCTGATGAGATCTGATAGCTGATCAATCTACTGTGACTGTGACTGTGACTAACCTCTCTCGATCTTCCCTCATCCGTACAGAATGGCTAACCCATGATCGTGGGATAACGATCCGCTTAATGGGAGCAGGGATCCCATTTAGATCTCCCTTGAGATCTACAGTGTGGGAGCACTGATTAAACATCTGGAGTGGTGCTTCGGAGTCACCCGCTGTTGTGGAACAGTGAAATCAAAATTCTCACAAGGGCTTGTCACCCTAACGACACTGGTTTTGCCACACCAGAAAGCAAAAAGGCACGGATTACGGGCCGTCCCAGTCGACGGATAAGGGTGTGGTGGAAGCCACATCTGAAAGGGTTGATGCACCCCCGTTTGCCCAATATTTAATGCCTTTATACCATTATAGGGGTTTTCATCCCCTGGTTACCTTCTTTATTTGGCTTGAAATTCTGTATAAAGGTCGTGCTGAGTGGACATTGTTCCACGTACACACAGACTAGTGGAGGGCACCCCCTATGGACCCTCTTAGATTAGGACGATCGAGATTGTCACTTTTACTATAGTCACACAGTAGCATACTTGTAATTGGTGGATTTTGTACACTGGGAATTTGAAGGAGCCCCAGGTACACTTATTGGCATGCAACATTCCAAACTTCAAGACGTTGTTTGCGTTGTTGGCAGCCTATAACATGTTGTTACATAAACAGCACAGCCTGATAAGCACATCTTTTCTCATGTTTAATTCGAGAAAATGAATTAGGCTAATGCAAATTTTAATAGATGTCTCAAGTTTTCCAAATCGGTTTCTTGTCTCAATCTGTTCACCCCATGCTCTATTTGGATTCCGCTATGAATAAACCCGATTATATCAATGCAGGGATTATTCGTTGTGTAATGAAAGAAGTCCATGGATTGCCGGTTGAGGACATCGAAAATATTATGAAAAAATATGATGCAGATGACATGTGTCATCTCTATCCTGGTCATCGTCTGGCCAAGTTGGTTTATATGATCAATACCACCTGCAGTTACAATCGTATCAAGAATTCTCCTGAAGCTAGGGAGTTCTTTTTGCCTGGCAGGGTCTACGATAGATCCGCCTCATATATATGGAATGCAGTTGATGCATCAGTCCATGTATTCGTCTACGATTGCTTCCTCAAGGAGGAAGTTCGCCTTCACCCTTCATATGACTTAAATAGTACTTCCTCAGAAAAGACGTTGGGAGTCAAATATGTCAATGCCAATGGCCTATGTATGAAAATTTACACTCATCCAAATCAATTAACTGAAAAAATTGATATAGTCGTAAATGAATATGTCATGCCTAGCGAGGCAAACAAGGTTGTTTACCCCCCTCCTTCTTCCGAATCGCCAATACAGGA
The DNA here is from genome assembly GCA_023014435.1 of Amanita fuliginea. Taxonomy (NCBI): domain Eukaryota; kingdom Fungi; phylum Basidiomycota; class Agaricomycetes; order Agaricales; family Amanitaceae; genus Amanita; species Amanita fuliginea. Next base: position 2,175,113 of record JAEBUQ010000011.1, on the reverse strand, counting down.
GGAGGGGGATAGCAGCGAAGAAGGCGAATACAGCGGCAGCGACGCCGACGATTATGATGGCGACGACGATGACAGCATCGAGATTGATGATCAAGAGATCATCAATAATGATCTTCTTGCACCGCCACCACCGACAATGACTCAGAGTGCCCCTGAGTTACCACCTCTCGTGAACCAACCTCACTACGATGGTCCAGCTGTTCACATGCTTGGTCTTGGTGGACGTCCAGGACCATGATACGAGTCTCTTAGGGACCTTCGAGGAGAAGCGCTTAGCGAAGCGCTAGCTGAAAGACGCAGAGCAGAAAGTCTGCCTGTCTGGATGCTTAACAAGAAGGTTTATCATAGTCGCGTCGATTATGAGGAGGCTGTTAGGCAGGCGGAATTGCAGAAGATGGACGATGAGTTACGTCGCGATATGCAGTTGGCGCAGATAAAGTTGCATGATGTCATGCAAAAAGAAGAACCAAAGGTGACTTATGAAAATCAACTATTATTTCCAAAAGTTGATAATATTGTCACAGCGTACGTTCTTCAGGGTTACGAGAACCCCACTTGTATGAAAATCTTTGAGGCACAACCCCCTCAATTATACCAGTCCGGGGAAAAGTTTATCCCCAGTCGAAGGAGAAAGGTCTCCGAGACGACTCCGGTCATCCCTGGAGTCAATGCCCCCATCGGGCATATTGAAGGAAGATTCGGATCAAGGATCCGAGAGGAGTTATTACAAGGTATGAAACCTTGTGATAAATATATATGTACCGTTGTGGACCAAAATGGTCCAAATATAAATTCTTTTCAGTTGTGCGATGAGTGTGTTAATCAAACTAAAAAACTCAAGTTGATAAAGTTTGATGAGGACATTCGACAAAACGAAGTCACACACACCTCAGATGGTAGCACATTTATTTACGTTCCTGAAGATAAATTTAAGGAATTGTATTATCCCCCAGGAAATCCTTTTATGGGAGAAGAACAATCAGCATTCATGATTCACAATGAAAATGTTGTTCAAGATTTTCCAAAGACGACTAGACCTCTTAATAATACTCCAGAGCCTCAAGCACCTGATTGGGCTTCAGAGATGATTAAGAAAATTATAGAACGTCTAGATAGAGTTGCTATGAAGCAAAAAGCTACCGATACTGAAGAAGAAGATCATGATAAAAAGAAAGATCATGATAATGATAATGGTTGGAATGGTCCTTGGGAAAGTTATCCATTGGAGAAAGATAAACCTTCAAAGGACGAATTGGAACATCAACAACTTAAAGAAGCAATTGAAAATTGGCCTGATAATGAGCATAAATCATTGCCTAGATCGTCCAATTCATACTGGCCTATCGAAGAAGATGATGGTTTATGGCCAGAAGAGAAGAATGTTGTTCCACCCAAACGATCATACAAAGCATTTCGACAAATTCGTCGAGTTAAGAAAGTCAAAGACTTTCGTCCTTTCTTTAAGAAGACTTTTCTTAAAAAGAAGAGCTTCAACAACAAATCAGATGACGAGAAATCTGAGAGAAAGATTTATCCATTAATCAAGAAACACAGATATGATCATGATTACGATGATTTTTCTGGAGCTACTCAAGTCAAATATAGAGAATTTGGAGAAATTAAAACGGTTATTCATACCAATGAGCATCCTATTTGGAACAAACCTGGATTATGCTACATGGCATTATTCAAACAAGCTCATTTCTTCAAACGGATTTGGGAAATGTATCCTGCTCTATGGGAAATAGTAGCATTACCAAAAATATGGAAACAAGATTCAAATTTTGTCTATAAATCTGAAGGACGACGATATTTGCATTTTGAAGTTACTCAAAGAGGAACTTGCAAATGGTGGAATCTAGATGACATGGTGAAATCTAATTCTAGATTTAATTCATACCTTTGTGGTGGCAAAGATGATAAAGATTCGCTTGAGAAGATGGTTTCTGTCTTCAATGGTGTTTCTGATTTTCAAAAATGGCGAACTAATGTTATGTCATATATGGCCATGAAGGGATATACTAAATATGTCACTGGAGAAGAACCAGTCCTTCCTTCAATGTATACCGACACTGCTACACATCCAGCTTCTGCAGCTACTAAACTTGAATATGAATTAACATTCAAAAGAACTTGGCAAGAAATACAAGATTGGACTGAATATTCTGCAAGAGCAAATGCGATTTTCCAAATGTCACTTGCTGCAAATCTTCATGTCTATATTAAAGCAACTCCTAAAGAAACTCTAGCTGAACTAGATAAAATATTTGGATTAAAAGGAATAGCTAAATATTTTATTCTTTATAAGAATATATTTAACTGGTCTATGAAACCTGGACAAGATCCTATCATAGCTATATCCAAATTAATGAAACTAGTTGCTGATTTAGGTACTGAAAATAATTACAAAATTCCTGATTTTGTAGTACTTTTCTTTATCTTACATAATCTTGGTCAATCATATGGTACTCTAGTTACAAACTTGATAGATACCAAGATTGCAGATTTTACGATAGATAACATTATTCCTTGTATTCAAAATGAGTATAATCTACTCATGTCAAAGGGCAAGATACGTCATCATGCTCAAATTGCTAATATTGGATCAAACATTCAAAAGAATCCAAATACAAACCCAAATTGGAAAGATCAACATTCCAATAACAGTTATAACAATAATAACAGGGGCAAAAGTTCTTTTAGAGGACGTTTCAATAGAAGCAAAACATTTGTACCTCGACAGAGTTACAATAAATTTCCTAACAGAGGAAATGCATCTTCTATGTCTAGGGATGACAAGAAGAAACGTAATGAAATAAATAGGGCTAACAAGAAATTAAAGAATAAAGCTTTAATCAATGAATTACGAGAATTAAAAGGGAAGAAGAAGGATTCATCCACTACAATCCATTTTGCAAATCCGATGATAGTAGATACAGTTCCTGGGTATTATAAACAATATCCATTGGAAGAATCTGCTGGTTTTATAGAAGAACTTGTACCTGACGTACAACACAATAGTTCTTTATTGGATAGAATTGGAGAAATTCAGATGGATGACGATGATACTCCTATTGAAGATAGGATAGATTATGAATACTTTCATGATGATAGTATTCGTCGGTTATTCAAAACTGATTCTTCACCCTTAACACCTTTAACACCAATTTCTAGTGATAGTTCTCCTGAAGAGGAAGAACAATATCATAGTGGAGATGAATCAGATCCATTCAAAAGTGATTATTCTGATCATGGATTAGAATATATTGATGGAACTGGAAATGATAACAACATGGCTAACCTTAATATTGGGTATGGATTGAATTCTTCTAACAATTACTTATCTAATACTGTTCTAGTGCTTGATGATATTACTAATAATGGCATATTGAATATGTCAAATCAAGACGTAAATAACAGTAGTTACAAATTTGTATGTAGTAATTATGAGAATAAAGTTCCTGGTGAACAAATTATGCTCTTAAATAAGAATGATCGATGGGTCATTGACTCTGGAGCAACGAGACATTGTACACCATTCTTAAGTGATTTTACATCATATAAGAAATATATTAATCCCATGAAGGTTACCACTGCTAATAAACACAATCAGACATTTATTGAAGGAGAAGGACAAATCTGCTTCAGACATAATAAACATGTTATGAATTGGAATGTATGCTATATGCCGATGTTACCATACAGAATTATATCTGTACCACAATTAACAAGTATGGATTATCATGTCTATCATGGTAAAACCAAAACTATAATACATAAGGGAAACATAACACTTATTGGACACCCAACTGAAGCCAATTCTGTACATTGGCTGTCTACTATAATTAAAAGACCTTCTCATCATTTATTAATCAATAATAGTTCTAAAACTATTGATTACTTTATTTGGCATAGAAGGATGGCACATCCTAGTGATAATGTGTTAAACCATATGTTCAGAAATACTGAAAATAGTTCAAAAATTATTAAACCCCATATGAAGAGCATTTGTAAAACGTGTATAATGGGTAAACTTGATAATAAACCGTATCATGTTTCATCTAGTAGAGCAACTCAGTTGCTGGAATTAATACATGTTGATTTAATTGAAATGCCGATACAGTCATATCATAAACAAAAATGGGCTTTATTAATTCTTGATGACTATTCTTCTTTTGCTTATGTAGCATTACTTCGATCTAAAGCTGATACTTTTAATTCAATTAAAGCCTATATTGTCTTTATTGAAAATCAGTTGAACTTAAAAGTCAAAAGTATGCGTTCAGATCGAGGGGGAGAATTTGTAAATCAGAAGCTCAATAACTATTTTCAAGACAAAGGTATTAAACATGAACTAAGTGCTCCACATGTTCATCAACAAAATGGTCGTGCAGAAAGATTAAATGAAACTATTCTAAAGAAAGCTTATACACTTTTATTAGAATCAGGATGCCCAAAATCCTGGTGGTCTTTTGCATTTGAGACTGCAGTTCATATATATAATCGTACACCATTAAGAAGAACTAAATGGAAAACACCTTATGAAACTATGATGGGTAAAAAACCTGATATGTCATATTTTAAAATATTTGGATGTTTGGCATATGTCTATATAGTCAAAGAAAGACGTAAAGATAAGTTATCACCAAGAGCTGAACCAATGATATTCATTGGATATGAAAGTAAATCATATAAGTTCATGAATGACAAGAATACTATAGTCATTGCCTCACATGCCATATTTGATGAAAACATATTTCCTAAATTATCTAAAGATAAGATTATCCATAAAGATAAATACCCAACTTTAGATCTAGATAAAATTCCCACAATAGATAATCATTATAATCATGACACTACGAAAGATGATAATAGGCAATCATTTCATAATTCAAATGATTCTGATGATAGTGATTCGTCGGATACAGATGATCATAAGTCTGACACAAAAAGAAAACCATCAGACAATCAATCAGAAGATAGTGATTCTTCTAATAATACTTATCATGATGCAAATGATAAATATTTTAAATCACAAAGTAATAAATCACACAAAGATAATATTCCTACAAAGGTTGATAAAGGAAAACAGAAAGATGATATTAAGAGATTAACTTCTTCAGAGATTCAACGACAAGTTGAACAGTTCAAAAAGGATTCTGAAGAAATTAATAGAAGATATTCCAGACTTGGAAAATGGAATATTGTTAATAAACAAGTTGCAGAACTTTCTAATAATACTCCTTCAACGTCAAAAGTTAAACAAATAGATTTATCAAAGATATATAAAATACTTGATAAACATGAAAAAGAAAGACTTGCAGAACTTGATAATCTTTCTGGACGAAATAAAAATCTTAAAATAGATAAGAAATCTATTAAAGAAGATATTAGAAAAAGAGTTAAAGAGATTTTTGATAAACCTCTTAAATCTAAGTTTGAATTAAATACTGGAGATTTTTGGGATCCTACTGTTAGCATTAGAGATAATGTTACTACAGGTTCTAAACGTATTGGAAAAAAGTTAGACCTGCAGGCAGCTAAAAGAGGAAAACTTGATAATGATAGACCAAAAATTATACAAGACCCAATAACTCATCCATTTGGTTTTAGAGAGCAAGAAAGAAAAGTTATACAACAAAAACTTGCTACTAGAAAATCGTCTAGGAAACCAAAAGTTAGAATTATTGATAATAATGTTTATGGAGATAAACATCCTGCTAAAATACAAGCAGAAATTCAAACAGATAAAGATTTTGAAAAAATTGTTAAACAACAAAATAAAAAAGAAAAGGAATGGCGTGATATGCTTAAGAAACCAATTAACATATCAAAGCTACAAGAGTTAGATACTAAATCAGCTAAAAAACAACAAGTTGTTCAACCTGAATTAACTTTAGAAGATCTCATGCCAATAGATAAGTCTAAGCATGAAAAAGATCGTCTTAATAAACTCTTTGGTAGAAAACCTAGAAAGGAAATTATTGTTGAACCAAAATTAGATATAAAATCTGATGATAAAAAGTTTGATGATAAGTCAGAAAAAACAGAAGAAGATCTGGAAAGAACAGTAACACCAGCACCTTCTGATAATGTGATTACACCAATTCCTAGTTCTCCAAGTTCAGAAATCAGTAATGAAGACTGGAAGGAAAGACGACAACAAAGACAGAAAAGAATGGATAAATTTTTATTATCCAAAGCAGTGGCAAAACTTGTAGATCAAGAGAATAGGAAAAAGGGTATACCTGTTGTATACAGAGATCTTTTAAAAATAAAAGATAAAGATCCTGAATCATATTCAAAATGGGTAGAAGCTATGAAAGAAGAAATTAAATCTATACAGAAAAGAAATGTATGGGAATTAGTTGACAGACCTAAAGATCGTAAACCTACAGGTTGTAGATGGGTTTACACTATAAAGCAACAAGATAATAGATATAAAGCGCGATTAGTTGCTCAAGGCTTTTCACAAGTACCAGGAATAGACTTTGGAGCCACATTTAGCCCGGTTTCAAGATTTGAAACTGTTAGAATCTTATTAGCATTAGCAGCTTTAGAGGGATGGGTACTCAAAGCACTAGATGTTAAAACTGCTTTTCTATATGGCCAATTAGAAGAGGAGATATATATGGAACAACCGGATGGTTTTAAAACCAATGATAAAAATAAAGTCTATAAATTAAATAGAGCTTTATATGGTTTGAAACAAGCATCATTAGCTTGGAATATTCAAGCTCATAACAGTATAACTAAATTAGGATTTAGAAGATTATATGCCGACACTGGAATATATGTTAAAAGAACAAAAAATGACATAATAGTCATTATATTATATGTTGATGACATAATATTCATGGGCAATAATGAAAAGACTGTTAATGATCATAAAAAGAAATTTATGGATAAATGGGAAAGTAGAGATTTAGGAGATTTAAGTGAATATTTAGGAATGAACATTGTGATTGATAAACAAAATCATATAGTCACAATTGATCAAGCTAAATATGCGAAGAAGATTGTTGAAAGGTTTGGTCTTATTAATGCAAAACCAGTAAATACACCTTTACCAGCTGGTTATGTACCAAACAAACAAATAGAGGGTCAAGCAACACAAGAAATGATTACATACTATCAACAATTGATAGGATCATTATTGTTTCTTGCAATGTGTACAAGATTAGATATTGTTTATGCAACAATTCTAATGTCACAATTTGTAAGTAATCCTTCACAGGATCACATTAAAAAGGCATTACATATAATTCAATATGTTGGAAGTACATTGGATTACTGCATTAAATATAACGGAAAAGATAAATATGGTTTAATTTGTTATGCTGATGCTGATTGGGCATCAAATCCTATTGATCGTAAATCAACAACAGGGATGGTTGTCAAGTTAGCTGGAGCACCAGTATATTGGAAATCAGCAAAACAAAAAACTATTGCATTGTCTTCAACAGAAGCAGAATACATGGCTGCATCAGATGCATGCAGACAGATATCTTGGTTGAAGAATTTGTTTGAAGAGTTAGGATATAATATTAGATCCATTCCATTAATAATGGATAATCAAGCAGCAATTTATATGGCTTCAAATCCAGCTCAAGAACAAAGAACGAAACATATGGATGTCAGATATCATTATATAAGATCATGTGTCAAAGATGATTTAGTTGATCTTTATTATATTAAAACTGAAGATCAAGCTGCTGACATACTAACTAAAAACTTATTGTTGAATAAGCATAGTAAAATGCTTAAATTATGTGGAATACACATTTAGTAAAATATTCAACAAGGGGGAGTGTTAAAAGTTAGATTAGATAATTAGAATTAGAATTAATTAGTGTTTTATACTTAACTAAATATCTATTCAGATTATGTGATATCACATGATTAGTCATGTGATTAGTCACGTGTCTATAGGCTCATCTAGACTCTGATTAGTAATAATAAACTCTTATTTGTACTTGTGTACGAAATTATAGAGTTCAGAGATATTTATATCTTTGACAGATATTATAGAGTTTGACAGATATTATAGAGTTTGATGGGACGATTATCAACTGAATTGAATAGTTGATAAGAATCATTTATATTTAGAATATGACTCAGAAATGACTCATATGACTGTGCATTGCTGTGCAATGACTGTGCAATGACTCATACTGCTGCGCATGAGTCATATAGTTGTGCACATGAGTCATTTAGAAGGAAATGATGTCATATAGAACATCATAGAATGATTAAAAATAGATAATAATAAAAGAAACTCGTTTAATAGTATTTTTATTATTATATTTTGTACCTAGATTAGGGTTACTGAAATGTATATAAGGAGGGCGTTTTGGACGCTAAACTCCCCAGTTTTTCCACCTAACTCAATAGGCAGATAAGCACTACTAACCAAATGTAAGTACATTGAAACCTTACTTAGCTAGTGCTCTGCGCTGCTGTCATTGTTTCAATACTGTCATGATTTCAAAGCCTAGGAAACATTGTGGAGCGGTCACCATTGCCGCAGAAGACTTCGACCAAGGAACCCAAATGGCAGTAGAAGCCTATATGGGCGTTGCAAGCATTGGTGATGGCAGATGAGTTCTGCACTCAGTTCGTACCTGTTTTGTTTGTTGTTATGGACTGGTTTCCTCCATTCCTTCTCTACGACCTTTGAAAGGATGGTGTCCAGGAGACTCCTATCAGTTGGTGGAGCAGACTTTCTTCTTCGAATTGATTCTTAGCTACCATCACTTACTTTATATACATGTATCTTTGCCTTTATGCAACAGAGAAAATTTGACCTTCTTTCCCTCCCCTCAGAGTTTGGTGCTAGCATTGCCCTCTCTCTGAGTCTTGCCTTAGGTCCCTTGCCCGTGTCCAGCCTTGTTTTGACCTTGTCTCCTCTCATCTGCCCCATTCGTCCTCTTCTCCACACCCTTATCCCTCATCCCCTCCTTCGGACGAACACTCTGGTTCGACTACTCTCAGTCGGCCCCCACTTACAGTCACTTTCATACTTTGTCATATTAGTGAAGTCTGAGAAACCCCTTCTGCCCTCGCCATCAGTCTCAGTGTGTGTTCGAATCCCCTTCATCCAGCCTCTGTGCCACTTTGAACATCTGTCCACCTGTGCTCCCCTCCAGCCAGCCCGTTGCTACTGAAGGTGTGCCCCGTCCAGATTCGATTTTGTGGTTGGTTTGTGTGTTGGGTTCATTTTGGGTTTCGTCCACAATGCTGTGCATCAACGAGACTACCTACAAAAAAGTTTAGTAATAAAAATAAACAAAAAAAAACATACCAGGGCCCAGACGATATCATCTGGGCCCCGGGAGGTGTTTGGGTGATCGAGTTGGCGTGGTTTTGTGCGAAAGGGGCAGCTAGTGGTGGATGCTCAAACGACGATGGCAGATGGTGTGGTTGTGGTGTGGATGTGTGTCGGGGTGCATGAATGGATGATTGCTGGTAGCCGTGGTCGCTGGTGGCTGATGGGACGCATGTGAATGGGGCGACTGTGGTTGTGATGTGCATTGTCAGGGTGTGTGAACGAGGGGTCAGGCGTTGCTGATGGCAGTGATGGAATCCATGTGAATGGTGCAAAACAGCAGTGTGGTCGTGACGTGCCCTTTTGGTGTACCACATGATGGTCAACAACCCGTGTTACGGTTGTGGTTGTGTCACGTGATGATCAACAATGGCTCAGATATATAACCTGAGCCATGTGTGCTTGCTCCCCTCAGAATGGGCTCAGACTGGATTTCCAGTCTGAGTTCCATTTTGATTGAGCTTCCTGCCAACTTTTTGAGCTCGGAATGGCAGCTTGGAATCTGATCAGAATATGAGGAGTCCTTGTAATCCACTCAGATTCCGAGATTTGGGGGGGGGGGGGAGTAAAGTGCTCTGTATAAGCTGAAGTTGATGCATGAAAGTGATATACTGTTGAAAACTTATGACAGTGGTGCAGACCAAGGCTTAGTAAGTGGGAGACTTACTTAATACTGTTTGTAGTTGTTGAAGGCTGTTTAGGAGCTAGGGGCTCAACTAACAGATAACAGAGACAATGGTAAGTTATTGAAACGAGGGCATAAGGCCCTCCTTATATACATGTGGGCCAGAGTACATTAAGGCCACCTAAGGTAATGCCAGCAGAGCGCTACAGAGGGTAGCGCCAGGTGGTGCTTTGCTGGCATCTCTACTCTGAGTATGAACTCTATAATTTCTGTCAATGATTATAATAAGGGATTATTTAGCGTCTCATTAATAATGATATTATAATACATGAAGCTGTGGGTTCAATCCCCTTAGCTCCAGATCATTATTAATTCAACACTCCCCCTTGCTAATAAATCACTAATCCAATTTTAGATCTTAACTGTGCAAACTTATCAAAAGACAAATTTTTAGTTAAGATATCAGCAAGTTGCTCATCTGTGGGAATATATATTAATTCCACTTTTCCTTCCTCTACACAATTTCTCACATAGTGGTAGCAGATCTGTTTTAACATCCAGCGCCTCGATATCCCAATCTTCGAGTGCTGCAGAAGCCAAAAGTAATCTCACTGTCTCAAAGCATGTGACAGGAGAAAATGTGTCATCATAATCAATACCAGGTATTTGTGAAAAACCTTCAGCAACTAATCAAGCACATTTTCAACCATCACTTTTAATATTGTAAACCCATCTACACTTAACAGGTTTACAATTTTTGGGACATTCCACTAACTCCCAGACATCTTGATCACATAGAGCTTGTATCTCTTCTTCCATAGCTGTAACTCATTCTTGGAAAGCTTTTGGATTGAGATTTCTAATTTTCAACACATCTCTGAAGTGCACAGGTACCTCTGATTTTATTTCAACTGCTTTTGATAATAAGAAGTTCACAAATTTTGTGCCTCCTTTTTGTAATTTCTTGAGCAGTTGTAAACTATCAAGAGTATCCTAAATATCCTGACTAGAACCAGGATTTGGCCCTCCTGGTGCATCTTCATAAATAGTTTTATCAGGATTATTATTGTTATCATCCTGACCTGAGCCAAAAGGATCAGAGTCATTACCCAAGTCTTTTTCAATTTCAAGAGGAGTCTTTTGACCATATATATTTCCCTCTCTATAGACTGGTTTTCTATCTCTTATTCCCCTGCAAAGAGGAAATTGAATAGGCTCTTTACGTGTTATTCTTTGTTCAGCACATTTGGAATCCTTTTTCTCTTTTTGTGTTTTCTTAATGCTAGGAGGTTCAATCTGATGTTGTGTCCTAGGCCGTTCACTAGGGTTCTCAACAGACCTGTTTTCACTTGGTCCTCAAACATCAGGATCAACAGGAGGTTCCACTGGTGGTTCCTGTTCTTCAACCTCTTTATCAAGCTCTTTATTGATATCATCTTTATCATGAGACGATGTCTGCTGATTGTCACATGTAGAATCATGATTTCTAGATGATTTCCTTTTTGGTGTGGGATCATCATTATCACTATCATCGAGATAATCGCTTTGGGAATCGGAGTCAGATTCTTGTCCATATTGATCCCTTTGATCAATACCTGGTGGACGTTCAAATATTCTATCTTTGTTGTAATTTTCGCTTTTTCGTGGAAACACTGATTCATCAAACAGTGATTGAACACCTATAAATATTGTGGTGTCTTTTCTCATAAATTTATAAGCTTTAGATCTTTGTTCATAACCTATGAAGGTCATTGGTTCAGATCTTGGCGCTAGCTTATCTTTTCACATTTCTTTAGGTATAAGAACCCATGCAAGACAACCAAATATTTTAAAGTAGCTTACATCTGGCTTTTATCAGTCAGATTTTCATAAGGTGTTTTCCAGTTTATTCTTCTTAATGGAGTGCAACTGTATACATGAATAGCAGTTTCAAAAGCAAATTCCCACCATGATTTTGGACAGGAAGACTCAAGTCTCATGCTTTCTGCTTTCTCAAGTATAGTGTCATTAAGACGTTCTGCATGACCATTTTGCTGATGTATGTGTGGTGCACTCTGTTCTCTGAATATCCCTTTAGATGTGAGATATTTGTCGAATTCAAGTGACTTAAAATCCCCCCCTTGATCCAATCTGAAATGTTTTACTTTAATATTGTGCTGATTCTCCATAAGTTCTATGTAACTTTGGACAGCAGTAAAGGTTTCTGATTTTGATCAAAGAAGTGCCATATGAGCAAATGAAGAGTAATCATCTAGTAGCATTAAACACCACTTTTTATGATGATATGATTCCATTGGTAATTCAAGCAGTTTAGAAGCACGCTTATTAGAAATAGGGAAAGATTTATTCAGTACTTTACACTGCCCCACCTGTCCTGGTGGACTCCAGGTAGACTCCAGGGACTCCAGGTGGGCTCCAGGTGGACTCCAGGTAAAAATCACAAAAGTCTCAAAAAGGGTAAGGACTCCAGGTGGACTCCAGATGGACTCCAGGCTCACTCCAGGCTCACTCCAGGCTCACTCCAGGCTCACTCCAGGCTCACTCCAGGTTCATAAAATTTGGCAGGAGTCCAGGGTCAACCAGGACTCCCTGTGCACTCCCTATTGTTCTGTGACATTCCAGAGCTGAATGACATTGCAAAACCAGTTTCCCAGTGTTTCCCACATTCCCACCATGTTCTCATGCACCACTCTACATGCTCCTGTTAATTTTCCCGCCATTACCATGGTTCTGTACATATTCCCACACACTGTTTTTCCATGAGGTTCCCACACACCATTCCACATTCCTGCTCATTTCCCCACCATTTTCTGACACACATACTCCTACTGTCCTGTGCATTGTTGCAGACACTATTTTCCCACCATGTTCAGCATCAGCACTGTTCATTTTCCACCATGTTCACACACACTACTCCACTCAGCTATTCCCACCAGTTGTTCCAATATTCTTACCACATATCTAGCCATATTCTCACACTCTATTTCCACACTTTCTTGATGCAACCCTCTATACTCCTGCTCATTTCCTGCCATGTGCATACACACCACTCTGTTGGTAATTCCCATTCATGTTCCCCAATTCACACACTATTTTTGCACCTTGTACCCATGCATCATTCTACATGCTCCCACTCATTTTCCACAGTATTTATTCATACTACACACTATTTTCCCACACTATTTTCTCACCACATTCCCATGCACCATTCTACCTGCTCCTGCTCATTTTCCACAATGCTTACACACACCCTTCTTCTTTGTTATTCCCACCATAGTCCTGTCCATATTATGCTCCATTTTATATGTTCCTGTTCATTTTTCCATGACTTGCCCACACAACTATGTTATGGTCCTGTATCATGGATGACTTAACCTTAAATTAGTTTTATTCAACTCAGCATTGTCAGTTTTACCTCAGTTGACTTATGCCAAATCATCTCTCACACTATGTTACCTACTTTCCTGTCACAAATGTCACATTTCTTATCATGCATAGATAACATGCACTTGGCTTTTTGAGACTATTAACATTTCTCACAAGTTACAGTACCTATTCATTTGAGGCTACTTGTATATCAATAGGACATTGCCATGGACTTGATTTTCTCACAAGAACCACAAACAACCTGACTTTCCCAGACTCAATTGAACTTTGGAAACATCACTATGACCCAAGCCATGTTTAAATTGAAGTTTTAACTTTACATCCAGTCTGTTTCTCACATTTTTCAAACATCTGCATCTACATATTCCTGCAATGCAAAACATGCGATGGCGATGACTTAGAGTACTTTTTGAAAAAGCCATATATTCCTATTGTCTTAAAACTAGGGTGGAGAGGAGAAATGGTGATGATGTGAATAAGTGACTGGTACATTTATTAAATAGGCAATCAAGGGAGTGAATTGTGAGGGTAGGCATGGGACAGTGAAGAAGCAGGTGTTAGTCAGGGTTCAGTGGATTACCAAGCATGCAGCCATGTCACTAAGAGTGAGCATGGGTTCCTACAAAACTAGATTAAAAGCATTTATGATTCTTATTATATTTAATACAATAAATATATTTGAATTTAGTGTTGGCACATGTAAGGGACTGGGTTGGGCTGGTACATGGGTGTGGGTGTGGGCAAGGGGATGGGTTTGTGTGTGGGGATGGGCATGGCCATGTACGAAGGGATGTGGATGTGGTTGTGTGTGTGGGCATGGGCATGGGTGTGGGCGTTGTGGACGTGGGTGTGGGCATCATGGACGTGGACGTGGGCATGGGCATCGTGGGCATGGGCATCGTGGGCGTGGGCGTGGGCATGGGGATGTGCAAGGGTGTGGGTAAGGGGATGGGTTCGGGCACAGGGATGGGCATGGGCGCATACAAAGGGATGTGGATGTGGGGATGGGTGTGGCATTGGGATGCAGGGGGGAATTGGCAGGTGTGATAAGTGTGGGTATGGGTATGGGGGCGGGGCGAGTGTGGGTGTCGACTGGGTTGGGCTGGGCTGGGTACGAGAGGCATGGTGGCTAGGTGCGTGAAGGGGTGTGCAGATGGGTGCAAACGGGTGGGCGAGCGGTCGGGCGGGGTGAAGGGGTGCACAGACATGTGCAAAGGGTGGGCGAGCGGCCAGACAGGCGTGGCGTGGCGTGGTGGGGCGTTGGTATAGGTGAGGGGCTGGGCTGGGTACGAGTGGGGTGGTGGTCCAGGTGTGTTAACAGGTGGGTGAGCGGCTGGGCGTGGCGTGGCAATGAGGAGGGTGTGGGCGTTGGCATAGGCTGGACTGCGCTGGGTGCGAGAGGTGTGGTGGTGGCTAGACAAGCTGGGCGCAGGTGGGTGCGTGAACAGGTGCGCTAGCGGCCGGTCACAACCTGGTGGGAGGTTTGGGGCGAGGGCGAGAGGGGGGCGTGGGCGAGGGCGAGAGGGTAGGCTGACGGGCGAGGGCGATCGAGTTGGAAGGTGTTGCTGGTGGGCATGGGCAATCAAGTGGGCGTCGGTGCGCAGTCTGAAAAAGCTTAATTAGCCGTAAAAAAGAAGAAAAAAAGGACATATGGCCCAGACGAACGGATTTTGTCTGGGCATGGGTTGAGCACGGTGAATGGTGGGAGACGCGGGGCGAAGCGAGGGTGAGAGGATGGGGCGGTCGAGTTGGATGTGTTGCTGGGCGTGGGTGATCGAGTGGGCGTCAGTGTGTAGGCAGTTTATGAAAAAACTTAATTAGCCGTAAAAACCCTAAAAAAAGAAAGAAAAACATATGGCCCAGACAAAATCCATTCGTCTGGGCTCCGAGTCATGTCCTGCGAGTGTGCAACTTCAGGGTGCGGGCATGGGAATGGGTTGGGCGCGTGCGGCTGGTGGTAGGCAGCTGGTGCGGGTGTGTAGGTGCATGGGCGTGCGGTAGGATGTGGGATGTGGGCGAATGGTGGGTGCGCAGGTAGTGTAGGCGGCAATTGCGGTGCAGAGGGAGACGGGCGACGGGAGACGGCGAGGGGGTTAGGTGGGTACTAGTGCCGCAGTGCGTGGGCGACTGGGTGCGATGGGGGTGACGTGGCTGCATGGTGGTGATGGTGACTGCGGCTGTGAGCGGTTGACGGTCATTGGGAGAAGACGGCTGTAAAACGGTAAAACGAAGATTCAAATGGAAAAAAGAAAAAAACGTATGAGTACGCCTGGTGGGGCAAGATGGCTGTACGTGGTCATGGTGAGTGGGTGCTATTGACGGTGGTGGTGACGGTGGTGATGGTGACGAAGAATGGTGGGGGGGGTGGCGATGGTCAGGTGAGCTTGAGCAGTGAGGGTGGCAGTGCGGCAACGATGGGTGACAGTGATGGTGACGGTGAGTGGCAGTGACGACAACGGTAGCGGTGTGGTGAGGCAAGACGATGGTGGGTGGCGGTGTGGCGAGCGGCAGTGATGACAATGGTGGGTGGCGGTGTGGGTGGTGGTGATGACGATGGTGACGAGCGGGGCGTCCGTGGTGTGATGTTGGGGTGACAATCAACAAAGACACGATGCGATGTGTCACCCAATGTCACATGCTCATGTCACAGTTCTGTATATAGCTGGTGGGTGGCAGGCATGGTGCTTACCAGCATTGGTCACCTGGATTCCTTGTGGACTCCAGGTACTCCCTGGAGTCCAGGTGGAGTCCAGGGACAGGGAGTCCTGAAGAATCCTGGTACTCCAGTGGGACTCCACATGGACTCCACCTGGACTCCAAGTACATTTTTGGCTGTGTCTCAGGCATCTCAAAATGTACCTGGACTCCACTGGACTCCCACTGGACTCCCACTGGAGTACCAGGACTCCTCAGGAGTCCACGCGGAACACGTGGTACAGTGTAAAGACCTCCTTTTCCCACTGGCGCTTTGGAATCTTCCTGATGTGATCCACAATTTCCTCCAGTGCCCTATCATCGTCAAATATTTGGACAAACAAGTGTTCCTTTAACAAGATAACACCCTCATTGTCATTTTGTCCTCGCTCATGGCCCGCTCATTGCGATAGTAGATCTGCCTTGGAGTTGGACTTGTTACAATTTCTTTCCCTTTTGTTAACAGACTTTTATAATTACATAACCATTGCTATGCGTTTCATGGACGCTCAATTCCTTTTAGCTATTGACCTTCACATTTCCTTTCTCAGGTAATTAGCTGTATAACTCCTTTTATATTTCCCTTGTTCTTTTAGTATATAAAACCTCTCATGTACATCTATATTCTTTAGTTCCAACTTAATCAAATTCTTCTCTCAACCTCTGAACGAAACTCCTTGCTCTCATCTCTTTGAGCTCGTCGTTTGTTTGACCTTTGTCATCGTTTGACTTAGTGTCCAGAACTTGTCTAGTAGGCTGGGAGCAGACCGAGACTCTGCTTGCCACTGTTGACTTAGAACGAATTGCGTTGAGAGCATCGATCTTAACACAAGTTGGAACTCCCAGATTGCTCAGTGTTTCTACACTAGCCAGACACCATTGATACCAGAACCTCGATCCTCAGACCCCCCAACAGCTCTGTCTGTTTCAGACGAAAGTATTATCTAGATCGAAGGGAAGTCTTTCCATCGACTACAGGAACAGGGTGGTTTTTCCGCTCAGGAATCAAGAAGAAGAACGAACCAGTACCAGAATCCCTCTTTGAAGGTGATTACATTGAAGGACAAGAGGACGCCTTCCCAGACAACGTTTGGATTGATTGGATAAACGAGGAACAAGAAGAAGAACTTCATTCTTTATTCAAACCACCTACAGACAAACCAGAACTCTCCTGGTGGAACGAATATCTCAACCTCGCTGATATTGCAGGACGAGAACGATACGCACTTAAGGAAGGAGAACTACAGCCTTGGATAGAATTCCAAGAACAGAAACAGATCGAAACGAATCTATTTGGAGATCCAGAATCAGGGAAGAAGAAAGACAAAACAGGAGAACCTACAGATCCGAAAGAAGAAACAGAAAAGATGGCATCTGACGCAGCAGCACCTGCCTCTAAAGGAGATATCAAACCACAGCCTATGCGTCTTTTTACAGGAAAACAAACCGAAGCAAAGGCTTTCATTGGAAGTCTTGAAGATTACTTTGTTTTGAATGACAATAACTATAAAGGCAAAGCACAGAAACAGATTCGATTTACTCTTGCCTGTCTTGGGCAGGAACTCAATGATTGGAAAGTCCTGATCAAGGATGAATTAGACGATGAAGAAGAAACAACCCTTACTTGGACAAACTGGGCAGAATTCAAGAAACGTTTCTTAGCCGATTGGGGCAAAGTTAATAGCGCTCTTAGAGCGCTGAACAATCTAGCCAATCTCAGAGTAGGGGGCGATGTTTCAGTCCCTGAATATATCAGAAAATTCCGCATGGAGATTGGTACTTCAGGTTTGAAAGGAACTACTGCGCAGCTCCAGGCTTTTGTCAAAGGACTCCCTGAAAGTATTGCTACAAAGATACTTGAAGCAAACGTCCTATCCATGAAAGAAGCATATGAAAAGGCAGAACAGCTTCATGGCGCCTGGGAAATGATGCGAGCGCTTGGGCGAAAACCAGGACAAGGGAACCGCTCTAATTTTAATCGAAACACCAATAACAGGAGCGGATCAACCCAATCAGTAAATGCGATGCCTACCGGACGTTTGACAGATGAACAAAAGGAGGAATACATGAAATCTGGAAAATGTTTCAGATGTGGAAACCAGGGGCATGTTTCAAGGAATTGTCCCAAGCAAAATGCCATGTCAAACGCCTCCTTCAGGGCCTCCTCATCGTTTCAGAATAAGGGGATCAGATCTATCCCTGAAGATGCGCCCAAGGAAAAGAAAGTCGATCCAGTTGCAAGCATCAGAGCAATCCTTGCTGGAATGAAGGCCGATGAACGAGAAGGTCTTTTTAATGAACTTGAAAACGAGGGTTTTTAACCCGGAAGCGTCATACAGCGGTTGGCACTTCCATAACAAACACACATTCACAGTTAGCGCTTGATTCTGTAATAGTAAGATCGAATAATGACAAGCGCCTTTCAATTTCTGTGGAGACGTCCGATTTACCCGCTGAAACTTCAGCTCTAATCGATTGTGGAGCAGAAGGGAATTTTATTGACGAAGAAGTAACCACCAAGTTACCAAAAGAAAAATTGCGAAAACCAATTAGAGTCAGAAACGCAGATGGAACGGTTAACACTAATGGAATGATCACACATCGAGTCCACATTGAATATTCAATTGGAGGAAAAAGATACAGCAACTGGTTTCTAATCACTAGATTAGGAGATCAGCAATTAATTTTGGGAATCCCTTGGTTAGAAGAAAACAATCCTACTATTGATTGGAGAGATAAAACGATACACCTCATTGATGAACAACGGAATGAAGGAACTATCTGGCAAATGGCATTGGACAATCAACAATGGGGAGAAGACGATTACTGGATCAGAGTCAAGACATTGGCATCTCAAGCGTTAGAACATCAGTTGAAAAAGGATGAACCAAAAACGGAGTTACCATCAGAATATGGGAAATTGCACTCAGTCTTTGAAAAAAAGGCATCAGAACGATTCCCAACCTCCAGAACTTGGGATCATGCTATCGATTTGAAAACCGGTTTTAGTCCTAAGGTTAGCAAGATCTATCCATTATCAATCAAAGAACAGTCGTCACTGGACGAATGGATTGAAGAACAGCTAGTGAAAGGATACATCAGACCGTTGAAATCTCCTCAAGCATCGCCATTTTTCTTTGTCTCAAAGAAGGAAAGTGGTGCGCTTCGGCCGTGCCAAGATTATAGATATTTAAATGATTGGACAATCAAGAATGCATACCCATTACCCCTAGTATCCGATCTCCTTACAAAACTTGCTGGTGCACAATATTTCACCAAATTAGAGCTCCGATGGGGGTATAATAACGTCAGGATCAAGAAGGGGGACGAATGGAAAGCTGCTTTCATTACCAACAGAGGATTATACGAACCAACTGTTATGTTCTTTGGCTTATGCAATTCGCCATCTACATTCCAAACTATGATGAACGAATACTTCAGAGACATGATTAATGAAGGATGGCTCATTATCTATATGGATGACATCCTGATATGTTCTCAGAATTTGAACGAACTAGAAGAACGGACAAAAAGGGTTCTCGATCGATTGGAGCAGAACGATCTGTTCCTGAAATTAGAAAAATGTAAATTTGCTGTTCAAGAAGTTGAATTTCTGGGCATGATCATCTCGCCTGGAAAAATACGAATGGATCCTATCAAACTCGCAGGAATAGCCGATTGGCCAGTACCATCAACGGTTAAACAAGTCCAATCATTCCTAGGTTTTGGGAACTTTTACCGACGTTTTATTGGAAATTTTGCAACAATTGCAAAACCACTCACAGATCTGACCAAGAAAGCGGAACCATTCGACTGGAATAATGAACATCAACTTGCCTTTGACACCTTAAAGCAACGGTTCACCTCTATGCCAGTTTTGTTCATGCCAAATCCTACAAAACCATTCATCCTTCAAACTGATGCTTCTAAAAAAGCAATTGGAGCAGTACTGAAACAGGCTGATGAATCTGGAGCACTTCATCCATGTGGATTCATATCTCATGCGCTAACACCAACGGAACAGAATTACCAAATCTATGACAGAGAATTGCTTGCAATCATCAAAGGACTTGCAGTTTGGCGCCATCTATTACATGGTTCTCCTCATACAATCATTGTCCATTGTGATCATAAGAATTTGTCCTATTACCGAACTGCTCAACGCTTAACACCTCGGCAAGCTCAGTGGTCATCATTGTTATCTGAGTTTGATCTTCGTATTGAACATGTACCTGGGACAAAAATGTTCGAAGCAGATGCATTATCCAGACGACCAGATCACATGGAAAATGATGAAGAACAAACTACTGTCACTGTTCTACCAAATGACCGATTTATTTGACTAATCAATGATGATCTTGCCAGCGAATTAAAGAAATATATGGCAAATGATGACTTTGGATGCATCCTCATTGAAGTTATCACTAAACAAAGAGCGCCACTGATTAAATCAAAACTGCAGGACTGGACATATATTCATGGCATCGTCTATTACCTGGGCAAGATCTATGTTCCTGATCGCATTGAGTTGCGCACTCGATTAATCAAGGAAATACATGAAGCATTATCTTCAGGACATCCTGGACGATTGAAAACGTTAGCACTTTTGAAGCGTGATTATTGGTGGCCTGGAATGTACAGACATGTCAAAGAATGGGTTGAAGGTTGTGCACTCTGCCAACAGATGAAAGTCAATACTCACCCAAATTCACCGGCATTAATCCCTATTCCATCAAAAGCTACTCGGCCATTTCAACAGGTCACACTTGATTTTATTACCGATCTTCCTATATCAGACAGTTATGATTCCATCCTGGTCACGGTGGACCATGGCCTTACGAAGGGGGTAATTTTCATCCCTTGCAACAAGACGATCGACGCTCTAGGAACTGCAGACCTCTACATCTCTGAAATCTTTAAACGCTTTGGACTCCCTGACATCTTAATCTCTGATAGAGGACCGCAATTCTCCGCCAAAGTATTCAAGAGATACGAAAAGCTCTAGGAATCGACCACAGGATGAGCACAGCCTATCATCCTCAGACAGATGGAGAAACTGAACGTGTAAATCAAGAACTCGAAATTTATCTTCGAATGTTCTGCGCAAATGAACCTCATAAATGGAAACCACTACTACCTATCGCTGAATTTGCACATAATAACCGATATCATGACACAATAAAGACATCACCATTTCAACTTATGTACGGATCAGATCCAATCGCTATCCCTACAGCAGCAATCAAGATGACCGCACCAGCAGCAGAAGAATGCCTTCAGATGCTTTGAAAAGCTAGAGAAGAAGCCCTAGCCGCTCACAAACTAGCTAGACAAATGGTCACTCATAGATACAGAGACAAGTCAATCAGATTCGAAAAAGGTGACAAAGTCTGGCTCGAAAACAAGAATCTCCACATTCCGTATCAATCAAGAAAGCTAGCACCAAAACGGGAAGGACCCTTCCAGGTTGAACAAGTCATGGGACCAGTTACTTATAAATTGAAATTACCAAAACAATGGCGCATTCATCCTGTGTTTCATGCATCGCTCCTCACCCCATATAGGGAAACCTCAATGCATGGTCCGAATTTCACTATGCCACCTCCCGATATGGTTAATGGACAAGAAGAGTTTGAGATTGAGGCTATCCTTGGACATTGGAAACGCGGAGCTGGTTATCAATACTTAGTCAAATGGAAAGGCTATGGAGCAAATGATAATACTTGGGAACCAGAATGACATCTAGGCAATGCTGCGGATATTCTGGTAGAGTATAAAAACAGAAGAAACCTCTGAAACAATCAACACAATGACTTATTATCGCACCAACCTCCAATTAAAGCATAATATCCGTTATGTCAAAAGATTCTGCAGAACTGTTGGACGATACACTCCTACTGTCAAAACTAGATATTTTGTCATGCAGATGTTCGTTCCTGCCTTTAAACACCCTTCCAAACGAACGCTCTCTATATATCAAAAACTGAAATACGTTCCAATGATGTCAAAACCGCCCAAAGTATCGCGATTACCTCCTCACAAACGAACGCATCCGCAAGGACACACAGAGATTCCATATAACGCCTTACCAAAATATCTTCCTCAGTACCATCGCCTCTCTTTTGATCTAGGGGAGTTACCCACATTTCAGGAAGCCGAATCACATTACCTTCCAGCATCAGTTCACCCTTGTTTTCAATATGACAACGTTTATCACAGGGTTTGGTAATGACAAACCTTCCCTGAATTATCAGAAGTTTTGCAAAGGATTATTCAGCTTGGCAGAGACATCTCCGCGGAACAATGGCAACATGAACAGCGAATGAATATAAGGGGAAGTGAAAATTTTAACCGCACACAAGCGCAAATGGAAATAGCACTTGCAACCGAGCAATATTACGTTCTTCTGAACCAAGCGATACAGAACAGTATAAACAACCCAGAAATACACATCACACGACATGAACGCCCTGACCAAATTCGTATTCCACACCCTGACGATGCAAGAACCTGATCAGAACAAGAAGAAGTGGCTAGGAACTCTCATGAGAACTTTCTCAGAACCAGGGAACCTGAGATCAAAGAGATCTTAGCTTTGGACTCCAACGATGAGATTTGGGATATTTAACCACACTCAATGGTCTAGCCCCCCCATCCTATCGATACAGCATGTCCACCATCGTCGTCATCGCCTACCTCGTTGCCTTCGCTTTTGCGCTCTTGGTCACAGCCTGTGGCCATTGTTACGACCCCTCTTTCGCCGCTGCCTCCCCATTCCTCGCCACCGCCCACGACCTCCCTATTGAGGTCTTCGTTACCACCACCACCACCATCGACGACTACCTCTTCCCGAATTGGCCTGCCTCCCCTTCCTCCACCGTCGCCGACCTTCATCAGCATCCAGATGAGCTCGCAGATTTCCTTATTGAAGAAGAGGCACCTCTACCCACTCCACCCGCACCACCTCTTGCCAGGACCCCTAACGCCATTCTTCTTCGGGCTCAGGAAGCCCTTGCCACCTTCATTGTTGACTATCAGCTCTTTGCCGGACCCCTCGATGCCATGCTCAACACCGCCCTCACCACCGACCCTCACACTATTACAGATGAAGAGTGCGACGCAATCCTTGAACAGACGGTCCAACTTGACTACGTCACAAGGACGTTGCAATGGCGGTTTGAGACCGCTAACCACAACATCAACACCATTGCCAAATGGTTAAAGTCGCGCAGAGATCATGGGTGGACGAATAATGGAAACCATGGCTGGGGAACAGGATAAGAAGTTGGTGACTTCTTGCATACAAAGGGGGTAATGTTACAATTTCTTTCCCTTTCGTTAACGGACTTTTATAATTACATAACCATTGCTATGCATTTCATGGACGCTCAATTCCTTTTAGCTATTGACCTTCACATTTCCTTTCTCAGGTAATTAGCTGTATAACTCCTTTTATATTTCCCTTGTTCTTTTAGTATATAAAACCTCTCATGTACATCTATATTCTTTAGTTCCAACTTAATCAAATTCTTCTCTCAACCTCTGAACGAAACTCCTTGCTCTCATCTCTTTGAGCTCGTCGTTTGTTTGACCTTTGTCATCGTTTGACTTAGTGTCCAGAACTTGTCTAGTAGGCTGGGAGCAGACCGAGACTCTGCTTGCCACTGTTGACTTAGAACGAATTGCGTTGAGAGCATCGATCTTAACAATTGGGATCTAAAATAGCCGAACTAGCCTGTACATGCTGCTTCCTTAAAACCTGGAAATTTGCAAGTATCGTTTCATCAGCACCAAGACCGGCCATTCGAGATCGGCAGCAGGAGTAGATGCAACAATGTGAAACAATCTCATGGTTCAGTCCTTTTATTTGGCTTTGTGCCCGTGTGCGAATTTCCTTCCGTGGAGCAGACCTGACGATGTGCGAGTAGTGGAAGGATTTATCAGCAATGAGGTCCCTTAGCCTGTTTAGTTGTTGCTGAGCCTGGCGTATACGCAGTGAAAGTTCAACATCATCAAAGGAGCCTCCCACATTCCCATTGGAGGGAAGATAGAGTTGCCGACGTTCTGGCAAGGCACTGGAAACTGAGACGGCTGGTGGCGGGGACTGGTCGCCTGTATCTCCTTCCACATTGTCAAATTCATCCTCATTGTCGACATGAAGAGGCATAGTAGAAATCTTCTCAAGGACTTCAGCCCAGTCTTGCAACTGTTTCAATTGTAATAAGAGCGACTCGAGATTTTTCCAGCCATCTTCGACACTCTGCCAGTGAGCAGCAGAAGGATATTTGCTTAGCTGACGAACTTTATCCTGTAATTCTATTCTGTCGGCCATTAGGAGCTTTGCCATGAATCTGAATTTGAGCAACTGACTGTTTTTCTTCCACACACAGGGCAAAGTTGATCCACTCATGTACTGCTGATGCCGGTCTGGCTGACATGACCGATGGTTGAGTTGCTTGCTGGTCAACCACTCTTGCTTCATGTGTCCATTACCGATATGTCAGAATGTTGTGAGCCCTCTGCCGCCGTGATTTCATTTGCCCAGTTGTGTATTGCGAGCCCTGCACCGGCCGATAACTCTTCAAAATATTTCGTTGATTGCAAGGACATGGCCGATGCTTCAGCAAACCTCCTGCACAGTGCACCCGTCATACCAAGTGTCTTCTTATGATTGGAATCACTGGCATGGTCATCGAGCATCTCCGCCCAATGTGCAAGGGTGGCTGTGCACACAGTTGGAGAAATTGCATTGAGGGATGCCCAGAGCGACTCCAGGATTTCACCAGCCACGACTCCAGCACCGGGTATAAAAGAGGACGCAAATCGGAAAAAGCACTCATCTTTGTTTGCATGGACATGGAATAGACCAATTGCTTTATCAATGATGAGGCCTGCTGGCAGATGTCTCCCAATGCGTTCTTGTAAATGAACATAATACTGGCACATGATGTCATAGATGATCATGACACCTTGCTGAGGATCAATGCCAGTGGTTTCCAGGCTCTTGAGGAAGACAAAATCTACGTTCTTCTGTTGCTCACCCAAGAACAGGTCAGCCATGGCATTAGGTGCAAAGCATCCATGCCGAGCACAGGCTATGGCAACAAGACCGGTGATTAATCACCTTCGAAGAGGGATTCTGGTACTGGTTCGTTCTTCTTCTTGGTTCCTGAGCAGAAAAACCACCCTGTTCCTGTAGTCGATGGAAAGACTTCCCTTTGATCTAGATAATACTTTCGTCTGAAATGGACAGAGCCGTTTGGGGGTCTGAGGGTCGAGGTTCTGGTATCAATGGTGTCTGGCTAGTGTAGAAACACTGAGCGGTCTGAGAGTTCCAACTTGTGTTAAGATTGATGCTCCCAATTGTAGTTCGTTCTAAGTCAACAGTGGCAAGCAGAGTCTCGGTCCACTCCCAGCCTACTGGACAAGTTCTGGACGCTAAGTCAAACGATGACAAAGGTCTTTAAGTCGACGACGAGCTCAAGAGAAAGAGAGCGAGGAGTTCGAGTCAAGATTGAGAGTATGATTCGATTAAGTTGGAACTAGAGAATGTACAGGATATTCTAGGGTTTATATACGTTTTGAGAACAAGGAAAACTATAAAGGGAATGTGCAGTAAGCGCAGCTAACTACCTATGAAAGGAAATATGAAAGCGTTAGCAAAAGGAGATAAACATCCACTAAACTGTATAGTAATGATGATGTAATAATAATAAAGTGTCCGTCATAGAAGAGGAAAAGGAAACTGTAACACTAGATGGTTTCCCTTACGCTCTGTATCTGAGCCTTAGGTTATCATTGTAGAAGTTCTAATACATTCCTTCCCCCCTCTTCTCTGCCCTCTCCTCTCTGCGAGGCTTGTGGTTAGGTTGTGAGTGTGAGCTTGTAACAATAGCACTCTCAGGGCACTGAACAATCTAGCCAATCTCAGAGTAGGGGGCGACATTTCAGTCCCTGAATATATCAGAAAATTCTGCATGGAGATTGGTACATCTGGTCTGAAAGGAACAACTGCGCAGCTCCAGGCATTTGTCAAGGGGCTCCCTAAAAGTATCACCACAAAGATTCTTGAAGCAAACGTTCTATCTATGAAAGAAGCATATGAGAAAGCTGTTGAAAACTTATGACGGTGGCGCAGACCAAGGCTTAGTAAGCAGGAAAC
Source organism: Amanita fuliginea (assembly GCA_023014435.1). Taxonomy (NCBI): domain Eukaryota; kingdom Fungi; phylum Basidiomycota; class Agaricomycetes; order Agaricales; family Amanitaceae; genus Amanita; species Amanita fuliginea. The sequence continues at coordinate 2,148,917 of JAEBUQ010000011.1, read as the reverse complement.
TTACGTAGTACTGTTTGTATGTGTTGAAGGCTGTTTAGGAGCTAGGGGCTCAACTAACAGATAACAGAGGCGATACAATGTTTTTTTTAAATGAGGGCATAAGGCCCTCCTTATATACATGTGGGCCAGAGTACATTAAGACTACCTAGGGTAATGCCAGCAGAGTGCTACAGAGGGTAGCACCAGGTGGCGCTTTGCTGGCATCTCTACTCTGAGTATGAACTCTATAATTTCTGTCAAACTCTATAATTTCTGTCAATGATTATATTAAGGGATTATTTAGCATCTCATTAATAATGATATTATAATACATGAGCTGTGGGTTCAATCCCCTTAGCTCCAGATCATTATTAATTCAACAAAAGCAGAACAGCTTCATGGTGCTTGGGAAATGATGTGAGCGCTTGGGCAAAAACCAGGACAAGGGAATCGCTCTAATTTTAATTGAAACACCAATAACAGGGGTGGATCAACCCGATCAGTAAATGCAATGTCCACTGGACGTTTGACAGATGAGCAAAAGGAGGAATACATGAAATCTGGAAAGTGTTTCAGATGCGGAAACCAGGGGCATGTTTCAAGGAATTGTCCCAAATGAAACACCACATCAAATGCCTCCTCCAGGGCCTCCTCATCGTTTCAAAACAAAGGGATCAGATCTATCCCTGAAGATGCGCCCAAGGACAAGAAAGACGATTCAGTTGCAAGTATCAGAGCAATCCTTGCTGGAATGAAGGCCGATGAACGAGAAGGTCTTCTCAATGAACTCGAGAATGAGGGTTTTTAACCTGGAAGCATCACACAGTGGTTGACACTTCCATAACAGATGGACATTCACAGTTAGCACTTGATTCTGTAATAGTAAGATTGATAATGAAAGCGCCTCTCAATTTCTGTTGAAATGCCCAATTTACCCGCTAAAACCTCTGCTTTGATCAATTGTGGAGCAGAAGGAAACTTTATTGACAAAGAAGTAACTGCCAAGCTATCAAAAGAAACACCACAAAAACCAATCAGAGTCAGAAATGCAGATGGAATGGTTAATACTAATGGAATGATCACACATCGAGTCCACATTCAATACTCAATTGGAGGAAGACGATACAGCAACTGGTTTTTAATCACAAAGCTAGGAGATCAATGATTAATCTTGGGAATTCCTTGGTTAGAAGAAAATAATCCTACTATTGACTGGAGAGATAAAACGATCCATCTCATTGGTGAACAACGAAACAATGGAACCATTTGGCAAATGGCATTGGATAATCAACAATGGGGAGAAGATGACTACTGGATTAGAGTTAAGACATTGGCATCTCAAGCACTGGAACATCAGCTAAAGAAGGACGAACCAAAAACAGAATTACTGTCAAAATATGAGAAATGGTGCTCAGTCTTTGAGAAAAAGGCATCGGAACGATTCCCAACCTCCAGAACTTGGGATCATGCTATCGATCTGAAAACTGGTTTTAGTCCCAAAGTTGAGGTGTTTACACTCCCCCCCTCATTCCTGGTGGAGTCCCGGGAATTCCTGGGACTGAGAAAACTGGCATGAAACCAGTTTTTGACAGCCAAATGACCATTCCTCAGGATTCCCGAGGAATGGCCTTGCCAGGAATTCCTGGGACTCCAGAGGAATCCCAGTGGTGGGGCATGGCTGGAGCACCAGCCTTATATATGGTTGTGACACATGTCATGGCATGCCATGAAAACGTGCTTTGTTGATGGTCATGTGAACCAACGTGCCGTGACACACCCACAGTCATCACGATGTCCCCTTGCCCTCACCTCCGCCCTCTCACTGCCGCCTGAACCCTGCCATCACCATCACCTTCACCATCACCCTGTTAAGATCGATGCTCTCAACACTTATTCGTTCTAAGTCAACAGTGGCAAGCAGAGTCTCGGTCTGCTCCCAGCCTACTGGACAAGTTCTGGACACTAAGTCAAACGATGACGAAGGTCAAGCTAACGACGAGCTCAGAGATATGAGAGCGAGGAGTTTCGTTCAGAAGTTGAGAGAAGAATTCGATTAAGTTGGAACTAAAGAAAAGAAGCGTACATGAGAGTATTTATATGCTAAAAGAACAAGGAAAGTATAAAAGGAATTGACAGCTAATTGCCTAAGAAAGGAAATGTGAAGGTCAATAGCTAAAAGGGAATAAACGTCCATGAAACGTATAGCAATGATTATGTAATTGTAAAAGTCCGTCGACGAAAGGGAAGGAAAATTGTAACACACCCCACTCGCATACCCATATGGAAACAGGCCCAGACGATGAATGTAGTTCATTGTCTGGGCCCTGGTATGTTTTTTTTCTTTCTTTTTTTGCCTTTTTTCATAACTAACTCTTTTCCATAGACCACACGCATCACCATCACCATTGCACCCCACCCCCACCCACACCCTCTTGCCTTGCCATCGCCCACCACCACCACTGCCATTCACCAATGCCTCTGGCACCTTGTCGCCCTCTCACCCTCACCCTCGCCCTCTCACCACCTTTGCATTCGCCTGTTTGCCCTTACCCTTGCCCTCTCACCCTCGCATTTGCCCTGATCGCCCTCTCACTACTGTTGCATTCACCCTCGCCCCCTCGCCATCTCACCATGGCATTTGCCCTCGCCCACTGCCACCACCACCACCACCATCACCTTGCCCCTCACCAACATCTCCATCACCTCACCAACCATCACCTCCGTCACCTCACTCTCACCCTCTCACATCACCCTCACCCTCTCCACATTCGCCCTCTCACCAGCCACCGCATCACCTCCGTCACCCCATCGCCCTCGCCCTCATGCCCTCGTGTTTGCCCTGACCCTTGCCCTCATATTGCTGTTGCCCTCATGCTGTTGCCCTCATGCCCTCACATTCACCCTTGCCCTTGCCCTCATGCCCATGCCCACACCCTCATATCACCCTCGCCCTCATATTGCCCTTGCCCTCATGCCCTTGCCCACGCCCTCATCGCCCTTGCCCTCATGCCCACACCCACGCCCTCATATCACCCTTGCCCTTGCCCTCATATCACCCTTGCCCTCATGCCCTTGCCCTTGCCCTCATTGCCCTCACCCTCACGCCCACGCCCTCACCCTCATGCCCACGCCCTCACCCTCATGCCCACACCCTCACCCTCATGCCCACGCCTGAGCACTTTACTCTCCCCCCCCCCCCAAATCTCGGAATCCAAGTGGATTATGAGGACTCCTCGTATTCCGATCGGAATCCGAGCTGCCATTCCGAGTTCAGAATGTTGGCAGGCAGCCCACTCAAAATGAAACTTGGACTGAAATTCAGTCCGAGCCCACTCCAAGGGAAGTTAGCACAAATGGCTCAGGTATATATACCTGAGCCATTGTTGATCATCACGTGACACGGCCGCACAACTGTGACACACGTTGTTGACCTGTCATGTGGCAACTCCAGTCATGAGTGTTACAATTTCTTTCCCTTTCATTGACGGACTTTTACAATTACATAACCATTACTATACGTTTCATGGACGTTTATCTCTTTTAGCTATTTTACCTTCACCTTTCCTTTCTTGGGTATTTAGCTGTACGTTTCCTTTTATATTTCTCTTGTTCTTTTATGTATATAAACCTCCCTGTAACATAGCTAAACTTCAGTTCCAACTTAATCGAATTCTTCTCTCAACTTCTGAATGAAACTCCTCGCTCTCTTCTTCCTGAGCTCATCGTTCGTTTGACCTTTGTCATCATTTGACTTAGCGTCCAGAACTTGTCCAGTAGGCTGGGAGCAGACCGAGATTCTGCTTGCCACTGTTGACTTAGAATGAATTACGTTGAGAGCATCGATCTTAACACAAGTTGGAACTCCCAGAACTGCTCAGTGTTTCTACACTAGCCAGACACCATTGATACCAGAACCTCGAACCTCAGACCCCCAAACGGCTCTGTCCGTTTCAGACGAAAGTATTATCTAGATCGAAAGGAAGTCTTTCCATCAACTACAGGAACAGGGTGGTTTTTCCGCTCAGGAACTAAGAAAAAGAACGAACCAGTACCAGCATCCCTCTTTGAAGGTGATTATATTGAAGGAAACGGAAAGGAAGTCTTCCCAGATAACGTTTGGATTGAGTGGATCAATGAAGATCTAGAAGAAGACTTTTATTCTCTATTTTATCCACCCACTGAAGAACCAGAATTCTCTTGGTGGAACGAATTCCTCAGTCTCTCTGGAGCACTACCACAGGACCAATACGCACTCCAGGACAAAGGAATACAGCCTTGGAGAGACTTCCTAGAACAGAAACAGATCGAACAAAGTTTATTTGGAGATTCAGAATCAGGAAAGAAGAAAGACGAAACAAGAGAACCAGAAGAACCAAAAGGAGAAATGGCAACCGACACAGCAGCACCTGCCTCTAAAGGAGATATCAAACCGCAGCCTATGTGTGTTTTTACAGGAAAATGAACCAAAGCAAAGGCTTTCATTGGAAGTCTTGAAGACTACTTTGTTTTAAATGACAATAACTATAAAGGCAAAGCACAGAAACAGATTCGATTCACTCTTGCCTGTCTTGGGCAGGAACTCGATGATTGGAAAGTCCTGATCAAGGATGAATTAGACGATGAAGAAGAAACAACCCTTACTTGGATGAACTGGGCAGAATTCAAGAAGCGTTTCTTAGCTGATTGGGGAGAAGTTAATAGCGCTCTTAGAGCGCTGAACAATCTAGCCAATCTCAGAGTTGGGGGTGACGTTTCAGTCCCTGAATGTATCAGAAAATTTCGCATGGAGATCGGTACTTCAGGTTTGAAGGGAACAACCGCACTGTTAAACGAACTTTTCATTATTATGTTTATTTAATATTTGTACATGTTTATTTACGATACTATAGCATAACACTAGAAGTGTATATAAGACAGCTCGTATCTCAATAAACGGTAGTTGCTCTTTCTTGCCTTCCAGCATGTGAGTATCTCTCTATGAGAGTAAAGACCTGGAGAGGTCTCTGGTTATTGTCATTGACAATGATACAATACTCAAAACACCTGGAGAGGTGTCTGGTCACTGTCTATGACAGTGATACAATACTCTTGTCATCATGAATCGATGACTCTATGTCTGACAGACATATGAGTTCATCGTTCAAGACAGTGACGACCACTGGGACAATTGGCATCTTAAGGATGTCCAATTGCTGCTCAACACGCACAACTTCAGGCATTTGTCAAAGGACTCCCTGAAAGTATCACTACAAAGATCCTCGAAGCAAATGTCCTATCCATGAAAGAAGCATATGAAAAAGCAGAACAGCTTCATGGTGCTTGGGAAATGATGCGGGCGCTTGGGCAAAAACCAGGACAAGGGAACCACTCTAATTTTAATCAAAACACCAATAACAGGGGCGGATCAACCCGATCAGTAAATGCAATGCCCACCGGACGTTTGACAGATGAACAAAAGGAGGAATACATGAAATCTGGAAAATGTTTCAGATGTGGAAACCAGGGGCATGTTTCAAGGAATTGTCCCAAATGAAACACCATGTCAAACACCTCCTTCAGGGCCTCCTCATTGTTTCAGAATAAGGGGATTAGATCTATTCCTGAAGATACGCCCAAGGAAAAGAAGGACAACCCAGTTGCAAGCATCAGAGCGATCCTCACTGGAATGAAGGCCGATGAACGAGAAGGTCTTCTCAATGAACTCGAGAATGAGGGTTGTTAACCCAGAAGCGTCACACAGCGGTTGGCACTTCCATAACAAATGGACATTCACAGTTAGCACTTGATTCTGTAATAGTAAGATCGAATAATGACAAGTGCCTTTCAATTTCTGTGGAGACGTCCGATTTACCCACTGAAACTTCGGCTCTAATCGACTGTGGAGCAGAAGGGAATTTTATTGATGAAGAAGTAACCACCAAGTTACCAAAAGGAAAATTGCGAAAACCAATTAGAGTCAGAAACGCAGATGGAACGGTTAACACTAATGGAATGATCACACATCGCGTCCACATTCAATATTCAATCGGAGGAAAACAATACAGCAACTGGTTTCTAATCACTAGATTGGGGGACCAACAATTAATTTTGGGAATTCCTTGGTTGGAGGAAAACAATCCTACTATCAATTGGAGGGATAAAACAATACACCTTATTGATAAACAATGGAAAGAAGGAGCTATTTGGCAAATGGCATTGGACAATCAAGAGTGGGGAGAGGACGATTACTGGATTAGAGTCAAAACATCAGCATCTCAAGCACTAGAACATCAGTTAAAAAAAGACGAACCAAAAACGGAATTACCACTGGAATATGGGAAATGGCGTTCAGTCTTTGAGAAAAAGGCTTCAGAATGATTCCCAACCTCCAGAACTTGGGATCATGCTATTGATTTGAAAACCGGTTTTAGTCCTAAAGTTAGCAAGATCTATCTGTTATCAATCAAAGAGCAGTCATCGCTAGATGAATGGATTGAAGAACAGCTAGCTAAAGGATACATCAAACCGTCGAAATCACCTCAAGCATCGCCGTTTTTCTTTGTTTCAAAAAAAGAAAGTGGGGCGCTTCAACCATGCCAAGATTATAGATATTTAAATGATTGGACAATCAAGAACGCATACCCATTACCCCTGGTATCCGATCTCCTTACAAAACTTGCTGGTGCACAATATTTCACCAAATTAGACCTCTGTTGGGGATATAATAATGTCAGGATCAAGAAAGGAGATGAATGGAAAGCCGCCTTCATTACCAACAGAGGATTATACGAACCAACCATTATGTTTTTCGGCTTATGCAATTCGCCATCTACGTTCCAAACTATGATGAACGAATACTTCAGAGATATGATTAATGAAGGATGGCTCATTATCTACATGGACGACATCCTGATATGTTCTCAGAACCTAAATGAGCTAGAAGAACGAACAAAAAGAGTCCTTGATCGGTTGGAAGAGAATGATCTGTTCCTGAAATTAGAAAAATGTAAATTCACTGTTCAAGAAGTTGAGTTTCTAGGCATGATCATCTCACCTGGAAAAATATGAATGGATCCTATCAAACTTGCAGGAATAGCCAATTGGCCAGTACCATCAACGGTTAAACAAGTCTGATCATTCTTAGGTTTTGGGAACTTTTACCGACGTTTTATTGGAAATTTTGCAGCAATCGCAAAACCACTCACAGATCTGACCAAGAAAGCGGAACCATTTGACTGGAATAATGAACGTCAACTTGCCTTTGACACTCTAAAGCAACGGTTCACCTCTATGCCAGTTTTGTTAATGCCAAATCCTGCAAAACCATTCATTCTTCAAACCGACACCTCTAACAAAGCAATTGGAGCAGTACTGAAACAGGCTGATGACTCTGGCGCACTCCATCCATGTGGATTTATATCCCACACGCTAACACCAACAGAACAGAATTACCAAATCTATGACAGAGAACTGCTTGCAATCATCAAAGGACTTGCAGTTTGGTGCCATCTATTGCATGGTTCTCCTCACACGATCATCGTCCATTGTGATCACAAAAACTTGTCATACTACCAAAATGCTCAATGCTTAACACCTCGACAAGCTCGGTGGTCATCATTGTTATCTGAATTTGATCTTCGTATTGAACATGTATTGGGAACAAAAATGTTCAAAGCAGACGCACTATCCAGACGACCAGATCACATGGGAAATGATGAAGAACAAACTACTGTCACAGTTCTGCCAAATGACCGATTTATTCAACTAATCAATGATGATCTTGCCAGCGAATTAAAGAAATATATGGCAAACGATGATTTTGGATGCATCCTTATTGAAGTTATCACTAAACAAAGGGCACCACCGATTAAATCAAAATTACAGGACTGGACATATATTCATGGCATCGTCTATTATCTGGGCAAGATCTATGTTCCTGATCGAATTGAGTTGCACACTCGGTTAATCAAGGAAATACATGAAACATTATCTTCAGGACACCCAGGGCAATTAAAAACATTGGTGCTTCTAAAACGCGACTACTGGTGGCCAGGAATGCACAGACACGTCAAAGAATGGGTAGAAGGATGTGCATTATGCCAACAAATGAAAGTTAACACTCACCCAAATGCGCCAGCATTAATCCCTATTCCATCCAAAGTGACACATCCATTTCAACAAGTCACCCTTTTTACTGATCTTCCCATTTCAGATGGATATGACTCAATATTGGTCACGGTGGACCATGGCCTTATGAAGGGGGTAATTTTCACCCCTTGCAACAAGACAATCAATGCTTTAGGAACAGCCGATCTCTATATCTCTGAAATCTTCAAACGCTTTGGACTCCCAGATGTCTTAATCTCTGATAGAGGACCACAGTTCTCTGCCAAAGTATTTCAAGAAATACGAAAAGCACTGGGAATTGATCACAGGATGAGCACTGCTTATCACCCTCAAACAGATGAGGAAACCGAATGTGTCAATCAAGAACTTGAGATCTATCTTTGGATGTTTTGTACCAATGAACCCCACAAATGGAAACCACTCTTGCCTATCGCTGAATTCACACACAATAATCGTTATCATGATACAATAAAAACATCTCCATTCCAACTTATGTATGGAACAGATCTGATCGCCATCCCTACAGCAGCGCTCAAGATGACTGCCCCAGCAGCAGAAGAATGCCTCCAGATGCTTCAAAGAGCGAGAGAAGAGGCATTAGCAGCACATGAACTCGCCAGGCAAACAGTTGCTCAAAGGTTCAAAGACAAGTCAGTTAAATTCGAGAAAGGCGATAAGGTCTGGCTCGAAAACAAGAACCTGCACATCCCATATCAATCAAGAAAGCTTGCACCAAAATGAGAAGGACCCTTTCTGATCGAACAAGTAATGGGACCAGTTACATAACTGAAACAATGGCGCATTCACCCTGTATTTCATGCATCGCTTCTCACTCCATATAAGGAAACGTCAATGCATGGACCAAACTTTACCACACCACCTCCCAATATAGTAAATGGGCAGGAGGAGTTTGAGATTGAAGCTATCCTTGGGCATTGGAAATGTGGAACAGGATATCAATATTTGGTTAAATGGAAAGGCTATGGAACAAATGACAACACCTGGGAACCAGAAAGACATCTAGGCAATGCTGCGGATATCTTGGTTGAATATAAAAACAGGAGAAACCTCTGAGATGATTCAGAAGAAAATGACTTACTACCGAACCAACCTCCAACTAAAGCATAATATCCGTTATGTCAAAAGATTTTGCAGAACTGTTGGAAGATACACCCCTACTGTCAAAACTAGATACTCCGTCACGCAGATGTTTGTTCCTGCCTTCAAACATCCCTCCAAACGAACGCTCTCTATATATCAAAAACTGAAATACGTTCCAATGATGTCAAAACTGCCCAAAGTATCATGATTACCTCCTCACAAATGAACACATCCACAAGGACACACAGAGATTCCATATAACGCCTTATCAAAATATCTTCCTCAGTACCACCGCCTCTCTTTTGATCTAGGGGAGTTACCCACATTTCAGGAAGCCGAATCACATTACCTTCCAGCATCAGTTCACCCTTGTTTTCAATATGACAATGTTTATCACAGGGTTTGGTTACGACGAACCTTCCCTGAACTATCAGAAGCCTTACAAAGGATTATTCAACTAGGCAGGGACATCTCCACGGAGCAATGGCAATATGAACGGCGAATGAACATAAGGGGAAGCGAAAATTTCAACCGCACACGAGCGCAAACAGAAATGACGCTCGCAACTGAACAATATTATGCCCCTCTGAACCGAGCAATACTGGATAGCATGAAAAATCCAGAGATACATGTCACACGGCATGAGCGCCCTGATCAAATTCGTATTCAACATCCTGATGATGCAGGAACCCGATCAGAACAAGAAGAAACGGCCAGAAATTCTTGTGAGAACTTTCTCAGGACCAGAGCACCAGAGATCGAAGAGATCTTAGCTTTGGACTCCGACGACGAAATCTGGGATATTTAAACTGCACTTGATGGATTCGTTTCCTCCATCTCATTGATACAACATGTCTACCGTCCTCATCATCGCCTACCTCCTCACATTTGCTTTCGCCCTCTTGGTCACAGCATGTGGCCATTATTACAATGATTCATTTGTTGCTGCTTCCCCCTTCCTTGCCACTGCCCATGACCTCCCTATCGAGGTCTTCATCACCACCACTACTACTATCAACAACTACCTCTTTCTGAATTGGCCCGCTTCCCCTACCTCCACTGTCGCCAACCTTCACCAGCATCCTGTTGAACTCGATGATTTTCAGATTCCTCAAGAAGCAGCTCCTTTACCCGCTCCACTGACACTGGCTTTTACCCGGACTCCCAACGCATCCCTCCTTTGGGCTCAGGAAGCCCTTGCCACCTTTATTGTCGACTATCAGCTCTTTGCTGGCCCCCTCGACACTATGCTCAATGTTGCCCTCACCACTGATCCCCATACTGTCATGGATGAAGAACGCGACGCGATTCTGGAGCAAACGGTCCAGCTAGATTATATCACGAGGACCTTGCAATGGCAGTTTGAGACCGCTAACCATGATATCAACACTATCGCCAAGTGGTTGAAGTCGCGGAGGGATCATGGATGGACAAATGATGGAAACCATGGCTGGGGAACTGGTTAAGAAGTCGGTGACTTCTTGCATACAAAGGGGGTAATGTTACAATTTCTTTCCCTTTCATTGACGGACTTTTACAATTACATAACCATTACTATATGTTTCATGGACATTTATCTCCTTTAGCTATTTTACCTTCACCTTTCCTTTCTTGGGTATTTAGCTGTATGTTTCCTTTTATATTTCTCTTGTTCTTTTATGTATATAAACCTCCCTGTAACGTAGCTAAACTTCAGTTCCAACTTAATTGAATTCTTCTCTCAACTTCTGAATGAAACTCCTCACTCTCTTCTGTTACAATTTCTTTCCCTTTCGTTGACGAACTTTTACAATTACATAACCATTGCTGTACGTTTCATGAACGTTTATCTCCTTTAGCTATTTTACCTTCACCTTTCCTTTCTCGGGTATTTAACTGTACGTTTCCTTTTATATTTCTCTTGTTCTTTTATGTATATAAACCTCCCTGTAACATAGCTAAACTTTAGTTCCAACTTAATCAAATTCTTCTCTCAACTTCTGAACAAAACTCCTCGCTCTCATCTCTTTGAGCTCGTCGTTAGTTTGACCTTTGTCATCGTTTGACTTAGCGTCCAGAACTTGTCCAGTAGGCTGGGAGCAGACTGAGACTCTGCTTGCCACTGTTGACTTAGAACGAACTGCGTTGAGAGCATCGATCTTAACACAAGTTGGAACTCCCAGAACCGCTCAGTGTTTCTACACTAGCCAGACACCATTGATACCAGAACCTCGAACCTCAGACCCCCGAATGGCTCTGTCCGTTTCAGACGAAAGTATTATCTAGATCGAAAGGAAGTCTTTCCATCAACTACAGGAACAGGGTGGTTTTTCCACTCAGGAACTAAGAAGAAGAACGAACCAGTACCAGAATCCCTCTTTGAAGGTGATTACACTGAAGGACCAGAGGACGCCTTCCCAGACGACGTTTGGATTGATTGGATAAACGAAGAACACGAAGAAGGATTTCTTTCGTTATTCAAACCACCTACAAACGAACCAGAACTCTCCTGGTGGAACGAATATCTTGATTTTGCTGATATTGCAGGACGAGAGCGATACGCACTTAGGGAAGGAGAACTACAGCCTTGGATAAGAATTCCAAGAACAGAAACAGATCGAAACGAATCTATTTGGAGATCCAGAATCAGGAAAGAAGAAAGACAAAACAGGAGAACCTACAGATCTGAAAGAAGAAACAAAAAAGATGGCATCTGACGCAGCAGCACCTGCCTCTAAAGGAGATATCAAACCGCAACCTATGCGTGTTTTTACAGGAAAATGAACTGAAGCAAAGGCTTTCATTGGAAGTCTTGAAGATTACTTTGTTTTAAATGACGATAATTATAAGGGAAAAGCACAGAAACGGATTTGATTTACTCTTGCCTGTCTTGGGCAGGAACTCGACGATTGGAAAGTCCTGATCAAGGATGAATTAGATGATGAGGAAGAAACAACCTGTTAAGATCGATGCTCCCAACGTGGTTCGTTCTAAGTCAACAGTGGCAAGCAGAGTCTCGGTCCGCTCCCAGCCTACTGGACAGATTCTGGACGCTAAGTCAAACGATGACGAAGGTCTTTAGGTTGACGACGAGCTCAAGGAAAAGAGAGCGAGGAGTTCGAGTCAAATTGGGAGTATGATTCGATTAAGTTGGAACTGAGGAGTGTACAAGGTATTCTAGGGTTTATATACGTTTTGAGAACAAGGAAAACTATAAAGGGAATGCGCAGTAAGCGCAGCTAACTACCTATGAAAGGAAATGTGAAAGCGTTAGCAAAAGGAGATAAACGTCCGCTAAATCGTATGGTAATGATGATGTAATAATAAAGTATCCGTCATAGAAGAGGAAAAGAAACTGTAACATTACCCTCTTCGTATGTGAGAAATCACTGACTTCTACCATTGTGCGTCTGTGGTCCAGCCATGGTCCTTCCTAGATTCAATCCATTTGATGATGGAATCCAGGTCCTTGTTGGCGGCCTCGATGCGCCATTGGAGACTTTTCGTGACACGCTCCAGCTGCTTGGCATGCTCCCACAGGTTGTCGCGTTCCTCATAGGTGAGGCATTGGGGATCAGTGGAGAGCATGAGGTTGGTAACGGAGTCGAGGGGCGCGGAGAGATGGTTGAAGTCAACGACGAGGGTGCTGAGGGCTTCGGAGACAGGGGAGAGGACCGAGTGGCGAGGGCGGTGGACGTAGGGGATGTGAGTGACCGGGTCCTGGACGGTGGGAGTGGCAAAGGTGATGGGGGCGAGTTCTTCTGGATGCTGGTGAAGTTCTGGGAGGTCTGCCCAGACGAAATCGTCGATAGTGGTGGTGGTGGTGACAAAGACCTCAAGGGGGAGGTCGTGGGCGGTGGAGAGGAAAGGGGAGGCTGCAGCGACGGGTTCGATGTAGCAGTGACCACAAGCAGTGATCAAGAGGGCGAGGACGAAGGCGATGAGGTAGGCGAGGGTGATGGCGAAGGCGAACATTGTATATCGAGTAGGATGAGGAAAATGGGTAGCTGGTGGGTCGCCTTTTATCCTAAAGCTTCAAACGTAAAGGTCTTCCATAGAATCTTCTGTTTCGTTACCATCAGATTCTGTGGAGTGAGCAAGAATGGCGTGATACAGCGCATTGTCTGATGGTGATTCAGGGGTGTTTGGTCGAGTGAATTCGTCTTCTCTAATGAACGCTCCTTGAGCTGTGACTCTGCTAGTAATCTTTGGGTATTCTGGTTCGAAGTCATAAGTAGGATAGTGTGGAGGTTTTGGTGGGTAAGGAGGGGGAATGCGTTCCCATGTTAATGAATCGTATGGTGGTGGAATGGTTGCATCAGGATTGTCGATGGGGAATCTAATTTTCTGTGGGAAGAGATGATAAAATTGCATGAAACGGTCGCATCCATGTTCTTGTAAATCTCGTCGTCGATCTAATATCCATATATTCATTTTGTAAAGGATCCATTGCTGTAGATTTCGGAATTCCTGTTCCTGTTCTTTCGTTCTTGGTGCAACAAGGTTCGGTTGAATAGCTTTTGATGATGACAATGGTCGTCTTGGTGAAATGAAGAGTGTGTGTCTACTGGTGATTGGGTGGCGTCGTGCGTGTGGGAGTCGTACTAGGTGTTTCTTATTGTAACGATGTGGTAATAGACGAGTCCGAGGGGGAAGGAATCGTCCTTTGAGTGCATAAAGGGTTTTCCAGAATTTCTTTGATCGGTTATAGGCCATGGATGAAGCTCTATAGGCGTCTTCTGTTCTTATATTCTATCAGAACGTCCGCAGCATTTCCCAGATTGCGTTCAGGTTCCCAGGTATTGTCATTCGATCCATAGCCTTTCCATTTAACCAAATATTGATAACCTGCTCCGCGTTTTCGATGTCCAAGGATAGCTTCGATCTCAAACTCCTCCTGTCCATTTACTATATCGGGAGGTGGTGTGGTAAAGTTCGGTCCATGCATTGATGTTTCCTTATATGGGGTAAGAAGCGATGCATGAAATACAGGGTGAATGCGCCATTGTTTCGGTAATTTCAACTTGTATGTAACTGGTCCCATGACTTGTTCGACCTGAAAGGGCCCTTCTCGTTTCGGCGCAAGCTTTCTTGATTGATATGGGATGTGTAGGTTCTTGTTTTCGAGCCAGACTTTGTCGCCTTTTTCGAATTTAATTGATTTGTCTTTGAATCTTTGAGCAACTGTTTGCCTGGCGAGTTCATGTGCTGCTAATGCTTCTTCTCTCGCTCTTCAAAGCATCTGAAGGCGTTCTTCTGCTGCTGGAGCAGTCATCTTGAGCGCTGCTGTAGGGATGGCGATTGGATCTGTTCCATACATGAGTTGGAATGGGGATGTTTTTATTGTATCATGATAACGGTTATTGTGTGCAAATTCAGCGATAGGTAGGAGTGGTTTCCATTTGTGGGGTTCATTAGTACAAAACATCCGAAGGTAGATCTCGAGTTCTTGATTGACGCGTTCAGTTTCCCCATCTGTTTGAGGATGATAGGCGGTGCTCATTCTGTGATCAATTCCTAATGCTTTTCGTATTTCTTGGAATACCTTGGCGGAGAACTGTGGTCCTCTATCAGAGATTAGGACGTCAGGGAGTCCAAAGCGTTTGAAGATTTCAGAAATGTAGAGATCGGCTGTCCCTAAAGCATCGATTGTCTTGTTGCAAGGGGTGAAAATTACCCCCTTTGTAAGGCCATGGTCCACCGTGACCAATATTGAGTCATATCCGTCTGAGATGGGAAGATCGGTAATGAAATCAAGGGTTACTTGCTGAAATGGACGTGTCGCTTTGGATGGGATAGGGATTAATGCCGGCGCATTTGGGTGAGTATTAACTTTCATCTGTTGGCATAGTGCGCATCCCTCTACCCATTCTTTGACATGTCTGTACATTCCTGGCCACCAGTAGTCGCGTTTTAGAAGTGCCAATGTTTTTAATCGTCCAGGGTGTCCAGAAGATAACGCTTCATGCGTATCTTTGATTAATCTGGTCCTTAATTCGATCCGGTCAGGGATATAGATCTTTCCGAGGTAGTAGACGATGCCATGGGTATATGTCCAATCTTGTAGCTTTGATTTGATTGGTGGTGCTCTTTGTCTTTTAATAACATCGATCAGAATTCGTCCAAAATCATCGTTCGCCATGTACTTCTTCAATTCATCGGCTAGATTGTTATTGATGAGGTGAATAAAGCGATCGTTTGGTAACATAGTGACTGTGGTTTGTTCTTCGTCATTACCCATGTGATCTGGTCGTCTAGATAGAGCATCTGCTTCGAACATCTTCGTACCCGGTACATGTTCAATCCGAAGGTCAAATTCAGATAATAAAGATGACCATCTGGCCTGTCTAGGTGTCAATCGCTGAGCCATTCTATAATAAGACAGGTTCTTGTGATCGCAATGCACAATGATGGTATGAGGTGACCCATGCAAGAGGTGACGCCAAACTGCTAATCCTCTAATGATAGCAAGTAATTCTCTATCATAGATCTGGTAGTTCTGTTCCGTTGGTGTTAGGGCATGGGAAATAAAACCGCAGGGATGCAGTGCACCAGAGTCGTCCGCTTGTTTTAAAACCGCTCCTATTGCTTTATTAGAGGCGTCGGTTTGGAGGATAAACGGTTTTGCTGGGTTTGGCATTAAGAGAACTGGCATGGAGGCAAATCGTTGTTTCAGGGTATCAAAAGCGGTTTGGCGTTCTGCATTCCATTCAAATATCTCCGTCTTTTTTGTTAAATCGGTGAGTGGTTTTGCTATAGCCGCAAAATTTCCAATGAATCGTCGGTAGAAGTTCCCAAAGCCTAGGAATGATCGAACTTGTTTGACTGTTGTTGGTATTGGCCAATCGGCTATCCCTGCTAGTTTAATAGGATCCATCTGTATTTTCCCAGGTGATATAATCATTCCCAGAAATTCGACTTCTTGTACAGCAAATTTACACTTTTCCAGTTTCAAGAACAAGTCGTTTTCCTCTAATCGGTCTAGAATTTGTTTTGTGCGCTCTTCCAATTCTGTCTTGCTTTGGGAACAAATCAAAATGTCGTCCATGTAAATGATGAGCCATCCTTCGTTAATCATATCTCTGAAATATTCGTTCATCATGGTTTGGAATGTAGATGGTGAATTGCATAGCCCAAAGAACATGACAGTTGGTTCGTATAATCCTCTGTTTGTGATTAAAGCTGCTTTCCATTCATCGCCTTTCTTGATTCGAACGTTATTGTATCCCCAGCGAAGATCTAATTTGGTGAAGTATTGCGCTCCAGCAAGTTTGGTAAGGAGGTCGGATACTAGGGGTAGTGGATATGCGTTCTTGATTGTCCAATCGTTCAGGTACCTGTAGTCTTGACATGGCCTTAACGCTCCGCTTTCCTTTTTGGAAACAAAGAAGAATGGCGAAGCCTGAGGTGATTTCGATGGTCTGATGTATCCTTTAGTAAGTTGTTCTTCAATCCATTCGTCTAGAGATGATTGCTCTTTAATTGATAACGGATAGATCTTGCTAACTTTAGGAGTGAAACTGTTTTTCAGTTCGATCGCATGATCCCAAGTTCTAGAGGTAGGAAATCGTTCTGAAGCTTTCTTCTCAAAGACTGATCGCCATTTCTCGTATTCCATAGGTAATTCTGTCTTTGGTTCGTCCTTTTTCAGTTGATGTTCTAATGCCTGCGATGCTGATGTTTTGACCCTTATCCAATAGTCGTCTTCTCCCCACTGATTGTCCAATGCCAGTTGCCAGATCGTCCCATCTTGTCGTTGATTATCAATGAGGTGAATCGTTTTGTCTCTCCAATCAATAGTCGGGTTATTTTCTTCTAACCAAGGAATTCCCAAGATTAATCGTTGGTCTCCTAACTTGGTGATTAAGAACCAGTTACTGTGACGCTTTCCTCCAATTGAATATTGAATTAATACTCGATGAGTGATCATTCCATTTGTGTTGATTGTTCCATCTGTGTTTCTGACTCGAATTGGTTTTCTTAGCTTTTCTTTTGGTAGTTTTGTTGTTATTTCTTCATCAATAAAGTTCCCTTCTGCTCCACAATCGATGAGGGCAGAGGTTTCAGCGGGTAAATCGATCGTTTCAACAGTGATAGAAAGGTGCTTGTCATTATTCAATCGTACTATTACAGAATCAAGCGCTAACTGTGAAAATCCATTTGTTGTGGAAGTGCCAACCGCTGTGTGACGCTTCCTGATCAAAAACCCTCGTTTTCGAGTTCGTTAAGAAGACCTTCTCGTTCATCGGCCTTCATTCCAGCTAGGATCGCTCTGATACTCGCAACTGGGTCGTCTTGCTTTTCCTTGGGCGCATCCTCAGGGATGGATCTGATCCCTTTATTCTGAAACGATGAGGAGGACCTGAAGGAGCCATTTGGGGTGGTGTTTCGTTTCGGACAATTTTTTGAAACATGTCCCTGGTTTCCACATCTGAAACACTTCCCAGTTTTCATGTATTCCTCCTTTTGTTCGTCTGTCAAACGTCCAGTGGGCATAGCATTAACTGATCGAGTTGATCCGCCCCTAGTGTTGGTGTTTCGGTTAAAGTTAGAGCGGTTCCCTTGTCCTGGTTTGCGTCCAAGTGCTCGCATCATTTCCCAAGCGCCATGAAGCTGTTCTGCCTTTTCATATGCTTCCTTCATTGATAGAACGTTCGCTTCGAGAATTTTGGTAGCGATACTTTCAGGGAGTCCTTTAACAAATGCCTGAAGTTGTGCGGTTGTCCCTTTCAATCCTGAAGTTCCAATCTCCATGCGGAATTTTCTGATATATTCAGGGACTGAAACGTCGCCCCCTACTCTGAGATTGGCCAAATTATTTAGGGCCCTGAGTGCGCTGTTGACTTCGCCCCAATCGGCTAAAAAGCGCTTCTTGAATTCGGCCCAACTCGTCCAGGTAAGGGTCGTTTCTTCATCGTTGTCTAGTTCCTCTTTGATTAGAACCTTCCAATCGTCGAGTTCCTGTCCTAAGCAGGCAAGAGCAAATCGAATCTGTTTCTGGCCTTTGTTCTTATAGTTATCATCGTTCAAAACGAAGTAGTCTTCCAAGTTTCCAATAAAAGCCTTTGCTTCGGTTCGTTTTCCTGTAAAAATGCGCATGGGCTGCGGCTTAATATCTCCTTTAGAGGCAGGTGTTGCTGCATCAGATGCCATCTTTTCTGTTTCTTCTTTTGGGTCTGTAGGTTCTCCTGTTTCGTCTTTCTTCTTTCCTGATTCTGGATCTCCGAATAGATTTACTTCGATCTGTTTCTGTTCTTGGAAATCTATCCAAGGCTGTACTTCTCCGTCCTTAAGTGCGTATCGTTCTTGTCCTGCTGTTCCAGTGAGACTGAGATATTCGTTCCACCAAGAGAGTTCTGGTTCGTCTGTAGGCGGTTTGAATAATGAACGAAATCCTTCTTCGTGTTCTTCGTTTACCCAATCAATCCAAACGTCGTCTGGAAAAGCGTCCCCTTGTCCTTCAGTGTAATCACCTTCAAAGAGGGATTCTGGTACTGGTTCGTTCTTTTTCTTGGTTCCTGAGCGGAAAAACCACCCTGTTCCTGTAGTCGATGGAAAGACTTCCCTTCGATCTAGATAATACTTTCGTCTGAAACGGGCAGAGCCATTTGGGGGTCTGAGGGTCGAGGTTCTGGTATCAATGGTGTCTGGCTAGTGTAGAAACACTGAGCGGTCTGAGAGTTCCAACTTGTGTTAAGATCGATGCTCCCAACGTGGTTCGTTCTAAGTCAACAGTGGCAAGCAGAGTCTCGGTCCGCTCCCAGCCTACTGGACAGATTCTGGACGCTAAGTCAAACGATGACGAAGGTCTTTAGGTTGACGACGAGCTCAAGGAAAAGAGAGCGAGGAGTTCGAGTCAAATTGGGAGTATGATTCGATTAAGTTGGAACTGAGGAGTGTACAAGGTATTCTAGGGTTTATATACGTTTTGAGAACAAGGAAAACTATAAAGGGAATGCGCAGTAAGCGCAGCTAACTACCTATGAAAGGAAATGTGAAAGCGTTAGCAAAAGGAGATAAACGTCCGCTAAATCGTATGGTAATGATGATGTAATAATAAAGTATCCGTCATAGAAGAGGAAAAGAAACTGTAACACAACCCTTACTTGGACGAACTGGGCAGAATTCAAGAAGCGTTTCTTAGCCGATTGGGGAGAAGTCAATAGTGCTCTCAGAGCGCTGAACAATCTAGCCAATCTCAGAGTAGGGGGTGACGTTTCAGTCCCTGAATATATCAGAAAATTCCGCATGGAGATCGGTACTTCAGGATTGAAAGGAACTACTGCGCAGCTCCAGGCTTTTGTCAAAGGGCTCCCTGAAAGTATCGCTACAAAGATCTTAGAAGCGAACGTTCTATCCATGAAAGAAGCATATGAGAAGGCAGAACAGTTTCATGGCGCTTGGGAAATGATGCGAGCGCTTGGGCGAAAACCAGGACAAGGGAATCGCTCCAATTTTAATTGAAACACCAATAACAGGGGCGGATCAACCTGATCAGTAAATGCGATGTCCACCAGACGTTTGACAGATGAACAAAAGGAGGAATACATGAAATCTGGGAAATGTTTCAGATGTGGAAACCAGGGGCATGTTTCAAGGAATTGTCCCAAACAAAACACTACATCAAACGCCTCCTTCAGAACCTCCTCATCGTTTCAGAATAAGGGGATCAGATCTATCCCTGAAGATGCGCCCAAGGACAAGCAAGACAATCCAGTTGCAAGTATCAGAGCAATCCTTGCTGGAATGAAGGCCAATGAACGAGAAGGTCTTCTTAATGAACTCGAGAATGAGGGTTTTTAACCCAGAAGCGTCACACAGCGGTTGGCACTTCCATAACAAATGGACATTCACAGTGAGCGCTTGATTCTGTAATAGTAAGATCGAATAATGACAAGCGCTTTTCAATTTCTGTGGAGACATCCGATTTACCTGCTGAAACTTCTGCTCTAATTGATTGTGGAGCAGAAGGGAATTTTATTGACAAAGAAGTAACCACCAAGTTACCAAAAGAAAAATTGCGAAAACCAATTAGAGTTAGAAACACAGATGGAACGGTTAACACTAATGGAATGATCACGCACCGAGTCCACATTCAATATTCAATTGGAGGAAAACGATACAACAACTGGTTTCTAATCACTAGATTGGGAGATCAGCGATTAATTTTGGGAATCCCTTGGTTAGAAGAAAACAATCCTACTATTGATTGGAGAGATAAAACAATACACCTCATCGATGAACAACGAAATGAAGGAACTATCTGGCAAATGGCATTAGACAATCAACAATGGGGAGAAGACGATTACTGGATCAGAGTCAAGACATCAGCATCTCAAGCATTAGAACATCAGTTGAAAAAGGACGAACCAAAAACGGAATTACCATCAGAATATGGGAAATGGCGCTCAGTCTTTGAGAAAAAGGCATCAGAACGATTCCCAACCTCCAGGACTTGGGATCATGCTATTGATTTGAAAACCGGTTTTAGTCCTAAAGTTAGCAAGATTTATCCGTTATCAATCAAAGAACAGTCATCATTAGATGAATGGATTGAAGAACAGCTAGCTAAAGGATACATCAAACCGTCGAAATCTCTTCAAGCATCGCTGTTTTTCTTTGTCTCAAAAAAGGAAAGTGGTGCGCTTCGGCCATGCCAGGATTATAGATATTTAAATGATTGGACAATCAAGAATGCATATCCATTGCCCCTAGTATCCGATCTCCTCACAAAACTTGCTGGCGCACAATATTTCACCAAATTAGACCTCCAATGGGGATATAACAACGTCAGGATCAAGAAAGGTGACGAATGGAAAGCTGCTTTCATTACCAACAGAGGACTATATGAACCAACTGTTATGTTCTTTGGCCTATGCAATTCGCCATCCACGTTCCAAACCATGATGAACGAATACTTCAGAGATATGATTAATGAAGGATGGCTCATTATCTACATGGACGACATCCTGATATGTTCTCAGAACTTAAACAAACTAGAAGAATGAACAAAGAGAGTCCTCGATTGGTTGGAAGAGAACGATCTATTCCTGAAATTAGAAAAATGCAAATTCGCTGTTCAAGAAGTTGAATTTCTAGGCATGATCATCTCGCCTGGAAAAATACGAATGGATCCTATCAAACTTGCAGGAATAGCCGATTGGCCAATACCATCAACAGTTAAACAAGTCCGATCATTCCTAGGTTTTGGAAACTTTTACAGACGTTTTATTGGAAATTTTGTAGCAATTGCAAAACCACTCACAGATCTAACCAAGAAAGCGGAACCATTTGAATGGAATAATGAGCGCCAACTTGCCTTTAACACCCTAAAGCAATGATTTGCTTCTATGCCAGTGTTGTTAATGCCAAATCCTGCAAAACCGTTCATCCTTCAAACCGACGCCTCTAACAAAGCAATTGGAGCAGTACTGAAACAGGCTGATGAATCTGGAGCACTCCATCCATGTGGATTTATATCCCATGCGTTAACACCAACGGAACAGAATTACCAAATTTATGACAGAGAACTGCTTGCAATCATCAAGGGACTTGCAGTATGGCGCCATCTATTACATGGTTCTCCTCACACAATAATCGTCCATTGTGATCACAAGAACTTGTCCTACTACTGAACTGCTCAACGTTTAACACCTTGACAAGCTCGGTGGTCATCATTGTTATCTGAATTTGATCTTCGTATTGAACATGTACCTGGAACAAAAATGTTCGAAGCAGATGCATTATCCAGACGACCAGATCACATGGGAAATGATGAAGAACAAACTACTGTCACTGTTCTGCCAAATGACCGATTTATTCGACTGATCAATGATGATCTTGCCAGTGAATTAAAGAAATATATGGCAAATGATGATTTTGGATGCATCCTTATTGAAGTTATCACTAAACAAAGGGCGCCGCCGATTAAATCGAAACTGCAAGACTGGACATATACTCATGGCATCGTTTACTACCTAGGCAAGATCTATGTTCCTGACCGAATTGAGTTACGCACTCGATTAATCAAGGAAATACATGAAGCATTATCTTCTGGACATCCTGGACGATTAAAGACACTAGCGCTTTTGAAGCATGATTACTGGTGGCCTGAAATGTATAGACATGTCAAAGAATGGGTTGAAGGTTGCGCACTTTGCCAACAAATGAAAGTCAATACTCACCCAAATTCACCGGCATTAATCCCTATTCCATCAAGAGCTACACGCCCATTTCAGCAGGTCACACTTGATTTCATCACTGATCTTCCTATTTCCGAAGGCTTTGATTCCATATTGGTCACGGTGGACCATGGCCTTACGAAGGGGGTAATTTTCACCCCTTGCAACAAGACGATTGATGCTTTAGGAACTGCAGATCTTTACATCTCTGAAATATTTAAACACTTTGGACTCCCTGACATCCTAATCTCTGATAGAGGACCACAATTCTCCGCTAAAGTATTTCAAGAAATACGAAAAGCTAGGGATTGACCATAGGATGAGCACAGCCTATCATCCTCAGACAGATGGAGAAACTGAACGTGTAAATCAAGAACTCGAGATCTATCTTCAAATGTTCTGCACAAATGAACCCCATAAATGGAAGCCACTATTACCCATTGCTGAATTTGCACACAATAACCAATATCACGACACAATAAAAACATCCCCATTTCAACTCATGTATGGATCAGATCCGATCGCTATCCCTACAGCAGCAATCAAAATGACTGCACCAGCAGCAGAAGAACGCCTTCAAATGCTTCAAAAAGCCAGAGAAGAAGCTCTAGCTGCTCATGAACTTGCTAGACAAATGGTCGCTCATAGATACAGAGACAAGTCAATCAGATTCGAAAAAGGTGACAAAGTCTGGCTTGAAAACAAGAATCTCCACATTCCATATCAATCAAGAAAGCTAGCACCAAAACGAGAAGGACCCTTCCAGGTTGAACAAGTCATGGGACCAGTTACTTATAAATTGAAATTACCAAAACAATGGCACATTCATCCTGTGTTTCATGCATCGCTCCTCACCCCATATAAGGAAACCTCAATGCATGGTCCGAATTTCACTATGCCACCTCCCAATATGGTTAATGGACAAGAAGAGTTTGAGATTGAGGCTATCCTTGGACATCGGAAACGCGGAACCGGTTATCAATACCTAGTCAAATGGAAAGGCTATGGAGCAAATGATAATACCTGGGAACCAGAACAACATCTAGACAATGCTGCGAATATTCTGGTACAGTATAAAAGCAGAAGGAACCTCTGAAACAGTCAAACACAATGACTTATTATCGCACCAACCTCCAATTAAAGCATAATATCCGTTATGTCAAAAGATTCTGCAGAACTGTTGGACGATACACTCCTACTGTCAAAACCAGATACTCTGTCACGCAGATGTTCATTCCTGCCTTTAATCACCCTTCCAAATGAACGCTCTCTATATATCAAAAACTGAAATATGTTCCAATGATGTCAAAACCGCCCAAAGTATCGCGACTACCTCCTCACAAGCGAACACATCTGCAAGGACACACAGAGATTCCATATAATGCCTTACCAAAATATCTCCCTCAGTACCACTGCCTCTCTTTTGATCTAGGGGAGTTACCCACGTTTCAGGAAGCCGAATCACATTACCTTCCAGCATCAGTTCACCCTTGTTTTCAATATGACAACGTTTATCACAGGGTTTGGTTACGACGAACCTTCCCTGAATTATCAGAAGCTTTACAAAGGATTATTCAGCTTGGCAGAGACATCTCCGCGGAACAATGGCAATATGAACGGCAAATGAATATAAGGGGAAGTGAAAATTTTAACCGCACACAAGCGCAAATGGAAATAGCACTTGCAACCGAGCAATATTATGTTCTCTTGAACCAAGCAATACAGGACAGCATGGACAACCCAGAAATACGCGTTACACGGCATGAACACCCTGATCAAATTCGTATTCAACATCCTAATGATGCAGGAACCCGATCAGAACAAGAAGAAATGGCCAGAAATTCTTGTGAGAACTTTCTCAGGACCAGAGCGCCAGAGATCGAAGAGATCTTAGCTTTGGACTCCGACGATGAAATTTGCAGTACTTTACACTCCCCCCCCCCAGTTCCACTGGACTCCCGGTTGTACCGGGACTGTACTGGGACTCCACAGGGATTCATGGCCAGTCCCTGTCAATATTTTACACCCCCCCCCCAGTTCCACTGGACTCCTGGTCAGTCCTGGTCATTCCTGATTCACCCAGGAACCAGAACTAGCCAGGACTCACCAGGACTCAACCAGGATTCAGTCATCATTTGAACATACCACCACGCCTGGGTAGTAAATACATGCAAACAACAACAAACCAAGCATCAAGTCAATTACATTATTCTAACTTTCCCACCCTTATTGTTTTAACACACCTGTACACTTCTCATCCATGTAACTATCCACTCTTCCACAATGTTCCCACACACATCTTAACTAACTTTCCCATTCTTTTCACACACCTGTCAGTTTTCCCACCATATTTATACCACCCATTAACTTTCCCACTGTTTTACCTACTTTTCCATCATGTTCCCACACTCCCATGTTCCCACGCACATGCTAATTTTCCCATTGTTATCACACACACATATTATCCTTCCCACCATATTCATACTACCTGTTAACTTTCCTACTGTTCCCACACTCCCACCAGGTTCTCACATATGTGTTGATTTTTTCACTACTTTCACACACCTATCAGCCTTCCCACTATATGCATAATAATTAACTCTCCTACAGTTCCCATCCACTTGTCTGTGTTCCCACAATGTTCCTATGCATCTTGATACAGTTCTGCCATGTTTCCTATCCATATATCTAATCCCACACATTCCCATACTTCCTCAGAGCTTTTCCTTTGTGTTCCCATCCACTTTCCACTTACTCAGTTACTTTCTTCCAGCTTTTTCACACATGTTCCCATTGTCACAAGCTGTGTCATATATTTGTCACATTATTTATTATTATCCAAAAACTGGAATTTTGTTGTAGAATTCAGACATCCTCCTTACTTCACTCAGTTTGTTAGCTTTTCCCAGCACTTTACCCTCCCCCACATGTCCTTGTGGAGTCCAGGTAAAATATATATTTTGCAAAAACAGTGTTTAAACACATTTTTTACATTTTCCTGACACTCAGTCTATTTAGTGTACATGAATGTGATGTTTTGCATGCCTTGGACACTAAAGTTTAAGTGAGCATGTAGCAGGAATATATGTGAGTCTCTGTGAACTCCATGTAGACTCATGACAGTTTTTGTCATTGTAACTAACTTGTATCTTAAATTCAGTTATCTGGATATTTTCTGGACCATTTTTCTTTAACCATTGCACCTTCAGAAACTATTTCTTTACTCTTTCTGGGTAATGTGGTCAGCCAGCACACACAATCTGAATATTCATATTACTTATACTGATTACATACTCATCAACAGTGCACATGTACAGTGTACTATCTGTTTTAATAGCTGCCTTTGCATTTCCTTCCTGATGGCTACAGCTTTATTTCCTTATTCATTTCTCTTGTTCTCTCTAAACATATACACATACATACATATAAGGCCTCTCATGCACTGTAGTCCCCAGTTGCAACTTAGTTGCATATTGATCTCATCTCAAGTATTTTCCTTCTTTGTGCTCATCATTTACTCAACCTTTGTCATTGTCTGGCTCATTGTTTAGTAGGGTGGAGTAGGCCAAGGCTCTTGCCATTGTTGACTCAGAGTGAACCATACCAAGGGCATTGGCATTGAAGGCAGCACCATTACTTCTTAGGCCCTTTTCAGGTCAGTGGCTAGATTGGGCTATGTTTTTCTAGGTTACAACTATTGTAGCCAGCTCATGTCACAATGACCCCTGTCTCTTTCTTTCATATTTCTTTTGCTTCTACTTCATGTATGATGATTGCTGCTCCTTCCATGTTGCCATCAAAGTATCTCATGTCTTCTTATTAGGGGGAGGTGAGAAAGATCAGGCACTAGCCTCAAATAAATTTACATAGGGGGTCCTGTGTGAGAAGATTACCCAACATACTTACCAAGCTACTGAATGGTTTCCTGGCTAACCAAAATGTTAATCTCCCTTGTCTGGTATACAACCTTAAATGTGATTCCAAAGGGCCTTATATAGGTGTATATATATATATTCAGCATTGTCACAAAAATTAAGAAACAGCTGATGCATTCTTCATTTACAGATATTTGAAAATCACCACCAGGGTCAAGTCATTTCTTCTGCCCTTGATATGATTCATTGCAAGCAGAGTCTTGGTCTGCTCCCACTCTACTGGACAAAGAGTCAGACACTTAAGGAGTGAGTCTGTAGGTGAGAGTCCTTAAGACTCTAGACAGTTTACTCTACCCAGTAAACCCATTTATTGTTCAATACATTTCTCTTCCTCTCACTATCTCAACAAGGCTTGTGGTTATGTTGGGTAGCTACAAACAAACATAACATGTGGCATTTCTGCATATTTTATGAATTCCATTGTTTACAAGTATTTGGACACCATCACTAGCATCAGATTTAATCCCTCTACAACTTTGATTAATAAAATGTATAATGAATATGACTTTGGAATGCTGTGTCTGTCACAAACATTTTTGAATTGGTTATATCTCAAGAATTTTTTTGTTTACAAATATTTGTATATAATCAACAACTCATTTTCACCCCCTCTATGACTTTGATGAATAGAACATGTCATGAATGTGACCTTGGAATGGCATGCTGGCATTGTTGCACAAAACTGCTTGAAAGGGTTGTATCTCAACAAGTACTTTGTTTACAAATATTTGTATACCATCAGTGGCATTGGATTGAACTCCCCTACAACTATTCTTAATAGAACATGTCATGAATGTGACTTTCAAATGACATGTTGACATTGTCACACAAAACTATTTAAAAGGGTTATATCTCAACAAGTACTTTGTTTACAAATATTTGTATACCATCAGTGGCATCAAATTTGACTCCTCTACAACTTTTGTTAATAGAGCATGTCATGAATGTGACTTTTGTACCTCAGAGTGCTGTGGCTGTGCTATAAAAAAGCGGAATCATGATAGTATTTTGCAATTATCTCAATGAATATTGGGTTTGTACATATTTGGTTATTATATTCTGGGCCAAATTCACACTCTCTATCTTTTTTGTTAGTAGGTCATGTGACAATTCTCACTTTCCAAAAGTGTGAGAAATGTGACACTATTGTGACATGTGACATGTGAGAACAATTGATATTTACTGTGGGAAAATGTGCACCAGATTTACAATCTTATCTATATTACCAAAACTAATCTATTTATGTAATCACCTATATGCAATCTTATCTACCTACCAAAGTAGCTGACTAATCAATTTTCGAGGAGGGGGATGGTAGAAACTGAGTACTGCTGGTTGTCCTTATATACCTGTCAGGAGTGCACAGACCATCTGCCAGTGGTCATGTGACATGTGACATGTGTCACTTGGGTGTAAGCAGCAGTGTGTGACAGTGACACAGTAACAAAGTGCATGTAGCATCAGGACTGATCAGGAGTCCCGATCAGTCCTGGTACCAGGACTCCCAGGATTTGGTGGGACTTTGGTGGGACTCAGGTGGGAGTCCCTGTTTAGTCCCACCAAAATTTGGCTGAGGTCTGTGCCAAAAAAAAAAGGCAGGAGTCCAGGGACTGTCCCACTGGAGTCCCTGTTAGTTCCGGAACTAACCGGGAGTCCACAGGGTATGGGGGGGGGAGAGTAAAGACCTCAAAATTTGGGATATTTAAACCGCACTCAAAGGACTCATTTTCTCCATCTCACTGATACAATATGTCCGCTGTCCTCATCGTCATCGCCTACTTCATCGCCTTCGTCTTCGCACTTCTGGTCACAGCCTGTGGCCATTGCTATGACCCCTCCTTCGCCACTGCCTCCCCATTCCTCGCTACCGCCCATGACCTCCCTATAGAGGTCTTCATTACCACTACCACCACTATTGACGAATATCTCTCCCCTGATTGGCCCGCCTCCCCCGCCTCCACTATTGCTGATCTTCACCAGCACCCGGATGAGCTCGCCGACCTCCCTATTGAGGAAGAAGCACCTCTACCCGCTCCGCCAGCACCACCCCTCACCTGGACCCCTAATGCCACGCTTCTTCGGGCTCAGGAAGCCCTCGCCACTTTCATCGTTGACTATCAACTCTTCGCCGGACCTCTCGACGCCATGCTCAATACCACCCTCACCACTGACCCCCATACCATCACAGATGAAGAATGTGACGCAATCCTCGAGCAAACGGTCCAACTCGATTATATCACAAGGACCTTGCAATGGCGGTTTGAGACCGCTAACCATGACATCAATACCATCGCTGAATGGTTAAAATCACGACGAGATCATGGTTGGACAAATAATGGGAATCACGGTTGGGGAACTGGTTAAGAAGTCAGTGACTTCTTGCATATGAAGGGGGTAATGTTACAATTTCTTTCCCTTTCGTTGACAAACTTTTACAATTACATAACCATTGCTGTACGTTTCATGAACGTTTATCTCCTTTAGCTATTTTACCTTCACCTTTCCTTTCTCGGGTATTTAGCTGTATGTTTCCTTTTATATTTCTCTTGTTCTTTTATGTATATAAACCTCCCTGTAACGTAGCTAAACTTTAGTTCCAACTTAATCAAATTCTTCTCTCAACTTCTGAACAAAACTCCTCGCTCTCATCTCTTTGAGCTTGTCGTTAGTTTGACCTTTGTCATCGTTTGACTTAGCGTCCAGAACTTGTCCAGTAGGCTGGGAGCAGACCGAGACTCTGCTTGCCACTGTTGACTTAGAATGAACTGCGTTGAGAGCATCGATCTTAACATCTTCTTCCTGAGCTCGTTGTTCGTTTGACCTTTGTCATCGTTTGACTTAGCATCCAGAACTTGTCCAGTAGGTTGGGAGCAGACTGAGATTCTGCTTGCCACTGTTGACTTAGAACGAATTACATTGAGAGCATCAATCTTAACAATGAGCCTGCCACTACCACACTCTCACCTCCATTGTCATTTGCCCTGTTCACACGCCACACATCCACCAGCCACCAGCAATGACCACAGCCGGTGACCACCAGCAACCCGTCATGTGGCCAATGCAGTGCACCACCAACGACCACACCCCGTCAACCACTGGCATTGGGCTATGCACACGCACAGACACATACACACACACCCACCTGGCATCGCACAGCCATGTCGGCTCCATCAACCAAACACCCCGGGGCCCAGATGGACATTCTGGGCCCCTCATATGTTTTTCTCCCCGTTTTTCCCATCTTCTTTGACAATTACTAAAATATTTTCTTTGTACAATAGCCAAGCGCCCTCGCCCATTCACCCAGCCACCACCACCTGCTCACTTCTCACCTCCTTGCCCTTGCCCTTGCCCTTGCCCTTGCCCTTGCCCTTGCCCTTGCCCTTGCCCTTGCCCTTGCCCTCTCGCCCTCTCGCCTCTCACCCTTACGCCCTCGCCTTCACCCTCTCGCCCCTACGCCCACACCCTTTCACCTTCCCACCCTCTCGCCCTTCCGCCAATGCCAACACCCACGCCCTCTCACCCTCTCACCTTCTTGCCTTCTTGCCCTTCTGCCCTCGCCCTCGCCCTCGCCCTCTCACCCTCTTGCCTCTCACCCTTGCGCCCTCGCCTTCGCCCTCTCACCCTTACGCCCTCGCCCTCTCGTCCTCTCACCCTTACACCCTCACCCTCTCACCCTCTCGCCCTCTCGCCCTCTTGCCTCTCACCCTTGTGCCCTCACCTTCACCCTCTCACCCTTACACCCTCGCCCTCTCGCCTCTCACCCTCACGCCCTCACCCTTGCCCTTGCCCTCTTGCCTCTCACCCTTATGCCCTCGCCCTTGCTCTCTTGCCTCCCACCCCTACGCCCACACCCTCTCGCTCTTACACCCACGCCCTCTCGCCTTTTCTGCCCTCACCCTTATGCCCACGCCCTCTCACCTTCCCGCCCTCTTGCCCTTCCGCCAATGCCCACACCCTCTCGCCCTTCTGCCAATGCCAACGCCCATGCCCTCTCCCCCTTCTGCCAACGCCAACGCCCATGCCCTCTTGCCCTTCCGCCCTTGCCCACGCCCTCTCGCCTCTCACCCTTATGCCCACTCCCTCTCGCCCTCCCTCCTGCCCTCCCGCCAATGCCAACACCCACACCCTCTCGCCCTTATGCCCTCGCCCCCTCGCCCTCTCGCCCTTATGCCCACGCCCACACCCTCTCACCCTCTTGCCCTCTCGCCCTTATGCCCATACCCACGCCCCGGCCTTCTCACCCTCACCCTTGCCCTCTTACCCTCTTGCTCTCACCCTCTCACCCTTAACCTCGGCCTATTGTCCTTACCCCCTCCACCCTCTTACCCTCAGCCTCTCGCCCTTACCCTTGCCCTCACCCTCTTGCCATTGCCCTCTTGCCCTCACCCTCCTCTCATCTTTGCCCTCTCATTTGTGTATAGTTTTGTAATAATTAAATTAAATTAAAATTAAAATGTTTTCAATCTTAAATGAATAAGGCAACAATGATATATTACTGTCTTTTTCACATCAGTTGACCTTGTGAGGAAAAATTGAAAAATGCAAGCCAGAAAGAAATCAGTGTAACTCACCAAGTTTTGGGTTGAATAATGTTGGTATTGTGTTAGAACCAGAATAAAGTGTGCTTTTTGTCTATGATGCACCAAGCACATGAGAATGGATTTTTGGGGTTCTGTATACATGGCATCAGAGATGGGGAAAAACAGCAGTAAATGTTTTGACAATCATGGAATTACAAAAAAGCATTTAGATTATTCAAAGATGCAGGGGATAACTGAAATCTTTGAAACTTGATCTTTGTATGTTTACTGACGTTTGTTCCTGCTAATGCACTACTCTTGGGCTATGACAGGAATAGTCTTCACTCCCCTTTTTGGGTTGAGTGACCACCTTGGATGGTGTGACAATAATCACCAGTGTGACACACTCTACTAGTCCCCAGTTTTGCGATATCTGGGTTAATAATAGAAACGCTTCTTGATTGGTGGATCAATAAACCACTCGGTCTGGTGAACCGATTAAATCACTTGGGTTTAGAGCTGCCCCATGGCAGATAACGAGTTATGACATCATAGTCTAGACTTGGAAAGGTTTTGCACCCCCCTATTGGCCGTGAATAATTAAGTGCTTATATCATTATACGAGTTTTCGTCTCATTCTTCACATCTATTTATAAAACTATTCTGTATAAGGGTCATGCTGCTTGGACCTTGTTCCATGGTACACACAGACCATCAATGGGCACTGATTAGCATCCCATTTAGAGTAGGAACGCTCCTTAGCGTCATAAATAGCTTAGTATCTAAATATAGCTGGTGGATATTTTTAACTGGCTGTGGGGAACTTGATGGAGCCCCCAAGTCAATAGAAGTGTGGAAACACTTCTGACAATGAATTATAAAGCGCATTTATGACAAAGAGCAAACTGAAATGTCTATGAAGCACTTGGAATTCTACCCAGATGGAGGAAAAATCGTTCTATCCTTAGAGCAATCCCAAACCTAGTTTGGCTATTTATAGCGTTGATCGATTTGCAAGGATCGTCGCTTACCCAATCTATTTTAGACTCGCTCCAACTCAATCAATCTATTTTTACAAATGCCTTCGATCACCAACTCTGCATCTTCGACTGCCACTTCCAGCAACACCACCCCTGGAACTCTCAGTTCCAAAAATACTTCTAGCTCTGATCTTCAGGGCAAGATTGCCAGGGCTGGTTTTTCCAGCACTATTTTTATCAACTCACTCAAAAGCACAACCACTCATCGCGCTACCATTCCCACTGCTCCCATTGGGGAGATCATCAAAACCAATTCTGCGGAAGCGCAGAAGGTTCGTCGTTGCCTGGAAGAACATCGCGCTCGCATTGCAGGAGTACAACAGTGCATGGAGGAGCGCCACCTTGCGCTGGAAAAAGAGAAGGTGCTATTAGACCAAGAAGGTCAGGAGATTCTCGATATTCTCGAGGATGTTTGTCAATGGGAGGCTGACCACCTTTCAAAAGTTTGAGGGGCTTATTCTGTCGAAATTGGGACTGGGAGGAAGATTCCCAATCCACCCATATCAGTATCATACACTGATAAAGCAAAAGCAGGCCTGTCCACTGCCCAGGCAGGCAAAACTATTTCACCCTTTAATCCGCGACTCACCTACTGTCCCACCTCTGCAGACATCCAATGATGGGGTGGGAAACTTGGAGGAGAGGCGAAGGACTGGGAGGAGAAGGCAGTTCCGGTACCGCCCATATCGACATCCAATCTCGTGTTGAGAACTGGTGGACTTAGAACTGAACCCTGGTATTCGGTTAAGGAGTGGGAAAAAGTTGGACGAACTAAAATAGTACCAGCTAGAAAGCGGGGGAATTGTACCCCTGCTATATTATCTAATAAAACTCCGTCGGTCTCTGCATATCCACAGTCTGATAAAACACCGATAGAGAAGATGAGAGAGGACATTCAGGTAATGATGAAGAACCTGAATATTGAAGCGGCTAAGGAGAAAGCTGCTAAAAAGGCTAACAAAAAATTGCACCAAAAACAGAAACGCCAAGAAGCCTGGAAGGCATTTGAGGATTCGAATCGTCCTCCTACACACAAAAAAGACGTCATTAATCACGATATCTTTGAATCGGACAACTCACACACAGAGTTGGACGATGATAACTATAGCACACTTTTGCGTGCTAACGATGATTCAGAACTTGAACCAGGCAAAATCATGTATGTCAGGCTTGACACCATGATAGATCCCTTCGTACATTCCAGAAATATCCCAGTATGGGAAGTACACGGATACTGTTATTTGGTGGCAATCAAAACAAGGGCACTTCCTTGTTATCAATGGCAGCCTTTTATTAAAATCAAAGTGTTGGCATCCTACTCCAAGTTGATTAGGAAGAATGTTGCCTTTGATCTTATGAAAACTGAGATTCATGACAACTATCATCTCCAATTAAATCCATGATCTACTTCTGGATGGAAGGAAATTGATAGCATTGCTAGTGGTAGCAATGCTCGCCTTTCACTTGGTGGAGATGAGGATGTCGGCAAAATTCCAACTTTAACAGGATTAAATTGGAATGAGTGGTCTGTAGCCATGATCGCCTATCTTCGTTATAAAGGTCTTTGGCTATACGTCAAAGGATCTAAAGCAGCAATCACAAATCTGACCGATTCAGAGAAAGTACTTTATAATGTGGCAGATACTAAAAAAGAAGATAGGGACAGGCTACAAACCAAGCTTGAACTTTGGGAAGAATTTCTTGAATACGACGACAAAGTACTTGGGTTAATCACACTCAAACTGGCACCATCATTGCGTCACTATGTTGACTCTACTGCATTAAAAACATGGGACACATTAGAGAAAGCTTTTGGGCAACCAGGAGCTGCAGGAATCTTCGTTGATTTTTCAAAAGCAATTCATTGGAAAGTCAATGTCAACAAAGTCACTGAGTCAGTTAACGAATTATTGACTACTACTCAACGACTCCATACCAATGGATTCACGTTTCCTGACAATATGGTCACCATGTTAGTGCTGGCATCACTTCCACAAGGATGGGACGGTGTCTCATCTAGTATTCTTCTCACTACAAAAGCAAGTGATTTAAAACTTGCTGATGTCCTTCCTAAGATAGAGGAAGAACAGCAAAGACATAGAACGTCTTCATCATCAGGGGGGGCTGTTAATACAGCTCGTATCACTAGAGGCCCTATGAGACCTCAATGGCAAAACTCTGGTTCGGCCAGTCCTAGCAATAGGACCAATTTTCAACGACAGTCTGGAAATTTCCAAAATAACAAAGGAAAATCCAGAGATCAGAATCAACCACCTGCAGGACCATCCAGGCAGTTTAGTTCTAATCAGGAACGCAACCACTTCAATTGTGCAAATGAGAAAAAGAAGCGTGCTTTCTTGTTGCAACAGGAACAATCTGCTGGGTCCAGTAGATCTAAAGGAAAAGCAAAGGCACCTACCTTTGCTAGCGCAGCTGACACAAGGTCGCTAGACCTAGGTGCACAACCAGAGGAAACAGAGAGGGAAGAGGAAAGAAACTCTGCTGCACAGTCTACGACTATGACAATCAAGAGCCTGGGGCGAGCACATGACACTCCCCCCCCCCCTTATTCCGAGATTCTGAGCTCAGTCTGAGCTCAATCCTAGGATTCTGAGTGGAATCCGAGTCAATTCCAAGCTCAAAAAGCTGGCTTGGAACTCACTAAAACAGGAACTAGTAATCTGAGCTCAGTCCTAGTCCAGTCCAAGCTGAATCCGAGCTGAACTTGGAATCAGCCTAGGAGTACTAGGACTGACAATGCTGAGACTGAGCTCGGACTCCGAGTAGAGTCCGAGTAGAGTGTGAGCTGGCTGAGCTGTGGGGGTTGTATTCTAACTGAGCCATATATAGCATTTGTGACATGTGTGACACGTGTCTTCACGCGTGCTTTCGCGCCTTTGTTTGTTGTCATGTGAACACACCATGTGACCGTCACCTGACCCTCAGCTCACCAATCACCATCACCATTGCCAACGTTGCACCATTGCCGTCATCACCATCGCACCAACGCTGTTGCCACCACCGCCAAACGATGACTGCCACCACCACCATCGCCATAGCCGTGTTGTGCACAGACGCGCCATCGCCCCTGCCCTCGCCGTCACCCTCATGCGCCGCCCACCCCTGCGTCACCATCCCCACGTCACCCTCCACACACCCATCACACCTCCACCACTTACCACCACATCGCCGTCCAAGATTATACCACCAGGGCCCGGATAACAAGCATCCGGGCCCGTTGTACTTTTTTTTTCTTTTTTTCATCATAACTAATATTTTATTTTATCTGAACACGCCCCACCCATTCACCTGCATCCACACCCACTCACGCCCCACCCGTTCACCTGCATCCACGCCCACCCCTGCGACTACGCACATCCGGCACGCACGGCCATTAACCCGCCTGCACACGCAAACGCACATGCAAACGCACACGTAAATGCGTGCACCGGGCCACCACCTCCACCACCTACTCACCTACACCTACGTCCACACCCCGAGACCCGCCCACTGCATCGCCCTTGCCCACATGCACACCCATTCGCCTGCCGCAGACGCAGACTAGAAGAGACACAAACGCAAACACAAACGCAAACACACGCACCTTACTACCACCACCACCTACCACGCACGCCCGTTCGCCTGCCACAGATGCAGACACAACGTACGCACCTTACCACCACCACCACCACCACCTGCTCACCCTTGCCTGCATGCACCTTACCACCACCGCTCCACACTCACATTCACACCCCAGCACCCAATTGCCCTCGCCCCCCTGATACCCATGCCCCTGATACCCACCTCTACACACACGCCCATTCGCCCACCCACACCTGCATTGCACCGACTGCACCCTGCACCCTTACCACCCACCTGCCCATGCCCATGCCGACGCCCATTCCCACACCAACACCCACGCCATATGCCCTACGGGCTTTCGTCATGACCGTTTTATTTTAATTTGTTGTAACATGGGTTAAGTGTATTTTAAAAAATATATATTGATTATTAAATAAATTAAATTGAATATAACTTATCCCCATCTGCATACCTATGACCCATGATCAACACATTCCCTTTCCCACTCTCCCAAATATGAGAAAGTTGCTCAAGTAGCCTGAAGTTTGGTTTTACCATATGTGTCATGATTTACCAGATTTATCATGGTTGAGAATACAACAGATTTACTCACTATGTACATATTTCATAGCCTTTTCAAACATGTTCCCATCATTACAGGACATTTTGCACACATGTCACATGATTTATAAAGTTTTTCCATGGTTCAAAGAATCAGAATTATTATATTTTGCCAAAGTCCAGCTCAAAACTTTGGTTTAAGCCTGCTGCATGTGTACTCACATCAATGCAACAGTCTGGCACTGGCACAGGTAGAGCAGATCAATCAGCTGTCATTGGCATGGAAGAAGCAATGATCACATCCCACATGCAGAATAACATAATTAAGAATTGTGCACCTGAAGATGGTTGTGGTGGATGGGATTGTGACAGGACACACAGTAAGTTTTTATGTGGCTAAGTTGGCCAACCCTGCTCACCCTTGCCTACACCCCTGATGCCCACCACTGTTGTCTATACCTACATCCAGACACCCTCACCACCCATGCCCATGCCAATGCCCATGTCCTATGTGTGAGCCTTTCTCATAACTGGAGGTAGGTCTTTTATTTTGTTATAGTATTATTGGTTAAGTATAGTTTTAATATGTGTATATTGATTATTAAATTAAGTATTATTATATTATTGGTCAAGCATATTTGTAAAATATATATTGTAAATTAAATAAATTATATCTCCTCACCATTGTTGGAATATGAGCCTGACAAGCCTGTGTTTTGATGTGACTGCCTGATTTGGCTTACTAGTATATCATGCCAAAGTTTTGATCCTATGTAACATTGCCTTCACTTAATGGTTCAGGTACAGATTTGGGCAAATGCTTGGATGTCCAAACCTGTCCAAACACCTCAAACAGGCATATTACATGCATGTCACATAATTTATTGAATTTCCCCATGGTTTGGTGTGATAGATTGGTTTCAGCTATGCTGGAACTGGTGCCTACCAAACAGCACTCACTATTCCTGACATTGATAAAGCCTGATAAGCTTAACTGATGCCAATTGAACCATGTCTGCACATTTGACACATGTTCAGACCCTCCAGACCATCTTTGGAATCTTCAAGCCATTTTGGAACCTTCAAACCACTTTTGGACCCATCTCCACTAAGCACCTTGGAAAAACCCCATCCAAACTTTCTTCAGTTTCTGAACTGTGAGAAGAAAAAACAAATGATGTGATATGTCTAGGAAGCATCCCATAATAATTGGAACATGTATGAGGCAACAATTGGAACATGTATGAAGCAACAATAGCATGTATTGTTGGATTCCGAGGTGTAGATCTTGTGACCTGGAGGCTGGACTAAGCAGGAAGCATCCATGTGTGGACAACAAATGGTGTGCCCATACTGAGGATGAGTTCAACTCACCATGCCAGGAGTGTGTGTAAATAAACACAAACAATCTAACTACCATATATGTAATATATGTATGCAGTCATGCTTGTAGTGTCTGGATACTAAATATAAAATATTCCAACATGTATGACAATTCTAGGAGATGGAAACTGAGAAATTTAAAAATGATTGAAGGGGATGTCTGTGATTTGTTCAACAGAACACCACAATTCTAAGTTTCTGAGCTGTGAGAGAAAGTGAGGGATAATGTGACATGTCTAGAAAGCTTCCTGTGACAATGGAATATGTGTAAAAAAAAAGCTAGGAAATGATAACTGAGTGAAGAAGAAAAGAGTGACGAGGATGCCTGTGATTCATTCAATAGAGCCCACCATTCTCAGTTTCTGAACTGTGTGGAAAAAATGACAAATAATGTGACCTGTATGGAGAGCAGCCTGTGACAATGTGAACTTCTGTGAAAATGTTAGGAGAAGGTAATGGAGCCAAAAAGGAAGGAATGAAGGGGATATCTGTGATTTATTCAACAGAACACCACAATCCTCAGTTTTTGAACCATGGGAAAATATGCCAAATAGTGTAACATGTATGAAACTATCCCATGACAATGTGAGCTTCTGTAAAAGGGCTAGGAGAAGGTAATGCAGCAAGGAGAAAATGTTCTCAAACTCACCCACAATAAGTGGATTCATCATGGAATCCACACAGAATTCATATGGAATATTCCATCTGGACATTTCATGCACATTGTGCATTCCACAGTGTGACACAGTAACAAGTTCCACAGGGGAAGCATGTCACACAGATGCTATTAAAAAAACCATGAGGAATATAGTTGTATTACATGTAAAATGCCACTGTGTGACTGATGTGTGATATTTTTATACCCTAGATGGGTGGGAATGTCATGCAGATGAATTCTGTGTGAGTTGCACAAAGTCAACATGGAATCCATGTGGAATGGGAGGGAGTGAAAAGTACTTGCTAATGTGGGAATGTGGAGAGAAAGCTGACTTGACTGTGGAAAAATCAATTACAATGTGAGAATGTTGACATATATTAAGTGTTGATATGTTCTATGTCAATTGATATGCAGAGACTGGTCTATAAGTTGGTGATATGCAGTTTTGAAATTACTCGGAATGAGCTCGGATTTTGGTCGGAGTCCGAGCTCATTCCGAGTTGGGCTTGGACTGAGTGGTGAAATATCCCAACTCGGACTGAGCTCAGACTGGACTTGGATTCTACTCGGATTCCTTGTACTTTTTTACCCTACTTGGACTGGACTCAGACTGGACTCGGATTCTGCTCGGAATCCTCGGACTGAGCTTGGATTCCACTCGTACAGGGGGGGGAGTGTCACTTGCTCGCCTGGGGCTCTTGACGCTACAACCAAGACTATATACCCAAAGCCTCGCCTCCCTTACTAATCCATCACCTGACTGCCTCACCTCCGCCTCATGCCGACCTGCGGTCCGCTTACATAATCTTGAAAGATAAGATCTCCGATAACCCGATAAGAGATCCGAGCTTCCCGAGATAAGAGATAAGATAAGATAAGATCTTAAGATAAGATCAAATCGTAACATTACCCCCCTCTTAAAGGTTCACATCCACAAGAACCTTAGCCACATCCATTATGATTTCTTCTACCGCGTCGTTCTCATCATCGGCTCCGCCTTCTCTGTCGTACACTTCCTTGTGTGCACCCTTCCACTTTCTCCAATTCCTTTCTAACTTCTCTAGATATTCGCCGTCAAAGCGACCGTCTTCCCAGCCAAAAAGGACTTTTGACTTATCCGGGTTGGTATGATTTTGATACCTCCAAAAAGCATCCTGTGGAATCCATCTCGGAGCCGGTGCATTGGGTTTTTTCTTGTGGAAATCTCTCACGCATTGCTGAGCGTTCTTGAGATTTGCTGCTGCTTCCCATGTTGACTCTTCAACTGGATATCCTTTCCACTTGACCAAGTATTGAAGACCGCGTCCTTTGAAGTGGCTGTCCAAAACTTCCTCTACCTCATAATCTTCTCCTGCCACCTTATCCTCCTCCTCCTTCCTTCGCTTTTCCAATTCTTCATCCTTCCTCTTCTGCTCCGGAAAAGCCGGCTCAAGGTATGGTTTTAACAATGCTTCATTGAAGACATTGTAAACTTTCCATGCGGTGGGCAACTTTAACCGGTATGCTGCCAATCCTATCCTCTCAATTATCTCATATGGGCCATAGAACTTGTTATCCAACTTTTTTGATGCCCGTACGTGAGGTAAGTGTTCAGAATTGACGTATACCTTGTCACCAATCTTGTACTCGCGCGATGTCATTTGCCTTTGTTGCACTGTTTCGCCATCTGCTCTGCCGTCTTTTCTAGGTTTTCCACCGCACGCTTCCATGCCTCCTTCGTTTCTCCTACAAACTCCTCCACTGCCTGTACTGGTGTCTCTTTCACAGGTTCAAACCACTTCCGAGGGTGTTGCCCATAATTCAGATAGAATGGCAAATAGCCAGTAGCCGAGTTCTTCCTATCATTATGACAGAACTGCGCTAGTGCTAAGTGCTCGCTCCAATCGTCTTGTTTCCCATTTGTGTACATTGCCAAGAATTCTTGAACCTCCTGGTTTACTCGTTCCGTCTGCCCATCCGTCTGTGGGTGATATGCCGTCGAAGGGTTTCCTTGGATATTCAACATTTTGTACAACTCCTTCATGAATTGAGAAACAAACTGACTTCCTCGATCACTGATGACCTTGTTTGGAATGCCGTATTCTTGGAAGATGTTATCCCGGAATAACCGTGCTACTCCCAATGATGTAATGGTCGAGTTGGTTGGTAGGAAAAACGCCTTTTTTGAAAAGCGATCCACAACCACCATGATCATGTCATAGCCCCTAGATTCTGGAAATGGTCCCATCAAGTCCACTGAGACTTCCTGCC
This sequence comes from Amanita fuliginea, assembly GCA_023014435.1. Classification (NCBI taxonomy): domain Eukaryota; kingdom Fungi; phylum Basidiomycota; class Agaricomycetes; order Agaricales; family Amanitaceae; genus Amanita; species Amanita fuliginea. The sequence continues at coordinate 2,108,639 of JAEBUQ010000011.1, read as the reverse complement.
ATGGTTGCGCTGGTACATTCAATGGTTTGAGAGGTGCCGCTCTTTTCGTCCTGTCTGGCTTGACCGTTTGACACGTTCTGCATCCCATAATGTACATCTTGACATCTCTTGCCATGTTGGGCCACCAGTAATTCCTTGTTATCACTTCCACCGTCTTGTCGATACCATAATGTCCCCATTTGTGATGGACTTCTATGATATTTTCCCTTATCTGTGCACTGACTGGGACATAGATCCTTCCCTTCCACGTCCACAATCCTTTCTCCTCCTTCCAATCCTCATTCCCGCTCCCAATTCCTTCTACCGCCTGTTTGTCCCACTGCCTGCGGTTCACTTTCTTTATATCCTTCTGGAGATCCAAAAGGAAATCTTCGTCCACGTTGTTGCTGTCGTACACCCTTACGAACAGTTCGTCTTTCAGCAAGATCACCCCCTCATTGTCAATCTCCTCCCCCTTATGGTCTGTCCTCTGTGACAGAAGATCCGCTTTGGAATTTGTTTTGCCAGGACAATGTTTAATGAAAAAATTAAAGTCCTGCAAGTCTAAAATCCAGCGTGCTTGTTGACGATGGATGTTCTGTGGCTTCTGGAAGTAGGTGAGATTTTGATGATCCGTTAAAACCTCCACGGGAATCTTGGTACCCTTCAGATAATGCGACCATTCGTAAAAGGCCTGCATAACCGCTAACATTTCCTTATCATAAATCTCATAGTTCCGTTTGGCTGGATTTAACAATTTGGAAATAAAGGCTACTGGTCGCCATAAACCATCAGTCTGCTGTTGAGACAGAATTCCTCCAATTGCATACTCCGATGCATCAACTTCCACGCGATATTGACCTTCATCAGCTGGGATTGCTAAAACTACTTCTTCTGCAATACGCACTTTCAGCCCGTCAAAAGCCTTCTGCTGAGCATCCGTCCACTGCCATCCATCTTTACCCGTCAAACTAGTAAGGGGCTTTGATATAAGCGTGAACCCCTTAACAAATCGTCTATAGAAATTGACAAAGCCTAGAAACTGTTGGACATGTTTCTTGCAAGTTGGGGTCAGCCATTCAACAATTGCTTGAACCTTTGCCTTGTCCATGCTGACTGAATCATGAGAGATGATAAGGCCCAAGAACTCAATGGTGCCCTTATCAAACCAACATTTTTCCGGTTTTAACAACAGTTTGTGTTCCTGTAACTTTGCCAGTATGCAGTTGACATGTTCTGTATGACTCTGTTGATCCTTGGAAAATACAAGGATGTCATCCATGTAAATAACAACCCATCCTTCTGCGATTTCTTCTCTAAAGAGATCGTTCATCATTGTTTGAAAGGTTGCTGGCGAGTTTGTTAACCCAAAGAACATTACTAATGGTTCAAATAAGCCGCGGTTGGTGTGGAATGCCGCCTTCCACTTGTCTCCTTCTTTGATACAGATATTGTTATATCCCCAACGAATATCCATTTTGGAAAACACCTTGGCATGTGACAACTTGTCGATCAATTCCAATATTAATGGTAATGGATACCGCTTTTTGATCGTCATCTCATTCAACTTCCTGTAATCTTGTACTGGTCTCAGAGAGCCGTCCTTCTTTTTAACAAAGAAGAAAGGTGATGCCATGGGTGACTTGCTAGATTGTATTCGCCCCGTCTCCAAGTTTTCTTTGAGAAACTCCTCGAGTTTTCCTTGCTCCTCCTTGCTTAATGGGTAGATTTTGCAATCTAATGGCTTAGAACCTGATATGAGCTCAATTGCGTGATCCCATGGACGTCTTGGTGGTAACTCATCAAACATCTGCTTTTCAAACACCTTCCGGTAACCTAAGTAATGTTCAGGTATGACTTCTTCCAGGGTCCATTTGATTGTATGCTCGGATGCAATTTTAGTAGCCATGGATTTGTACGCCCGTATCCATTCTCTGTCCACGTCTTCTCTTATTACCGCTATCAGCCTATCACCCTCTTCCCAATGCAAGCTGCATTCTTCCTCCTCATCCTGATCACTCTCTTCTTTGGGCTCCTCGGCATGCGTATCTGGTTGGCACGTGCCTGGGCATCGGTTGAATCGGAGTGAGTTCTTTTGCCAATTCACTTCCGGGTTATGGTATTTCAACCAGTCATGTCCTAAAAACAAATCCATTTTCCCCAGGGAGGATACGCCAAATTCCCAAAGTTCTGAGTGCGCTCCAATTACCATTTTCAACTGTACCATCTCTGACAGTTTACCATCCTTATTTTCCGATCCATCAGCATTGTACACTGGAATAGGGTGTGCGAGTTTTCTCATGTTGAGGTTATTCCTCTTCACAAATTCCCTATCTACGCACGAACCCGTGCATCCTGAGTCCAGGAGAGCCGTTACCGCGATGCGTCGGCCAGTGGTCACATCCATCACCATCGTCAGTATGTTCAATTGTCATTTTCCTGTTCCTAGAACATACTTCTGATGTTTCTTCAAATTGTTTAACTGCCAGAAGGTCTCTGTTTCCGTCCCCCTGTCCAAGTCTTTCACCATCGCTTCCGTTACCTCCGCCTGTCGTGACTCGTGACTCCATGTCCAAAGCGATTCCAGAGCTTGGTTCATGGGTCGCTCCCATATGCATCTCACCATCCATGGAGTCTGCCAGGCCTTCAAGCGAGATCCTACTGCCCTGATAGGTTCTTGTCGCCATTTTTGTTCCTTCTTACTCATTTCATACTTGATGTAATTTAAAATGCATGGATTGGTCACAGAAATATTACATGTAGTAGGAAATGAGTCCTTGCTCGATCAGTCAGAACCTGTTCCACTCGAGCTTACTAAAAACCCTTCTCTTTGGCCCATTCCGCTATGGCCTTTGTGTCCTCATCCGTCATATCTTCCACTAGAAACTCCTTCCAGCCCATCTCCCTAATCCTTGTCTTCCCCATCCAAACCTTCAGCGCTTTACAGTCGCATGCCATGTGACCCTGTTTGCCACAGTTATAGCATGTAATTATTTGCCTCTTCCTATCTACATCCATCACATTAGGGTCTCTTGGTTTGGAACCTGATGCTGCTGCGGGGGGTGGACCTTGAGTTGCCCTGCTGCTTCAGTTCACAGGTGTTGGTGCAACCCTGTTTTGGGTTCCCTGTGGAGCTGTGTTCCTTGCCCAATTGTCCTGATGCGTTCTTCCCTCTATATGATAAAAGGCTTTTGCGTCCCTCCACGCCTTATTCAATTCTGTCGCCTTTATAAACCACCTTTCCAAATCTCCTGCCTGCAGTCCATCACCTGGTACTCCCGCCTCTACAATCCTTAAACCCAGTTGCGGGTTTAATCCCTTCCTGAATTGCGCTATCAACGCAATTTCGTTGTACCCTGTCAGTTCCTTCAATCCCTTGAACTCAACAATGTAATCTTCCACTGGTCGATTCCCCTGAATCAACTTATTCATGTTACGGATTGCCTCGTCGCACGTTTCCATAGTCATGAAGTATGCCTTCATCTCTTCCTCAAACCCAGGCCATCCTACAAACGGACATGGCTTGTTCATGGGCGCTTGTACTAGCATCGGCGGTTGAGCCGGTTGCCCTGTTGCTACCAACGGCTCCTCCCATATGCCTATCCTTTCTTGTGCATATGAAGTGTCCGCTTGATACGTTCCTGCCACGTCTCTCGCTGCTTTCTTGTCAATATATTCCATCATCTCTTGCAGCTTGGTTGCCGCCCAGTTACCTGCTCAGTTTGCTGATCCACCTTTAATTCTCTGTAGGGCGATCATCATGCGCTGATCAAAATGTCGTATTTGCATCATCATGAAATATGTGTGCATTTGTCGCAACAAATTTGCGACTAACTGCGGTTGTCCCTCGAATGAATCTGGCAGGTCAACCTTCAGCGCTGGCGGTCTCTCCTCTGGTGGTGTAGGTGGTGTCCTTACTGGTTGTAGGATGGTATTGGCTGACTCTGCCAATCCTGTCACCGTCTGTCTTTGGCCCTCATCCCCCCTGGCCGTCCATGCCACCTGCTGTTCGGCTGACCCGAAGCTCCTCAGAAGAGCTGTGACAAGCACCATTATTGCTGCTAGTAGTGCATCCGTCATGTTGAATCCAACCAACACATGAGCATACTTGTTTGACTTGTTTTTCTCCAACAAGTCCCATCCTCATTCTCCAATCCGAGCCGGTACCACATGTGACTTGAATGTGAGGAAACTAAAAGGTGCTTGCACCCTTATTTCCATGTTTCTCAATTCCTCATCGTAGTTCGCAATCGTTCTCCATGAGGGATTGTGCAGCCATGCAAACCGTGTCCAATACTCTGGTTTGAATAACCATAGATAACAAAGACTGGGCGTTTCTGGACCCGAACCACAATACCCTGGAGGTGGTAATGACTCTCTGGTCGCTCATTCCACTCCTCGTGACCACGCGCTGATGTCTATCCTGGAAACCGATATTTCTCGTAGTTGAGTATGCACTTCTTCTACGAACCAGTCTCCTACGACTCTCCCATAGACGTTGATGCGCAACTAGGTGGGAACTCTATCACCAAACCCTAAAACCAACACCAGGGCAACACCTTCAGTGGACGATCGAATCAAAGTTCGAAAGGAGGAGTAGAGGGGATCAAGAGGGCCTAAAGCGACTGCTGCGAGTGGAGAGACCTGTAGAACTGCACTATGAAGCTGGGAGTGCTAGGAGGCACTGAAACGACAAAGGGACAAAGGCAAATGAAGGCGAGGATGACTAGACAAGGTTTCGAATGTGGTTCGAAGGTGCAAGGCAAGGTTTGACTAGGTGGCTGGGATGCTGGAACGACTCTAGGGGTGCAAGGGCAAGACAAGGGAACAAAGGGCGACGCTTAGATCATGACTCTGAGGGGGAACACAACTGGGGGCTGACTCTCTTTTTGTATCTATACAGGGGATGTCCTATATAAGTGAAAAGGGGGGGGAAATGATGAAAGGGGGTGCCTGATGCTAAAAATAGTCTAAAATCAAACTGGCAACGAAACAAAAGATGTGGAGCAAGTGAAACATATGCTGTGCAAACCATGACAACACAATCCTGATGACAACTGGGCTTCGTGCAATGTTCTAGAAGATGCCTGGGGTTGCTAGGGGGCCAAACGAACAGTAGGCGATGACTGGGAGCTGCTGACAAGGGAACAAGGCTTGATCAAAGGTCTTGAACATCTTGGATGGCTTCAAATGGCTAAAGCGCTGCACGCTCTGGAAAGCTCTGGGTCTGTGGACTGCTACTAGATCTTGGGATGTCTCCTGGGCTGCTAATCGAATGTGGTACTGGGGCTGCTGGGCTTGGACAAGTGGATCAAAGTTACGAATCATTTTGAATGTGTCTCTGAGCTTCATGGCTGCTTCGAATGTCTCCTGCAATTGTCGCAAACACTGCCTAGACTTGCTGGATGCTCATCATCCTCCTCTGACTGAAATCCTGACTGTCCCCAGTCAGTTGCAAGCAAAGACCGAGGTGCGATGTAACTGTGGGAGCTGTCTTCTAAGTGTGGGAACTGGTCTGCAAGTCGTGAGAACTCTTCTGCTGCTGCTGATCCAAACTGGGCTGTGACAAGTAATGCGTAACGCTGCGCAAGACGTCGATACTGGAGCACTAGGCTGCTTCTGCTTTCAACACTGTTGGAATCGCAAAAGGAACAAATAATGCCAGGGTAATGCAGACTGATCCGTAGGCAACATGCGCAAACAAGGACAAATGAGGACGGCGACAGCGATGACGAGAGCGATGATGACAATGGCACAGGTGAGAATACCGATACTGATAACGGTGTTGACGCTGACTAGGACACAGAGTATTGTGGCAATTACGAGAGCAACGATGGCAATGGCAATGACCAAGATGACGAAACGCGGCTGAGGACGACAACAATGATGGCAAGAACGGAAATGCTGCACACAGGCGAGAACGCTGACACTGAAAAAAACGACGACGGCGAACAACGGCGACGGTGATGCATCTAGGCACGGGACTGGGAAACATCGGGCGCACGGCGCTTGCTCGCTCTGCAAAAGATCTTCTATGTCTCTCCAAAACCATCATGATATGGGCGTGGGACCACAACCACAAACCAAGGCTGCCAAATCTCTAATCTCTTTGCTCTGAACAACCGATGACTCGCTGGATAATGGATCGCGATGCAACGCCAAACGCATCAAGGTAACGATCTGCACTGGGAATTCTGCGTGCAAAGCTAGGCTGGGCAAAAGGCTGGAATCGCGGGGGAAATGCAGGCACTGTGAACGAGGCGAGCTAGGGCAAGACGATGACGTAGACGATGACGACGATGACGACAGTGAGTTGAGCTGTGCATATGGCTGCTGGCTGACTGCTAGTAGACGACTGGGCGGCGAGAGTGACGGCAATGGGGATGACGCTGAAAACGGGGATGCAGGCGCCAAGATACAAGCAAGGCCGAGGGCTTCTACATCAATGGGCAAGGGCAAGGCATGAAGGACTTGACAAGGACTCGACTGGACGGAACGCGGAGGACAAGGCGCACAGTGCGTCTTCTTGACTTGCTCTCTTCTTGATGACTCTTGGCGCAGAAACAATGAAAATATATCCAACAAATGTGTAGCTACTATCATAAAAAATGTGGTGACGCAAAGACGAAGGATAAATCGGGACGGAAAAACGGAACGGAGCGCAGGACAGATCTGTCTTTCTGCTTGCTAACATCTTGCTAGACTCTCGTTGCGCGATTCTGGCGCTATCGGTGTAACTAACTCCTGCGCAGGTCCTATGGCTAAAACGGGGCGCGATAAACTGTTGATGGCGCAAAAAGGGACGGAACGTGGGCGCGGTGTGGGGTTTCTCAACGGCAAGTCTATTGTTTTCTCTTGTAGGTGCGGGGCTGACTTTTGCAGGCTGCTGGTTGATTCTCGGAATGCTTCAAAGTCTTCTGCACAGAACGCGCGTGGAGACAAGGCTCTCAAAGCCAAGACGACGGCTACCACCACGAGTAGCATGGCAACGACCTGGTTCAACGGCAATGACTGGGGAGCGCTAGGGCAAACTCGGGGCTGCATTGGGGGCGGGCTCGGATGCTTGACGCATACACGAATGGACGGCTGGGCGACGGACAAAGGCTTGGGCATGCAAACGAGGGGGACGCTGAGGATGCTGAGTGGCTCAACAAGGGACTCTGGACGAGTGAAACGGGGGCCGACAAGGTACATGGGCGTGGCAATGTGTGCTTTGGGCGGCGGGGGGCTAACAACTTCTGTAGGACGCCGGGCTATATCAAACACAGTCGGCAACGTTACCAACGCAAGATCTCCGTGAGTTCTTCTCTCTTCTCCTCCTATGCCAATACGATTCCACGCTATCACAGGATGCACAAGGGGCGGGAACGGCGAACTCAATGTAGGCTGACACATGCTGGGACCTGTTAAGATCGATGCTCTCAACGTAGTTTGTTCTTAGTCAACAGTGGCAAGCAGAGTCTCGGTCTGCTCCCAGCCCACTGGACAAGTTCTGGACACTAAGTCAAGCAATGACAAAGGTCAAAGTAAACGACGAGTTCGAGAAGATGAGAGAGAGGCATTTCGTTCAGATGTTGAGAGAAGAATTTGATTAAGTTGGAACTAAAGAATATAGACGTACATGAGAGGCTTTATATATTAAAAGAATAAGGGAAATATAAAAGGAGTTATACAGCTAATTACCTGAGAAAGGAAATATGAAGGTCAATAGCTAAAAGGAATTGAGCGTCCATGAAACGCATAGCAATGGTTATGTAATTATAAGAGTCCGTTAACAAAAAGGAAAGAAATTGTAACATTACCCCCTTTGTATGTAAGAAGTCACCGACTTCTTAACCTGTTCCCCAACCATGGTTTCCATTGTTGGTCCACCCATGATCCCTCCGCGATTTCAACCACTCGGCGATGGTGTTGACGTCATGGTTGGCAGTCTCAAACCGCCATTGCAAAGTCCTTGTAATATAATCGAGCTGGATCGTTTGCTCGAGAATCGCGTCGCATTCTTCGTCTGTGACAGTGTGAGGATCGGTGGTGAGGGCGGTGTTGAGCATGGCGTCGAGAGGTCCAGTGAAGAGTTGATAGTCAACGATGAAGGTGGCGAGGGCTTCCTGAGCCCGAAGGAGAGTGGCGTTAGGGGTCCGGGCGAGAGGTGGTGCTGGCGGAGCGGGTAGAGGTGCTTCTTCCTCAATAAGGAAGTCGGCGAGCTCATCCGGGTGCTGATGAAGGGCGGCGACGGTAGAGGAAGGGGAAGCGGGCCAATCCAGGAAGAGATATTCGTCGATGGTGGTGGTGGTAGTAATAAAAACCTTGATGGGGAGGTCATGGGCGGTGGCAAGGAATGGGGAGGCAGCGGCGAGGGAGGGGTCGTAACAGTGGCCACAGGCTGTGACCAGGAGCGCGAAAGCAAAAGCAACGAGGTAAGCGATGACGATGATGGTGGACATGTTGTATCGATAGGATGGGAGAGGACAAGACCTCTGGGTGTGGTTTAAATATCCCAAATCTCATCGTCGGAGTCCAAAGCTAAGATCTCTTCGATCTCAGGTTCCCTGGTTCTGAGAAAGTTCTCATGAGAGTTCCTTGCTGCTTCTTCTTGTTCTGATCGGGTTCCTGCATCATCAGGGTGTTGAATACGAATTTGATCAGGGCGTTCATGCCGTGTGACGCGTATTTCTGGATTGTCCATGCTGTCTTGTATTGCTCAGTTCAGGAGAATGTAATATCATTCGGTTGCAAGTGTTATTTCCATTTGCGCTCGTGTGTGGTTAAAATTTTCACTTCCCCTTATATTCATTTGCCATTCATATTGCCATTGTTCCGCAGAAATGTCTCGACCTAACTGAATAATTCGTTGTAAAGCTTCTGATAATTCAGGGAAGGTTCGTCGTAATAACCAAACCCTGTGATAAACGTTATCATATTGAAAACAGGGGTGGACCGACGCTGGGAGATAATGTGATTCAGCCTCTTGGAATGTGGGTAATTCTCCTAGATCAAAAGAGAGGCGATGATACTGGGGAAGATATTTTGATAAAGCGTTATATGGGATCTCTGTGTAGCCTTGTGGATGTGTTCATTTGTGAGGAGGTAATCGTGATACTTTAGGCGGTTTTGACATCATTGGAACGTATTTCAGTTTTTGATAGATAGAGAGCATTCGTTTGGAAGGGTGTTTAAAGGCAGGAATGAACATCTGCGTGACAGAGTATCTGGTTTTGACAGTAGGAGCGTATCGTCCAACAGTTCTGCAGAATCTTTTGACATAACGGATATTATGTTTTAATTGGAGGTTGGTGCGATAGTAAGTCATTTTCTTCTGAGTCGTTTCAGAGGTTCCTTCTGTTTTTATATTCAACCAAGATATCTGCAGCATTGCCTAGATGTCTTTCCGGTTCCCAGGTGTTGTCATTTGTTCCATAGCCTTTCCATTTAACCAAATATTGATAGCCTGTTCCGCATTTCCGATGTCCAAGGATAGCTTCGATCTCAAATTCCTCCTGCCCATTTACTATATCGGGAGGTGGTGTGGTAAAGTTTGGTCCATGCATTGACGTTTCCTTATATGGAGTGAGAAGCGATGCATGAAATACAGGGTGAATGCGCCATTGTTTTGGTAATTTCAGCTTGTATGTAACTGGTCCCATTATTTGTTCGATCTGAAAGGGTCCTTCTCGTTTTGGTGCAAGCTACCTTGATTGATATGGGATGTGTAGGTTCTTGTTTTTGAGCCAGACCTTGTCGCCTTTCTTGAATTTAATTGACTTGTCTTTGAATCTTTGAGCGACTGTTTGCATGGCGAGTTCATGTGCTGCTAATGCCTCTTCTCTCGCTCTTTGAAGCATCTGGAGGCGTTCTTCTGCTGCTGGGGCAGTCATTTTGAGCGCTGCTGTAGGGATGGCGATCAGATCTGTTCCATACATAATTTGGAATGGAGATGTTTTTATTGTATCATGATAACGATTATTGTGTGTGAATTCGGCGATAGGCAAGAGTGGTTTCCATTTGTGGGGTTCATTGGTACAAAACATCCGAAGATAGATCTCAAGTTCTTGATTGACACGTTCAGTTTCGCCATCTGTTTGAGGATGATAAGCAGTGCTCATCCTGTGATCAATTCCCAGTGCTTTTCGTATTTCTTGGAATACTTTGGCAGAGAACTGTGGTCCTCTATCAGAGATTAAGACATCTGGGAGTCCAAAGCGTTTGAAGATTTCAGAGATATAGAGATCGGCTGTTCCTAAAGCGTCGATTGTCTTGTTGCAAGGGGTGAAAATTACCCCCTTCGTGAGGCCATGGTCCACCGTGACCAATATTGAGTCAAATCCATCCGAGATGGGAAGATCAGTAATGAAGTCAAGGGTTACTTGTTGAAACGGACGTGTCGCTTTGGATGGAATAGGGATTAATGCTGGCGCATTTGGGTGAGTGTTAACTTTCATTTGTTGGCATAATGCACATCCCTCTACCCATTCTTTGATGTGTCTGTACATTCCTGGCCACCAGTAGTCGCGTTTTAGAAGCACCAATGTTTTTAATCGTCCTGGGTGTCCTGAAGATAATGCTTCATGTATTTCCTTGATTAATCGAGTGCGCAACTCAATTCGATCAGGAACATAGATCTTGCCCAGGTAATAGATGATGCCATGAATATATGTCCAGTCCTGCAGTTTTGATTTAATCGGTGGTGCTCTTTGTTTAGTGATAACTTCAATGAGGATGCGTCCAAAGTCATCATTCGCCATATATCTCTTTAATTCACTGGCAAGATCATCATTGATTAGTCAAATAAATCGGTCATTTGGTAGAACAGTGACAGTAGTTTGTTCTTCATCATTTCCCATGTGATCTGGTCGTCTGGATAGTGCATCTGCTTCGAACATTTTTGTTCCAGGTACATGTTCAATACGAAGATCAAATTCAGATAACAATGATGACCATCGAGCTTGTTGAGGTGTTAAGCGTTGAGCAGTTTGGTAATAGGACAAGTTCTTATGATCACAATGGACAATGATCGTATGAGGAGAACCATGTAATAGATGGCGCCAAACTGCAAGTCCCTTGATGATTGCAAGCAATTCTCTGTCGTAGATTTGGTAATTCTGTTCCGTTGGTGTTAGCGCATGGGATATAAATCCACATGGATGAAGTGCTCCAGATTCATCAGCCTGTTTCAGTACTGCTCCAATTGCTTTGTTAGAGGCATCAGTTTGAAGGATGAATGGTTTTGCAGGATTTGGCATCAACAAAACTGGCATAGAGGCAAACCGTTGCTTTAAGGTGTCAAAGGCAAGTTGTCGTTCATTATTCCAGTTGAATGGTTCTGCTTTCTTGGTCAGATCTGTGAGTGGTTTTGCAATTGCTGCAAAATTTCCAATAAAATGTCGATAAAAGTTTCCAAAACCTAGGAATGATCAGACTTGTTTAACCGTTGATGGTACTGGCCAATCGGCTATTCCTGCGAGTTTGATAGGATCCATTCGTATTTTTCCAGGCGAGATGATCATGCCCAGAAATTCGACTTCTTGAACAGCGAATTTACATTTTTCTAATTTCAGGAACAGATCGTTCTCCTCCAATTGATCGAGAACCCTTTTTGTCCGTTCTTCTAGTTCATTCAAATTCTGAGAACATATCAGGATGTCGTCCATGTAGATAATGAGCCATCCTTCATTAATCATGTCTCTGAAGTATTCGTTCATCATGGTTTGGAATGTAGATGGCGAATTGCATAAGCCGAAGAACATAACAGTTGGTTCGTATAATCCTCTGTTGGTAATGAAAGCAGCTTTCCATTCGTCCCCCTTCTTGATCCTGACGTTATTATACCCCCATTGGAGGTCTAATTTAGTGAAATGTTGTGCACCAGCGAGTTTTGTAAGGAGATCGGATACTAGGGGTAATGGGTATGCATTCTTAATCATCCAATCGTTTAAATATCTATAATCTTGGCATGACCGAAGCGCACCACTTTCCTTCTTTGAGACAAAGAAAAACGGTGATGCTTGAGGAGATTTTGACGGTTTGATGTATCCTTTAGCTAGCTGTTCTTCAATCCATTTGTCCAGTGATGATTGTTCTTTAATTGATAACGGATAGATCTTGCTAACTTTAGGACTAAAACCGGTTTTCAAATCGATAGCATGATCCCAAGTTCTGGAGGTTGGGAATCGTTCTGATGCCTTTTTCTCAAAGACTGAGTGCCATTTCCCATATTCTGATGGTAATTCCGTTTTTGGTTCATCCTTTTTCAACTGATGTTCTAATGCTTGAGATGCTGATGTCTTTACTCTGATCCAGTAATCGTCTTCTCCCCATTGTTGATTGTCCAATGCCATTTGCCAGATAGTTCCTTCATTCCATTGTTCATCGATGAGGTGTATTGTTTTATCTCTCCAATCAATGGTAGGATTGTTTTCTTCTAACCAAGGGATTCCCAAAATTAATTGTTGATCTCCCAATCTAGTGATTAAAAACCAGTTGCTGTATCATTTTCCTCCAATTGAATATTGAATGTGAACTCGATGTGTGATCATTCCATTAGTGTTAACCGTTCCATCTGCATTTCTGACTCTAATTGGTTTTCGCAACCTTTCTTTAGGTAACTTGGTGGTTACTTCTTCATCAATAAAATTCCCTTCTGCTCCACAATCGATTAGAGCCGAAGTTTCAGCGGGTAAATCGGACGTCTCCACAAAAATTGAAAGGCACTTGTCATTATTTGATCTTACTATTACAGAATCAAGCGCTAACTGTGAATGTCCATTTGTTATGGAAGTGCCAACCGCTGTGTGACGCTTCCGGGTTAAAAACCCTCGTTCTTGAGTTCATTAAGAAGACCTTCTCGTTCATCGGCCTTCATTCCAGCAAGGATTGCTCTGATACTTGCAACTGGATTGTCTTTCTTTTCTTTGGGTGCATCTTCAGGTATAGATCTGATCCCCTTATTCTGAAATGATGAGGAGGCCCTGAAGGAGGCGTTTGACGTGGTGTTTCGTTTGGGACAATTCCTTGAAACATGCCCCTGGTTTCCACATCTGAAACATTTTCCAGATTTCATGTATTCCTCCTTTTGTTCATCTGTCAAACGTCCAGTGGGCATTGCATTTACTGATCAGGTTGATCTGCTCCTGTTATTGGTGTTTCGATTAAAATTAGAGCAGTTCCCTTGTCCTGGTTTTCACCCAAGCGCTCGCATCATTTCCCAAGCGCCATGAAGCTCTTCTGCTTTCTCATATGCTTCTTTCATAGATAAAACATTCGCTTCAAGGATTTTTGTAGCAATGCTTTCAGGGAGCCCCTTGACAAAGGCCTGGAGCTGCGCAGTAGTTCCTTTCAAACCTGAGGTACCAATCTCCATACGGAATTTTCTGATATATTCAGGGACTGAAACGTCACCCCCTACTCTGAGATTGGCTAGATTGTTCAGCGCTCTGAGAGCGCTATTAACTTCACCCCAATCGGCTAAGAAACGCTTCTTGAATTCTGCCCAATTCGTCCAAGTAAGGGTTGTTTCTTCTTCATCGTCTAATTCATCCTTGATCAGGACTTTCCAATCATCGAGTTCCTGCCCAAGACATGCAAGAGTAAATTGAATCTGTTTCTGTGCTTTGCCTTTATAGTTATCGTCATTTAAAACAAAGTAATCTTCAAGACTTCCAATGAAAGCCTTTGCTTCGGTTCGTTTCCCTGTAAAAACACGCATAGGCTGCGGTTTGATATCTCCTTTAGAGGCAGGTGCTGCTGCATCAGATGCCATTTTTTCTGTTTCTTCTTTCGGATCTGTGGGTTCTCCTGTTTCGTCTTTCTTCTTCCCTGATTCTGGATCTCTGAATAGATTCGTTTCAATCTGTTTCTGTTCTTGGAATTCTATCCAAGGCTGTAGCTCTCCTTCTTTGAGTGCGTATCGCTCTCGTCCTGCAATATCAGCAAGGTTGAGATATTCGTTCCACCAGGAGAGTTCTGGTTCGTCTGTGGGCGGTTTGAATAATGAGAGAAATCCTTCTTCATGTTCTTCGTTTACCCAATCAATCCAAACGTTGTCTGGAAAGGTGTCCTCTGGTCCTTCAATGTAATCACCTTCAAAGAGGGATTCTGGTACTGGTTCGTTCTTTTTCTTAGTTCCTGAGCGGAAAAACCACCCTGTTCCTGTAGTCAACGGAAAAACCTCTCGTCGATCTAGATAATACTTTTGTCTGAAACGGACAGAGCTGTTCGGGGGTCTGAGGTTCGAGGTTCTGGTATCAATGGTGTCTGGCTAGTGTAGAAACACTGAGCGGTCCTGGGAGTTCCAACTTGTGTTAAGATTGATGCTCTCAACGTAGTTCATTCTTAGTCAACAGTGGCAAGCAGAGTCTCGGTCTGCTCCCAGCCCACTGGACAAGTTCTGGACACTAAGTCAAGCAATGACAAAGGTCAAAGTAAACGACGAGTTCGAGAAGATGAGAGAGAGGCATTTCGTTCAGATGTTGAGAGAAGAATTTGATTAAGTTGGAACTAAAGAATATAGACGTACATGAGAGGCTTTATATATTAAAAGAACAAGGGAAATATAAAAGGAGTTATACAGCTAATTACCTGAGAAAGGAAATATGAAGGTCAATAGCTAAAAGGAATTGAGCGTCCATGAAACGCATAGCAATGGTTATGTAATTATAAGAGTCCGTTAACAAAAAGGAAAGAAATTGTAACAGGACCGACAAAGGACAAAGCGGACAAGGGGATGGCAAAGACGAGCTGTTTTCTACTCGGGGAGACGGGGACTCGGTGGGGCAACAATAGAACGCGGATAGACGCAAACAAGACACAGAGGGACGCAATAGAAACGCAGAACAATGCGGGCGAGACACAAAGAGGCGGAACGGAGATGCTAGGAGATACTATTGAAATGCAGGACGACGCGGGCAAGATACAGAACGACACGGTGGAGACGCAAGGGGAAGCAACTGGGACGCTAGACAAGACGCGGGGTGATACAACTGAAACGCAGGACGACGTGGGCGAAACGCAGGGAGACGCAATGGGAACTGGGCTGGGTGACTGGGCGCAAGGTGACTTTTTCTTTGTTTTCACGGGCTCTAGCTGGCAAACGGAAACGCTGACAAGACTTCTGGTAGGTGGTGTGCTGGGAACGTGGACGAGCTGGGGGAATACGGCTGCTGAGGGACTCTTTGACGACGGGACTAAGTCTGGGGAACTAGCTTTCTTCAACACGGGACACGCAGGCGCAACTACGGGGCACGGCAGGGTTTTCTGAGGCAATGGGACTGCTTTCGGGGACCAGGACACGATCGACGGCTGGCCAAATGCGGATACGACCGGCAACTTAGACGATGGCATGACACTAGGCAACGGAGGCACAACGGAACACCGCGGGGGACCGCTCGCAGGACGAGGCTTTGACGGCAACAGAGACGGCGACGCAGGACAGGGCGATGCAAAACTCAGCGACAGGAAACTAGGCAACGCGGAGGCTACGGCAAGCTTTGACAGCTGTGCTACACAGAACTGGACGCCTGATCTTTGCGACGGATGGGCCGGACGGTACAACTGCTCTGGGGCGTTCTGGCTAGCTGGGAGGACTCTTCAGGGAGCCTGAGACACTATCTGCGGTCGCGGGGCAAGGCCTGGAGGTGGGGCAATGCTGCTCGGGAGCACAGGCGAACTAGGGACTGTCCCGGCTGGATACGATGGCTGCAATACGCTAATGACTGCTGCTGGCTGCTGAGGGGGCATGCTGCGCACTGGAGGGTCTCGCAAATGCACGGAACGACTGGGCGCGCATGCAAAAGGCTTGGGACGGCTTGGGCTATAGATGGCTATCTCTGGTACTGCATGGGGCTGCGGGCTGGCTACTGGGTGTGTGCAAGGCGAGGCACTAGACATGATCGGCTGGAAAAACAAAGACTCCTGAAGGCGCAAAACTGCTAGTCCTGCGTGATAGACTTCCTCTACTGCATAAGTCGTGTCTGAATCGTCATCGGGGTGCAATGCTCGGATTCTGCGCACGACTAGTGCCACTAAATCTCGAGGGAAGCCAGAAACGAACATGCGGCGCTGCTCTGGTTCTCCAATTCGATGCTGTTTGACGAGGAAAGTGCTGACAACTAAGTATTCGCGGAAATATTTGCCAAGTTTGCTCGTGCTGCTGATGCCACGCTGGCTCCACTTCTCAACAAGTCTAACAAGGTCCAAATGTCTGTACTTGTGCCTAGGATCGACTTCTGGGTAGCTCTCGACGATAGATCGCTTGAACTCTTCGTAGGAATATGGTTCTCTGGCTTCGGGGAAACTCTCCCAAAGGTCGTAGGCTCACTCGTCAAGGTAACGCAAGACCTGCTCTTTCTTGGCTTGGGGCTCGAAGATCTGGGCTGATTCAAGGAGGAATTCGACGGTGTCAAAGTATCTAAGGAGCTCATGGGGTTTCGAGGAGTCAAACTTCAGCGCAGAGGGGCAAAAGTGAGGCGGCATGGCTGTGGGAGGACTCAGGATGGCTGGCAATGTATGGATGACGACTGGTGCTGGCTGAACGAAGGGAGTACGATGGCTGTGACTGGCAAAGGACTGCATGATGGTTCGTGTTGACTTCATAGGGCTGTGCTGAGTGGCTAAATCTCTGTTCAAAGGGTGCTGCAAGTGGCGCAAGGCTGAGTCGAAGGCTAGGTGACAAGGGAAATGGTATGAAAGTGGCTTGAATGCTGAAAATGATTATTGAAGGCAAAGACAAGGCTAAATCTGCTTGGGGGCTTGGATATATATTTCCAAGCAAGGGTGGGGGTGGCTGCGAGTGCCAGATATGTTTGTAGAATTGTAAATGAGTGTTGTATAGTGAGTTCGAGGGAAAACTCCAGTGGATTCTTGACAGAACAAGAAGATCCCTCGCGGTGGGCTCCAGAATATGATGCGCAACTAGGTGGGAACTCTATCACCAAACCCTAAAACCAACACCAGGGCAACACCTTCAGTGGACGATCGAATCGAAGTTTGAAAGGAGGAGTAGAGGGGATCAAGAGGGCCTAAAGCGACTGCTGCGAGTGGAGAGACCTGTAGAACTGCACTATGAAGCTGGGAGTGCCAGGAGGCACTGAAACGACAAAGGGACAAAGGCAAATGAAGGCGAGGATGACTAGACAAGGTTTCGAATGTGGTTCGAAGGTGCAAGGCAAGGTTTGACTAGGTGGCTGGGATGCTGGAACGACTCTAGGGGTGCAAGGGCAAGACAAGGGAACAAAGGGCGACGCTTAGATCATGACTCTGAGGGGGAACACAACTGGGGGCTGACTCTCTTTTTGTATCTATACAGGGGATGTCCTATATAAGTGAAAAGGGGGGGGGAAATGATGAAAGGGGGTGCCTGATGCTAAAAATAGTCTAAAATCAAACTGGCAATGAAACAAAAGATGTGGAGCAAGTGAAACATATGCTGTGCAAACCATGACAACACAATCCTGATGACAACTGGGCTTCGTGCAATGTTCTAGAAGATGCCTGGGGTTGCTAGGGGGCCAAACGAACAGTAGGCGATGACTGGGAGCTGCTGACAAGGGAACAAGGCTTGATCAAAGGTCTTGAACATCTTGGATGGCTTCAAATGGCTAAAGCGCTGCACGCTCTGGAAAGCTCTGGGTCTGTGGACTGCTACTAGATCTTGGGATGTCTCCTGGGCTGCTAATCGAATGTGGTACTGGGGCTGCTGGGCTTGGACAAGTGGATCAAAGTTACGAATCATTTTGAATGTGTCTCTGAGCTTCGTGGCTGCTTCGAATGTCTCCTGCAATTGTCGCAAACACTGCCTAGACTCGCTGGATGCTCATCAATGTTTCTGGTCATCCTTCTGGTAATTCTTCTGGTGACCGTCAACAGCTCTCTGGGATAGACCACATTGTCCTCCTCTTGATGTTCTGTGCCCAATCTTACTTCCTTCCACCCCCATTTCCACTCGACAAGCTCGTCTATATCCTTCCACGTATAGACGCCAATGTCGTATTTCCTCTCGGGTTCTCTAACTGGTACCACATGGAAGACTCCATCCGAGTCTCCATCTGCCAACTCGAAAAGGGCCGACTCGTCCCTCAGTTCCTGTTCATACCCATGGATTTCTGAAATCGTTGGGTATGCTGGCCAGTCGTACATGTTGTAATGTACCTCTTTGAATAGATACATATAGCAGAAGCCCTTTCTGCGCCAAGGGGCTCCACCTTTGCTCATGTATCGGTACAACCTTTTTGCCTCAGGTTTCTTGGGTCGTCGCCTCTTCCTGGGTAATGCCGGTTCCTTGGCATGCTGTACTCTCCACCGGTCTATCCTCCTCATGTGGTCTGTCAGACCCTCCTCTTCACACTCTTTCAAAAAGGCATTCAGGCTGATTCCCCACAGCCCATCTAGAACACCCTCCCCTATGTAGTTTTTTGGAGTCGGTGGTGGTGCCATGCGTTCTGGCTTGCAATACGGCAATTGTAGCCACTTTGCATGTCTCAACGAGTTCATTATGTTGCCGTTTAATGCATGCTGTAACTTGTTCCTGGCCTCATGAGATAGAGACCAGTGTCGCGCCACTAGTTCCAAATCGCGCTCTGTGCAATCGAATGCCCTTTTAACGTAACTCGCCAACACCTGCAAGTCTATCTCGATTTCCAGGACCATGTCCTGACCGTCCCCCATACCCTTACCACCAACTTGGTGTAGGGTGACGAACGCTCCTTGAGACCATTTAGACTTTTGGTCCCTAATCGTCTTGTTGCACTCCTGCACGTGAATTCAGTTGTACAGGCGCTCCTTGTCGAAGCTGATATGGACGCCTTTCGTTTGTTCGAATTTATTTATCATTTCATTGTAGCATCCAAACACTCCTTCGTACAGTGCAACTGCTGACTTCCTCTTTTTATCCCATGATGCTTTTGGGATAAAATGTCCGTTTATTTCATCCACGCTAAACTTCCACTCAGCTGGCACATTCCTTACCCAATCCTGAGTGACTGGTTTAGGAATGGTCGCTACCGTGCATGCCTTTACTCTCTCCTGTGCCTTCTGCACCCTTTCCTTAATAGCACGAGCCTCCTCGCGTTCCTTCAACAACGCCTCCCATGCAGCGTCTTGCTTGGCCTGAGCCACTCTGTCAGCCTCCTCCAAGAGGCGGCGTGCCTCTTGTTGGCGCTGTTGGCACTCCGCAGCCTGATGCACAATCCATCGCAGGACGTGCGAGTTCTGTTGTACCGGAATCACCGGCACCTTCTTTGCTTGGCGAGCAAGCCACCGCTGTCGCTCTACCTGGAATCGCTCCTGTTCTCGCCTCTCTCTGTTTGTCTCGATGAGACCCTGTAATAAAAACTCCTGCTTGCCCAGGTCCCACACTGACCTGATGCGAGGAGCCTTCCATTCCTCGGCCAAGATGCCCGTTAGGGGATGTTGCCTAGGGAATTTTGGCCGCATGCTCCCACTTACACGCAGTGCCTGGGACTTCACTGGGGCGTCCTCGTGCTCAGGGTGTGAACCCTGATACGTGATTGGTGCCCCCAGACTGTACACCCTTGACACACCACATGCTCGTGGTTGTCTTCACGGTTTCCTCCCGCTTTTCCGATGAACGGTCTGCCAGAGCCCCTGACTCACTATCCCAGGGCGGACTGGCGCTCGCAACTCATTCATTTGGGTTGCCTTAGAATTCTTCAATGGCTTACCGCCATCACTGGATGCTGTTATCAGGACAGCTCCTGGTCGAACCAGCATCACCATCATGGTGGCGCTGGTTGTCATGTTAAAGTTGAAAAGAGGTGTATTCGATGTTTTGAACGATGTTGTGTTGAACGTCGTGCAAGTAGATCTGTAAGGCTCTTGATTATGACACAAGGTTGCTAGACCTAGGTGCACAACCAGAGGAAACAGAGAGGGAAGAGGAAAGAAACTCTGTTGCACAGTCTATGACTATGACAATCAAGAGCCTGGGGCTCTTGACACTACAACCAAGACTATATACCCAAAGCCTCGCCTCCCTTACTAATCCATCACCTGACCACCTCACCTCCGCCTCATGCCGACCCATGGTCTGCTTACATAATCTTGAAAGATAAGATCTCCGATAACCCGATAAGAGATCCGAGCTTCCCGAGATAAGATAAGATCTTAAGATAAGATCAAATCGTAACAGCAGCGTTGATTGATAGGCTCAGATCTCAACCCCTGATCGACAGGGTTGAACCAGCCTTGTTACCTGATAATCTCAAAATGCTACAAGAGCAAGGCTTTTGTGTGGCAGATGAGATTGAATGGCTGGTTAAAACTGGAGGGAATGCAGGAAATCTGTTACAAGCTCACGCTCACAACCTAACCACAAGCCTCGCAGAGAGGAGAGGGTAGAG
The DNA here is from genome assembly GCA_023014435.1 of Amanita fuliginea. Lineage (NCBI taxonomy): Eukaryota > Fungi > Basidiomycota > Agaricomycetes > Agaricales > Amanitaceae > Amanita > Amanita fuliginea. Next base: position 2,088,309 of record JAEBUQ010000011.1, on the reverse strand, counting down.
AAGAGGGGGGAAGGAATGTATTAGAACTACTACAATGATAACCTAAGGCTCAGATACAGAGCATAAGGAAAACCATCTAGAGTCTAAAGAGACTCTAGCTAACTACCCAAGCCCTTATATACTCCTCCTAGTAGACCCCTAGCCACCATGTCCCACAGGCACTCCCACAGCCGTGACCACCTTAACTCCCTGCCTTGCTGTGCGTCCTATTGTATCCATGCTTCTTGGGCGCTGCCGCCTGTCAGCTGTTTAATAGACCAGGCCTGGCCCATTCCCATGATGTCCGGACTTCCCACAGACTGTCCTAGGCTTCCATTATAGGACGCACTACCTCCCAGGCTTCCTGCGATCCCCATAGGTGTGTCTCCTGCCATATCAAGCATTGGTATCCTCCTGATGACTTGACCTGATGATGCACTGATGCGTTGATGTGATCCCGAGGCACCATCATGCAGGGTTGATCCTCCCTTCCTATTATATCCTTGGTTGGCTCAACCAACCGCTGTCCTGTCTTCTAGTGAGCGCTGCCATGCGCTGACCCACACGAAGTGTTCCTAGAGTCTTCCTAAGGTCCCAGACCTTGTGCCAATAATGCAGAGTGATGCCTGATCACCCTATGAATAAAACCGAAAATTAGATGCTAGGATCGGTTCCTAACAAAATCGCTTTATTCCAAAGAGCAATGACATGGATGTGGATAAAGATGATGCATCGGATACAGTCTCTCTAGGAGAATTTGAAGATGCAGAATCTTGGTATCAGTGCATATATTTCACTAATTTAAAGTCTGATACTGATAATAAATCAGTGAGGACTATGCTACAGAAGACTTCGGAGAATTCAAAGCTTCTTAAATTTAAAGGTAATAATAGTAGTAATCAATGTACTGCTGTAGATAGCGATAATGTAATCGCTGAAATTACCTGCTATAATAGTGAGATTAAGGTGTGCTATTGTAATAATTGCCTTAAAATGGCATTTAAAGGAAAGTCATGGATGATAGACTCTGGAGCATCTGTTCATGTAATTCATGACTTAGAAGACTTTGCTGATTATCAACCGTTTGATAATCCAAAACCTATTTATACTGCTGATAAAAAATCAAAAGTTTCTTTATTAGGAGAAGGGACTGTGTTCCTTCAAATAGAAAATTCCAAAGCACTTAGACATTTCATTAAACTTGAGAAAGTTTGCTACATGCCTGAAGCTAGTCATAGACTTATATCGTCTGGACAGTTAAAGCTTCAAGGCTGGCAGGAACAATCAGATAAACATGGGACAATTTTTTTGCTAAAATCTGGTCAACATGTTCTACGAGCATATCCTAGACATGACAATGAACCTATTCATTGGGTCTTGACTCAGATAGTCAAGCCAGATAGACAAATAATGGACCATGCTGCGTATGTTGTCAATTATGACACTTGGCATAGACAATTGGAACATCCTTCAAAGAATGTTCTTAAACATACTTTTGAACATACTAAAGGATTTGATGAGAAAATCACATTCCCATCAACAAATCCTATATGTCCTGGTTGTGCTCAAGGAAAAATGCACAATAAATCTTTCCCTATTTCTAATAAGCATGTTTCTAAACCGCTTGAATTAATTCATGCTGATTTACTTGAACTACCAATGGAATCATATCATTGTAAAAAGTGGTGTTTAATGCTACTAGATGATTACTCTTCATTTGCTCATATGGCACTTCTTCGATCAAAATCAGAAACCTTTACTGCTGTCCAAAGTTACATAGAACTTATGGAAAATCAGCATAATATTAGAGTAAAACGTTTCAGATCGGATCGAGGGGGGGAATTTAAGTCACATGAATTCAACAAATATCTTGCATCTAAAGGGATATTCAGGGAACAGAGTGCACCACACATACATCAGCAAAATGGTCATGCAGAACATCTTAATGACACTATACTTGAGAAAGCAGAAAGCATGAGACTTGAGTCTTCCTGTCCAAAATCATGGTGGGAATTTGCTTTTGAAACTGCTATTCATGTATACAATTGCACTCCATTAAGAAGAACATGTTGAAATTTATGACGGTGGCGCAGACCGAGGCTTAGTAAGCAGGAGACTTACTTAATACTGTTTGTATGTGTTGAAGGCTGTTTAGGAGCTAGAGGCTCAACTAACAGATAACAGAGACGATGCTATGTTATTTAGACGAGGGCATAAGGCCCTCCTTATATACATGTGGGCCAGAGTACATTAAGACTACCTAAGGTAATGCCAGCAGAGCGCTACAGAGGGTAGCACCAGGTGGCAACTGGGTGTAGCGCCAGGTGGCACTGTGGGTAGCACCAGGTGGCGCTTTGCTGGCGTCTCTACTCTGAGTATGAACTCTATAATTTCTGTCAAACTCTATAATACTGGAAAACACCTTATGTTGAAACGATCTTACTCCCAAAAGTCCGTAGGCGTGGGAAAGATCGTGAGAACATTTCGGATTACTCCGATCTCAATCGATCTTATGTAATCTGTCCTTAAACATCTATTTGTACTTATGTACATAATTATAGAGTTCAATGCTATTAATATCTTTGACAGATATTATAGAGTTTGACAGGAGTCATACTCAGACAATAGTGCACCACATACACGACTGTGCATAGCTGTGCTACACACAGCTATTGGCACAGCAATGACTGTGCATTACCAAGCGCAATACAAATCATCAGTCAGCGCTACTAATATCGCTGACATGATACTAGTAGATAGACAGTATATATACCTGTGTAGGTAGACATCAATCTACATCCTCTCAGCTACTACAAGGTGATCACCACAAGCGGACCTTAGTGACATCTACAGCTACAAGTAAGTTTTACTTACTTGGCTCTACTATTCTACTGTGCCCCTGTCATGCTCTGCTTCGACACCTTATGAAAATCTGACTGATAAAAAGCCAGATGTAAGCTACTTTAAAATATTTGGTTGTCTTGCATGGGTTCTTATACCTAAAGAAATGCGAAAAGATAAGCTAGCACCAAGATCTGAACCAATGACCTTTATAGGTTATGAACAAGGATCTAAAGCTTATAAATTTATGAGAAAAGACAACACAATATTTATAGGTGTTCAATCACTGTTTGATGAATCAGTGTTTCCACAAAAAAGCGAAAATTACAACAAAGATAGAATATTTGAACGTCCACCAGGTATTGATCAATGGGATCAATATGGACAAGAATCTGACTCCGATTCCCAAAGTGATTATCTCGATGATAGTGATAATGATGATCCCACACCAAAAAGGAAATCATATAGAAATCATGATTCTACACGTGATGATCAGCAGACATCGTCTCATGATAAAGATGATATGGATTGTTAGGAACCGATCCTAGCATCTTATTTTTGGTTTTATTCACTGGGTGATCAGGCATCACTCAGCACCATTGGCGCATGGTCTGGGACCTTAGGAAGGCCATGGGAACACTTCGTGTGGGTTAGCGCATGGGAGTGCTCACTGGAAGATAGGACAGTGGTTGGCTGGGCCAGCCAAGGATATAATAGGAAGGGAGGATCAACCCTGCATGATGGTGCCTCAGGATCACATCAACGCATCAGTGCATCAGCGCATCATCAGGTCAAGTCATCAGGAGGATACCAATACTCGATATGGCAGGAGACACACCTATGGGGATCGCGGGAAGCCTGGGAGGTAGCACATCCTATAATGGAAGCCTAGGACAGTCTGTGGGAAGTCCGGACATCATGGGAATGGGCCAGGCCTGGTCTATTAAACAGTTGACAGGCCCAAGTAGCATGGATACAATAGGACGCACAGCAAGGCAGGGAGTTAAGGTGGTTGCGGCTGTGGGAGTGCCGGTGGGACATGGTGGCTAGGGGTCTACTAGGAGGAGTATATAAGGGCTTGGGTAGTTAGCTAGAGTCTCTTTAGACTCTAGATGGTTTCCCTTACGCTCTGTATCTGAGCTCTAGGTTATCATTGTAGAAGTTCTAATACATTCCTTCCCCCCTCTTCTCTGCCCTCTCCTCTCTGCAAGGCTTGTGGTTAGGTTGTGAGCATGAGCTTGTAACATGGATAAAGAGCTTGATAAAGAGGTTGAAGAACAGGAACCACAAGTGGAACCTCCTGTTGATCCTGATGTTCGAGGACCAAGTGAAAACAGGTCTGTAGAGAACCCTAGTGAACAGCCTAGGACACAACATCAGATTGAACCTCCTAGCATTAAGAAAACACGAAAAGAGAAAAAGGATTCCAAATGTGCTGAACAAAGAATACCACATAAAGAGCCTATTCAATTTCCTCTTCACAGGGGAATAAGAGATAGAAAACCAGTCTATAGAGAGGGAAATATATATGGTCAAAAGATTCCTCTTGAAATTGAAAAAGACTTGGGTAATGACTCTGATCCTTTTGGTTCAGATCAGGATGATAACAATAATAACCCTGATAAAACTATTTATGAAGATGCACCAGAAGGGCCAAATCCTGGTTCTAGTCAGGATATTCAGGATACTCTTGATAGTTTAAGACTGCTCAAGAAATTACAAAAAGAAGGAGGCACAAAATTTGTGAACTTCTTATTATCAAAAGCAGTTGAAGTAAAATCAGAGGTACCTGTGCACTTCAGAGACGTGTTGAAAATTAGAAATCTCAATCCAAAAGCTTTCCAAGAATGGGTTACAGCTATGGAAGAAGAGATGCAAGCTCTATGTGATTGAGATGTCTGGGAGTTAGTGGAATGTCCCAAAAATCGTAAACCTGTTAAGTGTAGATGGGTTTACAATATTAAAAGTGATGGTCAAAAACATGCTTGATTAGTTGCTAAAGGTTTTTCACAAATACCTGGTATTGATTATGATGACACATTTTCTCCTGTCGCACGCTTTGAGACAGTGAGATTACTTTTGGCTTCTGCAGCACTCGAAGATTGGGATATCGAGGCGCTGGATGTTAAAACAGCATTCTTATATGGAAATCTCGATGAAGAGATTTACATGGAACAGCCAGAAGGTTTTGTCACAAAAGGACAAGAAGGGAAAGTCTATCGCCTTAAAAAGGCCTTGTATGGTCTCAAACAAGCATCTTATGCTTGGAACAAACAAGCTGATAAAAGCTTGAAATCCTTAGGATTCCATCAATGTCTTTCAGACACAGGAGTTTATATCTTAAGGAAAAATTCATCAATCTTAGTAGTTATCTTATATGTAGATGATGTTTTATGGATGGGCAATAACTCTGAACTGCTACAAACTCTCAAAAGCAAGTTCATGAAAATATGGGAATGCAGAGATTTAGGAAAAGTCTCTGAATATCTTGGAATGAAAATTATCTGAGATAGACAAAATTGATTATTAACTATCGATCAAATAGACTATGCTATGAAAGTTGTTAAACGTTTTGGTCAAGAAAATGCCAAACCTGCTAGAACACCTTTACCAGCAGGCTATGTTCCTAAACCAAATGATGGAACAGCAACTTCTCAGCAGAGAAGTCATTATCAATCCATAATTGGATCTTTATTATATCTGACACTTGGAACTCATCCAGATATTGCTTATGCAGTAATCATGATGTCACAATTCATGGTTAATCCTTCTGAAGAACACATTCAGAAAGCATTATATATTGTCAAATATGTTGCCACTAATCCTAATGGCAAAATAATATATAATGGTAAACAAAAAGAAGGATTTGTTGCATATTGTGATGCAGACTGGGCAGGTGACCAGATTAATCGAAAATCAGTCACTGGTTACATTGTAAAGTTAGCTGGAGGACCAGTTAGCTGGGTTTCTAGAAAACAGAAAACTGTTGCTTTGTCTTCAACAGAAGCAGAGTATATGAGTTTGTCAGATACATCTAGACAGTTAGTCTGGATAGAATCCTTATTTTATGAAATAGGGATGTATTTAAGAAACATCCAATTAGGTGTTGATAATCAAGGAGCTATATTTTTAGCATCTAATCCTGCTCAAGAGCATAGGTCTAAACATATTGATATCCGCTACCACTATGTGAGAAATTGCATAGAGGAAGGAAAAGTGGAATTAATATATATTCCCACAGATGAGCAACTTGCTGATATCTTAACTAAAAACTTGTCTTTTGATAAGTTCACACAGTTAAGATCTAAAATTGGATTAGTGATTTATTAGCGAGGGGGAGTGTTGAATTAATAATGATCTGGAGCTAAGGGGATTGAACCCACAGCTTCATGTATTATAATATCATTATTAAGGAGATGCTAAATAATCCCTTATTATAATCATTGACAGAAATTATAGAGTTTGACAGAAATTATAGAGTTCATACTCAGAGTAGAGATGCCAGCAAAGCGCCACCTGGCGCTACCCACAGTGCCACCTGGCGCTACCCTCTGTAGTGCTCTGCTGGCATTACCTTAGGTAGTCTTAATGTACTCTGGCCCACATGTATATAAGGAGGGCCTTATGCCCTCAGTTCAATAACATAGCATCGTCTCTGTTATCTGTTAGTTGAGCCTCTAGCTCCTAAACAGCCTTCAACATATACAAACAGTATTAAGTAAGTCTCCTGCTTACTAAGCCTTGGTCTGTGCCACCGTCATAAATTTCAACAGAAGGAAATGATGTCATATAGAATATCATAGAATGATTAAAAATAGATAATAATAAAAGAAACTTGTTTAATAGTATTTTTATTATTATATTTTGTACCTAGATTAGGGTTACCGAAATGTATATAAGGAGGGCATTTTGGATGCTAAGCTCCCCAGTTTTTCCACCTAACATATAGGCAGATAAGCACTGTTACTAACAAATGTAAGTATATTGAAACCTTACTTAGCCAGTGCACTGTGCTCCTGTTTATTGTTTCAATACTCTTCAAGCTTGTTGTCCATTTGACATTCATCATCATTTGACTTAGAGTCCAGAACTTGTCCAGTAGGCTGGGAGCAGACTGAGACTCTGCTTGCCACTGTTGACTCAAAACAAACTGCATTGAGAGCATCAATTTTAACAGGTATGTGTTCTGTTCATTACTGCAGCACTTTGACAACCTACATAATTGCAAAAAATAAGCTATCACAAACAAAGCCCTTGGAAGCAATTTACTACTCTTGCCCAGGTGTTTCTATCGACAACAGTGATGGCACAGCATAACAAGTGTCAAGGATAGTGCCATAGCAGAGAAGACCGTAAAAGGCATGAAAGATGCAGTCACCCGCAGAACGCAGAAGACAGTTTCAGTGCAAGCCCAAATATACTGAAAGCGGATAGTAGGTCCATTGCAAAGCGAGCTCCGCGTGACGCGCACCAAACCACGGTAATGCCACCTGACAAGGATGGAGATTACTATCTGGGACCTGAGCTGTCATCGGTACTGAGATAAAACAGCATTAGGCATCATCCAAAAGCGGCGCTACTGTCAGATGGAGTTCCTAGTTCTTCATCTTCAGAATGAAACATAATGGTCGACAAGAGAGCTGTTGGCATTGGCATTGATGGCTGTTCTCCAACGCGTAATAGAGCCGTGGCGATGACTGGAATATTGCATACTATGAGAGAGACGCAATTCTGCATCAAGAATAAGAAGATGGAGACTAGCAGGCAGTGTCAACTTACCTCCACAATCCCCAAAATCTCTACTCTGATACCACGCGACGTGAGGAGATAGAAAGTATGGGCAAGCGAGACAACAGTTGTGATGATGCAGGTAGAAAAGATCGCCATAAGGCGGTGGCGTAGCGATGGGTCAATGATGATACGAAACTGGAACATGGGAATGATAAGCAAAGACCCATCGGCCAGCACGTCCGCTGATCAAATATGTCAATGCTCCGACATCTAGAGGAATTAAGTCAAAGGCGTACTGATCAACTGAAACAATCCAATTCGTACACTAAGATGACACTGCGGCAGTGCTATCGTCTTCCACAGCGGTTCTGCTTGGCATGTCCAGAGAAGCTGACCGATAAGAAGGATGCAGAAAATAATATAAATAATGGCAATGACATATAGGTAGCACCTCCTTTTCGCATACGGGTCGACACGAATGAGGGAAAACAGTAGCGACAGTCGTGCTGACCTGGAAAGAGCCGATGAGACGCGATCCACACGGAAACGACGGGAGCAATACCAGATGATGACCGAGAAAGCAGTGGCAAGTAAATAGTACCGCGTGACTCCTTCCCTCGACGTTTCTAAAGGTCACAGGTCAACAATCGATGCCAAAACTAACCGAACGAAAAGAAGCATACGCGGATGCATATATACTGCCACAAACTGCACAATAAGTGCCAGCATGGAGAAAAACGCCCATCCCTAACGGGTATGGAAGGATGAGCACATCGCGTCATTTCGTTTTTTTTACTGAATTCGTGACGTACATCATCTGCCCAGAGCCTGCGCCTTCTCAACACAAGACGCGTTATAGTCGATAAGAATGCTGGGGTCGAACAGACAAACATGACAACTGTAACCACGAACATTAGTATCGTACTAAGTAGCTCACGGGAACCAAATAAACGCGCTTCACCTTCGATTCCGTCCAGTCCGCGAGCCATCGGGATGCCGAGCGACTGTCAGCGTCGTGCAATGATCATGGTACGCGGTTAGTGCGAAGAGCGGGCGCAACGTCCCGTGTTGTTCGCTTGATTCGAGCCTAGTTTCTCATTGGGCTCGTAAATATATATACATTTTCCGGGATCAAGGTTCGCTGATTAAGATCATGATATGCTGTTCCGCGTTGATAATGTCCTTGATATTGTTCGTTTTGCAATGCAGGAGGTACTTGGTGACAAGGCAAGACCGCCTCTGACTGCTTGGGGACGGTTACCAGGATTACGCAACGCAGAGGGGTAACAGGTACCGTACCTTCATGTATCACCGGTACACCGTTGATGGACACCATAGGGCTGCTCAAGCCTCACCACAATGCTGTTCAGAAAATCTTCCTGACAGTGATCCCAGTCACGGGTGCGAGTATTTGAATACGCCAATGGATGCTTGTCATTTGTGGCACTGCACCATGCGTTTACCATATATGTGCATTTGATGTTCTGATGCCTCGTGGACAAAGGCCTTCTGATACTCACACTCCAATAGATTCCAATTGAAACAAGGGTGGTGTCCATTCTTCTCCGACAAATTTCAGGCGTCGATCAACCCTGCCAGTGACGAGCTGCAGGTTCTAAGCGAGTCGTCATTGAGTGAGTGCGTCTCACTGCCAGCGGGAAATCGAGTGGAGGAGCCCATAAGCGTGGGTGGGAAAGCCCATATCGCATATCCCGATCACAAAGTATCTCAAGGTTTGAATACGTAGTTCCGTACTTATTAACTCCCATTGCATGTACACGCCGCGTGCTCGCTCAATCCAGCACCCTGTACCCTCTCCCCCTTCCAACTAGCTAATAATACGAATAATATGCGCAATTAGAACATACGAGCGACCATAGTTTTCAAAAAAGAAAGAGCTTATACTAAATTCAAAGGTATCAAGGTACGACTATAGTAAAACCTAGTGCTGAAAGCACCATCTAAAATAGAGCATCGCATAAAATGGTAAAAAAACAACAGAGCAAGAAAGCAATACACGCAGGGATAAATAAGTCAGAATAAAAATCTAGGCGGCCGCAAAGCCAGGTCTATTGCGCTGTTGAGAGCTGACGTGGATATTCTCCAACAGGCTGCGTGCCGCGCGCGCCAACTCGTCATCGTCCTCCTCAGCGCCTGAAAAGGAATGGTTACCCGTGAGGGGATATGGGTTGTTGGAAGACGGCCATCCACCATTGGTCCCAGTGCCATAGGACCCAAAATGGAACGCACCGCCAGGAAATCCGTTGTTGTTGGTCGCCAGCGGAGAATACGCATCGTCGTCGTAGGTGCGTGACACCATTTTGCTTGTGTTTGCAAAGGCCGCCTGCGGCGACGGCGTCGTGGCAAGTCCGCCAAGCGTACCCGACTGCCACCGCACCTTCTTGGGCACACTGACGCTCTGTTGCTCACTAGTCGAAGCCGACATAGGCATAGCTTTTGCAAGTCCCGCGCCATTCATGTTGACGCCAGCGTTGCTCGTAGGGACAGCTCCGAAACCGTTCATCCTCCTCTCCATCTCTGCATTGTCCTGCGCCATCCGCGCTAACGCGCTTGCCAGTCTTTCCTCTGACCAGTCAAGCCCTTCTCGCAGATCGTCGACAGATTCGTGATCAGGAGCAGTCTCCCCATACTGGAAAATGTTTTCATACATCGTCCTCGGCTTACTCGGCTTGGGCTCCAGAATTCGCGGCTGCTCAACCTCCGGGGCATCCCTAGCTTCAAGAATAATGCGCGAGTTGTAGGGCAAACTCTCACTCTGCGATCCAGACATCAGATCTTCACCCTCGTCATCGGGTACCTCCTCCACCGTTGTCCGCTTCCCCCAGGCACTGCGCTGCCCGCCAGATCCATTGACCGCCTTTTTGCCCTTCTTCTTTCCAGTATCAACCTCAGTGCCGTTGCTCACAGCAGCAGAGCTGGCTGCTTGACGTCCACCGCCATTCTTCCGAGCATTGGTGGCAGCAACTGGCAGACCAGCCGCCTTATCGTTTTGAACAGGTCCCCACATCCAGGATCCAGGCACTTGTGAAGCATCGTGTCCAGCACTAACACCATTCTTTTTACCATTTGTCAAGTCTAACGCCGTCTTCGAGGAAGTTGTGCCAATATCAAAATCGACGAGATCGGCTACTTCATCCTCTACATCGTCAACGATCACATCAATATATCAGCCACGTTCACCAACAACCATGAAGATACTGACCGAAACTAGAGTTGCCGAGGGCACTCGGTGCTCCTTTTGTAAAACCCCGCGCCCACGGATTGCTACCCTGCATTAACTTTTTGGCAGCAGCAGGCCGAGGCGTCGTTGGTGTTTCATCATCCTGCTCATTCATTGCCTCCTCGTTCGCCAACTGGGCTTGGAGCCGCTTCAACACACTCGGCCGAGGCGTGGATGAGAGATCGTCGCTATCGCCCTTCTTCGACTTGCCGGGAACGGTGATAGGCGCAGATTTGGGCTGTGTTTTGCTTGTCGACTGGACATGCGTGGGCTGGGCTTGCGCCTTCTGTGCAGGTAGCGCTGGGGTAGGCTCCGTCTTCTCGGACTTAGTCCCCGACACCACTTTTTTGTTGGCCTGCCGTTGCTTCTTGGTCTGCTTCTTATTCGCCGGAACGTTGGGAACTGGTGCAGAAGGAATGACAGGTGTCTTCTCCTGTGAGCTCTCCACTTCCTTTTCCATGTCGCTCCTGACAACGACATCCGCGCTATCGCCGACGTCGACGGCATTCGGCTCATCCGCAAGGTTATCCTCATCCCAAGCAGAAGTAACAATCCCTAGCCTACTTTTCCCATTGGTGACTTTTTGCGGGGACCTCTGTGGTCCAGAAAAATTCCACGGAGAAGGAGCCGAAGGCACGGGGGGTGCCTTCTTCTTCGGACCGGAGGCCATGTAAGACCATGTGCCTGTGTTCTCCTTTTCGTGATCGTCATCCTCGTTATCTGCCTCCCGATCGACGCTGTCTACGTCATAAGCAGACATGTGCTCCGCCGTCTGGTCGAATAGGGAAGGTGTCCTCTTTGGTGGCGCGTTTTGATTGACGATGTTGGCGAGCCCACGATTCGCCGACCCCGTAGGCTTCACAGACCACGCGCTCCCCGATGGCTTTGGGGTGGACCTGTGTTCAACCTCTTCCAGTCTCCCGTTGGCTGCCGCAGGACTACGAACGGTAAGAGGCGTGTTATCAGAGGTGAGAGTCCCAGCACGCCTACGCGCCACATGGCCCTCGACAGGCTCATAAGAAGCATACTTGGCCTGTAAAGCGAGTTGCTCCTGTTTCATCCTCTCGATCCTGTGCTGCATGTCGTCGTCGGGTTCTGTGTCTGACTCTTGAGGTTCGACGGTGAACTGACCCTGACGGACAAGACCCTGACGGACAAGACCCTGACCAAAGAGGGAAGTTGAACTGAAGTTGCGACGCGAAAATTCGTCCCTCAACCTCTTCTGCTCTTGCCTGACTTGCTCCTTGCGCTCCTTCTCCAATTTCTGTCGCAGCTCCACAGTCCGCTGGTAATGCTCCTCCACCAGCCTCGATTCCTCCTGCCGGGCGAGGGACTTGGCTCGACGACCATTGGCAATGTTCACGCATAGCTCAATGTCAGCTCCACACGCAACCTCGTGAAACTCTCTAATTTTCTCCATACGGATCTGGAGCTTTCTGGCCTCAAACTGTGCCTCAAACTGTGCGACAAGCGAGGGAGAAAGGCGTTTGGACTCGGTTTCAGAATCGTTTTCGATCTCATAGTCAGACAGGTCGGACAGTGATGGAGCAACAAGGGGGTAATGGACCCGAGCAGGCTTAGAGGAGGCTTGTAACTTGAGAGCCGAAGATGTGGCAGGGGTCTGAGTTTGGGGAGATGGTGTATTGTGAGCCCGAGCAGGATTGGTTTTTGTTACAGGATGCTTGGCGTCCGGAGGTCTTTTAGGTGGGTTGAGCGGCGGACCTCCGCCCAAGCCTTTCTCGGGCTTCGATGCCGGCAAAGTGCGGGCTAGCACAGGTACTTGATCATTCAAAGTATCCAACGGAAGTCCGGTGAAACCGCTGCTTTCAAGGGCCTGGGTAAACATGTACTCTGTAACAGGCCCAACTACTTCATCTTCTTCCGAAATCTACCGAGCATGATGGTGAGTGACGTTTTAGAAAACGCATTGTGAAAAAAAAGACAAGACTGACAATAGAGGATATGGTAGATGAAAAAGACGAGTAATCCGAGTCTGGTGTCAACTCGTCGTCTTCAGAGTGGAATTCTTCTGGCTTGACGCATTCGTAAGAGGATGTACTCGAGGTGCGAGACGAAGCTAATATTGGGGGGGCTATAACAGGCACCGATGTTGGCTGTGCAATGGCGCTGTTGCTACCGTTGATCAAAGAAGTGGCGCTCTTGTTTGAATGAAAATCTAAGGGAACGAGAGCGCTAGAAGCAACGGAAAGGTGGAGTGGTTGATGAGGAGGGGACGGGGATGGATCGGTAATGTAGCCTTCCTCGTCATCGACGCCAAGGGCCTCCTCGACGGCCTTCATTTCCACTTCATTCATTGGATCCCAGTCGCTTTCGCGCAGCTCTGCCGCCTTTAGACGACGTTGCCACTCCTCTCTGGCTTTCAAGAAGTGGGTCTCTTCAATACGACGGCGAGAAGTTTTGACGGCGGCACTGGTGACACGGCCAGTCTGGTGAGTCAGCTGATCTCGTTCGCGTTCCATGTCCGTTCGGGGCTGCCTCAGCCATTGCTCAAAGTCGACCCAGAGCTTTCTGACCCGTTCTGCCTTTGCGAGGCGGCGCTGGAGGTCGAGGTGCTGTTGCTGGTGCTGTTGTTGTTGCTGTTGGAGGAGACGGTTGCGATTGGTTAACATGGTTAGAAGGCAAGGGTGACGCTAGCGGTTGAGCCCTAGACCGAAAAAGAGAAAATGCCAGTGTGTGAAAAGAAAAAATGTGCAGGCCAGTATGGGAATAAGACGGGGTTTGACGGCCCTCACTGGTTTTGATGCCTCGTGTGAGAGAACTAAACTTTTGCTGGGCTAAGGAAAGGCGGGGCCGGGCAGCGCGGTCTTAAGTAGGCGGCGGGAGCCCTAAGCCCAGGGTCTGACTATATGCGCTCACCGTCCCCAAGCGAGCACTGTCCCGTCCCCAAGCGATATTATATGACCTGCTCCGGCCCCACAAGCGAGTATATGCGCACGCTTGGCGTGACGTATGTATGACTGCTCACTGCATAAAAGCAGCGCCTCTCTCGCCTCTTTCCTTCTCCACCCGCCATGGCCACCAACGATAATTCAGGCGCCAACATCCTTCTCTTCATCCTTGCATTGTGCGTTCTCCGCCAGCTCTCAGCTCACCCTGCTGACCACATCTCACTTTAGGTTCATCCCCCCTCTGGCCGTTTTCATCAGTGAGTACCTCACCTCCTGCCTCGCCTTCGTGACTGACATCCATGTCCCGTGGGAAGAATGTGGCATCACCGCAGGCATGTCTATCCCCGCCCCTGCTTTTGTTTTTACAAATGATATTCAAATTCTCCTAGACTTTTGGATCAATATCCTACTCTGGATTTTGGGCTGGATCCCCGGCGTCATACACGCCTGGTCCGTTCTCTTCCGCATCTGCCACTCATTCCACGTGCTCACACCCCATTTTGTCAGGTGGGTCATTGCAAGAAGCAGGGCGCCCTATTAGTATTATTTAACCGCATTTGGTTCACGACCTTGGACAACGACATTTCCAACGTTTTTACGCGCCCATGTAATCCATAATTGCACAGCACGCTAATACATTGTCTGGGTATCATAGATATGATATGCATGGGAATGAGAGACATGCGAAATCCTCATTGTCCTAGACGCGTATGATACCACTTGCAAGCATGATCTTTATCACAGTAAACGAGGCTCTCACCCTTTTCATCCGAACAAGCCGCCGACGAGTGCCGGCATTTGCCGGTATCTAAATTTATGACACGGTTAGTCCAACCTGTGCTGCTTCCCGGTTACCATCTGGCCACAAGAAAACTGACACTCGCTATGTATGCAGGCAGAGCCGAGCAATCACCACCTTGCCCTTGTCATTACCTCTGTCCCATCCAAAAAAAATCTCAGTGGCCATGAGGCACACTGAAAAATATGAAGGTCCATATCACAAGCCTGCGGTTGCGGTAACTTCTCAAGGTCACTCCCTCCTGTGCCGCGGCGTGTGAAGCGTGGCTCTCGGCTTCTACCTGAGTCAGGTCCACAAATCGCATCATCCTCGCTTTCACTCGATCTTGAGGGCGTGACGCGCGAAAGTGCCGTTGGCGAAAGGAAAAGGCAATGCACCCACGCCAGGCGCTGGCCCTGATAAAAATCCAGGCGTGCAGTCGCAAATCCGAAGCCGCTGACGCGGCGGAGAAGATTGTAACATCTTGGGCCGTCGTACACCCCACGAGCGCAAAGGATCAGGGGGGAGATGGCGACGCCCCTTCCAACCTTGAGGAGGAAGGTTTGGAAGCGTTTGGCTGCAACCGTGCGAGCTGCCGCCTTGTCCTTGCCTGATTCCATCACTAAGGCGGGCCTGCAAGAGCTTAGGGAGACTTACCTTACTCCAGCTCACAAAGGTCTTGATGCCTTTGTCGACGTTAGCATCATCATGGAGCAGAAACTTACCTTACTCTCAGTCTCTACGGTTGCGGCAGTGGCTAGCCACCTAGCTCATGCCCTCCCCACTTTGGGCACAGCTGCGCAAGCGGCCTCGCTCAAGCTCTTGGCAGCCAGTTCTCTTCTCACAGCAGAAAGAGTGAAACTATATATTTCAGGGTTTTAGGCTTTGGTCTCCAACAGCTCTCCCCCAAAGGGCAAGACGTTTATTTTTGCCAGGAAACAGTAGAGGTCCGCCGCCGGTGCCCTCCCCCCGGTTAATCAAGCTACCAACCCAAAACCCAAGGCTAGGATGCCCGCAACACAAGCTCCTTCGTTACAGATCGTGGGAGCCACCATCAAGCTTTTGTCCAAGCTTCTTCTCTCGCTGCGGGCTCCACTAAGCCCAAGTCTTTCGCAGCGGCAGCCCTCTACCTTGCTCCCTGGACCCCTCTACTTCCTCGGCCCCTTCAGTTGCTTAGTAGTCTCGCCTTCGGAATAGTGTGTCACCCAGAGAAGTGCATTACTAGATGGGGCACCAAGGGCAACTGCCTTATTTACCAGCCCCTGTTTACAGATGATCAAGATTGCACTGACGAATGAGTAGAAGGCCCAGCCCTTCTCGCGGAACTGGGGGTCGTTTTACTTTTGATGATGGAAACTCCCACGCTCGTCAATAGAGAGCGGATCAAATCAAAGATCGGATCAAGTCAAATACTAACCGAGGACATTATAGCTCGTCCCCGAGCATAACCTCACCCATCAATTGGCACCAGATGAAATCTAGGACACTTTGGAATGCCGGCGTTTATGCCCTTCTGACACCGTTATTTGCCGTGGACAAACCAATATCAGCACTGGACTTGTGTTGTCGCAATTGAAATTGGCTGTGCTCCGAGTGCAAGGTGAGAATCTATCCGCCTGTAGCACCATGCGGAGATATCACACCATTGTTCGATTCTCGATCATTCGTCGTTTTCGTGGCGAACGGGTGCTCAACTGACAGGAGCAGCACGGCCGCTCTACTCATGAGTGCAACACTTCGGAGGGAAGGGAGATTAAGGGTCTAAATGTGGCGCGGCATGTTGAAAAAGGCATCAGGAGACATCAGAAGGGGCAAACAAGGTGTAATGTGCCTCTCGGCCAGTTTGACGTGAGGGCGAAGACCAGGCTTTGGTCCAACTATCTTTGCTGTTCCAAATGCGGCAGCCCTTGCTGACTCTCCACAGCGGAGGTTTACGTTTATCGTCCGCCTCATTTTTCTTAGACGAAATGGTTTTTGCGCGCCGCTTACTTCACGGAAACGCGAAAATGTACACATTCGAAATGCACGATTTCTACTTTACTCAAGCCAATAACTTCAGCTGGGCCAAGACCTTGACGACAACCTCTCTCAAATCCTTCTGCGCATGTCCTAAAACCTTGCTGTCATCATCAACTCCCCATGCACAAGGGCTGTTCGGATCCCAGGCCGCTGCCTTAACGAGCCCGAAAATAGCTGCAGGATCTCCTGTAGCCAATCCAGCCTCGGACTCGCGCCTCAAATCCTCCGTGTTGACATAGCTGACCTCAAACTTGGCCCCAAGCACTTCTTCTGCGATCTTGAGAACATCGTTTTGGCTAACGAACAAATCGTGGATCAAAACAAGTCGATTTTTCACGAGATCTGGCTTGTCGAGGACCTTGACAATTGTTTCTGCGATCGATGAAAGGTTCGTGACGTTAAGCTTGAAGTTGCCGTCATTGAGCAAGACGGCCTTTTTGTTGACAAGGTCGACTCCGAAGAAACCAATCGTTAGGGCTGTTTTAGAAATCAGGAACCAGACGATGCAAGCGTAGGAATCCACTCACCCCAGTCGAAGAAAATGCCGGTGCCGATGGCGGTATAGCTGATCTTACCCTCGGACGAAAGCTTCTCAAGGTGCTCTTCGACCCTCAGCTTGAAATCCACTACGGGATTGCGGTGTGATGCAAGGTCCCTAGATTCTATGTAACTCGAGGCTAAAGCACGAACTGGAGCGACTTACCCGGCAAAGTTGGAAGGAATGATATGGGGGACGCCGGCATCGACGGCAGCATCTACGACAGCCGTTTGAATCTGCTCCAACAAAGCTGGGTTGCGGTTGCCTATGGTAACCACAATAGCATCTTGACCTTTGAAAGCATCGACGAGAGATGCGTGGGACGAATAGTCGATCTGAACGACCTTGACTCCGGCGGGGAACGAGTGGCTGGATGATGCATCTCGAGTACCGACAGTAACGTTGAATTTCTTGGAAGCAATCAAGGCTTCAAGAACAGTAGGTCCAAGAATACCAGTTGCCTGATCGTGATAGATTAGTCGACGTCTCTGCAATTTCAGGAGAGTACACACTCCAACTTGAATAACGTTCTTTAGGGCCATTTTGCTGGATTAGAGGCTCACAGTCATTTGCCTCTTTATACTACAGTACGTATCACATTGCCTGACTACATGTAGCTGATGCGGGTGTTTGTAATCACGGTGTCTTACGAAACAAATTCAATGAACTTACGACTGACGGGTGATGCTAGAGAAAAGGTCAGACCCCCATCTTGCAGGCCGTCTAGCCTGGATAGTTCAACCCTTCGTCGAGTGGACTGACTGGGTAAAGGGTCTGTGAGAAACTTCCTTATTTGGGTGTCTTGCTCACTCAGATTTCAGAGAGTATCTAATATCTCTGACGCACTCTGACCCTTGACTTAGTCAAGTCACTCAACGTGACCCGACCTAAATGACTGTACAATTGTACAACACTGAGCACGCTGACCATCAATAAATAAACACCACCTTCCAGCTACCTCCTTCAATCTGAAATGCCTCCCATAGTCTCACAACTACTCAAATTCACCGTTGCTCGTGGTTTTAAACTTGACTCTCCTGGTTTCGCCCAGCTGCGTACGGCGGTTGTCGCGAATGGCGTGAAAGAACAGTATTATGGTACTTGCACAGACACTCCGAACACCTTGTTTTGGGTCATTCGTATGTATTTATCCTACCTTGCTTCAAAGTACTCTCTCACCATTACCGAAAGAATGGCCTGCGGATAAAGGGCCCCTGAAATCACCGGAGTTCATGGAATCTGTCCGGGCGCTGGATGTGGAAGGGAAACCCGACAGCTATTATCTACCATTTGCCCATGACAGCTTGCCCAGGCCTGCACTCACTGCGCCTGTGTGCGAACTTGTGAGGTCGCCCATTGTGCGATGATTAGTTGACTAACAAACCCTTTATAGTGCTTCCTTCATGTTAAGGGCACAGCCGACAAGAAGAGCCTCGCTCACTCATTGAACAAGACATTCACTGATTGTTATTAGCAGATGGATTTACTGGTGGTCATTGGGCCGTAGCCAGCAACGACGACAACATGAATTATTACTATCTGGGATGGGAGAGTCGAGAAGTAAGTATTGACTGGGACTCATCTTTTTTATTGTACCCATGTAACATCCCCTTCAGCTCCATAGAGCGTACTCCCAGACCGAGTTATTCGCCCTCGAGCTGAAGATCCTCATGCCTCACATGGATAAATCTGGCGCCTTTTTCACGAAGATGACGCAACAGTTGAACTGAGTCGTCGACGAGTACTATGTTGTACTTAATCGATTCTATAAAGCCTATGTGATATAGCCTGTGTGTATGAAAGGAGCTATAGCTCTGAACGTCTGAGCCAGTTTGACCAGAGCCCATAGGGTACCAGAAATAGTTCTTGGTACCCATATTCTGAACTTGAGTCGTAAGCCTATGCCATTTCGTTCGGGTTTCTCCCTCAAACCTGCCGAAGGATGATAATGACAACGCGCCATACAGTGGTTTGCGCGCGCAGTCACCATGATCACAAATGCGATACATTTAAAATTAAATAGACGACTCTTGATTATCTGCTTATGAAAAGGAACTTGAGTGTCTGCCGAACCCCACAGAAAAAGCTGGATAGGGCTCTCTGCGCCCAAAAGAAGTACTACCTTGTTGGATCGTAAATTGGAATGGGTTTGTGTATACTTTCGGACCCATCGAAGTCATTGCCCTATGAGCGCACAGTCAAGCCTGAAGATACCTGAAGTGGGGTATTGGCAATGATGGTTTACCCCTCAGGCCTCAGGAATCAGCATGGGGAATTCCTACAGTGAAAACACACAGCGAGCCGCAAAAGTCGGCAAAAGCCGACTCCGCTCATTAGAGTTATGCTGGACGCCCGTCAAGTTGCCATCACATTGTGCTCATAAAAGCAACCCTGAGCGGACCATTCCGAATCCACTGAACATAAATAGTAATCAGAGCAGTATAGTATTTGATGCAATAGGGCGAGCAATACAAGACTGTGACAGAGCGAGTGAGACGAAATTATGGGCTAATATGTGGGGAATGATCGATCGATGTCGATGATCTCAAGTAACTGCGAGCAATAAGAAACCAAGAATTGCGATGAAGAAAAGCACTGATGATCTAGAATTAATGTTAGATAACACGGTGAAAACCAGTCGCAATCCATGATCATGATGAGCAGAACGCGACTTCGGCTTGGTAAACGTCATAATCACGTCTGGATATCTTTCTGCCCCTATATCTACAGTGAAATATGAGTGAGATGAGAATAAAGATCCCCCATTGACCTAAAGACGACGGCGCTTACAAGTATGATCTTTATAACACAGTGAACGAGGCTCTCACCCTTTGTTATCCAAACAAGCCTGGCTGCTGCGGTTCATTTATCTTGTTCAAGATCGCATTAAGCCCCCTCACCACCGTACCCGCACCCTCCTTCACCCGCACCTGATCCTCCTCAACCACCTTGGCCAAATATTTGGCGTCAAACTTGTCCGGGTGCCATCGCTTGATATGCTCCTTCAACCGGTCCTTGTCCGACTTGTGATCCTTGTCCGGGTATACCCTGGAGAACAGATACGCGTAGATCCCCGACTCGTTGATATCTTCCGCGCTCTTGGGTCGCCGTGCCATCGGCCACGGGAACGTGTCCCACCGGAGAACCTCAAACGTGTTCAGATCCTTCCACCGCGTCTCGTGCATCTGGTACAGCTGCACCAGGTCCTTTTCGCTCAGAGTCTTGTTGATCTCGCTAGCCCGCCGCTGGTTCTCCATCTTTTCCTGCTCGCGCCGGAACCGCTCTTGCTGTTCCTTGGCTTGCTCGGCCTGTCTCCGCGCCCATTCGTTCTCAGTGAAAAAGGGCGGCGCCGTCGACGCGCCACTGGCCCCCGATGCTGCGGGTTTGGGTTTGGGCGTCGGAGCAGATGTAGGTATAGACGACGATCCAGATGTGCTAGATGGCGTGACAGGGGACGAGCCGTTGCGTGCTGAGCCACCAGCAGAAGGAGTCGAAGGCGATGCAGCCGATGCGGAAGACGTTTTCCACGCCGATCCAGCCGCAGGTGACCAAGCAGAGCTGCTCGTTGAACCCTGGCGTTGCGGTGCATTCGGTCGGCCAGACGAAATAGGAGAGGAAGAAGTGGTGGGCGAGGACGAAGTAAAGCCAGCGTCGCTGCCGTACCCATGCTGCTTGCGTTCTTCCCCCTTGCGCTTTTGAATTTCCTCCCTCTGCTTATCGTACGCGCCTTGCTGTGCGCTTTCGTTTCGCCTCTTCTCCCATTCTCTTCGCATGACTTCTTCGTGAATACGTTCCTGCTCCTTGCGCCACTCCTCCTCTTGTCTTCGCCGTTTGTGATCCTCTTGTTGCCGTCTGGACCGGCGTTCCTCCTCCTCTTGACGCCGTGCTGCTGCTGCCTCCGCTTCTTCTCTCTGCCTCCTTTCCTCTTCCAAACGTCGTGCTGTTTCCGCTTCCTCTCTCTCTCTCTGCCTCCTTTCCTCATCCAAACGTCGTTCTATTTCTTCCTCCTCTCTCCGTTTCCTTTCTTCCTCTTGGCGTCGTGCTGCTTCCTCTTCTTCCTCTCTCCGTTTCCGTTCCTCCTCCAGGCGCAGCTGCTCTTCCTCTCTCCGTCTTTTTTCATCCTCAAGGCGCCGTCGTTCTTCCTCTATCAACTTGAGCTCAGCTTCCAGTCTCTGCTGTCGCTCCTCATCCCTCCGTCTCTTGCCCTCATCTCTCCTCCGTCGTTCCTCCTCTGAGCGATGTCGACGCTCCTCCTCCCGCCTGGCTGCTTCCTCTCGTTTGGCTTCCTCACGGCGTCTGGCCAATTCTTCCTCTTGTCTGCGGGCCTCTTCTTCCCGCTGTCGTTCAGCTTCTTCCTCCAAGAGACGCATCCTCTCCTCTTCATAGCGACTTTCCGCCTCTCGGCGTAACAGCTCCTCTTCACGCTTCTTCAACTCCTCCTCCCGCCTGCGAATCTCTTCTGCCTTCTTTCTGATTTCGGCAGCTCGTTTCAGAGACTCCTCTTCCCGCCTCCCAACCTCTTCTTCCCTGCGCTCCGTTTCCTCCTCTCTGCGACGGGCCTCTTCCTCCAAGCGCCTCGCGTCTTCTTCCATCCGCTTGACCTCAAACTCCTTGCGTTTGGCCTCTTGCTCTTTCCTGTGAGCCTCCCTCTCCTTACGTCGTGCGTCCAACTCTTGTTTCTTGATCTCATCCTCCTTTCTCCTGGCCTCTTCCTCTTTGCGCAATGCCTCCTCTTCCTTGATTTTCGCTTCCTCCTCCTTCAGTCTGACTTCCTCCTCTTTCCTCCTGGCCTCTTCCTCCTTCCGCCTAGCGTCCTCTGCCTTGCGCAGGGCCTCTTCCTCCTTCCTCTTCACTTCCTCTTCCAAGCGCCTGGCTTCTTCCTCCTTCCGCCTTGCCTCTTCGTTCAACCTCTTGGCCTCCTCTTGCCATCTCCTCGCATCCTCCTCCTTTCTTTTCGCCTCTTCTTCCTTCCTCCGCGCCTCCTCGCCCGTCCTTCTGGCCTCCTCCACGGCCCGGCGAGCCTCCTCTTCCTGCTTTTTGATCTCTTCCATCTTCTCCCTCACCATCCTCTCCGCCTCTTCCCTCTTGACAGCTTCCTCTCTCTCCAACCGGGTCAACTCTTCATAGCGCAGCCTGATCCGCTCCGCCTCAGATTCGGGAACGTGGTCGTTCCTGCGGTGGTCGCTGCCTGATTCTCGCCCGCCAAAGGTATGTGCGCGGGCCTGGAGGGAGTACGAGGATGGGGGTGTGTAGACCTCGTACGAGGTCCGTTCGGGAGAAGGACGGGGAAGAGGGTCATCGACGTGTTTTGGCCAGTCGCGCCAGCTCGGAATGCCGTACTCGTCTGCAGCGGCGGCGGCGGCGGCAGCCGGGCGGAGTTGCGGTTGCGATCCTCTATTGATGGGGATGCTTGTGGAGGAGGATGAAGAGTTGTAAGAACGTTGATAGGCTGTTATATGTTATGTGCCATAGTTTTAAAAATGATCAGAAACGAACAGACAAACCTTCACTGTAGGTTGCTAGGTGCCCTGGGTCATAGTCGTCCATCGACCTGTTGTTGCTCGAAAACGACGTTCCGCGTGCGAGCGGGGGACGGGCATGCTCTGGAGATTGCCGGCGGTAGCTCACGTACGAGTCGTCCGCGAACGGGTTGGGGGTGAAGCGGGAGTGGTGCTGGTCTCTGTCCATCTCTCTATCCCTGTCCCTGTCCCTATCTCTGTCTCTGTCTCTGTCTCTTTCTCTTTCCCTTTCTCTGTCTCTTTCTCTTTCTCTGTCTCGTGGCAGGCGGAGACTCCCCGTCCATTGGTCCTCGACGTCGCGGTACTCGCGGGATATGCTGCTCATACGGGACCGCCCAGGACCGAGATACCAGTCCTGGATGTACCGCCCCTCGTCCTCTCTTTCCCGCTCACGATCACGATCGCGGTCGACGATGCCATTGAAGGAAGGCTTGGGGACGATGGGCCGGTGGCCGTGTACTGTCGACGCGGAGCGGTAAGAAGGGTAGTCCCTGTGGTCCTCCAGGATGGAGGACGAGGAGGGCGGCGCGCCATATCGCAGATCGACGGATTCAGTTGTGAAGGAGGATTTGGAAGCGTGTCTTCTGGGCGACTTGTACATAAACGGACGGTCGTCGTCAGAGAGTTTGACGGAGGCGGAACGTTGAGGAGGGTAGTATGGCCCTGGAGGACGGTCCGACGATGATCTGATGGGAGGTGCAGAGTTGGGTGATGGCTTGGTGGAACCCATGATGGGGTCCTCCCAGCGCTCGGCCGAGTCAGTTGCCATTTGCAAGGTTCGACTCTGGTGTTGGCGTTCCTTGCCCTTTGCCTTGTCCTTGTCAGACAAGGAGGATGGCGTTCCAGGCTGTTCAATGACACTTTCCCTTGGCGTCTTATCTTGGTCGACACCACTGTCTGGCCGCTCGAGGATAGGCTCAGCGGTCAAAGAACGGATGCTGGTGGAGCCGACGGAGCGCTGGCTGGCGGAGCTGCCTCTCCGGGCAAGACCACGTCTGGCATTGGCAGCCTCTTCTTCTGCAGGGGCGTTGGGCCGCCAGATTTCGTGCTTCACAGGGGAGCCAGAGACGTATCTCTCTGTCCCCGTCCGAATGGGACGCTCTGAAGCGCGTGTTGCTGGCCGATCGTCCTCTGATCGATCCAGAGTGGGTGATCTGTCCATAGAGGGACGAGATTTAGAAGGAGAAGGATAGATAGAGGCTTCGGGATCGTCCGGGGGAGCGGCGCGAGCCCATGGTTCATAATACATTGCCTGACCTTCAACGCTAGGAAAATAGGCGGCATGGCGATATTCCTCTTTAGCAGAATCGGACTGGCGTCTGAGACGAGGTGAAGGGCGATCGTCTCTGAGCTGGGAAGCCTTTTTCTGTTCTATTTCTGGAGGAAGAGGTGGTGGATTGTATTCTGGTACGGTGATAGTCCGTTGAGAGAGATGGGTGGATCTTGGATTCTGGGGGTCGGATTGATCTGGAGGGTCTGAATCAGGACCAGAGGGCTTGTAACTCTCGAATATCCTGCGATGCTCGCGCATCAGAGCATCCTTCCACTTATCGTCGATGGGCTGACCCATGGCCCATTTGCGCTGCTGACGCTCGAGCTCGAGTTGAGTGTGATATTCTTCTGCACCGAGAGCGCGAATCCTGCCAATTTCGAGTTTTTGATTCTCTTTAAGACGGGCACGCTCATCATCGGATCGGACTTCCTGGAGGCGGCGTTTGTAGAGGTCTTCGGCGTCTTGATAAAGCTTCTGGAGGTTTGTATTTATTCGCTCCTTGATCTGGCGTTTCCACTCGTCTGTGGGTTCTGTGTCGGAGAGAGCGTTAGCAGGAGCGGGGGAAGGGGCGACAAACTCGTGGGCATGAGAGAGGGACATTGGACGCCGTCCGCTGGCGTAAAGGGGAGGTTGAAGGTTTGAACGCTGGCCACTGTTGGGCTGGCCGCTGCTAGCTGACTGACTTGGCTGGACCTGGCTGGCTGGCGGCAAACTCAGAACCCTGGCTGCCTCATGTTGTTGAACAAACTCACCTCACTTCAACTTGAATCTCAGGCGCCTTCAAGTCATCAGTGGCTTCCCATCATCTCGCTCTCAGTTCCAGTGGACTTTTCACTTGATATCGTAAGCCACTCTTACTCCTAAATTCAAACGTTCACTTCCAAACCCTCAGTTCCTTCCAGCCGCTTCTCAACTCATTCATCATCCAGAATACAACTCCACTCTCATCCTCAGATCTTTTCAACTCTCAGACACACTCAACGACTTTCCTCCCGATATCCCTCTCTTCTCCGGTTACCTTCCCATCCGATCCATCCACCGCAGACTACTTGCCCGTAGACCAGCCCGCGATGCCTCCATCGATCAATTCTGCTCCTTCTACGCGTCCCAACCCGGCATCCCCCCCTCTCTCCTCGTTTTGACCCCCATACTGCACCCCGGCACTTCTCTTCCCTACTACCATCCAGCCGTCCACCATCTTGCCTTTCGCTATATTTCTGGTCCAGAATCTCCATCCCTTCGTATAGAAGTCCTTCCTCTAGACGGCACACCGACTGATCCCTCCTCTCGCCTCTACCGTACATGCCTGGCACTCCTCGAGACTCTGCGCAGATACGGACGGGGCATTGTAACAAACTATAAAAAGAGGGTCATTCACGATATCTTGGTCCCTCGTGAACCCTATCAAGATCTGTATCTCGTCATGCGAGAACGACATAAACATCTAATTGACACTTGGCAAGAGGTGACAGATCCTCTCAAACACGTTTTCGAGGTGCGAAGTGCCATTCATTCGGTTGAGGCCCTCACGTCCTGAGTTTGGCCCTTCAAAGGATATCAGCATTGCAACGTATCTGATGCTGCTGTGGAAAGAAACCTATGCATCAGGAACGCAGCCGCTAGCATCAGAAGACGCGCAAAGCGCTGAGCCGTGGAGGACTTGGCCTCGTCCGCCGAATGGATTTCTGGACTTTGGGCAAGTCTCTTGACCAACCCAACTCACGCCGCCATGGCTTAACTCTTCTCTTTCCCTTAGTTGTGGAAATGGCCTCCTTACGCATATATTGAGTGAAGAAGGGTACCAAGGGGACGGCATAGACCTTCGATCTCGAAATTC
Organism: Amanita fuliginea; assembly: GCA_023014435.1. Taxonomy (NCBI): domain Eukaryota; kingdom Fungi; phylum Basidiomycota; class Agaricomycetes; order Agaricales; family Amanitaceae; genus Amanita; species Amanita fuliginea. Next base: position 2,062,644 of record JAEBUQ010000011.1, on the reverse strand, counting down.
ATGGTCGCATTATCCACCAACGACTCAATCCCACTTGCATGTCTACTCGTTCAATCCTCTCCACCCTATCGATGGTGATCCTTATTTCAAACCCGGCGTGTTCATTATCGGAAACCATGCCGACGAGCTCACGCCATGGATCCCCGTCGTAGCGACCCTCACATCTGCATCTGGGTACTTGTCCATACCATGCTGCCCATGGAGCTTTGACTCAAAGTACGATCGCTCAAAAACGCCTCCGTACCCCGTACCCGACCCCGATTTTGTCCAAAGTCTCAACCTGGGTGGGTTCGGAAACAACGAGAGCTCGTATTCCATGTACCGCATATGGTTGGCATCGCTGAGCCTACACTGCGGATGGCAAGTTGAATGCGAGAATCTGCGAATCCCAAGTACACGAAACTGGGCCATAGTCGGTACGCGCCAAGTGTGATGTGTCGATGCCTCGTTATCTGACGTTTATCAGGTCGGAAGTGTTCAGGTGAACAAGAGACGGTCTCAAATGCGCAGGCGATCGTGAAAAATGTATGCGATAGAGGAATTTACAAAGCTCGGGTTCCTGAAGGAGCACACTCATAGAATTTGATACTTATTCAACACAACGTTAACATAGTAGTGGTATACAACTTGATGACTTCCTCATTTACACTATGCCACTACGCCACTTTTGGAGATCACCACTTTTTTCTTGAGCCCACCAGATTGGGATCCCAACTTCTCCACGGTCTTCACAAGCTCCATGTTTTCGACAACCTCACCTGCTCAACAGTTAAGCCCGTGATACGATAACAGACCAAGCTATTACACACCAAAGACGACATGGGCTCCATCGAGCCAAGATGTCACCACGGTGGTGATGAAGAATTGCGATCCGTTGGTGTTCTTGCCGGCGTTGGCCATCGACAAGATGCCAGGCTTGGTGTGCTTGCGTGTAAAGTTTTCATCTGTCACGGGCGTCAAGGGTCACATGGCGAAAGGACGGTAGGGGACGATTCCAAACCTGCAAACTTTTCACCATAGATGGACTTGCCGCCCGTCCCGTTCCCCTTGGTGAAATCGCCGCCCTGAAGCATAAAGTTGGGGATAACACGGTGGAAGGCGGAGCCTTGGTAACCAAATCCGTGCTGGCCCGTAGCTAGTTCACGGAAGTTCTTGGCGGTTTTGGGAACGACGTCATCGTACAGTTTGAAGACGATGCGGCCAGCGTCGACGCCGTCGATTTGGATGTCGAACTAAGATGGGACGTTAGAAAAATGGCCGCCGTCACTTGTCGAGACGCACAAATACGTTAGACATGATAGTAAGACTTAAAGGTCGATGCTGTGAAGTGGGCGCCTTATAAAGCTTTGGGCGTTACCGTGACCAATCTCATCGATCAATCAGTACTCAGTCTAAGATTATCCCTTATCAGTATCTTCATTAAGCTTGCATCGCACGTTTGTAGAACCTTCTCGCCTTGTGTCTCGGCTATGTATGCCGCTTGCACATGGGCCAACGGAGAAACAATATTCCCATTGCATCATCAGCTCAAATTCAAACTCAGCCAAGAGGGGTGACATCACAAAATGTCTATACTTCTCCCATTTCACAGAAAGGTTTTGGAGGACATTCATGACCCTGCAACTAGCGAGTTGCTCGTCATTGCCCGCGGTCTGGGTTTGCGACGGATCATAAGCACCTTGTTGAAAATCTATGATTCTCCCAGGAACCTTGTTTTGTTGATCAATGCCACCCAAGACGAGGACCATGGCATAGCAGAAGAATTGAGTATCATGGGATGCAACAACCCCGGTCTGAGGACGATTGGATATGAAATTGGGAGTAAAGAAAGGTCCGGTCATCCTTATGCATTCAGGTCTTTTCAAGACCTGCTCAATTTTTTTCTTTCTATATTTTAGACAAGCCATTTACAAGCGTGGTGGTCTTATATCCGTTACATCTAGAATCCTTGTTGTTGACATGCTCCAGTCCGATATCCCGACAGACCTTATAACCGGGATGATTGTCCTCCACGCGGATAGGTCAGGGCGCAGACTACTACGTCTGACTTGCAGCCTAATCCAACATGCTCAGGATCTCCCCATTGGGCCTGGAAGCATTTATTGTACGGTTATATCGCGAAAAGAATAAGATTGGCTTCTTGAAAGCTTTCAGCGACCAGCCTGAGCATATCACGAGCGGCTTATCGCCTCTGAGAAACATCATGAAGGAGTTGCAACTCCGCAAGGTGCATATTTATCCTAGGTGAGCATGAGGTACGCGCTTCTTTCGTGCATTCCATATGACTTTTGACAGGTTCCATGAAGACATCAAAAAGTCCCTGGAACGGCGAAGAGCTGATGTCATCGAGCTGTCCCAAGAAATGACCGAATACATGTCTGACATACATCATGCTATTATCCGGTGCATGCAAGCCACTCTCTCCGAGTTGAAGAAATCAAATACGACCGTGAGTGGCTGTTGTCTAATGTGATGACGACTTTTGAGGAAGAAAAAAAAAAAAGCTTGATCTGGACGAACTGAACGTCGAGAACGCTTACTTCCGTTCGTTCGATATCATCGTAAGGCGTCAGTTAGATCCCATATGGCACCAAGTCGGGCCAAAAACGAAGCAGATGGTCAAGGACCTTTCAACCCTTCGGCAACTTCTCTAGTAAGCACACTAGGTTACCCGTGTGTTTTAGTCGCCCTGACCGCTATTAGCTATCTCATGACTTATGATCCCTTACAATACCACGCGTATTTAGAAACGGTCATTGCATCCAATTCCAAAACTGCTTCCGGAAGCACACGACAGCATCAATCTCCCTGGTTATTCACTGATGCGGCCAACGTCATTTTTAAATCGGCTAAACGTCGCTGCTATCTCATGACCTCTCCTCAGATACCCGAAGAAACGGTACATCCTGTTATTGACATGTCCAACGACGATGATGCTTGGGAGGTCCTCGATGAAATAGAAGGTCGGGTTCCTGACAAGGGCAAGGGCAAGCAAAAGGAGACAAGACCACGTTGGCTGCCAGATGGTATGGAACCAGTCCTTGAGGAACTGCCAAAATGGGAGCTTCTGTCGGAAATTTTACTGGAGATTGAAGGAGAAATCATAAGACAGGAAATGAGTCGTAAATCTGCAAGCCAACGTGCGTAGCATTTGTCGAGATCGCACCCAAGCCGTGTCTCACTCTTGCATTTGCATTTACCAGAGAATACAGCATCCAACGTCGTCGTCGTCATGACATCGTCCACCCGGTCTTGTCAATCCATTCGCGACTTTCTGTCTACGATGGATCGTGACGCCCCGAGGGGTGCTAAAGGGCGAAGGATGCTGATGAGAAGTCTCAGCAGTTATTTATGGTGGAAACGGCATTTGAGTGAGCACAAGTCGGAGACTCAGGCTCAGCAGTCGTTGAGGGCGGGTAGCAGTTCGGGGAGCACCGACAAAGACCGAGGGATCAGCGCAGCTCTGAAGAGAAAAGATAAGGTTTTAGCAGACCAGGCAAACAGCAGGAGGCGGATAAGAGGAGGTGCTCCTGCGGCGGTATCGACGCGTGCCGCGGCAAAGCCCACCAATAATAATAATAATACCCCTATTCAAGGTGCTGAGGAGCTCCAGGAAGAAGCGGACCGGATTGCGAATCTGTAAGTTTATGTGCTATTCAAAAGGAACGTTGAAATGATATCGCTTTCCAGTCTAGGTTCCCAGAATATAGAGAAGGCCTCTTTCAATGGCATCATCGATATGACGGGGGACGATATCGTCGTTGAGCCTTTCGCGCGCGAGGATATGAACTATGGTCTACTTGCGCCAGAAGAAACAGTCATTATCAGAGCCTATTCAGACGATTCGGACGACAGAATGCTCGCTGAGCTTCGGCCCAAATTTATCGTCATGTATGAACCATGCATGGAATTCGCAAGGCGCATCGAGGTAAAGTCGATCATCGATCCCGTTGGCTAGCAAAGCAACCGTTCTTTGTTCAGGTTTATAGGAGTTCGCATCCAGGCCTCGGTGTGAGAGTGTACCATATGGTTTATCGCGATTCGTGTGAAGAACACAAGTACCTAGCTGCGATTAGAAAAGAGAAAGAGTCATTCGAGCGGCTCATCAAGGAGCGTGCAGTGCGTGATTTGGTTTTTTTTAAAAATTTTTAATTTCTTAAAGACCTACGATCTATCGCTGCGCAGACAATGCTCATACCCATTTTTGAGGACCGGCGGGATGGTGCCGGAGGTGATCTTATTAGAACCATTAGTTCACGCATCGCGGGTGGAAGGAAAGAGCTGAGCAGCGAACCATTGCGAGTGCGTCATAACCTTCCTGGGTTTCAAGATTACCCTATCTTGACATCATCGTCATAGGTTATCGTTGATATGCGAGAATTTAGATCTACGTTGCCATCTTTACTGCATGCATCTAATCTTTCAATCGTACCCGCGACGCTGACGGTTGGCGATTATGTATTGTCACCCGATATATGCGTCGAACGGAAGAGTTTACCTGACCTCGTATCAAGTTTCAACAATGGAAGATTGTGAGTGCTTTTGGTTAGGCGAGATCTTAACGAAATAAAATGTCTGCAGATACACTCAATGTGAACTGATGTCCGTTCATTATAAGCACCCTGTACTCCTGATTGAATTTGAAGAAGATAAGGCCTTCACGCTCGACGTAAGTTCTTGATACGATTTGATATCCTTTTATGTTCATTAATGGGCGCTGTTACAGCTGATTTCCGACATGAAATCCTATGTGAAGCCCACGGGTAAATATCCAGCAAAAAACAAAACAAATGGAGTAATCGATCCTGATTCTACATTGTCTATCCAATCCAAGATGGTTCTCCTGACACTTTCATTTCCGCGGTTGCGAATCATATGGTCTTCTTCGCCATACGCGAGCGCGCAGATCTTCAACGATCTTAAGACAAATAACCCTGAGCCTGACCCTAAGAAGGCGACTGTTGTTGGTGCTAACGACGATCCAGACGCAGGTGCTGGTTTTAATGTGGCTGCAGAAGAGCTATTGCGCAGTTTGCCAGGAATCAACGACAAGAACGTCAAGTATGTCATGAAAAGGGTCAAGACTGTCCGTGAACTATCCGAATTGAGTTTGAGCCAAGTACAGGAGATATTGGGTATGGGACCTGGGAAGGCATGCTGGGAGTTTATGCACCGTGGCGAGCGGTGACGATAGAGTCGTATGCCGTCACTCGTGTCTTCATCTTATCCTATTCTTGATTAATTCACACTATCGGTTCAATTTGTATGGGACAAAAATCTTGAAACATGACGACGATTATCACGGACGCCACAACCGACAAGGTTTTCCCAGCCTGCACATTGACTCTGCAATTGAGCGTCCCTGTAACTAACCACGTGCGGAAGCAGTAGTAGGCGCTGTACATAGTATGGTACTAAGCACCGTCACACGCACAAGTAACGTTTAATGATGTCAATCTCAACAAGTTAACTCCCGCGAGGCAGGTGCTCGAGTCAGGTGAACAGGAAGCCGCAATTTCGGCCAAGTTGAGCATTGGACACGCCATAATGGCCCTTTTGTTCTGCTACGCAATATACCCATAAACTGGCATCTCCCGAGACGGCGATTTGATAATGATATTAACCCCATTTACGGGTATGGTTTATAGTCTTCCCGGTCCCCTATTATTATTGGAAACTCGTGAATCACCGCCCGCTCCTCTACTCCTGCTAGGGCATGACGAAATGGAGGACCTAGATTTGGTCCAACTCTACGAGATAAGTCAAAGGGACTTTACAATGAGAGGTATGTTGTATTTGATTTTCCCAATGTTATTGTGCCGTTCTGAGTTGTAAGTGATAAAGTGGCAGCACTGACTTTATTGTTCTACGACCATGGTGCGACCCATCGGCATGGCCAAGGATGTTTTGCTAATCTGACTTGTTCGTCGCAGCATTGACTCTGTCAGATGAGGTGAGAGCCATCCATCAACATCCATCACATCCATCACGCTTGTTAATCTAAACATCTAGGTGGAATTGTTTTGGGTAGGGTCAAATTAACTCCAATACTTCCGTTTCTTCATGTCGTTAGACGAAACCATGGACGATAGTGACGTACCTGTTCTTTTGGGTAGGCAATTGGATGATAGTCTGTTCCGATCCTCTGTTAACATCTTTTTCCCCCTCTTGCCAAACGTGAAGAGCAGATATGGTGGCCTGGCGATGATACTGTATGGTGTCTTATACTTCACAACGTTGGACACTGTTAAGCTATTCCCATTCCCCCAGATCTGGCTTCTTCCGTGCGTAACTTAAGTGACTTGGTTATCTGCGAAATTTTGATCTTTGGCACTAGTCTTGTTTGGAAAGGGGACTATGAATGTACGTGTTTGACATTCGTCTGCGCTCATAAGCTTATAATCTCGCCAGACGTTCGTAATCGTCCCCCCAATCTTGCGAGGCTTATCTCATCTGACTTGTTTGTAGATGTGAGGACAGAGTTTTTCTCGACGAAGGTGGCTTCTAATATTTCTTTCTCTTGAGCCAGGCTCTGGTTGGTTTATGGTCGAGACATGGCTCGGCATCTTATCCCTCTGGGCAGTAGAAAGTGAGTGCGCAATAGATATGTAACGAAATTGTTGCTGAATATAATGCAAAGTAATGCTGCAATTGAGGTTATTTGCACTGTATAATTGCTCGCGTCGACTTTTATTTCTTGTGGGGTCTATTTTCACCATATATGTACTTTCTTTCGTTGTATTATGCGTGCGCGCGTCATATCAACAGCATGAAAAATGTAAGTTGATCTCATCATGTGGAGAGCCTACCTGCTAACCGTGAACGCAGCCGAGCCATTCTTCATCGCTGGTCATACATATTGCATTCCTATGTATCCCTGGAAGGCCAGATGTACATTCTGGCTGGTCATAGCAAGGTATGAAAGACCTTTTTTTTCTTTTTCTTTTCTCTTTCAGCCTCATGTTAACGAGTCGGCTTGCAGTTTTGACGCTTTGATTATTGGGTTAACCCTACATCGAGGTTACTGGACCTGCCATCTGAGAGATACAGTCCCTGTCCTGACTAACCTGTGTCCAACTATGCTCCGCGATTCGCTCGTATACCTGTTTTTGTGAGTGTTTCAATCAACGCAAGACTACTAAATGTAACGAGCTGAATTTCAAGCACGGGGTTCGCATATATTGCGAATGTCATCCTTTGTTTCGTGGACAATGTAGGACATTTGGTTGTATGCCATCGACTGTGGCTGACATCACCCCTTGGCAGAGATATGACCTTGCATCTGCGAGCGAGTTTGGATTTGTCATGCCTATCATCATGGGCAGCCGCATGACAATCAACATCCGAAAAGTATTTACTAAACATCGCCGAGGTCCATCAACAGCATCGCAAATTTCTCTCGCCATTCCAGGTCTGAAGGAGCCTACTCAATATGTATAATTTCTTGCCACATCGTGCTTGTCGCTCGTTTATGCAAAGTGCATTCTTACTGTATCCCGTATAGGACATCACTTAGTCATAGAATGAACCATCATGGATAAATGGGTTATTGACATTAGTCAAAGTATAGTATATGTCCAGAGAATTCGTGCACAATCAGAAAACGTGTGATGATAATTGTCACCTAGGTAAGAACGTATGTAAACAAGGTGACAGGTATCATCGTGAACCAAGAAAAATGGCCGCTAAGCACTGTCAGTGTTGAAAAAAAGGTAAGGTCCAAAAGTGCGATCATGGAAATACAAGATAAGGATGGATTGTCTTCCCATGTTCAGGCTGTCATGAAACCAAGAACAGCGCCGACAGCAGCCAGGCTAAGAGCCATGGATGTCTTGACACTGGAAGCACCATTGGACTTGGACGTAGCACTAGCTGATGCACCGGATGCGGAAGCGGAACCAGTGGCGGAGGAAGCAGCACTGCTAGGGTACGCAGCACCGAGCGGCTTGATTTCGAATTCATCTGATATAGCATAAATCTAGTAATATATACATGAGCAAGAGGCTTTCTTGAATGTACAACAAGACGTACTTTTGAACTGTTGATGATGTCCGTAAACTGGAGTCGGTAGCCAGTGCCAGGGCGCTGGCTGATTTTCGTCTTGTCAATCAACTCTGTGCAGTCCGCGTTACTCTGTTCAGCGATGAACGCGAGGGGTCCAGTAAGAATAGCCGGGTTCTATAGCAGCATGAGAGAATAATCTACGGGAAGACAGGAAGTACACTTGCAGAGTTCGTGATGCTGTGATGGATGCATCAGCAACGGCTGCCACGATGGCGAACAAAGACCGTGGGACTCACAAGACGGTGAATTGCTGGACGGGGGAGTTTTTGCAATCCCAGGACATGAGATTCTGGGAATTAACAACTAGTGATGGAGGTCAGGGGGGGTACTACAACGACGACAAGGAAGGGGACTGACTCCACCACCAGCTGGAACTAGGCTGGAAAATCTGGAAGGTCGTCGTGTTCTGGGCAGCGACAGATGCAACGAGGGCGGAGAGAGCAGCAGCAAACGTGAACTTGGAGGGGAGGACCATGATAGGTATAAAGGAGCGTGGGGCGAGCGTCGAGTGGACCAACTTGAAGGGAAAAAATTAAAGCGGACGCGAACCATGTGCTCAATGTGATGGTCGGCTGTTTCCGGTCGCTGGTTCTCAAGCGCGTCTTCCCTGTCTGCGCCAGAACGCGTCCTGTCATGTCCGCAGACAACAAGACTTTGCTGCCAAACGCCTCGGACTGGTGTGATCTACGCTTTTCTGCTGTCTCCAGCGCGTAACCGCAGAGGTAGCGCGACTTCCCGATGCAGACGCCACTTCGCCCAAACAACTGCCCATGTCGTCCTCTTTCCTTTTCTGCTGCTCTACGTCAGTCCCTCCATGATGAAATCGACGACCGCATACAATGACGCGCATATATAATCCCCTCTTTTCGCCCGCTCGTCTTTCTCTTCTCCCCCATCGACTATCCCGTCCTAGCTCTTCGCTCCCCTCACGCCGCTATTACCTCGTAATATTATTGCTATCGCTATCGCGTACCTTGTACGCAATAATCTTTGTTCGCGTCACCAACTCACTCGCATTCCAACTTCAACCCAGTATTATTTGATTAATCGTTCGTCGCCGCTCCCAAATGGCCCACAACCAACTGTCTAGCTCTGCCGTTGTATCTGGCTCCCCGCCTTGTTCTACAGCCTCCTCTTTATGCAATGTTGACGTCCCTCTATCTTCATCTTGTCACGCTTTACAAACAGCTCTTGCGCTCCAATCAAATGCAGCATTATCTTGTGCCCAGCCTGCCTTATGTATCTCGTCGCTCATCCGACCCACGCCTGCATCTTTACTCGCTCCGAGACTGGATCCAACGATAGTTGCCCTCGATAAGCCAGAGGGCTCCCCTTTTCACATGCCTGAATTGTCGCCTCTATGTATACCAACGGTTCCTGCTGCCGCCTCGTCCGCAGATACAGCAGGTAGAATCTCCCTCGCCCATCTCGTCCAATGTCCGGGTAGCGAGCATTCATGTGCGGAAAACGGCGACTCAAAGAAGGATACCTCTGGATCTCATGCCGAACCGGAGGAAGGAGAATTGGAGGACTCGGAGTCCTCCGATATCGAGATATACCTGTCTTCTCTAGGTTTTGAAAACACTGCGTCTAGCAAGCATACATCTACCGGTTTGTACACATTCAGCCTACGGTTGTGATATACTAACAACTATGGATAGCAGCAGAACCCGAGAAGGCGACCCTCTCCTCTGTCAACGAACAACAGCAAGCGTTAACGAAAGTCGACGAAAAGACTTCTCCTCAGCTGCCCTCCGCGCCTCTGCAGCAAACGATCCCTCTGCCTGACGTTGCATTGGATTGCGAAGGGCAGATCGCACCTAAAAAAATTATACCCGCCCAGTCTGTTACAGTCTCTTCTCCAAGTACTGAAATAGCTAGCGGAGGCATTGCAGATGGAACAGCCTCCTCTGACTCTCGGGATATCTATCTCAAGGATTGTATTAATCTCGACAGTTCTAACAAAACCCCCAACGTATATATCAACGGTTTGCCTCCTCATTTCCCCGAAGAGCGATTATATGCGCTTGCCGCACCTTTTGGACCCGTTCGTAGTGTTCGGACTTTTACCCGCCACGTCAAAGAAAGCGAGAGTGGTTATGGTTTTGTATTGTGAGCACTATTTTCCCGCCAATCGTATCGTCATCAAGTATCGTATACCAGATTTGAAACCGTCGAAGCCGCTGAAAAGTGTATCCTGTCTTTGCGTAGATACCGGAATCTTCACCCAACTTTTTCAAAGGTTAGTGACCTTCGACGCTCTCCCGTGTCGTCTTTATTCCCCTCACAGCAGGTACACAAGATTCCCGGGATTACTTATGCGCACCTCTCTTCTGCAAATGTTCCCGATGAAGAATGTGCATCGCCGAACAAGTGGGTGCAGAAGAGTAGCGAGGGCGATATGAGTTTTAAGGAAAAAATGGAGAGTTTGCACGACCCAACAAGCACCAACTTATACATGGAAGGGTAAGTGGCCATTGGTCGTTATGTTTTTGGACGATCTTACATTCCAACCAGATTACCCTTAAGTATTGATGAAGCGGTAAGTTCTCGGCATAATATCTTCTCTGCCACACCAGAGCTTATGAGTGTCATAGACCTTAGCGGCACTTGTTTCGCCGCATCGTATTAGCAGTAGCCGCTTCTTCCAGACTAGGCTTAGCAATCCACCTAGGATTATCGCGTTTGTGAGGCATGTGGCATTCTTTTTTTCTTCTGATACCATCTGACCTCTCATCTTAGACTGGAGACAAGAACGGGTGCCGAAGAAATTATAGAACGCTTGCATGGAAGGATGGTCAGGGGTTGGAATGACACCGGGAGTAGGATTTCCGTCCGCTTCGCCGACACTACCGAGCAGAGGGAATTAAGGGTACGTGCAGATCACTTGGAACTCTGTTCATCTTACAATTTGTCCAGAGGGCTGAACGCGCAACCAAAGAGGGGGATCAATCATCTTCTGCGCGACTTACCATAGCCCAAGCGGCGCTGTTGAATATGCGTGGCCAAGAACTTCGCCAGCGTCCTAGTCCTTTAATAACACACCAATCACTTCCTGATCGACTTGATAGATTACGGGGAGATAATGCGTTATATCCCAATGTGCACCTGTCACCAACGGGACTAACGGTCGATTACTCCCTCACGCCGAATACGGGCTATGCATCTCCGAGGTTGCACACTTCCATGTCGGCCCCATATATCAGCTCCCAGCAGCGTGGTTCAATTCCACCTAGTGTGGACCCTACCATGTTGTCTTTGCTAGACTCCTTGCGGGGGAGCCCTCTCTATAGCGGTGAATATGCTGGTCGCGATACTGATATTCAGTACAACGTCCGACCACAAATACCTTCCAGGACGTCGTCTCATGCCTTGGAAGACTTCGGCTACGTCACGCAGCAACAATTCCCGCTCCGTAATGGTTATACCCCCACGGAAGAATATATTATGCGGGCGCATGCAGAGTCTGCAGCCCAACGTCGTCGACCTCCACCCCTAGAATTATACCGCCGTCGCAAGGATAGTGACGCTAGCATTACCCTCGGTGTTCGCGGACAACGTGCCCAAGCATCTACCATAACGATATCCCAACAGAAAGCTTTCTCTCCGCTAGCCTCGGAGGTTCATACTGTTGCCGAGAACGACTTGAAAGCCTCTGCTGCACTCGGTCATGAGTTGCGCCTCCGCCCTCAGCAGGTGGATATCCGCCAAGACAACGCAACCAGGCATGACACCCATTCTCATGCCAATATGCGTTCCACGAGAGAGCCCGTACTCTCGAAGAATCAACAAGTTGCATCTACCACTCAGCAGCCTCTATCAAACGATCAATACCCAGCAGGACATACGCGTTGTTCGACTCTTCCACACCGGTCAAGTTCGACCGCTCAACACCAGCGCCACTATCAACATAGCAGCATGAGCGTGCCGAACACTGGCAGCAAGGCAAATCAAGATGCAATTAGTGCCATCCTAAGCAGCATGAACTCGAATACAACTATTACCGCCTCGAAAACCAAATCTAGCAATAATGATCCGACGACTGATCATGCCGCCCATGACCTCCACGACCCTTCTCAAATGAAGATCACCAATCGCCTGTCATATGATAACGTCAAAGGAACTACTCAGCTAGAAAAGCACAGTAATCGACGCAGCGATTCTTTATTAAATAGCGAAATCGAACAGCCATCCTCTTCGTTAACCTCTCCTGCTTTGACGTACTCTCCTCATACGCCTTCCACATTGAGCCCAGCTACTCCTTTCTTTGGTTCATTCGCAAACCCATCTGATGGTTTTGAGCAGCATGGCGCCGATGCAAAGAAACCAAAGGTGAACTGAATCAATGATAGCAAGTTTCCACCCACTATTGCAGTACAACTAGTGCACGCATGTAGTTGTAGCATCGATAGCAATTTACACGTCGTGACATGTGACGTAACGCGGACGTAACGCGAAGACGCGAATGACCATGAGCTCACCCATCCGATATCCTTGCACTCCAAAGCGTCCAACAGCTCCTAGGAATGTCCATTGCGCCACAACGCCTTCGCCTTCTATTTTTCAACGCTCTCGCATCAGATCTCGTGTGTCGAGTTTGCCGTTAAATGATGCAACACCGATACATGCGACCCGCCGCATCGTCAAGAACAATAGTTTGGTGTTTTCAGATACAGGAGAATCCCCGATGCAACGCACAGAAGATCCACTGAAGTCCATGATCAAGGAAAGGTTTAGGGCGCGTTGTCTTGAACGCGCAGCTAAAGCACGGGAAGAGCAAGTCAAGCGTCGGAGGTATGCCTCTGGGCATGCGCCGAGTGAAGCTAGCAGTGATGATTTTAACGACGCTATGGAGGAAGATGACGAGGAAGACGATGATGCTATCATGCAGGATGAGGCAAGGCGATTTCTCCATCCTGTGTCAGAGCGTGACAACTGATTATAGTGCCACAGCTGTTTCGGAGGATCATAGAAAATGGTCACAGAAAGAGACAACACGCATATCGCGTATCATACGCGCTTGAAGTTGGCTCTTCTTTCGACCCAGACATGGAGGATGTGACACAGTGGGAAGAGGAACTTGGTAAGGCGTTTATGTGCAAGCATCCATACTCGTACTAAGGTTCTTTTGTATTGATAGGCTGTGTTCCGCCAATTTCCTCCTCTGACGGATCACTGCTATCCGAAGACATGCTACCCCCTAATTTCGAAGAAGATGAAGACGAGGTGGCCGCATATGCCGAAGACCTTGGGGTATTAGCAGACATACCGGACGATGAATTGTTCAGCTGGAGCGATTTCGAGGACGGGGACGAGGCACCAAGTCCGTCGCCAGGGCAGGGGTGTGCCCGAATTGAGGACGACGACGATGAGATGTGCGTGAATTAGAGAACCGTGCTTTCCTGTGATGCAGCGTATTTTTAATGGTTTATGCTATGTTTGGTTAAAAGGGCTGTCTCAGTGTCAAAGCTCCTATACTCAGCCGCCCCGATCACTAGCAGTCTCCATGGTTAAAAACGAGCTCCTGACAGAATTTGGCTGGCCCCATCATCCGAGATGCCACGAATGCCATGGGTCGGCCTTGCCATCCTCTCGGGTATCGCTCTGCTCTTTCGACTTACGTTCCCCATCGACTCTATTTCTCCTCTTCTTCTCAAAGCAGGAATTAGCTTCAAACCACCCAACGTTCCCAACGCTACTCTAGTAGTCGAGGACCATGATTCACATTTAACGACGGTGCTTACACATATCCATGGATTTACGGTTTTCGAGAATATCTATCTACGGAACGGCACGCTCTTCGTAGTCCATAACGATTCGGCGTCGTTGGGCACTCCATCTCAGGCCGCGGGTTATCCGCTGAGAATGAACATGATTTCAAAGAACGTGGGATATGATGCAGATATAGACTTTTATCCAACGGACGAGGTGTGTATATATATATATCAAAAGGAAGCAGTTTTTTGTCTGATGCGTATCATAGGAGATGTCGTTTGTCAGTTCCTCCGACGCTAGCCGTCGTCTAGGTCCGTCTGTACGACGGGTGAGGGGTGTGACCATATTGGTGTACGACCCTATAATTTTCCTAAATGTATGCAGCGTTTTTACTTTTGGAAGAACATTCGCTAATGGATTCGTTAGCATCTTTATCATTGGTGGGGAGAGATTATTCTTGGAGCATGGAGAATTTATTCCACCATTGACGAAAACAAAGTCACGCACCGATACATTCCGAATTCGTGGTTAGATACTCAGCCTCTGCGTTTTATGATGCCTGTGAGTTGTTCGTTCGCAATAAAAAAGAATTTGGTTGCGAGACATGACTTTCTAGTTCAGCGAGAATGGCGGATGGCGGGATCGGCCAGGTGTGGATGGTCCTTTAATGCGCGCCGCCTTTCCGAGCGCATCGTTGGAAGGATCGAAATACTGGGCCGATCTTAAAGATTTGGGTTCCACGATGGTATTTGACAGACTAGTACTTGTGAATCGCCATGCTGCACATCTCCAGTGAGTGTAGGACATTCTTTCTTGATTTTGCGTTAAGCTTCTGATTTTAGTCCGTATGGCGGTATATGGTTTAAGATGATTGCTGGTGCTGCTACCGTGAATGTAACGAAGGGATTCTGGGAACCCCTCAGACGGTCGACGGTCAAAAGCATTCTCGGATATATCCCTTCTGTCGACAGTCGAGGAGCCGTCTTGGGATACGATGAGGAAGAGGCAAAGCCGCTAGTTACCTACGTGTCAAGACAAGGCGGAACAGGGAGGAAGCTTGCTCAAGAATACCACGAAAGCTTGGTGTCATCGCTCGAGGCTCTGGAGACCGAGGGAGTGATAAAGTTCCGTCTGGCACGTTTCGAGCGTATGACGATTCATGAACAAGTTGAGCTCGCGGCAAAGACAACAATCATGGTTGGTGTGCACGGCAACGGACTAACGGTGAGCAACAACTATCCAGCCCAGATTCTGCAGCAACTCATAGTAATAGCATCAACTTTGGATGCCTCCTTCACCATGGTCTACTGTCATGGAAATTTTCCGGCCGAAAGGTATGCTCTGCCCGGCCAATGAGGATTTCCACTGACGCGCGGCTAGCTTACATCTTCGACTATGAAATGTTGGCACGAAATGTAGGCCATCGAGTGCGTTGCCTCTATCCATTGAACTTGGTGGAAATCTGACGACGTTGAGCAGCACTATGCCGTTTGGAATGATACCTTGGTGACATACCCCGAAGGAACTTATTACGGCCCAGTGAGTTATAGTAGAATTATGCTGCGAGCCTCGTGATTTTACTTTTCGGCCACTCTAGGGTGTGAACTACGCAGAGAACTTTCACGGCAGTGAGTTTTTCCTCGTTAGCTGCAGATACACTATATTTAGTTTTTGCTGCAGATGATATACCTGTTTGGGGACCTGCAGTAGCACAGGCGATCAGAGAGCGGCTGGCAGAACAGCACTAATAGACACAATGTTATCCTAATCAATGTAAAAGCCATTTGCCGTTACTGGACTTTGTGGTGTCTTGAACATCCCTGACAACCACAAGTTTAAAAAAATTGACCAAGCGTGACCAAATTGACTGCCTCCTCATCACTTCAAGGCCCTCTAAACCCACAAAATGCGACGAATACCATGGATTGGTATGATTATCGTCCTTTCGGCTATCACTCTACTCTTCCGGCTTACTGTTCCCGTCGACTCCGTGCTGCTGAAGACCGGATTTAGCCGCAACGCCAATACGTGTAATTCTCCCGCACCGAGGACTCCAGCCGGCGATACACGTATAACGAGGGTTATTGCGCATATCCATGGATTTACGGTCCTCGAGAACGTGTACCTTAAGAACGGTACCCTCTTTGTGGTTCATAACGATTCGGCGTCGTTGGGCATTCCTTCTCAGGCCTCAGGCTATCCGTTGAGGGAGAGTATGCTCTCGAAGAACGTCAAGATAAGGAATGGTACAAATTATCATCCAACAGACGACGTGCGTTACATCTTTCTTTCTTCTTTTTTTTTTCTTTTTTTTTTTTGGAAAGGCATCTAATATGAACGTTGTAGGAGATGTCTTTTGTCAGTTCCTCCGATGCCAACGCTCGTCTGGGTTCATTTATACAACGGATAGGGGGAGTTACCCTGTTGGTGTACGACAGTACACAATTCTTGGGTGTATGCTGCGTTCTCTTCGGCCTAACAGTCAGTTAATGGAGCAGTAGCACCTTTACCATTGGTGGGGAGAGATCATCCTTGGTGCATGGAGAATCTACTCTACTATCGACCAGCACAACGTTACGCACCCATCCATACCGCATCTATGGACAGATACTCAGCCCCTGCGATTTATTTTGCCAGTGAGTTTTTCTGAACCAAGCTTTCCCAGGGCTTAGTTGCGACTTTTTTTTTTTAGTTCAGTAAAAATGGTGAATGGCGAGATCGCCCAGGCCTTGATGGTCCTTTAATACGTGCGACCTTTCCAAATGCATCAGTGGAAGAATCAAGTTACTGGGCTGATCTCCGAGCTTTGGGCACGACAGTGGTATTTGACAGGCTAGTACTTGTGAATCGTCATGCAGCACATTCCCAGTAAGCACGGATCATTCTTAGTTGATTATAGGTCAATTTTTTATTCGTAGCCCGAAAGGTAGTGTATGGTTCAAGATGGTGGCGGGGGCCGCGACCGTCAACGTAACAAAGGGATTTTGGGAACCTCTGAGGCAGTCATTAGTAAAGGGCGTTCTTGGATATGTCCCTCCCGTCGGCAGTCGGGGAGCGGTTCTGGGTCATAACGAAGCTGAGGGGAAGCCGCTAGTTACGTACGTGTCAAGGCAAGGTGCAACGTCATTCCGGCAGCTTGCTAGCGAATCCCATGAGAGCTTGGTGACGTCTCTCAAGGTTCTGGAGAGCGAGGGAGTGATAAAATTTCATGAAGCACATCTCGAGCGCATGACAATTCATGAACAAATCGAGCTTGCAGCAAAGACAACAATCATGATTGGTGTGCATGGCAATGGGCTGTCGGTGAGTAATAACCGTCCATCGCTCGATCCTGTAGTGACCCGTGATGATAGCATCAACTTTGGATGCCTCCCTCACCATGGTCTACGATCATGGAAATTTTCCGACCCAAAGGTATGTTCCGCCCAGCCAACGAGGCTTTCCACTGACACGCGGCTAGCGTACGTCTTTGACTATGAAATGCTAGCACGAAATGTAGGCCATAGAGTAGGTGTGACCCCTATCTATTGAACTTGGTCTGACAACGTTGAGCAGCACTATGCCGTTTGGAACGATACCTTGAAGACATACCCTGAAGGAACTTATTACGGTCCGGTGAGTTACAGTAGGATTCTACTGCGAGCCTCATGAGTTGACTTTCGGCAATTTTAGGGCATAAACTACGCAGAAAATTTCCATGGCAGTGAGTTTCTCTCTTGGCTACAAACACAGTGAACTTAGTCTTTGCCGCAGAAGATCTGCCTGTTTGGGGACCTGCAGTGGCACAAGCGATCAGAGAGCGGCTGGCAGAACAACACTAATAGACATCGTGTTGTAGAAAAGGTGTTCGCTGTCGTAACAATTGGATATGGGATTTGTCCTGGTTACCGATTCGCCTCTTGTTTGTCGTAAGCGATTTCACCTGAACTGGCAGGATGTCGCGGTTTCTTGGACATTTGCCGTATGCAAGCGATGCCGTATCAGACTCAATCAATACCTTATAGTGTATCATGTCAAAAGCTCCGTTGTGGCGGCGTGGAGGTTGAGAGGAATATTCCTGGTAGCAACCGGCTGGCAGATGGCAAATCCAGGTAGTTTTGGCGATGCCAGAGGAAGACATGGCGTTACCTCGGACGGGCCATTTAGCTCAAGGCTCTTCCACTCCCGCTCTTGTCGCAGCTTAATTCAAAATAACGTAAGTCCGAGGACGCTCCCGTTCCTCGCCCGTCTCCTCCTCCTCCTCACTTATATACCCTCGCTGCTCATAGATCCTCCTTATCCATCCGTCGCCGGTAGGTGATGATTTTCTCCTTCTCCGCCTTTGCCCATCAGCGCGCTTGGTGTGTAGACTCCTGCCATCGTAATATCCTGTTGCCCTGTACATAATATTGACTACCTTCGCAGCGCCTGGAAGCAAAGGGAGCGGCAATCCCAAATTGCCTCTTTACCGGTTGAACATTCGGAACCACTCTCTTTATCTGAACACAAAATCCACGCTCTTTCCATCTCCCAACTCGTCTCGCAATGTAGGTCTGGTATTGTCTCTCCAGCAGAAATCGTGCTCGCGTACTCCAAGAAGGCTCTTCGTGCACATATGGCGACAAATTGTATTTCGGATTTCATGTTTAAAGAGGCTCTGCTCACCCCTTCGGTGGCAAATTGGGTCCCCGGCGTTGACCCAGATAAGTCCATCTCGGACTCTGACGCGGCTAGCGAACGGTCACTTATGGGTGTACCAGTGAGCATCAAGGGTAAGCAGCGGATCCGTCGGGGGTTTTTTTTTTTTCAACGCGTGCCCATTGGCTGCAGATACTATCAACATCGCAGGTCATGACAGTACCATCAGCTTCTCGCGGAACGCTAACAAGCCCGCCGCGAGGTCGTCCTCCATAGTACGCCTCCTGCAAGACACCGGTGCTCTCGTCCTTGCAAAAACGACGGTCCCTACTGGGTTGCTCAGCATCGAGACTTATTCTGACCTATTCGGACGTACGCTCAATCCGTATAGCCGCGCTCATACCCCTGGAGGATCCACCGGGGGCGGTGCGGCTCTCCTGGCATGCGGTGGCTCTAAAGTCGAAATCGGCACGGACCTTGCAGGAAGCGCAAGAATTCCAGCCCATTTTTGTGGTATCTGGAGTCTCAAAGGCAGTGCCGGAAGGTTTCCGTCGTGGGACAGCATGTCGTCCCTTCCGGGTGCAGAGGGCGTTCCCATTCTCGCGGCTCCCATGGCGAACAGCTTGGAAGATCTCTCCGAGTTTTGGAAGAGGGTTATTATGGCCAAACCATGGTCGTATGACCACACAGTAAACTGCTACTTTATCTTGTACAGATGCGTACTGATTTTATACAGTGTATACCTATGCCCTGGCAAGACGTTAACTTACAAGACGAAGGGCGGAAATTAAAGTGGGGCGTTATTTGGGACGATGGTGAGCAGAATGGTCGCTTGATGAGCATGCCGCAACCCGTCCACAGGCGCTATCCCTCCCACACCTGCAACTCGGCGCGCTCTTTCAATGGTCATCACGGCACTCAAGCGCCAAGGTCACGAAGTCGTCGATTTGTGCGTTCACTCCGTCCTGCCGAGCACCACTTAACTCTGATCCCAGTTCCCCTCCGGACATGTATCACGGCCTCAAACTCGGTTACCAGCTACTTTTTGGTGATGGCGGTAAGTACGCTTTAGGCTCTCATGCATACGTTTGAGCATGTCAGTTAATACTCAAATTTTCTCTTTGGCATGCTGTTCTTTACCTTAATCCAAAATCGACAACCATAAGGCCAGCAGATCCGCGAAACGCTGCAACCCTCCGAGTCTCTTAATGCACCGGCGATGTCCGTTTTACAACTATTGGGGCTCCCGCGGCTGCTCAAGGCGTTCCTCGCTCGTTTGACACGCTGCCTTCCTGGCTGGTGCCGCCGCATTTTGGGCGGGTGTGATCACATCACAACCGACTTTTATGAAATTATGCGATCGCGCACCGTATGCGAAGAGCGGAAGATTATTTGTCACCGCGATGAGTACCGTGCGGCTTGGCACGAGAAGTGGATCAGCGAAGGTCTCGATTTCGTGCTCACGGTTCCACATGCATTTCCGGCGCTCGCACATAATGCGTCAGAGAAAACTACGCTGATGAGTGCCGGATATACCTTCATTTTCAGTCTAGTGAGTCTTTAGAAGTTCAATCTCCTCATCACACACTAAATCCACTTGCCGTTCTTTCCCCCCCCCATCGACCTTTGTTATCTATCGAAGCTCGATTACACAGCTGGCATTCTTCCCGTCTCTTTCGTCGATCAGGCATCTGATGCTTTACCCGTTGACTTCTTCGCGTCAGATCAATATTACCGCATGAACAGTGTCGCTCGATCAGCCTATACCGTATACGATGCAGAAGAAATGCATGGTTTGCCCCTCGGCGTACAAGTCGTAGGAAGGAGGCTAGAAGAGGAGAAGGTTCTGGAGGGCATGAAGATTATCGAGGCATCACTCAAGAAGCAAGGACACATTTTTACTCCGGGAAACTTGCCCATTTCATTGGTCTGGACCGGCTCTTCTACCAGATAGGTTTAAACGTGTGGATTCCACGTCTCTCTGCCTTCTCTCTTACTGGCATTTCTCGCCTAAGTTCTTTTTTTTTTCTTGATTGACACTCTTTTGAAAATTTCCTGTCGTTTTCTTTCCTTCTATTTTTTTTTTTTTTTGGCCACTCTAGGATTCCGACTTGCATTGCACTCCTTTCATCACCACCAACGTAAAACACAAACGTCACTCCTTCGTTCTCAAAATAGTCACATTCGTTTCAGCATCGCATTCCTTTACGTATTAGTCGGACTGGACCCATATACTCGTGGCTCGCAATGTATTGGTTTATCGCAACGCCAGCAGTCAGTCAGTCCAGCACAGGGCTTCATGACAAAATTCGAAGCACACACACACTATTCTGCCAGTGGTATCCTGCGGGTCCTACGATAGTCTAACTGGACCAGGGAGAGATTCTAGGTCGTAAGGCATCCTTTTTTGGCAGACGAAGGAATAGTGAAAAGAGAACTACTACTAGCACCTACTTATAGACTTTACATTGCCATGCCAGTGATCGTCGACATGAACTTCTCAGTTTCTCTGAACGCGCCAGCGAGATGGGGAACTGAGCAGCTGAGCAACCGCGAGGTTAATCATCCGATACACTTTCCCATGATAACTACCAATTTCCTGACACATTTGACGACCGACGATATTGATAGAATTATGGTTTCTGACGAAATCAGATTCTAGGCATGTAACCAATTTCAAATCATAAGACAACACCCGGAAAACAAAAAGTATGGGTCCATTTATTCGTGATCCTCAGAATCACCAGTCCACTTTTTCAGACTTTCTTCCGCCAAGCCATTCTCGCTCACCGTTAACCACGCTTCCAAACGCCGTCCCAACTCTCCCCCACGCCCGCCACATACATCGCCCGTCATGTCCAACATTTTTTCCATATCCTTTTCCTTGATAAACGGTAACGCCCTAGCGTTGGGTTGCGCTCCCGTTCGACGCGCAACAGGCGCGACCGAGGCTAAAAGTTCATTCGCGGCCGATGTGAGTCCAGGCCCACGGATGGCCGTTGTTCCGCTCGGGCTCATGTCACCCGCAGCGTCCGAACACGGTTGGTTGTCCCAATCACGGAACCACTCGTCTTCCATCTCTTCCGGGCCCAGCATGCTGTCTATGAGCCCCTCCTCCCACCCGTCCCATTCGCCAAACCGATGAGCCAATCGTAACCGGACTCCATGCTGTTCGTAGTACAACCATTCCTTTGCCAATGTGGCAAAGTCGACGTCTTTGTTGTACATCGAAGCAGGTGGTTTTTGGATGAGGTTTGATACTGCCTGCCGGAAAAGACGGACGGTGAAAGGACTGGATTGGAGGAACGCTGGGACATGGGCACACGCCCACAAAGGTCGGGTCGTTGTCGATTCCCAATCGATAATACAGGTCTAAAGCACACAGTTAAGTTCATTGGCGTCGAGAAGAGGAAAGCAGTCCCCTACAATCTTGGATGGATCATCGCAATCCACAAACACGTTCTCCAAGTTAAGGTCGTGGCAGTCTAAACCGAAGATTTCTGGTGTATCGATCTTGATCAACTTGGATAAGCGCTCCATCAGATACGTCCATCGTGACATCTCCTTCCTAACGAGCGCTTCCCTCTGTTTCAGATGAGACACCAGAAAGGTCGAACGTTGCATTCGCCGATAATCGCGGT
The DNA here is from genome assembly GCA_023014435.1 of Amanita fuliginea. Taxonomy (NCBI): domain Eukaryota; kingdom Fungi; phylum Basidiomycota; class Agaricomycetes; order Agaricales; family Amanitaceae; genus Amanita; species Amanita fuliginea. The sequence continues at coordinate 2,040,607 of JAEBUQ010000011.1, read as the reverse complement.
ACATGGCATCTCCTGGACCTTCCCATTCATCTTCGCTCTCTTCTAGATCCCATTCATCGCTGTCATCGCTCTCGTCTCCGGGAACAGCTTTCATCTGATGGTGCCATGATGATCGAATCTCATCAGGATCGAGATGTAATTTGTGTGGTGCGGCTTTGCCTTCGTTCTCCCGAATAACACCCACAATCTCCCGGTGAGCACACGAATCAAGGTATTCCTCTGACGAAGACCATGGTCCCCGATTAATTTCTGTGGGATGAATCAACTCGCCCCTGTTCGAGCCAAAGAACGGCCACGATATGATGGGACCGATATGAAAGTCGAGAATCTCGGCAGTTCTGCTTCTCCTCAAGACGGATGGTGCAGCGTTCGGCAGACCAGGAACACTAGGATTCCGTAGGAGCGACATGCTACGATACGGGTACTGGGGCGCTCTAGGTGTCGCTGCAGATGATTCCGACCCATTGCCAGGGTTGGGGCCAGCGTAGAGCGAGCCGATTTGGGAGAAACGTCGTGAGAAGAGGGGGATAATTATGGAAGCCAAATTGGTGCACAGCTTTACCAATTCGTTGTAACGCAATGCATGAAAAACCTTGGCAAGAGGTATTCCAGGCGCCTGTCGACAACACGTGATTAGAACGCGCATGGACACGGGATGACGTACCTTGGACATTAATATATATTCGCCACCGAGACGATTGTAGGGATTCGAATCGTAATGGTACACCGTGGGCACCGGTATGTCTGTATGCTCACGCAGATACGCCATCGTGGCTACTTCAGATTCCGTTTTGGACCTCGGCATGAATCGTCTAGCTACCCGCGCAACAAGTTCGGCGCGATTGGCAAGCGTCACAAGGTATGCCTTTCATAACCGGAATGTCTCAGCACACGTTCGCTTCATAAAACGATCAGGTGCTCACCTTGTGGAACGTGCCTAACGGCTCACCAAGTCATCAGTGGCCGGGAAAAACATGGACCGTTCGTGCCGGCCTTACTCACCAGAGCTAAGGAAGATAATCCTGCCGACATCGACGCCTATTTTTTCTTGTACAACGTCTTTGAGCACTTTTCTATCTACCTGGAAGGGTATGGCGCCGTGGAGGGCAGCGTCAGCCTTTGCTTCGCGGTTCCGGTCAGCCTGTTCGTATTCCCAATCCCATTCTAGGAGCCTAGAAGCGTCACCGTTGATGCCATTGGGATGAGCGGGTTGGCGCGGATGGTCATTTATTTGCGTGTCTGAATAGGTCTCGTTAAGATACATCAGAGAATGATGGGCGGTGGTGGCCTTGAAGTAAAGAAAACAGCGAATCGGAACCTTGTCCTGAGTTTCTGAGTTTCTGAGACACTATGGCGGTCAGTTTTGTGGGCGGCGAGGGAGTGGTTGGGAGTTAAAAGATAAGGTGAAGCGCGGCGATCAGCCAACACGTACGACGGTCCAAAGCCCTGCTGTTTGGCCGTGTTTGCAGCACACGACACCAGGCTCTTTATACACTTTCAAAACCCCGCGTGCGCCATGCCATGATAACTTGGCATCAAGTGGGTTTGTGTCTAGTCTAGCATAGTCATTGTATTCGATGTGGTTCTCTTCTTGGCGCTGGACGCCAAGCCGCCAAGATTCTTCATGGTTGTTGTACTAAGTTGTATCCGACAATGCGATGCTCGCGGGTGCGGAGACTGTGTGCGTGTGTAAGTTTTCAAATATCATGTACGGTATAGGAAAGGAGCGTTCCTTACCCGGTGTCCTCGAGAATCCGCTTTCCCTTATCTGCTGAAAATTAGAAGCAATGTCAACATGCAGTGAGAACAGACGCCGTTGACTCTTAAATGAAACAAGACCAAACACACGTCTTGCTGTAGTTCTTATCAGAGACAAGCCCCGCAACCCCACAGATAGGATGGGGAAAACGTTCAGGGCCTTATCAACCTCTGACAAAGGTTGCATTACTAACAGCTGTCACGTCCCTTGCGATGCACGGCTTCTAGATATACCCAAAACTTCGTATTTACACCTTAAAGTAACAATCAACCAGTGTCTACTATTCATACATCATGAACAGTCACCTCGACCACACCGAACCGTCACCACGTCGAATGAACCGGGATCCGCCCAAAAAAGAGCGAAGAACGGACATCAGCCTCGAAAAAAAAAAGAGAAGAGAAGAAAAGAAAAAAAAAACCAATCGCGATTACTCACCTCTCATACGCCAAATCCGTGCAAGCCACATTCTCAATCCGGTCCTTCAACCACTTGATCACATCCTGCCCTAAACTCGTACAGTCATGCATCTCAAGCGTCTTGAGCCGCAACACCGTCGTCCCAACCGTCAAGGACCCCGAAGAGGGGGGAGTAGACGACGACGACGATGATGAAGAGGCAGACATGGACAAAGACGACGAACCACCCATCGGATTTCGAGCTTCGACCATCTGCACGAGCCGTACCGCCCACTCGCTATGCGCGTTACAACTCCGCATACCCAGCACCTCCAGCTCTGGGCACGCCCACGACTCCACCTGGTGCACATCGTCCCCCGGCGGGCCCAGCGCCGTCAACAAAGGCTCAAGTGGCGTTCCCCCGATATGCAAACTCTTCAGATGCGTCAGCTCCGCAAAGAGTGTGTTCCAGGATATCACCACACCACCTGGCCCGAAATAATACGTCGACGCAGAGCTCGACGATGCATAGGCAATGGAGAGGTGTTCCACATTGGGATAGTGCGACCGCACGATGAGCCCAATAATGTTCTCCTCTATAGAATCCCGCGCTTCAATGTCAACCGTGAGATCGGTCAGAGCCGGGAGTGAGAGAGAATCGACGATGTGTGTGAGAAGGTAGTGTCCACCAACGTCCAGTTTGGTGAGATGTGGCAACGTCACGTCAGATAGAGGCAGGACGGCGCTCAGGACGCCCTGAAAGTGCAGTGTGAGGGAGCGGAGGAGAGGATTGTTGGAAAGGATGTACAGGATACGATCCAGTGGAAGGTGTGCAGTGGGTAGGGCGCGAAGGTTGAGTGTCTCGAGATTAGCGTGGAGCATGGGTGAAGACCACTTGAATGGTGCATATTGGAGCGTGAGGCTCTTGAGCCTGGGTACGGCGTGTGCCGTTGCCGAACTTCCATTCGGCAACCACGGCCAGTCGGCGTAATAAGCTGGCTCGGCGCTGGACACCTCAAACTCCTTCAACAGCGGTGCTTCGCCTGGGGAGGGTGATGGCTATCTGAGAACCGACAAGACACAAAACTGGGTCCGCGCACCGTTGATGGACTTGAGAGCACTCATTGAAGCAAAGTACTTATCAAAGCGGAACACAAACCGCTCCCAGCGATGCATCTGCTCGACAAGGTAATACACGGCAATGTACCCCCAATGTATGCTTGTCCTGGGTGTGTTCGCTTGGGACGGTCTTTCGTCTGAGGAACGAGAGGAGGCAGACCAGGTGTCCGACATGGTCGGGGATGGCGGTAGGACAATGGGTGGAGGAGGGATGATGGCAATACCTACAGAAGACGCATAAACAGGGTGTCAAAAAAAATGGAGATAATGAATGGCAAGACCATTGTGGGAAGAAACTGGTATGCTCCAAGTGGGAGGGCCCACGGGCGACGCAGACCGGCGTCGTCGGCTGAACGAGCCGTCTTGGGATTTGGAACCTGTGACGCGGAGGACAATCTCAATGTCGAGGGGAACGGACGTTCCTGAGCGTTCGAGCCAGAGACGAATGGTGTCAGCTGAGGACTGGAGATTTGTGACCAAACGGATCTGTGCAAGCGGTCAATGTCAGGGCAAGGTCTGTGCGGAGAAAAATGGTATGGCTAACTCTGGACCACAGCTTGGGTGAGTTGAGAACGAGGGTCCGCCAGGACTTGCAGACGGCGGAGAGGACCCAAGCACAGCAGGGGTATTCGTCGAAATTCCAGATAAAGATGTCTCTGAGCAGTTCAGACGGCAGTTTCCTGATGGGACTCAGATATGCGAGGGTGCGCAGCTCGGTTTCCTCGAGCAGCACGCGCTGTGAGATGAGAGAGTTGATGTTCTTTTTTGAATCATAGACGAGCTGCGCAAGAGCGGCCTCTGCAGCATCAATCTGGGTGGAAAGCCTGGTAATGGTCAGCCGGGTATCATAGAGAACATTGCGAGCATCGCGCAGGCTGTCTGGGGTGGGGGGCTCCCTGAAAGGAGGCAGCATGGGGGGGATTAAAACTCCGACTAGCACAGATAAGAATTAAGAAATTCGCATGCAATGATCTTGATCCGTAGCGCAAGCGGCATCTACAGCATCAATCTGAGTGGATAGTCTGGAAATGGACAGCATGGTATCGTGGGGGACTTTGCAACTGTCATAGAGGCGGGGGCTCCCCAGACAGAGGAGGACTAGTAGGCAGTTGCGCAGAAACTCCGACCGGCAAAGTGAGGCTCCGACCAGTTGTGTTGGAACCCCGGCAATCCGGCAAGGATGGGAAATGAAACTCCGACTAGTACAAGGCGTATTTACGGATAAAAATGAAGAAAATCACTTTTTGCTGCCGTCCAGCGCATCCCCATTCTTGCAGGCAATGATCTTGATGCGCGGCGCGGTGACCATGTCGCTCGACTCCATCTTGAACGACGGATTCTTCACGATAAACGTCCACACATCATCGCACAACCGGTACGTGTGCAAGTGTCCCTATCCTGCCCGTCAGCATTCCCACCACCCTAGCCTGCCTCACCCACCTTCAGCGTCGTCTTCGTCTTGACCTGCTTCACCATAATGTCCGCCAGCGACTTGTCAAACTGCGCACCGTAAGCGGCAACGACCCTAAACACTCGGATCCGCACCTGCTGAAGCACCTTCATCGCCAGTTGCGGCGTAATCGCCCCGCTCGTAATCAACTCGTCGAGCGAGTCCGTCAGCGCCATTCCAATCCTAGAAATCACATGCGCTAAACCCACGAACAAATCTCAATGCCAAGCAGCACAGCACATACGATGACCCTCGGTAAAACTCATAATACGCTGAAGCCATGTCTCTCCAGACAAACTGTGTCTGGCCGTGCGCAAGAGTGGATCCCACCAAGTCGACTGACAGTCCGTCGTCGCCGTGTAATGCACAAGTTGTGCTTGCTCACATAAGCTCATTTCTGTCACGGACATCGGTCACAGTCTGTCCAGCTCGCGCTTGGCATTGGCTGTCGGCAGTGCCAGATTGGCTATCAACGTAAAGCACAGATCATTGGGGCATTGCTTGACTCCTTCCACCTGTGGTCGCGAACAGCCACGAACAACTGGTGGCGTTAGGTCCGACGTTTCTAGACACGCCGTGTTGGTTACGAATCCACCTTGAAAGATTGCCGCCCATCTCTCTCTCACACCTGAACGCTTAGTATGATCTCTTTGTCAAACCTGTGTCAACATAATAGTCGTGAGACCCTCACTCGTTGTGACAACGTGTCTCCCCCAGACTCAATGGCAAAAAGCGGGACTATGACAGGTATGTACGTATGCATGTTTTATTCTTGTCCTTTTCTAGCCCATTACGGTACCGACAGGCATTGTTCCGTTTGAGTGGGTTCGGGAGTGGGGTGCATAGGTGGCACACAGCTTTGGTGATCATCGCAGATCTCTATTCAATCCTTAGGCGACTAATAAAATGGGGTGACTGCGCACTGACGATGGATAGTATAAGAGTTTGCAGGTACGGAGGTTTGAGGTTCGTCAGCATCCACCTTCATCAGCTATGCGTTTTTTCATTGAATATCTTTTGCTACTGCTGTTTCTGGCAATAGGCGGCCAAGCAAACACAGAAACCACTGGCAAGAAAATTGGCCAATTCATCGAACCCATCTCTCGCGTAAACGAAGCTGCTGCTGCTGCACGACGCGCCCGCGGTCTGCTCATGGCGCGCCAGATGTGCGGGTCGAATTGTAAGTCCATTACAAACGAGAGCCCCCCCCCTTTTTTTTTTCTTTCTCATTCTTTCATTATCGTCCACAGACTGCTGCAAGTACGGTGAAAGCGCATGTCAGGACATTGGATGTTGCAACACGGATAACGGCGAGACTTGTTGCTCAGGTACATACTTGGTCTTGATCCTCTCTCTCTATGAATATCAGCTGATCCTTATTTCGTAGATGGATCCTGCTGTGCTTCCGGGTAAGAATTTACCGTCATTCACTGATATGGATGGCTTATGGTGTCGGCAGTTATTACTGCACGATGAGAGGAATCGATAGGATGGGCTGCTGCCCTAATGGTTCAGCATGCTACTGAAAAGGCGAGCAGCACGGCGGGAAGGGAGGGCAGCGGCGTTTTGGATTTCTTTTTTTTTCTCTTTTTTTTTCTATCCGTCAGATATACATTAATATTATGGATGTGTTAAATTAAATAATAGGACTTTCGTTATGCACATATCTTTACCAAGGCAACACCGATTCCCGTACCAGTCGCACCGACACGGTTGACACATAAATACAATAAAAATGCTATTTGGAGCCAAAGAAAGCCTAAATTTTGCCAGTTCAGTGATTACAACAGCGAACGTATTTCCGTACAGCAGTTCTTTTCCTTGACATTATTAGCACAAAAAAAACAATAAAAAACTACACTTACTACCGTGATCCGTACCGACAGTCATGCTCGCTGCTGATGCATCCCATGAGCCATATGGCATACTAGTACACCATGTTGTGGAGTGGAGGTTGACGTTTTGACATTTGCAGTGACAATCAACGTCAGTCTCAGACAGAACACTTGCTGGTCCTAAAAATGCGGAGCCCGAACATGGCTAGCTGATGGGAATTTAGCCTTACGGACATCCTGTCAAGTCGCGATCAATCATCACTAAATCATTGGAGTAGCTTAACTTTTTAAGTGGAGTGCCGTTTTGCCGGAAGCTCACCCTGATAATCATCAGATCCTTGGTTGCTAACGGTACGTCATTGACAGGAAAATTTCCTGACTCGAAATGGGAGGAAATGGGGACTCACAAATATTATAAGGCGCGTTTTCTCGTCTGGTTTGAATCCATTCAAGAATCAAATGCCTTCAAGTATTTCATGGAAGCAAAATAACCACTGACCCTTAGAAGACAAGCGATGCCTTTAAAGACAAGCCAGTGTTTCTGCCCCTTTGATGGGGATGGAGCGAAGTTCGTTTTAGATCCTAACCAACCATAAGCAGTTGGGTGGTGAGAGTATAAAAACCCACAAAAATTGACGTTATACTGTCCTCCCACTTTATTTCTTATCGCAATGCGTCTCCTTGTTGGTTACATTTCCTTGCTACTGTTGGTAACTGGCAGCCAAGCGACTACGACCGATACTGCGACCGATACTGCGACTGACAAGGTCGCAGAATTCGTCGACCCGGTCATGCGAATTAATAAAGTCACTGATCCGACTGAAAAAATTGGTGGTCTGCTCAAACGGAGCTGCCCGATAGGCGACGGCGCTTGTCGCAGGCGTGGAATATGCTGTCCCGAACATGGACAGTGTTGTAATTCTGGTAAGTAGGGTTTCTGATGACAATTGATGATTATTGGCTGACAAGCGTCTCATGCTAGGTGGTTGTTGTCGTAATTATCAGTGGTGCACCGTACCGGGACGTAAGTACTTCATGGTGCGAGTGTTTCTTGCCCTCACACTCTCCATTGCAAAGACTGCTGTTGGAACGGTCAATTCGCTTGCGAAGGTTTCGGATGTTGCAACCCCGGCGAAAATTGTTGCAGAGGTACTTATCCCAATCCTCTTTTGTGTGTATGGAAGTATCAGCTGACCTCGTGCTTACAGACGGAGGTTGTTGCCCTAATGGGTGAGAATTTTCATTTTATGAATGATTCCATGGTTTGCTTATAGTTCGGCAGTTACTACTGCGTGTTAAGAAATAATGGCAAGGTTGGTTGCTGTCGCGATGGATATGTTTGCCGCGGTTGAGGCCTTGAGGGAGTTGGCGTTGAATTTCAAGTGCTTGCGTCGCTTGTTCTATCTATCAATTTAATGGAAAATTTATTCTTCCGTGCATTGGCAACCGTTTTCTTCAGTTAGGCGGTCTCTATCACTTGGTTGCACATATGCATGGAACGACCTTGCTACTATCCTTAGTGACTTGGAATCAACTAATTACGGACGATTCATGGCCTCCATCCAGAGAGTGAGCCAGTACCACGTTTTCTGATGTTTCAATTAAACAATTTTGTTGACTTGGCCGCGCGTCGATCTCTCACCATCGTTTCGCGATGATAAGCAGATATATATGTGCGTCGTAGAACTACAGCCCATCCGCCATGGTTTGATCCTCTTCAAGAACATCAAAGCCCCAGCGCTCCATAGGCGCTGCCATGTCATTAGGATTGATCGAAGGAGGGTAGATAGGGCCCTTTCGAGGCTTCTGATAGAAGCAAAGCCTCGTCCCCATGGCGCTAATAGCATGTAGGTCATCAAGAGGTCATTCGTCTGCGTATCAAAAAGGCAGTGAGGCTTCTAAACCAACAAAGTTCCGGTAACGACGACGAACTAGCAAGATCCCTTATGCGATCGCGAATCTGAAGATCAGCAGCCTCGCGCCTAGGAGCATAGGGAAAATCTTTTGGGGATGTGAGCTGCACTATAAAGGCGGGTCTGTCTTCAAGAACAACTTCGAGCCTCGCGCCACTGGGGAACAACGGTAAAATCCGAATCTGGAGGGAAACGTGTATTGAGGAGCTTGTTGTAGGCATCATGCATCATGAAAGTCTGCTTTGGAGGAACCTTTGCGAGTTGACGAACAACTTTGGGGGGCCAATGCATGGTAGTGGCTTATGAGTGACAGTCACAGACATGAGAACTCTTATCCGTCTTCTGCTTGGCTGCTTTGTTGCCGTCCTTCTCGTAGGGCTTTACTTTGTATCTCATGCTCGGCTTATAACGCGGATTCGACTTGCAAATGATATCCAAACGCATTTAGACGGCTTACCTCTCGGCGTCATGTCAAAAATATATGTCGTGTCACTTCCGCGTCGCACGGAACGCAGGCAAGAGATGGAGCGGCTAAGAAGCATCCTGGGGCTCCGGTGGTCGTATTTTCCTGCCATCTCGAATGATAGCTCTGTGGTACACGCGATCATGCAACGGGTCAAAGGACTTCGCGAAGAATGTGGGAATCGCAGCTTTACGTGGCCTGACGACTTGGGTTCATCCGTCGCCTCAATGAGACCCCTGGATCTTTGGAGCTCGGACTTTCTCGTGCCATCGTCTGTCCAACGTCTGAGCGAAACCTGGCTTTCTGAGCCTGCCCATCCACTGACTTGCGCAACCAAAAATTTCAGTATTCAAAAATACACCGCAAAGTTGCCATCGCATTTATTGCTGACGCCAGCTCGAGTCGCCTGTTGGCACTCTCATCTCTCTGTCATCCATCTCATTTCAAACGAGGAAGTGTTTGGCGCGCGGAGCTCGTTTCTGATACTCGAAGACGATGTTGATATGGAATCTGATATCAAAGCGCAGCTGCGCAATCTCTGGTCCGCGTTGCCGGCTGATTGGGACATTGTATTTTTAGGCGAGTCACTACGTTTGCCAGGCTCATGATATGATTCACTCTTCCATTATAGGACACTGCTGGTCTAAGGAAGCAAACTCAGAGCCTTTAGTCGGCCTTGACGGAACATCTAGATCCAAGCTATATCCGTCAATCAGCCCCAAATGTACGCACGCTTATGCGCTGACAAGGATGGGTGCGCGGCGGCTTCTTTTGCACCTGCAATATGCACCATTCGCATACTCTCGAGCGATCGACCAGGCTATTGCGTGGTTGGTCGAAAGCGGCCGATTGAAGGCGTACTCTGTAGTTCCTAGCCTGGTTGCACAAAGAAAAGTGGTGGAAAGCGATGTGATGCCTGGGAAAGGTAGCAATTGGAAAGATCATCTGACAGATGGTGTATTGGCTTAACTAGAACTCGTTACCGTCGTCATGTGAATCGCTCCACTCAAAACTCTTAAATACTCCATCCTTTCGTCCCTCCTCTTTGTCTCTTTCCGCCATCTCATCATGGTCTTGTCTCGTCACAGTATGTCGTCTCAATAACTACTCCTTTTCCTTCTTTGACATCCACTTCCCTTAGTCGATGCCCAGTCTGTCATTGACAGCGCCAAAGAGCATCCCCACAAAAAACACTTGCCTCATGGACACCAGATCTTCCATGCCTCATACAGGCGTGATGAGGATGCTGCTCAAGTCCCCAAGTATACCATGCCTAAGCATGGTATCTCGTCCAGGGCTGCTTATCAACTCCTCCATGACGAGACAAACCTCGATGGAAATCCAACTCTGAACCTTGCATCGTAAGCCGTTCTTTTTCTAGCATGCCAAACAGCAGCGCATACATTTAGGTTTGTGCACACCTGGATGCCCCCAGAGGGCGAGAAACTCTTCCTTGAAAACATCAATAAGAATATCGTGGACCTTGACGAATACCCCGCAGCTGCCACCATACATAACAGATGCGTCTCGATGAGTACGTATATTGGAGATCCCCATTTAGAGTTACAATCTTGAAACGTTTGACCTCTCAGTCGCCGATCTTTGGAAAGCACCCGAAGCCGGCAAAGTTATCGGGACGGCGACGGCGGGTTCTTCTGAAGCCATTATGCTCGGCGGTTTGGCATTGAAAAGGAGGTGGCAAGAGGCCCGAAAATCCGCGGGAAAAGACGCATCCAAACCTAACATTGTCTTTGGTGCGAATGCCCAAGTTGCTTTGGAAAAATTCGCAAGGTACCTTGATCACGAATGGGGCATCGTGCGGAGCTTCTGACAAAATACCTATGAATAGGTACTTTGAAGTAGAGACACGCCTTGTGCCTGTCAAGGCATCCAATGGCTTCATCATGGACCCTAACGACGCGTTGCAGTACATAGATGAAAACACTATCGGTGTTATGGTCATTTTGGGAAGCACTTATACAGGTCATTTTGAAAACGTGCAATTGATGAGCGATCTTTGTGGGTTTATCTTCTCCTGTTTGATGCCATTAATAGCTAAAGATTTTGATAGTGGATGACCTTCAGGCCCGCACAGGACTTGATATCTCCATACACGTAGATGGTGCTTCAGGTGGATTTGTGGCGCCATTTGCTTATCCGAGCCTCAAATGGAGCTTTGACGTTCCTCGTGTGGTATCTATCAACACGTCAGGCCATAAATTCGGTCTTGTATACCCCGGACTGGGTTGGATCTTATGGAGGGATGAGAGTTACCTGCATAAGGATTTGATCTTTGAGCTCCGTACGTCTTATCTTAGAATTTCTAGATCGCCAACTCATGATGCGGATAAAAATAGACTATCTGGGAAGCACTGAATACACGTTCACCTTGTAGGTTCCAATCATAGTTATGGCACTATGAGTAATAATATCGAATCTTTCCACAGGAATTTCTCAAAGCCAGCGGCACCCGTGATGGCTCAGATGTTCAACTTCCTAAACTTGGGATTCGACGGTTATGCAAACATCGCACGAAAAGATCTGCGCAACGGTCGACTTCTGTCCAAAGCTCTGGAGAAAACTGGATACTTCACTGTAAGCCTCACGATTGTCGATCCATGACCCCCACCTCAAAGGGAAAAAAAATTGTAGGTCTTCAGCGACATCCACAGGCCCATTTCAGACGCAGCCATACATAAGGACCCTGATAACCCAGAAAATTACAAAAAGGGATTGCCAGTCGTCTCATTCCGGTAAATCAGGATCAGTTCAGTTCTCGGAGGGCGAGTCTTACGTTACCGGCAGGCTAAGTGACGAATTCAAGCAGCAATACCCGCACGTGCGACAAAGCTGGGTTCAGGTACGGTAGAACGGTTGAACAAATGGAATATTCATCCACACCATACTCTACAGTTACTCCTCCGGACCAAGGGCTGGATTGTCCCAAACTACAACGTGTGTACCAAAGAATCGTGTGCTGATGAACTTGTAACCAATACCACAATAGGCTCCCCCGAACGAGCAGGATACTGAAATCCTTCGTGTAGTTGGTAAGTATGTCGTGCGAGGATACAAACGTTCACGCACTAATGCATGTATTTACTAGTTCGTGAGACATTGAGTCAAGACCTTATCGAGCGTCTGCTCATCGACTTGGTCGAAACTGCTGAAACTCTTGCGTGTACGTAACTAAGCCTGCGCCTTGTCACTCTTGCTTACGTTACTAAATGAAGCTCCGGACAATGTCCCAGTGGGAGCGAGCGCTCCCCAGCAACAAGGCATCCATCAACCTGATCGTGGTCATGGTCGGCCTCGCAGGGCCAAGTTTGGTGGGGGCGAACACACAAAAGAGCAAGGACATGTTGGTTTCTCGCGACACTGCTGAAGGGCGGCTGACTCGAGGTACCAATTGCAATCTCACAACATGAATATGAAAAAAAATGTGCTCACAGGAAGGAATTAGAATGTATGCCTGTACAAGTATATGAATGTACATCAGTGAATGTATCGTTTCTCCCATTGACAGCAAATCGTTAAACACGAAATGAATGGCCTAGCGGGAAGGAAGCTGATCAGTTTATTGCAAAAGTACTCCGCAATAAGGCCCGTCAGATCAGAAAAGCTCATCCTCCTCTGGCTTCCAATTCTTCGCTTGATCCCAATACCCGCGCAATTTGTCCCCCAAGAACTCTTTGGCATCTCTATCCGTCGGACAGCTCTTAGCCCTGAACGTATTAAACACCCGATCTCTCAATAAACCCTCCCAGACAAGCCAACACTTGTTATCCTGCAAAGATGAACCCTCCTCCGGTACGTCACCGTCTTTGACGGAATCGTTACGTGCAACGATCCCATTGACGGCCGGACCCGCTTCTTCCTGCCCTTCTTCCTCAAGCTCGACCTCCTCTCCGCCTCTTGGACGGGCAGACTCAGTCCAAGCTATGCGGTGCAGCATGAGACGCTTGTATTGCCTAATGAACTTGGCGCCGCCTTCCACATAGACAAGGTTGAACTGCGAGTTGAAGATGCAGACGCCTGACAAATTCATCTGCTCCGCGTTCCTGCGAACTTTGAACTGGTGCGCGGGATCATTGAGTTTTGCAACCCTGGTAGAGTGCGTCCAAGTGAGCCACGAGGTTAGAAACAAACATTGGACCAACGTACTTGTACACAGCACCGTATATACCCTTCTTGTCTTCCTCTCCTTTTTTGGTCTCAATCTTATCTCTTTTTTGCTCGTCAGTGAGCTTGCGCTCAGCATTCATCTTTTCATGTTGATGCTTTCTCATCGCGACTTCTCGCCGCACGCGAGCTTCCACGCGTGTGGGATCTTGCACCGCATCCGAAGTGAGAACCTTCATCAAATTGGAGAGACGAACTGTCATGAATCGTTGTGTTAAAAGGGAACCAAAGCCCAAAGTAGCTTACAGACCTTTTGGAGGATCAGGTGGAAGCAAACCCATCCGAATTCTATCACGCTTGTCTTGAAGCGATTCTTTACGCCGCAATCTTCTCATCTTCTTTTGTTCCTACTCCAATGTAAGTAAAGTCGCTCGCAGATCAAATGGTATACCATACCTTCGTCGTGAGTTTCATCGGTTTCAATGCAGCCTTGTTCTTGTCACCAGGGCCTGGTATAGGAATAGGATGCTGGATATAAATTGTAATGGGCGAATCTTGCCCGTCAAGATTTAGATATTCAGGCCCAAACTCCAAATCATCATAAGACTTGGTCGGTAATAGTGACGCATCCCACCATTCGGTCTCTGGCGGCGGAGGCCTCTGACGAAACCAGTCATTTTAGCAGACAATAACTAAAAAACTAGGAGCGAGATAGTTTACCTTGAGATTCTTCTCTATTGCCATCTCGCCGTCAAAACCAGCCTTCCGTGCGCTCTCTGCAATCCTTTGCTTGAGCGCTTCCAATTGGTTGTCTTGCCGCATTTGGTTAGCAAGTGCGACATACTTGCCCTTGGGGTTGAATCGAAATGACCGGCCAGAACGTTCCTTAGGAGCACCTTCAAAACCCGTGTCTTTAACTGGAGCAGCATATGGGTTAGTACTTTCTGGAGTTTTGGTTGGAGGCGGTAGAGGCGGTGGCGTAGGAACATTCCTTGCGTTGGCCTGGCGGAACATCAAGCTTGAGTTGACGACAGCTAAAAGAGCCTACCTTGATGGACGCAAACTTGGGCTGCATGGGCTTGTACCGATCCTTCTTGGACTGCGGAAGGGTGGGTGTCGTGTCCAACAGCAGAGGATGAGCAGCCATTTTCAAGCCAGCGCCTTGATGGGTTTGTTCCACAGGTGCACTCCCCTTCTTCTTGCCGTCCCGCGCCATCGTCTATATTCAACGTTAGCCATACTACAGCATACACGAACAATAACAAGGCTCACCATATACGGATTATCTCTGACCGCCAACTTGGTCTGCGCCTCAGCGACTCGACGCTTTGCTTCGGCAACACGGCGCGTCAGATCATCCCCCATAGCGGGAGTCCCGGGGCCCGAAGGACCAGCTGCGGAAGCTGTACGGCTAGAGACGGACGAAGACGGGGTAGGGATGCTAGGCAAAGGAGCAGCTGGCTTTACAGGTGTGGGCGCAGCGAGCTTGGGTGCCATAGTCGTTGGCCCTGTCCCAACACCAAACGACGCATTCCGCATAGCTGCCAATTTGGCCGCTATTTCGGCCCGTTTTTGAGCGATAAGGTCAGCGCTCGCACTTGACTGTTCGAGTCAGAAAAGACATCAAAGAGATCCTGTGAAACTTACACTTAATGAATGAGTTGCGCCATTAGAGGACGTCTGGGGCAGAAAAGGTTATAGAAACATGTCAGAACGCATTCAAAAAAGGCCAATTCACCTTTGAGATTCGGAGGAGGGAAAGATACTCACATCGCTGTTTGCAAAACCAGTGAGCGTTATGTCAAGGGAAGAAGCCATGAGCAAACCTTTTCAGCTTCTTGCTACTGACGGGGTCGCCATTAGTCTCTAGAGCACGTTTCCTGTCGCTCATGCTGCCTGAGGGTTGTGGAAGCGGGAGACCAAGTAACGGGGTGATTACATAATCGCATGTTTTCTCTTTCGCGCTTTGCCAGCGTCAAGCCGCCAACAGCACTCGGTCCTTTGAGCTTATTTGCTAGAGCTCGCAGCCAACTGGCACCGCGCCAGGTCAAGCATATTAAGCGCCACAAGGGCCGTGTTCCAATACCCATAGGCGGATCAACCAAAGGTACAACGCTGGCCTATGGCGACTATGGGATACGAATCAAGGGCAACGGCCACAGACTTACTGCCAAGCAGCTCTCCACGGCGGAGGAAGTGATAAAACGAAAGGCCCGCGTCTTGAAGGGAATGAAAGTTTACCTGAGAGTATTCCCCGACATCCCCGTTTGCATCAAGGTCAGATATAATGAGAATGTGCTCTGATTCGGGTGTAATCAAACATATTAGGGCAATGAAACCCGTATGGGTAAAGGAAAAGGAACTTTCGAGTACTGGGCAACTCGGTTGGTTCATTCCACATTATTATTTGTTTGTCTGATGGTTCTTCTGCGCAGTGTCCCAACAGGACGTGTGATATTCGAGATTGGAGGCGTTCCGATACGCGAGGAGTTGGCTAGAGATAGTACGCAAGTTTCGCTCCTGCATAATCTCAATTTGACAAATGATTGCAGTTCTACGTCAAGCAGCTGCGAAGCTCCCAACTCAAATGGAATTCATAACCCGGTCTACGCCACCGCGCCTGGGCAGCTTAGTTCTTTATCCACCCAAACCGTCCCTCGAGGCCATAGATTCTTCTGTTTCAGACACGGCATAATTTGTATTTCTTACACAAAACGCGTTTAATTCAATGCAAAGGACGTTGTGCTAATTGAGTTATCTCTGGTTCCAATGGTACTGGTACCGCTGAATTCTACTCAGTCGTCCAGTTTGAAATACTTCCACCCAACTCTCTCCGTGGACAGGTGGAACTAGCGGGACGGTCAGTTCAGCTCTTTTCAAAGTAGTATGTGGGACTTACACCAACGCCATTGCCAGGAGCATGAACATACAAGGAAGGATTCACAACAGGAGAGATACTAAAAACGTCATTAGCCAAACGACTTCCATGAAACTGCAAACTTCACCTATATTCTCCCTTTGTTTCCATTTCCTTCACTATCCATTCGTTAGGCCCACATTCCGTATCAATCACGGCGCCGTCGGAAAAAACAATGGGCCTATAAGAGTTACCCGTTCTCTTGTGGTAAGCTCTGTGCCTGTCATTGCCTAAACTCTCGTAATGCCACTTGAATATGTTTAGCAGAGCAAGACTCCAATTCAAAAGTGTACATACCGCAATGTCTTCGTCGGCTTTGTCATTGATAAGTGTTAATTTGTTGCTGGTACCTTCACTCTTCGCTGCAGGCATATGGCTGCTCCCAGAAAAGTAGTATGTATACGTTCCAGTCGCCAGAGGCCCCGTTATACTGCGCATATTGAGGAAATTGAGGATGAGGGGAAGGATTTGCTGCTTGACGGACAGTTCGTACGCCCTTTTTATCCTGCGACGACGGATTTCTTGCATATTAAAATAAGAATGGAATATTAACTGCTTAGCAAGGACCTTTGATTCGGGCCAAGACCCGATTTACTCTGCTCAACTTACGAGTATATCAATCAATACGCTTGTTGGCTCAGTAATAGTGTTGAACGTTGACGCTGACGTGCCCATGTGAACGACTAGGTTATGAAATCAATGAGATTGACAAGATCGGCTCGGTGCAACCTGGGGTTGTGCAGTTGTTAACTGCTGACACTTGGGTTGAACGTTTCTCCTCCTACCTCCGCGTATGTGACAGTTCCTGTAATAACGGAGCTTCATAGACCCCGCGTCATGCGCATGTGTAGTACGTGTTCCTCTGGTCTCTTGCTCCAAGTCTCATAGTAAACTTTATCGGCCACCAGCTTTTGATTCCGATGACATCGAACTGCCCTATCGGATATCCATATACTTCTCAGTCCTGTCCTTCATCAAGCTTCAAGACGTATCACGACGAGCGGGCCTCAGCTTAGTCACATTCGCATCAGTTGTTATGTGCAATTTAACGTGCTACCGTGCTTTTTGGTTGACACAAAGGTCTTGAGCCCCGGGTCCACGGTAAGGGAAGCACGAGGAAAGGGAGACCACACACTATAGTATGGCCTTCCCCACCTTCCCCCGGGAAAAGAATAACTCACCTTGCAATGGGTGAACGAGGCAGGCGGGACGGAGCAGAGAAGGGACGGGGATCCTACGCTGCAAACGTCAGTCAACGACACGACAATGAGAAAATCACAAGGAAAAGAATAACTAATATCATCTTCTGGACAAAACGACGTTTGAGAGAAGAAACCTCGTCAGGAACACGAGCCTTTCTGCGTTCAAGAATTGCAAGGCCTTCTAGCTTGTTGATGGTCCTAACGCTTGAGAGAGCAAGCCTGAGGTGTCAAAGAACCAAATTCCTGCTGAGCAAGATAAGCACGTTGGTAGTGAAGCATTGCAAATCCTTCCAGTCTGTTAATGGTCCTGAAGAGTACAAGGCTGAGCCGAGATGTTGCCAGAATCCCGCTGAGCAAGATGAGCACGTAAACATTCAAGGATTTCAAGACCTTCCAATTTGTTGACAGTCCTGATGCGCTTAAGGGCGGACACTGGCACTGGCAACGAGGCGACTGGTCCGAGTCGGCGTAAATGACATCAGAGGAGCGGTTATGAAAGTCGTGGCAGCATCAGGTAGTGATAGCTTCATGGTGATTGGAGAGAGAGCGCATGATGCTCGTAAGTATGTCTTATATACTACACCTGATTGTCAACTGCAAAATTGAAAAGACTATCGACTTCATCCGAAAAAACTGAACGTGGGAATAGCGGCTTAACTCATTGAATAAACAAAAACGTTGGAGATAAGATAAGATGCGGCCAGCACGAATGGAGAAACTTTCGACAATCAAGGTGATGAACTGTGGCTTATACGTTACAGCGCATATGTTTAGCTGAGCGGCGACAACTCGGGCGACAATTTACTGGAAGCGATAGTCTCAAAACAGGTATAACGATCGAGACCAGCGGCTGACAGTCTTGAACATACAAAATCGCCGGCGCCCACATTGCTCCTCTTTCCAGTTAACCATCATGCACGCTATTATTTCCTGCGCTACTACCACACCCTTCTCCTCTGACGCTGGTCGTCTCCCTATCTTCACACCTATCCCTTCCCGCCCCCTTCACAATGTTGTTGATCTTTTACAGGCTGCCGCCTTGGATTTCAAGGTTATCAACCCCGCCAAGGACGCCCCGGTCGCCCCGTTGCCAGTGCCACTTAAATTCAAAAGATCCCGTGACTCCCTGGACCATATTGTTCTTGCCGACCATCTTGCTCTTATTAAGCGTATCGAGAGGCTGGAAGCTTTGGGTGCGCTCGGAGGCAAGACTGGAACTGTCGGCGAAGTCCAAGATCTTGGTCGTCAAGGTGCTTTCTCTGGCGACAACGGCTCTGGCGACGCTTCGGTTGTGCTTGCTGAATCCGGGACTTCTCTTAAACGCGCAAGGAAGATCAACAAACAGGCTGGCCTTGATGTTCTTAAACGCCGGGGAAACAGAAAGGCGCATCTCTTGGGCGGGCCGATCCTCCAAGCTCACCTCCGCCCCTAAGGGGCTCGGGCAGCAATGCCCAATAGGATTTGTTTTCGCTTTTTTTTCGTTTTCAAGTGTGGCTGACGTCATTTCTTTTTCTAGGTAGTCCTTGTTGCTCTTGCGCTTTTATGAAGACGATCTCGTGATAAATCAAATCATTTTATTTTCTTGTTGTCCTCGGCTGACTTCTCCGCATTTTCAGAGTTTTATTTAGGTTCTTCCTCGCCGTCGCCCCGTCGCCCGCCTCGTTCGCCAAAAAAGAAGGTGCGTCCCCAGGGATGGTGAGGAGGCTATTTGCCTCTTTTCCTCGTGCTTCCCTTGTCGTGGGCCCTGGGCTTAAGATCCTTCCGGATCGAACCAAAAGCACGGAAATCCCGCAGCCGAAACTTAAACGAAGGTATTGGGGTTCTTCAGGATGTCCGAATATTTCTGACAGGTACATATCCAGGTCCGGCGTGTTTTTGGGAGACGTGCATCTAGTATTTTCAGCCAAGGTACGATCGTTGTACACTGTTTATATGTGTAAGTCAAATATTCGATACAACGGGAGCACCTCTGACTCAGTAGGTCCAGTCGAATCGAAGTTTTGGCGGTTAAGCGACTTTCAAAAGCGTGGTATCTGATGGGCTGGCATTTATCTCCCCGGCATTCCATCCATTGCCATAAATATTTGACCGCAAGAACAGCCAACCTTCCGTTTTATTGATAGACGCTTTTCCAAGTCAGAGACTCCGATACTTCGGTAGCATTTCCGCTAAGCCAGAGACGCACCCTACGTTAGTGACTCTTTGTGCTAGTTCAGTTATAGGTTTGAGAATGGAAGCTTAGTCCACATCGACGTTCTGAACGCGTGACATATGACTCTGTGACTCTCAGTCATGTAGTCGAGCTCCTGCACTTCCCCCAGTGTATCAAAGCCGGCAACGGCTCATAATGAGTAACAAGTGATATGATTTATGGAGATCTCCAATTGCATCACTGAATCTTTCCAAGACGATCTTTGAAATTTTGATGTGCTTAAGGAATAGGCCCAGACTCTCAAGCATGGCGTGGCGCACGTTCGTCAGCGCCCGCGACTTGGTTTCTCCAAGACTGATGGTGGTGCGCTTTAGTATTCTAGCTTACAATACATATTCCGACTAGTACTTCTCAACCAGATCAAAATCTTCCTTATCCAAGACCCATATTCACTCATCTACTTGAAAGAATGACCAGCGCGCTTTCTCTTTGGAGATCTTGAACTAACCCCATAGTGAATGTGATGTCTTATTAAAACATCTTTCGACTTACGCCACAGCCACATTCCACAGGATTGATGTACCAAGCTGTATTCTCAGCTAGAGATGCACTGAAAATATAATTGACATGCGAATACGTTAGATTGTGGACCATGGACCACCTACACGTATTCTCCTTTCGTTTCTGTCTCCTTAACCATATATACGGTCGGTCCACACTCTTGGTCCATGGGAGCGCCTTCGAAGAAGACCAAGGGTCTGTAAGTTGTCCCAGATATCTTGCTGCGAACTCTGACAAGGTCGTGACCCAAGCTTTCAAAATACCACTAGAACATTTCGTGAGAAATGCACATAACCCCGACGCGATTCGTACCTCAATGTTTTCATCTTTTTTGTCCTTTGTACTGAGGAGCTTATAGCCCGCACCTTCCCTTTCAACCCTAGGAAGATGGTCCTGCCTGTTCATACTACCAACGATGAGATAGGTGCCTGTCGAGAGGGACCCCACTGCGCGGCGCATGTTGACGTTTTCTTGTGTAGGAATGGAAGTTCACTCGCTGACAATCCATCTTTAAAACCTATGCTCAAGATAAACTTGCACATGACCAAAGCCTGAGCTTCTTCAATTTAACATAAACATATCGCTCGACTCACTATCCCCATGGCGGCGAAACCAGGCATGGAAAGTCCAAGCTAGCTGCCACATACTATACGTGCATATAACTTTTCGACGTCAATATCAAATCATATGTTTAATTGGGGGCTGACTGCCGTGCAAAGGTTAAAATTCCATCACGGACGTTGATCAATCATCAGGATACAAGAGACAGCCCTTCGACATTTTAAAAACCGACTCCAAATCGCAGCTGGATGCTCTTATTTTATATTACTCGCATTGCCTTGGTCGTTCGCCGCAGATGCAAATGAGAACCACTTTATAAACTCATATCAAGATAATGCCAAAACGGAAAAGGAGAAGTTGAATTTTGAATTTCGTCTGTCCGATAGAGTACCGAGTTACCCCTGTGACGTGAACGCCGACTCATTCAAGGTCACAAACTAGGTTGGACTCTGGGGCAGATACATCAAGATAATACTAAAAAGGAACGGTATACATGCGATCTTAACGTCTGTTTCCTTAAGGATGCCGTTCGCGTACCATCTCATTAACATTGCCGATGCCGACGGCCGTAGCTACATGGTTGCACCGAAACAAGCCGTTGCAGACCCTTTCCAAATGCCACTTGGTACGTGATAAGCGAATGGCTAAACATCGTTGTTCACTGACGGATTCGCCTAGGTGGTAAGCCGTGTCGCAAACGGCTTGCAGAGGTCTGATAATTAGCGGCACGCATGCTAGGGTGTCAAGTCTCCTTGTCAAGCCTAAAAGCCATCAAAAGCCTGACAACCTCGTGACGAACTCAAACGCCACTAGGTTGAATACCGGCAAGATCAAGCCGCTCGGATTGTATCATTGCGTGCATGAAGTTCGTGATGGTGGAGCGCGCGTGAGACCGTCACCAAGAAAACCCCCATTCGCTGTTTCCGGTAACTGATCAGCCTCTAATAATAAAGGTCTGATCCATTTTGAAGGGCAGCGATTTATGTATGCCGCGACTGTTAGCCATCATAGACCCAACGCTGGGTATGACGAATCAGTCGATGGTACTACGGAGGCGAGTCAGAAATGGATATTGAACGCCTGCTGCTATGTACATAGTGGGAAAACTTGCAGAGTTTTATGCGCAACATCAAATTCAAAGTTTGTCATGTGCACGGACTTACTTATAAGTATCCTGCGGGAGCGATGCACAGTTTCCAGCGGACCCAAAAAATCCACCTATGTGCCTGTCTGCAAAGGTCCGGTCGCAAATAGACTTTTCAAACGATGAAGGAGAGACTTTTGAAATTCGCTCAAACTCCATTGCGCGTGAGACAGGGTTTTCAAAATCAAAATTTGCATATGCACAATCGCCAGGATCCACTACTTTATACAAGAGAAATTTATGCTCTCGAAACGTTAATTTTTAACACATTTTTGCTCAGTTTTCCGCATAGAAGATGCGAACCCTGGTCATGCTACTAGCACTAACATTGACTTGTAGCTGAATACGCGAACTTCAGGTGCCAAGAAGACATGGGACATTGGGAACCCGTGACTCACCTCGCCTTGGACTTTCGCTGCGGACAAAAACATGGATGGATTCTGGGCAGGAGCGGCACTGTCCCAGACTCTTGAATCAGGACCCGTGGCCGAAAAAGGAAAGGTATGCATACTAATATTCTCCTCTGACATTCGTTTCCTTGATGATAATTTTGCTGGTTCCCTCGAGCGCCATGCCAACTTCTTGCCCAGGAACAATATGCGGCGCCGCTTTGGAGTGTGTATGCCTTATCTGAAACAAGTCGTCGCCGATCCTTTCGATATTCCACTTGTACGCCCCGGTGAGCGAAAAGAGTGAGGAGCACGACGGAAACAGCGCAGAATATAATGCTGACCTTCACACTAGGGGATTGAGGATTCCCTGTCAACGCTAACTTTGAAGCGTCGCCGTTCACCGTGGCAAATTCGCCCGGAAAGTCAACCACTTGTCCGATATATGTGCCTGTTTGCAGAGGTCCCGTCACAGCACGCATTGTGGGGGGTATCAAAGAGAACTTGCATCTTCGTTGGACTTTGAATTATATATGTGTCCGGGTTTCATCTAATCAGCTTGGGGCCTGAGTGATAAGCTTTCTGACACTTGGGTGTGCGCGTGAGACCGGGTTAGCGGTTCCGACAACGGTGGAGACAAGTCTCCTTTTAGGTGTGTCGCCATCCACTCACTTGCGCCTTCCGTCTAAAAGCAGGAAAACCCGCCAGACTGGTATTTCTAATTTCTGAATGAGATGCTCCATCTAAAGGGTAAACATGGTAAGAGGAAAGAGCGATCCCGTCGTGTGACGTCATCTCTTGAGTGTCTCAGCCCGTCGCCATGCGTACGTCGAGTTTCCTATAAAACTGAGCTGCTCAGTTTCTCCCATCTTACTCTCGATCCATTACTATCCCCAATGTCGGACAATAACATACAGGTAGGCGACGAAGGTCAGTCATTGATACCTGCCAAAACATGTCAGGCGATTTACTTTTTTTTTTTTTTTTTTTAAAAAAAAAATTGTTCTGTCCCAGCGCGGGGTGGCGAGCAAATCAAAACATCAAGCAAGCCCGAAATCGGATCGAAAGGGAAGCGTGTTCATAAGGATGCCGATGAGCGAAATCCAACAGTTCACGTCGAGCATGGCGGGAATGATGTTGTTAAGCATGCAAGTGAACATGGTGGTAGTGGCGAAGAAGCAAAGGAAGGAACGGTTGCGCAAGGATCTGGTGGTGGCGAAGAAGCCATGCAAGGCGTTTCCGAAAAAGAGGCAAGTGGAGAGTCGGTGGCAGCTGCAGTAGTGGAGGGTGCTGCTGTAGAGGCAGAAGAGCGAGCTGCGGATGAGAAGCCCAAAAGGAGCGGAAAGAGAGGTACTGGGAGAGGGAAACGAACGAGTGCCGAGACGCGGAAGAAGCAAAGCGAAGCAGGTAAGAAGGGAGCGGCTGCTCGGAAAGCGAAAGCTGGAGAGAGAGGACGGAGAAAGGCGGCGGAAGAGGCTGGAGTGGGCGAAAAGCGTGAGGCCAGCGAAGGGGAATTCGAAGAGGCTGAGAAGGAGGCGAAGAAGGCAAAGGCTCAATGATCAATGAGGCTTGTACTGGTACTGCTACCGCTATCCGTCACCGCCATGAGACTAGTGACTTACAACCTGAGATACGACGCCCAACCAGACAATCTCACCGTTCAAAATTCTCTCAGT
The DNA here is from genome assembly GCA_023014435.1 of Amanita fuliginea. NCBI lineage: Eukaryota > Fungi > Basidiomycota > Agaricomycetes > Agaricales > Amanitaceae > Amanita > Amanita fuliginea. The sequence continues at coordinate 2,016,946 of JAEBUQ010000011.1, read as the reverse complement.
GCCCTTCCTGACCCTCTGACTCAACCCAGCTATCTTGCCGTACATCAGGAGCGACCATGGAGTACCAGACGTATCAGGATCGCTGAGTCTCTGTTATCTTCGGAAATCGATATCGCATGTGTGCACTCATCATGCCAGTGATGCACTAAGATTTCTTCGTTCTAATAACAGTTCAGGTTTCCAGGAGGCTTTGGTGCGGCAGGTCCACGACTTGTCCGAGCTATTCGGGAACGATTGGGGCTGGGTGAGCATTCATCACAAGCCACTGATTTCCGCAATCATTCCCATCAAATAGGTCGGCGTAGGAAGAGATGATGGCAAAAACGGGGGCGAATTCAGTCCGGTGTTCTACAGAAAGTGAGAGTTGGATTAGCGCTTCCGCTATTCTTATGTTAAAAAAAAATTTCAGATCTCTATTCAAGCTTTTATCGATAGACACATTCTGGCTCTCGCAAGTTTTTTTCGAGTTGTCATGGAGTTGTTGACCTTGACCGACTGAGGCAATGCAGGAACGACCCCTTCCAGCCATCCAAGTATCCTGGCGCAGGCTCATTCCGGATCTGCACAGCGGCGCGTTTCTCTTCGCATGATTCTGGAAGAGAGTTTACGATTCTCAATACGCATCTTGACGACCAGTCGGACGGCCAGAGGAGACTGGCTGCGTCGATGTTGTTGGTGCGGGCGAGATACGAAGCTGTGAACACCTCGGGACCGGTTTTCGTCATTGGCGATTTCAACAGGTAGGAGTGCCCAAAAATAAAAAATCTCAATCTTTGGCTGCTACTCTGCACATCAATAGCCCACCAACCGGTCGCGATTCTGGTGCATACCGTATTGTCACCGGTTCCCTTTCGCCCGTTCCCGTCAATACTAGTTTTTCGGACAAGTACGCGGTGGGATCTGACCATCTGCCCAATTTCACCATGTTGGACCTACGTGCCACAACTCTCAGGCAGAACGTTTCGACGAATTACGCTACGTTTACTGATTTCACGGCTCCCGGTGATACGAAGCAATGGGAACGGATTGATTTCATATTCGGTGGGAATGACGTGGCATGGTAAGTCCATCACGTTATATTAGTACATTGTATATTTATTAGTTTGCTTGATTACAGGTCTTCAACTCGGTATATTGTAGGGACCTCATTGTCAGATGACGGGGTGCTGTCAAGCGATCACAGACCGGTCTTTGCGGATATCATTTTCTAGTATAGTGCTAGCGAGTGTTAGAGTAGACGTCACGCATCACATTGTCACAGAATTGTTTATCCATATGTAACCTAATAATTAATTCATAAGTCGCGAAATATGGTCTCACTCCTCGTCCACGACGCTCCGTCATCTTGGATTTCGCCATGACAAGCGTCTGCGCGATACCCATGCTATATTGGGCGTTTGCGGCCCCAAGGCGTTCGCAGGCGGCGCTGTATTCGCAAGGACAAATATTGAGTTGGCAACCGCATATATTTAGTACGGATCTGTGAGTGTCAAACAGTTTTCAAACCTACACATAAGTTTCAACTGCGTGTCTCTGTACAGTTCGATTGACAAAAGAGCGAGGTTGATTACATTCATTAAATATAACTGAAGAAACAGGTAAGTACATATTATTATGTTAAAGTCCAGAGAACCAGGCTCCCGCTCCATTCATCCGTTCGTTAATTCTTTCGTAGCTCCTTCCTCATTAACATTCCCAGTTACGCCAGTTGCTGAAGCACTCGTTCCTATGCGAGCAACTGTGCACTTCCCGTCGTCGTCTACCAACCATGTGCCGTGGGGTCCAAGAGCCCGACGAACAGGTTCGCCAGATGGAGACTCCGTCTTATTCAGATCGCGCTCCCACGGAATCGTGTTTTCTGGAGCGAGAGGATGTCGAGCTCGTCCGAGCGCATCCGACGGCATTGGGTGTTGCTTCCCTGGACGCCGCCGGGGGGCACACAGAATAGAAGGGGAGAGCGTCTGCATGGTGGACACGGGAGTGATAAAGCCGCCCTGTTCGTCGGTGTTGTCGTGGCATGTTGGCGGGGAAGGGCTGGATTTGGACTTGGCGCTCTCGGCCGTCTCGGCATAAATCCAACGCCAATGCTTCCCCTTCCCGGTGTCAGACGTGGTGATGCGCACGAAGGTCCCGTCCCGACTCGGAGGTGTGCATCTGTTCTCTCCTCCGGATGTTATTATGGTCAAAGAATATGGCTTCTCTTGGTTTCGCCGAGCGCGTTGACTGCGCGTAGTCACAGGCATGTTCTGTTCTGGCGAAGTTGGAAGTGTGAGGACGGGGGAGAACTTTTGGCTGATACGCTCAAGTTGAGTGAGTGGCAAGCGCCGTCTGGTAGTACGGTGCTCCTTTTTGATGCAATTTGTCTGAACAGGCGTTAAGCAGTTGCGCCGCGCAACTGTTCTTTTGTAAGCCCAGCTTCTTGGAGTCAGCTGCTTGCCAAGCACAGCCAGCCTCCTTTTCCTCAGACAAAGAAGTCGTGACTCGACCACCACCAATTAATCGAGTTGGAGATAGCGCGGCCCCGCTGATTCTGTCTCACGTCAAAGTTGCACCAACGTGTTCAGTGCTATGCAGTACCCCGCTCAGATTTGCTTCGCAAGCTGTAAAGACCATCAGTAGCTGATCATCATAACGTACAACAGAAAGCTAGTCGAAATCAAGACAACCCATCTATATGATGTCTTGCTTAGGCCACTGTCGCTTGTTCCTTTTCCAGCGTCTTTTCTGACTGAGGACGTTGCGTGAAGAAAGGGATGCTGGCCATAATAAAGGGTTGTCAGCTATTTTAAGACTTCATTTCCATTTATGGAAATGAACGGGTTGGCACTGCTTTATTCCTATTCATTCGCCTCAAGTTACACAATGAGCTCGGTAAGCGATTGGAATGTACTATTTAATCCCCAATGAATGACCTTGACGATCGTTTTCCCTTAGTGTTAACTCTCAGAATACAATAACTACAGCGTGAGCCTTTCTTTATTGTTTACCATACCAACAAAACCAATGAACGCATAATATTAGAATCAAGATGTCCGGCAACACCAGCAAGAAAGCGCACTCCAAGTTCAAACCACACCCCATCTTCGGCACGAATCCATTGAAACCCATTCTTCAGTTCTTTTCTCCCAAGAAAAAGTCAGATGAGTCACAACCAATCCCGGTTGCCCGTCAAGACTCGATTACCCTCCCCGGCTCGTACCCGCACGGCCCGGATCTCCGCAAATGGAACAGTACGAGTAGTAACGAAGCCCAATCATCGTCATCCTCTCAAACTAATGATGAACGTCGTAAGCGACGCGTGGAGCGTACGAAGAGTCGAATGGCTATTCCGACTCCGCGCCACGCGACTTCTGGTCCCAAAGCTTCGACGCGTCGTTCCTCCAAATCAAGCAAATCCAGATCGTTTGAGCGCCTCGACAAGGAGGTTTTAGAGACGGTCAAACCTGCCACTGACCTCAGCGACGACGACCACATATTCGTCAATCAATTGAAGAAGCTTACATGGACTCACGGATACAGAACCGACTTGGTAGCAGGGCGCGACACGGCAGATAGAGCGCGCGTTAGCGCCCCAGAGAAGATTCGTCAACGTGATGAGAAACTGGCGAAGCTGCTCGAGGAGGAGAAGCAGGCGAGGAATCGGTTGGAGAAGCAGAAGGAGGAAGAGAAGCTGCGAGAAGTGACACGAAGGGTGGAGCAGCGGCAGAGGAAGGCGACGATCGATAAGGCAACTCAAGCTGTGGAGAACCAGGTGAAACAAGGAGAGATTAGGAGGGAACGAACTCGGGAGCTGATACGCGTGCTGAATAAGAGCGAGCTCGATATCATGGCCGCCTCCCAAGCTGCGAATCAAGAGTACCTTCGTGTTGAGCTCGAGAAAATCGCGTCGACGCGTGAACAATTGGCTGAGGAGCGAGCTGCGATGCGTCAGCAGCATGAGGAGGTTGTCAAGGCACGCGCGGAGCTCGAGGAGATTAGGACGCGCTTGCAAGGAGAGGAAGAGGTTGCTCGCGTCCAGGCTGCACAAGCGTCGTCACAACTAAACGAGATGCTTTGCGCTTACCATCAACTCCAGCAGCAAATTCGTCTGCTACAGGATGAGAAAGATGCAGCACAGAGAAAAAGTGACGACGTTCTCTTCCAGGCACGCATGACGACGAAAAGGATGAGGCAAGTCCACGAGAAGGCGCTGCGCGAAACTCGCGAACAGAGTGCCCGAAGCGTGGCAGAAGCTCTCATTCTGTTTCAAGCTAGACTGGACGAGGAAGCACTGGCGCGTAGACGCGCAGAAGAGCATGCAGCTGCCGTAACAGCTGCCGTTGAAGCTGCCGTCGCTACCTCACCCGCTCTCCAGGACTGGTTGCCATGGCAGGCTCCACCACCCTATGAACTAGCTCCTCCAGCTCCTCCCCCATTTGTCATGTCAGACTCAGATCGCATCGTCTTGTACGAACGTAAATGGGAAGCTTTGAAAGGAGAAACCGAAATTATCTTCTTTCAGCAAGTACCGTGGCCCGTCTTGATAGACCTTCTACACCCTGACCAGCTCGATATCGCTGACATCCAAAGATTCATTACCAATGACATGCACGCTCACCTACCTGGGATGGTGGGCAAAACGCTTCGCGAGCGTATCAAGTTGGAAATGCTCAGGTGGCATCCTGACAAGTTTGACGCTCGTGTCCTTCCAAAGGTGGAGCCCGCACACAGACAAGCCGTTAAGGAGACCGCCGAAAAGGTGGTGAGGATGTTGACGCGTTTAATGCGCGATGTAGCCGCGTGATGGTTTTTTTTTATTTTTTATAAAAAGAATCCTACGCCAGTTGCATTATGCCTTGGTCACTCGTTTATCCATTACGTATAATTAAGATACCATACGCTCGTTGATTCTTCAAACTACCTACATACCTTCTTTTGCATCGTGTATAACAGCTCAATGAAACGATGGAGTATCTTTGTACGCATAATGAAAATAATAAGACTTGAATCTCTGTAATCATCATTCTAATAGGAATAATGATAGCAGAACTTCCCAAATGGTTGACAAATTTAAAGGGTGGGGAGACTGGAAATCATTCACCTACAATTTATCGATTATCATTGAAGTATCAACTTTTGGCGCGGAATAAATTCATTTCATGAAAAATACGCATATACTATTCAAAGCCGGAAGGAAAAAGGTTTCGTGGCGAACCACTGCTAGGTATCAACTACCACTGGCAGAGCTAATGTAAAGTACAGAACGACGACAGAACGACGACATAGGTGTTACATGGATAATAAAAGAGGAATGTTTCAATCCTAGAGACTTTACAACATATTGTGGGTGAAGACATAATGCACGTAAAGAAATCTGGCCCAGGATCCTGCACCTTCAAAAATCTGTCATTTCAATGTCGTTGTTTAGCGGCACCGTCTCTTGTCGATTACCACCTCTGTGCCATGATCTTCTTCTCCTGTCGGTCCGACGAGCATGGCACGGCTCAGTGGGGCGTTTCTGCAGAAGAATGATCATAGTAAGGAATACCACTGCTGCCACGGCCGACATCGCCAAACCACCAACCCAATGATGCTTGATGCTGGTGGAAAAATCCTCCGTGTAGTCTATAACGGTGTATGCCTTTTTGTGAAGGCCAACGAAGCTGGAATTGCACCAACAATTGTCGTCAAGATTGCTGAATTGTAATACCACGGAAGTTACGAATAGCCAGATTGCGTTGAAAGCAGCGGTAAGTTTGGTTATTAGACGAAGGCCAACAGAGGCCCACCGCATACATCTCTTAACTGCATCACGCTTCTTGGATGCTTTATACTTCTGGGCAAGGATGTCCGATATGATACAAAGTAACCAAACGATCGTCGAGATCACTCCATAAATGAGATAGGCGCCTGAACGACACCCAAGACCTAGATGGAGCCAATGATTGAGATGACGAACAGTAGTGCTGAAGTGGACTAACCTTTCGTAGGCGTGTAATACATCGCCATGATTGCGGCACCGGTCGTACCCCACTGCAAAATGATTGCCAAAACAGCGGAGACGATGAAAGTGTTGAAAAAATCATTAGATAAACTTCGAAATCTTTTATCATCGTCAAGGGTGCAATACTGGATGGCTTCCACTCTGTTGCTAGGAGGTCTATCATGCAGACTGGATCTCGATGCGTGGTGCGAAGCGGCACGAAAGGCATCAGATACTCGACGCGTGGTTTCGAGCCATGTGGAGGCACGTGCATAAAAGAACACAGGTCCCGAGCACATCTTGTCTTCATCAGTCGTATCATGTAGTTCCGGAATGAATTCGCAGGGGCGATCGCGTAGTTCTGGCGGGCCTTCGTCCTTGGTGATACAGAGGTGTATGTTTGCTTTGGAGAATGCTGAACTGATTTGTTCACGGCTGGTTTTCGGGGATATTTGAAGGTTGCCTATGACGATAGGCAGAAAACACAACCAGAGCGCCGAGATACTCTCCCCAGTAGCATTCACTGCGATCAATGTTAAAGGGCCTGTCAGCGTGTCAATCCATGTAAGCAAATCTGCCACCACCACATATATAATGGACATTATCGAGCTCGGCGTCCACTTTGGGACTGGGTAGTCCAGTTCGCCATCGAGTACCTGCCACCATTCCTGGTTCTTTTCGAGCACAATCAAAGATGATAACACATGATCTCCATCAGGTATTTCAAGTGGGACCTGTTGAAGATTCCCCAAGATCCGTGCTGCCAGGTATGCCTTTTCAGAGGTGATTTGCCCGAAACGCTTCACCATCAATCGATTACTGGTAACAGCGAGCGAGAGTGAATATGCTGCAAGCGTTGGGGAACCCATAGTCATGGCTACGGTTAGGAAGTCGTTCAACCTATCTCCGGTGCCGTAAGGTAGCTGCGAAATAAGGGCCAGCCATGGGAGAAGCCATGCGGCAAATTGTTGAGAGAATATGTGCCAATCAAATGCCACAGAGCCAGACCCACAATCACTGATGCAGCGACGGTAAGTGAGTCCAGTGGCGGATGTAAGGTTTGTCACTTGATTTCCGTTACTGTCAACTGCGCCTTCCAATGTCGTACCATTGCGCACGTTCCAGAGGCATGTTTGGAAATCGGGGCTTGTGGCAAGGACAACGCTACATGAAAATAGCACTGACAGAGGAAGCAAGATAAGAGAAACCTGTTTGATTGAGCATCGAATAGCCTGTGCTGGAAAATCCGACGTACTTTGGTTTTGAACATTCGTAGGAGCCCGGGGTAGGCAAGGAAGCTGAGAGATATCACAATTGTGCTCCGTATAAAAGTCTCTGACCGATTTCTACTTTTATCTGAACCGCAAGACGCCATGCTCATCTTGTCACTCGTACATCTCCGTCTATAACCTCTCAGGGACTTACCTATCATCATCAATAAATTGCTGTACTATTACGATCACATGTTGAGGACTTACCAAGTTTCGAATGGTCCGTGGGTCAGTTCACAGACTTCTCCCGCCTGCCAATATAATAACAGATAATAAGAGCTTGGCTGTGCGTACCCGTTTGCTCTGCCTGTCATGCTCAACAAGGCAAAGCTCAAGTCATATTCCCGACTCTTGGAAAGGAAGGAGTGTCAATGCTATCGCTGAAATGGAATGAGCATTTCCTATTGGTTGTCAAAATCAGCTTGATCTGCCAATAGATTGCTCCGTTGCTCGTGGCGCTTGAGATGCCGAGAACATCGGACTGCGTGTGTTTTTCGGTGGTATGAACCAATTATGTTTGGACGTGTACGGATATCTTCCCCGATAATGATGTTACGCTTTTTCTGTCGTGATCGGGCATTCCTAGTTCAAAATAGCTTGAAAACATACGGCCAGGGACGAGTGAGGCAGATGCCCGTGATTACGTTCTACAAGAATCAATCTCGTGAGGAATCTGAATAGAACAAACACAAATCCTGTGCAGACTCCACTTCTTAACAATAACTTGTCGCTGTCATGAGATCGCATGCCACGAATGTTACGTTGAATTGGTGGCGTCGCCAAATAATTACATACAAATCAACTTCAAGTTCAATCCAACGTCACGGTTATCTGCGGTTTGCTGCGTTTCCTTGCGCCCGTTCGGAGCTTTTACGACTTCATGTTCATCAGGTACAACAATTGGACAATAGATGCCCTTTTCGCTGACACTCCATGAAGTCGAAATTTTTCTTAAACTAAACGTCTATGGTTAGTATGTTGCGCGTTTTTTCAATGTAGAAATATTTTGTCATGAGACCTTTGTTCATCTTATTAAGTGCTTGAACCCTTGGGGTCATTGAATTGGCTAAGCGATCCTCAGCTAACAATCTCCCAGTGGTTACGGACACCCACACGATCGATGTGCGTTAGTCTGTGTGACCTTCAGAACGATAATTCACACAGGTTTTCACCGTGCCGTCACTTTCACTCGTCTTTACGGCCCTTTGCCATCTCGCACTTGCCGATACCGATTTTGGACAATGGATGGCATGTACGACTTGCAAGGAGACGATGAGGATCGTGTCCTGTGCAAGCCCCGTCACAATCAAACGAGACACGCAATCTCCAGCAACAGATTTGTATGCTGCAGGATGAGAAGGATGCAGAACAGAGAAAAGGTGATGACGTTCTTCTCCAGGCACACATGACGGCGGGGGAAGTCCACGAGAAGGCGCTGCGAGAGGCTCGCGAAGAGTGCCTGAAGCGTGGAGGAAGCACTTGCGCGTAGACGCGCAGAAGAGCATGTACCTGCCGTCGCTGCTTGCCCTACAAATCGATTAGCAGTGGCGGGTAAGTTCCTCTACATATGAGCTAGCTCCTCCATCGTTATCATGTTAGACTCAGATCGCGTCGTCTTATACGAACGTAATTTGGAAACCGATATTATCTTTCAGCAAGTATCGTGTCCCGTCTTGATAAACCTTTTACATTCCGACCAGCTCAATATCGCCGGCATCCGAGGATTTGTTGCCAATGACATGCACGCTCACTTCCCTGTAATAAAACACCTCGCGAGCACACCGGATGGCATCCTGACAAGTTTGACGCTCGTGTTCTTCCAAAGGTCAAACCTCCACGTAGACCAGTTAATAAGGAAGCTGCTGAAAATGTGGATCTTGACGCATTTAATGCATGATGTAGCCGCGTGACTGTTTTTTTGAAAATCCTACGCCAGCTATAACTCGTTAATGCATTACGCATAATTGAGATACTATACGCTCGTTGATTCTTCAGATACCTTCTTTCCCATTGTATATAACGGATCAACATTTTTAATGGAACAAGTATCGAGTATCCTTGTATGCATAATGAAATTAATAGTTCTTATAGAGATCCACGTATTCTGACTTCCAGCGTTCTGAACGGTATATATAAGAGAGCGCTGAGTGCAAATGCCACTTCAAACCCTATATCCCCAGTAGTCTTAGCTATAGGTCCTGTATACCATGCTTGTGCCATGCAAGGGATGACCAAGCCGAATGAAGCGATAGCAGCACCAAGGGCAGCAATACCAGACGGTAACAGCCTAACCTTGTTCCAATGATGAATATCGTAGCTTTGAAAATCATTCCGTCTGAAAACGAGATGTTCGATTAGAACAATGCTGATATACGCCGACGCCCAATATCCGATGATGCCTAAGAAGTTTCCAAGCGTGACATAGAATCGGTGAGCACCGACGATAGCAATTGGAATGACACTGAATTAATCAAGGTCAGCATTAAGGAATAGCGCCGTGAATGAGATGGAGACTGACATGGCCGTTGCGACAATGGAGAAAACGTATCTAGGCACCACGACCAAGAAAGGCATAAACACTTGCAGGTTTATAGACATGGAATAAAAAGTGGGGGCAATGTTGCCCGCGACTGACAGACTGAGAAGAACTGTTAAGAATTTCCCGAAATTTCCTGTTGGGCTCAACATGGCAGCCAGAAGGCCACCGACATTTCCGCCTTGGTAACCATCCCCCCACGACGCCACATTTGTCGACGCAATAGCTGCTGCGGCACCCAATGCCTGGAGCGCGGTCTGTGCATTTCAGGTTGGCTCGGTTACAAGTTCGTCGGTGTAACACATACCGTGGGCAAGAAAAACCCGAGAAATGAGTAAATAAATGTTTTCCAGCTATATGTTTTCTAAACGAATGTCCTTACGGCCAGGTTGATCCTCACCTAGACGTCTCAGGATGAAAGTATGTCGTAAAGTCGGAGCTGAGCGGCGAATATGTAAGAGAGAAACCCGCAATCGTCGATGCAAAGCTCAAAATTGACGCAGCCGAGGCGGGCTGCTGTGGTCCTGGAGCTGATAAGTGCTTCCCTCCTACCCCGAGCGCGACAAGAAATGTGATGAGAACAGGGACCCATGCAACCCGTTCATACCTAGATGATCAGAAGTCGTGTCTGTCACTTGATTAAGGAAGCTGGAAAATACCACAGAAGAACTTTGATCCCACAAAAGGAAACCTATTTTTCATGATCAGCGTCAGACAACTTCGAAGACACAGGATACATACCAAAAGCGACACTACAGCAATAATCACGATTCCGACGCTTAGTTTGAGTCAGCCGTATCGTATTTGTGCCGTTTAAAATACTCACGTCCAGCTGAGGTGGCCATCTGACACGCTAGACAACGTTTGGCCACCAAGAATACAGTTAAGGATGCAGAAGCCGCACATCCCAATAAGATTAAGTATACAGGGTATGATGATACCATAGTATCTGCGAGTTCTGTCATGACTTGTGTTCGAGAAAGTGACAATTGTCCATACCCAAAGGAATATCGCGAGGCTATCATTTGCCTCATGCCTAATTTGACGCCCCATATCGTGCTTTAGAAGATTTCAATCAAAAGGTTTGGCACGGAATGAAGGCGACGTACAAATATGCTGGAGGCGCACAGCATAACAACTCAAAGAACAAGATACACAGACACGAGTCACGAAGTCCCAAACCAAACACAACAGGTCCAAGGGTTCCAGATGAAAAGCTGCAAAATAATGAGATCAACACATTAGCAACTGCCAGTGGAAGCGAAAATCGACCGTACGACAAGATGTTGACATTCGAAGAAAAAAATATGAAGAATATCTTGAAGATGTGTCTGTCAGTCCGTTCGTCCACCGACACCGGGCGAACACCTTTCCATATGGGCTCATCCACCAGACTCTGCACGATCTAGATACAACCATACCTCTGGACTCTACACCCCATGTGCGAAGATATTGCGTCCAATGATCAAAGAACTTGAGGTCTTGACTATGAACCGATTTCTCGGAATTTTTTTCCAGTTTTTCTAGTTCGTCTGACATCGGATGCAAAGAGATAAGAATCCACGAGATGGAATCACGTTAGCATCCGACAAAAATATATATATTAATAACTTACACGTACTAAAACCATATGGGTCATTATTAGATATTAGATCTTCACACCCAGTTCGGTTAGAGTTTCCTAAAACTGTCAGGCAAAAAACGCGAGGAGCCTAGTCTGAGGCCGATCTCGGATGTGATCTGAATCTTTGACGGTTTCTCCTAGTCAAGAGAAACCTAGGCTTCTTCACTACTGACGTTGACGGTGTCCTCGAACCACCGACAAATCGATAACTGCGTCTGACCCTCGAAAGTGGACGTCTAACTTGTGTGACTGTTGTTTGTTGCAACTGCAACCAAACCTTATCTAGGTACATAGACAGGGCAGAAAAACCCCAATATCATATATCAACCATCAATCAGGGCAGGGTTGCGGTAGCGTCATCCACTCTTTCCACACCCAGTTGCAGAGACACGATTGGCATTACAATATCTAATGATTAATACTCAAATGAGAACTATGGGATAGGAAATTCAGAAGTGCTTACTTTCAGAACTATTGCCTATCCACCTATTTAGGGCGGAGCGAAGGGGCGACAAAAAAGTCTTATCGATGTTATTGATGATATCACGATCGCGAATGCCAGTCTGATGGAGAAATATATCAGATTGCAACCGTCACCATCATACAGATACCGTACCTTATTGCTCCGATCCCTTAGCAGAAGCACGTAATATAACGATAAACATTCAACTAATCTGCTCGTTTCGTATGATTCACAGAGTTCCTGGGTACTGTAGTTTTTGGAAAGATAATCGGGAGGATTGGGCCGGAAGAGGATGGGTCCAAATGCCTGCAAAAAGATACGAGAAGCAAACATATTTGGAGAGCTAGAGGACAATCCTTCTAGCACAGCTTCTTTCACGAGCCCTACTGCGGCTGTTCGCATCTGAGGTAAGTGTTGGTCTGTCGTCAACTCTTTCAGCGCTTCCATACGTAACGCCGGTGGAGAACGAGATAATAGAAGCGCCAGAATCCGGAAAGATTGATGTCTAATTGTTGGATCTGGATGAGTACTGGCAACAGAGGATATCATCGTGGATAGAGGCGTAACGACCTCTGGTGCTATAGTTGTCTCCTTCAGGTCATGGAGCAACCTCAACAACAGAGCAATACATTCATCCAGTGCAACACCAGATTGGAAAGCGGAGACTATGGTGGGCAATAAATCCTCAAGCAGCGTACTTTGAGCGAACATCTTTGAATCCGTGTGCGCCATTAGAACGAGATGGCCAGCCGTTGGTTTAGAAATCGGCGCATCCGGCATGAATCCAATTGCACTAGCAGCACGCTAGTTCGTCGACAACACTCACTATTAACTTGACTACGAATGATGATATACTCACAATAGCAACCTGCACTGCTTGCTCACCGGCTTCCCAATGTGGCTCCAGATTCGGGTTCGTGACAAGTCGCGGGTAATGAATAGCGAACGAGCGACGTGCAAGACATGATTGAATACATTGTGCACAAGCAACAAGAACAGTCGTTAATAAATCCATCAAAATTGCCTATTTCTCATCGAAACGGAAATTCGCTCAGGAAAAATTGCTCACATCGCATGAGGACTCTCCGTCATTATTACTGGCAGATTTAACCCACAATTTGACCATCTGGACAAGGTTTGATATGCATTCTATGATGGAACGCCCCTGTGCAGTTGAACATGCTTCGCCGAGTGCCCGAACTACTTTCGCAAGGTCCGAAACAAGCGGCCGCAGAGTCTCTGAAGCCGTCTTGCGGCGTAGCTTTAATCGGGGTACAGCTAACACCAGTTTCGTTAATACCTATATGCGCTTGCAAGTGCGTACCCGAAGCGTACACATCAATCAGAACTATCAGCTGATCCGGAGGAGACTGGTATCCATCGTCTGACTGGATTTCGATGTTCTCCAGCCGTTCTAGCGCTTCTTGAGCAGCTATTACAACTTCCTTTGCTGGGCCACAATCGCTGAGCAGAGTAATGATGTCTCTGGCAGCGGGGTCAGTCGATACAAGTAGAATAGACAATGCATCCAATGGGCTCTAAGTGAGATTGAGCGCATTGCACAAGAGCTCAAGCTCGTTAACAAACGAGGAAGGAGGACCCATGATAATCGTGGATCAAATGAGATATTTCGCTCAGTGGTAGCCGTGGCAGTTCATCATGCACTGCAGAAGTGATGAGAGCGAGTAACTCTGTGCATACATCCTAGTGTCCAATCACATTAGGCCAGCTGGTTGTACAAATCCGAAATACCTCATCGCTGGCGTCCGTGCAGAGACCAAGAGCGTTCAATAGGCCTTGTGGAATTGTCATGATTTTTTTGACATTGGTTTTGAAAACAGCGTTTATTTGTGTCTGTTGTGGACGGGCTATTTCTTCCCTCTTCCTTATCATGGCATCTTTCTCGGATAGACCCATCAAGAAACTCCTTCTCTTCGATGTCGACGGCACTCTTACTCTTGCTCGTCAGGTTTGTGGCGTTCATCACAACTTATCGCAATGTATACTCAGATGTGGGAGTAGGCGGCGACTCAGGAAATGATCTATATCCTCCGCGCATTGCGCAAAAAGTTCGTGATTGGCTTTGTTGGGGGCTCAGACATGGTCAAAATCACTGAGCAGTTATCCGTAGAGGGTAGTGATGGTATGGTACATCATCTGAATTAAAGATTGAGAACTTTTTGCTAATCTCCCCCAGCCATTAAAGATTTTGACTACGCTTTTGCGGAGAACGGGTTGACGGCATATAAATTCGGCCGACCTTTGGAATCTCAATCCTTTATAAAGTTTGTCGGCGAGGACAGGTACAAAGTGCTGGTCAACTTTATACTCCAGTATCTCGCGGGTTTGGATATACCAATCAAGAGGTACTTTTCCTGCTTTACTCCTCTTGCTCAACATACCGACCTGTTACGTGGAGAGGCACGTTTATCGAGTTTCGCAATGGGATGATCAATGTTAGTCCGATTGGTCGCAATGCTACGTAAGTCTACCTATTTCTTATATACCTGATTTGAAATGCAACTTGGTACAGGATCCAAGAACGGCTCGATTTCCAGGCTTATGACAAAGTAAGACAAAGACATGATGATTCGTAGATTCTAAGTTTTATTTTAGGAACACGGTGTTAGGGCAGCCTTTGTCAAAGTTCTGCAAGAGAAATTTGCAGATTATGGTCTGACTTTCGCAATAGGCGGTCAAATCTCATTTGACGCGTTCCCTAACGGCTGGGATAAGACATATGCGCTTAGACACGTAGAGAACGAGGGCTTTGAAGAGATTCATTTCTTCGGAGATAAGACATACGAGGTGAGTAGTTGGTTGTACCACTCCAATTTTTGATAATATTCGTTAGGGAGGCAATGACTATGAGATATACAGCGATCCACGAACTATCGGTCACTCAGTCAGCAGTCCCGCAGATACGATACGGATTTTGAAAGAGTCATTCCTGAATGCACAGAATTAGTTACCGGACAACTTATTCACTATGTGTATGGATGGGTATCAACAGTGTTATCTCCGTGATTCTGCCAAGAAAAGGAAAGAAAAAAGAGCAAGACAGAGAGAGAAGGTACACATTACAACGCTGAGGTTCTCATGTACGAAAGTTAAAACATGAACTAAAGATTGAAATCAAGGTGATGAAAATATTCTTACGCTTCTTCGGCAGTTCCTTCGTTGGCATGGGAGACGTTTGAAGATTCTCATTCGCCTTCAGCGCGCTCTTCTCGACTGTGGCACTCTCAACCGCCACTGCAGCAGCCTGGGGAGGGACAACAAGTGCGGTTTCCACCCGCGGTGACGATTCCTTCGGAGGACTGTCATCTACCTGAGGGGTTGCACTCTGTGACCCTGCTACACGTGTCGCAGAAACCGCGGTGACCTTTGTTCCGTCTGAAGATGGGCGCGGTTCCGTGGCAGTAGTCGCATCGGAGGGTGGGCTACCAGCTAAGAGTGGCTTCGCGCCCGTGGAAGTCAATATACCATCAACCGAGGGTGATTGCAGCGCATTTTGTATTGCTGGTGTTGCTTGAACACCGGGTATCCCTGATAATGCTATTCCAGGAAGTGCTTGGAGAGCGCTCTGCAATTGCGGCAAATCATTTAATTGAACTGCAGTTGTCGTCGTCAACGTCCGTGTGGGTAAACCCTCAGGAAAAATACATACTATTCCCGGTAGCACGATGTTGTTCATGAACAGAAATCGTGTTGTTGTTGCCTCCTTTCAGTACGATGATTGATAGCATATTCAGAGAATAGAAAACGTACTGATGGCGGTGGTCTGTCTCTCTGTATTTCCTTTGCTTGCGACAGAGGCAATATAGCGATTGCCCACATCACTATTGGTAACATTGGAAGTTGTTTCGTTCTTGTTGTAATCACCGCCGATGTCGTTCATCTCTGCGGTTGTGATGACGAAATGTTGCGCTCCTTCGAAGAAAGGCATGGTTGAAAGGCAGGATTTAGCCTATGTCATGTGCGTGGCTTGGCATACGGCATTTCGTGTTCACGCGTCGGACGCATGTTTGCCACCCTGTGCAGTCACGGTGTCCTTGTGTGCATTGAGCAAGGTGTCCCTTTGTCAGTTTGTGGTCCAGGATCAGTGGTGAATTGCCAAGCTGACGACATCACTTTCTCCTTCGACTCGGACTTTGTCGAACGTATCACAAGTTAGACAGTACCAACTTGAAATCTCGGCTGAGTAGATGGAGGTCAACTCGTCCTCCTTTGTTACGAGAGCTGTTAAATTATACTGGAGAAGGCTACCGTCACCGTGGAACAATATGAAGCCGGGCGGCATGAAAGGCGACAAGAAAACAGACCCAAGGCTTCAGCAAAGTGACCGTCTCTGGGTCTCCAATTTTATAAGCGGTTTTTCGAGGCGACTTGTATCATTACTCTCGTAAGGTTCTTGCAAACACCGTCGGCATTTCCGAGTAGTAAATAACAAGACGTGCAAATTTGAAACCAATTTAGGTGTATAATTACATTTGAAACACAAGCACATTTGTCTTTAGTGGTTGAATGTCACAAACTCCTTTTTTTTTTCTTTTTTCGCATAGAAACAAATATATTTGAAGAGGTGCTTCGCACCTCTTCTGTACTCTACCACAGGAGAGAAAAATAAACAACAAGAAGTTGGATGAGAAAACTGACTAATGAGCAGGAGAGCGAGTCTTTGTAAAAAGAAAGAAAGGGAGAGGTAGAGGTGACTGATAGTAACCTAATTGCAATCGTTATGCATTAAAATCAGAAAAAGAAATGTCACAAACTCCTCGGAGTCATTTCAATGTCATTGGCGATCACCACCGTCGGCGCTTGTTGGTCACTACCTCTATGGCTAGTATACGACATCCTTGCTTCATCCATCCAATAAGCACGGCGCAGCTTGGGATGTTTCCGCAGAAGATTGATAGCGAGAAGGAATATCCCCGCTGCCGCGACCGACATCGCCAAACCGACGACCCAATAATGCTTGACACTGATGGAAACATCGTCTGTGTATTCTATAACGACGTATGCCTTGCTGTGGAGGCTAATGATGCTGGAATTGCACCAGCAATTGTTGTCAATATTGCTGAATTGGAATAAGGCCGTCATGAATAGCAGGATGGCGTTGAGGGCAGCGATAAATTTGGCTGTTAGACGAAGACCAACCGAGGCCCACCAGATATATCCTTTTTTACTAGTAGATGTTTTGTAATTCTGGGAAAGGACGCTTGATATGACACAAAGTAACCAAACTGTGGTTGAGAAAAATCCATAAAGGAGGTAGGCGCCTGAACGACACCCGAAACCTAAACGGGGATGATTCAGTAAGATGATGAATAGTACTGATTAGTAGGTGGGCTAACCTTTCGCAGGTGTGTAATACATGGCCACTACTGCTGCGCCAGTTGTCCCCCACTGCAAAAGGATAGCCAAACAAGCAGATACAATGAAAACGGCGAAAGTATCGTATGAACTTCCGAATCTTTCATCTTTTTTGACCCCCGTTCCGTTCCCAAGAGAGCCCCCAGAGTTCAATCCGCCTTGCGAAGTGGGACAATGAAAGGCACCAGTGACTTGATGCGTGGTTTTAAGCCACTGACTGACGCGTGCATAATAGAACACTGGTGCCGAGCAGTTCTCATCTTCATCAATGGTATCACGTGGCTCCTGAATGGATACGTAGTTGCAATCGGCTCGTTCTGGCACGCCTTCGTCATGGAAGAATTTGTTTGCTTTAGAAAACGCTGTGCTGATTCGTTCACAGTCGCATTTCGGGGATATTTGAAGGTTCCCTATGACGATAGGTAGAAAACACAACCAGAGCGACGAGATGCTCTCCCCCGTAGCATTCACTGCAGCCACTGCTAAAGGACCTGCAAGCGTGTCGATCCACGTAAATAAATCTGCCACCACCACATATACAATGGACATTATCGAGGACAGTGTCCACTTTGGCACTGGATACTCCAGTCCGTGATTGAGTTCCTGCCACCATTCCAGGTTCTGTTTGGGCAGCACGTCTTCTTTAACAGGTATTTGAAGCGAGACCTGTTGAAGATTTCCCAAGGCCCGTGCTGCCAGGAACGCCTTTTGAGAGGTGATTCGCCCGAAACGTTTCACCATCAATCGATTACTGGTAACAGCGAGTGCGAGTGAATATGCTGCCAGCGTTGGGGAACCGACGGTCAATACTACGGTTAGGAAGTCGTTGAGCCTATCTCCAGCGCCGTAGGGTAGCTGCGAAATAAGGGCCAGCCATGGGAGAAGCCATGCGGTAAATTGTTGAGAGAATGTGTGCCAGTCAAATGCCACCGGATCAGACCCGCAATCACTTTGGCAGCGATGGTGAGTGAGTCCAGTGGCAGACGTTAAGTTTGTCACTTGTTTTCCATAACTGTCGACTGCGCCTTTCAAAGTTGTACCATTGCGCACATTCCACAGGCATGTTTGGAAATCGGGGCTTGCGCTAACAACCACGGTATATAGAACTGATAGAGAAAGCAGGAGAAGGGAAGCCTGTTTGATTGAGAATTGTATAGCCCGTGCTGGATAATCCGACGTACTTTGATTTTGAACATTCCTAGCAACCCCGGCGCTTGGGGAAGGAGGTTGGGGAACAACGATTTTTTTCGTGCCGCGTATAAAAATCTCTGACTGTTTTCTATTCGCCTGGATTGGAGGTGAGTGATTTCTGATGCAGAGGCTGGCCTTTATATCGACTCTGATCTGGATAGCGGTTTCGTCACTTGTTCACATCATGCCCGAGATGGTTTTAATTCTATTACGTTCGACGGACATAAAACCCGCACTGCCTTCCCATTTCAGGTCCAAGAACATTGAGTTTTTAAAGATTTCTTTTTGGTCATGTGTGTGAACCTATGGTCGTAACAGTGAAGATCAGCGCCAGCGTGATCAGACTAGAAGCATACACCTGATAAGAAGAGGCTTTATTGCTGCAGTATTTTTCCAGAATCCCAGTTGAACGGAATAAAGTTGAGCGAATCACAACGAATTATCCGCTAGTCCGGAACGCAGAACTCCTGACATCGCATTACGTCCCATGTGTGGAGTGCGATGTTCACCAATAGCTGTTGGTGACGTATGATGGGACACGTCCCAGGGAGAAGGTCATGATCAACACCATGCCCACCGTAATGTGCAAGTGAGAGATATACACATATCTAAAACCTTTCTTACCTATGCACTTAGCAGGCCGAGGGTCAATTTTAATTGCCTGCGTTGAATGGCTAAAGATTCTCCCGCAGAGAGGCAGGGACAAAACATGGATGGGTAAACATTAAGACAACTTACCTAAAGCTTTTTTCTTCTTTTTTTTTCGCATAGTAAAAAGTGACAGAATGGAGGATAAGGAAGTCCTCGTGTGTGTAAAACTCACCTAAAATTTAAGGCTGTTGTTTGGCCTTCTCAATTAGCCAAGACTATGATTTCACCCATTCTGTTTTTGTGCTCTTATAACATATGCATACGCGATGCTAGAGGCGATTTCCTGGCCAAGAATTTCAGAGCAATGTCTCAATGTCCCATCCAGGTCTGGTTCAAGTTGGGACGGCACAATTCTCAGCGATGCGTTTTTTGTGCCACCCTATCTTAGCAATGGTAACGTAGCCAGAGGGACCTCGTGTTAAATGTACCAGGACGTACGAGAGAGCATGGGAAGAAGACATAGTTATGTGTCCATCAGTCCTAGTCAGCGAACAAGCGGCGAAACTCGCTTCGACGCAGTCCGAATCCCCCTACTTGAGGAGGATCAATGATCCCCTGTCGGGTTCGCCAATGGTCATGGGCTGACGCATTTTGCATTTCCTTCACTTGACATGCACGGGTACTATGTATATGAATCCCGTATTTGTGCTCTTCAGATTCATGCGTATGGGTGCTAGAGAGTGAAAAAAGAGGCAGGTATCCATTATCGTTTGCGATGACATACGAGGCGGCACGGCGTTAAACGTTATGTAAAACGTTAACTGGTCTAACACGAAGTGGCATGTGCATGAGGCGTCTTTTTTTAACTTTTGACATACCGGTCAATCGTCTCGTCCAACCTAGTGTTGTTTATTAATCTCTCCTGTGGTAGAGTAAAGGTGCTTCGCACCTCTTCAAATATATTTGTTCTTGAAGGGTGGTAAATAAGAATGTTGGCGAATTTAATCCGCGATGTTAGCTGGTTCCTACACTATATACAACTGTACGCTGATCGATTATCATACCCCTTCAATGCTTCAATCCCGCACCTTCACAAACTTGTCATTTCAATGTCGTTGGCGATTAGCGGCATTTCTTGTTGACTACCTCTTCGGCTAGCCTGCAATCTTTCTTCATCCGCCCAACGAGCATGGCGCGCCTTGGGATGTTTCCGCAGAAGATTGATAGCGATAAGGAATGCCCCGGCTGCCACGATCGACATCACCAAACCACCAAACCAATGGTACTTTATACTGGTGGAAAAATCTTCCGTGTAATTTATAACGATGTATGCCTTTTCGTGAAGGCTAATGATGCTGGAATTGCACCAACAATTGTCGTCAAGGTTGCTAAATTGGAATAAGGCTGTCATGAATAGCCAGATTGCGTTGAGAGCAGCGATAAATTTGGCTATTAGACGAAGGCCGACAGAGCTCCACCAGATATATCCCTTAACTATAGCACGCTTCTTGAATTTCTTGTAATTCTGGGCAAGGATGCTCGATATGACACAGAGTAACCAAACAATCGTTGAGAACAATCCATATAGGAGATAGGCACCCGAACGGCACCCGAGACCTAGATGGGTTAGTGATTGAAATGACGAATTGATATTGAGTGGGCTAACCTTTCGTAGGTGTGTAATACATAGCCATGATTGCGGCACCGGTCGTACCCCACTGCAAAAGGATGGCCAAACCAGCGGAGACGACGAAAATGCTGAAGATATCATACGAATTTCCATATCTTTCATCATCATCATTGAGAGTGCAATATTGAATGACCCCCGTTCTATTCCTAGGAGGGCTGGCATCCGTGCTAGAGTGAAATGCATGGTGGGAAGAGGCACGAAAGGCATCAGTAACACGGCGCGTGATTTCAAGCCATCTGAAGGCGCGTGCGTAAAAGAACACTGGTGCTGAGCACATCTCATCTTCATCGATGGAATCGCATGGCTCCTGAATGAATGCGTAGTTGCAATCGGCTCGTTCTGGCGCGCCTTCGTCCCTGGCAATATGGAGGAACTTGTTTGCTTTGGAGAACGCTGTGCCGATTCGCTCGCAGTCGCTTTTCGGAGATATTTGAAGGTTCCCTATGACGATAGGTAGAAAACACAACCAGAGTGACGAGATACTCTCCCCAGTAGCATTCACTGCGATCAATGCTAAAGGACCTGCCAGCGTGTCAATCCACGTAAATAAATCTGCTACGGCCACATATAGGACGGACATTATCGACGCCAGAGTCCACTTTGGCACCGCGTAGTCCAGTCCGTGATAGAGTTCCTGCCACCATTTAAGGTTCTCTTCGAGAACAATCAAAGAAGGCAGTACATCGTCTTCCTCAGGTATTTCAAGTGAGACCTGTTGAAGATTTCCCAAGGTATGTGCTGCCAGTGATGCCTTTTGAGAGGTAATTCGCCCAAAACGCTTCACCATCAATCGATTACTGGTAACAGCGAGTGCGAGTGAATATGCTGCAAGTGTTGGGGAACCAACGGTCAATACTACGGCTAGGAAGTTGTTGAGTCTATCTCCAGTGCCGTAGGGTAGCTGCGAAATAAGGGCCAGCCATGGGAGAAGCCATGCGGTAAATTGTTGAGAGAATGTGTGCCAATCAAACGCCACCGAGCCAGGCCCGCAGTCGCTTAGGCAGCGATGGTAAGTGAGTCCGGTGGCAAATGTAAGGTTTGTTACTTGATTTCCGTTACTGTCGACTGCGCCTTCCAGCGTCGTACCATTTTGCACATTCCACAGGCATGTTTGGAAATTGGGGCTTGCGCTAAGGACGACGATACATAAAGATAGCAGCGATAGAGGAAGCAAGAGAAGGGAAACCTGTTTGATTGAGTATTGAATAGCCTGTGCTGGATCAATTAACCTACTTTGATTTTGAGCATTTTAGCAGCTCGGGGAAGGAGGCTGGGGGATAACGATTGTGCACCGTATAAAAACCTTCATTTATGTTTGGATCAGGAGATGACATGTTCGCGTACTCCCCGTCATACATGCCCCACCATTCATAGATTACCACAACTTGATCGAATGCGGACTTGCTACATCAAGGAAGCGTACGCCGTGTAGGCTGTGCTCTTCTCGTGGCCAAGATTGGTTAAATGAAAAAGTCATATGGTTCCATGCAGACCTGTGCTCGCCGTAAGAAATGGCCACCGTAATAAGTATATCCGCTCTCACGCCGCCAATGCATTGTGGCTCCCTATCGCTTCCCGTGGTTGGTGGGAATGCAATGGCATTTGCACAGCATCTACCTGAAACGAAGGAGGCGTCCAGCTGACATTCACGGTAGCGGGACACGTACCACGTCATGATCCTACCAGCATACCATTGGAGGAAGGCGACATCGCGTCTGATTGCAAAGTTGCCCTGTAAGAGGGGGCTTGACTCATTTGTTCGTTTCACAAGATGGTCGTCTCAGAAAAGGTGGCCACCAGGCCAGCCGTGACGCGTGACGGTCCACATGTTCCATCAAGTCACGACAGAAAGGACATGGATATATCACGTCAGCATCGACCCAAGCCTCTTGTTTGGGATGTGAGCAAGTGGGGGCGGCGCACAGCTAATGCCACACAGCCGACTTTGTTGATAATGGTGAGAAGTCGGGAAATACCGGTTTTTGTTTTTTTCTTCAAATTCAGCGATGGCATCTGGTTCTTGGCCAAGAATTCGGAGCCGCACGAGTACCTTTCATCTGAATCACATTGCTAAGTACGAAACAGTACTAGTGTGGGAACTCATTTTTTTATGTTTGAGATTTTGAGAAGTGAAAAGACTGAGCTGCGTGATACAGGAAGATAAGGTCGTAAATTTAGCCCCAAACAAATATCTGGCCTCCTAGCATATATCGCGGATGGGCCACCCTTGTGAGCCTTCCAATGTCGCTTGAGTTTGGCCGCTGTGCATTTCATGGTTACCTATTTGTTCAACAAGGCAAGCATTTTGGGCAAGGCTTATATTCCTTTCAAGGAACGTCACTCGAGATCAGCAGTAAGGTAACTGATGTTGATGATTGCTCCATTAGCCACGAACAAAGTCACACTGAAATTAGTAAGAAGCTGTGCTCTTCATTATGCGATCTTCACAAGTCTTAGTTCCGTGCCTACAAGTTGAAAAGTCTCACGTGCCTGAGATTGCAATGACATCTAAACGTTAAAGTGTTAGTAGTTCCGAACCATATTCTACAACCGCATTACAACCTATGAACAAAATGGATCACGAAGGTACGCGACAAAAAAAAACCTTCAAAGTAATAGATTCCTTATCGTAATTGATGAGCATGAGGCGGTTTAGGATGCTTCCTTAAGAGCCTGATGGTAAGGCTAAACAAACCTGCCGTAAAAGCTGACATGAGAAATCCACTAGCCCAAGCAACCTTGATTTGCTTCGCAGCATCTGCGGTGTACTCTATGATGACGTATGCTTTGCTGTGCAAGCTAAGCACACTGGAGTTGCAATAACAATTATCCTCCAAATTGCTGAATTGCAACAGAGAGCACAGAAACAGCCAAACCGCGTTTAGCGTGGCAAGAGTTTTGGCTGTATGACGTAAAATAATGGCTAGTGCACGAATGACTCGGGCACTTCCGGTGTGCGTTTGAGAAATAGAATAACTGTGTGCAAGAACGCTTGAAATCACGCAGAGAAGCCATATCAAAGTAGAGATGCCGCCGTAGAGCAAATAAGACGCAGAACGGCAACCAAGACCTTACACGATGTCAGTGAAACTGATAGGAGACAGTAATCAAGCTAACCTTGAGTCGGTGTGTACCAAATGGCCATGACTGCTGCACCCGTGGTACCCCATTGCAAAAAGATTGCGAGAAGGGAGGACCTCAAGAAGATGCTGATGATTTCGTACGAGCATTCATCTTTTTCATCGTCGCGAAGATTGGGATATTCCTCGACCTGTGACTTCTCCGTAGGAGTCGTGCTATCAAATGGCACGTGCCGTGGGACATCTGCAAAGGCATCTGCCACTTTCCGAGTTACGTGGAGCCATGTAAAAACGCGGGCATAGAAGAATATGGGTGCTGAGCATATCTCGTCTTCGTCCACGGCATCTCGGGACGTAGTCCGAACTTGGATTGGTAGAGAACCGGGACCTCGTGCTACTCGCTCACTATCTGAAGCAACGTGGAGTGTGCTATTTGCGTCATGAAGTGCCCTACAGATCCGATCCAAGTCACTCTTCGGCGATAGTTGAAGGCTACCTATGACGATGGGTAAAAAACACAACCAGAGCGATGAAATACTCTCTCCAGTGACGTTAACTTGCACGCGTGAGAGAGACGCTCCAAGAGTGCTGATCCATGTGAATATATCCGCTATCGCGAGGTACAAAACGGACATGACTGAGGCTAGCGTCCATTTTGGAACTGAGTAGTCAAGCCTGTCAGCAAGTCGTCGCCACCAAGGGCTGTCTTCGTAAGGCAGCACAACAGCATGATCGGGTAAATGAAGAGAAACTTGTTGGAGATTGCCCAGGATCTCTGCAGCTAAGTGGCTGTTGGCGCAAGTACTCCGCTGAAAGCGTTTAACCATCCATCTGTTGCTGATGACGGCCAATGCAAGTGAATATGCAGCTAACGTGGGCGAACCAATAGTCAAAAGCACAGCAAGGAAGTTACTAAGTCCATCCTGTGTGCCATACGGTATCTGGGAAATGAGACCTAGCCATGGCAGAAGCCACGAAGTGAATTGCTCGGAGAACCTATTCCAATCAAATGCCGCCGTTCCTGACCCACAAGCTTGAAGGCAAAGCTGATAAGTCAGTCCGCTCGCCTGCAATAGGCTCATTACTTGATTTCCGTTGGTATCGACGGCACCTTGCAAGCCCCAGGACCCATTTCGCACATTATTTAGACAAGCTTCGAAATCGACGCTTGGGGATGTAATTGGCATTAGGATGGCGGCGCAGCGAGCGAGTACTTGTATTTTCTTTTTTTTAAAAAAATTTGTATGACTTGGGTATGGACGCACGTTAGAGTATCACTACGAGCAAGGCAGCAGTCGACAGCGGTGCCTGAGCCCTGTCCTGTTTTTATGTCAACCGGTACTTTTTTTATCCAGGCCACGAGCACTGCGCATTGCAACTAACTTTGTCAACATCTCCTGTTCGCGGTTATCTGCGCTTTGTACCAAACATCCCACTGCAACAAGGTGACTGTTGTATCACTAGCGATCTCATTGTCCAGTCGATATTTGAACCTTGAAAGCACGGCAGTAAGCAATCGAAAGGCTGAACCGAAGAACGAACCATTGATCGGACCACATGATGTATGGAGGGGAAGGGGTCTAGCGGCGCATATTCCACGCTCACTTCGCTGCTGTTTCGTGCCGTCAACTCTCAGTTCATGCTATAGTCGACTCTATACATCATTAGATCATGTGAGCCTTCAGACGAGTGTAGCACCTTATTATGTTTGTCCGCGAGCATACAGGATGGGGTCGAAGCACTAGTTTTGGAGCAAAAACTTTGGAAATGAGTCCGAAGGGGTTCATCGAATTACGGCCCACCTACCTATATCCTCCTTGGCAAAAGATGCCACCAAACGACATTGACAACTTATGTTTGGGATTATACAGGCAATTTCTAGAGATGAGGTCGTTGAGCTAAGCCGAGATCACCTGCGAAAGCTGACCTAGAGCAGGGCATTAAAAAGGCGTCAGATGCCCAGACTTAATATATCTGCTAACGACACTATACGATAGAGCATTCTGCTGCAATCATGAAACTTGTTCCAGCAATGACGGTTGTGTCGCATCGCACTTGAACTTGAAGTTTTGATGCGCGTCGGATTTGGTCAGAGTTGAAGATGGCATACAACAATTAAAACCCCGAGAGTGTATTTATTCACAAGACCAACTACAAATCAACTACACGGTCCGAATCTCAAAAACTAGAATGTTGTCCTCACGATCCACCTGTTATTGTTCGGACGCCCTGATGAAATGGGAATATAGTAGAAATCATGAGAACGTTCTCAACTCCATCACGAACGGCACTGTCATTTCCGGCTGCTTCCGCAAGATGTTGATGGCAAGAATGAACGTAATTGCAGTCATTGACGATAATACCATCCCTCCTGCCCAAGCAAGTTTCACCGTTGAGGCATCGGCAGGTGTAAACGCAAGCACAGCGAATGCGTGGGCGGCATGTCGGCCCAATACGCTGGAGTTGCAATAGCACGTGTCGTATAGATTACCGAACTGGAGTAGCGATGACGTGAATAGCCAAAGAGTGTTGAGGCCTGCGAGAGCCTTGGCAAAGTGACGAAGGATGATGGAAAACGTGTAGGCAAGCGAGGTGGCCCTACCACGATGCTGTGTTGTCGTGTAGCTGTGAACCAAGACGCTCGATATGAGAGAAAATAGCCAGACGATGGTGGAGAGCAATCCATAAAGTAGATAAGAACCGGATCGGCATCCAAAGCCTGTATAACGATAATTACTTAAACATCAGGTACAAATTGTCTACATGGCTTACCTCGTGCTGGTGTAAGGTACATGGCCATGATTGCAGCGCTTGTGGTACCCCATTGCAAAAAAAGTGCTAGACATGCAGACCTTACAAATATGCTGAAGATCTCGTAAGAATGACCATCCCCAGATACATCAGAAAGCTTGCATTCGTCAATGACTCCAGACTCTGTCCTGGGTGGTGATTCAGTCGGCGAACGCCGGTGATGTCGTTGTGAAGCAGCATCAAAACCGTCGGTCACTTGCCGCACTAGATGAAGCCACTTGAAGACACGTCCATAGAAAAAGACGGGTGCTGAACACGTCTCGTCTTCATGAACTATGTCTCGACATACTTTCTCAATGTTAAACGCTAGCGAGTTGTGCCCTTGTATCGGCTCTTCCGAGCCCACGGCAAGGAAAAAACACTTGTTTGCGTTGTCGAATGCACGTTTGATTCGGTCGCAGTCACTTTTGGGTGACATTTGTAGGTAGCCGACAACAATCGGAAGCAGACACAACCACAGAGACCCAACGCTCTCGCCAGTGGTATTGACTTGCGAATTAGTGAGATCGCTCCCAAGAGTGCTTATCCACGAAAATGCATCTGCCAATAGCACATATAACATGGACATTATCGCAGCCAATGTCCACTTGGGTACGGAGTAATCAAGTCCATGTGCGAGGGTTTGCCACCAGTTCACGTTCTCCCTAAGGACAATGAGAGATGGTAGGATATTCTCCTCTTGAGGTACGTAAACGGAAACTTGTTGAAGGTTTCCAAGGGCCTGTGCAGCAAGAGAGGCATGTGGGAGACTGCTTCGAGAAAAGCGCTTCACCATCCAGCGGTTGCCAATGACAGAAAGAGCTAGAGAATATGCCGCAAGTGTTGGGGATCCGACTGTCAACACTAACGCAAGAAAGTTGCTCAATGCGTCCTTCGCCCCATAGGGAAGCTGGGACATCAAAGCGAGCCAGGGGAGAAACCAGGAAGTGAACTGCAGCGAAAAAGTGCGCCATGAAAAGGCTTCAGGTCCCCTCCCGCAAGCTTGTAGACAGAGTTCATAAGTGACTCCCGCTGCTTGACTCAGATCCACAAGTGCAACTTGTGTTCCATTAGAGTAAAGAGCGCCCTCTGAACCATATGTACCATTGCGCACGGAAGTTAGGCATTGTCCAAAATCGGTGCTGGCAAGTGCGAAGTGACAAAGTGCCGTGAAGATGAGTAAAAGTGATGGCAAGGTGAAAGCCTGTCTCGTGTGAATTATTGCCTTGACAATATAGAACAACGTACTTTGACCATTGTCAGTGCAACCGCTAGGCAATGGATTGTCAACGGGGGATCCAAACCTTCTTATATATATGTCGTTTAACAAGCGCAGCAACCCCAAATGTCCAAGCACTCGATAAGATGAACAAGGGTCGTGTTATAAAAACATTTCCCACAAAGGTGCATCGCACCTTCGACGGATGAGAGGAGATTTCTCGAAGTCGATGAAAAAGGCAGGCCAGCATGGGTATAGTGTCCGACTGTTGTGTCTGACGAATATGAAGCAGTCGTGAAAGCTCCGGACTGGTTCTCTATACGAGTCATATGTCAGACTGAACAATTGAATCACTGAGACTTCTCGATCTGGATGACATTCATGAGTTTCTGCACCATTACTTATTGAGACAATAACGGGGATGAGATGTGCCGCCCAGACCCCGCAGACTGCAGATCTCATCAGACAAGGCCCTGGTGTCGTAAATGATAACTCACCTGCTCACACG
Organism: Amanita fuliginea; assembly: GCA_023014435.1. Classification (NCBI taxonomy): domain Eukaryota; kingdom Fungi; phylum Basidiomycota; class Agaricomycetes; order Agaricales; family Amanitaceae; genus Amanita; species Amanita fuliginea. The sequence goes on along the minus strand of JAEBUQ010000011.1, from coordinate 1,988,645 downwards.
AGCACGACGTCAAAGACTATTCAGCAGGAAGCACAGCAAATCACTGCATAAATCCGCAGAATCAACCGTAATGAATTGATTATAACCATTGGTAGCTAGGGAGCAGCGATGTTTCCCGTTTGGGACGGAAATTTATTGGCGATTCGTGACCATATGGTTGATTGATCCAATGTCGAAATGCCAAGAAGTATTTGTTGCATTACTCAGGCACAGCATTTGTGGTGGGTCCCAGAGGGGACGAGGACTAGTGTGTTCTTGCCGCTCGGGCTCCAAGTAAACTCCGCCAATGATTTAATGGTTAAATGTCAGGAGGAAGAGTGAACCATGGAGGTATTGCCCGAACGGTTTGTCACTTATGGTGACTGTGATGAATATTTGACATCCACGGCGCAGCCAAACAAGTCCTGGCGTGCTACGATCGCCACCTCTCGTGAAACATGAATATCAACAACTCTGACAACGGGTCGACAGGCTCCCCAAGGCAGCAAAGAGCCCAGCGAAGCAGAACTCCGGCGTCTGCCCAACCTCACCCTAATGTGGGCATGTCACCTATGTCAAGATATAACCACAACCTGAAGGTTCTACGCCGACGAGACCCATCCATCATCTCAATTTTCGATCAGTTCAGTCATGTATGTGTGTATCACCATAATGGAACCAAATGGGAAAAACAGGGTTTCGAAGGAAGTATGTTTTTATACGAGCGGTGCGTTTGATTCGGTGGCTATCACTCCGACTTTGACTCTGATCTCGCCAAAGAGACGCTTACCCTCCTTACGGATTCTACATCCTCAACCGCATGGGCATGGAAGACTACATCCAACGCCTGTATCCAGAAGACGACATTGGTGCTCATGCCAGCTATCTCATGATCCGCTCTTACCCCGATTTCACCACTGAAAGACTAAATGCTATACACTCCTCACACAATGCTATGCCAGACAAGTTTTCAGACGTTTATATTGTCCCTGATCTAGACAAGCTGGGATATAACGACAAAGGGCGGTCGCAAATTGTTGGGCTCTGGATGTTTGCCACCGATGCTAGGGAGTCGATAATAGATGTCATGTTGCGGTACGTCGAACTATAGGAATGAAATTAACGCATTGATAATCGTCCTATAGTCTTCATTCGTACATTAAGAAAAACGTGTCATATCCTGAAGAATTCAGATATGGTCCTGGAAGGCCGCCCCCTCCCAATCCCAGCAAATCAACCAGTTCACGCAAATCGAATAGAGGTTCGTCGACGCAGGACATCTCGAGTTCCCTTATTTATTCCGTTTCATAGTGGATACCAGTCCTAACAAATCTGTCCAATCATACGAATCAACAAGTGAAAACGAATCAGTAAACTCATATGAGGACGTTCGGTCTTCACCTCCTGGCCTTTCCGATCTTGATAAGCTATTCATGAAATTACAATCCCCATCTGCATCATCTTCTGTATCAACAACACCTAACGTTATCTCATCGGCTATACCACCTGTATCACAATCTACGTCTAAAATGACCGTTGATTCTTTATTTGCTGCATTAACCGGTTCTGATTCAACTCAACCCACGACATCTGTCCAGCCTTCCGCTTTAACTACCAATGCCAAGGCGGCTAGTTTATTGAACACTATTTTCGCGTCCGCGACACCTGCGTCGAATATGAATGCTTTACCTAACAATATTTATTCTCCAACACCGACCCAGAAGACATCTTCCGCCCCACAAGTCCTATCGCAAGATGTGCTCTCCAATCTCCTTGGTTTACCACCTTCTCGAAGCGCCTCCGTCGTTTCGGCGTCAAGTACATATAGCAGCAATGCACCTAGTCAACGCAGTATTCATTCACATTCAAGTTCGAGGGAGGGAGATGACGAAGATGAAAGCGATCGGGGAGGAAACGACGATGCCGAGAGCTTTTTCACCCGTGCAAGTACCAAGAGGCGCTCTCCGCAAAATGGGGCTAGGAATGGCCTATATACGTCCGACGGCAGCTTCTCCGAGTCTAGCACTGTACTCGATGCTGAGCCTGGGCTCAATCTGGACCCGCTTGCAGCAGGGCCGAGTGGCAGGAGGCAATCGTTTGCACAACTGAGAGCAAGCGTGCGAACCGTGCAAGAGAGGCCGAGCTACGACCATGGAGATGTGAATGGAGATGTCACGCCACGTCCCCCGATCTTTCCAAATTCGACCAACATACAGTCTTCACTATTGCGGATGAGCTCCACGTCCAAATTACAGGGCACGACACGACTCCAGCGAGGGGAAAAGTCAGACGGAAGAGCCAGTGTACCCCCCACTGCACCGCCCGTCGAGCTCTCACTGTCAACGTCGACGGTGCGCGCTGCGCCCGATTTGACCCATGTACATCAGGGGGATTCAAAGCAGGACGCTATCGAATCGGACAAGAACAGGCCGAAACATAGACCTCTGGTGCCTTTCACGGCCGATTCTGAATTGTGGCCTTACCCGCACAAATCAGGTTCGTGGGAATCAAATGCGATTGGGAACGAGAACGAGGACGATGGGGAGATATTAGAGCTTGATTTCGAGGAGACGAGCGCGTTGAGCGACATGAACGCGTTTAGAAAAGCGCTACAGAAGGGCAAGGAGAAGAATCGCGCGGCGAGTGCGGGTGGCAGTGCTGGGTCTGGAGCAGAGGGCCACGATCTATTGAAAGGGCGGAAGAAAACGAAGAAGGAAATGCAGGAGAACGCCTGGGATATGCCAACGCCTATTCCGAATCCACCGCCGAGCGTGCACGGTGCTCAGCCACCGACGCCGTCGAGAAAGGGAAAGGAAAACATGAATGGTACCCATCAACCTCAAGTGAATAAGCAACCGGCTGCAAATGGGACTCTGGCAAGTTCAGTTGACCCTGGACTCGTGAAGGACAGTTTGATTGGGACGTTGTTGAATTACTCGCAAAAGCCGGTGACATTGGAAAGGAATGCATTCGTCAGGGAGGTGTTGACCTTGATCCATGTGAGTTGGTCCTTTAGGCAGATGTATAGCTTCCGCGCTGACATTTCCGGCCAGACTGACAAAACGTTTGTGGACACCCTCTGGAAGGACTACATGGACAAATTGGGAACGTAGAACGACCAACGACCATTCATTGATATCCCATTTTATCGGGTTGTGCGATAGTGCATGTGTAGTAACATTGAAGACCTTGTACTCTACCTTTTGCTACTCCCCCGAATCATCTCTCCATCGCGGTATACACGTTGTCCTTGTAGTGGCAACACTTTCTGTCTGCGATCTCCCAAATTCTGTTGTAGTTTTTGGTACTCTCGCATCATTTTCTCAACACGCGACCGTTTCCGCCGAGTGTTGAGGTGGTCCCACATGCCTTTCGGATCTATAGACTTTCCTTGTACTTCCTTCTCCTGAAGGTGCTTGCCGCCCGTTTCATTCTGCAAGGGTACCCACGCCCATACTTTGGCCTGGACGGTGGATGTGCTGGGAGGAGCATCCGCAGTAGAATGCGGCAAAGAAGAATCGGTCGGAGAAGAGGACCGAGTAACGTGCTTCATTTGGATCATATTATGGCCCTCTAGAATCGGTAGGACTTTCTTCTTGAGGTACCTACAAATGGACGATTTTCAAACGATGAGTTATACCACCGAAAAAACTGGACGGCTAACTCACGTCAGGGATCTGACAGGATGGTGCATGTTAGGAGGGAGGGGGTCAGTCCCCCGCGGCAAATCTGGGGGTTGGAAAAAGGCGGAAGGTTTTTTGTCGCATGCTAGTTGGTATATTTCAGCTGTGGTGAGTCCGTTTGGGGTGAGAGAGGTGTTTACGACGTCTTTGACTATACGAATGGCGTCTCGCAGAGCCTTGACGGTTTGGACGTTCCTGCTCACGGCGAGTGCCTCACGAGCAGCCTTGTCGATGATCATGTAACCCAGCAGCTTGTATGATTATGTAATGGGCTTCACTCTCTCTCTCTAATGTTTGCCTCGGCAGACGCCTGAGGCCATGTCCGCCATCGCCTCCCCAACCCACATCTGATCGAGCCCGTAAAGCAGTCGCATTTTCACCCCCGCAAATCTGCTCGCCGTCGACTTTGGTAATTAGGTAATTATGTAATCCCACTGGGTGGACTTCAGTTATCCTTAGCGATCGTTGTCTTCGTTTCTACAGTAACATATCCAAGAGGACGAAATCCTTCCATATGACATGATTGCTTGCCAGTGAACGTTTTTTTAAGTGCCGAAAGGCTGCATGGTATGTTCCTCGCCTATAAAAATCCGGCACAAGGATACCCCTAAATCCCAAGTGCGTGAGGTGTGCGATAATGGATAAATGGGACATCACATTGCCGTCATCGACCTCACGATCAGGCATATACAAAGCTCACCTACTTTATCGGTTTGCCGACAACCTCGGACGCATGGCGTCACTCACTGCAGGTGGTATGATCTGTGAACACGAGAAGGAAAAAGATGGCGACGTATTTATATCCCACAGATGGCTAACCATCACGCAATTATGCCAGAAGTGGGAACATAGTCGTGTGAATGCCGCTTCCGTAAGACGATAACACCATTCCTCCCGTCCAGGCGAGTATCAGCGCTGAGGTATCGGGTGTGAACAGAAGAATTGCGTATGCGCTGGCGAACACTGGAGTTGCAATGACATTGATAGCACGTGTCGCATAGCAGTACCAAAGAGAGTTAACGTAAGTGCGGATGACAGTTACAACCCCCTGTGATGGCGAAAGTGGTGACCTTTCTGCGAATACAAAGGGGCAGACTCAATGATAAACACGCCAACGCCAAGTGACAAACCTAGTGCCACCCAGGTGCCACCATCTTAACGCGCTATCAGTCCCAGGTCCCAGGCACCTCCTTCATCCCACGTAGATGCTGTGCGAGATAGTGCCCCGAAACTACGTTAACTATGGAAAGTCAAGGTTCACGGAGGCGTAATGAATCAAGTGGCCATCGCCTTGCGGTAGTCTAGTCCACTTTAAGGCAAATGCGGACATCTCCTTGGTCAACTTTGCGCTTCTTTCTGAAGACTGCCAGCATCACCACTTCAACCGTCTGATTTTGCAAGATTATGCTGTGCCGAACCCCTACATACGTTTTATTGCTGTGAGTTGGTGAGCTTATCGCTTACGGTATGGCCTGCGTGTCCCGGACCGTGCCCTTTCCAGAGGATGGAGGCTCATGCCGAACATCTTACTATCCTTGTCGGTGCAGTTATTCAATCTGGCGGACTCTAGTTGTATGCAGAACCAGTTCAGATCTTTCACGACCGGTTTCAGATTCATCAGCACCCGGACAATACAATGCTAATCGTCTTTACGAAAGATGAGAAAGTCTTTGGCCTTTCATTTCCAGATTCTTGGAACAGACATGCTCTCTTGATGTATTAGCTTTACACTCAGATCAAAGGCGCTGTGTTGTGGAGTTGATCCCCTTCCTATCGCCGGGACAGAGTCCGCGTCGGGAGGCCACTGTTAACTTTCCCATCAACTTAAATGATATATATATATAAGGAGAGTCATTCACTGACAATCTAGCGCAGCTACTAGTACTAGTGGTTACAGACACGAACAATGGTCAAGGTGCGTTTTTATACATGCCTAAGGCGATAATTCATATGAGACAGGTTTTCACCGTGCCATCACTGTTGCTCATCTTTTTGGCTCTTTGCCATTTCGCGCTTGGGGCCACTAATTTCTCTGCCTGCCTAATCTCTGTGCGCAATGGTACATATGGTTCAGATGGCGCTTTTTACTCTAACGGAAAACAAGCTACGGATCTGAATCAAACAACTGCCATCTCTTATGACCTCTGCAAACGAGCCTGCGGGGATGGGCCTGAAGCTTTTTCGTGGCCCACTTTTTCGCTACAATTCACTTCCTGGTTTCTTCCCTGGCTCGCTCTGACGTCTCAGCTTCCCTATGGAGCAAAAGACACATTGAGCAACTTACTTGCATTAGTGTTGACAGTCGGATCCCCCACACTTGCGGCATATTCTCTAGCTCTTGCCGTCATCGGCAACCGCTGGATGGTCAAACGCTTTGCTCTAAGCACTCTCCCACATGCCTCTCTCGCTGCACAGGCCCTTGGAAACCTTCAACAAGTCTCCGTTCGCGCCCCTCAAGAGGAGAATGTCCTACCATCCCTCATTGTCCTCAGAGAGAACGTCGACTGGTGGCAAACCCTTGCACATGGGCTTGATTACTCCGTACCCAAATGGACATTGGCTGCTATAATGTCCATGGTATACGTATTATTGGCCGACGTGTTTTCGTGGGTGAGCACTCTTGGGAGTGATCTCACCGATGGGCAAGTCAATACAACTGGTGAGAGTATTGGGTCTCTGTGGTTGTGTCTCCTTCCAATTGTCATCGGCTACCTTCAAATATCACCCAAGAGTGACTGCGATCGAATTAAACGTGCATTTGACAATGCAAACAAGGCTTTTTTCGTCGCGGTGGACTCGGAAAAGCCAATACAGGGACGAAACTCGTTCATCGTTGAGAAAGTTTCTCGAGACAGGATTCACGAAGACGAAACATGTTCAGCACCCGTTTTCTTCTATGCACGTGCCTTCAAGTGGTTTCAACTAGTGCGGCAAGTAACAGACAGTTTTGATGCTGCTTCACAACGAAGTGATGAGCGGTTACCGACGGAATCACCTCCCAGGACACAAGCAGAAGTCATTGCCGAATGCACGGCGTTTCTTGACGGATCTGGAAATGGCTATTCTTACGAGATCTTCAGCATCTTTGCGAGGTCTGCATGTTTAGCGCTTTTTCTGCAATGGGGTACCACAGGTGCTGCAATCATGGCCATCTACTTAACACCGAGGCGAGGTAGGCCATGTAGACAATTCGCACCAAGATTTTGTTAATCATTGCTGTGATATAGGTTTTGGATGCCGATCTGGTTCTTATCTACTTTACGGATCACTCTCCACTCTCGTCTGGCTATTCTCTGTCATATCGAGCGTCTTGGTTCACAGCTACACGACGGCACAGCGACGGGGTGGGTCTTCCACGCACGCTTACGTGTTCTCCATCGTCTTTCGTCATTTAGCCAAGGCCCTCGCAGCCATCAACACTCTTTGGTTATTCACGTCATCCATACTCCAGTTCACTGGCAGATACAACACGTGCTTTTGCAACTCCAGTGCCCTAAGTCTGCATTCCAGAGCATACGCTCTTCTTTGGCTCTCACCAGCCGATGCTTCAGCGCTGAAACTCGCTTGGGCAGGAGGAATGGTGTTATCCTCAGCGATTGCAATTTCATTCCTTCTCGTAATCAACGTGTTGCGGAAGCGACCGGAATTTACAGTCCCGTTCATGTTGGAGATGATGCGAGATTATCGCGACTATGTTTCCACTTCTGAACGTGAATCTTTAAAGGGCGAATTTTGAGCGTGTTATTTCTTTACTTTTGTACAACTATTATTTCCAGCGTATGAATAGGCCATGTAAGTAAACTGTAGTTGGTATTATCTATTGCCGAGTTGTTCATCGCAGGCGCTTTTACTTCGTTGATCTCATGCCACTCAAGATGTCCATTGTATACGGGGTGACATCACCGTAACTGTCACACCATCATGAGCCCCTTTATGACACCCATAGCTTTAGCACGTCCTCATACGCCTTCCGTCGCACAACACCTACCTTCCAGCATCGTTTATGAGATCCTCCAGTACTTCTCTGCACCATTGCTAACAAAATATCTCCACCGATTTCCTTGGTATCTTGCCCATGTCTGTCGTTCTTGGCGCCTCGAATTTATTTCCATGCGACGGAATTTTTGGAACGAGATCACCATTTTCCTTTGGAAATCAAACCGGAAGGCACGAAAAGAGCACGAGCAAATTCTCGATATACTTAACATGTTTCTGGTTTACAATCGTGGACATCCATTCTCATTCGAGTTGGAGGTCCGCGGGAGCGCCAGGGAATCACCGTACTTTTCCCCAATTTTCGATAAAATTTTATCGGAGTCGGCTCGCTGGAAGAGGGCCACTTTAACACTAGGATTGACTGACATATCGACACTGTACCGTGTCAAGGGCAAACTCGAACACCTGGAATCCTTGGAAATATTGTTAGAGGATTATACGGTCGATGATGATGGTGATATTGATTGGGTTATCCCAGAGGAATTCACCGACCTCTTCATGTCTGCTCCATCCTTCACGCGTACGATGGTACATCCCCTTTCAACATGGAACTTTAATTGGTCGAGCATAACGGCGTTGTATCTCCACTTGGAGCAAGATGAAGAGGTGGCACGGCTTCCTTTCATTCTCTCACAAGCGATTCAATTAGAGACATTCTGGATACATCTCTGCGGCAGAGATCCCCCCTCGCAATTAATCACGCTTCCGAACCTAACTGCATGGGAGACGGACTGCCTTTCTCTATTACAGATCGTGACAACGCCGTCACTGAAAGAACTGTATCTTTGCCTCAGATGGACAAATGAAGCCGAGCTGGCTGAGTTAGATGCTATTATGGAGTCCTTTATAACCAGGTCACAGTGCCGAATTCAGTTATTGGCTCTAGAGACGATCGAGGCGGCATCGGCTATAGAAATTTTATCGCACACTCCAGACATCGAGGTTTTATATTTGGATAAGATTGCTGGTATGTTCAACGTCTTGAAGTGGCTCAATGAAACGCATCGAGACCAAACACCCAAGCTGACACGCTTGCAATCGCTATACATATATGATTTTGGGCATTCCACAGATGGAGTTGATGAATTTTTTGACTTCATTGCTTGGCGCAAAACACGAATCGAGGACGCAGGTTCTGTTGTTGAGAAATTGCAAAAAATTAATATCATAGTGTATTGGGAAGAGGCTGGGGAAGTGGATGGGGCACAAGTACGACTGAGCAAGCTATGCAACGAGCTTGGCATCCAATTCTCAGTCAAAAAGGATATGCCCAGGATTGAGGGTACCCACAATCGCTTTTCAGATCCTTATATCTACTCCTCGTTCTCTCGGGTAGGGGATGACACGTTCAGTGAAGAGTCCGATGAAGAGTCCGATGAACTCTCTTGGGAAAATTCAAGTGAACATTCGAACGAACAATGGGATGGAGAAGCAGAGTAAAGTAACGGATATACTATTGGCAGTTGCATGTATTCATGGGGGGACGTCTGTACGACGGCAGATGGTAACAACGTTTATATAATTTGTCTGGTTTGTGCACGGATCGGAATAATTACTACATACAACTGATATCCTTACTCTTCTTCTCCACCCGACTCTTTATCCGACTCTTCGTCCGACTGTTCACCGAACATTTCATCCCCTTCAAACGAGGAGTAGATATAAGGATCCGAAGAGCGATCGTGGACTCTCTCGACCTCGGGCGGATACCCATTGACAGAGAATTGGATGCCATATAATTCATCGCATAGCTTTCTCAGTCGCGCTTGTACCTCATCCATTTCCTCGCCTGCATCCCAATAATTTCCGAGATCAATTTTTTGCAATTTCTCAACAATGGAACCTGCAACCTCAATCCGCGTTTTTCGCGAAGCAACGAAGTCAAAAAATTCATCCGTTCTGTCTGCGGGAGCCCAGGAATTGCATATTGTTAAAGATTGCAAGCGGGTTAACTTGGGTGTTTGTACTCGATACATTTCATTGAGCCACCCAAAGACGTTGGACATGTCATCGATCCCGGCCATACACAAAACCCTGATGTCTGGAGTATGCGATAAAATTTCTATAGCCAATGCAGCGTTGAGATGCCCTATAGCCAATACTTGAACTCGGCACTGTGACTTGCTCATCATAACACCGACGATGGTAGGATGCAGCTCAGATTTCGATCCAACGAACTGCAGTTGTTTTAGTGACGGCGTTATCATGATCTGAAGCAGAGAAAGGCCGTTCGTATCCAATGTAGTCAGGTTCGGAAGCGTGATTAATTCATGAGAGGGGAAACTTGCGCCACTTTCACAAGAAAGATCTACAGACAACATCTCTAATCGCATCGCTTGTGAAAGGATGAGAGGAAGCCGGGCCACCTCTTTACTTTGGACCAACCGGAGGCACAACACCGTTATGGTTGACCAATTAAAGTTCCATGTTGAAAGGGGACGTATGGCCGTACGCGTGAAATATGGAGCAGATATGAAGAGGTCTGTAATTGCCTCTGGGATAGCGTAGTCAATATCACCGACCGTGTAAATATTCAAGGATTCCAGGTGGTCGAGTTTGCCCTTGGCACGGTCCAGTGCCGATATATCAGCAATCCCTACCAGTGATAATGTGACCCTCCTCCAACGAGCTGACTCCGATATAATCTTATCGAAGATTAGGGAAAAGTACGTTGATTTCACGGCGCTCCCGTGGACCTCCAGCTTGAATGAGAATGGATATCCACGGTTGCACTCCAGAAACATGTCAAGTACATCGAGAGTTCGCTCGTGCTCTCTTACCGCCTTCCTGTTTGATTTCCAAAGGGAAATGCTAATCTCGTTCCAAAAATTCCGTCGCATGGATGTGAATTCGATGCGCCAAGAACGACAGATGTGGGCAATATGCCAAGGGAATCGGTCGAGATGTTTTGTTAGCAATGGCGCAGAAAAGTACTGGAGGATCTCGTAAATGATGCTGGGAGGTAGGCGCTGTACGGTGGAAAGCGTGTGCAGAGCATGGCCAACTGCTGGAGGCATTCAGAGAGTGTGACGTGACAGTTATGTTTATGAATGAGGATGGCTTCGCAGAAGATTGAATATTGATAGATGCCCTCTTGATTGGTTAACCAGGAATGCGTTCCACTCAGTCCACGCCCATACAGTGAGTTCGGCTTTGTGATCATCCATTTCCTTCCTTCCTACATAGTACAGGAAAAACAGAAAAAAGAAAACGATAGCAAAACCTAGTATATTCTAGTACCAACCTCCGTTCAAACACCCTTGTTGGCAAGTTCAAAAACGGTCAGCAGTAACATCCGCATCTGTGGTGTCCACGAATCTTCTGGCAGTTTTCCAAGCATACTCAACATAACTGAAAGTGACGACGTGGTTTGTGCCGCGGGGGCAGGGGTCGCCGTTACATTGTTGATTCCGACTGAGCGTGGTCCTGCGCTCCCCATTGCAGCGGCTGTTCGGGTAGCCTGGGCCCCAGGCATCTGTTGGGGGAATGATTCGGTGCCTTGCACTGATGGCGGCAGATTGCTTGGTTGAGCTAGTGGATGCATAAAGTCAAAATTCCATCCGCTACTTGACCACAAAGACTGACCATTGCCGTTAACATCACGTCTTCCATGACCGAAATAACCGGTGTTGTTCCCGCCCCCTTCCATTCATCATCAGCATGACGACCGATAAAATATGCTTAAGATGAATTACCAGTAGTGAAATTTTGGTTTTCCATATGACCGCCGGTGTTTACGATAGAGCCTGGCCCGTAGTAGGAGTCTGACCCGTAGTTGTTGCCAACATCCTGATTGTTGTAGGTGGTGTGGGTCTCGTTTCTGTTGTAGTCATGGGCGACGTCGTTCATGTGTGCAGCACTAATGACGAAATCTTTTGCCCCTTCGAAGAAAGGCATGGTGTAGATGGAGAAGATGGCGTTGACTTCAAGATTCTTATATATGTATGGAGCGCTATATAATTAAATCAACGCACAGAAATGGAAAGTGTTTATTCACCCAATGAACAGCCTCTATGATAGATTTTCAATAGCTGAACACCGCCCTCCTTGACATTGGCGCTTCAGCGGCGATAACGTGTGATCGGTGTTATCAAAAAGCTGTTAAGCACCGCGGCGGTAGCCAGCGCCAGCTCCTGAGTATGTATGCGACATACTTTAGCAACAGCCTCATAGAATCTTGATGTTCGAGTTGCTTGCAAGGGTAAGTTGTACATTGTGCTGAAAGCTTTCTGGGGGACGCGACGATGCGCAAGCAATTATATGACTTACAGCATCTTGCTTAGAAAAAAAAGAGAGGCGCGTGCAAGTGCTGTGTCGCTTTCCTTTTATAATTTGCATTCTTGGAATAAAGCCCTAGTTAAAGCCCTTGCTTTGTTGTGCTTGTCCAATTTATATCCTCGACTTTGAAGAGGGCGATGATGTACATACATGTGAAGGTCAACATAGGTTCCACTAGTCCTGTGTCGATCCATGGCTACTTGAGCGCTTGAGCTCTTGAGCTCCTGTCCTAATTGTCGGCACGGTGACCGGTGGCTGTGGGTTGGTTTATGTAATCGCCTATATGTGGATATCCATTTGTGGCATTGAGGGCTAGACGAAAGGCTAGTCTCAGATGCGCATATCTGGCGCTCGTTTCTTTGATACAGGCCTTGGCGTAAAACGCACGATCCTGGCATGGGATGCTAGCCTTTTTTTATTTCACAGGCTGGTCAGTATGTTTGGCTTCTTCGGGCCAGCACATGATCGTTATCATCATCAACACTTTACTCTCGTCAGAACATTAACGAAGGTGGTGCAGAACAGCGAAGGCGGTAGAGAAAAGCCTGAGAGCCATATGTCATGTGCCCGTCAACGACATGTCATACTAGGTTTGCATGCCGATGAATGGAAGACTTTCCCGGCCTTTCATCCTGGGACGCTCAGCTGGTTTAGTAAATGATATATAAGGACAGCTCGAGTCATCAGCTAATAATCCAATGCCTCTAGTGGTTGCAGACGCCGACAATGGTTAACGTACGTTATGATATATGGCCAAGCTTGAAGCTGTTGAATAACAATTCACACGAGACAGATTTTCGCTGTCGCGTCACTGTTGCTCATTTTTTCGGCTCTTTGTCGTCTCGCGCTTGCTGCCAATTTCTCAAACTGCCTAACCTCTGTGCGTAGTGGTGCATTTGGTTTAGATGGCGCTCTTTACTCTAATGGAACACAAGTCGCAACTGTGGACCAAGCAACTGCCGTCTCTTATGATCTCTGCCTACGAGCCTGCGGGGACGGACCTGCGGTTTTTTCGTGGCCCCTTTTTTCGTTGCAGGTCACTTCCTGGTTTCTCCCCTGGCTCGCTCTGACGTCTCAGCTTCCCTATGGCGCAAAAGACACATTGAGCAACTTTCTTGCGTTGATGTTAACAGTCGGATCTCCAACACTTGCAGCATATTCTCTAGCTCTTGCCGTCATCGGCAACCGCTGGATGATCAAACGCTTCGCTCTAAGCACTCTCCCATATGCCTCTCTTGCTGCACAGGCATTTGGGAGCCTTCAACAAGTTTCCATTCGCGTTCCTCAAGAGCAGAATATTCTACCATCTCTCATTGTCTTAAGAGAGAACGTCGACTGGTGGCATACCCTTGCACACGAGCTTGATTACTCCATACCCAAACGGACATTGGCTGTTACGATGTACGTTCTACTCACTAATGCATTTTAAGCACTCTTGGGAGTGATCTTACCGGTTTGAACGTTGATACAATTGGCGAGAGTAATGGGGTTCTGTGGTTATGTCTCCTCCCGATTGTCATCGGCTACCTTCAAATGCCACCTAAGAGTGATTGCGATCGAATTAAACGTGCATTTGACAACGCAAACAAGGTTTTTTTTGTTGCTGTAGACTCAGAAGAGCCAATACAGGGACGCAGCTCGTTTACCATCGAGAAATACTCCCGAGATATAGTCCACGAAGACGAAACATGTTCAGCCCCCGTTTTCTTTTATGCACGTGTCTTCAAGTGGCTTCAACTAGTGCGGCAAGTGACAGACAGTTTTGATGCTGCTTCACAACGAAATGACGAGCGTTTACCGACGGAATCACCACCCAGGACACGGTCAGGAGTCATTGCCGAATGTGCGGCGCATCCTAAAGGATCTGGAAATAGTCGTTCTTACGAAATCTTCAGCATCTTTGCAAGGTCGGCATGTTTAGCGCTTTTTCTGCAATGGGGTACCACAGGCGCTGCCATCATGGCCATCTACTTTACACCACCGCGAGGTAGGCCATTGTCGTCAATTTGCACCAGAAATTTATCAATTATTGTCATACAGGCCTTGGATGCCGATCCGCTTCTTATCTACTTTACGGGTTACTCTCCACTATCGTCTGGCTACTCTTTCTCATATCGAGCGTCTTGGTTCACAGCTACACGACAGCGCAGCAACACAGTGGGTCCGCCATGCAGGCCTACGTGCTTTCCATTGTCTTCCGTCATTTAGCCAAGGTCCTTGCAGCCATCAACGCCTTTTGGTTATTCACGGCATCTGTACTCCAGTCCAGCAACCTATACAACACATGCTACTGCAACTCCAGTGCTCTTGGTCTGGGTTCCAAGGCATACACTGTTTTTTTTGGCTCTTATCAGCCGATGCCTCCGCGTTGAAATTCGCTTGGGCAGGAGGAGCGGTGTTATCATCAGTGGTTGCAATTTCATTCCTTCTTGCAATCAACCTCTTGCAGAAGCGGCCGGAAGACTTTACTCCCACTTCGCACTTGAGCTTGAGTACTTGAGTACTTGAGTACTCAGCATGACTGATTTGAAGGCTTACATTCTTTTTGTGACTTGTACTATATCGGAAATGTAACAACATTGCTTGTACTATCTATTGCCAAGTTTAGGGGTACCTTTGCTCATTGACGTTGGATCCAGAGACTTCATTCATCCTCACTTCTTGACACTTGCGGAAACGACCGGAAGCTATAAGTGACGTTGAGGCCATTGCTACTAGATTTCAATCACTATTGCTAGTGCAGTTCACAATCTAAACCTTTCTAACAGTTTGTAAAATTTGTACAAGAGTTTGAAGCTGTAAAAGGACTTTAGTTAGTCGTCGAGCACTGCAACACGTGGGCCGCAGCATCGTCCTGCACCACCTTCCATGCCAAAGCCCAAACAGCCCTCGCCTCGGGAGCTCTACCACCAGCGGAAGATCAGAGAAGAGCGCGAACGTGCCGCCATTCTACCCCCGGGGCTCATCAACCATGGCAATACCTGCTTCATGAACTCGGTTCTCCAGGGCGTAAGTCTCTAGCCCGACTCCTCCGGCTCGCAGGCGCTCATCCATCTCGCACCCAGCTTATTGCGACCAGGCTCATGCACGACCTCGTCACCTTTGCGCCCGTTCCCGCTGGTCTCCAACGTCGCCTTCCGATTCTTCTCGACTCGGCACGATCGCCTCAGCTTACAAACGGGCACGGCGTCGCGGGCTCGCACGAACAGCCATGGATTGACTCGATGCCGATCGGAGACCAGTTCATATACTTGATGGACCGTGCTTGGGATACCCAGTTGGATAGAAAGAGGGAATCCCTTAGTCCCAAGTGCGTTCCTGCCTTCTACCCAGGGCCCAACCGACTCACGCTCGCAGGCCCCTTCTCAACGCCCTTGGCAGGAAGTACCAGCAATACCTCGACTTTGCACAACAAGATGCTCATGAATTTCTCCGCATCCTGTTCGACGCCATGCGGATGGAGGAGGTCGACGTGTGTCCCTGTCATACCGCTACGCTCTACCAATATTAATGGCACACCCAGGTTATCAAAAAGCGACAACCACAAGTAGTCAAAAATCCTAAAAAGAGGAAAAGTACTAAACGAAAACGCCCCTCGTCCTCGTCTCATCCCGACTCGCCTTCCGATGCCCTTATTCCTTTCACAGACATGGTCTTTGCAGGTCAACTCACAAGTATCCTTGTTTGCCAGAAATGCAAAAACATTTCTCAGACGTACGAGGATTTTTACGACATTTCGCTCTCCATCAAGCCAGAGGATTATGCCACGTCATCTACTACCCCTGCTCCCTCTGCGGCAGGCATCAACTTGTTCTCACTAAGGAGAAGCGTGAATGGTGTCAAGGAGAAAGGCAGGGAAGGTGAAAGCGATGGTCATGAACACGGAACGGAGAGGAAACGGGACAAATTCAAGAAATTCGCAAGGCGTATAACGACATTTCAAGGCCCCTCCGCCCAAGAGGACGCCGGAAAACCGGGTCTCGTAGAGTTGGACATTCCCAGGCCTTCGTCCGTACCTCCAGGTAAAGGCGAGGAGAGTCAACTGGCCGAGGTTAAAAGCAGAATTAGAAGACAGCGGAGTAGGAGCTTGGATCACCTGAACAGGGCAGCTAGGCTGGACAGGGGAATTGTCAAGGTGGTAAATGGCAGCCGGGAGCGAGATGGTTTAGAGGATGAACAGGCTAGTGGCGAAGGAAGCACGGGGAGAGATGAAGCACACACTACCACGGCCCCAAGCATAATTGGGACGATTGAAAGCGGTTGGTCTGTTGTCAGAAATGGGGAGGCGGAACCGGAGGAGACGGCGCCACCAGTAAGCGAGGGCAAGAATAAGCAGAAGGTGAAAGACAGGGAAGACGATGGTTGGGTCAAGCTTGGCAAGAAACTGAGTATGTTGACACGGCACAGAGACAAGGAGCCGCGCTCCAGAGAAGGCATTGTCGAAGAGACTCGAGCGAAAAAATCTCGAGAGTCGTCGCCCGACACCGGTGGTGTCTCGTTGAGTGGGAGGTCGACTCCACGACGCGAGCACTCCGGGACGCCACCTCCGGTACCGCCGAAAAAGATTCGGCCAGCCAGCACGCCCCCAACCATGTCTCCACCTACTCTTCACCATCTTCCTCCTTCTGTTCCTGCACGGAACCATCATGACCTTGCGGTTAAATCCACATTGTCTCCACTCTCTCAACCTCCTTACCAGGCATCTCAAGTAGAAACAACGAATCCCCGAATATCCTCCTCAGTTCAATCAGGCAGCTCCTCATCTCACGCGTTCCATCTCAAAGGTAGACTTACTCATTCCCATCAAACTCCGCCAACACAAAAGCATAGGCCCCATAGTCCGCCCCATACACCGACACCTGCGGAAGTGGAGTATCTGAGGCGTA
Source organism: Amanita fuliginea (assembly GCA_023014435.1). Lineage (NCBI taxonomy): Eukaryota > Fungi > Basidiomycota > Agaricomycetes > Agaricales > Amanitaceae > Amanita > Amanita fuliginea. The sequence continues at coordinate 1,971,823 of JAEBUQ010000011.1, read as the reverse complement.
TTCTGGCAGAGATTGATCTGTCCGGGTCGGAATCATCAGCGACACCGTCGAGTAGTTGGTCGCCAGGAATATCCTCTCCCGTCCTGGTGAATCCGTTTGCGCTTCTCATGAAGTCTGGCGCAGTGAAGAAGGGAATTGACGGCAACGAGACTGTCGGTAAAGGCGACATTGTTGCTACCGAAGTGAACGCAGAGGAACTGCCGTCCCTTACACGTTCCCAAAGGTGGTCGTCATGGTTGGGTATAAATAGAGTGAGTGGGCTTGAAGAATGTCTGAGGCTGTTCATGAGTGTAGAGGTGATGAACAATGAGAACATGGTTGGATGCCGACGGTGTTGGAAGGCTGCGAACCAAGGGAGTGAGGGAGAAGATGGGGAGGATGAAGACGAAAGTAGTAGTGAAGAGGAAGGGGAGAGTCCGCTACAACCACCGTTATCACCCGGCCTAGGGCAAGTGTTTGCCAGGCAGCCAGAAATGCTGCAAGCGTCTACCATGCCTGGCGGCATCCCTATACCTACCATATCCACGAGTGGTCCAGACTCGCCGCTGGAGCCGCCCCCTCGTCTCCGGGTTCCACAGCCTTTGCGATCAAACAGCGCCGACTTTGTCAGTCTCTCTGCTATTTCGTCACGAGAACGAACAGATGCGCCAGGTCTTACCCGCAATGCTTCGTCACCGTCCATACCTTCCACGATTGTCTCGCCTCAGATAACGCCATATGCAAGTCCAAGTTATTCGTTCCCCCCATTTGCCATGTCGTATCAGTCACCCACCATACGTTATTCCCAGCCACCCGAACAGATGAATGGGATGGATTCTTTAGTGATACCGCAAGCTCCTATGACTCGCCGGAGAACTACAGGAGGCGAGTTAACGGATTGTGAGAGCGACGAGTCCACGTCTGCGATGGACAGCCGCAGCGGTGGGGAAGACGGAGACGATAGAGCATCTATTGGTTCATCGTCGTCCTTTTCGGCTTCTAGATCTGGGGATTCATCTGCGCCCAGATCTCTCAGTGACAGCGGGTATGGGAAAATCGAGGAAGACCTACAACATTCAAATGGACCTGCAAATGAAACCTCTGCTAACGGCGAGGCCAGAGAAACGGACAAGGGAGAAAATAATAATGCCGTAAAGAGACCCAAGAAGCCCAGGCCGGTCATCATGCAGCCTGCATACAAGCGTTACCTCATTGCTACTGCGCCCCCTGTACTCGTTGTTCACCTGAAGCGGTTTCAGCAGATGGCCAAAGCACCATTACTATCTTTTACGCCCACATATGGGTTTAAGAAGCTTGACGACTATGTGACCTTCCCAGAATATTTGGACTTGACGCCTTTTCTTGCTCCCAAGAAAGAAGAGCCTGAGCTGGACCAGACAGAGGGTGATGCACATGGCCCTGGGAAAAGAAGGATGTCTAGCGAGAAGCATGAGAAGTGCATGTACCGGCTATATGCTATTGTAGTCCATCTTGGTAATATGGTGAGTAACTCGCAAACGGTGGTTTCAGATGTGATGGGAACAAACGTACTTTTTATTATTATTATAGTTGGGTGGGCATTATATTGCGTATACGGCGATTCCTAATTCCTCGGGCACTGGCCTTCCGTCCGGTGCTGGTGACAGTGAGGTAAAAGCTGGCTCTTCCTCGTCTAGTACAACTACTGCGGCATCATCTACATCCCCTCCAAAGTCGTCCAAAAGCGTGCGATCAGAACGGCAATGGGCATACATCAGCGATACGTCTGTTAGACTTGCGACGTTGGAGGAAGTCCTCAAGGCCAAGGCGTACATTTGCATGTATGAGAGGATCTAAGCTTTACGACGGACTTTTTTTTTCTTAATTATAAATTTCGCTTTCTTTACATAGTTTTCATATACATATACCCTTAGCTTGCAGGTATGCACTGTTGCGTATATAATTGCCTGTCGTGCAGAGCATTCCGCCTTGGTGGAAGTGGAGAGGAGACCGCAAGCGTACAAACAGGGCCATGACTTAAGTTGTCGGCAAAGCATTCAGGCAGCGCAGCCGGTTCGGCGATTCTGCGTTGCGTTTCCGATGCCATCATCATCATCATGCGCTTGCAAGTCGCTCATATCTAGGGTCAAGTGCAAGAAGCGGCGATAAAAGGAGGCGGTTTCAGCGAAACATGGCTAATGTTGTACGTATGTCAGCAGGGACAACTTGAACTCCATTTGGCGCTGCTTGTTGCGTACTACTATTACTGGCTCACCAGCCTGACGACATGTTGCACAAGCGAATACGCGTCTGCACAGACAAGCACAGAATTTCATCGTGGGTGCGTGTTGATCGACCTCCCCAAGGCGACATAACAGTCGTGGTAGTATTGAAGTATGCACAGCATATGCCATGCGGCATCAGTCAGTGGCATCAACAGTATATTCTTTTCTAGGCAGGATGCTGTAAGTGCGAACATTGTTCCCCCCGAATGCCTTCAGCCTGAGCACGGTGTGTAATCCTTGCGAATAGGTTCTATGAACCCGTTGCTATAGTATATCTTTGGCGTACTTGCCCGGGAGCCGGGTGCGTGCTGGCTACGACTACCACGGTACTGAACAGCTTTCTTGTATCGCGCTGATCACACGTTGTCGCTGCTGAAGCGCTGATGTCAAGTATGGCAGTGTTCAACAACTATTGAAAATCTACGCGAGGCTGTTCATCCTAATGGGCGAATAAACACTTGCCATTTCTGTGCACTAATTGTGTAGTGCTGCATATAAGGCTATAAGCTGTTGAAAATCTCGCCCTATCCTTACAAGTTGACACTATCTTCTCCATCTATACCACCATGCCTTTCTTTGAAGGTTCATCAAATTTTGTCATAAAAGCCGCAGAGATGAACGACATTACCGGTGACTACAATAGGCATGAGATCAACACTGGCAACTACAGAAATCGGAACTGGGGAAGGGAAAACCAAAGTTTCACTTTAGGTGCATATTCATTTCTTGCATATTTCATCGATCCCCGCGCTGATGATTAATGAAAGATGGCGGGAGCAACACCGTTTTTTCCGTCCAAGGAAGACGTCAAATCAACGGCAATGGTGCCGGTAAGTCCTCAGACTTGTAGCGGGACTTTACGTGCCTACTCCAAGTCAAGTAGATTTATCGCAATTGCAAATCCTCCAATCACTTCCTCAGCTGTTGTCGGAGTTGCCGAGCGCCCAGGCTGCCCAGACTAGTACAACACCACGCCCCGTTGCAATCAGCAATGTAGTGGCGACCCCCGCCCCTGCAACGCAAGTTACGCTGCCACCTTCTGCCATGTTGAACATGCTTCGAAGTCTGCCAGACAATTCATGGACGCCAAAGATGCGGGGGTTGCTGGAGGCACTTCTTCAAGCTTCCAAGGAAGGGAATGTTTTGATGGAGGGAAGCGCGGTATACATGGATCAGAGCTGACCGGGTCGCAAAGTTAGGCAGAGTCGAGCACGCACAATGATAAGAATATACCACGTTATACCATTATTTTTTTTCGCCTCTTCCCTGTATGTACTATGTAGGCTTAGAATTAGAATGTGCAATGCTATGTCAGTCATCACCGCCTTCTTTGACCCATCGCTTCCTTTTCATCATCATCAGCGATGCAACTAGCAATCTCCGAATCCTTGCATCTGTTGAGGGAGTTAGACCTCTTTGTTACGGTGTCATACTCACTGAGAGCAGCCTCTGCTACAGACGCAGTTGACCCAACCAGGATCTATCTAGGTGAGGGGTCGGAGCCGCATGTCGACGGAAGAACCAAAAGCGGATATTCCATGTTTGGTCATGTCATCTCCTGTGAACATGTGAACACCAACTCTGTGCAATAGTATCCGTTATGGGTTAGAGTAATCCTAGCCTTGACGGAACTTACTTTGAATGACCAAGTGCGCACTGGTATAAGCTCATGCGCGACCGCAGTCTCCGCACAAGATCCATTGGGCACTACTCATAGTGCGTGAAGGCGAGTATAATCCAGCGGTTATTCATTGCACAGTAAACGATTTCGCGTGACAGGTTCAGGAGAATCGCACTCGCTCTGATTGGAAACATGCACACTCGCTAGCCGCCCTATTTTGTATAGAGTGACGACAGCTGAGGCATATACATGCAAAGAAAACGTGGTCACCGCATGCTTGGATTGGCGCCCGTGTAAGGATAGTTTCCTTTTCCCAAGCTGTGCATTTAAATGAAGGTGATAAGATTGGGGCCTTATGCGGAATCCAGACATGGAATGTCTAACGAATAATCCTCCACACAGCTTCTGGATTACAGTTTAATCTTAGTATGTGAAGACAAGCGTGAATTGGGAGAAAACTCGTTTGCATAGGAATCCATATATAAGGCGCACGAAGACGAAAGTGCTGTCAACCCTTTTCTCCCCGTGCGCTTTGCGCCCAGCAATGCCTGTACGTCGACTTGCCCAACATGAACTATATGACGCTGAGCCTGTCTAGTTTCCGCCCATGGTACCACTTCTGCTCGTAATCTTGTTACTTTGCAATCTCGTAACCAGCGCAAGCCTCCGTTTCGAAACATGTCTTTTGAACGTGCTCAATGGCACGTCGCTTGAAGGGGTCGTCTACAGTAATGGAAGTCAAGTAACGAACTTGACCTTGGGAACTGGGCTTGCGTACCATCGTTGCATATCCGACTGCGGGGCTGGACCCTCCCCATTCGATTGGTTTACGTTCTCTACACAATGCACTTCTTGGCTCCTTCCATTGCTCGCCCTCATTCCACAAATCCCTTATGGCACAAAGGATGGGCTTAGCAATTTCGTAGCCGTGTTATTGACGGTCGGGTCTCCGACGCTCGCGGCATATTCACTTTCACTCACAGTTATCACTCACCGGTGGATGGTCAAGCGTTTCGAACGTAGCACCTATCCCAACAGTCGCTTGGCTGCCCGGCTCTTGGGTGACCTTCAACAGGTTTGCCTAGAGCTACCTGAAGATGAACTCGTAATCCCGTCCTTGATCGTATTGAAGAAGAATCACGATTGGTGGCAGAAACTTTCAGAGGGGCTCGATTATTCTGTCCCCAAGTGGACATTGGCATCGATAGTGTCCATTTTATACGTGGTCCTTGCAGATGCGTTTTCGTGGTCCAATTCCCTGGGAATTTCTCTTGCTCAAACACCAGCTAACGGAGAGGGTATCTCGTCGCTTTGGCTATGTTTCTTGCCCATTGTCATTGGGAATCTCCAGATATCCCCAAAGAGTGATACGCATCGAATTCGAAAAGCGTTCGACACTGCAAATGACTCCTTCTATGTCGCTACAGATGGAGATGAACCAATGCGGGCCATCAAAAACAACCTGTTAATTAACATTAGGGAGTCGTCGAAAAACGCCATCGACGAAGACGAGATATGCTCAGCGCCGATATTCTTCTACGCGCGTGTCCTCTCGTGCATTCACGTAGCAGACAGAATGGCCAACGCCTTCGAAGGTGCTTCACAGCATGCATCCGAGTACGATAAAGGCGTCGACCCTCCCAGCAGAAAGTTGGATGTCGATGAATACTGCAAACTGAAAGACAATCAAGTAGATGCATATTTCTACGAGGTCCTTAGCATCTTCTTGAGGTCTGCATTTTTGGCAAACTTTCTGCAATGGGGTACCACGGGCGCTACAATTATGGCCATATATCTCACGCCTACAAAAGGTGAGTCTGTCCCCACTTAGCTCTCATGCCCACGTTGACTTTGTATAGGCCTGAGTTGCCGTTCAGGATCTTTCCTTATCTATGGCTGTGCCTCGACCCTGGTCTGGCTTCTCTGTGTCATATCCAGTGTCCTCTCCCACAGCTACAAGACATATTCAAAGGGAACGAAGGCCAGCCGAATTATTTGGGCGGCTTCCATCAGTCTTCGGCACGTGGCCAAAACGTTGGCTACAGCTAATGCGATCTGGCTCTTCCTCTCTGCCGTGCTCCAATTCAGCAATGTTTTCGATAACTGCTGGTGCAACTCTGGTGTACTTGCTCTCCATCGCAAAGCATACTTTGTGATAGAACCCAAAGCCGACCAAACTGTTTCTTATACCGTCCGACATCTATGGGCTTCAGGCCTGATAATGTCATTGTTGACAGCAATTCTATTCCTTCTCGTTATCAACCTCTTGCGAAGACATCCCGTGTAACGATGATTTCTTGATTCCTTGATAGATGCTAGCGTCTGGTTCAAATAATTATGATTGTCACGTAGAAAGTGGGGTGCTGCGCACTTAGCTATCACGATCCTACCGGTAGTTCATATGTTTTTTTTTATGAAATTAGGATGAAGACACAGCGAAGAGTTTTGTTCAGTCATGTGCCTACTCCAGGTCAATTAGATTTGTCGCAATTGCAAATCCTCCAATTGGCACTTCTCCAGCTGTTGTCGGAGTTGCCGAGCGCCTGGCAGGCTATCCAGACTGATGTGACCTTCCGTTGCAATCACTAATGTAGTGCCAGCAACGCAACGCACGCCACGTTCCCATGCTGAACATGCTTGAAAGTCTGCCAGACAATTTGTGGATGCCAAAGATCGGGGGTTACTGGAAACGTTAGGCAGAGTCTAATGGAACAGCCTAAGCATGTACAATGATCATAATAAGAATATATCACATTATACCATCATTTTTTCGGTTCTTCCCTGTATGTACTATGTAGTAGGCTTAGAATTAGAATATCCGTACGTTCAAGTTTGTTATGTTATGTCATCATCATCATTGCCTTCTTTGACCCATCGCTTCCTTTTCCTTGCATCTGTTGAGGGCGTCACGGGTGAGGCCTTGACTCAGGAGTCGCATGTCGACGGAAGGTGGATAATTATGTCATCATCATATCTCCTGTCAACACCATGTCTGTTATGGGTTAGAGTGATCCTAGTGGCGGACACTAGGATAAGCGTTCGCGACCGCAGGTCTCCGCACAAGATCCATTGGGCACTACTCATGGCAAGTATCCAGGGGTTATTCATTGCACAGTAAATGATTTTGCATAAATTCAGGTTCAGGAGACTCACAGTCGCTCTGGTTGGAAACATGCACACTCATGCCTTATTGTATAGAGTGATGCTGAAGCAGATCGCGGAGATGTACGTGCAAAGAAAACGTGGTCATCGCATGTAATGGTATTTCCTTTTTGCATCTAGCTGTACCTGATAAGATCGGGGGTCTTGTGATTCAGACATAGAATATTTAATCTTATGTGAAGGCAAATGTGAATTGGGAGAAACTCGTTTAGAAATGCACATAAAGGCGCGCGAAGGTGACGAATTTTCTCCCCGTGCGCTTTGCGCCCAGTGAGTGCCATCAATGCCTCAAATTCAAGTACGTCGACTTGCCGAACATGAACTATATGACGCTGAGCTAGTCTAGCTTCCATCTATGGTGCCACTTTTGCTCGTAATCTTGTTACTTTGCAATCTCGCAACCACCGCAAGCATCCGTTTCCAAACATGTCTCTGGAACGTGCTTAATGGCACGTCGCTTGAAGGGGTCGTCTACAGTAATGGAAGTCAAGTAACGAACTTGACCTTGGGAACTGGGCTTGCGTACCATCGTTGCATAGCCAACTGCGGGGCTGAACCCTCCCCATTCGATTGGTTTACGTTCTCTACACAATGCACTTCTTGGCTCCTTCCATTGCTCGCCCTCATTCCACAAATCCCTTATGGCACAAAGGATGGGCTTAGCAATTTCGTAGCCGTGTTATTGACGGTCGGGTCTCCGACGCTCGCGGCATATTCACTTTCACTCACAGTTATCACTCACCGGTGGATGGTCAAGCGTTTCGAACGTAGCACCTATCCCAACAGCCGCTTGGCTGCCCGGATCTTGGGTGACCTTCAACAGGTTTGCCTAGAGCTACCTGAAGATGAACTCGTAATCCCGTCCTTGATTGTATTGAAGAAGAATCACGATTGGTGGCAGAAACTTTCAGAGGGGCTCGATTATTCTGTCCCCAAGTGGACATTGGCATCGATAGTGTCCATTTTATACGTGGTCCTTGCAGATGCGTTTTCGTGGTCCAATTCCCTGGGAATTTCTCTTGCTCAAACACCAGCTAACGGAGAGGGTATCTCGTCGCTTTGGCTATGTTTCTTGCCCATTGTCATTGGGAACCTCCAGATATCCCCAAAGAGTGATACGCATCGAATTCGAAGAGCGTTCGACACTGCAAATGACTTCTTCTATGTAGCCACAGATGGAGATGAACCGATGCGGGCCACCAAAAACAACCTGTTAATTAACATTAGGGAGTCGTCGAAAAACGCCATCGACGAAGACGAGATATGCTCAGCGCCGATATTCTTCTACGCGCGTGTCCTCTCGTGCATTCACGTAGCAGACAAAATGGCCAACGCCTTCGAAGGTGCTTCACAGCATGCATCCGAGCATGATAAAGACGCCGACCCTCCCAGCAGAAAGTTGGATGTCGATGAATACTGCAAACTGAAAGACAACCAAGTAGATGCATATTTCTACGAGGTCCTTAGCATCTTCTTGAGGTCTGCATTTTTGGCAAACTTTCTGCAATGGGGTACCACGGGCGCTACAATTATGGCCATATATCTCACGCCTACAAAAGGTGAGTCTGTCCCCACTTAGCTCTCATGCCCACGTTGACTTTGTATAGGCCTGAGTTGCCGTTCAGGATCTTTCCTTATCTATGGCTGTGCCTCGACCCTGGTCTGGCTTCTCTGCGTCATATCCAGTGTCCTCTCCCACAGCTACAAGACATATTCAAAGGGAACGATGGCCAGCCGAATTATTTGGACGGCTTCCATCAGTCTTCGGCACGTGGCCAAAACGTTGGCTACAGCCAATGCGATCTGGCTCTTCCTCTCTGCCGTGCTCCAATTCAGCAATGTTTTCGATAACTGCTGGTGCAACTCTGGTGTACTTGCTCTCCATCGCAAAGCATACTTTGTGATAGAACCAAAAGCCGACCAAACTGTTTCTCATACCGTCCGACATCTCTGGGCCTCAGGCCTGATAATGTCGTTGTCAACAGCAGTTCTATTCCTTCTCGCTATCAACCTTTTGCGAAGACATCCCGTTTAACGATGATTTCTTGGTGTCGCCAAGTTTTACGGAGTTTCTTTAATAGTTGCTAACGTCTGGTTTGAATAATGAATATGACTGTCACGCAGAAAGTGGGGTGCTGTACGCTTAGTTACGACGATCCTACCTGTATGCTTTCTTTGATGAAATTACGAAGACACAGCGAAGAGTTTTCCTCAGGATCTAAGATCGACCCGGTGCCGGCTGCGCCTTGGGCACCTTCAACGAACTTATGATACGATAATATGAACACATGCAGCTGGTATCAGTGTTACCTTACCCCTCTTCTCCATCCGACGATTCATCCGAAGTATTCCAAAAGAACGAGCAGTGTCCATCCGAGTGTTCGTCAGACTTTTCGTCCGACTGTTCGCTGAACACTTCATCCCTTTCAAATGAGGAGTAGATATAAGGATCCGAAGAACGATCATGGGTGCCTTCGATCAGGGGAATATCCCCATTGACTGAGAATTGGATGCCATATAGTTCATCGCATAGCTTTCTCAGTCGCACTTGTACCTCATCCACTTCTTCGTCTGCATCCCAATGACCGCCGAAATCAATTTTTTGCAACTTCTCAACGATGAAACCTGTGTCCTCAATCCGTGTTTTGCGCCAAGCAACGAAGTCAAAAAATTCATCGATTCCGTCTGCAGGAAGCCAGGAATTATAAATGTTTAACGATTGCAAGCGGGTTAACTTGGGTGTTTGTACTCGATGCATTTCATTGAGCCACCCGAAGACGTTGAACATGCCATCGATCGTAGCCATATGCAAAACCTCGATGTCTGGAGTATGCGATAAAATTCCTATAGCCGATCCGGCGTCGAGAGCTTCTAGAGCCAATAGTTGGATTCGGCACTGTGACCTGCTTATAAAGGACATCATGACACCGACGACTGTAGGATGCGGCTCAGCTTCATCTTCCCATCCGACGAGATGCAGTTCTTTTAGTGACGGTGTTATCACGATCTGAAGTAGAGAAAGGCAGTCCGTCTCCAATGTAGTTAGGTTCGGAAGCGTGATTAATTCGCGAGAGGGGAAACTTGTGCCACATTCGCAAGAAAGATGTGCTGACAACGTCTCTAATCGCAGTGCTTGTGAGAGAATGAGAGGAAGCCGGGCCACCTCTTTACTTTGAGCCATCTCGAGATGCAGTACGGTCATGATTGACCAATTTAAATTCCATGTTGAAAGGGGATGTATGGTCGTACGCGTGAAATATGGAGCAGACATAAAGACGTCGGTAAATGCCTCTGGGATAGTGTAGTCAAAATCATCGTCCACATAATCATCCAACAAAATTTCCAAGGATTCCAAACGTTCGAGTTTGCCCTTGACACGGTCCAGTGCCGATATGTCCATAATTCCTAGTGATAATGTGACCCTCCTCCAACGAGCTGACTCCGATATAATCCTATCGAAAATTGGGGAAAAGTATGGTGATTCCACGGCGCTCTCGCGGGCCCCCAGCTCGAACGAGAATGGATATCCACGGTTACACTCCAGAAACATGTCAAGTACATCGAGAGTTCGCTCTTGTTCTTTTACGGCCTTCTTGTTCGATCCCGAAAGGCAAATGGTGATCTCGTTCCAAAAATTCCGTCGCATGGACATGAATTCGATGCGCCAAGAAAAACAGATGTGGGCAAGACGCCAAGGAAATCGGTCGAGATGTTTTGTTAGTAATGGCGCAGAAAAGTACTGGAGGATCTCGTAAATGATGCTGGAAGGTAGGCGCTGTGCGATAGAGAGCGTATGCAGACCATGGCCAGGCATTCAGAGAGCGTGACGTGACAGTTACGTTTATCAATGTTTGGCTGCCTCAAGCGCGACTCGGCGTAGCGACACGTCTTCAACTACCCAACACCCAAGATCATCCGCCATGGATATTTCGTAGGGAATGCCGCGTTTTTTAGAAACATCTAAACAATTTAAATCAGGTCGGTTTTACAAGGTGGATACCAGCATGCGCTATCGAGGTCATGGCAGAGTAGACGCGTTCTTACAAAGTCGATGTTCATGTATCCAATCTTTATCACCGATGATCCAGACGCAAGCGTTCCCATTCCGTCTCTCCCAGGTCAACGTCGATGGGGAGTCAACCAGCTGCAAAACTTTTTGAAACCGCTTATTGAGAAGGGACTGCAGAGCGTTATCTTGTTCGGAGTTCCCTTGAAATGCGTCAAAGTGCGTCATTTTGTTCGATTTACCAACTCCGTCAATCGACAGTTGAAAGGATATGCGTGGGTCACCAGCGGATGATCCCCAAGGACCTGTCATCTTAGCAATCCAGAGATTGCGCGAGCTCTTTCCTTCGCTCTACATCGCGGCGGATGTATGCTTGTGCGAGTATACAGACCACGGTCACTGTGGCCTACTCAATTCAGACGGAACCATCAATACTATCCCATCGGTGAAGCGCATCGCACAAGTTGCTGTAAGCTATGCAAAAGCAGGTGTACACTGTGTGGCCCCGAGCGACATGATGGATGGACGGATTAAAGCTATCAAAAGGGCTCTTATCGATGCTGGCTTCGGAAACAAGGTGACATTGATGAGCTACTCGGCCAAGTTTGCCAGTTCCTTGTACGGACCATTTAGGCGTGTTTTCCCCTCATTTCTTGTGACTTAAATTAAGAATGGTTGGTTTTAGGGACGCCGCTGGTAGTGCGCCCTCGTTTGGTGACCGTAAGTGTTACCAGCTCCCACCAAGTGCCAAAGGTCTTGCAAGACGGGCTATCGTACGCATCATATCACCTATGACCTTATACCTTGACCAATGGTACTTTGAAAGCAACGTGATACCTCAGAAGGCGCAGACATTATCATGGTCAAGCCAGCCTTGCCATATCTGGACATCATATCCGATGCAGCTGAGCTTGCCGGCGACTTTCCAATTGCGTGTTACCAAGTGAGTGGTGAATTTGCAATGATTCACGCAGGAGCAGCAGCAGGGGTGTATGATCTGCGGACAATGGTGATGGAAACACTAGACAGTATGGTGCGAGCAGGAGCCACCGTTATTTTGACATACTTTACACCAGAATTACTGAATTGGCTATAGATCAGAACTTTGTAGATGTCTTCAGTGCATATGTGTAAACTATTGATTCCAATTGGCGATTGTCTGTATGTCTGTGCAGCTGTCTTCAGACAAAGTGCATGTCGTTGGCAAAATTTTAACCGAAACTCCCATGGCGACTCGACAGTTACGTTATACCCCTGATGATGCTCGCAGCATAGGGTCGTTCCCGAGGTCCCGCACCTTAAGGATCGTGCAGGGGGTACCTTGCTGTCAAGCCTCCATATCAACTCAGCTTGCGTGATCGCAAACCCTGCCTCACCACGCACAGCGTTTCGAGAACGGCGGTGCCAGCTAGCAAAGCATGTTGAAACATCGGACCACACGAACCACTGCGCTTTGAACATTACGCAACTTGAACTTCAATCATTTCTACTTCTGAATGGACTCCTCCCTTTCGTTTTGTTTTTCACGTCACTGATGATTTTTTGATGTGAAGCCATTGTGCTGCGCTTGTTGTTGCATCAGATACCCCGGGCCCGGGAAGCCATTCTGTAACATGTAAGGATTCCGTTTGGTCCATAGAAAGCATTAGAAGCTGCTTTCTCAGATTCCATTGTCCGACTTTCGTCTCGACGAGGTTGGACCGCTGCACTTTAATCCCACCAGTCGTCATAGTATGTGCCTTTTTTCGGGTCTCCAAGGGAAAATAACATTCATATTTTTTTTTGGACACGAATTTATTCCAAGCGAATTCACGACGAGGAATCATGAAACGCATGTGACTGTCAGAACACTTGGCATTCTAGGATTTAACAGGGTGAATACTGAAAATTGATATAAAAGGAGGCCAGAGATCTATCATCAAGCGTATTCATACTCCTTCGACGTTGGCTCCAGAAGTACCCATAGTCGTGCGTTAATTCTTCGGTCGACAGTGGTATCCGCTTAACGTTGAAAAGTGCCGTACCATGATATCATTTCCACTGGTTTCTTCGCGCTCGCTACCTATCGCGACATCGGCAAATTTCACTGCATGCCTCGAAAGCGTGCGCAATGGTGACTGGGGCTTGAAAGGCGTTGTCGACTCCTATGGAAATCCAGTGTCGGACCTAGCCAACGCCACTGGCGTTACTCTTGGCCTTTGTCGCAATGCTTGCGGTTCTGGATCCGAACCATTTAACTGGCACATTTTCTCCTCGCAATTCACCGCCTGGGTCCTTCCGTGGCTTGCTCTCATGTCGCAAATTCCTTACGGGTCAAGAGATAAATTAAGCAATTTGCTGACACTTGTCTTAACAGTCGGATCACCGACTCTGGCGGCATACTCTCTTGCGCTTGCTATCATCAGCAACAGGTGGATGGTAGGACGTTTCAAGCGGAGTTACCCCCAACGTCACGCATTCGCTGTCGCTCAAGTTCTAAGCGATCTTCAGCATGTTTCCCTTAGGTTTCCCCAGACAAATGGACCCTTCGCTGTTTTATCATCTCTGGCTGTTCTAGAACAAAATAAGAGATGGTGGAAGGACATCTGTCAGGAACTACGTGCTCGCACTCCGACAAAATGGACATTTGCAGCCATTATGTCTATATTTTACGTGTTACTAGCAAGCCTGCTGACATGGATCAACACTCTCTCTAGCGATCCCACCCCTCCTGAGGTCAATGCTATTGGGTTATCCGTTGGAGCGCTTTGGTTGGGTTTCCTACCAATCGTTGTATGCTACCTTCAGCTCTCGCCCAAAATCGACAGCGACCAAATACAGGGTGCGTTCGACAAGGTCAACAGAAAAATATATATCGCCACGACCACCGGACCTCCAAATGAGATGAATGGATCACAAGTGATCAGTGTCGAGAGAACCGAGGCCAACGATAAGACATGCACCTCGCCCATCTTCTTCTACGCACGCTTTTTTTCGTGGGTTAGCATGGTACGGTTGATGAGTGATGGTTTCGAAGCTGCTTCGAGCCAAGTTCACGGTAACACAATGCCTGAATCATTTTCAGAAGTGAACCAATGTTGCAAAAACTATGATCGCCACGTATATTCGTACGACGTCTTTAGCATCGCTTTAAAGTCTGCCCTTTTGGCGCTCTTCTTACAAGGGGGAACGATAGGCGCTGCATTCATGGCTACGTACCTGACACCCACGGCAGGTGAGCTGATGCCAATATCGATTTTCACTGCTTCATCTCGACACAGGTCTTTCATGTCGCTCAATTTTCTACCTCATTTATGGATGCTTTTCTAGCATCGTGTGGCTACTGTCCCTCATCTCGAGTCTCCTTGCCCGCGATGATTCAGCACTCGAAATATCGGGAGATACCGAGAATACCAGCGACCACAGCGAAAATTCAGAGGACACTGACCACTCCAGTAGATGCAATATCTCCAGTTCTGTAACCAGAGGACACCGGAGCATTAGATATGTACTGTCGTACGCTCTTGACCATTTCGCCAAGGCCATTGCGTTTATTAACACGATATGGGTGTTTGTATGTTCATTGCTCCAGTTCAGCAGCGTCTTTGACAACTGTGCTTGCAACTCCAAAAACATTAATCTGGGTCCCCATAGAGCATATGTCTTGCTTGGGTGCATCGAACCAAATACAACCTTCAAGTATATTTGGGCCGGAGGCATCGTCACGTCGTCTACGACAGCCCTCGGCTTTTTCCTTGTCCTGTATATCTTAACAAGACAGCCAGTGGAATTGTGCCAGTCCATGATTGGACTTGACCCGATCCGCAATTCTGACAGCCGTTCGGACACTTAACAAATGTCTTGGACAACACACGCACGGCTTGGCCCTACACGTTATCCGTACTTGCGATGGGAAATTTGTCATCAGCACTGGTGCAAAGCAACGATACCGATCATGCTATCGTCTCGGATGATAAACGGTCACGTCAGGAGAACTTTTAGCAGCCAGAACGTTAGGACAAGAACTGGGTTTGGGGAGCAACGGTGAATTTCTTGCGAAGAAAGGGTGATAGATGTGAGTGGAAGAGCGGCGAGGGTTACGAAGGAGATGAGAAGACGGACTCGAGGGCAATAGGCGAATGAGAATAATTCGTAATTTGTGGTAGTGGAAGCTCAATATTATTCAACTGAAGGCTTTGTCCTATAAGACACGGTGCCTGATGTGGCGGCCCCACGCAGGACGCTCTCTACATGATAGATTTTGGTTAGGTCGTCCCGTTAGCCTCCAATCTCGCTAACTGAGTACAGGCGTGTTATTTGAACAACTCCCACAGGTGCGGGTTTTGCCTATAGATTATGTGGAGGCAATGACAGCAGCATGTGCTCATTGTTGAGATAATCCATATGGGTATGGATAGATCAGGCAACGGCGTCTTGAATTTGGGCTTGCCAGCGACGCGCTAATAATGGAAGACCAGCAGATGCCGTATGCAGCCGGTGACATCCAGAGGTCAGTGCGCACTAGCTTCAGGGCCAATCCGATGGCAACGTATCGTTTGTCATGTGTTGAATTCCAGTGAACATAAAAGGTTGCGCCTCAGTCATCTTACCGCCATCCAGATTACCCCAAGATGCGCCGTGCACTGGGATCCCTCTCGACGGGCACATATGTTATTATCGGTGATTTGAACGGTCAAGACTCCATTTCAAGGATCAACCATGAAGACACGGTCTCTAGGCTGGTGAGTACGACGAACAAAGATGACAAGCCAACCAAAGTACGTACGATGTTGCAGAACATGCGCATCTCTCATGAGTATATTAGTGGCATCTCGAGAATGAGGGTCACGATCTAATCAGAGTTCGCAACAAGGAGACGGGGAAAGCATACAGACCCTCGGCATTATATGAGGGAGTGGCCCTTGACGAAGAATGTGATTCCATCAAATTCATAATCAAGGAGACAGAAACGAAGGGAGAATATGAGTAAGTAGTCTCCGATTAGATATTTTTGCCTACCGATCATATTCGTAGTGTGGCACTAGCTGAAAATCCGGCATATCATGCCGTTCCTGTGGAACATGACCGTCCGGTGAGTCAAGATGTTCACCCAAAGGATTTGACTTATCATAGGATTAGTTTATATTGTCCAAGGAAAAAGAGGGACGCTGGTCGTTTTTCCATGTGGATGATTGAGCGTGTCGTTGAAAATTCGTCGGACGAATTACCTACGTGAATAAGTATCAAGTTGTCCTAAATATGTATTGTATCCCGATGTCAAATTTTGAGATACTTTGCTCATGATGAGTCGGAGACGGAGCCATATTGACGGTGTGGGAGAATCACATGAGCGTAAACTAGACTTGTTCAGGCAGCCCCAAAAGTATAGAGCGCGTATGTTTCCTTGACATAACTTAAAAAGTGACTCACGCGTACAAGCTTGAAAGCGGACGGACGGCCCGCGATCTCCAACGTTCAACGCACTAGACCTAATCCAAATTCCAATCCGTCGCGTTCAGAATCAAGCCGTATTTAATCCCATACGTTTCCGAACACGTTTCATGATCGTCGAGAACTCCAGATCGTAAAGTCTCCTTTTCCCTCATCGAACAATTCTTGTTTCTTAGGACTTTGATCACAATGCCACTATGATGGTGATTACGACATTAACATTAAACTCGAATCTTCTATTTATGAGACCCGGTTGGCCACTTGCCAACGACAGCATTCGAGTAACAACCAAGAGGCACTTGCACCGTCTGGGCAGCTGACGACGAGGATTCCATTTCGCTTGACTACATTCCCGAGGCAGTCTAGATTACATAAGCGCACCCGAACGCAGTGCCCCATAAAGGGGTTACCTGCAACCATGATGCGTAGGACCTCGCCGAACACCGTGGACAATGCCGTTCCCCTTGCAATTCGTCCTCCGCGACTTCCACTCGACGTTGAGGCCTATCCTACTGTTCCCGAAGGACTTGAGCTGGAACAAGTCCATGTCTACGTCAGACACGGTATGTCCCGAGCCCGGTCAATTCTAAGCTATATTAATATCCTGTAGGAGAGCGTGCGCCAGTAGGGCTTAGACTTGCAGACCGTCCAGCATCTATTCCACCACACTGGATAATGTGCAAAGAAGCCAATGAATTCCGTAGAGCTGTCTCCTCTGTCTCAACGGATACGTTTCCTATAGCTGTGGAAAGACGGGGTGGATCGTCGGTGCAAGGGGAATGGTGAGTGCCAAGAATGGCTATATGGCCAGATGTGCTTAACAACGATTCCAGTTTCCTCGGACAACTAACAGACTTGGGTAGACACGTAAGCAATCTTCCTTATGCTTTGGATTAACTCAGTCAATACGACGGCGCAGAGTACTTATGCTTATGGTGCTTCCCTGCGAAAATTATACGTTGAGCGGTAAGCTTATTGATTTCAAAATTTCCTGCGCCGTTGGATCGACCATTTAACATCCTACAGATTGGGTTTGCTATCCGAGTCATTCGAAGAATCTGGTCAACTTTATCTAAGGTATGGACACTTTTTGGTGTGATGTCATTTTAATCCAACGTTGTAGATAAGGAGTACGAATGTACCCCGCACAATAGAATCTCTACAGCAAATCGCTCGTGGTTTGTGTCCTGAAACGAAATGCAATCACGCTCTTTTGCCTCCTATACTTGTCAGGTCAATGTTTTTATAGGTCTTCGTCGTTACGTCGACAGCCATCAACATCATGCCCGCCGTCATCAACATCATAGCCACTGCCCGAACACAAACAGTAAACTTTTTTGTTCTCGGTTCTACTACTACTGTAAATTACGATACCTCGCCGCAATCGCCTGCTTTCGTTTTCGACCTTCACACCTGCTCAATATTATTTTTATTGCATAATTTGAGTACTTAATGTATCATAGTCCACTGCACTGCACTATTTTGTTCTTCCTTGCGTTTGGCGTCGGCTCAGCATTGCTTTGGCTTTAGGATTGACTGCTCAGTCGCTCTCTGGCTCTGGAAACAGTCACCACTTGCATCAGCAACTGGCTTCGTGTTTGCAATGGAGCTGTGCCAAGCGATAATGGTAACGACGAGCGAGGATTGTGATAACATATTGAATGCCGTGCGATGTAATGAATAGTTTCAGCACCATTATCCTGTCACACCAGTTCAAGTTTCCGTACCCGCTTCAAGTTATTTTCTACCGTCGCTCGCTTCTCTCGCAGCACTCGCTTTTTTTCACTTTCAACTGGCATGTCGTACCGCTACAGTTTTCAGGGATAGTAATTTTGCCCTGGCGTTCATGTCCGAAGATGTGTGAATGAAAGGCGATCTGGATTGATTCGGTATTCGCCCGCGCAGAGTATGACAGTGGTATAGCGGGCCTCATGATCAGGTCCTTCAGGAGGGGAATAAGGACATCGTCAACAGAGCCGAATCGAGTCGAAGCTGTGGCAATGAGTTTCCGTGTGAGGTCACACCTAACGTGTGACAGGTGACTCTTTGTTCACGCCCACTGCTGCATATGCCTGTTCAACGGCCTCCACAGCCTCTTGGGCAAGATGTCGACCTCCCAGACCCTCCGCAAGATCCTCCGACATTCGATGATATAGTCTCAGCACAAGACTATCAATGGCGGGTCGAGTTTAGCAGCAATGGTAAGACACCCATGCACCTTCAATGACTTCCAACATTCTTAGTTCCGGAACTAGTTGGAGAACTCCTGGTGCCCTCTACAGCCGATATTGCGCGGGCAGAAATTTACAAAACCAAATTGGTCCTAGTGCATCAGGGCAAGGCTGTGGCGCCAGCCTGGTTTGAGCCAGCCCTCCAAAATGCTCTGCAGCCAATTCAAGGTGAGCTGGTTAGGCTACGTATATTGGCTGCCCAGGCAAGTTCCAATTTGAAGTTCAAAATTAACAAACTAACCTCAATTTTCAGTCGCGAAATGCGCTGTTAGGCACTGGATGCACCATCCCTTACGAAATCATACCATTCAATGATGGAAGCATGCCCAACGAGGCACTGGTAAGTCCATACCTAGTAGGGACAGTTTATTGCTGAACAATACAGCATAACCTCCCACAGCTTATAAATGTTGATGTGATAAGGGGTCTTCCACAGGCCCAATGTGTACGATATTGCCAATTGTACCACCTGGGGGGCCATGCCAACCGAGTTGCTATAATGAGAAGAGTAATTGCAAGAAAGATAGGATCGTTACATTACAGAGCACGCTAACTACTTGTTCCCTCATTTTGTATTATCACATTCTATTGTACAGACTGTAGAGATGCCTGAGATGCTTCGCACACACAACAAGCACTTGGGGGAGATACCTCTCAAGGGAATGGGCCTTGGCCTTGGCCACAAAAAATGCAATTATTTGTACAACATGAGTTATATAGCCTCACATGTGAAGAGTCTGTATATAGAATGACGAGGTGATCAAAGTAACGGCCTCAGGCTAGCAGTGAGCATTGGGGGAATGCAAATAATATAAATGCACCTGCAATAGTAGAGTCCACAACAACAGCTGTGTAGTCAACTATCCCTGAGATGGTGTCCATCTTCAATAGCCTCAGGTGCACAGCAGGAACCTGGTTCTCCAGCATCACAATCACTTTCTGAGGAGGCGGAACCATGGCAGTCGACCAGAAGAAGAATGTGTCAATGACCATCCAAGAAGAGGTTTCATTCTGTGTAGTCATGGTAAGCTACAGAACAGCGCTTCGTGAGGGAGTGAAATAAACCTTATCGGTGAAGGAGCAAGATGCTTGTACATGTTATCGTTTGACCACAGTTTGTCAGGGTCGACAGTCCGAGACGCAATGATTGCATCGCGAAGTGTAGCCTCTGGACGGAGGTAGAGCAAGCCCTTTCGGACGATGGCAAACCGTTCCAAAGCTTTCTCATTGGGACTACGACGACAAGGGAGGTGAGAAAGTCATGGCCATACTAGTTGGCTGTCAGCTCGTGTTTCGAGGGCGGTGATCATGTTGTCGAGCTGGTCCATGAATGTGTCGGCTGGCGTGGGATCAGACTCGGGTACCTCTTGAACAAGAACAGAAAAACGGAGCTTCCGGAGCTGAGTAAGTGCGAGGTCCAGTTCTAATCCACTCAAGCCAGAAATCTTACGTTTCTTGAATGGTAGCATGATGGAGGGACGTGACAGCCTCCTTCGCCCAACCGCTCCTGCTCTCTGTCCCCGATAACTACCTTTGAGCATCTGCAGGGCGACTCAGTTCGTCAGGCTGTCTTTGCCACTCCTCGCCGCCTGTACCAATTTTTTCGAAGACTTTTTGTGGCCGCAACTTGATTTGACCCCTGCCATAGCACATGCTTGTCACCACGACGGTCGTGATCACTTGATCTTCGACAGGAATAGTTGCGATAGCGGTGCGAGGGACTTTAATGGTTCGAGGGGCCTGAAAAAGGTACGCGCTTTGCTGATGTTTTATCTCTTTTCTAGGTCGTCACCGAGAATTGAGCGAGAGAAGCGCTCAACTGATGCATACCCTTCCGAGAAAGGACAAGGCGGATCATTTTCATGCCAAACGGCGAAATCCTTCTCACACCAATACGCACCAAAATCATAATATCCAATCGCATTCACTTTACTGGGACTAAGATCCAAAGGATTGCCAAGAGTGTAAGCAATCACGGTTTTTCTCGACTGCATCTGACTTTCATAAATGTTAGGACCGGGAGAGGATTGCGGAATGGTGCCAGAAAACTTATAATAAAACCACTCCTCTGCCCGGAATGCAGAACGAGCTACCGGAAAGGTATGTGTGCCGCTGTGAAGATGTTAACGTGTACCGTGTCGACCACCGGAAAACGTATACCGCATGGTAATAGTATAGCGGGCTGAGCTCTTTAATAAATCCAAGGCTCGCACCCGTGCAACTAGACACGGCCATGTGACGCGAAAAGCTACGATTCAATACTTAACAGTGTTCTGCGGAAGGGGATTGCCTGAATGAAGGAAAAGATTGGCTGGCCTTTCTTGTACAGTTCGAATGTGATGGATGAAGTAAACGCTGGCCATCTGGATTAAGTAACATAAAACATTCAGTGACACACAAAAATCAATGTATGGAGGTAATGTTACTTTTCATCATAGACGTCGAATGTAGCGCAAAGTGCTGCAATCGTAGTGTCGTGTGTAGAGTGGACGAGTGCTTTAGTGGGTCGCCAACCCTTTCTCTGCATTTTGCGGGACATATCAGCAAGCAGCGGTCCCATGCCAAGACGGCGCACTTCTTCGGTCTTGTCTAACAAGCACAGTAGAGGAGCAGTGCCACTCAACAGGCGGCCTCACATCCTGGGTAAAGACGTCAAATTGTTTTGAAATAAACGATTCTCCATTATCTCACGGACCTGCAAACCATTCAGAGACGACAGCACGTTCCTTTCTCAGAGTAGTCAGAATACCACAGAAAGTTGCAGAAGCTGAATCTTGTGTGTAGCCAGTTGTGAGGTCCAGGAGCCTTGGGAAACGAGCTGCCTGTATGTCCAGGTCGTGTTTGGTCACACACTCCATGTCACATTCGATATGTTTGCTGGAACATTTCTTGTCCTGTTCCCTTCCATCCTCTGGCTTATTAGCGCCGCTGCCACGCCACAGGACGGAGTAAATACTTCCATATACAATACCCGAACGCAGTGCCCCAGACAGGGCTTACCTGCAACCATGATACGTAGGACCTCGCCGAACACTGTGGACAATGCCGTTCCCCTTGCAATTCGTCCTCCGCAGGTTCCACTCGACGTCGAGGCCTATCCTACTGCTCCCGAAGGACTTGAGCTGGAACAAGTCCATGTCTACGTCAGACACGGTATGTCCCGAACCTGGTCAATTCTAAGCTATATTAATATCCTGTAGGAGAGCGCGCGCCAGTAGGGGTCAGACTTGCAGACCGTCCAGCATCTATTCCACAGCACTGGATAATGTGCAAAGAAGCCAATGAATTCCGTAGAGCTGTCTCCTCTGTCTCAACGGATACGTTTCCTATAGCTGTGGAAAGACGGGATGGATCGTCGGTACAAGGGGAATGGTGAGTGCCAAGAATGGCTATATGGCCAGATGTGCTTAACAACGATTCCAGTTTCCTCGGACAACTAACAGACTTGGGTAGACACGTAAGCAATCTTCCTTATGCTTTGGATTAACTCAGTCAATACGACGGCGCAGAGTACTTATGCTTATGGTGCTTCCCTGCGAAAATTATACGTTGAGCGGTAAGCTTATTGATTTCAAAATTTCCTGCGCCGTTGGATCGACCATTTAACATCCTACAGATTGGGTTTGCTATCCGAGTCATTCGAAGAATCTGGTCAACTTTATCTAAGGTATGGACACTTTTTGGTGTGATGTCATTTTAATCCAACGTTGTAGATAAGGAGTACGAATGTACCCCGCACAATAGAATCTCTACAGCAAATCGCTCGTGGTTTGTGTCCTGAAACGAAATGCAATCACACTCTTTTGCCTCCTATACTTGTCAGGTCAATGTTTTTATAGGTCTTCGTCGTTACGTCGAGACTGACATATCAGAAAGAAACGGAAAGGACGAAAACTTGTATGGAAATACCTACGCTTGCAAGCGTCTTGAAGCTTTACAGCTCGGCTTTACGCAAGGTGCGGCTCTTTTCGACTTTTTGACGCGTTCTCACTGTGCCCAGCTGCGGCCGCGGCTTTCAACCCAACTTTGGAATCTCTGGACGACAAGGTATCAAAGTATAATGGCAATAATCCAATAAGGGTCGATGGTAAACCCCGGGCATCTGGCATAATGGACACAGTACGTCTATCTTAGTACCAAGTTGGTTGATAATTATATTCCTCGTCTTAGATCCGAGCAGCAGCTGCTCACGGCATCGATGTACCAGCAGAGTTTCGAGATAGATGCATCGTCGATACGATAGTGCGTTCAGTTTTGCAACTTTCTGTGCTATTCTGACTCTGAAAAAGGAACGTGCTATTGTCTCTGAATGGTTTGCAGGTCCGTGAAATAATGAAGAATCGTTTTATTTCAAAAAAAATTTTGACGTCTTTACCCAGGATGTGAGGCCGCCTGTTGATTGGCACTGCTCCTCTACTGACTTGTGCTTATTAGACAAGACAGAAGAAGTGCGCCGCCTCGGTATGGGACCGCTGCTTGCTGATATGTCCCGCAAAATGCAGAATAAAACCGAGAAGGGGATTGACGACCCACTAAAGCTGCTCATCTACTCTACACACGACACCGCGATTGCAGCACTTTGCGCTACATTCGACGTCTATGATGAAAAGTAACATTACTTCCATACATTGATTTTTGTGTGTCACTGAATGCTTTATGTTACTTAATCCAGATGGCCAGCGTTTACTTCGTCCATCACATTCGAACTATTCAAGAAAGGCCTTGCGGCGCCGCCAGATCAGACAATATTTTCTTCATTCAGGCAGTCCCCTTCCGCGGAACACTGTTGAGTATTGAATCGTTAGTTTTTCGCGTCATGACGTTCACACGGCCATGTCTAGTTGTACGGGTGCGGCATCAAAACAAGAACATAGCCTTACCCATCTGCGCGGAACAAGGGAAACACTTACCTGGGCATCCAGAATTCTGTACCTTTGCAGCTTTTCGGGAGCGTGTCAGAGAATTGACACCGGTGGATCGGGAAAGTGAATGTTTGACCAGTGCAAAAGTGTAACATTACCTGTCAGACATGGCGGTCGCCGCACTGTTACTTTTCTTTTCTTTGCAAAAAAAACCGGCGTATACCTGCCCATAAATAGTTGCACATGGTCAGAACACAGTCGCCATGGGATGTTGAATGAGAGCAAGCTCGAGCCAGATTCGAGATCCTGAGACATATGAAATTGCTGAGCCAGTTCCGAAGAAGATCTACTGAATACATGCCTATAGAAGAAATAAGAGAAGAAATAAGATTACCAATCCCTAAACGAACCCAGAAGAAATGGAAGAAACAAATAACAAAATATATATACCGTAAACCCTGGTTCTGTTCCCTAAATCAATAAATAACGGTTTGCTTGCGTTGCAAGCACGGAGATTGCTTCACTTTTGGTACCCACATCTTCCTAAACTTCCACTTGATGTATTCCCAAAATGACATATCTTCACGAGTGCAAATGGTCAGGACGGACGACGAGCCGTCACCTTTCGTTGTCCATGGCAGGATCTTCTTCTTCAGCCACGACACGATCTTATTGTACAGATTGATTGCGCGAGTTTCTTGTTGAACTTGTCCCTCTAATAACGAGGCGTGATCGAATGAGTGTAGGGGTTCGAGACATTCTGCAAGAGGTTCAAGCACTGGTTTAAACGGAGGAGGCTTTGTGAAGTCGACGACAGGCTCGACTGCAGGCAATTTGTGAAGTTTGGGCACAGGAGATTCGATGATAACATGGGCCCGAGGCCGTTTGGGGATGGAGTCTTGAGTACTTTCTCGTAAATTCGATACAATGGGAGGAGTATTTGCTGGCTCAGCGAGGTTCTCAGAGGATCCCGCTAGTGAGATGGTAGCTTGAGATGATTCCAGATGTTCGGCAGCAGCACATTCGATGGCAACATTCAACGGGGCAGAAGGCTCTTCAAGGACAGGATCTTGTGCAGCGACGGGCTCGGGCGCACTGCAAATGACAAGTTGCACCGTGATGTGGGATTCCGACTGAGCAAGGTTATTGAGCGAGGACCCTGAATGGAAGGATGCCGACATCCAAACACAAGGCTCCAAGGTAGAGATCATCGGAGAGTGGGTCTCAACGGACTTGAGAGGGACATCGTCAAGATCCTCTGGAATGTCAAGGTTGCTGAAATCCTCGTCGTCGTCCTCGTTCTCGTCCGCTTCGTCCTCAGGCGCAAAGCGGAACATGTACCCGAAATAGTTTTCAGGGATGCCAAGTTGCGAGTCGGAAGACGGGTCGTCAGTGGTGTTTTGTTGGGTGTCGGGCAAGACGTGGTTGGAGTGGTCGAAGGAGTCCTCAATTGCCCTATGTTGCAGACTGGAAGAGGTGTAGGCAAAATCAGGTAGTGCATCGTCTTCATCCTTATCAAGCGCGTATCCAGGCTCGAAATGCTCGATGGTGCCCCAGTCCTCGAAGAAATGATGACCCGTGACGAAATCGGGAACCCAAGGGGGCAAAACGGTTCTGTTCCGCATAGCTTCCCAGTCCCTATACGACGAATACAATGAACGAAGACTCGACGAGCGAGGAAATAAACTCACACGCCAGCAAAGTAAG
Source organism: Amanita fuliginea (assembly GCA_023014435.1). Taxonomy (NCBI): domain Eukaryota; kingdom Fungi; phylum Basidiomycota; class Agaricomycetes; order Agaricales; family Amanitaceae; genus Amanita; species Amanita fuliginea. The sequence goes on along the minus strand of JAEBUQ010000011.1, from coordinate 1,946,561 downwards.
GATGAGAAGTGATGTCCAGTCCAATCCTAAGCCGTTCAGCCGGGTCTTTCTTCAACAACTGGCAAATAAAGTCCTTGCACTCGTTGTTGATATCGTCCTCATCCACAAACTGGACTTCGTCGTTCAGAATCTGAGTAGGGACATCTTCATCGTCTGTCCAAGGATGCTAAACCGACGATTCAGTTTCATGGATGCACGACGTGACGTTGCAAGACTTACTCTGCCAGTAACCATAGCATACAGTGTGACGCCTGAAGACCAGTAATCGACGCCGAAGGAATAGTATTCATGACGGACGATTTCAGGCGCCATTTCCATTTCAGATCCGCACCAGTCGTTTGTAACAAAGGTCAATTCCGCAGCCGTGCGGCGCGGCGCCTCGAACACGTTGTCATCAGTCCTAAATGGCCAGTAAGGCTGGTAGGATCTCTCCGCTATGGTCGGTCTGCATCCGAAATCCTTCGCAAGACCGAAATCTGCCAGAACGATATGCCCGTCGGCGCGAATGAGAATGTTAGCAGGTTTGATATCCCTATGAATGATGCCACGTTTGTGTAATTCTTCCAACGCTATTATCTGTAACCGGATTAGAAAACTCAACAAACCATTGAGGATAATGCTCACCATTTCAACCATGTAGAAACGTGCCCTGTCTGCCGCCAATTTTTCACACCTGATAATCTCGCTCTCTATATCGGTAGGGTAATACATCTGCAAATATAATTAGATATTTAGATAATAGTCATTCGTGAAACTGCGCCTACCATAGCTAGATAAATATTGTGGGTATCATGCCAACTTGCCTCGAGCTGTACAAACCAATCCAAGCCATGAAGTGACGTCATAATCTTCTTCTCTCCCATGAGTATCTGCTTCACGAATGGATGATCCCAGACGCCAGCCACTTTCCTAATCACCTTCAGAGCCACTTCCTTCTTAGAAACATTGTCCCTTGCTAGGTAAACCTGTCCGCACGAGCCCTTGCTGAGAAACTGAAGAAGTTCAAAGTCCCTGATTTTCACGACGCGAGGTTGGGTGAAGGATGGAGTGGACACGTCGGAGGTTGGAGACGAGAGGGCGGGAGTAGAGCAAGTGAGAGATGGGGTGCAGAGAGAGGCGGAAAAGTCAAAAATGTTTAACGAATCTTCAAAGACCGGGGTACTTGGCAGCAGAGGAGTCCGAGGGACGACGACGAGGTCCCTGACCGTGTGCAGAGGCTCAAGGGCAGGCGGCGCTGTGAAAACAGGACTTTGGATCTCGCCAATAGTGTCGTGTGTGACTGAGGAGAAGACTACAGCAGAGAGTTGCAGAGCAGTGCCGAGTCCGTACTTCTCGGAGCGATGGATATCAAGGATTTCGGGTTCGTGATAGGCATCGCCGAGGGCCTCGAGAAATGAAGTTTCGTCGGCCTCGTAGGTGACCCCTGTCTTTGGCTCAGGGACTTTCACCATCGACGAGAGAATTTCGTCCAAGGACTTGCAAGCCTTGACGAGGTTGGCCTATAGTACGGAGCGTTTTGTAAGCCACGTTGAGCGGGACTTGATTGGCCATGATGACATACCTTCTTCCTTCTTCGAATAAACTCCGTGACGGACCGCTTGATGCGAAGAAGCGACATCTAGACTGAAAGGAGACGATGAACAAGCGCCGCAGTTCGAATGGATAATAGCCTTACCTGATACGTCAATGAATATAGTGGTATCGAGCGAGAGTAATAGAAGTCGAAATGATACTGCTTGAGGAGCCAATGTCGTGGATAATCTGAACGAAAAGAAAGGGATTTGTGGGTCAATGCGGGTATATCTATCGCCATGGTGTGGCTGACACGGCTGACATACTTTGGAGCCAAGGTGTCAGCCACGGAGACCTACTTGACATGACGAGGAGAGTGGGTAGGGGGCGAATGGGCCATCCGGCGGTTGCCAAGACTTATCCGAGTTGATCACGAGCTGGTTGACGTTGAGCTCTTGAGCGCTGAGCATGATCTAGACCGTCCGAGTTTAATATTGACCTAAAATTTGAAGTGTAGTGGGCAGTGGCGTGCTCGCCACTGAATTCAATGACCCACATCAACAAGGTATATGCGGGCGTTGTCAGGGAGAAGGCTAGAGGCTAGAGATATAAGGGTGAGAGTCCCACGAAACAGTGGGCTTGCATATGCTGGTCACTGCCAATGCTTCAAGTTGTTTCTGCTCGCCAGAGTCATACCGCTATGCACATCTCCTACCTCACTTCTCACAGACCGACCGCTATCCGCCTCTGACTCCTTTTGAACACGTTGATCCAGGTCACCGTGCACTGAATCATCCCAATCCCAAGGCATTTCTAGAGAATGCAACTAGCATCGCCGAGATCACCCCGCACCTTGGTACGGAGGTTGTCGGAGTCAACTTGGCGGCACTCGACAGCGATGGACGTGATCAGCTAGCCTTGGAGGTTGCTCGGCGTGGTCTTTTAGTCTTCCGAGGTCAGCAAGATTTCATAGACAGAGGGCCAGACTTTTACTGTGAATGGGGTTCGCACTTTGGACGGTGAGTACTTGAGTACCATATGCACAGGGCCGCTATTTGAGAACTGAAAGACTTTTTGATTTCGCAGCTTGCATATCCACCCTACCACTGGGCATCCAAAAGGGTATCCAGAGATCCACCTAGTCTATAGGTAAGGCAGCCATTAAGAGACTCTCACAAAGTACCTTCTCATCACGCTGGCAGAGACGCCGACTCTTCTTTCGACTTTGAATACGGCGACAGTGTCACCTCCGTCCTCTGGCACTCTGATGTTTCCTATGAAAGCCAACCTCCAGGTTTGACAACGTTTTTCCTCCTGGACCAACCCAAGAGCGGTGGAGATACACTCTTTGCATCGCAGGTCGCAGCGCTCAAGAAACTGTCGCCGCAGTTCGTTGCCTTCCTTCGTACGCTCAAGGCCGTCCACTCGGGAGTGGAACAGGCCGAATTTTCGCGCTCCGGAAAGGGTGGTGGAGTCGTTCGCAGAGAGCCAGTGGAACACGTGCATCCCGTTGTTAGACGACATCCTGTCACTGCTGCCGAGGCGCTGTATGTGAACCGAGAATTTACACGTCGCATCGTGGGCCTCAAGCGCGAAGAATCTGGTTAATAAATTACCCATCCTGCCTTCTTTGCAAATAACTAACATCGTCTTTAGAGGTCATTCTAAATTTTTTGTACGATCACATTGACAAGAGCGCGGATAATCAAGCACGCATTAAATGGTCACCCTACACCGTTGTCGCCTGGGACAACCGTATTACTGCTCATGTAAGCTGCGGCCGTAACCAGCATCCTTGTTTCTGACCGATTCATTCAGTCCGTCATCGTTGATTTCAAAGACACAGACGAACGTCGTCATGGAGCTCGCATTACTGCTCAAGCCGAGAGGCCTATCCCAGCGCTCGACAGTCTCGAGATTTGATATATGCATGTCCGATATATATCGCAAGTCTTCGTAAATCAGATGGTTCAGGATTGAAGCAACGTCCTTTTTAGTTTGCAATCATATGTACTGTAGCGTAGTGTCGAGAGAAAGTCATGTGTACTTGGGTCGTTCTCGCATGTAGGTTGCGACGGATCGAAGGACACACCGAGCCTCGGCCCCTCACCTGGGTCTCTCCGTCCCATCGATCTAGGTAAGTTGATTGATACAACGAAGAATGCCTTTATTCTTTGGAGCCGGCACCAGAACGGCAGATCACCTTGGGGATAATCTGACAGATAAGAATCGTCTGAGGCTCAAATCGTCTACTAACTGCGAACAACATATCCCTGTATTCCCGATTTTGACTTGGAAAGTACTCATCTTGTTACTAGTAGCATTAATACCACAGGTATATGCAATAATATCGTCCTCAGGATTCCATGTACTGTTCAGGGAGCCAAACTGTGATACCTACCTTCTTCAAAGCATCAACCCTTTCCTTGTATCCACATTCGCCCTCGGGACAATTCTGGCCATATGCATAAATATCCACTTCTCTCAAAACAGTAATCATTTCTCTCCAGTTGCATCCGTTCTCAATCAAAGTGTCAGCCGTTCTCTTGCGCGTCTCCAACATGCTGAGAAATCGATCCACATCATCAGCATCATGAATCGTTAATTCTCTAAGATGACGTCCAAGGGTGCCGTTTGATAAACCCACAATCGCTTCGTCGTCAAATGAGTCTGCCCTTATCTGAAGTCTCCGTAGTTTAGGTGCATCCCGTAGAACAGAAGAGGCGGGAATAGTAGGATTAAGGAATGAGAGCTCTTCAAGTCCTTCCAAGTTGTATTGTTTCTTGATAATTTCTTTCGACCATATGCTCCTGTTTATATCAAATTCAACGAGGGCAGGGCAAGTGATACTCCGGACGACTTCGTTAACGTCGTTGGTGTGGATGAAGAGTTTCAAGCGGATGTGTCGCAAGCTAGGGATGATCAACCCCTCCAATGGAGCAAAGGGATGGGAAGGGTCTGATCCAATCCAAAGATGGAGTTCCAGTAGTAATGGCATTTGTCGCAACGTATTAAAGACTGAGGTTAGGTATCTTGCTTTGAAGTGAAGGATCAAGCATCGCAGCTGACTCCACGGCAGAGACATATTCAGTAAGATGTCCAAATCCAATGATCTCAAAGAGCGTTTATCACTAACGACCACTGATCGGAATCTGGGGTAAGTGATCAGTGTACTGCTGAAAGTTTCCTGGGCATCGTAAGAACCGCCCTTGAGTTCAAGCTTCTCGATGCGTGGTATAATAGTATTCGGGAAGCCTGATAATGCTTTGAACTGACCAAATGTCAGGTAAATGTGGAGCATCTTGATCTGAATCTTGAAGTTGGAAACAGTATCCTGGATGATCCTGGCGACTGCGTCATCCGCGGCGGTTGCCTGATCATCCCAAGATGGACCATTGAATAGTAATGATAGCTCTATCGGAGAGCTTCCTACACGTAAAAGCCATTCGTGGCTAAGTTGACTGACATGATTGTCATCTTGATTGATGGCAAGACAGACGTTATTCCATAGCTCAAATGCACTGAGTGCCAACGTGCGCCAGCGTGAACAGACTTGTGATATCACGAGCTGGGGAGGCGTTTCATCGTCTGGAATAGGGAATGTCACGGGCCCGTGGTCTTGCGAAATGAGGACAAATATGTGGATGAGAATGTCATCGGGAAGGGTATCCACGGTCTCGATTCCTGGGTGCAGAACGAGGCCCGTTTTGATTGTTCTTTGCTCCCGACCGACAGGGTTGTCCGGCTCGACATCTGACGTTGGCGTTGGGTGACTAGATCTGGCATGCTTGCGGTGCAAAGCACTGAAATGAGTGCTCAGATACATAAGCGTGACGCGTGACGAGACGAGCCCATGCACGTGATCAAACATGGAAAGCACAACCAAACAATAAACATTCATTTTCCTCCTTTATTACCTTACCTAACAACCATCAATACCCTAGCCAACTTTACCTAATAATTGCCTAATGGCACCAAGTGACATGCTGGCAAGTCAGGTTGCAATTGTCTGTGGCAGACACGAGGCATTACACAGAGAACACGAGGCGTTACACAAAGAACACACTGCGACACGAAAACAACTTGATAAACTAGAACTTGAGCTTCGGGCTGCAGTGAGTAACATTTAAAAGTCAACTGAAACCAACAAATGAAAATTTAACACAGATTGTACCACGCCAAGAATACGAGAAGTTGAAAGCAGATGTCGATGAAGTATGTGATACTTAAGCAATGGAATTATAACTTACGTATAGCAGATGAAACCCATTGTAATTCACCTGTACCGGCGAATGATCATCAACGATGCACGCGATAAAATCTACAGGAGACATCACAAGCAAGCCAAGAATTGCAAGACCGTTGCTGACCTGGCCGCACTTTTGACAGAAATTCAAAGGTACGACACAGATGCAGTGCATCTTTCGGTGCCAGTGATCAACATGCTATTGAATCCTCGACATGGCATACGAGACAGAGGAAATGTTGCAGTGCATAAGGCTACCGATGTAGCCAAGGTGGCGGCGATTGTCTCTAAAGTGGATCCTTTGTCGAAGGACGAGCGTGATCAACTGATATGCGCGTATCAATACGCATATGGCATAAACACGTTTACCGAATCCATTGTCCAACTACACACATAACTATACCACACCTACTAGCCACCTACAATATCGATTTGCCAAGATTTGTTGTGTACTGGCGATCCATGCCTTGGCGTCGACCATGTATGCGTACGTTAGCTCCTTTTTATAATACATGGCCTCTCTGTTTGATGTCATATTCACGAATATGTCCGACAAATGGCACGTACTATGATGCATGGATGACGAAAAACATCCGCCGAATTACCACGCCAAACGCAAGAAAGAGCAAAATAGTGCAGTGCAGTGGACTATGATACATTAAGTACTCAAATTATGCAATAAAAATATCCAGTCAAAGGATATATTGAGCAGGTGTGAAGGTCGAAAACGAAAGCAGGCGATTACGGCGAGGTATCGTAATTTGCGGTAGTAGTAGTTGTAAGTAGTAGAACCGAGAACAAAAAAGGTTACTGTTTGTGTTCGGGCAGTGGCTGTGATGTTGATGACGGCGGGCATGATGTTGATGGCGGTCGTGGTGTTGATAATGATGATGATGGTGGTGGTACCGCCAACGCCGCCTTCACCTGGTCCTGCACACTCACCAGCTCAACGCCGGCGCTGTGTGGGCCAGGCGTCGTCGGGCGGGACGTCACGGGCGTGTTGAACTGACTCCTGTTGTGCGCCAGGTGCGCGCGGACGAGGTGGCCTGCAGCCAGTGCGCTCAGCAGCGACAACTCGCCCGCCATCACGGCCGCGGCGATAATGCGCGCCAATTGCTGCGCGTTTTCTCCAGGATTGGAAGAGTGCGGACCTTTGACGCCGAGCATCTCAAGAACGGCGCCTTGAGGTGCGAGAACGGTACCACCACCGACGGTACCGACCTCAATCGATGGCATGGATACGGACATGAGCAAGTCTTGGCCGCCGTTAGTCCTGTCCCACAACCTCGTTAGCAGCCATCAACCAAAACAAGTTAGCAAAGTACTCACGGCTCCATCAATGTCATACAGTTGGAACTCTCCACGTTCTGTGCAGGATCCTGACCCGTCGCCAGAAACACAGCAGTCAAAATGTTAGCTGCGTGTGCATTGAACCCTCCCACCGAACCCGCCATCGCACTCCCCACCAGATTTTTCTTTATATTCAGATTACACAGTCCCTCCACGGTGGTCTTGAGCACGCTCTGGACGACCTTGCCCGGTATCACCGCCTCGGCCACGACGCTCTTGCCTCTCCCCTCGATCCAGTTGATCGCAGCCGGCTTCTTGTCCGTACAATAGTTGCCGGAAAGCGCGAGCACAATCATATCAGGAAAGTGTTTGGCCATCACGTCGAGCGCCTTTTCCGTCCCTTTGGAAATCATGTTCATCCCCATCGCGTCGCCCGTCGCCGTCGCAAACCGAACAAACAGCGTCCGCCCAGCCATGGCCGTCTTCATGCTCCGCAACTTGGCGAACCGTGACGTGCTCTCAAACGCTTCCTTGAGAATACCATAGCCTTCCTCACCCGCGATCCAGGCCTTGGCCTCAGCTGCCCGCGTCACGGAGGGAAAATCAATAGCCGGCCCGCGCGTCATGCCGTCCTGCGTCAACACCGTCGTTACACCGCCTCCCGCATTCAGAGCCTTGCATCCGCGCGACGTCGACGCGACCAGTGTGCCCTCGGCTGTAGCCATGGGAATAGGGTACATCATGCCGTCAATCTTGAGCGGCCCTGCAATACCCAAAGGGAGAGGAATGTATCCCACCACGTTCTCGCAGCAAGCGCCTAAAACTCTAGAATAGTCGTAATTGGAATAGGGTACATCCGAAGCTTCTAATTTCTTGGTCAATGAGGCCCGAGCTTTGGAGTCTCATCAGCGAGGATTATTTACGCATGACAGCAAACCCCACTCACATACAATCGCCCTGCGAATCCTGACGGCCCTCTCTAGTGCACTGGGTCCCATAACCTTCTCTAACGCGTACTGTGCAATCTTTCCACACTGTGTCAGGAGAATGACTTCCTCGTCATTGAGCAACGCCAAGCTCTCGGTGACCGGTCTTGATTTGTTCTCGAACACATCCACACACTCGGACAACGTTCGCACAAAAACGTCCTTTTCAGGAGTGGGGTTCTCGCTGCCACGAGACGAAGAGGGTGTAGAGAGAACGGGGGGAGAGGGACGAGGCGCTAAACCCAACTGAGCAAGTTCAAGCTTGCGGTCGACATCCTCGAGCGTGAAAGTAGACGTAGTCGCAGTGGCTTGCGGACTGGAACTCGCGTTGTTAGACTTGGTGGGCACGGGAACCACGTGCAAAGGCGCAGTTGGAGGTGCGAGCCGCTGCTGCTGCTGTTGCGTGGGCTTGTCTTCAGTTTCATTCTCGTTCCCATCTCCCTCAAACCGCACACCGCCCTTTTTCGGAAACGCGTCAAAAAACGCGCCATTGAATCCCAAACCCGCTGCCAGGCCTTTGAGGAGGTAGCCGTTCAAACTTATACTCAGCGCCAGCATGACCACAATCCATTTGCTGAGGATAGGATCGCCAACAAGTTTGGTCCAGCTAGACATAAAATCTTCAATAATCTCTGAAGGGCGTTTGTGTCCGGCTTCACCGGCTTTGGAGCGATGGGAGGGGTAGGTCTGCCTGGGAGAAGTTGAAACGGCGTCGGGGAGCACGGCGAGTGGTGGGATGACGCGGACGTAGATAGGGGGAGAAACCTTGACAAAGATGTCCTTTGGTAAAATGACGCCCTCGGCAGACAACGTTGTCTCCGACGTGGCGAGGGAAAACAAGGCGGCACGCAACGGCGGTGAGGTAATATCGACTTTTCTAACGACTGCGCCGCGGTTATCGCTGTGGGGGGCAGGGGTAAGCGGTGTGATAAAGTTGAGGATATGAAGGATAGTGAATGATGCAATCTGTAATGAGAAATCAGTGATCGATTGAGACCCAGGGTTGATATGACAAACACGTACCAGAAGCAACTTGAGACGAGCGACAGGATTCTCTTGTTTGGGTGTCTTGTCGTCGTCAGATGCAGATTTCCCCTGGGGAGGGAGGGCCTCCCCCTTGATACCTAGCAGTGCACTGGATAGCCGATGACGCAACGTTTTGGGCTGGTCCTCTGATGGGCGTGCGGGTGCAGCCAGAGTAGTCGATGATGACCGGGCCAAGGCACTGGGACGACCCGAGGTAGGTGAAATGGTGGGAGTCCGGGATTGCGAGATGGACCGAACATTCTTGATACGGCGTACCTGTGACCCGGTTCATTATCCGGCACCGCCACTTGCTGCCAAAACGAAAAAAGAGACGTACCTCAATCATGACACCAAGAATAGCCGCAAGGAAGCTACAAAGAAGGAAACAGTCGACAGCGAGCAGGATAGCTGCAAATGCACAGACTTCCTTGAGCCCACCGACCTTGCTGTAGGCACCAACGACAAGAACAGCAATCTCCAGGATGTAGTCCCTGATGATAGGGGGGTACACCAATGTCAGCGACTCTGTGATAATTTTGGACGCGGGTTTCATGACTTGGCTTCCGCCCGGTGTGGATAGCCCTGATCCGGAGACGGAGATGGGCGTTAGGAGGTGGGGGTGGGAAAAGACGGCGCGGGCCAAGCGGAGGGGTTTGTCAAAGCCTACGGTACACACCAAGAATGGCAGGGCCTCTGTCAGCGCGACAGGGTCGATGGGGATGCGGAGGAACATGGTAATTGGGAGCGCCAACAAAAGGGCGAGGACAGCGGAGGCGACGATAGCGATGGGGAGGGAGAAGCTAGAACCAAGGTTCCGGGAACGTTTGATGAGTAACCAAAAAGTAAAGTGCATTAGCAAGTAACCCATCAGGATGAGCATGATGTCTATCGAGTCGGCCTTTTTTGCGAGATCCCAGAAACGGACGACAAGAGCCCTTGCGGCGTGAGCCATCCATTTGCTGCTCTTCATTTCACGGATGGGGATGGTGTCCGAACCTCCGGACACGACTTCAAACTTGGACCCCGCGTTATCCGCAAAGACCTTGACGTGATCCTCGAGGGCAGCAGCAAAGTCGCTGCGCGTGCCAGGAGTAAAAGCCAGAGTCTTGATAATCGTGCGGTCTCCGGTCTGGCTGTGTACAAAGCACTGTTGTGTACCTGCGAGAGCGGTGGTCTGGTGACAGACGGAAGAATAGCTACTTCCGGAGCGTGCGGAGGGCGAGAGAGTGAGATGAGCCGTGAAGTTTTGGGACGAGTCGGAAAGGGGCGTCGTTAGAAACGTGACAGAGTCTGGAACAGGCTGTAGAGGTGTGCTGTGAGCTTGTGGAATGCAAACGACGCGAAGGGGGCACACCTGTTTTGGCTTGACGTCGAGAGATATGATGAGCTGTTGCAACTCGAGTACGGTAGCGCGTCTATCTGTTCTTGCGGCGTGCCAGGACTTGTCCGTGACAGAAATCCATTCTCCGTGCTTGAAGAGGGCATGAGTGGGCTCGAGAATGGGGGGCTGGGAGTAAGGAGGGTCAAGGAAGGCAGAATTCTTGACGGCGGCTAGGATGTAAAAGTAGGCGAGAGTACCGACGATGGCGAAGAAGACAATGGTTTCTATGGGAGTGTATGCGGCATGGAGCGCAAAAGGGCGAAAGAGAGCCCTCATGGAGAGAAAGGCGCAAGTAAACCGGGAAACCTTTGTCGTCCGACTTTAAAAGCCAAGCATACCATCACCGCAATTACAACCAAATACAACAAACAATAACCCCAACCGGCTTGCCGCCTGCCACTTCTTCCTGCCAAATATCCCAATGGTGCTTGTAAAGTTTTCCCCGTCATTCTGATCATAATGATGACCGGTGTCGTGTCAAGGCCTAATAACCTCTTATGATTTTAGAATGTCCATATGGTCAATTTATCCATTTTCTACCTTCTGCTGTAATATTAACAATAACAATAACAATAACAATGACACAATATAACTATTCCGGTAACAGCCACAAAACTGTACAGTTCTCGCGGCAACTTCCGCGTATCAACACAACACAACCACTTGTTCGCCCCCTCAACGCCATGGTCAACATCCCCAAGACTCGCCGCACCTTTTGCAAGGGTAAAACATGCAGGAAACACACGTCCGTCTTGGATTCATTCATCTTGCCTCCAGCATCTTCACAGCTGACACGACGTTTCGTAGACCACACAAGGTCACCCAATACAAAAAGGGCAAGGACTCGCTGTTTGCGCAAGGAAAGCGCCGCTACGACCGTAAGCAATCCGGGTACGGTGGTCAGACAAAGCCCGTCTTCCACAAGAAGGTTCGTCTCTCTCTCTCTCTCTCTCTCTCTCTCTCCGAAGCTCCGCGGTCTCAAACCCCCCGCTTTTTCAGGCAAAGACGACGAAAAAAGTCGTGCTGCGGCTCGAATGTACCGTGTGCAAGTACAAGATGCAGTTGGCTCTCAAGCGTTGTAAACAGTGCGTTCGTCCTTCCATCCGTCCGTCCAGAAAGTTCCCCCTTACTTAACCCACACACAATTTGCCAGCTTCGAACTGGGCGGAGAAAAGAAGACAAAGGGTGCTGCCCTCCAATTCGTACGTTGTCTCTCGAGAGTAAGTGTGATGATACTTTCTAACTCCCCCGCCCATCCGCAGTAAGCATCACACGTATTTTTTTTTTTTTTTTACAAGCATGTCATTTTTACTGTCTCTCAATGCGATGTTTTTAAAAAAAACCTTTCTTATCACGATCTTCCATGCGATCACGAGGTCCCTTGCCTCGTGCACTTTGGGCTTCTCCGCAGCACCCTTACCTCTCAGATGAACGCTGTAACACGACACATTGAACGAATTCACATTTCCAAAGGTCTAGAAGAGCTAGGCGACCACTATGATCTCCTCGCAGGATTATACGAAAAACTCCAGCTTGCCTCTCTCGAAGCGACGGATCTGAGTGTAGATCCCCTCCAATTTGCCGATAACGCATGCGATTTTTCCCTCATTATCAAGAAGGTGTACGAGGAAGAATTCAAGATCAAGGATGCGATAGCACTCGGCGGTGGGTCTTGGTTTGAATTTTTATTTTATTTTCCCGCTCTTCTCAATCCATCGTCGTCGTCGTCGTCGTCAGAGAAGCCAAGGGAAACCCGGATATCTTGTATGCTTTCTGCACTGAAAATAAAATTTAAAAAATAAAAGAAAACGGTTTGTAGCCGATTTGAGGTCGTGGGAGATTATAGGAATCGCCTACTCGGACACGCCATTCCAGCCATACCCAACGAGCGAGCTCAAGATGGGGATCGTCCTCAGCCCCGAGCATCGTCACAAGGGCTACGCACAGCGAGCGATCAAAGTGACGCTCAAACGCGCGTTCCAACTGCACTTGTGCCATCGCGTCCAAGCGGCGATCATGGACCCATTTTCGGAGAGGATGTTGCCGGCGTACAGGACGTTTGTCTCTGCGTGAGTTTTTTTTTTTTTTTTTTTCTACCCCGCACGCAAGGCTGAGGTTGGCTGGGCAGCGGATTCCAACAGGAGGGGATCCGGAGAAGAGCACACTACAACCGATTTGAGTCGATATGGCAGGACGTGGCGTACCTGGCGATTCTTGATACAGAGTGGACGATGGGTCAGGGTGTTGCGAGGACGACGTGGGGTGAGATGTTGAACCGACACGAGAGGGAGAGGGAAGAGATGGAAGAGGCGATGGGGAAAAGAGGAAAAGGCAGATAGTGCGGCGACTGAAGCGATGGTGAGAATTCACAGAAGCGCCCAAGGATGCAGCCTTGAGGCTTGGCTGCGGGCGGCGTCTTGACCACACACACTGCCCCCATGTCTGCTCAGAGCATCTCAAAGCGAGAGGTGGTTGGCCTCACTGATGTCCAGAGCCTCTTGCGAGACAACGACAACTATTTTCTGATACTGACAGACCTTTTTGAAAAACTGCAGCTCGCGACTTACGAAGCGTCCGACATGATGTTGGACATGATGACCTTTGTTTCATCTGTTCGATACTTTGCCGTCATCACTCTGGAGACGTACAAGGCGTACTGCTTCAGTAATCCGGAAGATATGGCCACTTTCTTTTACCGTCAATCGCCCAAGTCCAAAGAATCCGTCACCAAAGAATGTAGGTGTTGGCGAGCCTGTGTGCGTGTACGTGTACGTGGACTGACGCCTTTGTCGACAAAAAGATTACTCGGGAAAGGAAGTGATCGGGATTGCCTACCTCACTATGCCACCCGAATCACGAAACAACGCCGACGGGGTGAACGATCTCAATGTTGGGCTCATCATCCACTCAGACCACCGTCGGAAAGGGCACGCGTCCAAGGCGATGCGACTCGTGCTAGACCACGCGTTCAAAACGGTGCGGTGTCACCGCGTGCAGGCGATGATTATGGACCCGTTTACGCACGCCAAGTATCCGGCGTACAGGTTCTTTGCTTCCATGTATGTGTAAATAAATAAAAAAAACGCTTTGTTTTCAAAGTAAACCGGTTTACTAATGACCTAACTGGTAGTGGATTCAGACAAGAGGGCGTCCGGCGCCGGTCGTATTTCAACCCGTTCCAGAACGAGTACCAGGATATCGCGTACATGGCGATCCTCGACACGGAATGGCTCACGATGCAGCAGGCCGCGGGGACGGGGAAGACGCCGTGGGACGAGCTCTTGCATAGGCACGACGTGGAGCGGGCGATGATTATGAGGTGGGAAGGGAGAATGGAGGGTGCTGGTGAGGACGATGCTGCGACTATTATGGGGGTGGAGACAGAAGCGGGGACAGAAGCGGGGACGGAGGCAGGGACGGAGGCAGAGATGACGGAGACAGAGTCAGAGTCAGAGACAGAATCATCAAGGGCGACTACGCCAGATTTCTACATCGACAGGTGGGTGTGTTTAGTTTATAAAACAGAAGAAAGTATTAAAGAGAGTTTGCAGCAGCGAATCCGAGAACTGGGAGTTGTTGGATGAGGAGGAGGAGTATGGAGCACCGATATGACGTCACTAGCGCTATCATGTCTTTGGCCCTCGTCGTCGCTGCCATTATCTGCTCAGCCTTTGCTTCAGGCGGCATCTTCTCCCTTTCCCTCTTCACCGTTCCTGCTCTACTCCTCCCCTCTCCCAATCGCCCCTCACTCTCCCACCTCACTCTCCAATGGCTCTTCCTCTACCACCGCGGAAAACGCTTCTATCCCTTCCTCGCAGCCACATCCGCCCTCGCCTTTTCTTACACCGCTTACTCCCTCCCCAGCAGCTGCCCAGACAACCCCAAGGTGGCTAGAATGTACCTCGTCGCCGCCGCACTCACCATCGCCGTCGTGCCCTTTACTCTTGCCTTCATCATGCCGACCGTTAGGCGCATCGAGACCCATGTAATCCGCCACCAAGAAAGGGATGAGAAGGAGGATCAGGAAATGCCTCGCTTGATGGTCAAGTGGGCGTGGTTGAACGCCATCAGGGGCGTCTTTCTCTTGATGGGAGCCACTATCGCCGCCATCGCCGCCTTGTGCCATTGAACCAAAAATTTTCATGGTTATCTCTCTCAACTTGTTACAATATTTTTCTGTATCTGTATCTGTATCTGTATCTGTATCTGTATCTGTGTCTGTATCTGTATCCATAAATTCTCTTTTTTATCCTCCTGTGCGCCCTGCTGCCTTGATCGTTCCCGCATTGGACAACACAGCAAGTCTCTTGGACCCATGCGACAAGCTCGGACGAGGGAGAAATTCAGCACCCACAAGCCACGCTAGATACAGGCCCATCAGCTCATCATCCACCGTCTGCGCGGGCCTTCCCGGTCGTTGTTGTTCCTGCTGCTGTTGAAGCAACGCACGCGTGTTGCCGTCGTCCAGCTCAGGCGCCTTGGTGCTCGTCGGCAGATCGTCCAACACAAAATGCAACAGCGGGTACAGCGCTTGTTCGCCCTGCCCCTCCATCACGTGCTGCTCCAGCTTGCGCCGCCAAACCACGTACTCCATCTTCGCCGTGCCGAACCCGTAATGCGAGATCGACAGGAGCATCTCGTTGAACGTCCGCTTCGGCCGCGCCGCAACATGAAGGACTGACATGTACGCCTTGGGCAGCGGAGACACCGCCGCGAGCCCGGTGCACAGCGCGACGTGGTCGACAGGTACCATGTTGATCGTGTTGTTGATGTCCGGCGTCAACCCCAGCTGCACGCACCCTTTGACCAGGCGCCATATGAAATCGTCCGTATTCGTCACTTTTCAAACACATAACGTCAGAAAATACTCTATCAATGTTTGGCACTCACCTCCAGTCTTTGAATCACCAACAACGTATCCCGGTCGAATGATATGGCCCTGCAATCCCCGCCGCCCGGCCTCGAACAGCAGTTTTTCAGACACCCATTTCGTCTGTCCGTACCCCGTCTTGAGTGACGTCCGCGCACCCTCCAAATCGTCACTCTCAGGGATACCCTCGTATTCGCTTCTTCCGTTGATCAGCGAATCCGAATACTCCACATAGTGCCCCGTATCAATGGCGGATGTTGAAGAAACAAACACCATTCCCTTGGGCTTCCCAACGGATGCCAAATCCATCGCCGTCAACGTGGCCAGGACGTTTGCGGACCGCAGCCTCTCGTACGGGTAGACCCAGTGCACCAAGGCTCCGTTATGCAGAACCACGTCCGCCTCGCCCGCGACCCGCGTCCACGTCTCGAGCCCGAGCCCGAAACCCTCCAAGCTCAAGTCTCCTTTCACCACCTCCACCCTACCACTCGCAACCCATTCCTCGTCCCATACCCCACGGTCCACCGATCCTTGCCTCAGTCGTGACAGTCCCTTCTCCGCATCCGCTGCCCTGACGAGACAGATCACCTTCTTCACCCTGTCCTGACGACAGAGCAAGTCCCTCAGCACAAACCCGCCCAAAAAACCGGTAGCTCCAGTCAGGAAAACCACCAGCTGTCGGGTGCTATAGTCCTCCGGCAACGAGGCGTACGATTCCTCCAACCTAGGCAGCAGATTCTCAACGTCCTCGCCGTACTCGACCGCTGCCTTGCTCGGTCCGCCACGAGCAGGCGCGCCCCCTACCACGATGACACCCAGATCCGCATTCTTGAGCGCCTCCACGGCCGAGGCCAGCCCGGATACAGTCGGCTGCTCAAAGATCAGACCTAGCGGTGCATGCACGAGAAAGACCTTGCGAATCTCAAAGATAAGACGAGTCGCGAGGATAGAATGCCCTCCGAGGTCAAAGAAGCTTTCGTCGAGCGGTATGGGCTGCGGAGCGCTGGGAAGAATGCTCGTCCAGATGCCCTGTATCGTCTGCTCCGTGGAGCTCGCCTGACGCGTGGGAGGCGTAGCGAACGTAGCTTGTGCGGTATCGGGGAATGGAAGTGCGGGCTTGTCAATTTTACCATTAGGGTTCAACGGCATGCGTAACAGTGGCACAAACACTAGGAAAGAAAATGAAAAATAAAAAATAATACACACACACACATGTGTGTGTGTGTGTTGTGTGTGAGTGAGCAATCGACCACTTACGAGAGGGAACGCTATAGCTTGGCAGTTTCTTTTTGAGATGTTCTCGAATATCTTTAATGAGCCGCCTGTACTTCCTGATCCCGCTCACGGCACCTTTTGCCTCCTCCTCCTTCTCCTCCGCAATGTCGCTCGTATAGGCTGCCAACGACGGCCCGTCGAGCGGAACAAAGTAGCTGACGAGAATCTTTTCCTCATCCTTGTCCCTCCGCACCAGCGTGACGTTCTCCCGAACCAGTGGGTGCTGGCTCAGATGCGTGTCGATCTCCCCTAGCTCGATACGGAACCCGCGGATTTTCACCTGGTCGTCCGCCCGGCCTGTGCACTCGACGATGCCATCGGGCAGGTATCGTCCCAGATCGCCAGAGCGGTACATGCGATCCCTAATCCCCTTCCAGTAACGCGCTTCTGGGCCTGCGAAGCCGCACGGCGGATGGAGAACCGTGTCCTTTCTCGACAACGGCGACGACGGCAGTGACGGTGACGAACTCGCACCAAACCAGTTGTCCACAAACTTGGCCGCGGACGCTTCTCGGTCCAAATACCCTTCTGCCAACCCCCCAGATCGGACGTAGATTTCCCCGACCTCGCCCACCGCGCAGGCAATATTCCGATCATGCCTGTTAACTACAAGGAGCTGCACGTCGATCATGCCCTCTCCTGCTGGCATGATCTCCTTTTGGGTGGCCAAAAAAGTCGAATCTTGGGCCACGGGAGGGATCGCAAAATACGACACTGCCCGCTGAGTTTCCGTTGTGCCGTACATGTTAATTATACGGACATTAACCGCAAGCGCTTGCAGGCGAAGGCAATCACGTTTCGTGAGCACGTCGCCCACGAAGAACGCGTTTCGTAGTGAGGGAATTTGGCGCGTGGCTTGAGCAGAAAGGAGCTGCCCCATCGCTGGGGTCAAATGAGTCACAGTCACCTCGCTATCAGCCATCCATTCCGCCAACCGCCCCGGCGTACCGATGTCGTCTGACGTTGGCACATGCAGCTCGGCGCCAAAGAACAGGGGCGTGAACACTGGTTCGTTATCGTAAGTTCCAGAAAGGGTCAGAATGAGGGTACTAACTGTCACGCTGGATCGGGTCGTGTGCGATCCCACTGAGCATGGTAAATTTGGAGTCGGGCCCAAGCCCGAAACGTTCGCCCATCCAAGGGAAGAAGTGAGTCAGACTGAAATGCCTTCCTCTAACTCCCTTGGGAATGCCCGTACTACCGCTCGTAAACGAGAGAGTACCAATACTGTCAGGTCCCAGTGCCACGTTCGGGTCTGTATCCCCGAGATGAGCGAGAGATTCAAGCACGTCAGAACCATCATTCTCGGCTCCTCCATGAATATTGCCAGTGGGGAACACTTCCAGCCCCGGGACCTCAACACGTATATTCAGGTCCGTCGTCAAGAACTCGCGAACAGACGGATTGATCTTTCCTGCACCCTTGAGAACGATCAATCCCCTCGGCTGTGCGACGCGGAGATATATGATTTGCCTCGTGGGCGGATAAGCGGGGTCTGGGTTGAGTAAAATCCAGCTTGAATGCAACATTGCAAGGAATAACGGGACCAACGTGCGCACCAATGACTGAGAATGTGGCTCCTGCCTTGAGAATGGCCATGACGGCGACGGCAAGGTCAACACTCCTGTGCGCGTAGACCATGACCACCTCCTCGCGTTGGACGCCGTGCCTGATCAAATGGTGCGCCAATACGTTCGATGCGCGCAGGATAGCAGCGTAACTAAACGTTACTTTTCGTTGGGGGTCAGCCAAATTGGCAGAGGGTATGCTTTGGATGACGCAGGGCTTGTCAGGGTGCAGGCGCGCATTGCGAGAGAAGACGTCCGTGATGGCGCCCTTCCACCCACACCAGTCTAGATCTGCCGTAGGGTTTGGTAACTTGGCTTTTTGTCCTGGAGTCAACAGAGGCACGGAACCTACGAGAGCCAAAGGATTGGCGCCGACTCTTCGGAGCAGAACAGAAAGTTGATCTACGATGCATGAGATCCTAGCAGGCGTGAAGAGCAAGGAATTATAGAGTATGCGGAGCGATATCTTGGGCGCGAGCAGCTCTCGCGACGTTGCTGGCCCTGTTTGACGCGTGACGAAGACGGTAAGGTCGGACGTCAGGCTGGTAGAGCGAACAAAGTTCTCCGACGCATCCGTTTCGTCAAAGAACCTGACGCGGAAGATGGGCGCATCGAGGCCTTCGTCCCTACCTTTGGCAAGCTCACGCGTGATCTCCTCGAACGGCACCGCGTCAGCCTCTGCCTGTTTTTCGACGTGCTGGACTCGTTGGACGATGGCCCAAAAAGGATCGGATGGATCTATCGATAGGCGGAGGACAAGGGGGTCTTGGGCGGCAGCAGAAGCCGAGCCGATGACAATGTCTGTATCTCCGGTGTATCGATGCAACAGCACAGTAAAAGCAGCCAGTAGCAGGTGGAAAGCCGAAGGCCTATTGATTTGCATATTGGTCTCGTCCTCGTCTCCATCTTCGTCTTCATTGTGCAGTACCAGTTTCAAGAGACTGAGAGAGGATTGCCCAGAGAGCTCTGCAAAGTGGGCCGCTTCGATGAGTTTATGAGTGCCAAGAGGCCTCGGGTAATCCGCGGGCAGAGAAATGGAGGGAAGATTTTGCAGTCTGGCCAGCACTCTTGCCAGACGGTCGTCCGCCATCGCTGTCGAGTTTAGAGAATGGCTCGGGCTCGGGATTATCGGTCTAGTGATCTGATGTTCGTGACATGATCCGATGAGCGGTACTCCTGTCGGTTCCCTCTTAGCTCAGTTGGTAGAGCGCGTCACTAGTAATGACGAGGTCAGTCGTTCAAGTCGGCTAGAGGGAAGTCTTTTTGCATCTCGAGAAACTACCGTCTACCCTTCTTTTTAACCAGCGGCATACCCGCTTCCACCATGTCGTCCTCTCGATCCCTATCATCCTTGGTAAGACCTTCATCCCGTCTCCGCTTTCTCCCATTACCACCTTTCATATTCTGTTCCTTCAGCTCGTTCACCGCCAACCTCGCTGCCTCTTCCACGCGTTCGCGCAGCAGCGCAATCTCTTCTGCATCACTAGGCCACAATTCCATCTGCTTCCCAATCACTTGCTCTATCCGCTGTATAAGCTCCACATCATATTGCGTCACGAGGGTTATTGATTTCCCTGCACGCCCTGCACGCGCTGTCCGTCCAACCCTGTGAATGTAGTCTTTGGAATGGGAAGGAATATCAAAATTGATCACTATGTCGACAGATGGTATATCCAAGCCGCTGTACGTGGGTGGACATTAATCGACAATGGGCATTAAAAAAGACTTGGGAACACGTACCGACTGGCGACATCCGTTGCAACCAGGATTTTCCGGCCGCCACTCTTGAACTTTGCCAAGGAACCTAGTCTCTGGCTTTGGCTGAGCTGGCCATGAAGTGGTACGGCCGCAAAGCCGAGCGTACGAAGCATGATCGCTAACCTGGGATAATAATATAAGCATCACGCATAATGGGTCTTTCACGCCTACCGTGCCGCATCGTGGACTGTACGTGTAAATACAATCATCGTGTTTTGTGCCAATGAGTTGGCAAGATATATTATATTCACGTCCTTTTCTTTGAGTGGCATAAGCAGGTAATATTGTAGCAGTGTTGATACGGTCTGGTATCTGTACAATACTTGAGTGGTGCCAAGTTGGAGAAACTGAGATTATCTTTTTTACTTTGTCGAGACTTGGACTTTTACAGGGTTCGTCAGACTTGCTCTTTGTAGCTTGGCGACTTTGGTTGTCATCGTTGCCGAAAATAGATAGGTATTCCGCTCCTTTGGAAGTACTTTTAGAATTTTGTCAATTACAGGACCAAAGTCCATGTCCAGAAGACGATCGGCTTCATCCAGGACCTGTAACGAGCGTGAATATCTCAAGCAGGCAACACAGGGTGATTTTGGATCACCAGAAATTTGATTCTCTTTAAACTGAACCCCTTGGTGTTCTCCAAGTGCCATTGGAGCCTCCCTGGCGTGGCAACAACCACATGCGGCCTCTTTGCCAGGGCCACAGCCTGTTCCACTTCACGGACGCCACCCACAATAACGGCGCACCTGGCACCCATAGCTGAGCCTATCGCTTCAAACTGTTGCGAAATCTGAAAAGCCAATTCACGCGTTGGCGCGATTACGCATGCAAACAACCCCTTTGGCTCTTCCCATAGCTTCTGTAATATCGGAAGTGCAAAAGCAGCAGTTTTGCCGGAACCAGTGGCTGCGACTCCAATGATGTCCCTCCCCTCTAGTGCATGAGGAAGCGCTTCCCTCTGAATGTCTGTGGGCGATTTAAATTCGAGTTTTTCCAGAGCCTCCAGCAGAGGGTCGATGAGGCCTAGGGACTTGAAAGTCACATCCATAGTGTGACAAAGTGTGACGCAATAGTGCTCCTACTTGAGAGAACGAAATACATTTCTGCTGCCACTGCGCACATCCTTCCGTCGCTGCGTCCGTCCCTTGCGCTCCATATCGTCGACCACACGCTCCTCCACAACTCCCTTCTCCATCCCCACTCCAAACATTTCCGCTCCCTTCTTTCTTTTCTTCCTGCTTGGGTTCTTTGTATCTTCAGAATCATCCAATGTGCGGTTGGGCGTCCAAGTCATTTCCACACCACCGTCCTCGCCAAAGTGCACTCTTAAACCATCCTTCTTGTGCTTGGAACCGAATGCAGATGCAGGTTTAGGTCTGCGACGCTGACCAAACGTCGCATTCTTGTCCACATCTCGCGACCCAGCGTCTGTTCGCATGGGGACGAGCTTGACTTTTGAAGCGCGGCTAATCGATTCGAGACGAACGTTTTTCTGACCAGGTCGTGTCCGAGGGTCAAATTTGTTAAGCTCTGGGTTAAACACTGGGTCAACCAACGTCCACAACCAGAACGGATTGACTAACCTCCTACTTCGCTCCCACTATCGTCATCATCGTTTTCATTGTCGCTCTCGTCGTTGCCTTCAAGGGCATCGGATGATAGATTGTCACTCTCATCCTCCTCATCCTCCACCGCTGTCCTCCCAGTCCTCTGCGCGACAGCCGAAGGGTTCAGAAGAGCATACTCCCTACTACTTTCATCAATAGCATACTCTGGATCCTCAAACACCGCCTTGAATCGAGGATCACTAAGCAGCGTCTTCTTGGTCGGCTGATCTTCCTCATGATCGACGGCCATGTCTGCTTCACCCTTCTCCACCACTTTCTGCTTCTGCTTCTTGTCCTTCTTCTTCTTCTCTCTCTCTGCCTCTTTGAGAATCTTCTCAGCTAGTGCCTTGTTAACTTTCACACCCGTATCTTTCTTCGTTCGTATCCGCGTCTCCGACATCTTCTCCATCTTCTCGCGCACCATCTTCTCTCTGTAATCTGCATAAGCAAACGGATTGGCGATAACCCGCGCAGCATCGTAGAGCTTGAGTGAAATAAAGTATCCATGCATATAAGGTTTGAGCATCGCAGTGCCCACGAGGTGATCCAGCCCCAACCTTTTCCAAACTTTGAGTTAACATACATTCGTCTCGAAGCTAACAAGGGACTCACGTCTTGAGCTCTTTCCTTCCGACGAATTTGTAGTCTTCGTAGACAGAACGAGCCGTCTGGTCTTCCATCTCTTCCGTAATGTTCTCGAGGAAGCTTGCCCACCTAGGAGCTGGACCTAGCTGTGGTATGTAATAGGTGGCCATTTGTATACCCTCATTTGCGGTCATCAGTATTCCGCTTCCTGGTATGTGGTGTACATCGTTGAGATCCTGGACAGGGTTTATTGATACAAAATTGGATGATGGCTATCCACCGATGATGAATAAACTCGAATGAATTCAAATGAAACGCACATACCGTATTTTTATCCCAAATTTTGATAACTTTTTTATCCGCGCTTAGCACCATACCATCCCCCGCCATCCTACTCCCTCCTTCGATCCAAATCACATTTTGAATAGATAAACCATAGCCTTGGTCTTTCAGTGCGAACGGCGTCGGCGACCGGATGTCATAGAGTAACGTATGCCCCGTAGCCGTGCCAATCGCATACAACAGCCCATCGCCTCGGGATGAAACCGCCGTCACGCTGATTCCATTGCTTTCCACGCTTCCGTTCACCACAGACGGCATCGCAAGCCGCGCTGTCGGCACCCGTAAGATGCCCACGCGCGAGCGCGACCTAGGATCCCAAAACTGGACCGTCCCGCTGGCCTCGATGCCAAACGCGAGGAGGTGGTGAGCGGGATTGATGTCCACCACATTGACACCCAGCACGTCATCCCCGTCGTCAGATTGCAGACTCAGCGGGGTCATGAACCTGCCCTGGTCGAGGTTGAGACGATATATCTCGTGGCCCGACGCAGCAAAGTAGGCATCACACGAAGGAAAATGGTATGCCAATGACCGGCCAAATTTGGGTATGCGCGTGCGGTAATGAAACCCGCCTTGCGTGTGGAGTTCTATAGTCCGGTCGGTCTGCAGGTGTATTGATTTGGTCCAGTCGTCAGAAAGGATCTATGTCCAAAAGTTAGATATCGCCTCAATGTAGTAGACTCATAGGAACTCACGTACAACGAAATCGACGTTTTCGGCGTCCGAGTGTCGCTCAAATTTGAGTGAAAGCTGGTCGAGATCCCAAACCCTTATCTGCGGTTTGTACACACCAGTCGCTAAAACATGGTGTCCATCCCGAGTAGATTTTATTTTGTTGCTGGCTTCAGGAAACTCGAATCCTTGTATAAGTTCTATCGTCCCCTCGACGTGCTCTTTTATGGCGCGTTTTCCTTTGGCTGCGCGCTTTCTTGTTAGCCAATCTGGTAGAGATGATGACGAGCCTGCTACTGCGCCATTGACGGTGTAGACTTTAACGATTGGGTCGACGACCATTCTCGGTTAGGGAAAGATGCGTCTTTTTACCAATTCGAGACAAATTTCCCGTGCATGGCTACCCAGTAAAGATACGGGTCCCAGACAATCTCAGTTATGGAGGACAATACTATCAATACTTGCTATCTAACATATCATGATCCACACCACAGTCGGTATATTATGTTGTGCTTTTGATTAAGGCGAGGATAGCAATTCATCAGTTTAGTATGTCTTCTTTTTCTCGTCCACAGAGAGACCACCTGGGTAATGTAAGCACGTCTCACTTTAATCATGACCAACCACACGTACCAGGTCCCATGTTGACCAAAAGTATCAGGCCACCCACGATAGCTATTTGCCCAACGTTAGATGTAAATTTTTTTTTAAAAAAATGCATCACACTAACATAGCGTTTGGAAAAAGTCATATCTGCAGATTTGGTTAATGAATACCTATCGTTCCTTAATTCCAGATGACTTACTTGAGGAAATCCCGCGAAGGGTGTCCAGAGTGCACAGACCACCAATTGTTGGCAAAGACGTTGAAAATACTCAATACAATGACGAGGAACGCAGCCGACCACTTGGCTTTGAAACCGACAGCAACCATGACACATGCGGCCAGGCCTACGAACGAAACAACAACACGGACTATGTTCCACTGTCCCTGGAGTATAAAACCGAGGAAGAGGAAAATGAGCAAGACCCGACCGGCGAGCAGGAAGCTGAACGCAAAAGTCAGTTACTTTAACAAAGTGAGCCATCGAATAGATGACTGACTATTTCTTCCTATCTGTTTCGGAAATCTGCGGTAAACCGGCAAACAAGGTTTTACGCGACACCATGGAATCACTGAAGACCATGAACAGCCCACCGATAACGCTCAGGTTGCGCAGGAAGAAGTTCATGTCGAAAATGAGACCGTAACCGAAGCCCTGAATCACGACCACACCCAAAAGTCCCCCCACGGCATATTCGGAGTGCCGTTTCAGAATGATGGCGCCGGAACCAACCAGCATAACCTAGCCACTTGACTAAGCTCGCGGCTACGAAGGAGTAAATCCACCTCTTACCAAGACATTAACAATGAGGAACAAATGTGAGAGTCCCCAGGGAAAACTCCGATGTCTGTTGAGCGAGTCAATGATAGCCCATGGCGAGAGAAGGGGTGCCAAATACTGACTGTTGCAGATACCAGATCTGGTCGCTCCACTGAGTCAGAATCCTGAGTGCATCTTCAAGGAATGTGACGACAATCAAGAAACGTCCAATGGCTGGTAAATGCGGTCTCAAGGGTTGTGAGTAAATTTCAATATTGTCCTCGACCTGCTTGCTGAAGGCACGAATTTTCTCGACTGGGTCGTCTGGGTTGGCAGCTCTGTAGCCCGTGGAAGGCCGGGAGTTCCCAAAGCCGTGTGGGTCGGGGTTGTACTGGTTAGTCTGCGGACGTGCGATACTGATTCGCGAGGACATGGTGGTGTTTTGGAGGACGAACGAGCCTGGACTAACGTGTCAAATTCAAACGTGGCGAAACCCTTATGTAAGCAACACTCATTGATCACAGCCTCCTCAGCGAGTCGATGACAATTCTGAACGTCGCATACACACTTGTAATCCTACTCCAATGAGAAATGCGTCCCATATATTCCAGTGGATGTCTCACCCGTGTTTTGTCAGAGACCCGCGTTCGACAAGGGCTTTAGTACATCTTCACCTGTCTGCGCCTGGGGTGAATAGGACAGTTGTTCAACTGGTCGATGATTTAAAGCGGCTACGGAATCCCAGATCTAAACGGTGAACTCACGGTGATTACTATATGTCATATGGCCGATCACAACTTTTGGAATTGACAGCGGTCCTTTTAAAGTCATTGCGTGAGTAAGAGGCGCCACGCTGCCAAACTGCGGTCAGCGCATGGTATATCCGCGGGTAGACCATCAGAGTTGCAGGACTTTATGATACTCAGGCCTGAGGCCTGAGGCTTAGTCCTGAAGCACCGGGCCGACTTGTCAGGTACCAACATTTAAATGACAAGAAAAATCAGAACAACATTCAAGTGAAATATATTCGTTGTTTTTTTTCTTCTTCTCCAGAGGCCACGGAAGAACCGATTCAGGCTGGCTGTCAGCGCTCAGCGCTCAACGGTGGCGCAAAATGATAATCCCAACTTACTTGTCCATCACTTCCCACGCGTCGCGTCAACAAACTCGAAACGAGTGCCACAAAGTCTCCGCAAATGGGACGCCGCTCGCGATTGCAAGCGGAAGAACAGCAGAACAGCGGCGACGACAGTGACTACGTGCAAGAATATCGGCCGCGGAAGCGAACAAAGAAGAGTAGTAGTTCCAGCTCCGCAAACACAAAGGGAACTTCTGAGATAGCTCAGCCAGATGGTTCGGAATCTTTGGAGCAGGAGACTGATGGCACCCAACCGCAGCATTCCAAATCATTGCACAAACTGCAGGACGTGCGTGATATACGGGTGGCGTTGTTAACGTGGTTCGATGGCGTCCATGATGCACGCGTGATGCCATGGCGAAAACGTTACAACCCCGATTTGAGTGCCGAGGAGCGGGACCAGAGGGCCTACGAAGTTTGTGTCTTTTTCGCTTCCTGGTATCGGCGATGAGACCGTCTCCAGGTCTGGGTATCCGAAGTCATGCTTCAGCAAACCCAAGTGATCACGGTCGTTCCTTACTATACCCGATGGATGGAAAAGTGAGTTGTCCGCATTCAGTGGATCTGTCACATGCCAAAGGTTGCAGATTCCCGACTATAGATAAGCTTGTAACTCCAACTCGTTTCACTTTGCAAATTTGGATTCTGACCCGTGCTGCAGGCTGCATCCGATATAGAACAAGTTAACGCTCTATGGAAAGGTTTGGGATACTATAGCCGCGCTACACGGCTCTTGATGGGTGCCCAGAAAATTCTTAACAAAATGGGGGGCCGTATTCCAGATAATGCAAAAGATTTACAGGCAGATGTGCCCGGTATCGGCCGGTATAGCGCAGGTGCTATATGTTCCATTGCCTATGGAGAACGAGTTCCTGTTGTAAGCGGAATCTTCATATCTCTCAAAAGCGTTATCACTAGTACTTTAATAGCTAGACGGCAACGTGCACCGTTTGCTAAGCCGTCTTCTCGCTATTCATGCATCTCCCAAGGCGAAAGCCACCCTTGACCTCATGTGGGAAGCTGCCACCAGCTTGGTACAAATGGAAGGTGAGTGCGAGCGGCCATTGGTCCGAATGGTCCGTGACAGTTTCCGCAGAGAAGTTCTGCTCCAGCGAGCCAGAAGTAAAAGAAAATGGTGTATTCAATATGGCCCACACTCAATATCCTGGAGACATAAATCAAGCTCTGATTGAGCTAGGAAGCACTGTATGTAAAGTTCGCGATCCTCGCTGCGACGTATGCCCTTTACGTACCTGGTGCTGTGCATACACAATAGCAAGTAGTGGGATTGACGATAAAAGGATAGTGAGTGCACAGCTTGTCTAGGAATCGAGACCGTGCCGTAAAGCATCGCTTTAGGCAGGCGGTGTTCGTGACATCGAGGACTTGTGCACTTTGTGCGAACCCGTGTTGAGTGAATATGCCGTTACGGCCTATCCTATTAAAGAAAATCGTAAAAAAGCTAGGGAAGAACTCGATATAGTCAACGTCATTGAATGGCGTCTATCTTCAGCCCCTGAAGACCGTTGGTTCTTGCTTGTCCGGAGACCGGAGAACGGTGAGTGAATCAGAACTTCTCATCAGAAATGTCACAGGTTGCTGAAACAGTGCAGGTCTTCTGGCTGGCCTATACGAATTTCCCACAATAGCCGATGTACCGAAAACTATTTCCCCTGCTGCTCTTCTGAAGCGGGCGAACGAGTGGCTATCAAGAAATCTGGGGGCTAAGGTGCAGGCTTTCAACCCTCGTCGGCGGCAGAACAATGGCCCTTCCTGCCAAGACACGTGTCGGGTTGAAAATATTGTCACAGTCGGAGATGTCGTGCATATCTTCTCCCACATCAGGAAGACATACCGTGTCCAATGGGTCATTTTGGAAGGTGGTCAGGGTTGTCCCAAACTGGAAACTGGATTAAGCACGAAAAACGCAGAGTGTGATTCAGATGCCAACTTTACGAAATGCAGCATGTGGTGCCACCTTGATGAGGTTGGTGGCGCAAAGTCAGTGATTTCGCTACTTTTCTGCCTACCGATTCTGATGCACGTATTTAGTATTGGGTCCGGTGTTATGAAGGTGTGGAACTTGGTTAAGAAAAGCTGGTTGAAGAATCGTACTCAGACGCAATGAGACACGGGTCGGGTGCCAATTGCCTATTCATCCCTACGTAGTTGCCCGTTTATTGCCTACTATTAGTATATTGCATCTACAGAATGGCGGGCCGCCACAAGCCACGTGGACATCCGCAAAAGGAAACAAACAGCGCAACCTTTTTCGGTGACCTCCACTTCAACCTGAGTACTGAGTGGTAACAAGCGCATCGGATGAGGGTATAAGATGAAAAACAAGCAGCCAGAAGCAATAAACACTGGTGAACCCCAGGGCAAAGACCACTTGTAGTGAGTTCAAAGTACACCTGGCTCTGCTGCAAGACCTGACATGTTCAGCGCCGTGTTGAACCTTCACAGGGCTGCATCCCAAAATGAGATAAACGAGCGACATCGTGCATTGTCTCTTGTTTTCCATCCGGACAAGCAGCAAGATCCCAGAGCAAAAGAAATCGCCACGCGTACATTTTTGGAAATACAAAAGGCATACCAAGGCAAGCACTCACGCCTTGTTACAGTGATAGACGGATTTCATCGTTTGCATTAGTTTTGTCGGATCCATTTCTTCGGTATATTCATGGCTCTTGCATTGCCGCCAGCTCCGCTAATGAACACCACTTGTAGTGAGGTCTATGATACACTAGGTCCGTCATTAGTGTAAGAAAATGTTGAACACCGGATCTTATAAATTCCAGGTGAACAGGGTCTGGCGTATAAATGGGACGAGTCGGTGCGGCGGAAGTCCAAGGAAGAGGTGAGCTCGTCCGAGCGTTCTTGTGACTAGTCTAACACGCTTTCTTAGCTCAAAGAAATATTTCTAGGCGTAGAGAGAAAAACTGGTGAAAAAAAACTGAGGGACCAAATACAACCTAGAGGTCGACTAGAATGCAATATAGATGCATCATCACTTTTTGCACCGTATCAAAGCTCAGCGAAGGATGCCCTGCCTGTGCGCTTAGCGCGTCGCATGGAGGGAGTTCGGATGGTAGCCTGTAATCTGCGTCACTCCATTCAGGTGAGTCTTGGATCGTCTTTCTCATGATGTTCCTTACTTTCTCTAAAGAGAAGGTTGAACAGCAAGACGGTGGTGGGTTTCACAACTCGTGTCAGCAGGGACGAAAAACAAGGAGCCGCATTGCTTTTCGGCGCGGTTCGCCACCAGTTCTCCCCGAGGCTGTCATCTGAGGTAATCGTCCTGCCGGTTCCTTTTGACGTCCGTTTGAGTTTCGGTTAGGTTGTTGCAACTTTGATCGCGCCTCACATTTTCAAATGGACCACTGATTATGAAGATGAGAACAACACTGTATCAATGAAAACGTCATTCGCTCCGTTCATGCTTGACAAGTCACCGTCGGCATCTCTAACTTTCAGTCGGAGACTATTCCCTCGTCGACATGCACGCGGAGTCCTTAATCTTCATGTTGCGCGGCTGCCACAGTTGGCCTTTAATGTTGTCCTTCCTGCGCCTTTTGGTAGTCGCACGTCATCTACTACAACTGATGAGAACGCGCCACCCGGCTCAGCACCGCCTTCAATTTCTGGATTTGCTCATGGAATGTATCACAGATCAATTGGCATTGTGTTTAATTCTTTCCTGCCCAAATTTGTGGGTGAAGCAGGTGTAACCCTGGCTGAACTCTCGCTACAGCTCAAGATTGGCTTTGAATTGGGTTTGGATGGTCTATCATGGGCGTTAACGGGTTCGTGGTCAAGTGAATCAGCCGAAATTACGGCTGCGACGATCTGGAGTCCTATGGCTGTGGTTCTCAAGTTGGAGTGGGTATATTATCAGCTCTGATGCGCGATCGGACCTGACGGAATATCAGTCTCGCTTACCTGGAGCAACGTTTTTCGTTACCCATCGTGCTTTCGCAGCAGCACAGCCCTATCACAGCCTTGTGTACCGTTGTGGTGCCGTCGACCGCAATGGTAATCGGATATCACTTCATTCTCAAGCCACGACGCAGGGCTGCACGTCTTGAGTGAGATATTGATTCAACTTTCTATTGGACTGCATCTAATCTATGGGACGAACATTCAGGCACATCCGCGCCGCCAGGCAAGCGCACGAGGAGGACTTGGGTGCGCAGAGGGAAAGAGATGCTGTTGTTGCCCTGCTGCGTGATGCAGCTAAGCGGCATACACAGAATGAAACTGCGAAAGGAGGTGTGGCAATGTCTTTCCATCACTTCCACCACGCTGATTTGGCAAGGCCTTATCATTCTCGAGGCAACATACTCTCCGATTGAGAAGGAGGACAGGGTTCAT
The DNA here is from genome assembly GCA_023014435.1 of Amanita fuliginea. NCBI lineage: Eukaryota > Fungi > Basidiomycota > Agaricomycetes > Agaricales > Amanitaceae > Amanita > Amanita fuliginea. Next base: position 1,916,568 of record JAEBUQ010000011.1, on the reverse strand, counting down.
GAATTGACGCAAGATGTCACCGTCCCTGTGCAGGCTCTGGTGCGCAACTCTCAGCTTCACATTCCCGGAGACCAATCAAAGGTATGTTGCCTAAAACGTCAAAGCATCCAGACTAAGCCGAAACTTTCTTTTCTTTGCCGAATTTATGAACGTGGAAAGTCTGGCCTGCAAGGTTTCGTAGACCCGGCTCCGTTCACATCCAAAGTCCTTCGTATTCGCTACCTGTTTAGCGGGCGGGAACACTACGCTGAGATTGCGGATAGTGCACCGGTAGTGCTTCCTTTGGCAGGTATGGGATCTGAATATCCCACGAGGCGGAAATTAACGTGTGTTAACACCGCAGAACATCTGGTCGTGTGATATCACATGGATTTCATAAACCATCACAACTGTCGCGGGAGCACTGAAAGGCTCAAATTGTAATTATGGGGAATCGGCGACAAATATTTCGAGTGCCTCACCACATGCGGCATACCTATGTCATCTTGAACGATGACAGCGGCACCCCCCGTAACACGTGCATGTTCCAATCTCTCGCGCTGAAGGGATCCTGTCGGATTTATTTTCGTCAATTGTTGCCTATTTTGTCGCATCTATCGAGTCACATATAATCAACCAACTACTTCTCAATATAGAGCAGTCGCCGATCTCCGGGGATTGTCACATCATGTACGCCGATGCGGATTCATGATGTCGTTAAAGTTCTGATAATGTTCAAGATGCGTGATGCAATGGACAATACATGCCTCAGACCATTATATTGCATGCTTCATGATGTTCATGTGACGTACTAACCCTTCTGACGTCCGCGGCATCCCTGCATCAGGCTGTCATTTCATCCCATGTTTGTTAATTTCGGGCCAAGAAGGCACTCGTTGATTCTGCGGTGTTCACTCTATGTTGCGCGCCTTGTTGATGTATACATGCCCGTTACCCCTATGTGGCAAAATCATCTTCTCTTCCCTTCGCGCACGTTTTCTTCATGTCCGAAACGGGTTATCCCCTTCTGTGCTGCATCACAGTCGAGGTGAGTATGCTTTAGTCGGATCTCAATTTATTTGCTTATCTATCATGCATCCAATATGCCTAGTGAGCTGAGATTGATTTGGGGTGTGTTCCCTTAGTGGGGGTAGTTGGACACATGCAATATTAGTAGGTTGCTTCCACATTAAGGATTCATAATCACCGAAATCATAATAGAGCTAGACGTTGCATAACAAGTCCTCTTGACGGCAAGCGATGCGCAGGCTATTGAACACAGTTTTACTTCGATGCTTAAGTTTTTGGCGCATTGAGATTGGGTTGATCTCTAAACCTTAATGCGCTCCGTTACAATGGCTACAGACTTAGACTCCAACGAGAGCTCTGATGGCTTAGACACAACTTTGAGCATGCTCGGAAAAATTGGTACGTATGAAATCGGTCGTTGGTATCACCCGATTACCATCTGCTGTAATCAGCTTAATTGACGGAGGTATTTAACCAATCCTTTAAAGTTGGTAGTCACACTCAATTGAACGATTTACAGTTCACTTCGGTTTATGGAGATCACGATCTAAGATAACCTCGATTGGCCATTTAAGTTCGACTCAGCGGCTGTAGTCTAAGCAATGGCGCTTTTCGTTATCAGGAACGAGGCAGGCACTGACAATTCTCACCTGCGTATCCTATATTGTTCTTTCGAAACGCATGAGTTCCTCAAGGCCACCCGTGAGAGTGTAGATAAAACGTTCTCGCTCCTAAAATTTGGAACAATTTCCATGTGTTCAACTTAATGCGAACTTAAAAAGAGATTGTTCTATTTTCACGAATCACTTTCCCCGGCTAACTGGCTAACCCTCCGATATATATAGCGGTACTTAACCGCTCGCATTTCTTCTGTCCAGACCATTCAATCGTTTATGCAACTTCCAACTCTCCAAAACGTACGCATCCGCTCGACAAGAGATGCTCTCCAAGTCTTCTACGCCGTTGCCACGAATCGTCTTCCACTGATAACTCGACGGCTTGACGCTGAAGAGCGTAGGGCTATTATCGCGGGCAATGTCTATGTGTGGTATGCTTCGAGGGTTATCTTGTGTGTTCTGCTAATGATTGAACAGGGAAGAGCGTGGTGCAAATACAGAGCCTACTGGACTAGGCATGGAAAGATGGTGAGAGCACAATTTCCTTAATCTAGTCACTAGTTATAATACGAGTATCTCACAGGACTGACGGGATGGGATGGGGTCCCAGCAGTAAGCCGTGTATACCTAGTTGATCGATGTTATTCATAAACAATCCCCCTCCCGCCCAGGAGTCCGAGACGTGAGTACTTTATCCCCCCGCTTACATAGATGGTAGTTCATATATCAATCGTCAGGAATTCCTATTTTATCATCAGAAAGAATCCGACAACGCCGAGGAACTTGTGAATCCTGTGACGCCATGGGCACAAATGATGCGGTGAGTTGCGATTCCCTGCCGTCTGCCTCAATTCGCGGCAAAAAATGCTGCTTGATGACTCAACATCTTGAGAACAGAGGACGCGGACCTCCCAACCGACCTACGACGTCGGAACAACAGCAATCGTTAGAGCCGGAGCGTCTGATTAAACAGACGTACAGTGTACTTGTATATTTGCCCAACGATCGACCACGGGGCATAGTTCGAAAATGGCACCTAAGTGGGTTGATGCATTTGTGAACAGTGATTGGAAGTTCATGTCATCCCAGCGGCCTACTTTAGCCAGCAAAAGCTAGTGAACCTCGAAACGATTGACTCCATGCCTCTGGTCGGAAATACCATAGTGCCAGAAGGGTGGTTTCGAAGTGCACGGACGATCCCAAAGGTACGGAGAGGGGACCGCGTCCCTGGCGCGCCTTCCTACATGACGGACCGCAACCTTTATTCGCCGCCCAACATGGGCGACATTCCATCGCCATTACCAGATTTATCTCAAAACTTCCAACTCTTACAGCATGGGAGCCCATCCTCGTCTTCGGGGAGGTCACCATCATCATCCCCCAACACACAAACGACGTCTGGAACGCCGCGAATCAATAGCTCCCCGCAATTGGTGCCGTTGGAATACCTTCAATCTGTATCTGCACCACAGAGAAACCCTGTAGACGAACAAGTTCTGCGACGGTTTTCAAGTTCATGAAGATTGCTAGTACGATATTCAGATGCGGATAGACTGATTTGTTTCAACGACCGGTTAATGCTGAGGAGTGAGTGGAATGCCTTTGTGACATTCATGATACCATCCGCGCCCTCCTTCATTGGCCCTAACAGCCCTTGATTTCATTTCGGATGTCCGCTTGATTGATATCGGTACAGCCTTATGTGATATGTTTCATTTCACGACCGGATCCTTTGCCCGATTCTCATCATGATGCATTTCATGACGAAGGACATGTGTAACAGTTTTTACCTCATGCAACAATTGAGCAAAGAATATGCCATTCCTGGGGCGGGAAGTATGAGCACGACCCACGTTTTCCACGGCCTTGTTGAGTCTCCCCCACCCATATCTGGCAGCCAATTCAGCTTAGCTAGAAACGCCATTACATACACGGGCATTGCTATTGTTCCATTCTCCATTTTTCCCAAGTATAAAACCAATATGGCTTTCTACCGTGACATTCGCGGACTTTGAAAGTCACGTTTTCAAAGGAAAAGAGCGATTGAATTGAATCCCTGCCGCAGATCAAGCACAAAGGGCAGTACGCGAAAGCCATACAGGATCGGGAGCGAATCTTACCGGTGTTCGGTTTCTGGTCTTTACGTCACCGAGTCAAGAAAGAGAGAGGGAGAGAGAAAGACAGAGAGACAGAGAGAGGGAGAGAGAGCATCGATTCTCAAAGCCGCGATTACGCGGAACTCCCTTCGTTTTTGCGTGATACCGAGGACAGATGGTCCGCGGTATTTTTCATGCCAGAAACAAAAAAAAAAAAATCGCTTGGGTATTGTTCCAGTGCGCCAAAGGCAAATTTGTATCTCGGCTCAAAAATGGGTTGGCCGATTGTCCCATATGCTCCGGGGAGGCTGCCAGAGTCACTAGCGTGACAAACTCGTGAATTTGATACGCCGCTCGCTGAACACCTCACATCGCCGTCTTTTATACTCACGATAATGCACCGATTATTGAATAGGAGATAATCGAATAGTACTGTCCAGGGCTATTTAATTTGCTCTGCCTTAAGTCGCTTGTTTAATACGAACGGCCGAAACGTCATTTGCAAGCAACCTGGATGATGGAATGGTCGGGTGATGTCCGCTGCCGCAGAGGCAACAACAACAACAACAACGGTTTGTTGCCGCTTACGTCAGCGCACTCTCACGTCATTCCATTAGTCCTGTCGTTTTGCAAATGTCCGGGACACGATCATCAGCCCAGGCGGAGCCCAAGGTCCGCGGAGCCAACAGGTCAACAAAGGTCGCAGGCAAGTTGAAAGTTCTACCAGAACAACCGGACAGTCTACCTGGTTTTCGATCTGACGGAGTGACCATACGACCTGAGCCTGCGAAAGACCACTTTGACAGTCTGGAAACCGCAGGCGACAGCGATGAGGCTGACATAGACGAGGACGACGGCGAACAGGATGAAATACAGGTCAATCATCGGTCCTTTCAACGTGTCATATTCTAACCCTACATAGGTATACAACCAAATCTCATTAATTCCTGAAGGAACTGCGCGCAGGGATGCACTGAGGCTCACGAAACGGAAAGCCAAGTTACTCCCAAGAGTATCAGCTTATGCGACTGCAGGGTATTTGCTTTTCGTTGTGCGCGTATTTCCTCAAAATTCACCCAAGCGCATATAGGTCATATCGCATGGACGAGCTTATGAAGTTTTTCAATGCCCGTAAATCAGCTTATCACACGAATCCCAAGATGATTGACGAGGTCATATATACCCCCTACGTCTATGACCCTCCAGGCGATCAACAGGAAGTCCGACAATGTTTTGATGGTTCTGCCACGGGTGATCTCCTCGGTGTACCGGAACTGCGTATCGATAACGTCGATGACGCGGGCACAGTGAGGAAGAAGAAGAAAAGCAAGTTTGATATGACTTCAGCAGAGGCGGAAATCTTCTTGTTTCCTTATGGAACCGTTGTGGTGTGGGGTATGACAGAGGCACAAGAAAAACGTTTTTTGACATCAATGTAAGTCCTGCACGTCATGCAGGGTTGTATTTACAATTGCACAGAAAACGCTTTGAAGTTGAGAAACTTGGTACGCTTCGTGCGACTTTCAAGATGTGGATATCTCACACTCACATTGTGGCAAAGCACCCGAAGACGTCGAAATGGAAGATCTAAATTACTATTATGCGAATTACAGTCGGCGAGTGTCCCAGGCTTTGACCCGTACTGATCGAATTCATATACGGATCTTGCAGCATATATAACGATGTCATAACATTACGCAAGGGTTCAGGCTATATGTGCGTTGAGGAGTATCTTTTAGATTTCGGCGCGGACGCCACATGTAATCTTTGTTTGTTAGGACGAAATTATCGCTTTCCCACGCGTTGTCCCAATCGGTGAAAATATCGCTGGTGACGATTCAGGCTTGTAGACCGTCGACCCAGACACTAAGGATGTGACAGTTCGAAGAACTGATATCAAACACCATAGAGGAGACAAAGGACATCCCCGAAATTATCAGCGAGACTGGAAAAATCGGAATGCCACACAAGGGTCAGTTTCATAAGATGGATTGATTCATGACAGAGACAACGTGTATCACAGAAATCATGCAGAAGATAGGGCAGCTGTTCCTCTTACGCACCAACATTAACTCTGTTGGTTCTGTCCTGGATTCACCAGTACGTATGATGGTCTTCTGCGAAAGTCAGGCCAATTTCTTTCTTCGTTGCAGGAAATATTTTGGGTATGGCTTCCCTCTGTCATCGTGGTTACCATGCTTTAATGCCTTGTTAGAGTTATCCAGATCTACAGCCTCTTTACGATGCGGCACGTAGTTATTTGGAAATACCTCAGAGAATCAATCTTTTGAATACTCGTGTCGAGGTATATTATTATTTTTTCTTTCTAATCGTCAATGGTTTTTTCGTATTTTTTGCTCACTATCATCGTCAGGTGCTCCAAGATATGTTGCAACTTCTGAAGGAGTCTGTCTCAAGTAAACATGCGGAGCGTCTTGAGCAGATTGTTATCGCCTTAATTGCCATTGAAATTGGTAGGCAGACTGCCGTCTAATTTGAGTATTTGGACTCAAAAAAAGAAATCATCCTAGTGCTCGGCATCGTTACCATTGTCGTTGATCTTATGGCATAGTATTATGCCCCGTGCGCTGTGTACCGCATTCCTCTCCTTCGGTTTCGTGGTTCGCATTACATTCCGTTCATCGGATATGATTTGCCCCCCTTTTTTACTCACATTAATTTCTGAATTTACAGTATGATGCGCCGTATAAAGAAATTGTGAGGTAACGGGCGTCAGGTCTACCAGGCAGGATACATAGAAGTTCTTTGCTTGTCATTTAGACTCTTTCCCACTGCGCGACGCGCCTTTCTCTCGGTCCTTCGCCCGCGCGCTGGACGGAGGTTTACTCGATGAACTTTTCATTTGCCTGAAACAGAGGAATTCTATCCCTGTTGCTCGACGGGTTTCCGCTAGAGTTTTCTTCACCCCATCCAGATGACTTTGAAGATTTTCATCCCCAGGCCGGCGCGCGTACGCCTGGGAAATGGTTGTGTATAAATCAGATAAAGTTTTTGTGGCGGACGGCGTTACGTAGCGACCCAAAGTCTGGTGCATGAATTCGATCTCGAGCGTTGCCTAATCATCCATGCGGAGAGTCAGAAACCCCATTTTATTAATGAGCATTACTCACTCGGAGCATGCCGCCCATACCAAACCGGTTCACTTGGCGGAAACAATGTAGTGCTTCTTCGGCAAGTTCCTCGGCCAACGAGTTTAAAGTGCGTTCAAGCAGGTGCTCGGCAGAATTGCTGACTTGCGCATGCACGCCCACGAGATACATCAATGTTTCATACATGTAGGGTCGTATCTCTGAAATTTCATTCACGGAGATAAAATCACGCATGTTGCGCACAACATACCTGTTGGTTGTAGTGTTTCATACCAATCCATGCTGGGGTTCAAGATACCACTCCGCAATAATGCCGCCGCAGTTTTTGCTTTAGGTTTAGCGTACCTCTCAAACATTGTCATGTCCAATTCTTGAATAACCGTTAAAAGATTCTGACATGTGCAATGAATATGATTCGCACCCCCATAACACAAGCCTCAGGGGCGTACCTGTTTATCATCTAGGACCGCCACACCCAAGGTACTTTCCAGTTGGTTCAGCATGCTGGGGATAACGACTTTGGATAGATGACCGAAATTTGATATGACGCATAGCATCCGTACGTCCTGCATGTCATGAAGCCTCGCGACATCCTGCCTCGTGATTACAACGACTTACACCATTCTTCAGGTCCAACTGCTCAAGAGGGTTAGATCCAGCAAGGGTCGGCGTTTCCATATCGAGCATTTTCTCGGAGGCAATAGGCGATTCATCTGAGGCAAGCAAGACCAGCCCGTCAAGGAATGCATAAAGCGCATCCAAGAAAGCCCTGGTAATTTTATGCACAAATATGGGATTCATGTTATTTTTCTTGGAGGATTTGGAAGCTCCCGAATGTAAGTCAGCACCGACAGCAATCTTGAACGCCGCCATTGTCATGTGTCGTTGATATAGTTCAATTTGTGTCAAATAATGGGTAGAGGAGCGATTACTTGCACCTGCCTTCCATGATTCCAGATAGTAAAAGATCAAGGCGTCTTAAGACTGTTCAGCCACGAGTTCTAATGACATGACAGTGGACTGACCTCGCAACCACAAATTGATTATGATATCGTCGAACCTCCATTTTACACTTTCCATGAGATTCCGAAGACTGGAAGCAATTTCATTGGAAATGTCCAGTGCATTAACGTCATTCACGCAGTCTTGCAATTCACCCAGTATCTTCTGCAGGTAATAGGCTGCTGCAAGAGATGTGGAATTCGAAGGAATGTGCTGTGGGAGATTGTTGCTGGTCGCAGAAGCCATAACAGTGATATCTGACAGATTGAGGAACTCGGACACCAGTAAGATGTACGCCTTCACAATATCGAGCGCCATTGTTTGGCATTGCATAGGACTACGGCGAGAACCAGCCAATGCGTCCCTCTTTTCGGTTAAAATGAATGAGGGCTCGGGCTAAGTTTATGCGATTTACCTTGCGATACTTGCCTTCTTTGAAGTTCTTTGAAATCTTCCAAAAGCTGGGGAGAGGATTAACCATCGCTTCCGATACAGACTTGATCAGGTCCCAGATAGACTGCCATCTGGGTTCTCCCGCAGATTTGGCTATGTCGGTTTATGTGTATGTTAATGACAAATGCAACCAACAATATAATGCGATTACCAATGACGACATCCGCTTGTTTTGTCTCTACAGCGAGCATCGCAGCACGAAGTTCTTTTGCTCTTGATAGTTCATCAGGCATTACTGGTGAGTTGTCGGTAACACTCTCCGCAACAGCTGGATGGGTCCTTCCAACCGTAGGCTGACTTTCCATGTGAGCCACTGCCGACTTATATGCTTTGTTCATCTGATCTAATATATGTTTGTGCCGATGATCGAAATATACCCAAATGGGATCCTCATTTCCCTGTAAATCCATAAGTATTCTATCGAGATGCATGAACGTGGTTCTTCAATGAAAACAGGCCCACTTACTCTATTGTCTTCTCCTGCTCCTCCACCGTTCGATTGAGGTTCTGCAATTGAGAATGCAGAGCATTCTTCATCTCCGTCATAGCCTTCTCCACATTTCCCCATACTTTTTCAAGAATCCGCTTTTGCTGTTGCTCTACTAAGGGATTTCCTTGGCCCGATGGTCCAATAGGCAAAAGTTGGCCAGGTCTTGATTCCATTAATGATTTCCCTTTTTTGTAGTCGCGCAGCGCTTGTTCATAGCGGCCCTGATGATATGTAAGGGAGAGATGTGAGTTATAGGTAAAGTCATATCTACAGCTTCTATGGATTCGATGATGAATGACGGAAGGTTGAAAAAAAACTTGGATCGTTCGAAGACGCCCAAAGTTGTACGGAGCTTTTGAGCCTTCGATGCGTTCTCTAGTACAGGCAAGAAAACCTGGTTTGCCTTGAGTGCAGCCACTTATATGCATCTTCAATATTTACAGTAAGCCAATCGTCGTGAGGACATACTCCTTAATTTCTCGCGTAACGGGTATGAGGCGTAGTCTGTCTCTGGTGATAGCAGGCCTTCCTTCATCTCCGCATGCAATGCTGCGTTTATGTCCAATGGCATCAGGCAGGCTAACGAGATAAAAACAGAACGTGCCATCCGTTGACGACTTGACGACTACGAATTTGTCAAAATTGTCTTCTACCAGTTTCCGGACGTCCTGTGAGCGTCCATCTATCGAAGATTTCAGATGCGTCATCCCATCTACAAGGTCTTGATATGTCGCATCCGGGTGTACAAGGGAAAGGAATGCTTTGGGGTCGAATGCCTTTGACGTAATCAGAATGGCAGCCTCTATGCAAGGAGATACGGTATCGGTTTCCGTCACTCAAGTGAGGCCGTTGAGCGTGCACTTAACTGGTTTCCGCATCTACATCGTGAACACTGAGCTTTCAATACTCAGCTGGCTAGGTAAAATACGCTCATAGACCGACGCACTTGATGTGGCTGCCTATTCCCAAGGGGTCCGCTACTTCATCGGCACCCGAAGGGCTGGACACGTCCGGCATAGTATCATCATAATTTACTTCTTCCCACTGACTTGACATGTACACCATTGATTGAGTCGTAATCGAAAATAGGGCACCTGATACGTACGAAGGCGTAAGAGAAGATATTTTGTAGGCTTTTAAGAGGGCTGCTTCATCGACGTCGAAGTTGAAGGTAGGCATAAAGGGAGTGTGACTGTCACTTCGATTGATGAACTCAAGTCATGCACGCAACGACTACGTCCAGTCAAGTAGAAAAAGTCAAATCTATATTATCCTGTGACATTCACTGCGCAATCATTTATAGACGGCGGTGTAGTAACCAGGCGTGGATATTAATGTCATTGATATCGTAATCTGGTGTTTGGGTTTAAGGGATATAAAAATGAACCTTTTAAACCAAAAGAACGGTATTAAAGACGTAGTCCCATATCTTGCCTGGTCGAAGAATTAGTCCGCGAACGCAAGTGACTGATCAGAGCCTTACTGGTCACACCAAATCCAAGTTCAAAGTTCTTATAATGGTGAGCCAAGTGGTATTTCTTCATCTCCTTCAGATGAGTGGGGAGCCTCGTATGGTGCAACCTAGCAAACGTCAATAAATACTAAAAATGTTATCACGGCGGGGATGCTTACGCGTAATGCATGCAGTCGTACAAGATGTCTGCGAGAGTAAGACCAATGTTCACCGCAAAAAGTAGGGGTGTTCCTACTTACAGAAAGTGAAAGACCCGGAAATAATGCCATTTGCTACAGCCGTAGGGAAGATCGCATGGGCAAGCCATGTAAACGGGGCCTGCAACACGCCAAACAACACGGGGGGCATAACCAAACGAAGTCTAGCAGTTAAATCAGCGACATTATTCAACACTACAAGCGTTTGAAGCTCACCGATCCATGGGCAGGTAATGATGGATACCATGCATCAGGAAATGAAGTGTTAAAAATACAGGCTTATCAGGAAGCCACTCGTCGATATGGAACAGGAATCGGTGCATGCCATATTCCAGCATCGTCCAGATGATGTTCCCAACGAAGAAGCAGATTGTCGCTTTTACCCATGAATCCGCGGGGATGACGGACAGAGAATTCAGCGGAAGTCGTGGATTGGATGTGAACGCCGGGGTGGGACCAGTGAATTGGAAGACGGAACGGAGAAACAAGTTCGCGGCGATGGGTGCCCAGAATAAGGGAACAACGTACCAGACGGTGCGCGTGCAGATCTTTTGGGCAGTACTGTCACGGTGGTTCAAACTCTCTGGAATGGAAACCGACCTCTAGGATATCGGGACCAAAGAGACGTGCGGGTTCTGGCAAATGTCGGGGTTGGTGGACCTGTTTCAGATAGTACGATTTGCTACAAGGATTGAGTCATTCGATACGCCACAAGAGATAAAACATGCCTGAAATTAGCGCGCCACATTTGCATGAACAGAGGGAGGCGTAAATCCAAAAACTGGTTCTTCTCATAATCCTTGGCGGAGTCTGTATTGTCGGGGTGGAAGTCATCGGTCGCCTCCCAGTCTATTCAATTGTAAAGGACGCGGAGGCAAAATTGTATGGGATACAGACCGTCACCCACAATGGTGTCATCTGTGCCGAGCCTCCCAATGACATACTCTTCCAGCATGTCAAACGCCGATGAGGAATGGTCGTGCAGCTCTACATCCTGCATAATCTTTGCCACGTCCTGACCAGCGTGCTGCAGAATATAGTCCTCTCCGCCGGGATGGTCCGCCAAAAAGCTGGTGACATCGTATACCTTTCCAGCGCGGGTAAGCCAGCAGCTCGACTCCGAGCAGTGGTTTCGGACATCGTCTGAGCTGTATATGCGCAGGCGCTTTGACATGGTGAGAGAGAATCTGACCACTTTTTCCTAAATCACACGCTGGCACGCGACGTACGCCCGACCCTCATAGCAACCCAGCCGCTGACTCTCCTCCCGACAGTCACCATAACTCCCTAGCCCCAGCATGTATCCGCTCATATCCAACGGAATTTCCACTTCTTCGTCTTTGAAATTCAGGAGGACAAGAATCCGCGTCTCCCCAAGCGTCCGCACAAATGCAAACACTCGCTCGTCTCCAGTAGATATGTCTTCAAAATCACCATAGATCTGTCAAGGTTTTATAAACCGCACCGAGAGGAGAAACAACACTAACCAACGCTTCGTGCTGCTTGCGGAATGCTAGCGCTTGCTTCCAAAACGCATACACGCTGTTTTCATCGTTGACTTGACGCTCTGCATTCCACTCTTGGTAGTCTTCGTTGACTCGCATCCACGGTTTCCCTGTCGTGAAGCCAGCATGGAGGGTAGAATTCCACTTATGACCCTTAGTGGTGTACTTGAACTTCGCCGATATCTTACATACCTGCATGGGAACACGCGCATGATCCCGCGCTTTATGTGCAAAATCATCCAGGATGTCAGACATGTCCACATCTTCTCGTCCCTGTTCCTCTTGTCTCTGCTTCTTCACTCTATCCAAGATGCCCAGGTAAACTCGCCTTCTGATTTATATGCATCGACTCACTTATCCCAGTAATTCAGGGATGCCACATCCTTATATTCTTCGATGCCCCATGATGCAGGGAAGTTTTTAAGCCCCAGTTCTTGGCCCTGATAAATGTAAAGCGTCCCTCCCTGGCAAATTTCCAACAAGGCTAATAATTTTGCAGAGCGTGCTCTCTTTTCATCCGTCGTGTCATTTCCAAACCTAGAGACTGCACGGGCATGATCGTGGTTCTCGATGAACACGCTACCGAGCATGCATCAACCAAATATGCAGGACAACACACGTGGAGGACTGACGTGTTCCAGAACCCTTCATCCCTCTTGAAATTTTGCCATTTGCGAATGATAGCCTTCAACTCGGACAATTTCCACTCCTTGCGTTTCAGAGGTATTTCTGGAGGGGCATCAAGATCCATAACCTCAAATTGGAACATCATATTCAGTTCCTTGTTCCTCGGAAGACTATATGCAGCTAGCTTGTCCTCGTCATGTGTAAGTGGTGCTTCTCCGACAGTCATCACGTCGTACTCTAAAAGATATCAGCCTTTCTCGCTGCTTATCCAAACACGACCCGTCATACTGGAAAGTACTTTGGCGTTCATCTCTTGGATGTATTCATGCACTCTCGGCCTGCAACATGATCAGTTCAACAACATGCGCTCTTGAAGAGACCAACCCGTTGGCAAATAGTGCGCTGGCCAGCTGGTATTTCTCTCCTGGTGCCGTTATGGGTGCATCTGGAAGGCCCTCTACCTTGGATATGAAATTGATTACGTCCAACTAAGGTCGTGTTCAAGATCGGTACGCGTCGCTGACAAGTAACATACTCGGAAACCATCACACCCGCGGTCCAGCCAGAACCTCATCAAGTCCCAGACCGCATCTCGGACATCTGGATTGTCCCAGTTCAGGTCGGGCTGCTTGGACACGTATAAATGCAAATAATATTCTCCCGTTCTGTCATCATAGTCCCAAGCAGAACCTGTAGATTGTTTGATGAAAGTTGCGATCGAGGAACATATTCTACCTTGGAAAACTGATCTCCAATTGTTTGGTTCATGACGCACGCCATCTGCGTCGTATCTTGGAGCCCGCCAGATATACCAATCCCGCTTTGGGTTGTTCTTGCTTGACCGAGATTGGAGGAACCATTCATGCTTGTGACATCGCGATCTTCAAATACTGATTTGGTGACAGACGGTCAATAGATCTTACCTCATCTGACGTGTGGTTGACTACGAGGTCCATGCTGATGCATGATGGAATAAAGGGTTCCAATTCGTATTCGTGACGCAAAGGACGTGCTTACATGAGCTTCATCCCGCGTTCGTGGATGGCTTCCAGAAGTTCATCCCAGTCTTTGAGCGTTCCATATCTGGGATCAATATCACGATAGTCGGAGCTGTCGAATGAAGAAGTTCATGCCACCGCAGACATGCAGTTACTATATCATCAGAGGTCATTCAACTTACATGTCGTAGCCCATATCAGCGAGCGGAGAACGATAGATGGGACAAAGCCATATCACGTCCACCCCAAGCTCTTTGATGTAGTCCAATTTTGCGCGGATACCTTGAAGATCTCCGTTTCCATCACCATTGGAATCGTTGAATGAGATGGGATAGATCTGGTATACGACGGCACTCTTCCACCACGGATGGGGTGCATTGGCATTGGATTCACCGCTGACGACTGTGAAGGTGGTATCATTGAGAGGCATCTTTGCTTGTCGAGGATATAGAAGTAGATCAACGATTCCAACTCACGTTCATTTTGATGATCACTGGATCGCTGTAGATCCACAGATTATCCTTTTAAAACGTCATCTGTTCATAGTTTCAAAACTGTAACCGCGAAATGCTCGTCATGCATCCACGCCCGATATTTGTGGTACTGAAGTAGTATGAAGATTTGGTGGAGCTTAAGGATATGACACTCAAAACCATTACTCAGAGCACCCTCCCCACATCCTTTTTGGCCCACTCTTTGCCCCATTCTCTCAACATATGTTTCTGCACCTTTCCGCTTGCAGTCTTGGGAAGCTCATCCTGCACACCATCTTGGCCAACGAACCACACCCAAGCCGGGGTATTCTACAGCACCTTCACCACACCTCTGACGAAAAAGGATATGATATACTCACTTGAGGATTCATCCGCTCCGAAACCACTCTTGCTACAGCCTCTCTCGTCAATGCGTCACCTACTTTGCCTGGCCGTCTAACGATCCACGTTCCGACCACTTCGCTAAATTTTTCATCTGGAACGGCGATAACAGCCGCCTCTAGGACGCCTTCATGGGCGGTCAACGCATTTTCTATTTGTACCGGGAAGAGGTTCTACAACCAGGTCAATTATAATCTCAGACGAACGAATACATACCTCTCCGCCTCGAATGATAAGGTCCTGTGGTCCAATAGTTTAAATAATATACTTTATATACAAGTAAATCGGAAGTTACCTTTATCCTGCCAACAACTGGATAGTTGTGTTCATCAGCGATTCATCCACAACGTGCCTTCTTCATCCCTTTTCATTACCTTTTTCGTCTGTTCATCGTCCTTCCAATACCTAAAACCCAAAATGACACATTAATACTTACCCTTTTTGTAATAGATACCCATCTCCCCAGGTGTCCCAACGGGAACCACATTGCTAACCGGATCAACAATCTTCGCCTTGACATGCGGCTGAACCCTTCCAACCGTCTCGACCCGCTTCTCGATCGGGTCCGCCCACGCCGTATGGAACGAGACTGGGCTCGTTTCCGCTACATCCGACCATTCAAGTAAGCGCCCCCTCACACAAGGCATGTACAGGATCCACTTACTCATTCCATAGGCGTTTGTCAACTTGGGACTGGTAAACCAGCCGCTATTCCTGTCCGCAGCCTGTCAACCTCTTCTAGTCTTCCCCCCTCTCCCATCCCCGCCGCCCGGCCACGACTCGCGACCTCAGCTAACAGGCCGATAAAATGGGTCGGTACACCGTGTAGAGCAGTGCACCGCTCGCTTTGGATGGTATCAACGATGGATGGAGGGTCATACACAGAAGAAGGGTATACTTTGAGACCACGCAGTGAGGCTTCCTAGAACGAGGCGTGTCTAATGATAAGTGGATTGATGAGGAATATGGGATAAAAGTAATACTTGTCAAAACAATGAAAGAGGGGTGGTACGTTGCCTGTCGTATTGCAGATGAGCCGGATGTGAGATTAAAGCCAGAGTACAAAAGAAGGCGGGCGGCGTTGAATGGTGGAAAAGGCAGATCGCGAGAGCGGGGTCACGGTGAAGTGTGGTTTTGACATACTGCATTTGCCCTTGGGTTTCACTCCAGTATGGCAACAAAACTTGGACTGCTTGGTTGTGCTGATGGCCGACCTCGCAAGCCGTGATTGCCCATCACAGATTGATTGATGGTGATCCCTGCAATCCAAACAATGGCGTGGGACCGGCCTGCTTGCCGACTCGTCCCATCCCCACTGCTGCCTTCCATCCTTTCATTGCCAATTGGTGTAGGCAGTGTCTCCTCTCATACGGTCCCACAAGTCCCTGAAGTAGTATGTCTATATTCATCCCAGTAAACACTACATAATTGAGAATATGCTCATAGGCTTCAGGAAGTATCTGAACAATGTCTCACCTGTTCCCCTGTGCATGAACAAAGCAGATGATGATGAGCACGCTGAGTTTCTTGCTTTCAGTCAACATGTAATACTTCAAGACAAAAAAGCTCATCTTCGTTTCAGAAGGTAAGAATTCACTCTCGACAATGCAACCAGCTGAATAATCATGGCCAGGAGGCAACTCGCTCCTCACCAATCCTCTGACAGGCAAGTACTTGCTGCATTAACATCTGAATTACATTTTTCTGACTTGATAATGATTGTAGCTCACTTGGAGTTATTTTCGCAGACAGTAATATCCCATCCATTCATCATGATTTCGAAAAGAATCACCATTGTAACCATTTCTGTGAATTCTTCAAGATACCAGTAGACTACAATATATGGGAGTCCAAAACAGCAATGACTTGTCCTTTGATGAGTGACGAGTTGTGACTCCAAGTCCAAGTCTTCTACTACATTTAATGTTATCCAGCTTGTATACTTCTTTTAATGCTTACTTTCTTTCATTTTATGCTCACTTTGTCACCTTTTACACCATGGCATTTCTTCAGAAGTTGACTCTATCTTATTTAATATATATAATGTTAATTTCTTTTTAGATATGCATACTGTGCTAACATATAATAATGGCAATAACCAATATTATTTTATCACTGAGCTATAAATCATGCAAGGTTTAGAGCCAATGCAGTCAGAGCTTGTCTCTGCTGTCCTTTCATATGTCATTTCCTCCAGGTAAAATGGCTAGTTGCCTATATGAATTTTTTCGATGGTTTATCTCCTTCACTAAAATGCCCGACCAAAAAAATGGCAGGTTACAAAGGGACATGAGGTGTTGTCAAGGGGGTGCAAGAGGTGTGAAGGTTGGGAGAGGATGGGACTAAAACAATGATAGGTGTTATTGTGACTTTATGTGACAAGAATGTCTACCTTCTAAGGGCATGCAGATTCTGAGTGGCAGGAGTTATGTGTGAGCTGAGCTACTAACTCTTATCAACTCACCTGTCACCTCCAAATGAAAACAACAAAGTACAAGCATAGTTCGCAAATCAGTACCATTGTGCTGAACATAGATCATAACACTGTCATATACCCTCACAGTTGTGACATCTTAGTCAACACTAATATCATGCTCAAGGCATGACAAGCACATGGCTATATTGCAGGGGAAGCACAATGAGGAACACAGGCAATTGGTGTGCTATCACAATTTTTATCTTATTCAAATGTGACTCAGTCGCAATCGTCACTTTTAGAATCCAGAACTGATTTGATGAGGGTTGTGGTCAACACAAAATGACCCTGCAGGCATATCGCTCTAGAAGCGCAACAGGGGTCCAGGCAACAGGTATGCTATCACAGAGTCCAGAACTTGTAGCATTGCAGTCAATGCTTGACATGCACATGGGTGCAAAAGGAGATATTGTCAGTATTGTTCTTCACCCAAATGAAATACTTTCTGAAGACAAAACAATGCATACAGTGACTCAAAAAAGTGATTCAATGTTTGGTGCTTTTGGACTATTTGTAAAATAACTCAGAAACAAGGATAAACAAAGGTAAACTATGAGGGGCTGAGTAAGAGCACTACATAAGGGCTACATGCTGATAAAATAATTCTGTTAACAGGGATGGTATTCATGGAGATATGGGCATTTAAATATGATGAGTCATTGAATCACTTTTTTGAGTGTGTATAAGAAATTTAAGAAATGGTTATTCTAGTACTTTGTATTACCCCCATTGCTTTTATCACTTCTTCCACCCTGCTAGACATGCTTTTAATTAAGTTCTGACACACCTCTGGCTCTATATCATTCCAGACCTCTGCCACTTCTCCCAAATCTGCCAAACTCCCTTGGCTGGTTGGCCAGCTGCTTTTTGATATGATGCCAGGGGTATTAAGATCTCAAAACTGTGGAGGCTAGTCTAGAAGCATGATATTATTCTCTTCCATCCAATTTTTGGCCTTTCTAGAAGTGTGCTTGGGTCATTGTCTTGTTGGAAAGTGACATCATCTTCAGCAATACCAGATTTGTCCAAGCTTTGCAGCAAGTGACTGTCCAAAATGTGCGCATACTGATCAGTATTCATGCTCCCCTCAACCTCTGCAAATTTTCCCACACCATTCCAGCCCATACAGCCCCACCATACCATGATGTTTCCACCCCCAAACTTCACTGTTCCTTGTACCTCCATTTTGATCAACCCCTAGCTGAGCTATTTGCACACCAACTGGTTACCATATGACCTGATATTGATCTTTGTCTCATTTGACCAAATTACCCTCTTCCAGCCCACTCCTTGTGCTTCCTCCCAAGCACTATGGTGAACAGTGGCTCTTTCTTCTTTGTTACAGCCTTGAATAAATGCTCCTTGAGGACATTTCTAACTGTCTAGGTAGAGACTGGGTGGGGATGATGGTGTTTATGTGCCTGGTAACCTGTACAGCATTTGCAGCCTTGCTGGTGGTCATCTGTGAGAGGATGAGGCAAGTGGCAGTGGCAGAGAGCTTGGAAGGATGATCAAGATGAGACATTTGTTGATTGGGGAAAATGGTTCAGAGTACTCTGGAGTCAGTAGGCTGGCTGAGATGAGTGTGAGAGGCAATATAGCAGGTGGAATGAGCATGGGAGGAAGGGAAATGAGATTTTCCTTGTAAGCAGCAGAGATGGGGCACATGTCAAAAGTGGAGTGCACTGGCATGTTTGAACTCCTTATATAGCATTAATATCAAGGTACAATCATTTTGATAAACATCCATGATCAGTTTCAGGTCATTACCACTGATTGATATCAGTTTCTGATCCTTCTGATGCACACTCAAATAAGTGATTCAATGTGACATCAAACTAAAGTGTCTATATCTCCATGCATACTGTGTCTAATTACATAATTATTATGTCAGCATGTAGCCATTATGTAGTGCTCTCACTCAGCCCCTGATAGTTTACTCTTATTTATTTTTGTTCCTGAGTTATTTTACAAACAATCCAAAAGCACCAAACATAGAATCACTTTTTTGAGTCACTGTACCCTACAAGTGTTGCCTATTTATATTCTTGTTTTAATGAAGATACCTTGCTAAATAAGTCCATGACTATTGATTAAAATTATTAGATATGCATAATGTACAAATAATGCTTGAGACACCTACACTAATGAGCCTGTGACATGTGTTGCCATGGACAGTGAGTCGTTTGCCTGAGTAGTACAAAGGCAAACAGTTACAAATCTGTGTCATCATGATTAAGTGAGACAATTGTTGCTCCTGTCATCATCTGATACACAGCACTCTCTGAATGTCTTAGAGGAAACTTTACATTATCTAATGAAAATGCTGGTGAGCAAACTCAATCATGTGGGTGCAAAGTAGTATTCGTCTGTCTTGACCCACCTTTGTAGATCCTGGTAATTGGGAGTGGACGGCTACATCTCAAGCCAAATGGATGCTTGCCAAGGAAGATTGGCAGAAATTTGGCACTATGTGGTATGGAGTTGCAGAGAAACCTACCTCACCCAATTTGTCTCTTGAACCCCTCCCTAACCTACCATCATCAATTTTGGTTTGTGAGTCCTTTGTAAGGATGTTTGACACTCTCTGGGCAAATGCAATATCATCTGAGGGTCAGCACAGGGTAATCATAACAGGTCAGCCTGGCATAGGTGTGTACCTACTTTCCCACATCCACTGTTGCTTCAGGTGAATCATGTTTGAAGGGAAGACATTATTTCTTCATTATCTCCTTGTTTGGCTTTTACAGTGGAAACAAGTTATCCTCTTCTCCCCCGATGGTGATATGTGACACCTGTTTACCATAATAATTAAGTCTATACATCAGAGGGCATTAGCAGATCACTCCCCAATCCTAGATCCAGCTCCTCAAATGTCTTCATCTGGCCGTTATTTGATATCTGGGAGCAAAAAAGCCAAGGAAGTTCTTGGTTGCCTATCCATGTTTGCCAGTGCAGATGGCATCACCCAATCCCATACAGTACAAGATCTGGGAGAAAGAATCTGCTCCTCTGCTCACAGGTTTGCTGTTATGGACTCATGATGAGCTTGCACAAGGGTGAGTCTTACTGATAATACATTTCTGTCCATGTTTGATCACACACTACTCAGGTTGCAACATCAGTGCCTGTACCACTCCCTGTTGTCAGCACTTCACAAGGTCTATGGAAGCACATCTCAGAATCTGAGTGTTCCACTGGCATTAGATCCATTGAATGTCTGCCAAGGTGCCTGTGAGCTACTTGATGAACATTACAGCAAAGAGGGCAGTGCACAACCATCACCTGAAGATGCCATTGACTACCTTCTGAATGCAGCAATTGACTGTTTTGGATACACAGCCCATGATGTGTTTCAAGGGGTCTTTGCATATCCAATAATAACCTGGCAGCACAAGAGGGCTTTCAACATCAAATACAGTGATTTGTGTGATGCTATATCTGCCCTCTCCAACCTCTCATCAGCAAACTTGGGGGGTCTCTACATAGTACTACTATAGCTATGGTAGTACTACATAGGGTCCATAGTGGTCCATAGTGGCCATAGTGCTGGTAGAAAAGGTCTACATGCTGTGTAGCCCTACCATAGTACTATGTCAGACTATGGTAGACTATGGTGGCTGCTACAGTCTATGCAGACTATTCATAGACTAGTACAGCTGTAGTAGCTGCCATGCCCTACCATGTCTATGGAGCACTACCAAACTCTACAGAGATAGTCCATGTAAAAATATATTTCTTGTGACAGACTATGTTCTATATTATGTCATCAGTTATACTATACATATTAGTCACCAATTAATCTAATCTAATCTATATATAGTACATATGTTATCAATTATATAAGTAAATTAAAGCATTACATGAACATAAATAATTTGCACCTGACCAGGATTGAACCCACAACCTTAAGAGCACAGCTGATGCAATACAAACCATTACACCAAACTGCCATTGTCATATTGGTATCAAGAACACATATCCTACATCCTCTGCATTGGACTTAGTCTTGCCAATGCATTCACTCAACTAAATACTATTTTCCAAGTCAGGTTCTACAAATCTAGGCTTTTGCTAGTGACAAAAGTTGTAGTATGGAAGAAGGCACACAACTTTTGTTAATGGTAGGAATGCTGTCAATCAGTAGTTCCTAATTTATTCATGTTTATCCAAATGACAAGTGATGGCAGACAGCTGTAGTGATTATCCAGACCCCACAGAGCCCCACAGGACTCAGAAGATATGTATACATTGTACTCCCACAGTCTGTGACAGTCCACATAAATAACTGTACAGATAAGTGGTAGTCTATGGTGGTCTATGGTGGTCTATGGTAGTCTGTGACAGTCCAAATAAATAACTGTACAAATAAGCTACAAAGCCTTGCAGAGCTTCACATATTGCCACAGTCTTCTGGTAGTCTATGGTAGTCTATGGTAGTCTATGGTAGTATATGGTAGTCTGCTGGGTCTGGTCAGTCCAAGTGAATAACTGTATCAGCATTGTAGGGCTCTATGGGACTTTGTGAGGCACTGTGGCTTATTGACAGGAAGGGCAAAGTGTTCAGAGTGGTGTGTAAAAAATTAATATTCATTAACATTATTAATTTGCCTGACCAAATAATGACAAAGTTGGACTTACAAAAAATTCTTGGATATGCTCTACTGAGGTGTGTGAGGAGTCTGCAGGAGTCTGCCAGAGTCTACAAGGAGTCTACCTGCACTACAGATTACTGCAGTTTCACTTCAGATTCACTATGGGGAGGTCTTTACACTTAGCCACATATCCTGGTGGACTCCGATTGGAGTCTGGTTGGACTGAGCACAGTGAGACACCAGCCAAATTACCAGTCCTATCTGATCAAAGTCTGATCAGAGTCTGACTGGATTGTAGGAAGTCCTCAGACTGTGATACACGTCACACTTTTGTCACACTTTCCCACATTTCAGAAAGTGAGAATTGTCACATGACCTATTAACAAAAAGTGTAGAGGGGGTAAATTTGACTCAGAATGTAAAAACCAAATAAGTGTAAACATAGTATCCATTGAGATAATTGCAAAATACTGTCAGAATTTCAGTTTTTTTAGCACAGCCACTGCACTCTGATGTACCAAAGTCAGATTCATGACATCTTCTATTAATCAAAGTTGTAGAGAAGGTAAACCTGATGCTAGTGATGTAAGCAAACATCTGTAAACAAAGCCTTTCTTGAGATATAAGCATTTTATTAAGTTTTTGTGTGACAATGCTGACATCCAGCACCAAAGTAAGATTCATGACATGTTCTATTAATCAAAGTTGTAGAAGTAATAAATCTGATGCCATTGGTGGTAAGCAAACATGTGTAAACAAAGCCCTCCTCAACATATCAGCCATTTATTCACTTTTTGTGTGACCATGCCAGCATCCAACATCAAAGTAAGATTCTTAGCACACCCCATTAATAGAACTTGCAAAAAAAAACATTTCTACCCTGGTGGTGATATTTAAACATCTATAAACAAAGGACATCCATTGTATTTTATTTTACTTTTTGACAATTCTTTGCTGTTACAGTGTTTCTTGTGCTTCTTGTCAACCTGCCCTTTGTCATCATTTGACTTGGTGTCCAAAATTCTTTATCCAGTATGCTGAGAGCAAGCCAAGACTCTTCTTGCTGGCTGTTGACCTAGAACAAATTACACTGAGAGCATTGACCCTAACTGTTACATTTTCTTTCCCTTTCAATAACAGACTACAATGCTATTATATTTTCCATGTTCTTCATGTATATAAACTCTCTCATGTACTGTAGTTCTCTGGTTCCAATTTACATCAATTTGTTCTTCATCACCATTTGACTTAGTGTCTAAGAACTTCTGTCCAGTACGCTGGCAGTGGACTGAGACTCTGCTTGCCACTGTTGACTCAAAACCAACCATGTCAAGGGCATTGATCCTAACACTAACATTTGGTGTCCCACAATTCCAACATGACTGAAACTTGATTTGCCCCCAACTGGACACCATGTTTATACCCCTCTCTGCCCTGTTGTTCCCCACTGTTACGATTTCTTTCCCTTTCATTAATGGACTCATTTTATTATATAATCATTGTTATGCGTTTCATGGACGCTCATCTCCTTTAGCTACTTTACCTTCACATTTCCTTTCTTAGGTATTTAGCTGTACGTTTCCTTTTATATTTCTCTTGTTCTTTTACATATATAAACCGTCTTGTAAAGTAGCTAGACTTCAGTTCCAACTTAATCGAATTCTTCTCTCAACTTCTGAACGAAAACTCCTCGCTCTCATCTCTTTGAGCTCGTCGTTTATTTGACCTTTGTCATTGTTTGACTTAGTGTCCAGAACCTGTCCAGTAGGCTGGGAGCAGACCGAGACTCTGCTTGCCACTGTTGACTTAGAACGAATTGCGTTGAGAGCATTGATCTTAACACCCACCTTGCAACTATTTTCCCCTTCCTCCTTCCCCTACCTGCCTTCTGTTACAAACTAACTTATTTTCCTTGATTTTCTATATTCCTCTCTCCTTCTCATGTGGCTTGTGATTGTGTGGAATTTGTCCTAACACTTTCCAATTTGTCTTGTATTCATTGCCACACATTGAGTGATTTTTTCCACATGCAAATCAACTTTCTGCCATGATCACAGCTAAATTGTAGGAAATTTTGAACTGCAAAAGTAACATTTCATGCATAACTGTGATAAAATTATAAATAATATTATTTCAACAGATTGAAGGAATTGAGGAAAATTTGCATGCAGTGCAATTCTCAAGGGGAAAATGTAGATGTATGAGTATGAGTGTAGGAAATGTGTACAATGTGTGGGAAAGTGTATAACATGTATGGAGAAATGTATGCAAGTGTGGGAAATGTGTACAATGTGTGGGAAAATGTGAAAAATGTGTGGGAAATGTATGCAATGTGTGGGAAAATGTGAAAAATGTGTAGGAAATGTGAAAAATGTGTGGGAAAATGTGAAAAATGTGTGGGAAATGTATGCAATATGTGGGAAAATGTGTGCAAGTGTGGGAAAATGTGTGGGAAAATGTATGCAATGTGTGGGAATATGCACAGGGAGGCTGTACATAAGTTGGCAAATGCAGGACTGCTAGAATTATTCAACTATGAGGAAATGTGGTTGCACAGATCTTACATATGAGTGTGAGAAAATGTAGGTAATGTGGAAGCACAGAGAAGTTAAGTTTATGGTGGGAAAAATCACATCAGGTGTGAGAATAGGTGCAGCAAGGAAAGTGCAATAAATGTGGGAAATGTAGTGTGGGAATGTTTAGAGGTAGTTAACTTGAGTGTGGGAAATGAAATAGAGCGTGGGAATATGTCTGGGAAAGTATTCTATCATGGCCATTAGCTCATCATTATATAGCAAACCCTAAAAATGACCTTCCAATTTCCAATATGAGGTCCAACAGCAATGATCCACCACATTTCACCTTAGTCCGGAATTCTCTTGTTCCAAGTAATCAACAATTTACCAAAATCAAGTGCAAGACTGTTAGGCTCCAGTCCATCACCAACCTCTCCAATTGTCTGGAGAACCATTTGTACTATATTCCTGATGACCCAAACTTCCCCTTGTTTGATGCTTTCACCATTGAACTTAGCCATGTGAAGAAGTCTGCCATTTTGTGGATACTCCAGATGACCATAACACAAAAGCACAGAGGCTCTGCAAAGGGGTATCAGAAGATCTGTGAAATTATGGTGATCCTGAAGGATGAACTTCAGGAGGACTGTCCACCAAAGAAGAGCAAGGGGGCTGCTACCAGTGAGCAGGCTGCCCCACTTGTGCAAGTACACTACCTCCTTGTTGTTCTGAAAGATGAAACCCAGTCCCCAAATCTGCAGTGGGACCTTCCAAAAGGGTGGAACCAGAATTGCAGTACAAATGATCACCATGGTAAGGTTTACTGCTTGGAGGTCCCTCTTGCTGTATGTTCTGTTCTGCTGTTTTCAATGTATCTAGTTTTGAATCTATGCTTCTAGATATAGATCAGAAATGCGCACTTTCTATTGCCCAACATGTTCAACTTGATTGTCTTTATGTCTACTCTCATCTGACCATTTTAATTTCCAATGTCCTCCTTCTCCAGCTCATACTATCAATATTGTTTTGTTTTGATATTGGCCACAAATGTTAAAATGTTCATGATTAGTATCAGTATCTCTGCTATAGCAGCACAAAAACTGACTGTAAAACAACATCATTTGTCAGACAACAGCACTGGCATATTCACTAAACCTTTACCATGATATGAGCACTGTTAAGATTGATGCTCTCAATGCAGTTCGTTCCAAGTCAACAGTGGCAAGCAGAGTCTCGGTCTGCTCCCAGCCTACTGGACAGGTTCTGGACACTAAGTCAAACAATGACAAAGGTCTTTGAGTCAATGACAAGCTCAAGAGGAAGAGAGTGAGGAGTTCGAGTCAGAATTGAGAGTTGGATTCGATTAAGTTGGAACTAGGGAATGTACATGATACTCGAGGGTTTATATACATTTTGAGAACAAAGAAAAGTATAAAAGGAATGCAAAGTAAGCACAGCTATATAGTAATGATGATGTAATAATAAGATGTCCATCATAGAAGGGAAGAGAAAACTGTAACATTACCCCCTTCGTATGTTAGAAGTCACTGACTTCTACCACTGTGCATCTGCAGTCCAACCATGATCCCTCCTAGGCTCAATCCACTTGATGATGCTGTCTAGGTCTTTATTTGCAGCCTTGATGCGCCACTGAAGACTTTTGGTGACCTGCTCCAGCTGTTTAGCATGCTCCCATAAGTTGTCACGTTCCTCATATGTAAGGCATTGAGGATTGGTGGAGAGCATAAGGTTGGTGATGGCATCGAGAGGAGTGGAAAGGTGGTTAAAGTCAACAACAAGGGTGCTCAGGGCTTCAGAGATGGGGGAGAGGATGGAGTGGTGAGGGCAATGGACGTAAGGGACATTGGTGACAGGATCCATGATGACGGGGTTAGCAAAGGTCATGGGAGCAAGTTCTTCTGGATGCTGGTGGAGTTCTGGGAGATCCGCCCAGATGAAATTGTCAATGGTGGTGGTGGTGGTGATGAAGACCTCGAGGGGGAGGTTGTGGGCCATGGAGAGGAAGGGGGAGGCAGCAGCAATGGGTTCAATATAGCAGTGACCACATGCAGTGATCAGGAGGGTGAGGGCGAAGGAAATGAGGTAGGCGAGGGTGATGGCAAAGGTGAACATTGTGTATCAAGTAGAATGGGAAGAATGGGTAGCTGGTGGGTCATCTTTTATCCTAAAGTGTCAAATGTAAAGGTCTTCCATAGAATCTTCTGTTTTGTTACCATCTGATTCTGTGGAGTGAGCAAGAATGGCATGATACAGTGCATCATCTGATGGTGATTCAGGAGTGTTTGGTTGAGTGAATTTGTCTTCTCTAATGAACGCTCCTTGAGCTGTGACCCTGCTGGTAATCTTTGGGTATCCTGGTTTGAAGTCATAGGTAGGATAGTGTGGAGGTTTTGGTAGGTAAGGAGGGGGAATGTGTTCCCATGTTAGTGAGTTGTATGGTGGTGGAATGATTGCATCCAGGTTTTCCATAGGGAATTCAATTTTCTGTGGGAAAAGATGATAAAATTGCATGAAGCAGTTGCACCCATATTCCTGGAGATCTTGTTGTCAGTCTAGCAACCATATATTCATTTTATGGAGAATTCATTGCTGTTGCTTTCGGAATTCTCATTCCTGTTCTTTTGTTCTTGGTGCAGCAGGGTTCAATTGAATAGCTTTTGATGATGATAGTGGTCATCTTGGGGAAATAAAAAGTACGTGTCTACTAGTGACTGGATAGCGTTGTGCATGTGGGAGTCATATCAGGTGCTTCTTGTTGTGACAATGCTGTAATAAATGAGTCCGAGGAGGAAGGAATTGTCCTTTGAGCGCATAAAGGGTTTTCCAGAATTTCTTTGATCGGTTATAAGCCATAGATGAAGTTCTATAGACGTCTTCTGTTCTTATATTCTATCAGAACATCCACAGCATTTCCCAAGTTGTGCTCAGGTTCCCAGGTATTGTTGTTTGATCCATAGCCTTTCCATTTAACCAAATATTGATAGCCTGATCCACGTTTTTGATGTCCCAGAATAGCTTTGATCTCAAACTCCTCCTGTCTGTTGACTATATCAGGAGGTGGTTTGGTAAAGTTTGGTCCATGCATTGAAGTTTCCTTATATGGAGTGAGAAGCAATGCATGAAATACAGGATGAATGCGCCATTGTTTCGGTAATTTCAGCTTGTATGTAACTGGTCCCATGACTTGTTTGACCTGAAAGGGTCCTTCTTGTTTTGGCGCAAGCTTCCTTGATTGATATGGGATGTGTAAGTTCTTGTTCTCATGCCAGACCTTGTTGCCTTTCTCAAATTTAATTGACTTGTCTCTGAATCTTTGGGCAACTGTTTGCCTGGCAAGTTCATGCGCTGCTAAAGCCTCTTCTCTTGCTTTTCAAAGCATCTGAAGGCACTCTTCTGCTGCTGGGGCAGTCATCTTGACTGCTGCTGTGGGAATGGCGATCAGATCTGTTCCATACATGAGTTGGAATGGAGATGTTCTTATTGTATCATGATAATGGTTATTGTGTGCAAATTCGGCAATAGGCAAGAGTGGTTTCTATTTATGGGGTTCATTGGTACAAAACATCTGAAGATAGATCTCAAGTTCTTGATTAACGCGTTCAGTTTCCCCATCTGTCTGAGGATGATAGGCAGCGCTCATCCTATGGTCAATTCCCAGTGATTTTCATATCTCCTGGAATACTTTGGCAGAGAACTGTGGTCCTCTATCAGAGATTAAGACATCAGGGAGTCCAAAGCATTTGAAGATTTCAGAGATGTAGAGATCGGCTGTCCCTAAAGTGTCAATTGTCTTGTTGCAAGGGGTGAAAATTACCCCCTTCATAAGGCCATGGTCCACTGTGACCAATATTGAGTCATATCCATCCAAAATAGGAAGATCAGTTATGAAATCAAGGGTGACTTGTTGAAATGGGCGTGTCACTTTTGATGAGATAGGGACTAATGCTGGCACATTTGGGTGGGTATTAACCTTCATTTGTTGACATAGTGCACATCCTTCCACCCATTCCTTGACATGTCTGTACATTCCTGGCCACCAGTAGTTGCGTTTCAGAAGTGCCAATGTTTTCAATTGTCCAGGGTGTCCTGAAGATAAAGCTTTGTGTGTCTCCTTGATTAAATGAGTCTGCAGTTTGATCCAATCAGGGATATAGATTTTCCCAAGGTAGTAGACAATGCCATGGGTATATGTCCAGTCTTGTAACTTTGATTTGATCAGTGGCACTCTTTGTCTTTTAATGATGTCAATCAGGATTCGTCCAAAATCATCGTTTGCCATGTACTTCTTCAGTTCCTCAGCCAAATCGTTGTTGATAAGACAAATGAAGCAATCATTTGGTAGCATAGTGACTGTGGTCTGTTCTTCATCATTTCCCATGTGATCTGGTCTTCTGGATAAAGTGTCTGCTTCAAACATCTTTGTTCCTGGTACATGTTTGATATGGAGATCAAATTCAGATAGTAAGGACGACCATCTGGCTTGTCTAGGCATTAATCATTGAGCAGTTCTGTAATAAGACAGATTCTTGTGATCGCAATGAATGATGCTTGTATGGGGTGATCCGTGTAGGAGATGATGCCAAACTGCCAACCCTTTAATGATGGCAAGTAGTTCTCTGTCATAGATCTGGTAGTTCTGTTCTGTCAGAGTTAATGCATGGGAAATAAATCTGCAAGGGTGTAACGCTCCTGACTTGTCTGCTTGTTTTACTACAGCACCTATTGCTTTGTTGGAAGCATCAGTCTGAAGGATAAATGGCCTTGCTGGATTTGGCATTAAAAGAACTGGCATGGAGGCAAATTGTTGCTTCAGAGTATCAAAGGCAACTTGGCGCTTGCTATTCCAGTCAAATACTTCTGTCTTCTTTGTCAAATCAGTAAGTGGTTTTGCTATAGCTGCGAAATTCCCAATGAATTGCTGATAAAAGGTTCCAAAGCCTAAGAATGATTGAACTTGCTTGACTGTTGTTGGTACTGGCCAATCGGCTATCCCTGCTAGTTTGATAGGATCCATCTGTATTTTCCCAGGCGATATGATCATTCCTAGAAACTCAACTTCTTGTACGGCGAATTTACATTTCTCCAGCTTCAGGAACAAATCATTCTCCTCTAATCGATCTAGAACTTGTTTTGTTTGCTCTTCTAGTTCTGTCTTGTTTTGGGAACAAATCAGAATATCATCCATGTAAATGATGAGCCATCCTTCATTAATCATATCTCTGAAGTATTCGTTCATCATGGTTTGGAACATTGATGGCAAATTGCATAGTCCAAAGAACATGACAGTTGGTTCATATAATCCTCTATTTGTAATGAAAGCTGCTTTCCATTCATTGCCTTTCTTGATTCGGACATTGTTGTATCCCCAGTGAAGATCCAGTTTGGTGAAGTACTGTGCTCCAGCAAGTTTAGTAAGGAGATCAGATACTAGGGGTAACAGATATGCGTTCTTGATTGTCCAATCATTCAGGTATCTGTAATCTTGACATGGCCTTAGCACTCCACTTTCCTTTTTTGAAACAAAGAAGAATGGCGATGCTTGGGGTGATTTTGATGGTCTGATGTACTCCTTAACAAGTTGTTCTTCAATCCATTCATCTAGGGATGACTGCTCTTTAATTGATAGTGGGTAGATTTTACTAACTTTAGGGGTGAAGCCATTTTTTAGATCGATAGCATGATCCCAGGTCCTGGAGGTAGGGAATCGCTCTGAGGCTTTCTTCTCAAAGACTGGTCACCATTTCTCATATTCCACTGGTAGTTCCGTCTTTGATCCATCCTTTTTCAGTTGGTGTTCTAGTGCCTGAGATGCCAATGTTTTGACCCTAATCCAATAGTTGTTTTCTCCCCATTGATTGTCCATTGCTAATTACCAGATTGTTCCATCTTGTTGATTGTCAATGAGGTGAATTGTTTTGTCTCTCCAATCAATAGTTGGATTATTTTCTTCTAGCCAGGGAATTCCCAAAATTAATCATTGATCTCCTAACTTTGTGATCAAGAACCAGTTGCTGCGATGCTTTCCTCCAATTGAATATTGGATCAGTACTCGATGAGTGATCATTCCATTCATGTTAATCATTCCATCAGCATTTCTAACTCAAATCAGTTTTCTCAGTTTTTCTTTTGGCAATTTTGTAGTTATTTCTTCGTCAATAAAGTTCCCTTCTGCTCCACAATCAATAAGAGCAGAGGTTTCAGTGGGTAAATTGATTGTTTCAACAGTGATTGAAAGGCACTTGTCATTATTTGATCATACTATTACAGAATCAAGCACTAACTGTGAAAGTCCATTTGTTGTGGAAGTGCCAACCGCTGTGTGACGCTTCCTGATCAAAAACCCTCATTTTCAAGTTCATTAAGAAGACCTTCTCGTTCATCAGCCTTCATTCCAGCAAGGATCGCTCTGATATTTGCAACTGGGTCATCTTGTTTGTCTTTGGGTGCATCTTCAGGGATGGATCTGATCCCCTTGTTCTGAAACAATGAGGAGGACCTGAAGGAGGCATTTGGAGTGGTGTTTCGTTTCCGACAATTTTTCGAAACATGTCCCTGATTTCCACATCTGAAACACTTCCCTGCTTTCATGTATTCCTCCTTTTGTTCATCTGTTAGACATCCGGTGGGCATAGCATTAACTGATCGAGTTGATCCGCTCCTATTATTGGTGTTTCGGTTAAAATTGGAATGGTTCCCTTGCCCTGGTTTTCATCCAAGCACTTGCATCATTTCCCAAGTGCCATGAAGCTGTTCTGCTTTCTCATATGCTTCCTTCATTGACAGAATGTTTGCCTTGAGTATTTTGGTGGCAATACTTTCAGGGAGTCCTTTAACAAATGCATGAAGCTGTGCGGTGATAAGCCGGCTACGTATCCACACGGGTACCACACACACACAAGAATGGAAGAAGCGAAATAGAAGACGTTTGAAGCCACTTGCCCAGGGAAGAAGCGCTAGAAGTAGGTCGCACTCCATTCAAAGGAAGGGTGAGCATTTCAAAACGGTTTCGGCTGAGTCGGCCACCTCGGTGTTTGGAGAAGCGTAAACATCCAGCCCGTCACCGCCTCCGTACCGCCAGACAGAACAGCACCTGCATCACTAGGTGTGTGCCTGACAACCAGACGAATTTCATATCCGCCCAGACCAGCTGTCACATGATTCAAAAAACATAAAGAGTCATCCCTGCTGCTCCCCAACTCCTATCAGAACCTTATCCGACAGTTATCACACACAGCATGCGTAGATCCGCCCGACAGAATGGAATCACCCCTTCTGGCCAGCACTTAAGCCTTAGAGAAAGGCTTTCTTCGTCGAATCAGTCGTTGCTTGCCACCAGGATCACGGACCGCACGGAATCTCCCACTGTCGACCCAGATTTGTCTGGCAGATGTACCCCCTAGCCCAGTCAAACCACCCACGCCATCCAGCACCACCAGCGCTACGGTAGACCCAGGAGCCACACTTCGAATGATACCGTCGTCCGAACGAACAAGCATGGCTATTACGAATTTGATTGGAATGCAGTTTGCGGATTTGAGGCTGGTCCCCGACGACTGTTGGACCCACCTGATGTGCAGCATTGGAGCTAGAGGAGGTCGGGAGAATATGTTCCATGACATGAACAAAGCATCCACCTTAATGGCACCAAGGGACCTGCGCCTTCGAAACCGGTTTTACCTCGAACTCATCAACAGCTCGGTCTTGGTGGGGGAGCTAGCCTCAGTTGAACAAACACACTTCATGGTTGGACAAGTAGTCTGGTGGACCAATGTGATTGCCGAGCACGACAGTTTTCGAAGGACAATATCCCCTGGGGGCCCTTGGATCATAGTAGGTCGAACTCTTGCCAGATATGTGGTCATAAACAGGGAGGGAACATTGCATCTGAGGCTGGTTCCAGCAGACCAGTTAATGCCCTACTATTCAACGTGGCATGTGGCGTGCCTTCCTGTGGACTTGACGAGTCATGGGGACTTAGAGAACCTCCTCTGTCATGATTTCAAAGCCTAGGAAACACTGTGGAGCGGTCACCATCACTGCAGAAGACTTCGACTGAGGAACCCGAACAGCGATAGAAGCCTATATGGGCGTTGCGAGCATCGGTGATGGCAGATGAGTTCTGCACTCAGTTTGTACCTGTTTCATTTTGTTGTTATGGACTTGTTTCCTCCGTTCCTTCCCTACGACCTTCGAAAGGATGGTGTCCAGGAGACTCCTATCAGTCGGTGGAGTGGACTTTCTTCTTCGAATTGATTCTTAGCTACCATCATTTACTTTATATACATGTATCTTCGCCTTTATGCAACAGAGAAAAATTGACCTTCTTTCCCTCCCCTCAGAGTTTGGTGCTAGCGTTGCCCTCTCTCTGAGTCTTGCCTTAGGTCCCTTGCCCACATCCAGCCTTGTTTTGACCTCATCTCCTCTCGTCTGCCCCATTCGTCCTCTTCTCCACACCCTTATCCCTCGTCCCCTCCTTCAGACGAACACTCTGGTTCAACTACTCTCAGTCGGCCCCCACTTACAGTCACTTTCGTACTTCGTCATATTAGTGAAGACCGAGAAACCCCTTCTGCCCTTGCCATCAGTCTCAGTGCGTGTTTGAATCCCCTTCGTCCAGCCTCTGTGCCACTTCAAACGTCTGTCCACCCATGCTCCCCTCCAGCCAGCCTGTTGCTACTGAAGGTGTGCCCCAATCCAGATTCAATTTTGTGGTTGGTTTGTGTGTTGGGTTCATTTTGGGTTTTGTCCACGACACTGCGCATCAGCAGTTGTCCCTTTCAATCCTGAAGTTCCAATCTCCATGTGAAATTTTCTGATATATTCAGGGACTGAAACGTCGCCCCCTACTCTAAGATTGGCCAAATTGTTTAGGGCTCTGAGTGCACTGTTAACTTTGCCCCAATTGGCTAAGAAACACTGCTTGAATTCAGCCCAGTTCATCCAAGTAAGGGTTGTTTCTTCTGCATTGTCTAATTTGTCCTTGATCAGGACTTTCCAATTGTCAAGTTCCTGTCCAAGACAGGCAAGAGTAAATCGAATCTGCTTCTGTGCTTTGCCTTTGTAGTTATCATCATTCAAGACAAAATAATCTTGAAGACTTCCAATGAAAGCCTTTGCTTCAGTTCATTTTCCTGTAAAAACACACATAGGCTGTGGTTTGATATCCCCTTTTGAGGCAGGTGCTGCTGCGTTGGATGCCATCTTTTCTGTTTCTTCTTTTGGGTCTTTTGGTTCTCCTGTTTCGTCCTTCTTCTTCCCTGATTCTGGATCCCAAAATAGATTTGCTTCGATCTGTTTCTGTTCTTGAAAATCTATCCAAGGCTGTAGTTCTCCATCTCTAAGTCCATATCGGTCTCATTCTGCTACTCCTGCAAGGCTGAGATATTTGTTCCACCAAGAGAGTTCTGGTTTGTCTGTAAGCGGTCTGAATATAGAATAAAATCCTTCTTCAAGTTCTTCATTTATCCAATCGATCCAAATGGTGTCTGGAAAGGCGTCCTCTAGTCCTTCAGTGTAATCACATTCAAAGAGGGATTCTGGTACTGGTTTGTTCTTTTTCTTAGTTCCTGAGCAAAAAAACCACCCTGTTCCTGTAGTCGATGGAAAGACTTCCCTTCAATCTAAATAATACTTTTGTCTGAAACAGACAGAGCCATTTGGGGGCCTGAGGGTTGAGGTTCTGGTATCAATGGTGTCTGGCTAGTGTAGAAACATGTTTGAGAGTTCCAACTTGTGTTAAGATCAATGCTCTCAATGCAGTTCATTCTAAGTCAACAGTGGCAAGCAGAGTCTCAGTCTGCTCCCAGCCTACTGGACAGGTTCCGGACGCTAATTCAAACGATGACAAAGGTCTTTGAGTCAACAACGGGCTCAAGAGGAAGAGAGCAAGGAGTTTGAGTCAGAATTGAGAGTTGGATTCGATTAAGTTGGAACTAGGGAATGTACATGATACTCGAGGGTTTATATACATTTTGAGAACAAAGAAAAGTATAAAAGGAATGCACAGTAAGCACAGCTAACTACCTATGAAAGGAAATATGAAGGCATTAGCAAAAGGGGATAAACGTCCACCAAATTGTATAGTAATGATGATGTAATAATAAGATGTCCATCATAGAAGGGAAGAGAAAACCGTAACAAGTGCTGCATTCAATCTGAGCCAGCTATACTGATTCATTGCTATGTGTAATAACAGGCAATGCTCTGAAGCAAAAAGCTCTGTGATTACAGAGCTGTGTCAACACAGCCACAATGTGATGATTGATGCATCATGCATGTCCCTGTTACAATTGATCTTATCTTATCTTATCTCTTATCTCGGAGAGCTCGGATCTCTTATTGGGTTATTGGAGATCTTATCTTTTGGATTACATAAGCAGACCGTGGGTTGGCATGAGGTGGAGGTGAGGCAGTCAGGTGACAGATTAGTAAGAGGGGTGAGGCTTTGGGTATATAGTCTTGGTTGTAGCATCAAGAGCTCCAGGCTCTTGATTGTCATAGTCATAGACTGTGCAACAGAGTTTCTTTCTTTTCTTTCTTCCTTCTTCCTCTAATCATGCAACTTGGTCTAGCGATCCCACCTTTGTCCTGCCACATGCCACCCACCACCTGCCACCTCTCATGCACTATGTGCTGCCTGCCTCCCACCACATGCTCCCCAATCCCACCGCCTTCTGCTGGCCACCCTCCACTGTGTACCTCCCACAAGCTTCATTCCACCACCTACCACCTGTTGCACACTCCTACCACCTACCATTCACCACCTACTACCCACACTGCTGCCCATGACCTGCTGCCCACTACCTGCCACCTGCCACCTGCCACCTGCCACCTGCCACCTGCCACTGCCTGGCACTGCTTGCCACTTTCCACCTGGCACTGCTTGCCTGCTGTCTGCCACCCTGTTGGCTGTCAGCTGCCCCCACTGCTGTTACAAGCTCATGCTCACAACAACAACCACAAGCCTCACAGAGGATAGGGTAGAGAAGAGAGGGGAAGGGAACGTATGAAGACCACTACAAATAGTAACCTAGGCTCATAGACAGAGCATAAGAGAAACCATCTAGAGTCTAAAGAGACTCCAGCTAACTACCAAGGCCCTTATATACTCCTCCTAGAGACCCCTAGCCACCATGTGTCCCATCGGCACCTCCACAGCCATATGCACCCAGACCATATGCCCTGCTGCGCATCCTATTGTCCATGTGTCTTGGGCACTGCCATCTGTCAATCACTTAATAGACCAGGCCTGGCCCTTTCCCATGATGTCTGGCCTTCCTGCGGACTGCTCTAGACTCCCATAATGGGCCATGCTACCTCCCAGGCTTCCTGCAATCCCCACTGGTGATCCTCCTGCCATAATGAGCCTC
The DNA here is from genome assembly GCA_023014435.1 of Amanita fuliginea. NCBI lineage: Eukaryota > Fungi > Basidiomycota > Agaricomycetes > Agaricales > Amanitaceae > Amanita > Amanita fuliginea. The sequence goes on along the minus strand of JAEBUQ010000011.1, from coordinate 1,881,139 downwards.
CAAGCCCCTGTGCCATCCCTGTGGCTGATCCTAGTGATGCACTGATGTGATCCTGAGGTGCCATCACTCAGGGTGTGATCCCTCCTTGCTAATTATATCCATGGTTGGCTCAACCAACTGCCATCCTGTCTTTTAGTGAGTGCTGCCATGCACTAACCCATGCAAAGTGTTCCCATAGCCTTCCTAAGGTCCCAGACCTTGCTCCAGTGATGCTGAGTGATGCCTGATCACCCAATGAATAAAACCAAAAATAAGATGCTAGGATTCATCAGCAAAGTGTCAACTGCCGCACCACACCATTATTGTTCACACCTGCTGCTGAGTGTGCAGCATGTGCTCATGGGAATCGAGAGAGGTAAGTGATTGCATGCATGCAACCTCAACACGCTAAATTTAGTTACTTTGACAGCCTTCAAAACCACTGCCTTTTGAACATTTGCAGCTGAGTCTGCTTTGTTGCCCTCCCCCTCCTACACACCAGCTGTCTCCCAACACCCAACATCACAGCAACACCTAGTAGCGCGTCATGCCGGAGGATACTGCAAACGCCAAACAGCATGATTGGCTCCTGCCACTCCAGCGCCCAATACTTATACCGTTGGCGTTCCAGTGGCCACGCCACTTTCACTTTACACCCCCTGCTCAATCCGACAGTGCCCCAGAACCCTTCGTTGACATTTTTTCAAGGGTGCACCCCCTGCTGTCACCAATGCTCAAAAGGCGTGTGAAGGTAGTGGACCTGGACATGCCATTCGACCAGGAAGCATTTAAGTTATATGAAGCTGAGCACTTCTACTGGTATGGGACAGGGCCTATTGAATCAGCCTCAGATAAGGTAAGTTTAGGTCCTTTTCAACTAAAACAGTTGTTTACCACGCATATAGGGATTTGTCTACTCAAATACCACCATTCCTGATGTATCCATGGCTCACAATGAATTGGGGACAGTACGAACCTGAAACAGGAAAGAAAAAGGTAGTGCATTTGCTTTCAAGTATAATACTAATTGTCTTACATACAGAAATTTTTATGTAACCCTTTGATCACGTGCACACTTGGGGAGTTGCATATAAGCAAATTTTCAGATGAATTTGCCAACTTTGAGGAAGAGTGGCCTGTTGGCGCACTTGTACTCACAGCACAGGCGGCAAGTCACTCTCTCCACTCTAGTTGATTGTCTTAAACTGTGTAGGTTGAACACGTTCTCAGGGAATGGTCGACAGGCGAATACATCAAGACCGATAAAGAGTTCTCTAGCAAGAACTATGGCAACCAAGAAGTCTATACAGCTGAGGTGGATCCAACCACCAAACGCAAGATTTGCAAGAGACATCGTACCTTTAGTTCTGCATTTTGAGCTAGTGGATGCTAACAATTGATAAATCCTAGTTTGACTTCAACCACATGAACTTGAACAATCTCGAATTCAAATCAATGCTTTGTCTCTGATCATCTGGTGAACATTTTCTGCATTTGCTTGAGTTGTCTTGCCCAACATACTAGTAATGTGTATTCTCACTCTCTCATCTTTGCCAGTCGTCATATGGATTTGCTCTGCCTCGTCCAACATGCTAGTAGCATGTGTGCTCTCAAGTTATTGCTCTGCCTTGTCCAACATTCTAGTCACGTGCACTCTCTCAAGTCTCTGGTCATCGTATGGATTCACTTTCAATTTCCTGTCCAGGTAGCGTGCTTTCTCGAGTCTCTGGTCACCATATGCATTTGCTTCATCTCATTAATTGCACATCAATTCATGTTTGCTCCGCTTTGTGCTCTACTTTCACTCTCATAATACTGGTCGTTTTATGTCCTGTCATAGATTTCAAGCTAATAAAATTTGTTGTGCTATCTAACTAACAAGAGGCTTTTGAGGCTTTTGAAACCATGAAAAGCCAGCTAAATGGCCTTAGAGGCAAATAGACCTTGCCTCTGAAAGCCAATGTTGCTTTATGGCTTTGGCTGCTTCTGTGGCTTTGGAAAGCCACTAAAGCCACAAAAGCCAGACTTGACATTTTGCTGATGTTGGTTCCTAACAACTGCCTAATGCCTGATGCCCACCTCTGTGCACCATCCACCCTTCCTCCCCATCCCCTGGCCCCCACTCCAATGTGAGCTCCACACTCAACAATGTTTATTTCAGTATATCTGTTATTTTTTGAATATGTATATATGCTTTTATAACCAAAAAGTTATGTTAAAACTAAATGAATGGATGAAAGATAAGTAAATGTAATAGAAAATAATGATAGTTTGCCTGTAGGGTATGTTTTTAACATATGTTTCTGACATATGTGAAGGTCACGTGACCACACTGAAACATCAGCTGGCTTATATCCTGCCCTACACTCAAATTTGTGGGGTGCTGGTGACAGAAACATATAATGCACACACATAGTAATGTTACTCAGGCATTACTTAATTGCTGCCTGAGTTCATGCACAAAGAGTGGTGTATTGGTCACAAATTGAATGTGAATACATAGATGGTCATAGTGCTTATTGCTGCAACATCAGACCTTTACACTTATATAAGGCTAGATGATACCTAAATACCATTACTATATGTGTGGGTTATATGTTGCTGTCACCAGCACCCCACAAATTTGAGTGTAGGGCAGGATATAAGCCAGCCAATGTTTTGGCATGGTCACATGACCTTCACATATGTCAGAAACATATGTTAAAAACATACCCTACAGGCAAACTATCATTATTTTCTATTACATTTACTTATCTTTCATCCATTCATTTAGTTTATACATATTATTTTGGTTATAAAAGCATATATATTCAAAAAATAACATATATACTCAAATAAACATTATTGAGTACATTGGTGGGGGCCAGGGGATGGGGAGGAAGGGTGGATGGTGCACAGAGGTGGGTGTCAGGTGTTAGGCAGTGGGGGCAGCTGATGGCCAACAGGGTGGGTGGTGGGCAGCAGGTGAAGGTGAGGTGGCAGGTGGCAGGTGGCAGGCAGCAGCAGCAAGTGGCAAGTGGTGGGTGGTGTCAGGAACTGATCCTAGCATCTATTTTTCAGTTTTAGTCATTGGGTGATCAGGCATCACTCAGCATCACTGGAACAAGGTCCAGGACCTTAGGAGTACTATGGGAACACTTTGCATGGGTCAGCACATGGTAGCACTCACTAGAAGATGGGAAGGCAGTTGGTTGAGCCAACCATGGATATAATTAGCAAGGAGGGATCACACCCTGAGTGATGGTGCCTCAGGATCACATCAGCGCATCACTAGGATCAGTCACAGGGACGGCACAGGGGCTTGGAGGCTCATTATGGCAAGAGGATCACCAGTGGGGATTGCGGGAAGCCTGGGAGGTAGCACAGCCCATTATGGGAGTTTAGAGCAATCCACAGGAAGTCCAGACATCATGGGAAAGGGCCAGGCCTGGTCTATTAAGTGATTGACAGGTGGCAGTGCCCAAGACACATGTACAATAGGATGCACAGCAAGGCATATGGTCTGGGTGCATATGGCTGTGGAGGTGCTGATGGGACACATGGTGGCTAGGGGTCTCTAGGAGGAGTATATAAGGGTCTTGGTAGATAGCTGGAGTCTCTTTAGACTCTAGGCATTAGGTTACTAGTCTAATGTAGTCTTAATACATTCCTTCCCCCCTCTTCTCTGCCCTCCCTCCTCTGCAAGGCTTGTGGTTAGGTTGTGAGCGTGAGCTTGTAACAGGCAGCAGGTGGCAGGTGGCAGGTAGTGGGTGGCAGGTCATGGGCAGCAGCATGGCAGTGTGGGTAGTGGGTGGTGAGTAGGTGGTAGGAGTGTGCAACAGGTGGTAGGTGGTGGAACAAAGGCAGTGGGAGGTATGCAGGGGAGGGCAGCTGGCAGAAGGCAGTGGGATTGGGGAGCGCATGGTGGGAGGCAGGCAGCATGTAGCATGTGCCAAGAGGTGGCGGGTGGCATGTGGCAGGACAAAGGTGGGATGTGCATGATGCATCAATCCCAGTGAGAAACCTGGGGGCTGGCAGGGGCCCACAGGTGCCAACATCATCCCAAATCAGCTCTGGCAGATCTGGGCCCATGCCTGCTTGAAACTTGTCTAAATAGAGGCTTTTCCCACTGTCACCCTCTGAGTGCTGCATCAAGAAATTTTTATTCCCCATTTATCCACCCCAGTCTGACCATTTATGCTAACACTCCCCCATCTGCCTTCTCCAGGCCCCCATCTGCCCTCACCTTCCTCACCTCAACCAGCTGCTGCTCAATCTGCCCCTCCCAGTCTGATATCCTCTCGATCCACCCTTGCCCTCCTTGTTCCTCCTTGTCCCTCCTTAAAGCTGATTGTTTCCCACTCCCCCTTCCTCTGCTTCCCCCTCCCCTGCTCCCACCACCCTTGCCCTGCTTCCCAGGTGCTTCCCCTCATCCCTACCCATTCCATCAATTAAACTCTTCTTTAGTTTGATCTGTAATAGATTAGAACAGTTAGATAATGAAATAAAAATGAACCTTGTCTTCCAAGATGTGCATTTGCCATGTCTATGAACTAGTAAGAGACAGACAAGGATAGGTGAAAAGTACTCACTGCTTGCCCCTCCTTTCCCAATGACTTCCAATATTGCTTGAATTCCAAGTCCTTTCCATTATGTCCTTCCATGTTTTCTATCCAATTCTTCATCACAAGATTCCTTGCAGTCAACAAATTGGATGGCACTGCAAGTGTGTCTGTATCCTTGTTTTTCTTTGATGACAATGATGATGTGCTTGTGAGCTTGAGTTGCGCTGCAATTGGCTGTGTGGCAGTTGAACTTTCAGTCAATGCGCTCAAGGGTGGAATGGGCATGGAAGCAGAAACACATGTGGTGGCAGGAATTGGTGCAGCAGGGGCAGGAACAGGCATGGTAGCAGGAATGGGCATGGTAGCAGGAATGGGCACAGCTGTAGGAATGGGTGCAGCTGTAGGAATGGGCATGGTAGCAGGAATGGGCACGATGGTCAGAACGGCAAGAGGAATGGGCATGATGGTCAGAACAGCAAGAGGAATGGGCACAGCTGTAGGAACTGGCACAACAGTAGGAATGGGCACAGGGGTTGCAATGGGTGCAGGAGCAGGGGGAATGGGTGCACATGGATGTGGAATGGATTCACCAGACCTGCTTGTGCTGGCTTGCAACCTTTGAGACGAAAGTCTAGAACTAGATTGTTACAATTTCTTTCCCTTTCGTTAATGGACTCATTTTATTATATAATCATCGTTATGCGTTTCATGGACGCTCATCTCCTTTAGCTACTTTACCTTCACATTTCCTTTCTTAGGTATTTAGCTGTACGTTTCCTTTTATATTTCTCTTGTTCTTTTACATATATAAACCGTCTTGTAAAGTAGCTAGACTTCAGTTCCAACTTAATCGAATTCTTCTCTCAACCTCTGAACGAAACTCCTCTCTTTGAGCTCGTCGTTAATTTGACCTTCGTCATCATTTGACTTAGTGTCCAGAACTTGTCCAGTAGGCTGGGAGCAGACCAAGACTCTGCTTGCCACTGTTGACTTAGAACGAACTGCGTTGAGAGCATCGATCTTAACACAAGTTGGAACTCCCAGAACCACTCAGTGTTTCTACACTAGCCAGACACCATTGATACCAGAACCTCGAACCTCAGACCACCGAATGGCTCTGCCCGTTTCAGACGAAAATATTATCTAGATCGACGAGAGGTTTTTCCGTCGACTACAGGAACAGGGTGGTTTTTCCGCTCAAGAACTAAGAAGAAAAACGAACCAGTACCAGCATCCCTCTTTGAAGGTGATTATATTGAAGGAGACGGAAAGGAAGTCTTCCCAGATAACGTTTGGATTGAGTGGATCAACGAAGATCTAAAGGAGGACTTTTACTCTCTATTTTACCCACCCACTGAAGAACCAGAATCCTCCTGGTGGAACGAATTCCTCAGTCTCTCTGGAGCACCACCACAGGACAGATACGCACTCTAAGACAAAGGGATACAGCCTTGGAGAGACTTCCTAGAACAGAAACAGATCGAACAAAGTTTATTTGGAGATCCAGAATCAGGAAAGAAGAAAGACGAAACAAGAGAACCAGAAGAACCAAAAGGAGAAACAGAAAAGATGGCAACCGACGCAGCAGCACCTGCCTCTAAAGGAGATATCAAACCGCAGCCTATGCGTGTTTTTACAGGAAAACGAACTGAAGCAAAGGCTTTCATTGGAAGTCTTGAAGATTACTTTGTCTTAAATGACGATAATTATAAAGGCAAAGCACAGAAACAGATTCGATTTACTCTTGCCTGTCTTGGGCAGGAACTCGACGATTGGAAAGTCCTGATCAAGGATGAATTAGATGATGATGAAGAAAGAACCCTTTCGTGGACAAACTGGGCAGAATTCAAAAAGCGTTTTCTGGCCGATTGGGGAGAAGTCAATAGTGCTCTCAGAGCGCTGAACAATCTAGCCAATCTCAGAGTAGGGGGCGATGTTTCAGTCCCTGAATATATCAGAAAATTCCGCATGGAGATTGGTACCTCAGGTTTGAAAGGAACAACTGCGCAGCTCCAGGCTTTTGTCAAAGGGCTCCCTGAAAGCATCGCTACAAAGATCTTAGAAGCGAACATTTTATCCATGAAAGAAGCGTATGAAAAGGCAGAACAGCTTCATGGCGCTTGGGAAATGATGCGAGCGCTTGGGCGAAAATCAGGACAAGGGAATCGCTCAAATTTCAATCGAAAAACCAATAATAGGGGCGGATCAACTCGATCAGTAAATGCTATGCCCACTGGGCGTTTGACAGATGAACAAAAAGAGGAATACATGAAATCTGGAAAATGTTTCAGATGTGGAAACCAGGGGCATGTTTCAAGGAATTGTCCCAAACGAAACACCACATCAAACACCTCCTTCAGGGCCTCCTCATCGTTTCAGAATAAGGGGATCAGATCTATCCCTGAAGATGCGCCCAAAGAAAAGAAAGATGACCCAGTTGCAAGCATCAGAGCGATCCTTGCTGGGATGAAGGCCGATGAACGAGAAGGCCTTCTCAATGAACTTGAGAATGAGGGTTTTTAACCTGGAAGCGTCATACAGCGGTTGGCACTTCCATAACAAATGGACATTCACAGTTAGCGCTTGATTCTGTAATAGTAAGATCAAATAATGACAAGCGCCTTTCAATTTCTGTGGAGACGTCCGATTTACCCGCTGAAACTTCGGCTCTAATCGATTGTGGAGCAGAAGGGAATTTTATTGACGAAGAAGTAACCACCAAGTTATCAAAAGAAAAATTGCGAAAACCAATCAAAGTCAGAAACGCAGATGGAATGGTTAACACTAATGGAATAATCACACATCGAGTCCATATTCAATATTCGATTGGAGGAAAACGATACAGCAACTGGTTTCTAATCACTAAATTAGGAGATCAACGATTAATTTTGGGGATCCCTTGGTTAGAAGAAAACAATCCTACTATTGATTGGAGAGATAAAACGATACACCTCATTGATGAACAATGGAATGGAGGAACTATCTGGCAAATGGCATTGGACAATCAACAATGGGGAGAAGACGATTACTGGATCAGAGTTAAGACATCAGCATCTCAAGCGTTAGAACATCAATTGAAAAAAGATGAACCAAAAACGGAACTACCATCAGAATATGGGAAATGGCGCTCAGTCTTTGAGAAAAAGGCATCAGAGCGATTCCCAACTTCCAGAACTTGGGATCACGCTATCGATTTGAAAACCGGTTTTAGTCCTAAAGTTAGCAAGATCTATCCGTTATCAATCAAAGAACAGTCGTCGCTGGACGAATGGATTGAAGAACAGCTAGCTAAAGGCTACATCAAACCGTCGAAATCCCCTCAAGCATCGCCATTCTTCTTTGTCTCAAAGAAGGAAAGTGGTGCGCTTCGGCCGTGCCAAGATTATAGATATTTAAACGATTGGACAATCAAGAATGCATACCCATTACCCCTAGTATCCGACCTCCTTACAAAACTCGCTGGTGCACAATATTTCACCAAATTAGACCTCCGATGGGGATATAATAACATCAGGATCAAGAAAGGGGACGAATGGAAAGCTGCTTTCATTACCAACAGAGGATTATACGAACCAACTGTTATGTTCTTCGGCTTATGCAATTTGCCATCTACATTCCAGACTATGATGAACGAATACTTCAGAGACATGATTAATGAAGGATGGCTCATTATCTACATGGACGACATCTTGATATGTTCTCAGAATTTGAACGAACTAGAAGAACGAACAAAAAGGGTTCTCAATCGATTAGAAGAGAACGATCTGTTCCTGAAATTAGAAAAATGTAAATTCGCTGTTCAAGAAGTCGAATTTCTGGGCATGATCATCTCACCCGGAAAAATACGAATGGATCCTATCAAACTCGCAGGAATAGCTGATTGGCCAGTACCCTCAACGGTTAAACAAGTCCGATCATTCCTAGGTTTTGGAAACTTTTACAGACGTTTTATTGGAAACTTTGCAGCAATCGCAAAACCACTCACAGATCTAACCAAGAAAACGGAACCATTTGACTGGAATAATGAGCGCCAACTTGCCTTTGACACCCTAAAGCAACGGTTTGCCTCTATGCCAGTATTGTTAATGCCAAATCCTGCAAAACCGTTCATCCTTCAAACCGACGCCTCCAATAAAGCAATTGGAGCGGTACTGAAACAAGCTGATGAATCTGGAGTACTCCATCCATGTGGATTTATATCCCATGCATTAACACCAATGGAACAGAATTATCAAATTTATGACAGAGAACTGCTTGCAATCATCAAGGGACTTGCAGTATGGCGCCATCTATTACATGGTTCTCCTCACACGATCATCGTCCATTGTGATCACAAGAACTTGTCCTACTACCGAACTGCTCAACGCTTAACACCTCGACAAGCTCGGTGGTCATCATTGCTATCTGAATATGATCTTCGTATTGAACATATACCTGGCACAAAAATGTTCGAAGCAGATGCATTATCCAGACGGCCAGATCATATGGGAAATGATGAAGAACAAACTACTGTCACGGTTTTGCCGAATGACCGATTTATTCGACTAATCAATGATGATCTTGCCAGCGAATTAAAGAAATACATGGCAAACGACGATTTTGGACGCATCCTTATTGAAGTTATCACTAAGCAAAGGGCACCACCAATTAAATCCAAACTACAAGACTGGACATACACTCATGGTGTCGTTTATTACTTGGGCAGGATCTATGTGCCTGATCGAATTGAGTTGCGCACTCGATTAATTAAGGAGATACATGAAGCATTATCTTCAGGACATCCTGGACGATTGAAAACACTAGCACTTTTGAAGCGCGATTATTGGTGGCCTGGAATGTATAGACATGTCAAAGAATGGGTTGAAGGTTGTGCACTTTGCCAACAGATGAAAGTCAATACCCACCCAAATTCACCGGCATTAATCCCTATTCCATCAAAAGCTACTCGGCCATTTCAACAAGTCACACTGGATTTTATTACCGATCTTCCTATATCTGACGGTTATGACTCCATTCTGGTCACGGTGGACCATGGCCTTACGAAGGGGGTAATTTTTACTCCTTGCAATAAGACGATCGACGCCTTAGGAACTGCAGACCTCTATATCTCTGAAATATTCAAACGCTTTGGACTCCCTGACATCTTAATCTCGGATAGAGGACCGCAATTTTCCGCCAAAGTATTTCAAGAAATACGAAAAGCTTTAGGAATCGACCACAGGATGAGCACAGCCTATCATCCTCAGACAGATGGAGAAACTGAACGTGTAAATCAAGAACTCGAGATCTATCTTCGAATGTTCTGCACAAATGAACCCCATAAATGGAAGCCACTATTACCCATTGCTGAATTTGCACACAATAACCGATATCACGACACAATAAAAACATCCCCATTTCAACTCATGTATGGATCAGATCCAATCGCTATCCCTACAGCAGCAATCAAAATGACTGCACCAGCAGCAGAAGAACGCCTTCAAATGCTTCGAAAAGCCAGAGAAGAAGCTCTAGCTGCTCATGAACTTGCTAGACAAATGGTTGCTCATAGATACAGAGACAAGTCAATCAGATTCGAAAAAGGCGACAAAGTCTGGCTCGAAAACAAGAATCTCCACATTCCGTATCAATCAAGAAAGCTAGCACCAAAACGAGAAGGACCCTTCCAGGTTGAACAAGTCATGGGACCAGTTACTTATAAATTGAAATTACCAAAACAATGGCGCATTCATCCTGTGTTTCATGCATCGCTCCTCACCCCATATAAGGAAACCTCAATGCACGGTCCGAATTTCACTATGCCACCTCCCGATATGGTTAATGGACAAGAAGAGTTTGAGATCGAGGCTATCCTTGGACATCGGAAACGCGGAGCCGGCTATCAATACCTAGTCAAATGGAAAGGCTATGGAGCAAATGATAATACCTGGGAACCAGAACGACATCTAGACAATGCTGCGGATATTCTGGTAGAATATAAAAACAGAAGAAACCTCTGAAACAGTCAACACAATGACTTATTATCGCACCAACCTCCAATTAAAACATAATATCCGTTATGTCAAAAGATTCTGCAGAACTGTTGGACGATACACTCCCACTGTCAAAACCAGATACTCTGTCACGCAGATGTTTGTTCCCGCTTTCAAACATTCCTCCAAACGAACACTTTCTATATATCAGAAACTGAAATACGTTCCAATGATGTCAAAACCGCCTAAAGTATCACGATTACCTCCTCACAAACGAACGCATCCACAAGGCCATACAGAGATCCCATATAATGCTTTATCAAAGTATCTTCCCCAGTATCATCGCCTCTCTTTTGATCTAGGAGAACTACCCACATTTCAGGAAGCCGAATCACATTATCTTCCAGCATCAGTTCACCCTTGTTTTCAATATGACAACGTTTATCACAGGGTTTGGTTACGACGAACCTTCCCTGAATTATCAGAAGCTTTACAATGGATTATCCAGCTCGGCAGAGACATTTCCGTGGAACAATGGCAATCTGAACGACGAATGAACATAAGGGGAAGTGAAAATTTTAACCGCACACGAGCGCAAATGGAAATAACACTTGCAACCGAACGATATTACGATCTTCTGAACCAAGCAATACAGGCTAGCATGAACAATCCAGAAATACATGTTACACGACATGCACACCCTGAACAAATCCGTATTCCACACCCTGATGATGCAAGAACCCGATCAGAACAAGAAGAAGCAGCTAGGAACTCTCGTGAGAACTTTCTCAGAACCAGGGAACCTGAGATCGAAGAGATCTTAGCTTTGGACTCCGACGATGAGATTTGGGATATTTAAACCACACTCAACGGTCTAGTCCCCATCATATCAATACAGCATGTCTACCATCGTCGTCATTGCCTACCTCGTTGCTTTCACCTTTGCGCTCTTGGTCACAGCCTGTGGCCATTGTTATGACCCTTCTCTCACCGCCGCCTCCCCGTTCCTCGCCACCGCCCATGACCTCCCTATCGAGGTCTTTGTTACCACCACCATCACCATCGACGATTACCTCTTCCCGAATTGGCCCGCCTCTCCCTCATCCACCGTCGCCGACCTTCATCAACATCCAGATGAGCTCGCGGATTTCGTCATTGAAGAAGAGGCACCCCTACCCGCTCTACCCGCACCACCTCTCGCTAGGGTCCCTAACGCCACCCTTCTTCGGGCTCAGGAAGCCCTCGCCACCTTCATTGTTGACTATCAACTTTTCGCCGGACCCCTCGACGCCATGCTCAACACCACCCTCACCACCGACCCTCACACCATCACGGATGAAGAACGCAATGCAATCCTTGAACAAACGGTCCAGCTCGACTATATCACAAGGACGTTGCAATGGCGGTTTGAGACCGCTAACCACGACATCAATACCATCGCTGAATGGTTGAAATCGTGAAGGGATCATGGGTGGACAAATGGTGGAAACCATGGTTGGGGAACAGGTTAAGAAGTCGGTGACTTCTTGCATACGAAGGGGGTAATGTTACGATTTCTTTCCCTTTCGTTAATGGACTCATTTTATTATATAATCATCGTTATGCGTTTCATGGACGCTCATCTCCTTTAGCTACTTTACCTTCACATTTCCTTTCTTAGGTATTTAGCTGTACGTTTCCTTTTATATTTCTCTTGTTCTTTTACATATATAAACCGTCTTGTAAAGTAGCTAGACTTCAGTTCCAACTTAATCGAATTCTTCTCTCAACCTCTGAACGAAACTCCTCTCTTTGAGCTCGTCGTTAATTTGACCTTCGTCATCATTTGACTTAGTGTCCAGAACTTGTCCAGTAGGCTGGGAGCAGACCGAGACTCTGCTTGCCACTGTTGACTTAGAACGAACTGCGTTGAGAGCATCGATCTTAACATAGATAACATGAATTAGCACAGGCAGTTGCAAATGATAAATAAAATTTCAAACAAAGGATCTACTGGGTTGAATCCAGCCAGCAGTTCCTGTGCAGCTGTCTTTGCTTTCTTTGGAACAGGTTTGGGACCATTACCTGCATGCTTGGAGGGAACAATGCTCGCAATGGCTCCTTGAATGTTGAGAGAAGTGCTTTCGAGCCTATTCATTATACTGCCATCAGATAGCTCATCTGCAGCACCAGCCTTGTCCTTGACTTTCTCCCTCTAATCCTTCCCCTTTGCCTCCTTCTCAGTCAATTTGTGATGCCAATTTGAATACCAATCTTACACTAATGATTTCACCTTCCAATTGTCACTGCAGAAAGTTAGTTCTTCATAATGAATACATAACATATGATATATGAGTTGCAGAATCTGAGGAAGAAGAAATAGCAACAAATTCTGCACTTGGCACTGGATGGGTATTTCTAGTCATAATGAATGCCATTAATGATTTCTGAAAGGGCCTGTTCTACTCAGCACTCGAGGTCTTCTTCAGCCACATCCAACTCCATCTTTGTGGTGGCATCTGCACTGCAGAGAAAAGTGTGAAGTATGGAACATTTCGAGTGAACTACCATTCAATGAAGACAAGGATGGGCAACACCAAGTATATGCACACATTTGTGATCACCAAAACTTGCAGATGAAAGATGGAAAGTATAGCAGAATGGTTGAACTCGTCATGCTTGTTGTTGCTCCCATGAGAGGAGAGGCAAAGCAAGTCAAGCCAAACAGAAAGTCAAGCAACAAACTCAGTGGGAGTTTGCACAGCAATCAGGCTTTCAGCGCAGGGCTCGGAATGGCCGTGGTAGCGGCAGAAATGGGTGCAGCTGTAGGAACAGGTGCGACGGTAGGAATAGGTGCAAACGGAATGGGTGTGAGAGCAGGGGGAATGGCATGGATTTGTGAAGCGCATATATCAGTGATGGACTTGTGCAAATTTGGATTCTGTTGCATTTATATGCGACTACATGGAGGGGTACAGATTACAGAGTATGGCGGTGGGCGTGGGCAGGAATCAGGTCGATGGATCCTTACAGGCGGGTCATAACCCATATGGCCGGTTGATGGCACATGCCGCGGGAAAAAAGCGGAACCGGGCGGCTAGCCCCCGGGTTTCTCACTGGGCATTAATCATCACGTTGTGGCTGTGTTGACGCAGCTCTGTAATCAGAGCATCGCCCCACACACGGCGATGCATCATTATAGCTGCTACGGCTCTGCATTCACAGAACAAACTCTGGACATCGTTAAGAAGGTCCCACCAACAACCTTTGCTCCCGCCCGCCCCCCTCGAATCCACAGAAATGATCGCATGAGCTCCAATCACAAAAACTTTTATTTCAGGCTACCTCCGTACTCGACCCATTTTGCATTCTTCAATGTTAGCGCTTGCGAAAGTTTTCAGTACGCGCGAAGGGGTAAGTGATTGCAAAGCTCACAATTGGCAGATGGAGGTAAAATCAGAAAGCTTCATGCCGACTTTACAAGGTGCGCATGATCATACTATTCCGGTGTGAATGTTTTCTATCACATCAGAATGGATATTTAAATATTCAAGGTGGCTGGCAGTGCCGCAGGCATCCACTGGGCCGATAAATACCTGTGAAAATGCATGCAGTTGCGCGATCTGATCTTTGAGGACTTCATTGACTATCGAAAGAACTGAGCTGTATCACGACTCACGTTGGGGAACTTACCGAAACGATGCCGTTGTAGCGCCGTTTTCCCTTCGAAAGCCTGAAGTGGTGTATGTATCTCTGATGAGTGGATGAGCGGCCGTGGTCTTGGACGTACCTCGCTAACGAACTGCCGCCGCACCCGCTGGACTGATATTCGACTTGAAGATGAGACACAGGTATCGCCTCATGGCGTCCAGGCTGACCTAGCGCCAGCAAGAAACCCGCTGCTCACTCTGTTATACAGCTCGACCAAGAGCGGTCGCCTGGATCCCTGCTATTTAGTATGCGTCACTAAGTCGACTCACAGATTATCCTCTTAAACGTCAACCGTTCATTAGTTTCAAACTTAGACGACCGGAATATAATCCAGTTTATTAACCCTCAATGGCTTTCACGATCGCAAAACTTTACACGGCCGATATCTGTGGTACTGAAGTGGTATGAAGACTTGGTGGAGCATAAGGATCATATGACACTCAAAACCATTCCTCAGAAAACCCTCCCCACATCCTTCTTGGCCCACTCTTTGCCCCATTCTCTCAACACATGTTTCTGCACCTTTCCGCTTGCAGTCTTGGGAAGCTCGTCCTGCACACCATCTTCGCCAACGAACCACACCCAAGCCGGGGTATTCTACAGCACCTTCAGCACACCTCTGACGAAAAAGGATATGATATACTCACTTGAGGATTCATCCGCTCCGAAACCACTCTTGCTACAGCCTCTCTCGTCAATGCGTCACCTACTTTGCCTGGCCGTCTAACGACCCACGTTCCGACCACTTCGCTAAATTTTTCATCTGGAACGGCGATAACAGCCGCCTCTAGGACGCCTTCATGGGCGGTCAACACATTTTCTATTTGTACCGGGAAGAGGTTCTACAACCAGGTCAATTATAATCTCAGACGAACGAATACATACCTCTCCGCCTCGAATGATAAGGTCCTGTAGTCCAATAGTTTAAATAATATACTTTATATACAACTAAATCGGAAGTTACCTTTATCCTGCCAACAACTGGATAGTTGTCGTTCATCAGCGATTCATTTCACATGGATCACACTCACTTCTGAGATAGCCATCTTGATCCATTATGCCTTCATCACCGGTATACATCCACAACGTGCCTTCTTCATCCCTCTTCATTACCTTTTTCGTCTGTTCATCGTCCTTCCAATACCTGCACGCGTGATTAAAACCCGAACAGCCAAAATGACACATTAATACTTACCCTTTTTGTAATAGATACCCGGCAATGCAGATCTCCCCAGGTGTACCAACGGGAACCACATTGCTAGCCGGATCAACAATCTTCGCCTTGACATGCGGCTGAACCCTTCCAACCGTCTCGATCCGCTTCTCGATCGGGTCCGCCCACGCCGTCTGGAACGAGACTGGGCTCGTTTCCGCTACATCAGACCATTCAAGTAAGCGCTCCCTCACACGAGGCATGTACAGGATCCACTTACTCATTCCATAGGCGTTTGTCAACTGGGTCAACCCCATCTCGTTGATCAACCTTTTCATCAAATCAATTGGGACTGGTGAGCCAGCCGCTATTCCTGTCCGCAGCCTGTCAAACCCTTCTAGCCTTCCCCCCTCTCCTATCCCCGCCGCCCGGCGACGACTCGCGACCTCAGCTAACAGGCCGATAAAATGGGTCGGTACACCGTGTAGAGCAGTGCACCGCTCGCTTTGGATGGCATCAACGATGGATGGAGGGTCATATACAGGAGAAGGGTATACGACGCATGCGCTTTGAGACCACGCAGCGAGGTTTCCTAGAACGAGGCGTGTCTAATGATAAGTGGATTGATGAGGAATATGGGATAAAAGTAATACTTATCAAAACAATGAAAGAGGGGTGGTACGTTGCCTGTCGTATTGCAGATGAGCCGGATGTGAGATTAAAAGCCAGAGTACAGCAACGCACAAAGGATATCATTCCTGCTTAAATTCATGCATTTCGCAATGGATATCGCGTTATTGAGTAGGTTAGTATGTGTTAGCTGTCAGTTCCGGCATTATCAAAGACGTTGAAAACTTTTTTTAAAAAAAAGTCTCAAAACTCACTGAAACGGCCTTTGGTAGCCCGGTTGTTCCGCTGTTGCAACGTTAAAAATAAATTCGCTGGGAAAGGGCGAAAAAAATACCTCGTAAACTGAAGGTTAATAACGTCGTCGTTATCCAACTCCCTCACAGTCCTCCTTACTTCCCGACCTTCAGTACCGTCCTGCCAAATCATGATTTCTCTCCAGTCTACAGCACAGCGGACGTCTGCTTTCTCAACTTCCGTCCTAAACTCGCCATCGTTATCGACCACAACGAGGTTCTTTAGTGACGGCAGTGCAGGCTCTTGGATTCCGGACGGAGGCGAGTTGCGCAACGCAGGAAAAGCATCTGCGAATGCGGATAGGTAGGTCGACTTGCGGACACTGGGAACCACAAAGAGATGTTGTACAGATACGAGGTTGAGAGTGGATACCTGCGGAGTTTTGCGATTTGGAAAAAGCCGACAACACACGGGGAAAACTGTTGAACGCACCAGCTCGTGAAGGCGGTATGCTGGATTGAGCGTAACCAGCATGGCGCCAATGTTCGCACAAGCCCATTGCAACATAGCGTAGGAGCTTCATTCTCGAGCCGTCAGCCTATAAACGCTACGAGGACAGCACCAGAACTTCCATACCTATTGTTGCCCATGATCACACCCACCCGGTCTCCCTTCTTAACACCCATCCCTACAAGCCCACGAGCCAAGGAGACGATATGCCTGTCAAACTCGTCGAAATCCCATGCTAGATGTCGCTCGACACCCATATTTCGCGATGGCGGTCCTCCATGTGCTCGTGGTCTCTCTGTACGACATATCAGTGCGGGTCGCTCGGCATTGGATTCCAGTATTGCAGAGAAAAAGTACTCTGGCAATGTGCGCAGGTCCAAAGGCAGGGTAATAGGACCTTGAACAGCAGAGAGGGTGAGGCGTCGACAACCAAGGCCTGCCCAGATGTAGGGTATTCTGGATAACATCCAAGGTGGGGAATGTTGAAACGGCACAACAGGGAAGGCAATGAGCAATGAATTGAATGAATGATTACATTGGAATTGATTAGATAGATTACAATCCAGATATTTTTGAAGTTACTCTGCCAGACGTCCAGTGACATCCACAGAATGCAACAACAAAAAAGGATAGGGATCCCCCGACGACGCAAGCAAGTAGTGCAATAGCGAGGTCATCGTGTCTCCGGGTTGCAAGCAGAGCCCGTAGAGCTGGGGCGGCAAAAATTAGATAACCAAAAAATGGAGGCGGTGCCTCCATAATAGTGGTTAAACTATTAAGAACAGATACTACACTTGATCTAAGCCAAAAGGCCAGAGTGGTAAGGAAACAGGATGGTGTGCGTGGGGTTTATATACCCGAGGCTCTGCGCACGGACCATGGACTGGCCGGATGGTCGGATATAGCAATAGCCGGAAACTCGTTTGTAAACGTTCACTATCACTAGTTACTAGTTCACTAGTTCACTAGTCATAGTTTCTATACCAATTTTATCGTGCAGGCCACGGAATCAAATTCCTCCGATCTATCCAACGCCCCGAATTGCTCTCCACCATCCCTGACCGAATGAGAGGGTCCAGCCACATTGGCATGCAGTATGTAAACCACGTCAGAACCCAGAGATAGCCCAAGAAACGCCATTGTGGCCTCCATCGAGATTGCACGACGGCGGGAAATCTGTTGGCAAAACGGATGACAGCGTCCTCCACGATTATCGCCACCGGCTGAAGCAAAAAAAAACTCATCGCGCCACCGCCGCCCTCTGCTCCATCTCTAGATCTTCCGCACTGTCGCAGTATCCGGCATGCCCACCAAGAGAACGTCCGTCCCCCGTACAGCGTATAGTCTATCCCGCTGTGAATCAGCCCGGAGATGAAAAACCCCGTGACAAGTTGGACGTAGAGCGCCTGCCTCGTGCCTGGATTTAGCCCGAGCACGTCGTGCGCAACCCGTTTTGCGTGGGAAACGAGCACCTGCAAGTACACCAAGTCTTCAAGACCATGGTTGCTGAGACGGATGATGAGGCTTACCCCCCGTAGCAGCTGGTGCCACGTACGGCTGTACATAGACTCTCAAGATACGCGACGACGGAAGAAATAAAAATGGCGACGTACCCCCAGAACCTTCGCACAGTATACGCATCCCATAAATCTCCAAAGAAATAAGGCCACTCCCCAGGAGTAGACAACCCCACCAGTACAGAGAGCGATCCCAGAACCCAATACAACCTGTCAATTTGAATGTACGTCTGGATAGACCAGCTGAACATGCTAAAACCGCGCCACATCCACCCAAACGCCGTGATAGACGGCCCGTCCTTGGCGTAACACGGATTCCTGCGATCGTGCCAGCGCAAAATGTCTAGCAGCGCCGCATATACCACGAGCCGCAAAATTTGTGTCTTGACAAATGACCAGCGAGACGCACATACCGATGCGGGCAACGGCCGTATCACATGTCTTGGTTCGTGCTCCCAACCAATCCCACGCGGACTGGAGAACAGGGCAAATGCCCAGCACAATCGCGCCTTCCACTCCAACTTCTCCGCCGGCACGGTCTGTCCCTTGCGCCTCAGCTGCCGCTGCACATCTGTCAACAGGATAAAGTCCGACGCGGAGAAAAGGATTGGCAAAGCGACAGATGCAATGGAGCTTCCCCTCAGTGGCGTGCTATCGCCCTTGTTGGTCGAAAGCATCAGGTACGTCACCATTGCGCAGATAGGAAGGAAGATCAACCAGCGGTACGGCGTCGGCTTGACAAAGAGCGCCAGCAAATGGAGGCCAAATAGCGTCACGAACATGAGTACGTCCCAGAGCAGCGTGTTCTTCACCATGGCCAACTAACGGACCCACGCCAGGCTTGATGAAAAACTGCGGGACAAGGCGCCAGTCGCACGTTAAAGACCTGTTCAGGGCCACGAAACTGATCAAATCTTGAGTTGTTTGCTCGGCAACACGAGATCAAAGTTTACCATTTGGGGCTACGGACAATGAAGAATCAACGTCATGCTCCAATAGGGTATGTGAACCAATGAACCCGTCTCGCGCCCAGAACCACCATGCAACTTCATATCGTACAAGGCGGGGCAAGTGCGAATTCTCGCCGTTTTTTCTTTTTTCTTTTTCTTCCTTTCATAAGAGAACCGTTTTCGGCCTCCCAACTCCGATTGAAGTCCACGCCTCCCCCTAACGAGATAGGGACTCCCAAAAGAACCCCTATCGGCAATCTAAAGAAACTAGAATAAAAACCTTAGAGTTCTCACTCGACAGCCGAACCATTGGACTATAAACACGTAAAATGCATGCCATAATAGTATCGATTACTTACGGTCCGACTCGTAAAGTATCTCTCAAGGCTGACATCACGAGGATCAATATTTGAGGCGTATCATTTACCCATCCTTTCGTATTCCCTACCAGGTTTTTGACTTTGGAGACTCGATCTACGTGCAGCGTCGGGTTCAATATATAGGCAGACAGCCGTCAAAGCAGAGGTCCTCCGAATACAGTAATAGATGCGAATCCACCACCATCATCGCTCGTTCGGGCTCGCTTGCCGAGAGAGAGAGAGAGAGACATTATTATAATGGTTTATAATAATAGTGGTCGAGATAACGACGATGGGTAACAAATGCGAAATTCTAATTAAACACGACTAGTGGAAGGAACGACTCTGACAAAGAACCGTGAGCCCGGTTCAACATTATGAGTTAAATAGAAGGACGTACTTCGGGTCAGCCCATTTCGTCCCTCGCTCTATATCATCATCTTCGATCGTCGCCGAACAAACCCCCCGGATATCCCGCGCTCTATCTGAGCCAAGCAGAGAGTCCGTCATACACTAGGAAGATCATGGCACTGCCGGGAACCGCGCGGGCAATGGTCATTCCGCAGCCAGAGTAAAAGCCTTTAAGCCCATTGGCAACGTACATCCTCCTCACCATAGCCAAGATATCGCCGCTTGCGCCTGTTCTGATGCTGGGGCGGAGCTCTCCTTCGGTCTGAACAGCGCTCTTCACGGTGTCGGCAGGATACAGTAACAGCGTGCTTACAGCACCTGCCAAAGCACCTGCCAGCGCCGATTCCCAAGGCAACAAATCTTCATTCACTTTCCTACCGTCTCCTCGCCGCCGCTCACGTAACCAAGCAGCAGTCCGTTCTTTGATAGAAAACCAAATTGAGCTTCCACCCGTTTCTCGCAGCATTGTACCAGTGTGCCCCAGCCACAATCCACGGAGGCCATGAGCGCGCACGACGGACATGGTAATTCTCCACAGGCTCTGAGGTTTCGCCCCGGGAAAAACTTTTGCATCCGATGTGAAACCCTGGGCCGAGGATGTCGCAGGACCTGTAGCAAGTCCGTTAACGAGAACACGTGCGGGAAAAATAAGGGTGGGCTTCGGCGCATGAGCAGCGGATGTCGAAAGGTTGCGGGTCGAAGGTGGATCCATATAATTATACATATTCATCATTTGCACTTGCATCCGGCATTTCACAAGCTCTATAGGCGTTCTGAACGGAATGAACCCGTCAATAGGCAAAAGATAAAATGACAGAACGGAATCATTTTTCTTGAGAATCGCTCAAATAAGAGGAAATTTTGACAACGTACAAAACGAAACTGGTAACAAACCCGGCGCCTCCCGCCGCAAGTGCCAGTTGAGGTATCGTCAATGAAGAATCTCTGTCCGCATGGGAGACGGCCCGGATGAAATTCTGGAAGTACGAGTAAGAAACAAAGATGGCGGCCGTTTCGGTCATGGCGCCAACCACGGGTGCGGGCAATCCCTAACGACTATTCCATGACCAAGCGTATCACACATTCACAGAAGAGTGGGCTTACCCTGTACAAACCTCGAACACCCTCATACTTCCACGTTTGCACAAGACAATGCCATGGTCCGTTGAATCGCAAGGGCCTAGTAGAGTCTCCCTTGAAAAGCAATTGTGCTTGTAACCGCACTTTGGCGAGATCTAATGGGTATTCCAAAACAGCAGCAACCATTCCAGCCACCTAAATCTACTTCAATAACTACAAATGAATGGGCACGAATTGGCGACCCACGCTTCCTAACGCAACATCCTTCGCCACTTCCCGGCCTGACATTATGGCCGGCATTGAGGCTGTCGAGAGGTATAACTGTACAAAGTCGGGTTCCTTCATCGTTCCAGACGACAAATGTCCTGGATCGTCTATCGCAGATGATGCTTAGCAGTCAATGACATTCATTGTGCGAAGAGTGCGGGTGTATGGGTTCACTGTAACACCGTGACAAATATTGTCACGCAAAGTCGGGCGATTCCGTGCATCATGTTTCTACAATTCAATACTGTACAACCATCTAATTCGCCTCGTCTCAAGGCTTAATCGCAATCTTCAAAGCACCTCTGTTGCTCATTTTATCCAATGCTTGCTGAAATTCCTCCAGCTTGAAAACATCCGTAACCATGCCCTTTGTCCTGATTTTACCACTATCAAGATATGCGACGGCACGCGGGAAGCAAAAAGTCTGGGAGAACGATCCAATAATCTGGTCGCTAGTGGTGAGTGATATTATGAAATGGATGATAAAGTACGGACCTTGATTTCATCGCCGAATATCTATGCGGTTTAATGCATAATTAGGACTTCGGGCACCATAATCTTGTCCTCACCTTCGAAGGAGGCCAATGTACCAACGCTTTGTTTTCGTACACACCATAAATCATCAACGTACCACCTCGCCGCACATAATTAATACTATCGTTAGCCAACTTCTCGACGCCGGTTGCCTCAACGACGACGTCAAATCCATATGGATTATCCTGTTTCAACTTGTCCCATTGTGCCTCCGGTTTCTGCCTGTCCAATTCGATGTATTCATCACCCGCTTCGAGCTGTTTGGCGATATCCATTTTGATACCCTTGTTTGCGGCAATGACTACTCGTGATGCACCGTTGAGCTTGAGCAATTGCGCTAGAATGAGACCCGTTGGTCCAGACCCAAGTACCAGCGCTTCGACACCGACAGGCGGGTTCAGCTTGTCAAGTCCATGGACGGCGCATGCCGCTGGCTCGAGCAAAGTCGCCTCCTCGTCACTAAGATTGTTGATCTTGTACACCTTGTGCTGCTTGCTATGAAAAATCGCTTCGATACGGCATACTGGAGAAAAGGGGCTAAATGCTCACTATACAACGTATTCCGCAAAGCCACCGTCTTGAGTAACACCGCGAGAGTTGAAATTCTCGCATAACAGGGATTGGCCCCGGCGACAATAGAAACAAGTGTCGCACTGATGTGTTGAGCCGCATACATGAGTTGTTGAAGGTATGTACTGATACATGCCTTACCGTAATCCCCACGTCTGCAACGATGCGGTCCCCGATGGAGAAACCTTGGACGTCCTTACCCATTTCAACTAGTTCCCCTATGACTTCATGACCGGGAATCAGCTACGTCCCAAGTCAGTCGAATGAGGTTTGGCCGCTAGCTCATGACATACAGGGAATTTGGAAATAAATTCTCCCTGAATATAAGATCAAGACCATGAACGCTCTTAAAACTATCAACTAACCGCGTCTATGTGGGCATCCGTGCCGCATATACCTACATGAGTCTATATTAGCAACACGGTCAAAGACGGAGGAGGGAGTCGTACCGCAACAGCGCACTTGGTAAAAGTGACAATGAGCATTCCACGAATCCAAGAAACTAATTTGATATTACCTTTAAGCAGAACCTCGTCGTCCAACGGTTTTGGAATGGGAACCCGCCTCAGCTCAAAGTTCTTGGGCTACCCTGCGGTGAGTGCGAGTGCATGCGCATGAAGAGATGCAAACCGAATGATAGTAAATAGCCTTCATAGTTCCGTCGAGCATCTTGAGCAGTAACGATGTTGATTCACGATTGGGAAGAGATAAGAGTGAAGTCCCCCGACGGTGCAGTGATATATATCATATTTTAAGCGGAAAAAACCGTCTGCGCAGACCAACTTATGGTCACGCGTATAGATTTAGCCGTCGGAACCAGCCCCCAGGATTTGAGGGTGGAAAACCGTTTATCTGGGGTGTTCATGCAGAAGTATTGACGTCATACCTATGCGCTTGCCCCATCTGCCATGCCCTCATTTGGGATGGCGGACCAAGGTCTCCAAACTTCCTGACAACCTACTCCAAACGTTGAATTAGTTGACGACGTCATCACGTCCCTTGCTTCTATGAAGGCAGATGCTCCACTCAGAAGGCACGCCCATTCCATGCAGAAAACGAACTGCTGAACGTTGGCTAGCACCCTTTCAGAGGGAAGCCAAACGGGCCTTTTCATATCTAGCTACTCCAATTCCATCAAAAATAGTCGTGCCCTCTGCAAGGCTCGAACTTGCGACCTCAGGATTGCAGAGTCAAAAGACCCCTCATAAAGTCATTATGAGACCTGCGCTCTAGCCAACTGAGCCAAGAGGGCTTATGATCATGCTTGAGATATTTAAAAGTTCTCACGCAGTGATCGTGACATCTGCCTAAACCGCTTACAGCTCTCATCACCAAGACTGAACGTGAAGAGGTCATGCATGAAAACATGGCCACCGCTTCATTCGCGCTTGCACAGTTGTTTTATTTCTCCTCCTTGGTCGTCCGACCATCTCCATACAGACCTTTCTTCATCGTACCCGTAGCGTTGGGATCTCTCTACTTTTTCACATCCCCTCTGCATTACCGTCATCCTTTGGAGTACACTTACGCTAGCGCCGCGCTGGCACAGGTATTCGTGGCATCCAGCTATATCCTGCTCGTCGACGTTCAACAGAAGTTATTTATCAAAGGTCAAAAGGAGCCTGCACACCGACTACCTCTTCTCGAACGTGTCAAATGGGCCGCAAAGTTATATATCAGTCCTCGCGGTACTCGATGGTCCCATGAACCAACGCACGCCCTACCACCTCATCTTTCGCCTTCTATCACGCGCTCCGAGTTTTTATTACAGGAAATTCGTACATTGGCGTGGGAGCTTGTCCTCTACGAAGCAGTCGTTACATACATGAAAAACATTGCTGTCAACGGGCACTCTATAGGCCAAGACGGGATATTCTGGCGCACTGTGAACGTCCTGAGTGTGGGGCTTGGAGCCATTGTATCAATCCGTTTGGTTCACCGCGTGCTTTGCGTCTCCTGCGTCGCTATAGGAATCTCGGAACCTCAAGATTGCGTGCCCGTCTTTGGTGACTTTCGCGATGCCTATACCTTGCGCAACTTCTGGGGGTAGGTGAAGTTCATTCATGCAAGGCCGTGTTGATTCGTACGCAGCTAACAGCCGCGTGTGGCACCAGCTTTTACGATGGGTGAGTGAATCAGTCGTGTTCGTTATCAATTGTTAATTCCGCATTATAGCCAGGAGTCTCTCACGGGCGGTTCCTTGCATACGACGTGTTTCGCCTGAAACGAGGATCGAAAGCTGCATTTATGGTACAATTGTACACCGCATTCGCAATATCAGCCGTGATTCACGTTGCTGGCGAATATTCACTCCTTGGATACTTGACGTACCGGCACGCATTGGTGTTCTTTCTTTCGCAACCCATCGCTATCACTTTCGAGATTATGGTTATTGGTGCAGTTGGCAAGCCTTCCATCGGGTTTTTGCGTCTCATAGGTCATATATGGGTTCTTATGTGGTTTGTATGCACTGTTCCGAACTTTATTGACCCTCTTCTTCAGAGAGGGCTTGCTGAAGCGGCACCCTCCTTTGGCTTATTGTCCTTTTATCTCCACGCCCGAACTTGATAACGACTAGAGTCCCATGTCCTGCTAAACTGTAGATACTTCTATTCGAGTTGGTCGTGACTTGTGACACAGTCAAATTGCAACGTCAACGTTGAGAGCTTTCAGCATGGTAGCCGCTCTGCGGCTTTCCATTCTGTCCACGCAGCTGTTTTTCTTCTTGGCTCTTGTCCGCAAACCATCCCCTTACAGGCGCCTCTACATGGTGCCCATCGTTGCCGGCGTCACATATTTTTTCTGGTCCGCACTTCAGTACCACACCTTCCTCGAGTACACATGCGCTTGCCTCGTTCTTTCACAGCTTTTCGCAGCTTCCGATTACATCCTGCTGACGGACGTGCAACGTGAACTATTCATAAAAGGACAGAAGGAGCCAGCATTCCGTCTTCCCCTCATCCAACGCGTAAAATGGGCTGCGCAACTGTCCATGGGGTGCCGTGCCGTCGGATGGTCGCATGAACCAACTCATGCCTTACCCAAACGTCCACCCGCTTTTACAACGCGTTCGACCTTCGTATTCCGAGAATTGGGCTGGTTGGCATGTGATGTGATACTGTTTGAAGTGCTCACTTCATACACGAAGAGAAGCGCGTATTTCGCGATCAATGGTCGTTCATTGACGGCTGACGGGTTTTTATGGCGTTTGGTGAATGTGCTTGTGTATGGAAACAGTGCCATTGCGGCTATCGGTATGTCCCATCGAATGTTGGGTATTCTTTGCGTCTTGCTAGGCGTTGTGAAGCCTCAGGACTGGGTACCTCTCTTTGGCTCTCGCTTTGACGCGTATACCCTGCGGAACTTCTGGGGGTGAGTGAAATGTTGTTGAAAGGTCCTTGTGTCCCGTTGACTCGATTTGTGAAGGCGTTTCTGGCATCAAATACTGCGACGGGTAGGCGGTTCAATAGTCATCTAAATACGTGGGTGACATGCTATCTAGCAAATCGTCTCACACGGCCGCTATGTCGCTTACAATGTACTGCACTTGAAACACAGGACAATGGCTTCTTTCTTGGTGCAAGTTTATATTGCGTTCGGGATGACTGCCCTGATACATCTTGGCGGTGACTATTCGCTTCTAGGGAACTGGTCAGATGGCCGCTCTTTACGTTTCTTTATGATGCAACCTATTGGGATCACTGTAGAAACTATTGTCTTGGAAGTTGGCAAAAAACTCAATATCCGCGGGCCATGGCACTACGTTGGATATATATGGGTCCTTTTATGGTTTACATACACAATTCCTGACTGGGTAGACCCATTACACCGCGCAGGACTGTCGGAGACGTCTTCAAACTTTGGCATCTTGGACAAATTTTCGGGCTTGTTTGGCCAAACGGACAGCAAGTGAACGTTTATTATAGAGTCACTTATTTCTTGGGCCTACCGTTGCTTTGAAAAAGTTTGTCAGTTCCGCTATGTCATAGCAGCCGCTCCTATACATGTTTTGATTTTTGCTGGTGCAAAGTTGTGGCTAGGCCATGAATTTCTTGTCGCTCAAGCGTGATTTTTGCAGGTAACAAGCTCATGCGAAAACCTATCAGATACTGTCCCCGTTCCGACGCTTTGTATTGAAAGGACATCTCCAAGTTGTATCAACGCTATTTTACACAGGCGATGATCCTCGCCACTGACGCGAACGAGAACGCATAGTTGTGAACGGTATGCCATCGGTACCATCAACAAAATAAACTGGCAAGGAGAGGAATGGCTTCAACACTCGAAACAAATTCAATGTTCAAAGCACTCACATGGTGCGAGCATGTCGAAATCCAAGGAAAGGAACCTGAGTAAAGTAAAAGGCATTTCATCATTTGCAGAGATGGAAGGTTTTATACTCGCAGCGGAATTAGTAAAAGATTCGGTACCTCGTCGATACTAGAATGACGCCGTCAGCAACTTGCGTTTATTCATACGGTTGGCACTTGCAAGAAACCACCCATCGAATTGGTCGGCAGGGGTTGATGCCCTGCTTTTCCTTTCCCGCGCCGCTGCTCATCGACGCTTCAAACGAGACGCCGGCCTTCATTGGTGCATCATGTGAATCGCACAGGTACCCGAGGCCACTCCCTCCTTCGCCCTAAGGATTCGGGACGGCTCCGAGATATCTCGACCAACACATGCCATCGGCCGACTTCCGGCGCCGGTCCTTTCCAACAAGGACGATAAAACGTATACAACCAGTGGGAACGACTCTGATGCCCGTGTTTGGGAACTGCGACATGTATTCTCACCTATGCCTTCTTTCTTCGACCCGACGTTCTAGGAAGCCATCCGGGAAAGTCCTTGTTGACCTCAGTTCGGGCTCTTCAACTGCTTTGGCGCCGTCATCAGGAGCAGCGCTGCAATCGGCGTTCGATCCTTTTGATGAGGTATATTTATTTTCTTACCTCCCCCCTAACTTCGTTGAGGCTGTGAAGAACAACTCGAGTTGTGGCACCCGTCTTCCTCTCCCCGCGACTTGTCAAACCTTATCGATCCTCCTCTCGACTCTGAAGATCTGAACGCTCCCGTTGCATTTCGACAATTATCGCATCGACATTTCCCACAGACTGTATTTCAAGGGACTGCTTCCGAGACTTCGTCGCCAAGATCGAAATGAAGATTTTTTCTTTGGAACCGGTCGGATGAATGTTCATACTTGAGGGAAAGTTGACCATAGAACTACCGCCATTTGAATGATGCAGGCACTAAATTCCCTGGCGCTGAACGACATTGCCGGGCTTGGGACTGAGGACAGGAATGGTGAGGCCTGTGAGGTATGACCTTAGTACGAAGCCGAGTAGAGAAGTATGGCGTTTGTTGAGTCCACCTGTCTCCCTGGACTTGGGAAATCGTTGAATGGAGGAATCTTATCCTTCGCAATGCACGCTTCCGACAATAGAGAATTCAAGTCAACTTCAGGGCGCTTGTTCATTTTATCGTCCCCAGTCCGCAAGCTACCGGCAATAGCGAAATCGCATGACACATGGGTCATTGTAATCGGACTCGCACAAAGATATCTATCTGGTGCTCAATCTCGCGGGTAACTCCTTCAAACTGATTAAATTGAAGGAATATACAAGTCAAATCTTGCACTTCTGAGCCAACGCGCCTCTCCAAGTCGTTAGAAACAAAAATGGAACTATCAAGCAGCACAAGGGTCTATACGTCCGACCCGCTCAACGTCGGACATGTTGCCTATACACAACGCAAGGGTAAGCACAGTCCATTATGACCAGAAAAATACTATACGTGGGATGCGGCAGCCAGGCGACCTTGTTCCGGATGTCATGAGGAAGTACTTGGCTCTCCCAGTCCCCACGATCGTCAGGGAAATTCAGATATAACAGCAATTGTCGATGACCGCTGAAAAAAATTTGAGCATACTAAAAACAGAAGACGATGTTCAATTTTACGTTCCGGGGGTGACGATATACAGCATTGACATACCCCGCCATTAGAAAGAGGATTCACGGCGAAAGTGTAACCAGCACGCTGGAGTAAGGTTCAGTGTATCGAAAGGCGCCTGGAATAGGTGCCGCACCCAAGCTCGTCTTTCTCTTGGTCCAAAAAATCAGCACAGAACCGATTATGGCCTGAAAAGAAATCATACCTGCTTGGATAGAATATCCTCCATCCTCCATTGTTGGGGAGGTACATAAATGTCAGTATCATTTCTTTCCATTCATTTGGTCCCCAATAATCCCGAGCGTGCTATATATATAAAACACGTTCCGGAGGTGACTAAGTAGATGCTGCAGCGATGACATACCACCGGACCCTCAAGATCAAAGTCGACGAAAGTGTGACCGTCGTCATGCTAGAGTGAAGTTTAGCTTTATGCTCCAAACGGCATGGGTGTCGACCCACATCAGCACTTTTTCCAAAAGGTCAGCACGCAGTCTATTACGACCTGAGAAAAAAACACCATACTGGTCGCGGAATATAATCTCTCTCGATGGTCGCTGTAATGTCACGTGTGATACCTTTAAATTTCCTTCTGGCCCATATTCATTTCGAATCACCTAAAACGGCAAATGAGGCACGTTCCGCAATTGATGACATTGACCCACCGTCCCACGGTCGTCCCTGTACTCGACATGCTGAGGTGGAGTTTAGTTTTGCGTGGCTGAATAGATACCACGACATCGACCCACCTGAAGCGCGGGGTCAGACGTGAGGATACGGTCTCATTGAATGAAAAGAATAACCTGAGAATTACTCCTTTGAGTGTGAACGGCGGTTGGAGAGGTGGACGCCACGAGGGCAAAGGTGCCGAAAACGAAGATAGAGGAAAGACGCATGGTAAGCAGAGAATGGTGTATCGAGGACCAGCCTGGGGATGATTCTGCTCAGACATCGTTTAAACCGACTGGACGTTATGCAATTTCGATGTCATCATCAGGTATTGCTTCCCCCTCCCACATCCCACCTTCAGAAGGGAAATCCAAAAAAAACAACACTTGTCGATTACGACTATGTAAAATCTGAACATACTAAAAATAGCAAGTAAGGTTCAGTTTCACGTCTGGAAGTGATGAGATGTTATAGCATTGACATACCCCGCGACTAGGAGGAATAGGAGTCACGAAAGAAAGCTAAAGTGAAGTTTCAGCTTCGCGCGTCCAAAGGCAACTAGAATAGAAGCCGTACATGAGGACTGTGTCCATTATGCATTGGAATAGATAGCCCGTTGGGATAGAAAATCCTCCAACGTCCATCGGAGAGTTGTATCAATGTCATCCGAATATCTCGCCATCCGCCTGGTCCACGAAACTGTCGACCGCGCTAAAAACAGGTTCAGTTTCAAGTTCTGGAAATGACTAAGTCATTGACATACCACCCTGTCACCATCAATAGGACGAGACTCCATCTCGATGAAAGTATGCTGAAGTGGAGCTTAGCACTCTTGCGTCTCGAAAAGCATGGGTGCCGACCCACAGTTACTCTGTTGGTTTCAGTTTCGGTTGCTATACTGAATGTGATTGGTGGTGAATTGCCGGTTGTCACGACTGACGTCTGTACATGTCCACGTGGCCCCAAATGATCTTGAATAGTCTAAAACAGCAAAGTGAGGCACGTTCTGGAGCTGACTGTGTTGACATTCACCGTATGGCCGTCATCGTACACAACTGGAGAGGGAGGACTGGCAGGAATGGCAGGACTGGGAGTACGCTAAAGTAGTGTTTAGCTTTGCACGTCTGGGATAGATGGCAAGGCATCAGCCCACCTCAAGCCGTCTCTGAATGGAGAAGTGGGTAGGTCAGAAGTGAGGGTACGGCCTCGTTAAATGGATGCCAAGAGGGCAAAGGTGCCGAAAACGAAGACAGAGGAAAGATGCATGTGTGTGAGGACCAGCCTGGGGATGATTCCGCCAGACATCCGGGTTTTTATAAGGGACTGGCACATTATCGTTGTGATGCAACCCTGAAGACGGACTGAACGTGCTGGACGGCGCGTTTAAATAGGGTATTAATATTAATATTACATAAGTCACGCACGGCCACGTGACCTCGTTGAGCATAAACGCCAGCGGTCGCGGAGGAGGACTGAAGATGCCCAAACACGCTCGAGCACTCGAGTCTGCGCAAAACACGCCCTCGAAGCGCCGTCGTAGCGCGGGGCGCGCGCATTCACTTCCAGACCGCCCCCGCGACTCCCCCTCCAACCCATTTGGCCGCCAGCGCGTCCGTAACCTCGTCAATTCTCTGCCACCGTCCACTCCCTTCTCCAAGCACCTTCCCCTTAGGTTCCAACTGGTACACGCTGATCGCCCTTCGCCACGTTTCTGTGGCGGTGTTCATCGCATTGCCCAAGTTCCGGCCAACTACACGTTCTTGCACCTTCGTTGTCTCATCATGTTCCTTTTTGGTGGCTCTCGCTCAGCGCTGCTGCTCGGAGAACCGCATTTGTTTGAAGTCAAACGAAAGATTCAGCTATTCAGTATGGCAATCAAACCCGGCCAGGTAAGGTCTGGCCAAACCTGGGCAAAGCTTTCGAGCACACAGGATCCCTGCCGCTACCGTCCAAAGGCCAATTTGGAGAATTCTGAAGAGTTCCTCAAGTGTAAAGACGAAGACGAACCAGGCGAATGGAAATGGCATGCAGAGGAAGATTTTACACTCGACCGAGCGTGGCCCAAAGGTTGTGAACTCACAAGAGCCATCATCTACGTGAGCCTACTTAAGCGCCATTTGCAACCACTCATCTAATGGTCTCTGTTCAAAAGCATCATGATCACATAACCCAGGTGCACATTACTATTAACACATTGACCTTGCCTAAGAGGAAAGGCACTTCGAACACGCCTTACGTCTTTAGTGGCAGGGGCCTAGTGACTTTATCCCCAGCTCTCATTCCGAAGCTAGTCTTCGGGTCTCCTGCTCGTCCACAGACCTCAGGACATGACTTGATAGACCAAGAACAAGATGCAGAATATGAATCTGACGGAGATGAATGCGACGTCTTCAGGGATGATAGTGACGCTTCTCAGCAAGCTGACGATGCAGAGAATGACCGAGCAGGAATTGATCCTGACTATTACAACGATGCAGACGCCTTTCCTCATTTTTTCTCTCGATGTCATCGTCTATCCAGATCGCGTCTCCAATTTGGATCCAGCTTTGGCCAAGAATACGATTTCAGCTCAGCCTCGGATGACGAACGAGATTCGGGCGAGGAATCTATAGCTCCAAGCCCATTCACAGCGTCTCCATCACCATCCAAACATGCTGACCACTATTCCTCACCTGCTACATCGCTCTTTGGATCATCTGTTCCACGCCCCACACTTTTGTCAAAAGGGCGAGAGACAGCCAGTCCGCCACCGCAAACATCTTCACCCGGGCCTTCGAGCCCAGCTTCTAACAAAGCTTCCTCCAGTCGCCGGACCCATCTTCACGTTGCTTCGTCTCCCGGGAACGTCTTTGAAGCACGCACAAATTTGTCCCTTCCGAAACGTCGTCATTCAAGCCTCCTGTATCACCTTCCGTACCATCCATCTCCCTCTGGTTTCCCAAAATATACACCCTTACCTGCCAGAGGCAAGTTGTACAGAATGCGGATAAAGCGGATCGAGAAACGCGTCGAGAGGATGAAGAGTTTGGAGTGGCTCAAAGTGGCAGAAGAAGATGAGGAGAACGAGAAAAAGAAGAAAGAGGAGGAAGAGGAGAAAAAGAAGGACAGGGAAGAAAGGGCGATGTTGAAGCGACAGTTGCTAGAAAGGATGGCGCCTGGAGGGGTTCTTGAGATGGGCGTTAGGAGAGGGAAACGTCCACCAGTCAAAGTCTCGGACGCGCCAAAGCCCAGGGTTCGATCGTCCAGGTGCCATCCGTTTGACGACGAGTTCGAGGTGTGATGATACCATTGGCCGCAAGCGTTCATTTTTCTGAACAACCTATACTCGTGAGCCACTGTGGACCATGACATTGCTATTAGTATACTAGTATATTTATAGATTTGTCTAGTATTAATCAAGAAAATGTTCAAGTATCTGGCCAATCCTCAAGGTAATGGTACGCTTACTATCCATTTCGGAATCACAACGCACACATTGAAAACTTAACTGCATACATGTTCTCCTTTTCCGCATTTTCCCTCATCCAATGATAACCTTGGACATCGTACTTTTCAGTGCACCAGGGAGCCGCCGTTGCAATGTCATTATGCCGGGTCCCAGAGCCATCAGATGACATCTGTATCCCCGATATTGCATCAGGTTGCATCACAACGATAATGTCCCAGACTCCCAGTCCACTTAAGCGCAATGTCTGGGCGGAATTATCCCTCTCGCACCACCATGCGTCAGTCCCTTGCCTTTCTTTTCGCCGCCTTTACCTTCTTGGCATCCGCCTCAATCAACGATGACAGTCAAAGGACCAATTCTCTTCAGGTAATCCCTCTCATTTAACGAGACTCGTATCCTCACGTCTAACCAGCTCGTTTCTCCATTCAGAGACGGTTTGATGTGGGTCGATGCCTTGGCAGCTATTTGTATGGCTGGAAGCTAAACCCCGCTTTAGCGTCCTCCCAGTTCTCCCAGTTCTCGCAGTTCTCGCAGTTCTCGCAGTTCTCGCAGTTCTCCCCCTCCTCCCCATCCAGTCGCGTATCATGACGGCCATACGGTGTGTGTCAATGTCAATACAGTCAACTCCGGGACGCCCCTCACTTGCTGTTTTAGGCCATTCTAGACCATTATGGGCCACATGGATTAGAGCGGTCGGTCGTGACATTCCCGAGTTCCATGGTAGCCACATTCATCCATGCATCGCATGCAGCAACTGTGGGTCGATACCCATCCCTTTCAAGGTGCAACGCTAAACTCCCACTTTAGCTTACTTTCAGCGAGTTTGAGACTGATCCTGTTGATGGTGATCCGATTGTGGTATGTTCATGACCTGAGAGTCACCTCCAGAACGTGAAACTGAACCTGTTTTCAGTACGGTCGACAATATTGTGGACAAGGTGGATGGAGACAAATTTTCTTGACATTGGTGAAGCTCCGCAGTGGACAATGGGCAATATTCTATCCTCACGGGTATGATTTTATTTATTTTCACGTCATGCTCCTTACTGACCTTTTGGACTCAGTCTTCCAGTACGACATCTATTCCACTTGCCTTTCCACACGCAAAAGCTAAGCTCTACTTTAGCATCAGTACACTTTTATCATGGATTTCCTTGCTAATGGGGGGGTATGTCAATGCTCATTGCTGTTCACCTTCAAGCTGAAGCTCACAAGCTATTTTTTATTATTAGTATGTCCAACATTTCTATGTGAAACATATTCGAGAAGTGTTGTTATATTTGAATTACCCTACTGCAGACAGGACATGGAGGATGCGTGTATTACCTGATAACATCGAGGAACACGTCAGCTGGCGGTTACCTCACCCGTAATACCTTCATCGTAGACTGTTCTTACCTTTTGCGTATTGGAGAACATCACTGGCGGGTCGGACGTATCTCTGCTTACGAGTCCGAGTTTCAGGTTGACGTTGATGGATTACGGTGCGATCACATCAGTGGCCACCTATCCCATCGGAATGGATTCAGAGCTTCAGCGTCGAAGCCTGAAAACTACACTTATGATACATGAACGTTTGAACACTCGAGCAACAGTCATGTACGTATATCATTACAAAATGATTCATGTTCTTCGCCTCTTGTTGCCCTTTGCAGCCTCAAAGACCGCATCCTTGCGTTCTTCCACCCTCTGCAAAAAATCGACTTTGCCCAGAAACCCTCCCCCACCGCGTCGATTGGCCTCCAATTCGTCCCGCAGTTGGACGTCGTCGGACGATTGCACGTGCGCTTTCCAGTCCATAACCGACTTGTCGAGCGTCGTCAGCTTCTTGACTCTGGGCGTGCCATGTCCCGGTAGCTCCGCGAGCCGAGTTTTGGGTTTTCGAGGACCCGGGCGTCTCCCACTGGAAGGCGTCGGTGTCGTTGGGGGCAGGGTCCCCAGGGCAGTCTCCTGAGGAGGAGGAACAGACGTTGTCATTGGACTTGACGATGACGGAATCGCGTTTGAAACCGATGCGGATGCTTGCGAAGCGTCCGTTGGATGCCATGTTGGCCATTTCTTTGCCTCGGGGGACTCCTCGGGCACCTCAATCACTTCTCTGATATTATATTTTTTTTAAGAACAAAGGCTTGCAAAAGGGTGTGGAATGGCTAAAACATACATGACTTCTTCTCCAGCAAAGCGATACCGTTTCTGAACCTTGACCATTCTCTGCTGGGTCGATGTTGTGGTTGTGGTTGTTGTCGGTGGTAGTGGCGCCCTTTCATTTACTGACGCTTGGAAGCTTGTCCAGAG
Source organism: Amanita fuliginea (assembly GCA_023014435.1). Classification (NCBI taxonomy): domain Eukaryota; kingdom Fungi; phylum Basidiomycota; class Agaricomycetes; order Agaricales; family Amanitaceae; genus Amanita; species Amanita fuliginea. The sequence goes on along the minus strand of JAEBUQ010000011.1, from coordinate 1,846,375 downwards.
AGCTCTGATTCGTGACTCAGTTGAGCTTATTCACAAATTGTTTGTGGGAAAGAAGGGAATTTTTTTTTTCGTACTTCTTCCTTGCTTCTTCCTCTTCAACGCTCACTTTTGGAGACTCTGCACGAGCGCGCTTCGAGTCGGGCTCGCTTTCGGAGGAAGAGGAGAGTTCATCTGAGCCACTGAAAAACATCAATTCCGACATGTACACGAGCGTATCAGATAGACTGACCGGCGTTTGGAGGAACGTAATCCAAGTCGTTCTCAGAGTCGGATTCGCATCTTGCCACCATGTTTAAGAGTTGCAGAAGAGATAGTGAGGGTGAGTCAGCAACGGAATGGGATGTTACCATCATTCATCGTGACGCCGTCACATTGGAGATATAACTCAAACGAATGATGGTGCGTCTACGCCCCCCTTGCGAGTTAATAAACGTCGCGGACACCACGGCCATCATTTGTTTCCCCGCATGTATGGTGTTTCATCAATTTCAACAAAATTTCCGGTACAGTTGATTTCGTGGAGAACGGGTTCACATTCGCACCACTATCGTAATGCACATTGAGAAATTGTACGCAAGAACGAAACCAGTCAAAATTGGAATTTATATAACTGCCAGAGTAACTAATTTGAACCAGTCTAGTAAGTAGTACATACATCAAACACATAAGGATACAATACTTAAATCTCCCAGAGATTGCGCCCGCGCCGCAATACCGAATTATTCAGTCGCAGTGCCGGTCAATGCCTATAGCATCGCTAATAGCATTGACGAGCGTGTCTTGGTCGGTGTCACCTGTGGCATCCCACATCGCATAACCCAGCATGCGATTTTGATTGATGAATTTTCCTTTCGCCGCTAAAAGACCCAAGAGTGGTCAGGAAGTGTCTTATCACTGTACCAGTCACAACGTACCGAAACTCGTCGCGTCGTCAAAAGAGACCAGCACTTGAGTGTTGGGGTTATAAACGAATGGCTGCAATGAGACAAGGATTAGCCGACTGCGTAAGAGAGAAAGAGAAGGAGATCAACGGTACGTACCGTTTGGCTACAGCTATCATACGTGTAGAACATCCCAGGCGCAGCGGTAACCTTTCCGTCGTTGTTTTGCAAGAATCCGGCAGTAACCAAGCCTGAAAAGTCCCAAATACCACTTGGACCAGTTGGGTTGCCACACTCATCGGTCGCTGTGCATTGCGTGAATAAGCATTTCCAGAACAAGAAACAGCATGCGGCTTACTGGTGGTGTTGGTCTCGCCTTGGCCGAGGGGCTGGTGGTACTTGTTGAATGCTGGGTAAAGCGCGAGAGCATTGTTAACGATGGCTGCACCATTGCCAACGGAGAAGCTATGTCCATAGGCGGCTACGCCGAGGACGATCTGATACTTGTCAGCCTTTTAATGTTAAATTGACGTTTAAAGTTATGCACCTGTTCGGCTGGGAAACCGGCGCCAGTCCAAGCCTTAAGGGCGGACTCGGCCGAACCATCCTGTTGAGGAGCACAAGAGTCCTTTAGAGGCGCGTTAGGGCCAACAGTAGGTGACCAAGATCCCCAGACATCGTAGTTCATGACGGCTAAACGATGTCGTTTCAGATCATGGAGCAGCCAATAAGATGGGAAAGATGACTGACCAATATAGTTTAGAACCTTGGCAAAGCCGGAGACATCGGTGGATGGTGAGCCATCCGATCCGGCGAATGGGGTCAGACCGACAGAAGCAGACAATTGTACATGGGGGCCCACGGCTGTGCGAAGTTTTTGAAGGAAGGAAAGGTAATTTGCTGTGTCATCCGAGGAGATGACGTTACAGCCAATGCCCTGGTGGTTAGGATATTCCCAACTGTCAACGCTCGTGAGTACACATACAAAATGAAAAAAGCAGAAAGAAAAAGGACTTACTCGAAGTCGACACCGGCAAGGTTGTACTGCTTAACCAGGTTGACCACAGCTTGGACGAAACCATCTTGGTTACTAGGCTGGACATTCGTCGAGAAGTGTATCGAGCCTGTCCAACCGCCGATGGAGATGAAAGCGCCAACATCCTATTGATGACGATGTCAGCATTCGCACCATTCCAGACCGAGGTATGAAAAAAAGTGTACCTCTTTCTGTGCCCGGGCGATGAAGTTTGTGAGAAGAGTTTGATCTATCAAATTCAATGAAATATAGGGAGCCCCATTTGTGGTGACACTATAGTCAAGGGGTTGATCAGGTCAAGTCAAAAGGCAAAAAGATAATCACAAACGCAAAGGCGAATGTCAGGTGAGAGTAGGAACTCCAGGGGATTAGGTCGAGATTGTAGTTGGATTTCCATCCTGGGAACCATGCGGTTGCGACGACATCCATGGAGGAGCCACCATCGGGGCCATTGCCGGTGTGAGTTGTGACTTGAGGGCCCTTGGGTGGAGCCAGCTCACACATGGGAACGGCGAATACGGAAGAGAGGATAAAAGAAAGAAGGGTGGATATGAAGAGAAAGAGAGGCATGATGGAAATGAGGGAGGAGGGGCAAGGGGAGGGAAGAGAAATGAAGGGATATAAGTAAGGGCGATGGGAATGTTCAAAGTGAAACAATGAGGCTGACATCTTTACGAGGACAATTGGAGAAAAGCCTTTGTTCTTTGGCTGGCCGCTTTACCCGTGGAGTATGTAGAATGCATGGCGACCATCATCTCTCCGAGTCCGTCTCCATTATCTTCTACCAGTGTTCCCTGCCAATCCAATCCGAGCTGCCAGCTGCCTCGCCTGATTCGCCTGTAGTCTCTTTGACCTCGCGAAAACCACGACCAGTGATATGACGGCAAATAGCATATTGCATGCGATAAACTCGTAAAAATCTCCGCGTTCTATGCTTGGAATACGCCCGCACGATTCCCAAGCAAGTGTCTCCCCCGCGGGATGCTCAGTTTCGTCATGTTCCAACTTGGATGCTGTATCGTTAACGCAGTGCATCAGACGTCTGTTTCCAAAAGGACGACAGAATGGCTCGTGGAGCTGTAACGTTTCATTATCTCAATCATAGTTCATTTGAGATAAACTCACTCCATCCTCGGGACATGGCGCACATATCCCAAAAGGCAGGCAAATAAGGTTGGGTTGAGTTTCGTCAGGCAAAGTCGAGGCAGTGGCGAATAGTATTCTTTGTGATCCTCATGAGCAACATAACTTGCGAACTCCGAACCGCTTTCACTTACAGACATAGTACGACAGCCGTTGCCAACGATGGCACCCGACTAAGACTGAGCATCGAATGGACATGAAAGTTTGGTGCCAGAGACGTGGGAAAGAGGGCGTATATCATGTCTCGCAAAGCTGCCATAATCGAAGAGTTCGACGACGATACAGAACTGCCGCTTCCTAGCCAACCCTTGCCCAATATGGGCGCACGAGGGCCACTGCTGGAAGCGATCCAGTCCTCGGACGAGGACGAAGACGATTACCCGTCCCGGGCTGGACCCGCGTCGCCTTCGGGCAAATCCAAGTCTCCCTTCCGACCCCCACCGACAGATAACAGCAGGCTTGCAGGGAAGGGCACGGTGACAGACATCACGCCTTACAAGTCGTCTGTAGCTTTTACACGGGAAGTTCATTGATGGACTGAGCCTCGTTGCAGATGGACTTGTATCTACCCTATATACATTGACGCAAAGCGGCCCTACGGAACGGGTCAGCGCAGGGTAGAGCGGGCTAAGGGCGTTTGGTGGCCGCTCAGCAAGGACATTGCAGATGCAGCCAACCGACTGGGACTAGGAACCTTGCACGAGGTCAACAAGGCCCACCCTCGAGATTGGGAGAACCCTGGACGTGTACGAGTGCAGTGGAAGAAGGATGGCCGGGTGGTCAACCCCGTCATAAAAACGAGTAAGGCGCCGTTCATAAGCTCAGCTTGGCCTAGCATGTACAACTAACTGATGACAGAAAAACAATTGCTGGAAACCATTTGTCTGCAAATACAACTAGCCAAGCCAGAAAATGTCCCCAAGCCTCCGTACAATACATTTACTTCTCAGCCGACATCGACCCCTGCAAAGCCTGCGACGGCATCGAGTAAAGGCAAGCAGCCCGTGACGGCCAAGATGAAATCACCAGCTCCCTTGCCGCCGAAAAAATCAGGCGGACGGCAAGTTCCGATACCGCCGGAGCCTCACCCCGCGCTGGCGAGCCGAGTGTCAGCGTATTCACCCGCGATAAGCACGGGGGTGCTTGTGGAGACGGTGAAGGCGGGGATGAATGCGACGGAAGGGCAGGGAGTGGGGGGACCAAGTGGCGCAGGGTTGCAGAAGGGAAAGCGCAAGGTCATACGCGTGCGAGGATAATTGGCAATAATAATAATAATAATAATGAATGATAAGAAATAAATGGAAATGAAATTGATGGCATCGATAATGGCCATCGATGTTCCCAAGACTTCTCAAGGTCCCCCAGCCAGGCTCTCCTGGGAGGTTCCAGCTCTTCTTCTGGCCGCCATGTTAGTTGGGCCGGTTTTTAGCTGCCAAATGTTGTCCGCTTTATCCGATCTCATCGGACACCCACCATGGTATGTTGGCTATCGAAATGACACATATTAGACAGCAGCAACTCATATATGCGTCCGCTCGTCCCAGGCCCGTCAAAATTACGCACAAGTTTAACAGGTTAACCGTGCGAAGCGAATAAGCACGTGACTATGGGCTTTCCTAATTGGGTCGAAAAGTCTGGTTTTTTGAAGGCGTCGACCGAAAGCAGTGAATTGATCGATGCTCGTCTGTGACTTCCGACCCGCTACAAGAGCCCAGGTTCATACCTCGTCCCCCATTCTTTCCTCCCCCCTTTGCTCTGCTCTGCTCTGCTCTCTCTCCCTGCTGCCATGCCTGTCCCTCTCAGATCAAACGCTGAGCCATTCCCAAAACTCAATCATCCTGCTCTTCAGACCACCTTTGTTGGTCTCGAGCACCCCTTGTCCACCTCAGACGTCCCCATACACCAATATCGTGGCATAAAATATGCATCCGTTCCCGCTCGTTTCACTCACTCTAGGCTTTGGTCAAAATATCCCATGATAACCGACGCCTCAAAACACGGGTTCGTCCCTTTACTTTACCTCTTTCCCCCCATCTCATTCGCCGTTTAGTCCCATATGCCCCCAGGTCAGAAGCGGTCGAAGCGTAGAAGAAGCTATGCTTGGCCTTCCTCCATTCCCAAAGGAAAATTTCCCACAGGACGAATTTGAATGCCTTAATCTGACCATCACATGCCCTGCGGGTCTCACACCCCAGTCACGTCTCCCTGTCATGCTGTGGATCCATGGGTAGGTTGCCCCCCCCACCCTTGAGTCACACTGACGCATCTCATCGTGGCGTTCCAGTGGAGGCGATAGGGGTCACGGCTCCCACTGGATCTACGACGGTGGCGCTTTGGTGCGCAAGAGCATCATGTTTAACAAACCTGTGATCATGGTAGCGATCAAGTCAGTCCATAATACCTGCAGTCACAAGACCTTTGTAAATGCTGAGATATTTCTCACCCAGTTTCCGAATCGGCTTGTTTGGTTTTGCCGCCAGCAGCCTTCTCCGCGAAGACAAGGCTGTAGGAGATGAAGGCGTAGGTAACTACGGTATGTTTTACTTCTATATCAATACTACGATCACACTTCACTGATAACGCCCGCTTTAGGCCTGCGGGATCAAAGGAAAGCCTTGGAATGGTTGCATCAGTACATTGATGGCTTTGGAGGTGATCCTAACAATATTACTCTTTTTGGATCATCTACGGGCGGTGCCGACATTATCTGTCATCTCCTATCCACCGAAAACGAGACCAGACCGTTGTTCCATCGTGCCATCGTCCAAAGTCCCATCTTTGACCCCGTCATACCCGATGTCTCCGCCGCCGGCTGGCGCCTCGGTAGAATCATGGCTGCCTTGCATGTGACGACGGCCAAGGACCTCAAAGCGCTCGAGGCCGACAAACTCGTCGGCGCAGGCCTTACATATCGCGCAGTCGATGATGGTTCCTTCTTTCGACAGGGATGGCAAGATTACTTTGGCGAGAAACCGGATACGAAACCTAAATCGCAACTGCTGCGCGCAGTTCGCAGCAGGTCACGCCGTGTATCTAGATCTACATCCCGTTCGGTCTCCATTCCTCAATCACCCTCTCTACAGCACCAGCCCCTCGTCATTGGCGACTGCGCCTGTGACTCCCATCTTTGGTCGGTGGCAGCTTCCTTGTGGTCCTCCACTTCCGTCTTTCGCCGATTACGGGCTGTGTGTCAGACTTTAGTCAAGTCCAACAGCCTTTTGCGCGCTTATGATATCAGCTCGTACACACCCGACGACGAAATTGTCGATCGCGTTCTGGATCTCATAAACGACGCCCGGGTAGCCTGGCCGACGGAACATGTCGCTCGTATCGCGAAGCGAGAGCGGGCCATTTATCGTTATGTTTTCGATCAGGAAACTCCGTCCCGGGGCGTCCCGCACCATGCGGCAGACCTCGTGTACCTGTTCGATAACGTTCCTCTCGACATGTCCGACAACGAACCCGTGTCGATCAAGGTCATTGATAGCGACTCGCCGCAGATCACGACGACGCCGACTCCCACTGCCGCCCCTACCCCACAGATTCCGACAAGGTCTTCCATCCACCCAGCAACGACCGCATCACGTGGCAGGCTCCCCCCTCACACATTGCGGGAGTGCCCCTCGGAGAGCGACTTTGACGAGGACATGGATCTTCTCCTCTTTGACGACTCGGATTCGGACGAGTCCGTCTCCGCCCCGCGGTCCGAGGACGACTTTGACTGGATGCGGCCCATCGTGGACGACTGGTCTTATTCCCGCGTCCGGGACGCCATTCAGGAGCGGTGGATCGCCTTTGCCCACGGCGACGCCCCCTGGAAGGATGACAGGGTCTTCGTATTTGGCCCAGAGGGCGAGACGGGCGAGCGGTCCATGTCCATCTTCGAAGGCCGCAGGAGAAGTCACCTGTGGAAGGAGGCCCTCGAACCCCTCGGCGCGTCGCTCGTGCACAAGATTGGCGTCGAGCTCAGCAGAGGTCCTTGACCGATCATCTCCACTCAAACAACAAAATCGGGTTTTATTCTTTTTCTTTTTTTTTTTTTTTTTTTGGCTATCTTCTATTATATAGGTGTCTCATCGGGAAATGTAATATGCAAACGGGTTTTTTTTTGGTTTTGGTTTTGTTTTTGGTATTGATATTGGTATTGGTTGTGTATGTTGTCTTTTGGGACCGACAGGCATTTTATCAAGTAGACCCAGATATTCCGGCATTTTTTCAGTTCGATTCAAAATTGGATGCTATGTAAAACAACAAAGCAATCATAGTAGTAAAGTTCATAAAGTAGTCATATATAAATCTAAGATGACGGGATAAGTCTACCGAGCTTCTCTAAGCGCTGACCCGCGCTGCTCTGCCCTACAGACCAATCAGATCTGCAGCACCAACAAATTAAGAGTCGCAAACCTTTCTTCGGGGTCGAAGACGCCTCTTTCCTTCATCTTCAGACCGATCCTCATGATCTGTGGGTCCTGGTTCTGATGCCGCGGCCTTCTCAGATATCCTGTCAGTCTCCGCTTCCGAGTCCGTGATATCGGGTTCCTCATCCTCGTCTTCTTCATCGTCAGACCGCCATTTCTTTGAAGTATTACGTGCTCGTCTAATCCACGGTTAATCCCTCTCAAATTTGGTAATAGAATCCCTTACTTTGATGGCCCTGATGACTTGGTTGGCGCCTTGCGCTTTGTGGGCGCTTTTCTTTCCTTCTTCGCCGGCCGTCAGCAGGTGATGCATATTGCCCGAGAGACCATACCTTTAGCGTTGATCCTCGCTGTCCGGACTTTATGAAACTGGTCAACGCCGCGGAAGCTTCTTCAGGAAGATATACAGTTTTCACAATCTTGTGAACTTTATTTAGTCCGAATGAAAATGGCGTGTAGCAACGTATTACATGCCTTGTTTGCAGTTTCCGCATTCGGCAGAGCTCGGAGGATATCCGATGGAAGTTTGACCTTACCAGGGTAGCTTTGAATACTCCAGGAATTCTGATGGGCACGGGTTCTGATAAGCTCTTGCGCCATCTCGCAAATGGCATAGAAATTCTGATGCAACATGAATCAGCGTATCTTTTAGAGTTTAGTCCCATACAAACCTCGCTATGACTGTGGGATTCGGCGTCGCGAGCGGTCTTGCCTTTCATCGCGAGATGGTATAGTAACGATATCGTCTCTGTTGATCCAACCAAGTCCAGATAAAACTGTATATATCTGTACCCATCATTAGTAATGCAAAGGTGGACAGCCCAAAACAAACTTTGCAATATCCATCAAGTCTTCCGGAGAAGTGCTGAAATCGGGATGATGCGCCAACAAATGGAGCAGCCGAATAAATGTCATTTCCAGGTGTTGTATCTTTATAGCTAATTCCTCAGTCAGTACTATCATTTCACAAGGCAAGTAGTGGGACATACCGGCGGGCAGTTTCTTCATTGCAGCCTGCACGTATGATGAAGCCTGATATCTTGAATAACGTGCTGTTGAAGGCATGCACAACTCACCTTCATCTTAACGTCTTCCTCTGGATCATGAATTGTCAAAAACGATATAACGTTATACCGCGCGGGTATTTTCCGAGACTGGAGAAGGGGGATCAATTTGGTCAAAAATGATATTCGAACATTGTAGCATGAATCCTATGATAAGTTTAGCAAAGAAGTGTATCTATTACAGAATACTCACCTGAACAACTACAGCCAGTCGCAGAAATCTCGGAACCAGTGCATTCGCATACACTTCAATTACTGACATATGGAGCAACGATACTGCTGCTTGGAGTCTCATGCGTGACATAGCCTTTGGACTGCAATAATTACGTTAGGGGAAGCCATACAATCAGGGTAGGATGTACTTTTCATTCGCGTTAGGCGTCAATGATCCGTTGTTCTCTAAGATTGATGCAAACATTTTTAGAACTGGAGTGGCAATGTCGAGAGCCTTATCGGAGGAGCCAAAGGCTAGACTTCTATTCCTACAAATTTTGAGTGCCAAGAGCTTCGCTTTTAGCTCGTCCGGGACTTGGTCGTCTTCAAACCACTCTTCGTCTGTTTCCATGTCCTCCTAGAATACAACGTTAGACCCTAATTCTTTCCAACGTGGAACATAAACCTACCGGGTTTGCAACAATTGGAACCATGAGTAGATTTTTCAATAGGAAGGTCATGATAACATCACTCTCCCGTTCGAATGCCTCTGGCGCGTAGCGAGCAAATTGGGCCAGGGCCGCGATCCTCGCTACTAAGACAGCCATGTCGCTTTCAGCCAAATCATTGCTTATTTTCTACAGTAGGATTTAAATAAGGAAAACAGTAGACGAGGAGTAGGGCTCACTTCAACCACTTCTGCGCACGCTTCTTCCTTATGTCGTGAAAATGCTAGAAAGCGAGCGGCAAACTTTGCGTGCCGTGGATCTGATTGTAAAGTACAGCGGGTGATACGCTCGACAGTGCGACTAGAGAGAAGGGCCGATAAGGTATGTGTAGCATATATATATATTTATTAACGCACGAGTCACTCGGGGCCAGTTCTTCATCCAGTCGCGCAACAGACGACAACGCTTGCAGACAGACCTCTATTGCAACTCGATTTTTCTCATCGGCCACACCTTTACAAAGTTCACTGATGTGAGACTTGTACAGCGATGGGGAATGCTTGGATACGTAAGTCAACAACGCCTGTGCATGACCTGCGGTTATCTGCGATTGGGAATGTGGACTACCTTGAGCCTTGTGTATACGTTTTAAAAGAGTAGGTATGGATGATTGATTAATCAAGCGGAAACTCGCGCGCCAAAGGATCGTCGACATGGTAGGTACAATTCCTGGTGATGATTGATCCAAGCGCTTCTCGAAGTCGTGCTGAGATACGATATCGGTGAGAGCGATAAATCGACTGGTAGAGCACAAACAGTTGCTTTAACCAATCCCTTCAGATCTGTTTGAGGATCCATACACGTTCTCAACAGCTTGTACAGTCTTGGCTCGTTCATCTTGGCAAATGTTCGTAGGTCTTCAGCCGCTTTATGCGGGTCATTGAAGCCGACTACCCGCTAGGTCAACAATGAATATTCATCATGAGAACAACAGCCTTAACTTGCAATAACGTGAATTATAGAGTGCAGTCTATGTGTAATATCTTCTTCATTTTCATCAATAACACCACCCTGTATGCAGCGTTCAGCGTGCCAATCTCGAAAGCGGAAAAGCATACATTGTTTTGAACACATGCTTCAACCAAGTGTTCATAAACCGTCGGCCGGCTAAGTCGATCAGTAGCTGGGATTGGGATGAATCCACTGAACAACTTACACTTTCCTAAGCCCAGCAAGGCCCAACAACGCATGTACAGACTTGTCTGTGAGATACTTCATGGTACTCAGTAACCTGTCTGTCCACGCAACCTCGTCCACTTCAACTCCTTTCGTGTGGGTTGAGGGATTTGGTAGTGGAAAGATGAAATCCGATACCACTTGCTCAATGACCGCCCTGTCATAAATTAATGATGTGATCCGAGAGCTCAATGGATAGCGTACAAAACTTCACCATTCTTCAGCATCATTTGGAGTATTTCGTCTGGGATCCAGGCAAACTGCTGGATAGCTGATGGATCATTATTCTCACTGAGCTACGTTAGATGGCCTCTATAATTTGTATATCACCTACATTTCAGGATATGCCACACTGTACAGTTTTCCTAAGCTATTCAAAGCTTCGACGCGTACAGCCGGCTGCATTATTTAAGCATAAGGGATATATTATACACGTTCAACGAACCTTTTTGTCAGCGCCTCTTTCAGCGAGGGCTCGAAGCTGACGTTCAGAAACATGATGCAGGGCCGTCTCGTAATCCAGTTGGGAAAAGACTTTGCATGCAGTAGCTCGAACCCTCTCGTCCGGGTCAAGTAGTTTTGCACTAAGAGACTCTAGCTAGCCATTAGTTGGGATTCGAGACGATCTAGAACGAGATGGACCTTCGATTGTATCTCGCAGTTCGGGAAGACTAACTATGAGACCTCGTGTTGCTTCGACGAACAGAACACGGATAGAAGAGGTTTTGTCGCCCCGCCTAGAAAGCCAAACATTCCAGGTGGTCGGATACTTTTTCACGAGGTCTGCTCCCGATTTGCCTGCAAACATCTCTCCTAGTACCTGCACTGCGATGGATCGTACAGTGTTATCCTCTGCCCGTAATTCCTCTTCCAGTTGAGGGATCACACTGTGCAAAAGTCCTGGACATGATTCGTGCAAACGCTTAATAAGGTCGTGTGCGGATCGAATTTCGTTGTAGCCTTCCTCGCCACGTGAATTGACGTAGATGATATCGGAAAAATACTGTGATACGTGTCGCTGCAGCCTGTCAGCTGTGGCATTACAGATTTGGACGGCTAGTCGGTAAGCAGGATGTTCGATGCGCTGTCAAGGCGTAGTAAAACATATGAGTAAAAGGTCGAGTTTTGGAAGCACTATACAACGCGTCTACTGGTATTATACAGGGCGCGTTGACAGGAAGAAATGACCAACGTACAGCATTTTTTTCCATAAACTGCGACATGATAGCCTCAAGCACGTCTGACGGCAGCGATTGACATTCATCTATCAATGCCACTAGGATATCGGCAATAAACAACTCCACTTTCTTGTTCGATAGGTCGCGTCGGACGAGTGTGAAGAAGGTGCGGAAGATTTCGGCCAACAGCTCATCTGCACTGGGGAGGTCGCAGACGAGAACGATGCTCTTGACTGTGGAGAGGGACTCGAGAAGAATGAAATATTGGTCGTAGTAAGGCGAGTCTGTTCCCGTCAGGCCAGCGGTCAGTTGGCGGAAGAAGAATTGAAAGATATCGCGGAGTTCTGCCTGAGTATAGGGGGCATCTGGCGCATATAAGCGCAATATATCTGAGAGACAGCACGCAGCGTGAGCCTTGACGCCCCTGTCTTTGTGCAGGAGAATGGAAGTGCTGACGAGCTCCTTGCGGACATTAGCGAGCGAAGTGAGGTCAACATGTTCCTGCTCCAGCTCTATGAGATGAGTGTGAAGCGATTTGAGTTTCTTGAGCAGGGCATCGGCGGCAATGCCCTTTGTCCAGAGCTTGTCGGCGAAAGCGAGCCTTTTCTTCTGGGGCGAGCGGGGAGCGCCGCTGAGTCTTGTCTGAGCGACCATGGCTGGGGGCGTGAGGCACGCGTTGTTTGGGCCGTGTTTGGTCACCCGATTGTCGATTCCTCTCATGTCAAAGCAGCCCGCCATTCCGCCAAAGCGCGTCCTGCCGTCCAAAGAGGCTTCGCTCTTCAAAGAGCTGCTTTCGCTCTACGAAACTCGCCAGCTCAAAAAGGCCCTCAAAACGGCAGACCAGATACTCAGAAAATTCTCCGAGCATGGAGGTATGTGCTACCTCACTCCAGTCCCTGCTTGACGCTCCCCACAGAAACAATATGCATGAAGGGACTCGTTACGACACACATGGGAAAAAGAGAGGAGGGTTTGGAACTTGTTAAGAAGGGCATGCGTCTCGACCTCACTTCTCACATCTGCTGGCATGTCTTCGGTCTAATCCAAAAGGGCGAAAAGAATTACGAGGAAGCTCTCAAATCGTACACTCAGGCATTGCGCTTCGATAAAGTAAGTCTGTCTATCTTCGGAATCTCATCTAATACTTCTTTAGGACAATATGAATATTCTACGAGACACCGCGCATTTACAAACCCAATTGCGTCTATTTGACGGTCTGGTGGAGACGCGTTATGCTTTGTTACGACTCCGTCCTAGTCTACGGCAGAACTGGATCGCACTCGCCGTCGCATACCACTTGAATGGAAACCTTGCTCAGACCAAGAAAGTATTGGAACACTACGATAAATGCCTAAGAGTGGGCGCTCCGTCTTACGTCCATAAGAGGTCTTGACCTTTCAAGTAGAATCTACCTGACTACGATGTCGAGCAATCAGAGACTATGCTCTATCATGTTCGAGTCCTTGAAGACCTAGGCCAAGTCAAGGAAGCGCTTTCTCTACTCGATGTGAAAGCTAAGGATAGAGCCATTGTAGATCGTACAGCCATTATGGAGAACCGAGGTTAATTCTTCTCCGTACCTCCTCTTCACGCTCTTAGCTTGATCTAGCTCGCCTCCTGCTGAAACTTGGGTCTGAAGATGCGAAGAACGCTTGGCGCGCTTTGATAGAACAGAATTTCGAGTGCTATGCTTACTACCAAGGTTATCTCTCAAGCCAAGGCCTTGACCTTGGTATGTAGCAACACTGACAATGCTTATCTTGACGTATAATCGTTTCAGATCAACCCAACGCAGGAGCACTCCAAATTCTTCGCACTTTCTCTACTGATATACCCAAGGCAAGGGCTCCTCAGCGCCTTGCTTTGAAAATTGCTGCTGGAGACGATTTCAGAGAGCTTGTACAGCCCTATGTCCTCTCTAGTCTAGAAAAAGGCATACCTTCTCTTTTTGCCGATCTGAAGACCCTATACAAGGACGAGTTTAAACGTCAGACGATAGAAGACGTTGTTGAGAAGTCAATCAAGGACCAACACCAGGACAACCTGCAATTCTTACTCTCCGAACCAACCACTTACCTCTGGACACTATACTTCCTTGCGCAACATTACTCTTATCTTGGTCACCATGAACATGCGTTAGCCATTCTCGACAGGGCCATGAGGCATACACCAACGCTTCCAGAGCTTCATCAGTTTAAAGCTCGCGTTCTGAAGCGATGTGGTGACTTCCTCGGAGCAGCGCGGTGTGTTAATGATGCGCGGCTATTGGATGGTCAGGATCGCTTCCTTAATGCCAAATGTGGTAAATACCTGCTCCGAGCAGGCATGATTGATGAAGCCAACTCAATTCTCCGCTTGTTCACCAAAGTAACGCGGCGTGAATCCGTGATTATTACCGCTCGAGCTAATGTGGGTTTCACAGAAAGATGCTGTAAGTACTGAAGCGGACCTTGAGGACATGCAATCGCTTTTGTATCTCACTGAGTTGGCCAACGCCTACTACCGCATCGGAAAGCTGAACCTTGCGTTAAAGAAATATACGGTGATCCAAAAGGTGATTATCTCATTTCACGCGGCTGTTCTCCTGTATCTTTTCTGCCAGGTTTTTAATGAATTTGAGGACGATCAATACGATTTTCACGGTTATAATCTGAGAAAGTTCACCATCAATGTTTATCTACAGTGCGTACCGTGATTCTCAGCCGTAAGCACCAATGTATCCACAGGACGGACCAGCCTCCTTACATGGGAAGATCAAGTTCGAAAACATCCAGCTTATATTGCTTCTGTTGTAAAAGCCGCAAAGGTATTGGCAAATGATTAACACACAGTCATCGTCGTTGACTAGCACATGCCATCAGATCTTTGTAGCAGTTCACGACACACCATCCCTTGCAAATCCGGTTTCACACACTCGTACGTCGTTATTCTATTGTCATCTCTGCACTCGACTCATTTCGTCTTAAGCCCAGCTAACCGACGAAGAGAAAAGAGCCAAGAAAAAAGCCAAGAAAGCCGCCCAAAAGTCGCAAGAAGAGGCAAAGAAAGGTGAAGATATTTTGGACAGCCGTACAAAACAACAGTTTGATGTTGTATAGTCACACCTCAATTATCCCACGAAGACAAAGGCCTGGATGCTCCCCCTTTAAAAGACGAGGATCCAGATGGAATCAAGCTATTGCAAAGCCCAGATCCTCTGGAACGTGCCGCAAAACTTTTGCATCCTTTGCTTTCCCTGGTGCCAAACAATATCGACATCTGGTTTGTCCAGTATGACGTATCAATACGTCGAAGTGAGTCTCAATGTGCATCCGTAAAAGCTTTGATACTGACTAAGTGAAAAGGAAAATTCTTGCAGGCTGTCAAAGCACTACAGACAGCCCGATCACTAGATCTGGATCATCCTGAACTGCATTTCCGCATTGTACATTTCAAGCAAACAGGTGCCGTTATCTCGACCTCACGTCCTTGCGGCTGACCCTCCCTACTTCAGTTTCCTCTCTTTCACAAGAACTACCTGCTCCCGTTGGACCTCTTGTCTCAGAGAGCGTATCAATTATCTTCCCAGAAAGCATCTCCACAGAGACTTACAATACCCAATACCTGCAAAGACATTCTAATTCTGCATCTGCTATACTCGTTGTAGCTAAAGTGGCTGCTGAAATTCTCCACACACCAAGGGAAGAAGTGGAAGGTATCGTATTTGGCGCGATAGGAGAAGGCGTACAATTGGATATTGCGGTACGCCGATAGCGATCTTTTGCGCTTCTTTCGCCGTATTGATGAACGCAGACCGCACAGCGCACCCTCACCTTCCTGTCATCAATATCTTCACCACGGTTAGATGAATTCAGGGCCGTTTGCGACTCCAAGTTCCCATTATCAACGACTTTCAAGAGTACGGAAGAACGAGCGCAGCTTCGGCAGCAAGTCCTTGCTGCTGGGAATCACGATTTGCAAGAGGCTAATGGGACATCAGGCCCTGGTGCAAACGCGGATGTTGGTGGCAGATGAACAGATGAATACTGAGTAAGTTGGCGCATGGCGGCGGGAGTTGGTTGTCGCTTTAATTATGCGGGTGATGCTTAATTATTGACGCTAGAACTGTCGCTGTGCACTTGTGCCTGGTTCCTAGGAATGAAATCGTCGCCGCAACAGCTCGTGCACATCACATGCACAAACCTGCCGTATGCGAGAGTGATTATACATGTGATAGGGTGTATGGTAGGCCATGGGGCTCGGAAAGCAGCGTACTTTGTTCGATCTGTGCAGTGCCACGAGCCCATCACAAAATCTAGATACGCCAGTCCCAAGCAGGAACTACAAATCTATCTATACCCCTTGGGTGTGCCCTGGATGTGCGGACTGGTTGTGCCTTGGAAGACGCCATCGCTGTTGCGCTGAAAATACTCGAGTCTTCCGCACTTCCTGCCTGCATCTGCTAGTCCAAGTCCCCACGCAATCCGTTATATGGTTGGCAATATCCGACATTAAATCACTAAGTCATTCATAAACTTATGTATGCGTTCGACAGCCATACAAAATAATGAATCCCACTCGACGCAAAAGCCGCTGTACATCTTGTGAGTGAATATTCTTGCTATGTAGCGTGACGATGAAGGTGGCGGACGCGTCCTGGGTGGATTGGATTCATTTGTGGCCGGTTTTACGTTAGCAGTTCCTGAGTCCTCGCTGTTTCGTCACAACTTGAGGGAGATTGGTAACGTCTGTAAGAGAATAATTCCATAAACTAACAACATGGCGTGCTGTTCAGCGGTGAATTTGCAACCCCAGATAGCTGGCTAACCGTTAAGGTATAATCGCGCGCTGGTCCTTTCACATGTAGTCGCTGAAAATCGTCAAACTCAGAAGATGACTGATGTTCATTTTCTGGGAACGGAAGGGGAAAAATACACAAGTCGAATCCAGCACCGCCGCCCAACGCGTCTCTCCCCAAGTCACTAGATGCTAAGAAAGGGCCGCCCTTGATTTACTAAGGGTAAGCTGATGCCAAGTCGCCTATATGTTCAAGGCTGGTGCTGTTGTCTATGTGCAACGCAAGGGTTAGCATAGACTGTTATGACCTGAAAAGAAGATCAAAGGGCAGCCATTGGACGGCATGGAGGTTATCAAGCATTTCTCCGTCCACCCAGCCCCCACGCGCATACTAATCAGGGGCATTCAGATATAACAACACTGGTTCTTCACCCTAATAGAAAAATCGAGTATACTAAAAACAGCAAGTCAGGTTTAGTTTCGCGGACGAGATGGACATACACCTCCATTGGCAAGAGGATACGAGGTGAAAGTGTGCCTATTCTAAAGTGAAGTTTAGCTTTGCTTGTCAAAAGGTTGATCGACCCACCTCAGATCGTGGTTCACTTGGTCCAAAAGGTCAGCACGTTGCCCATTACGAGCCGAGCAAAAAAGATCATACGGATAGAATGCCCTCCATCGTCCATCTGGGAGCATCATAAATGTCACTTTTATTTCTCCCCCTCCACGGTGACGTGACCCCAAAATATAATCTCGGCCATACTAAAAACAGGTCCAACTTCAATCACGTTCCGGAGGCGACCAGTTAGATACTGCAGCATTGACATACCACCGTACCAATACTAAACATGACACAAGTGTTACCAGTATGCTTGAAAGCGGAGTTTAGCTTTGCGCTTGGAAAGGTACGAGTGCCGACCTACCCGTTCGCCACAGGCCAGAAATATCAGCATGCAGTTTATTATGACTTGAAAAAAAAAAGTCATACTGACCGATGTTTCGCTATTCGATGGTCCTCCATTATTGCCAAATGTCACTCGCGACCGCTCTAGATATTTATGTGGTCCAAAATCATCTTGAATAACCTAAAATAGCCGTAACTTGATCCCATGATCACGGTACTCGACCGAAAGGGGACGATGCTAACGTGGAGTTTAGCTTTGCGCGGTGTCAGTGTACGGTCTCGCTGAATGAGAAAATTACCCGAAGAGAATTAGACCTTCGAGTGTGAAGGCCGATTGAAGAGGTAGATGCCAAGAGGGCGTTGAAGGCGATGAAAACGAAGGCGGAGAAGAAATGCATAGTGAGCAGCGAGTAGTCTACTATAGTCAGGACCAGCCTGGGGATGAATCCGCTCAGACTACATTTTGTTGCGGCCCGGGTGCAACCTGATGCGGTCGGGGCACAAGCATTGATGCATTGATGCACCTGTGACGAACGACGCCGATACCCCCACCTGTTTGCTATTTTCAGAGCTATGCAGAGCCATGAGTCGTCCAGGCAGCATGATGGTGTCCACGACTAATGAATGGATTCTCACTCTCTTTGGATGTCTAGCTTCAGTCAGTGATTCAGTGGATAGCAAGACTACTGGCTAGTAATTGTTCAATAGGTAAGCCGAAGGGGGCCGTCGAATCGCAAAGATATCTATCTGGTCGGGAACTTCTTATAAAATATCTCCACGTGCATTAGAAACAAAAATGTACTGATTTTAATTTACTGCTGACGAGCAGGGTGAGCTGATATCAAATCGCTTATACATCCCGCACGTTTAACTCTATATACATCATGCATCAAGGGTAAGCACGGTCTATTATGACCTGAAAAGAAGACCAGGCGGGGCGGGGGACGGTAGCCATTGCATTTCTGGCGAATTGAGGCCAAAATTTGTTTCCTCGTGAGAATCGGAAGAAATCTTAAGTATTAGTACTTGTTGTCCAACTGGCCTGAAAAAATGTATAAATATCTAAAAACAGCAAGTGAGGTTCAGTCGTTCCAGATGCAGTATTGACATACCCATCCATTTGAAAGGAAATCCGTAATAACAGTGTAACCGCTATACTAAAATGGAGTTTAGCTTTGCGCATCAAAAGGTGACTGGAACAGATGCCGTACCTCTTGTGGTCGTCTCCTAATTCGAAAGTCAGCGCGCAGCTTATTGCCTGAAATAAATAATTTACGTGGGGGGTTTAGGATAGAACATCCTCCAATGTCCATCGGGACGTATCAAGCACGCCAACATCATTGTGTGTCCATGATAGAATACTCGAAGCGCCTGAGAATAAGTGAAGTTCAATTTCACGTGACTGGATGCAACAGCATTGACATACCAACCAATCGAAAACTGAAGACAGGTCGGTAGTATAAGCGCCGACCTGAAGCGGAGTCTAGCTTTACGGCTCTAGAATGGGTGCGTGGCATCGACCCACCTGTCTGGTCCAAAAGGTCAGCACGCAGTCTACTATGCAAGAAAAAAAACAGATCATACAGGGGTCCAGGATGGAAGACGATTGTTTCGCGCGTGTCGTGGAATGTCACGCGAGACAGTGGCACTAGCTCTCCGTTTGGCCCAAATTCATGATAATCTCGAATAACCTAAGTGTTACACATGGCACGTTCCAGAGTTGGGGGTTGACAAGACACACCGCTCCTTCATCATGGTACTCAATTGGAGGCTAACGTGAGGTTTACTATTAGAGCTTTGCACGACTAAGGCATTGACTCACGGGTAGTGGTGGAGTTGGTGGCCGGTTTGACGGTCCACCTTTCTAAAGACAAATGGGTTCAGCGTGTGGATGCATATGCATCGACCCACCGTAGTTCCTTTGTCGACTCCTCTTCTCTAAAACGAGAAACGCGCTGATCAGAGGTACGGATAATCTCTTAGAATGGGAAGGATTACCCAAAGAGAATTGTAATCATGAACAGGAGAGGCAGATGTGAAGAGGGCAAAGGCGACGAAAATGATGACAGAGGAAAGACGCATAGCGAACAGTGGGTGAGGGCCAGCCTGGGGATGATTCCGCTCGGTCAGCCGGTTTATAAAGACTGGGATTCGATCGTTGTGATGCAACCTGGATGCGGTGTCGCATTTAATGTGCAAGGTTCCGTAGCCTTCAGCCCTTCAGGTATTTTGCCATGTCAACCATGATATTCCATTTCGGTAACTCTGCTCGTGAGAGTAAGTGAGTGTATATATTTTCTGAAAGCGCTGAACTGCGTCCCATCCTTATCTATTTTTTTTCTGCGCCTGGAAATTCTCATAATGAGGTACAGGTGATGATAAGCATTCAGATCCAGATGTAACATTTGCAGTTGCCCAAAATCGTTGTACTCAGACTCATCACCCTGGCGTCGGAACACCATTACAGGTCAATTCTCTCTGAGTCATGCTCCTGATGAACAGGGTGAGCTAATCGATATCTACCGCCCCTTAGCAACCCTCTTCTCGCCATCACCATCTGACTAACCAAATGAAAAGGTGAGCACGATCTATCACGACCTGAAGAGAAGATCATACGGGGAAGGGTAGCCATTCGACCAGTTGGAGGTGATCCTCGTGTTCCGTCCGATCCCCTCTCGAGTTAGTCAGAAGTAACAGCACTTGCGTGCGACCTTTAAAAAAATGTTGAACATACTAAAAAAACAGCAAGTGAGGTCGTTCTGGAGGTCCAGATGCTGCATGTCAATACATACCCCACCATTAGTAAGGATATCCACGATGAAATTGTGACCTTGTAACTAAAGTGGAGTTTAGCTTTGCATGCATACCATGGGACGACCCACCATAATTGGTCCCCTATTACGACCTGAAAGATAATACGTAGAGTATTCACGATAAAATAACCTCCATCCTTTATCGCCGAATATCAATGACAGCACTATGTTTCCAACATTTTTCTCTGTCTCAAAACAAACTCGCAAAGTCTGAAAAAATAGCAGGTAAAGTTCAGTTTCACGTTCCGGAGGTGACTAGATGTACCGCTCCATTTTTTAGAGCAATCTGGTAGAATGTGTATGGATCCTAAAGTAGAGTTTAGTTTTGTGTTTTGACGGCGGTGTCGACTCACTGTATAATCGCTTGAAAAAAAGGGTCAGCACGCAGCCTATTATGACCCGGAAAAAATAATAATCATACTGCAGCTCCCGATTTCCAGCTGGGGTGGGACCATCATCTTCGAATGTCACTTGCGATGACAACACTTCTTCACACAAAGTTCATCTTGAATTTTCTATGAACAGTAAGTGAGGGAGACTTGAAGCGCTTCAAGCTTGACGCGTGACTTACCGCCCCCTTTGGATCACTGTACACAGCACTGCACCCAAGCTAACGTGGAGTTTAGCGGTGCGCGACTGGGACAAATACTATTGGCATCAACCCACTGGGCCTGAATGTCTCAATCGCAAACGCTACCTCATATGCACAGCCTCCAAATGGTGGCCTCAGGGGTGCTGGCTAGCAAAGCATATTTGGCGTTTTTCAATATACACCAGAGTGGTGGCATATAATATCGAACCACTCTTACCACTGCGCAGCTGCGCCCTGAATGTCAGTCCGAATTAGTGATGTTCGTCTTGTTTTTTCGCAACTCTCTTTTTCACATCATTGATGATCTTTTGCTGTGAAGCGATGTTTCCTGTCACATTTCGGCTGCGCTTTCGAATCCTGTTTTGATGTTCGCATTCTTCCATTGATCCACAGATTAGAAACTTCAGATTGCCTCATCCGCCTTTCGTCATCTCGGCGAGGTTGGACCGCTTGCGCTTTAATCCCACCGCAGTTGTCATACTTGTCCAAGGGAAAATAACACTCATGTTCTTTTTTGGAATTTTGTCAATTGCAATACACGCACGAGAGCCTCAATTCACCAGTCATGAAACGCATATGACTATCAGGACACATTCTAAGTTTACAAGACATTTAACAGGGTAAATACTGAAAATTGATATAAAAGGAGGCCAGGGATCTATCATCAAGCGTAGCCATACTTCCTCCAACGTTGGCTCAAGAAGTGTCCATAGTCGTGCGTTAATTCTTTGGTCGACAGAGGTGTTCGCTTAATATTGAAAAAGGCCATACCATGATGTCATTCCCACTAATTTCTTCGCGCGCGTTCGCCATCGTAAACACGAAAATTTCACTGCATGCATGGAAGATGTGCGCAGTGGTACCTGGGGCTTGGCAGGCGTTGTCGACGTCAATGGAAATCAAGTGTCTGCGTCGGACCTAGCCAACGCAGTTGGCGTTACTTATAACCTTTGTCGCATGGCTTGCAGCTCTGGATCCGAACCGTTCAACTGGCACATTTTCTCCTCGCAGTTCACCGCCTGGATCCTTCCGTGGCTTGCTCTTATGTCGCAAATTCCTTATGGGTCGAGAGATAAATTAAGCAATTTTCTAACACTTGTCTTAACAGTCGGATCCCCGACTCTGGCGGCATACTCTCTTGCGCTTACTATCATCAGTAACAGGTGGATGGTAGACCGTTTCAAGCGGAGCCACCCTCAACGTCACGCATTTGCTGTCGCTCAAGTTTTGAGCGATCTTCAACATGTTTCCCTTCGATTTCCCCCGAGAAATGGGTGCATTTCTGTTTTACCATCCCTGGCTGTCCTGGAACAAAATAAGAAATGGTGGAAGGATATTTGTCAGGAACTACGTGCTCACACTCCAACAAAATGGACATTCGCAGCCATTATGTCTATATTTTACGTGTTGCTGGCAAGCCTGCTGACATGGATAAACACTCTCTCGCGCGATCCTACCCCTCCTGAGGTCAATGCTACTGGGTTATCCATGGGAGCGCTTTGGTTGGGTTTCCTACCAATCGTTGTATGCTACCTTCAGCTCTCGCCTAAAATCGACAGCGACCAAATCCAGGGTGCGTTCGACAAGGTCAACAGAAAAATATATATCGCCGCGGCGACCGGACCTCCAAATGAGATGAATGGATCACAAGTTATTGGTGTCGAGAGAACCGAGGCCAACGATAAGACATGCACCTCGCCCATCTTCTTCTACACACGCTTTTTTTCGTGGATTAGCATGGTACGGTTGATCGCTGATGGTTTCGAAGCTGCTTCGAGCCGCGTTCACGCCGGTAACACGATGCCTGAATCATTTTCAGAAGTGAACCAATGTTGCAAAAACTATGATCCCCACGTATATTCGTACGACATCTTTAGCATCGTTTTTAGGTCTGCCCTTTTGGCGCTCTTCTTACAAGGGGGAACTACGGGTGCTGCAGTTATGGCTACCTACCTGACATCCACGGCAGGTGAGCTCACTGCCGATATCGATTTTCACTGCTTCATCTCGACATAGGTCTTTCATGTCGCTCGATTTTCTACCTCATTTATGGCTGCCTCTCCAGCATCGTGTGGCTACTGTCACTCATCTCGAGCCTTCTTGCCCGCGATGAATCAGTATTTCAGATACAGAGAGATACCGAGAATATCAACAACCACAGCGAAAATTTCGAGGACATTAACTCGGCAACTGGAAGACACTGGAGCATCAGATATATACAGTCGTACGCTCTTAACCATTTAGCCAAGGCCACTGCGTTTATTAACACGGTCTTGCTGTTTGTATGTTCATTGCTCCAGTTCAGCAGCGTCTTTGACAACTGTGCTTGCAACTCCAAAAGCATGCCAGGTCTGGGTGGCGGTAGACCATATGTCTTGCTTGGAATGTATACACGCGTCAAATTTGTTTGGGCTGGAGGCATCATCATGTCGTCTATGACAGCCCTCGGTTTTTTCCTTGTCCTGTATATCTTAACAAAACAGCCAGTGGAATTGTCCCAGTCCATGATTTGACTTGACCCGTTCCGCAATTCTGACAGCCGTTCGGACACTTAACAAATGTCTTGGACAATATATATATATCTTGAAGCGATGCTGTGGTACCACTCACGGCTTTGGCCTACACGTTATCCGTACCTGCGATGGGAAGTTTGTCATTAGCACTGGTGCAAAGCAACGATACCGATCATGCTATCGACTCGTATGATAAACGGTCACGAACTTTTAGCAGCCAGAACGTCGGGGCAAGAACTGGGTTTGGGGAGCAACAGAACGACGAACATGATGGAGGTGAATTTCTTGCGAGGAAAGGGCGGAAGAGGGGTAATTCGAAGGACTGAATGCTCCGTTTATGAACCCGCTGTCACCACCAAGGCAGGGTCATCTCATTAATATTATTATGATGTAGGATGGAGTCAAGTCTAACTAATCAAATAAAGTCCGAACGACAAAGCGGACAGCTCGATGAGTGACTTGTGTTAAACCACTGCAAGGCCACAGGCTTAGCAGAACCGATAACCATCAAGGAATAAACAATACCTTATACAGACAGCCAGCGTGGAACCGATTCCGACATGTCTTACATGGTTTCTTTGGAAGACTGCCGTCCATGGGGCTGATAATGCTTCAAAGAGCGTCAAAACCATCCCGCTCCGCCGTGTCCAAGTCCCACTTACGAATAACAGATTGCACATTCGGTCTGACCCTCAAAGTGCAACGTGACGTTCTTCTTGAACAAACCCAATCCATCTATAATCCTTCCGTTCTGCCCACCCGTCAGACAGGCACAGTCCACACAACATATCAAGTACGACTCACGTGGGACCAGATACTCTGCTGCACCGCGAGAATCCACGCTCTCCATCTATGCTCGTCGACACCAACACGCTTCACCTCCCTAACCTCAACCTTGTGCAACGGCCAATCCACCGGAATCTTCAGCCTAATCTCCAACTGATGCTCGTCCACCGCATACGCCGCTGCAACTTCGCTCGTGGACGCAGTTACCTTGACTGTGAAGCTCTCGTCCACCAGCTCGGACGTCGTTTCGGTGCTCTTGACGTGCGCGAGCTCCGCCTTGATGATCACGGGCGAGAAGTGCACTGAGGTGTAGCTGGTGAGCGCCGAAGACACCTGTCTGTCTTTGCAGTCCAGCACCCAGCTGTGGATCAGGGATGGCACCGTCAATAGTGCGCGGTAATACAGATGTGCCGCGAGAACGGGTATGGAGAACGCAGACCCGGGCTCATAATCTGACTCGATGAAATAAGCGACGTCCAGCGGTGAATAAACCGGGTTACATTCGACATAGAACTCGTCAACTGCCCACACGTCGAGTTTGAATGCTTTGACGAGTCCTTTGTTTAGATGAAGGAGGCTTAGCATGCTCGGCATGAATACTTTCGACACAACGTTGAGACTCCGAAGTTGATCAATGTAGCTCGACCTGACTTTGAGTGACTGACGTATAATTAGTATCTCTCCAACCACGACGAGTAGTCAATGGTACCGCGTCCTGGAATGAGTCAAAGACCAGCATCCATCCAAGAAGATAACCAAACATGCTCTGTTGATTGTGTGAGACGCTCCCGTGGAATAGCAGCATCGCAGCACGCCACCTGTTCATGCCATGAATCATCATCTGTATCGCCCATGCTGAGATCAGTTTGCAAAATCACAATCAGCTCATCTGGCAGGTCGACCTTTACCGTCGACTCGACGTCCACCCCAACTTCTATGACAAGATACTCAGTGCGCTTCTTTGCAGCCACGTTTAGGAGATGGTAAGCCATTTTCTGGACCTGAGTCGACGAATCCACGAGCAGGTGGCACATCTTCAGAAATGTGAGCCTGTATCCAACATCATATATCTAACCTCACTTTGGGCAAAATGACGACGTCCATGAGGCTAGACGGCAAATTTTGAATGACAGTTAGCATCAATTCTCTACATATGGAGCGTGGAACGGAATTTCCCGTTACATCTGCAATAATGAGGTCATACCACAAGCCAGTTTAGAGAACGGACCTAGCTTGACCATAACCATATCCCTGACTGTCCGTAGAATTTCTTTCTTTCTCGATTCCCAACTCTCAGAGAACAACATGTTCGTACTAGCCAAGTCCTGTATGACGAGAATTAATCTCAACGACCTTGCTAATATGGCGAGCGTTAGATCATCAGTCATGTCTGAACCCTGAGTATTTTGAATGAAAAATCTTGGCCCGACTACGAACAAGCGTACCTCCAGATTGCTCTCAATCACATCAAAAATAAATTCCCAATGAGCGCCTGGAACAGTGTGTAGAATAGGTGCCAGATGAAGGAACACCAACAGCATGGCGCTCTCCACCTGTTCATCTATATCTTCGTCCGATAACACCCACTGTTGGCATGCCTTGACCACATTGACGGCACGATGTTGAGGTAGGAACACAACATCTGAATCTGGTTTCGGAGCAGTTGCAATCAATTTTCGGAGTGTAAGCAGACCGTCAGTATTAATTCGGTTCGGGGAGATGCCGGGAAGCGATGCAGCAAGTTCGTTACGGTAGCGATCTAGGCGCTGTGGCTCAGGAGCACATTCCACTATGGTGGATACTATTGTCATAGACGTCTGTGGCGCTGCACAGATGGAAGGTAAGCAAACAAAACACATGGGTAAGTCATTTCGCTTACCTTGACGTTCCAACTGCTTCGCTAGCGCAAACCAGTGATCTGCCTCGACTCTATCAACATCGTTCAAGACGTGTTGCAAAACCATCCTCAAGACACGAGTGGCTCGGCTTCTATCCATATTCTTGGCATCGGTGATGAGCTCTACGAGCAACTTTGACAACCCATTCGACTCATCCAGCGTGGCATTCTTCATAACAGCATTCAGAATGCTTTCTCGCCATCCGGTTTCATAATCCGAAGTCAAAAGATACGTCATTATTTGGGCTCCTTTCGCCAACAATTCGTCCAGAAGTTCGTTCGATGCCTCCGACAAAAGTAACGGGCTTCGCCCGGCAGGATAATCCTGCAAATCTTTCGCATATACCATGAAACTAAGAATATGCTTCAGTGCCCATACGTTCTGCTTCGCTTCCTGTCTGCTTTCCGACAGGACCAGAATCAAAGCGGAGACTACCCGCGCATATTGGCTGTATCCGCGCGCATCATATTCTGGAGACACGGCATTGTTCCCCTTATCAAGAGCAATAAGCGGGTCAATCACCGCCAAGCTCGGGTGAATAACGCCCTGCGATAGTGCATCTAGCATGTCGTTATACATCTCACTCGATGGGAGGAGGTCGGCAACAAGATCCAAGTGTAATTGGGCAGCGTGTTGGGATGCGACTTGTATTACATCCTCTGGCCTATACCAAGGTAAGTAAGACTATGAGAAAAAAACAATATACTTGCTTCAGACGAATCTCTGTCATGCATATCAACGTTCTCAGACGTTTTTTTAGGCTCTGAATGAGGACGTCTCGCCTCTCTTGAGAGCATCGCTGCATTTCCACTGTCCAGAGCTTCTGGGCGTAGTGGCATACCGAGGTGTTATCGTCCGGAGAACACCCGGGAAGCAGATATGCAAGGAAGAATATGTTCACTACAGTGTTATCCAGCTCCTTTGAAGTACAGTCACGCACGGCAACCTCCAGTACAATCTCGAACAAGCGAAGCAACGGTTCAAGATTAGCTGAAGCTTTCCCTTCCCAAAGCACCAATTGGATCTTATGATGGAAAGTGCTGATAAGGGAGTGATAAATGCAGCAAAGGCCTTGCTTGGAGAGCACATAACCTGGGTACATCTGCTTTAATGTTGGGTGTGCATTTGAATTGTTGACACTTACCGCCAACACGCAAAACTTGCTCGATAAGAGGCAAGTCACCCGCTCCCCATGATCCCTCCACGGCATCGTCGACCCATTTCGAAATCAAACTATCCAATTCATTAGCCCTCGGTTTTAAGTAAGGCGGCAGATGACCATTCCGTGCAGCAGAAAGGACAGGTGACATGAGAACTAAGCCTTTTTGAGGCTGTTGAGCAACTGCAGAAAGCAGCTCTTGCCACACTTTCAAGCATTGTTCTTCGTCTCCTCGGAACTCCAGGTACGCATGAATGAGAGGGGAGGAGCGCTCAAGGAGGAGGAAGGCGTGTTCAATCAAGAGACCATCTACGGCCTACGTCAAAAATAAGTGTTTTTGCCCCCCTACAGAAGGTGGGGTTGCTCTGACCTCGATCATATCTGGATGCATGAACAATCCACCCTGCAGTGTATTTATCATATTGACCAAAAAGGCTAAGCCTCTGATCAGCTCCACGTTGGGATTTGTCAAGTCGCTATGAATATCCTCAACCGATTGTTGTACGACATCCCTGATCAATGAGGTCACTAGGGTCTCTAACGTAGTTTTGATGGAGAATTGGTCACGTAGCGATTCCAGGAAAGTCGAGTTTAGTAGAGGATTCAAATCCCTAGTTTCCTTCACGCGCTGCACCACGGTCTCCCAGGCAGCTAGAAACAGTACTAAATGCAAATATGTCATTCGGGCTAACATAGAGAGCGGCATGTCCCACCTTCTCTGCCGCTATGCAACGACGCTAAGAATTTACCCAGCAGACTCGATGACTTTGTTTCCTCGACTTTGAGTTGATTACTGCATAAACCGTTCCATATCCTTTCCGTTTGTTCCTCAATTACCCGCACTGCGGTGGCTTGAAGGTCCTCAGTGGACAAGGAACCCATTCCGCTGGCTTCTTTCTCACTTTCTCCGCTACACAATCGTTTTGCAATGAATAAGACACAATCGATCAGTGATGACAGGAACGCAGCCGAGGCCGCAGAGCGTTGCAGCGAACTGAGGGCGCGACTGTCCACTGCCGCCCACATAGCTGTAAATAAGTCTGAGAAAGGAATCGAGGAGTTCCAAAGCATCTGGATGGCACCTCAGTACTTGATAGTTTTGTGCTCTTAAAACGTACATTTATCGGGATCGTTGATAAAACAATCAACACAGTGGGGTATCCTTGGAGCGGAGACCCCGCACATCCGGATTCCAAAAACTTGAGGAACTCGTGGTATGCTGAAGACAAATGGCAGATTATCGCCGGCGTTGGTTTAACTTGTCCCTCGCTTGCGTCATCGCTGTTTTCTTCGTCCAAGTCTTCATCCTCGATTTCCTTAGAGCTATCAATGGCCCAAGAATCCGGGTACTCTAAATCATGTGGGTCAGCGGAATTAATCTATGGCGGAAATCACCTCTCAGAAAGGTCAACAAAGGTTGCCACATGGCCGAATGTACATTTGCGTCCAATTCTATCCATGCAGACCGTAACACAGCGCTGCTCAGAGTTGGGAGCAGAGAAAGTACATACTCTATCAGAGTTGTCAGATCGCTGTCATAGGGCGGTTCACTCTTACCTCTTGGTAATTTCAAAGAACTTTGAAGAAGGAACCAGGCAGATTTGCGAACGACAGATTGGGCATAACCAAAACTTTCCAATCCAGCGAACGGACAGTTTTCCGCTGAGCATAAAGCGCTCCATAATGCAGAGCTTATAATAATGGAGGGTATGTCCTTATAAGATTCCGGATTTGAGTCTACGTGAGTGTCAGTGGAATTGGAGGGAAGGTGGCGTATGCATTACCGATGATCCATTGAATAGCACCTATGGCTCCACATCTGATCCTCGCCTTCTTGTCCTGTTCGCTCTCTTCAACGTCATCAGTTTTTGCGCGGGAACTTTGATCAACGTCTTTCCGCACTGAAACTGGCGTGCGAGTACCGGACTTCTTGTGGAGGGGTGGAGGTGGTGTAGGACCAGGTACCGGATTAAGGTTCGCGTAAACGGCCAATGGATCCAATGCTGCGCTTTGTATGAAGCTTGTGAGAGAATTGAGTAGTTCGTCTTCCAGATGCAGCTGTTGACACTCGGGTTGAGTATCACAAGTGAAGGTCACGGCGGCGTTCCACGATTTCAACGCCACGTTGGACACCGTCTTATCAACATCCTGTGCAG
Organism: Amanita fuliginea; assembly: GCA_023014435.1. NCBI lineage: Eukaryota > Fungi > Basidiomycota > Agaricomycetes > Agaricales > Amanitaceae > Amanita > Amanita fuliginea. The sequence continues at coordinate 1,817,220 of JAEBUQ010000011.1, read as the reverse complement.
CCAAGCACCATGTTCCGAGGATGTTCTCGACTTGGGATGCTGATGCCAATTCACGAATGAAGAACATGATTTGATCGTGGATGGGTGTAATTCGTAACAATGATGCATGTAAAGTTGCTGTTAGGACACGTATTCGTCTAGACGAGTGTAAAAAGGCCGAAGGTAAGTGATGGAACTGCAAAACCTTGTAGGTGGTATGCAGATTGTGAGAATAACGTTAGCGACGCACCCATACGGGCAGCATCTCGACCAAGGTATGCGCAATGGTTTCCATCTCTCCATCCCTACACTTGTCTACCCAAGTCGATTGAAGCTCTTCCAGGGCTCGAACCTTGGTAACTTCTGCTTTCTTACCCAAACTGCGGAGCACCACGAGTAAATCCGGCGGCAAAGAATGTGCAAGTCCCGTGGTGTCTAGAGGGTCCGGCTGGGGAGGTGCGGGCTTGACCTGTGGAATGTATACTTTTTGTCGCGGTTCCTTCTTCCCCTTCTCCTTGCCCTTCGCTTTCTTCTCCCTCGGTGGTGGCCCAGGATCCTCTACTTGAAGTTGCGCGGCCGCCCGCTTTGCATGCTTTTTGCGTGTAGCAGAACTTGCAGATGACTTGGAACTCCCTTTCACCATGTCGTTGCTCTGGCAGGCGTACGCAATCCCGACCAGTAGTGGTGGTGATGGTGTGAAATTGAACTAGCGAGCCAGCAATCTTATCGGCATGTGGCTGTGTCATACACCGGCAATCCTAGATCACGACGAACTCATGGTGCCCAGACGTTCATGTCCGAAAAGTTATGTTTCTGCAGTGAACAAGAAAACATAGGTGGATCGATGGTGCCTTTCCTATGCACTATGGATATTATCATGATGCCCATAGGATCCGTTGTCTCTTCTTTTTATGATGCCCACCTGCCTGGTTCTCAGGCGTCACTCAAAACTTTGGCGGTTGTATCAGAAACCCCGAAACACGTCGCTTGTTAACCTGCCTCGGGGTGCAGCACATCAAGATCGTTTCACGGCAAGTCCGATAATCTTCCCAAAAATGCACTTCTCCAGCTAAGCATCTGCAATGTATGAATAAGGTAATGCTATGATGGTAATAACAAATGATATAAAAGCTAGCATTTCCTTAGTACTTTGTATATTATATGCATGACGTGCTGAGCAGCTAACCAATCTGACATTGGTCAATTTTGTGGATAAAGTTCATCCCAGTATTCCTTCACCGTCTGAATATGCCGTGCTGCTGCCATATGCAGAACTCAATTCGTTATATTGTGCGATTTTCAATCGTTGACTTGGTGGGACCACCTTGTCTTCTGTACCGTGAGGTGCGCCGCCATGCAAAATACCAACGCGTTTCATAGCAAGTAACTGGACCAAATATTCATAAAGCGGCTTCGATCAATCCCCGAACAACTCACGTTATGGGCGGCATTCGAATGATCATAAACACCGCCGAAGAAAGCCGTTGTCCCGTCTTTTCCAATCATTTTGATTAGGAGATGAGGACCACCGGGATGCTCCTCAATAAAATTAGAGACGTCATGGATAAAACCCGAAATAAGAATTAGAGGGCGCTTTTGCGCTTGTTCTTGAACTAAAATTTCCTAATCAGCCAGGGTCGGTGGAGCAAGTGACTGGTAACATACAGCTTTCCCAGCTAATAACAGGAAGTTCAGTCGACTCATTCGGCCAGAGCAGTTTCTCCTGAGTTTCCCTAAGTTTCTTGAGTTGCATGGTCAGTTGACCCTTCTTGACTTCGTTTTCAGGGAAGACCTGAATTATTATCAAGAAAGGTGATCGACCGTGGAGGGCTAGCTGACCTTTAAGTGGCTTGCAAGTCCAACCTTCTGGCAGGCCCAGATAAACCACTTTGTAGGATCGTACTGGTACCACTTGATTGCATTGCGGTAGTCCATGGGGAACTGGTGGTGAAAATTGTGATAACCCTCGCCAATGGTAACAAGAGCAGTGATGACGTGGTCACGGGGAGTATGTTTGTCATCGAATGGTGTCTCTCCAAGCCAGTGGGCGAGCGAGTTGACACAAAACGTTGACTAGAGCCTCGTCGTAAACATGACCGTCGAGCCGAAGAAAGCGACTTACGTGATGGACAAAGCAAAGCCTCAAGACACCAGCGTAAATGTAACCACCAGCAGCGTCGCCCCAGAAAAGCCAGGGAACGACAGTCGGCACAATGAAGCCCATTAAAAGGATAAGCTTGACGTAGTGGCGATGTTGCCATTTGACAACGTCATTCTTGGACAGGTCGCTCACGTCCGCAACGCCAGGTCTCCTGCGAGGCTTGACAAGCATCCAGCCCATGTGGGACCACCACAGCCCTTTGTGCGCATTGTAGGGGTCTAGGTCGGTGTCGGTGTAGCGGTGATGGGCACGGTGGCCACGCGACCACCACTTGATGGAGCCTTCCAGTGCGCCTGCTCCGGCCAAGGCAAAGAAGTACTGCAAAGGCTTGGACGCGTTGTAGGACCTGTGGGCCCACAGACGGTGATAGCCAGCCGTAATACCTGTTTTTTTTTTGTGCATTAAAGGCGCGTTTACCGTAACAACAAATGGATAGCTCACCCAGACCTGTAACGTAGTAGTAGAAAATAGAAAAGAGAAAGGTTTGCCAGCGTAGCTTGACGAAATAGGCGCCAATAATGCCAATAATTGGGGTGAGAGTGAGAATGGTGAAGCTGAGCCAGTTGATTTCTTTGTACCAGTTATCCCAGGTAATTGGTGGCAGGGGTTTTGTGGTCTTGAGGGTGTGTTCGACGTAGTTGTCAGGGATGTTGATATCGGCTGGAACAGCGTCGTCCTTCCTGTTGGCCATGTTGGGCGGGGAAGTCTTCTGCTGGACGGAAGACATTGGGAGGAAAGGAGGGAGGCGTGGCGGTGGCGTTGATTGGAGGATATTTATCGGCCAAAATTTCGTTTCTTTGGGGCGGCCCTTGCCATCCCCACGACCCCAAGGTAAGAAATATGATGGATATGATGCTTACTTATGAATGAAATGCTAGTTGTTGTGCTAGATAATCCGTACATAACTAGTCCTGGGCCTGAGAGATGAAAAATTAGACATTGAAAATGCTCCGTCGCCCTTCCCGCTTTTCTCGCATCGCTCTCACGTCCGCTTTGAGCCATTCCACATGCTTGGCCAGCTCAACTTCCGTCCCTTCTGCCCACCTCTGCCGCGTCCAGTTGCTCAAATAGATACTACACTGTTCATCATCAGAAACACCGGTACCACAGCCGCAAACTTCACGCTTACCTTGAGGAACCTCTTACTCGCATATTTCTTGTACGCTATCGTGTGGAATATATTAGGCTGTAGAATGTGGTTTAGTATCTGGTTGGCGGTCGGTATCAGCTCGTGTTCTTCATATGTAGTGTAATGCGCCAGATTAGGTGTCTAGATTAACGCACATTACCACGAACCTGATCAAAACTCATCAAACACTCACCCACTCTTCACGCCCAATTATTAGTCTGGCGAACCAAAGTGATGCTGCCGCCATCAATGATGCAGGCGTTCCGATAAGATGCCATTCCAAGCATCCTATTTCGAGGAAGTATTTTGCAATCGTACGAGCCTTCTCATCATACTCGTCGGCCTTGCTTCCTCGCCTCAGCCATCCCATTGGGCCTGGGGAGCTCAAGTTCCAATCAATGGCATTCAGCACATGCTGTTCCGCTCGGACAATCTCCCCCGCCCTGTACTGGTTGTCGCACAAGAGTACTATCTCATTCACCGACGGTGAACATGTTTCCTCGTACTTGCACGCAATCAGCAAGCATGCCACCCCCGCTAGCTGTAACTTCTCGAGAGGTATAACCCGAGTAGAGAGGAGCCGGTCCAGAATATTAATGCACAGGAACATCGTCTCATGAAGGAAACGAAATCGCAGATGGATCTCCATGAGCCAATTGATTAGCACACCGCGGTGCTCCCCGTTGATATGCGGCTGGTGGCTCATATAATCTGGCCTAGGTAGTGTCTCCTCCTAACCATATTCATTAGCCAGAACTATAGTCCAGGTCAGGACGAACATACTTCTATGCGCTTCCAATAGTCACAGATATCATGGACATATTCACTTGCCATCGCTGGATCTTCCCAATCATCAGCGTCGAGATCAGTCCATTGTCGATCTGTGGCTTTAGGCTCGGGTTCCGTGTCATGCTTCATAAGATCGGTGGCAACCTTGTCTACTTCTAATTGCGAATCATCACGGAGTGTAGGTGCAACTTCCTTCCCAGTATGAAGTTTTTTCAAAACGCGCGATGGCTCCTCTGTTTGCTCGGCGAGGTTCGAAGATCGCTTTCGGATCGACGATGGTGGAATAGCGAGTGCATTTTGTTGCGTTTCTTGGGTCTTATCAAGCGCAGGATTTGCTTCTTCTTGGACGATGGGCTTTTCATGTGCTTCGGTCACGACAACGCCTTTCTTCGCTTGTCTCACAGGCGGCTGTTTGCTCGCACTCGCAGTGGTAGGTACTGTCATAGTGTTGGATCGCGTGGCACGCCGCGTCGCAACGCGACTCTCCTGAAGAGGCTTCCGTACATTGACCAAGACTGGCTTGGACTTTTCCGGTGCGGTCGTCGTATCTTTTTCCTTTCCTTTGAGTGTTGATATGACCTTGCTTTTCGTGTTATTTGTGACGAGCTTGGTGACTTCCAATAGTGCGCCTCTTCTTGTTTTCACTGCGGCAGATGGAAGAGCCTCAGGTGCGGCTGACTTTCCTTTGGTAACTGTAGGCGGTGGCCGAGTAAAGACTGGCTCCCTGGTGCCGATGGCAGCAATGATGGGCACAGTCTTTGAGCGCGTTGTTGGGCGAGCAGTCGCATTCTCTACATTTTTAGCTGTGGCTCTTGTGGTGCGCAGACCACGCCGTACCTAAGATGACGTTGAGTAAAGAGAGTAAGGTTACGATGGATTAAGCTCACCGGGATGTTGGAGGAAGACATGGAGTAGATCCTGGAAGTAACGAGACAAGACGAGAGTTTGGAATTGCAATCCCGACTGGTGGACTTGAATCCGTGACCGCCCCAGCAGTGACGCGAGGCCAAATAATGCGGACGCGCCTGAGCACGTGCAGGGACGCGTTGATTGGTATTTGCCCTGGATCCAAACAGGGTGCGCTCGGCTGTTGCCGCGCTTGGCTCCTTACGTCAGCGTTGCACCCAAGCCTTGTTGCTCAATTTATTTTGTAGCCTGGTAACCCTGACGCCGCACATCGCTTCAGGCCAGCATGAGCGAGGGCATCCAAATCACAATCCCAGGTTTGAATCCCGTTTTCTCCGCTCTACTGCCCTAATGCACAGCTAGATTTTGACGATGACGAGTACAATTCGGCTCCGACGCCTTTTGGACGCTCTGCTGGCCATGGCTTTGGTTCTGCTTTCGGGTCCGTTCTGGACTCCCCAACAATAACTACCCCGTTCGGCAACCACGACCGCAGCTACTTCCCGTCTCACAGTCGAGGCGATTCGGCTGCTTCCGTGGATTCCACCGGTTCTCTCTCCGGATTTACGCGCGCGCCAGCTAGGTCCTCGCCCTTCGCTCATTCTTCCCAGTCCTCCATAGCGACAAGCAGTCCCTCTCCCTTTTCCAAGAAACCCTCATTTGCTTCTATACGAAATGCCTTCAAATCAGGAAAACTGACCGATGCGCCTCCAGTTCCTCAATTAGATCATCAACCTTATCCAATTTTGAAGAACCCGTTTAACCGATCCACATCCTCCCTGAACCACACGACAAATCGGAGCGCGACTTCAGCGGCGTTTCCGCGCCCCCCTACACCCACCGTGAAAGGCTCAAAGTCAAAACAACACGTACCTGCCAAATCCCATCATTCCCAAACGGGCTCTTTCCACCACCATGCATCAGATGGTAGTGATCATGGACATCCATTTACTCCAGTATCCCCTCCCCCAGTTCCTAGGGTGCCAAACGGGTTTGGTCACCTACACCACAATGACACACCACCTTATTTAGATTTGGAAGATGACAAAGTTGTCATAGACCCAAAAACTCCTTCTGACTTTGCACTTCATGCAGTCTTTATTCGCTTTGCTGACATCGCGGAAGGGAAGATTGATGTTTTTCTCCGTACACCTCTGGTGCGCATGCTCATATTTGTTTCATGGCGCCGTTGACCGAGTATTGTTCTAGGACCGCGAAACGCCGTTGGCGACTTCCATGGGTGGTGGTATTGACACCAAATTTGACGATATTCTTAGCTCGCTCGGCAAAATTGCACAGAAACATGCAAAGGCTGTGATAGACTCGATCATGCGTTGGAGGCGCAGCCAAAACGAAAATGTCGGTTCGGACATCATCAGAGTGCACATAGCACGGTCGCCTTCCGCCGCTCGTACGATACGGATGCATGATATACCCGGCCTTCTCAATGAGCGAAAATCTCTTGCGTCAATTTATATCATGTGTCGTGCACTCATTGGGGTATTACAATCCTTACCGAAGGATGCACTTGGAGATGTGCTTGGCTATACCCTGGAAGAAACGACGTTTGATCAGTTTAGGCGACCCGAGCTGAAGTTGTTGCATCAGTCAGCTAACCATCGGGCAAACGCGGAGCTGTATGCTATTTTACTGGGCCACATTGCCAACTTCCGGTACGAGCTTGATCGGTGTATTCGAACTTGTCATTCACACGTAATCAGATTCATGAGTGTAACAGATCGTTTCTTGGCAGAATTAACTCCTTTGTCGTCTGGTCAGGTCCCGAAGGATCATGATATGAAATATGAATATCTGTTAAAGGGTCTACAGCATATACAAATCAAGGTAGATAAATAACTCGCATTTAACTAGGGGAGGTGCTAAGTTAGGTAGGTCTGGCCACCTGAGGCGTTTGAGGAAGGTGCCGAGTTCCTGGAATCTTTGTCCAAGTCGTTCGCTAGCGCACATGGCCAACGCTTAAAGATTGCTTTTGCCGAGATCCTTGTCCAGTTGCTTCATCCGATCGGGAAGGTATGAGACACGTTTTGACGACTATTGACTGCCGACCCTGATTGTTTGCCAGACTGCGCAGGCAGAAACGAACAATCCACAATGGGCAAAAGCCATCGAGACCATTTTCCCGAAAGCTCGAGAGATGATGGCCAAGCCTCGATACTGGAGCGCCGCTTTTCCTCTGGCTATCATAAGTTTATGTGTTGCGCCCCAGGCTTTTTTTCTGAAGAATTGGATGCCGTGTCTGGAAGTGTCCATATCAAAGCTAAAGGTAGTCTGGATTTCAATTATTATGATAGTGACTAAATGATGGGCAGGAAAAGGCCACGCGAACGATCGTCATGAACGGTATACTTCGATTGTTTTGGACTTATCTGTATCGCTGCCCTGAATCGGCATCGAATACAACCAGCAAGCTGGATACACTGCTTAAACACTTCTTTCCACCCAACAAGCAAATAATTCATCCTCAAGAGGATCGACTTGAACCGTTCATTTATATTGTGCACTTCATCGTATCGCGACATGTGGAATACGGCCAAGAGCACTGCCTGGACTTGATGCAAGAACCCGCAATCAATCATCCTTCTTCAAACGTTGCCCACCATCTGGCTCCTGAAAGGACAACCATTGCAGTACATGCGCTTTTGTTGTCTTTACATACACTGGAAAGAGAAATCAATGCGCCTGTTTGGCCCTCGGGATACGACTTTACTGCGCTTCCGCCGCCAGATGATTATCCTAGCTCATCAGATCATATCGCCCTGGCAGTGTTGTCCAAATTTGGAGTCTCAGCCTTCGTCGATCGGTGCATGTTGGCTTTGGCTACCATCGCATCGCACTGTGCGAAGGTGGTTGGTTCTATGTCCGTCTTGGATGAACAGTGGCATTACCAACGCTCCACTGCGCCTTACGATGAATCGCCCAACAACGTGACCCGGCGACATACGGATGGAATGGTCATTGCCTACCCAGGCATGTACACTTCTCACATCAATCTACTACGAACGTGCTTCGAATCTTGGCCACGCTTCTATCATTCTTCCATTTCTCTTCCCGATGCTACCGATATGTTGCTACGTTGTGTTATACACGTAGAGCCCTCGCTGTGTGATGCGGCAGCCGATGCTTTGAAACGGTTCATGTCAGATAATACAAATGCTCTAACAATCCTCTCCCGTTTCTACAATTTCCTCTTCAGCTCCGTTCATATCTCAGAGAGCCCAGTAATGAAACTTCTTGTCGAAATCCCTGAGCTACTGGACTTGTGGATCTACATCGTTGACAATTGGCTCAAAACTCTGGTGCAACATCCAAAGGAGTTTCTGGCAGAAGAGCACCATGCCATCACGTCTCGCCTTCGAGAAATAGAGGCAGCAGGCCTGTTTTTGATGATCTACGTGCCTTGGCCAATCCACTCAGCTGGAGTGAAGGTGATTCGCTCTTTAGGAAATCTCCTTTCACAGTTGGAGTCGAGCCGAGAAGCAAAGGACATTTTGTCTATTAACCTTTATATCGTTGAATGCTTGCAGGGAAAGCATTATGGCAGATCCTACCTAGATGGTTTCGATGAACTATTTGACGCTGGTGAACTAGCCAGACTGGACCAGTGGCGTCAGTCCAAATTCCTGGATATTCCTCTACGGATTGCAGACAGTGATTCAGAGAAGGACCGCAAAATCTGGCGATACTTGATTCCTCAGCTCTTGCAATTAGCGCTGGATACGTACGGTCAATCGTTACTCCCTATGCGAGAGAGTATCATCGCCGCTGTTTCCCGTCTTCATCCCACTATTTCCCTTGTGGCTGGTTTGAGCAGTAGGGTTCCGCCGGGCCTGTCCGGACGGAGTCCGGCAAACCTGAGTAACGGCGTAAAGCTATTGAAGGAGCAGAAACCACTGGTTGATCAGTGGTACATATGGGTCAAAGTGCTGTGCGCCACTGCCATGGTTTCAGAGCCATTGCGCCCGGGCCCCTTGAACAGGGAACACGCACACGTCCCGTCCGATGCCGCCTTTGAACGGGAACGTCTGTCAACCACGCGCGGACTCTTCCGATATCTCACCCCATTTTTGGATTCTGAATATATGATCTTTCGCGACTCCGCCGTTGTGTGTATAAGCTCATTCCCATCCAATGCCTATCCCCAACTGCTGGAAGATCTTAGTCTCTTGGCGAGCCGCCAATTCTACGATGATGCCAGGGCCAAAGTTATTGGAACGGGAGGAGAAAATGTCAACATGATAAGTAATCGTCAAATCCACGACGAGTCAAGGTCAAAATCTTCGCTATCGGTAGATCGTTCCAGGCGACACGAACGGCTTCACTCTGCTGTGGCACGAATTTATTATCTCACAGCTCATCTACTCCAACATCAGCGTGCGCCAGGCAGACAAGCCGCCCTGGCAAACGTTCTTAAGTTTGTACGAAACACTCAGGCATTTCTAACTGCTCCCGATGTGCGCGATAATCACACGCTCCAGCGTTTGCGCCAATTCTTCTGTGGTATAGTTGAACGCTTGTTTGATGACCTGGCAACTCTCAAAGACTCTGACCGATTTATACCTCCCAACATGCACCTAACGCTGTATCGCCTATGCGAAGAGTGGTGTCAACTGGGACCTCAAGCCGATTCAGTCAAACAGCGATTTATCATCATGCAGAGAGCTGCTGCGTCGAGTTCGCAGGGTACGGCAGATGCCGTGGAGCGGTTTAAACGAGAGTCAAATATGCTTTCCGAGGCTGCCGTCGGGGCATTAACGTCGCTTTGTGTAGGTCAATTGAGGACCGTTACGCGTTCACTGGTTTTAACAAGGACATTCCTAGCCCAAGGCCTTTCAACCACCGGATCTTTCGTCCGTTTCTCTTATGGATTGCCCTCCTGCCGAGTATTACAAGCCCTTGTTAGCGGATACCATTTTGGACCGTCTCATTTCCGTTTTGTCCTCTTCACAACAGCTAAACCTGGACCGGGGAAAGTAGGTGCCTGGTTCTCTATTGCGACATGACATTCAACAACGATTTGCGATACAGGAAGGCTCTACGCACTGTTCTCATCTCCAATCCCTTGCATCTGGAACTTGTGTCCGAGGCAATTAAGCGAGCTGTAATTTTGTCAGACCAGCCTGATTCCGGCAATGCCCGCTTCCTCGAAGTTCTCTCCGTTATCGTCTGCACGCAGGAAGAACACGGCTTTTCATTTAGTCAAGTGGTCTGCTTGGGCTTGACAAATTTATGTAATGCCTCAACGGTAATCCGTCGACGCGCGTTCAAAATGCTGGAGGCTATGCACGTCAAGTCAAACGGTTTGCTTTCAATGTCCAATTTTGAACCATATGTCTGCAGTCTGGCATCCGGAACATATCTCCATGCACACCGTCTCATAGTGGATTTTCTTGCTGGCGAACATCCAAATCAAGGTCACGACATGCTCGTACGTGTAGCAATGTGGTTGCCGAGTTTACCTGAGGACAAGAACAAGTCCATGGTAATTCTCTTAATGCTACAGGGCCTGGAGTCATGGATTCCCAACATTCAGCTTTTGACAGAAGATAAACAAAGTCTGTCGCAGGGAGGCATACTTGCGCTTTATCATCTTATATCTTTGACTCTGCGATATGGACAAACCCATTGCGAACAGATCTTGACAATTTGGTCGAGATTGGTGGACCCCCCTTCGCAGTCAAACGGCCACGCCACAATCAGATTCCTCCTCGAGCAGTCACATAAAATAGGAAGCGCTGCCTTTATCTCCTGCGCGGCCAATATTGTCGCCTGCCTGTGCCAGACTCACATTGGCCGCGAGATATTTGATGACCTGTGTTCTGTAATTGAACCAGCACGTATGTTGCCAACTATTGATCACAAATTGGTTTTTCCGGAGGCTCAGGATGTGGAACTATGGTCAGAACTCGATGCGCTATTTGCTGAACAGCCACGTCTGCAACTTGGTTCTGCGCAATTTGCGTGGCTTTTTTTGACTGACGTCGCTTTGCAGCGCCACTGGGAACTCAAGACGCACTTGCCTACGCTGCTTCACGTGCTCGTAATTCATCTTGACCACCGTAACCCACATGTGCGCTGTCGAGCACAGCGTATGCTCTTTCAACTGATCAGGTCTTGGCTTCTTGGGTTAGACGAGCTACCAGACCGGTCAATTAGTCGTGGACAGACAGCTCCTCGCGAGACACTTAACCATATAGAGGAAGAGGCAGAGTCGCATTATTGGAAGGAAGACGAACCTGAGGCTGATCTGGAACCAAAGCTCAAATGGCTCTGTACTCAGATCGTCGAGTTATTGGAACCACTGTTTCCCTCGTTGACGGGGTCGTGGGGCTCCGTTGCCTTGAATTGGGGGGCATCGTGTTCTATCCGACAGACTGCCTTCCGGTCGCTTCAGATTTTCCGAGCTTTAGCACCGCGAGTGAAACAAAGCGACATGGCCCTCTTGTTGGGGCGACTTTCCAATACGATATCCGCTTCCGCGGAGGAAAACATTCAACCATTCAACTGCGAGATCATACGGACGATCTCCTCAATCGTTGAAATGGAAGGCATGGACAAGAGCTTGTTGCCCCAGCTATTCTGGGGTACATGTGCTTGTCTTTCAACGACAGTCCAGGAAGAGTTCTATCAAGTCCTTCTCTTGTTGAATTCGATTCTAACCAAATTTCCTATGGAATCCAACACCACCGACTTGCTCTTGTCCCATAAGCCAAAAAACTGGTCCGGATCTGCGTGTATCCAGCCTTTGCTCCTGAAGGGCCTGCGCTCCATTGCTACATCACACTTGACTTTCGAAACTCTCCTTCGTCTTTCGTCTGTGCAAGACAATCGTCTGATAGACGCTTCTACGGGGCGCGTGCGGGACTTGTACACTCTGTTGCTGCCATGGTGTTTGCATGCGATGGCGTCTGAGAAACCGGACGAGACACTGAAAGAATTCGCACAAAATGTTAGCAGTCTAGCTACAAGGGAGGGACGTCCGAGCATTCAAAGAATTATGGCTTCATTTGCCAAAGGTAGTTTCCGGACCAAAGATGACTTCCTGCGTCAGTCCGTCTCCAGCCTTCGGGAACACTACGGGACCGAACAGTGGACAGAAGTGGTCACTCTATTACTTAGCCTCGTCTTGAACCAAGAACGATGGCTACAAGTTCACGCCATGCAAATCTTGAAGCTGCTTTTCCAGCAGCGGGAAACACGCAACCCGTTCGAGTTACTAGGTCCAGAACTGCTTATGCCTCTGTTACGTTTGCTCGAAACAGAACTTGCAATGCAAGCTCTTGATGTACTTGAGGAGCCCATGATCTTGTCAAACCGTGGTCCAACTGCTAAGCATGTGCTTCGGATGAGCATGCACATTGATACCCTTCAAAATTCTGAAACGTCCACTGCCGTTTTTGGCATCCCTGAGGACTGTGGGTGGTGCATCCCACAGATGGAATCGCAACGAGAGACATGTCGAGCCAATGTCGGTGCCGTTTTTGACACGTGCTCTATGCCTACGCGCCCATCTCGTATCGATTTTGAGCCGGAAATGGAAGCTTTAGCGGACATACAACCCTCAGAGGACGATCTAGGCGGTCTGGTTAAAAATTTGCACGACTTGACAAGCTACTTCCAATCACCATCTCGTACACGAAGACCGCCGCCGACGCCAAATCGACGTTTGGAGGCTAGAGTAGCTGCTATCTTGGCTAAATCCACGGCTGGAGCAATGATCCCAGATACTCCACAGACACCCTTCTTGGATGTTTTCAGAGTCAGTGGTAGCAGTGGCGGATTTCATGACGAATCTGAAGATGATTCGGAGTCAGACTCTGAGGATGACGCTTTTATTTTTGATTCACCCAACCCATTATCCTCCGTGAACGGTAGACGCTTTCGTTGATCTGTGACCCGCGCTCTCCATTGCTGTGCAACATTATTTATCTATTAGTCTTTTGCGTTCTCGTAATTTAGTCACTCTTCAATTGTACCATAGCGACACCATTACTGTAATAACAACTAGATAATCGAGGATCCGAATAAATTTGCAATCAACATCTCTCAAATACTTTGTATAGGTCTGGCAAACTGGCGATTTGAAGGACATCTCGGTCAAGGAGCGAGGCTGGGGGTTGAAGATAACGTCTCATGGCAGGAAATAAAACGTGCTCTATCTGCCATCGTTCCGCTTTTACTTGCTCCTGCTCATTATCAGTATCCTCGCTTTCCGCTAGTGTTGGCCCCGGGGCGTAAAAGTAAGCCAGTTCGCGGAAAAAAGAATCAAAGCATTCTTTTTCTGCCTCCCAATCGACCTAAACGCACACACATTATTAATTGGCAATCAAAAAAGCAAAAAGTGTATGTTGCGCACCTGAGGGCCGAGCCGCATCAAAAAGTTGGGAAGATTGTCAAGGTTTGGAGTGTAGTCCCGTAAGACTAGAGGGAGGCTTTCCACCAGACCCGACTCGCTGATGTCCAGCGAGAAATATTCCGAAAGCATCTGTCGCTTGCCCATCAGGATATCAACAATACGCTACGCATATCTCGTCAATCGAACACGCAGGAAAAGACGAGTTGACATACATCAACAATCTCTGATTTGGTCAGTTGGCTATCTTTGGTAGACTCTTCAGCCTGTACCGCAATCCGTACCAATGATCGCAGAGGTGGCGGGGGCTCCAGCCTCAAGCGACTGATGTCTCCGAACTGTCTCAATCCAAGCTGATAGAATAACTGCTCGCTGAAACAATCGTGAACAAGGGTGGTCACCACCGGAAATCGAAGGCTTTGACTAACGCGAGACAACTGTGATTCACAAGGTATAGGTCAGTGGAATGTTGAATCAAGGAGAGGCAACGTTCTATGTCGACAATGCCAACAAAAAAATGTTTCTCAATGATCTCTGTCAATTCTAGGCGAAAATCATTCTCGAAAAAAAAAAAGATGCATATGGGGACAGTACGTTTGTGCTTGCCTTTCACAAAGGCTTGTCGCAAGCTTTTGATAGAAGTCAAGGAACAATCCGATTCTATGATATCTTTAGCTTTGGGTATCGGCGCCGTTTCAGCATCCTGAACCACCATCTCCTGCGGTTCCAACTGTGCAGGGTTTGCTACCCGGAACATCGAATCAAGCGTACGGTCGTGCAAGGACGTTCGGACCTTCTGGTGAGAATAAACTCTCCTCTGCGTATCACCTTGAATACCACTTATAGTCAATGTTCCACGAGACTTAATGGAAAACGTACCTGTGGAGGAAGAGGGTAACGAACTTTCAACCTCATGGCATTGATCGACTTCCTTTTCTTTCCCCTTGCGCTTTTTGCTGCTTTCTGGATCAGCGATTCCGCCAGTCAGTAGGGTCTGTGACATAGGTGCATTAGTTCGAGTATGAGAAAATGGTTCACGTGCTACCTGATATTCAAACGCCCGAGATTGCCCTTGAGAGGCTAGTGCATGCCCTAGAGACTCCGCTATGCTCTCGATAATTGCCTCTTCATCGAGAAAGTGAACTTCACGCTTGGTCGGGTGAACATTGACGTCAACTGCACGAGGGTCGATTGTGAGACTACGATTCTTAGTGTCGCCCGAATGAATGATGTAAATCGTACAGACCTCAGATATACGAAAGGAGAAGATCCTTTGGGTAATATTCCGTTGTACACTGATTCCGCTGCTCGTTTCATACGGGGGGACTCGACCAGCCTGTCTACTGAAACGTCAACGAAACCTAGTAAGTGGCAGCTTTGGGGGACATACGGTTGATGAACAACACAAACGTCATCTTTTTGGCTTGATAGTTGGCATTGGTGAAAAAGGCTTCAGCACTCCACGAGTCTGAATGATCCCGTTCCAATTCATCGTCGTTTTCCGAGATCCTCTTTCGCTTTCGATTTTTTGACGAGACGCTCACCTCTAAAAGTTCCTTCGCTACGGAATGACCATAAAGCAAGCGTATAGCATGAACCGTTTCGGATCCTGATGGCGTTGACAGATCAGGAGAGGAGGATCCTACCTACGAACATCAGTTTGCATGGGATTGGACATTAACCTAGCATCTACCTTTTTGCAAGAAAAGGAGACTTTCGGATTGTGTATAGCATACCGGGTGAGCAGGTCAAGAATGCGGCCATATTCTTCCGATGGACTACGCAACGCGGCAAGGCGAGACGGGATATTATAGAACAAATCTTCAATCTAGTCTCTTATAGTTCCACTCTGCGAGCGCAATGCTGGGATCAGCTGCTTACCGTGATAGTTGTGCCGTCATTGCCCGCGCAAGCTTTAGGCTCTGGCGATTGGCCCGGCTTCTGAGCAATCAAAGCTCCGTCCGAATAACACGCTCTTTCAATGTTCGAGTCAATAAAGCAAAAAGAAAAAAAAAGAATAGAGACTGACTTCCAAGCGCATGTATCAGCTTTCACCTTTGTTGTGACGGAGAGGCGCGAAACATGGGATATCGACGCCAGGGCTTCTCCACGAAATCCATGGGTTGTCAATTGCGAAAGATCGGAAAAAGTAGAGATTTTTGACGTTGTGAATCGCTCGGCTAAGATTGCAAGATCGTCTTTCTGTCTTGTATGAAATCCTAAATAAAGAAGAGAAATGAAGGGCTTACGCGAATGCCGCAGCCATTATCTTGAAGTTGCAGGAGCTTCAAGCCACCGTCTTTCACAGTTACGCGTATGGATGTGGCCTGAGCGTCTAGTGAATTCTCCAAGATCTCTTTCAGTGCCGACACAGGCCGGTGGACGATCTGGAAGAAATATGGTAGGAGGGAATAAGTTTGTGCAAAAAGACGACATACTTCGCCCGCAGCTATGCGGTTTATGAGGGTTTGAGCAAGGCGACGTATGGGTAAAGGGCCTGGAGGATCAGGTGAGTGGGGACGCATATTTGAGGCCATGATGAAGTGCAAAAGACTCCGCTAAGCTTCCAATGGCCACCGTGTTATTCCCTGGTGCTCAGCCCTCTCAGCCTTCGTCAGTCTCGTTCGCCACTCTGGTGAACGATAAATATCGTGGAGCGGTTGTAGAGGCAAGTCAAGCGTACGGGTCGCGAATCCACTCCAGTTCTCAAATCCATATATTGTATGTAGGATCTTCAACTCCCACCAGCTTTCTGCCTCCCATCATCAGAAACTATCTCTCTCGCCATCGAACAGGCATATGAGCGCGACTTCTCTCATATACCGTTCGTTCTGTACACCTTATTTCCTTCTGACTTCTCATTTGGCGGTAGTGTCCTGAATAGCAACAGGCGACCCCTAGGATATATTGACGTTGCCGCTCTAAAGGCTAAATGGGAAGCTGGTCTTGCAAATCCCGTGAGCTTTTACCCCCCAAAAGCTCATCTCGTTTCTCAACATTCCCCAGGACGATAAAGTGCTCAAGTACATGACCAAATTCAAGCGGAATCCCTCCGAACCCTACACATTGATCACACCGATGTCTTCGTTGGCGGATCTTGAGAATTTTCTGGGAAACAATGTTTTTGCGCTAGGTATGCGACAGAAACGGGCTTTTTGTACCGAGAAGGTGATGACTGGGATCTAGTGACCGATACTCAACGCAGGTTCGTGCTAGGAGTCGCCACAGCTCAAGACCTGGATAAGTTTGTTACACGACGCGGCCCTTGTTGGTGACTGGGTAGTTTCTACGATTATCTATTCTATGAATTCATGTAAATATGAGTGTCACGTCACACATAGTCACGCGAACCATGAGGTATCTTGTCGCATACAACTTTCTCTCCGCCCTCAGCTGGTCTTTCCTCCTCCTCCGCACCCTTCGCCACCTCCTCTCCGCCTCATCTAACCTTACCACCGCATACTTCGTTGTCGGCTCCATCGTCGCCTATGTCCAAACTACCGCTGTCCTCGAGGTCGCACACGTCCTACTGGGCCTGGTGAGAAGCCCCCTCCACACCACTGCCATGCAAGTCTCCAGTCGCCTCTTCCTCGTCTGGGCCATCACAGAACAGTTCAAGACTGTATGTCCCCTTGAGCCCGCTACCGTTCTCAGTCCTAATCTATCTAGACCCAAGACCACCCACTCTATGGAATCATGATCCTTGCTTGGTCCATCACAGAAGTCATCCGTTACACGTTTTATACCTTCTCCCTCCTGGGCAGCCAACCTCCCCAGCTGCTGACATACCTTCGATACACGACCTTTTACGTGCTATACCCTCTCGGCGCTGGCTCGGAGGCCTTTTTGATCCTAGCATCCATACCGAAAGAATTGTGGTTCGGAAAGGGAGCTATGTCCCTCTGGATATTCGTGAGGATGGCAGCGTTCATACTTTGGTGGCCTGGTGAGTTGCATGGTTGTCCAAACATACGTTTATGATACATAGTGTTTCAATCGTCTAGGTTTGTATGTGATGTACAAGCATATGATATACCAGCGACGTAAAGTGTTGGGTGGGGGCGGCAAGCCAGTCAAGTCTGGTGCAAAGAAAACGCTGTAGGCATGCCGAGGACTACATCGTTGCACGGAAACAAAACCTTGGATTGGTAAATCAATTAATCACGAATAGATGTTCTCGCATCGGCTGCATGCCGTCGAATTTAATATCGCAGAGTTGTTTGCCCTGAACGGTAGAATCCCAATCTAATCTTTCTAGGTGACGTTAGTCGCATCTCCAATATTACGCATGCAGGTATAATACTATGGACAAAAAATAAAGGTCATAATGTTTCGCCACGTAAAGAATTCTGGATCCATTTGCGCCGTTGTTTATTGCTTGCCTCCAGACGTTCAGCCGTCCAAGCCACCTCCTCTATTGTCCGTTCCCGCCAGAAGTAGTCCTCCGAATTTGTGACATAGAAAAGTCTGTATGTCCTGATACAGACCTTAATCTCGATACCAGGATGGACAGTGATGGATGGCGCTATCTCGCTCACGTCGCGAGGCAGATTTCTGTGCCACAATCAGCAGGATATTTATCACCTTGTCGCATTTACTCACCTGCGCAAGAATGGCCGGCGTATCCGTGCTTGAGATATTCCATCCGTATTTTCATCCTTCGACCGCCCAATAAGAAACAGATTACAGTCATCCGCGATGAAATCAACTCACAGAGACGTAGGATTCTATGTAGCCCTGCCATCGACCTGTCAGAACCTCCGAATCGTCCAAGTTTGAATCGTCCTTTCCGAGAAGTTGAATTGTCAACAACTTGGATTCTGGAGTCTATATCAAAAGTCGAGGGTGAACACCACTTCACAATACGAATCCGTGACAAACAAACCCAGTCGACACGAAATAGATTTTCGTCAGGGCCTAGTACCTTCTCCGCATTTCGCCGGCTATTTATATGGTCTTGTGTTGTTGGAGACACTAAAGCTCTGTCCTTCTTTAAAATGTCCAGTAATTCCTGGTTCTTTGGGTCGGCGAAAACAGCTTGCACCTGGAAAGGTCGCTCGTTAAAGTCACGACGCGCTAACCGGCCATGCAAACCTGTTTAATGATGGCACCAATAGCTTTGTCCACCGTGAAAATCTTATATGCATCCTGTGACGAGTGTTACTTGAAGGCCAAAAGTCGTTGGGGACCAAACCTACCCTAAGCCCGAATATATGCCGCATCTGATCCTCGAATATAGGTTGATCTATTTCGTTGTCAAACAAACGCTCGCACGTTTCAAGAAGCAGCTCATAAAACCGGCTAGGCGAGGTTGAGTTAGCAAGTGGTGTGTTAATGATTTCCTTGGATGCTGTTGCAACACCATCAGATGCCAATTCACCTGCTTTCTTCGCAGAAAAATTCTTAAACAAGCGCAGCCTGGAATACAATAACTGTGCGACAAGTCGAATAATGGTACTTTGACATATAAAATGTAACGCACCTCGAGTTGACGTAGCAACACATAAAAGGTTGTATTTGTAAAGAAGTAGTTCCGTCTCGAAAACCGGCGAGGCTGTGCTACAGGCACTACTTGCACAGCGTCAATATTTTCTGGGACGGGTGAAGCAAATCTTGATGTTGCTGGTGTTGTACCATCTTGCATCTTTGATTTCTTGTTTGCCAACTTTGCTTGTTCACTCTTCAATAACTTCTTTCTCAAGTCACCTCCATTGAAGCTTCCGTTTACGCTGATAACCGTTGAGCCTCCTTTCCGTCCCTTTCCACCCTTTGAACCATTGCTACCCACGCTGGACATTTCGACATCTTCCTGGGCGTCGTCGCTACTCATCTCGCTTTCGGCAGTCTCTTGCACAATCACGAATGCTGAGTTGAATGTCACAGCATCCACCATGAAAAAAAGAGGTACGAATATCCGCAGGAATCCCTCGATCTTCTTCCGTTCGGCAAAATTGATCTGCGCTTGGGTTCGATCAAGGAATGAGAATGTGAGTTTCAGGGCATCTTGCAACACATTCATGTCGTCCACAACATATTCAAGTTGGTGCCTCGGCCTCGTCCTTGCAAACAACGGATCAATCAACGACGCCCGTTTCGCCATCTGCTCCTCTCTTGAGGCCTCGATTTGGTTGGCAAGGGCTTTTGTCGTGATAGCCTTCTTGTCCGTCATCCTGAATGTGATGGCTTGATGATCCAAGCTCTTCAGGTAATTCCGAGCATCAACTTCTCGCCATATCTTGTTCCATTCCCTTTGGGCTCGCTTCCATTCCTCCTCTTTCTGCTTTAACCGGTGTAATACAACAGGTATTGCAGACACCGGAATCTCTTGCATAGCTTGGACTACTTCCAGTCCTGCCTCTCGGCCATATATTTTCTTGATAACTCGTTGATGGATGCTCTTCAACGGACCTCCCAAGTTTGGCTTGAGTTTGAAAGTGAAACGCTCCTCCGGTGCTAGTTGAGCGATCTTATTGTTAATGGGCTCTAACATTGCGATTGTACGGGTAATTGCCTCTATGTGGAAATCATATTCATGGCGCTCTTCTTCGCTTCGATGCAGAGCCTCTTCGTAAATGTTCTTTTTGTGCGCTATGAACCCAGAGTCTTCGCTTGACCAAGTCGGATGGGATACCCATTCGTCGTTCAAAACTGAGCGACACATATCATCACGCCCCGAGCAAGCAACACTGGCTTCCTGAAACAGCCATTCGATATCATTATTTAAAGAGGTATGAGACAACATACGCTGCTGGGCAACCTTCTGTAGCTGCCGTATTGGACGTTCATGTTGATATGACCGGGTCGATTCCGTGCACTCGCAATAATTGGTTGTGTCCAATTCTCGAGCGTCGAAATGTAGTACTCTCTTTCCTTCCTTTCGTCCCACCCGAGTATGTCCTGAAATTGTCTAAGCAGGCCAGTCTCTCCAAGATAGTTCCGTGACTCTTTCACTAATCGTGCCGTGTCAATGAATCCCTGAGTGAACAGGTTGACTAGCTTTAAAAATTCATTGTACGTTTCGCGGTTATCCAAGGCCAACTTGACTCGGTCAAAAAATTGTGCATCATCGTTCTCAGGCAAAACTCTCGAGGATACCACTGCGATTTGCGATGACTGGTATCGCGTGCGTCTTGGGGAAGATGGACCAGGCAACGACCTTGCAGCGTATGGTGTAGCTAGGTCCTGCGCATTCAAATGTTTTAGCCTCTGTTTACCCAAACCAACAGCGTCATCAATCATGCCGCAGAAAGACAGGTACACTTACCTTATTGGAATGCGCTGTCCTAGAAAGCTCCTTCTCTCGTTCATCTTCTTTTTCAATCAGCTTCCTCTTTCGCTTTTGCACAGCAGATCCGTTACTACTTGAGGCAGCTGTAACAACAGTTTCTAGTCGTCTCTTTATTCTGCCCTCTGCTCCTGGCGTGTCCGTTCCATTGGGAGGCGAATAACTATCACCGAGGAGTTGTTGACTTCTCTCGGGCAAGAACACACGGAAATCAGAGCGCAAATCTGGCGCGTCTTTGAAGAGTCTCGAAATCTGCCTCGAAACTTCTTCCTAATTGGATGCTGTGAGATACTGTGAGTCAGGCCTTTCTGTACTCACTTCACCCATTGTTCCCGGTTTGTGGTGATATTGTGATAAAATGTCCAAAAATTGTCTGTATGTCTCGGGATCACAACGTTGCTTTATTTTTTGAACATACTGAACCGCTGGCTCCATTGCTTGCTCGTCTGCGACATACAAACGTGGATCGGGTGAGGCAGGACCCAGTGTATCATGACCTGAAGGAAGCTTTAGCCAAACGTCTCACGGGAGGAATATTCATTCTTGTACCGACTGCCACAGGCTCTCCTGCATGACTGGTGGATGCATTCGAAAATAACAATGAGGTTCTCTGCTGGGTCTCTGTCGATTGCAGCATGGTACCCGAAGGTGTCGTGACAGTAATGAAGTTGACATTTTCTGCGTCTGTGCCGCATTCTATTCGGTATCCAACAGGTAGGAATGTATTGAAACCCTGGATCAAGGACGGATGTCCATGAAAAAGATGAGAAACACGTTTGATGACGCCCGGCGTGTCAATGCTAGGAAAGAATATCAGCAAAGCATATTGGAGGGGGGGCACAGAGTAGTCACAGTTCATTCTTGAACTCCTTCATTATGTCGAGAAAGTGATTGTACACGTCAGGTTGATCATGGAATTGCACTTTGACGTCGTCCAGATAGCTTAGCGCGTCCGAGACATTCAGAGGCCTATTTGGGGGTAAATGGTCGGGCACTTCGAGTTCTTCAGTGAGCATAGGTGTCTGCGGTCGCTCCACCTCATCCGCAAGTAGCAAGGGGCCAGTATCTTCAGCGGGGTGCATTAGGCTATCTTCTACATGGTCCCCTGATTCCAAGAGCAAGCCTGAAGTTGTGGATGGTAGTACCTGGACATTCTCCGGGGCCTCTTGCTCTGGTGCTAGAGATGGCAATGCCTGTTCCTGCACAGTCCGTCCGATGCTGTCTTGTGCACTCTGCAAAGTTTCTACAGCATCATTGATTTGTTTCGCATGTTCTGTGAGCTGCGCATTGACCTGAGGGGCTTCCACGTCCATCGTGAAGTTTCCGGCGTACAAAGGCAGATGGCTAGCAAGCGCCGCTCACGTGGCGGATAATTTTGGAACCATTTACGTAATGCCTCGATCATTCTCACTACGTCACCAGCGTTCGTGTTATGTTTATGTGTTTTGCATTTGGCGTTAAATGAGTACAGAAATTTCTTACACTACAACTCCATTTTATCATCTTTCTCCCAGCCAGGGTTCTTCTGCAGAATGACAAAACCCTCAAGTACGTGTGCGAAGGGAATGTGCTCCTCCGTCGCCAGCTCGGCACGCTCTGTAGTTCCTAACCGAACTGGTGTTTGATGCGTCTGGAAGCCGGATATCGTTCTTGGCTTTCCTGCCTGTCCGACTACCTCTAGTGCCTGAGAATCGACGTTAAACTCGTGATTTCAAGAGGCTTGTCCACCAAAACTAACCTGTCCAACTCGAACGGTAACAGGAATACTATTGCGGTCTTCGTCAAGAGTGATCAAGAATTGAGGATACATTGCCGGTGCCAGGAAGAACAGCATCCAATGATGTTTGTCCAGTATGACTGGAGATCAGGCGTTCAAGCAGTGATCCCCATAACGAGATAGACTGGGAACTTACAATTTTTGGAATCCGTGAATGCAGTTAACGCAGCCAAAAGACCTGCCACGGCCACGCGACTCATGATATTCCTGTCACTGAAGAATGGATTGATGCCAATCGTGCCTTTGCCCATGTGCACGAGACCCTGCGCTATTCGAACCATGAACAAACAATCTGGTTCCTTGTAGTAGTATCCGGCCAACTGTCGCAGCATCTGACCCAGCCGAGCATTATTCGTACCAGCACCGACAAGCCCCATGGCAAAGATGGCGTTAATAGCGACTGGTAGATCATTGTCGTGGCTATACTTGGACAGCGTATCAAGAATGGGAAGCTGGGGATTAGATGCGCTGACAAGGCCGATGGCAAGCGGAATAGATTTTCTAATGATGGGGTCACCGTAGTGCATCTGTTTGTGGTCAGTGCTTGATTAGAAGCACGCCATAACTACGCACAAGATGGTTGAACTGCCTCAAGGACATTTCGGCTCCGATATCTTCCCCCATCGCTATCAATGCAATTCCAATCACAGCGAATGCTTGAAAGAGGTCGTCACGCTTTGACTCGCTTCCTTCCTTCTCCTTCTCCTTTTCTTTGTCTTTGTCCTTTGACGAAGCCTCGATGTGCTCGTCACAGTGATGAAGCATCGCCTGCACTTTCAAGACATTTCCCGTTCCGGCGAAAGCACAAGCTTCGACGATGATCTGAGCAGTCTTGGAAATGGGATGAGGGATAACCTTCAACGTCTCCAACGTCGCATCTGAGGCGTCCTGTAGGCCTGTTAAAAGCAATCAGTTGTTTCACCCCACAAGACATTCAACCATTACCTAAATAGAGTAGTCCCAGCCCAAGTGCCATAAATCGCGCCCACTTGTCGTCCAGGGATTTATCATTCCGTTCATATCTCTCCATGAGTGCTTGTAAAATGGTACCCGTCACTTCGCCGTTCTCGCTGCCCACAAAGATGAAGCCTAAAGACAACGCTGCCATGCTAGCTAGTTCCATCGTTACATTCTCATCTGCCACCGTGGGCAACAGCATAGTGAGAAGCTCTTCACGGTGGGAGCCGACATAAGCGAAGCCAAGGCCGACAATAGCACTGATTTTTAACAAAACAGACTTGTTTTCTATCTGATCGCCAAGAAGCGCTATAGCAGCATCAGCTTCCGTTCGTACATTGGTGTTCAGGATCCCTGTAGCAAGCAGAGCGCCAGCCTAACATCAAAACTCAGTTTCTCAAATTTCCCATGCCAGAGGAAATGAAGACAAGACCTTAATATATTCCTCCCCAGCATACGTATACTTGTCTACTTGACTTAGACCAAGATCGGTGTCCCATAATAGACAGAGGCCTAGAGACGCGGTTGCGCTCATCATCCCTAGAGCAATATCAGTCACTCACTAAAAAGCGCAGACTCGCATACGTACCATGGTCTTTGTTCTTGTAAACCCAGCTGCTCCCCTCTTCTGCCTCCACCATGAGTTTGTCGTTTCCGAAGCCAGCATTGACAAAAGCATTGACAAAGGTACCCGCAAGATTTGCTCGAGCAGAATCCACATTGGTACTTGCACCGGGCCCTATAATACATTACGAAGGTGATCTCCCCCCCCCAAAAAAAAAAGAAAAGACGGCTCACTCGTATTTTCGAGATGTGATTTGTATACATCCTCAAGACTCTTCGGCTCCAAAACGCCCAGCTCCTTCCCAAACTCTCGGAAGCATTGACTGAGGTGTACATTGCTGAGGCATTCCAAAATGTCATCAGGGAATTCATCTTCTTCATATTCGCCTTCGCCCTCCCCGTCTACATCACCGTCTTCGTAAATCACATGTGAGTGCAACCATTCTACTGGTATCTGAGCACGAGCAATGAGATATGCAAGCTGGCGCTTCATTAATCTAAACATGCGTTAGCTGAGCCACGGCAGGATTAGGATACGTACGGGTTTCCGGGTGCATTAAAGTCTTCTCTGATTAGCTCTGGATCACTGAGGCGTATTGCAAGGGCAAGAGCTTCGGGGAATTTATGGTGCTGAACATAAATTGTATGTGCCGTCCGCAGGAACGCAACGTCATCAGGTGGAGGAAGAAGCGTAACACATCTTTGGAAATCTAAGTACAGACAAAAAAAAAAAAGTGCAGGGTGAATACTTGCCTGATCATGTATAGACACACACGGTTGTATGTATTCTCGTCCACCAGGTGTGCAATCTCGTCAACCATTTCGAGTTCGTCTAGAAGATCAACCGCATCTGGTTCCGCATTATGGCTCAGGAAAAACGTAGCACATTGCTTAGCCAGACCACGAAGGTCCTCTATGGTCCCAGGTAATGCGACTTGCGGCGTTCTACTGTACTCGAGAGAAAGTTCTTGCTCTCGGTACGTATAATCTTCCCCTAACTCAGCAGCAAGGTGACGGACGTATTCGTGTCCCCATGTACCGGGATCTGCGAGTGGCGAATCTGAAGGTCGTAGAGACGCGGCCAGGAGACGATACTTGAGCGTGCCCCGAGGTTGTGTGTCTGAATACGTCATAGCCAGCACCGATAAGATGTCTGCAAACAGTGACTGTTGCGGGTCAACATTGATTCCTACGATACCTGTACGGAATACAACTCACCTTGTCTTCGGACGGCGGCCACACCTCGTAAAGTTCTTGGAGAACCGGATAATGAGGTCGAAGAAATTTCAAGGGTTTGGGCACGGATGTCATCGACGATGTCGAGGTTCTGATCAAAGTTCGTAGCGTCTCTAGCGCAGGTCGATAAAGGCTGGTGTCGGATTCCTATCATTCATTAGAATTAGTGAATGTGAAGATAAAGGCGAATTCATGGAGTCAAGAAACCTTTAATCGTTCGACCAACATTTCTAACTCATTCTTGAGTTGCTGGTCTTCTTCGGACTGAAGAACATTCAATCGCGACCGCAGATGAATCAAAGCAAGCACACCAGTTCCTCTCCTTCATCTTCCTTGCCGTCCTTCTTGGCGTCTTTGAGAGGCTTTGATGGACTTTCTAATTTGTCTTTATCTTGAGACTTTTCGTTCTTCTTTGGATCATCCGACTGTACTTGGATTGAGAAATCTGTAGGTCGTGTCATTGGTATGGACAATGTCCCAGGGTTGGCTTGACGCGACGCGCGTCCACTTTTCACACGGCACAAATTGAACTCATAAATTTAACAGAACATTATGAACACGAAGAGGACAATGTGATCACAAAACGAGCGACAAAGCAAAGGCATCTACGTTTGCAAAGTACAAAGACAAAATGTCCAGATTGACTGGCAATGCGCTTGGATCAGAACATTGATATTAGATTGTGCTTGTGTTGTCAATGGTAAAAATAACTTGAATGCGTTGGATTTAATGAAACAATGGAATGCAGCTTGCGTGAGGTATAGTATAATGCAGAGATGAACATTTGAATGCCAGAAATCGAAGACTTGAATCACAAAGTTTTTTCTGCCGAGGCGAATAGCCTTGAGACTTAGTGACCACCTTCGATCAAGGCTTTCTCAACTTCAACACTCTCTTGGGCTTCAATAAGTCCTCCTTTCCGAAGTGCCGCTGCTTGGCGCGACATGCGATTCTCAGCCTTTACGGTTGGTAATTCCCCAACGAGGTCAACTTGCGTCTCTTCAGGCCAACGTTCAAGTACCCAGTTCCTCATACGTATACTGACCTGAGGGATGAACCGTTAGATGTTACAGTCGTGCCATTCAACAAGCGAAACCTACTTTCATGTATCGTTTTGCAGCGAACTTTTTGAACAATGATTCATGTCGGATTGGACGCAGACAATAATTAAGAACGATATTGGCAGTTGGAATCAATGCACTCTCGGGGTATGAAGAGTAGTGGGCCAGATTCGGAGTCTGTCGTGCATATAAGTGTATATAATGAGGTCGCAATTACTGCGATCATACCCAACAATCATAGCCCATCACGATTCGAGCCAGCCATATTGACGCCGCGGCCATTAAGGAGGGTGGAGCTGCAACCAAGCGCCACTCAACACACTGAATTTCCAAAAAGTATTTCGCTAGTGTTCGGACTTCAACGTTGTAGTGATCTGCTTTACTGACACGCCTGAGATAGTGCATGGGACTGGGGTAACTCAGGTTCCAGTCTAGCGTCTTGAGAATGTACCTTTCCGCTTGCAAAATCTCGCGCTCGGTATAAGTCGATTCAGCGCACATCAAGAAATGTGTGACTGAAGGGGCAAGAATCTCCTCGACTTTCGCGGCAATGAACATACATGTAATGCCTACAAGCTGAAGTTTTGCAAGCGAGACGACCCGAGCCGACAAAAACCGATCCATGATATTGACGCATAGGAAGAGCGTCTCAGCTTGCAATTGGAAGCGATAATGAACTTGGATCAACCAATCAGAGAGGACTCCACGCATTCTCCACGCAAGCTCCTTTTGGCTTTCCATGTAATTGGGATTTGGCAGAGTGGCCAACTGCCATTATTTGTCAAGGCTAACGACAGGAAACTAAACGGCAATTCACGGACCTCCAGGTGCTTCATGTAATCAAAAATTTCGTTGACATATTCGCTAACCATGAGAGGATCGTCCACGTCATCCGCATCCAAATCTTCCCAGTCAGGGCCGTCGGGATCGGCCTCGACCTCTTCACAATCAGCCTCAAACTGTGCGGCAATCTTGGCATTCGCTTCTTCCTCCTTTGCATGCAGCTGGGCTGCGTCCACAGCTGGGGGATCTTCTTCTGGAGGCTCGGATGACGTACGAACTTTCTTGCAGGTTCTATTCGCCTCTTCTTCATCCTTTTCGCGATTGATAGGGATTCCTGATACGGAAGAAATCCGATGATGCGTCCCAACCTTAGCCTTGGACTCGACACCTTTTGTCACGAAAGAGCGTCGCACAAGTGACTGACGCGGAAAATCCACAATCATTGCGTTTTCATCTCGTCCTTGATGAACGTTATGAACTTCCGTCTCCGTCACGGTTTCTAGGCTCTCGACCTTGGCCGTGGCCGAGGACGTCTTTGTAGTTTGCCTGGTACTTGCAACAGTACGGAGGGGTCGGCGAGAAACAGAATTTTTAGACTTGTTCAGCACGACGCCATCAAGTTTTTCTCCCTTGACCTTTCCTTTGCCCACCAGGGGCCGTAACCGGTTGTTGGTCACAAGGCCAGTCACTTCACCGAGGGCTTCCCGTTTCCTCTTGGCGGAGGTGACAATTTTGGGGTCCACAGAAGCAGCGATTGCCTTTGCCTTTGATGCCGCTGTTGCGCCTGTCGCGCGAGCAGCAGTTTCTGCGATGCTTGCCAATCCAGTTGTGGCAGAGGTGGAAATTGGAGGTTTCGCTCGAGATGAGATTCTGGAAGGGCGAGCATTGGCATTCTCATTATCTTTGGGCGCCGTGACACGTGTGGTACGTGTAACTCGGCGTGTCTATGGAGAAGGAGAATCAGATGCAAGAAAAGCCACAGAAAGATGGATCCATCGCACGGCAATATTTGAAGACATTGTGCTCGAGGATCCGGGCGTTGCGTGGCAAGTTGGGCAGCGCACGAATGACAAGAGATGATGAGCTGGAAGAATTGGCAGTGTGAATGAGCAGGGCTGCATCCAATTCGTCAATACACCCCAACAGCACGTGATCTACAAATAGCTGTCAACAATGCGGGCGCATGGTGTCACGTGCTGATAACGATGCCCAGATATATCAAAACGCGAGGTGAGTTGGGTCAATCCTGAGCAAACGTTGTTGGTCCGTATCAGATTTTCACGTAAGATGTCAAGTTAAGTTACATCTGTAAACGGCGTTTGCATTGAACAATACATTACGACGGAGATAGCATTATTTCGTGTTCGGAATTCCGGACAGCTGACTGGGCAAACGGCCCGCTGGACGCTCGTAACCCGAGGCTACTCTCGTCCCACACTCGCTAAGCATCACGCCATGCCAAGGTACTTATTCCAATACGTACTGACAATTCAATCCTTGACCCTTTCAGTGGAACCCGCTACAAAGTTATCGCGACCAGGAATCTTGGGCCCGATGTCATGTCACTGATAAGGGACCAGAATGACTTTGATGTCAGTAAATCCTTGCGACATATTTCCGCGTTTCATAACGCTGCTTCGTAGCTCATCGTCTGGCCAAAAGACTGCGCTGTCGAAAAGCAATGGCTGTTTGAAAACCTTCCCGGTTCTGTCGGCCTCTTAGTCTTGTTGACAGACAAGGTAAGTAATTTCCGCTGCCACCGAATGAAAGTATGTATACATGATGCATGATG
This sequence comes from Amanita fuliginea, assembly GCA_023014435.1. NCBI lineage: Eukaryota > Fungi > Basidiomycota > Agaricomycetes > Agaricales > Amanitaceae > Amanita > Amanita fuliginea. The sequence goes on along the minus strand of JAEBUQ010000011.1, from coordinate 1,788,430 downwards.
GTCAAAGATAACAACAGAGATTCTTGACACAGGTATGTACCTTTCTTGACATTATGTTATTGATTAATTCAGTTCACCCTTGGTATGAGCCGGCGACAACCTCCGCGTCGTTTCAACAATGTCCGTTGGATATGGTAAGCTAAACAATCCAATTCGGAATGTAATCAGGATATCTGGTCAGAACATATTGACATCCATGCACTGGCGACCCGAAAAATTAAACTTGGTTATACCCCCGATGTATTGACAAATCCAGGTTTGGCAATGTGAATCCTGTGATCATTAGCTTAACACATGACGCAGTCGCCGACTTATCAGTGATGCTTGCACTGATGGCAAGTCGGAATGTTGAAAGATGCATGTCCATAGTCCACAATGGTGACGTGGGTTCAAAAAATTGTCATGGTGCGCGTGTTATTGATCAATATGCAGTGGCAGAATTACAGCTTTTCGCCATACCTGTTCTGCGGACCACAGCTGAGTCCTTCGTCCCTTTCAAACAAACGTACCGTGGGATTCCTGGGGTTTGGCCGCATTGCTCATGCTACCCTCTCGAGGTTGCTTGCATTTGGCGTAACAGACTGCATTTATACTACTAACCCTCAAAGGCCCACCGATCCTGCCCGTGATGCTTTAGCTGAGAAAAAATTCATCGTAGCTTCAAGTTACTCCTGCAGCGTGTACTGGCTTACGTCTTTTAGGAGTCGTTGAACTCGATTAGAAGAGTGAACCTTGACGAGCTTGCAAGGGAAAGCGATGTACTATTTGTCCTATCGCCTGGAGGCGCGGGTACGCGGCATTTAATAAACGAAGGCTTTCTGGCGAAGATGAAAAAGACAAGCGTGTTAGTCAACACCGCGCGAGGCTCGGTTGTGGATTCGGAGGCTTTGGCTAAAGCGCTTCGGGAAGAGTGGATCTGGGGTGCAGGGGTTGATGTTGTCGAAGGCGAGCCCCTCGTCACGGAGAATCATCCATTAGTGAAAGAACCCAGGTGAGTGCCAGTGTTGGTGCCTCGATTTGAAGGTGCCAATAGGATGATACGGGTAGGTGTGTCGTTCTGCCGCACATCGGGAGTGCGACATTTGAAAGCAGGAAAGACATGGCGACATTGGCGGTTAGGAATCTGATTGCTGGTGTACGTGGGGAGCCAATGCCAGCTGAGGTGGACTTGAGCCCTGAATATTGAATATGAATATGAATAGATTGAAAGCATGCCTGAGAATGATGCCGTGCTAGGCCTTTCGGTCCAACAGCCTGCAGTCATCCGCTGCAAAGCCTCCAAGTCATTCTGCGGACCCGCCAACATTGGATATTTAGTGCTCTGAACGCCATCGCACCCTCTTGACTTGGCCATGAACCTCCCAAAGTTTCTTCTCCGCAGGGCTCCACGCGCCGCACAGCCTTCCGAACCACTAGATGCAGATGACGCCGGCAGATCAGAAAGCCCCTTCTCCATTGTATCGCGTCCCTCAAGTTCACATTCAACACAAGACCTCTCACGAATATCAGAAAATCCATCCGAAGAGGGCGATCGCGCATTCAACGAGGCTATCGCCCTCTTATCACGCTATAGAGATGCGTTCCATGACACTGTAGAATTTCAACAGCTGGAAGAACGGCTGAGAAAGTCAGTGATCTCCATTTTGATGTATGATTCCATGATGCCTGACGTTGTCCTTGAAGATTATCGTCGTTGCCTCCAAGCCAACCCCCGGGAAAACTCATCAAAGGCGCAAGGAAACTGAAAATCAATGAACTGGCAAGGACAAACTCTGAAAGGTACCGCACAGAGGCCACGTCACTCTTACGGGACGTACAGGTTAATCTATTTGGTTACACGATGCTATCCATGATCCATAGACTACTTCTAGACGACAATTGGCAATCTTAGTGCACCCAGTTCCAGCGCTACTGCGGCACACCGACCCCTTCCCTTGGCTGTGCGATCATCAAGTAATCCGTTACCCTCGGGCCAAACCCAAATTCCGCTTCAGGTCCGCTTATATCTCTTGTGATATCATTCCCCGCGATTAACCATCTAGCAGCAGAATGGAATGGAACATCTCAACTCCATGCGACGGTACAAGTCTGGAGATGCGCAGGAAGAGCAACAAACATCTGGGGCCTCCGCCCCCATTGTAGAATCAAGTATCCCAAGACCGCTGCCCGTGGTACACGAAGAAACATCCGAGGGCACTTCGAGAGACAGACACCATGACCTTACCAGATCAAGGTATTACGAAGATCGAAGGTACCGCAAGGAAAAGGATCGGGTGAAAGACAAGGATCGTGAGCGAGAAAGAGACAAGTACAGAGATAAGGAAAGAGAAAGAGATTGGGATCGAAGGAAGGAAAGAGCCTCTGAAGATCTCCAAGAAAACCGGAGGCGCTCCCATAGCGACACACATTGGAACAAGGATTATGACCGTCGCTATCACAAGTACAGGCGCGAACCACTAGATGAGACTGGCCATGCGATAGACAAGGAGTGGGAGCGATATGACGATAGGAACCGGGAAAGGGAAAGAAGGAACCGAAAGAGGGACAGAGAGGTCGACGTGTACCAAGAAAGGTACAAGAATGGAGAAAGCGACCATCGTGACAGGCGCGAAGGCGCAGTCAGGAACAGAGACAGGGACAGGGACAGAGAAAGAGACAGGGACAGGGTCGGGGACAGAGAAAGAGAAACAGACAGAGAAAGAAACACAGAAAGAGAAAGAGAAAGAGAAAGAGAGAGGGACAGAGAGAGGGACAGACATCGTGACGGGCACAGGGACGCAGATAGGGACCGAGAGAGGAACCGGGAGAGAGGAACCGGGAGAGATAGAGACCATGAACGTCAGCGAGACAGGGACAGAGAACGTCAAAGAGGCGGAGAACGGGACAGGAACAAAGAACGTCGGAGAGATAGGGACGAAGAGCGACACCAAGGACGAGAGAGGAACAGAACCCAGGCAATGGACAATTTAATCAACGAAGAAACCGAGGACCACAGAGAGAATGAAGACTTGATAGGCGTCCAAGAAGGAGAAAGAAGATTGGAAGATGTTGAACCAGACGCGCAGACATCAATGGAACCGATCGAATACATTGACCCCCCCAACGAAGACGCCGGAAATGTGGTGGAAACCGAAGTCGAAAGACAAGGATACCCAGAGCAGCCGAAAGAACTGCCACATCATCGTCAGGATGTGAAAGAACGCGAAAGAGACAGGGAGAGACGCAGAGAACGCGCGAAGGGAAGAGGCGACCGCGATGAATATCGCGGAGACCATTACGCCAAGTATTACGACGACAAGTATGGCTGGACAAGTAGAGGTCTTCCTCATGACTATTATCATTATGCAGACGTATGTGTCTCCATTCCTATTATGATTTTTTCACGAATCGGACATATTGCATACAGAGATACCAGACCCACAAGCGAAGTCACTCACATAGTGGATATTCTTATGGTTACCACAGACACGAGGATTACGGAAGATACGCCAACCGGGTTCAACGGACTGACGATGATCGGTACCGAGACAGAGACAAGGAAAGATATGATCAACATCACTATCGGGACAAGAGATATTACGAACAAGAAAGAGATAGAACCGGAAATAACAGAAGAGAACAGCAGGTTTTTCCTCAAGGTAACCACGAATCTGGTCATGTCAGGGGTCGTGGTTCCGACGAAGAAGCCATCCTCATGATACCCCCACCTGAATGGCGAGCAGCACAGCAACGTCAAAATCAAGGTCATCGTGATGTCACAGAAAGGCGTCCATCGCCGGCAAAAGCCGCCCAGACCCATACGACTCCCATTAGTCCTCCTGCGCCGCCAACTCTGCTCGACTATCCGACGTCCGTGCGAAGCGCATCAATGGCAGTCATTGTCCCGACCGCAGCGCCAGGCAGAACAGTCGCAGGCAATCCCAAACCCGGAGGGGCGAGCGCAGGGACGCATTGGAATCCTGAAGCACTCCGCAATCGTGAACAGGCTGCTCAAGCCCAAAAATTATCTAACGAGCCGCAGATCACCGAACCGCCCATCGTCTGGAACCAAGCTAGTCTTGTGGCAACTGCACTGGAGCAGCAGAAGAAGCAGCGATTCAAAAGGATTCCATGGTTTCCTACGCCAGCTGGTTCTCGTTTACTAGAGATGTTCAGCCCTCAAGTTGCGAAAGGTCGGAAACAGCCACTACCTCAGTTGAGATGAATTTGATAGCCATCTTGATTATTTAAACATGGAAGATTCCTATTCGTATTCATTACTAGTTTCCTTTTTCGTGTTTCGGCTTCGTGGTCCAAACAAGTTTGACATATCTTTCCGCTATAGCCGGATGCGAAAACATATCCCATGGGCGTTGGATTTTCCCAGACGTCATATATGTATGTGTGTTCATAAAACCTTCTGGTAAATCGTAATCTGCCCATCGGAAATCACCTTTGATTTCGACCGTCCATAACCATGGATTCTTCCATATGTAGACAACGTCATCAAACGTTTCAATAAAAGCTAGCCTAGAAACATTCGAGTAAGTGGTGGTGGCGATTTTCTTTTCCCTCGATTACGTCGCCTGCCACCAAGTCTTCCGTCCTTCAATATGCTACCATACAGCCTCAAGGTGGCATGGACTATCCTATCACTCACAGGTGAATATTCAATGCATCCGTCCCCGTCACCTCGTTTTTATATCTTCTCTTGTAGGGTTGGTGATTTGTTGGATAGTGCTTCTGGCTTTTTCGCGCGGTATAGGCACGTATTGGGGACCTGTGACTTATTGCGTCGCTTGTACAATGATGCAAGGTATTTTTTGCCTTGGTAAGAAAGCTTGTTTGTGAATCAGTAAGTCGGACAGCAACTACAATCATGAATTAGGCATCATCTGGAAAATGGACCCTTACGAAATGCCCAGAGGTTTCTGCATCGGTAATACTCCCTATTTGGTGGCCATGAATAGCTGCGTTAATGTCCATCCACCTACTATAGCCCAAACAATGGTTATTGCCACTTCGGCATACGTTATGGCTGGCGTCTCAAGCGCATTTTCCGGGTCACTCAGTCTTGCGGTGTTATCTCCCAGGGGATGGGCAAATGTCGGCGAAGCGTAAGCTCTTATAAGACAATTCCAGACGCAGCAGATTTAGACGTTGGCCCTAGAGTCCTCCAGTGGCGACCAATATTCAGCATACCCGTCATAATCTTTCCGACAATAGCGACGGCTGTACACGTTACATTACTCGTGAAGCTCGACGCTGTGCAGCCAACAAATGACATGCATTGCGATGCCAGCCACCCAGAATGGTATTTGAGCACTATAACTGGCAGAAGTGACGGGCTGACAATTTTATAGGGTACGATTCTTTGGATATGCGGCAATGCCATTTGTCATGGGTATTCCGTGTACTGCCCTAGCAATCTTGTCCCTCGTTGCCCTGCAACGAACTAGCCAAAATGCTCACCGACTGCAACGTGCGTATGGAATTGGACTTCTCTCCTCGTCTTCGGGGACAGCAAGTCGGGAGCTGACGTTCAAGTCATGGAGGCCTACCTTTTTGCGATCAGATACCAGTGACATAGATCGTCATCTGCCTGTGTCTCCTGCCAGAGTTCAATCCAATTCCAAATTTTGTTTTTTACTTTCAGGTCGACCTGACCAGATTCAATATTCCCCGCGCATCGTCTCGCCAAGCAGGAACGAATATATGCCTTGTGGCTCTGCGGCCGTGCCTACTTTAAAGGTTCCTGTTGAAGTGCGACGGATGCAAGATTTATCCGGTGACCTAAACGAGGGATCGGACAGCACACCGGCATCCAAGAGTGTGCTTCCTTTACGAGGGTATGACCAACAAGACGACGAAGTACAGGGGCATATCGCTGAGGCCAAGTTTAAAAGGGCTGACCGGGAGCCTTCAGATAGACGGCATGGGCTCGATCTCCATCCCTCCACAGTGAACATTGAGAAACCTATAGAAATGCAAGACGGTTCTGGCACGAACCATCGAAGTAAGCGATCTGGGATTTGCTATAACGCAACTTTCCTCACGAAAATGAAAGGCCTGACCAGGTCTAATTACCGTTGGGCTCCTCGAAAACTCACTTCAGCATTCTGGAGGATTCTCATTTTCCAAGTGTACGCTATGCATAATTTTGCGTCTTGTATAGCATTTGACGCTTGCCGTAGATTATTCACTGTCATCCAAGTCCTCACATGCCTGTCCACAATACTTGATGTGGCTAGACATCGACCAAGGCCGACGCCGTTTGGGTTGCAACATATCGCCCTGTTGCTGTCAGCATGGGGACCTGCTTTCATATTCGGCCACTTACCATCAGTTCGACGTAATTTGTTATTTCGACGCCCAAGATAAAATAATGTTACTAATGAATTAATGATCGATGAGTTTGTATCCATGTTACTTTCTGCATGTTAGTGATTGCACGAATAGAAGTAGTGAATAATGGATGTAGGAAGACTGCATTGAAAGTCTAGTCATCTAGCGGAAGGTGCACAGGTGGAGCGATGAATGTGACGCCAATGCTCAACACGTGATGTAGTTACATATAAGCCCGTGATACGTTATGTCACATCACGTTTGGATTGACAATCAGACCCTGCAAACTATGAATCAAGAACAAATCGACCGCTTGAAATCATCTATCAGTCAGCCTCTGCCATGTTGCACTGGAATGATTCAAGTGTCTCAGAAAGACCTGGTCATTTATTATGGTAAGGGTGAAAGTGCCTGGTATGTTGTTGTATCATATATGTTGATGTCTCAAATCAAACTTTGTAGCCAACTTGACTTGCTCCATGCTTCTGATGAATCACTCGAGCGTCTAGCGATGGCTTGTGAGCCTGCCACATTCGGCATGAATCATAAAAATGTGCACGACGAGTCTTATAGGAAGGCTCGAAAACTAGGATCTGATGCTTTCATACCGATTATGGACCCTACGAAAATCGGATTGATCGACATTGTGTGCGACAGGTTGTTACGCGGCTCGGGTTCCAAAAAAATAGTACGAGCTGAACTGTACAATTTGAACGTCTATGGTAGACTTATTTTTTGTTTTTTCGTATCTCATCATATAGCTTATCCATGTTACAGGAAAAGGTTCATTTTTCATGCCGCATGTCGACACCCCTCGCAGTGCATCTATGTTTGGCTCTCTGGTGATCTTTTATCCAACTCGCCATGAAGGTGGGGCCCTTGTGATGCGGCAAGGCGACAAGGAATGGACATTTGATTCTGCCAATGTTTTTTCTGATAGTGCAGAATCCCGCATTGGTTATGCTGCTTTCTATAGCGACATGGAGCATGAAGTCAACATGGTCACCGCTGGATACAGGGTTACCATTACTTACAATCTCTATTTTGAAGCCTCGTCTGAATCGCCACCCTTGGTATCGTCTCCCCATGCCTCCATGTTTAAGGCAACGTTACAGTCCCTCTTACTTGATGAGTCCTTTCTTCCTAAAGGAGGTCGTCTTGCCTTTGGTTTGCAATACCGTTATGCGCTGCCTGAAGACCACTTCTCAAAGCTACTGGACGGGTCTGTCTTGAAACACCTTAAGGGAAGTGATGCCGAAATACTGAAGGTGGCCGAGGAGCTATCACTTAACACATCCTTATGGTCTCTTGTCAAATCCGACCGTTCAGCTTATATGTGCAAAGGGACGATGCCGATCTATGAGGGTCGTTCTTTTGACTCGGATGGGTATAGTTTGAGAGAGTGGCTAGTGTCTCATCATAAAGCCAGGAGATTGAAACGTAATGGAAGGTTCGAGGTCCACTGGATAACAAAGCCGTCGAAGGACAATGTAGACAAGCAAGGTTTTGGAATGTATGGGAATGAAGCTTCTGTGGAATATGGGTACAACTCGGTCTGTCTCCTCATACAAATAGGTGGATCGGGATCAAGAACGGGATATTCATCGGATGGCGATGGGGATGGCAAGAAAGGCGGGAGAGGCAGGGGCGGCTATGACGATGATGAGGACGGTGACGAAGACGAGGACGAAGATGATGATAACGGGAATGGGTATTAAAAAGTTGGGAAGAGAGAATTATTGTGCCGTTAATCGGCCCCCCCTCCCTGTCTTCTGAGTAAGTAAGTGAGACAATCGTTGCTACTCTCCGTGTCTTAGAACGGTATGCCGGAAACTTTACGTTATCTGATGAAAATGCTGACTCAATCACGGACCCACCGGGAGTGGAGGCTACATCAACCATTATAATTTCCGATGTCCTCCATCCCTCCTTCTCTGGCTCAGACCACAAATATTAAAATGTTCATGATTAGTATTAGTATTAGTATCTCTGCTATAACAGCACAGAAACTGATCGTAAAACAATGTCGTTCGTCGGACAACAGCACTAAACCTTTACCACGACATGACCACTGCATTCATAGAACAAACTCTGGATATCGTTAGGAAGATCCCACCAACAGCCTTTGGTCCCGCCCGCCTCTCCCCCTCGAATCCACAGAAATGATCCCATGAGTCCTGAGCTCCAATCAGAAAAACTTTTATTCAGGCCCATTTTTTCATTCTTCAACGTTAGCGCCTGCGAAAGTTTTCAGTACCCGCGAAGGGGTAAATGATTGCAAAGCTCACAATCAGATGGAGGTAAAATCAGAAAGCTTCATGCCGACTTTACAAGGTACGCGTCATACTGTTCCGGTGTGAATGTTTTCTATCACATCAGAATGGATATTAAATATTCAAGGTGGCTGGCAGTGCTGCAGGCATCAACTGATAAATACCTGTGAAAATGCATGCAGTTGCGCTATCTGATCTTTGAGGATTTCATTGACTATTGAAAGAACTGAGCTGTATCACGACTCACGTTGGGGAACTTACCGAAACGATGCCGTTGTAGCGTCGTTTTCCCTTCGAAAGCCTGAAGTGGTGTATGTATCTTTGATGAGTGGATGAGCGGCCGTGGTCTTGGACGTACCTCGCTGACGATGACGACGGCGTAACTGTCGCCGCACCCGCTGGACTGATCTTCGACTTGAAGATGGGACACAGGTATCACCTCACGAATGGCAGTTTCAATATCGTCCGAACTGACGGGCATGCTGTCGTGAGGAATCGGCTTAAATTCCCACGGCATCCAACTCAACTTCGTCATTCCCCTCATGGCGTCCAGGTTTGCCTTAAGCTCTCTGCGGGCTGCTGGTTCGTATGACATAGCGCCAGCAAGAAACCCGTTGCTCACTCGGTTATACAGCTCGACCAAGAGCGGTCGCCTCGATCCCTGCTATTTATGCGTAAGTCGACTCTGGTGGTTGCAGTAGTCGCCATTTATCTATTTTTCCCTGAATAGCCGCTCGATGACCAGCACGTCGCAACCGCCTCCACCCGAGGAGCGCGCCTCTGAGATCATCAACAAGCTCCCATCCTCTCCCAACCTCCTCACCAAGACCGGGTCCGCCATTCTTGGCACAGGCCTCGCCGCGGCTGCCATCTCGCAAGAGTTGTACGTCATCAACGAGGAGACCATCGTCCTCATCGCCTCTGCTATCGTCTTTACTTACATCGCCAAGGTGAGTTTTCTCGAGTGCATTGGATTTGGTTTTGTGGAATGGGTGGGTAGGTCATGCGTGAGCCGTATCGTGAATGGGCGGAAGGTCACATTTCACGCATCAAGAGCGTCCTCGCAAGTGCACGCGGCGAGCACACGCAAGCGGTCAAGCAGCGCATTGACTCGGTTGCGCAGATGAAGGATGTCAGTTCGCTTACGCAGGCGCTCTTTTCTTTGTCCAAGGTGCGCCATGCATTTGGATGAGGTGGCACGGGCGTCATTTTGACTTCGTTATAGGAGACAGCCAAGTTGGAAGCCGAGACGTTTGTCCAACAGCAAAAAGTGGCGGTTGCATCTGAAGTCAAAGCTGTTCTGGACAGCTGGGTTCGCCATGAGCAGCAGCTGAAAGAGAGCGAGCAGGCTGAGCTTACCAAGGCTGTCATTGACAAAGTTCTTGCTTCTCTCAAAGAGGAAAAGACACAGCGCGAGATCCTCCTTAGCTCCGTCGCGGAGGTGGAACGTGAGTCGTCTTGATTTAAGTGGGGTAGCGACTGACGAAACCTGGTTTCGTTTCCAGAGCTGGTCAAGACCAAGGCTATTTAGATATACTATTTGCTCGCCTTACACAAATAGATTGACATTGCATCGATACTGTTTTTAAGAAGGTAGTCTAAGGTAAAAGCCGAATTTTGAATCCTAACCCTACCGGAGCCAAAATTTCCGGCTCGGCTAGAGTCCATGGTCTTTTCTATGAAAAAAAAAAAAAACGGGATCTTGACGGCCAGGAGAAAACGTAGCCGAAATACATGGGAGGGAGGAAAAGGCATCTACGACGACGACGAGTCCTTAACGACAGTGCCTCTACTTAACTAAACAGCCTGAGGTCCATTACGAGATTCAAGTTGCTCACCTACAGCGGGGAGGCGAGTGGACTCCAAGGAGTCAGGCTCTTTAGGCTGGAAGCGTGCCCCGTAGAAGGGGCAGTTTCGGTCGATGAAGGACTGTATTGCCCAGCGCTCAGCATTCTCACCTGTTTGCTGCATCAAATCGTAGTAGTATTGCCAGAATGTGACTGCTCGTTTAAAGATCAGTGTGCCAGTATGGCGTTTCAAAGTGGAAAGTGAGGGTTCACTTTCAAAGGTAAAGAATGGAGTTTATATGGTGTTGGAGCTTTCATAGAAAACCATTTTCCTGATGTAGACTAGCGCTGGCAGAAATCCCCAATTTTTAGACTGAATTTCACTGATGCCTTTTCCATCTCTTTTCATCGTATGAAAAACGAACAAAGGGCGACTGCGAAGTAACGATGCAAGAGACATCTTTATACAAGTGATGCCAGCTATCATTTCTTCTTTTCGTTGATGTATTCCAGTTGCGAGTCATCATGGCGACGAGCAAAAGACTGTTTCATATGAGACAACAACCGATACTCGTGGCCGTTTCACAAGACGATTCAACCTCCATCTGCTCAGCCAAAGAATACTGTATAACTCGCGATACGTACAGCCTGTTAACGCCTGGCGACACCGAACACGACGAAGGCCTGGGCGGCTATGTCTGGCTTAATTGTCTGATCGAAAACGAATATATGGTCTTTCAGGTCAATGTGGAGCGTGATCGTGCGGTTGACGGTTTGAAGAAAGCTATACAAAGCGAGCGGGCGATGACTGTCTTAAAGGACATTGATACTCATACTCTAGAATCGTGGAAGGTGAGCGCCATTGATGAATCGCTATGTCACTTGACTTACCCCGCACTATAATAGGTCGACATTGATCTTGTTATTCAAGGGCAATCTCTCGGTGACTTGAAGCTCGAAAATCTTCAGGTTGTGGATAAAACGCAGTTGTTACCATGGGTGCCCAACTCAAATTATTGGTTGTATCAACCTGAACCGAAGAACCTTAATATAACTGTGAAGATCCCGATCCCTGGTGAGTGGGACGAAACATAACTATAGCCATGGGATTCGGCAAGGAATAGGGCCCAAACCACCAGTTTTTTAAGTGCTCGTGAACATCCTCCATCTTGACATCGTAATTCAACAAAATATGATCAAGCATGGTTTTCACTTCGCTGGCAGCGAGGAGCGACCGGGGCTGTGAAACAATGCAAAAACAATGTACAATTAAGGTTGGTATTTGGGACAAAAAATGGCTGAATGACATACGTACCATGCATGGCGTCCCTGCCCGAAGAGACATAATTGAGGTCGATAGACACGAGCTGATGCTTCGGGTCCCTGTTCACTTCAAATTCATTGCGCATTCTCTCGAAGCGAAAGCCATCAAACGTATGGGGATCGGAAAAAGACGCAACGAACTTGTGAAATTAGACGCTAAGTACTAACCGCATCGACATGCATTCCGGGTATCGGGACAGATATCAAGAAGTTGTCGGCTAGAATCGTCGTCCCGTCGGAAAAATCACCACTCAAAGTTCGATAGCGAATATATAGAATGTAGTTTTCAGGATCATTCAAGAAAGGGGACACAGGAAGAGATGGATGAAAAACGAAGAGACCCTTTTATAAAGCTGTCCATTTTGCATAGTTTATCGAGAGATGCCTTGGACCAGCCTTCTTGGACCACGGCCTCGATTTCCTTGCGCAGTGGTTTGACATACACCGGCCGTGCTGCCAGGTCATACAACACGTGTAAACTCCTGAAATTTCACATATGGGGTGGCATGGGCGTCATTTTGGCTTCGGTATGAGAGACAGCCAAGTTGGAAGCCGAGACTTGTCCAACAGCAAAAGGTGGCAGTTGCATCTGAGATCAAAGCTGTTCTGGACAGCTGGCTTCGTCATGAGCAGCAGCTGAACGAGAGCGAGCAGGCTGAGCTTACTAAGGCTGTCATTGACAAAATCTTTGCTTCTATCAAAGAAGTAATTGGCACGCGTGGAACCAAGCCTTCAGCTTGAGACGGGCAGCACTGAGGGACTTGACTGAGAAGACGGTGTATTGAAGCAAATTGGAAATCGGCGATGCCAAAGAAGCGCTCTTCAACCCGAAGCCTGATGCATACTTTCTGGGAGACCCAGAGCCTTTCATGGAAATGAGTGTAGTCAATGGAGGCCGAAGTGTAGTGTCAGGAGGGCAGAATACCGAGGAGAAGTAGCAGTGATGGAAAGGGGGATCCATGCTGGCGAAGATGGTGAGCTGGGGGGATGCGAAGGGTGTAAAACAAGACAACTTGATGGGCTCCTATGCCTCTCAAAACCCCGTGGGAAGATGGTGACCTCATACTTTGTCTCATGGTCAGGGCGAATCGCCAAAGCGGATGGTAGTCGCAAGAATGCAGAACAACGTCCTTCGAGACTTCATAAAACACCAGGTTCCCAAGGAGCAGTTCTGTGTCCTGTCTGAAATAAGGAATAATACAGCAAAGGCAGAAGCTGAATCATCTGGCTCATCTCTGCGGCCTTCTAAATCACCTTTGGGAAAGCTCATTCCACGCAAGCTGTCAATGTCACCACTTGAAGCAGCATGGGGCAAGCTTCAGGATGTCTACGAGGCTACGAAGCCGCCTCCCAAAAAAGGGGCATCGCTATGCCACCCGCTATGCAAAGTTCTCACACTCCTCGCTGAATCCAGGTACCTATTCATACCCTGGGACAACCGAACTGCAGGAGAGGATTTCTTCCCACAGGGCATCCTCGCCGTAAATGCGCAATCCAAAGACATAGACAATTTCCTTCATGGTGACTTGGCACTATCAAGCCTTCCTGCCGAATTCCACTATCCTGACAAGGACAATGTTCAATCCAGAATATACTACTCTGACATTCAGATGGTCGGAGAAGTGAAACCTGCTGATGCACCTATGTCTGCGCGGGAAATCTTTGATCACGCAACGCAAGTACTCAAGTACCTATTTACAACCTCACGATACCAACCTCGCGATGCCTACCATATCGGCTTTCTCGCATATCTTGATGGTTTCGTTATCATTGATTACTACCCGGATCGCGCCTTCTTTTCCCATCTCTTTAGATGGGACGACCCCAATGCCCAAATTGCCTTGAGACAAGCCATCAATGACATACAGGACCGTAACTTTACGACGAAACAGTTCAAGTCAATCAATGCGACACGTGACAAATCGCGTCTGCAGTTCAGCTTATCAGGGAAGTTCACTCAAACGGATGCTGTTTACAAGCTATATGACCTTCACCGAGGTGAGGGTTGGCACCGGAACGCTTACGTTGGCATCGGGGTAGGCAAGCAGATTGATACACGCTCAGATTGGAAGGTTATCAAGCATTATTGGCACGATCTGGGACGACATTTTACCGAATTGGAAAATTTACGACATATTTATCTCAGACCATTAATTTCAGGAAAGAAGCGATGTACTACTGGGATTGGCCGTGTGAACTTCAAAGAATCCCGAGAATCAATGCAGGATGACACGCCAGGACCTTCAGGTTCTCTAACTGATGGAGTGTCCCGTCGGAGTATCCTTCTTGTGATGGAGTCGCTGGGACATGCTCTTTCATCTTGTTCCTCAGTAATGCAGTTCCTAAAAGCAATGTATGACTTAGTCGAAGGTGAATACCTCCCTGCTGTGATGGGATTCAACCACTCATCATCCTGATCAGTCCATCGAATGCTTGTTGAAGAGCACCAAGTCCTCCACCGTGATATTAGCTGGGGAAATGTATTGATCAATCCCACTCACGTAGATAAAGATCAGCAAGATGATCTTTGCGATCGCCCTTTTATTGATATGATCCAAAATGTCGAGTGCGTTTCTCAGTGTCTCGATAGCCACGCGCGTCCTGGAATTGTGTTTGATACAGGCCAGAAGCAAGAAAGGTCCATGTTATGTTATCTGATTTCGACTGTGCGTGTATTCTTGGAAATGATAAGGTGCGCGAGTCAACTAATAGAAGCGAAATTACTGTGAGTGAAACATTGCCATCCTTCACTGGACATTTCCATATCATGTTGACAGGGAACTCCCATGTTCATGGCAAGGTATCTTTGCTCACGCCCCCGGGCGAGAGTGCAGAATACCGACCCCTCCCTGGTTTGCGAATCAGTGTTCCTGGCTACAGGTCCCACCATTCAACGTCAAGATGAAGTTGAACAATTCCTAGAAATTGTAAATGAATACCGAGAGGGTCTACATTCCGAGACGATTCCGTCCATTAGTATCAAGCCACAAACGGGCATCGCTCATGCACCAATGCATGATGCTGAGTCAATTTTTTGGCTCATTGTGTTGTTCTTCCTTCGAGCACACCCAGTGGGCTACGATCCTACAGATCCTGCGTCTGGCGAACGAGTGCGGCGGTATCACCGTACTAATGCTTTCAAGTCTATGGTCATAAATGGAATCGAGACAGGACTCGACACCAGAAATGCACCCGACCCGGACTTATTACCTCCTCAATTCCATCCCTTTGTTGAAATGTTGGCTAATCTGGACATTTACTTTCGACAATCCTGGCATGACCCATTTTTTAACCGTGAGAGCAATGCCATTCGCTTCCATGCACATAATGCACTCCAGGTGGTCCTCCTTGATGCAATTAACAACCTTCAAGCAACAGGCAACAACATTGAAGTACATGCAACGCCACTAGGAGTAGACGATGATTTCCCTTACATTCCTCTTTCCAAATCTTTTGTTAGTGCCAGTTTGAAAAGAGGCATTCCTGATGACAGCAAGAATGATGAAAAGGGGGTGAAGAAGCGAAAAATGTTCCGTATGACAAAGACAAGCAGCCCCATAATCACTAGGAGCAATAATGATGAAATGGTCGAGAAGAATCCAGAATTCGAAATTCTTATGTCTGCAATTGATCATAACAAACAGAGTAAACTTTGGTTCATGGGTGATCGAGATTATGTTGAATATGCCTTTGTAGCAGCATAGATTTCCGATCGCTTAAAATCGATACAATCATCAATACATTAGGACATAGTCACTAGGCTTTGTGGAACGGATAACAGTGGCAGGAATCACGGTTACGCCTGCTCTTCAATCACGACCTTTTTCCGTTCAGGCTTGGGATTCTTTTGGCTCTCCCCGACACGAGCATGTTTCCGCCTGCGCTCCTCCTTTAAACGTTCCGCCTCCAACATCGTCTGTTTGAGCTTCGCCGCCTTATACACTGACTTGGGTAAGTGTCGCACCCTGTAATTCGTTTCATGAGAGTCCACTGGCAATAGAAATGGGTTAATACTTACCTAGAAACTTTGCCCACTTTTGCATCCATTTTCCACCGCTCTTTAAGCCTTTCTCGGTACTCCAATGCTGCACGCTCGCGTGCTGTTGTAACGCCGAGCCTATCGTGTGCTTTGGCTTTCCAGACGCGCACGTTACCATCGTCGGATCCTGTAATTACAAACCGAGAATCTGCAGAGAATATTGATGAAGATACTCTGCAAGAAATCGATTTAGGTTGTCGGAATACTGGGGAAATGACATAGATACCTTTGCATCCGTTTTGTATGGTAGACCTCAGGAGAATGTCCTTGTCCCTCTTTCCATATCCGCACGGTTCTGTCCCAGCCACCGCTTACGAATTCCAGACCAGTGGGGCTCCAGTCGCAGCTCATGACAGCGGCAACGTGTGCTTTGTAAATGTGACTGGGTGTTTCGAGATGTCTAATATCAAAAGTGTATAGATTATGGTCTTCTGACGCAAGTAGGATTGTTGTAGGGAACGTAGGTGACCATGCCGCAGAGGGCATTGCTTCGCATCTGATTCGCGAATGGTTTCAAATATTCGGGATCGCTACGACAAAAGCGTACCTGCATGACAATCCTACGTTCTGCCTTTCCAGATTTCCCTGTACGTAGGATGGATGATGATGGTAGTATTAGCTAAAGAAGTAATAACGGCGCTGAGCGCTGAGCGCTGACTCCATCAGGCTTTCTGATTGGTGCCACAGTTGCGCCTAATTTGAAAACATTTGCTGGTGAATGAACTTGAGTTTTCGCATGCTTGACTTACTGAAGTGACGAGGTTGGAAAGGTCGGGAACGGTTAGTCGCTCGCGTTTCTGGGTCGAGAATTTGGATTCTTATGAGCTACTTTTACAACAACTTTGTAGTACGCTGCGTGTAGCTGATGTGAATTCAAATGAGTTTAGCCGCCACCATAATGCGACCGAAATCTGCCAGGCTGACCGACTTGTCGGGTGAGGAGGAAAAAACGGCCAGCATTTCTACCATCTGGCTCAAGGCAAATCAGGTCACGGACAGGTCAAATATTACATTTCCAAACCTCCTCTGCTGTTAGCTTTTCGCCAAGAAGGCCCGCGACTCGTTGGATGTCTTTGATCATAATCTTTTCATTTGGTACATCTTCCAAAGGTAGTGATGGGAAGAACAAGGAAAAGGCGTCAAAGCACGTCTCCTGTTGCTTTTTGGTCAAAGTGTATTGCTCCGCAGTATTCGGTACTAGATTTCCTGCACCTGAACGGCGGGCACGTGGACCGCGTTGAACTGGAGCGGTAGCATCCCCTTCGTAGTCACTGTCTGTGGGGTCTTCTGCATCGCCAAATGCATCATAGTTATAGTCACTATTCGAGCCGGCAGAGTCCTCGCTGCCTGCATGGTGTTCAAGCAGTACAGCGCATACGGATCGCCAATCGTCTCGAGTTACTTGACCGGATGGAACATGGTGCTCATCGATTCTGTTTGTGGTAGAGCTCCAACCAGAAGCTGCGTTGCGGAAAACAGATAATATTTGGTCATCGTCTGGTGGAAGTTCAATACGAATGAGTGCATCTGGTATTAGGCGCAAGGGAATGTAGTTGTGAGCGGGTACGTCGCTTGGACTCGCTACGGCATCAAAAACGCGGTCGATGCGAATCTGAATTGCGCGAGGCAACTTGTCAAAGTCTGCCATCACCACGACTGATCACGTGGGCGACGCGTAACTTCTTTCCATCTCTAATGGCCACGTCCGTGTATTCACCCCCTGGCTTCGACTTATCGAATCAGATACGGTAAAGCTTTCCCTATCTTCAGTACAATCTGTCTTTACCAAGCGATAGCAACAATTTCTTGGCTGACCGAGGAATCCCACTTCCCAAGGCAACCAGTACTGGCACTACAATCGTCGGATGTCTTTTCGAAGATGGTGTAATTCTAGGTGCTGACACTAGGGCAACAGAAGGTGACATTGTTGCTGATAAGAATTGCGAAAAGGTGAGGCCGCGCATGGCCTGTGCGGTTCGCTATGACGATATGGCTTTGGATACCTGTAGATCCACTACATCACGGAAAATATCCGATGCTGTGGCGCGGGTACAGCTGCAGATACGGAATTCACTACTGCGTTGATATCCTCCAAGATGGAACTGCATGCGCTTTGGACCGGCAGAAAGCCACGCGTCGTAACCGCCATGACAATGCTTAAGCAAATGCTTTTCAGGTGATATCCTCAGGAGAGGCTTTGTATCTGCTACTAATACTCATCGTAAAGATACCAAGGAGAAGTTGGTGCTGCGCTGGTTTTGGGTGGTGTCGATCCTATGGGTCCCCATCTCTTCACTATCCATCCACACGGTTCCACTGATAAACTTCCATACGTAACAATGGGATCCGGTAGTCTGGCTGCAATGGCCGTTTTTGAGAGTAGCTGGAAACCTGACATGAATGTCTGTCCATGTTTACTCTGTCTCGAACCTTTCTCAGATCTCGTTATAGCGGCAAGAAGCGCTGGACCTTGTGAAAAGTGCAATTTTTGCTGGGATCTTCAACGATCTTGGTTCCGGCTCCAACGTCGATGCTTGCATTATAACTGCTACATCGACGGAAACGCTGCGCAACGTAGAGATGCCTAACCAGAGGCCGGAGAAAGAGAATGTATATAAATTTAAGCGCGGTACGACTGCATGGAAGAAGGAGGACGTTAGGAGTCTGGTAGTGAGCGAAGAGATTACGACGATTGGCGGGGACGAGATGGACACTACATGACAGTGTTTGCACGAATTGTAATTGTAACCGTAGCAGCTACATTGCCACAGAATTCCTCCAGCACAATGTCAATGTACTGAAGAGTCGACCGAGACCACCAGTTCAAGATCATTTCCTCTTGCAGGGGCCGATGAGTCCTGCCTTCGAGCATACCAAAAGTTTTCAGCCTGTCGACCCAATGTGCTTGATAAGCGCAATTTGGTCGGCAAGGACAATATCATCCGGGAGAAACGAGCTCTTTTGTATTCAAGTGGTTCGTTGATGACCTTGACATTCAAGGCAGCCAGTAAAGTATCAACAACATTGTGTAGGAATGGGTGCGAAGACGGGAAGACGATCAGCGGAGGAGGAGAAGGATGTAGTAGGTACACTACTACATCTTCCTCCTCCACTGATCGTCTTCCCATCTTCGCACCCATTCCTCACATCACAGAGGCATGCACCATGCACCTCTCCGTACTGGTGGCTTCATCGGGTAACGAGTTTCGAACGGAAGAGGTCCAACGTCCTTTATCTGCTACCTCACCATTCTTATCCTGAACCCGGTGATGTGGATTACGCGTGGGACTTGCTATGCTTGTACCATGCGTGTCGTGATGGACAAGTCGCGTCAAAGTCTACAACCGCAGAAGTCTTGACTGGCGCTTTATTTCAGAATTAGCTAGTAACCTTCATACTTATAAAAAAATCAGTCATCGCTGAATCCGGTAGGCATCGTCTTCTCTGTAAATTCAAGGTAAGAATTTTATTGGCCTGAACCAGGTTTGAAGGACTAACGACATCTCCTTTCACGGCGAGCAAGAGTATTATGATACTCCTTACGCACTTGACAGGAAACCAGAGATTCAACAAACACAAGATCCTCTTGATGAGAGTCCTGCTTTCAAGTTGAGGGCTTCCATTCTGTGGAGATTCCTAACAAGCTCGAGAGGCGACGAGCAAGGAAAGCCAAGATCCTCTTGAGCGGGGCGAGATTTCTTGCCTTCAAGTTTAGCAAAAGCTTTCATCCCCGTTGCGAGTCCCGTCTGTCAACAAAGACACGATCCTCTTGAGCAGGAATAGCTTTTCTGTGGTTGAGGATAGTAAGGCCTCTGGCAGCATCGACACGCTTGAGGGGACTCATTAGCGCTGGCGACATAGCGACTGGCGTATTCCCGGTGGACCAATAGCAATCTTCAAATTCGTTCCTCACAGTAATACAAGCTCTACGCGATAAAATCACGTCTGAATTTTCATATGGATGGACTTCGCCCTCGTGAGCTGATCGTAGCCTGTTCACTATTAGGCACATGCTTAAACTATCGCAGGAATGACGTACCATACTTGCTTAGGCTAACACCTCTCCCACTATGCTTCACCCCCGTCCACGCTAAAGCAGGGTCTAAGTAGTCACACCTGTATTCATTCCAGACTCGAGCACAAAATTTATAATTGAAAACGCAGACCTATTCAGAAACACAGTCCCAGTTTCAAGAGCATCCGCTATCTTCATAAACGCATTCTCTGACTCTGCATTGTTTGCCACATTTGTCCAGACAGATGCAGTCAAACCATACGGAGAGTCATTCATAAGTTTAACGGCATCTTCGTCAGACGAGACCTGGGAAGATATTTTGGCGCCTCCTGAGAGGAAGATAACAAAATGTACTTTCTGTATTCCAACTACAGGCCCGAATGTTTCGTTGATCATGATATCCATATCTTGAAAAATATTGTAGATCAGATACATGACTGCTTTCTATTGACAGAGGCATACCATGATTGACATTAACCAAAACCTGAGGAGCGACGTAAGTAGTTCCACTGCTGTCATGATCAACATCACAAGGCACAGGCTGTGCGTAAGACATACGGTTGAGCAATAGGGAATAGATCTCCAGGAATCAATGTAACAGCACCAGCTGTAACTAAACATGTTCATTATGAGACGGAATCCTGAAAACAGAGGCAAAAGGGGTAACCAGCGTCATCGACTTGTTTGCGAATCCTACCGGCGCTTGCTAGGCTGATAACTGGTCCAAGCGTGGTTTCTGGTAAGGTAGGATCTCCAAGTTTGTATTTCTGTGGACGAGGTCAGCAAACCGCAGGCTCGAACGTGGCAACGCACCCACCTTCACAATATCGACATATTTCGAGACAAACGCATCGAAGATACCCTCATGGACGTATATACGCTTTACACGTGTAATTTCTTGTGCAGTTTCGTACAAGCACGACTTACCTCAACAGCACAACAACTTTGACCCGAGTTAAAGAAAGCTCCTGTATGTCGTTAGCAAGCACGAATTTGTTAGGCATAGACCATACCATCGACAAGCTCTGCGACAGTATAATCCAGGTCAGCGTCTAACCTTACATATGCCGGATCTTTCCCCCCTAGCTAGTGAAAACCAGTCTGAATTCCAAAAATGCTCATCAAAAACAAGCCAACCTCGAGCCCGACTCCCGGAAAATTACTGTTACTCGCAGCAGCCTTCGCGACAGCGTGTCCGCCAGGTACACTGCCAGTGAAGGAAATGAAATTGATACAAGGATGTTGTATCACATATGATGTCAAGTCTGGCGACATGTGGATAACTTGGAAAATATCAGGAGATGCACCTGCAATTTTTAGTGCTAATGCAAAGCGCTCTGCAGTAAGGGGAGTTTGAGGCGAGGGCTTCAAGAGAACGGCGTTTCCTGATATAATGGCTGGCAAAACAGAATTAACTGTGGTCAAGTAGGGGTAGCTAGAACGGAGAGCGATGAAAGATGCCATCTTAATGAAATAAATTTATACATACTTCCACGGTGTGATTATCATAACGATCCCCAAGGGCACTCGTTTGATGAACCGGCAAAAACCCGGTTTATCGGTATCCTTCAAGGTCACATCCGCAAGGCAAGAGGATGCAATGGATAGCATGTAATCGGCGCGTTCAAGGCAACCTCTAATTTCACCCGCATTCTGGGATTGAGGCCTTGTAGAAACATCACTACGAAAATCAGACCATGGCCATACGACTTGCCTACCCATTTCTAAAGTAAGCTCTTTAAGTATTTCATCGCTCATACTCTTTATTACATTCTAGATTGCTTTCAGGTAATGTCCGCGACAACACTGTATGAGGCCCACCATAAACCTGCGACCTATTGCGATACGTTCGCTGAGTGGAACGCTTGCCCAAACTTTCTGAGCAGCAGCCGCGTTGGTAATGATAACATCGATGTCTGATTTCGAGGGATATGTCCTCGTTACGAGAGGCTGCTGGTTATGAGGACTGATCGTGGTCTGCGAAGTGGTCATGATTCTACACAAATCGTATCACGTGAGCGACAAGGTTAATCTTATGTAATTATCTCCTCCCAATCCCTTACGGCTCAGAATATCTTGCGCCCAAAGCAATCATCATGGGCAGGAATAAAGTCTGTATTTTCTTAAATGTCAATATTATAATCAATCTCTTCAATGCCAATAGAAAAAACACAACCAGAGTTTGCTCGCACGGGTAGTCATTAGCAACGAAGATGATAAGAGTTACCTCACAGAACGGATGAACATGAACAACTCGCGCTTTTCAGCGTACTACAGGGCTCAAAGGATAGTCCCAGACGATGAATGGGACACCTTTATGGATTCACTGCGGCAACATCTTCCGACGAGTTTCAGAGTTGCGGGAAATCGAGAGTTAGCGCAATTTAACCATAAGCCTTGTGCCTTGGAGCTGACCATCAAATCGACAGAACTGCACAATCTCTGAATGCCATCATCAAAGAAGTTCACGTTCCGTCTTTGAGCAACATCGAGTTTGAGGGCCAGATCATTCCTCCTCCCGTCCAAATTCCTTGGTATGTCTATCGTCTATCGATGGCATATTTTTTTTATAGTCAAATAGGTATACAGGCGGACTGGCCTGGCAATTCAACGTACCTAAAAAGGTTCTGCGAAAGCAACCGGAATTCAAGAGATTCCATTCATTTTTGGTCTTCGAAACCGAAATAGTACGTTTGCCACCATCTGATAGTTATGCCCTTGCAAACACACGTACAGGGAAATATTTCAAGGCAGGAAGCTGTTAGCATGTTACCTCCGCTTTTCTTGGATGTCGAACCACATCATAAGGTACAGTTGCTTTCGATCTACTGTCCTTGCTCACCGAACCTCAGGTTATGGACATGTGTGCTGCTCCGGGGTCAAAAGTAAGGCAGAATGCTTCATCCTTTTGAAGTTAACCATCGTATCTCAGACAGCCCAAATTCTGGAGGCACTACATGCAAACGACACGACGACTTCCTCAACCATTCCGACGGGGCTTCTGGTGGCAAATGACAGCGATCATAGGCGAACACATCTTCTCATTCATCAATCTGCACGACTTCCCAGTCCTGCACTGATGGTGACGAACCTCGACGCATCTAATTACCCTTCCATCAAAGTACCTGATCGATCGAGGTCCCAACAGTTACTTTTTGACAGAATCTTATGCGACGTGCCCTGCAGTGGAGATGGAACCATAAGGAAAAATATAGGAATATGGAAATCATGGCAAGTGGGCGATGGTAATGGTTTACATAGGTTTGTGTACTATCGTTGATTATGTTCACTTTTCCAAATTGAATTCAAAAGCCTCCAGGTTAGAATATTACAACGCGCCATGAAATTACTTGAAAAGGATGGAAGAATTGTTTATTCCACTTGTTCCCTCAATCCAGTGGAAAACGAAGCGGTAATTGCAGAAGCCTTAATTAGTGACCCAGGTAGGAAAAGTGGCATTGATGTTGCCCATTAATCTCATATGAAAAGATTTTCAGCTGGTGGATGTATCCGAAAAATATCCTGACCTGAAGAAGCGGCCCGGTCTGACAGTGTGGAGGCCCACTGTTGATCGCACTTGTGAAACAACATACGAGACTTTCAGCGACTTCTCAGATGCATCGTTAGACTTGCGTCTGAAATCAAAGTTATCCGAAGGCCACTGGCCGCCAAAAAACATCGATAAGTTGAATCTGCATCGATGGTGAGTCAGTTTGATGGTGATGCGTTTCTTAGTGTTGGGAAATTATTATAGCATGAGGATATATCCACATCTACAAGACACGGGAGGGTTTTTCATTGCGGTGTTAGAAAGGAAATCATCCAGCTCAAAATCTGCCTGTGGGGATCAAGGTCCGAATATTCTTGGGCATAGAAAACGTGAAGTCGAAGAGCCTTGTAACAGTGCCCACAGCAAGAAACCTAGACTTGATCATAAAGAAACTATCAACATCCAGGACAATCCGAGGATCTTGGAAGCAACGACGGGTTCTGCATCCTTGTCAGCAGACAAGGCAGCAATCAGTGACAGTTCTTTCAAAGAAAATCCTTATACATTTTTGCCATCAAATGATCGTATTCTACGATCTTGCATGTGAGTGAGGCCATTGGCAGTACGATTTGCATTGAGTTCAGGAACGAAGTGAACGTTTACATTTGACTGCCGACTTTCCAGCTTCCAACATATTAGTAAGAAATCCCGAGGGTGAACCGGCCCGTTCGCTTTACTTAGCCAATGATATCGTCAAATCTATCATAGAGAATAACGACTATAGAAGAATGCGCCTAACTGCCGCTGGAACGAAGGTCATGGCCAAGCAAGAAGCTGGAAGAGGCATCGACCCACAGTTCAGAGTTTTGGGCGAAGGTCTACCTGTTGTTCTTCCTTTCATCGACAAATCAACCATCATTACCAGTGATTTGCTACCGTTACAAATTCTCCTTACTACATATTATCCTTTGATTTCCTCGTTTGATGGGTCGTTTCGAGAAACAATTCAAGAACGTCGTGAGTGCTATCCCGATATTATGCTCGAAATGACCTTAGGTCCGTTTAAAGCAATGGGGAATCATGTGATTAGGTTCCTCCCAGGCGACATCGAAAGTGTCCGGTGAGTCAAGGAACAGATTTTGTCCTGCAAACCTGAAAGACGACCGAAAGTCTTGCACAAGAACTCGTGCTACCCATTTGGAAATCGAATGTGTCATTGTCACTTATGATTGACAAGAAGGCTAAAAGGTTACCATCCGGTTTTATATGCGTCTGAATAAACTGATAACTGGATAACATAGCGCACTAAGCTTACGCTTATTCGGAGTAGATATCACTCAAAAGAGTGACACCACAGACGGTGTTCTGGAATCAACTATCCACGAATAGTGTATGACTATTGTGTGGAACTTGTACCATACGTAACTAGCTACAGAGATCCGATCACTGACTGCAGCCATTTGTTACACTCAATTTGAGGCTTAAAGCTTTCGACACATTTTCGTAGATCTGCCAGCTGCTCCGTGCCATTTTCATCATGCATCAAGATATCCTCGCAGTCTTCGCTGTCATGCTGACTGCGCGACCAGTTTCTTAAAATATTCTCCATGATGTGAATTCCCTCATCTACATCTCCGATGTTGGAATTGTCCACGGGACGCCCGCCTGGAAGATAGAAGAATTTTGTACACTCGAGGACAAAATTATTAATACCGGTATCTTCAAATTCGTCCGCTTTGCGTTTTGCCAACTAAATTGAAATGAGTCTTAGCATGCTGCGAGATGGTACTTGGCAGTACCTTAATTACACTGCTTGGAAAATTGGCTAATTCAGCGACGTGGATACCGAAGCTTTGGTCACATATTCCTGTGTCTTTGAGTTAGTTTCGCTCGTTACTTTTTGTTGCAAGCACAAACCAGGTTCGACTTTGTATAACAGTGTTATGTCTCTGTTCTGCAAGTCGTTGGTAGCCGTGACGTGGGCAACTACATGCAAATTTTGTACATGAGACAGTTGTTGATCAAGCGCTGTCAGTTCATGAAAATGGGTGGCGAATAAACAAAAGGCATGTATTTGTGACGCAATATGCCTAGAAAACGTGTCAAGAGTCCGAGTGATGGAGCGAAATTAGGCCTACTCGGATATAGCCCATGCCAAACCAAAACCATCATAGGTAGATGTTCCTAGTAAATGTAAATCCCGCTGTGAGTGGAAAATACTAAATCGTACCTCTGCCCAATTCATCTATTATGATTAAGGAGTCTTGGGTGGCTGTCTAATGGGCCTTCAGCGAACGTTCGAGTTGCACGGAGTGGTTTGACAAACCCTCAAAATTGCAGCGGTTTCTAACATTTCTGCCATGAACGTTGATACGCCTTTAAGCTGACTATCTCCAGCACCCACACGACACAATATTGAGTCAAAAATTGGAAGAGTGGCTTCTGAGCATGGTACAAAACAACCAATTTGAGTCATGAGTGCAATGACCCCCACCTATTGGGACGTTTAGCAGATCATACGTTCAAAGAATTACGCACTTGTCGGATATAAGTCGATTTCCCTCCCATGTTCGGTCCAGCTTGGAGAGGTGTTGCATCAGATGTCAAGATTATATTCGACTATTGTGAGACATACTAATTATCTGGAATTCGCTCTTGCCTAATAATGTGTTATATGATAGAAAAAAAAATATCAAGATATACGACACCTTTGATCATCTCAACATCATTGGGGATAAAGTGAATTTCCTCCTGTACTTCCAAGCACGGATGTCGAGCATCTCTGAGAATCAGACTTCCATGACCTTGCAAAAATAGGATCAGGCAGGCTCGTGGTACGCTGTGTCAATAACAACCTTTGTCAACGAGTTGTGGTCGGACGTAGGGTTCAGGAGCACTGGCAGAGACGTGGGCAAAACTGTAATATAAATCAGCACTCTCTCGAATGGAGGCATAGAATAGAAATACCTGAGCATAACATCTAGATGCGCGATAATACAATCAAGGGATTCTAACACGGGAGTATATGTTGCTACTTCAAGTCAATGACAGAGTCTCGGAATATAGAAGGCAACATACCTGCAATGTTCACAACTTCTTTTACAAGACCAGATTGTGTTCGGATATAAGATTGGGACAGATCTCTGAATTCTTCGGCCAGGCCCTTCAACGTCTTGGTCGTGAAAAAAACGCCTGCCTTGTTAGTGCCAAGCTCAGTATACTTCTTTGTGAGGCATTTTGCATCCTGTGGATGAGTCAAATAATGGCGAAATCAGAATTTTCACGACTTGCGTTTTTTGATAGCCGGAAACAATACCCATAAAGCTGACTGTTTTCTAAATGGAGCTTTTTGTCCAGTTCCATACATAGATCGCGACCAACTACAACATGCTCCTTGTCGAGGTCGTCTCGTACCTTTGGATAATATCAGCCACAATAACATTACAAGTGTTGTAACGAGTCGACCTGACCAAGCTTCTTCGAAAGCTCGCAAAGTTTTGGGTCATAATCTGATTTGATGACGTATTTGTGATTGTCTAATTCATCAAGGTCCAACGTTTGTTCAACCATGTCGCTGTATTTTTCGAGGTTGTTGTTACACTCCTATGATGAGTGATGGATCAGTTTGAATATGGCTTGGAAGGATGGATGAGCGCTGACCTGTAATGATTGGGTGTAAGTGTCTTTTAGATTTTGCATATATTCTTCTTTTACACACTTGACGTTTTCCAAGGCCTCTATCATGCCGGGCAGCTTGGAACACATGTCAGAAGTAGAGAGAGAGAGAGAGAGAGAAGAGAGAGAATATAGAACCTTTAATACGACTTGATACACTCGCACAACATCTTCGAGTGACGAGATGGACCTTCGGAAGCGTTTGCTTAGTCTTTGCAGATCTGGCATGAATTTCATATAATCATTCTATGTGTGAGAGTTTCGTAGAGCAATGAAAAGGATACGATAATCATACCTGAAGAATATGACGTCCGTCTGTATCCTCGAAGAAGATTTCGACGAGATTAAGACGCTTTTCTTTGAAAAGTTTAGGTTCCGAAAAGGTTTTTGAAAAGAAAATAATTAACACACGTATCTCATGACAGTTCACTAATGGTTGTCTTAACCAGGTCGCAAGTAAACGTGTACCTTGCGCTGTTTTACACTTGTTAAGAAGGCCAAGCAAAGTAGTATCGCGAGTTCCCTGTCACAAATTAAGCTCTGTTGAGCAATTGACTCAAGTCACGTACGCGACTACCAGCGTGTGAGTCATTGAGACTTAGCGCTTTTAGAGCACTGGCATCGAGTCTCATGTATTGTGTTAGATCATGGACTCGTAGCCTATATGTCTCGTGATTTGAGGGGTCAGACAGAAGGGACAAATACGAAATCAAGGCAGCAAGAGCGGATGGGCCATTTGGCAGAGATAACTGGGCTATTCTGGATCAGTGAGATTGATGACGTGACACCAACCGTGCCTTACGGATAGAGACAGAAGGATCGACTGAAGACGAGAAATGTGCAGGATTGAGAAGGCGAGAAAGGTTCTCAGTGACGCTTTTGGAATTGAATTCACCTATACTTCATTAGCGTAGCAAGAATCAGTGAATAACTCGGCGGACTTGGTTTCCTTTCAGTTATGACTACGTTACAGCGTTCCAGAATTGCTCGGAGGCTATTCAAATCCACGTCTCGTTCCGTAGTTCCGGATGCAGTTCCCGTTGGAATGATGGCCTCTTTTACAGAAAGTTGGATAATGAGAGACTTTACTTTGGTTGAGATCACAACCTCCCGGTTCCGGTGAAGACTTACTTCTATGTTCGAGAACAGATCATTGTCAACAAATTCCGTCACGCCTAGCTCACGTGTACTGGTATCGGCGAAGGCGACTCCAAGAGTTTTCATCTTGGCCTTGGAAGTAACAGAACTGATCGTGGTTGCTGGCTTTATGGACATGACAACAGGTGATGAAAGTAAATCGGAGTTGACGAAGAGAAGGTCCTCTACCGCCTGGAGGTTGCCTGGAGATGCCTAAATAAAGAATGAATGATAAACTGTGAAGAATGTTGAATAATGACCTCCTTCTCTAACCGGAACTTGGGACTTTTCTTGCCCTGTCCTGGCTCTGGGCCCCAAATTTCAATACGCAATTGCTTTGTAGTCAATGCTTCACGAAGGAAAGTTTGCGCTACGGAAGGCTTGATCGAAACACTGGGTAAACCAGCAATCCTTCCACCATGACCGAGATATTTCAGCACCGAGTTAGTGTGATACACATGCTGAGCAATGTATTCTGCATCATTGCCATATGCGGCATAGAAAGAATCACGGTAAAAAAGCCTCAGCGTTCCCGGTTTTTTAGGCAATTTTGAGAAGAATGAGATGAAGCCAGGATCAGTAACTTGATCCAGATTTTGCGAGTGGTCGTCCTCCATGTCCACTGGTCGTTGGAAGTTGAAGTTGAGCTTGGTCACAAGCTGAGTCACGTGCCTGTTACTTCACGATGGTTAGCGTTTTCTCATTTGCGGAACGGCTCGCTGGCTCACGCAATACACAGAAAATATCGGTGCTACAGCATGCCCCAGAGACTCACCTGCCAGCAAGGCCTGGTGATCCCACTCCCACCTTCCGCAATCTCAACCATCTTATGCACCCCTTCGCCCGAGCACGCGAGCGCACGCGTGCGCTCAACGCAGCCAAGATGGAGCGCATATTTGCAAAACCGTTTGTTGACAGTCTTGAAGGTCACATAGATGCTGTAGAAGTGCTTGCTCGCCCGCGGGACTCACTAACAACGATAGCTAGTGGTAGCTGGGACGGAGGTATGTGCCAGTTGCTTTTCTCAATGTATGCCGATGGGTTTCAGGCATTCTACTGCATGATCTTTCGACGAGGCAACACACTCTCAAACTTTCTCAGGCCCACAAGGGCAAAGTATCCGATTTGTGTTTTGCCGGCGGCGGAAAGCTTCTGAGTTGCGGCGTCGATCGGTACGCTAAGCTATGGGCCGTTGGAAGTGATCCATCAGATGCAGTGTGTATTGTGTCATCCTCTAGCGCAACCCTTATTTATAGTCTATATGCATTAGCCACTGAGTACTTTCTCTGGAAAGTTTCCATTCAAGTAAGCGTTGCTTTCGATGCGTTTAGTCAATGCTTATCCTACAGCTCAATTGACCACCACCTCTCTAATCCTCTGTTCGCAACGGCATCAAATCTTGTACAAATATGGGACGAGACTAAGTCAGTTCTATCTAACATCATAGTGCTTTAACTGACGTTCATCTTAGGAGTGCCCCGATCTCCAATCTGACCTTCCCAACATCAACAGAAACTATCATAGCGGTGCGCTTTAACTTGAGCGAGCTGTCTATTCTTGCCAGTATAGGCTCAGACAGGACACTGTCGTTGTATGACATACGTACAGGAAAAGCAGAACGTAGGATTATCATGCAGGTACGCTTTTGTGGTAGCAATCTTGAATGTTTGAAACCATTCGCGAATCAGATGCGAAGCAATGCCCTAGCGTGGTCACCTACGTTCCCTACAACAATCCTACTTGCGTCAGAAGACCATAATCTATACACTTTTGATATTAGACATCTCGAAACACCCAGTCACATTTACAAAGCACACGTTGCCGCTGTCATGAGCTGCGACTGGAGCCCCACTGGTCTGGAATTCGTAAGCGGTGGCTGGGACAGAACCGTGCGGATATGGAAAGAGGGACAAGGACATTCTCCTGAGGTCTACCATACAAAACGGATGCAAAGGTATCTATGTCATTTCCCCAGTATTCCGACAACCTAAATCGATTTCTTGCAGAGTATCTTCATCAATATTCTCTGCAGATTCTCGGTTTGTAATTACAGGATCCGACGATGGTAACGTGCGCGTCTGGAAAGCCAAAGCACACGATAGGCTCGGCGTTACAACAGCACGCGAGCGTGCAGCATTGGAGTACCGAGAAAGGCTTAAAGAGCGGTGGAAAATGGATGCAAAAGTGGGCAAAGTTTCTAGGTAAGTATTAACCCATTTCTATTGCCAGTGGACTCTCATGAAACGAATTACAGGGTGCGACACTTACCCAAGTCAGTGTATAAGGCGGCGAAGCTCAAACAGACGATGTTGGAGGCGGAACGTTTAAAGGAGGAGCGCAGGCGGAAACATGCTCGTGTCGGGGAGAGCCAAAAGAATCCCAAGCCTGAACGGAAAAAGGTCGTGATTGAAGAGCAGGCGTAACCGTGATTCCTGCCACTGTTATCCGTTCCACAAAGCCTAGTGACTATGTCCTAATGTATTGATGATTGTATCGATTTTAAGCGATCGGAAATCTATGCTGCTACAAAGGCATATTCAACATAATCTCGATCACCCATGAACCAAAGTTTACTCTGTTTGTTATGATCAATTGCAGACATAAGAATTTCGAATTCTGGATTCTTCTCGACCATTTCATCATTATTGCTCCTAGTGATTATGGGGCTGCTTGTCTTTGTCATACGGAACATTTTTCGCTTCTTCACCCCCTTTTCATCATTCTTGCTGTCATCAGGAATGCCTCTTTTCAAACTGGCACTAACAAAAGATTTGGAAAGAGGAATGTAAGGGAAATCATCGTCTACTCCTAGTGGCGTTGCATGTACTTCAATGTTGTTGCCTGTTGCTTGAAGGTTGTTAATTGCATCAAGGAGGACCACCTGGAGTGCATTATGTGCATGGAAGCGAATGGCATTGCTCTCACGGTTAAAAAATGGGTCATGCCAGGATTGTCGAAAGTAAATGTCCAGATTAGCCAACATTTCAACAAAGGGATGGAATTGAGGAGGTAATAAGTCCGGGTCGGGTGCATTTCTGGTGTCGAGTCCTGTCTCGATTCCATTTATGACCATAGACTTGAAAGCATTAGTACGGTGATACCGCCGCACTCGTTCGCCAGACGCAGGATCTGTAGGATCGTAGCCCACTGGGTGTGCTCGAAGGAAGAACAACACAATGAGCCAAAAAATTGACTCAGCATCATGCATTGGTGCATGAGCGATGCCCGTTTGTGGCTTGATACTAATGGACGGAATCGTCTCGGAATGTAGACCCTCTCGGTATTCATTTACAATTTCTAGGAATTGTTCAACTTCATCTTGACGTTGAATGGTGGGACCTGTAGCCAGGAACACTGATTCGCAAACCAGGGAGGGGTCGGTATTCTGCACTCTCGCCCGGGGGCGTGAGCAAAGATACCTTGCCATGAACATGGGAGTTCCCTGTCAACATGATATGGAAATGTCCAGTGAAGGATGGCAATGTTTCACTCACAGTAATTTCGCTTCTATTAGTTGACTCGCGCACCTTATCATTTCCAAGAATACACGCACAGTCGAAATCAGATAACATAACATGGACCTTTCTTGCTTCTGGCCTGTATCAAACACAATTCCAGGACGCGCGTGGCTATCGAGACACTGAGAAACGCACTCGACATTTTGGATCATATCAATAAAAGGGCGATCGCAAAGATCATCTTGCTGATCTTTATCTACGTGAGTGGGATTGATCAATACATTTCCCCAGCTAATATCACGGTGGAGGACTTGGTGCTCTTCAACAAGCATTCGATGGACTGATCAGGATGATGAGTGGTTGAATCCCATCACAGCAGGGAGGTATTCACCTTCGACTAAGTCATACATTGCTTTTAGGAACTGCATTACTGAGGAACAAGATGAAAGAGCATGTCCCAGCGACTCCATCACAAGAAGGATACTCCGACGGGACACTCCATCAGTTAGAGAACCTGAAGGTCCTGGCGTGTCATCCTGCATTGATTCTCGGGATTCTTTGAAGTTCACACGGCCAATCCCAGTAGTACATCGCTTCTTTCCTGAAATTAATGGTCTGAGATAAATATGTCGTAAATTTTCCAATTCGGTAAAATGTCGTCCCAGATCGTGCCAATAATGCTTGATAACCTTCCAATCTGAGCGTGTATCAATCTGCTTGCCTACCCCGATGCCAACGTAAGCGTTCCGGTGCCAACCCTCACCTCGGTGAAGGTCATATAGCTTGTAAACAGCATCCGTTTGAGTGAACTTCCCTGATAAGCTGAACTGCAGACGCGATTTGTCACGTGTCGCATTGATTGACTTGAACTGTTTCGTCGTAAAGTTACGGTCCTGTATGTCATTGATGGCTTGTCTCAAGGCAATTTGGGCATTGGGGTCGTCCCATCTAAAGAGATGGGAAAAGAAGGCGCGATCCGGGTAGTAATCAATGATAACGAAACCATCAAGATATGCGAGAAAGCCGATATGGTAGGCATCGCGAGGTTGGTATCGTGAGGTTGTAAATAGGTACTTGAGTACTTGCGTTGCGTGATCAAAGATTTCCCGCGCAGACATAGGTGCATCAGCAGGTTTCACTTCTCCGACCATCTGAATGTCAGAGTAGTATATTCTGGATTGAACATTGTCCTTGTCAGGATAGTGGAATTCGGCAGGAAGGCTTGATAGTGCCAAGTCACCATGAAGGAAATTGTCTATGTCTTTGGATTGCGCATTTACGGCGAGGATGCCCTGTGGGAAGAAATCCTCTCCTGCAGTTCGGTTGTCCCAGGGTATGAATAGGTACCTGGATTCAGCGAGGAGTGTGAGAACTTTGCATAGCGGGTGGCATAGCGATGCCCCTTTTTTGGGAGGCGGCTTCGTAGCCTCGTAGACATCCTGAAGCTTGCCCCATGCTGCTTCAAGTGGTGACATTGACAGCTTGCGTGGAATGAGCTTTCCCAAAGGTGATTTAGAAGGCCGCAGAGATGAGCCAGATGATTCAGCTTCTGCCTTTGCTGTATTATTCCTTATTTCAGACAGGACACAGAACTGCTCCTTGAGAACCTGGTGTTTTATGAAGTCTCGAAGGACGTTGTTCTGCATTCTTGCAACTACCATCCGCTTTGGCGATTTGCCCTGACCTGCGACACGATACGAGACAAAGTATGAGGTCACCATCTTCCCACGGGATTTTCAGTGATCACGGAGTCCCAGACATGGATCTCGCCCTTTCCACCACCGCCTTGATCATGATCGCTATTCTAGTCACTATCAATCTCTAAATTCGCACCTCGAACCAAGGAACTTTGGTTCCCTAAAAAGCAGCCACTATGCAAAGAGGCTTGGGACCCTAGTGTGACGAGCGGAATGATATATTACCGACTAGCTGCGGAGACGCTTGGTAGGGAAATTTGTCCTATAACCTGGATTGACATTTGTAAAATAACGCTGCATCGTTCAAGCTTAAGTAACAAAATTTGCAGTTGAGGATGGCGTACCAAAGAAGAGAAAGAATGCAGAAGCGTCATTATTCATATATCCATATCCATTCCCCCATGTTCTTGTACCCAGATTTTCCTTTTTAATCTTTGCTTGACGAGCCTATCACACGCGAGGAAATCAACAGTCAGCGGGTATTATCCGAGCAGTCGTGCACACCTCTCAAACAGGTCCAAAGGACCCTCACCTCTGGCCCTCTTCAATGGACCACATCCGTCGCTGTTCGTGTCACCCACGACGTCTCCATCTTCCATCTCCCTCTTCACGACCGTCTTTGGATCGCCCTTTCCCTTCTCATACCCCACAATCGGTATCCAGCTACTCAACGGGCTCGTACCAGTTTCATAACTCGACTCGGCAACATACAATAACAAGCCGTCAGGTTTGATGGACGTACTGACCTGGACGGACGCAATTGCCGTTGCGGCTGTAGGGGTTGCACTAGCCGTAAACGATGGAGGTTTTCCAGGGAGTGCGGGATCCACTTGAGAATGAGCAAATGAGAATGAAAACGTGCGCGTGCGCACTCGATTTGCCATACAAGTGGCATCCACGTCCATTTCACCTCCGTCTTCTCCGTCCCCACCGGGGAGGGATCCCGGACTAAACACGGGGACATTGATCACAACGTGGCGCATGGTCCTCGTCGAAGGTATGAGTTGTTCGTGAAGTGTGGAGAGAGACGTGTCAGTGTGATATGGAATGGGAAGGAATGTAGTCGGATAGGTAAACTGATACTTGGGTGAAGTTGTAATAGGGTGTGGGGGGACGGATACCATGGGCAACGGGACGGTCCCCTGGTATCCAGTCATGGAGGGTGTGGACTGAGAGATCTCTGCTAAGCGCGTATCTCTCCACCAGAATCTGTGTGGCCGATTAAGTTATACTCTTCCAGTGTCGAGGTGCAACACACCTGAAGCGTGCCTCACAGTCGGCCACGTCTTGGCCCTTCCACTTGATCACGTCCAACACATGCAGTATGCCATTGTCTTTCCAGTTTGCGTCCAATATGCAGTCGAGAATCGTGTGCGGGGGTAATGCCGAGGGAAAGCGAGCGATGAGCGTTTTTCCAAGCAGTCGCGAGCGAAGCGTCGTGTTGGGAGCTGGAAGGCAATTCCATCAGATCGACTTTGGATGGATTATGGTCCGACTCACAGACACCCGCCACACCTGACGATTGGTAGGTCACAGCCAGACACCGTTTGCCTACGGGAACGGGTGTGACCGCCACCCAGTCCGTCTCGAGATCTTTGGGCAGCCCGTCATCGAGGACAGTGTCCCCTAGGTCAAACGATGACACGGCAGGGTCGACCATTTCCAGCAGCTCCGCATACATGCACTTGTCGGCCCACTTGCTGGGCTTGTTGGCGCGAGCGCCTCGCCTCTTCTTCTTGTGCTTCTTTTTGCCCATATCCTTTGGGTTGGACTGAGAGTCTTGGGCGGGCACGGTCGTATGGTCCTTCATTGTGGGGATGAAGGAAGCCACGCCTGTCGAGGGCGCCATCGCCGTCTGTTCATCCTCGTCATCCTCGTCGTCGGACAAAGTTAGATCTGCAAACACGTCGAGCTGCCTGGCGGAATCGATTCGTTGGGCTCGCCGCTACAGGGAACAGAGATGGTGAAACAAGTAGGACGGATGATGGAGCGGAAAGGCGCACTTGTTTCTGTTCGTCAAGAGCCTGAACCAGTACACACATCAGGACATGGAACAGTACAGCGGACACCTTGCCTTGGACCGTCTTGCTTCCTGGGTTAGCTTGAGATCCCTGACTGTCGTCGGCGGTAGCTTGAATGCAGCCTTTCTATCCAACATGAGGTTGAAGGTTACGATGTGTCACGCTGATTGTGATAAAAGGCGATGGCGTCGTACGCTATTCGACGGATCGCTCAGCTTCCAGCGCACGAGGATCGGGTGTGGCACGTTGCATGGAACCCCACCAAGCCGTTGCTTGCAACATGCTCCGCAGACAAGAATGTACGATTGTACCACTACACTCGAGGCGAGTCTGGCGAGATACAGTTCTCGCTGCAGCACGAGATACCGACGGGGCACACAAAGACGGTAAGGGCGGTAGCGTGGTCACCGTCTGGGCACACGCTGGCCACTGCGTCATTTGACTCGAATGTGGGGCTATGGGAGCAAGAGGGCGAAGAGTGGGAATGTGTGGGCACGCTGGAGGGACACGAGACCGAGTGCAAGAGCGTCGGGTACTCATGCACGGGCACGCTACTTGCAAGTAGCAGCCGGGACAAGACGGTATGGATCTGGGAAGGTGAGCGAGCGATGTGTCAAAAGGCATGTGCTGACGAGGACAATAGTGCTGCCCGATGCCGAGTATGAATGCGTGTCTGTGCTGATGGAGCACATGCAAGACGTCAAGTGCGTGGCATGGCATCCAACAGAAGAGATTCTAGCATCTGGATCGTACGACGACACAATCAAACTGTACATGGACGATCCGACAGATGACTGGTACTCTTTTTCTACACTGACAGGACATGGGTCTACGGTATGGTCGCTGGCATGGTCGCCTACACATAGCTACCTGGCGAGTGGGTCGGATGATCGGACGGTGCGGGTGTGGAAGCGGGTGAGTGGACACAAGTGGGAGAGCGTGTTGGTGTTGGAGGGACACGAGCGTAGCGTGTATAGCGTGTCGTGGGGGACGGGGCGTGGGCGGGCGAAGGAAGGCGAAGAGTATCTGGGCTGGCTTGCGAGCGTGGGGGGCGACGGAGTGCTGCGGGTGTGGGAAATGACCGAACGGGCGGGCCAACCAAGCGGGCGCGAGATTGTATGCGAACGGGCGATTCACGGTGTGCACGACGCGAACGCGGTTCGATTCAGCGAACGAGCTGGATTCGAAGGAGTTGTAGCGACGGCAGGCGACGATGGGAGTGTGGGAGTGTGGCAAGTCGAAAGCGTCTCGGCTCAGAGTCATGTGACCATCGGCTAAGTGGTTCATCATGTTCGACTTGACGCGAGCCATTCGCCCCAACATCCTCGCTCTCGTCCCCTATCGCTGTGCACGCGATGACTATAGTCGCGGTATCCTCCTCGATGCTAACGAAAATGCCCTCGGTCCAGTTATCACCCTAGCAGATTATCCGTTGGACCTCCATCGCTATCCCGACCCATCTCATCCCGCTATCAAGATCCGCATAGCCGCCCTTCGCGGCCTTCCTTCGCCCGCCCATGTGTTCCTTGGCGTCGGTTCAGACGAGGTCATCGATCTTCTCATCCGCATCGCCGTCACTCCCTCGCGCGAGAAAATCCTCATCACCCCGCCAACCTATGGAATGTACGCCGTCTGCGCCCAAATCAATGACGTCGGCATCGTCAAAATCCCCCTCCAGCTCACCCCAGATGCTGGAGAAGGTGGTGACCACGGTAGATTCTCTGTTCGCGTCGACGACATTACCCGCGCAGTCGCTGCCGATCCCACTATTAAACTTATCTTTCTCTGTTCACCTGGTAATCCCACAGGCACCCTCGTCTCTCTCAGTGCTATCGAGGCTATCCTGCAGGCATTCGACGGCATCGTCGTGGTCGATGAAGCCTACATCGATTTTTCACGCCCAGGCACATCTGCCGTCCCCCTTATCCAAAAATACCCCAATCTGGTTGTCATGCAGACTCTCTCTAAAAGCTTTGGGCTAGCCGCCATTAGACTCGGCATTGCTCTTGCCCAGCCACCACTCATCCAGGTTCTCTCCAATACCAAAGCACCTTACAATGTATCCGCTCCAACAGCCCAGATCGCCCTAGCCGCTCTATTGCCCGAGTCTGTGGCTGCCATGCAGGCCAAAGCAGCCCAGCTCGTCGCTTCCCGTGACACTCTTCTACGCTCCCTCGCCAACCTTAGGCCATTTGGTGTGGGTGCCGTCATTGGTGCCAACGACGCTAACTTTGTCATGGTGCCTATTCTTGGCCCCGGTGGCCAGCCAGATAACGCACGTGCGTTTAACGTATACAAATCACTTGCGGAAGAAAAAGGCGTCGTAATCCGATTCAGAGGTAAAGAGCCTGGGTGCAATGGGTGTGTGCGCATTACGATTGGAACAGAAGAGGAGATTCGGTTTGTTATAGACAAGTTGCTGGAGGCGCTACAAGAAAGAGTAGATTGATATAAGTATAGACGCGTGACAGTCACACAACCCGCCTTTATCAGGACTGTTCTGACGATGGCCCTTTATGCGCTCCTTCCTCCTCCTCGCTGCCTGTGCTCCTCTCCGCGCTCTTGCATGGGGTTCCGCTGGCCACGAAATCGTCGCCACCATCGCTCAAATACACCTCAGGCCCTCCGCCTACCCCGCTTTATGCTCCATCCTCAACTATACCTCTCACGACCCCTCCGGTCCACCCTGCTACATCGCACCCGTTGCCTCATGGGCAGACCGCATCCGCTTCAAATTTCACTGGTCAGGTCCCTTGCACTATATTGGTGCCCACGGCGACCACCCGCGGGAGACCTGTCTGTTCCCGGGTGATCACGGCTGGGAGGGCAAGCAAGACGCCAATGTCCTCGGCGCAACTCGTAACATGACCAACCAACTCACCAACTACATTTCCAAGACCAATAACGGTGTCCATGTCTCCGCGGAGGACACCGAAGAGGCGAGTCAGGCGCTCAAGTTTTTGATCCATTTCTTGGGCGACCTGCACCAGCCTCTTCATCTCACTGGCAGAGACAGAGGCGGGAACGGCGACAAAGTCGTGTTTGACGGCAGACAAACGAGTAAAACGTTCATTCTTGCCACTTGGCATCCCTGACTCATGTCCTGACGTGTCATCCACAGATTTGCATTCCGTATGGGACTCCAGGCTGATCGCGAAAGCGATCCGTAGCACTCCTCGCAAGTATAACCACCCGTTACCGGACAACCGCATAGAGTATTCCCTGCGCGGCGCCATCTATGACCCCTACGTGCGCCAAATCATGAAAGAGGGCGTCCTTCATGACTGGGCCCGCGATATACCCTCTTGGCTCGAATGTCCGGCACGCGAGCAGCCGTTCGATGACAAGCCTGGAGAGCAACGCGTCTTGTCGGACGACAGCGACCCGGGCGCACAGACCGACGACGACGTCTTGTGTCCGTACTCCTGGGCCAAGCCCATTCACGCGTTGAATTGCAAAATTGTCTGGCCCCGAGAGTTGGACGAGGTGTCGGTGGGTGGGAGACACCCGCATCATGAAGGTCCCGAATTGGATACCCCGGAATACGCGGGCGTGATCGCACGCGAGAAACTCGTAGAAAGACTGCTGGCACAGGCTGGTATCAGACTGGCTCATGCCTTGAACCTACTATTCGCAGACGATTACATGACGGGCTCCTATAGTCACATACCCATACCTTTAGAAAGCGAATACAGTGTTCCTGCATGAGTCTCACTCATAAAGTTTTTATCGTCTTGCTCCCCTCACCAGTAATCGAGACACTCAGTAGTCAATGGATTATGCTACGCATCACGTAACAAACTACTCGAACCAACCTTTTATCTCAACGTATTCGATTCCGCGTTCTTTGCATAATGCGATAAGTTTCGACTTCGCACCCAACTGTTTTCTATTTTCAGCCAGCTTTTGCAGTCTCTCGTAACCTTGGCTACCAACCGCACTGTCAGTCCGCGACGAAACGAAATCAAACAATGGATCGTCAATGTTATTATGACGGTCATGGTAGACGGACAACGACTCCAAGTGACACGCTACTTTGGGCGATATCATCAGTCGCTCGAGGACTTTTCTTGCATCATTTCCGTCGGATTCAAGCTTTAAACAGACAATTTGGGGTGTAAGCTGGATCGTTTTGATCGCCATGTCCGCTTCAGCTCCCCTGATACCAAGAGACAAGATGGTGCAGGAAGACCTGCTTAGAAAGGATTGTATGATGTCGACTGAGGATCGATAACTATAACCAATAGAGAGATCCTGTAGTAAAGGAGCTTCCAAAATAGACAACAAATCAAGCGGGCAATCCAACTTGATTAGGCTGGGAAGGATGGTGTTGGAAGATGGTGATGAAGAGTATTCAAATACCACTAGCTGCTCCAATTTCGGTAAAGCAGCAAGCAAATTTGAAGTGTCAGAGATCCACTTGTTTATAGTAATGGCCTTCAAGTTCGCAAAGTTGAACCCCCAACTAGCCGGGTGCGGCACGTTGATGGTAGTCAAGGATGGAGTATTTTGAAGTATGCTTAAAAATGCATCGGCTTCTTCCACAGGACGGGCTTCTCTCTTACATACAAGGTTCAACTTGAACCGTTGTAACAGGGGTAGACGATTTTGTGTGCGTCTCAACGGCAACAGATGTCGGGCCATGGCCCTGAACGACGCGCCCTTCCAACGATTCGATGCCACAACCAACATTTCCATTGCATGAAGCATGTGACCTTCCTCCACGTCAGATGTGGTAATTGTGGGGAATTCCACGTCGAGAGAAAATGGAGCTGAGAGGTCGCGTTCCAAGAAGAATCGAATGATATTTTTCTGGCGTTCATTCCCCTGCGTGTCAAATATTATCAAGATACTAGACCAGAATTCGTTCATGGATAAGAATACAGATCGCCATGTGGAACAGATGTGGCCCAAGAACCAGGGATATTCACTGGGCTTGCTTGTTTCAAGCGTCGCACCACCGAATAAAGTAAGCATTTCCCGGACGACGTCTTTCGGGAGTACTGGTGGGCTGTGAGCCAAACAGGTGGGTTGATTGGCCATGGGTGAATAGGCGAAGGTCAAGTTGAGATGTCTCAGACATCGCTCCGTACTAGTCGTTTAAGTTGCACGTGATCACATTCGCCGCGAGAATTCAACGAATCGCGTGGCGGCTAAATTCACATCGAGCTACTACATGCACCTTGCGTCAGAAGACCATAATCTATACACTTTTGATATTAGACGCCTACAAAGCACAACGTTGCCGCTGTCATGAGCTGCGACTGGAGCCCCCTGGTCTGGAATTCGTGAGCGGTGGCTGGGACAGAACTATGCGGATATGGGAAGAGGGACAATGTCATTCTCCTGAGGTCTACCATACAAACCGGATGCAAAGATATCTACGTCGCGACCTACATCGATTTCCTGCAAAGTATTCTCCGCAGATTCTCGATTTGTAATTACTGGATCCAACGGTGGTAACGTGCGCGTCTGGAAAGCCAAAGCACACGATAGACTCGGCGTTGCAAACGTGCTGCATTAGAGTACCGAGACGCAAAAGTCGTGATTAAAGAGCAGGCGTAACCGTAATTGTTATCCGTTACACAAAGCCTAGTGACTATGTACTAATGTATTGATGATTGTATGAGGTTCAATTTTAACTGATTACCATCAGAAATCTATGCTACTACAAAGGCATATTCAACATAATCTCGATCACCCATGAACCAAAGTTTACTCCGTTTATTATGATCAATTGCAGACATGAAATTTTCGAATTCGGGATTCATTTCATCAGTGTTGTCCCTGTTGCTCATCATGAGGTTACTTGTCTTCGTCACATGGGTCTTTTTTTGCTTCTTCGTCCCTTTTTCATCTTTGCCGTCATCAGGGGCGCCTCTTTTCAAATTGGCACTGACAAAAGATTTGGAAGAAGGAATGACAGGAAAATCATCGTCCACTCCTAATGGCGTTGCATATACTTCAATGTCGTTGCCCTTTCCTTGAAGGTCGTTAATTGTATCAAGGAGGACCTTCTGGAGTGCATTGTGTGCGTGGAAGCGAATGGCATTGTTCTCATGGTTAAAAAATGGGTCGTGCCAGGATAGTCGGAAGTAAATGTCCAATTTAGTCAACATTTCAACAAAGGGATAGAATTGAGGAGGTAGTGAGACTGCGTTGGGTGCATCTCTGGCGTCGAGTCCTGTCTCGATTCCATTTATGACCATAGACTTGAAAGCATTAGTACGGTGATACCGCCGCACTCGTTCGCCAGACGCAGGATCTGTAGGATCGTAGCCCACTGGGTGTGCTCGAAGGAAGAACAACACAATGAGCCAAAAAATTGACTCAGCATCATGCATTGGTGCATGAGCGATGCCCGTTTGTGGCTTGATACTAATGTATGAAATCGTCCGGGAAAGCAGACCCTCTCGGTATTCATTTACAATTTCTAGGAATTGTTCAACTTCATCTTGACGTTGAATGGTGGGACCTGTAGCCAGGAACACTGATTCGCAAACCAGGGAGGGGTCGGTGTTCAGCACACTTTTCTGGGGCGGTAAGCAGAGGTACCTCGCCATGAACATGGGAGTTCCCTGTCAACATGATATGGAAATGTCCAGTGAGGGATGGCAATGTTTCACTCACAGTAATTTCACCTCTATTAGTTGACTCGCGCACCTTACCATTTCCAAGAATACACGCGCAATCGAAATCAGATAACATAACATGGACCTTTCTTGCTTCTGGCCTGTATCAAACACAATTCCAGGACGCGCGTGGCTATCAAGACACTGAGAAACGTACTCGACATTTTGGATCATATCAATAAAAGGGCGATTGCAAAGATCATCTTGCTGATCTTTATCTACGTGAGTGGGATTGATCAATACGTTTCCCCAGCTAATATCACGGTGGAGGACTTGGTGCTCTTCAACAAGCATTCGATGGACTGATCAGGATGATGAGCGGTCGAATCCCATCACAGCAGGGAGGTATTCACCTTCAACTAAGTCATACATTGCTTTTAGGAACTGCATTACTGAGGAACAAGATGAAAGAGCATGTCCCAGCGACTCCATCACAAGAAGGACACTCCGACGGGACACTCCGTCAGTTAGAGAACCTGAAGGTCCTGGCGTGTCGTCTCGCATTAATTCTCGGGATTCCTTGAAGTTCACACGAACAATCCCAGCAGTACATCGCTTCTCTCCTGAAATCAATGGTCTGAGATAAATATGTCGTAAAATCTCCAATTCGTTGAAACGTCGTCCCAGACCGTGCCAGTAATGCTTGATAACCTTCCAATTTGAGCGTGTATCAATCTGCTTGCCAACTCCAATGCCAACGTAAGCGTTCCGGTGCCAACCTTCACCTCGGTGAAGGTCAAACAGCTTGTAAACAGTGTCCGTTTGAGTGAACTTCCCTGATAAGCTGAACTGCAGACGCGATTTGTCATGGCGAAGCGTCGCATTGATTGACCTGAACTGTTTCGTCGTGAAGCTACGATCCTGTATCTTATTGATGGCTTGTTTCAAGGCAGATTGGGCATTGGGGTCGTCCCATCTAAAGAGATGGGAAAAGAAGGCGCGATCCGGGTAGTAATCAATGATAACGAAACCGTCATGATATGCGAGAAAGCCGATATGATAGGCATGGCGAGGTTGGTATCGCGAGGTTATAAATAGGTACTTGAGTACTTGCGTTGCGTGATCAAAGATTTTCTGCGCGGATACAGGCGCATCACTAGGTTTCACTTCTCCGACCATCTGAATGTCAGAGTAGTATATTCTGGATCGAGTTTTGCCCTCATCAAGATAGTGGAATTCAGCAGGAAGGTTTGATAGTGCCAAGTCACCGCGAAGGAAATTCTCTATGTCTTTGGATTGCGCATTTACGGCGAGGATATCCTGTCGAAGCAATTCATCATCCTCTCCTGCAGTTTGCTTGTCCCAGGGTATGAATAGGTACCTGGAATCAGCGAGGAGTGTGAGAAATTTGCATAGCGGGCGGTATAGCGATGCCTCCTTTCTGGGCGGCTTGTACGCATCCTGAAGCTTGCCCCATGCTGCTTCGAGCGCTGGCTTTCGTGAAATGAACTTTCCCAAAGTTGATTTAGAAGGCTGCGGAGATGAACCAGGTGATTTAGCTTCTCCCGCCTTTGCTGCATTATTCCTGAAGTCAGACCGGACACAGAAGTCCTCCTTGAGAAGCTTGTTTTTTATGAAGTCTTGAAGGGCGTCGTTCTGGTGCAAGAGGGCATTCTTGTTACTACCGATCCGCTTTGGCGATTCGTCCTGACCTGCTAACTGACCAGGCACGATATCGGACATGATGACACCTGGAGATCCCGGAGTTTGCCAGTGGAGGTCAACGCAGATGTAACGAGCCACCATCTTCCCACGGGATTTTTATTTTATGCCACCTAACACTACACTCCTTGGTTACAGTCATTTCCGCGAAAGACTCTGGTCTCGCAGAAAGGATGCATCAGACTTTGGGTCTCTGGCGCCACTGCCGATTTGTCCACATGTACGATACTTGATAATAGACGCTTTTTCCCAGATCGAGGTTGGAACCCGCGTTCAGTCGATAATCAAGAAAGAAAGAACTTAAAAATCGCCCAAGTACACGTGCAGCTGACAGGCCCGAGTACATTCTTTGTCCTCTGTACTTACGGTCAGGGGTTTTGGCAATTGCCACCACATGCACGGACATTAATTCTAGTACTGCCGTGCCTGGACCATGTGTACTTCGTTCGGCCAAGTTTTCAATATCATTATCCTTTGCTATGCCGCAGAAGGTCAAAGAGGAAAAGAAAAAAGAAACGTCCTGATACTCGTACAGACCATTGAATGATATCCTGGCACCCAAGCTTCCAAAGCTTCAAGAATAGCAGCCTAGACTAATTTTATCTTCGGATGCCCTTCGGTCGACACAGGCAGTCTCAGCATCTGATCATTGAAGCT
Source organism: Amanita fuliginea (assembly GCA_023014435.1). NCBI lineage: Eukaryota > Fungi > Basidiomycota > Agaricomycetes > Agaricales > Amanitaceae > Amanita > Amanita fuliginea. The sequence continues at coordinate 1,744,240 of JAEBUQ010000011.1, read as the reverse complement.
TGTGGGGCGAGGCCATGCGGTCGTGTGCATTTATATCTGCTGCCCTTTGTTTTTTCTTTCCACCATCTCTCGTCGACCGCGGTTTCGGTTTATTCTTCTGGCACCACCCGTGAAGCACACCGAAGAAACTACTACTACTACCACCAAGAGTCTGGCAGGCAGTGGCTGGTGAAGGGAAAGATTGACCTCGAAGAACTTTACTAAAACCATTACGGCACAATTGAACGAGCGAAAAATGGGGCTTTGGAAAGAAGAGCGTTCGCCGTCGATCGATTCGTCTTCCGACGAGGACAGGGAGCTCGCTGCACTTGGATACAAACCCTCGTTCAAACGAGAGTTTTCCAATCTGTCTACGGTACGAAATGTCACTGCTGCTGCTGCTGCTGCTGACCATGTCAACGTCTGTTAATCTACACACAGATCAGTTTCGCATTCAGCATAATGGTAAGTATGGATATCCACCAAACGTTATTATTTTTTTAAGAACGTTACGCTGACGAATGAATTTCTGCAGGGAGTATGTTCCAGTATTGCCACGACCTTCAACGCGCCGCTGACACTGGGCGGCCCCTCTTCTGTACGCGTGCTAGTCATGGATCCAAACTGTTTTGGGGGGCTTGACGATGCTTGACAGGTCGTGTGGTGCTGGATCTTGGGTACGGTTATGTGCTTCACGCTTGGCTGCAGTATCGCGGAGATCGTTAGCGCTTATCCGACTTGCGGTGGCTTGTAGGTGTCCTCAGTTAGGTCCCATACATTGCATTAAACCGCTACATTAGGTACACGGCATCTGCACGCTTGACGCCGAAGAGGCATCGTGCCAAGGTAATGGTTTTATCACTTCGAGGTGGGGTTCGGTTATAATGTTGGTCTCAGATTGGCTGGCTTGTCGGATGGCTTAATGTGCTCGGTCGGTTGCAAGTATCGTACGCCTATTGCAATATTTGACAATCGTTTTAGGCCAAATTGCTGGAGTTTCGTCTACAGAATTCGGTCTCTCGGTTATGATATGGGCTGCCGTCTATATTGGCAAGGTGTGCGCTATGTTGTTGAGGCCATATTGTGCAAGTAGAGATCATTGTGCCTCTAGGGCGGAAATGTGCAAATCACACAAGGGAAAATCGTTGGCCTATTCACCGCTCTGCTTGCTGTTCACGGGATTCTGGTACGTTTTTTTTTTGTTGTGGAGGGTAAGGAGGCAACTGAGAAAGTGAGTGGAGAAGGAGCGTTGGTCCCTGCTGGGAAGAACCAGCAAATCGTACCACATCAGCATCAGCACCAGCCATTGGTTAGGATTCCGAATAAGAAAGTGGTCAAGGGACCTATCTTGTTGTAGGTGTCTCTCGTTTATCGGTCGTATAGAATGTACTGACAGCTTTGGGCACACATCAAGGTTTGTCGGACCACCTGGGACAGGTAAAACTTCGCTTGGTCAATCCATTGCCAAGGCGCTCGGCAGGCCGTTCCAACGCATATCACTAGGTGGCGTGAGGGACGAAGCTGAGATTAGAGGGCATAGACGGACTTATGTTACTAGCGGGCCTGGTTTGATCGTCCAAGCTCTAAGGAAGGCCGGGAGACCTGATCCGGTCATGCTGCTGTGAGTTTATCCCATGCTGCCGCCGAGTGCGACTGGTTGAGTAGATATAGAGACGAGATTGACAAGATTGGACAAAGTAACTTTCATGGAGATTCTGCTGCGGCACTGTTGGAAGTGTTGGATCCGGAGCAGAATCACACGTTTAATGTATGATACCTTTCGCAAGTTTTTGGACAAGCGGAAAGCTAATTTATTTTGCTATGGGATCATTACATCAATGTACCGATTGATCTGAGTCAAGTGCTCTTTATATGCACTGCAAACACCTTGGATACCATATCTGGCCCGCTCCTAGATAGATGCGAAGTGATACAACTTTCAGGTGCACTTTTTTTCCGGCGTCCCCTCCATGTCTTTTTTTGTCGAACCTGACTAATTTACTATCCAGGTTACACTCATGATGAAAAGATGCACATAGCACGACGATTCCTTTTGCCAAAACAGCTCAAAGCCAATGGGTTGGACGAAGACCAGTTTGCCATTACAGAACCTGCGTTATTGCATATTGTCACACGGTATATGAGGGAAGCGGGTGTTCGCAGCCTGGAACGTGCCATTGGCGCCGTTGTCCGGTACAAGGCCGTGGAATGGTCTGAATCCTTCCATGACGCCAACAATGCAGAGGGCGTCGCCGCAAGCTCGGCACCAGAGCGAGGCAACATCGTGTTGGCGGGGCAGAAAGAGTACAAGCGAGTCGTGGAAGAGCATGAGCTAGAGAAGATCCTCGGAATTGCGCGGTGGGATGGGGAAGAGAAGGAGAGGGAGGAGAGAAGAGGTGTCGTATACGGTTTGGTGGTGATGGGCCAGGGCGAAGGTGGTATTCTCCCTGTCGAGACGATCGCTGTTCCTGGGAGTGGAAAGCTCAAGCTTACTGGCAGCTTGGGCGAAGTGATCAAGGAAAGCGGCGAGTTGGCGCTCAGCTGGGTCAAGATGCAAGCGTTCGATTTGTGTATTACAGATACACGGATGCAAGATCCGCTCAAGGTGCCCGAGTCATTTGATATTCACCTCCATTTGCCTGCCGGAGCGCAGAGGAAGGACGGCCCGAGCGCGGGGATTGCGATGGTGTGTGCGTTTGTAAGTCTCCTGACAGGAGCATGCGTATCGCCGAACGTGGCGATGACAGGCGAGGTGAATGGTCAATTCTCGGTTTCACTCCCAGTAGTGCTGATGACCAAATCTGTTTAGATTACGTTGAGGGGACGTGTCACACCTGTGGGCGGCATCAAGGAGAAGGTGTTGGGCGCCCACCGGGCGCAAATGACCAAGGTGATTTTACCATGGGGAAACCGCAAAGATGTGGAGCACGATGTGGCATTGGAGATTGGAAACGAAATGCAATTTGTGTTTGTGAAGACGGTCCGGGAGGCGCTCGAGGCGGCGTTTGGGAAGAACAGGTTGGCATGGAGGTTGGGTGCTGTGCTGCTCGAGAGTGCGAGGCTATAAAGGGTGGTACGAATGGACAACTTTTTCTGATTATTATAAGTTTCTCTTCCTCGTCTTGTTTTCATTACAGTATTACACCCACGTATTTTTGTGTATTGAGACCTGCACCCGCAGGATACGGCATAGTGTTGAGTTCCAAGAAGGGTCAGAAGTTGGAATCGTTTCAAAAGGACTCACGCAATTCTTTAAGATGATCCCAAATCTGATGTACAATCACCAACGTATCTCCCGTAGCGTTATCACGGAAATCTTGCATTAGTTTGTCAAAAACGCCGTTGAAGTCTTTCACGCGATTGTGCGTTCCAGACATCAAGTTCTTGATCGATCTAGTCCCTTGACTAACAGGTGAGTTCGCCAGGTAGTGATACACAATCTACGTACGGAATTTCTTATTTTTCGAGTACTCTTGAATGAAATAGGCACACTCTAGAGTTTGTCGAGCGATCCGCCCGACAACGATTTTCATGGATTCAATGCGCCGTAATCCTTCACCCGTAAGAAATGTGTATAACTCATCCATCTTCCAAAGGAGAGATACAATTGAATCAATAATGGTCTATTGGTCAAATTGATCTGGTGTGACGTGTGGAATGCAAACCTTGGATACAACAGAGAGTATAGACCAAGCTGCTTGTGCATCTAGGTGTTAGGTCAATACACAGGTACTATTTTACAGTACAGTGACACTTACCCTGGCAATCCCGTTAACGATGTTGTTGAACTTGGCAAGATTGTCGAGAATCGAAGAAAGTTGGTCCTTGCTGCCGTCGACTGCTGAGACAACACGACTGATGGGCGAATAAAGGGTATTCATATCAGAGACGACCGCTGCCCTACAAGCCGCTTCCACAGTGGTTGGTGCAGGAATATCTGAGACTGGAAGGAGCTCCTGTCAAAGGATCTTCCTCCGTATCGTGATCGAGGCTGTTTACCGCGGTGGTAGTGGCTAGGGTTGGGGACTCGGAGAAACGAGGAACCTTCCACCGATGTAAAAATCTACTCTTTGGAACCGATGAGGCGCACCTGATGGTCAAAATGGACCTTGATGATTAGATCTTGAGTTTGAACAATATACGGTCCTAGCGAGATGAATTATCATGGCTCGAAATCAATGGAGTTAAGAAGTGACTCAACTTGTAGAATAACGATTGGCCAGTTCATGGAACGACAATGGCCACGCCTTCTTAACTTTGAGTTTCCTGTTATGCGGGGAACGGCGAGTCCTGAGGAGACGAAGGCGAGCTTCTGATTGTGCATTAATGCTGATGACGGACGCCTCAAATTCCGGCCACTGCAAAAGACATGGAAGGACATACATTGGTTGATCCTCCAACACCCATCTTAGGGTAGTTTCCCCGGATTTGAAATGCTTTTGCGCGGGCGACTTTGCTGTCTCGCCAGTGTCCAATTCGGGGCTAGCATCCAGCCAATGGACTTTGTGAGCGCAACGTCGATATCTTTGTATAACGGTATGAGCAGTGCGTGAAGTCTCGAATCGTTAAACCCTCCGCACCTTTTCTCTGAACAGCATTGGTTCTACATTTTCGGGAAGCAGTCGAACTCGGGAATAACATGCTCACAGTGGCCCCCCGACTGCCATAGAACTCATATTTGGTGGGAGTGAAGTAGAAGTCGACACGTGTAGAGGATGCCCATCAGCACTTCAGTAGCTTCAGTACTGGACGCCCACTGTCCCAACTCGGACTCAACTACGGTAAATTTACATTGAAGTTATCCTGGTAGCAATTTTGAATGTTTGAAACCATTCGCGAATCAGATGCGAAGCAATGCCCACCACAATCCTACTTGCGTCAGAAGACCATACGCCTCGAAACACCCAGTCGCATTTACAAAGCACACGGATCTGTGAGCGGGCTGGGACAGGATCGTACGGATATTGGAAAGATACCATACAAAACGGACGCAAAGGTACCTATGTCATTTCCCCAGTATTCCGACAGCCTAAATCGATTTCCTGCAGAGAATATTCTCTGCAGATTCTCAATTTGTAATTACCGGATCCGACGACTCATGGTAACGTGCGTGTCTGGAAAGCCAAAGCACACGATAGGGTCGGCGTTTGCTGCATTGGAGTACCGAGAAAGGCTCAAAGAGCGGTGGAAAATGGACGCGGTAAAGTTTCTAAGGCATTAACCCATTTCTATTGCCAATGGACTTTCTCATGAAATGAATTACAGGCTGCGACACTTATCCAAATCAATGTATAAGGCGTCGAGATGTTGGAGGCGGAACGTTTAAAGGAGGAGTGCAGGCGGAAACATGCTCGTATCCCAAGCCTGAAAAAGGTCGTGATTAAAGAGCAGGCGTAACCGTAATTCCTGCCACCGTTATCCGTTCCACAAAGCCTAGTGATTATGTACTAATGTATTGATGATTGTATGAGGTTCAATTTTAACCGATTACCATTAGAAATCTATGTAGTAGCTACTACAAAGGCATATTCAACATAATCTCGATCACCCATGAACCAAAGTTTACTCCGTTTATTATGATCAATTGCAGACATGAGATTTTCGAATTCGGGATTCATTTCACCAGTGTTGTCCCTGTTGCTCATTGTGAGGTTACTTGTCTTCGTCGCATGGGTCGTTTTTTGCTTCTTCGTCCCTTTTTCATCTTTGCCGTCATCAAGAGCGCCTCTTTTCAAATTGGCACTGATAAAAGATTTGGAAGAAGGAATGCTAGGGAAATCATCGTCCACTCCTAATGGCGTTGCATGTACTTCAATGTCGTTGCCCTTTTTTTGAAGGTCGTTAATTGCATCAAGGAGGACCTTCTGGAGTGCATTGTGTGCGTGGAAGCGAATGGCATTGTTCTCATGGTTAAAAAATGGGTCGTGCCAGGATTGTCGGAAGTAAATGTCCAATTTAGCCAACATTTCAACAAAGGGATGGAATTGAGGAGGTAGTGAGACTGCTTTGGGTACCTTTCTGTTGTCGAGTCCTGTCTCGATTCCATTTATGACCATAGACTTGAAAGCATTAGTACGGTGATACCGCCGCACTCGTTCGCCAGACGCAAGATCTGTAGGATCGTAGCCCACTGGGTGTGCTCGAAGGAAGAACAACACAATGAGCCAAAAAATTGACTCAGCATCATGCATTGGTGCATGAGCGATGCCCGTTTGTGGCTTGATACTAATGGACGGAATCGTCTCGGAATGTAGACCCTCTCGGTATTCATTTACAATTTCTAGGAATTGGTTGACTTCACTTTGACGTTGAATGGTGAGACCTGTAGCAACAGGTCCTGAGAACACTGATTTACAAGCCGCACGGGGGATGATATGGAAATGTTCAGTGAGGGATGGCAATGTTTCACTCACAGTAATTTCACCTCTATTAGTTGACTCGCGCACCTTACCATTTCCAAGAATACACGCGCAATCGAAATCAGATAACATAACATGGACCTTTCTTGCTTCTGGCCTGTATCAAACACAATTCCAGGACGCGCGTGGCTATCAAGACACTGAGAAACGCACTCGACATTTTGGATCATATCAATAAAAGGGCGATCGCAAAGATCATCTCGCTGATCTTTATCTACGTGAGTGGGATTGATCAATACATTTCCCCAGCTAATATCACGGTGGAGGACTTGGTGCTTTTCAACAAGCATTCGATGGACTGATCAGGATGATGAGTGGTTGAATCCCATCATAGCAGGGAGGTATTCACCTTCAACTAAGTCATACATTGCTTTTAGGAACTGCATTACTGAGGAACAAGATGAAAGAGCATGTCCCAGCGACTCCATCACAAGAAGGACACTCTGACGGGGCACGCTGCCAGTTAGAGAACTTGAAGGTCCTGGCGTGTCGTCTCGCATTAATTCTCGGGATTCGTTGAAGTTCACACGAACAATCCCAGCAGTACATCGCTTCTCTCCTGAAATTAATGGTCTGAGATAAATATGTCGTAAAATCTCCAATTCGTTGAAACGTCGTCCCAGATCATGCCAGTAATGCTTGATAACCTTCCAATCTGAGTGTGTATCAATCTGCTTGCCAACTCCAATGCCAACGTAAGCGTTCCGGTGCCAACCTTCACCTCGGTGAAGGTCAAACAGCTTGTAAACAGTGTCCGTTTGGGCGAACTCCCCTGATAGGCAGAACTGCAGACGCGATTTGTCATGGCGAAGCGTCGCATTGATTGACCTGAACTGTTTCGTCGTGAAGCTACGATTCTGTATGTTATTGATGGCTTGTTTCAAGGCAGATTGGGCATTGGGGTCGTCCCATCTAAAGAGATGGGAAAAGAAGGCGCGATCCGGGTAGTAATCAATGATAACGAAACCATCATGATATGCGAGAAGGCCGATATGATAGGCATGGCGAGGTTGGTATCGCGAGGTTATAAATAGGTACTTGAGTACTTGCGTTGCGTGATCAAAGATTTCCTGCGCGGTTACAGGCGCATCACTAGGTTTCACTTCTCCGACCATCTGAATGTCAGAGTAGTATATTCTGGATCGAGCTTTGTCCTCGTCAAGATAGCGGAATTCAGCAGGAAGGTTTGATAGTGCCAAGTCACCGCGAAGGAAATTCTCTATGTCTTTGGATTGCGCATTTACGGCGAGGATATCCTGTCGAAACAATTCATCATCCTCTCCTGCAGTTTGCTTGTCCCAGGGTATGAATAGGTACCTGGAATCAGCGAGGAGTGTGAGAAATTTGCATAGCGGGCGGTATAGCGAAGCCTCCTTTCTGGGAGGCTTGTACGCATCCTGAAGCTTGCCCCATACTGCTTCGAGCGCTGGTAGCTTGCATGAAGTGAGCTTTCCCAAAGTCGACTTAGAAGGCTGCAGAGGTGAACCAGATGATTTAGCTTCTCCCGCCTTTGCTGCATTATTCCTGAAGTCAGACCGGACACAGAAGTCCTCCTTGAGAAGCTTGTTTTTTATGAAGTCTTGAAGGGCGTCGTTCTGGTGCAGGGGAGCATTCTTGTTACTACCGATCCGCTTTGGCGATTCGTCCAGACCTGCTAACTGACCAGGCACGATATCGGACATGACATGTGACATGTGACACCTGGAGATCCCCTTTGTGGCTGTGTTTACTCGAGGACCCTTAGGGCTCCCCCGTCTTTTCCATGTTTTTACGTGCTCTCCCAATACATTTTTTATGCGGAAAAAAAAAAAAAAAAAAAAACACTAGTTATGAGGTCGACAATGACTCGCCGATGTACGGGATTTCTGTTTTATGCCACGCATCTTCCATGGCCCCACTGCTTTGTCATCTTCGAGTGCCGATTTGCATTCAACACACACTGAGACGCGTGATCAGGCTGTTTTGTAGCATGTAATAGGTGTATTTAGTCATTTTCGCATAAAAGCGTCAGAAAATGGTCCTAGCTGATTTACTGTATGAAATTTTGGCATGCTCTTTTCAACATTTAAGTGTCCAACTTCTCAGGTTAATTAACATGTTCTTTTCAACATGTAAACTGCTGATTTCTCAGGTCAATTGAGAGGTGTAGGTTATGACCGTTCGATTTGTAAATCTAACTAGTTACACTTGCGTGTAATGTATTCCATATAATTGTTTTCTATGTTTTTTTTGGTTGTAAGATAAATTACAAGACAGAAAAAGAAAACGTACGCCAACCACTGAACATTCAAGTATCAACACCATTCTCATCCTCGTCTCCGTCGTAACCCATAGAAGAGTCGCGGCCATTGAAATAAACGGAGAGCTGTGCTTCCGCGAGGAGGGGGGGAAGGGGTGGAGTGGAGCGATCAGTATCGGGGTCGCTCTCATCATCGCTCTCCGAATCGTTGCTGTCCTCTGTCCCAGAGCCGGAAAAGTCGTGACCCAAACTGCTTCCAATATTTTGGGGGTGGTCCCAGTTAGCTGGGCGGAGGATGAAAGCCGTGCGGTCGATGGCGTCCTCATCGCGGCTGGAACTGATTCTGGTGCTGGTCTGGAAGATTGCCGTCATGACCGGCTCGTCGCGGTGCCCTTCGTCGGCACTGTGGTCCGTATTTTCACCGGATTGTGTGGGCTGCTCAAGGTGGTTGACTGGGTCCATGTCTAACGTAGACAAATAGACGAATTATCAACTGCGGGAAAAGAGAACTACTTACCTGTTACTTGAGGCGTTGTTGACGATACCCATCCTAGAGCACATTCACCTTCATCGTCACCGCCTACAGAACGTGTTCATCCACGATCTTCTACCCAACTTCTCCTCAGGCAATTAGACTAGCGCAAGTTGCGCTGTAATCATTATGAGCATATATGTGACTACTCACGGGAACAACCGTGTTGCAGAAAGAGGTGTCTTCTGCACCCGAGCATAGAGTAGGAAGTGCCTACCTCAGCCAGTCCCATTCCATCCCTTGTACTTCTGCCTGGAGTAAACGCGCGCAATAAGGTATTGGGGTTCAAACCCGCTCATTTTATTCGATACGAATGGGGTGGTTATCTCTTCACGCTGAACGGATATCCATTCGTGATATGTTCGTTTTGGCTTGTCCATCACACCAACGTTTTTTATTGCTCCGCTTCGTCAGTAGATCACCTATCCTCACGCAATTTCCTGGGTTTGGGAGTCATGGCTGGGATAGAATGTTGTGATTTCTATTTTAAGGTGAAAACGTGATTGGTGGCCTTAAGTATATCAAATGCTGTTCCCTGGTAGTATAAGGTTTATAGTTCTCACCGTCTGCTCCCGACGCTGTGCCTACGTGCACCTTTGTCTAATCGTGTTAAAAGCTTCATACTACACTTGTAAGATTTCACCTTCTAGTCTTTGATGTGCTTCGTGAGTTGATCGATATGTTCTTTACTCACCATCCTGTTTTCCTGGCTGATGAGTATCGATAACTGTTGCAGGCACATCAACAGTGATTTACCGAAGTGTTTGATAGGTAGTACCTTTCCGACTGCCAGATCATGACTGATCAAGCGCCGGAAGAAATCAGCTAGCAGAGATGTCTTCTTTCAACACGCAAGCCTTGCTGGATTACAATAAACCGAACGGTAAGTTTTGATGATGGACAGATCTTTTTAATGCTTACCCGATCGGGATCCTTTGGGTCCCTTCGATGGCAAGGTTGCCACAGTGATGGGCAATTGGCTTATCACGACACCCAATCAAGATGTCATATGGCACCCTCCATGGGATAAATGCAGCGTTCGCCTACGTGCTGATGCCAGATATGGTTTTGATGATCCAACACTGTGGCCTCAAGCATATGTCATTGAATATCCCCATCTTGGTGCCATCCCATGGAAACCAGATGATCCTAACGATCCATTCTCTCTGATGTGGTGGAATCCCACGGACTCCAACTTCATCCTCTCTTCAAACGCCCTCGTCAATGGCCTTGGTCAGCTATCGGGAGATATGTGTGAAAGATTCGATGCCTGCAGGAAGGAACTAGTACGAAGGATCGATGAATATAAAGGAAGGACAAACTCACCAAATTATTATCTTCTCTCTATCAGTAAAGCCATGAATCATGCTGGAATTCATCTAGGATGTATACCTTCCTCGTTTCAAGAAATGTATTTTGGCGTAACAGAGTTCCAGCGTTACTATCTTGAAACGCTCGGCCTTCTGGACTATCTGGAAGTGTACAAACCACGCATGGACGGAGCAGCCACTCGAGCCCTAACAACAGTTGCAGACAATCGTATTGGTGCACTTACCACCAGTGCCCAGGTAGCACAGGAGTTCTATGATGCTGGCCTACCAGTCTGGTTTATTAGGGAGACGAAGAAAATTATCGAAAATCCGAATACTAACATAAATGTTCTGAAGCTTGTTGAGGCGCGGAAACCAGAGTGATATGTGGTTACAGCCGATAGTGAACCGCCATTCCCCGTTGTCTACAGAGGTCATACAAACACACCGCAGAAATATGCGTCTATTCATGCCTTTTCGAGGACTTGGATGGTCTACCGAGACCCCTTCAGCGAGGAAGGCCCACAGAATGTCGAAAACCCTCCAGATCCATTTTACTTGCACAAAAGACCTGCAAGACAATCAGTGACTGTTCCTATGTCGGAACTGATGAAATCTCACTTACCTAGCGCTAGCTCAGATCATATCAATCAGCCTCGAGGTGAGACATTTTCATCTTATTCATTCGTCATGCTGATCATTTGCTAGCTCGACCACAGGGCGACGGAGAAAGGACGCGGCCAGCACATGTTTCAGTAGGACGCAACAAATTTGTGGATCCTGACAGTCCACTCCTTCCACCGGTGGTGCCGGCATGGGCAGATGCTCTGAAAGCTGTTGATCAGTCACCACATCGCATCAAGAAGGATGCACCTAAGAAATTATATGCTTTGCCAGAGCCTGCACTCTTCGTGTCACCATCTAATGATCAAAAGAGGATTAGCTATTTGATGACATGGATAAAATCCCGACTTGCTTGGATATGGCGCTTAGAATCGCAGGAAAATGTGGCCATCTCCGCGCAAACATGGCGGGACTTCCTTGGAATGAATTTTAATCAGACGGCCAATACCAAGACGGACGCGGGTCAAAGGCGTGAGGTAATGAAAAAAATGATAGGGAATGCACTGAAGAAACCTGGGCTATCATATACCTCGGATTCTGGTAGCCAAGTTGCACTTTGGCATGGACAGCAGCTTCCTGATAATGCAATGCCGCCATTGAGAGTAGTACAGGAAGTCCTTTGGGAGCTTTATGAACTCAATTTCCGGTACAAATTACTTGCGCTAGATCGGCGCTTGTCGCAAGACCACGATCAGCAGAGCTTAAGCGCCTGCTTCCCTGGGTCCAGCAGTGGTCTGACCTTAATCGCACCGTCAGCGGCAAGCAACGGACTAGTTTCTAATGATTGGTGTACTCGACTTCGCTACGTTGGTGCTCTTGTTCGGGTCATGCGTAATTGGAATGTCTCTCGGCATCCCTCGATCTTTCAGGTAGTAGAGTCCAGACCAGAATTAATCACAGAGCAGCAAGCACTGGAGTTGGAGCGCACTGCCGCAGGTTTCTACACACAGCAGTTTTTTGATCATTTTGGCCGCGCGCCCATTGTCCCTCACCGACTCGATTGATGTAGATATGGATATGAAGCAATGTTTTTGTTCTGATGTGCAAGTACACGTAGACAGAGCTTAAGTGTGGGATTTCGGAGCTCTATCAACTATAGCCCAGCGTCCACGATCCCAGATTCTTCCTACGACACATTCGACAGTGTTGAGATCTACAGCATACAAGGGTCCCATCTCTTTATAAAATGTTATTGTGCCATCACCAGGCATCTTGTCAAGTTTAATGGATTTAACAAACACCAAAAGAGTAGTTTTGGCTTCTTGGGGTTCTTCAATAGCCAGTACGCGAAGGAGTTGGCCATAAAAGGTGTGCGACTGCATCACACTTTTCTTATTCATGAAATTCCGGTGCTGGTTGAGATATTGGTAATACTTGGGCACGTAGTTTGTTAGATGATGATAAGATGACAGAGAATGTACATACCCGGACGAATGATGAATCTCTCTCATGATCCCAGTCGCCAACGAGATTGCGACTGTTAGGACAGATCCCACCACAACCACAAGCCTCGTAAGATGAGGAGTAAAAGAATAGATTGAAAACACAATAGAACAGAATCCTGGTAGGAGGAAACTATCTAGAGTCTTAGAGACTCGTACCTACTCGACACCCTCCTTATATACCCCAACGCCTGGTCTGTGCGCACAGACTGCGCAGCCGCTAGGCTGTGCACATGCAGCTACAAGACCTAGGCCTACCATCTAGAACCGCCCGGACTCGCCCAGAGTCTTAGCCCCTATAACCCCATATGCCGCGGTACAGCCACTTGCTGATCTAAGCCCTCGGAGTATCCCGTTAGGGGTGGGAGTCGTTGCCTATATCCAGAGAAGTCGTCGTAGAGCCCCAAGGAAAATATAGAAAAATATAGAAAAATCCATAGAAAATCGTAAGGTTGTAACATAGCCCTCTCCTCAAGACTTCACGTCCCGGGAAGTCGACACTATTGGTTGTGCCATAGGGGAATGAAGCACAGGTTTAACTGGCCTGCCACGCTCAAGGTCTCTTGAGAACGCCCCTTCCGTGTCTTTTTCCACGTATATGTCTCACCTGTCTCCCTTCCACCTTTGCCAATTCCGCTTCAGCTTTTCAAGGTACTCTCACTCGAATTTTCCATCCTCCCATCCAAACAGCCATTTGGGTGCACACATATCGGTATGATTCTGCCACTTTTGGTAGTGCAAGTCCCGTGTATTAACAAGCCGTCGTGGCGCAGCAGGGTTGGCCTTATGGAACTTCTGAACCTCCTTTTTTGCGTTTTCGAGGTTTTCTGCAGGTTCCCAAGTAGAATCCTCTACAGGATAGTTCTTCCATTTGACCAGGTATTCCAGTCTTCCGCTGCCGCATCCGCTTACTCGGCTGTCCATGACTTCTTCGACCTCATATTCATCATCAGAGGACTCTTCAACCATCTGCGCTTCTTGTCTTTGCGCAATTTTCTCCTTTTGGTTGGGAAACTCTGGCTCCCTATATGGTTTTAGGAGAATCTCGTTGAACACGTTGTAGACCTTCCAGGAGGCGGGGACTTTCAACCGATACGCTGACTCGCCAACTTTCTCAACCACTTCTAAGGGACCTACAAACTTGCCATCCAGTTTCTTAGTGGTGCGAATGACCGGTAAATTTTCCGTGCTGAGATAGACCTTGTCACCAGGCCGATATTGCCAAGCCTGAGACTTGCCTGCGTCATACCGTGTTTTCATCATGGTAGCCGTTTTTTCCAGTGCCGCCCACGCTTGTGAGTGCACATCCTTTAATTCGTCTACCAGCATTTCGACTGCTACTACTTTCGGCTTGTACGTGGGACCAAGACCCTTGTGTGGATGACGTCCATAGTTCATGAAGAACAGTGAAAATCCCGTAGAGGCGTGCACTCAGTCATTGTGGCAAAATTGCGCTACTGATAGCCAATCACTCCAGTTATCCTGCCTATGATTGACAAACATCGTCAGGAATTCCTTAACTTCCTGATTGACGCGCTCCGTCTGCCCATCAGTCTGTGGGTGATAAGCGGTGGATCGATTAGGTTTGATCCCCAACATGCCGTATAGGTCATCCATAAACTTTGATGCAAATTGAGGTCCTCGATCACTGATGACCTTGCGCAGCAAGCCATGGTCCCTGAACACATTGTCCCTCATTAGAACCGCCACCCCTTGCAACGTGACAGATGATGTAGTCGGCAGGAAATATGCCTTCTTGGTAAAGCGATCCACTACTACCATGATCATGTCATTTCCTTTGGATTCTGGAAGTGGTCCCATTAAATCCACTGATATAACCTCCCATGGTTCCTGTGGTACTTCGTTTGGTACTAATGGCGCGGCCCTTGGTTGTCGATCTGGTTTGGCACGCTGACAAGTTTCACAACCAGCAATGTATTCCTTGACATCTCGACGCATGTTCGGCCACCAATAATCCCGGGTTAACTGCTCCACTGTTTTGGCGATTCCAGAATGTCCCCATGAATGGTGAATTTGGATGATCTCCCCTCGAATTCGTTTGACAGCGGGTACATACACGCGGCCTTTCCATTCCACTAATCCTTTCTCCACCTTGAAATCCCCGTCTCCTTCTTCTAGACCCTTTATGATCTGCTTCTCCCACTGGCGCTTTGGAATCTTCCTGATGCGATCCACAGTTTCCTCCAGTGCCCTATCATCATCGAAAATTCGGACAAACAAGTGTTCTTTTAACAAGATAACACCCTCATTGTCGTTTTGTCCTCGCTCATGACCTGCTCGTCGCGATAATAGATCTGCCTTGGAATTGGACTTTCCCGACCAATGTTTAATAATGAAGTTATATTCCTGTAGGTCTGTCACCCAACGCGCTTGTCGCCTGTTCAAATTTTGTGGTTTTCAGAAATATGTGAGGTTTTGATGATCTGTTAGAACCTCCACCATCTCCTTGGCGCCTTTAAGGTAGTGAGACCATTCATAGAAAGCGTGCATAACAGCCAACATTTCTTTATTGTAGATCTCATAATTTCGTTCTGCATCATTAAGCGATTTTGAGATAAACGCTACCGGTTGCCACAGGTTATCTTTCCCTTGTTGTGACAAAATTCCACCTATTGCGAAGTCCAACGCGTCTACTTCCACTCGAAATTGTCCCTCATCGTCTGGAATTTTCAAGGTTACCTCCCTCGCCACAAGGTCTTTCAGTCCCTGAAAGGCCGTAGTTTCAAGGTCCGTCCACAACCAGTCTACCTTGCCTGTCAAGCGGGTCAATGGTTTTGCCACGCGCGCAAACCCTTCCACGAAGCGACGATAAAAATTGATAAAGCCCAAAAACTGTTGTAACTCCTGCTTCGATGTAGGAGTAGGCCATTCAATCAGCGCCTTGACTTTACCCTGTTCCATTTTTATCGAATCCTGACTAATAACCAACCCCAGGAAATCGATTTGTGATTGGTCGAACCAACATTTCTCCGGCTTTAACGACAACTTGTGTTCCTCCAATTTTGCCAAGATGCGGTTAACATGACGAATATGATCCTGCTGATTATCCGAAAAGACCAATATATCATCCATGTAGATGACCACCCATCCCTCAGCGATTTCAACTCGGAAGATATCGTTCATCATGGTCTGGAACGTGGCTGGCGAATTTGTGAGGCCAAAGAACATGACCAAGGGTTCAAACAACCCCCTGTTGGTACGGAAGGCAGCCTTCCACTCATCCCCTTCCTTGATCCGAACATTGTTGTACCCCCATCAAATATCCATCTTGGAGAATATTTGCGCCTTGGACAACTTATCCACCAATTTGCCAATAAGAGGGAGCGGGTATCGGTTCTTGATTGTCATCTCATTTAACCGCCGGTAGTCCTGCACAGGTCGTAATTTCCCATCTTTTTTCTTGACAAAGAAGAAGGGAGATGCCATGGGTGATTTGCTAGGTTGAATCCGTCCCGACTCCAGGTTTTCTTTGAGAAACTCGTCCAGCTGAGCTTGTTCCTCGCGGTTGAGGGGATAAATCTTGCAATCCATGGCCTTAGATCCCGGTATTAACTCAATGGCATGATCCCAGGGACGCCTTGGTGGTAATTCATCAAAGGTTTCCTTTTTCAAAGACCTTTCGATGCCCCAAATAGTGCTTAGGGACCACCTCTTCCAAAGTGCGCTTGGCTGCCACACCGGCTTCCCTCGCCGCAATGTCCATTGCCACTGATCGAATACGTAACTCCGGATCTCGAATATGTACGGCTAATAATCACTCTCCCGATTCTAGAGGCTGCATGGGATCGACTTCCCCTTCTGGTTCCGATACCTCTGAACGGTCCCAACAAGTTCCAGGACACCTGCTGAAACGTACTTCCTGCTTTTTCCAGTCCATCACCGGATTGTGATGCTGGAGCCAATCGTGTCCCAGAAACAGATCCGTCTTTCCTAGTCAAGCCACTCCACATTCCACAATTTCCTCATGGTCGCCAATACGTAGTTTGAACTGTACCATGTACTCCAAACTACCCATTACGTTGCGCGTACCATCGGCGTTGTAAACTGCCATTGGTCTCAGCATCTTCCGCTTATTCAGTTTGTGTCGTTCCACAAATTCGTCATTGATGCAAGACCCTGTACAGCCAGAATCCACTAACGCCATTACATTAACCGTTTGACCCGTGTCCATGGTGGTGATTGTGCCTTTTAAGTTCATTTCCTGCTTCCCTGAAGCTTTTACTAACTGCCCCCACAGTTGTACTAAATTCCATAACGCCTCCTCTTCCGGTAGAGCGTTCAAGTCTCTTACAAGGTCCTCATCAGCTTGATGAATCCTTTTGGTGTGAACCCACTCCTTCAAACACCACACTGCGGTTGTTTTTTCCTGTTGCCATATCCGTCTCAGGACCCATGCTGGAGTCCAAGTCCTTATTTGGGGTTTTGCGCTCATACTCAGATTCCGAATTCGATGAACAAAAGATGAACATTCATATAATAAATCCGGAATACTAATACACGAGTCCGTGTGTACTACTGAGTCCTTTTTTGTCAATAGCGCTGAGCGCTCGCCTATTGACCCTCGCCAAAACCCTTCTCTTTCCCGTATTCCTTCCACATCTCTTCTGTGAGATCTTCGACCTTCAGCTCTCTAATCCGTCCCTTGCCCTTGTCCTGCGTCTTAACCCGTTTTGGTTCAGGGCAGTCCTTAGCCCAATGGCCCGTGTTACTGCAATTAAAACAGGCACCCTTTGCCCGTTTTGTTTTATTGATGTCCATGGCATTTGGATCACGTGTCGGCTTAGATCCCAAAGGCGCACTATACTGGAACTGGTTCGGTTTGGAATCCTTGGCAACTGGCTTTTCCTTGTAACTGTCATTGCTTCAGCCCGTTCCGTAAGCTTCGTTGGCCTTTCGGTAAGCACGTGCCAACTCAATCGCCCTCTTTTGAGTTTGATCCAAGGTAGCGTCTTCAGGTAGGTTCCCATATCGGATCAGATCTTGTCCTAATGCCGGATGAATATGTCCCAGGAAATGTGCCAGCAGCACTCGGTCATCCCAATTGACTAACGGTTTCAGAGCGTTGAACTTAATAATGTAGTCCTCCACCGGTTGGGTTCCTTGCTTCAATACTAAGATTGCATCGGTTGCCTTTTCCCTGGTCTCCGTAGACATGAAGAAATGATGCATTTCTTCTTTGAACCCTGCCCACGTTGTAAAGGGATACTGATTCCTCAAGGGTCGTCGTAACAAGGTGGGCGGCTCCGTCAGGTGATTATACCGCCCAGTATTCAACTCCTCCCAAGTAAGACCAGGCGTCCAAAACGGTGATGCGTTGTCCATCTTGTCCTGATACTCTTGGTCTGCTTCTAGCGCTTGCTTCAACTGCACCCCAGCCCAATCTCCTGCTCGATTATCCTTGCCTTTCCGGATTTGGTATAGACACAGGAGAATTTTCCAATCTGCACGTGTTTCTCTTGCCAAACGGAAATAGATTTCCATCTGTCTCAGCCACCCATCCACCATACGGGGGTCTCCTTCATAATGGTCCGGCATCTCGGCCTTCGTGAGAGGTTGCGGTTCAGGCCGTGGGTTTGCGCGATTGTACTCGTTTATTAAATCCGCAATTGCTCCACCGATAGCTGACGCTGCATCAAGCCGTTGCTCATTTTGCAATATAACCGCATTCTCATGTGCATGTAAAGTGGCTTGATCTGCGTTCGTGGCTGGCGGGGGAATATCCGGACTGTTTTGCAGGTTATTCCACCCCCATATGCCGTGTAGCAAGCGAGTGACCATGTTCGCCGTGTATTGGAATGCCCCTACGCGCATGAATCCCCTCCTCTGAGTAACCAAGATTGCCATCCGGTCCCATCCGGTTTCTCCCCATGGAGTACCGATGACATGAAGACAGTTCCGTCGTCCATATGTAGACCTTATAATAATTCGAACTTCCGTGTTCCGGAGTTCCGAATCCCATTGCATCATTTCCTGGACTTGTGGATACTGTGGCCAATCGTACCCAGACCAATACTGCTGTCAGATCAAGTGCAAATAGCAGTAACCGGGCATTGATGGATTAACCGTTCCTACGACACTGGCTGGTCTAGGGTACAGGTAAGGAATGTCTACCTCCCTTCTGACCGTCCTTCTCCATTGGTCTATCTCCATACGTTTATGATCTTGTTCCCCTTTGTTAGGTACCGTGGAGTCCGTTGCCACCCAGTCTTCTATACGCTGCACTGGTCCTCCCCACCATGTCACATCTGCCCCCTGCGTCCTTGTTTTCGCCTTGCTAGGACCCACCGCCTGTTCCAAGGTTTGTGCATAGGTTAATTTAGTGACCGTGATCAGGGAAGGATTTTTTGACGGCCCTTGGATGAACGAGGAGATCGTGGGAGCGGGTGACCGTTTAAGTTTGGACTTCCCATGTCCTCCGAACTCTGCTTGGAGCCGATGATCTGGGAGACGTTCTAACCGCATTAGTTCTTCCCAGGTGTAGATCTCATCGTCGAATTCCCTGATAGCCGATTCCTCGATCACATGGAATTTCCTAGGATCCCTATTGTCTTGTAGCACGAACCGAGCTGACAAGTCCCTGAGCTCAGGGTCCCAACTGAGAATATCCATAACGTGCGGCCAGCATGGCCAACAGTACTTGTCATGGTATTCTTGTTTGAACAACACCATGTAGCACAGTCCGTCCTCACGCCACGGGTATTTCTTCCCTTCTCCTTTCGCGGCTGGTCCAGGCATCACTGCCTGTCCACATGGCACGTTCTCCCTCCATGCGTTTAATCTCTTGGCATGGTCCCTGAGGGTCTCGTCGCCACCGCATTCCTCTAAAAGTTTTTCCAACTCCACCTCCCCTAGCTCATGGAATACATCATTCACGTAGGTCATCCCATTCGCCAGAGATGGAGTCGGCGTCCCTGCTCCTGCCTTCCTGGATGTGCGTGTGCGCATGTATGGATCATAGCGCAGTCCCTGATGACGCTGTTCGGCCTCCTCTCTTCTTTGTGCTTTCCCTAAGAAGGTGCCTTTGATATTTCCATTTAGCGCATGCATTAACGCGTTCCAGTCCTTATGCGACATTTGCATTCCCTCGTTGAAATACAATGTCCGTGCTCCTGCTTCATAATCAATTGCAGCTACATCGATGTGATATTTTTCGAGTGCTCGGGCCGCGTCCTCCACCACAAGGAGATACCTATTGTAAGGTACCGCCAGAATTGCCTTGATGACCGCATTGTCGGGCCGTCCACCGTATGCTTTTTCGATGAGACCCACCAGAGTCCCCTTATCTCTGCGTGCTCGGATCAAAGCCTTGTCCAGGCGCCGTTGCTCTAGAAGGGCTTGCCAAGCCTCTTCCTGTTTGCGGATCTGCTCCGCCTCTTTGAGTTTGAGCTCGTTGACGATCCTTTGTCGCTGGTGAGCCGCCACTGCCTTTAGATGTTTGCGCCATAACCTAACGTGGTTGTCATGACGCCTGATGACCGAGTCACCAATGAATGCCGCCGGCCTCAACTGCACCGGCTCGAGCGCTGCTGCCCAGTCCGCTTCGAAGATCCGACCAATCTTGTTACGATTTCTTTCCCTTTCGTTAATGGACTCATTTTATTATATAATCATCGTTATGCGTTTCATGGACGCTCATCTCCTTTAGCTACTTTACCTTCACATTTCCTTTCTTAGGTATTTAGCTGTACGTTTCCTTTTATATTTCTCTTGTTCTTTTACATATATAAACCGTCTTGTAAAGTAGCTAGACTTCAGTTCCAACTTAATCGAATTCTTCTCTCAACCTCTGAACGAAACTCCTCTCTCTCATCTTCGAGCTCGTCGTTAATTTGACCTTTGTCATCGTTTGACTTAGCGTCTAGAACTTGTCCAGTAGGCTGGGAGCAGACCGAGACTCTGCTTGCCACTGTTGACTTAGAACGAACTGCGTTGAGAGCATTGATCTTAACACAAGTTGGAACTCCCAGAACCGCTCAGTGTTTCTACACTAGCCAGACACCATTGATACCAGAACCTCGAACCTCAGACCACCGAACGGCTCTGTCCGTTTCAGACGAAAGTATTATCTAGATCGACGAGAGGTTTTTCCGTCGACTACTGGAACAGGGTGGTTTTTCCGCTCAGGAACTAAGAAAAAGAATGAACCAGTACCAGCATCCCTCTTTGAAGGTGATTATATTGAAGGAGACGGAAAGGAAGTCTTCCCAGATAACGTTTGGATTGAGTGGATCAATGAAGATCTAAAAGAAGATTTTTACTCTCTATTTTTTCCACCCACTGAAGAACCAGAATCCTCCTGGTGGAACGAATTCCTCAGTCTCTCTGGAGCACCACCACAGGACAGATACGCACTCCAAGACAAAGGAATACAGCCTTGGAGAGACTTCCTAGAACAGAAACAGATCGAACAAAGTTTATTTGGAGATCCAGAATCAGGAAAGAAGAAAGACGAAACAAGAGAACCAGAAGAACCAAAAGGAGAAAAGATGGCAACCGACGCAGCAGCACCTGCCTCTAAAGGAGATATCAAACCGCAGCCTATGCGTGTTTTTACAGGAAAAAGAACCGAGGCAAAGGCTTTCATTGGAAATCTTGAAGATTACTTTGTCTTAAATGACGATAATTATAAAGGCAAAGCACAGAAACAGATTCGATTTACTCTTGCCTGTCTTGGGCAGGAACTCGACGATTGGAAAGTCCTGATCAAGGATGAATTAGATGATGAGGAAGAAGGAACCCTTACTTGGACGAACTGGGCAGAATTCAAGAAGCGTTTCCTAGCCGATTGGGGAGAAGTCAATAGTGCTCTCAGAGCGCTGAACAATTTAGCCAATCTCAGAGTAGGGGGCGATGTTTCAGTCCCTGAATATATTAGAAAATTCCGCATGGAGATCGGTACTTCAGGATTGAAAGGAACAACCGCACAGCTTCAGGCATTTGTCAAAGGACTCCCTGAAAGTATCGCTACAAAGATCCTTGAAGCGAACATTCTATCCATGAAAGAAGCATATGAGAAGGCAGAACAGCTTCATGGCGCTTGGGAAATGATGCAAGCACTTGGGTGAAAACCAGGACAAGGGAACCGCTCCAATTTTAATCGAAACACCAATAATAGGGGCGGATCAACCCGATCAGTAAATGCTATGCCCACTGGACGTTTGACAGATGAGCAAAAGGAGGAGTACATGAAATCTGGAAAATGTTTCAGATGTGGAAACCAGGGGCATGTTTCAAGGAACTGTCCCAAACGAAATACCACGTCAAACGCCTCCTTCAGGGCCTCCTCATCGTTTCAAAATAAGGGGATCAGATCCATCCCTGAAGATGCGCCTAAGGAAAAGAAAGATGACCCAGTTGCAAGCATCAGAGCGATCCTTGCTGGAATGAAGGCCGATGAACGAGAAGGTCTTCTCAATGAACTCGAGAACGAGGGTTTTTAACCCGGAAGCGTCATACAGCGGTTGGCACTTCCATAACAAATGGACATTCACAGTTAGCGCTCGATTCTGTAATAGTAAGATCGAATAATGACAAGCGCATTTCAATTTCTGTGGAAACGTCCGATTTACCCGCTGAAACTTTGGCTCTAATCGATTGTGGAGCAGAAGGGAATTTTATTGACGAAGAAGTAACCACCAAGTTATCAAAAGAAAAATTGCGAAAACCAATCAAAGTCAGAAACGCAGATGGAACAGTTAACACTAATGGAATAATCACACATCGAGTCCATATTCAATATTCGATTGGAGGAAAACGATACAGCAACTGGTTTCTAATCACTAAATTAGGAGATCAACGATTAATTTTGGGGATCCCTTGGTTAGAAGAAAACAATCCTACTATTGATTGGAGAGATAAAACGATACACCTCATCGATGAACGATGGAATGGAGGAACTATCTGGCAAATGGCATTGGACAATCAACAATGGGGAGAAGACGATTACTGGATCAGAGTTAAGACATCAGCATCTCAAGCGTTAGAACATCAGTTGAAAAAGGATGAACCAAAAACGGAATTACCGTTAGAATATGGGAAATGGCGCTCAGTCTTTGAGAAAAAGGCATCAGAACGATTCCCAACTTCCAGAACTTGGGATCACGCTATCGATTTGAAAACTGGTTTTAGTCCTAAAGTTAGCAAGATCTATCCGTTATCAATCAAAGAACAGTCGTCGCTGGACGAATGGATTGAAGAACAGCTAGCTAAAGGCTACATCAAACCGTCGAAATCTCCTCAAGCATCGCCATTCTTCTTTGTCTCAAAGAAGGAAAGTGGTGCGCTTCAGCCATGCCAAGATTATAGATATTTAAACGATTGGACAATCAAGAATGCATACCCATTACCCCTAGTATCCGACCTCCTTACAAAACTCGCTGGCGCACAATATTTCACCAAATTAGACCTCCGATGGGGATATAATAACGTCAGGATCAAGAAAGGGGACGAATGGAAAGCTGCTTTCATTACCAACAGAGGATTATACGAACCAACTGTTATGTTCTTCGGTTTATGCAATTCGCCATCTACATTCCAAACTATGATGAACAAATACTTCAGAGACATGATTAATGAAGGATGGCTCATTATCTACATGGACGACATCTTGATATGTTCTCAGAATTTGAACAAACTAGAAGAACGAACAAAAAGGGTTCTCGATCGATTAGAAGAGAACGATCTGTTCCTGAAATTAGAAAAATGTAAATTCGCTGTTCAAGAAGTTGAATTTCTGGGCATGATCATCTCACCCGGAAAAATACGAATGGATCCTATCAAACTTGCAGGAATAGCTGATTGGCCAGTACCATCAACGGTTAAACAAGTCCGATCATTCCTAGGTTTTGGAAACTTTTACAGACGTTTTATTGGAAACTTTGCAGCAATCGCAAAACCACTCACAGATTTAACCAAGAAAACAGAACCATTTGACTGGAATAATGAACGCCAACTTGCCTTTGACACCCTAAAGCAACAGTTCGCCTCTATGCCAGTATTGTTAATGCCAAATCCTGCAAAACCATTTATCCTTCAAACTGACGCCTCCAATAAAGCAATTGGAGCGGTACTGAAACAGGCTGATGAATCTGGAGCACTCCATCCATGTGGATTTATATCCCATGCGTTAACACCAACGGAACAGAATTATCAAATTTATGACAGAGAACTGCTTGCAATCATCAAGGGACTTGCAGTATGGCGCCATCTATTACATGGTTCTCCTCACACGATCATCGTCCATTGTGATCACAAGAACTTGTCCTACTACCGAACTGCTCAACGCTTAACACCTCAACAAGCTCGGTGGTCATCATTACTATCTGAATATGATCTTCGTATTGAACATATACCTGGCACAAAAATGTTCGAAGCAGATGCATTATCCAGACGGCCAGACCATATGGGAAATGATGAGGAACAAACTACTGTCACGGTTTTGCCGAATGACCGATTTATTCAACTAATCAATGATGATCTTGCCAGCGAATTAAAGAAATACATGGCAAACGACGATTTTGGACGCATCCTTATTGAAGTTATCACTAAGCAAAGGGCACCACCAATTAAATCCAAGCTACAAGACTGGACATACACTCATGGTATCGTTTATTACTTGGGCAGGATCTATGTGCCTGATTGAATTGAGTTGCGCACTCAATTAATTAAGGAGATACATGAAGCATTATCTTCAGGACACCCTGGACGATTGAAAACACTAGCACTTTTGAAGCGTGATTATTGGTGGCCTGGAATGTATAGACATGTCAAAGAATGGGTTGAAGGTTGTGCACTCTGCCAACAGATGAAAGTCAATACCCACCCAAATTCACCGGCATTAATCCCTATTCCATCAAAAGCTACTCGGCCATTTCAACAAGTCACACTGGATTTTATTACCGATCTTCCTATATCTGACGGTTATGACTCCATTTTGGTCACGGTGGACCATGGCCTTACGAAGGGGGTAATTTTCACCCCTTGCAACAAGACAATCGACGCTTTAGGAACAGCTGATCTCTATATCTCTGAAATCTTCAAACGATTTGGACTCCCAGATATCTTAATCTCTGATAGAGGACCACAGTTCTCTGCCAAAGTATTCCAAGAAATACGAAAAGCACTGGGAATCGATCACAGGATGAGCACTGCTTATCACCCTCAAACAGATGGCGAAACTGAACGTGTCAATCAAGAACTTGAAATCTATCTTCGGATGTTTTGTACCAACACGAACCCCACAAATGGAAACCACTCTTGCCTATTGCCGAATTCGCACACAATAATCGTTATCATGATACAATAAAAACATCTCCATTCCAACTTATGTATGGAACAGATCCGATCGCCATCCCTACAGCAGTGCTCAAAATGACTGCTCCAGCAGCAGAAGAACGCCTCCAGATGCTTCGAAAAGCCAGAGAAGAAGCTCTAGCTGCTCATGAACTTGCTAGACAAATGGTCGCTCATAGATACAGAGACAAGTCAATCAGATTCAAAAAGGGTGACAAAGTCTGGCTTGAAAATAAGAATCTTCACATTCCGTATCAATCAAGAAAGCTAGCACCAAAACGAGAAGGACCCTTCCAGGTTGAACAAGTCATGGGGCCAGTTACCTATAGATTGAAACTACCGAAACAATGGCGCATTCACCCTGTGTTTCATGCATCACTCCTCACTCCATATAAGGAAACCTCAATGCATGGTCCGAATTTCACTATGCCACCTCCCGATATGGTTAATGGACAAGAAGAGTTTGAGATTGAGGCTATCCTTGGACATCGGAAACGCGGAGCTGGTTATCAATACCTAGTCAAATGGAAAGGCTATGGAGCAAATGATAATACCTGGGAACCAGAACGACATCTAGACAATGCTGCGGATATTCTGGTAGAATATAAAAACAGAAGAAACCTCTGAAACAGTCAACACAATGACTTATTATCGCACCAACCTCCAGTTAAAACATAATATCCGTTATGTCAAAAGATTCTGCAGAACTGTTGGACGATACACTCCCACTGTCAAAACCAGATACTCTGTCACGCAGATGTTTGTTCCCGCTTTCAAACACCCCTCCAAACGAACACTTTCTATATATCAGAAACTGAAATACGTTCCAATGATGTCAAAACCGCCTAAAGTATCACGATTACCTCCTCACAAACGAACGCATCCACAAGGCCATACAGAGATCCCATATAATGCTTTATCAAAGTATCTTCCCCAGTATCATCGCCTCTCTTTTGATCTAGGAGAACTACCCACATTTCAGGAAGCCGAATCACATTATCTTCCAGCATCAGTTCACCCTTGTTTTCAATATGACAACGTTTATCACAGGGTTTGGTTACAACGAACCTTCCCTGAATTATCAGAAGCTTTACAATGGATTATCCAGCTCGGTAGAGACATTTCTGCAGAACAATGGCAATATGAACGACGAATGAACATAAGGGGAAGTGAAAATTTTAACCGCACACGAGCGCAAATGGAAATAACACTTGCAACCGAACGATATTACGATCTTCTGAACCAAGCAATACAGGCTAGCATGAACAATCCAGAAATACGTGTTACACGACATGCACACCCTGAACAAATCCGTATTCCACACCCTGACGATGCAAGAACCCGATCAGAACAAGAAGAAGCAGCTAGGAACTCTCGTGAGAACTTTCTCAGAACCAGGGAACCTGAGATCGAAGAGATCTTAGCTTTGGACTCCGACGATGAGATTTGGGATATTTAAACCACACTCAACGGTTTAGTCCCCATCATATTGATACAGCATGTCCACAATCGTCGTCATCGCCTACCTCATTGCTTTCGCCTTTGCGCTCTTGGTCACAGCTTGTGGCCATTGTTATGACCCTTCTCTCGTCGCCGCCTCCCCGTTCCTCGCCACCGCCCATGACCTCCCTATCAAGGTCTTCGTTACCACCACCACCACCGTCGACGACTACCTTTTCCCGAATTGGCCCGCCTCTCCCTCATCCACCGTCGCCGACCTTCATCAACATCCAGATGAGCTCGCGGATTTCGTCATTGAAGAAGAGGCACCCCTACCCGCTCTACCCGTACCACCTCTCGCTAGGGTCCCTAACGCCACCCTTCTTCGGGCTCAGGAAGCCCTCGCCACCTTCATCGTTGACTATCAACTTTTCGCCGGACCCCTCGACGCCATGCTCAACACCGCCCTCACCACCGACCCTCACACCATCACGGATGAAGAACGCGATGCAATCCTTGAACAAACAGTCCAGCTCAACTATATCACAAGGACATTGCAATGGCGGTTTGAGACCGCTAACCACGACATCAATACCATCGCCGAATGGTTGAAATCACGAAGGGATCATGGGTGGACAAATGGTGGAAATCATGGTTGGGGAACAGGTTAAGAAGTCGGTGACTTCTTGCATACGAAGGGGGTAATGTTACGATTTCTTTCCCTTTCGTTAATGGACTCATTTTATTATATAATCATCGTTATGCGTTTCATGGACGCTCATCTCCTTTAGCTACTTTACCTTCACATTTCCTTTCTTAGGTATTTAGCTGTACGTTTCCTTTTATATTTCTCTTGTTCTTTTACATATATAAACCGTCTTGTAAAGTAGCTAGACTTCAGTTCCAACTTAATCGAATTCTTCTCTCAACCTCTGAACGAAACTCCTCTCTCTCATCTTCGAGCTCGTCATTAATTTGACCTTTGTCATCGTTTGACTTAGCGTCTAGAACTTGTCCAGTAGGCTGGGAGCAGACCGAGACTCTGCTTGCCACTGTTGACTTAGAACGAACTGCGTTGAGAGCATCGATCTTAACAAATCTCCTCTAGTGTCGCCTGGGCGTAGGGTAAAACGTAGTTGAACAATTGTGCCATTGTTCCAAAAATAAATTTTCAACCAAGCCAAGTACTCCTGACTTGCACCTCGGTCCGTTCGTGCGGCTTTTGTCGCCTAAGATCCCTGTCAGATGACAAGGACTGTTGTCTGTTCGTCGCGGACTACCCTTCCCGGCGTAGTCAGAGTATACTGTGGTCAACAACGCACCCGCACGTATATGTTCGATTTAATTCCGTCACTAGACCAAATGGGGTGGTGCCCAGCTCTTCACTCAGATGTCCTCGTGCTCAGGTAACAAGACCCGATACGTGATTGGTATTCTGAGACTGTGTGCCTTGATACACGACACGCCACTTGATTGTCTTCGACGGTTCCACCGCCTATTCCGCAAACACTAGTGTTGGTGCCAGCAAGACCCTGCCTGGTCGACTACTGCGCACCCCAACTCTCGTCTAGCGTCTGTTGTATCACCTAGTGTGGTCCCTACGTCAGTCATGACGCAGTGTTGCCTAGTCGATGTCGAAAGTAAGAGAAAATGTAAAGATTCGTTCGACGCTGTGAGCGACAGTGAGCAAGACGTGCCCGGCGCTGTGTGCAACGACGAAGAGTGTGGTTGAAAGACTCTAGATTATGTTAGGACGGATCCCACCACAACCACAAGCCTCGTAAGATGAGGAGTAAAAGAATAGATTGAAAACACAATAGAACAGAATCCTGGTAGGAGGAAACTATCTAGAGTCTTAGAGACTTGTACCTACTCGACACCCTCCTTATATACCCCAACGCCTGGTCTGTGCGCACAGACTGCGCAGCTACAAGACCTAGGCCTACCATCTAGAACCGCCCGGACTCGCCCAGAGTCTTAGCCCCTATAACCCCATATGCCGCGGTACAGCCACTTGCTGATCTAAGCCCTCAGAGTATCCCGTTAGGGGTGGGAGTCGTTGCCTATATCCAGAGAAGTCGTCGTAGAGCCCCAAGGAAAATAGATAAAAATATAGAAAAATCCATAGAAAATCGTAAGGTCGTAACAGCGACCTTGCATACTATCGCCTCCATTGATATGTGATACTATTCCATATTGTAGAACTTCAGTTTCTACCGGAAACCATCGTTTGACAGCTCTTAGTGGACAATTCTGGAGGGTTGCAAGTGTAGCAACAACCTTGGCATATACGGAGTCCGGAAGACGAGACGGCTTGCGTGGCGCTTTTAAAGCGTATAGAGGATCTCGGTATTATTAAGTTAAATGACGTGTGAAGCATGAAGGTGTATTTGTTTACTTACATCCATCATAAACACGTCCATGTTGAAAATCTTTGTCTCGATCCCGTCTTGAACCAAACTGAAGTTCCTTCTGCAAATCATAACAAAGTTTGAGTTGAGCCAACTGAGCAGAAGCCATCACATAGTTGTTGATACTAATGTACGGATGCAGCCTATTTTTGATGTGCCGCACTACGTCACCGCAATAGCGTTCCATTGGAAATGCCCAATTAGTCCATACCAGTCCATTTGCTCTAATACTCGACCCGACATGCAAGAGTGCATGAATTGTTAGCGGGCAGGCCGATAGTCATAAAATATCATATTGAAAATAGAGACTACAAGTGTGGGATATGTCAGTTTGCTGTTTAGAGTCATTGCTTGAATCACCTACTGTTCATAGTCTTTCACCCATTTAATGAACCCATTCTCAATTTCTGCCACCTTCGCCATTGGCAGCTCAAACTCGAGGCACAGGTTCAGTAGGTGGACCAAATCGAGGAAATGTTTATAGTATTTTTCTTCAGGGAATCGTCTGCGGAGCACAATCAGTGCAATGTACATCGTCCATACGGTCCAGCTTTCAGCCGTGAATTGCCATCGTTGATTTAATAGGTTTGGAACACGACATCCAAATGCTGCAGGGATCGTATCCCCAGCATCAGCTGATATGGAGCTGATATCCCTCCACACCGAATCATCTAGCCTGTAACCCATCCCTTCATGCAAAAGGTCCTTGAAACTTCCCGTCCAGAAGAGGACAAGATTTGGGATAAGGTTTTCCCATATTAGATGCATAAAATTGTAAGGGAACGAAGTGGGGAAAGATAGAGAATTCAGGGCACTGAGGTGCGGGATACCTTTGATGCCGAATTTCGTGGCAAGGTTCTGCTCAAGGGTTGAGGTCCGGGCAAATTGTACTTGCTTAGCTTCCTCCATAAACTCTTGGTGCATACGCATAGGGAGATTTGAAGGGTTATATAGATCTGATGGTTGAGAACAGTTTTGGCAATGGAGGGGAACATAATATGTGTTAGACGACCCTTTGACACCAATGATCTTGCACATACGACAGGGTGAAAGACCATTGTGTCCCTTCATGCGCATCACATGCGCAATCGCTGGTATGTCGCCAAGACTGACGATAAGATGAGCACAGAGGATAAATAGACTTTTTGAAAGACCGTTGAAAGCCATTGTCCCGATTTCCAACTGAACCAGCTCCTGAACAAGAGGATGTAAGAACGAGTCCATCTCTGCAGGCTTCTTAGGTCCAGGAATAACGCCAGCAGGGATAACATTGTCCTTGAGAAACCAGATTTCGGGCGGCAAATTATAATTAATTATCAGGATAGGCCAGCACGTTTTTGAACGTCTCTTGAAGATGGAAACGCCATCTGTAGAAAATCCCAGGGCCATGTCTCGATGATCAGAAAAGTAATAGAAGGGAATCATTTTGTCTCCGATTGTTATTAACTTCTTGCGGAGGGATCTGTATAGCTCGCCGTCGAATATATCTTGAATTACACCTTCCTGGCGCTTATCTTCGTACTGAGATTGATAACGCATTTCCTCCGCGAGCCGTGGATTAGCTACCATTGCGCGGAGTCAGGGAATGATGGCAAGGTATGCAAAGTAACTTTGCGGCTCAGTGCTGTTTTCCTTGTACCGTCCCACCCCACAGACTGGGCATTTATCTTCGTTCTCGTAGGGCCCAGTATAGCATACACAAGAGTTGGTACAACAGTCATATCGAACAGGTTGAAACCCTGACAAGCATTGTATATGCCTGGCCGTTACCTGCCAGCTGCGGACGTTACTGTGGGGATGCACAAACAACAGATCATTGAACGCTTCCTCCGTCAAGTTGTGTTTGACTTTGTGGGCGAAAGCACTCAAAGGCGCTAGCTCATCCTCAGAGAGAGTTCATGAAGCTGGATAACACATTAACAAAAGACCTTATTACTTTATGATGATAACTACCTGCTTTTGCCATGAAATTCATGCTTATTGTGTCTTGCAGTGAAATGCCTTTTCCGAGTGCAGTACTTTCTATCAAGCCCCACATGTCCGTTTCCTCCTCAGCATCATTGCATTCTTCATCGTTATCTGGCAAAGACCCGTCAGGTGGATCTTCTTCGGCATCTCCTCTGACCATTTCGAGATTGTGGCTAGGATTTGCCCATCGGCGTTGCACCATTTGGGCAATACAAACAGAAAACAAGTCGCAAGCTGAAGGATTATCCTCAGTCTGCAT
Source organism: Amanita fuliginea (assembly GCA_023014435.1). Classification (NCBI taxonomy): domain Eukaryota; kingdom Fungi; phylum Basidiomycota; class Agaricomycetes; order Agaricales; family Amanitaceae; genus Amanita; species Amanita fuliginea. The sequence continues at coordinate 1,713,305 of JAEBUQ010000011.1, read as the reverse complement.
CCGTCCGGTATTACTCTCCGCTGAATCCAACATAATTCCAGGGTCTGGTGCACACTGTGGGGCCCCCGCTTGAGTAGCACCAACAGACAGGTGACCCATTTCCTCTGTTACCATCTCGATCGGATGTGTTTCTTCAGGGATTGGCGCCTGGATAGCACACTGTAAAGCGTTCGAACCTCCCGCTGTAATAGCGCTAACAGCAAGAAGACCCATTTCCTCCCTCATCATCTCAATCTGACGAATTTCTTCAGGGTTTGGCCCGTTGTCAGGGATTGGCATCTGAATGATGCACTGCTGGGCGTTCGAACTGCCCTCTGATAAGGCTGGGGCAGCACTCGGAATGATCATTGCTGCATCCACACCAGGCGACGCACTGACTACACCTGTTACAATTTCTTTTCCTTTCGTTGACGGACTCTTACAATTACATAACCATTATTATACGTTTCATGGACGTTTATCTCCTTTAGCTATTTTACCTTCACCTTTCCTTTCTTAGGTATTTAGCTGTACATTTCCTTTTATATTTCTCTTGTTCTCTTATGTATATAAACCTCCCTGTAACGTAGCTAAACTTCAGTTCCAACTTAATCGAATTCTTCTCTCAACTTCTAAATGAAACTCCTCGCTCTCTTCTCTTTGAGCTCGTCGTTTGTTTGACCTTTGTCATCGTTTGACTTAGTGTCCAGAACTTGTCCAGTAGGTTGGGAGCAGACCGAGACTCTGCTTGCCACTGTTGACTTAGAACAAATTGCGTTGAGAGCATCGATCTTAACACAAGTTGGAACTCCCAGAACTGCTCAGTGTTTCTACACTAGCCAGACACCATTGATACCAGAACCTCGAACCTCAGACCCCTGAACGGCTCTGTCTGTTTCAAACGAAAGTATTATCTAGATCGAAAGGAAGTCTTTCCATCGACTACAGGAACAGGGTGGTTTTTCTGCTCAGGAACTAAGAAAAAGAATGAACCAGTACCAGAATCCCTCTTTGAAGGTGATTACATTGAAGGACCAGAGGACGCCTTCCCAGACAACGTTTGGATTGATTGGGTAAACGAAGAACACGAAGAAGGATTTCTCTCGTTATTTAAACTGCCCACAGACAAACCAGAACTCTCCTGGTGGAACGAATATCTCAACCTTGCTGATATTGCAGGACGAGAGCAATACGCACTTAAAAAAGGAGAGCTACAGCCTTGGATAGAATTCCAAGAACAGAAACAGATTGAAACAAATCTATTTGGAGATCCAGAATCAGGAAAGAAGAAAGACGAAACAGGAGAACCTACAGATCCGAAAGAAGAAACAGAAAAGATGGCATCTGACGCAGTAGCACCTGCCTCTAAAGGAGATATCAAACTGCAGCCTATGCGTGTTTTTACAGGAAAACGAACCGAAGCAAAGGCTTTTATCAGAAGTCTAGAAGATTATTTTGTCTTAAATGACGATAACTATAAAGGCAAAGCACAGAAACAGATTCGATTTACTCTTGCCTGTCTTGGGCAGGAACTCGACAATTGGAAAGTCCTGATCAAGGATGAATTAGACGATGAGGAAGAAACAACCCTTACTTGGACGAACTGGGCAGAATTCAAGAAGCGTTTCTTAGCCGATTGGGGAGAAGTCAATAGTGCTCTCAGAGCGCTGAACAATCTAGCCAATCTCAGAGTAGGGGGCAACGTTTCAGTCCCCAAAGATATCAGAAAATTCTGTATGGAGATCGGTACTTCAGGATTGAAAGGAACTACTGCGCAGCTCCAGGCCTTTGTCAAAGGACTCCCTGAAAGTATTGCTACAAAGATACTTGAAGCAAACGTTCTATCCATGAAAGAAGCATATGAAAAGGCAGAACAGCTTCATGGCGCTTGGGAAATGATGCGAGTGCTTGGGCGAAAACCAGGACAAGGGAACCGCTCTAATTTTAATCGAAACACTAATAACAGGAGCGGATCAACCCGATCAGCAAACGCGATGCCCACTGGACGTTTGACAGATGAACAAAAGGAGGAATACATGAAATCTGGAAAATGTTTCAGATGTGGAAACCAGGGGCATGTTTCAAGGAATTGTCCCAAACGAAACACCACATCAAACGTGTTAAGATCGATGCTCTCAATGCAATTCATTCTAAGTCAACAGTGGCAAGCAGAGTCTCAGTCTGCTCCCAACCTACTGGACAAGTTCTGGACACTAAGTCAAACGATGACAAAGGTCAAACAAACGACGAGCTCAAAGAGAAGAGAGCGAGGAGTTTCGTTTAGAAGTTGAGAGAAGAATTCGATTAAGTTGGAACTGAAGTTTAGCTACGTTACAGGGAGGTTTATATACATAAGAGAACAAGAGAAATATAAAAGGAAACGTACAGCTAAATACCTAAGAAAGGAAAGGTGAAGGTAAAATAGCTAAAGGAGATAAACGTCCATGAAACGTATAATAATGGTTATGTAATTGTAAGAGTCCGTCAACGAAAGGAAAAGAAATTGTAACAAAACGCCTCCTTCAGGACCTCCTCATCGTTTCAGAATAAGGGGATCAGATCTATCCCTGAAGATGTGCCCAAGGAAAAGAAAGACGACCCAGTTGCAAGCATCAGAGCAATCCTTGCTGGAATGAAGGCCGATGAGCGAGAAGGTCTTCTCAATGAACTTGAGAATGAGGGTTTTTAATCCGGAAGCGTCATACAGCGGTTGGCACTTCCATAACAAATGGACATTCACAATTAGCGCTTGATTCTGTAATAGTAAGATCAAATAATAACAAGCGCCTTTCAATTTCTGTGGAGACGTCCGATTTACCCGCTGAAACTTCGGCTCTAATCGATTGTGGAGCAGAAGGGAACTTTATTGATGAAGAAGTAACCACCAAATTACCAAAAGAAAAATTGCGAAAACCAATTAGAGTCAGAAACGCAGATGGAACGGTTAACACTAATGGAATGATCACGCATCAAGTCCACATTCAATATTCAATTGGAGGAAAACAATACAGCAACTGGTTTCTAATCACTAGATTGGGAGATCAACGATTAATTTTGGGAATTCCTTGGTTAGAAGAAAACAATCCTACTATTGATTGGAGAGATAAAACGATACACCTCATCGATGAATGACGAAATGAAGGAACTATCTGGCAAATGGCATTGGACAATCAACAATGGGGAGAAGATGATTACTGGATCAGAGTCAAAACATCAGCGTCTCAAGCATTAGAACATCAGTTGAAAAAGGACGAACCAAAGACAGAATTACCATCGGAATATAGGAAATGGCACTTGGTCTTTGAAAAAAAGGCATCGGAACGGTTCCCAACCTCCAGAACTTGGGATCATGCCATCGATTTGAAAATCAGTTTTAATCCTAAAGTTAGCAAGATTTATCCATTATCAATCAAAGAACAATCGTCATTGGATGAATGGATTGAGGAACAGCTAGCTAAAGGATACATCAGATCATCAAAATCTCCTCAAGCATCGCCGTTTTTCTTTGTCTCAAAGAAGGAAAGTGGTGCGCTTCGGCCATGCCAAGATTATAGATATTTAAACGATTGGACAATCAAGAACGCATACCCATTGCCCCTAGTATCCGATCTCCTTACAAAACTTGCCGGTTCACAGTATTTCACCAAATTAGATCTCCGTTGGGGATATAATAACATCAGGATCAAGAAAGGTGATGAATGGAAAGCTGCTTTCATTACCAACAGAGGACTATATGAACCAACCGTTATGTTTTTTGGCCTATGCAATTCGCCATCCACATTCCAAACTATGATGAACGAATACTTCAGAGATATGATTAATGAAGGATGGCTCATTATCTACATGGACGACATCCTGATATGTTCTCAGAACTTAAACGAGCTAGAAGAATGAACAAAGAAAGTCCTTGATCGGTTGGAAGAGAATGATCTGTTCCTGAAATTAGAAAAATGTAAATTCGCTGTTCAAGAAGTTGAGTTTCTGGGCATGATCATCTCACCTGGAAAAATACGAATGGATCCTATCAAACTTGCAGGAATAGCCGATTGGCCCATACCATCAACAGTTAAACAAGTCCAATCATTCCTAGGTTTTGGGAACTTTTACAGACGTTTTATTGGAAATTTTGCAGCAATCGCAAAACCGCTCACAGACCTAACCAAGAAAGCAGAACCATTTGACTGGAATAATGAGCGCCAACTTGCCTTTGACACCCTAAAGCAACGATTCACCTCTATGCCAGTGCTGTTAATGCCAAATCCTGCAAAACTGTTCATCCTTCAAACCGACGCCTCTAACAAAGCAATTGGAGCGGCACTGAAACAGGCTGATGAATCTGGAGCACTCCATCCATGTGGATTTATATCCCATGCATTAACACCAACGGAACAAAATTATCAAATTTATGACAGAGAACTGCTTGCAATCATCAAGGGACTTGCAGTATGGCACCATCTATTACATGGTTCTCCTCACACGATCATCATCCATTGTGATCACAAGAACCTGTCCTATTACCGAACTGCTCAACGCTTAACACCTCGACAAGCTCGGTGGTCATCATTGTTATCTGAATTTGATCTTCATATTGAACATGTACCTGGAACAAAAATGTTTGAGGCAGATGCATTATCCAGATGACCAGATCACATGGGAAGTGATGAAGAACGAACTACTGTCACTGTTCTGCCAAATGACCGATTTATTCGACTGATCAATGATGATCTTGCCAGTGAATTAAAGAAATATATGGCAAATGATGATTTTGGACGCATCCTTATTGAAGTTATCACTAAACAAAGGGCACTGCCAATTAAATCAAAACTGCAAGACTGGACATATACTCATGGCATCGTTTATTACCTAGGCAAGATCTATGTTCCTGATCGAATTGAGTTACGCACTCGGTTAATCAAGGAAATACATGAAGCATTATCTTCAGGACATCCTGGACGATTGAAGACACTAGCGCTTTTGAAGTGTGACTACTGGTGGCCTGGAATGTATAGACATGTCAAAGAATGGGTTGAAGGTTGCGCACTCTGCCAACAAATGAAAGTCAATACTCACCCAAATTCACCGGCATTAGTCCCTATTCCATCAAAAGCTACACGCCCATTTCAACAGGTCACACTCGATTTCATCACTGATCTTCCTATTTCCGAAGGCTTTGACTCAATATTGGTCACGGTGGACCATGGCCTTACAAAGGGGGTAATTTTCACCCCTTGCAACAAGACAATCGACACTTTAGGAACAGCTGATCTTTATATCTCCGAAATCTTCAAACGCTTTGGACTCCCAGATGTCTTAATCTCTGATAGAGGACCACAGTTCTCTGCCAAAGTATTCCAAGAAATACAAAAAGCACTGGGAATCGATCACAGGATGAGCACTGCTTATCACCCTCAAACAGATGGCGAAACTGAACGTGTCAATCAAGAACTTGAGATCTATCTTCGGATGTTTTGTACCAATGAACCCCACAAATGGAAACCACTCTTGCCTATCACCGAATTCGCACACAATAATTGTTATCATGATACAATAAAAACATCTCCATTTCAACTTATGTATGGAACAGATCCAATCGCCATTCCTACAGTGGCGCTCAAAATGACTGCTCCAGCAGCAGAAGAACGCCTCCAGATGCTTCAAAGAGCAAGAGAAGAGGCATTAGCAGCACATGAACTCGCCAGGCAAACAGTCGCTCAAAGATTCAAAGACAAGTCAATCAAATTCGAGAAAGGCGACAAGGTCTGGCTCGAAAACAAGAACCTACACATCCCATATCAATCAAGGAAGCTTGCACCAAAACAAGAAGGACCCTTTCAGATCGAACAAGTAATGGGACCAGTTACATACAAGCTGAAATTACTGAAACAATGGCGCATTCATCCTGTGTTTCATGCATCGCTTCTCACTCCATATAAGGAAACGCCAATGCATGGACCAAACTTTACCTCGCCACCCCCCGATATAGTAAATGGGCAGGAGGAGTTTGAGATCGAAGCTATCCTTGGACATCGGAAACGCGGAACAGGCTATCAATATTTGGTTAAATGGAAAGGCTATGGAGCAAATGATAATACATGGGAACCGGAATGACATCTGGGCAATGCTGCAGATATTCTGGTAGAGTATAAAAACAGAAGAAACCTCTGAAACAGTCAACGCAATGACTTATTATCGCACCAACCTCCAATTAAAACATAATATCCGTTATGTCAAAAGATTCTGCAGAACTGTTGGACGATACACTCCCACTGTCAAAACCAGATACTCTGTCACGCAGATGTTTGTTCCCGCTTTCAAACACCCCTCCAAACGAACACTTTCTATATATCAGAAACTGAAATACGTTCCAATGATGTCAAAACCACCTAAAGTATCACGTTTACCTCCTCACAAACGAACGCATCCACAAGGCCATACAGAAATCCCATATAATGCCTTATCAAAGTATCTTCCCCAGTATCATCGCCTCTCTTTTGATCTAGGAGAACTACCCACATTTCAGGAAGCCGAATCACATTATCTTCCAGCATCAGTTCACCCTTGTTTTCAATATGACAACGTTTATCACAGGGTTTGGTTACGACGAACCTTCCCTGAATTATCAGAAGCTTTACAATGGATTATCCAGCTCAGCAGAGACATTTCCACGGAACAATGGCAATATGAACGACGAATGAACATAAGGGGAAGTGAAAATTTTAACCGCACACAAGTGCAAATGGAAATAACACTTGCAACCGAACGATATTACGATCTTCTGAACCAGGCAATACAGGCTAGCATGAACAATCCAGAAATACGTGTTACACGACATGCACACCCTGAACAAATCCGTATTCCACACCCTGATGATACAAGAACCCGATCAGAACAAGAAGAAGCAGCTAGGAACTCTCGTGAGAACTTTCTCAGAACCAGGGAACCTGAGATCGAAGAGATCTTAGCTTTGGACTCCAACGACGAGATTTGGGATATTTAAACCATACTCAGTGCTCTTGTCTTCCCCATCCTATCGATACAACGATGTCCACCATTATCATCATCACCTACCTCGTTGCTTTCACGTTCGCACTTCTGGTCACAGCCTGTGGCCATTGTTATGATTCATCCCTTGTCGCCGCCTCCCCGTTCCTCACCACCGCCCATGACCTCCCCATAGAGGTCTTCATTACCACCACCACCACTATCAACGAATACCTTTTCCCCGACTGGCCCACTTCCCCTGCTTCTACTATCGCCGAACTTCATCAACATCCAGACGAGCTCGTCGATTTCCCTATTGAGGAAGAAGCGCCTCTACCCGCTCCGCCGGCAGCACCCCTTATCTGTACCCCTAATGCCACTCTTCTTCGGGCTCAGGAAGCCCTTGCCACTTTCATCGTCGATTATCAGCTCTTTGCCGGACCACTTGACGCCATGCTCAATACCGCCCTCACCACCGATCCTCACACTGTTACAGATGAAGAACGTGACGCGATCCTCGAGCAAACAGTCCAACTCGATTATATCACAAGGACCTTGCAATGGCGGTTTGAGACCGCTAACCATGATATCAATACCATCGCTGAATGGTTGAAATCACGACGAGATCATGGTTGGACGAACAATGGGAATCACGGTTGGGGAACTGGTTAAGAAGTCGGTGACTTCTTGCATACGAAGGGGGTAATGTTACAATTTCTTTTCCTTTCGTTGACGGACTCTTACAATTACATAACCATTATTATACGTTTCATGGACGTTTATCTCCTTTAGCTATTTTACCTTCACCTTTCCTTTCTTAGGTATTTAGCTGTACGTTTCCTTTTATATTTCTCTTGTTCTCTTATGTATATAAACCTCCCTGTAACGTAGCTAAACTTCAGTTCCAACTTAATCGAATTCTTCTCTCAACTTCTAAACGAAACTCCTCGCTCTCTTCTCTTTGAGCTCGTCGTTTGTTTGACCTTTGTCATCGTTTGACTTAGTGTCCAGAACTTGTCCAGTAGGTTGGGAGCAGACCAAGACTCTGCTTGCCACTGTTGACTTAGAACAAATTGTGTTGAGAGCATCGATCTTAACAACACCAGACTGAGCCACACAGGGGCGACGCTTAACGATGGAAGCATTGCTGGACGATGCAGGTTTCGCCTTATAGAAGTGGACTCTAGATGTTCCTAAATAAGAGCTCTCCTTGTAAAGGGCTGCTTGTATTGCGATAGGGCGGCAACCATTCATATGATTCCGTGCTTGACTCTGGCTTAACATTTGCTGGCAACCACAAGAGCATAGGACCTTGTCAGCCCTGGTCTGGACTGGGGGCATTTCGAAAGAGGGTGGTCTTTTCGAACGGAAGGAGGAATATACATATATATGGAGGTTCAAGGGTCTCCACGAGGTCCGCATTAGCTTGTTCATCACCAATATCCAACCTCCATTCCAGATCAAATCTGTGTCCCTAGAAATTCGCGTGAGGAGAGATTCACTAAACACCAAGAACCACACACACCAGAACTGTGCTGGTCCAGTTTTTGTTGAGATGACGCCGTTGACGACCCAAAGTCTTTCAACGATGCCAGTAGATCGACCCAAAGTCTAATCTCCGGCAACCTATGACTGACCCAAAGTCTGGTCATAGGGCATTACATTTCCTGAGCCTGAGCCCACTTTGCATGTCGGTGTTGATGGTAAACGATGTCATGTGCCGTGAATAACAACCCCAAACAATGACCTTTGCTCATCACTTCCATCAATCTCCTATCGCTACCGCATCGCAGCGCAGGAAAGACTTTGGGTCATCCTGCGTCGCTCGCAGACCAGACTATGGGTCAGTCTGCAGGCAGGGAAAGACTATGGGTCCCCCTTTGCACCGTCCCCCCTTGCGCAAAAGTACAATATTTGAAATTTTCAAGATATGTTTAATTTTACATTCGGTACTGCGCTATTCGATCTGACGATGCCTCTCAGTCGTTAATCTTACGACACTTCAAAACGACTTCCATTCCCTCTTCCAATTTCAAGTTAATAGTGGTGGATGGTCCGTTCATAAAGACTTTGTGCTACAGCAGGTAAGTCAGAATTTCCATGCTGGTTTTGTGCCTATACTTACAATGGATCCACGGCGCTTTCACTTATTATTTCCCTTTCCAGCCTCTTTGTCCGACAAGGAAGAGGATATGGTAATAACAGACCCCGACATCTTGCTCTTGATCCGTGGGGGAGACTGGAGCAGCAGTACAGGATTGTTGCGAGGAGTGGAAGGAATGGGAACTTTGCTTGAGCTGGCTATGGGGAGCACATTTTCTTTGTTTGACTTATTTTTGACCGTGGTCTTCCTTTTGCCTAGGCCGGATAACATCAGAATAGGAATAGAGAGGAGGCGAGTTCTTACCCCTGTTACGCACACACTTCCGATAATCCTTTTCCACCTCAGCCGGGTCCTGATCGACAATAGGTGCTAGCGTCACATTTGTGTCTACCGAGGAGCGTCAAAACGAGGAGACAGTTGCTAGAGAACCCAAGGGACTTACTAATGGCACCCGAGGCTTGCGGCGAAGGAGTCAAAGGAGTCGAAGGGAGGGTGGCAGATACCTCCTCCACCGAGTCGTGCTCGTTAACTCTCACTTTGAAAGGCATATGGAATATCCGTTGTCACAAAGGTGCATATATATACTTGCTGCTAGACTTCAAAAATGCTAACCAATTACACTCAACAGCATTTTGTTCACAAAAGGAAACGCGTTTCTGCGAGAAGAAAATAGCTCCACAAGGGCTGATTTGACGATGGTTTGCCCATCCAATGGGATCGGCACCTCAGGAAACACATTCAACACTGGTGAGCAGCATCATTACATCAAAAGCAGAGCTCCTGCACTAACGTTTTCCAGTTGGGGAGGCCATTGGAGAGGATACCCCAAGAGGTAACTCCGTTCACTGAAACATGAGTGTCATTAGGTCACGCGCTAAATCTCCGGACAGCTCCTAGGACTACTTGGTGAGTGATCGCTGTTAACGTTAACTCAAATGGTGGTGCCTGTAATGACGTCTACATGCACCTGGGATCTTTAGTCTAGCGGTGAGCTGTGCGATCATAAGATGTGCGGTAGACCAATCACTGACCGATTTCATGCAGAATTTGAGATATCAATTATGCGTGGAATGATGACAGGTCGAAAGAAACAGAGTTATGCTGCAGAGAGTTTTATTGTCACCGTGGCGCCGCCTCCAAAGGCATTGGTCACAATTATGCTACTAAGTTGCCATTGCATGGAAGTCATAATTGTGTTTTAAAAGTTTACTAGGTACTAAGCGCGCTAGCACTGTTCTCGACTTTATGATGCTTTCTGTCCCGATCATCAACCATATATATGTTAACAGTAGCATGATCTCCAGTGATATAAATCTGCAGAAAGTGAGTTTTATTGTCAACAATGATTTGCGCTAATGTTTACCCCAGATTCCTTATACTTGGGTTTATTCTGTTGGTTGCTTTTTTCTCTGTCCTTTTCATCTGGTAAGGAGGTAGGCTCTAGGACCTTCCTCCTGTATTCTGGGTCACTTACGAGCCTCGCGATCACTGCAGGGCCAGAAATGCAACGAACACCCGTGGTCTCGTTAATGCAAAAATCCGAGTCATGGAACCCAGTACTAGTGCTCCAGTTGGCTACAGGTGGCTCGTTTATAACTGCAGCAGCATCCAAGTCAAACAATGAGAAAATGCTATAAAGTGGATCCTTACCTTTACTTTCATGTTCTTTCCTATACTGATCTTTACCTTTTTCGCAGGTATCTGGCAAGGTAGAGCCTTCTTCTCCAGAACCGAAATCAAACATGGCATCTAGATCCTGCGTACTGATGTTCCTTAACTGTTGCTTGTTCTTTGCACGTGTATGTGAACGATTTGCCATGGTGGAAGATGGGGATGATGCCATGAACGCATGCATATATGTCTTCCTTTCAAGGTACTAAACTGATCTAGGAATGAGTTACCACCTTGGCCAGTGACTTGAGGAAAGGCATGTCGCCTTGGCATAAAAAATCAACCATCAGGAGCACTCCATTAGGGAATAGTGCTGGTACCTCAATAGGAAACACCGTCGATGTCCAGTGAGGTCATTACATCAAACAAGGGCACATGCTAATTTGTTTTGGTTAGTCGGTGTTTACTAAAATTTAGAGTTGCTTTTAGCTGACACGACAACGGTGATTCGTTACATTAAAAATGGATCTCGCATGCTAACCCTCTTGCATTACAGCGAGCTATTAGGATAGTTACTCTACAGAGCATAGGCCATTGCCTGAAATGCATGCAATGGCACCCTCGCCGAAACGTCTGCTAGCGGTAAGGAAGGTCCATTTTCTGACGTCACTCAAGGTGGAGCTGATCGGAACTCCAGATAAACAGCCACATATATGATAGATACCCCACCGTTCCTAGACATCCCCATGGCACGAAATTCAGGCAAGAAAACTCCAGCAGTGCGCTCCCATGAGGTACGATTACTCTTCACTTCGACTATAATTCTTACACTACTTCTCAGAACGACAGTGGTAACCCACCAAAGCAGGCCAGGAAGGCAAGCAAGAAAGGCAGGAACAGCTCCACAACGACGCCTTCCAACGCAGCGGTAAGCTCTGCCTTATATATATGCCTGACATAGACTCTACGCATTCACAGAATAGCAACGTCAGCGCAGCTGCATCCTCGTCGAACAATCGCACAACCATCGGCACTCAGTCATCGGAAACCATACATCAAGTGGAGATACCTGAATCATCTCGTAACAACCAGAGCCGAAGATCGAGTCCTACTTTACAAGACATCAATTCTAACATTCCGAAGCAGACCATAGATAACTATGACAAAAGAAGAGATGAACAGATGATGCGATTGATAGGTATATTACAACAGTTAGAAATCATTGCTGTTAATAGTCTGGGATGCAGCGGAAAATCACAGGTTGAGATCAATGAATGGGACTTTGAATGTGTCAAAGCAGAGTGAGACTCTGGATATATATAAACCAACAGCCGGCACTGCAGGACAAGACTGGAGCCTTCAAAAGAAAATGGGACTTGGTGACAATAAATCATTGTATCTTTCGATTCGGGTAAGATTCAATTATTCCATGAATGTCACACTCATAATTTTTAGGCATCTGTACGTGACCTAGTGATTCAATCACCTCTCAACATGGATCTCCCATACAAGGATCAAGACCCGCAGGTATTAGCAGACATAATGGCTCTAGTATACGATCCATAAACTGAAATGAGTGTTACTAATTCAAGTATATAGGCAAAGCAATGCCAACCATATCTTCAGCGTTTCTGCCTGAACTGGGCGACAAGCGCAATGATTAGATTGATTTTGAAAAACAGAAGGTATTATAATCGTCACCACCGACAGAATGTCAACCTACAGGATGTTGAGACGAACAAGGACAATGTGGGCAGCCCTGCATGATGCGTTGATGCGTAGTCCAATTATGGAAATTTATTTATGGTGTATAACAACATTTTTTCGACTGATTGTCAATCTACCGAAAACCTGTCTGATATCAGCTGAAAAGCTTGGAGTTGGGACTGACTTCGTCTGGCAAAAATTCGGCAAGATGAGGTCATTAATTCTTACTGGACAAATGCAGGAAAAAATGCTGAATATTGACAAGTTACCAACAATAATTCTGCAATTCCCTGTTGGCCTAGACTGGCTGAAATCCCCAATTTTTAGACTGAATTTCACACCCTATAACTGACGCCTTTTCCACTCAAATTTCTGGCGGCAGGCGTCCGTAAATAACGCTCTACCGATGCCGTTTTCATCGTGTGAAAAACGGCATTCTCACGGGGCTCAGTGACACCTTGCTGCTCGTGTCCCTCTCCATCCGGCGCTTACTAATGCTGCTAAGTTTTCCTCGACTAAGCCTCCTGCAATTACTAGCACTATCTGTGCTCTTCGAGAGCTGTCAAGCTGAAGGCTTGGTTCCACGCGCTTCTTTGTCGGCGTCTAGAAACGGTTTGCAAATGCAATATTTGGCCTTGAGCCAAATGGTAGAAACACTGGTCGTTTTTTCACCTGACAAGTAGGTCAGCCTGGCATATTTCGGTCGCATTATGGTAGCGACTAAACTCGTTTAAATTCACATCGGGCTACATGCACTGTACTACAAAGTTGTCGTAAAAGCAGCTCAAAAAAATTCTCGACCGAGAAAATATTAACCAATTTGTTTGCTCCTTCGCGAACGACTAACCGTTCCCGACCTTTCCAATGCGTTTTTAAGATTGTTGATGGTGGAGACGATCTCAGCTACAGCATACATCAGCCTATGGGTGAATTCATATGTATTCACGTACCCGCGGCTTTAGGAGATTCGGCCTCAAAATCATATCGTCTTCCACTCAGAATGAGCTTGAATAAAGATGTCATCTTTGTTGACTGCTTGCACTGTACAATGCTGCTGATGTGGTGTGACGTTGTCTTGGCCGTATCAAAAACAGCCTTGGCGCGATTCGATGGCATAATCTATCGTGAATATAGTTAACATCGGATTGTTGTTCGAGATAAACATGCTAACATTTACATAGACGTCGTCTATAGCCAGTGTCCTTTCTTGCTTCGCAACAAGCATTGGCATTCTCCGATAGATAGTATATTTCTGAATGCATGTCAAACCACGAAAGGCTAGTAAAAAGCAATTTGAATACCTTGTACGCAGTTGCATAATCCGGGGCGAACTGGACTTCCGGTGTTTCCGACATACGCTTGAATATCGAAGCTACTCAAGGCAATCAATTTATCCGCCAGTGTGGAAAAGCACTGACCATTAGGATCCGTTGTCTTTCCGACGCCCCTCACAATATCGTCTCCATATTGAGGTAACATACTACGCTTAACGAGCAGGAGTTCCCTCTTCCCTTGTAAACTTGCCACGGTCCGATCAAGGGGTATTAATAAGCTTTGATCACCCAGCAGGAGGGCATAATCTTTGGGATCCATTTGTTTACGCTTGCGACATACAAGCTCCAGTGCTTCCTGCAAATACATCCCAGCAGAACTGATTTGATCATTAGATCCCTTTCCTAACAGGACTGTACGGAGAACATACACGGGTATCGTCGTAGAGACGTGCACGGCATCTGCATGTTCTGCAATCCGTATCCTTAACAGAATCTGTGGCCCGTGACCTGTCGTCGGGCCTAGAAAACTGGATCCCGATACGGATCCGATCGCTGAACCTGTTGCAACACTTGCAGCAACGGAAGGAGCGCTAGGCCCGGGTAGGGCAAGCTTGTCCAATCTCTTGTGATTTTTTTCAAATATTACTCTGTTTTGCTCCACTGTTCTGAACCATGAAATCGAAGCAATTCCCTTCGCCTGAAGCCTCACCTTGCGTTGGGGTAGCTTCGATGATGGCATAAGCATAAGCCTCCGAATCGAATCTTGTGATTTTGCCCATCCGGTCCGGAGCTGAAGTATGTAAGTAAACTTTTCAAGACAATTTTCAGAGATAACCTTACGAGGAAAATCATCGTCTATCTCGCCATCAATCTCAGCAATTCTCAAGATCCATCTGACAGTCGACAGAGTCTCATCCCACTTTGGATCATCCTCACCGCTCAAACCTTCATCAAGCTTTGGTGTCCACTTCTCTTCCCAATACGTCCAAAGAGCGAACCCAATAACTTCCTCCACCGTTGCATCCTTCTTGACATTCAAAACCATCGGAATGCCAGCAGACTCCGCAGCATGAGGAAAATATACTCTGACGTTCGTAGCCGCCATTTCCCCCCTTCCCGAGACAGCCGCATACAACTCCGCAAACGGATTGGTTGACCCCGATGAAGCCATCATCGCTGTCAAAGTGGACACGGTAGATGTCACTGACCCCACCTTCTTGCGTGTAAAGGATATATCTGACGAGTTCGAAGGCGGTACAAATAAGTGAGTCTGGATGGCGCTAGGGATTGTGGATTTTCGAGGAACTGACTGGGCTTTCGCACCTCTGGGAGGGTAGTATTTCTCTCTCGGACTGTCCGTCGGAGCTGCAGTCACCATGACGAAATTGTTGTCGATAGAAAGTCGCGACGTCCTACGCTGACGAGAGTCTGAAGTTTCCTCGACAGGGCTCAAGCGAGGTCTTTGACGTCCGTTAGTATGTGAGGAAGACACTGGTGCCGAGGCATTCGACATCGACGTGGAAGCATCTGAGACAAAGTCAGACGCGCTTTCATACGTGATGGCAGTACGCGTTGCAGCAAATTCCCTGAGTGGAATCAACTTACCACGGTTGGCAACATCACAACGAGAACTCACGGATCAAACTCATCAGCGTCATCAATGCTAGCACCTTGATCGCCAAAGTCGGACGAGTCGTCCAACACATCCGCTTCTTCTTCAGACGACGAAAAATCAGCATCGGTCTTTGATGGCAATAGTTGGGAACCTGGCGGAGGCATTCGTCTAGCTGCCAATCTTGCCCTTCTACGCGCTTCCATTTCTGCTGCTCCTGCAAATCTAGGCACAAATTGTGTAGCTTTGGTTATGGGTGTTTCCTCCATGGCCGTTGGAGCCTGAATTTGCACGTTTAATTTCGGGAAGTTGGTGGACGTGGTCTCCTCGCCATCTTGTTGCTCCTCTGTGAGTGCAACGGGTGCTGTGGTGCTTAGCACCGAGGGTTGTTCCGCTTTGTTCACAATGCCTGACATGCGTTTCGACGTCGAGATACGCTTTCCATTCACGCGGATCCCAATGCCGCTTGGTTTGTCGCCCATGATAGTCTGAGTGTATTTGAGGCGCGCACCAGGGAATCCCGAGGGCCGCTCTGCCTCGTCTTCACTAATCTGTGGGCTAGAAGGGATGGAAAGTTCTGGCCATCTGTCACAGTCTGCAAGAGAGGCAGCGACGACATAAGGGTTGGAAGCATAAGAGGGATTGAGGGAAATCAAACGAGGCCCATAAGGATCTTCCACTTCACGCAGGTAGGACAAACGCAGGTTGTGAATCAAAAAACTGGGCCAATATCAGAAGAGAGACGGAGGGTAAATGAGATGCTTACTCTGTGTCCGTGATGAGAGCCATGAATGCATGACGCGTGACGCGTGACGCCTTACCTCATCAGGCGATGACTTTTAAAGTCCCCCATGACCTCTGTGCTCGCATCCAAAATGCTTTTCGCGCCCGACATGCCAAGATAGCCGTCCATCATACAACCCAGAACCTCGCCATTCTTTCTATTTTACTTCGGGCGGGCTTCATCTCCAACATCACTCGTGGAACGATTGAAGAGGCTTCGCCCGAAAAGTTTGAATCCGCCGGAGAGGCCCAGCGACGCATATGGGCCGACCTCAAATATCGTGACGACCGTCCTGTCCTGCGTGAAATGTCACTCATTAGCAAATCGAGCAAACGTATCTACATGAACCTGTCAGAGCTACGACGGTTATGCTCTGGGCGAAGAGCGCAGACAATAAAGCCTTTGGGAATGGGGGAGATTGCAGTGGTGAGAACGAAGGACAAGGAGAATGAATGGCTGGAGGCGCGAGAGGCACTTGAGTTGAAGGTGTCGGGAGAGGTTGTATGTCGAGCGTCGTAATGTTATGTCGGGCAAGCCTCGTACTACATCATGTCGAGGGTAGCTTACATTGTCTCCACTGAACTGGCCAAGGTTTGGACTCGAGCTCTCACCATAAACTACAAGTAACTTCAAGTTCATTGTAGATCTCATCCCTCCTCCCCTCCAATAAGAAAAGATCTTGGCTGGTTCACTCGCTCATCAAATCGCTGGGCCTCTTGCTTCCACATGAATCAAGGCTGGATCTCGTCCGCCCGCAGCTAGCCTCGCTCAAAGTGCTTGCTCAGTACCACGACCCCGATTACCTGAATTACATCTTTTCAAACAACTGTGAGCAAATCTCGGAGGACGGCGGGAGACAATGGGGGCTTCAAGACGTATTCTCACCATTCCGATCCAATATGCGCAACGACTCATCCGAACTTGACAGGATTGTCCAATATTTCCTGGCTTGCCAGAGTATGTTAGTGCGATAGCCGGAGCAACTCTCACCGCCGTCAAATGCCTCCAGCAGTCAACACATGACACTGCCATCTGCTGGGACGGAGGAAGGTTCTCTTATGACGCTCATTTGACGCGAATTCATGTTAGAAACCCCCAGGTAGACACCATGCTAGGAAATCTCGTGCTTCGGGCTTCTGCTATGTTGCAGACTGTGTATTGGCCCTCATGACGCTTCGGCGACCCGCCGTGCCTTCGTCTCCTACTTCGCCCATCCACAGGCCAAGAGTCATGTATCTAGATCTGGACCTCCACTTCTCCGACGCCGTTTCCGAGGCCTTTCATGCGCCCATAAGGAGCAATCCACCTCGCGTGCTAGTCATTGTCATCTTCATTCATCTCCGAGTTTGATTGCTCATACAAAATATAAATTTGTAGACTTTTTCTATTCATCATGCGGCGCCGGGATTCTTTCCCATATCACGTCTCAGTGGGCTCATTCCACCAGGCGATGTTTTGTTTGACCCTTTCACATTGTCCATCCCTTTAAATGAAGGTGCATCCAATCGCACTTATGCTCAAATATGGCCTATAGTCGAGAGAGTGAAAGACACTTTTGATCCTGACTACATTGTTGTACAATGCGGGTGCGATGCATTGGCGGGGGATCCGTGTTTGAAATTCAACTGGTCACTGGGCGGAGGTCGCGGTTCCATGGGCTGGTGTGTGGACCGGATCGTGAATGAGTGGACTGGGAAAAAGTTGCTGTTGGGAGGAGGTAAGATTACCAAATGAATTATATTAGAAGTAGAGGCTCAATCAACGCTCAGGAGGTTATAATTCTCACAATGCTGCCAGAGTCTGGGCTTATCTGACATCCATTGCGGTATGTCATTTCATACGCGTCGATTTACAGTTGAATGAACCATTTTTGGCCAGGCAGGTTGTCCACTCGATCTCAACACCTCAATCCCGGATCACGACGGCTTTCCACTTTACGCGCCCTCTTTTACCGCAAGTCGCTCATTTAATCCAGTCTTCTTTGCTCATTTCATCGTAGCTCGATGTTGATGCTGGAATGATGCAAGACAAAAACTCTGATGAATACCTAGGCACGATCGCAGAATACTATGACTACGTGATCTCAGTTATGAATGATCGACTTTCTCGAAATTCAACAGACCGCATTAATGGCTGATAGCCATTGTATTAGCTATGTGACGCTCAAACCTAAATAGTTATAAAAATTCTAGTCCTATACCCACTTGGATGCCCCGTCTCAAGGCATCGCTTTTGCTTGCTACCAAAGGCATACCAAAGTTGAGTTCGACGCGGATGGGGTCGAAGCGGTATATCAGGCCAACACCAGCAGAAATAGAAGGTCGTAGAAACGTTTTTGGGAAAGATTGTGTCAATGGACGAGCTGCAACATATCTTTTATCAGATGGCTCAATAATTGGGTGATGGGCCTTACCACGATCAAGGGAATCGAGTTGGCCACAGTTGACCCATAGATGCGACTTGACTGGCCAGTGTGACTTTTTCGGGATATGACTAACAAGACTCAGCCCCAGGGTATAATAAACGTCACCTCCCACAGAATCAGCTGTTATCGTGATAAGTGATGGAAATGGAAGAACACAATCTATGCTCACGACCATCGCGGGGTCCCATGCCAAATGCTTTAAAAGCTCGTACGCTGGTTGGACCGCCGATTTGGAAACGATCGGAGAACAGCGTAGGTTTCCGTTGAATGCCTAACAATAGTCCGGAACGCATGCCGAGCGAAAGGGACTTGGAAAAATCAGTTGCAAATGACAATAGTTTAGGAGGGAAAATCTCACCATTCCACCAGTAATCGGTCTTGATACCTGAGCTTCAGTCTCTGCCTTGTAAAATGCCGCGTCTCCACCAAGACCAAGCCAGGTTGTCGTTGCAGGCCGCTCTCGAGTCGCTGTAGATACCGGGACACTGATTCCAGCACCCGCCAGTTCGTGGAAGAAACGAAAGTAAAAGCCGCGAGTTGCCATAAGGCGGTCGTCACGAGAATCAAAGACATAGGTGTGAGAAAGAGCAGATTTTACGCTGGGACCTGCAGCGGCGCGCATGCTGCTCGGATGAGCGTACAGTGTGGGGTGATATAATGGAAGTAATATACCTGAGGGACGCCGTGGATCCCAGATTGCCAATATATCGGTGCACGGCTTCATAAGCAAACTCGTGTTGGCCACCAAAACTTGGCTGGTTCTGGGCGTGAGGTGAATGGGCATCGAAAACACAAGGTAATGATGCTAACCTAGCTCACCCTGACGACAGCTTTAATTCCTTTGAAATCTTCGATGCAACTGGCATAGGACGTTTGGTCCCGTTGCAAACCGTAGGTAGATAGCTCTCCGTAGGTGTTGAGGTCCGAAGTCAGGGGGAGCGATAGAGCGGCACGAAAAGATTTCTTTGTCTTTGTTCCCGCTGCAATGTTGGCCTCAAAGGTCTCGGCGCCACCAAAAACATTTCGAATGCGGGCGGTTGCCGACTATACAATCCATGAGATGCGATGACAGGTTGCAGCGGAACGGTGGACACTCACAGCATTCCCTTCGTTGTTGTTTCCAAGCTCCGTAGACGTGTTCAGGTAATAGCGGCCGAGTTCACGAGTCTTGAAGATAATGTCCACGTCGTGCGGGTTTGCCAAGTCGCTCTTTGCGCGTTCTAAGGTTGCCCCAACATGCTTAAAAATACCTGTTTTTTGAAGAAGATGTGAAATGTGGCGTGTGGTGTGCAACACGTCGCCGAGTGTGTCGGCTGGTTTGGCGAGGCACGGATTAATGAGAGAAGCCAAGAAGGATTGGCGGGTGTTTGTAGCGCCATCTATGCGCACGGCATCAATTCGCAAAGGGGAGTCTATGCTCTGGTTGACCTGAAAATGGAAGGTGAAGTTGGTAAAATTTACAAGTGTGATGTGACTCACGAGGTCCGAGAGACGGAGAAGATGGGACTGGTACTCTCCACGGAGAATGCGATCCCTGCGGGCGGCGTGCCACTCGAGAATTTTCTGGAGGTCAGCGTCGGGCTCGCCGTCTCTAGGCGCCGCCGTGTTTTGGAGAGGCGGAGCAAGCATGAGAAAGTGAGAAATACACGTGGCTGAGATTGATGAGATTTCGTTTTAATTTTTGCGCCGGACCGGACAAGAAATTCGCTTGAATCTTGTTCGGCTCGTTAGCCACTAGTCAACTAGGCATGTCTTCCACCTACGCCCATTACCAGGGTCCCGCCTCTCTGCCCTCCAGATACGCTATCCTTTCCAGCTTCTCAGACAGCACCCTGCCCCGCGACGACAACGACGACGACGACGACGACGACGACGCTCCTCCGACCCCGCGCCCTCGTCGCCCTGTCATGGGTGCATATCCTCGTGTAGACCAAAAACAATCGGAAACAACCCCTTTGCTCGTCGGTCAACAACCAGTCACTCGCATCGAAGAGCAGGTCGACAAAGATGTGTCACACGACCATGATTCCATGCTTTCCATGGTTCGGGAGGAGCTTGTCGTCCTTACAAAATATGCTACCCCCGTTTTTGTGTCAGTGCTTTTTTTTCTTTTCATATGTCGTCATTTGAAGCATAATCATTGCATTTAGGTCACAACTCCTGGAGTTCAGCATCGTCATGACTTCAGTCGTCTCGATTGGTCACATTTCCACCACGGCCCTAGCTGCCATAAGTCTGGGCTCCATGACCGCGAGTGTCACAGCCTTCAGCGTCATTCAAGGCCTCGCGAGTGCGCTTGATACCTTGTTACCTGCTGCGTGGACCTCTTCCGAGCCTCGTCTAGTAGGACTTTGGACTCAGAGAATGAGTATGACAATCTCCTACTCTCCATTGAATCTATTCTGAAATTCAATATCTAATCTAGCCTTTGTGATGTCCTTTGCGCTCATTGTGCGTGCTTCTTTCGATCCTCCCGTTTACATTGCATGACTTTTATCAGCCAATGTACATCATGTGGTTCAATGCAGAAGGGTTGCTCCTCTTCCTAAAGCAGGATCCGGCAGTGGCGCATTTGGCTGCCCTTTATCTCCGTTGGATTTCCCTCGGTCTGCCAGGTATGACTGCTCTTTCGGCTTTCGGCCAATCCGTTCCCTGATTAGACTCGACCCTGTTAATTATAGCTTATGCGTTTAACTGTATCAGTCGGCAAGTAAATTTCTTCCCACCCTGGTAAAAAATTAATCTTGATCAACAGACGCTACTTTCAATCACAAGGTTTATTTACGGTTCCTACGCGTATTATATCCGTTGCCGCGCCCGTGAATGTGTTGCTAAATTACCTCCTGGGTGAGTTTGGATGATCGAGTGATCCGATTAATCCGACCGACTATAATGATAACCAGTATGGGGACCACCAGCAATCCGTCTGGGTTTTATTGGTGCTCCACTCGCGACCGCAATTTCATTTAATCTTATTGCCATTGCATCAATCATCTATGGTATATTTTTTGTTCCACGAACAGCGTGGTATCCACTATCAAAACGAATCTTCGGTGGTCTCGGTGTACTTATACATCTAGGCCTTAGCGGTCTCGGTCAAACTGCGTCTGAATGGTGGGCATGGGAACTTGTATCTCTGGTTGCTTCATTGTGAGTAATCTAATCTGATCCTCCCGAATTCGTAACTAAATTAAGCCAAGACTGGGCCCGGTAGCTTTAGCAACGCAGAGCGTCGTGCTGGTGTCTGCATCTGCGACATTTCAAGCACCATACGCTGTCGGAATTGCTGCGTCTGTTCGGTGAATATATCTCTGCGACGTATCGAGATGCAGCTGACGAACCTAATAGCATCGGTAATCTCCTTGGGGAGCGCAAAGCTCGAAGAGCAGCCGCAGCATCAAATACAGCTTTGCTTTTGGCGTTGATGATTGCTGTATTTTCTAGGCAAGAGCACCTAGTAACACTAGTATCAGGCTATTGGCTGAACTTTTATCTGATCAGCATCTTATTTGTGGTCTTCCGAAACTATTGGGCTTACATGTTCAACGATGATCCCGGTAGGCGTACATATATCGGCGATCTCTGTCTATCTTCTGAAGGTTCTTCCTTCATACAGAGGTTGTAAACCTTGTGGGGCGAATTCTCCCAACAGTAGCCTTGTTCCAAGTATTCGATGCGAACTGCGCAGTAACGGGGGGTATCTTGAGGGCAAAAGGGATGCAAGTATGTGATTCCTTCTGTACTTCGTGGTTTGTGGCTTATATAATGAAGTTCATTGGTGCTCTTCTGAATATCAGGTAATTATACAAAATTCGCTAAATGTTGTTGCTGATAGTCACTTATATCGTCAGTGCCTACTACGTCTTTGGGATACCCTTGGGTGTCTGGCTTGCATTCAGCTTTCATCAAGGCCTGCTCGGTCTGTGGTTAGGATTAACTGCTTCTCTTATATACTGCTCCGTGTCGGGCACGTACTTGTGCATCCGTTCCGATTGGGATCATGAAGTGAAGAAGGCTACGGAGTGGTTGAAGCGAGAAAAGGCGAAAAATGGTGAAAATGTCCAAGGCCAACGTGATATTAACGACAGTGACTATTGAAATTCTTTACGACACTTTGGATACTACTTCATAGATTCCTTTTCCTCCTCGAAACATACGGCCTAACGTAACTTTGAGCCGACCTTAGCTCAGTTGGAAGAGCGCGAGACTGTAATGGATAACGAGCATCTTGAGGTCGCCTGTTCGAGCCAGGCAGGTCGGATATGTTTTTGTCGAATGAGAATTAATCCCAGCTACGTTTACACTCTTCCACCCATTTGTTCTCCACGTCGCCTTGGGGGACCACAACAAAGGTTAAACACCCGTCCCTCAGCTCTAGTCCATCGAGGGATTCGCCTTCCGTCGCTTTCAATGCATTGAATACGTTACGCAGTGTCATCTTCTTCCTGATCTTGAGGAGCCGCTTCCTGTGTGTCAGCGCATAGATGACCAATTCCCCACTGCTATATTCGCGATTCGCATCCCATTCGGGGGGTGCTGCTTGTGGAGGAAACATAGTTGAAAGGACCATTCCCAATGGCGTATCCTCGACAACTTGAGAGACTATATCAGATGTCGCGTATTGAGGGTATAGAAAAAAAACCGGGAAAATCATCGTCTTCCCAGATGGATCCTCGGGGTCGAACACAGGTTTTGTGGGGTTGCCAGTCCCATCGGGGTTTTGGATGACGATAAGGTGGCGTTCCTTTGCAATAATAACTTCAACGGCAAGGGGATGAATCGCGTAGCATATGACGCACCTTGAATGCTATTTTAAAATTTCGTTCGATTTCCTCTTCCTTCTGGTTATGCTCCCGGCGTTCCTGTTCTTTGCGCTCTTTTTCAACCATTGCTTTCTCGATACGTCCCTTGATGTTGCACACACTTGGATTCTTTCCATCATATTCAAGACACCTATTGCAGCAGTCCAGAGCTTCATCCAGACGTTCCAGCGCAAGAAGTGCAAGAGCAGATCTGTAGTATGCTTTTGAGCAGCTAGGATTGGCTCCCAGAACTATTGAACAGTCACGGAGCACTGAACCGTGATTTTCTGTTTCATCGATTCATATTAGATTAGGTATCAGCCGAGTTGAAGATGACCGTACTCAGTTCAAGATTGCAGGCGGCACGATTGCACATCAAAGCTTCTTGTAATTCTGGATCAGTTGGCTGGGCATCTATACCCTGTGTGTAGAAACCTAGAGCATCGCGATATCGTTTGCCCTTGAAATAATCATTTCCTTGTTCTTTGAAGTTTTGGGCAACCTCTTAGCACTACCGATCAGTACTTCAGTCTCTGCGCGGAATCGGGCAATCCACATCCTCTCGCTTACCATCTGGTGTCCCCTCATGCACCAAACTCTGTAAAGCTGCTAATGCAGAATTGTCCGTCTCTTCAGACGGTAAAGATTTCATAAATAATGGGATCGAATCAAACGTGGCCAAGTTCTTGGTAATGGCATCGCCTGATAAGGGTTGAGGACCTGTTACTACCATTGTCGAGGAACAAAGCTTGTGCTCCAATCGTGACAATCGGTTTGTGACATGTGATAAAGAGAATGTTACAACCATTACGATATACCGGGGGTACTACGTGCAGAGGAAATCCTCATCCCTGGGCCTGAACAGAAAAGTGGCGTCTCAGCTCTCGCCCCTTGAGTTGTATGAAAGGGACAATAAACAAGAACAGGCCTGCAACAATACTATAGTATTCCTGTCAGGCTTTGATCTGGCATGGCATAAACATCACGCACGCAGCCTCGACGCCATATGTCTGTAGTGCCCCTCTTTTGGTTGCCCATGGAATTTGGAAATAAGGTACAGCGAATCCTTTTCTCGTGATTAACAAGCGATGATAGGGAAAAATCACTGGTCTTGCCTCCAAGAGTTCGTGCCAAGTTAATAAGAGCCGAAACCTCTCCTTGATGCATTGGAAAGGCATCATTGAGGTACGCGTAGACAGCGACGGTATTAATCATGATGGAAAGCTCAGCAATTCCCCAACCCATAATCACTGCTCCAAGTGAAAGATGCTTCTGGAACGAAGCACCGATAACAAGGAAGCCACATATGAAGAGGGGAACAGCAATATAGCATGCCCTGTGATCTTTATCAATCATGGACCCGACAGTGGATGTCTCAATTTGGTACCATAAACGGCTCTCTGCTTCGAATATGCCTCTGTGCCGTCTAATGCTAAAGTTCTGAATCCAATCATTAGTGAAGCGGCCCGTCAGCTCTCCGATGATAATAGACACCTATGCATTATAAAATGAATATACGAATCCCTGAAGCCAAGTCCTTAGCGTACGATTGGCGTTGCATACATGCCCGCAACGGCTAGTGCGCTCAGACCGAATCCAATAGGTGGCGGGCTTCCTAGAAATACTACAGTTGTGACCTGAATATGAATTAGTATCGTTTTCAGGCGCGTCAGTGTACGAACATTGATTCCTATGCCAAATCCGAACATAGCTCCCTGGAAAGTCTGGTCAGAATTTCAACCTGGCAGAGATCATCCCATACCTCGAAAATTAACATGCTAAGGGCATGGGGACGCCAGATGACGTCAAATGGAGACCAAACTATTTTTCTCCACGACGGCCTGTACCTAGCCATTCTGTATCCCGTTATTCCAACCAACGACTCTATTCTACCGCGCAGGCCTTTCATAGGTGCCTCAGGAATTGGTCTGATTGTGCGGTCATACATACTTGATGATATGACATTAGCAACGCATTCCTAGCTGTTCTTGGATAATCTCACGTTTCCCGGAAGAATAGTGCAATAAGGACCACCACAACGAGGG
The DNA here is from genome assembly GCA_023014435.1 of Amanita fuliginea. Classification (NCBI taxonomy): domain Eukaryota; kingdom Fungi; phylum Basidiomycota; class Agaricomycetes; order Agaricales; family Amanitaceae; genus Amanita; species Amanita fuliginea. The sequence goes on along the minus strand of JAEBUQ010000011.1, from coordinate 1,687,981 downwards.
AATAAAAGCATCCAACACTATAGGACCATCGCCAATTCTGCTTTGCAGCAAGGAAACCGCATGCAAATGGGGAAATGAACGGAGAGATAATAAACCCCATTGTCCATAGGTTAAGCTTGCAGGATCATGAGTGCCAGAAGTGACTATACAAGACATAGTTCCATGCCTTTCGTGCCTGTAGATGGAAAGGATACATGTCTGTTACGACGTAAAGACCCTAATAATGATATTAGACAGCGCTTGGGGATATCGTTGCCAGACACTACCGTTACTTGTGATGTAGTCCTTCAGCACAAATGAACGAAATGCTGCGTGGAGGATACAATATTGGCGTACCCAAAGAATGCAGTCAGACACCTCATCGCTTCGAACATAAAGTCAGTAAGTCAAGGACGCGAAAACTCGTATTCATTCACCAGCAAATGTTTTCAAATTAGGCGCAACTGTGGCACCAATCAGAAAGCCTAATGCTAGCACCTGAGCTATATTAGTAAGACGAATAATAAAGCACCAATTCAAAGAAATGGACCTGGGACCAGAATAGGACTGGCAAACGGCCATAACGCCGGACCACCATAATGGCAACTATTCCGCCCCAACCTTGTTAGCGTGCCATGATTAGTATGCAATGACTGATGGAGATAGTACTCACCTAACAAGAATATACTCCAACTAAAGTATTTTTAGCTTACAGTTTTAACGTTGATGAAACTCACTTGGATGTGAGATTGTTAATAACGCCCGGGGTTGTATGATACTGCTGTGCAAGCGAGAAGATGGTAGCAATGCCTATGTCATGTATACGAGGCATGAATTGACGACGTTATGCTTCGGCTGACCTATACCAGAATCAAAATCGGGAACGATGGCCGCAAGAGTGGTAATAATAAGATGAACAGTCTTCTCAAAGTCGCTCCAGTTTTGAGGATCTGTTGGTGAGTCTGACGGCTGAGGCCAAAGAACTATTGTCCCATCGCTAGAGAGTTTCAAACGCGATGCGACTTCTTCACCAAATTCCACTTTGGCTTCGCTGAACGCGCATCTTAATGTGAATAAAGGCGTGTAATTGTTGGATACATACGCTGGGTCAATGACAAGACGTCCCGCATTCTTCTCGTGGAATGTAAAAAGGTCAATGTCGACAGCTTTTCCTTCAACTCGCTTCTCTTCGGGAGGCATCGGGAACAGTGACAATCCAAGTTCAATATAGCCGACACAGTGTATGTAATGACGTACGCCGCATCATTAGCGACTTCTATTCCCAGGTTATTGGATGACTTTCCATAGCCGTAACTTGAATATCTATCTCTAAACGTTATTCAGCGGACTTTAATGTAAAGTCAGGGTAGGCGAGTCTGAAGTTTGGATTTAGAAAAACATAAGGACCCAGGCTGGTTGAGTTCAAGCTGACTTCTTGCAGCTGGTCGCAGATAGTCACTGTTGTCATGTGACGCTATCAAAGCCACCTTCCCACGGGATTTTGGTGCATTTGAGCAAGTCTATCACCCGCTCTTGCGTTTGAGGCATTTGAGCACTTCGTTTCTTCCTGATATCCATTCCATTCGTCGCATTGTCTCGCTTTACCCCCTCGCCTCCCTTTCCCCCTTTTCCTCCACTCCCCTTTGATCTATTTTTCCCATCATGGATCCTACTGTTCAATGCTACTGCTGGTTCTTCTGATATGGCGTCACCTACTCTGACTCCCACCCCTCGTCCTTCTTCTCCCTCGGTTTCGGGGGTGTCAAACTTTGAGTTAACACCTGCTTTACCTGGGCAGAGCTTTGTGCATGGGTATGATGGTCCATATGGGACAAAAATAAGTTGGAAAAGACAAGGTCATGCACAAGTGTGCAAAAGTGTGCAAATGGGTGCACAATGCATGGGATGCACAGTGCTGAAGCTGTTAAGATCGATGCTCCCAACGTAGTTCGTTCTAAGTCAACAGTGGCAAGCAGAGTCTCGGTCCGCTCCCAGCCTACTGGACAGATTCTGGACGCTAAGTCAAACGATGACGAAGGTCTTTAGGTCGACGACGAGCTCAAGGAAGAGAGAGCGAGGAGCTCGAGTCAAATTGGGAGTATGATTCGATTAAGTTGGAACTAAGGAGTAGAAGCATACATGAGAGCCTTTATATACTAAAAGAACAAGGAAAACGTAAAAGGAAATGTATAGCTAACTACCTTAGAAAGGAAAAGTGAAAGGTAAAGCTAAAAGGAAATAAGCGTCCAGGAAACGCATAGCTATGATTAAGTAATAATTGGTCCGCTCACAAAGAGGAGAAAAGAAATTGTAACATTACCCCCTTTGTATGCAAGAAGTCACCGACTTCTTAACCCGTTCCCCAACTGTGATTCCCACCGTTCGTCCAGCCATGATCACGCCTCGATTTCAACCATTCGGCAATGGTGTTGATGTCGTGGTTAGCGGTTTCGAACCGCCATTGCAACGTCCTTGTGATGTAATCCAGTTGGATCGTCTGCTCTAGGATAGCGTCATGTTCTTCGTCCGTGATAGTATGGGGATCGGTGGTGATGACGACGTTGAGCATGGCATCGATAGGGCTGGCGAATTGTTGATAGTCGACAATCATCGTTGGGAGGGCTTCTTGGGCTCTAAGAAGAGTGGCATTGGGGATTCGAGCGAGGGGTGGTGCCGGAGGGATAGGAAGAGGGATTTCTTCCTTGAAGATCAGTTCGAGGACTTCGTCGAGTTCGGCCGGATGTTGGTGTAAGTCGGCGATGGTGGAAGTGGGAGAGACTGGCCAGTCTGGGAAGAGGTATTCGTCGATGGTGGTGGTGGTGGTAACAAAGATCTCGATAGGGAGATCGTGGGCGGTGGCAAGAAACGGGGAGGCGCGGGCAAAGGATGGGTCGTAGCAGTGGCCACAGGCTGTGACCAAAAGCGCGAATGCGAAAGCGACAAGGTAGGCGACGATGACGATGGTGGACATGTTGTATCAATAGAATGAGGAGGATGAATCCAACAGGCATGGTTTAAATATCCCAAATCTCATCGTCGGAGTCCAAAGCTAAGATCTCTTCGATCTCAGGTTCTCTAGTTCTGAGAAAGTTCTCATGGGAGTTCCTAGTCGCTTCTTCTTGTTCTGATCGGGTTCTTGCATTGTCAGGATGTGGAATACAAATTTGATCAGGGCGTTCATGCCGTGTGACATGTATCTCTGGATTGTTCATGCTATCCTGTATCGCTTGGTTCAGAAGAACGTAATATTGCTCGGTTGCCAGTGCTATTTCCATTTGCGCTTGTGTGCGGTTAAAATTTTCACTTCCCCTTATATTCATTCGCCGTTCATATTGCCATTGTTCCGCGGAGATGTCTCGACCTAACTGAATAATTCGTTGTAAAGCTTCTGATAGTTCAGGGAAGGTCCGTCGTAACCAAACCCTGTGATAAACGTTATCATATAGAAAACAAGGGTGAACCGACGCTGGGAGATAATGCGATTCAGCCTCCTGAAATGTGGGTAGTTCTCCTAGATCAAAAGAGAGGCGATGATACTGGGGAAGATATTTTGGTAAAGCATTATATGGGATTTCAGTATGTCCTTGCGGATGTGTTCGTTTGTGAGGAGGTAATCGTGATACTTTAGGTGGTTTTGACATCATTGGGACGTATTTCAGTTTTTGATATGTAGAGAGCGTTCGTTTGGAAGGATGTTTAAAGGCTGGAACGAACATCGGTGTGACGGAGTATCTGGTTTTGACAGTAGGAGTGTATCGTCCAACAGTTCTGCAGAATTTTTTGACATAGCGAATGTTATGTTTCAGTTGTAGGTTGGTGCGATAGTAAGTCATTACTTTAATCGTTTCAGAGGTTTCGTCTGTTCTTATACTCAACCAGGGTATCCGCAGCATTGCCTAGATGTCGTTCCGGTTCCCAAGTGTTATCATTTGCTCCATAGCCTTTCCATTTGACTAGGTATTGATAACCGGCTCCGCGTTTCCGGTGTCCAAGGATAGCTTCAATCTCAAACTCTTCTTGTCCGTTAACCATATCGGGAGGTGGCATAGTGAAATTCGGGCCGTGCATTGAGGTTTCCTTATATGGAGTGAGGAGCGAAGCATGAAACACAGGATGAATGCGCCATTGTTTCGGTAATTTCAATTTGTAAGTAACTGGTCCCATGACTTGTTCAACCTGGAAGGGTCCTTCCCGTTTTGGTGCTAGCTTTCTTGATTGATATGGAATGTGGAGATTCTTGTTTTCGAGCCAGACTTTGTCACCTTTTTCGAATCTGATTGACTTGTCTCTGTATCTATGAGTGACCATTTGTCTAGCTAGTTCGTGAGCGGCTAGGGCTTCTTCTCTAGCTTTTCGGAGCATCAGAAGGCGTTCTTCTGCTGCTGGTGTGGTCATCTTGATTGCTGCTGTAGGGATAGCGATTGGATCTGATCCGTACATAAGTTGAAATGGTGATGTCTTTATTGTGTCGTGATATCGATTATTATGTGCAAATTCAGTGATGGGTAGTAGTGGTTTCCATTTATGAGGTTCATTTGCGCAGAACATTCGAAGATAAATTTCGAGTTCTTGATTTACACGTTCAGTTTCTCCATCTGTCTGAGGATGGTAGGCTGTGCTCATTCTATGGTCGATTCCTAGAGCTTTTCGTATCTCTTGAAATACTTTGGCGGAGAATTGCGGTCCTCTATCCGAGATTAAGATGTCAGGGAGTCCAAAGCGTTTGAATATTTCAGAGATATAGAGGTCTGCAGTTCCTAAGGTGTCGATCGTCTTATTGCAAGGAGTAAAAATTACCCCCTTCGTAAGGCCATGGTCCACCGTGACCAGAATGGAGTCATAACCGTCAGATATAGGAAGATCGGTAATAAAATCCAGTGTGACTTGTTGAAATGGCCGAGTAGCTTTTGATGGAATAGGGATTAATGCCGGTGAATTTGGGTGGGTATTGACTTTCATCTGTTGGCAAAGTGCACAACCTTCAACCCATTCTTTGACATGTCTATACATTCCAGGCCACCAATAATCACGCTTCAAAAGTGCTAATGTTTTCAATCGTCCAGGGTGTCCTGAAGATAATGCTTCATGTATCTCCTTAATTAATCGAGTGCGCAACTCAATTCGATCAGGCACATAGATCCTGCCCAAGTAATAAACGATACCATGAGTGTATGTCCAGTCTTGTAGTTTGGATTTAATTGGTGGTGCCCTTTGCTTAGTGATAACTTCAATAAGGATGCGTCCAAAATCGTCGTTTGCCATGTATTTCTTTAATTCGCTGGCAAGATCATCATTGATTAGTCGAATAAATCGGTCATTTGGCAAAACCGTGACAGTAGTTTGTTCCTCATCATTTCCCATATAATCTGGCCGTCTGGATAATGCATCTGCTTCGAACATTTTTGTGCCAGGTATATGTTCAATACGAAGATCATATTCAGATAGCAATGATGACCACCGAGCTTGTCGAGGTGTTAAGCGTTGAGCAGTTTGGTAGTAGGACAAGTTCTTGTGATCACAATGGACGATGATCGTGTGAGGAGAACCATGTAATAGATGGCGCCATACTGCAAGTCCCTTGATGATTGCAAGCAATTCTCTGTCATAAATTTGATAATTCTGTTCCGTTGGTGTCAACGCATGGGATATAAATCCACATGGATGGAGTGCTCCAGATTCATCAGCCTGTTTCAGTACCGCTCCAATTGCTTTATTGGAGGCATCGGTTTGGAGGATGAACGGTTTTGCAGGATTTGGCATTAACAATACTGGCATAGAGGCGAACCGTTGCTTTAGGGTGTCAAAGGCAAGTTGGCGCTCATTATTCCAGTCAAATGGTTCCGTTTTCTTGGTTAGATCTGTGAGTGGTTTTGCGATTGCTGCAAAGTTTCCAATAAAACGTCTATAAAAGTTTCCAAAACCTAGGAATGATCGGACTTGTTTAACCGTTGATGGTACTGGCCAATCAGCTATTCCTGCGAGTTTGATAGGATCCATTCGTATTTTTCCGGGTGAGATGATCATGCCCAGAAATTCAACTTCTTGAACAGCGAATTTACATTTTTCTAATTTCAGGAACAGATCGTTCTCTTCTAATCGATCAAGAACCCTTTTTGTTTGTTCTTCTAGTTCGTTCAAATTCTGAGAACATATCAAGATGTCGTCCATGTAGATAATGAGCCATCCTTCATTAATCATGTCTCTGAAGTATTCGTTCATCATAGTTTGGAATGTAGATGGCGAATTGCATAAGCCGAAGAACATAACAGTTGGTTCATATAATCCTCTGTTGGTAATAAAAGCAGCTTTCCATTCGTCCCCTTTCTTGATCCTGACGTTATTATATCCCCATCGGAGGTCTAATTTGGTGAAATATTGTGCACCAGCGAGTTTTGTAAGGAGGTCGGATACTAGGGGTAATGGGTATGCATTCTTGATTGTCCAATCATTTAAATATCTATAATCTTGGCACGGCCGAAGCGCACCACTTTCCTTCTTTGAGACAAAGAAGAATGGCGATGCTTGAGGAGATTTCGACGGTTTGATGTAGCCTTTAGCTAGCTGTTCTTCAATCCATTCATCCAGCGACGACTGTTCTTTGATTGATAACGGATAGATCTTGCTAACTTTAGGACTAAAACCGGTTTTTAAATCGATAGCGTGATCCCAAGTTCTGGAAGTTGGGAATCGTTCTGATGCCTTTTTCTCAAAGACTGAGCGCCATTTCCCATATTCTGATGGTAATTCCGTTTTTGGTTCATCCTTTTTCAACTGATGTTCTAACGCTTGAGATGCTGATGTCTTAACTCTGATCCAGTAATCGTCTTCTCCCCATTGTTGATTGTCCAATGCCATTTGCCAGATAGTTCCTTCGTTCCGTTGTTCATCGATGAGGTGTATCGTTTTATTTCTCCAATCAATAGTAGGATTGTTTTCTTCTAACCAAGGGATCCCCAAAATTAATCGTTGATCTCCTAATTTAGTGATTAGAAACCAGTTGCTGTATCGTTTTCCTCCAATCGAATATTGAATATGGACTCGATGTGTGATTATTCCATTAGTGTTAACCGTTCCATCTGCGTTTCTGACTTTGATTGGTTTTCGCAATTTTTCTTTTGATAACTTGGTGGTTACTTCTTCGTCAATAAAATTCCCTTCTGCTCCACAATCGATTAGAGCCGAAGTTTCAGCAGGTAAATCGGACGTCTCCACAGAAATTGAAAGGCGCTTGTCATTATTTGATCTTACTATTACAGAATCAAGTGCTAACTGTGAATGTCCATTTGTTATGGAAGTGCCAACCGCTGTATGACGCTTCCGGGTTAAAAACCCTCGTTCTCGAGTTCACTGAGAAGACCTTCTCGTTCATCGGCCTTCATCCCAGCAAGGATCGCTCTGATGCTTGCAACTGGGTCATCTTTCTTTTCCTTGGGCGCATCTTCAGGGATAGATCTGATCCCCTTATTCTGAAACGATGAGGAGGCCCTGAAGGAGGTGTTTGAAGTGGTATTTCGTTTGGGACAATTCCTTGAAACATGCCCCTGGTTTCCACATCTGAAACATTTTCCAGATTTCATATATTCCTCCTTTTGTTCATCTGTCAAACGTCCAGTGGGCATCGCATTTACTGATCGGATTGATCCACCCCTGTTATTGGTGCTTCGATTAAAATTAGAGCGGTTCCCTTGTCCTGGTTTTCACCCAAGCGCTCGCATCATTTCCCAAGCGCCATGAAGCTGTTCTGCCTTTTCATATGCTTCCTTCATTGATAGAACGTTCGCTTCAAGAATTTTGGTGGCGATACTTTCGGGGAGTCCTTTAACAAATGCCTGAAGTTGTGCGGTTGTCCCTTTCAATCCTGAAGTTCCAATTTCCATGCGGAATTTTCTGATATATTCAGGGACTGAAACGTCGCCTCCTACTCTGAGATTGGCCAAATTATTTAGGGCCCTGAGTGCGCTATTGACTTCGCCCCAATCGGCTAAAAAGCGCTTCTTGAATTCGGCCCAACTCGTCCAGATAAGGGTCGTTTCTTCATCGTTGTCTAGTTCCTCTTTGATTAGAACCTTCCAATCGTCGAGTTCCTGTCCTAGGCAGGCAAGAGCAAATCGAATCTGTTTCTGGCCTTTGTTCTTATAGTTGTCATCGTTCAACACGAAGTAGTCTTCCAAGTTTCCAATAAAAGCCTTTGCTTCGGTTCGTTTTCCTGTAAAAATGCGCATGGGCTGCGGCTTAATATCTCCTTTAGAGGCAGGTGTTGCTGCGTCAGATGCCATCTTTTCTGTTTCTTCTTTTGGGTCTGTAGGTTCTCCTGTTTCGTTTTTCTTCTTTCCTGATTCTGGATCTCCGAATAGATTTACTTCGATCTGTTTCTGTTCTTGGAAATCTATCCAAGGCTGTACTTCTCCGTCCCTAAGTGCGTATCGTTCTCGTCCTGCTGTTCCAGTGAGACTAAGATATTTGTTCCACCAAGAGAGTTCTGGTTCGTCTGTAGGCGGTTTGAATAACGAACGAAATCCTTCTTCGTGTTCTTCGTTTACCCAATCAATCCAAACGTCGTCTGGGAAAGCGTCCCCTTGTCCTTCAGTGTAATCTCCTTCAAAGAGGGATTCTGGTACTGGTTCGTTCTTTTTCTTGGTTCCTGAGCGGAAAAACCACCCTGTTCCTGTAGTCGATGGAAAGACTTCCCTTCGATCTAGATAATACTTTCGTCTGAAACGGACAGAGCCGTTTGGGGGTCTAAGGGTCGAGGTTCTGGTATCAATGGTGTCTGGCTAGTGTAGAAACACTGAGCGGTCTGAGAGTTCCAACTTGTGTTAAGATCGATGCTCCCAACGTAGTTCGTTCTAAGTCAACAGTTGTTACGATTTCTTTCCCTTTCGTTAATGGACTCATTCTATTATATAATCATCGTTATGCGTTTCATGGACGCTCATCTCCTTTAGCTACTTTACCTTCACATTTCCTTTCTTAGGTATTTAGCTGTACGTTTCCTTTTATATTTCTCTTGTTCTTTTACATATATAAACCGTCTTGTAAAGTAGCTAGACTTCAGTTCCAACTTAATCGAATCATACTCCCAATTTGACTCGAACACCTCGCTCTCTTTTCCTTGAGCTCGTCGTCTTAAAGACCTTCGTCATCGTTTGACTTAGCGTCCAGAATCTGTCCAGTAGGCTGGGAGCGGACCGAGACTCTGCTTGCCACTGTTGACTTAGAACGAACTACGTTGGGAGCATCGATCTTAACACAAGTTGGAACTCACAGAACCGCTCAGTGTTTCTACACTAGCCAGACACCATTGATACCAGAACCTCGAACCTCAGACCCCCGAACGGCTCTGCCCGTTTTAGACGAAAGTATTATCTAGATCGACGAGAAGTTTTTCCATCGACTACAGGAACAGGGTGGTTTTTCCGCTCAGGAACTAAAAAGAAGAACGAACCAGTACCAGCATCCCTCTTTGAAGGTGATTATATTGAAGGAAACGGAAGAGACGTCTTCCCAGACAACGTTTGGGTCGATTGGATCAACGAAGATCTAACAGAGGACTTTTACTCTCTATTTTACCCACCTACTGAAGAACCAGAATCCTCCTGGTGGAACGAATTCCTCAGTCTTTCCGGAGCACCGTCACAAGACCGATACGCACTCCAAGACAAGGGATTACAACCTTGGAGAGACTTCCTAGAACAGAAACAGATCGAACAAAGTTTATTTGGAGATACAGAATCAGGAAAGAAGAAAGACGAAACAAGAGAACCAGAAGAACCAAAAGGAGGAACAGAAAAGATGGCAACCGATGCAGCAGCACCCGCCTCTAAAGGAGATATCAAACCACAGCCTATGCGTGTTTTTACAGGAAAAAGAACCGAGGCAAAGGCTTTCATTGGAAGTCTTGAAGATTACTTTGTCTTAAATGACGATAATTATAAAGGCAAAGCACAGAAACAGATTCGATTTACTCTTGCCTGTCTTGGGCAGGAACTCGACGATTGGAAAGTCCTGATCAAGGATGAATTAGATGATGACGAAGAAAGAACCCTTACTTGGACGAACTGGGCAGAATTCAAGAAGCGTTTCCTAGCCGATTGGGGAGAAGTCAATAGTGCTCTCAGAGCGCTGAACAATCTAGCTAATCTCAGAGTAGGGGGTGATGTTTCAGTCCCTGAATATATCAGAAAATTTCGCATGGAGATCGGTACTTCAGGATTGAAAGGAACAACTGCGCAGCTCCAGGCCTTTGTTAAAGGACTCCCTGAAAGTATCGCTACAAAGATCCTCGAAGCGAATGTTTTATCCATGAAAGAAGCATATGAGAAGGCAGAACAGCTTCATGGCGCTTGGGAAATGATGCGAGCGCTTGGGCGAAAACCAGGACAAGGGAACCGCTCCAATTTTAATCGAAACACCAATAATAGGGGCGGATTAACCCGATCAGTAAATGCTATGCCCACTGGACGTTTGACAGATGAGCAAAAGGAGGAATACATGAAATCTGGAAAATGTTTCAGATGTGGAAACCAGGGGCACGTTTCAAGGAATTGTCCCAAACAAAACACCACGTCAAACGCCTCCTTCAGGGCCTCCTCATCATTTCAGAATAAGGGGATCAGATCTATCCCTGAAGATGCGCCCAAGGAAAAGAAAGATGACCCAGTTGCGAGCATCAGAGCGATCCTTGCTGGGATGAAGGCCGATGAACGAGAAGGTCTTCTCAATGAACTCGAAAACGAGGGTTTTTAACCCGGAAGCGTCATACAGCGGTTGGCACTTCCATAACAAATGGACATTCACAGTTAGCGCTTGATTCTGTAATAGTAAAATCAAATAATGACAAGCGCCTTTCAGTTTCTGTGGAGACGTCCGATTTACCCGCTGAAACTTCGGCTCTAATCGATTGTGGAGCAGAAGGGAATTTTATTGACGAAGAAGTAACCACCAAGTTATCAAAAGAAAAATTGCGAAAACCAATCAAAGTCAGAAACGCAGATGGAACAGTTAACACTAATGGAATAATCACACATCGAGTCCATATTCAATATTCGATTGGAGGAAAACGATACAGCAACTGGTTTCTAATCACTAAATTAGGAAATCAATGATTAATTTTGGGGATCCCTTGGTTAGAAGAAAACAATCCTACTATTGATTGGAGAGATAAAACGATACATTTCATCGATGAACAACGGAATGGAGGAACTATCTGGCAAATGGCATTGGACAATCAACAATGGGGAGAAGACGATTACTGGATCAGAGTTAAGACGTCAGCATCTCAAGCGTTAGAACATCAGTTGAAAAAGGATGAACCAAAAACGGAATTACCATCAGAATATGGGAAATGGCGCTCAGTCTTTGAGAAAAAGGCATCAGAACGATTCCCAACTTCCAGAACTTGGGATCACGCTATCGATTTGAAAACCGGTTTTAGTCCTAAAGTTAGCAAGATCTATCCGTTATCAATCAAAGAACAGTCGTCGCTGGACGAATGGATTGAAGAACAGCTAGCTAAAGGCTACATCAAACCGTCGAAATCTCCTCAAGCATCGCCATTCTTCTTTGTCTCAAAGAAGGAAAGTGGTGCGCTTCGGCCATGCCAAGATTATAGATATTTAAACGATTGGACAATCAAGAATGCATACCCATTACCCCTAGTATCCGACCTCCTTACAAAACTTGCTGGTGCACAATATTTCACCAAATTAGACCTCCGATGGGGATATAATAACGTCAGGATCAAGAAAGGGGACGAATGGAAAGCTGCTTTCATTACCAACAGAGGATTATACAAACCAACTGTTATGTTCTCCGGCTTATGCAATTCGCCATCTACATTCCAAACTATGATGAACAGAGCCTTACTAAGCAGTCTGACACAGCATTTGGGGATGTGTATGGTTCCACATCATCGCTGTGTGGCATGAGTCGGGGTAAGGGCTATTTTACAAGTCTTAGGTAGTGAGCTCTACTACTAAGACCTGGTACTTTGAAGCTGTGATCAATTGTCAGTATGTGACATGACAACATTGCCATGCACTGATCAATTTCCCTTGCATGCTCTTCCATGATGAGGTTATAGACCCCTCCAAAATATTGACCCAATGGCACATATCCCACATATCCTGCTCTATTGTCCCAGGCTCCAAAGTGCTGGTGCTTTTGGAGGAGGCCAGACAGCATAGAGTCCCTCCTTGCCCTCACTAGTTCATAATATTGCAGCATGAGCTGCTCATAGTGATGGATATGGAATGACTGGATCATTTCAGCAAATGGTGTTGGACTGACACCACATTGGAAGCATGAGTGCAGCAGAGCAATCAAGCAATCTGTCACACTGCACCAGTATGTCAAGTGAAAGGGGAACTGTGCAGCAAGAGCCAGGGGTAGCATCCCCATGATTGCAGGCAACCAGCTCTGGTATGTCTTGTGGCAGTCAGGGTGGCCACAATAGTACTGGTGCCTGACTATGTAGAGTGTGTAATCAATATTGACCACCCATCATGGGGCCCCAGGCCAACCCAAGAGGTGGAGCATGACAGCACCACTGCTGCTGTTTGTCCTCTGGCCAGCCTCACATGCTGGGCATGGGATCCAATTGAAGAGGTGGGGGAGCCATATGAAATAGTGAGACTGTTATGGTCCCCCCCTTTTTCCAGTCTGTTCATTCCGGATCTGGCCAGATCTGCCAGAATCCATTGGCATCCAGTGGGAGCCACCCACTGTGGCACCCACTGAATACCAATTTTTTGTCACCACTGTCCACAGTGGATCCAACCAAATGGCCAGAATCTGCTGCGGACAGCAGCTGACAAGGGCACGTCGACATGGGTTGGTGGGCAATGGCCTGCTGGTTATATATGGCAGCCGTGACCATGTGACATGTCACTCAGATGCGTGAGTGATGCGCCGTTGATCATCACGGGATTTCACGTGACTTTCAAGACCACCCATCAACATCGACACCACGGGGCCCAGACATGTTCGCATCTGGGCCCCTCGTATGTTTCTTTTTCTTTTCTCATTGCCATGCTAACTGTTTTTTTAATAGGTACTCCTGAACTGTTACCTCTGTCACCACCACCTCCGTCGCACCCTCACCCTCATCCTCATCCTCATCCTCTCACCTCCATTACACCCTCACCCTCACCATCTCACCTCCATCGCACCCTCGCCCTTGCATTTGCCCTCGTTCAAGCCACCTCACTGCCCTTGCCATTCACCACCACCATCATCACCCTCTCACCCTCGCCATCACCCTCTCACCACCCTCGCCGACATCACCCTCACATTCGTCCATTCGCCCTCACTGCCACCTCCATCACCACTACCTCCATCACCTCCGTCGCAACCTCGCTCTCGCCCTCTCTCACTGCCCTCGCATTCACCCTTGCCCACTCGCTCTCACCCTTGCTCTCACCCTCTCACCACCCTTGCTCTTGCCCTCTCACCACTCACATTTGCCCTCTCACTGCCCTCACCCCCTCACCAACCACTATCCCTATCACCTCTGTCACCCTGCTCTCACCCTCTCACCACCCTCTCACCACCCTCGCCCTCTCACCAACCACTATCCCTATCACCTCCATCACCCCGCTCTCGCCCTCTCACCACCCTCACCCTCTCACCATTGTATTTGCCCTCACCAGCACCTTTGCATTTGCCCTTCCCCACTACCACCTCCCTCACCTCGCCCTCTCACCATCACCTTCATCACCTCTGCCATACCCTCATCCTCTCACCAACCAACCCTACCACCTCCGTCACCCTGCCCTTGCCCTCTCCCCATCGTCCACATCCTCTCACCATTGCCCTCTCGCCCTTGCATTTGCCCTTGCCCTCACATTCACACACGCCCTCTTATTGCCCTCACCCTTGCATTCACACACGCCCTCTTATTGCCCTCGCCCTTGCATTTGCACATGTCCTCTTATTGCCCTCGCCCTCACGCCCTCGTCCTCTCCCCTGCCTCACACCCTCCTGCCCCCACCCTCATGCTCTTCCACCATCACCACCATCACCACCATCACCACCATCACCACCACCTGTCACCCCCTCTCACCACCCTCTCGTGCTCTCACCACCCTTGCCCATCACCCCGCCCTCTCCCTCTCCTCATGCTCATGCCCTCACCCTCATGCCCATGTCCTCCCCTGCCTCACCCTCTCCCCTGCCCTTGCCCTCATGCTCTTCCACCATCACCATCACCACCATCACCATCACCCCCTCACCCTTACCCTCTCACTGCCCTCTTGCCCTCTCACCACCCTTGCCCTCTCAGCATCCTAGTGTTTTCCCTCACCCTCATACTGTTAAGATCAATGCTCTCAACATGGTTCGTCCTAAGTCAACAGTGGCAAGCAGAGTCTCGGTCTGCTCCCAGCCTACTGGACAAGTTCTGGACACTAAGTCAAATGATGACAAAGGTCAAAATAGATGACGAGCTCTAGAAGATGAGAGCAAGGAGTTTCATTCAGAGGTTGAGAGAATAATTCAATTAAGTTGGAACTGAAGTCTAGCTACATTACAAGAGGGTTTATATACCTAAAAGAACAAGAGAAATATAAAAGGAAACAGACAGCTAAATACCTTAGAAAGGAAATGTGAAGGTAAAGTAGCTAAAGGAGATGAACATCCATAAAACGTATGATGATGATTATATAATAAAGAGTCCATCAACAAAGGGAAAAAGAAACTGTAACATTACCCCCTTCATATGCAAGAAGTCACCAACTTCTTACCCTGTTCCCCATCTGTGATTTCCACCATTCATCCACCCGTGATCTCTTCGTGACTTCAACCATTCAGTGATGGTATTAACGTCATGATTAGCGGTCTCAAACTGCCATTGCAGAGTCCTTGTGATGTGATCTAACTGGATTGTCTGCTCCAATATCGTGTCGCGTTCTTCATCGGTTATGGTATGAGGGTTAGTAGTTAAGACGACGTTGAGCATGGCGTCAAGGGGACTTGTGAACTGCTGGTAGTCCACAATCATGGTGGCAAGAGCCTCTTGAGCTCTGAGGAGAGTAGCGTTGGGGATTCGAGCAAGGGGTGGTGTTGGAGGAGTGGGGAGAAGAGCTTCTTCTTCGATAAGGGGTTCAAAGATGTTGTTGAGTTCAGCCGGGTGCTGATGGAGGTGGTTGATGGTGGAGGTGGGGGAAGCAGGCCAGTCTGGGAAAAGATACTCGTCAATGGTGGTGGTTGTGGTGATGAAGACCTCGATAGGGAGGTCATGGGCAGTGGCAAGGAAGGGGGAGGCGGCGACGAACGAGTCAATGTAATAATGGCCACATGCTGTGACCAGAAGGGCGAAGGTGAATGTGAGGAGGTAGGTGATGGTGACAATAGCAGCGAACATGTTGTATCAATAAGATGGAGGAGACGAGTCCATCGAGTGCAGTTTAAATATCCCATATTTCATCGTCGGAGTCCAAAGCTAAGATCTCTTCGATCTCAGGTGCTCTAGTCCTGAGAAAATCCTCACAAGAATTTCTAGCCATTTCCTCTTGTTCTGATTGGGTTCCTGCATCGTCAGGGTGTGGAATACGAATTTGCTCAGGGTGTGCATGACGTGTAACATGTATCTCTGGGTTGTTCATGCTATCCTGCACTGCTCGGTTCAGAAGAACGTAATATCATTCGGTTGTGAGTGTCATTTCCATTTGCACTTGCGTGCGGTTAAAATTTTCACTTCCCCTTATGTTCATTTGCCGTTCAAATTGCCATTGTTCTGCGGAGATTTCCCTGCCTAGATGAATAATCCATTGTAAAGCCTCAGATAATTCAGGGAAGGTTCATCGTAACCAGACCCTGTGATAAATGTTGTCATATTGAAAACAAGGGTGAACTGATGCTGGAAGATAATGTGATTTGGCTTCCTGAAATGTGGGTAACTCCCCTAGATCAAAAGAGAGGTGGTGATATTGAGGAAGATACTTTGATAAGGCATTATATGGAATCTCTGTGTATCCTTGCGGATGCGTTCATTTGTGAGGAGGTAATTGTGATACTTTAGGCGGTTTTGACATCATTGGAACATATTTCAGTTTTTGATATATAGAGAGCATTCGTTTGGAGGGATGTTTAAAGGCAGGGACAAACATCTGTGTGACAGAATATCTGGTTTTGACAGTAGGGGTATATCTTCCTGCGGTTCTGCAGAATCTTTTGGCATAACGGATGTTATGCTTTAGTTGGAGATTGGTGCGATAATAAGTCATTGTCAAGATTGTTTCAGAGGTTTCTTCTGCTTTTATACTCAACCAGAATATCCGCAGCATTGCCCAGATGTCGTTCCAGTTCCCAAGTATTATCATTTGCTCCATAGCCTTTCCATTTGACTAAGTATTGATAACCAGCTCCGCGTTTTTGATGTCCAAGGATAGCCTCAATCTCAAACTCTTCTTGTCCATTGACCATATCGGGAGATGGCATTGTAAAATTTGGTCCATGCATTGAAGTTTCCTTATATGGAGTGAGAAGTGATGTGTGAAACACAGGGTGAATGTGTCATTGTTTTGGTAATTTCAATCTATATGTAACTGGTCCCATGACTCATTCGACCTGGAAGGGTCCTTCTCGTTTTGGTGCTAACTTTCTTGACTGATACGGGATGTGGAGATTCTTGTTCTCAAGCCAGACTTTGTCGCCTTTTTCAAATCTGATTGACTTGTCCTTGTATCTATGAGCGACCATTTGTCTAGTGAGTTCATGTGCAGCTAAAGCTTCTTCTCTGGCTTTTTGAAGCATCTGAAGGTGTTCTTCTGCCGCTGGTGCGGTCATCTTGATTGCTGCTGTAGGGATAGCAATTGGATCTGATCCATACATAAGTTGAAATGGGGATGTCTTTATTGTGTCATGATATCGGTTATTGTGTGCGAATTCAGCGATGGATAACAATGGTTTCCATTTATGTGGTTCATTTGTGCAAAACATTTGAAGATAAATCTCAAGTTCTTGATTAACACCTTCAGTTTCTCCATCTGTCTGAGGGTGATAGGCTGTGCTCATCCTGTGGTCGATTCCTAAAGCTTTTCGTATCTCTTGAAATACTTTAGCAGAGAATTGTGGTCCTCTGTCGGAGATTAAGATGTCAGGGAGTCCAAAGCATTTAAATATTTCAGAGATATAGAGGTCTGCAGTTCCTAGAGCATTGATTGTCTTGTTGCAAGGAGTGAAAATTACCCCCTTCGTAAGGCCATGGTCCACCGTGACCAATATAGAATCATATCCGTCTGATATAGGAAGATCCATGATGAAGTCAAGTGTAACCTGTTGGAATGGTCATGTGGCTTTTGATGGAATAGGGACTAGTGCTGGTGAATTAGGATGAGTATTGACTTTCATCTGTTGGCAGAGTGCACATCCTTCAACCCATTCTTTAACATGTCTATACATTCCAGGCCACCAGTAATCATGCTTCAAAAGTGCTAGCGTTTTTAATCGTCCAGGATGTCCTGAAGATAGTGCTTCATGTATCTCTTTGATCAAACGAGTGTGTAGTTCAATTCAGTCAGGAACATAGATCTTTCCAAGATAATAGACAATGCCGTGAGTATAGGTCCAGTCTTGTAGTTTTGATTTGATAACTTCAATAAGGATGTGTCCAAAATCATCATTTGCCATATATTTCTTTAATTTGCTGGCAAGATCATCATTGATCAGCCGAATAAATTGGTCATTCGGTAAAACTGTGACAGTAGTTTGTTCCTCATCATTGCCCATATGATCTGGTCCCCTAGACAATGCGTCTGCTTCAAACATCTTTGTTCCAGGTACATGTTCGATTCGAAGATCAAATTCAGATAACAGTGATGACCACCGAGCTTGTTGAGGTGTTAAGTGTTGAGCGGTTCAGTAATAGGATAAATTCTTGTGATCACAATGGACAATGATTGCGTGAGGAGAGCCATGTAACAGATGGCGCCAAACTGCCAGTCCTTTGATGATGGCAAGCAGTTCTCTGTCATAGATCTGGTAATTCTGTTCTGTTGGTGTTAGCGCATGGGATATAAATCCACACGGATGGAGTGCTCCTGATTCATCAGCTTGTTTCAGCACTGCTCCAATTGCTTTGTTAGAGGCATCAGTTTGAAGGATGAATGGTTTTGCAGAATTTGGCATTAACAAAACTGGCATAGAGGTGAACCGATGTTTTAGGGTATCAAAGGCAAGTTGTCGTTCATTATTCCAATCAAATGATTCCGCTTTCTTGGTAAGATCTGTGAGTGGTTTTGCGATTGCTGCAAAATTTCCAATAAAACGTCGGTAAAAGTTCCCAAAACCTAGGAATGATCGAACTTGTTTAACCGTTGATGGTACTGGCCAATCAGCTATTCCTGCAAGTTTGATAGGATCCATTTGTATCTTTCCAGGCGAGATGATCATGCCTAGAAATTCAACTTCTTGAACAGCGAATTTACATTTTTCTAATTTCAGGAACAGATCATTTTCTTCCAACCAATCAAGGACCCTCTTCGTTTGTTCTTCTAGTTTATTTAAGTTCTGAGAACATATAAGGATGTCGTCCATGTAGATGATGAGCCATCCTTCATTAATCATATCTCTGAAGTATTCGTTTATCATAGTTTGGAATGTGGATGGCGAATTGCATAGGCCAAAGAACATGACAGTTGGTTTGTATAGTCCTCTGTTAGTAATGAAAGCGGCTTTCCATTCATCACCTTTCTTGATCCTAACGTTGTTATATCCCCAACAGAGGTCTAATTTGGTAAAATATTGTGCGCCAGCAAGTTTCATAAGGAGATCAGATACTAGGGGTAATGGATATGCGTTCTTGATTGTCCAGTCATTTAAGTATCTATAGTCTTGACAAGGCCGAAGCGCACCACTTTCCTTCTTTGAGACAAAGAAAAACGGCAATGCTTGGGGAAATTTCGACGGTCTGATATATCCTTTAGCCAGCTGTTCTTCAATCCATTTGTCTAGTGATGACTGATCTTTGATTGATATCGGATAAATTTTGCTAACTTTAGGACTAAAACCGGTCTTTAAATCGATAGCATGATCCCAAGTTCTGGAGATTGGGAATCATTCTGATGCCTTTTTCTCAAAGACTGAGCGCCACTTCTCATATTCTGATGGTAATTCCTTTTTTTGTTTGTCCTTTTTCAACCAATGTTCTAATGCTTGAGATGCCGATGTTTTGACTCTGATCCAATAATCATCTTCTCCCCATTGTTGATTGTCCAATGCCATTTGCCAGATAGTTCCTTCATTCTGTTGTTCATCAATAAGGTGTATTGTTTTATCTCTCCAATTGATAGTAGGGTTGTTTTCTTCTAACCAAGGGATTCCCAAAATTAACCATTGATCTCCCAATCTGGTGATTAGAAACCAGTTGTTGTATCGTTTTCCTCCAATTGAATATTATTGAATATGAACTCGATGTGTGATCATTCCATTAGTGTTAACTGTTCCATCTGCATTTCTGACTCTAATTGGTTTTTGCAATTTTTCTTTTGGTAACTTGGTGGTTACTTCTTCATCAATAAAATTCCCTTCTGCTCCACAGTCAATTAGAGCCAAAGTTTCAGCGGGTAAATCGGATGTCTCCACAGAAATTGAAAGGTGCTTGTTATTATTCGATCTTACTATTACAGAATCAAGCGCTAACTGTGAATGTCCATTTGTTATGGAAGTGCCAACCGCTGTGTGACGCTTCTGGGTTAAAAACCCTCGTTTTCAAGTTCATTGAGAAGACCTTCTTGTTCATCAGCCTTCATCCCAGCAAGGATCACTCTGATGTTTGCAACTGGGTCGTCTTTCTTCTCCTTGGGCATATCTTCAGAGATAGATCTGATCCCTTTATTCTGAAATGATGAGGAGGCCCTGAAGGAGGCATTTGACGTGGTGTTTCGTTTGGGACAATTCCTTGAAACATGTCCCTGGTTTCCACATCTGAAACACTTTCCAGATTTCATATATTCCTCCATTTCCTCATCTGTCAAATGTCCGGTGGGCATCGCATTTACTGATTGGGTTGATCCACCCCTGTTACTGGTGTTTCAATTAAAATTAGAGCGGTTCCCTTGTCCTGGTTTTCGCCCAAGCGCTCGCATCATTTCCCAAGCGCCATGAAGCTGTTCTGCCTTCTCATATGCTTCTTTCATGGATAGAACATTCACCTCAAGGATTTTTGTAGCGATACTTTCAGGGAGTCCTTTGACAAATGCCTGAAGCTGTGCGGTTGTTCCCTTCAAACCTGAAGTACCAATCTCCATGTGAAATTTTCTAATATATTCAGGGACTGAAACATCGCCCCCTACTCTGAGATTGGCTAGATTGTTCAGCGCCCTGAGAGCGCTATTAACTTCTCCCCAATCGGCTAGGAAACACTTTTTGAACTCGGTCCAACTTGTCCAAGTGAGAGTTGTTTCTTCTTTGTCGTCTAATTTGTCTTTGATCAAGACTTTCCAATCGTCAAGTTCTTGCCCAAGACAAGCAAGAGTGAATCAAATCTGTTTCTGTGCTTTGTTCTTGTAGTTATCATCGTTCAAGACAAAGTAATCTTCAAGACTTCCAATGAAAGCCTTTGCTTCGGTTCGTTTTCCTGTAAAAACACGCATAGGCTGCGGTTTGATATCTCCTTTAGAGGCAGGTGCTGCTGCATCAGTTGCCATCTTTTCTGTTTCTCCTTTTGGTTCTTCTGGTTCTCCTGTTTCGTCTTTCTTCTTTTCTGAATCTCCAAATAGACTTTGTTCAATCTGTTTCTGTTCTAGGAAGTCTTTCCAAGGCTGTAGCCCTTTGTCTGTGAGTGCGTATCAGTCTTGTGGTGGTGCTCCAGAGAGACTGAGGATTCATTCCACCAGGAGGATTCTGGTTCTTCAGTGGGTGGGTAAAATAGAGAGTAAAAATCCTCTTCTAGATCTTCATTGACCCAATCAATCCAAACGTTGTCTGGGAAGACGTCCTTTCCATTTCCTTCAATATAATCACCTTCAAAGAGGGATGCTGGTACTGGTTCATTCTTTTTCTTAGTTCCTGAGCGGAAAAACCACCTTGTTCCTGTAGTCGACGGAAAAACCTCTCGTTGATCTAGATAATACTTTCGTCTGAAACAGGCAGAGTCATTTGGTGGTCTGAGGTTCGAGGTTCTGGTATCAATGGTGTCTGGCTAGTGTAGAAACACTGAGCGGTTCTGGGAGTTCCAACTTGTGTTAAGATTGATGCTCTCAACACGGTTCGTCCTAAGTCAACAGTGGCAAGCAGAGTCTCAGTCTGCTCCCAGCCTACTGGACAAGTTCTGGACACTAAGTCAAATGATGACAAAGGTCAAAATAGATGACGAGCTCTAGAAGATGAGAGCAAGGAGTTTCGTTCAGAGGTTGAGAGAATAATTCAATTAAGTTGGAACTGAAGTCTAGCTACGTTACAAGAGGGTTTATATACCTAAAAGAACAAGAGAAATATAAAAGGAAACATACAGCTAAATACCTTAGAAAGGAAATGTGAAGGTAAAGTAGCTAAAGGAGATGAATGTCCATAAAACGTATGATGATGATTATATAATAAAGAGTCCGTCAATGAAGGGAAAAAGAAACTGTAACACATACCATGCTCACCCTCATACCCATGCTCTCTCACCCTTTCACCACTGCCTACTAACTTGTAAATCATATAATTTATATAAATATTCCTGAGTATGAATAGAGAAAGAATGTGTGTGTGTGAATGATAAACACATCAGTGAAAGCTTGGCAGTTGGTAATACTGTGGGAGAGTGGCCAGGTAATAAGAATATATGTGTGAAATATTATGAGAGCAGAAAATAGGTGTGAAGGAAGGTGGATGTAGATGAGGAAACCTGAGGTAAATTGTTAACATGTGAGAAAAGGATCAAATGTGAAGGGAAGGCCAAAAGGTGTGTGTGGGAACAGTGAAAAAGTAAATAAGTGTGGAAATGTAGATAAGGATGGGAAAATGTGGTGGGAAAGCAAAAAGGTGTATTGGAGCATTCTGGGAAGGCTGATAAGTGTTTTTAGAAATATATATGTGACATGTGAAGTCTTTATTAGGATGACTCATAGCATTCACTTGACCTGAGGCACACTCCTCCCATGTGCAACACCTCTACATCCCCTCTCCATGTTCAAGACCCCAATTTTGGGGGATTAGATAATATGATATTTAGAGAGCAGAAAACAGGTGTATGGGAAGATGGATGGGAGTAATGAAGAAACCTGAGGTAGTTTATTAACATGTGAGAAAGGATCAAATGTGATGAGAAGGCCAACAGGTGTGTGGGGGAACAGTGAAAAAGTGTGGAAATGTATATAAGGATGGGAAAATGTGATGGGAAAGCTGAAGGGTGTATGGGAACAATGGGCAATCACAGAAACATTCTGGGAAGGCTGATAAGTGTTTTTTGAAATACATATGGGACTGTGAAGTCTTTATTAGGATGACTCATGGGTTAAAGCATTCACTTGACCTGAGGCACACACCCATGTCCACCTATGTACAGCACCTCCATATCCCCCATGTTCAAGACCCTAATTGTGAGAAATTAGATAATATGACATTTAAAAGATACCATCTCAGTCATTCCAATTTCATACTTGACACTCTGGGAATATGTATACATACTTGGAAAATGTGAGAAATAAATTGAATGTAAACTTGAACTTTAGAAATGGCTTGGTTTATTGTGTGTTCACAAAATTCCATAAAGTCTGAAAAGGTATACATATTTGTTCATGTGGGAAGGTGGATCTTGTTCATTGAGACCATGGGAGGATCTGACAACATCAGTGACATGACAGAAAATCAGTTTGTGGAAAAGTTCTATTAATGTGACATATCATGATTGTGACTTTTGGGAAATTTTGACAGTGTGAGAAATGACATGTTGATGACATGTGAAAACATGGTGAGAAAGCTGACAGGTGTGTGGGAAAGTTGATAGGTGCAGCAAATGGTGGGCTCATTGTGAGAAGACTGAGAGGTGTGTGGTAAAGTTGGTAGGTGATGAGAACATGATGGCAAGGCAGTGGGAACATTGTGGGAAGACTGAGATGTGTGTGTTAAAGTTGGTAGGTGGTGGGAACATGGTGCAAAGGTTGACATGTGTGGGAACATGGGAATCATGGTGGGAAGACTGACATGTGTGTGGGAACATGGGAATCATGGTGGGAAGGCTGACATGTGTGGGAACATAGGAATCATGGTGGGAAGGCTGATGTGTGTGGGAAAGTAGGAATCATGGTGGGAAGGCTAACATGTGGGTGGGAATGTGGGAATCATGGTGGGAAGGCTAACATGTGGGTGGGAACATGGGAATCATGGTGGGAAAGCTAACATGTGTGTGGGAACATAAGAATGAGTCATGGAAAACTGTCATTGAGAAGGCAGTTAGTGAAAATAATGATTTTTGCTTTTTGGACCATGGGAAAATATTGTATGGTTGTGACATTGATTGTGACACATGAGAAAAGTATGTGCACTAATGGGAACATGGGAGAAAAGAGCTGAGACTTGGCTGCTCACCATTGCCACCTTTGGTAGAACAGCAGCCAGTGGATGCCAGTGGATGCCAGTGGATTCCAGTGGAAAGGGTGGGGGACTGCAATGGTCTGGAAATAGTGTGGCTTGTAGAAAGTAAAAATGGGGTTCTTGGGCACAAGCAGGAATTGCCCTGTGTCATACACTGAGGGCTGGTGCAATGCATTCCCTCCCATCTCAGTACATAGCTGCTCACAGAGGTCCCTGTAGTTGTCGATGAGCCACAGTGGAATGGAGGAGTGTGTTGCAGGCCTGGGGCCCTGTGTTGTCTCACTTCTGTTGACAGTTGCATTCCCTACTACTGCACTGGTGGGTGAAGGATTCCAAGCCAGGTCTTTGTCATCATCATTGGGAGCCAATGCGAGGTCATCCATGTCAGGATTGTTGGGCAATGGATTGTCAAGTTCATCAATGTCGTCCATGCACTGATCATCCTCATCAAACACATCGATGCCAGGTGGAGACATGCCATGTGGTTGAGCCCATGATGGGATGGTCTCTGCCACAGGGCTGAGGGTGGGTCCAGGTGTGCCTTCCAGTTGTCCCATAGCAGAGATGTCCATAAAGTTGGCTGCCTCCTCAGCCACCCTGCACATGGCAACAGGTGGTGAGGTGTCGTGGTCGGCCATGTCCTCTGCTGCTGTGGCACATGCAGCAATGGATGGCAGCAGGTGTTTCTCCATTGTCATAGGGGAGGCCATGCCTTCTTGGCCATTGAGCTTGTGGGACCAACTCAGAGTGCATGGACCTGCACACCAAAATGTGCATTGAGCCCAACATACTTAACATGAGTGCAAAAAAGAACAAACCTCCAGTTGTATCCTCTGACACAATCCTGACCCCTCCCAACCCAGCACTGCAATGGTCCCCTTCTGTCCCATGTTCAGCTGTGGTCATGGAGGAGTGAGCAAGTGCCACACAATAAAAAAACAAAGCTCCACCTCCTCACCTTCAAGCGGTGTGATGTGCAGGGCACCATTGATGGTTGAAATTGGCTTGTTCCCACTAATCCTGGTCTTTTCCTGAGAAAAAAAGGCTAGGAAGTGTGTCAGCACTGGCAACATTTGGATCAAGAGGGTTAACTCACTCATTAACTTGGTCTGCACCATTTTGGAGGGAGGATGGGGCTCCCTGGGTGACTGCACAGGTGCATGATCCTCATGTCCCATGCTCAGCGATCTAGGTTGCATTGTGCTGCCTGTTGTGGTCATGATGGGGGCATGGTGGCATCATGGCAAATGTCAGATGCAGTGGCAATTGTCAAGGCTGGTGCAAATGGCGTCATCAGTCAAAATCCAACATGTTCAGAGTGGGACTCACCATCAATAGCAACTGGATTGTCAGGGCTGGCCTCTGGTGGCACAAGTGGAAATTGACAACATTGCTCCTTGAACTTAAACCACCACCTTCCCGATTAGGATGCCTCCCAAAAAGAAGGTGTCCTCCAGTGCAAGGTTTTTGGCGGCCATTGCTGAGCCGTCGACTCCCTCTCCTGCGCCGACCCGTGGTTTAGACGTTGAGAAAACTCCTTTAACTCCTCACCTGCTTCGGTCTGCTAGTAGGGCACGCACCTTGAGTGCGTTTCGGGCCCGTGCTCGCGACGACATGGAGGCAGCGTTGGCGGATGATTCTCCAGGGCTTGAATACATCATGGAAGCTCCGTGGGGTGCACCCCCCCCTCCTGAGGACACCCTAGAAGAGACCCAGGACAACTTTGACCGCATGGAGGCCTTTGAGGTCCGTGCTCGCATGCTAGTTGAGGAGGTCGACGACCTCATTGCGTTGGCGGATGACCCCGACGCCCCCGGCCTTTACGCCGTCCTTTCCAGCCTGGACCAGGTTGCGGGACGCATCGTTACCGCTTTTCAGAAGCAAAACCCCAACACAGCCCCTCAGGCGGTTCGCGCCGCACTGGGCCCTCTCTTTGCCAACCCTTCAGCTGTCTCCCGTGGTGTGCGCGGACCCCCTGCGGAGTCCCCGGACACTCCCCGTGCCCCTGCTGCACCCGCTCCTAAGACTCGTGCCCCCGTTCCCCCGCTGGGGCGGTCTGGCCCTCCCCCCATCCCTCCCAAGAGGCCGCCCCCTGTGCCGCCTATGCAACGCCCCCCGAAGGCCGCGCAGGCGTCTTCCACCGCCAACAAACCTTCCTTTGCAGATGTGGTCGCCGCCCTCCATCACTTCGAACCTGCTCGCCCACTGGACAAGGGGCCCTCTAATTCTGTGAAGAGGGCCAGGTCCTGCACGTCGCAGGGCACGCGTACTACCAAGGTCATCTTTCGCCCCCCCAGCGATGGTCTTGAGCTCCCTTCCGCGGATTTAGTCCGCTCTTCCGTCTCACTTGGCGACAAGAACAGTGTTGTCGCCGCTACTTGGACCCTTAGGGGAGATTTTGAGGTCACTCTCAAGCGGCCTGCCTCCCCCGAAGACATTGCTGCGGTCGAGGTTGCGGTTCTTTGTCATTTCCCGTCTGCCCCTACTCGTATCATGCGGCCGACCACTTCAGCTATCAAGTTTACTCACGTCCCTACCCAGTTACCGGATGGGACACCCGTTTCAAGCGACGCCCTACTGGAGGCCATCCGTTCCCACCCCAAGTGGGCCAAGGTAGCTTTCTTTACTCCGCCCCGCTTCGTCTTTGCCAAGGGCAAGACGTCTGGCCCTGCTGCCACGGTTTATTGTGAAGTTTTTGACGACCGGTCCTCCTCCACCGCGCACAAACTCCTTTCCATGGACATCCTCTTTGGGGGTGTCCCTCGTCGTGCTACTCCCTGGACAGTTCACAAGTCCATCCCGCAATGCGGCATTTGCCTCCGTTGGGGCCACACGATGCATCAGTGTGGCTCCCGTCAAGCTTGGTGCGCTGTGTGCACCAGAAATCACCCGACCGCTTCTCATGAAGCCGCGGTCGCCCTCTTACCACCTCGCCAGAGGCGTATTGCTCAATGCATCAATTGTCACGGTGACCACCTTGCCACCGCCCGTAGCTGCCCCTTCTACGCAGTCCGCTTCCGCCCTCTGGTGCTCGCATCCATGGACCGAGCCCGGAAAGATCATGTCAAAGAGTCTCGTATTGACCGCTGCAATAAGCGCCGCCAGCAGCGCTTCACCCCACAACAAGCTGCCCCCTCTTAGGGACCATCTGGGGCCTCCAGCCCTCCGTACTGAGTCTTCATGCCTCGAGCCGAGGCCGTATAAGCTACGCCTGACAGGGTCCTTTATTAGTTCCTCGCTGATTTGTCCACGTCCCTCTTAACTATGTAGTGTTTCGGGGCCTGCCCGGTCTATCTTGTCCGCCGGTTATCGTATAGTCTGTACTATGTAGCTTCCAGTGTCAATACCGATTTCTATTTTTTAAAAAAAAAAAAAAAAAAAAAAAAAAAACAAGTGGAAATTGAGGACATGGGCCCCCTGTTGACGATGATCATGTCCTCAGTTCAATAGCACATCAGTGAGAAGCACTGCCACTTGGACTCACCTGGCTGCTTGACACTGACAAGCACCTGAGTGCGAGAAGTTGCCTGCGCATGCTTCTGTGGACAGCTGACTGGATTTCCCTTGGTCCTGGCCCCTGGCTTGTTTTTGCAGTACTTTCCACAGGCCCCCCCATTCCGTGTGGAATCCATGGAATCCATGTGGAATCCGCCGAATCCATGCGGAATATGCAGAATCCATGTGGATTCCACATGCAATCTCCATTGTCCACACACAATTTACACAGAATCTACATTGATTATGCAACAGCTGTCACTATCTATTGTTGCTTGTTATATTTGTTGTTTTATCACAGATGACTACTTAGTCTTGTTGATTTATTTGAGTTATTTGACATTGGATGTGAGAACAAAACATGATTAAAATTAAATACATGACTGTGATACTTAGTCCTCAGAATCATCACTCTCACACTCAGACTCTTCAACCCTAAGTCTCTCCTGCCTCTTCAGAACTTGGACTGTATGAAAATGACCTAGCTGATGAATTGAAGAAGTATATGGCGAATGACGATTTTGGACGAATTCTGATTGATGTTATTAAAAGACAAAGAGCACCACTAATCAAATCAAAGCTACAAGACTGGACATATACCCATGGCATCGTCTATTATCTTGGAAAGATCTATATCCCTGATAGGATCGAATTGAGGACTAGATTAATCAAAGATACGCACGAAGCGTTATCTTCTGGACACCCAGGACAATTAAAAACATTGGCGCTTCTAAAACGCAACTACTGGTGGCCAGGAATGTACAGACATGTCAAAGAATGGGTAGAGGGATGTGCATTATGCCAACAGATGAAGGTTAATACCCACCCAAATGCGCCAGCATTAATTCCTATTCCATCAAAAGCAACACGCCCGTTCCAACAAGTAACCCTTGATTTCATCACCGATCTTCCTATCTCAGATGGATATGACTCCATATTGGTCACGGTGGACCATGGCCTTACGAAGGGGGTAATTTTCACCCCTTGCAACAAGACAATCGACGCTTTAGGGACAGCCGACCTCTACATCTCTGAAATCTTCAAGCGCTTTGGACTCCCTGACGTCTTAATCTCTGATAGAGGACCACAGTTCTCTGCCAAAGTATTCCAAGAGATACGAAAGGCACTAGGAATCGACCACAGAATGAGCACTGCCTATCATCCTCAAACAGATGGGGAAACCGAACGCGTCAATCAAGAACTCGAGATCTACCTTCGGATGTTTTGTACTAATGAACCTCACAAATGGAAGCCACTCCTACCTATCGCTGAATTTGCACACAATAACCGTTATCATGATACAATAAGAACATCCCCATTCCAACTCATGTATGGAACAGATCCGATCGCCATTCCCACAGCAGCGCTCAAGATGACTGCCCCAGCAGCAGAAGAGCGTCTTCAGATGCTTCGAAAAGCAAGAGAAGAAGCTTTAGCAGCACATGAACTTGCCAGGCAAACAGTCACTCAAAGATTCAGAGACAAGTCAATTAAATTCGAGAAAGGCGACAAGGTCTGGCTAGAGAACAAGAACTTACACATTCCATATCAATCAAGAAAGTGTTAGAAACTGGCAGTAAACTTGATAACTGACTACTGATGTAATCACCAGTCAGATGCAGTTATATCCCTCTTTGAACAATGCTTAGTGTGATAGACAATGAATAGAAGTCTATTGAATAGCAAAGCTCTCACTTGTACAGTTCTACCCATACATCTATGTAAAACTAGGCTGTATGGTCACTTTGGGCTGGTCCCATACACCGAGGCGTGAGTTTTGGTGTCCACTATATCGCGCTCCAGACATAAAACAGTCTAGGAGGTGGACTACACCGAATATCAAGAGATATACCCAAAAGTAGGCTATGTACTATAAAAAAAAGTTGATCAGAAAAATTCTACCTACATTTTGATGTGTTTGGCGTTGTTGTACAATGTTTGTATCATGTGTTATCACCAATTTCAACAGAAAGCTTGTGCCAAAACGAGAAGGACCCTTTCAGGTTGAACAAGTCATGGGACCAGTTACATACAAGCTGAAATTACCGAAACAATGGCGCATTCACCCTGTATTTCATGCATTGCTTCTCACTCCATATAAGGAAACGTCTATGCATGGACCAAACTTTACCACACCACCTCCCGATATAGTAAATGGACAGGAGGAGTTTGAGATCGAAGCTATCCTTGGACATCAAAAACGCGGAGCAGGCTATCAATATTTGGTTAAGTGGAAAGGCTATGGATCAAATGACAATACCTAGGAACCTGAACGCCACTTGGGAAATGTTGAAATGGGTGATAACACATGATACAAACATCGTACAACAACGCCAAACACACCAAAATGTAGCTAGAATTTTTCTGATCAACTTTAGTTTATAGTACATAGCCTACTTTTGGGTATATCTCTTGATATTCGGTGTAGTCCACCTCCTAGACTGTTTTATGTCTGGAGCGCGATATAGCGGACACCAAAACTCACGCCTCGGTGTATGGGACCAGCCCAAAGTGACCATACAGCCTAGTTTTACATAGATGTACGGGTAGAACCGTACAAGTGAGAACTTTGCTATTCAATAGACTTCTATTCATTGTCTATCACACTAAGCATTGTTCAAAGAGGGATATAACTGCATCTGACTGGTGATTACATCAGTAGTCAGTTATTAAGTTTACTGCCAGTTTCTAACAGGAAATGCTGCGGACGTTCTGATAGAATATAAGAACAGGAGACACCTATAGAACTTCATCTATGGCCTATAACCAATCAAAGAAATTCTGGAAAACCCTTTATGCGCTCAAAGGACAATTCCTTCCTCCTCGGACTCGTCTATTACCACATCGTCACAACAAGAAACACCTAGTACGACTCCCACACGCATGACACTATCCAATCACCAGTAGACATATACTCTTCATTTCACCAAGGCGACTGCTATCATCATCAAAAGCTATTCAGCCGAACCCTACTACACCAAGAATGAGAGAACAGGAACAAGAATTCCGAAACCAACAGCAATGGATCCTTCACAAAATGAATATATGGATATTAGATCGACGATGAGACCTACAAGAACATGGGTGCAACTGTTTCATGCAATTTTACCATCTCTTCCCACAGAAAATTGAATTCCCCATCGACAACCCTGATGCAACCATTCCACCACCATACGACTCGTTAATATGGGAACGCATTTCCCCTCCCTACCCGCCAAAACCTCCACACTATCCTACTTATGACTTCAAACCAGGATATCCAAAGATTACCAGCAGAGTCACAGCTCAAGGAGCGTTCATTAGAGAAGATGAATTCACTCGACCAAATACCCCTGAATCACCATCAGACGATGTGCTGTATCACGCCATTCTTGCTCACTCCACAGAATCTGATGGTAACAAAACAGAAGATTCTATGGAAGACCTTTACGTTTGAAGCTTTTGGATAAAAAGATGATCCACCAGCTATCCATTCTCCTCATCCTACTCGATATACAATGTTCGCTTTTGCCATCACCCTCACCTACCTCGTTGCTTTTGTCCTCACCCTCTTGATCACTGCTTGTGGTCATTGTTACATCAAACCCGTCACCGCCACCTCCCCCTTCCTCTCCACGGCCCACGACCTCCCTCTTGAGGTCTTTGTTACCACCACCACCACCATCAATGACTTTGTCTGGGCTGATCTCCTAGAACTTCACCAATCCAGAAGAACTCGCCCCCATGACCTTCGCTGACCCCATCATCCAGGACCCTGTCACCCACATCCCCTATGCCCACCGCCCTTGCCACTCCATCCTCTCTCCCGTCTCAGAAGCCCTTAGTACTCTTGTCATCGACTTTAATCAACTATCTGCGCCCCTCAACTCCGTCACCCACCTCATGCTCTCTACCGACCTGCAGTGTCTCACATATGAAGAATGGGACAACCTCTGGGAGCACGCCAAACAACTGGAGCGCGTCATGAAAACCCTCCAATGGCGCATTGAGGCTGCCAACAAAGACCTGGACTCCATCATCAAATGGATTGAATCCAGGAAGGACCATGGGTGGACCACAGATGCACAGTGGTAGAAGTCGGTGACTTCTCGCATATGAAGGGGGTAATGTTACAGTTTCTTTTTCCTCTTCTATGACAGACGCTCTATTATTACATCATCATTACTATACGATTTGGTGGATGTTTATCTCCTTTTGCTAACGCTTTCATATTTCCTTTCGTAGGTAGTTAGCTGCGCTTACTGCGCATTCCCTTTATAGTTCTCCTTGTTTTCTAAATATATATAAACCCTAGAATACCTTGTACATTCCCCAGTTCCAACTTAATTGAATCATACTCCCAATTTTGACTTGAACTCCTCGCTCTCTTTCTCTCAAGCTCGTCGTTGACTTAAAGACCTTCGTCACTATTTGACTTAGCGTCCAGAACTTGTCCAGTAGGCTGGGAGCAGACCAAGACTCTGCTTGCCACTGTTGACTTAGAACGAACTGTGTTGGGAGCATCAATCTTAACAGAGGGGGCAGCAGCAACTATGTCAGTCTGCTTCACTTCCCCCACACCCTCTGGCTTTATCGAGCCTGCTGATGACCCTGAAGATGGCGCTGCCAGTACCAGCTCTGCCTTTTTTTTTTTTTTTTTTCCTCATTTAGACCCCTGCGTACTACTAAGTACATGGTAGGGTATTATACAAGAAGTGGAAGGTAACTGGTAATAGTTGTAATGCGAAATGTCTTTCTAAACTCACTGAGGCCCAAAGGCCGAAGAGGCTGCTCCAGGGAAATAACTAAGAAGGGTTAGTATAGTAACCGAAACCCGTAAGTAAAGCTAAGTATGGGGCGAGGAACCTCATGTTGAAATTGGTGATAACACATGATACAAACATCGTACAACAACGCCAAACACATCAAAATGTACCTAGAATTTTTCTGATCAACTTTTGTTTATAGTACATAGCCTACTTTTGGGTATATCTCTTGATATTCGGTGTAGTCCACCTCCTAGACTGTTTTATGTCTGGAGCGCGATATAGTGGACACCAAAACTCACGCCTCGGTGTATGGGACCAGCCCAAAGTGACCATACAGCCTAGTTTTACATAGAAGTACGGGTAGAACCGTACAAGTGAGAACTTTGCTATTCAATAGACTTCTATTCATTGTCTATCACACTAAGCATTGTTCAAAGAGGGATATAACTGCATCTGACTGGTGATTACATCAGTAGTCAGTTATTAAGTTTACTGCCAGTTTCTAACACCTCATGACGCTCAGAGCGCCAGGGCAGGAGTGGTCTTGAGTGGTGGTTTAACATTGGGCCTCGTCTCTGTCCAAGCTCACATGGAACAGGCACGGCTGAACAGGAATATCTTCTTCTGTCATAAGACCTCTTGCTGGAGTTTGCCGTCTTCGTCCTCGAAGACCAGGACAACTGTTGACCTTGAACCCGGTTTGATGGTGACAGGTTTGCATATCCAGTAAGGTGAGATTGGTAGGCGTAGAGGGATGGTCCACGGGTTATGTAGGCGGATTTGACTCACTAAATCGTCTGGCATATGGATCGGGCCTTCTGTAGGAGTCGGTACTCCATTGATGCACACACGTCGCCACTTTGTGCCACTGAAGGTTGAAGTGGGGATCCCCCAAGCGTATTCGAGGACCGGTTTGATGTAAGGGAGCAAGTTCTTGAGCTGATCAAGCGTGATACCAGGAGAGCCGATGGCCACCAAGTTTCCTTTCATGGTCCTTGATAATGAGGACAATGTGCCAGGCGCTGGTACAGGTGGCAAGGGAATGGGTGTCGGGGTATGGGTTGCACCCTTTGATGGGTCGGTCAATAGCTGTTAAGATCGATGCTCCCAACGCAGTTCGTTCTAAGTCAACAGTGGCAAGCAGAGTCTCGGTCCGCTCCCAGCCTACTGGACAGATTCTGGACACTAAGTCAAACGATGACGAAGGTCTTTAAGTCGACGACGAGCTCAAAAGAAGAGAGCGAGGAGTTCAAGTCAGAGTTGGAAGTATGATTCAATTAAGTTGGAACTGAGGAATGTACAAGGTATTCTAGGGTTTATATACGTTTTGAGAACAAGAAAAACTATAAAGGGAATGCGCAGTAAGCGCAGCTAACTACCTATGAAAGGAAATGTGAAAGCGTTAGCAAAAGGAGATAAACGTCCGCTAAATCGTATGGTAATGATAATGTAATAATAAAGTATCCGTCATAGAAGAGGAAAAGAAACTGTAACAATAGCGTGTTGATAACATGACAAGCTTGGTCTGCATTGAAATTGACAGGTAATGGTACCTGGGGCACCAGAACGAGTCGTGCACAGGATCGGATGTCACGAGGTGGTTTCTGGGGGGCACGGAGGCCCCCAGGAGGCTGGGTGGGTTGGTGTGAAGCCACGGAGGCATATGTCTTGGGAGGGTCCTGCAGGGAAGCCTGGATGGCCCCAAGCTTAGAGCTGATAACCTGGACCTGCTTAACCAGACTTTGAAGCTCTGAGGAGCGCAAAGGAGGGGCAGATGCCGTGTTAGTGACAGTCGTGGGCTGGGGGGGGTATGCCTGTATCAACAGCCACTGTGCCTTCGACTGGCTAAAAAATTCATCGAGAGGCTGGACGTAGTCGGCAGAGTCGACCTTCGAGCTATAAAGGAGCTCATCAGCCTGGGTGAGGAGAGCAAGTACTTGGGTGATCAGCTTGGTGGCTGGATCGTCAGATGTCTGGTAGGATATCCTCATCTGGAGGGTCCTGGGTGCAGCCATGTGTTTTGACATGGCGGTGGTGTCGCGGATGGGTGGATGATAGTGTTGTGCAGTGGGATGGTGGTGGTTGAAGCGTGAGAAGGTCCTCCCCCAGCTCTGCCTTATGATTGGGTTTGCCCATCAACTCTGGTATCTCTTTTGGAACACAAACCAGAAATGGCCAGAAATCTCAGCTTTGCTCGATCATCACCAGAACAATGTTGATATTATCTTTATTCAGGACTCACCCTATACTGACCTTAGAAAGCATGGCCACCCATCCTCCCCGGATGGTGTGGTCCAACAGGGCAGCCCTTCTCACCTGGCCTGGACCACTATTGAGGGTGCCCGTGACCTTCACCCTTCCTCTCGCATGGCTGTGTACATTCATTCTGACCATGTCAACAATCAATTCCACCTTTCGGTCAACTCAGTGTTATTTGAGGACCCCAACATTTTACTTTTCCGCCTTACCCGTCCCTCGGATGGCATCTCTCACTCTTTCATCAATGTCTATCAACTACCTCACTCTAATGCAACACTGCGGTGCCTTGATGGCACCATCCATACTATCCCGGACCTTGCTTTGGTACAAGGTGATTTTAATTTGCATTCCTCTGTTTGGGACTCTTCAGTCCTAGTTGACAACCCTCAGGCAGGGGATTTCTTAGCATCCATGTTGTTGGTGGGTCTTCAGTGTTTTAATAACCTGGACTCCCCGACGTGGTTTAGGGTTGGGGACCTTTCGCAGGTTCTCAACCTTCTCTGGGTTGCCAATGACATCGTCGATGCAGCTCAGGAATTTTTGGACATCTCCCTCAGTGGAGCCCAGACTGACCATTTACAGATGTCGCTGTGTTTCATGCCAGATTGTGCCCCCCTGCCTTTCTTGCAGCCCCTGTACCTCCCTCAGGGTTCGGATGTGGAGTCCAATTTTCTCCTGGCCTGTGCCAGCATTACTTTTGGGGTTGGTTCCGCCCAGACGCGGGGTGACTTGCTTTATCAAGGTCTCATGGCGGAGTGGTGGCGTTTTGCAAAGACTCCGAAGCCTAACAGCAACCTGACCCGGTGGTGGTCTCCTGCGTGTCAGTTGGTGTGGGACGCCTATTGTGCCAACCCCTCTTACCCCTCTTGCTGTTCTTTTTGAGTGGCTTGTAGGGAGGCAAAGCGCACTTTCTTTGATAAGCACATTGCTGATTTGTGCATGGATGGTAACCCTTGGTCCTGTGTCCAGTGGACCTGTGCCCGGCCCTTACCACACTTCCCCCACATTGTTATGGATGGCGTTCCTGTGCGCTCTTTGCCAGAGCTTTGGGACACCGCACACCACCAGTTCGTTGGTCAGCAGAGGGCCCGCCCGGTTGACTGGGCCTTTATCCGGTCTCTCCACTCGCTCCCTACCTGCACTTGGGCCCCCTTTTTGGCTCATGAAGTATTGGAGGCCCTGGGCCCTACTGCTGGCTCCTCTGCACTGGGCCCCAATCACTTGGGGTGGCCTGTGCTCAAGGCCCTGTGTTGCATGCCTGCCTTTGTCATGCAGTTGACACAACTTTACAATGCCATCTACGACGAGGGCATTTGGCCCAGCCAGTTCCAGGAGTCCTTGATGGTCATCATCCTGAAGCCGGGTTGCGATGATTATACCTGCATGAAGAATTACTGCCCAATTGCTCTCCTCAACTGCTTTGGCAAGCTCTTCATGAAGGTCATTGCCACGCACCTGCAGTTTGATGCCATTCACTACGACCTTCTCCACCCTTTGCAGTTTGGCATTCTCAAGCAGTGGTCTACTGTTGATGTGGGGCTTTTCCTGGTCAACCATATCCACCATGCCCGGGACACTGGGAAGTTCACTTTGGTCTTGGCAGTTGATGTTGCCCAATATTTCCCGTCCATTCAGTGGGAGGTCCTGGTGGAGATGTTGCGCAAGCAGGGTTTCCCAGAACCACGTTTGCGTCTGATGGGCACTTTCCACTCTGATCGGTCCATGCAGTTCATCCGGGGCTGCACATGCTCTGAGTTGCTCCTGGCAGGTGAGGGGGCTCCACAGGGGGATCCCAACTCACCCATCGCTTCAAATCTTTATGTTGCACTGGTCTTGAAACAGCACTTTCACTATCGTCCAGGGTCCCACTTGGCCACCATGGTCTTTATTGACAACAGCTCTTTAGTGCGCTCTGGCCGCTCTTTTCTTTCCAATGTGGCGGCCTTGGGCCGCATGTTCTCCCACTTTGCAGCCACCTACAGGGCGATTGGCTTGGAGTTGGAACCAGCTAAGACGGAATTCATTACCTTCCTGCCCTTTAACTCGTCCTTTTCTGTGGATGCTTTGGTCGGGTTGGCTACCACTTGGTGGGAGCATATGGTGGCAGAGAAGACACTTAGAGTGGTCCGGTCCATTGACCACTCCTTTGACGCTTTGATCGCCTGCACCCCAGTTGTCCTCACAGGGGGAGGCAGTGAGGTGTTGGCGGAGATCTTTCCTATGAGGAAGTGGAGGTTTTTGGGGTTTTTTTTCGATCCTGCGTTGTCCTTTTCTCCTCATGTTCAGTTTTACTTTAACAAAGCCGTTTCCTCTACAGTAGCCTTGCACATGATTGGCAACGCATATCGGGGGATACAGCTACAAGTTGTCAAGGCCTGTGTCTGGCCCATCCTGTCCTATGGTCTGCCCCTCTGGTATCGTCTGGGCAGCAAGGGTGTCCAGCACCACCTCACCAAGTTGTGCTCTGCCCAATGCGCCGCCCTTCTCTGGGCGTCGGGCGCCTTCAAGACCATGCCATCAGGCTCCCTGGAGTTCCTTACTGGTATGCTGCCCATTAATGTCTATTGCAACCTTCTCCTCAAGAGGACAGCTCCTCGCCCAGCGACACTTGATTCCCGGCACCCGATGGTGTTCTCCGCCCGTGGTTTCCTTGCAGCCCCTTGTTGAGGCATGCATCTTGTTAAGCTTATCCCAATGTGGTCTCCCGGTGTTGCACAGCGTCATGGACAAAACGAACCCAACACACAAACCAACCACAAAATCGAATCTGGATGGGGCACACCTTCAGTAGCAACGGGCTGGCTGGAGGGGAGCACAGGTGGACAGATGTTCAAAGTGGCATGGAGGCTGGATGAAGGGGATTCGAACACACACTGAGACTGATGGCGAGGGCGGAAGGGGTTTCTCAGTCCTCACTAATACGACAAAGTACGAAAGTGACTGTAAGTGGGGGCCGACTGAGAGTAGTTGAACCAGCCTGTTCATCCGAAGGAGGGGACGAGGGATAAGGGTGTGGAGAAGAGGACGAATGGGGCAGATGAGAGGAGACGGGACAAAGACAAGGTCAAAACAAGGCTGGATGTGGGCAAGGGACCTAAGGCAAGACGTCAGAGAGAGGGCAACACTAGCACCGAACTCTGAGGGGAGGGAAAGAAAGTCAAATTTTCTCTGTTGCATAAAGGCGAAGATACATGTATATAAAGTAAATGATGGTAGCTAAGAATATTGACAATTCAAAGAAGAAAGTCCGCTCCACCAACTGATAGGAGTCTCCTGGACACCATCCTTTCGAAGGTCGTAGAGAAGGAACGGAGGAAACAAGTCCATAACAACAAATGAAACAGGTATGAACTGAGGGCAGAACTCATCTGCCATCACCGATGCTTGCAATGCCCATACAGGCTCCTACCGCTGTTCAGGCTCCTCAGTCGAAGTCTTCTGCGGCAATGGTGACCGCTCCACAGTGTTTCCTAGGCTTTGAAATCATGACAGAGGAGGTTCTCTAGGTCCCCATGACTTGTCAAGTCCACAGGAAGGTGCGCCACATGCCACGTCGAGTAGTAGGGCATTAACTGGTCTGCTGGAACCAGCCTTGGATGCAATGTTCCCTCCCTGTTGATGACCGCATATCTGGCAAGAGTTTGACCTACTATGATCCAAGGGCCCCCAGGGGATATTGTCCTTCGAAAACCATTGTGTTTGGCAATCACATTGGTCCGCCAGACTACTTGTCCAACCATGAAATGTGTTCATTTGACTGAGGCTAACTCCCCTACTGAGACCGAGCTGTTGATGAGTTCAAGGTAAAACCTGTTTCAAAGGCATGGGTCCCTTGGTGCCATTAAGGTGGATGCTTCATTCATGTCATGGAACATATTCTCCCGACCTCCTCTAGCTCCAATGCTGCATGTTAGGTGGGTCCAACAGTCGTCGGGGACCAGCCTCGAATCTGCAAACTGCATCCCAATCAAATTCGTAATAGCCATGCTCATTCATTCAGATGACAGTATCATTCAAAGCGTGGCTCCTGGGTCTACCGTAGTGCTGGTGGTGCTGGATGGTGTGGGTGGTTTGACTGGGCTAGGGGGTACATCTGCCATTGACAAATCTGGGTCAACAGTGGGAGATTCCGCGCAGTCCGTGATCCTGGTGGTGAGCGACGACTGATTCGATGAGGAAAGCCTTTCTCTAAGGCTTAAGCACTGGCCAGAAGGAGTGATTCCGTTCTGTCAGGCGGATCTACACATGCTGTGTGTGATAACCATCAAATAAGGTTCTGATAGGAGTTGGGGAGCAGCCAGGACAACTCTTTTATGTTTTTCGAATCATACGATGGCTGGTCTGGGCGGATATGAAATTCGTCTGGTTGTCAGGCACATGCCTAGTGATGCAGGTACCGTTCTGTCTGGCGGTATGGAGGTGGTGACAGGCTGGATGTTACGCTTCTCCAAACGCTGAGGTGGCCGACTCAGCCGAAACCATTTCAAAATGCTCACCCTTCCTTTGAATGGAGTGTGACCCACTTCTAGCGCTTCTTCCCTGGGCAAGGGGCTTTGAATGCCTTCTATTTTGCTTCTTCAATTCTTGTGTGTGTGTGGTACCCGTGTGGATACGTAGCCGGCGTATCACTGGTAACCCTGTCCCAGGCCTCTTTGACCTGGCTGCCACCATTGACAAGCCTTTTGCTCCTGTCAACCCCCACAATGTGCAGGGGGATTGCCTGTTGGATCTTTTCATGGACCTTATTACTTTCTGCAACTTTTTTCACCCATGCAAGTCCTCTACAGATGATCTCTGGTGGGCTTGGTTCCATTCATTTGAGGAACAAGTTGCTCTCTGGCGGTCCAACATGTCCATCTGCCTGGCTGCCACTGACGGTTCCCTCAGGGAGGGTGTCAGAGTCTCCAGCTTTGTCCTTCCCACCTACTCTGAAGCTCATCGGGTCCTGGCCACTTTGTCCTATGATGTGGAACTTCAGGCTCTGGAGTTCCTGGCCACCCATTTGGCTCATACAGCCCATCCAGGTCACGTAGTCTGCCTTGTTGACAACAAGGCTGCAGCCCAGGGGGTCTTTAACACGGATGCGCATGACGGTCAACATGTTGCTCTGCGGTTTGCGGCCGCACTATGGGTTTGGCTGGAGGATGACCCTTCCCGTCGCCTCACAATATCCTGGTGCCCCAGTCACAAGGGCATTCTGGAAAACGAGGTGGCCGACGCTTTGGTCTCCTCCTATGATGGCCCTGATGTGGTGCCTTTCTCTCTCGCCTGGTGGCTCATTGTTGCTTTTGTCAGGATGCCAGTTGGCACTGGTGCCTCATGTGGTTATCTCATAAATACTGAGGGCACTCGCTCCTTTGCTTTAAGGATGTGTGTCGCCTTCTACACCCCTCCTTAGGGGTGGGTTGTCATAGATTCTACAGAGCCTGCGGCAATGAACTGGATCTTTTTTCACACTTCGTGCACTTCGCCACCAACCATATGCCCTCTGCTGGCTTCCAACAATGGTTTTTCCTGGACGCCCCCTGTGACTGTTTGGTCTGTGTGGGACTGCCTCCCCTGATGCATGCCCACATCATGTGCAGGTGCGTACATTATGTTGACCTTTTTCCTTCTGTATTTGCTTTTCAGCGGACGTCAAACAACTGTGGCCTCCTTGTTGCCTTCTTGAAGGCTAACCTGGGGGCTGTTACAGTTTCTTTTCCTCTTCTATGACAAACACTTTACTATTACATCATCATTACTATACGATCTGGTGGTTGTTTATCTCCTTTAGCTAACACTTTCATATTTCCTTTCGCAGGTAGTTAGCTGCGCTTACTGCGCATTCCCTTTATAGTTATCCTTGTTCTCAAAACGTATATAAACCCTAGAATACCTTGTACATTCCTCAGTTCCAACTTAATCGAATCATACTCCCAATTTTGACTCGAACTCCTCGCTCTCTTTCTCTCGAGCTCGTCGTCGACTTAAAGACCTTTGTCATCATTTGACTTAGTGTCCAGAACTTGTCCAGTAGGCTGGGAGCGGACCGAGACTCTGCTTGCCACTGTTGACTTAGAACAAACTGCATTGGGAGCATCGATCTTAACACAAGTTGGAACTCACAGAACCGCTCAGTGTTTCTACACTAGCCAGACACCATTGATACCAGAACCTCGAACCTCAGACCCCCAAACGGCTCTGCCCGTTTCAAACGAAAGTATTATCTAGATCGACGAGAGGTTTTTCCGTCGACTACAGGAACTGGGTGGTTTTTCCGCTCAGGAACTAAGAAAAAGAACGAACCAGTACCAGCATCCCTCTTTGAAGTTACATTGAAGGAAACGGAAAGGACGTCTTCCCAGATAACATTTGGATTGATTGGGTCAACGAAGATCTAGAGGAGGATGTTTATTCCCTATTTTACCCACCTACTGAAGAACCAGAATCCTCCTGGTGGAACGAATTTCTCAGTCTCTCTGGAGCACCACCACAGGACCGATACGCACTCCAAGACAAAGGGTTACAACCTTGGAGAGAATTCCTAGAACAGAAACAGATCGAACAGAGTCTATTTGAAGATCCAGAACCAGGAAAGAAGAAAGACGAAACAGGAGAACCTACAGATCCGAAAGAAGAAACAGAAAAGATGGCATCTGATGCAGCAGCACCCGCCTCTAAAGGAGATATCAAACCGCAGCCTATGCGTGTTTTTACAGGAAAACGAACCAAAGCGAAGGCTTTCATTGGAAGTCTTGAAGATTACTTTGTCTTAAATGACGATAATTATAAAGGCAAAACACAGAAACAGATTTGATTTACTCTTGCCTGTCTTGGGCAGGAACTTGACAATTGGAAAGTCCTGATCAAGGATGAATTAGATAATGAAGAAGAAAGAACCCTTACTTGGATGAACTGGGCAGAATTCAAGAAGCGTTTCCTAGCCGATTGGGGAGAAGTCAATAGCACACTCAGGGCCTTGAACAATTTGGCCAATCTTAGAGTAGGGGGCGACGTTTCAGTCCCTGAATATATCAGAAAATTCCGCATGGAGATTGGAACTTCAGGATTGAAAGGGACAACCGCACAACTTCAGGCATTTGTTAAAGGACTCCCTGAAAGTATCGCCACCAAAATTCTTGAAGCAAACGTTCTATCAATGAAGGAAGCATATGAAAAGGCAGAACAGCTTCATGGCGCTTGGGAAATGATGCGAGTGCTTGGACGCAAACCAGGACAAGGGAACCGCTCTAATTTTAACCAAAACACCAACACTAGGGGCGGATCAACTCGATCAGTTAATGCTATGCCCACTGGACATTTGACAGACAAACAAAAGGAGGAATACATGAAAACTGGGAAGTGTTTCAGATGTGGAAACCAGGGACATGTTTCAAAAAATTGTCCAAAACGAAACACCACCCCAAACGCCTCCTTCAGGTCCTCCTCATCGTTTCAGAATAAAGGGATCAGATCCATCCCTGAGGATGCGCCCAAGGAAAAGCAAGACGACCCAGTTGCGAGTATCAGAGCAATCCTAGCTGGAATGAAGGCCGATGAACGAGAAGGTCTTCTTAACGAACTCGAGAATGAGGGTTTTTGATCAGGAAGCGTCACACAGCAGTTGGCACTTCCACAACAAATGGAGTTTCACAGTTAGCACTTGATTCTGTAATAGTACGATCAAATAATAACAAGCGCCTTTCAATCACTATTGAAACGATCGATTTACCCGCTGAAACCTCTGCCCTCATCGATTGTGGAGCAGAAGGGAACTTTATAGACGAAGAAATAACAACAAAACTACCAAAAGAAAAGCTAAGAAAACCGATTCGAGTCAGGAACGCAGATGGAACAATCAACACAAATGGAATGATCACCCATCGAGTATTAATTCAATATTCAATTGGAGGAAAGCGTCACAGTAACTGGTTCTTAATCACCAAGTTAGGGGACCAACGACTAATCCTGGGAATTCCTTGGTTAGAAGAAAATAACCCGACTATTGATTGAAGAGACAAAACAATTCACCTTATTGATAATCAGCGACAAGATGGGACAATTTGGCAACTGGCACTGGACAATCAATGGGGAGAAGACGATTATTGGATTAGAGTCAAAACATCAGCATCTCA
Source organism: Amanita fuliginea (assembly GCA_023014435.1). Lineage (NCBI taxonomy): Eukaryota > Fungi > Basidiomycota > Agaricomycetes > Agaricales > Amanitaceae > Amanita > Amanita fuliginea. Next base: position 1,645,866 of record JAEBUQ010000011.1, on the reverse strand, counting down.
GGCACTGGAACATCAACTGAAGAAGGACGAACCAAAGACAGAACTACCTGTGGAATACGAGAAATGGCGATCAGTCTTTGAGAAAAAGGCTTCAGAATGATTTCCTAACTCTAGAACTTGGGATCATGCGATCGAACTGAAAAACGGTTTCACTCCCAAAGTTAGCAAAATCTATCCGTTATCAATTAAGGAGCAGTCGTCCTTGGACGAATGGATTGAAGAACAACTTGCCAAAGGATACATCTGACCGTCGAAATCACCTCAGGCTTCGCCATTCTTCTTTGTTTCAAAAAAGGAAAGCGGAGCGTTAAGACCATGTCAAGACTATAGGTGTTACAATTTCTTTTCCTTTCATTGACGGACTTACTTTATTATATAATCATCGTTATGCGTTTCATGGACGCTCATCTCCTTTAGCTACTTTACCTTCACATCTCCTTTCTTAGGTATTTAGCTGTACGTTTCCTTTTATATTTCTTTTGTTCTTTTATGTATATAAACCTTCTTGTAAAGTAGCTAGACTCCAGTTCCAACTTAATCGAATTCTTCTCTCAACCTCTGAACGAAACTCCTCGCTCTCATTTCTTTGAGCTCGTCGTTTGCTAGACCTTTGTCATCAATCGACTTAGTGTCCAGAACTTGTCCAGTAGGCTGGGAGCAGACCGAGACTCTGCTTGCCACTGTTGACTTAGAACGAATTGCGTTGAGAGCATCGATCTTAACACAAGTTGGAACTCACAGAACCGCTCAGTGTTTCTACACTAGCCAGACACCATTGATACCAGAACCTTGAACCTCAGACCCCCGAACGGCTCTGCCCGTTTCAGACGAAAGTATTATCTAGATCGACGAGAAGTTTTTCCGTCGACTACAGGAACAGGGTGGTTTTTCCGCTCAGGAACTAAAAAGAAGAACGAACCAGTACCAGCATCCCTCTTTGAAGGTGATTATATTGAAGGAAACGGAAAAGACGTCTTCCCAGACAACGTTTGGATTGATTGGGTCAACGAAGATCTAAAAGAGGATTTTTACTCTCTATTTTACCCACCTACTGAAGAACCAGAATCCTCCTGGTGGAACGAATTCCTCAGTCTTTCTGGAGCACCACCACAGGACCGATACGCACTCCAAGACAAGGGATTACAGCCTTGGAGAGACTTCCTAGAACAGAAACAGATTGAACAAAGTTTATTTGGAGATCCAGAATCAGGAAAGAAGAAAGACGAAACAAGAGAACCAAAAGAACCAAAAGGAGAAACAGAAAAGATGGCAACTGACGCAGCAGCACCTGCCTCTAAAGGAGATATCAAACCGCAGCCTATGCGTGTTTTTACAGGAAAACGAACCGAAGCGAAGGCTTTCATTGGAAGTCTTGAAGATTACTTTGTCTTAAATGACGACAATTATAAAGGCAAAGCACAGAAACAGATTCGATTTACTCTCGCCTGTCTTGGGCAGGAACTTGATGATTGGAAAGTCCTGATCAAGGATGAATTAGATGATGAAGAAGAAAGAACCCTTACTTGGACGAACTGGGCAGAATTCAAAAAGCGTTTCCTAACCGATTGGGGAGAAGTCAATAGCGCTCTTAGAGCGCTGAACAATTTAGCCAATCTCAGAGTAGGGGGTGACGTTTCAGTCCCTGAATATATCAGAAAATTTCGCATGGAGATTGGTACCTCAGGTTTGAAAGGAACAACTGCGCAGCTTCAAGCCTTTGTCAAAGGACTCCCTGAAAGTATTGCTACAAAGATCCTCGAAGCAAATGTTCTATCCATGAAAGAAGCATATGAAAAGGCAGAACAGCTTCATGGCGCTTGGGAAATGATGTGAGCGCTTGGGCGAAAACCAGGACAAGGGAACCGCTCTAATTTTAATCGAAACACCAATAACAGGGGAGGATCAATCCGATCAGTAAATGCGATGCCCACTGGACGTTTGACAGATGAACAAAAGGAGGAATATATGAAATCTGGAAAATGTTTCAGATGTGGAAACCAGGGGCATGTTTCAAGGAATTGTCCCAAACGAAATACCACGTCAAACACCTCCTTCAGGGCCTCCTCATCGTTTCAGAATAAGGGGATCAGATCTATCCCTGACGATGCGCCCAAGGAAAAGAAAGATGACCCAGTTGCAAGCATCAGAGCGATCCTTGCTGAGATGAAGGCCGATGAACGAGAAGGCCTTCTCAATGAACTTGAGAACGAGGGTTTTTAACCCGGAAGCGTCATACAGCGGTTGGCACTTCCATAACAAATGGACATTCACAGTTAGCGCTTGATTCTGTAATAGTAAGATCGAATAATGACAAGCGCCTTTCAATTTCTGTGGAGACGTCCGATTTACCCGCTGAAACTTCGGCTCTAATCGATTGTGGAGCAGAAGGGAATTTTATTGACGAAGAAGTAACCACCAAGTTATCAAAAGAAAAATTGCGAAAACCAATCAAAGTCAGAAACGCAGATGGAACGGTTAACACTAATGGAATAATCACACATCGAGTCCATATTCAATATTCGATTGGAGGAAAACGATACAGCAACTGGTTTCTAATCACTAAATTAGGAGATCAACGATTAATTTTGGGGATCCCTTGGTTAGAAGAAAACAATCCTACTATTGATTGGAGAGATAAAACGATACGCCTCATCGATGAGCAACGGAATGGAGGAACTATCTGGCAAATGGCATTGGACAATCAACAATGGGGAGAAGACGATTACTGGATCAGAGTTAAGACATCAGCATCTCAAGCGTTAGAACATCAATTGAAAAAAGATGAACCAAAAACGGAACTACCATCAGAATATGGGAAATGGCGCTCAGTCTTTGAGAAAAAGGCATCAGAGCAATTCCCAACTTCCAGAACTTGGGATCACGCTATCGATTTAAAAACCGGTTTTAGTCCTAAAGTTAGCAAGATCTATCCGTTATCAATCAAAGAACAGTCGTCGCTGGACGAATGGATTGAAGAACAGCTAGCTAAAGGCTACATCAAACCATCGAAATCCCCTCAAGCATCGCCATTCTTCTTTGTCTCAAAGAAGGAAAGTGGTGCGCTTCGGCCGTGCCAGGATTATAGATATTTAAACGATTGGACAATCAAGAATGCATACCCATTACCCCTAGTATCCGACCTCCTTACAAAACTTGCTGGTGCACAATATTTCACCAAATTAGACCTCCGATGGGGATATAATAACGTCAGGATCAAGAAAGGGGACGAATGGAAAGCTGCTTTCATTACCAACAGAGGATTATACGAACCAACTGTTATGTTCTTCGGCTTGTGCAATTCGCCATCTACATTCCAAACTATGATGAACGAATACTTCAGAGACATGATTAATGAAGGATGGCTCATTATCTACATGGACGACATCTTGATATGTTCTCAGAATTTGAACGAACTAGAAGAACAAACAAAAAGGGTTCTCGATCGATTAGAAGAGAACGATCTGTTCCTGAAATTAGAAAAATGTAAATTCGCTGTTCAAGAAGTTGAATTTCTGGGCATGATCATCTCACCCGGAAAAATATGGATGGATCCTATCAAACTCGCAGGAATAGCTGATTGGCCAGTACCATCAACGGTTAAACAAGTCCGATCATTCCTAGGTTTTGGAAACTTTTACAGACGTTTTATTGGAAACTTTGCAGCAATCGCAAAACCACTCACAGATCTAACCAAGAAAACGGAACCATTTGACTGGAATAATGAGCGCCAACTTGCCTTTGACACCCTAAAGCAACGGTTTGCCTCTATGCCAGTATTGTTAATGCCAAATCCTGCAAAACCGTTCATCCTTCAAACCGACACCTCCAATAAAGCAATTGGAGCGGTACTGAAACAGGCTGATGAATCTGGAGCACTCCATCCATGTGGATTTATATCCCATGCGTTAACACCAACGGAACAGAATTATCAAATTTATGACAGAGAACTGCTTGCAATCATCAAGGGACTTGCAGTATGGCGCCATCTATTACATGGTTCTCCTCACACGATCATCGTCCATTGTGATCACAAGAACTTGTCCTACTACCGAACTGCTCAACGCTTAACACCTCGACAAGCTCGGTGGTCATCATTGCTATCTGAATATGATCTTCATATTGAACATATACCTGGCACAAAAATGTTCGAAGCAGATGCATTATCCAGACGGCCAGATCATATGGGAAATGATGAGGAACAAACTACTGTCACGGTTTTGCCGAATGACCGATTTATTCGACTAATCAATGATGATCTTGCCAGTGAATTAAAGAAATACATGGCAAACGACGATTTTGGACGCATCTTTATTGAAGTTATCACTAAGCAAAGGGCACCACCAATTAAATCCAAACTACAAGACTGGACATACACTCATGGTATCGTTTATTACTTGGGCAGGATCTATGTGCCTGATCGAATTGAGTTGCGCACTCGATTAATTAAGGAGATACATGAAGCATTATCTTCAGGACATCCTGGACGATTGAAAACACTAGCACTTTTGAAGCGTGATTATTGGTGGCCTGGAATGTATAGACATGTCAAAGAATGGGTTGAAGGTTGTGCACTTTGCCAACAGATGAAAGTCAATACCCACCCAAATTCACCGGCATTAATCCCTATTCCATCAAAAGCTACTCGGCCATTTCAACAAGTCACACTGGATTTTATTACCGATCTTCCTATATCTGACGGTTATGACTCCATTCTGGTCACGGTGGACCATGGCCTTACGAAGGGGGTAATTTTTACTCCTTGCAATAAGACGATCGACGCCTTAGGAACTGCAGACCTCTATATCTCTGAAATATTCAAACGCTTTGGACTCCCTGACATCTTAATCTCGGATAGAGGACCGCAATTCTCTGCCAAAGTATTTCAAGAGATACGAAAAGCTCTAGGAATCGACCATAGAATGAGCACAGCCTACCATCCTCAGACAGATGGAGAAACTGAACGTGTAAATCAAGAACTCGAAATTTACCTTCAAATGTTCTGCGCAAATGAACCTCATAAATGGAAACCACTACTACCCATCGCTGAATTTGCACATAATAATCGATATCACGACACAATAAAGACATCACCATTTCAACTTATGTACGGATCAGATCCAATCGCTATCCCTACAGCAGCAATCAAGATGACCGCACCAGCAGCAGAAGAACGCCTTCTGATGCTCCGAAAAGCTAGAGAAGAAGCCCTAGCCGCTCACGAACTAGCTAGACAAATGGTCACTCATAGATACAGAGACAAGTCAATCAGATTCGAAAAAGGTGACAAAGTCTGGCTTGAAAACAAGAATCTCCACATTCCATATCAATCAAGAAAGCTAGCACCAAAACGGGAAGGACCCTTCCAGGTTGAACAAGTCATGGGACCAGTTACTTACAAATTGAAATTACCGAAACAATGGCGCATTCATCCTGTGTTTCATGCTTCGCTCCTCACTCCATATAAAGAAACCTCAATGCACGGCCCGAATTTCACTATGCCACCTCCCGATATAGTTAACGGACAAGAAGAGTTTGAGATTGAAGCTATCCTTGGACATCGGAAACGTGGAACAGGTTATCAATATTTGGTTAAATGGAAAGGCTATGGAACAAACGACAATACCTGGGAACCGGAAAGACATCTAGGCAATGCTGCGGATATCTTAGTTGAGTATAAAAACAGAAGGAACCTCTGAAACAACTCAGAAGAAAATGACTTACTATCGCACCAACCTCCAACTAAAACATAATATTCGTTATGTCAAAAGATTCTGCAGAACTATTGGATGATACACTCCTACCATCAAAACCAGATATTCTGTCACGCAGATGTTCGTTCCTGCCTTTAAACACCCTTCCAAATGAACGCTCTCTACATATCAGAAACTGAAATACGTCCCAATGATGTCAAAACCGCCTAAAGTATCACGATTACCTCCTCATAAACGAACGCATCCACAAGGCCATACAGAGATCCCATATAATGCTTTATCAAAGTATCTTCCCCAGTATCATCGTCTCTCTTTTGATCTAGGAGAATTACCCACATTCCAGGAGGCCGAATCACATTATCTCCCAGCATCAGTTCACCCTTGTTTTCAATACGATAATGTTTATCACAGGGTTTGGTTACAACGAACCTTCCCTGAATTATCAGAAGCTTTACAATGGATCGTCCAGCTCGGCAGAAACATTTCCGCGGAACAATGGCAATATGAACGACGAATGAACATAAGGGGAAGCGAAAATTTTAGCCGCACAAGAGCGCAAATGGAAATAACACTTGCAACCGAACGATATTACGATCTTCTGAACCAGGCAATACAGGCTAGCATGAACAATCCAGAAATACATGTTACACGACATGCACACCCTGAACAAATCCGTATTCCACACCCTGATGATGCAAGAACCCGATCAGAACAAGAAGAAACAGCTAGGAACTCTCGTGAGAACTTTCTCAGAACCAGGGAACCTGAGATCGAAGAGATCTTAGCTTTGGACTCCAACGATGAGATTTGGGATATTTAAACCACACCCAATGGTCTAAACCCCCCATCCTATCGATACAGCATGTCCACCATCGTCGTCATCGCCTACCTCGTTGCTTTCGCCTTTGCGCTCTTGGTCACAGCCTGTGGCCATTGTTACAACCCTTCTTTCGCCGCTGCCTCCCCGTTCCTCGCCACTGCCCATGACCTCCCCATTGAGGTCTTTGTTACCACCACCACCACCATCGATGAATACCTCTTCCCGGATTGGCCCGCCTCCCCTTCCTCTACCGTTGCCCCCTTACATCAGCACCCGGACGAGCTCGCTGACTTCTTGATTGAAGAAGAAGCACCCCTACCCGCTCCGCCAGCTCCACCTCTCGCCAGGACCCCTAACGCCACTCTCCTTCGGGCTCAGGAAGCCCTTGCCACCTTCATCGTCGACTACCAACTCTTCGCCGGACCTCTTGACGCCATGCTCAACACCGCCCTCACCACCAATCCTCACAGTGTCATGGATGAAGAGCGCGATGCAATCCTCGAGCAAACAGCCCAACTAGACTATATCACGAGGACGCTGCAATGGCGGTTCGAAACTGCTAACCACGATGTCAACACCATTGCCGAATGGTTGAAATCACGAAGAGATCATGGGTGGACGAATGGTGGAAACCACGGTTGGGGAACAGGTTAAGAAGTCGGTGACTTCTTGCATACGAAGGGGGTAATGTTACAATTTCTTTTCCTTTCATTGACGGACTTACTTTATTATATAATCATCGTTATGCGTTTCATGGACGCTCATCTCCTTTAGCTACTTTACCTTCACATCTCCTTTCTTAGGTATTTAGCTGTACGTTTCCTTTTATATTTCTTTTGTTCTTTTACGTATATAAACCTTCTTGTAAAGTAGCTAGACTCCAGTTCCAACTTAATCGAATTCTTCTCTCAACCTCTGAACGAAACTCCTCGCTCTCATTTCTTTGAGCTCGTCGTTTGCTAGACCTTTGTCATCAATCGACTTAGTGTCCAGAACTTGTCCAGTAGGCTGGGAGCAGACCGAGACTCTGCTTGCCACTGTTGACTTAGAACGAATTGCGTTGAGAGCATCGATCTTAACAATAGGTACCTGAACGATTGGACAATCAAGAACGCATACCCATTGCCCCTAGTATCCGATCTCCTTACTAAACTTGCTGGAGCGCAATACTTCACCAAATTAGATCTTCGCTGGGGATACAATAACGTTCGAATCAAGAAAGGTGACGAATGGAAAGCTGCCTTCATCACAAATCGAGGATTATACGAACCAACTGTTATGTTCTTTGGACTATGCAATTCACCATCTACGTTCCAAACCATGATGAACAAATATTTCAGAGATATGATTAACGAAGGATGGCTCATCATTTACATGGATGACATCTTGATTTGTTCTCAAAACAAGACAGAATTGGAAGAACAAACAAAACGAGTTCTAGACCAATTAGAGGAGAACAACTTGTTCCTGAAACTGGAAAAATGTAAATTCGCTGTGCAAGAAGTCGAGTTTCTAGGGATGATCATATCACCTGGAAAAATACAGATGGATCCTATTAAACTAGCAGGGATAGCCAATTGGCCAGTACCAACAACAGTCAAACAAGTTCGATCATTCCTAGGCTTTGGGAACTTCTACCGACGATTCATTGGAAATTTTGCAGCTATAGCAAAACCACTCACCAATTTAACAAAAAAGACGGAGATATTTGACTGGAACGCAGAACGTCAAACCGCTTTTGATACCCTGAAACAACGATTTGCCTCTATGCCAGTTCTCTTAATGCCAAACCCAGCAAAACCGTTTATCCTCCAAACTGATGCCTCTAATAAAGCAATAGGAGTGGTTTTAAAACAAGTGGACGACTCTGGTGCACTGCATCCCTGCGGTTTTATTTCCCACGCCCTAACACCAATGGAACAGAACTACCAGATCTATGATAGAGAATTACTTGCCATTATTAAAGGATTGGCAGTTTGGCGTCACCTTTTGCATGGATCACCTCATACTATCATTGTGCACTGCGATCACAAGAACCTGTCCTATTATAGAACGGCTCAACAATTAACACCTAGACAAGCCAGATGGTCATCTTTATTATCTGAATTTGACCTTCGGATTGAACATGTACCGGGTACAAAGATGTTTGAAGCAGATGCTCTATCTAGACGACCAGATCACATGGGTAATGACGAAGAACAGACCACAGTCACTATGTTACCAAATGATCGCTTTATTCGCCTCATCAATAACGATCTAGCCGATGAATTGAAGAAGTATATGGCGAATGACAATTTTGGACGAATTCTGATTGATGTTATTAAAAGACAAAGAGCGCCACCAATCAAATCAAAGCTACAAGACTGGACATATACCCATGGCATCGTCTACTACCTTGGAAAGACTATATCCCTGACCGAATTGAATTGAGGACTAGATTAATCAAAGATACGCACAAAGTGTTATCTTCTGGACATCCAGGACGATTAAAAACATTGGCACTTCTAAAACGTGACTACTGGTGGCCAGGAATGTACAGACATGTCAAAGAATGGGTAGAGGGATGTGCATTATGCCAACAGATGAAAGTTAACACTCACCCAAATGCACCAGCTTTAATCCCTATTCCATCCAAAGCGACACGCCCGTTCCAACAAGTAACCCTTGATTTTATTACCGATCTTCCCATCTCGGACGGATATGACTCAATATTGGTCACGGTGGACCATGGCCTTATGAAGGGGGTAATTTTCACCCCTTGCAACAAGACAATCGACGCTTTAGGGACAGCCGATCTCTACATCTCTGAAATCTTCAAGCGCTTTGGACTCCCTGACGTCCTAATCTCTGATAGAGGACCACAGTTCTCTGCCAAAGTATTCCAAGAAATACAAAAAGCATTAGGAATCGATCACAGAATGAGCACCGCCTATCATCCTCAAACAGATGGGGAAACTGAACGCGTCAATCAAGAACTCGAGATCTACCTTTGGATGTTTTGTACTAATGAACCCCACAAATGGAAACCACTCCTACCTATCGCTGAATTCGCACACAATAACCATTATCATGATACAATAAGAACATCCCCATTCCAACTCATGTATGGAACAGATCCAATCGCCATCCCTACAGCAGCGCTCAAGATGACTGCTCCAGCAGCAGAAGAACGCCTTCAGATGCTTCGAAGAGCGAGAGAAGAAGCATTAGCAGCACATGAACTTGCCAGGCAAACAGTTGCTCAAAGATTTAAAGACAAGTCAATTAAATTCGAAAAAGGCGACAAGGTCTGGCTCGAAAACAAGAACCTACACATCCCATATCAATCAAGAAAGCTTGCGCCAAAACGAGAAGGACCCTTTCAGGTTGAACAAGTTATGGGACCAGTTACATACAAGCTGAAGTTACCGAAACAATGGCGCATTCACCCTGTATTTCATGCATCGCTTCTCACTCCATATAAGGAAACGTCAATGCATGGACCAAACTTTACTACACCACCTCCCGATATAGTAAATGGACAGGAGGAGTTTGAGATCGAAGCTATCCTTGGACATCGAAAACGCGGAACAGGCTATCAATATTTGGTTAAGTGGAAAGGGTATGGGTCAAATGACAATACTTGGGAACCTGAACGTCACCTGGGAAATGCTGCAGACATTCTGATAGAATATAAGAGCAGAAGACGCCTATAGAACTTCATCTATGGCCTATAACCGATCAAGGAAATTCTGGAAAACCCTTTATGCACTCAAAGGACGATTCCTTCCTCCTCGGACTCGTCTATTACCACATCGTCACAATAAGAAACACCTAGTATGACTCCCACATGCACAACGCTACCCAATCACCAGTAGACACATACTTTTCATTTCACCAAGACGACCACTGTCATCATCAAAAGCTATTCAACCGAACTTTACTGCACCAAGAATGAAAGAACAGGAACAGGAATTCCGAAATCTACAACAATGGATCCTTTATAAAATGAATATATGGATATTAGATCGACGACAAAACCTACAAGAACATGGGTGCGACCGTTTCATGCAATTTTACCATCTCTTCCCACAGAAAATTGAATTCCCCATTGACAACCCTGATGCAACCATTCCACCACCATACAACTCGTTAATATGGGAACGCATTCCCCCTCCTTACCCGCCAAAACCTCCGCACTATCCTACTTATGATTTCGAACCAGGATATCCAAAGATTACTAGCAGAATCACAGCTCAAGGAGCATTCATTAGAGAAGACGAATTCACTCGACCAAATACCCCTGAATCACCATCAGACAACACGCTGTATCACGCCATTCTTGCTCACTCCACAGAATCTGATGGTAACAAAACAGAAGGTTCTACGGAAGACCTTTACGTTTGAAGCTTTAGGATAAAAGACGATCCACCAGCTATCCATCTCCTCATCCTACTCGAGATACAATGTTCGCCTTTGCCATCACCCTCGCCTACCTCGTTGCCTTCGTCCTCGCCCTCTTGATCACCGCGTGTGGTCATTGCTACATCGAACCCGTCGCCGCCACCTCCCCCTTCCTCTCCACGGCCCATGACCTCCCCCTCGAAGTCTTTATCACCACCACCACCACCATCAACGACTTCGTTTGGGCGGACCTCCCCGAACTCCACCAGCACCCGGAAGAACTCGCGCCAATGACCTTCGCCACTCCCATCATCCAGGACCTGGTCACCCACATCCCCTATGCCCACCGCCCTCGTCATTCCGCCCTCTCTCCCGTCTCTGAAGCCCTTAGCACTCTCGTAGTCGATTTCAACCAGCTGTCCGCGCCTCTCGACGCCGTCACCCAGCTCATGCTTTCCACCGACCCGCAGTGTCTCACCTACAACAAGCAAGACAATTTATGGGAGCACGCCAAACAGCTGGAGCACATCACAAAGACGCTCCAATGGCGCATCGAGGCGGCCAATAAGGACCTGGACTCCATCATCAAGTGGATCGAATCCAGGAAGGACCATGGCTGGACCACGGACGCCCAATGGTAGAAGTTGGTGACTTCACACATACAAAGGGGGTAATGTTACAGTTTCTTTTCCTCTTCTATGATGAACGCTTTACTATTACATCATCATTACTATACGATCTGGTGGACGTTTATCTCCTTTAGCTAACACTTTCATATTCCTTTTGCAGGTAGTTAGCTGCGCTTACTGCGCATTCCCTTTATAGTTATCCTTGTTCTCAAAACGTATATAAACCCTAGAATACCTTGTACATTCCTCAGTTCCAACTTAATCGAATCATACTCCCAATTTTGACTCGAACTCCTCGCTCTCTTTCTCTCGAGCTCGTTGTCGACTTAAAGACCTTCGTCATCGTTTGACTTAGTGTCCAGAACTTGTCCAGTAGGCTGGGAGCGGACCGAGACTCTGCTTGCCACTGTTGACTTAGAACGAACTGCATTGGGAGCATCGATCTTAACAGGGGCTGGCTCTTTCGCTCACATTGATCCCCCGGTGGGGGGTTTCAGCCTGTGTCAAGGCGTGTTTGTCCACCTGTTTGCTGATTGATTTCTCATTGTATGTTTTCCATTGCCCAATCATCTGCCTGCTATGCCTCTCCAGTTGTTTTACGCAAGGACTTTATTAGTTCCTTTTATTTACCACATCTGTTCTCTGTAGTTGTGTACTCGCTTTAATCTACACCATTGCCATTCAAAAAAAAAAAAAAAAAAAAAAAGCAGTTGATCTGGTCTTTGGCCCACCACTTCCACCAGAGGCAGATATTTTATTTGCCCTCTCTCCCACATCTGAACATCGTTGACAATTCAATTCCTCAGATTTGAAGGCTTGAAGGATTATGTCCTTCTCCAACTTCTCCACCAACAACAAATTTGATGTCAAATTGGCATATTCTTCTGGCAGAGCACAAATCATTGCCATGCACAGTAGTTCATCATCCAACTTCTCCAAGGTAAAGTCACTTGGACGAAGATTTTTGATGTTTGACATTGCCTTTTCAACCCTTGTTGCCACATTGGATAGAGATTCATCATCACTTTTGTGGATGGAGAATAGCTCATCATATGCATTGAACCTGGCACCTGGCTTCTTGTTCAAATGAACCTTCTCCAGGCTATCCCACATAGCTTTAGGATTGTCTTCTTTGCCTCTAAAGTGTACCCTCTGGTCACTTTCAACAGCCAAGTAGATTTCTCCTGCTGCCTTTTCTGTCATGGTTTCCCATTTGTTCACTGCTTCGGCTGCTGTAGGCTTTGTAGCCTTTCCAGAAACTACCCTCCATAATCCACCCCTCATCAATAAAGCCTTCATCTCCCCTGCCCACTCCTGATAATTATCATTTGTGAGAGGCTTGATTTTGATGCTATGATCCAACATCTTTAAGTTTCCAAACAAATGTGGAATGTGTGTGCCAAGTCCTGTTTTGCTCTAAGAGCTCCCAATCAAGGTTTATGATCTGTAATAGACCACAAGTCGCCAATAAATCAAGTGTATGGTCTACAGAAAGACCAGCAAAATTCCGTTAAAGGCTGGGGCCCATAACCTGTTAGAAACTGGCAGTAAACTTGATAACTGACTACTGATGTAATCACCAGTCAGATGCAGTTATATCCCTCTTTGAACAATGCTTAGTGTGATAGACAATGAATAGAAGTCTATTGAATAACAAAGTTCTCACTTGTGCGGTTCTACCCATACATCTATGTAAAACTGGGCTGTATGGTCACTTTGGGCTGGTCCCATACACCAAGGCGTGAGTTTTGGTGTCCACTATATCGCACTCCAGACATAAAACAGTCTAGGAGGTGGACTACACCAAATATCAAGAGATATACCCAAAAGTAGGCTATGTACTATAAACGAAAGTTGATCAAAAAAATTCTAGCTACATTTTGGTGTGTTTGGCGTTGTTGTACGATGTTTGTATAATGTGTTATCACCAATTTCAACACCTCAGCCTTGAAGGCTTGGAGGATTACATTGTCAAGTTCAAGGGGCTAAGAGAACTGATGGGATATAATGAGATTGCGCTGATAGCACAATTCAGGAGATCTAGAAAGGTGGTTTGTAAAGGTGACAGAATTGAACAGGACATGGAGGGATGCCAAACCTTTTTATAACGCAGAAGGAAGAACACATCAGGATAATCAGACTCAGAACATGGCTCCACAGGGAACCCTGAACAGGGTTGCACCAATGCCTGCAAACTGAAGCAGTGGGGCAACACAAGGTCCACCCCCCACAGCAGCATCAGGTTCTAAGCCAAGGGATCCAATACTGATGATGGGAGATAATGTGATTCAGCTTTTTGAAACGTGGGTAATTCCCCTAGGTCAAATGAGAGGCAGTGATACTGAGGAAGGTATTTTGGTAAAGCATTATATGGCATCTCTGTGTGTCCTTGTGGATGGATTTGTTTATGAGGTAATCACGACACCTTGGGTGGTCTTGACAGCATAGGGATGTACCTCAGTTTTTGACAAATGGAAAGTGTTTGTTTGGAAGGGTGTTTAAAAGAAGGGATGAAGATTGGTGTGATGGAGTATTTGTATTTGACAGCAGGAGTGTATCTTCCTACAGTTCTGCAGAATCTTTTGGCATATTGGCTGTTATGTTTTAGTTGAAGGTTGGTGCAATAATAAGTCATCTTCTTGATTATTTCAGAGGTTTCTTCTGGTTTTATATTCAACCAGGATATCCGCAGCATTGTTTAAGTGCTGTTCTGGTTCCCATGTGTTGTTGTTTGCCCCATAGCCTTTCCATTTGACTAAATATTGATAACCAGCTCCGCGTTTTTGATGTCCAAGAATAGCTTCAATCTCAAACTCCTCCTGTCCATTAACCATATGAGGAGGTGGCATGGTGAAATTCAGTCCATGCATTGAAATTTCCTTATAGGGACTAAGGAGTGATGCATGGAATATGGGATGAATATGCCATTGTTTTGGTAATTTCAATTTGTATGTAACGGGTCCCATGACTTGTTCGACCAGAAAGGGTCCTTCTTGTTTTGGTGCTAGCTTTCTTGACTGATACAGAATGTGGAGATTTTTGTTTTCAAGCCAGACTTTGTTGCCTTTTTTGAACTTGATTGACTTGTCTCTGTATCTATGAGCGACAGTTTACCTAGCAAGTTCATGAGCAGCTAAGGCCTCTTCTGGCTTTTCGAAGCATCTGAAGGCATTCTTCAACTGCAGGAGCAGTCATTCTGATTGCTACTGTAGGAATAGCAATCGGATCTGATCCATATATAAGTTGAAATGGGGATGTTTTTATTGTGTCATGATATTGGTTATTGTGTGCGAATTCAGCAATGGGTAACAGTGGTTTCCATTTATGGGGTGATAGGCTGTGCTCATCCTGTGGTCAATTCCTAAAGCTTTTTGTATCTTTTGGAATACTTTAGCAGAAAATTGTGGTCCTCTGTCAGAGATCAGGACATCAGGGAGTCCAAAGCATTTAAAGATTTCAGAGATATATGTATAGGTCTGTGGTTCCTAAAGCATCAATTGTTTTGTTGCAAGGAGTGAAAATTACCCCCTTCATAAGGCCATGGTCCACTGTGACCAGAATGGAATCATATCCGTTGGATATAGGAAGATCAGTGATAAAATTGAGTGTAACTTGCTGGAATGGCTGTGTGGCTTTTGACAGAATAGGAATTAATGCTGGTGAATTAGGATGAGTGTTGACTTTCATCTGTTGGCAAAGTGCACATCCTTCAACCCATTCTTTAACATGTCTGTACATTCCAGGCCACCAGTAATCCCTTTTTAGAAGCACCAGCATTTTCAACAATCCAGGATGTCCTGAGGATAGTGCTTCATGTGTTTCTTTAATCAAACAGGTGCGTAGTTCAATATGGTCAGGAATATAGATCTTTCCAAGGTAATAAACAATGCCATGAGTATAGGTCCAGTCTTGTAATTTTGATTTAATTGGTGGTGCTTGTTGTTTAGTGATGACTTCAACTAAGATGCGTCTGAAATCATCATTGGCCATATATTTCTTTAGTTCACTGGCAAGATCTTCATTGATAAGATGAATGAATCGATTGTTTCAGTACTTTCCACTGAGCCATGTTTCCCAGTGGACTCCCAGTGGACTCCTGGGATTCCTATTGAATTCCCAGTAAATTCCCACTTGGTCCACTAAAGTCCCAGCACATTCCCAGCACATTCCCAGCACATTCCCAGTGAATCATATCTTGATAGAAACCTACCACTGAAGACTTCCTGGCATATTCCTAGCTATTCCCTGCTTTTCATTTTACTTTCTAATGGGATCCATGTGATATTCCACTCATTCCACATTCATTTCATAAAGTTTGTATGAAATTTGAATACCTAGTGTGACATTTACATGTGTATGATTCTACATTGTTGTTTGTAGATATACATGTACAAGGAACTTTTTGGGCATGTCAATATTGTTTCAAGCTTGTCTCTTGCTCATTGCTGGATTGGATTCACTGAATGTAATTTGTGCACATGTATGGTGGTTTGTGCATACATGACCATCACTATTGTACAGACTATTTTTTTAAAGGCTCACTGCTATTGTTATCAGAGCATGGAATGTAATTATCTAGTATAATATGGACACATTTATGGTTATTTACACTTGTTTATGCATACATGACTGTAGCCATTGTGCAGATGGTATGTAAATATACATGGTTGATTCAGCCTACTCTCAAATATCACCAACATGTCAAACTTTTCCAGGGGTGAAGTGACATCTGGACTATCACATTTCACACAATCTGAAAAAGATAATAGGCACTTGCTTTAGACCATTCTTGAATCTCTTCAGTATGTTACACCTTCCCATTCTTGACATTACTCTGGCTTCAACTATATCTGGGCTGTGCAGATAATATATATCATACTGATGTTGTCATGCAATTGTCATAGCCATGACTTTGGGAAAGGCAGGAGGGTAATAGGCAAATGAGATAAACATAAAACTGAGACAGAGTGACATTTTCTTTTCTCCTTCTATGACAAACTACAACATTTTGCTTACATACTCATTGACTGTGTTTGGGCACTATTTCCTTTAGATAGTTACCAATACATTTCTCTTCTCAGGTAGCTACAGCCTTATTTCCTTTTTGGTTCTATCATTCTCTGGATGAATATAAACCCTCCTGTATATTACAATTCTCCAGTATTGTTGCTTTGATCTTTGTCAAGTAGGCTGGGAGTGAACTGAGACCCTGCTTGCCACTGTTAACTTAGAATGAACTATGCTAAGGGCATCAATCTTAATACATGCAAATGAATGGTGGTTGGTTTTAGGCTAATTTGATTCAGCAGGTAAATAGTTTGGGTATGTGCAGGCAGTCAAACAGGCAGGGGCAAATGGGTGGGATGTAGTGGTGAGCAGCTGGTGTGGGCAGTGGAGTTCTGTTACTTTTTAACATTAAATCAATCATATGCTCACATGGAGCAGGCATTATCTGAAAAGTAACCTCCTGGTTCAGTTCCAGGCCTATCCTGGCCATGGTTGGTCTTGCTGGTCAGCCAAGTGGATCAGGGCTCCCTCAGAGTTATTAATGTTATCCTACCTGATTACAAGATTTGCATGGTTTGGTGCCACCAGGGGAAATTGACATCTCCTGCCATCATGACATACATATATTCACCTTGAATATGATATGTCTGCAAAGTCAAAAAACATGAAAGCAATGGTTATATCTCAGAAAGGCTATTGTTTACAAATATTTGTATACCATCACTAGCATCAGATTTTACCCCTCTACAACTTTCATTAGTGGAGCATGTCATGAATTTGACTTTGGAATGGAAATTTGGGACTGTCACACAAAATTATTTGAAAGGGTTATATCTCAACAAGTTCTTTGTTTACAAATATTTGGACACCATCAGTGGCATCAGATTTACCTCCTCTACAACTTTTGTTAATAGAACATGTCATAAATATGACTTTTGTACCTCAGAGTGCTGTGGCTGTGCTATAAAAAGCGAAATTACAAAAGTATTTTGCCATTATCTCAATGAATATTGCATTTGTTTATATTTGGTTTTCATATTCTGGGACAAATAGACTCCCTCTATATTCTTTGTTAATGGGTCATGTGACAATTCTGCCTTTTCAAAACTGTGGGAAATGTGACACTATTGTGACATGTGACACATGAGATTGGTTGATACTTATTGTGGGAAAATGTAAAACTTATCTAATCAGTCTACAGTGACTCAAAAAACTGTCCCAATGTTTGGCATGTTTTGACTGTTTGTGGCATAGCATCACACCAAGACCAAACACAACCAAACTATTGGTGTACATAAGAAAGGATTACATAATAACTACATGACAAACCAAAAATTATGTGCTTTAATGTATTTCCCATGGAGATATAGGCAATTCATTTTGACACCTCATTGGGACAGTTTTTTGAGTGAGCATCAGAATTACAAAAAATGCACAATTTTAGTAGTTTGTATTGCTTCCCTTGGCCTTGATAACTGCTTCCAACCCTCTAGGCATACCCTTAATCAACCCCTGACACACCTCTGGCTCTATAGCATTCCACACCTCTGCCACTCTCTCCCAAATCTTCCAAATTCCCCTTGCTGGTCTTTCATACCTCCACAGCTACAATTTGATGTGATGCCAGAGGTGTTCAATTAGATTAAGGTCAGGAGACTGTGCAGGCCAGTCTAGGAGAGTGATAGTGTTCTCTTCCATCCAGTTTCAGGCCTTTTTGGAGGTGCATTTTGGGTCATTTTCTTGCTGAAAAATGCACTCCCCATCACGAATCCCAGATTCCTTTATGCTGGGGAGTAAGTGGTTGTCCAAAATGTTCACACACTGGTCAGCATCCATCCTCCCCTCAACCTCTGCAAGTTTTCCAACACCATTCCAGCCCATGCAGCCCCATGCCATGATGTTCCCGCCACCAAATTTCACTGTCCCTTGGACCTCCCTCTCAATCAGCCCATCACCCACCTGTTTCCACACCCATTTCTTCCCATCTGACCCAATCCTGTTTATTTTAGTCTCATCTGACCAAATAATCCTCTTCCAATCCTCCACAGTCCACTTCTTGTGCTTAGAGCAAAGGTCAAGCTCCTCTTCCTGTGCACTGCAGTGAGCAATGGCTTCTGCTTCAGCATATTTCTAATTGTCTGTGGGCAGACTGTGTGAGAAATGATGCTGTTAATGTTGTTGGTGACCTGGACAGCATTGGCAACCTTCCCAGGGTGATTTGTGTGAGAACAGATTGTTTGTCAGTGGGAGACAGCTTGGAAGGACAACCACCACAAGAGATTTGTTGGCAGGGATGAAGTTCCTGAAGGAGTCTGGAGATAGTGGACCCACCAACACCAAGTTTGGAGGCAATATGGCAAGTGGAGAAACCATTATGAGCAAGGGAGAGAATGTTTTCCTTCTGAGCAGAGGAGATGGGTGCATGTTGGATTGGGGGACTCTCTGGATGCTGGCCCTTGTTAAATACATTGAATTTAGGCATAATCTAAGGTACAATCACTCTGATGGGAATCTATTGGATTTCTCATGCCACAGGAACCAGCCACCATCAGATTCTGATACTTCTGATGCCCACTCAAATAACTGTCCCAATGAGGTGTCAAACTAATTTGCCTATATCTCCATGGTAAATGCATCAAATCATGTAATTTTTGGTTTTCCATGTAGTTCTTATGTAATCCTTCTTTATTTACACCAACAATTTGGCTGTGTTTGTCCTTTGTGCAATGCTATGCCACAAACAGTCAAAAAGTGCCAAACATTGGGACAGTTTTTTGAGTCACTGTATATACAATCTTATCTACATTACCAATCTAATTTACTTATGTAATCAATCTATATACATCATCTAGTCTACTACAATAGCTGACTAATCAATTTTTGAGGAGGGGGGATGGCAGAAATTGGGTGCTACTGGCTGTCCTTATATACCTGTCAGGAGTGCACAGACCATCTGCAGTACTTCACACTCCCCCCCCCCTTCCACATGGATTCTGCAGATTCTGCGGATTCCGTGCAGAATCCATGTGGAATCCATGTGGAATCCATGTAGAATCCACTTTTTTTGAGTTAACCCCAACACAGCTTGAGCACTTCCTCCTGATCACTGTCTCCCTGGCTCAATTCCCATTTCCAACCCTTCTCACACATGTTACCATGGTAACAGGGTGGTTCCCATATGTGTCACATGATTTATCATTTTCCCACAGTTCATAGACTGTGAATCATAGCATCTGCCAGCCTCATAGACCTCCTCAATATTTCCTCCTTTTCACCTGCCATCCCCTAGCCCTTTTACCATGTTACTATTGTTACAAAGTGGTTCCTATGTATTTTACCCAAATTATCATGTTTACTACTGTTTGTAAACTATAAATTGTATCTACCATTCCATATATCCTGTATGCCTATAGCATGGTTTACTGAGTCCATGTGTATGTATTACAGATTTAATAATCCCATCCAGTCTTCTACTGTGTTGTGCACTCCTGATGTTTGCACACATGCTACCATTGTCACACAGTACTTTAACACATGTCACATGAATTTTCAACCTTCACACAGCTATACAAGTGAGAATTGTGATATTCATATCAATTAATCAAGAAATATGGTTGTTTGCTTGGCTCTCTAGTTTTTCCACAGCTTCCTTGCACATGTGACAGGATTGGTAACTTTTTCCTATGGTCCAAAAATAAAGTGTGTAGTCAGATTTTGATGACAGAAAACTTGAATACCTTACACTATCCCAGAATGCAAATAAGGGTAAACTAGGCTCTAGCTCAAGAAACAGGGGAAATGCTTTTGCAAAATTTGGGCAAATGCTAGATTTACACTTATTTGTATTGACCTTTTTGGTCAAACTCTCTATGTATATGTGTTTTTCTGAATGAGGTGACATGTGTGAAAAATGCTTGGACAAATGATGTGAGATAGGGCAGGAACCCTCCAGAAGTAGAGGAATGAGGAAGTAAGCTTGAAAAAAGTGGTAAGCAGGATGTATTGTAAATGTCTTGTTCAAAGAAACAATATGATTTTCAGTTTGAGAAAAATGACAAATGATGTTATTGAGCAGCATTGGTAGCACTAGTGGAGGAGCCATGAGCTGCAAGCAATGACTAGACTACACAAGGTAGGAGAGCTCACTCACATACTGGTAGGCAAGAAAGAGCAATGAACTGTTTATTGAGATATGAGCCTTCTCATGTACATATCTAATGTTATGCTATTGTAACTATAATAAACATGTCAAAACATTATCTGAACAGATGAATGAAAAGCATCAACAGATGACACATATAGGAAGGACCATGTTTCCATGGACACAAGTGTGAGGATGTTAGGAGAAGGAAACTTGGTGAAGAAGAATGTAGTGAGGAGGGTGGATGTGATTTCTTTAAAAGAAGATATGAATTTAGTTTCTGGACTGTGAGAAAAGTCATAAATTATGTAACATATAACAATAACCCTATTGCAATCACAGCATGTGTGGAGAGGCTAAGAGAACTGGAAACTGAGTGAAGAAAGCAGTGAGGAGGATGTCTGATTTGTTCAACAGAATGATGCAATTTTCAATTTCTGAGCTATGGGAAAATAAAAGATGATGTGACATATGTATGAGGCACCCTATAACAATGATGAAAATTCTAGAAGAAAGAAACTGAATGACTGAATGAAGAAGGAAACAGTGAATAGGATCTCTGTGAACTTTTCAACAAGAATGATACAATTTTCAGTTTTTGAACTGTGGGAAAAAAATAAAACATGATGTAACATATGTATGAGGCACACTACAACAGTGATGAAAATGTTAGGAGAAGGAAACTGGATGAAGAAAAAAGCAGTGAGTAGGATGTCTGATTTGTTCAACAAAAATGCCCAAATTCTCAGTTTTTGAACTGTGAGAAAATATAATATATGATATGACAAATACAGGTAGCAGTTAGTAATGATGGAAACATGTATGGAAAGCAAAGGGGAAAGGAACTGAGTGAAGTATAAGTAATGTGATATGGAACTTGATCAAAAATAAGTGGATTTCTTGTGGAATCCATATGGAATCCACACGGAATCCACACAGAATATTCCGTGCAGACATTCCGTGTAGATTCCGCATTCTGCACTGTGTGACAATGTGACAAGGCCCACAGCGCAAGCATGTCACATTGATTCCACACAAAACAGTATGAAATATGCTTGAATTACATGTAGAATGCCACTCTGTAACTGTTGTGGCATGTTTATACCCTAGATATGTAAATGTTTACACAGATTCCACATGGATTCCACGTGGATTCCATGCAGATTCTGCAGATTCCATGTGGAAGGGGGGGGGGGAGTGTAAAGACCTCACCATCTGGTACTGGTCATGTGACATGTGACACTGGTCACACATTATTTTTATCGGAGCATGCAATACAGTTGTTACATTACTAGTTTCTAATATATGTGACTCCAAGAGAGTAGCAGTGCCTGTGACACATTACACAGGTGGAGTCCTAGGATTCCTACCCATTCCTACCCATTCCTAGTGGGTAGGAGTCCTAGGAATAGCACCCTCAATCCTACCACTGGGGTAGGAATGCACTGGAACTTCAGTGGGAACCCATTAGGAATGCATTGGGAATGTTTCAGCCATTTTGGCTGGAATGCTCAAAATTTATTTTTACTAGGACTGACTGGGAATATTCCCAGTGGAGTCCTAGGATTCTGCAGAGTCCACTAGGATTCTGCGCGGAATACCTGGCTGAGCACAAAGACCTCGACTTTCTGAGCAACCGGTTTGTAACGCTTTCCAAAAACTGCTACTGGGGGCGAGATGCTGTCGAAGGTACAGGGCAGCTTGAATGATTGGGGGTGACCAGTGATCAATATATTTTTAGGCTCATCCTCAGAGTCGCTATCCTCGACTGAAACTAGGTCTGGGACATCGTCTTCCTCCTCGAAATAGGCCTTTTCGAAACTGGGGGCAATGCCATTAGCAAAGACTGACGCCGTCCAAAGTACAGGTAAGGGATCCACAATAGTAGACGACGGCTGAATAAATGAATGGGATGCCTGGTTCCCAAGTGAAGAATCGGTGACCGGGGCATCCTGGACTGCTGCTAGTAAAAAGAGATGAGACATTTCTTCTCTACTCGAAGGGGTATCTTGTTCAAACGGTACTGATAAGGGGGCGTATACGGAAATGTGCAAAGGTTTTCATTCTTCTTCGTCAACAATGAGAATTAGTGTGGCTTCTCCTTGCTCCTCAATCAAATCCTCAAAGTGCAGCAAAAATCCCCATTTATCATGGCTTTCTCCCTTCACATCATCATAAAATAAGGCGAACCTCATTCGACTGTAGGCACCATCCACTGACGAGCCATAACTGGGTCCATAATAGTGACAGTCTGCTCTGCATTGGCATAGTTCTTGATGACGGACTGGGCTATGACGTCGAATGGCCTTCCTAAAAGGATATCATAGGCAGGCGACTTGACTACATGAACCTGAAACAAAAAGGTGATGCCATCTATGGCAAATGAAACGTTCTGAGCCATTCCGAGTGTTCTATCCACAGTCCCATTGGCTGACTGCATTTCGAGCGCAATCTCCGGGTTGTAAGGGATGCCCAACTGGTGGCTAACAGCGTCGGACATACAGACAATCATACTACCAGGGTCCAAAATGCATTTGATGAGGCCTTTGCCCGAAATATTCATCTGGATGGCTCGGAGTGCGTGCGACTCCTTGGCTGCTTGAAGTCGAATGGGCCTATCCGGCCCCTGGGCTGAATAGAAGACTTGGGCAAGGTCCGGGAACTGATATACGCCAGGTTCTATTTGTATTGGCTGGTGGCTGAACATTTCTAGGGCTGGGTGCGAAATGATCTCCTCTATCTGTTCTGCTCCTTCCCCTATGTAATGAACAGGTGCCTTGGTGGCTGGCTGATGCCTAGGCATAACTGCTTCTCTAATGCAATATCAAAGGTCTGGGGAAAGGGATAGAAGTTCCTCAAAGGTAATGGTAATTGGGTTTTCTTTCAAAGTGTGTTTTAGAACAATGTCCACTGCCTTTGGGTCTTGTATAGGGGCAAGGTTGACATGCTCAGCGTTTCTCTCCTTGGGCTTCTGAGGTGCGGCGAAGTTACGGTCTACTGGTGGGAGGTAGTTGGCGTCTTTTGCTTTTTCGAATGGATGGGTCGAAGGGCCTGCTGGCTGAGTTTGGTTCATCAGCAGCATGGTTGCCTTCTGTTGGCTACTAGACAACAGTCCGGCCTGTTGAGCAGCCGAGGACTGTGCATGGGGTGTCGTACCACTTCCTGTTAACGTTGAAGGAGACGGGGCCGAACGCTCTGGGGCCTTTTCTGCTGCTCTAGAACTAAGGGGTGCAGCAGTATTGGTCAAAGGAGCCGGCAGTTTCAATACCATAGCAGGACGTTTCAGAATCTCTACTCTGTCGAAGACGACCTTCTTCTTCTTCTTGTCTTGTAAGGCCAATACCTGATGCTGGAGTGCTTTGAGTTGACCATCTATGTTGTCTTCCTCCATCGTGACTACGGCCATGGCAGCTTTTGGAGGTGTTTCAAGATGAGGCAGTGGTCAAAGGTGCTACACTAAAGAACATAGAAGTTGTAGCGCCTGAAGTCGAATTGCCAGTAGACAAAGCCAGGGTTCTATCCGCCTGTGCGCCAAGCTGACAACACCACCACTCATCCATTCTATCCTTCAGATACCATCCTTCAATATTTCAGGGAACTAAAAGGCCTGTAGGAAGCACCAACCGACCGTCTGGCCTCTTGATGGCCTTCCCTTCTCGAAGGTACTGCTCTGCTTGCGAACAGGTGGCTATGAAGTGCCCTGCGCCTCCACAGAAGTTGCAAAGGTCGTTGTTGCCCAGGGGTCAGCGATATTGCTGAGTCGAAGCTTGGTTTCCCTGGCCAGCTTGGTTCATTGGAGGCACCTGCAGGGTACCTGGAGCACGCATCCCAGAAATTGAAGCCGTTACACTCTCAGCTATAGTCTGAGCAAACTTGCTGAACATGCTGAACAAGTCCTCTTGCTTTACTGGATTCAAACTATGTGTGGCCGGGATAGACGATGGTTGGAAGGTCCTAGACAAAGGCGCCTGACCCGCTGAAACTGGGGCATAGGTAGGTGGTGAATCGTACATATCTTCTGGGAAGAAAGATGATCCTCGAAGTAAAAACATGGCTGCTCTATAGACCTCATTCATGGCATAACCATCATCTGGGTCTTTTCCAGGGTGATTCGTGCTCAATTGTTGGGCGACGCATCGAAGAAATTCAGTGGGGAAGCCTCAAACGAACATTCTCTGCTGCTCCATATCTGATATCTTTCTGTGTTCGATTAGGTAGTTCGTAATGGCTCAGAAGTCTCGGTAGTATTCTCCTAGCTCTGAGGCAGTACTGATGCCCTGCTGCTTTCATTTGTCACACAAACAAACCGCGTCTATCAAGTTGTATTTTCTGGCAGATTCTGCACTGGGATACAAATCAATGACTGCTTCTCTAAACGTTTCATATGAATGTGGGGCCTTGGCTTCAGGCAGAGAATCCCATATTTCAAAGTCATGTGAATCGAGATAACGCATGACATGCTCTTTGCATTCTTGAGCGTCAATGATCTGGGCCGTGTTAAGCAACAATTCAACCTCTCAAAAATAGCGGGGCAGGTTATGAGGCTTGGTGGAGTCGAACTTGGGCGCCGAAGCACTGTTGTTCGAAGGCATGGATTTGGTGACATTCTGATTCGGCTGGATGTATATAATCTGTGGCTGAGGCTGGGGGGTGGGATCCTGTGGTACTCCAGGGGCGGCTTCCATGGCTGGTTGTATGGTAGTGTCTGCTGGGTTTTCACTATCACTAGAAGACGACAGTTCGTCTTCATCTGACTGGCTACAAGAGGAAAAAGGAGTGATATCAGTCTGAACGGGGTGAATCGAGATAACTAGTGGGTGCTGGGGACTGCAGAAACGAAGTTGAAGTGAGCAAGTCTTCTTCTCCAAATAAAAGATGATGACCAAGAGAGGGATTGTGTTTGAAACTATCTTGGATCTGGCAAGCAGTGCTAAGGGATTCCAAACGATGCTGAGCGGTGATGAGTTGTGTCTGAAGTGAAACTGGGGATCCTGGAGACGAAGTCAAAGGTGATGTATCTTTGTTTGGTGATTCTAGGTCTGACTGGGGCAATGGGCTAGGCTGGGGCACAGGGGACGAACTATTTGATACGACATGGGTCGAAAGGCTAGGTGTAACCGAAGGCAGGTGGCTGGCTCTAGTAGGACGAGTGGCTCAGCTAGAAGCTCATGTACGGATTCCTCGATGCTGAGTACGAGGCTGTCTGCTAGGGGGCTCAGAAAGATCTCTTCTGGAGCATAGTGTGGATATTTTGAAGGTTGGAGTTGTCGTATAGAGATATAGAAGTGGCCATTAATGAAGCTGAAGGATTCCCTTCGAAAGATCTTCTATCAATAAAAGACTCCTCACGGTGGGCTCCAGAAATGATGCGCAGCGTCGTGGACGGAACCCAAAACAAACCCAACACACAAACCAACCACAAAATCGAATCTGGATTGGGGCACACCTTCAGTAGCAATGGGCTGGCTGGAGGGGAGCATGGGTGGACAGACGTTTGAAGTGGCACAGAGGCTGGACGAAGGGGATTCAAACACACACTGAGACTGATGGTGAGGGCGGAAGGGGTTTCTCAGTCTTCACTAATACGACAAAGTACGAAAGTGACTGTAAGTGGGGGCCGACTGAGAGTAGTTGAACCAGAGTGTTCATCCGAAGGAGGGGATGAGGGATAAAGGTGTAGAGAAGAGAACAAATGGGGCAGACGAGAGGAGACAGGGCAAAGACAAGGTCAAAAACAAGGCTGGACATGGGCAAAGGACCTAAGGCAAGACTCAGAGAGAGGGCAACACTAGCACCAAACTCTGAGGGGAGGGAAAGAAGGTCAAATTTTCTCTGTTGCATAAAGGCGAAGACACATGTATATAAAGTAAATGATGGTAGCTAAGAATCAATTCAAAGAAGAAAGTCCACTCCACCGACTGATAGGAGTCTCCTGGACACCATCCTTTTGAAGGTCATAGAGAAGGGACAGAGGAAACAAGTCCATAACAACAAACAAAACAGGTACAAACTGAGTGCAGAACTCATCTGCCATCACCGATGCTCGCAACGCCCATATAGGCTTCTACTGCCATTTGGGTTCCTTGGTCGAAGTCTTCTGCGGCGATGGTGACCACTCCACAGTGTTTCCTAGGCTTCAAAATCATGACAGAGGAGGTTCTCTAAGTCCCCATGACTCGTCAAGTCCGCAGGAAGGCGCGCCACATGCCACATCGAATAGTAGGACATAAACAGATGGGCTCTTGTTTCTCTTGAAGCTGCTAGGTGTTCCAGGGTGCCAAATTTCACAATGGACAAGGTGTCAGGGATTGTAGTGGGGTAGGCATGGTGTCGCCAAGCAAAGTGGAGGTGATGGTGAACTGAGGTGGTTAGGCGTTGCAAGTGTACGAAGATGCCGAGATGGCTGGTGTGGTACCTAGCTGATTCAAAATGCTTGGACTCCCTTCGAATGAAGTATGACCAACTTGTGATGCTCCTGCGGTGGGCTAGAGGCTTCGAATGGGTTCAGTTTTGCTTTGTAGGTGTTCATATATGCCTGGTACCTGTGCGGATGTGTAGCCAGCGCATCAGCGTGGGCGAGGGTAATGGGCGAGGGCGCTGGGTGTGGGCATGAGAGAGGGCATGGGCGTGGGCATGGGAGAGGGCATGGGCGTGGGCATGGGAGAGGGCATGGGCGAGGGGATGGGCAAAGGTGTGGGTGAGGGTAATGGGCGAGGGCGCTGGGTGTGGGCATGAGAGAGGGCATGGGTGAGGGCGAGGGTAATGGGCAAGGGCGCTGGGCGTGGGCATGAGAGAGGGCATGGGCATGGGAGAGGGCATGGGCAAGGGCAAGGGCATGGGTGAGGTCAGGGTGAGGGCGAGGGCGAGTGTAATGGGTGAGGGCGCAGATATGGGCTGGGTGATGGCTGGGGAAAGGCAAGGGCAAAGGCACGGGGTTGGGCGTTGGGACAGGTGAGGGGATGGCCTGGGTACGAGTTGGGTGGCTATGGGTGAGGGGTGAGGTGAGGGCATAGGCATGGGCATCAGGCAAAGGCATCAGGGCGAGGGCGTATGGTGGGGGTGTGTGTGACGATCCTGGCGGTCGAAATAAAGCGTTAGTGAGAAAGAAACGATAAAAAAAAATGTACAACAGGGCCGGACGCAGCGTCCGGCCCCCATTGGAGGAGTCTGTGGTGGAGGTGGTGACGAGGTGGTGACAGTGTGCAAATGGGCGCAGGTTCAGGGTAGTTGGGAGGTGGTGATGCATGACGTGGCAGTGGTGGTCATGGTCGTGGCGATAAAGCGGTGGTGACAATGGTGAGGTGATGACGACAGTGACGACGGTGACAATGGTGGTGAGGCAGTGGTAGTGATGATGGCGGCACCCGCAGTGGTGCATGACAATGGTGATGGTGAGGTGTGATGATGAAGCGGTGTGGAGGTGTGGTAGCGACGACAGTGGTGACACACAGAGCGACAGTGGAGACAATGGCGGAGGGGCAACATGCGGCGGTGTGTGGTGTGACGGTACCCACATGACAATAAACAAAGACACAAGGTGCGCGTCTGATATCACGTGTCACATGTCACAACTGCCTATATAGGAGGTGGCAGGCATGATACTGCCCCAGCTCACCCAGCTCATACTCCAGTTGGAGTCCTAGCTCAATCCGAGCTCCATCAGTCCTAGGACTGATGGCCTAGTCTGAGCTTCTGCTTGGATTTGGCTCAGATTCTGCTTGGACTGGACTTGGAGTAAAAGTTCATTTTGGGTGAGCTGTCAGCCATTTAAAAAACCACTTGGAGTCTGAGTAGGCTACTGAGAATCTCGGAATAAGGGGGGGGGGGGGGGGGGGGGGGAGTGTAAAGTGCTCGCTTTAGCAGCACATGAACTCACCAGACCAACAGTTGCTCAAAGATTCAGAGACAAGTCAATCAAATTCAAGAAAGGTGACAAGGTCTGGCTTAAGAATAAGAATTTGCACATTCCATATCAGTCAAGGAAGCCAGCACCAAAGCAAGAAGGACCCTTTCAGGTTGAGTAAGTCATGGGACCAGTTACATACAAGCTAAATTGCTTCTCACTCCATATAAGGAAATGTCTATACATGGGCCAAACTTTACCACACTGCCTCCCAATATAGTTAATGGACAAGAGGTGTTTGAGATTGAAGCTATCCTTGGACATCAAAAATGCAGAGCATGTTATCAATATTTGGTCAAATGGAAAGGCTATGGATTGAATGACAACACCTGGGAACCCAAATGCAATCTGGGAAATGCTGCGGATGTTCTAACAGAATATAAGAACAGAAGGCATCTATTGTTACGGTCGAAAGCCATAGCCCTAGGTTCTAACCCTAGACTAGGAGAGTAGAAGAGGAGAGCGGTCTAGAGCTAAGACTGTTACTCGACTAAGGTCAAGATGGGGAGCTACAGGCTCTACCTAGCTACTTATATACCTATGGACCCAGGTAGCTGTTACATGTATCAGATCATAAGGGATCAGACAAGGGCTGACACAAGGGATGAAACTAGGGGCTGATACAGGAGGTGAAACCAGGGGTTGAAACCAGGGGTTGAAACCAGGGGTGAAACCAGATCAGCCCTTAAGGGTCTGTGAGAGAGTTCCCAGGATCGTGGGAGAGATCTAGGTCAGATGGGGAACCCTAGGGTAGGGTCGCAGTTAGGGTAACAAGGTCGATCGTAAAATCTATAGAATTCCATCAATGGCATATAACTGATCAAAGAAATTCTGAAAAACTCTCTATGCACTCAAAGGACAACTCCTTCCCCCTCACACTCACTTATTACAACATCATGACAATAAGAAACATCTAGTATGACTCCCACATGCACAACACTACCCAATCACCAGCAGGCTCATACTCTTCATTTCCCCAAGACAACCACTGTCATCATTGAAAGTCATTCAACTGAACCCTGTTGCACCAAGAACAAAGGAACAGGAATGGGAATTCTGAAAGCAACAACAATGGATCCTCCATAAAATGAATATATGGTTGCTAGACCAATGGTGAGATCTCCAGGAACATGGATGCAACCACTTTGCTCAATTTTATCACCTTTTCCCACCAAAGATTGAATTTCCCATGGAAAACCCAGATGCAATCATTCCACCACCATACAACTCACTGACATGGGAATGCATTCCCCCCCCCCTTATCCACCAATTCCTCCACACTATCCCACCTACAACTTCAAGCCAGGATACCCAAAGATCACCAGTAGAGTCACACCCCAGGGAGCATTCATCAGAGAAGACAAATTTACATGACCAAACACTCCTGAATTGCCATCAGATGATGCATTGTATCATGCCATTCTTACTCACTCCACACAGTCCAGGTTGAGTCCAGGTATGGTTTAGCAGGGGTTGCCAGCCAAATCAACATGCCTGTATTTTACCTGGACTTTACCTGGAGTCCAGGTAAAATGTGTGGCTCAATGTAAAGACCTCAATCAATATGGACAAGAATCTGACTCTGATTCCCAAAGTGATTATCTTAATGATAGTGATAATGATGATCCCAAACCTAAAAAGAAATCATCTAGAGACTATGATTCTACACATGATGATCAGCAGATATTGTTGCATGATAAAGATGATGAGGGTAAAGGGCTTGATGAAGAGTTGAAGAACAGGAACCTCCAGTGGAACCTCCTATTGACCCTGATGTTTGAGGACCAAGTGAAAACAGGTCTGTTGAGAACCCTAGCAAATGGCCTAGGATACAACATCCAATTGAACCTCCTAGTATTAAGAAAACATGTAAAGAGAAAAAGGATTCCAAAGATGCTTCTGGCTTCTGCAGCACTTGAAGATTGGGATATTGAGGTGCTTGATGTTAAAACAGCATCTTTATATGTAAATCTCAATGAAGTGAGATTTACATGGAACAGCCAGAAGATTTTGTCACTAAAGGACAAGAAGGGAAAGTCTATTGCCTTAAAAAGGCCTTGCATTGTCTTAAACAAGCAGATAAAAGCTTGAAATCCTTAGGATTCCATTGATGTCTTTCAGACACAGGAGTATATATCTTAAGTAAAATTTCATCAACATTAGTAGTTATCTTATATATAGATGACACTACAGATGGGCAATAACTCTGAACTGTTACAAACTCTCAAAAGCAAGTTCATGAAAATATGGGAATGCAGAGATTTAGGAAGAGTCTCTAAATATCTTGGAATGAAAATTGTCCAAGATAGATGAAATTGATTATTAACAATTGATTGAATAGACTATGCTATGAAAGTTGTTAAACACTTTGGTCAAGAAAATGTCAAACCTGTTAGAACACCTTTACCAGCAGGCTATGTTCCAAAACCAAATGATGGAACAGGAACTTTTCAGCAGAGAAGCTATTATCAATCCATAATTGGATCTTTACTATATCTGACACTTGGAACTCATTCAGATATTCTGAAGAACATATTCAGAAAGCATTATATATTATCAAATATGTATGTGATGCACTCATTCTTCATCTCAACATCACACTCCACTCATACCATGTTACTTGCAACAAGTTGGAAACATCTACAGGAATCACCAAAATACATACTAGGAAGATTCTTTTCATTCACATAAGTTAGAGGTATATGGAAAAGTATAGGAGACAACAGGCAGTTATGGGTGGATGTGCAAGGGCAACACATGTTGCATGAAATGGCTTTGAGGCAGCAACATGGGTGGCACTAGAAGTTTCCCACAGCTGGCAACCTCACCATTTCTCACTGGGCTTGATTGTTTTTGTTCCTGAGTCATTCTACAAAGCACCAAACATTGAATCATTTTTTTGATCTCTGCCACCTCCACAATATGAAGATGTACATCATCATGAGAAACACTAGATTAGATAAAATATGAAATTGATGTCAGATAGGAACTAAGATTACTCTGCTCAGAGACATGACATAGACAATACCAAGAAGCTCAAAACCACAGCACTTGCAAACCCTGTGGAGACCTTTAGATCACCATTCTTGGAGCCCGATGTGGCTGATGCATGTCCAGAACTCGCAGTCCCCGTAGCTTCGCTGCCACTCACCGAAGCAGATCCAGCAGAAGGAAGTTTGCTGAGTACATTCCAGGAAATATTCGTATTGGCCGATGCTGAGTTTTGGTTATAAAGAAGGTATGAAACAGTGCCTGAGGATGACAGTTGTACAAGTGCTGTCATTGAAGCGAAATAAGATGCTCCAGCATCCTTGATTGTAGGTCCTGTCAAGGTTTGCGTAGTGTTCGTCTGAAGCAAGGATTTTCGATGACCAAATATTTTATAAATAATATTACAGACCTCGACATTTATGACATATGTTGCAGATCCATCATCGGGGATAAAAGCAAACTGCTGCTGAACCTTCACAAAACTTAATCCACATACTACAATCCATTCAAATTGAAGCTTACCCCGCTCTGTTGGAAGAACGATGTCGCTTGCCCATGCGCATTAGGGAAGTTGCCATAAGATTGAGGTTGGGGTTGTAAATAGGAATCTACAGACTTGATAAACCATCACGCAAGCTATTCTTCTGAGAGATCCTTACAGTGAATCACGAAGATCTTCGCGCTCCCGCTCGGGACGCCTGGAACATTGAGAAAATGGATGTGATTCTGTGCAATGGCCATGACAGGCTGGTAGTTGCCGAAGTCTATCTG
The DNA here is from genome assembly GCA_023014435.1 of Amanita fuliginea. NCBI lineage: Eukaryota > Fungi > Basidiomycota > Agaricomycetes > Agaricales > Amanitaceae > Amanita > Amanita fuliginea. The sequence continues at coordinate 1,613,510 of JAEBUQ010000011.1, read as the reverse complement.
TTCAACGTCGACCCAAGCAATTGGAGTCGAATTCGCTGCTTTTAGAAGACCCATATCCAAGTAATAAAGGCTCCCTTGGGAATACGCATCTAGAAAAACACAAGTTGACGGATTGTTCAGTCGTTTATAACGTAACGCACAGAAATAGTTGGTATCGTGATCAAGAATAGCATCGAACGATGCTGGATTAAAGCTTCCAGTAGTAACATTCTGCATAGTCCAAGATTTCGCAGTAGCATCGTAGATATATACTGCCGATGGGTTGGAGGTGTCGGCACCCATAACATAGATAGCATTTGTATACTGTATGTCGACACAGTCAGTAAGTACAGTTTGAGAGGTAATGAGTTGGAAGCACCTGGGAGAGATAACAGGTTGTGTTTGCGCCATTGAACGGTCTGGATTGACACAGGTAACTCATGGAAAAATTTCTGAATCGACAAGCATAACTCACGGTCGTCCAGAAGCAGTTATGTCCGATGCCTGACCTAGAAACAAACTTATTTCACCCCCTTTGCCGTTTTGAAGCGGCACACATACCAGAATTCCAGGCATCTTGCGCTCCTGCAGAGTAGTCTTTACCTTTGAATCCAAATGCCAGAAGATTCCAATTGATGTCAAAGGCTACGCAACCACTATTTGCAACCGATATCTGAGGTAAAGAGAGTATAGAGAGTAAAAGGAGTGACAAAAATCGGAACATGTTGTTCCACAGCAGTTGGAAAGTGGTTAAAACGGCAACATTCAACGTTGCTGTTTACTATATAAATACATACAAAGCGTGGGACTATACATAGATTATATAAAAATCAAGGGCACTCATTCATTTTTTTCAGCTCTTCGAAACTCTGAACAAGATCCTTGACACTTCCGCTACTGTTTCTCGGTTTGAGTATCGGGATTGGCTCTCGCGCCTTGGGAGGTGGTACAGGATTTAGTTGAACAAGCCGTCGAGGTTTAAGACGCGGAATTAGAGATGACTTGGGCAGAGGAGCTGGGTTAAGTCGAACCAGTTCTTTAGGATGTTTGGGTTTTGGTAAAGATGGCCGAGCCGGTGTGGTGATTGGCGCCCGAGGTTTATCCAGTAAGTCGGGAGGTGGTAAGGGTAATCGCGGTTGAACAGTATTTAATGTCTTTCGAGATGGGACGGGAGCCGTTCTAGATAGAGTTGGAAAGTAGGACGACAAAAAGCCTTTAACACGCGCTCCAAACGTCGGTGGTCTTTGAAGTGGGGTGAAGTCTGGAATATCCACGTCTGGAGTCCTATCCACTGTGATGGACATGGGGGTAGTCGGAGGCGCGATGTTGCCTGAACGCTGCTTTTTCCGAAGCGCTTTTGCACGTTGTACTATGACATCTCTGAAAAAAGATATTTATTACGGAGAGTTGAAGCAAGGAGTACATTACCTTTTCCATCCCACCCCAAGACGCTTGATTGAATTCTCGCCACCCAAAATGCCAACGTATCTGTCCACAACACAATCGATGTTAATGGCATCAACATCAGCTAACTGATCCCCTTCCAACTGGAGCCTCCTCCCAACGATGAGTCGCTCATTGGTGAAGCAAGCATCAAGCAGTTTCCAATCATCCTTCGTCCATTCACTCTCGCCTTCCCGACTGGTCAGATGATTGACAAACGAGCAATCGAACATGCCCAACGACAGCCTGTGACTAGGAGGCGTCTCACGACCGCCCTTGGTTGGCGTCCCAATGAAGCTAACCTCGGACTCAACCTCCTCTAGCAAATTCCTCAATGTCATAATGGGGGCGCCAGATATGAAAACTTGACTGCCAATAACGCCAGTGCCAACAAGACTAGAACGCTTCTTCGCTTTGCTTTTTGTGATCCTTCCCTCGGCAATGCCTTTCCTAGCCAAAGCCTCCGCTATTGTCGTCCCTCGCCCCAGCATCTTGTCAGGGGCAGATCGTCGCCGTTTCGAATTTGTAATCTCCGTAAAACAATCGTAGTCATGCTAGTTGAAGCGTTAAGCCAGATTATACTTAATCGGGTCGCGACGTACTTGTTTCAATATTGCGGCAGCCCTAGCAGCTGCGCGAGGATCTGCACTGGTAATCTTCACGAACGATAACTCTCTTTCATTATCGCTATCGTCGTCACTGGCGTCATCTAGCAGGAAGTTGTTCATGGGTACCACGCCCGGCTCGACATTATGGACGCGCGTAATTTGCATTGGGACGTCATGTTCGTCTTCGGGTTCAACCGATATCCGGCGAACCTCCTCTTCGTCAATTTCATCCTGCTCATCTTGGTCCAAATTTTCGTCCATCATACCCTCCATTATATCCGAGCCTAAGCTGTCCTGAGCCTGCTCTTCTTCCTCGTCAAGCAGCTGGAACGACTTGGCCTCTTCAGGGAATGGACTAACAGGGCGACCCCAATGCTCCATTCGTGCCCTGTCAATACTGCTTGGAGGATCTTGCTTAGTCTTTACTAGTAACGTTCGCCATCTCCCGGTATATTGTCCTTCACCTTCTTCTATCGTTTCATCATCGGAAACATCCTCGTCGCTGTCACTCCAAGCATCTGAGCTTGGCGGCAAATCATCCAGATGAAAGACGGAGCCGCCACCTACCGCAGTACGCCTGAGAGTCTCCTCTGGAGGAGGACTGAAGAGCTGAGTGACGTTGTACTGTCTATCTGGCTGGGATTTCACTGAGGCGGCAGCCATCTGCATCGATGTTCAACTCCACGTGATCACAAGGAGTTCTACTGCCCAAATACGCGCAAACGGCGCTATCCGCTATATAGCACGGCGGGAGCAGGGCTTGTTATGTGTATATCGGCTGCACAGCCTATATGAATCAGCAGCCGAGGACCCCATGCACCTGTGACCAAAGCAGTGCAGTGACACATCGGACATTGACAAACTGCACGGAACGAGCAGAACAACGCAGGACAACGCCGTCCTCAGCCATCGATCCAACCATCGTCTCTTGTCCATGCAACTAGTAAGCACCCTTCTACTCCTCTTTTTATTCAAACCTCAGCACCCCCTCAGATCCAATCCTGTCTCCTTTGACTTTGTGCCTCAGTCGCCTGCTGTTTACTATCCGGCTCAAGGTGCCAGCCTTCCACTGCCTAGAGGGCTAGCGCTTAGTCACCGGCTTATAGTTTCCGTGATGTATGTCCTTGTGCCTATAAATTTCCTTTGACAACTCTAGCTCTTTAGAATTTCCCCTCTTCTTTCATCACATGTCCGCACATACCACCTACTACCAAGTGCCCTCATATACCCAGCATGTTGCTATACCACAAGGATGGCGGCCACCTTTCCAAGGTCCCCCTCCAATACCCTCTGGCATGAACGTCAATCCCCAACTCTGGCAAGCTGGAAAGTGGCAATTGAATTACGCGTACTTCGCTCAGCACCAAGGTCGACCCATCTCCCAACCAACCCAGCATGCCTGGACTGCAAGCCATGCATGGCAGCAGCCACGAACTCAGGAATCTGCATCAAAAAATCCGTACAAGCGCGTCCCGAAACCGCCGAGCGCTGAGTACCTTGCCACTAGCCTTTCCGACAATCCTTTGGGCCTCACAGACATGATACCGGCGTATGTTCTCTTATTCTTTATCTATCATTATTGCTCATGTCTTGCCTTAGGGAAGAATTTTATGCCCAGCAACAAGCCAGTGAGAACGAGAATCATCGCAATCCCGCCACCGTTGCCGAGTCACCTTGGATCTGGAACCCTCCCCTTGCAGATGAGGATGATACAACGGAACCATCCTCAAATACAACCCATGACTCGAGTCGGCCGCGTACTCCGTCCAGGAATCCGTCCACTTCGAGTCGGCGAGACTCATCCACAACCGTAGAGTCACCAACGGCAAATGCGGACAAACGAAAGGAAGAGGACGCGTTCACTGCCAAGCGCGCCCTAGTACCTACCTTCTCCGTGAACATTGTCAGGACACCAGAACATTACAAATCTTCGCCGAGCAGGAGTTCCTCCAGGAGCTCAAACCACCACCAGTCGTCGCGCAGTTCAACTGACTCTCAACGACTTGTTACGAGGATGGAAACCCTTTCTACGAGCGACCTTCCGAATCACCACCTTTCCCCACCTGATACAGCAAATTCCTCTGAACATTCTCAAACGATGAGCGACGTTCAGAATTTAGTCGAGGAGCCTAGCGCTAATCTGCTCAGTCCACTGTTCCTCACGACGCCTAAACCACAGAGTCGCCCACTCGGCCGTTATTCCACTTTTCCCATGGTCAGCGGCCCAGCCTCTCTAGATACAATTCACGAGTCGTCTACGACTTCCACGCCTGACCAACATTACAGCTTGCGCGCACGCAAATCTTCGACGCGTAACCCTTCTCGCGTCAAGACAGATCCTATCGATACGTACCATTATAGCCATTCCCCCAACCAGCCCGTGTCAAACAGCGCGTCTCCACATTTCAATCCTTCTCCCTCTAGATCTTCGAGATCCTCGAGCTCATCCCGCGCGTCCTCCCAACAACCATCTCCCTCTACATCGCTTTCACTCTCTCCCCATGACTACCATACTTCTCCACCGACATCAGGGTCATCAAGGCATTCCAATCCCTTACCTGTTCCCCCTGGGGATTACTCTTTGGGAAATCTGAGCTCGACACGGCAGAAGAAGCGAGTCAGAAAAGGCTATTGGAATAAACGCGGAGACCATTTTACGAGATCTGGTTATGTCGTTTACGCACCCTCAGATCAAGTCTATCCGCACGAACTCCAAGATTATCCAGACGAGCCACAAATATACCTCGATGAAAATGGACACTTAATCAACTCTGGTCAACGACAGGAGCTTCCAGAGTCTATTCCTCGCCATGGTCATTCTCCGCTGCGCCCATATCATTCTGTGAGTCAAGCTACTTCGTTTGCTTCCACAGGCCGTTGACTTTCTATGTTAGTTCATTGAATATGTATAATCTAGTGCAATGTATGACCATGTAGTTATTCTCATGTCAATGATAAATATCTTATTTAATAGTCGCATCGTCCAACAAATTGGCCAGGAGAACATAAATGATGTATTCATAGTACAAGGTAAAAAAAAACATACTTTTAACTAAAACAAATAACACTACATGATAGGCCCCAGTCCGAAATCCCCATGTTCTGCCCGCATATGTGCATAAATACCTTGACCTTTTGGGAAGGTCTTCAAGCAGACCCAGCATATATGTGTCTGACACTTCGCACATGTCATATGGTTACAACCTTCCATCCGTTCAATCGTGATACCACATCCTGGACAACGTTTGGCGTCATGATCCTTCGCCCATTCCTGTAAATTCTGGTCCCAATCGTCGTCGTCAGCGCAGCTGAAGCCATCATGCGCCTCATGATGGCAGGCAGGACATATGCGCAAAAGGCATGACGGGCATTGCACTGTAGTCCCCGCGAGACTTTTTTCAGTCACCCGATACACCTGCTGGCAATCAGGCGAGGGGCAATAGTGGAATTCCTCCGAATGCCCTTGCACATAAGCCGCAAAAGCCGCCTCCGCAATCGCTTGGAATTGTACATCACTGAGTAGATCGCTCGCAACAGAGAGCGGTATTCTCTTGTCGCACTTTGCCTCGTCGCCAAGACAGCAGAGCGGAAAAGATTTGTTAGTCATCGCAGATAATAAGTAACTTGAAAGGCAACCACGGCACCAGCAATGTCCACACCCAAGGCGTATTGATTGCGTTGGCTCGCTAAAACAGACAGGACAAAGATGCTTATGTCCTTGAGGCTTGCTCTGCCTTGAAACCTTGAGTACAAAATCTCGAGCTTTGCACTGTATAGCCTCGCCACCTCGTACACTAACGCCGCGTTTGAATAGGTCGAGAACAACATTCTCAGGACCCAGTTCATGCTGGAGTTTTCGGACTTCTTTGTTCATGAAATCAACTATGATTTGACCGCCTAATGGAATGAAAGAAATTTGCTGAGCCCGCAATTCTATAACTTTGGCAATAATCTGACTGGCAATGGTTCCCCTGCTTGTCGGAGAGCCAAATAAGCGAATTTTCCGAGTGGTCATCTCATTGCGGATCGTAACCCCGATGCTTTGGTCTTGTAGCACTTGCAGATATTCGATTCCAGTAGGTTGTGCGAAAAATTCGTCCCACACAACTTTGCCGTTATGTTTGACAATTTCTCCAGAAAGAAGCTTTTCAAACTTCAGCTTGATCTGCCCCAAAATTTTGAGCTCTCTAGCATGAAGCTCAATGATGACGACCGGAAAGTGTCTGGGTATGACAAGGGAGGCATTATACCTGTAACGCTCCCAAATCTGCTGTTGCAATGCATCGATATCCGACGCCGTCCTCGCGAAAGTTTCAGGAGCGATACGATACTCGATATGCTTATCATGGTAAGCGAAGATTTTCGTCTTGCCTGTAAACATTGGGCATATGCCATGAATGCGATTGCAAGCAGCATCTGCTGCAGTCGGCGACGAGAATTGAGCATATGCTTTGTGCTTGAAGTCCCGAGAAGAGGGGGGGCGGACCTGAAAAGAAAGGACGGGCCCAAATTCATCGAGAATAGATCTGATTGCACCAGTGGCACGTCCAAGATTGGTGTATTTTGGGCGCTCCCACATGACGCTAGTAGGATTTCCGAAACGTTTCATTCCGTCCTCGTTGAAATCTGCCGGAAGCCCACGAAATCTGACTGTGACGACTCCAACAGCAGGGAGGCCCTTGTGTACTTGTACAACAACAGGATTATCCCATGCCATGGCACGACACTGTGCGATGGCATTCCGAGCATCTGCAGCACTTGAATAGCCCGCATACCAGGTTTTACCAGGTGGGTGCCATTCGACTACAACCATACCGTCCTTGAAAATGGCGTTGCGGTTGGAAGCGGAAACAGGCATCTCAGAGGTTAGGTTGGGTGCGACGGATTTTATACCAGATAATGCCGATTGAGCTTCTTCCGGTTTGGAAAAAAATACCCTGGCAGTCTTGGTAGGACGAAAAGACTTTTCCACCATACGAATATCAGAAACAGTACCAAAGGGCTGGAGTAAATGAAGTAGTTCATCCGTTGCCATTCGGTTAGGGACTCCATGGACTAACACAATTGATGTCTCAAAACCAGTTGTCGCATTCTCCACATGGAATCCAGCAGCAAACTTGACTTTGACATAGTCGTGAACTGTAGTAACCCAAGAAGGAGATCCTAGCCTTGAATCCTGCTTTGGTTCCTCCTCCGCCTGAAACAGAACATCAATGCTTGGAACATGGAAAAAAGTGACAGGGCCCACCGCATATTCAAGATCATCATGGACAAATTTGCATGCATATCCCAAATTACATTCGCCTCTAAGCCACAATCTACATCTGTCTGAATGAGGAGGCCGACGATGACGTTCTTCTAAACCAGCGATTGAACTCTATATATACAGGACAAACTGTCAGTTATATAAAAATCTGCATTTTGGACTGACCTGATTGCTGCGCAGGGAATTGGTCCATCTTTCACATTTTTCCAGTACTTGGACAGATGTGAATCGTGAACCTCGCTGTGGCTCACGAGAATGAGAAACTTTAGAGTAAAGGGTTGAACACTCCTGCGAACGATCAGTCGGTTGCGATGAACGCGTGGAAGGAACATACTGATGAAGCTATATCTGAAGAATTTCCATTCCCAAACCACCCATCTGTAAACCCCTTCCTCTGACCCATGTCTCGAGGATCCCATGTAGGGCTATTGGCCCGAGAACTAACGGAAGATGACCCGCATGTCCAACTGTGCGAATCTGAGGGTGTAATCCAGCAACCAGTCTCAGAATCCCAGGAGGGGAGATCAGAAGGACTGATATCATCATCCAACTTGAAGAGATGTTTTAGTTGATTGCATGCTATAAACGATGATGCATACCGCGCCGCCAAAGCATGGTACTGGAGCAACCATGTCTCCGGCAAAATATCGAGGCGACTTCAGTTTAGGGAGATTGACGATAGGCAGATCCGCGTTCTCCAAAACGATGGGTTGAGTCGGCTCCACGTATTCAGCTGACGAGGCCAATCGAATATGAGCTGAACTGGCTCGTCGCTGTTGGTGAGCCCTATACCATTCGAGGTACATTTCAAAAAATGGAGACTTGTCACACGGATGTATACGATGGCATGAAGACCAGGGACACCGGCCTAGAAGATAATTAATGCAAACCTCTTGTATTAAGGCTTGGGTGCGATGGCGCTTAATCAATGTGAGCATGGACTACGAAACGTCCAGGGGATGACATACCTTGACTCCCACTAACAATTCTCCCATACGAGATAGTATTTCATCGTAGGAAAGACGTGCTATCATTTCTGTTGACTGAACAGCATCCACAGATGAGAGTGACGACATAAGGTCAAGCGCTGCGCGGACGGAAAAGGAGCTCACCTTGGCTGAGTCAGAACGGATTGCGCAGTCAAGCTTTAAGAGTTCGGTGCCATCTCGACGCACGGCCTGCAGCGGTGCCTTGGTAGCAGGAGGCATTTGACTGGTGGACCGCTGGATGGGAAAAATTCTAGCGCCGGAAGGGTGCACGGACGCAAGATGCCTGAGAGCATAACAACCGGGTTTGCGGTACCTGACTCAGCGTTCCCATGCCAGGTTTGTTTATATCAATAGATCGTGTTATTCAGATCAGAGTTTCTCATGATACTGATATCTATTGTCTTCATATTTCATAACAAGTAGTAAATGATGGGAACTTGTTTCGTATCGGCTCCAAATTTGGATCATGAGATGCCTGCATCCGATCATATATATCTGTGTTGTTGCAAGGGGATGAGCAAAGGAGGAATAACTTGGTCAAAGTTTGTCACTCTCATGAATGATGCTAACGTTACGGAACCGTCTGACCTCCTGAGTCCGCATCAACTCAAGCAGCCAGCATGTGTTGACAACGTATCGATTCCAATTACTTGTAACTTGTGCAATGATGACACAGAGAATTACTGCCGATATAATCTATCAGGTATACGCGAAATGGGTATTCGTACTTGGTACCGCTTAGCGGCAATATCTTGCCTGCGGGACGGGAAAAGCTTCGGAGCCCTGGGAAGCCATTAGAGATGAGATGAACAGTTCACAAATTAAAATACGTTGGCTCGTCCATAGGGCGCGCAAACCATCGCCGCAAATATTCTCGGGAAGAATAGATAAGTACCAAGAAACTCTGTTTTAAATGGTTAAGCTATGGCATTACTTTTATGTTAACGCAGTTACCGCAATTGCTGATAAGAGGGTCCGAATTATTGAGAAAGTTATTTCTAGCACGACCTGAGATGCTTGACTGTAGCGTATTTGTTTCTGTACGTCAACTGTTTTGAACGACATCATGGTGAACTTGGAAGATAAAGGAGCGCAAAAACCTCGGCATATATATGATACAATCCGATAAACAAAGTCTTCTACGGCTGGCCAATAGCTTCTGCGCGCGTACAAGTCAAGGGCCGAGCCAACGGAATGCACGGTGTTATTGATCTTTTGCATCTCAAGAAACGTAGATGCGGTCATCGACAAAACGGCATTGTGAAGGTCCTCTGCAACCTCTGTAGTCCTCACCTGCATGCCGTGCAGCGTAACAAGGTCCTGATTCAAAGAACGAACGCCAGCTGACGAGGAGTTAATGCCATGTTGTAACTCAGACAAAAACTATAACAGTCTAGCAGATTATACTTGTGCGCCAAACACAAGACATACCCTATGCATCACATCGAGTTGGCCAAGCATGTCAAGCCACTCATTTTGGAGTTCGCTCTGATCATGATGAAACAACAGTCCTGTGATCATGAAGGTGATCTACCTGGAATGTTACCAGCAGGTCATGAACCACTCGGACGCCGGAAAATACTGGTCCTAGCTGTTCCTGCAACATCGTCCTGAGATATGGCACAATCATACGGAGTTCATTGGCATGCTGTTGACCAAAGCTCAGCAAAGCGCTTTCTCATTATACCCGGTAAACTTACATGCTCGTGCAGTTGAGAAAGAGATGCATTGATCTGGTCATCTGAGACAACGGCAATAGGATGAATCCATGTCCATAACCGCACCTGCAAAAAATGCTCTGTGTCCTTGGCCCCACGCTCGAAGAGATATTCTTCGACCGCCTTCGCATGAACCAGGGCGATCTATCATATTCAGTTCCCTTTTATTGTTTATTGCATTAGCCGGGACCAGGGTCACCTCCGATAATGCATACTGTAATTTATACTCTAGGCCTTCGGCAAGTAAAGACACTTCTTGCGACAATGTCCCCATGCTCGATACGATACTTTGCAATTCCTAAAATATAATCAAAAAATACTACAGGGCGAACAACAATTTGCATACTGATATGCTATTGGCCCATGTAGATATCTGTGCTTGGAGGGATTTTTCTCTTTCGGAAATATGTTGCAGGAAGACAATTTTCTCCAACGTGGCATTCTTATAAACGTCTCGCGCGACATCTTATGGTGGTTAGGTACAATATATTCTGAGAGCATAGGAACACACCAAGGTCATTCCAACGTCCAAATACGAAACAAAGTTGGGCTGCAGACAATGCTAAATTTCTCAGCCACCAAGCAGATTGAATATATGCGCACGAATTTCGCGTAGATAACCCGAGTAGCTTGACCAAAACTGCGCACTGCGGGATAATGCCCTATCAAATGTTAGCCAAGGACAAGGATATGCATCTGTAGGTACTCTACGCAGTCTCGTTGTGAACGGCGGGCGACGAACGTTTCTGCTATTTGTGCATCCAGAGAGAACGGAGCGCATTCAAGCGGAGGTGATTGATAATTAGCCGTTGCCAATTCGCATAAGGTCATGGAGATGGCAGCTAGAGATATTGCAGTGAAGTTTTAGTATTGAAGTTTAGATGCGATGCTAAACGTGAACCATGTATGCGTTCGTCTTCTGGCATATGATCCTGTCGACAACGTCCACGGATTGCATTCGCCACTTGCAAAAAGCAGTCTGTCTTCTGCAGCGGTTTATCCATCGCGTCTGCTGGCCTTCAGTGGGTTGCATTGAAGAAAGATGATCCCTACTTCGCGTTCGAAACATTGTAGCAATGTCATCGCTTGTTAACCCTTGGATAGTAATGTAAGCTAGTAGCCAGTCACGGTTGTGAAGACGGTGCCAAACCCAATTCGCTCAGAGGTACCATACGAACGTTGTCTTCGTAAGACTGGTGTGTTGGAATACAGGGCCTGCAAAGCAGCATAATAATGACGAGTAAAACCCACATTGTAGTACATATGAAGAACGAGTAGGTAACTTTCGTCACATAGCACCTTAGCTTCTAAAATGAGTATATAATCGCCGTTGACACTTTGCTAGGTTTACATGAAAGTTAAAACGACAGTCGATATAGCAGTTGCCCCCAGAACGACGTAGCCAGTGGCATAAGCCCCCTTGACGCTGAGGACTTCAAAAATCAGAAATATCAACATCTGACTGATGCAGTACAAAAAGGAACTGACATTTGCCCATATCCCATCCCAAATGCCTCAATCCGTTGAAAGAGTGGAATGCAAAGGGTGCCGCAAGAAGAACTTTCCCAGAGTACTTGACCGCATCAGGAAGACTCGCAACGAACTCGATGACGTGCGCGCTGTCGAATGTCCCTGGGGCAATCAGATACGCCATCGAAAAACCATACAGTACTATAATCGTTAAAGGGGTGTATGTCTAAAAATATAGGTCCGACGTACGAACGCTAAGACCAGCCCCGGTCACACGATTTGCTATTGAGCCCAGCCATGTCAATTGAGGTTGATAGATAGTAAAATGAGGGCTAGATGGACGATTTAACCGTTGCTTATTCAAAATTTCTGAAGACGCTGAGGGTGGAAGGGATTGTGTAAGGATATTGCTTTACATTCCGTATCAGTCTCGCTGTTCGTTTGACAAGCTGTGCGATTCACCATTTCGCTGCCGCACGAAGTGCCGCATAATTTCTCGCTCTTAGCGACGCTCCAAGCCCAAGAGTCCTGGCTGATATCATGGATGAAAACGGCGAGGCTCGTTAAGGAAATCACGTGATACGGAATAGCAGTGATACAAATATTAAATAATTAAGGCTTACTATGCCGTTAAGTTATGAGTATGCTACAGGTCTAGTATTAGACGAATCGTAGGATAGGTAGTACCCAAGATATCATGCATTGCGTACATACGCTTTTAAGGATGCAAGGTGAACAGTGTCATTGATTTCTGACCCTCGTAGCTCGTCCTTCACGGGACCTGTGTTGCCAATCTTCTGGGGATTGCCCTTCTGCCCATGTTCCGCTGATTGGATCAAGATCGAAATCACCATCTTTATAGCCGTACCTCCTTTCTAACAACTTCAGCAAGGAGTTTCTCAGAGCAGGATCCATGCGGACCGCTTCTCCAGGATGGTAGCTACCGACGCCGTGACGTGAGAGACTCTCTTCGAAGAGGGCCTCATCGAAAGTGCAGTCGCAGTTGAGTTTCCCTTGTGGTGCATTGCGTGGAGCGTATCTCCGTCGTTCTCTTCGAGAGTCGTGCCACGCACAGAGCGCATTACCAGCACGATTCAGAGAACAAAAGATTCTCTTCCTTGCTTCCGTACGTACGTCCCAACGGGCCTGGAAATTTTGCGAATATGGGGGACGAATATATCCGCGCGACCTGTCAATCAGAGCTGCACGCCGACACTCTTGTTCCAGTTGGCGAACCCTCTCGCGAAGAAACACAACCTCATCGGAAAGGGATGTTTGATCGAAAGATACGGTTGCAGCGCCAGCTGAATACATGAAACTGTCCGTTGAGTGAGGAGAAGCTACAGAATAGTGCTGTGGGGAGCCGGACTCGGGAGAGCGATTTGGCGTTGTTGGTCCAGCATCAATAAGATAATAGGAAGGCGAAATAGTGCCGGATGACCGGGTAAGAGGCGTATCCCAACTTAATGCAGATGATTCGCCCATGGCACCGGCCAGACTGGAAGTTGGCCTCTGATTCTAATGCAATGTGAACATCAACTGGATGAAGAGGAAAGGATATGCGCACAATGATTGACATAGAATGGGTATTGTATTCATCCACATCCACTGAAGCAGCAGGAGGTGCTCTGCTAGGTCGAGCTCGCATGTTTAGTGAGTTCACCGGCTCGTCATCGGGTTGGCCCTGCCAATGGTCACCATAGTTTGATGGTATGGGCATGATAACGGAAAGACAAAATACCGGGTATTTTGGGAGGGATATGTACTTTGGACGACGAACATTGGGCCGTTTTAAGAGGGGGAATCTGAAGATCAACCGTCGTGGATCAATCTGGCGGTGCAGTCAATAGAGACGAACAGGGCAACGAGCTACGATGGATGGGGAGCGCCAGCAACCATGGTAAGTGTCCATGTTGTATAGCAATGTGATGATTCAGGGATTGTGGGGCTGTACTAGAGGTTACACGTCCGTTGATAAACCTGATCCCGATGTTTCAAGATAAAGTTCCTGCGATTGCCAGTACCACATGCTGAACGGATAGCGTCCATCACAATCAAAATTGTTTTGTAATCTAAAACATGTACCAAGTCTACGATTCGAACTGAAAGTTGTTGTTGTCTTCATAGCGAGTAACATTCTCCCACTCTTTTCCGATGATTTTACTCCACATGCCATGAGCCAAGTCCTGTCGAATAACAACGGACCAACCTCGTATTAGACGGGGGCTCCACTTCCCCTGTCTCCATGTTAATATTCGTGATTGTTGTGATCTCTAAAGCTGGTTTTCCAGGGCATCTAGCACTAGTGTAAACCGAAATACGAGTCGAATTTGGGGCGAAAATAGCTCTCACAGCTGGAAGACACGGGGAATTGGAAAACATACTATTTCTGGGGAGCCGCTCTTCTTGCTTTCGACGTTGCACATGTATTGTACAATTTCAACGACGTGGCAGCGCCTTCGTCCTGTATCACGGTCATCCATACGATACTTGTCCGCAGTCACGTGATAAAATATTTTCTTTTCTTATCATCTCCATCTTCTAAACAATGGTTTTTAAAGTTGCAGGTGCAGAGCTTTTCTTGTTATCCTTCTAGCGGTCTCATACAAGTTTCGTAGACATATCCCTTGCAGCATTTGGCCGCAAAGAGATTGAGATCGCAGAGGTGATTGATTGGCTGCCGGTGGTCCAAGGCTTGTTCGCTGATCACTTTCCTAGAATGAAATGCCTGGCCTCATGTATATGAGAGAAAAGGTATCATTCATTGATGAGTACAATGAACTTATCTCAGATTTTCATTTAGCACCGACCCTCCCAGCCGTTGAAAGGCGCTCGCATTGCAGGATGCCTTCACATGTATGCGACGCTTATTTGTTGGATTGTGAGCGTAATCTGAATCAACCTTAGGACAATACAAACCGCCGTTCTTATTGAAACACTCACTGCTCTTGGTGCAGAAGTAACATGGTCTTCATGCGTCCGTACCCATTGTTTTCGACTTTGCTCCCCTTCATTTGATTTGTTTAGAACATCTTTTCGACCCAAGATCACGCTGCGGCTGCGTAAGTGTAATTGAATAATTTAATCCAGCTGATTTACCGTTTTCTAGTATTGCAGCGACTGGTGTCCCCGTCTTTGCTTGGAAGGGAGAGACTGAAGAAGAATACAATTGGTGCGTTGAGCAAACAATTGCAGGATTTGCTGGTGGCAAGCCTCTCAACATGATTCTTGACGACGGCGGGGACCTCACTCGCATGGTGCACGAGCAATATCCTCAATATTTGCAAGGTTTGTATAATACTATGCATCGAGCATAGATTCTCATTATTCCCAGGGATTCGAGGCTTATCCGAGGAGACTACTACTGGTGTTCACCACCTTTACAAAGCATTCCGGGAGGGCAAATTGAAGGTGCCTGCCATTAATGTGAATGACTCGGTGACAAAGTCCAAATTCGACAATTACTATGGCTGCCGCGAGTCGCTCGTCGATGGCATCAAGCGTGCGACTGACGTTATGCTCGCTGGTAAAGTTGCCGTAGTAGCTGGTTATGGGGATGTCGGTAAAGGCGTACGTTGACATAATACCACACATTCAAGCTCTGAATTGATTTTTTAGTGCGCCGAGTCCCTCAGATCATACGGTGCCCGAGTTATCATCACTGAAGTCGACCCCATCAATGCTTTGCAAGCCGCTATGGCTGGATATGAAGTCACCACCATGGAAGATGCAGCGCCAAGGGCAAATGTCTTTGTAACTACCACTGGCAACCGAGATATCATTACTAAGCAGCACTTTGAAGTTATGCCAGAAGATTCAATCGTTTCCAAGTGAGTAATGAATTGAGATTGCAAGCCATTTTTTTGACCCAGGCAATGACATGCAGCATTGGACATTTCGATGTGGAGATTGATGTTGCATGGTTGAAAGCGAACGCAAAGTCCGTTGTTAATGTCAAGCCTCAAGTTGATCGCTTCACCATGCCTTCTGGTCGTCATATTATCCTCCTCGCCGAGGGTCGTCTTGTTAATCTGGGGTATGTACGCTCACATAGCTCAGTCTCGGCCTAGGTTGAAGTTAATGTGATGCAGATGCGCGACCGGTCACCCGTCATTTGTGATGTCTTGTTCCTTTACTAACCAGGTCTTGGCTCAAATTGCACTTTGGACTACTCCCGAGAAGTTTCCCCTTGGGGTGCACATGCTTCCGAAAGAGCTGGACGAAGAAGTTGCGCGCGCTCATCTCGCCAAGTTGAATGTCAAGCTTACAACTCTGACCCCAATCCAATCTCAATACCTAGATATTCCGGTCGATGGACCTTACAAAGCGGTACGATTGACATCTCAGTTTATGGTGTTCATGAAATATGACCTGTCCCGGCCAGGCACACTATCGCTACTAAATTATGCAGCGCAATTCAACTTGCACACTCATCATTGGCCTCAACGAGCCTTCGGCATTCGAACGGGAGAGAAGATCCTCAACGATCCCTATTATTTTCTGCTCCATTGAACTTTTATTTAGCGGTGTTAGCCGAAGGAAACCAGAGCTATATATGTGTATTTCGAACTTGAATGTTTGAAGTCTGCATGGCGACCATTATTCGTCAACAGTAACTAGTGAAAAAAAAAAGTATCTTTCAAAGGACACAGATGGCCGATATTCTGTAATCGGGTACTAACGAGCGCTAAGCAACGAGAATTCACTGATAATCAATCGGTTGTACATGTTCTGTTGAGATCACAGGGGTACGACTCATGTCGAGGAAGGAAGGATCTCGGACGTACGAAATATCGATATCAAAGATGGAAGGATCAAAGGGCAGCACCGGTTATTCAAATTCTGATGAATACAACCTAGAGTACCAATATCAAGCAAAGTGTTTGAGTAGATGTTCGTCTTTACGAACTGAACGGGGCCAATGATTAATATTCGTTTAGTACCTGGGTTAAAATTGGGGGAAACCCGGAACCGGCAATCATTCAAGACCGTGAGCCATGACAAAAGATCACCAAGTCACTATGTTTTTCTGGAATAGGGGGCTGGTGTCCAATGTCGGTGTTCTCGCCACACTCAACAGTTTGGCATAGCAATACCGACAGCGCCCATAGTTAAGGGAAACCGAAAGGAGTAACTAGGAGGAACGTGATCCGATGAGCACTTATCGCGCGGCAGATGCGTTGAGCTTGAATTTCACATACATGAACTACGCCAACATTCGCTCGGTATTGTCGCAAGATCCGAAATGGAACAGCTCCAACGAATCCACCGTACTTGAGCCTTTTCATTTTGTCATGTCTAACCCCGGTAAGGAAGTCAGAAGAAAGTTGATTGAGGCGTTCAACACATGGTTAAACGTGCCAAATGACCAGTTGAAAATAATCGCGGACGTGGTGAGCATGTTACATACCGCGAGTCTTATGTGCATCCTGTCCCATGGTTGGTTGTTGGAGGGTAGCTAACTTTAAAGTAGGGTAGACGATATTGAAGATGATTCACAGCTTCGGAGAGGACAGCCTGTTGCACACAAGATTTACGGCATTCCGCAGACGATCAATACTGCGAATTACGTTTATTTTCTTGCGTATCAGGAGCTGTTCGCGCTGCGAAATAGCACGCCTGCACCCCATGATCTGGATAGGATCGTAACCGCGGAACTGCTCTCGCTCCATCGAGGACAAGGAATGGAGATATTTTGGCGCGATTCTCTGCGTTGCCCCTCAGAGGAAGAATACATTAACATGGTTAGCCAAAGTGAGTACAAGTCATTACCAACGTCCCGGTGCTCACAAGGGCAGAGACTGGCGGCTTGCTCAGGATAGGAATCAGGCTCATGATGGCATGTGCGACGACCAACCAAAACGTGTAGGGATCATGGTGCATATGCTACTCTTTTTTTTTTTACTCAAGTGCCTCAGGGACTATGTTCCGTTGGTTAACCTCATCGGTGTATTCTTCCAGATAAGGGATGACTACATGAATTTACAAAGCACGGAGGTACCTTGTTTTCTATTCTCAGTAATGACGCCTTGCTCAAGTCCCGACTCAGTATTCAAACAATAAGGGATTTGCAGAAGACTTGACGGAAGGGAAATTTTCGTTCCCGGTTGTGCACAGCATACATGCTGACGCGTCTAACCGACAAGTGCTAAGTATGCACATTGTTGTCTTGTGTGTCAGTTGACGATGCAAACCTTGTTCAGATGTTCTGCAGAAGCGTCCGTCAACGCCAACGCTGAAACTACACACAATTGAGTACCTTCGGAAACATACTCGGTCATTTGAGTACACGCTCTCTGTGTTGGCCACGATGGAAAGACTTGTGCGAGAAGAGATTGCAAAGCTTGGCGGGAACACCGGGTTGGATGCATTGGTAGATTATCTGCACGTGTGACCTCCCCCGAAAGCGGTGTTGAATCCCACCATCTTCATGGATACAGAACGATATGTGTTTTTCTGGAAAACGAACGAAAAATAGTGAGTGCAAGAGCGTACGATTTGAGCGATGTGACGACGAGATGCAGTGGATGGGCATCCCAGTGGTACTACTCGCCGTTCACCGCCACAATCGATATTGGGGGACAGCAGGAGACGGTCGAGTTTCCGACGGCCGAGCATTGGATGATGGTGCATAAGGCGCTCCTTTTCGGGGATGTTGAAATTGCGCGCGAGATACTGGAGATCAAGGAGGCAACGTCGAACAACATGGCAGCGGTAAAGGCGCTTGGACGGCAGGTGAGGGGATTTGAGGAAGAGTTGTGGGTGACTGAGCGGGAGCGGATCGTGCTGGAGGGTAATAAACACAAGTTTAGACAGAACGAGGAGCTGCGGGCAAAGCTGCTGGCGACGGGAGAACGCGAGGTGGTGGAGGCGAGCCCGCGGGACCGAGTATGGGGCGTGGGGTACGGAGCGGTGAATGCGCCGAAGAATCGAGAGCGGTGGGGGCAGAATTTACTGGGGCGGGTGCTGGAGGAGGTGCGTGGGATGGCGCGTGGGGAGGAGAGTAGGGAAGGGCGGGCGGAGGGGCGGGAGGCGGGAGGCGCAGGGCGGGAATAGATAGAGCTCCTGTCTCGTGAGAATATGCCAAGGATCCGATGCCTGCGTCTTCCCATCGAGCAAAGCCCCCTCAAACGCCCTCCACAAACGCATGGAACGTCGCAAAAGGCCCTGCTGTCCCGCAGCCCACTCACTCTCCGTCGCCCCCGCCAGTTGCTCCCAATGCCGCCCACGATCCTTTCGTCGTCCGCATCTTCCCAAATTCCGATCGCAACTCTCTTACTGTCCCGACTCTTGACGACTCAGATGCCTGGCCAGAGGTCGGAAAATCCTCATCGCACAAACCGCCCAAACCTCCCAAGCCTGCAGAACACCTTCATCCCAACCCAAGGAAGAGTGCGTGTCTTTCTCTTCCTCCTTCGCACACTCACCGCCCCCAGGCGAGAAAAAATGGATCCCACTCCCTGCAGACCAGTGGCAGTCTCCCCCTGAACCCAAGACACGGCCGAAGAATGGCCATCACTCCAAAACCATGGTACTCAACGGTAGCGCCCCCAATGCGAGTGCGTCTCAGAGTCGCTCTCACTCGGGTCACAACTCTGTCTCCCAATCCGCTTCGCAATCCCGCATCAACAGCAGATCAGCCAGTGTCCAGTCTAGTCCTCGCATTCCCCGAAACAAGCGTCTGGGCAACGATGACCCCGACAATTTGGGCGCTCCTCACTCTGACTTGCAGCCGTACCCCGAGAGCCACCCTGGCGCGTCAGGACACGTGCCAATGGCATATCCTACCCCGGTATATAGCCCCGACACCGCCCTTGCCCCGTACTACTCTCGCCAACATCCGGCATTCCCTCATCATCACCGCCACTCATCTGCCCACTCACCTTCAACCGCTAGCTACCGCTCAAGCCAAGGAAACACCCCTCCGTTGTATCCTCCTCCGCCTTCCCTGCACTATCCTGGCCCAAGTGCATCTTACCCGATGTACCCTCCTTACCCTTACGATTATGGCATGACGTCCCCACAGCAATCTTACATGTACTGGAACGGCGGTACCGAAACTTATCCTTACCCTCAGACATTACAAAGCCCAATGCAACAGTACGGCACCGAGAGACCCTACGTGCAGCAGCCCGCACGGGTCCCTCTCCCACCTGAACAGTCTCAGGCCGTTGCAGGCTACGTCCCCGCAGTACCGCTCAATGACAAAAATGAGAAGGAAAAGGTGATATTTGGTAGCATCCCTCCTGATTCGACTCGATCACCGGCACCCATGTCCCCTCCCCCATCGAACGAACCAAGGACATCTGAGCCAAAAATAGAAGTCATCGAAAGAATGACGACTCTCTTCACGATTGGAATGAGTGCAAGCGAAGCAGGAAGCGCCCGCTTGCGATCGCGTACGCGTTCATCTAAGGCTCGAAGTCGGACATCGACAAGTGGATCTCCAAGTGCCGAGTCTGGCAAAGGCGCCGCAGAAGTCAAAGTGATTGATCTGACAGATCAAGAAACCAAGTGGAAGTTTGGTTTCGCAGAGGAGGAGTTGCCTTCCGCCGATGCTACCGGTCCTGAGACTCAAGCCTCTTCCTCCGCTGTCACACCCTTGTCTAGCATTAGCGCTAGTCTTCCTTTTGACGTTTCTCTCGGCGACTCAATACCCCCAACCCAGCCTGGCAGTGCGAATGCCAATGACATTGCGCTCCCAGACGCGGAAGATTCTGATCCGTTTAAAATCAGAGATTATGGATACGGCTTCGGATCTGGGACGAATGCCGCTCCTGACGTTGCTCCCGACTCCAAGCCTACGCGAGAACGTCGCGAGAGGAGTGAAGGGGAGCAAGAGAGAGAAGGTGGCGGAGAGCGCGCGCGCGATAATCGACCACGACGTGGCGTTGGCTATGGGTCTTATGAGCGGGGAGTGTATGGTGGGAGGCGGGGAGGACGAGGTTCTAATAACTACGCCAGGGGCTACAACCGCGGCTATCCCAATCGTGGGGGGATACACTCGCAGCGAAATCCGCTTCCCCCGCCGCAGCTGTCTCCATCCCAATTCCAACCGCCTTTTCTACCGATAGGTGAAGCTCCCAATGGCTATTATCCTCCTCCCCATCAAGTCCCCCCGTTCCCTTACGACGCCTACCCTCCAACGCCGTTCTCATCCACTCTGATGCATGGCCCTCCCTCAGCATCAGTACCTCCCATGCCTGCACCACAGTCTCAACTATCTTTTCCGTTAGATTCCATTCGCTTCTGGCTCCTTGGCCAGCTAGAATACTACTTGAGTTCTCAAAACCTTGCGCAAGACTTTTACCTGAGGCAACAGGTAAGTCTATCACGCAAGTCCCTGCTCTGGCCCTCGTTAGTCTAACGTTGGTAGATGGACGCAAAAGGTTGGATTCCAATAGCAACCTTAGCCTCATTTAACCGTGTCAAGCACCTCACACATGACTACCAATGCGTCAAGGACGTGCTGACACTCTCTACATTACTGACGGTCAAGCGGGACTGGGTAAGGATGCATGGATGGGAACGGTTTGTGCTGCCCAATGCAGCACGCAGCAAGGTTGAAGGGGATGATGAGGAGGGCGAAGAAGAGGAAGAGGAAGAAGTTGTTTTTGTGATGGGAAAGGACTCGGCCAGTTGGTCACCAGCTGTATGATAATTAGCCGAGTTCCTAATTCAGAGTCATATGGTTGATGTGCCCCTTGGAATTGGTTTTTTGCGTCAGGACCAGGTGATGTTAGGATTCAACGAGTTCATCGCTATCTCTTATTCGTTCTTGGATGCAATCCATCCAACTTGCGGCGAAGTTTAGTAGGATCAATTAGACGGGCTGTGCTGTTGGGCCATGAGGTCCAATCTTGACATTGGGTCTGTATTTATCGGGCAATATTACTCCAGACTAACTATAATGCACCAGTTGGCTGGTATCAACTCCTTCCAGGGTCTCTCTGCTCCATCGCCGCCATTCTAGCATGCCCGCTCTCAAGTCCGCCCGCAAGCCCATCTGGCCACCACACCCTCCCGCGAACGAGTCCCCAGAAGACGCTCGTCTGCGTTTAGAAGAGGAAGCAGAAGCAAAACGCGTCAGTGAATCAATCGACCGTGCCCTCTTGGCCGAACGCGAACTGGTCAAGAAACAGTCTTCCGGGCCCAAGTTGCTTTTATTGGGTATCTCTTCACTTTCTCTTCCTTACAATATCCTAATATTTCCTCCCCCCCCCCCCCCCCCCCCCAGGTCAGGCGGAATCCGGAAAGTCCACGATTTTGAAGAACTTCCAGCTGCATCTTTCTCCAAGAGCATTTGACGCAGAGGTATGTCCTCTCCTTTGAGCTTGAAATATATTATATTTCCAACTACTGCTTGTTTGCGCGCAGGCGATCGTATGGTCTCCTGTCATACACCTCAATCTTGTCCGCTCCGTCAACTTTATCCTCAACCTTTTAAACGACAACTGCGGGCACCGCCGAGGGTCGGCATCCGCAACGCAATCAAGACAGTGGGATGGACCCAGACGACATCTTATCCGTCTAGCGCCGCTCCGCCATGTCGAGGACAGCCTCACCAAAAAGATCTCCGGGTCACCACGAAACTCTCGCACTCAGGAGAGAACTATCCATTATCATCCGTCCAAGGCATCGGAAATCGAACTACGCTCAGGCTCAGGGTGGAAAGGACTCTTTAAACTTAAACGACAGACAGACATGGCCGATGCGGATGACAACTCGAATCGGAGGATATTGGCAGCCTGTGCAGATGATATCCTTCGCATGTGGGCGGATACAGCTGTCCGGCAATGCCTTGCAACTCATGACATTGTGCTTGAGGACCAACCCGGTTTGTAAGTCATATCCGGTAGTCGCTATGGGATACAATTAACAATAGGGGTAGTTTCCTGGAGGACGTAAAGCGCATCACCGAGGAGAATTACATACCAACGCCAGGCAGGTACCCAGTCCATAAATGGCGTACCTGTGCTCAAATTCGGATTTAGCCGATATCTTACGTGCCCGCGTAGCAACCATCGGCCCAGAAGAACACCACATACATGTGGAAGGTGGACGTGAGCAACATCTTGTCTTTGCTGGATCACCCAACATCTCAGTCATTTACAGTCACTGAGAGGGCGCACCAATGGACAATATATGATGTCGGTGGATACCGAAGCCAAAGAGGTATGTTGCGTATCTATGCTAGTGCCTTTTTTGGTCCGGTCTCACAACCTAAACTAGCGGCGTGGGCACAGTTTTTTGATGATGGTTAACTCCGTTCAGCCCAAGTCAATTGATTCTTGCTGATTGCCAGGTCTAGTAAACGTCATCATTTTTTTGGCTCCCATGTCAGCTTTTAATCAGACTCTTGCCGAAGACGACGGGATGAACCGATTGGTACGAGCATGGAGTAGCGTGAAGGACAGAGACTGACCTTTGCCAAGGTGGATAGTATGAGGCTGTGGGAGCAAATCTGCGCCAACAAGATTCTCGCTTCCGTTGAACTCATCCTATTCCTAAACAAACTAGACATTCTTGATGTCAAGCTCAGGTCAGGGATCAAAATAGCACAGTTCATCACGTCTTATGGCGACCGGCTGAACGATACCAAGCACGTTGCGAAATGTACGTTGCCGTCCTTTCAACGGTGATTGGAGTTGACAACTCTATCAGACTTGCGAGACGTTTTTGTAGCGCTACATCAACAATATTCACCCAAAAAGAGAAAGATGTATCCTCATTTAACTTGTGCCATTGTGAGCTTTACATTGATTTTATTCATTGACTAGCACTTATATTGGGATGACGCCAAGGATACACATGCTACTTCATCAGTTATTAATCAAGGCAAGAAGTATTTGAATTGCCAGAAAATTCCATTCTAACGTCAATTGCAGTTCAGGATCTTGTACTAGTCAAACTTCTAGCGCAAAGTAATATCCTATAATGCTCTTATAAACCAAATTTATACCACGTACCATGTAATAGTGCCTGCTAGTTGTAGCTGCTTAATTTCTGGAATACATCTATTTATGTAGCATGACGTAATCCTTCAAGGCACTGCCCGCAGTATCGCCCCGTTACTTCCTCCTACTAAGCCATGGCTAAGACTTCAGACGTTATCCTTATAATTGCACGTACATTCGATGAAAATCGTATACTAGGTTAACACATCGTCAGATCGCCATACTTTTCCCTCCGGCCGCAGCGGCTATGGTCACTGGCTGTAGCTGCGACCTCCTCATCAACTTGCTGTTGACCATGTGGGTCCACAGGTTGCGACTTGAGGGTTATACCTGACACTTTACAGCTTGGGCTACTTCCCTGGTCACCTCCATGCATTCTGGCTCATCTACAAGAAGATGCAAGCAGAGGAGAGGTTTGGAGTTGGCGGATTCCTGTGTAAGTTGCCTCGTCTGGACCATCCATGAGCTTCATGTCTCAGACTTTTCACTCAGACGTTGGAAACGGCGTATACGAACCGATATACCACCAAGTTCCGGGAGGGCATGCACACTATGGCGCTACCGGACCGTAGGCACCTCATTATTACGTTGTAATACTGCATATGTTTTCTTTCCCATTACGTAAATAATGGAGACTATCTTTGTAGAATGGAGATTAAGACCCTAAGGGGTTAACTCCATGCATGTACGTTTTCCGTCAAGAAGGAATCTAGCATGACCAAATTGTCAGATGTGAATATGGGAATGAGTTAAGACGATAAGACTCTGTCGCACCCACCACTTGCTGAACAGACCGTATCATTTCCAGGTCATCTGCCCTTGCCAGGTCCTCACAAGTCTTGTTTGTAGCCACAACAACAGAATAGCATGAAGCGCCGGTATCAAGAACTACAATGGCAAGGCAGCGACAGTCGGCGGTCAGTCTATCCAAGATGGCTGGCAACGCAATTAAACGCCTCATGTGTGGTTTCTTGCCGACACCAAGCTGATTGTTCTCCACCCATTTGAGCTGGGCATCCGATGTCAAGGGGAAAGCAAGGACTCTGTAGTGAACAACAGGCCCATTGACGCGGTGAGCATTGGCTAAACGTGGTGACTTGGGAAGAGAGTCGCGAGTTATCAGGGGTAATTTCGGGTCATTATAATGTATACACTCTTGTGAATCGCTCCTGCGAAGGATCGAAGAATTAGTGCACTGAACAAGACCTACTTGATAGTTACGAACATCGTTGAAAACAGCTTGTGACGCGTGACGTGCGACATACAAAAGATAGATCTCCATTAAATGTTCTGGATTAGCTTCTCGCGGCCTTGCGAGCTTGTTGCGATATCGTTTGCTTATAGTGGACAATGGAACTCGCGGCGCTTAGAGAATCAATTTCACGCATTTTGGACCTCGGGGAGGGCGCCATAGAGTCCGTGACACCAAATGTTGAAGATGCCATGCCTGTAGATGATGAATGGTCCCTACCTATACTCTTTGGATCTGAAGCTTCCGCGCAGCACTTCTTCCTCATTCACCGTTTCCTTGACGCAGACTTGCAGGGACTAGTTGCATGTCAGTACCTCAGAAGCTACTAATGCTCACATGGCTGTTTTGATTTTCAATGCAGTCAGAGTAGACAGCATACAAGTTCATCAGCTAAATGTCACTCCCTACTTTAAGCACTTTGGACATACTTGACTTACGCCGTGAATAATGTCACGTCGTCTCACATTGAGAAATATGTTGTTCGGAAACTATCTTGCGAATGGATTCTTTGATTTAGCGATTTATGGAAGACAAAAGTAATCTAGGGTGAAATGTGAATATGGAAGAATAAGAGATGGAAAGACCCACCAAGGTTGAAACGTTGATGAGGGTCACGTTGGTGAGCAGACCGAATCATTTCCAGGTTATCTGCCATTGCCAGATCCTCAGAAGCCGGTCAGTCTGTCCAAGATGGCAGGTAACTTCATGTGGCTCTGGCCGAGACCAAGTTGATTGTTCTCGACCCATTCGAGCTGGTCATCCATTGTCAGGGGGAAAGCAAGGGCTCTGTGACTCGGGAAGAGATTCGCGAATAAGTTGGAGTGTTGCAGGGAGAAGCTGGAATTTAGTAATTGCAAAATGTAAGCGTTTATTATGCTACCAGGAAGTAATAATGCTTTTGTTACATGTGCATGCTCGAGTGTGTTTGTAATAAAAAGAAAGTACAAGAAGGAACTCATGAGCCATGAATCATGTTTTCTCAATGTGAGACGACATGTCACTAACTATCTTCTGAAAGGATTGTTTGATTTATGCTCCGGTGCCTTGTATTGCGAGCTGTGAGTGCTCATGGAGAAGCGAGACGTAAGCTCCTTTACTGGTGGTCGAGGGTCCGGCCCTCTACGACGTGTACCAGTGACTTCGGAGAAGAGGGATGGTGCGCCATGTGAACTGACGATGCTAAGCGGTCGCACGCCGTCGTCAGAGAAATCATATCGTGATCTTCGCGGCGACGGCGTATTTCGGTAATGATCAATGAACCTCGACATATCGTCATCGTCGTCTCTCAATAATCCATCAGATGGATCTCTTGCTTCCTCGGCATCCTTTAGGTTGGCAAGTTTCAGGCTTTCACGTTGGCTAAGACGACGTTGGTTCTTGGAGTGGCCAAAGAGCCTCTCTCTGAATCTGGCTAAACGCCATCTCCAGTTTCCTTTTTGATCGAGTCCCTTGGAGGCAGCAAATTTAGCAGTCTGCTTAGCACGACGCTTCTTGGCTCTGCGGCGGCACAACCAGATAAAGACGACAAAGATGAACGCACATCCAAGTGCCATTAGGAGAATTTCCCACCACGCGAGAGGGCGGCGTACTACCACAGTTGGATTGTTAATGCCTGTTATAGATGGCAGAGGAGGCAGGGAGTTGGTCTGTGACCCTTGAGGGACAATGACAAGGTCAGATAGGCAAACACCTAGCCCGGGAACAACGGTGGTGTTATTGGAACAATTGGCGGTCGAACATGAGCCAGATCGCAGAACCGACTCGGCATCAGAACAGGCAAGGCAGTTGCTTGGCCCTGCTCCTGAACAGCTTGAACAACTTGAATCACAAGATAGGCACGTGGATGTAGTTGTATCAAAGAATTGTGATTTGCCACACGTAGGAAGACAGCGCCCAGTGGAAAGAACCGGACGATTTGGTGGACAGCTGCTACACTGATTAAAGCTACCACCGGAGCAGGTAGCACAATCGGGATGACATGTAAGACATGAACCAGACGACTGGAATGTGTTTGCCGGGCATGATTGCACGCATTTACCATTCGAGGCCAATCGATTATTTGCACAGGAGAGACAAAAGGTAGACGATCCTGTGCAGGTGCTACATGACGAGTCACATGCTGGGAATACATGAGCTTAGCTTCATTTCAAAGCAGGCACGACATACCTGCACATGTCAAATTGCCTTGTGGGGATACAAACGTGCCATTGGGACACTGCGACACACATTGACCTTGAGATAGGAAGAACCCCGGCAAGCATCCAGTACATTGCAGCTGACTAATTATCGATGCAACGCTAAAGTTAGGTATTTGGCACGAAGTGCACTTCGCAGGACAACCTTTCATTGTGTCAGCGCAGTTTTCGGAGGATGAACAAGTGATGAACTTACTATCACACATACGCTTGTTGTTATCGGCGATGAGGTTCGTTCCGGTGCAAACACCATTACTATTGGCAGAGACGCAAGCGCCATTCAAGGTGTAGAGTTGAGAGGTACAGATCGTGCAATCGTTTGATGTACCACCTTTACAAGACTGGCACGACGCGTCGCAAGGTTGACATGAATTTCCATTGCTAAAGCTGTCAGTTGGACAAACAGAGCCTGTGCTCGTGGTCTGTTGTGGAGGATTGCACTTGGTGGCGTTGGTTGGGTCTTGTGAAAAGCCCTGAAGACACTGGAGACACGTGCCAGACCCGTCCGCGCATTGAGCACAACCTAGTTCACATACTATGAAAGGCATTCAGTGGAATGCATATGGGTAAGAAATATTACTCACCATGACAGTCACCAGCAGACGTCAGATAAAATCCGGGAGAACACTTGGCGCAAGCCGTTCCGTTGCTGGCCGTGGTGAAACCGGGGTTGCACGAACATTGACCATTAGACCCGCAAATTCCATTTACGCAGTTGCAATTTGAAAGGGAATTATTGGCAGCTGACTGTAAGCATTGACCCGATCCATTGATGCCGTCGCTGCAGCTGGTGCAGCCGCTGGGGCATGGCTGACAATTGGGTCCAAAGAAGCCTGATGCGCACGATTCGCAGGCTGAGCCAGTAAATCCCTGAGAGCACTGACAGGTCCCGGCAGCACTGCAAACACCAGATGCTGAGCAGGACGGAGAGCAAGTACTCGATTCAAGGTCAGACAGAGACAGGGAGGTAGTAGCGCTTATAGGTAATTGTGACAGATCTGGAACGGAATCCCACAGAATGAGGCGTTTAGAGCCTGCTTCCAAAGCAACCCATACGCTTGATGCCAGAACAAGAGAACCTGCACTCAACGGGGCAGAGTTGTTGCCTACGGGAGAAGAAGGGAGACCTGCAAAGGCAGTTCTCCCTGAATATAAAGATCCAGTGAATGTTGCAACGCCGGGTTGTAGCAAGAGATTAAGAGGAAGCGTGGCCTGCGAAGATACATTAAATCCAACCGAAGGCGAAAGAGAATTAGGTGAGGATGATAGCGCGTTATGGAGGAGTTGTGGATTAGTATTGGATGCGTATTGTCCAGGAAGGATATGAATTTGGACAGGGGTTCCTGAACCAGACAGAGTAGCGCCAACTGGATAATAGATGAGTACTTGGAGGTGATAGTACATACGGCGCACCCACCAGTTACGTTAGAGTACCCTTCCAAGCACTGTCCCGGTTGGCAAACGATAAAAGGCTGTTGGGCTATACAAGCATTTAGTTTCAAAGTTCTGACGAAGAATGGTGGACATACCAGAAACGAGGGGAAACGTCCCTAAAAATATTAATGGAATGATATTCGCGTACATCGCGGGGGAAGAAGACGGAACAGATTCCCAACGTCGTGGATGAAAATCAAGAAGGAAAAGCCGGAGGCCAGCGGCTGAAATGGGCTGAGGAAAAGTACGGCCATTGTACGTATGGACTTTATTGTTCCAAGTCTGGTGCTTAACGACAGCCTAGGTGTGCTGACTAAGCGCCTGATTCTTGTTCATCACCTCCATACTAGTGTCTTCTCGTAACAAAATTTTTACCTGAACACTAGGTAAACACATATTTTTGTATGACATAGAAGTAGGATAAGTTCTCTTGCTTCCCAACGAAGAAGCCAAGATCAGCCTTTTGCATTACTCATATATACTCCCTCCTTTCTAACAATGGCCGAGACGAAAGATAACACACTCACCCTGGACAGATCGGTTAGAAGGGCCTGACTGTCTCTCCTCTCCTCTTTCACCCTTCGATAGGATCTTCTAAATGCAAATGCGTGAAGTAATATCAAATAAACGTCGTCAAAGTTAGACATGTTAAACAGTACTATCGTGAACCTGCGCTCAAGAGCAATACCTATATGACATTTAAGTGCTGAGGAAGGTTTTGAGTGGTTCGACGGACCTTCTCTCGCCAAAGTCGCCCAGGCCAGGAATAATATATGCCTTGTCGTTGAGACCTTGATCTATCCAACCGGTAATCTGCGTATAATAAGAAAAATACTGACGTGCAAGTGCATGATGCACGTACAACTTTCAGTCTTGGATATTTCCCGCAGAACGTCTTGAGACCTTCTGGTGAGGATATCTAAGATACAACAGGAATAAGCGGCGGATTAACTAAATTAGCTAGCGTTACCAAGTTTATAAAGATGATACGTTCTTCCGGAACCCCGTGTTCCATGAGAACTTCAACGGCTTTCATAGCGGATCCACCCGTCGCTATCCGTGCATGAAACGTCAGCTCACTGGAGAAAATCATGCCGCAAGCCATACCAAGCATGGGATCTAGAAGAAGCACGTATCTCTCCGCAATATCTTGAGGAAACTTTGACATCTTCAGCCCTAGGCCCTTTTCTCATCGGCCGGGGGGCAAAAAACACACCTTTGAATAGAACAGTTTTGGTTTGGCTGTTTCCTCGTCCTGTGCGTAGTAGCAGCGTTCAATCCTGCAAATAGATGTGAGAGGACATACCCTTTGGATAAGGATTTTTCCGATTCTTACGCTTCTGCATACTTCCCTCAGTCCTGCTTCCATGGCCTGAGGACAAGGGATGAACTCGAGTTCAGAGCCAATGGTCTGCTCACCTCGCCTGCGCGTAGAATAGAGACGCCGCATATCTTGCCCTTGAAACCCACGCCTTCGTATATCGCACCCTACATTGTGATTTATCAGAGCGTGATTCCAGCCAACGAAACTCAAGATTGCTCACCGTAGGTGTCTCGACTGTCTTTTTCACGACCGGGAGATGATTGAGCCCCTCTTCGACCAGTAGCCTGATGATACGATCCGAGTAGAATAAAAAGTCTCCCCGCGAAGTCTCTTTGTCTCGGATGATGGTATACAGGGCCTCCAACTGTGCAGTTTGTGGAAGAGTAAAGACAGAGGGCGGTAGACGCGCAGAGTTGTTATTGATGAATACGGGAGCAGCCATGTAAGTGGTAAGTGGGAGACGAGGCTTACGTTACTAGTACTAGTAAGTTTACGTCCTGCCAATGTCGACGTACAGGCTTTCCAATCAAGCGTATGTCAAGATTTTTTTCCATGCGGCGAAGCACCCTCACAAAGCCGTCAACGGTGTGTTGCTTGGAAAAATTCAAGGCGACGGCGTCATCATCGAAGACGCCGTTCCATTGCTACATCATTGGACCAGCCTCAGTCCCATGATGGAGATTGGCCTTGATCTGGTGAGTGCCAACCTGCGTATTCTATTCATCTGATTCAATCTCACGCGTTCTAAGGAAGGCGGGACAATACGCAGACGGTAAAGGACTGAAATTGGTCGGCTACTACCAGGCATGTGAACGTCTTGACGATACTGCTTTGGCTCCAGTTGGCGAGAAAGTAGCAGAGAAGATTAGAGCTGGCTTTGACAGGGCCATCGCATTTGTTGTGCGTCCATGCCTCTGCTGCACTCATTCACATTGCACATATTATCCCCCAAGATCAACGGTGAACTTGTCGGAACCTCCCAACCTGCACTTATTGTAAGGCTCCATTGCATTTTCGAAAGATCATGGTTAACACAAAGTAACAACGTAGCCATATGTGCCTAGCGGTACATCATGGAGACCGCATCCAGAAAACAGCATGGCTTTTGCACCCAAGTCAGCGTTCCAGCTAACCTCGATTGACATACCTGGCCGTGCAGTCAAACTGGTACAGACGGATCACCTTCACCAGGCTTTTGGTGATTTCGACGACCACTTGGAGGATGTCACTATAGGTCAGTTGGGACTAAGTGCCATCTCATCGATTCCGTCATGCTCATCCCAGGTGATAGATTGGTTGCGAAATACAGTCTGCCTACCTGCTGATCTGTAACTTTGCACGAATCAAATGGCAGATACATTAAGCAGATAAATACACGCATGATTCAAAAAATAAAATGATAGGGTACCGATTCTGAAGATGATGTGTTAGTGTCAGTCAGTACGAGTCAAAAGACAGTGACGAGATCAGAAAAGCCGTGATTTTCATTGTCCATATTCTGATCCAAGCACAGCGACCGACAAGCCTGACCCAGAATGGGACGTGCTTTATTCATGCTCTCACAAAACGCGACAGCACGCGGTCAACCAAGCGCATAGTCGAGAACAAGGCATCAAAGAATGGATGAACTTGTTTTCGTCTTGCCTGTTTGCAAGATTGAACGTTGATACTTACAAAGATATGAGCCCTATAAAAACAGAAAAGCTCGTCAATAAGGGTCCAAGTTGAAAAAGAACATGCAAGATCAGGTGTTGAAAATGGTATAGGTCTCCACAAGAGGGTGTACTCTTATTCGGAAGCAGAACTGAATACAAGACTCATCACGAAGAATTATGACGGGGGAGACACGAACCTTGTGGTTGAGTTGGTTGTGAGAAGAAGAGAATGTTCAGACTCCGCCCATGTTGCGCATACATCCACGGACCACGGCGATGATCCACGGTAAGTGACTGCTCTTTGTCTGCGTTCTCAGATGATACCATTCCATCTTCGAGTTGGTGAGATTTGCTCCGTGAACCTTACTCTCAAACATGCATCACCAACTGATCTCTTCCTTGAATTCCTCTTGCTGAAAAATTTTCGTTACTAACTTCAGAACATCAGGTCTGGTTGGCGACGACCACACGCCCAATGCGATTTTGAATAGGTAAGCTTTCTCTTTGCCCTATGATGGTCATCGAAATTTCGAACAAGCATATGTCCAAGTCACCAATGCAGGACAAATTTTTTCGACTGAGGGCGCCATCTTTTTGTCTATTGCACGAGTGCTTACATCTTCTCTATGTAGGATCTCTCCATCAATCATGCAATTTCCATCGTCAGCCGCCGTTATGCCAATTCGGTATACTGTCAGCCACCTTGCAGGAGGGTCAAAAGACCTGGCCATCCGCCTCATCCATTCCCATCTTGCTTGCCTCCTACTATCACTTCGTCCTTCGTTTCTTTCGACACTCTCTTGATTTACTTCTCACGACATCCATTACTATGCCTGTTTTCGAGCCATCGACCGATATCAATCAGAAACAGGCGCAGCTGGCGGCAATTCTCGTCCCCGTGTTGGTTATGCTAGGAGGAATGGGCATCTCGTACGGGATATACACGGCCTTGAGGTGGTTTTCATCTTCTAATCGTCAAGACTTGCGCAACCGTACTGAATCCAGCCTGGATTCCGAGGTTTGTCTTGGCATGATCAATAACCGATTGTCGCTGACCTTTGCTTAGGCCATGGCTCAAACTAACGATCCTGAGAAGCTCATGACTGTGCAACCAGATGCACAACCGCTTTCGCACCATTCATCATGTACGACAACTTCGGCTCCACCCATACTTGTCATCGGAAGCGATGCTCTACTTGCAAGCATTACTCCATCTGGCAAGCGTACCGGTATGGCACTGGTCGTTTCTAGCAGCATCCCTGCCAAGGGAAAAGAGAACATGAATCCCCATATGCCTAAACAACCGTCTCCGTTGAAGAATGGATACAAACCAGATGGCCCTGAGCCTGGGATACATCCGTTGCATGGATATCATTACTTTTGATTGATTGATTGATTGTAACCTTGTGTACGGATTGTAATAGACTGTCACGTCGTCACACATGCGCCTTCCTTCATGTCTCCTCGAGGCTCTCCTGCGGCCGACATTTCTGCCTGGCGTTCTTCGCGTCCGTCGGCGCCCCCAATCTCTCTCATTGTCATGGAAATATCCTCCGTCTCGGCTACTTTCATTCTTTCCTTCTCTGTCGCCGGCGTGAGCCGGGATATCGCGTCGCTCGTCCAGGCGGCTGAAGATGAAAATGACATTGATGCCAGTGGCGAGAACGACAGCGAAATCAAGTCTCTGAAGAAACACACATCCTTCATCGCCGATATCTTCGCAAAGAGTCTCTTCTCAGTCAACGTCAACGGCGCACCCTGGCAGCACATCTTCATCCGCGTTTCTGAGAACGGTGACGAGGCTGTAATCATCGTATACGGGCTCTTTCCAGGCAGGCAATATGAGATTGATCTTGGTCTTGGTCAGAGTAACACTATCCGGAGTCATTTCACGACTGAGGGTGAGTCCCGTAGGCGTTCCGTTCCTGTAATTTTTATCTTTTATACAGATCAAGACCATCATGAAACCTTGGATACTCATCCGGAATCGGAACTCGCCCCCGTGGATCGTATGACCGCTAGTTCATCAACGGGGCGCCGTCCGCGTAACTCATCTCATTCCTCATCGGCCAGCACGTCTTCATCCCCTTCATTCACCACCGAATCTGAGTCATCGCAAACCAGTCACGGTGACAGTGCTCGGGACGCGTCCCCCTCTCCGAGTTCAGAATCCGCACCAAACGGGGTTACGATTCCTACCGAAGAGCACGTGAGCGAAATGCAGCAGATGCTTAACACGCTGATCATAGAGCGGGACGCACTGACCACCAATCTGAAATCGGTGCGCCGCGAGTCGCAAAAGGCGGAGGCCGCTCTGCGTGCAGAGATTGAGATCTTGACCCGTGCATCAGAGAAGCACGCCGTCTCTGAGCAACGTGCGAAGCAGAAGATTCTTGCTCTTCAAGAAGCACATAAACGTGCCGTTGCTGCCGCTCAAGACACTGAAAGGGTAGTTGGCGAGATAGAGGATATGTTGCCCGATCTTGTGAAACAGAAGGAGGAGAAGGAGAAGGAATGCGAAAGAGTTGAAGCGGAGGCAGCAAAGGTACGTAGGGAGCGGGAGCAGATCGAAGAGGCAGAGAAGAAACAGGTTGAGAGCATGACAGCTGAACTGGCTGCTCTTGATCACAAGCTAGAGAAGCTCGGAGGGAAAACTGACAAGCTGGAGACGGTGACCATACCTGATTTGGAGATGCAGCTCCGGCAAGTTGCTGAAGAGTTTGAAAAAATAGAAGCCGAAGAAAGGGCCCTGGAACTTGCTTTGGCGAGCGCCGCAAACGGCAACTCATACCATAATCAGAACCCTGTGGATGAGATGGGAGTATTACGCCACGCAGCTCGCACCACTACCACTCCGGATTCTCATCCGCGCCATCACAGTTTTCATGGTTCGCCTCCTGGCTCACGTTCCGGAACTGGAACCTTGCAGCATTTGTGGAATACAGCACCGTCTCGACAACGGCAGCAGCACAGTTCCAAGACGTTCACATATCCTCCCCGCAGTCAACTACAACAGCCGCTGACCATCTTGTCCAATCCCAATCGAAAATCCATTTTGAAATCGGCCACTGTTTCATCGCCGCAGCGGGCCCAAAATTCACCCACTGGATCCTTGTCTTCGTCGACCTCGCATGGCAATCCATCGCCTACGACGTCGTCGTCGCCAGGTTTAGGGTCGTTGACTGCGGTACCAGAGCAGGTGCAAGTTGCCCCGCCGCCGCCGGCAGCTTCAAGTTCGACCTTGTCCAGTCGCGCGCCTGTATTCGAGCCCGGAGTTGGGTTTGTGGCCCTGTCGAAAGCGGGACAGGTTCAGCGCTCTGGACAAACGGGCACTGGCGCTGCAAGCTTGCGGCCAAGTGGGTTCGGGTTTGCAGGCCGATCGATATGGAGCTCTATAGGAGAAA
Organism: Amanita fuliginea; assembly: GCA_023014435.1. Taxonomy (NCBI): domain Eukaryota; kingdom Fungi; phylum Basidiomycota; class Agaricomycetes; order Agaricales; family Amanitaceae; genus Amanita; species Amanita fuliginea. Next base: position 1,578,816 of record JAEBUQ010000011.1, on the reverse strand, counting down.
CAGAAGCGAACAGGCAAGCCAGTCATAAATAAGAGAGCGCATCGACCGCAAGGACAGCATCTTGTTCATTTACATATTTATATATATAAAAGAGGGCGTGGAGCCCTTTTCCTTTTTTTTTTTTTTCTTTCTTTCTTTTTTTTTTTTACGCATGCTTTGCATTTGGTCCGATAACGCACTTATGTTGTATCATAACATTCGTTCCACACCCAGACTCTCGACTCTCGTTGTAGCATTGCATGCCAGTATACTGATCATTATGGTATCATCTGAAATTCTAGAACATGTTGTCGCAAGTAATAATAAAAAAAGAACAAGGCGGAGGGGTTTAGCTTTGAGTAGGGTTTTTCTTGAACAATTCGAAATCCACACCACCACTTCCCGAGTTGTGGTTGTAATCAAAGCCTTTTTGGTGTTCCCGGACCGTCTTGTGCAGACCTTCGATGGACGTCCAGGCGCCCTGGTAGCCAAGCCCGCCCTTTTCAGGGGGCAAGCGGGCACGGGAGTCGTCGAAAAAGAGATGAACGAGCGTGAGGAAGAACAAGGGTGGTTGGAGGGTGACGAGATCGCCGACGATGGGAGACATGACGTTACGCAGGAGAGGAATCTTGGCAAAGGAAACCTCGCGTGTGACGTGGTACATTTCGATCAGATACGAAATGAGCATCATCGTCGTGGCGGAGAGGCGTGTAAAGTGGGTTTTTCCCTCTGTCAGTGTCTCGACGACGGTGTACAAGTCGCCAAAGGTGATGGGGGGACCAGGGTCGGTGATGACGAACGCCTGGCCACCAATGTCTGGGTTTTGCGTGCGCGCAGGACTGGCGAGATCGATCAGCCGCTGCTCGTAGAGCAGATGGGCGCATGCGGCGTTCTCGACGTAGACAAAGGACTGGAGGGTATTGGCGGCCCAAGTGATGTTGGTCAGTCGTCTAAGGTAGGCGTGGCAGAGCATGTCTCCGGGACCGAATATGCCATTGCCTGGACGCAAGCAGCCGGTGCGAAGAACGCCGCCCGTGGCAGTAGGTGACTTATCTGCAGCCCTTACGATGCGCTCTGCCTGGGTCTTTGTGAATGAGTAGTTTGAGAAAAACTGGTGATGATGGTTGGGGAAGATGGCGGTGTCTACGTCATTGATGACCTGAACGAAGAAGGGAGGTTCGCGCTGCCATGGCCAGAGCCATAACCGAGTTCTGCGGATGGATACAGATCCGGACGAGGTGTAGACCAAGACGCTCGCACCGGCGGCTCGAGCGGCGTCGAGGACGTTCTGTGTACCTTGGACGTTGACGCGTGCGGACCTAGGGAGGAGAGCGGGATGACGCTCGTAAAAACGGATGTTGGCAGCGGTGTGAAAGACGGTGAGGTCAGGGGAAGAGTTGAGAGAAGAAAGCGGCCAGGGTGCTGTGAAAGCGGCATGGAGGGCAAGAGGGTCAGAGATGTCAACTTTGAAGAAGGGGAGGTTTGAAGCAGGGCCAGTTGCAAAGTCATTGCGGGAAGGCGGGTATAAATCCAGAATACGAATCTGGGCAGACTCTTCACCGCGCTCTAACAGCTGCGAAACAATCCAACCGCCCAAGAAACCGCCCTATGCGCGTCTGTTCATGCAAATACACGAGCGGTTAAAGTAGTATGACTCACACCACCGACGACAATGTACCTCCGACCCGTCTTGGGCGGAATCTGGTCCGTGATGGATTTGGACGAGTAGTTGGCAGCGGCGGCACGGACGTCTGCAGGTTTGACGCGAATTGGAGAAAAGACAGAGGCATTGTGGGGTAGCCGAGATATTTTTCTATCGTTTATCCGGATGTAGAGGAGGAGTGGAAGGAGGAGAAGAGCTAGGAGGAGGAGGAGGAGGATGAACAGGGACATCAACTGAGTGAGCGTGGCATTCCTGGCTCTTGATCTCAGCTGGCATGGACTTGTTGGACAACTCAGAGCCCATCTCAGTGCCAGAAGACTCGGCCGACGCTGGCGACGGCGGCAAGCTCAAGATGATTGTCTCGCTCGTCAAGAAGTGTCTTGGTGTCAAGGACATCGCTTCCATGTCCGCCTTCACAACCCCTTCATTAGCTGGCTGCTCACTGACCTCGCCGTCGACAGGAGACTCTCACTTCCTGCTTCGCTGCTCGAGCCCATTCCAAACCTCGAATACTGGCATTACCTCGACAGACCCGATTTCTTTGCTTCGTCTGTTCTCTTTTCCTTCCTCTTCCTTGCTCGCTTCCCCCATTTAATATGTCTCTAGTATCAATGACTCTCATGACCCATTTCTCCGTATCATCGCCGTCCTTCGCTTTGCACTCTCCAAGGACCTCAAGTTTGTCGTACGTATTCCTTTATTGTCCATAAACCGCCATTGTTTTACACACGTGTCCGTAAAGCACGGTAAGGTCTGCAAGCCTTACAACTCCGTCCTTGGCGAACACTTTCGCGCCCACTGGGACGTGATTCCTGGTAACTTCAACTCTGGTTCCACTTCTACCCTGTCAGACCATGCTTCCACTACCACACCCTCTAGCACCGTCCCTCCCAGCCCTGTCATACCGGACTCTTCGGAGACGGCGAGCGTGAAGAGCGGACGGAGCTCTCGCAGCGCTCTCAGCCTCCTCTCCCGCACTGCTCGGTCCTCCACATCGACCGCGGGCACGTCTCCCCAGACCCACGGCCTGAATAATATGGCATCCCACATGTCCAACCTCAGCCTCAGCCGCCCTGTCGATGCCATTCCAGAACGCGACGCCGACCTCTACTCCAATATGGAGGTCCCCCGCGCGCGCATCGTCTACGTTACTGAGCAGGTCTCCCACCACCCACCCGTATCGGCGTATTATGCTGCCTGTCCGAGCCGGCACGTGGAAATGGCCGGCATAGACCAGATCTCAGCCAAGGTGTCTGGCACAACAGTGCGCGTGGCACCGGGACAGTACAACCAAGGCATCTACATCAGGCTGACGGGCGGACCTGGCGAGGGCGAGTCGTACCATATCACGCACCCTGTGGCGTACGTCAACGGGATCCTCAGGGGAAGCTTTTACATCACCGTCGGCGAGTCATCCATTATTACTTGTGAGGGCTACAAGGGGCGCAAAGGCTTCCGCGTGATCATCGAGTACAAGGAAGAGGTGGGCATTTTTCTCCTTCTGGCCAGCTTCTCTCTCGCTCGCTCTCTCATCTCACCACCACACAGTCGTGGCTCGGGAAACCGCACTTTTTGTTGGAAGGGGTTATCCATACCGTGTTTCATGGCGAGACCCAGCACGAAGAATGGACCAAAGTGAAACATGTCCCTACCTCTCGGATCGTCGCCGTCTTTGACGGATCCTGGCGGGGTAAGATCAGGTGGCGGAGGACAGTTGATCCCCTGTCCTCGTCCGCCTCGTCACCCGCCGGGTCGCATGTGCATCTCCCACTCAATACTACGTCGGAGCTGGACGTGTCGTCGGGCTCGGTGCCTATCGGGACAGAGTACAGTGTGCTGGTTGACTTGGCAGTACTCCGGGCGATACCTAAGACGGTGCGGGCGCTGGAGAGACAACAGCCGTACGAGAGTCGGAAGCTGTGGGACGGGGTGACTCGGAACTTGGTGGAGAAGAGGTACAGCGAGGCGACCAAGGAAAAGATGTTGATTGAACAGAAACAGCGGGACTCAGCGGCTGAAAGGAAGCGAAAGGGCGTCGAGTGCGTCGTTGGTTTTTTTCAATCGCTCGTCGCTTTTTCTTGACACTTGGCAGGTTTATACCCGAGCTCTTTGATAGAAGGTGGGAAGGTGGTATACCAAAGTTGACGGAAGATGGAAGGAATGCGGTTAAGGAAGAGCTAGAGGAGGAAGGACGGTTCATTCTGGAGGAATTTGAGCTTCCAGCTCCCGCCCCATCTGAAGATGCCGACACGGACTCTGATTGACATTCATGTAGATAACGAAGGATGATATTCATATTCACTGTTGCACCCAATGCTGACTGGGAAGAATGCCACGCCTGAAGAGGCCCTCGACGACGATTCTCGCCTTGGTCCTGAGTGAGCCCTCAGCACCATCATCGTCATCATTATCCTTCTTTTCCTCAAAGGCCAAACCCTCTGCTTTCGCTGCCTTTTTCACGCCCTCGTCTTTCAGTATGACATCTGCCTCTTCTTTCTGGGTATCCCACCACTCGCTTGCACGGCCTCTCAACTTTGGATCGCGCATTAATGCAGCCTGGGTGAACCGTTCCAAACGGACGGTGTGTAGCAGGTGATCGAGCGTATTTAGGCTAGACTGGATAAAGAGCGATCTGAGCTGCGTAGGGTGCATGCTATAAGCTGCCGCAGGATCAAGGTGGACGCTACTGAGAGAGGCGAGAGGTAAAGGACGTGGAACAAACATGGAGAGGACGGGTATACGGGCAAGGAGGAGCTGGAAGGATGTAGGAAGGGAGAGAAAGATAGGGAGGGCGACAAAGAGACAGCGTCGACAGAGCAGGAGACGGTCATGCCACTACCCGTCATCGGTTATATGGAAGTGGTGATGGTGAAGAGGAGCGCACCATGGTCGTGTCCTCTACGCGCAGGTGGGTGCTAGGTGATGGGATGGAGATAGGGACGGTGGCAAGCCAGTAAGCCTCCGCGACAAATGCAGCGACGAGGATACCGACGCCAAGTGGGCGCCTATCGAAAGTGATGAGCTGCAGAAGGTTTGAACAAGCAGGCAAGGGCGGGGAGACAAAGTGGAAAACGTACGCCGACAAAGGCGATTTCACGCAAATAGGCGAGGGCAGGGCGGGGGAGGGCATAGAGAGCATAGTCTGCATATGTCTGGCAATGCTCGCATGTGAGCAGAACGTTGTGGCCGAGGCGGACGTAGAGTGCACGAAGTTGTGGATCCTCGAGACGCTGTAGTAGAATATCGGGCAGAGCAAGGCGAGACCGGATGGCGTCTGTCGGAAAGTTGAGAGGGATGGCGAAAGCGGTGAATATGTTTGGCGGAGGGGTGCGAAATGCGGCGATGGCGAAGAGGGAGTGCAGTAGGAGCAGCAGGAGCAGCAGGCGGGTCATGACCGACTGCGGGATTCGAACTCGCGAGTGCGGAATTTGAAATTTGGAAGGGCGGAGTTTGAACATGAGAACGCGGGATTTGAACTGAGGGCATCTGCCGACGGTCCCACGAGGACAAGACGCCTTAGCGTCCCGCTATGACAGTCGCCTCAGGTATTTCTGGCTCATTCCGCCTTTTCTTAACTCTCTCGCTGACTAAGAGTAGTCCCAGGCGCTCTTTCTCTACCACAAACCCCAACGCCTTCATCAACTCGCTCATCAGTTCCTCCCATGCCTACCGCTTTGCTTGATTTTCACCTCATTGCTGACCTGGTCACCTGCTCACAGGCATCCTTCACTTGGAACTATTCTGGCCCGACTGATCAGAAGTCTCTCTCCCTCACCATCACCAACAATTTCTCCTCTAACTCGAATCCCATCACTACCCTGATCACCTCTTCCATTGATCCTTCTCTCAACCATTACACTTGGTCATCTGTCAATGTCCCCCCAGGCCAGTACAAGCTAGATGCCTCCATTCCTGGAGAGCCCTCCGTTGTCTCTACCGTCTTTCACGTCCGCGCAGGTACAAATACTTCCTGTTTGTCCAGCTCCTACGTATCCCAACCTCACCACACGGCGAATCTGGGCGCCATCATAGGCGGAACACTCGGTCTTGTCGCCCTGGCTCTAGCCGCTGGCCTCTTCTGTCTGCTATGTGCCAGCAGACGCAAAAAGCGTCAATCTACGCCTGCCTCCCTTCCTTACACCCAAGACCCCAAGCGTGGCCGCAGCCCTGTTTTCCTATCTATCAAAAGATGGGATAAGCTGGGCTCTGTCGACTCGCACGTGGCCGCAACAGCGGTTACTGCCGACCCGCGCCGTGGCCCCCGACAGCAAAGCATTCATTCCATCTCCCCCTCCCACAAGAGTTTTTCCGATTCTGTCAATCTCCCCGTCCTGGAGTATACCCGTGACATTTCTCGCACGGGTTTAAATGTGGATGAAGAACATGCTTCTCCCACCAACAGCATCTTATCTCGGTCCCCACCCAACGTTCTCGATGATGCCGTCGCCATTTCGATACAGGCGCGCCTTGATGCTTATACCCCTCCAGAACAAGCCCACGTCCAAAATACCAGACGCCAAGACAAAACCTATGCCTCGAGCACCCACAGCTCCAGAAGACGCAGGCACTCCAACGCGAGCTCCACCGTCGTATCGCTCGCCGCGGCCCCAGAAAGCGAGATGCCAAGCCGATCGCAGCCAGAACTCAACACTGACCCCATTTCTGAGCCCAAACCGCGCAAAGCCGCACGCAAGCCCGTTCCGCTGTACGATCCCTCCACGGACCCCAATGCCCCCCTATCCGCATCGCCCGACAGCATAGTCTATGCGTCGTCCCTCAGCGCCGGGCATCCGCTGTACACCGACGACCCATTCGCACGGCCAATACCCGTCGTGACGGCCAGATCTAGCACCGGCACCCTCAACGGAGCCCCGTCCACAGCCGGCCACGCCAGTTCCAGCCCGCACTACATGGCGCGATCGCAGTCCAATAGCGCCATCCAGCGAGAGCTGGCGCACAAGGGTAGCTTTGGATTCGAAGGACGCCAAATGCACGTCTTGATCCCTGACATGCCGTTACCACAGAACAAGTAGGAAACTTTTTTCTCGACTGACGAACGCTTTTTGTATCTACTTACTTCAAACCTCGGGTTCAACTCGTCCCCGTCGACTTGACTTTTGTAGCATTCGTGCCTTATACTAACTCTGTACCAACTAACTCCTGTCCTTTCACAAACTCACCTATATACGTAATTGCGGGCCGACTGGTCGTACAGCATGTTTTATAATTTGGAAATTAAAATGTAAATGGAGTAGAGAGACTGCCGTTTTTACAATGACCAACTTAACCTCTTTGAACTGAGGCCGCTCGATTTTGATTTCAACCCAGCGGCATTGGCGTGGGTAGCATTAACATGCGTGCTCGGTCCCAGTGCAGGGTCGGATAGCCGAGCGAACGCGGGTTCATTCTCCGCCTACCCCACCCCTCCGCAAAAGCAATCACTCTGGCATGACGTCCTACTCGTGTGACTGACCGTGTGGGAGCGTCGACGCCGTCCATGCCCGTCTATGATTCTCCTACTGACTTCCGAAGTTCAAATATCATCATATCATCAATGACGTCTGCAGGAAGCTCATAATCGGCCACCGCGGTTGTCGGGGCTGTCAATGTCACTCTTCCCGGATCTTGACGGCAAACTTGACTGACGCTCGCGCTCGCCGCTCGGACGATATTCAAACGCCTGCACGTGCGTCCTTGTTTTTTTTTAAAGCCGTTGACCGGAACTACCGGCACGTTAGACCTAAAAATGGTTATCAAGTCGATTATCTTTCCAATCGCAATCGTAAAATAAATAAAAAAAGAGAAAAGAAAAAAAAAAAACATTCGCGTTTCAACTTGGTCGTTCACATGTGGATCTCATTGCACACTCTTACATGTGTTGCCGTCTCAAGCTTTTTATTTATTTTAAACCTCGTTTCAATTCTTAAGCGTTTCGGGAACCGCAGGCACCTGAATGCCTGTCGTCCCTGCGTCCACATAAAGTACTCCGTGCCGACCAGATTTATTGTCATGACGCGGCACGGGTCCGGAGCTTGTCCTGTCGCCAATGAAATGGAGTCTAGCGCATCATCAATTGAAATCATGTGGACAGTTTTAATTTCCGCCAATGACCATGCATTTAGGGCCTTGCATTGACGTTCTCTGCTCGTTCGCCCGCGTGGGATCGTAGATGACTCACTCGCACAGCTTTACGACACGATGTTTGTGGAATTTGGACACCAAATGAGCATCTGGAAAGTCACATGAGGTTAACCAATCTACTCTCGAAGCGTCCCACCGGCATTTCCGTGTTTCGCCGCAAGCTATATAGCTCGTCGCAATTCTAATACGACCAGCCCTCAAGATTTCGCTTTCGTAGAGGCAAAGGAAGATAAGGTTTCGACGATTTGGTGTTGTAGTTGCCTGACAGCCCAACCTTACGAATCTTGGCGAGCCTTTCTTCCATTAGAAAACGGTACAGTACAGGAACGCATCACGTCACACACCTCCTGAAACCTGCCCATGCAACCAGAAAGGCAACACTGGACGATAATACTGTCATTATGTAAAATGCAAACGGGTCATCCTCCAAGTGACTCGGCAACTACACCATCCATCAGAGGGGGAGAGCAATTTGGGAATAGTCTTACTGACGTTCATGCCGAATAGTCCTGCGACTAATGCTCCTGTTCCAATTCCCATCGTGGCCATAGAGACCTATAATTTTGATAATCTGTTCGAAAAAAAAAAAAAAAAAAAGAGATCGATAAAATTGAATTACTTTCAGGTCCAACGCTAGGAGAGCGTTTCTATTCGAGTCTAACACCAATTCCACAATCTCTTGCGTTGATTGCACATTACTCTTTATGTGATGAATTCCAATGATCAGGAAAATATTTGTCAGGAATAATGAGCGAGTCACCTCAATGTTTTCCGCCTCGTTAACAATTTCTTCAAACTGCTTTGAGAAAGACTCGAGCAAAACTTCGATATCCTCGTGGTCATGCAGCTCACGATGCATGCCATTCTTCTTGTCAGTGAGATACATAGCAGTTAGATCGTCATCTATAGAACATTTCTAGTCTGTGAGACTGATCACGAATCCTCACTCTACCTACCTTGACGGAGAACCTCTTCCAGAGCTTCTTCAACCTATTTAATGCTCAGGCATAGGGTCGCAGGGAGTTTGGACGACGCTTACTAGTTTAGCTCTACTCTGAAAACTAGCTAGACGCCTAGAATAGTGAAGGAGACGCTTGAAGCGGTCATGGTCAATATTATCATCCAGTTCTGCCAGTAGTCCGCCAACGAGATTCCGAATGAACACCATTTCTGCCTCCAGTGCGCTAAGGACGGAGAGCAGGATGGACTCGAGTGCTCTGATATACCCATTAGTTGGATCAACAAAGCAAGGATAAAAGAACATCACCTGAACTCGTATGGTAATCCAGACCCCTTGGCCTTGAGATTATGCTTTTACCCACACGTCAGATATGATGACCTGCAGGAGCTTCAGAACTGACTAACCTCTAGATGGTATAAGAAAACAGAATGAAGTCTGGAATCAGCTGAACCATATGTGTCAAACAGGATGACCGCGTCCGCCTTGACAAGTGCCCTGATATGCAGAATATTGAACTATTAAACTTTAAAAAAAAATCACTGCAAAAAAGACGTTCAGGCAATTAACACAGACCAGGATGGCTTCCTTCCGCACTAGAATCGTGGGTACAAGATTCGGAACACGCGAATCAATCTTCCTCAGGTCACGAGCCTTTTTTTTTTTTTTTTCATATAGGAGTTGTAGCGATACAAATCTGATTGTGGTTACGCAAATTGACTGACATTCAACTTGTGTTCGGCGCTGAGATCAGCCCTCTTGAATTGACCAGAAATTGTTTTAACGTTGCCTAGTCACCACACCTGTCAGAAGGAACAAAGGATATTTTGTCGGCTTGATGGGCTACATGCCTTCTGCGTCTAGGATAGTACCTAATAACGCCGTTTTAGCTGGGGCAAAGGACAAGCTTGTCATACTCACATCGCAGCATAAGGTCAGTCAGTTGACGTCCCTTTGTGAGTTTTTCCAATATGGCATCTTTTGCAACATCTTCTTGTCCGTCAAGCACGCAGTCCTTATTTACTTCTGCCGGTCTAGGATGAAGCATTGATGCCCACCCAAAGCGTCGCGTGATCCATCGATTTGGACGCGTCGGAAAAGACAGGGCAGGGGGAGTGTGGTATAGCTGAGAAGCTTGCGAACAAGCCTTGAGGAGAAAGGTCGGCCGGATCGGCCCCAAAGAAAGTTTGGACCAGGGATTCGACAAAGAGGATGGGGGGCCAAAATATCTCATTCCATTACATGGACCGGATAGCCCAGTATGCATGCGCAGACGCTCAAGCCCCTAGCACCAAGCGTGTGTGTGTGTGCTGCTCGCAGCCGATGTCAGGGCCTTGACCCATGCAGGTGACCGCGTGACCTCCGTGACGTGGGTCACGTGGCACCTCCAGGCAAACCTCGATCCCACCTACTCAACGCAATCCTATATGTTTTTGGAAACGAGAGCGTAAGTGGCGTTGCTTCAAGTTAAAGCGTGCTGGCTCGATTCGGGACAGCTCAAAATGCTTGCATGTTTTAAGCAAGTCGATCTGCCTCGCGTCCCTGTCCATGCACCGATGAGAGTGCAGGTTGACCTAATCGGCCCTATCCGTATCTGTTCCCAATGGAGAAGCCAAGATCAGGCATCTGCTGATTTCCCAGTTCTTTTGCAGGCGGAGCCCTTTTGCATTACTCGATGATCACTTTCAATTTCGCTCATATATACTATCCATCCTGGAGAGGCGTGGCATATATTATGCATTGCCCTCCTTCCTGTTATCTCTCCCTCCTTTCTAACAATGGCTGAGACGAAAAGACTTTTGGACGCTGCATCTGCCCTCTCGGATCTCCTCCGCAGCCATGGCATTCCACATGCGTTCCATGGCAGTGTCTTGACCTCGTTACTCGCCAACGTTCCCCATACCGATGTAAGTTCATCACGAGATTGACTAGTTCCCGTTTTCATGTTAATTCTGCAGGAAATATCTTGCATCGTCGAAGCTGGACACATACACCAACATCCATTCAGACGTGTGCGAGATGCCGTGTCTGGGCAGGAAGATTTCAAGATAACACACTCACCCTGGACGGATCGGTGAGAAGGGTCTGACTGTCTCCTCTCTCACCCTTCATTAGGATCTATTAGGTTACACATTGTATATCGGCGGTTCATACCTACAATCGAAGTATGTTCTACTCGTTTCCATATTTATCCCCATTACTCTTAACGGTCCATAGATTGAAATCCTTCCGTCAGGCGAAGCTGGTCCCCGACGCTTGGATGCCTCCACCGTCATGCGGGTCCACGGAATTCCCTTCCTCACAATATCTGAATTTGTCAGAGCCAAGCTGAACACTTGGATGATGTACGACTTGAGTAGCGATCGGCCATCACCTTTCCGTCCGCTGACATTGTATATTAGCCGTCGTCTGGAACGGGATGCACAAGACATAGCCTATGTGCTATCGCGTTATTGGAACCGTATCGACATCAACCGAATACCTGAAAACGATATGAACCAGTTCGTCGCTAGTCATTCTTCTGCTGCTTCGTCGTGGACAGCTATCAAAAGAAAGTATGGCATGTGCATGTGAGATATTAGGATTGATTGGCAAAAGTTGTGCCGGACGCGCGGGCATCAGCAAAAATGTATCAACAGCAAAGCATTCAACAAATAATCTGTACTTTCGCCGAAGGAGTGGGCATGGTTTGCTTATAGTATGGTCTTGTCATTACTTAATACGAGCTATCGCGGAATTATCGTTATCGACGGCGGCCTTGATGTACTTGTCCTCCCACGTATCTCAGGTACGATCGTGTTTCGTGGCGAGCGATGTCCAGACATGGACGCTGTGAAAACGACATGACGAAACACGTGAGGCTCTCTCACATCTCCGCTGAATAGACCAACACCGGAATAAAGCGCAGCCACTTGCGGACTAGACGCTAAATCGGGTGCAGTGGGTGATCTGATCAGTTGCTTTTTTGCCATTGAACAGGACAGAGCACCCTGAGAAGCGTGTTCTCGCCGTCGCACGTTCTCGACGGCGGTTTGCCGTGAAACATCACCCAAGTCGGTGTTGACCGAACCTTCCCTAAAAATCTGGGGTACCAAGAGATAGTCCGCGGGCTTCTTGTGCACCTTATTTTATAACCGTGGGCAGCGCGTTATCATCCGTCTTCTACGCATCTCAACTCTCCAGTCAACTGCTCAAGCACCGTCAAGTTATTATAGTCTTTGGGGGCGCTCAGTACAAGTTACCGGTTGCGACCGGCATTAAGGCTAAATGCTATCTATATGCGGATAGAATACACGCTCGACACTCGACACTCAACGCGCCATAGCTGGACATGCGAAAAAGTTCTCATGAGCCCCTGACTTTTTCATGGAAAACTTGACGTGTGACTGCGGAATACTCATCTCTAAAGCTCTCCACCACAAAGTGATCCAAGGCTAACTTGGTTGCACCCACGCCAATCTCCGCACTTTGGAATTTGGGTGGGCATACTGTAAATGGGGTACAATTTTTTTACCTTTGCTTTCCCCAAAAAGTGATATCACCAAAACCTTGGGCACCACATTTTTTCCAGCGACCTAGTGAGTACTAGTGAGTTATGATCAATCTCTTACCACCATTGCAATAATTCTTGTCCGTTTATGGTGCAAACGAGACTGGGACCCCCAAGATAAGAAGAGCCTGAGGTTATCAAACGAGATGACACTAAGTTATGTACTAATGGAGCCCATGGGATTCTGTCCCTGACCTCTGGCTGCCAGGCTGTCGGGTTTCCGGCGTCGATAAGACTTTTGGGCGTCTGTGGGGCGTGAAAAACCTTATCATGACTGTTTAGTAAGCGCTCAGCAATGAGTTGGCATCATTGGAAGGAAGGAAAAGAAGCTGAGACAGTCAATGAGGGGGGTTTGGGTGGCTAAACTTGCTATCTTGTTACTTTTTCAAGTATTCATGAGAATCGATACTAATCGATCACGGGCGTACCATTATATACTCGCTATCTTCACAACATGACGACATGATAAGAGTAGTGTGGTCCCTGTGTCAAGTTCTGCATATCCCCATTCCATGACACATCCCCAGGCTTAAGGTGCAACTGAACGACGCAGAGAAAGCACGCCTATTCTGGCACTCTTGCGCGAAAACGGCGCCAAAGGCACTGGTCTGAACGGCAGCACGTGTGAGACGACTATTGACCGTGTTGTTTGCACAGGGTCACCATTATGCGTAGCTATAAGCTCACCAACAATCAGGAGATCTGTGATTACTTGAAGCGCTACCCAATGTCTTACCCAACCTGAAACAGCCCACAATACCATGCCTCTCAGGCTTAATTGTCTCATAGAAGGCGAAGATATCGTCTTTACAGTCATCACGGCGGGCCATGATAATGTTAGCATCCTGAAGGAAAATATACAAGGGAAGCGAGCACTGGATAGTTTAAAGGATGTTGATCCTCATACTCTGGAATTGTGCAAGGTGAGCGACATTGATGATCCGCTGATGTTGCTTCTTACCCACGCACCTTAACAGGTCAACATTGATATCAATGGCCGTTCTCTTAGCCACCTTAAACTTGAGAATTCTAAGAACATCAAACCGTTACAATCATGGATGTCCATCTCGGACTATTGGTCGGGTCAACCGCCCAACGAGTTCATCCATATACTTGTAAAGGGGACCCTGCCCGGTGAGTGTATTATCGAGGAAGAAGCGGTTTGCTGATTCGTGGCTGTTTCAAATCCTAATGATGCATCTCTACTACTGCCTCTGGCTCAACCCCCATCGTTCATATTATCCATCACCTTCATTACAAACAATCCAGTCCCTCGTACACGTTCTTTACAAACGCCTGAAAATGCCGCTAAGCGACCCCGTCTGAAAGAAAGTGAAACGCTCCCTAATATAACTCGAGCAACATTGCAGGGTGCGTCATGTATCTCTTATCCCTCACCTTAACTATTCTGAGTATGTCCCTCGTTAGCGTTGCCCCCACCCATGTTGGCAGAAGAGATTGAGCCCATAATGTGTACAGCGTTTGAGCCCTTCACCCAGTACATCACCTACTTGGCGCAGGGGAATTTGGATGGATATTTCAATTCCATCCGACGTGAGGAATTAGTTACAGATCTCCAGGTACAACTACACACAGAGCCAATGCTTCTTCTCCACGACCTGGGTAGCAACACGGACATGGAGGTGATTAAAAGATTGTTCATCCCTGATACAGTGTTTGTTGTCTTCCTTCGTCGCTTCATGACGGATGACTAATCTCGATTTCGCTTGGTGCAGCCATTTATTTGCTGTCTCTGGTTCTGGAAAAACCCGCCGCACACTCGAGGGGCTCTGCCACAATTGGGGATTTTATTTTTCATTGCAGAAACAGGGAGGAAGAATTGGCTCCCAATCAGTAATTGGCATAATGGAATTGATTCAGAGTGGGTGGGATCCCGACACGTGCAAACTGAACAGCGTCAAGGACATCGCCTTTGCAAATCGTGCCTTTGCAATGCTACTATGTGCCCGTGTCTTCGTTCTGAAGCTGCTGTTGGATAGTCTCCCCAGAGACACGGACCCGATGGTAGCCCGAAAGCGATGGGTCCTTGCTCAAGTCTTACCTCCCTCCCTTCCACGTGGCAAAGACATGTTTACCATCATCGTTAACAGCCTCCGTCGCGCCAGAACAGAGGACATGCTTTCTCTTGTCCAAATCATGATGTACCACATGAATATGGCAGTAAATGAAAAAATCTTTGCTGTGATCGACGAAGCCCAAGGGGCTGCCGACTATCTGACCGATTCTTTTCGTAGCTTCACCACAGGCACAGATATGCGCCCTGTCCTGCATCCGTTCTACAATTTCCTTTGGGAGACTAAAATCTTTCAGGGGATCATACTTGCTGGAACTGGTCTATCTACGAGCATGATCAAGATTTTGCCTCGTGCTGCAAAATTCAATAGCACTCGCCCAAAACCGATTGTCTCTGTTGAGCTTGGGCGATTCAAGGGGGACGGGATACAAAAGAACTATATCAACAAGTATTGTGCTCTTTCTGATCAGTTGATGGAACGAATATTATATTGGTTTTCGGGACGGTGAGTACAGCTTAGGATTTCGCAAGGCATCACTGATAATTAACCCCTCCAGTTATCGGTTTACAGCCAGCCTTATTGAACTTTTACTTGACACACAACCAAGCTCACCCCACCGCATTCTCAGTGCTTTTGCCCAGTCGTTGACTGGTTTCACTATCACGGATGCGATTGATCTGGAGGAAGAGGAACCACCCCTTTCTGAGGATACCATGGATAAGATAAGTTGCTATGGACCACTCTGTCCAGTGGATCGCCTTTTTAAGGATGGTCATTGTACGTATGATATATGATGTGTTATCAAGCCACAGAGTTCCTGATGCTCGATTCATAGTCGAGTTGATAAAATGCCTGTTCGACGCTCTCATGCAATGGAGAATTGGAAGTGAAACTACGCGGATCCCCATCGGAGGCAACGTGCATGAGCTAGTTGCATTGGGTGTCGGCCACTTGGAGAAGGTTGATCCCCATCGAACATTGGACCCGCAGAAAAACTATCCCGTCTATCTTTGCGAGCCATTAACCGTCTTACATCTATGTTCAGGCTTTGATGAGCACTTCTGTATGCAAGAGGCATGGATTACCGAAGCATTCCGTACCGCTCGCAACAACTCAGCGCGAGGAACCATATTTGAAGAGGCTGTGCTCCTAGTGCTCTTGCGGAGCTTCGGAGGCAAATCTTGCGCTTTATCAGAAGCTTTCCACACCAATCAGCCCTGGGGTCAGAGAAAGGTGACTTTGGTGGCGTTGAAGTGCATGGCCAACGGTTTGATGCAGTGTTGCCCCGTATCATGGACTACCGGCAGCTCCGATCGCTTGGGATTAAAAGCCACATCTCCCAAACATGTTCTCGGATTCATGAACAATCCCGATGGAAAGTGTTTCATTTTTCCAGATACACATATGGGTCCAGACCTTTTGTTTTTCCTTCAAGACGTGGAGACCAAGGAACTGATACTTGTTGGATTGCAAAGCAAACTTGTCAATCCACCCCTTAACGAGTCTGGCTGGCTGAAGGCATTAGAGTCTATCACGCCTCAATTCTTCTACACAATAAATGTGCGTATCATCTGAGCTTGGATTCCTGTGCTTAGTTTTTATATAGACGATGAACGGTAGGGTGCAATATGCACCATTAAAGTATCCTGGTCTTTCGGATGAAATCATGGATGCAATGCAATCGATGCTAGGGCATGCAGAATACGAACCCATGATTACGGAATATCGAAAGAAACTTCGCAGCACTACGGCCCTCAACAATCAACATGAGTCTCAACCATTGCGGCAAACACCGAGATACTTGCATATCATTGCGACTCAAAACGCACACCAACAGTGGGAATCGAAGTGCTCGGGTGATGTGGGGGCTTTGCGAAGGAATCTTGTGGAAGCGTATCTTGGTTCAACGGCAGATGGTATACAGGGGTCATTCAGTGTAGCTTGATGCTTTAGTATCATGGTGATGTGGCACGATGCCGTGACGACCGCGCACGCGCACTTGGAATCACAACAATGCAATTCCGAATTTACAGTTGTTCGCTCGCTGCGTTTCACCTGAGACCGGGTTGGCTAAACTTGCAATCCCTTATTTTTGCAAGTATCTTCACCTTACTCATCCCCATTCGTTTACATGCAAGGGTACCAACTCAAATTAGAACGCTAAAATCCGATTCCACACCGTCCGTAACATATCACATCCAACTATCACTTGCCCCAGGCTTAAGGAGCGCCACGGGACCTTGCTTTCTCTGCTTCCTCCTTCTCCTTCTCCGACCACACATTCTGGATAAGTGAATATGTACTCTCCAGGCTCCTGCGTCTCAAACTTGGACTGGTCATTGTTGTGCCAAGACTGGCGTTCCTCGAGTGTTTCTTCTTGGCAACCGGCGAAGTTGGACTGGGAGGCGGAGATTTGGATGGCACCTGCGATATATCAAGTCGGGTTAGAGTGCCCTTCTCAATCGCTGTCTCAAGTCGCTCGGACACCCCGTTAGATACCACAGCGGGCACTTCTTCGTCAATTTCCGTGTCCTCAGAAGGGCTTGAAGGTTGCGACATGATTGCCTTTCCTTCCTCAGAATCAGCGTCGTACAGGTCTGGCGGCAGTCGCTCATTTTCAATATCGGATTTGCGCCTATCAAAAGTGAACAGCGTATACAACTCATGCATATTAAACATACGCGTCAGCAAAGCCGTTGATGGAATCTTTAACGTCCTCCGTACTTGAAGCAAGTGTCCCGTATGGCAGATGATTCGAAGTTGAAACGCTCTTGAGCTCTGATACTTTCTCTGATTCTTCTCTGCATGGCAAGGTCAGTAAGTCTACAGAATCAACCGGGTAATACATACCGTAGCAAGGAAAATACACGAGCCATCTTGCCAACGGCCATGATTTTGTTTTTGATGATTTGTCTTCGTTCAACCACATCATGGAGATGTATGGATGGAGATACCAACGTCTCATCGTCGCTTTCTTCCAACTCTTCTTTAGTGCACGTGTTAAGAACAGCGACCAGCATATCAGTAACTAATGGCGACGTCAGTGATTTAACTACATTGTTTGGAATGCGACATACTCTTCTCTCCGACGAACGGCAAGCTCCATGTGAAAACGTCCATGAAATTGGGTAACCAGTACGGATGTGGAGTGCAATTGAATTGTCTGATGTTCATTATGTTACTTTCATATTTCAAAACAGCGGCCTTGTTGTTGTAAACGTCAAGATAGTTGGGTGCGGAAAAGATGGTCATGACCGATGGAAAGCCCGTTGCTCTCGTTTTCCGATACATTCGGTAGCTATGACCATCCTCATCAGAACGATTAAGAGTTGCAGACACAGTTCATTCACCCTGCATCTTGGGCTTCGTGTGCTCGGATTATCGACAAGAGATTGTTTCGCTCCAGAAATTGGCAAGCGGCTTGATATCTGCGTCAAATGAGCAATTTTGAATCAGTTCGTGCAGCAAATCTCACGTGAAGAAATAAGAGCATCCGCGGACGTGATTATGAACGAAGCTCTCGTTTGTCTTTTCCGTCCCAAAGTCTTCAACAGGATCCGCCCAGAGAATATCACACATCAAGCCATGAGTTGGGGGCTCGCGGAATCGATCAAGCTTTTAAATATAGGGTTGAGATCTGCGCACGGCAAGGCGCAATCACAGACGTACTTTACGAAGGTCATCAAGTGTGTTTAATTCTGGCGAAAGACCGCCGTGTATGCAAAGAAATTGCTTGTTCATCACTGCTGCCAGAGGAAGGGCACAGAAGGACTCCATACAGGCTTCATAAACGCGTTCGGTATATTTATGCTTGCCTGAGATAAGATGATCAGGTTTTGTTCACGCATAGATCAAGATCGTTCTCACATTCCAGCTTGAATGTAAAGTAGTCTGTTAGATGTCTGCATTCATGATTTCCACGTAGCAGGAATAAGGTGTCGGGGTACCATATTTTTAAAGACCAAAGGTATAATACGCACTGAAAAGGTGATTGGGCTTTCTCAACTGTAAAGGCAAAGACACTCACTTCAATGCTGAAATATCCCCGATCGACATAATCTCCCAGGAAGAGGTATCGCGTATCGGCTGGGCTACCGCCAACTTCAAATAGCTTCATCAAGTCATACTGAATGGGCCGAGTCAACGTCAATGAAAGTAATCGTCGATCATAGAACCCACATATTGACCATGGATGTCCCCACAAACTGTAAAATCACATCAGCTCGCAAGGGTGGGATATGAAGATAAGCGCATTTACCAGTTATTGGAGCCTCGACTTCGAGAACATTTGGTTCCCTCTTTAAAAGCTCTGTTCCTTTGTCTATGATCCAAAGAGCTTGGTCCTCGGTGAGGCGTCCCTCGCGGTAAAAGTGGTTCTTCAAGTAGGCAATATCAGGCTTCGTCCTATCTAAACCTCGCCTATTGTAGAATTGCTCTGGCGTTGGTTTAGACATCGCCGGTGCTTGTACCTAGACAAGAGCGGCACCACGAAAGCTTGATGAGCAAAGCAAATGAAAAGAATCGGACGAATGAAAAGCAAGCTGACATCTTTAACGACTCGTTCTTGGGTACTAACGACGTCGCCGTTCTCGAGGGTATGCTGTGTAAAGTCGATATGCATGGCGGTCTTGTGCTGAATGTTCTCAAAAGCGCGCTCTACTTGGGTAGTCATCGCGGAGAGAATGACACAGACTCTGGGTCGTCTGGGCCGGTGGTGAAAGTGAATGAGGAAGCTGACTAATTAGTCTGCTTTCGCAAATGTAATAAGACGAGCGCTACGAGCCAAAGTACGCACGTAGAGCGTGCTTAGCTACATTAAACCCAAGCAGCGACAATACGTATGCAGTAAACAGCGGTAGTAGTGGAGATAACAGAAGCTCCGAACGAACTAGGAAAGGCAGCGCTGCGGCCCATCAGTTGGTCTTTGCGCCAGTATCCTGACCATTGCTGTACTTACCGTTGAGACCTAGATATATGCCGTATGTATATTGCGCAAACCTAAATAATATCAGACGACGAGGGGTCGGAACCGATGAAAACGCACGCAGCCAGATACAACGTATTGCCAACCCACAGGCACACCCAGTTGTCTTTCAGGACAATGGGTACTAGAAACAGTTGTGCGAGGTAAAGAGTGAGATAAAAAGGAAAGAACGCGTTTGTATGAACGTCGAACGCATATGCCCACTCAACGCGTGAGTCGGAGGGCGTTGAATGCGTTGGTGGTGACAATAAAAATTGATTGGAAATTGACCTAGTCAGATTTGCTGTAAGTCCATCGTTAGCAGTAAGGAACGTTTCATACCATAGAATACTGGCTATAATCATCCCCGAAAGAAGATAATCTCGCAATATCATCAAGACAGCCAGCTTTATAGTGTCAAATAGGCCAAATGAGTACACCACTGCCCATGCAACGGCTGATACTGGAGAATAAGGCTTGTTAATTTTATGATCTCTAGCTGCTTGAAGGTGATTGATTACGCACCACAGAGGCACGCGGCAATTAGAACAAGAATTGCGGGATCGTCTCTAGCCCATGTATTTTTGGTTTCTATCAAGGACCAAGTAGGGTCATAGCACAACTGGGAGTATTGATGTACGCACGTTTGTGGAAGTAGACATTTCTATACCTTAGGAACGATAGGTTAGAATTACTTAATGACATTTGCACACTCACACTCGCTTTGGGGATAGGCAGAGATATGTCAACTGCCACGCAGCTAATTCAAAGTCCTGTAAGATGCAGATTAAGTTGTGTGAAGGCGTGATTTTAAAATGCGCGTACCATTTGATGAAACCGGTGTAAACGTCTGAATATCAAAGGCACTCGGTGAGAGAATGAGCGAGACGTGCGCGTAGAGAAACCATCTTCAGCAGAGTACGCTGTCCCTGTTGAAAGCACCATGCTATTGTCGATGACAAAACGTCTGGCCAAGTTACATCGCGTGCTCTTGGTCGTCACGCTGCATCTGTTTCAGGCGGAGATTGAATAATTCAACAGCAAAAAGACCTGCCACTTTGCTCCGTTTCGCAAACCCCAGGAGCAAAACCATGGAAGAAGAAAACGAAGTCCTCGACTGGGGAAATGAGGAAGACGAACATCATCAAGAGCATGCCCAGTTCCAAGAGGATGCGGATGATGCCGTGTCTCTAGGCGACGAGGATGACGAACAGGCTTTCTATGCGCAACAGGTCGCAGAGAACGCAAATGGTGATTTGCCCTGTGCAAAGGGTGGCGACGGCGACGAAATAGATCCCTCTGGCTCTTGGGAGATAACCGTTGACCAATTGTCTCAATCCCTGCAACAAGATCCTCAAACTGGCTCTCTGACTCAATCACATATATCAAATCAAAAGGAATCCCCAAAGCGCTCACAAAATCGTATCCAGCCAAGGCTTACTCATGCTCTCCCTCCAAAGCCAGTCGCCTCTACCATGCCATACATACCCCCTTCTCATACATCCATTGTCGAGGCAACCGCCATGTCAGCACGCACGCGGGAGCACAAAAGGAGCACCTCTGAAAAGGGTTCTCATCACAAGGAACCACTCCCTCCAGACTGGGAAATTCGATATTCTCGCAGTGGTAGCCGGAATCTATACTACTACAATGTCGTGACCCATCAGTCTACATGGTACCACCCGGTAAGTACGGCCACCTGCGCCTTTTGATTGGTTGCTTGTCGTTTGCTGCGGTATCTCTGCGCACCATGTCCTTGAATTCGACTTGGGTCTAACCTCCTGTTTCCAAGGCTTCCCCAACACCCAGCCGAGGCAAGGTAGCATCTAATTCTAGCAAGCCTCCTCCTTCATCCGGCAGTTATGTTCCTTCGGCGCTCACTTACGAGGATCGCCATTACCGACCTGGTTCTCCAGATGCTCGACCTGAGGATGGCGTAAAGGATGGTTCTGATTCCAGGCCGGTTGAATCTACGCCTCCAAAGTCGCCCCGACCGCGCGGTCGTGCACGGTCTGCCTCACCTGCGCCTGTTATTCAAAGTCAACCTTCTACAGAGCCCCGAGATAGAAACCAATCGACTCATTCCAGGCGCAGTACTGATATGAAAGAAGATTTTTCTGATGTAACCAGGGATCGCGATGCTCCCGGTGTTGACTCTACAACTCGTCGAGTTACTTCTTCCAAGGCACACAATGACACAAGTGGACATACTAACCGCGAAGGTCGCCATGTACACAGTTCTGTTGGCGTGACTGATGTCGAATCTACATATGAAGACGGTTCAATGTTATCTAGGAGTTATAGCTCTAGAGGACGCGAACGTGAACCGGCGCCTAGCAGCGTTGATGGTCGTCAGGAGCCTAATCAATCTCAGAGCTTACCAGCTTCCAGTACGTTATCCGCCTCCAATCATCTCCCTCTCCACCCCCCGTTCCATCGCGCAGCAGCATGTGCAGCACTTGTGCAAAACGCGATTGCTTCTTGGGTTCTCCCGAAGGACTTGGTTGAGGCGCTGCGTTTTCGCCGTTACCATCTTGTGTTCGTGTTACCGGTCTCTGCATTTCCCCACCGATCCAATGGCGCTTATCATGGACCCTATACGCACCTTTCTTCTTTCATCCGTCCTCCCCAATCTTCTTTGACACTTCTTCTCTCCTCCCACAGGGCATCGCTCACCACCTTCTTACCATGACCGGGAATGGATACCTGCACAGCGAGAGCAGCGTGGACCTGACTCCGTACAGCAGCCGAGCGTCTTTTCGACTAAAGTCGAATCAACCCTACGTGTTGGCCATACCTCAGTCCCTCGACGTGATAAGCCTTCTCGGTTCGATCAGCCTCTGGCGACATCAGCACAACCAGCTCACCCGCCGATCGTCACTGGGCCTGCAATTGGAACTGAGCGACCTCCACGTCCTCGCGATCGCGACGTCTATCTTCCAGATGATGCAAACGGGTCATACACACGATCAGAACGTGACGCTTATCCTCCTGTTGGCAATGCAAGAGCGGTGTATTCTGACGATCGTTCAACTCAAACATACGCGGACTACCGATCTGACCGGCAGCGAACACCGCCTGTGGATCCTGAATATGCTCCCTTGGCCTCCGATCAACCGGGACCCTCCTCACGTACGTACACTCCTGCAACTCCTATCGAGCGCATGCCCACCTTGCTCATATTCCCGTCTAAACTACGTTCTTGGTTGATCAATCTTGTCCTATCATCCTTTTACAGGTCGAAAAAGAATACCATTACCTCCTCAAGCTGCTAGCTTTCGTGAAGAAGCGTTCAGAAAAAGAGAACATGAACCACCAAGGCCTACTGGCACTCGGCCGCCACTTTCACATAATACTCTTCCTTTTCCGTCGGGGCCTAAGGAGCCACAACGTCTGAGTGTTAGCGGGTCCAGTATTCCTCATCATGGTCCTCGCCAATCCGTGCCTCCTATTAGAGCTGATTCCGACGTTGTGCATCACCGACGGCGATCAGTCAGCGGTCATCGATATGCCGACAGCATAGGAAGGGAAAGGACTTTGAGCACGGAACATAGTGGATCTGGAAGTGGCTATTCGCAAACGCAAGCTCATACACCGACTGATATGCCTATGGACATTGACGTTGACAACCTTCCTTCCAGTTCTTCCAGGGTTGCACCTGCACCTCCATTGGACATTAATAATGATGTGGTTAATAGACAATTGCCAGGTAGATCCGTGTCTGTCGCTGAGAGTGTTCCGCCGCCGCCTGCAAGCAAATTTGCGGCGCACCCTGGAAATGATTTCAAGAGAAGAGAAGCGACCAGGGCACCAACGGAGCAGCAATCGTCTCTCAGTAGACAAGACTTTATCCCCAGAAATCAGCGCGTCATTTACGACGGAACCGACAGACATGTGGTATATGCTGCTACTCCGATACACCATCGCCACTTCTCACGTCGTAATTGTCGTTTAGCCTCGTCGTGAAATTCGCAACCACCCAAGCGATTTTAACAGGCCTGGATCATCTGGATTCACCCCAAGGCTCACAGGTCCAAACAGCGTTCCAATCGGGAGTCGTCGTCCGATGGCTCCCAGTCAGGATCCTGGCCCTCGCCTACCTGAGGTTGCTCCACCTTCTCACGAATCGCCTGTGCGGAATCTGAAACCACTGCCTCCTTTACCGCCAGGGAAAGAGTCCTATGAAAGGGTATGTACATATTGCATAGTGTTAGTCCAACCATCATTTGTTTTCTAGCCAGTATATGACGTCAAGGCCGCGGTTGATAGCTACAGGGTAGTACAACAACAAAATACTGGATCGAATCATGGCCCATCGGTACGTGTGGCCTACTGTATGTTTCTCATTTGTTTATTCGGTTCTAGTCTGACAAGCAGGATTATCCATTTGAGTCAACGAGTCCTACTATCGCGAACCCCAAAGAGGGACGTAGAGACTTCCATCATCGTGTAAGTTTGTTCGATAATCTCAAATTCCGGCTTACAGGAGCTTTACAGTCTCGCTTCGATCAGCCGCGAGAAGCCAGAGTACCACAATCGTATGAGAGACCACCTCCTGAATCTCAACTTCGGCCTCCACCCCCTCATGAAGCGACATCCGCAAAGGATGTACCGGTTAGGGGGTATCAACCACTGAAAACATTAGAGTCATGTGAACCTCCGCAGTCGCCACAAGCCAAGTTGTTGGCGGCGAAAGAGAAATTGGAAAGGTTCGTTGTGGCTGAAGAGAGGTTACGAAAGCAGGAACAACAGCGGCAGCAGCCAGTCGATGGCCCCAATCTGGCCAAGCCTGTGTCTACCGGATTACCCCAGGGATCACAAGATGAGGTTGTTGCAGATGATCGACTACGTAACACACGATTTCAAGAGCAGCAGGGGCAAAGACTTGATGACTATCGCCCTCACAGGCCATCATCTCCCCATCTCTTGCCAAGAAAGCCATCGTTGGACAGAGAACATGCGCTCCAATCGCAGAGGAGACCTGTTTTATCTGATCCCCAGCCAGGGCATCCACGTCCCATGGGTGAAAGGAGTTACGAGCTTGCCGAACGTAGACATGAAGGACGCTTTGACATTCCTAAAAAACACGGTCCAACCGCCCCGCCACCTCAACATGTTCGGCCTGCCGATCACGATTTGCCCCATGCACAACGTCGACCGGAGCTACCTCGTCCTGCAGATACCGCGCCTGTGAACGTGCCTCTTCCATCAGAACGTCGAACGAGGTGGGGTACTTCAGTTCAGGGTACTGGGACTGGCGAGGCCGGCGAGCGGCCAGACGGTCGCGGCGGTAGATCTGGTCAGATAGACAGGTACGAATCCGAGGCTAGCAGCGGACTTCATCGCCAGCATCGTCCACCGGCACAGCTTCGCCGCTCAAAGGACGACAGTCACCTGGGCGAGCCACTTCGCGCAAAGGACATCCCTCCGGTGCTACCTTTGGCGCGTGAATACGAAAATGTAGCACCCAACTCACGTCGACTGTTGGACAGGTTGTCTCTTGACCCGAATGCACCTTTGCCAAACAATGACCAGTCGCTTTGGGATAGGGTGCAAATTCCCGAAAAACGTGATCGGCATGAGATGGACTATATGGTGGACTCTTCTTACGAAGCCGACGTCATGGGTCCTGGGCCCGGGGAGCCTACAATAAAGAGAGCGCGGCGGCGAAACAGCAAACCGAAGAGACCGAGACGAGGTGGGGCTCTTTGAAAAACAATGGCAGGATCATAATTGATGATTATGCAGAGCTTTTCTAGTCCGACGTGCAGTTATCCAATATCTGCAGTATCTGCGTTTTCCGACAAGTTTTGACTCAAATCTCTAATTAACTGCTTCAATAGGGTATAATAAAGGTAGTTGGTAGATGTCATGAAAAAAGTCCGCATGCATTAGTTTAAATGGGTATTGACTGTTTTTAAGAGTTCCTGCATGGTCATTACTGTTTTTTGGTCCATTGCGTCTTGAATACTTGTAGGACTACCCAAGGCAACCTCTTTCATGTGCTAGACATGGTCTCAGTCTAAATACTTGCAAAAAAATGGCAACATGAATGCACCTGTCTCAAAGCATCCTGGCTAAACTCATGTGTAACATAGTCTATATCCTCCCGCGGTATCCACCATTCTAAAAAGAGGAAAAAAAGACAGTCAACGATGAGAATGATTGTGTAGATAGGTCCTGCGAAGGGTCCAAGTTGCATTGTCCTAGAGAAACAAGACCGACGATCAATGAATGAATGAATGAACAAAAAGAGTGGGGGTAGTACCGTTGCATTCGCTCCCATAATTCTATTTGTCTTGATTTCATAACAGCATCGTAGACGGCCTCCGTTCTAGTAGCCACCTGGGCCCAATCATAGAAAGTCTTTATCCGCTCATGTGCACGGTAAGGATCGTGTTGGCCAGCAGACACGATCTGTATGGCTTCGGATATCGCGCGGAATATATCTGCAACGGGGGAGGTTTTCATCCAGACCATCACCATCAATAACGAGTTAGCCAAAGCGGCCCACGCACCACCAGCGTCCGGAGTGGCGAAACTGATGAGATCGCTTGGGAGGATCTCTGGTACGCCTCCGACACGGGTCGAGACGACGTAGAGGCCTGCACAAGCTGCTTCAAGGATGGCGATTCCGAACGACTCTGTGAGGGACGTGTTCATGAAGATGGAACCGCGGGCCAACACCTTGTGGAGCCCGACAAGAGAGGATCAAAAAACCAGGATGGGGAGAGCAGAGGCGGGGCGACGAACGTACGGATGACACGTCTTGGTGGCGGACAGAGCCCAAGAGTTCGATCCGGTCTTGCAGCCGATGTTTTTCTCTCATCTGCAGCAGCTCGGTGAGCTTGGGGCCGTCACCGCCTGGGAAACCGGTCAGGGGCGGGATCCTGGAGAGATGTGATGAGGCTCATGGATACCGATGACGAAATTGACGTTTGGAAAGGCGTCGCATATTCGAGGCGCAGTGGCAATCAACAGGTCTATGCCTTTCCGGTAAGCTAAGCGGGAGAGCACCACGATAGTGACTCGAGTAAATTGTCAGCGATGGGGCAAGGAGAGGCGTGGCAAGGAAGACGCACTTGTGCCCGTTAATTTGGGGGGACGGGGTTTGAACTGGTCAGCGACCAGCGCGTTGGGTATCACGTATACGTTCTTTCGTACTGTTAACTTGGACGGGTCTCCCTCGTCTCTATCGTATAAATGTCCGCGTAGGACGGTATTTTCGCGTCTAGGCACCCCAACGTTTATGAGAAGTAAGGGGGCAAGCGGTAAAATCTATGGGCATACCCTGTGTGGGAAACACAGATGACTGCGTCTGCATGTTTGAGGGTGCCGACGAGGAGTTTGTTGGTGAGAATGCTGGCGGCGTCTTCGAAGCCGAATAAACTATGGTCTGTGAAGACGGAGCGGACGGGTATGAGATGGGCGTGTAGGATGCCCTCGTGTGCGATTGCGGACAGGCTGGCATGTGCGTGGATGAGGTGGATATGCTCGCGTAAAAGAATGGAGCGGAGGTATGGCAGAAAAGTGAAAAAGTTGGGAAGGGTAGCAGAGGAGGTGATGGGGAGGAAGGGGAGGTAGTAGACTTTGAGACCTGGCAAGAGCCAACGGACGCCAACGCGGTCGCCGTGACTGTGAGTGATGGCAATGACCTGCAGGACGTCGTCGTCGGCGTTGCTCGTCGAATGGGCAAAGGCTTGACTTACTTTGTGCCCCTTGCGAATAAGATTGGCGCTCAGCATGTAGATGTGGTTTTCAACGCCTCCCACTGCGGGGTAAAAAAAGTCAGATATCATGCTAGAGTTGCGAGCAATTAGCCAAGTCCTTCCATGCAGATGTGAACACACGCAATTGAGAGGCGCTGCATGATGGCACCAGTCGTAGAGAGAATTCAATTCTATTACAACTAGGTCACAGTCACTGCTGTATTGAACCCTACAAGAGCTGCATAATTATCCAAACCAGTTATCCCTCCTGTCGTTCCTACGGCATCCAATAGCGATTCTGCATGTTTACGGCTCGTGCACATAAGAGTCTAGCGGTAAACGTGACTCAGCCTCGGTTGGGGCAAAGCGGCGTCGAGTACGTACGGATCCTTTGGACGTCAGCAAAGGCATGGCAAAGCATTTCTGAGTCTTGAGGCAGCGATCAGCTATGGTCCATTGCCCGTTCGCGCACTGCACGATGGCGTGTGGTACACATGCATTCTGGCCACCTACGTCTGAAATAAAACATGAACTTGGGAAGAATAAAGTGCTTACTTGTACAGGAGCCTGTAAAGTTCAAGGATAAAAACAGTGCGTTGAGTTGTTGAGCTTCCTGGCCATTCGCGAGAAGAGTGGCTTCATCGGCCAAAAGTGAGGCGGCAGCAGCAACAACCGCAGAAAAGGCAAAGATAATGAGCAACATGATGTCTCCAGTACCAGGTCCATTTCTGCTCACTTTATAGAGCACGCAAGTGCTGGTTGCCTTGGAGTGCCTTCATTGTTCTCGTTCCATAGTGACCTGGAGGCCGTGGGAAGGTGGAGATAACACACGCAGTCGCAACCACAATCGCCTTTGACAGGACAAGACAACATGGTGAGTATAATCGCTTCTCTGATGGGTGCAGGATACAGGCAGAGACGTCCATACTACGGAATTTTGGCGTTCTGGGTGGTTGTTGGGCCGGATGCATCGCTTGCACTGTGGATGTACTACTTACTGATTCTGGGCGTTAGACCAAGAAAAGAAGAAATGGAGGCCGCAACAAAAAGGGCCGCGGCCACGTCAAGTTTATGCGCTGTTCCAACTGCTCTCGTTGCGTTGCAAAGGATAAGGCTATCAAGCGTTTCACAGTGAGAAACATGGTTGAGAGTGCAGCCGTTCGAGATATCAGAGAAGCCTGCATCTACCCTGGTACGGCTTTTCTTGGCTCAACGTACGACGACTCTCTAATTTAATGTCATCTGGCAGAATACACCGTTCCTAAACTCTACGTCAAAATTGCATATTGCGTCTCGTGTGCCATTCACTCGCACGGTACGTCGCATCATCTCAAAAAGTCAGGCGATGTATGATTGCATCATATTAGTTGTGCGTGTACGATCTCGTGAGGGTCGCCGAAACCGGGCGCCTCCTCCACGCATTAGATGGAAGGACGGTAAAAAGGTTAACGCAGCAGTGGAAGACGCGAAAGCGGATGCAGCCAAGGCTAATGCATAATGTATGAAGGGATGTGGCTGTCACTACTATCTAGAAAACCGTCATTGCCCGAGAGCTGGAGTTGCTAGCGAATGCGAAGCCGGAATATTCTGCGACGACGAGATGAGACCTTGTCCGCAGTGGGAGAGCGGAGAAGGATTCGGCCGTCCAGTTGGAAAGTGCCTGTGACTGCGGTGTATTTATATTGTCACGTGACCTGCATGCACGTGATCTGGTGAATGGAAATAGCAGAAAAGTGGTCCGACGAACACCTGAGCGCCTTTGCCTTGACTCCCGACCGCTCTCGTCGACATGGACGATTCCACAGACTCTGACTGGTCCCAGTTTACCGCTTTGTGGGCACCAGAACCTGACCCTGATATCTTGTCGTCGTACAATATCCCCTCCTCAGACCCCATGAATATCGACTTTCATTCCTTTGGCATCGAGCCTAACATGTCGCATTTCGACCCTACCAAATACCACATTCCATTGGGTGACTTGCAGTACCCATATTTCTCCGCCTCCACAGATGACTTCCTGTCAAACCAGTTCCCTTTTTCTTTCCAGGCCGCTTTAGAGCATATTCCAACTGGTTCCTCCTCCTCCTCCTCCTCAACCCCATCACGCTCTTCTTCTCCACACAATCGTCCTCTCAGCCATTTATCCATTCCTTCCACTCCTGCTACTCCACAGCCCAGCCCGCAAGCCAGCACGACTGCATCCATTTCCCCGCAAACCATGAATGACCCCGCGGAGGAACTCGCCCAACGCGTGCGGCAGTCTGCAGGCGTGATGCTTGCGGTGCCCGTGACGGCACATCTCCCAGGACAGGCAACAACAGGCGTCGCTGCTCCTTGTACGTATTTTGACCTTGAATCCGTCTTTTATATCTGAACCTCTGGTCTTATCAGCAACGCCTGTGCACACCAAACTTCCCATACCCCGCTTGCCGCGTCAGAATCCCCGAAATTTGAAGCCTTCTAGCCCTACCAGTTCTTCGTATGCCGGCTCGTCCTCCGCCGCTTCGACCCCACCCCCATCAACCCCACCTCTTCCTTCGTCTATGCCATCGGCATCATCGATGGACCAAATTATACCCTCTACCCCTGCGGACTCCACCGTTCAGGTGCAGGTCACCCCACCTCAAGCGGCCTTCGCGGCTCCTGCTGCCGCCAGCCAGGGGTCATCCCGTCCCAAGACCAGCCATACCACCATCGAACGGCGTTACCGTACGAACCTGAACGCGCGCATCCAGAGCTTGCGTATGGCCGTCCCTGCCCTCCGGGTACTGGAAGACAGAGATTCTACCGATGGCAAGAAAATCAAGCGCGCTCTCAAAGGCGGCATTACGGTTCAAGGCGTACCGGGCGCGACGGGAATTCTAACACCTGCAGAAGATGGGACCGTCATCGATGTCATTGACGAGCGTGGCTACGTGGATGGCGTCAAGGTCGCAAGGAAATGTAGCAAGGCAAATGTACTAGGAAAGGCTGTAGAATACATCAAGGTCTTGAAAAGGCGCGAGCACAGGCTCAAAACCGAACAAGCTGGCTTGAAGACTCTGATTTCTGGTTTGGTCGGCGGCCCAGCTTTATTGCGCGAATGGGAGAAAGAATGGCGGGATAGATTCGGCGGTGAGGAGAAGGATGAATTGGGCGCTGATGAAATGGCGAATAATGATGTGGAAGATGAGGACAGCGACGAAGATGATGAGGACGACGATGGCGAAACAGGAAGAAAGCGTAAGAGGGTAAAAGTAGCTTCGTGTGCGGCCAAGAAAGACAAGAAATCTCAGTCGACGGATGTCGCTCCTGATGCACCCGCCAAGAGGAAGCGGGGCCGGCCAAGAAAAGTTCCTATGCCCTCTCCGTCCACCGCCGCCTCAAATCCAGGACCGCTACTGTCCCCTGCCGAGCGGGACGTCAATATGCTGGTCACGCCTCTTCAGCAACAGCTGCACCAGAGTACAGGAGCGCCACAGCAGTACCTCCTGGCCACATTTGCGCTCTTCTCATTTTTCAACTCTCCTTTGACATCGCATTCTCGTCAACAAGATAGCCATCGCCATCGTACCGGTGTCGTGTTGAATCACCCACCCCTGGCGTATGCTCCGGAAATTGTTGCTGGACTAGCGGGTGCAGCAGAGCACCATGCGCCGCATCTTGGTGATTCAAGGACTTGGGCATTTGGCGAGTATGTCCAGGCGTTCCAGTTGGTTGTTTCCGTCTTGGTCTTGTTCAGCATGATCATGAGCTGGTTAAATGTCGGGAGAAAAAATAGATCGTGGCTCACTTTTGCGCTGAGGATCAGATCGAAAGGGACGGACTTGAAGTCGTCGGACTCAGATGGACATGAAAACCGTGACTGGCTTAAGATTGGGAGACAGATCACTCTCAAAGGTAGTACGTTCTTTCTCTACGTGAGGCACGGTGCTGACGCCGCTTGTCTGTCTAGATTCCCCAACTGGATCAAAGGTTGTGTCGCTGTACACATGTGCACAAGTGTATCGCGCCGTGCTTGCAGCCAAGCCTGCTGCGACTCTCGGGGAGCTGTGCACGTTGTCACTGGTGATGCATAAGGCAGGACCGTGGATCGTGAATAACCTACTCCGGGCGCGCTCTCGTGCAGTCTGGGGTCAAGCCAAGAGATTGTGTGCATCATTGGTATGCAAACCAGGGAAGCACGTGTCGGTCTATGAGCGCCTTGTGTTGGAGAGCATGGACGCAGATGAAGCCGTGAATCGCATATCCTCTGTTCCCGTTTCGCAAATTGGACTTGATATGGGCCAGGCACCCTCGCCATTGCGAATTCTAGGTGGATCTGTCGTAAGGGAAAGGATGGTGAAGCATTTGGCTTTTGCTTTCGTCAGGATTGTTGGGCAGGAAGAAGACGATAAACTTGCGGGTGCACTCGCTGATGAACAAGAAGATAGGGAAAGGACATTCTTGGCCGCGGCAGAGCTAGGCGGGCGATTGGCAGAGCTGGGCAAAATTGCGGAGCGGCTGTGTCGCTTGATTGCAGAAGACAGTGGGCGGCTGATTAAGGTCAGCTCTGACCTTGTTCAAAGCTTGGCCAGCAGCGACGAAGATGACGACGACGTGAGGTCGTTGATTTTGGCGCTTGTATTATACCAGCGGGTGTTCTACTCGCACAAGAAGGGAGAGTGGACGATGCTGAGTCCACCTCCAAGCCCGGGTCGGCCGACCGTAGGTGATCCGGTGTTCTTTCTGAAGAAGACACTTGGCAGCCGGGTGTTTGAAGAAGGATGGGTGGATGGATTGGAAGATGCTAGAGACGGCGCTGTTGATCTTATCGTCGAAATTGAGAGGAAGAGGCGGCACTGATAGTACTGATTTTTGGATATTTACTTAGTAGTATGTACGCTTGTACGCTGATTATGTAATTTAAAATCCCCCCAATTTCTTACGAGGATGTCAGTCGACTTTAGCCTGTTTGGCGGTGCTGACTCCCTCATCGAGGGGAAGAGAACCCCTCGACGCGCCTTTGTCCCGGGGACGGAGAACGACCATGCCGCAGCGCGCGATTATCCAGGTCCTCCACAGGACCCTCGCGACTTTCTCTGGTTGATGACAGAAGAGCCTCATCGCACCCGGCGCATGGACATCATCCAAGCACACCCACAGGTCACCAAACTCATGGGCCACGAGCCACTCACCAAGTACATCGTCCTCGCAGTCGTGTCGCTGCAGCTCGCGACGGCCGTCTATCTGCGGCATACGCACCCACTGTCTCCGGGGTTCGTGGTGTGTGCATATGCACTGGGAGGGACCGCGAACCACAACTTGTTCCTGGCTATCCACGAGATTACACACAACCTCGCCTTTCGGAGCGTGCTCATGAATCGGCTTCTGGCCGTCTTTGCTAATCTTCCCATCGGCATTCCGTATGCGGCCGCGTTCAAGGTAGGTCCCCCCCAAGTTCTTTCGTGGAGGACAATGGAGAGTTGACGGACCGTTTGCAAGAGATATCATATTGAACACCACAAGTTTTTAGGCCAGGATGGGATCGATACTGACCTGCCGACGAGGTTCGAGCTGCTGTTTTTAAACAACGTCCTGGGCAAGGTATTCTTTGCGTGAGTTCAACGAGTGCTATGTGTAATGTATAATGGGTATTCTGTTTGTATGCTGACGCGGAACCGTTTCCAGGACTTTTCAAATCCTATTTTATGCTCTTCGTCCTACGTTTGTGCGCGCGCAGACTTTGACGCGGTGGCATCTGATCAATGTCGTTTCCCAACTCGTGTTCGACTATGTCTTCATCAAGACCGTCGGAATACGTCCGTTCGTCTATCTTCTTATGAGCAGCTTTTTTGCCGGGAGTTTGCATCCTTGTGCCGGTCACTTCATTGCAGAACACTATCTCTGGGATGGGTCACCGCAGGAGACGTACAGCTATTACGGTCCTCTGAATTTGCTGGCCTACAACGTGAGTGGCCGACACCTCATGAACTGCTACCCGTTCGACTGATGTATCATCTTTGCATATAGGTTGGTTATCACAACGAACACCATGATTTTCCCTCCGTTCCCTGGACACGCCTGCCCAAGCTACGCGCACTCGCGCCAGAGTTTTACGATACTATGCCATCACATCCTTCATGGCCTATGTGCATTTACAATTTTATCAGAGATACCGAGGCTGGTATCTTTGCACGGGCAAAAAGGCTGAGCAAAGACAAGAGCGGTTGAACTTTTGGACTCTATATATTATTATAATATAATACTACATTTCATAAATAATTGCTATCAAAAGCTTTGCTCTGGATCACCGCGCGCATGGGCCATCGGACTGCCGCAATGGACTTTGGCTTTGACTCTCTCTCTCATGGATACAGCAACAGAAACTGGCAAACCCAAAGAAATCACCGTTCTTGGCGCAGGTCAGTGTCACACAACTTGCTCCCACACCAACTAATACGTGTCCTGTAGGCGTAATCGGTCTTACAACAGCGATCGTTATCCAAGAGAAGGGAGGTTACAATGTGGTGGTAGTTGCAGAGCACCTCCCCACTGATCCAAAGTCAATCAATTATACGAGTCACTGGGCGGTAAATTCATCTCGCTAAGAGCATGAAAAACTTGATAACCTTGGCAAAAAGGGTGCACATCTCGTTAGTATTGATGTCGATAATCAACTCCAGAGAGGTTCGTTGTCGTAGTCGAGTGTCCATTACTAAAGAGCCCAACTTAGTTGTATCTTTTTTAGAACTCGAGCAGAAGACGTTCAAGACGTTTTGGGAGCTCTCTGAACCAGGAACACCGACTGCAGGACTCTTCCTCCGTGTACAACAGACCGAACACTTTATCTGTCCACGATCCGAGGATGATCCATTGAAGGCCATGCCGAATGTACATATGCCCTCTCTATCTGAACCATTCCATCATTTTTATCGTGTCATAGCATCAAGTCCTGCCAAAGGACAAGCTCTTTCGGAATGCAGTGGCAGCAGCGACGTTCAATACAGTCAACATCAACACGCCGCAGTACCTTCCTTACTTGCTTTCTCGATTCCAAGCTGCGGGAGGTAAAGTCGTCCGCGCGACGGTGCAGTCTATAGATCAGGTCATCAACCCGGATGCGCCAGCTAACGTCGACGCAGTGGTCGTGTGCTTGGGCTTGGGCGCACGCAAATTGGCTGGTGTAGATGACCAGAATCTATACCCTATCAGAGGGCAGACTGTTATTCTGAACGCGCCGTGGGTCAGATCTGGTGTCACCATCAGCAATGAAAAGGGCGCCTTCTCGTATATTATTCCGAGAGTCTCTGGAGAGGTGTGTATCTTAAGTCTCATTTACTGATTGTATAATTGAACCGGCAGGTGGTTGTCGGCGGTACTAGGGAACCAAATGACTGGTTCGTGACAATACAACAATATATTTGGAATGGAATGCTGCACTGATGTTATAGGTATCCCGTGCCGCGTCCAGAGACTAAGAAGGAAATTTTGGAGACTGCCATAGCCCTTTGCCCTGAACTTGCCCCGCTAGAAGTCAGAGCTATTCGTGAACCCACCATTGAGGATGTTCTGCCTCTGGTGATTGAAGAGGGGTGTGGTTTCCGTCCTGCAAGGAAGGGCGGCATAAGGCTTGAAGTGGAGTGGTTCCAGAGCGGTGCAACTTCCAGAGAGGTTCCAGTAGTACATAACTATGGGTAAGTATGTACGTTAAGTTTACCAAGTGTATCGTCTAATGCTCTCTCCACGATAGTCATGGAGGATACGGTTTCCAGATGTCCTGGGCATCCGCAGACAAGGTGCTTGATTTGCTGGAAGGAGCATTTAGAAACCCAAATGCACTGTAGTCACTTATTGATAGTCATGGAAATGCCATCCGAGCTATTCGAGTGCGATGGCTCATTGTGTTCAATTTCAGCTTCGCCATTCGTCCCAAGACTCCGATAGCAACATGCCAATTATTATCCCCATGGAGAGGTGCTTGTTGCCACACACCTCATGCTCCTGAATAGGTATGTCTCTGGTGGGGATTCCATCCTCGATGCACAGTGACTGGCTTTCGTTGATGAAAATTTGTATCCGGGAGTCGTTCAAGTGTTAATTCAGGGTCGCCGTCGTCAACTTAAGCGTTGCTTTCCCCTTGATATCCCCTTCCGTATCGTTATCGGGATGCACCGGCCCATTTGGGCATCCCATGTTGGGCGCGGCACTATAGTAAGCATTTGTGACAAGTTTTTCAGCCAGCTGTTCAGTAATTCAGCCTTTGATAGCGGACCAACCAGAGAAATGACGCGGCCGCTTGCATGCCTATGACAGATTTCATTATACCGGCAGCGAGCTAGTGCAGGCGGCATTATGCTGACGATTAGTAGCGGCAGGTCCATGCGCATGTCTCACCTGTTCCGAACTCACGGAGCTCGTATATAAATATGACAGCAAAGATAAGAGAAAACATCAGCATCTCATCTCAGTTTGAGCTCTGAAAAGTCATGTCCTCCACACTCTTTCCTCGCAAGGTTGGAAACGCGCAAGTCTCATCAATTGGCTTCGGCGCGATGGGCATATCCAGTTTCTATGGATCCGTTGAGCCGGATGAACAGCGATTCAAGGTTCTAGATGCTGCGTATGAACAGGGTTGCACCTTCTGGGATACGGCAGACGTCTATGGCGATTCGGAAGATTTAATTGGGAAATGGTACTACTCCCATCCGTACTTCCGCGATATGAGTTTCGTTATTCTAATTTCAGGTTCAAACGTACTGGAAAGCGTGACGAAATATTTCTCGCTACAAAATTCGGTTACGTTCAAGACGAAGGGGTCATCAATGGCAAACCGGAATACGTCAAGGCCGCTTTTGAGAAGAGCAGGCAACGACTCGGTGTTGATACCATTGACTTGTATTACCCACATCGTGCAGACGTTACTGTCCCGATTGAAGTAGGTGCTAGTACAGCGTCGGTTGCATTAAGTGCTCACAACTGCTTGTCCATAGCACACTGTCGGCGCTATAGCGGAGCTCGTGAAGTGAGTTGAGCCATCGACCATGTTTCCCAGGTATACTTACGCTGCACGGCTCTAGAGAAGGGAAAGTCAAGCATATTGGTCTGTGCGAAGTTTCCGCCAGCACGCTTCGTCGAGCATATGCTATCCATCCCATAGCTGCGGTTCAAGTCGAATATTCTCCTTTCACTCTCGATATTGAAGAGGAGAATATTGGATTGTTGAAAGCATGCCGCGAACTAGGTGTGGCTATCGTAGCTTACGCTCCGCTTGGCCGAGGGCTCCTGACTGGTCAAATCGTTCGTTTTTCACTTATTCAAGTGAAAAGAAAAGAGCGTTTCTGACTTTTGTGCGCAGAGAAGCCCTGATGATCTTGAGGAGGGAGATTTTCGGCGTTTAATTCCACGGTGAGTACAGCTAGAAATTTACGTTTTATATCAATCGCTTGACACTCAAGTAGATACAGCAAGGAAAATTTCCCCAAGCTGCTCAAGGTTGCCGACGAGCTTAAAGCCATCGGGGAAAGACACAATGCGACGGCTGGTCAGACCGCGCTCGCTTGGATTTTGGCACAGGGCGAAGATTTCATTCCTATCCCTGGAACAAAGAAAATCAAGGTACACTTTTCGTCCCTTGCATGTATATGCTTGATACTGAGGAACCGACAGTATCTCAAAGAGAACGTAGCTGCAGCGGAGGTGAAATTGTCCCCGGAGGAAGTCAACCAAGTGAGGGAAATTGCGAACAGGGCAAATATATCCGGTATTGAGCGGAATCCTCTGGGCACGACTCAATTTACAGACACCCCTCCCTTGTGATGATGTGTCTTAGTACGTACCAATCGTATAAGTTGACAGATTCAAGTTGTACAGCCAGCGGTAAATAGCCCATGAATAAACTGTCTAGAACAAATTTTGGTGTTGCACGCAAGCTTGGATGCAGCATCTTGGGATGCCGCGGATCTTTACAACGACTCGGGATATCGGAAAGTACAGTTTTTTAAATCAGCGTTGCACTGTTATTTATCGGGACAAAAGTCGGTTTTGCTGGGAATATTGGAGGTTAACTCGGCAGAGCGGTATGGCATTAACCACTCATTATAGAAGACAATATTGACTTCGGCTAATACAATGTCAACAGTTTGCAACTCATTGTCTGAATTTCAAGATGCATTGCCCAAGTTGTGACGGAAGAAGAAAAAAAGATGTACGCAGAGCTGCAACACTAATCGGTGCCGAACCACCATTTGTGAAGAGCGAATTGTTCTCCGTTTCGCATGAGATCGGCGCGCCCGACGAAGAATTTGCGCTCCATGAGTAAAGGAAACCAGTAAACATCGTCTTCCCACATTTGGCTGAACGGTATCGGCTGGTGTTCAGCTCCTCCCATCGTTGCAGCGTCGCCTGTGTCGAACCACTGCGGCCGCATTTCGTCCGACCTGTACCATGTCAGCGTCACGGTAAAGGCAAACCCAAATTCTTACTCTATTACATAGCCCGCATACTCGTCAGCACGGAAAATGTCGATGTGGAAAGCGACCGGATCCCCTTCGACTACAAAGAGTAACTCTCCCGCGTGTGCCAGTGGGGCTTGTATGCCTGCCTCTTCCTGCAAACGCAGGCGTCATTTTTGCTACAAAATCTCACGGAGAAAAGAAGAAATTACTTGTAATTCACGCTTCGCGGCCTGGATAGGCGTTTCTCCGGCTTCCACTTTGCCACCTTGGAGGGATGGAAACAGTTTATTTTCACTGTTATTGAATGTGATAGGCATACCAAAGCCATTGTACCTGTCAAAGTGTTGAAGGTTCTACCGTCTGAGCCATTGCTACAGTGGAAGAAAGAAAAAACTGACAAGCCCTTTCCCAGTCCTCTTTTCTTATACCCAAGCAGGATCTATTCGTAAAGCAAGGTGTGAATACGCCGCTGATATTTCGCAAAATGCTGCCAGCAGCTCAGTACTTTTGCACCGCATATTATGAACGCATTGGTGTAGTTCTTTTTGCTTTCGAACTTCAGCCACTTTGCATTCTCGACCCCGCCGGTGTTATGAACCTTTAGATCAGTTCTCAATCCAGGTGGTACTGTTGACTCGGGCAAGGACATGACAGACGTCAAGTGATGACAATCAGATAATGCCTCTCAAGCGCGTTCGGGTCAAACGCCGTCAACGTAAAAAATTAGGTAAAAACTCGGAACATGCTGATATTTTAATCACAGAAATATCATACACTGAATTGCGACTGTGATATGCATCGACGGTGTAGACTTCATCCTTGAATTGACCACACCCTGGCTCATATGTGCATAGTGTGTGTAAACGGTGACTGATGGATGGGATGAGGGTTTAGCTTGATCGACTAAATAGGGTGTCGTTCGTCAGCAATTGCATATTTTAGACCACGCGAAAAGGAAGAAATAGGAAGAGTTGGCCAAGACCGATCAGTGACGAGTTGGAGATGTTAAGTATAAGAGAATGAAGCCTTTGTCGATATCGTGGAAACGGTAAATATAACTACGAGCACGTACCTAGAATTGCAAAGCTTTCATCTTTGCTAACTTCCTAGATCGAATGTGGAAGGCATCGTAGCACTGAAGAACGGCACATCGATAATCTGGAACCTTCATCCTCAGATGCCCTATACCGGGCGGGTAGATGGCAATATTTTACGACTGTCAGGTGCATGGGAAACTAACCGGTAGCAACAGTCACTCAGCTCCTGCGTAACTGGGACCTGGTAAAAGAATGGCCATGTCCCTACCGTATTAATGCACGGGATGATTGTTGTGCTGAAGGGTAGCAATCGCTTTCGGTGTCGTTTGAGCCGATGATCGCCTTATCTTCTTGAACGACCAAAAGAATCATGGGTTTAATGGGAACGAGGCAAACATCCATTCGCGCCGAGTGGTTGGGGGCCCCGTAAAAAGTCAGGAGAACGTTGTCGCGTGTGCGAAGGATGGCACCAATATCTGCGAAACCGGCGAACTCAAGGTCACTTTATAGCACTCGTTTGGACGCGAGCCCGTTTGAAAAACGAACGACAATAGCAAGTTGGGACCGAGATGTTCAATTGAACTGGGCTTTTGACCAAAGAAATGGACAGCTTCTTGACGTTGAAAGTTCCCCGATTTTGCCATTAGCGTCCACAGAGGGTAGTAAGTGGCTCGACGGCGGACGCGTCACCCTGAACTGTCCAGTATACCCTTTTGAAATCAAGC
Source organism: Amanita fuliginea (assembly GCA_023014435.1). Classification (NCBI taxonomy): domain Eukaryota; kingdom Fungi; phylum Basidiomycota; class Agaricomycetes; order Agaricales; family Amanitaceae; genus Amanita; species Amanita fuliginea. The sequence goes on along the minus strand of JAEBUQ010000011.1, from coordinate 1,539,640 downwards.
GCCATCAAAGCTGGTCGGGAAAATGGGACGCAAACGTGGTTTTAACATTGGTCTTCAGCTCCCACATGTGATCTAGTAACACGCGCCAACGTTCGATATCGCTATGTACGCCTAATATACAGAAGATTGTGAGAGAAAAGACCTTGTATTTAAGGATAAGGCAAAAACTAATCTTCTCCGTCGTAGTCCTCCTCAACTTCGCGCGCCTTGGCACGTGTTGACGAAGGCTTTGCTCTCTTCGATGTCGGCTTGGACGTTGATGCCGGCTTCTGAACGAATGTCACGGACGATAATTGAAATTACGCACATTAAAACTCACCTTTCGTTTCTTGCCGTTCTCAAGTGATTCTTCTGGCTGAACTTCAGGTTCCTCCTGGACGTCTTCCATTTCCTCGTCCTCTTCGACCTGCGAACTGTTGGTATATGTTCTCGCATAGATCAAAGTACCTTACCGCCTTTTTGGAAGCCGCCTTCTTCGGAGCCGCTGCCTTCTCCTTGCCGTTCTTCTCCGCTTTCTCTTTCTTTCTTTCCTCCTTCTCTTTCTTCTCTCTTTCTCTCTTTTCCTCCTTTTCTTTCTTCTCTCTCTCTTTCTTCTCTTCCTTCTCCTTCTTCTCCTTCTCCTTCTTCTCCTCCCTTTCCTTCTTCTCCTTCTCCTTCTTTTCTTCCTTTTCCTTCTTCGCCTTCTCCTTTTCCTCCTTATCCTCCGCCGATAACTTCTTGGGGGCTCTCTTGGGCTTTTCTTTTTCTACTTCTTCTTCTCCTTCGTCATCCTCGTCAGACGGAATCTCAGCGAGTTGCTTTGTGAAGTCTTCGCCGGACTCTTCGTCCTCCGTCGCCGCCTACGCTAGGCGTCAATAACGGCAGTAATAAGCGTTGAAGAAAACATACCTTTTTCTTTGATGTACGTTTCCTGGTTGGCGCCTTCTCACCCTCATCCTTCTTAGCTGCGCGTCTCGGAGCGACCTTCTTCGGTTTCTCTTCTACTTCTTCTTCGCCATCGTCTTCATCGTCTTTTTCAGCCTTCTAATCAAGGAATAAGAACTCATAAGTAGCAGCGAACGATTTAAGGTACCTTCTTTCGGCCAGCCGTCTTTTTGGGCTTTTCTTCACCATCGGCTTCCTACAACATACCGTCTCAGTTATGTCAACGCAAACAACGCGAAAAAGCCTGTAATTGCCTTCGCCTTAGCCGCTCGTGACCTCTTCGGCTTTTCTTCGGCATCCGGGGCCGATTCCTTTTTTCTTCCCGCCTTCTTCTTGGGCTTCTCCTCATCATCGCTTTCTTCTCCAGCAGGTCCACCGCCTTCTTTCTTTGCACTGTCTGGAATGTCTTCGTCGGCGACATGACCATCTTGCAATGCCTTTCGAATTTTCTCCTTGTCCTCAGGCTGGAGGTCGTCAAAGCCATCGAGATCTGAGGGGTCCGAGAACAATTCTTGCATTTTTTGCATGATTTTTGGTGAGACACAGCCCCAGTGTTTCCAGGAGCTGAAATAAGAGTATCGTCAAATGATGTGTCTTGGAGCTCGGAGTGTGAGACGCGTCTCACAAGGATTTTTGGCCACGAAAATCGACTAGGGTGCCAAAACGGAGTTCGCCTTTTGCGATAGTGGTACCTGCGCGAGTTTATGCGCGTGCGGGATGGAGAAAGAGTTGGGCATACCTGTGCACGGTTTTGGGCCTGAAGGTGAAGGGCAACATTATGGTTTATCCAGGCGACAGAATAAAAGGGATAGATTACCTTTGCACTTTGAACGCGCCGAAGAGGCATACTCGACGCGATAGCCAGGCTGGTTGTCAGACATGGGAGGGGATGATGGGGGGAAAAGAAAGAAAGACGCGACTTGGGAGTTGAACTTTGTGGCCGAAATGCATTTAAAGTCCGCTGGCAAACGCATTGACCACCTCAGCAAAGTGGCCTTGAGCCCCTCGCCGTCGTCGCCCGTTACTTAGCTACTTGTCCAGGCGCTGTCCGCGCGCTGTCTGCAGCCGCAGGTCCATGTACCACCGCATATAGACAGGCCCTGCTGTTGAACTTGCTCTTGCTGTCCTCTCGTGGCTGTGCTGCCAGTACGCCATTCCGTGTCCCATGGTCCACTTCACTAAGCCTGCCTGGGTCATTCACAAGGACCCTTCCAAGAGCGACCACAATTCAAAGCGTCTTTCAATCTTCTCTGTCCATGTTCACCCCGACGGCTCTCGCATCGCAACAGGCGGCCTCGACTCAAAAATCCGCATATGGAGTACAAAGCCTCTCCTCAGCCGCTCTTCTGACCAGTCCGGCAAGCCTCCAAAATCACTCTGCACCCTGCATATGCATACCGGGCCTGTCCTGACCGTGCGTTGGGCACATTCCGGCAGATGGTTGGCCAGCGGCAGTGATGACGCTATTGTCATGATATGGGACCTTGACCCGTGAGTGAGTTGTTTTCGTTGGCCACTCGTGCCAACTCACGCAACGCAACGCATACATCTAGCAATGCACGTGGAAAAGTATGGGGCTCCGAGGAGGTCAACGTAGAGGGATGGAAGCCCCTGAAGCGTCTGCCGGGACATGATAGTGGTACGTGATAGGCTCGTGCAGACATACATGATGTCAACATTTGTGATCTACAGATGTAACTGATGTGGCATGGTCGCCGGGAGACCGCTATCTCGCATCCGTAGGACTGGATTCGACTGTGATTATCTGGTGTGGCTTCACACTCGGTACCTCATTTCAAACCGCCACCACATTCTGCTTACGAAGCCGTAGAACGCATCGTCCGGTTAAATCAGCATCAAGGCTTCGTCAAGGGTGTGTGTTGGGACCCAGTGGGTGAGTTCCTTGCCACTCAGTCCGACGATAGAACCGTCAAAATATGGAGAACGACGGACTGGTCTCTTGAAAAAACGGTGTCGAAACCTTTCGAAGCATCTCCCGGAAGCACATTTTTTAGGCGTTTAAGGTAACTTCGTCCATCGTGTCGTGCTTCTAGTCTGAAGCTCCACAGTTGGTCTCCTGATGGTGCTCATATCACGGCATCAAACGCCACGAACAATAATGGCTACGTCTTTATTGCCGCCGTAATAACACGCAACTCGTGGACATCTGATATAAGTTTAGTTGGCCACGAGAACACTATCGAAGTCGCCGTAAGTCACTGTGACGAAAACCTTTACATTTCTAATTCTGGAAATTAGGCATATAATCCGCATATTTTCTTACGCAATCCAGCAGAACCAGTGGCGACTTACAACATATGCTCCGTTGTTGCATTGGGCGCAGATGATCGGTCGGTTTCAGTATGGCAGACCAAATCAGCCAGGCCATTGATAGTCGCCAAAGAAGTCTTCGATCGTCAGATCATGGACCTCAGCTGGTACGTACTATTGCATACAGGCAAGCAAATTGGAGATTCAATTGGCACTTCAGGTCTTGGGACGGAATGACGTTATATGCGGCCTCTTCTGACGGCACCATCGCAGTATTCCATTTTGACCCCAGGGAATTAGAAGGCATTGCACCACACTCGGTCCAGCAGCAGTATCTGACCAAGTTTGGGTTTACGCCACCGCCTCTGCCTGAAGGCTTCTCTCACGTCCCAACGCGGGAACCCACACAAATGACACCACCCCCGTCTCCTACCCGTGCAAATGGACAAGTTTCCGCATCTGCTCCAGTGGCTACGCCAACGAGTTTCCCAACAACTAACGGCAGAGAACGTGTAAATGTCCTTGTCGCAAAACGAGGCAATAAGAAGCGTGCAGCTCTGTCGCAAGGTCCCTCCAGCGCCACGAACGGTCGTTTGGACACCAACATCAGTGTAGCCGGACCATCTATACCGTCAGCCAGCACTTCTCCCTCTAAACGTGTCCAGCGCTTCCCCTCTCCTTCAGAGCAGCCATTCGGTGCCCCGGACAGTTGGTCTCGGCATGCAGATGTGGCCATGGATGTTGACTTTTATGTGCCCATTGATGCGCTGGACACCAAATTATCACAAGCTAAAGGGAGGAGAACGGCTATAGGCGACCTACTGGATGAGACGAGACCACCAAAAGCAAGGACGTTGGGGGGTGATAGATATAGAGAGGTCACACAAGTGAAACAGATCGGGACGGTGGTGCCAACGCTTGCCATGTCAGTCGAAGTGCAGCGTGGTATGATGTTGCCTGTGCCGGCTCTGTTGACGTATCTCACGTCCGAGTTGGACGGAACAGACGATGTGTTGGAGGCCGAGAACGCAGAAGAAATCGGTAGGCATTATTTTATTACTTTCGTGGCGTAGACATTGATCCGCTGCTTATTAGCGGGTACGAACGAAGTATCCTTCGTGTCGGGGCAGCAGACACAATGGCTCGACTTTTTGCCATCACCTGCCTTAGCACTCAAGGCGACCTCGTTTCTATGCGCAGTTGCCATGCAAGATGGTTCTATAAACGTGTATTCACACACAGGCCGGAGGTAGGATTCGCCTCGTTTTTTGAGGAAGTATATGCTTACCGCATTATGGCAGACTCATGCCCACGATGAGCCTCGGCTCTCCATGTTCCTTTATCGATGGGAATAAACACAGTCTAATGGTTATTACGTCTTCAGGACAGCTATTCTCTTGGTGAGTTTAGGAGTGCAACTTTACGCGAGAAGCCTTCTCATCACCGCTTGGTAGGAATATGAAGAAGGTTACAACCCATTTCCCGCCAACATCGGTGCTACCACTCTTGGTTTCATCGCCCAATCATACTATTACCTCTGCTTCAGTCCGGCCGAACGGCATACCTATCATCAACACGTCCAACGGGATAGCCTATTCCTACGATACATCACTTTCAGCCTGGGTCAAAATCAGTGAGCGATGGTGGGCCGAAGGTTCCGACGCATGGCAGGGGCGCCAACGGGCCGCCACTGCTGCTGTTTCGAATCGGGGAGTTATGTCCATGGTCGAAGGTAGCGTCAACGGGACCCCTCTCCCAGATGAGATTTCCCCAGACAAAAAAAAGCCGGAGTGGTGGAATGCAGCGCTTACTCTGGGACACCTGGAGACCAAATTGCATGCAACGAAATTGCTAGACAGTCCACAGGAATACAAGCAGGCGTTGTTGGTGTATGCCAAGAGGATTGCGGACGAAGGGTTTAGAGCAAAAGGCGAAGAGTTAATCAAGGAGCTCTTTGGGCCGATGTATTGGTATGTGTGATTCCGACTATTTCGAAAGTCTTGTTTAGAGAGCTGGCGTTGCAGGCGACCTGGAAGAGAAGATAATTGGACGCCGACAGTTGCTGGTCTGTCCAAACGTGAGTTGTTGAAGGAAGTTTTGTCGGTGTTCGGTACGTCAAGCCGAGTGGTTCGTACCGATCCTGACGTGTCGCAGCTCGGAGCAAAACATTAACAAAACTTGCCCTTGACTGGCAAGACATTCTGAGAAGGTCCGTTACTGACGAGTTATAGGGTTGGATGAAATATGTTTATTTGCGTGGTCCGGTATTACTGTACACTTGTCTGTATTAGCTAGTTGCACGCTATGTCAGTCTAATATGATGCTCTCAATCGTAGTTCACCACTTGGCGGACACGATCGGGATCAACAAACATAGGTAAAGCTGGCATGTCTGACACCGTCATACGCGAGGTAAACTTCGTTTTTCGAAACAATCGTTTCTCACCGCAACGACATACAGGTCTGCAAAGGCGTATGGATATTCTCAAGGTTTTCTGATTGACTCAGACTTTTCATGACGTGGTCGCTAATAGGCGTACAGGCCGTTTTCCCGTTCGGGAGTCCCAGTTGGAGGACGCTCCACCGCCATTAAGATGAATGACGGTGGGGTATGGGTGCTTGCATCGACGCCGCTGAACCCAGAGACGAGAGAGAAACTAGATCAATTGGGCCCCGTAAGGCAAGTCAAAAGGTTCTCTTGTTACCGTCCTATTCATATGAAGGTAAACAGGTACATCATTGGCGCAGATTCCCTTCATAGGCTCTTCCTGAGTTGTCAATGTGCTTTCAATTGTGATTCCCGACTTACCTGATGTCAAGGCGAGTTCAAGAGAGCATATCCTGACGCCAAGTTAGTCGCACCCCAAGCTGCAATTGAGGATTACCATGATAAGGATCTAAAGTTTGACGGAGGTGGGTGTTTTGTATTGTAGCGCGGAAAATGCATCAGCTGATTGAATTGAATCTAGCATGGGGCGCAGATCCTCCCAATTCAAAGTACGGATTCGAGGATGAGGTAAGTACTTATTCAGCTCAGACGATACGGCAACTAATTTCCTGGCTTGACAGATCAAACATTGGTCAGAACATCGGCATTTCCTTTGCGAGAAACGAGAATTGATGTTATGGGAACTCCAGTTATTTCTCCGGATTCCGTAATAAGGACGTGGCGTTCTTCCATGTTGGTTCCAAATCACTGATAGAAGCCGACTTATTATTTAACTTGCCTTGCAACGAACAAGTAAGTTTTCTGTCTTGTTCACTTACGAAGCTCATTCATCATCATAGTATTCAAAGGTTAAATCATTGGGGCACAATTTTCTAGGCGCGTTTGGACCGAGATCTTGGCTTCATGCACAATATGCCCGGACAATGGGAATAGACAAACAGTAAGAGAATAAAACGAATTGCTGGAGCAGAAAAATAATTTATTTTCAGGGCCATGAAACGAGATGTTAAGACAGTCGACTCGTGGGATTTCAAGAGGATAATTCCTTGCCATGGGGTGAGTCTTATGCTAACTTTGTTGAGAAAGACTGTTGAAGATCGTTTGAGGATGTTATTGAAGAGGATGCTAAGGAAGCGTGGCGAAGTGCATATCGATTCTACTATGATTGATCAATCGGCTATCATAATACATGCTCATATAGCTCCGAATTGCCAACGAACGTGGGATAATGAAGGCTAATTGCAACCTGCGCGTGATCACCGCAGTTCCGGTGCAGTTGCCGCAGGCCTGTTCTATGGGAACGAGGAACACGAGGCTTCTCACTATAGATTTTTGAGTCGAGCGCAAAATCACAGAAAATGACATGAACTTTGCCCAAAAAGCCAGCAAAGTTGTGAGTACGTCACGAATGTTTCGAGTCGCAGCCCTGACTGCATTGAAAAGCTAGAAATCTTACCTCTCGTTGCGGCGTTCTAACGCTGATTCACACGTTGTAGGCGCTTATGTTAACACGAGCAAGCCTCATGGCCACTCTAAAACCCAGCACATAACAGCCGCTTCGCCACTTGCGAATCGCGCCAGATATTCCCCAACCATGCCTCTCTGTACGCACTGCAATAATCGGCCTTTTGTGAACGACGATGCCTTGAGACAGCATCTCAAGTCGTCGAGTGCTCATCCGTTTTGTACTAATTGCAATCGCCACTTCGTCAACGAGAAAGCTTATGAAGCGGTACGTTACCGAAATCGTCATAGGGTTTTAACAATGTGAAGGCATCTCTTACGCTTCAACAGCACATGGCGGCTAGGCACCCGCCCACGTTTGATTGCGCAAAGTGCACCAGAACCTTCCGATCTCAATCATCCCTGGAAGATCATTTTAGAGGCTCGCCTGAACATCCGAATTGCAGCCGATGCGGTAAGGGTTTCAAAAACAAGCGTTTAATGGAAGAAGTAGGGTCCCATCTGTTATTCTTGCTTCTGTTCTTATACCATCATTATTTAGCACTATGACATGCAGCATGCGCTTGTGTCCTGCCCGTGTGGCCCGGCGATGCTTTTTTTGGACGAACTAGATGAACATTATTTAAAATCTGAGATGCACCCATCATGCGTGATGTGCAATTGCGGTTTCAAAGATAATGGGTCTCACAAGGAGGTGAACAGACAAAGACGATGCCCTGCTCTTATTGATTTAACTGCCCCATAGCACATAACTTCCAAACACCCAAATTTATATTGTGCCCCTTGTTCGGCTTACTTTGAAACACCAGAGACGCTATCAGATCATTATTTCAGCTCACCTGGACACCCTTCCTGCATGACATGCAGTAAGGGTTTCAGAGGTGATCAAGAATTTGCTCTAGTAAGTTGAATATTGTCAACACTTTTTCGATGGGATTTCACATCAATGATAGCATCTGGTGGCTGAACATGCAACTTCTCCAGCGATAAACATGTCGCCTGGGGCCAAGATTGGTGTCATGGGGCCTATCCAACAGAGCTTAATTCCGATCAGGGTACGTCCAGTCTGTGATTCATGTTTTGTTATCTTACATTGTTTTAGAGACCGATTGTCAGAGTCGACTCCCCTGCATTATCCCTTAGTCCAGGGTTTGGTTCTCCTCTCCTGGAGGTAATGGCACCAAACTTCAGTCCTACTGTCTTTCCGCCTCCTGGTGGCGTTTCGGAGGAGCTATGGGCTATGCGCGAGGTAAGTAGCTGGGGGTATTGTAATTTAAATTTGACATACCTCATAGAACATGGAAATTCCTGCTCCTCGCGATCCGACGGCAGCCAATATATTCGCCTCATTGGCCGATGGACCACTCCGAAGAAAGATGGTGGGATGAATGTCTTGAGGCGAACGAATACTAACCAATGTAACAGGAAAAAAGATCCTTCACCACTCTCAGAGAACCTTCATCGTTGTCGTCAATCACAGCTGAGTGGAGTCCTTTAAATAATGTGTACGTCACCGCAGAGCAGGACGCATGTGAGGTAATGCTAGAACACTTTGGCTTCACTGAACGCATTAACCAGTGCATAGATCTACTCACAATCCAATGCCTTCGACCATCTGTCCCTTGAAACCCGCTATACCTTCATGCAAGAGTCAGACCCAATTGTACCGCTTGAGCGAGGCATTGTCAATAATGACAACACCAAAATAGTCGGATCAGGCGCTAGAGAAAAACAGAATAGCGTAAACACGGGATTCCATCCTTTCTCTTCTCCTGGGTCGCGAGCATCAACTTCCACACAATCGTTCTCGCCACAGTCTGGCTCTGCCTTTCACGATCTGGCATCGCCGACGTCTTCTGCGTCCAGCTCAGTCCCTAGCAACGATGTTCCATTCGTTGTTTCCTCCCCAGTCCTATCCAGTTTCTTCCAGGCTTCTGAGCGTCGAAACGCAGAGAAGGCGCATGACTTGCTCCTTTCTGCTATGGCCACACATATGGAACTCTTACCTGAACCAGAGTTACATAGCATGGCCGATGCAGGTTTGATGTCTGTTTCTGGATGCATGAGTTCATCGCCAACAGACAGTAGCAGGTAAGATGGATTGCAATTCGTTTAGCGTGCTAAATATTCTATGTACATAGTCCTGATGTTTCATCTTTACTGGGTCTCGCGGCATTGTCAAATACTACAACAACGCCATCGGAGCAGGCAGAGTCGGAGCAAAGGAGGGACAGTGATGCCGATGATCCTCTTCCCGAGTCACCTTGTAGAGCGACTTCGACAACTTGCGATGTCGGCGGTGATTCCGAAACTAGTGATACACTGACACGATCCTTCGACAACTTACCTATGATGACTGTGAACCCAAGCGTCACAGTTCCAGCGTCTTCCGTTATGACGCCAGTAGATGCGCATATGACCTTGCCCGACGGAAGGGACACAATTCAATGCCTAGCATCGTCGGATCCGGTGACCCTAACTGTCACAAATTCAACTGGTTGAGTGCTTTCCAGGATTGGTCTCTGTCGGTGGGCTAAACGTGCGTATAGGTGATAATTACATTCCGGTTCTCCAACACCAGACAGAGAAACTGTCATTATCTTTGGACGACCTGGGGGAACAATACAAGCAAACGCCATCGGATCCAGCGACAACAGAACAGAATCCTGGGTCACGTCCATTGCGCTGCAGACTCTGCGACTTGGACAGATGTGACGATCCCGCTGCCACCATGTGCGGGCACTTGTTTTGTTATAAGTATGTCCTTCTACTTTCTTTTCAATCCAAGATGGGAAAGCTCATGCACTTCAGATGTATCACCAAGTCTGTGATGGAATCGGCCAGTTGTCCGGTTTGCGCCACACCGACTCTATTATATTGTCTTTTCCGATTGGACCTCTGGTCTTGATTTGTGCCAAGTTTCTTGTCGAATCGAGGTGTATGTTGTAGACTAGGCCATATGTAGCATAAAGGAAATGAATTGCTGGTGATGGCTTTTGCTTTAAGTGCCTTGCTACGGCCCCCCTTGGTTGGGTACGGACTCCATACAAGCAGACTAGTTGGAGTGTTCTCTATCCCTCGTCATTTCATCGATTTCGAGCACGAACGTGAAGACAAACGTTTGCGTGGCCGCGACAAGTCACCTTCCACAATTCCAGACTACTATGAGGATTCGATCACCCTTTAAGGTCAGTGGTGGCAAAACTTAAACAAGGACCCATCGCAGGAATGTACTGCACAATTTGTTTCAAGATAGAGGCGTGCGCATACAACATTGCAAAGGCGCGGTGAGAAGCAGTACTGTTAAGTTGGAAAGTCCGCATTCGTGTGTTCAATGTTGGCATCTACTATCTACTACTAGCATTTGGGTCGGCCCCACTTATCGTGATCGCTAACCTTATCGCGGTAACTGGAAACACGATATCTTCGCCTTTTATTCATGTGATCCTTGGAGTCACGGGGTGAGTCTCTGGACAGGCACGACAGGGTGCGACGGCCATTGTGAATTAATAAAGCGTTCAAACGTTCACCACGTTCAGTAAAGGTAATGAACCATTCAAACTTCAAAGTATTGTCAAGTTATCCGTTCTCTCATTTGCTCGGAGATGTACAATTATATTGTCTGGTAAGTCGCTGCAGGGACGCCAGGCTCGCTCTAAAAAAGTTACGTTAGGTGATGTTGTGCGTCCTAAGCGCTGAATTGAGTTGAGTCCTTGTCAGTGGGCAGAAAATCATGGTATGTAACTCATAAGGCGGGCTCTTCACTTTTAGGCTCTAGTTGTGTCGACCCAATTGTTACTCCGTATGTAGACCTTCGTTTTGAATGGGTACCACATGGAGAGCTAACGGCTTCTTGCACACATGGACGGGTACCTTGCTCTCTGCTTCCCTTTGTATGTCAGGGCCGTTAAGCGTGCGCCAACTTTGCAAATACCTTCAGATTAGTACATGAAACAGAACCTCACCAGTGGCAGCCTGCATCGATTGTTGACTCCCGGTAAGCTCACGGCCTTTGATCGCTCCTAGGCATTGAGCAATGGACGCATCACCTGTGAGCTCTGTTCAATTGTGGCCTTGTTCCATGATATCTCTAGTTACGTTTCTCACGTCCTTAGTTGGCAGGATGCGCTCTAAAACCTCTCGTCAATCATTATTATTTAAAAACCTCCGGGCTGATCTTGGATATAAGAGTCCAAGTTCAAAGGTAATCTTTGTGCCGCTTTCACTAACCACCCACTGATATGGGTCCCATCGAGCAGAATCTCGGTGAGCCACTTTTCTACTGCACTCGAATTCCTTGGAAGACATGTCAAAAACAACAGGTCTTATTCTCGTGGGTATCATATGTGAGCATTCTACTTAGTACGATGTTCGCTTCACATTCATGTTGATGGCCACTATAGTTAATACCTATCTTTTTGGTCTTGTTTCGGGCCAATTTGTCACGTATTATACCTCAGGTGTGTGTCTTGGTCACAGTTGACACTCTACACCAATTTGATCCTATGCTATTCAGGAGTGAAGGACCCACTATGGATCAGGTGAGCCGACAAGAGGAACTGCGCTTGAACGACGCTTATCAATGTGTGTCGATGGGAAGAATCATGGTTCATTCCATGGTCTTGACTGACACCTTCCATAGTATAGCGTGAGGGTTTCGCGATTTCTGTGTGCGCCGCTGCTCAGTCTTGGTTTCTAGGCTGATGTATCTAGCATGGGTCTATTGGTTAGTCAGGGCCCTATCATCAATAGCTGGCTAATTATTCCTTCGAAAGTGCGGAGGATTTTGCACATCCAGAGAAGGTGCAATGTACGGGTTTTCTGTGACAGCTAGAGAGAGCGCGCGCTGTATTGATTAACATTTTCCAGATCAGGTGTGGCCTTTTGCATCAACACCTATAGCCGACGAAGTTGCTGCCATCGTGACACAAATTTTCCTTGGATATAGGTTCGTCAACATTATTTGAGTTGAGTCACTTATTGACAAATTGTCTTTCAAGAATATATTGTTGGACGCGTAGTAGGTTACTTTTTGGATTCATATTTGCTGGCGCGTTGGCGGCTTTCATCCTGGGGTGCGTAGTCAGTGCTGGGTAAGCTGTTTTCTTGACTACATGGGGTGCTCTAAATAACGTTTTATCCAGCGCCTTTTCAGCTTCTACGTACGGCTTACTTATGGATTCTGGCTCTTGGGCTGACGAACGAGTAGGTTGGTTAAGATAAGCAGTGCCACCACTGAACGCACTTTTGCCACTGTTTGGATCAGTGTTCAAGTAATCACGGACCTCCTGATTGTTGGTGAGCTTATAGCTAAGATATTCCGCATAATATGAAACCACAGTCTAGGTATACTGGTGACCCTTCTTTTGGCCGCGCGAACAACATCTAAGCAAACGAACACGGTCATTAGTCGTCTCACACGTGCAGCCGTTCAGACCAGTGCCTTTGGCGCCATTTTCGCATTTACAATTCTAATTACCTTCCGTGAGACCGATAAGCTGAATATTGTTAACTGTTAATATACTGATATCCTTACCATACAGTGGCGTTCCCGCAAAGTACGCTCTACAGCTTGTTTGGTTTTGCGGTTCCGCGCTTATATACGAATGTGAGTAGCATTCATTTTATGGCGTGAGTGCTAGTAATTTTCCAGACAATGATGTATACTTTGAACATGCGGGAGGAGTTGAGAGACGTATTAAATCAATCGGATGTTTTCTCGCTTTCAGGCATTGAGTCACATTCGAGGGGACCTACTTTTGGGACAGGAGTTTTGGTTTTTCAAGAATCTACTATGGCCACTAGAGATACCAGCCATCTTTCGTCGGAGAGAAAATAAAATTTAATGTTAGTTGTTTGGCTGTATTGATACACTACACAATAGCTTTCAAGAACAATGGCAGTTATGGCACAGTTGCCACGTCCTGGACTATATAAACCATCTTGCCAGGTGAGCTTCGTATCCCTTTCTTTTGGCCTGGTGCCCCCGACTGAGTCGTCATGGCTTTCCGCGCCTCGTATTTATTCATCTATGTCCTCGTCTTGCACATGACCCTCGTTAATGCTGCATCTTTCACTCGTTTCGTTGTGCGCGACACTATAAACCCCTCAACAAATGATTTCCAAGAACAAAACGGTCTTGCAGCTCAGCGGCTGAACGCACAGTTCATCTCTTTAACTGCCTCAGACGCCTGCAAAGGTACGCTTGTTGGTTTGTGATACGACTCTGGCGTTTAATCACCTTGTTCTAATAGATGGCAGCATTGCCTGCGTGAAGAACGCTTTCGCCCAATGCACGGGTGGAAAGTGGACGTTAACTCAATGCTCCACTGGCCTCTCTTGCTACGCACTTCCTCTTGTCAACTCGCCTGGTACTAGTATCGCTTGCGATACAGAACAGGACGCATTGTCTCGAATCGATGCGTCGGGTGCCAGTGGTGGCCTGTTTGGAAACAGCACTGGCAGCACACCTCCAAGTTCCGTCCCAAGTACCTCCAGCACCAGCACTCCTAGCACACCTACCAGGAATTCTACTGGCGGACAGACGTCTCAGCATAATACCCCAGGTGACGATGATTGTAGTGACGAGACTGGATCCAATAACGGAGATTCCCATGGTGACATGGATCCTGATGATTGCAACGACGATGATACATCGGATAACTATAGTCAAGGCGGAAGCCCAACAAACTCTAACAGTGGTGATGATTGCGACGGAGATGATGGTAATGGTCGAACCGATACCAACGAGAACAATGCCGATTGCGATGATGATATCACGAGTTCTGCCCCAGAGATGACGCCGACAGCGAGTGCTTCTTCCACCGGAAACAGCCAGTTATACCGTAGACAACTCAATTTTATCACCAATGCTGGAGAAACTACGTTTGTTGTTCCAACGCGGACCGCCGAGCCCTCGGCTACAAGTTCCATCGCAACGACAGTTGTGCCCGAGTCTTCATTTGCGTTTTCCAGTGTCCCCCATTCAGTACCAACGACGTTTTCAAGCAACACAGGACTAAACACCCCTCCAAGTACTGTCACTCTTACGCTTGTCTCCACAATCACCGTAACAGCCTCTGGGGGTCCATCAGCAAGCGGTCCTCCGGGCAATATGTTTACGACACCACGGCTTCAAGCACGACTCCGCTAGGCCCTGGTGGCATTTTCTTCACCACAAGGTGACATCGCATCTGAGCTCTCGCCCACTTTTGGGACGACGACGACGACGACGACATTATACCCAAAAAATGGACCGTATTAGAGTTTTGACCTATCTCCGCTGTTGACAGCCTGTCTAGCTAGGTTTTACTCCATGTATCAATAGCAGAATTCTCCTCCATTCCTTGATCAATTCATATAGTGCTGGACGGTCCTTTCCACAGCGCTTTCGCCATAAAAGAATCTTGTGATTCTATTGTTCTATGTACGAACGGCATGCCACAACCATATGCATAGCGACTGGCTAATCGGTATGACAGCAGGTATACCTATTATTAATAATTTGTCTAATCAAATCGGAAGCATGTACCTGGATATTGGTCAAAACGACGAGAGCCGAGTTGAAGGCAGCGTCACCGATATCTCAGTGAACTACTTCACCTAAGCATGAAATCCATAAAATATTGATCTGTAAGAGAGACACGAAGATATAAAACTGATATGATCAAAGCCTAAGATAATTAATGATTAAACCGTCCTAATGAGATGCCTCGAAAGGTCAAAGTTCCTATCTTATTGGTCGGTTCCCTCAAAGGTGTGGAAGGAAACCTGTATGATGATGATGTAGTCAGTGACTAACAGGACAGAAATGGTCAGAGATATATTACGTGTGACTCGTTTAACAAGTTCCTCAAGCCTTCCCTCATATTCAAGGTATGCATCAGGGTCTGACATTGACAGAAGAGAGCTTATCGCGGATACGGGGTGCGAAATTGGAGCACTCACGTTTGTGTACAATCGTGCGGTTGAAAACCCGAAAAAGGCATACAAAGTACTTGTTGGGAGTGCATCTGTATAATGAGGTTGTTACGACAGCGTAGAATAATCCCATCATGAAGGCAGCCTTACAAAAGGTGATCACATTTGCCAACGCGAAGGTAGCGCCGAAAGTGCCAATTTGAATGGCTCCAGCCATAAGACGAGTGGTGACGCTGGTCAAATTTGTTCGCGCGGACCTTCTTCGCGCCACACATAGATGATACATTAATATGGCTAAATTGTGGATTTTAACAACGGGAACGCCCAATCGCTGATTAAACTGACAAAGGATTATGAGATCCATGATGATTTGAAAACTGGCTGAAGTTGTGGCAAGGACGGTAACGTGGACCACATTGGCCAGACTGTTTGTCCATCAGACCCGAGTTCGTACACAGGTCAGTCGTAAAACGTACAGAACAATCTTTAAAACCCTGTGTTTGGTTTGTCATTCAGCACATCTCATGTGCCCAGGATAAGGTCTCACCTGATACCAGGTACGCACCCCACGATAAAAGTGACCAGTGCGCCTGTAGATATGAATCCGAAAAGAAGCCTACTGTGCGTCATACAGTATATTCTTCGAAGGCGATAAGTAAGTAAGTGACTTTCCACTTCGACTGGTATAAGAACAGACCGATATGCAAGGAAAACTTGAACGATAACGGCCGCAGTAGAATTAATTAATATTGTTAGTGTGTAGGGCCAGGTAACAACTGCAGCCTTTGAATTAGTCCATTTTATTCCAATTGCGCAAGACGCGTACGTTTCTGATGAGCGGGGTTTTCAGGATTCGTTACTCTTCTCGATCATCAGTACTCAATCATTAAACAACGACATCTGACTCACAATTGTATGTATATCATATATAGCAGACTAGAAATTGAACGCTCAATACTTGGAGCACATGGGATATCTTGAGACTCTTACGATACACTATGCGCAGTATCAATGATGACCATGCAGAGAACCATGGCTCTTTTGTTGGCACGCAAATCAAATCAGTCACGATTTTGGGGCAAGTTTACTCAACTCACTTAAGCCATAATGGGTCCTTAATTTCTAGCAAAGTATAGAGTCAGTCAGACCGCATCGATTGAATGCCAACTTGTGCATACTCGAAGTATAATATGTGATGAATTGGCCCGAGACCAATCCAAAAAGATATGTGTTAACTAGCGTTGGGTAAGCGTGACGATTTCAATGCGGACATAATGGGATTGAACTCGCATATTACGCCGATGAGGATAATGCCTATTTTCGCGGGGCTTTGAACAAAAGAGGTCGCGTCGTGTGACAAGAAGGCCACTCACCAGTATTTTGTTCTTGAAGTTCCATGGCGGTGGTACCAGAATACGGATGGAGTATTCTTAGGTGAATTGGGTAGTGGGGCTCGGTGCAAACAGTCCACAATAGATGTGACCACCATGCCTCTCAGGCTTAATTGTCTCATAGAAGGCGAAGATATCGTCTTCACAGTCATCACGGCGGGCGATGATAATGTTAGCATCCTGAAGGAAAATATACAAGGGAAGCGAGCACTGGGTATCTCAAAGGGTGTTGACCCTCATAGTCTGGAATTGTGGAAGGTGAGCGCCATTGATGATCGATGATCCGCTATGTGAAATGACGTTGCTTCTTACAACAGGTCAACATTGATATCAACGCTTACTTGAAAGATGGGCGTTCTATTAGCCACCTTAAACTTGAGAATTCTGAGAACATCAAACCGTTACAATCATGGATGTCCATCTCGAAATGCTGGTCGGATCAACCGCCCGACGAGTTCATCCATATCCTTGTAAAGGGGACCCTCGCCGGTGAGTGTATTATTGAGGAAGAAGCTGTTTGCTGACTCGTTGCTGTTTCAAATCCTAATGATGCATTGCTACTATCTTGCCGATGTTCCGTACCGGTTTAACCCCCCCATCGTTCATATTATCCATCACCTTCATTACAAACAATCCAGTCCCTCGTACACGTTCTCCACAAACGCCTGAAAATGCTGCTAAGTGGCCCCGTCTGAAAGAAAATGAAACGCAGCACACGCCCCTTAATACAACCCAACCTGCGATGGGTGCGTCATGTATCCCTCACCTTAACTATTCTGAGTATGTCCCTCGTTAGCGTCGCCCCCACGCATGTTGGCAGAAGAGATTGAGCCTGTAATGCGTACAGCGTTTGAGCCCTTCACCCAGTACATCACCTACTTGGCGCAGGGGAATTTGGATGGATATTTCAATTCCACTCGACGTGAGGAATTAGTTACAGATCTCCAGGTATGGCTACACACAGAGCCAATGCTTCTTCTCCACGACCTGGGTAACAACACGGACATGGAGGTGATTAAAAGGTTGTTCATCCCTGATACAGTGTTTGTTGTCTTCCTTCGTCGCTTCATGATGGATGACTAATCTTGATTTCGCTTGGTGCAGCCATTTATTTGCTGTCTCTGGTTCTGGAAAAACCCGCCGCATACTCGAGGGGCTCTGTCACAACTGGGGATTTTATATTCCATTGCAAATACACGCAAGAACAATTGGCTCCTATGACTTTGAGTCAGCGATTGACATGATGCAATCGATGAGTGAGTGGGATCCAGACACTGACACGTGCAAACCGAACAAGATCAAGAATGTCACCGTTGCAAATCGTGCCTTTTCAATGCTACTATGTGCTCGTGTCTTCGTTCTAAAGCTGCTGTGGGATAGTCTCCCCAGAGACACGGACCCGGTGGTAGCCCGAAAGCGATGGGTCCTTGCTCAAGTCTTACCTCCCTCCCTTCCACATGGCGACGACATGTTTACCATCATCGTTAACAGCCTCCGTCGCGCCAGAACAGATGACATGCGTTCTCTTGTCCGCATCATGATGCGCCACATGAATATTGCAGCAAATGAAAACATCTTCGCTGTGATCGACGAAGCCCAAGGGGCTGCCGGCTATCTGACCGATTCTTTTCGTAGCTTTACCACAGGCACAGATATGCGCCCTGTCCTGCATCCGTTCTACAATTTCCTTTGGGACACTAAAATCTTTCAGGGGATCATACTTGCCGGAACTGGTCTATCTACGAACATGGTCCAGATAGCAGTTTCGTCTCGTGCTGCAAAATTCAATAATACTCGCCGAATACCGATTGTCTCTGTTGAGCTTGGGCGATTCAAGGGGGACGGGATACAAAAGAACTATATCAACAAGTATTGTGCTCTTTCTGATCAGTTGATGGAACGAATATTATATTGGTTTTCGGGACGGTGAGTACAGCTTAGGATTTAGCAAGGCATCACTGATAATTAACCCCTCCAGCTACCGGTTTACAGCCAGCCTTATTGAACTTTTACTTAACACACAACCGGGTTCACCCCACCGCATTCTCAGTGCTTTTGCCTAATCGTTGACTGGTTTCACTATCACGGATGCGATTGATCTGGAGGAAGAAGAACCACCCCTTTCTGATGATACTATAAATAAGATAAATTCCTATGGACCACTCTTTCCACTGGATCGCCTTTTTAAGAATGGTCATTGTACGTATGATATATGATGTGTTATCAAGCCACAGAGTTCCTGATGCTCGATTCATAGTCAAGTTGATAAGGTGCCTGTTCGACGCTCTCATGCGGTGGAGAATTGGAAGTGAAACTACGTAGATCCGCATCGAAGGCAACGTGCATGAGCTAGTTGCATTGGGTGTCGGCCACTTGGAGAAGGTTGATCCCCAGCAAACATTGGACCCGCAGAAAAACTATCCCGTCTATCTTTGCGAGCCATTAACCGTCTTACATCTATGTTCAGGCTTTGATGAGCACTTCTGTATGCAAGAGGCATGGATTACCGAAGCATTCCGTACCGCTCGCAACAACTCAGCGCGAGGAACCATATTTGAAGAGGCTGTGCTCCTAGTGCTCTTGCGGAGCTTCGGAGGCAAATCTTGCGCTTTGTCAGAAGTTTTCCACACCAATCAGCCCTGGGGTCAGAGAAAGGTGACTTTGGTGGCGTTGAAGCGCATGGCCAATGGTTTGATGCAGTGTTGCCCTGTATCATGGACTACCGGCAGCTCCGATCGCTTGGGATTAAAAGCCACATCTCCCAAACATGTTCTCGGATTCATGAACAATCCCGATGGAAAGTGTTTCATTTTTCCAGATACACATATGGGTCCAGACCTTTTGTTTTTCCTTCAAGACGTGGAGACCAAGGAACTGATACTTGTTGGATTGCAAAGCAAACTTGTCAATCCACCCCTTAACGAGTCTGGCTGGCTGAAGGCATTAGAATCTATCACGCCTCAATTTTTCTACACAATGAATGTGCGTATCATCTGAGCTTGGATTCCTGTGCTTAGTTTTGCAATATAGACGATGAACGGTAGGGTGCAATATGCACCGTTAAAGTATCCTGGGCATGCAGAATACAAACCCATGATTACGGAATATCGAAAGAAGCTTCGCAGCACTACGGCCCTCAACAAACAACATGAGTCTCAACCATTGCGGCAAACACCGAGATACTTGCGTATCATTGCGACTCAAAATCCACGCCAACAGTGGGAATCGAAGTGCTCGGGCGATGTGGGGGCTTTGCGAAGGAACCTTGTGGAAGCGTATCTTGGTTCAACAGCAGATGGTGTACAGGGGTCATTCAGTATAGCTTGATGCTTTAGTACTTCAACATCAGTCGGCCTCACGGTGATGTGGCATGATGCCGCGCACGCGCGCGCTTGGAATCCCAACAATGCAATTCCGAATTTACTTTGTAGTTGTTCGCTCGCTGCATATCACCACCTGGGTTGACTAAAATTGCAATCCCTTATTTTGTTGGAATTCAATGCCGCCGAATTTGGACACCAATTGATGCGCGTGATGCACGCATCTGATTCAACAATTATTTATAGTTTATATTCTAAATTTAGCCACAAACTGTGCTGTTCAGCCTATCGAGGCTGTGCTGGCAGATGCAGCTAGGTCGGCATGCCTGGTGTTACAAGCTCATGCTCACAACTAAACCACAAGCCTTGCAGAGAGGAGAGGGCAGAGAAGAGGAGGGAAGGGAATGTATTAGAACTACTACAATGATAACCTAAGGCTCATAAGCAGAGCGTAAGGGAAACCATCTAGAGTCTAAAGAGACTCCAGCTATCTACCAAGGCCCTTATATACTCCTCCTGGAGACCCCTAGCCACCATGCGTCCCATTGGCACCTCCACAGCCATATGCGCCCAGACCATATGCCTTGCTGCGCATCCTATTGTCCATGCATCTTGGGTGCTGCCACCTGTCAATCATTTAATAGACCAGGCCTGGCCCTTTCCCATGATGTCCGGCCTTCCCGCGGACTGCTCTAGACTTCCATAATGGGCCGCACTACCTCCCAGGCTTCCTGTGATCCCCACTGGTGATCCTCCTGCCTTAACAAGCCTCCTAGCCCCTGTGCTGTCCCTGTGGCTGATCCTAGTGATGCGCTGATGTGATCCTGAGGTGCCATCACTCAGGGTCTGATCCCCTGTGCTTATTATCCTTGGCTGGCTCAACCAACCACCGTCCTGTCTTCTAGTGAGCGCTGCCATGCGCTAACCCACGCAAAGTGTTCCCATGGTCCTCCTAAGGTCCCAGACCTTGTGCCAATGATGCAGAGTGATGCCTGATCACCCAATGAATAAAACTGAAAAATAGATGCTAGGATCAGTTCCTAACACCCGGCTGGTATCCTGCTTGCTTTCAATTGCTCTTGATCCCACCTGGCCAACTCTGCCCATTGCTGCCCAATAAATTCATCATTGCCTGTTTGACTAGACTTCTTCCAAGCTACACAGAATTGCCACAAAAAACGTGGCTCAGCAAACACGGCTGCCATTTCCACCAACAATGTCTGTTTTTTGATTCTGAATAGTTGGCCCTATGTGAATAGTTAATCAGCTTTTTCCCATTGTAAAATATAAGCTTACCAGCTCGCTGTTGTTTTCGGTCATGACGGCAAGGACATCCCATTCCTCCAGCCCAGCATGAATGGCTGCATCAATCCTCTTTATGGCAGTGGTGACTTCAGTTACTGTAGACATGATGGATAGTGGAGTTCAGGTGCTGGCTGGGGGACTTGGTGAATGGAAGAGGGAAGAAAAAAATAATTTGTGCATGTGATGTATGAGCACAAACAAATACATCCATCATCATCCAATCAATCTATTCCCATCATGATGCCTGACTCGTCTCCAGTTGGTCTCACATCACTAGACAGAGGAGTACCAGATGGGTTCATCCAGGTAACCGATCATCTTGGCAGGCAGTATATTGTGCCAAACTTTATACTGCCAGCCACCCACCAAGCGATGGATGCATATTGCATGAAGCTTGACCTTGGCACAGAGAATGCACCAGGAGGGGTAAGTCATCTGTGTTACAGTTTCTTTTCCTCTTTGTTAACAGACTAGTTATTACTTAATCATTGTTATGTGTTTCATGGATGCTTATTTCCTTTTAGCTTTACCTTTCACATTCCCTTTCTTAGGTATTTAGCTGCGCTTTCCCTTTTATATTTCCCTTGTACTTTTCAGTATATAAAGACCCGCATGTATGCCTCTTTTCTTTAGTTCCAACTTAATTGAATTATTCTCTCAACTTCTGAATGAAACTCCTCACTCTCATCTTCTTGAGCTCGTTGTTCACTTTGACCTTCATCATTGCTTGACTTAGTGTCCAGAACTTGTCCAGCAGGCTGGGAGCAGAACAAGACTCTGCTTGCCACTGTTGACTTAGAATGAACCGTGTTGAGAGCATCGATCTTAACAATCTGTAATATACTGGTACTGGCTGGCCATGGCTAACAACAAGTCAGTCTGGAAATATCCAGGACATTCCCTATTCCACTATGGGCAAGGGCGAACTTCTCATTGTTACAAGCTCATGCTCACAACCTAACCACAAGCCTCGCAGAGAGGAGAGGGTAGAGAAGAGGGGGGAAGGAATGTATTAGAACTACTACAATGATAACCTAAGGCTCAGATACAGAGCGTAAGGAAAACCATCTAGAGTCTAAAGAGACTCCAACTATCTACCAAGGTCCTTATATACTCCTCCTAGTAGACCCCTAGCCACCATGTCCCACCGGCACTCCCACAGCCGCGACCACCTTAACTCCCTGCCTTGCTGTGCATCCTATTGTATCCATGCTTCTTGGGCGCTGCCGCCTGTCAACTGTTTAATAGACCAGGCCTGGCCCATTCCCATGATGTCCGGACTTCCCACAGACTGTCCTAGGCTTCCATTATAGGATGTGCTACCTCCCAGGCTTCCCGCGATCCCCATAGGTGTGTCTCCTGCCATATCGAGCATTGGTATCCTCCTGATGACTTGACCTGATGATGCGCTGATGCACTGATGCGTTGATGTGATCCCAAGGCGCCATCATGCAGGGTCTGATCCCCTGTGCTATTTATATCCTTGGTTGGCTCAACCAACCGCCGTCCTGTCTTCTAGTGAGCGCTGCCATGCGCTGACCCACGCGAAGTGTTCCTATAGTCTTCCTAAGGTCCCAGACCTTGTGCCAATGATGCAGAGTGATGCCTGATCACCCTATGAATAAAACCGAAAATTAGATGCTAGGATCGGTTCCTAACACTCATGATGCCTCCTGATCCTGTAAGTCTGCTTTCTTCTCCCTTCCCTCAGACCCTGACATTTGCTTTTAGCCATTGACAGAGCAAGAGTTACTTAACCTCCATGCCAAGGTTAAGGTGTTGCAGGTCTGGCTTGGGCTGTCCTACAAGGATGCCTCACAAATACATCAAATGTTTGGTGGACAGAATGTTGGATGGCTATCTTGATTCCATTGAACCTGAAGGCAAAAATGCAGACATAGGCATGAATTTACCAGTTGGACCTACTCTTCTCCTTCACGGCCTTGGGAGAAACCTCAGCGAAGAAGATGAAGCAAGGATTTGCAAATTGTTTATTGTGGGTAGAATGTTCGTGGTTTGGAACTGTACTATAACCTCTTCTAATCATTTTCTCTATAGCCAGCTGTTTTCTGTGTCTGGCTCAGTGACACAAGGTCGCTAGACCTAGGTGCACAACCAGAGGAAACAGAGGGAGAGAAAGAAACTCTGTTGCACAGTCTACAACTATGACAATCAAGACTATATACCCAAAGCCTTGCCCCTCTTACTAATCCATCACCTGACCGCCTTGCCTCCTCATGCCGACCTGTGGTCTGCTTACATAATCTTGGGAGATAAGATCTCTGATAACCCGATAAGAGATCCAAGCTTCCCAAGATAAGATATAAGATAAGATAAGATCTTGAGATAAGATCAAATCATAACACTCAGGCAAAACCTGCCTCGCCCTCGAAGGTCTTTGCAGACATTGGGGCATATATCTTTCATGCTCTAAAAACATAAATAAGGTATCTGGCTCTGGCAATGTTGAGGAAGCAACCCTTGCATTGATGTTGATGAGCATGGTGAGGAATCTGCATGACTCCCCAAGTTCTGTTGAGAAACAGAACCATGACAACATTAATGCAGCGCACTGTGTATTTGCACAGTTATTGTGCGCATGCATTTTTATCCTCAAGAATCTTTTAGACAGTGTCCCCAGGTAGGTAAGTTACAGTGTGATGTGTGACATGGCCCAGCGAAGGCATACAGTGTAGTGTGTAATATGGGGCTGGTGAATTCACTGGGTCTGGTATCTTTGCTAGGTCCTCTATGGTGTTCTCAGGGTGCTTGGGCATACCCACAGGACTGCATCATGCCCCTCAGTCGGGCTGCTGGGGAGCACAGTAAGATGCCAGGCAGCATTGGTGGCTGCATGCCATGGGTCATTGGTCACCAGCCTGGCATGTCACACCAGCATGTCACACTGTCACATTAACAGCCACCAGTGTGTGACATTGGCTCCAAACTGGCCATGGGTCATTGGTCACTGGTCCAGCATGTCACACTGGCATGTCACACTGTCACATTAACAGCCACTGGTATGTGACATCAGCTCCAGACCGGCCATTGGTCATTGGTCACCAGTCCAGCATGTCACACCGGCATGTCACACTGTCACATTGACAGCCACCAACATGTGACATTGACTCTGTTAAGATTGATGCTCTCAACACTGTTTGTTCTAAGTCAACAGTGGCAAGCAGAATCTCGGTCTGCTCCCAGCCTACTGGACTAATTCTGGACACTAAGTCAAACAATGACAAAGGTCAAATAAGTGACAAGCTCAAAGAGATGAGAGCGAGGAGTTTTGTTCAGAGGTTGAGAGAAAGATTCGATTAAGTTGGAACTAAGGAAAAGAAGTATACATGCAAGTCTTTATATATGGAAAAGTACAAGAAAAATATAAAAGGAAAAATGCAGCTAAATACCTAGGAAAGGGAATGTGAAAGGTAAAGCTAAAAGGAAATAAGCGTCCATGAAATGCATAGCAATGATTAAGTAATAACTAGTTCATTAACAAAGAGGAAAAGAAAACCGTAACAGACTCCATACCAGCCACAGGTCATTGGTCACCAGCCACCTACCAGTGGCCACTGGCATGTCACATGGCATGTCAATCAGCTCCATACCGGCCACAGGTCGGTCACCAGCTATGGCATGTCATACTGGCATGTCACACTGTCACATTGACAGCCACCAACATGTGACATTGACTCCATACCAGCCACAGGTCATTGGTCACCAGCCACCTACCAGTCACTGGCCATCAGCATGTCACATGGCATGTCAATCAGCTCCATACTGGATACAGGTCAGTCACCAGCTCCGGCATGTCACACTGGCATGTCACACTGTCACATTGACAGCCACCAGTATGTGATGCACTGGCCACAGGTCATTGGTCACCAGCCCAGCATGTCACACTGGCATGTCACACCATCACATTAATGGCCACCAGTATGTGACATCGGCTCCAAACTGGCCATCACATTAACAGCCACCAGCATGTGATGTTGCACTATCACATTGATGGCCACTGGTATGTGGCATTGGCTGCACCACAGGCATTTGCAACCCACAAGCTGGGTAGTCATGCACACATAGTCATTGGTCACCAGCCACTGGCATATCACACTATCAGCCACCAGTACAGGCATTTGTGTATAGTTTCTTTCCCTTTCCATGACAGAATAAAATACCTTTCTTACATACTCATAGACACAGCATGGACACTTATTTGTTTTAGTTATTAGCCTCACATTTCCTTTCTCAGGTAGTTAATGATTGATTACAGACATGTGGTTGAAATACATGAGACTGATGCAGGTTTGCACTATGTCATGCCATTGCATGCACCCAACTTGCAAATGCCTGTGTGGAGCCAATGTCACATACCAGTGGCCAACAATATGATAGTGTGACATGCCAGTGTGACATGCCAGTGGCTGGTGCAGAGCCAATGTCACATGCTGGTGGCTGTCAATGTGATGGTGTGACATGCTGGTGTGACATGCCAGGCTGGTGACCAAACCTGTGGCTGGTTCAGACCTTGGCCAGTCCGGAGCTGATGTCACATACTGGTGGCCATTAATGTGACGGTGTGACATGACGGTGTGACATGCCAGACTGGTGACCAATGACCAATGGCCAGTCCAGAGCTGACTGGTGGCTGTTAATGTGACAGTGTGACATGCCAGTGTGACATGCCAGTGGCCAGTGACAGGAAGGTGGTTAGTGACCAATGACCTATGGCTGGTGTGGAGCTGACATGCCAGGCTGGTGACCAATGACCCATGGGTGTGGAGCTGATGTCACATACCAGTGGCTGTTAATGTGACAGTGTGACATGCCAGTGTGACATGCCGGACCAGTGACCAATGACCCATGGCCGGTCTGGAGCTGATGTCACACACTGGTGGCTGTTAATGTGACAGTGTGACATGCTGGTGTGACATGCCAGGCTGGTGACCAATGACTTGTGGCCTGTGTGCAGCCACCAATGCTGCCTGGCATCCCACTGCACTCCCCAGCAGCCCTACTGAGGGGCATGATGCAGTCCTGTGGGTATGCCCAAGCACCCTGAGAACACCACAGAGGACCTAGCAAAGATACCAGACCCAGTGAATTTGCCAGACCCATATTACACACTACACTGTATGCCTTTGCTGGACCATGTCACATGTCACACTGTACCTTACCTATGTAGTGTCCCTGCAGGGACAACAGTTGCAATGGCCCGACACCAATGGGTTCTTCAAATTTCACCTCCTTGTATCAGGAATGCTGATGATATCTTTGTTAATGTACTTCAGGCCATATGGGGGGGCTGTGCTGACACCTTGCTCAATTTAGCAACTGGCATGCTGAGTCAGCTCAAGGCTACAAAACAAAGCCTATTCCCTTTGGAGGGTCTCTTCACTGTAGTTGACAAAGCACAAGTTGTTGCCCAGAACTCGCCAAAGCCCTTCTTTCAATCACAGGACAGTGCCAGTCAGCGTCCAATCCTTTGTGAACTTGTAAAGTTCTTTGGTGCATCAAGCAATTTTGCAGGAGTTATTCTTTCAGGAACAGGACTGTCACTACACATGGTGGAGGAAGCATTAGGATCTATCTCCATGAAGGCAACAGTGCCAAAGCTTTTGTTTGTTGACATTGGATATTTCACAATGAAGAATTTGTCCCATACAACCTACATCAACCAATACCTTACACTTTCCAATAATGCATCAGATAAGTGATTGTTGTTAAGATTGATGCTCTCAACACAGTTCTGTTAAGATTGATGCTCTCAACACAGTTTGTGTTAAGATTGATGCTCTCAACACAGTTCGTTCTAAGTCAACAGTGGCAAGCAGAGTCTCGGTCTGCTCCCAGCCTACTGGACAAGTTCTAGACACTAAGTCAAACAATGACAAAGGTCAAAGTAAACGACGAGCTCAAGAAGATGAGAGTGAGGAGTTTCGTTCAGAATTTGAGAGAACAATTCGATTAAGTTGGAACTGGAGTCTAGCTACTTTACAAGAAGGTTTATATACGTAAAAGAACAAGAGAAATATAAAAGGAAATGTACAGCTAAATACCTAAGAAAGGAAATGTGAAGGTAAAGCAGCTAAAGGAGATGAGTGTCCATGAAACGCATAATGATGATTATATAATAAAGTAAGTCCGTCAACGAAAGGGAAAGAAATTGTAACATTACCCCCTTCGTATGCAAGAAGTCACCAACTTCTTAACCTGTTCCCCAACCATGGTTTCCACCATTTGTCCACCCATGATCCCTTCGCAATTTCAACCATTCAGCAATGGTGTTGACATCATGGTTAGCAGTTTCAAACCGCCATTGCAGAGTCCTCGTGATATAGTCTAGTTGGACTGTTTGCTCGAGAATTGCATTGCGTTCTTCATCTGTGACAGTGTGAGGATCGGTGGTGAGGGCGGTGTTGAGCATGGCGTTGAGAGGTCCTGCGAAGAGTTGGTAGTTGACAATGAAGGTTGTGAGGGCTTCCTGAGCCTGAAGAAGAGTGGCGTTAGGGGTCCGGGCGAGAGGTGGTGCTGGCGGAGCAGGTAGGGGTGCTTCTTCCTCAATAAGGAAGTCAGCGAGCTCATCCGGATGCTGATGTAGAGGAGCGACAGTAGAGGAAGGGGAAGCGGGCCAATCCGGGAAAAGATATTCATCGATGGTGGTGGTGGTAGTAACAAAGACCTCAATGGGGAGGTCGTGGGCGGTGGCGAGGAACGGGGAGGCAGCGGCAAAGGAAGGGTCATAACAATGGCCACAGGCTGTGACCAGAAGTGTGAATGCGAAAGCGACGAGGTAGGCGATGATGACAATGGTGGACATGTTGTATCGATAGGATGGGAGAGGACAAGACCTCTGGGTATGGTTTAAATATCCCAAATCTCATCGTCAGAGTCCAAAGCTAAGATCTCTTCGATCTCAGGTTCTCTAGTTCTGAGAAAGTTCTCACGGGAGTTCCTAGCCGCTTCTTCTTGTTCTGATCGGGTTCTTGTATTGTCAGGATGTGGAATACAAATTTGGTCAGGGCGTGCATGTTGTGTAACATGTATTTCTGGATTGTTCATGCTAGCCTGTATTGCCTGGTTCAGAAGATCATAATATCGTTCAGTTGCAATTGTTATTTCCATTTGCGCTCGTGTGCGGTTAAAATTTTCACTTCCCCTTATATTCATTCGTCGTTCATATTGCCATTGTTCCGCGGAGATATCTCTGCCAAGCTGAATGATCCATTGTAAAGCTTCTGCTAGTTCTGGGAAGGTTCGTCGCAACCAAACCCTGTGATATACGTTGTCATATTGAAAGCAAGGGTGAACTGATGCTGGGAGATAATGTGATTCAGCTTCTTGGAATGTAGGTAATTCTCCTAGATCAAAAGAGAGGTGGTGATACTGAGGAAGATACCTTGATAAGGCATTATATGGAATCTCGGTGTGTCCCTGTGGATGGGTTTGTTTATGAGGAGGTAATCGTGCTACCTTGGGCGGTTTTGACATCATTGGAACATATTTCAGTTTTTGATATATAGAGAGCGTTCGTTTGGAAGGATGTTTAAAGGCTGGAACAAACATCTGCGTGACGGAGTATCTGGTTTTGACAGTAGGAGTGTATCGTCCAACAGTTCTGCAGAATCTTTTGACATAACGGATGTTATGTTTTAGTTGGAGGTTGGTGCAATAATAAGTCATTGTTTTAGTTGTTTCAGAGGTTTCTTCTGTTTTTATACTCAACCAGGATATCCGCAGCATTGCCTAGATGTCGTTCCGGTTCCCAAGTGTTATCATTTGCTCCATAGCCTTTCCATTTGACTAGGTATTGATAACTGGCTCCGCGTTTCCGATGTCCAAGAATAGCTTCAATCTCAAACTCTTCTTGTC
Organism: Amanita fuliginea; assembly: GCA_023014435.1. Classification (NCBI taxonomy): domain Eukaryota; kingdom Fungi; phylum Basidiomycota; class Agaricomycetes; order Agaricales; family Amanitaceae; genus Amanita; species Amanita fuliginea. The sequence goes on along the minus strand of JAEBUQ010000011.1, from coordinate 1,510,722 downwards.
CGTTAACCATATCAGGAGGTGGCATAGTGAAATTCGGGCCATGCATTGAGGTTTCCTTATATGGAGTGAGGAGCGATGCATGAAACACAGGGTGAATGCGCCATTGCTTCGGTAATTTCAATTTATAGATAACTGGCCCCATGACTTGTTCGACCTGGAAGGGTCCTTCTCGTTTTGGTGCTAGCTTTCTTGATTGATACGGGATATGGAGATTCTTGTTTTCAAGCCAGACTTTGTCACCTTTTTCGAATCTGATTGACTTGTCTCTGTATCTATGAGCGACCATTTGTCTAGCAAGTTCATGAGCAGCTAGAGCTTCTTCTCTCGCTTTTCGAAGCATTTGAAGGCATCCCTCTGCTGCTGGTGCGGTCATTTTGATTGCTGCTGTAGGGATGGCGATTGGATCTGATCCATACATAAGTTGAAATGGAGATGTCTTTATTGTGTCATGATATCGATTATTATGTGTGAATTCAGCAATGGGTAATAGTGGCTTCCATTTATGGGGTTCATTTGTACAGAACATTTGAAGATAGATCTCGAGTTCTTGATTAACACGTTCGGTTTCTCCATCTGTCTGAGGATGATAGGCTGTACTCATCCTGTGATCGATTCCTAAAGCTTTTTGTATTTCTTGAAATACTTTAGCAGAGAATTGTGGTCCTCTATCAGAGATTAAGATATCGGGGAGTCCAAAACGTTTAAAGATTTCAGAAATATAGAGATCTGCAGTTCCTAGGGCGTCGATCGTCTTGTTGCAAGGAGTGAAAATTACCCCCTTTGTAAGGCCATGGTCCACCGTGACCAGGATGGAATCATAGCCTTCTGATATAGGGAGATCTGTAATAAAATCAAGTGTGACCTGTTGAAATGGTCGGGTAGCTTTCGATGGAATAGGGATTAATGCTGGTGAATTCGGGTGAGTATTGACCTTCATCTGTTGGCAAAGTGCGCAACCTTCAACCCATTCTTTGACATGTCTATACATTCCAGGCCACCAGTAATCACGCTTCAATAGTGCTAGCGTTTTCAATCATCCAGGATGTCCTGAAGATAATGCTTCATGTATCTCCTTGATTAACCGAGTGCGTAGCTCAATTCGGTCAGGAACATAGATCTTGCCCAGGTAATAAACAATGCCATGAGTATATGTCCAGTCCTGCAGTTTTGATTTAATTGGTGGTGCCCTTTGTTTAGTGATAACTTCAATAAGAATGCGTCCAAAATCATCATTTGCCATATATTTTGTTAATTCACTGGCAAAATCATCATTGATTAGTCAAATAAATCGATCATTTGGCAGAACTGTGACAGTAGTTTGTTCTTCATCGTTTCCCATGTGATCTGGTCGTCTAGATAATGCGTCTGCTTCGAACATCTTTGTTCCAGGTACATGTTCAATACGAAGATCAAATTCAGATAACAATGATGACCACCGAGCTTGTCGAGGTGTTAGGCGTTGAGCAGTTTGGTAGTAGGATAAGTTCTTGTGATCACAATGAACAATGATCGTGTGGGGAGAACCATGTAATAGGTGGCGCCAAACTGCAAGTCTTTTGATGATTGCAAGCAGTTCTCTATCATAGATTTGGTAATTCTGTTCCGTTGATGTTAACGCATGGGATATAAATCCACATGGATGGAGTGTTCCAGATTCATCAGCTTGTTTTAGTACTGCTCCAATTGCTTTATTAGAGGCGTCAGTTTGAAGGATGAATGGTTTTGCAGGATTTGGCATTAACAAAACTGGCATAGAGGCGAACCGTTGTTTTAAAGTATCGAAGGCAAGCTGATGCTCATTATTCCAATCAAATGGTTCCATCTTCTTGGTCAGATCTGTGAGTGGTTTTGCAATTGCTGCAAAGTTTCCAATAAAACGTCGATAAAAGTTCCCAAAACCTAAGAATGATCGGACTTGTTTGACTGTTAATGGTACTGGCCAATCGGCTATCCCAGCAAGTTTGATAGGATCCATTCGTATTTTTCCAGGTGAGATGATCATGCCTAGAAATTCGACTTCTTGAACCGCGAATTTACATTTTTCTAATTTCAGGAACAGATCATTCTCTTCCAATCGATCAAGGACTCTCCTTGTTTGTTCTTCTAGCTCATTTAAGTTCTGAGAACATATTAGGATGTCGTCCATGTAGATAATGAGCCATCCTTCATTAATCATATCTCTGAAGTATTCGTTCATCATAGTTTGGAATGTGGATGGCGAATTGCACAGGCCAAAGAACATAACAGTTGGTTCATATAATCCTCTGTTGGTAATGAAAGCAGCTTTCCATTTGTCTCCCTTCTTGATTCTGACGTTATTATACCCCCATTGGAGGTCTAATTTGGTGAAATATTGTGTGCCAGTGAGTTTTGTAAGGAGATCGGATACTAGGGGTAATGGATATGCGTTCTTGATTGTCCAATCATTTAAATATCTATAATCTTGACATGGCCGAAGCGCCCCACTTTCCTTTTTTGAGACAAAGAAAAACGGTGATGCTTGAGGAGATTTCGACGGTTTAATGTATCCTTTAGCTAGCTGTTCTTCAATCCATTCATCTAGTGATGACTGTTCTTTGATCGATAATGGATAGATCTTGCTAACTTTGGGACTAAAACCTGTTTTCAAATCGATAGCATGATCCCAAGTTCTAGAGGTTGGGAACTGCTCTGATGCCTTTTTCTCAAAGACTGAGCGCCACTTCCCATATTCTGATGGTAATTCCGTTTTTGGTTCATCCTTTTTCAACTGATGTTCTAATGCTTGAGACGCTGATGTCTTAACTCTGATCCAGTAATCGTCTTCTCCCCATTGTTGATTGTCCAACGCCATTTGCCAGATAGTTCCTTCCTTCCGTTGTTCATCGATGAGGTGTATCGTTTTATCTCTCCAGTCAATAGTAGGGTTGTTTTCTTCTAACCAAGGAATTCCCAAAATTAATCGCTGATCTCCCAATCTGGTGATTAGAAACCAGTTACTGTATCGTTTTCCTCCGATTGAATATTGAATGTGGACTCGATGTGTAATCATTCCATTAGTGTTAACTGTTCCGTCTGCGTTTCTGACTCTAATTGGTTTTCGCAATTTTTCTTTTGGTAACTTGGTGGTTACTTCTTTGTCAATGAAATTCCCTTCTGCTCCACAATCGATTAGAGCTGAAGTTTCAGCAGGTAAATCGGACGTTTCCACAGAAATTGAAAGGCGCTTGTCATTATTCAATCTTACTATTACAGAATCAAGCGCTAACTGTGAATGTCCATTTGTTATGGAAGTGCCAACCGCTGTGTGATGCTTCCAGGTTAAAAACCCTCATTTTCGAGTTCATTAAGAAGACCTTCTCATTCATCAGCCTTCATTCCAGCAAGGATCGCTCTGATACTTGCAACTGGGTCATCTTTCTTTTCTTTGGGTGCTTCTTCAGGGATAGATCTAATCCCCTTATTCTGAAACGATGAGGAGGCCCTGAAGGAGGCGTTTGACGTGGTGTTTCATTTGGGAAAATCCCTTGACACATGCCCCTGGTTCCCACATCTAAAACACTTTCCAGATTTTAGGTATTCCTCCTTTTGTTCATCTGTTAAACGTCCGGTGGGCATTGCATTTACTGATCGGGTTGATCCGCCCCTATTATTGATGTTTTGATTAAAATTGGAGCAATTTCCTTGTCCTGGTTTTCGCCCAAGCACTCGCATCATTTCCCAAGCACCATGAAGCTGTTCCGCCTTTTCATATGCTTCTTTCATGGATAGAACGTTCGCCTCTAAAATCTTTGTAGCGATACTTTCAGGGAGCCCTTTGACAAAAGCCTGGAGCTGCGCAGTTGTTCCTTTCAAACCTGAGGTACCAATCTCCATGCGGAATTTTCTGATATATTCAGGGACTGAAACGTCACCTCCTACTCTGAGATTGGCTAGATTGTTCAGCGCTCTGAGAGCACTATTAACTTCGCCCCAATTGGCTAAGAATCACTTCTTGAATTCTGCCCAGTTCGTCCAAGTAAGGGTTGTTTCTTCTTCATCGTCTAATTCATCCTTGATCAGGACTTTCCAATTGTCGAGTTCCTGCCCAAGACAGGCAAGAGTGAATCGAATCTGTTTCTGTGCTTTGCCTTTATAATTATTGTCATTTAAAACAAAGTAATCTTCAAGACTTCCAATGAAAGCCTTTGCTTCGGTTCGTTTTCCTGTAAAAATGCACATAGGCTGTGGTTTGATATCTCCTTTAGAGGCAGGTGCTGCTGCATCAGATGCCATTTTTTCTGTTTCTTCTTTTGGATCTGTAGGTTCTCCTGTTTTGTCTTTCTTCTTTCCTGATCCTGGATCTCCGAATAGGTTTGTTTTGATCTGTTTCTGTTCTTGGAAATCTATCCAAGGCTGTAGCTCTTCTTTGAGTGCGTATCGCTCTTGTCCTGCAATATCAGCAAAGTTGAGATATTTGTTCCACCAGGAGAGTTCTGGTTCATCTGTGGGCGGTTTGAATAACGAAAGAAATCCTTCTTTGTGTTCTTCGTTTACCCAATCAATCCAAACGTTGTCTGGGAAGGCGTCCTCTGGTCCTTCAATGTAATCACCTTCAAAGAGGGATTCTGGTACTGGTTCGTTCTTTTTCTTAGTTCCTGAGCAGAAAAACCACCCTGTTCCTGTAGTCGATGGAAAGACTTCCTTTCGATCTAGATAATACTTTCGTCTGAAACGGACAGAGCCGTTCGGGGGTCTGAGGTTCAAGGTTCTAGTATCAATGGTGTCTGGCTAGTGTAGAAACACTGAGCGGTTCTGGGAGTTCCAACTTGTGTTAAGATCGATGCTCTCAACACAGTTCGTTCTAAGTCAACAGTGGCAAGCAGAGTCTCGGTCTGCTCCCAGCCTACTGGACAAGTTCTAGACACTAAGTCAAACAATGACAAAGGTCAAAGTAAATGACGAGCTCAAGAAGATGAGAGCGAGGAGTTTCGTTCAGAAGTTGAGAGAACAATTCGATTAAGTTGGAACTGGAGTCTAGCTACTTTACAAGAAGGTTTATATATGTAAAAGAACAAGAGAAATATAAAAGGAAATGTACAGCTAAATACCTAAGAAAGGAAATGTGAAGGTAAAGTAGCTAAAGGAGATGAGCGTCCATGAAACGCATAACAATGATTATATAATAAAGTAAGTCCGTCAACAAAAGGGAAAGAAATTGTAACAGTTTGTTCTAAGTCAACAGTGGCAAGCAGAGTCTCAGTCCGCTCCCAACCTACTGGACAAGTTCTGGACACTAAGTCAAGCGATGACAAAGGTCAAACAAACGACGAGCTCAGAAAGATGAGAGTGAGGAGTTTTGTTCAGAAGTTGAGAGAAGAATTCGATTAAGTTGGAACTAAAGAGTAGAGGCATACATGAGAGTCTTTATATACTAAAAGAACAAGGAGAATATAAAAGGAAATGTATAGCTAAATACCTTAGAAAGGAAAAGTGAAAGGTAAAGCTAAAAGGAAATAAGCGTCCATGAAACGCATAGCTATGATTAAGTAATAACTAGTCCACTCACAAAGAGGAAAGAAGAAAATGTAACAATTGTTGCAGCGCATGCAGTACTGGCTTTCTGGCTGGTAGGTCTATCATTCAGTGATACTATCCACATTTCTTACCATTCTGTTGAAGCTACCGCTCTACAGCCAGCTTTATTGAGCTTTTGCTGTCTGAAAAAAATGTATCACACCACTGTGCTTTGACATATTTCATTAAATGGACAACTGGATTCAATGTCACAGATGCAAAGGATTTGGACAATGATTGTATGAGGAGAACCATGTAATAGATGGCACCAGACTGCAAGTCCTTTGATGATTGCAAGCAGTTCTCTGTCATAGATTTGGTAATTCTGCTCTGTTGGTGTTAACACATGGGATATAAATCCACATGGATGGAGTGCTCCTGATTCATCAGCTTGTTTCAGTACTGCTCTAATTGCTTTGTTAGAAGCATTGGTTTGAAGGATAAATGGTTTTGCAGGGTTTGGCATTAACAAAACTGGCATAGAGGCAAACTGCTGCTTTAGGGTGTCAAAGGCAAGTTGTCGTTCATTATTCCAGTTGAATGGTTCTGCTTTCTTGGTCAGATCTGTGAGTGGTTTTGCAATTGCTGCAAAATTCCCAATAAAACGTCGATAAAAGTTCCCAAAACCTAGGAATGATCGGACTTGTTTAACCATGGATGGTACTGGCCAATTGGCTATTCCTGCGAGTTTGATAGGATCCATTCGTATCTTTCCAGGTGAGATGATCATGCCTAGAAATTCGACTTCTTGAACGGCGAATTTACATTTTTCTAATTTCAGGAATAGATCATTCTCTTCCAACCGATCAAGGACTCTCATCGTTTGTTCTTCTAGTTTGTTTAAGTTCTGAGAACATATCAGGATGTCGTTGATGAGCATCCAGCGAGTCTAGGCAGTGTTTGCAACAATTGCAGGAGACATTCGAAGCAGCCATGAAGCTCAGAGACACATTCGAAATGATTTGTAACTTCGATCCACTTGTCCAAGCCCAGCAGCCCCAGTACCACATTCGATTAGCAGCCCAGGAGACATCCCAAGATCTAGTAGCAGTCCACAGACCCAGAGCGTTCCAGAGTGTGCAGCACTTTAGCCATTTGTGTTAGGAACCGATCCTAGCATCTAATTTTCGGTTTTATTCATAGGGTGATCAGGCATCACTCTGCATCATTGGTACAAGGTCTGGGACCTTAGGAAGGCTCTGGGAACACTTCGCATGGGTTAGCACATGGCAGCGCTCACTGGAAGACAGGACAGCGGTTGGCTGGGCCAGCCAAGGATATAATAGGAAGGGAGGATCAACCCTGCATGATGGCGCCTTGGGATCACATCAATGCATCAGTGCATCAGCGCATCATCAGGTCAAGTCATCAGGAGGATACCAATGCTCGATATGGCAGGAGACACACCTATGGGGATCGCGGGAAGCCTGGGAGGTAGCGCGTCCTATAATGGAAGCCTAGGACAGTCTGTGGGAAGTCCGGACATCATGGGAATGGGCCAGGCCTGGTCTATTAAACAGTTGACAGGCGGCAGCACCCAAGAAGCATGGATACAATAGGACGCACAGCAAGGCAGGGAGTTAAGGTGGTCGCGGCTGTGGGAGTGCCGATGGGACATGGTGGCTAGGGGTCTACTAGGAGGAGTATATAAGGGCTTGGGTAGTTAGCTAGAGTCTCTTTAGACTCTAGATGGTTTCTCTTACGCTCTGTTTATGAGCCTTAGGTTATCATTGTAGTTGTTCTAATACATTCCCTTCCCCCTCTTCTCTGCCCTCTCCTCTCTGTGAGGCTTGTGGTTAGGTTGTGAGCGTGAGCTTGTAACAATTTGAAGCCATCCAAGATGTTCAAGACCTTTGATCAAGCCTTGTTCCCTTGTCAGCAGCTCCCAGTTATTGCCTACTGTTCGTTTGGCCCCCTAGCAACCCCAGGCATCTTCTAGAACATTGCATGAAGCCCAGTTGTCATCAGGATTGTGTTGTCATGGTTTGCACAGCATATGTTTCACTTGCTCCACATCTTTTGTTTCATTGCCAGTTCGATTTTAGACTATTTTTAGCATCAGGCACCCCCTTTCATCGTTTCCCCCCCTTTTCACTTATATAGGACATCCCCTGTATAGATACAAAAAAAAAGAGAGTCAGCCCCCAGTTGTGTTCCCCCTCAGAGTCATGATCTAAGCGTCGCCCTTTGTTCCCTTGTCTTGCCCTTGCACCCCTAGAGTCGTTCCAGCATCCCAGCCACCTAGTCAAACCTTGCCTTGCACCTTCGAACCACATTCAAAACCTTGTCTAGTCGTCCTTGCCTTCGTTTGCCTTTGTCCCTTTGTTGTTTCAGTGCCTCCTGGCACTCCCAGCTTCATAGTGCAGTTCTACAGGTCTCTCCACTCACAGCAGTTGCTTTAGGCCCTCTTGATCCCCTCTACTCCTCCTTTCAAACTTTGATGTGATCATCCACTGAAGGTGTTGCCCTGGTGTTGGTTTTAGGGTTTGGTGATAGAGTTCCCACCTAGTTGTGCATCATTGTCCACATAGATGATGAGCCATCCTTCATTAATCATATCTCTGAAGTATTCATTCATCATAGTTTGGAATGTAGATGGCAAATTGCATAGACCAAAGAACATAACAGTCAGTTTGTATAATCCTCTGTTGGTAATGAAAGCAGCTTTCCATTCGTCCCCCTTCTTGATTCTGACGTTATTATATCCCCATCGGAGGTCCAATTTGGTGAAATGTTGTGTGCCAGCAAGTTTTGTAAGGAGATCAGATACTAGGGGTAATGGGTATGCATTCTTGATTGTCCAATCGTTTAAATATCTATAATCTTGGCACGGCTGGAGCACACCACTTTCCTTCTTTGAGACAAAGAAAAACGGCGATGCTTGAGGAGATTTTGATGGTTTGATGTATCCTTTAGCTAGCTGTTCTTCAATCCATTCGTCTAGCGATGACTGTTCTTTGATTGATAATGGATAAATCTTGCTAACTTTAGGACTAAAACTGGTTTTCAAATTGATAGCATGATCCCAAGTTCTGGAGGTTGGGAATTGTTCCGATGCCTTTTTCTCAAAGACTGAGCGCCATTTCCCATATTCCGATGGTAATTCTGTTTTTGGTTCATCCTTTTTCAGCTGATGTTCTAATGCTTGAGACGCTGATGTCTTGACTCTGATCCAGTAATCGTCTTCTCCCCATTGTTGATTGTCCAATGCCATTTGCCAGATAGTTCCTTCATTTTGTTGTTCATCAATAAGGCGTATCGCTTTATCTCTCCAGTTGATAGTAGGATTGTTTTCTTCTAACCAAGGGATTCCCAAAATTAATTGTTGATCTCCCAATTTGGTGATTAGAAACCAGTTGCTGTATCGTTTTCCTCCAATTGAATATTGAATGTGGACTCAATTATCAGGACTACCCTCATCGTGACGACTTAGGGCCCTAACAGCAGACTAGAGGAGAGGAGAGGAGTGAGGGTAAGAGGAAACCCGAGAGAACTTGACTGAGGACTCTGGGTGCTAGGTTGCTCAGTTTATATACTACAAAGGTGGTCTGTGCACCACTCTAATAATAGTATCTATGCTGAGTAAGTATGAGTAAAAGAGATAGCATAAGCGGCAGCCGTGCTGCGCATGGCTGTGCCATGAGTCATACATAATGAGTCATCGGTCTGGTAGTCCGTAATCTAATCTAATCGTAATCTGATCTTATCTAATCTAAGCGCTGACAAGATAAGATAGATGCCAGGTTTGCTAAGATGTTTGGCTACTCCGTTAGTAAAATACAAAGAAAATAATAAAAATGTCTTAGTCGAAAAACGAGTTTGACCAAGGTTATGACAGTACCCCCTTTTTAGGATTCGGCTTCCTAGACGAACTCCTTTGGAATTGGTTCCACCATGACATTCAAATTGTCATTGAATGTCACATATCCACTCTTCTTCATTTTTTCAAGGTTTTTTACCGCTTGCCAGGCCCAAAAGCCATGCTGCGGGAATTTCCAAGGATCTTCTCCCATTTCCGCTTTTTCCATGAATATCTCTACTTTTCTTGAATACATGATTCGCAGCCGGGGAGGAGGTTTTGACTTTGGGGGAGGTTTGGCGTCAAGGAAATGGCAACGTGATGCATTTTCACATGGGTGATCCACGTTGGAATAACCACCCAGTATAAGGATTGTTTGTTTAGATTTTTTATTGTTGCGTTTGTTTTTACCCATGGTGATCGCAAAAATGTACAAATGCGGGGTTTGTGTGTTCAAAAGGGCCTGAAATAAGGCCTACAGCAACAAAATGAAGCAGTTTAAGGCCCTACTCCAGGGCCAATCCTTTTAGTTTTGTAAGCATCCGTTACAATCACATGGCCCATCATGATCTGATGGTTCATTTAATTGTTTTAGTAACTCTTTTCCTTTCCATTTTTGCCAGTTTTTTTCCCATGATGCAGTTTCTGCTACTGCATTAATGTCAATCCTGGATATTACACCTTGTGGTGGTTCCGTAAAATTTTTGTATTTTTGAAAACCTAAGCCTTCAAAGGTTTTCCTGTCAATGACCCGAATCGTTCCCAGATGTCTATCGTAAAAATGTTTAATTTTTCTTTTTGCGTTTCCTAAATTTTCTTTTGGCTCCCACGAATTGTGTTCCACCGTATATCCCTTCCATTTTACAAGATATTCCATCTTGTTCCTTTTTAATCGTACATCCATAATTTCTTCCACTTCATATTCTTTTTCTCCTTCAATTTCCACTGGTGGTGGCGGTGCTATTCTTTGTCCTCGCATTGGTTTTATGTAAGGACGTATTCTTGAAACATTCACAACAGGATGAATTTGTTGTGAGAAAGGTAGATCCAATTCTACCGCATTTGATGAAATTATCTTTTTAATTGGATAAGGACCTATCCAACGTTCTGCTAACTTTCTTGTGGGTCTTCCAGAAAGTTGTAAGTCTTTGGTTGACAACCAGACTTTATCTTCAACTTTATATTCTGGTACCTCAGAACGTTTCCTATCCGCATATAATTTCATATCATCCTGCAATTTTCGTAATGCTGCCTGAGTTTCTTCATGAACTTCCTTCATTTTTTGAGCAAACTCTGCTGCTGCTGGGTGACTTCCCTCCTTTCTTGGTTCTATTCCCATTCTTGGATGTTTCCCATAATTAACAAAGAATGGTGAATGTTTTGTTGATGCCTGAATTTTATTGTTATAGCTAAATTCAGCAATAGCTAGCCATTCCAACCAGTTTTCCTGTTGGTGATCTACAAATATCCTCAAGAATTGTTCCAAATCTTGATTCATCCGTTCTGTTTGTCCATCTGTTTGTGGATGGAAAGCTGTAGACAAATCCGTAGAAATGCCTAACATTTGATTCAATTCCTTCATCATTTGAGCGGCGAATTGAGGTCCGCGATCTGAAATTATTGATTCAGGAAGTCCATGCAATTTCCATACATGTTCCCTGAATAGTGTTGCCAGTCCCTGAGCTGACATTTCTTCGGATGTAGGGATGAAATGAGCCATTTTCAACATCCTATCGCAGACTACCAAAATTGCATTATGTCCATGCGATTCAGGTAACTTGGTAATAAAATCTGCAGATATATGTGTCCATGGCTGTTGTGGTGCCGAATTAGGCATTAATTTCCCTGCTGGTGGTTCTGGGAAATTCTTACTCCTTTGGCATTTGTCACATCCAGCGACATATCTTTTTACAAATTTAGTGACTCCTGGCCACCAATAGTTTCTTGTGACGAGTTCAACCGTCTTCCATTGTCCTCCATGTCCAGCAATGGGTGTATCGTGATGGAGCCTAACTATCTCCATCCGTAGTTTTTCGTCTTTTGGAACATAGACTTTTCCTCTCCAGAGGATTAATCCTTGCTCCATCTGCCATTCTCCTGCATTAAGTTTTTTCACATTCGCCTTTTTCATTGCTTCCACTGCCTTAACAACATCTTCATCTCTTGCTTCAGATTTCCTTATTTTATTAAGGATTTCTTTTTCCAATGCGTTAACCAGTATGTGTCCTTGTTGCAAGGCTGCAATGCAGAAAAACTCTGGTTTTAACAAGGTAACTTCCTTGTTATCATCTTCTACCCCCTTTTTATGGTCTGGCCTCCTGGACAGAGAATCAGCCTTTCCCATACTTGTTCCTGCTTTATGAATGATTTTAAAATTAAATCTGCTGAGGTATAATGCCCAGCGTGCTTGTCTGCGATTTAACTTTTTTGCACTCATAAAGTATTCGAGGTTTTTATGATCTGTCCATATCTCGAATTGTTGCTTTGCTCCTTCTAGATAATGTCTCCAAGCTTCGAGACACCTCATAATGCCCAACATTTCCTTATTGTGGACATCATAGTTCCTTTCCGTTTCATTCAGGGATTTTGAAAGAAATGCAACTGGTCTCCATTTCTTGTCATCACATTCCATTGATAATACCCCTCCTGTAGCGTAATCGGAAGCATCAGATTCTATTCTGAAATTCTTGTCGGAATCTGGTGCAACAAGAATCGGTTGTTCTGTGAATAGTTTTTTAAGGGTTTTTATTGCTTTTTCTTCTTCATCTCCCCAATTCCATGTTTTTTCTTTTTTAACCAAATTGTGTAATGGTCTAGTGATTTTGGCAAAGTCTTTGACAAATCTCCTATAGTAGTTTGCCAATCCTAGGAATCTTTGGATGTCCTTGACACAGGATGGTGTCGGCCAATTCAGGATTGCTTCTACTTTTTTAGGATCCATTTTTATTCCATTGGGTCCAATTATTACCCCAAGGAATTCGACTTCTTCTACGCTCCATACACATTTTTCTGGTTTAACATATAAATCATTTTCTTCCAACCGTTTGAGAACTTCCAACACTATTTGTTCGTGTTGTTCTTCAGTTTCTGTATAGATAAGGATATCATCTATGTATACGATGACTTTTCCTTCATTAATCATGTCGCGGAAAATATCGTTCATCATTGCTTGGAAGGTTGCCAGTGAATTGGTAAGCCCAAAGTACATTACTACTGGTTCAAAAGAACCTTCTGGTGTAGTAAAGGCGGCTTTCCATTCATCTCCTTCTTTGATTCGTACGTTATTGTAGCCCCATCGTAGATCCAATCTACTAAAGAGCTTTGCTTTTCCTGCTCAATCTACGAGTTCCAATATGAGTGGTAATGGATAGTTATTTTTAACTGTCCATTCATTGAGGTATCGGTAATCCTGTACCATTCTCTTTTTCCCGTCTTTCTTTTTTACAAAAAACACTGGTGACGTCTGCAGTGATTTAGAAGGTCTAATGTATCCCTTTTTGAGTTGATCATCAACGAAGCTTCTAACTTCGCCGAGTTCATCTGGTGATAAAGGATATACTTTTCCTTTCCTGGGTTGATAACCTTCTTTGAGATCTATAGCGTGATCCCAAGGTTTTCTAACCGGCATTCGCTCTGATGCTTTCTTTTCAAATAAATGAAGATAACTATGGTACTTTGATGGTACCAAGTCTCTGGTTTTGGGTTTTTTAAGTTCCCTAATCCATTTTTCGCCTTTGTCTCGTGTTGGCGATGATGGAAGGAAAGAATATTTATCTCCGTATTTGTACCAACGGGGATGTTTCCATTCCGTCTGGAAATCTTCATTTTCCTTTTCTTTCTCCTTTTGCTCAAGCCAGTAAGCAAAATCTAATTCCCATTCTTTGTCCCATATGTACATATTGGACTCCCAATGTTCCGCCTTTTTAAATTTCTTTTCTCTTTCTTTCGTCCACTCCTTTTGTTTATGTCCACATGACCGTGGGCATCTGGTCAACTTTATTTCTCCGGTGGTCCAGTTGATGTCTGGATTATGTGCTCGTAACCATGTAGATCCTATGATTACGTTTGTTTTTCCTAATTCACATATTTCAAAGGTAGCCCTTTCGCGATGTCCCTGATAACTCATGATAAGATCAACTTTGTGAGTAATCATACCTCCTTCATTGTTAGTTCCGTCAACGTTTCTAACTTGAATAGGATGATCCAAAGGGATTAACCTAAAACCTTTTTCTTTAGCAAATTTAGAGTTCATAAACAGACCTGTTGCTCCTGAATCAAGTAAAGCTGTTTCTTCTGTTTGGTCATGTGTGTCTAGAGTCTCTAGACCAATTGTCATTAAGATTTCGTCTTTTTGACCGATTGTTCTGACGAAAACTTCCTTTTGTCCCTTTCTTTGTACCTGTTTTTTAGCTAAAGAGGAATTAAGCACAGGTTTAGCCGCCCTGCCGCGCTCCTGCACTTTCGCACTAGAGACCACCTCTTGCGGGGTTACCCCTGAAATTTTCATCTCAGGGGCCACCATTTCTGTTGTCAGCTCCTCCACAACCAGTACATTGTATCTATTTCGAGAATCTAGTGTGGGACTCACTGATTCTCTTCCTCTTTTAAACTTTCTCCCTTTGCGAAATATTCTTTCATTTCTTCAAAGGTCATTGATTGAACGTCCAATCCCGATCGACAGTTTCTTGCAATGTGCCCCACTCTTCCGCATTTGTAGCAGCGCATTGGCGGGCAGTTGTTTCTGTCGATGTCCATTGCATTTGGGTCCGGCCTCGGTCCGGTACTACTACTCCCGGAGGGTCCAGCTCCCCCTCGGTTCTGACTCGCTGATCCCGATTGTTGGTTAATTTTCCATCGGGGTTTGGGCTGGCCAGTTCCTACCGGTCTTGCTGTATCGGGGCCTTTAGATCCTCCTTCACTCCTATTGGCGGAGTTACTGTTCCGGGAAGAGTAGTACCTTTCCTCGGCTTTTGCTTGCCTCCATTGTCGGTCGAGACGTACCGATCTTCTGTACCATTCTTCAATGGTCTCCGGGACTTCATCCCCTTCCATTATTTGTTTTTGGAGTCTGGCATTCAAACTCCTTTTGAATTCCTCGATCAGGGCCCTGCCTTGGTACCCTGTTCCTCGTGCAACTTTTTTAAACTTTTGCACGTGTTCCTCACACGTGTGTGCGCCTTGTGTCATTGTGCGCAACTCCGATATCTTTGATGACTGTTCATCTGTATCTCTGAAATCTCGTTTGATTTCCCTGAATAATTGTTCCACCGTTGTGGGAACATCTTCATCGTTATCTCCGTATTTTTCTATTAGATTGTCTCGCCAATCTACCGCGAATCCTTCCGACATATAAGAGAGGACCAAATAGATCTTCTCTTCATCGTCTGCATTCGGCATCTTCAACTGCAAATAGAGTTTGCAGCTGTTGATGAAGTTTGTGACATCCGCCATCTTTCCAGAGAAAGCTGTTGGCTTGGCGGCATCTATTTTTGACGATCCGTTACCACCAGGGTTGGTGATATTGAACATGGCATTGTCGGGAATGTTTATTATTGGAACAGGCTGTGCTGCCTGTTGTTGTGCTGCTTGTTGTGCTGCTGCAGCAGTGTTATTTTGTAATAGCGTTAGCTGTGTTTGCAGCTGTTGTATTACTGTATTTTGGTTTGCGAGCATTTGTAGTAGCTGCGCAGAATTGAGCTGTTGCTCTTCTTCTCCTGCGTCCGACAAGTTTTGGTAGCTAGGGGCAGGTGTATAAGGGGATAGGGATCAAGATGGTGTTGGTGATGGTAACTGATATGGCGGTGCGACTTCTCCGATATAATCTGCGTCGGAGTTGAAGAGGGCGTTAAGGTTTAATGTAGCTGGATTGGGAACTAAGATTTGAAAAGGGGTGGGTTCCCAGTGATGTGTTTCCTCGGTGATCAAGGGTGTCGAATCAGTTGATGATGATGATGTCTCAAAAGGGTCTGATCCGTCTGAGTCCAGACCATTGTTATCCCCAAATACTTTGTTCCAGAAGTTCTGTATTTCCTGATCCGATAGACCAGTGTTTCGTAATAATTCCCTGAGACCTTGATCTATTTTTGTACGAAAGTGAGGGAGGTCTTGGCCTGTCACTTATTTGGGAATGCACTCAGGGTCCACAACCCTCCCTGCAGTGCTAGTACAAAGTAGGTATTTGAGAACTATTTTTAATCTGAAACGAAAGTTTATCTAAGCAGAGGCCGAACGGTTGTTCCGCTATCGCTACACCCTACAGGTGCGGATCTTTCTCAAGGGCGCGTGGTCAAGCGACGGCTACCCTCAAGGAGCTAATGTAATACAAAAAAGGTAACTAAGTAGGTATGGTATAGCCTTCAGAGGCCTAGGCCGGGCAATTTAACGTGCGTAGGGGCTGGCGAGGCTTTTCCCATGATGCGGATCGCGTAACGTGTGATCAGTATTCAGCACTGGTGTCCTGTGCACAGGTAACCCTATCGACCGGGTTAGGTCCTTTGGTTTGCGTAGACTGGGAACGTAGAGCAATGCTTTTATGGATGTGATGCAGAACTGTGTGATGATGGTTTTATGGAACCCAACAACCAATAACGTTTTATAGTCGACGGACGACTGTATATGATCCCCCTGATCTCGTCTGCTTAACCCTGCAGTCCGGGTATATCAAGTGTTAGGGCGGTAAGAGGATGTATAGTCGAGTTCTACTATCAGGACTACCCTCATCGTGACGACTTAGGGCCCTAACAGCAGACTAGAGGAGAGGAGAGGAGTGAGGGTAAGAGGAAACCCGAGAGAACTCGACTGAGGACTCTGGGTGCTAGGTTGCTCAGTTTATATACTACAAAGGTGGTCTGTGCACCACTCTAATAATAGTATCTACACTGAGTGAGTATGAGTAAAAGAGATAGCATAAGCGGCGGCCGTGCTGCGCATGGCTGTGCCATGAGTCATACATAATGAGTCATCGGTCTGGTAGTCTGTAATCTAATCTAATCGTAATCTAATCTAATCTAATCTAAGCGCTGACAAGATAAGATAGACACCGGGTTTGCTAAGATGTTTGGCTACTCCGTTAGTAAAATACAAAGAAAATAATAAAAATGTCTTAGTCAAAAAACGAGTTTGACCAAGGTTATGACATCAATGTGTGATCATTCCATTAGTGTTAACTGTTCCATCTGCATTTCTGACTCTAATTGGTTTTCGCAATTTTTCTTTTGGTAACTTGGTGGTTACTTCTTTGTCAATAAAATTTCCTTCTGCTCCACAGTCAATTAGAGCTGAAGTTTCAGCGGGTAAATTGGACATCTCCACAGAAATTGAAAGGCGCTTGTCATTATTCGATCTTACTATTACAGAATCAAGCACTAACTGTGAATGTCCGTTTGTTATGGAAGTGCCAACCGTTGTGTGACGCTTCCGGGTTAAAAACCCTCATTCTTGAGTTCATTGAGAAGACCTTCTCACTCATCGGCCTTCATTCCAGCAAGGATCACTCTGATGCTTGCAACTGGGTTGTCCTTCTCCTTGGGCGCATCTTCAGGGATAGATCTGATCCCCTTATTCTGAAACGATGAGGAGGCCCTGAAGGAGGCGTTTGATGTGGTGTTTCGTTTGGGACAATTCCTTGAAACATGCCCCTGGTTTCCACATCTGAAACACTTTCCAGATTTCATGTATTTCTCCTTCTGTTCATCTGTCAAACGTCCAGTGGGCATCGCATTTACCGATCGGGTTGATCCACCCCTATTATTGGTGTTTCAATTAAAATTGGAGCAATTCCCTTGTCCTGGTTTTTGCCCAAGCGCTCGCATCATTTCCCAAGCGCCATGAAGCTGTTCTGCCTTTTCATATGCTTCTTTCATGGATAGAACATTCGCCTTGAGGATCTTTGTAGCGATACTTTCAGGGAGTCCTTTGACAAATGCCTGAAGCTGTGCAGTTGTTCCCTTCAAACCTGAAGTACCAATTTCCATGCGAAATTTTCTGATATATTCAGGGACTGAAACATCGCCCCCTACTCTGAGATTGGCTAGATTGTTCAGCGCCCTGAGAGCACTATTAACTTCTCCCCAATCGGCTAAGAAACACTTTTTGAACTCGGTCCAATTGGTCCAGGTGAGAGTTGTTTCTTCTTCGTCGTCTAATTCGTCTTTGATCAAGACTTTCCAATCATCAAGTTCTTGCCTAAGACAAGCAAGAGTGAATCAAATCTGTTTCTGTGCTTTGTTCTTGTAGTTATCATTGTTCAGGACAAAGTAATCTTCAAGACTTCCAATAAAAGCCTTTGCTTCAGTTCATTTTCCTGTAAAAACATGCATAGGCTGCGGTTTGATATCTCCTTTAGAGGCAGGTGCTGCTGCATTGGTTGCCATCTTTGCTGTTTCTCCTTTTGGTTCTTCTGGTTCTCCTGTTTTGTCTTTCTTCTTTTCTGATTCTGGATCTCCAACTAGACTTTGTTTGATCTGTTTCTGTTCTAGGAAGTCTTTCCAAGGCTGTAGCCCTTTGTCTGTGAGTGCATATCAGTCCTGTTGTGGTGCTCCAGAGAGACTGAGGAATTCGTTCCACCAGGAGGATTCTGGTTCTTCAGTGGGTGGATAAAATAGAGAGTAAAAATCCTCTTCTAGATCTTTGTTGACCCAATCAATCCAAACGTTGTCTGGGAAGATGTCCTTTCCATTTCCTTCAATATAATCACCTTCAAAGAGGGATGCTGGTACTGGTTTGTCCTTTTTCTTAGTTCCTGAGTGGAAAAACCACCCTGTTCCTGTAGTCGACGGAAAAACCTCTTGTCAATCTAGATAATACTTTCGTCTGAAACAGGTAGAGCCATTCGGGGGTCTGAGGTTCGAGGTTCTGGTATCAATGGTGTCTGGCTAGTGTAGAAACACTGAGCGGTTCTGGGAGTTCCAACTTGTGTTAAGATCAATGCTCTCAACGCAATTTGTTCTAAGTCAACAGTGGCAAGCAGAGTCTCGGTCTGCTCCCAACCTACTGGACAAGTTCTGGACACTAAGTCAAACGATGACAAAGGTCAAACAAACAACAAGCTCAGAGATATGAGAGTGAGGAGTTTCGTTCAGAGGTTGAGAGAAGAATTTGATTAAGTTGGAACTAAAGAAAAGAAGTATACATGCGAGTCTTTATATACTGAAAAGTACAAGGGAAATAGAAAAGGAAAAGTGCAGCTAAATACCTAAGAAAGGGAATGTGAAAGGTAAAGCTAAAAGGAAATAAGCGTCCATGAAATGCATAACAATGATTAAGTAATTACTAGTCCATTAATGAAGAGAAAAGAAATTGTAACAGTATCCTGAATATCCTGACTAGAACCAGGATTTGGCCCTTCTGGTGCATCTTCATAAATAGTCTTATCAGGATTATTATTGTTATCATCCTGATCTGAGCCAAAAGGATCAGAGTCATTACCCAAGTCTTTTTCAATTTCAAGAGGAGTTTTTTGACCATATATATTTCCCTCTCTATAGACTGGTTTTCTATCTCTTATTCCCCTGCGAAGAGGAAATTGAATAGGCTCTTTATGTGGTATCCTTTGTTCAGCACATTTGGAATCCTTTTTCTCTTTTCGTGTTTTCTTAATGCTAGGAGGTTCAATCTGATGTTGTGTCCTAGGCCATTCACTAGGGTTCTTTACAGACCTGTTTTCACTTGGTCCTCAAACATCAGGATCAACAGGAGGTTCCACTTGTGGTTCCTGTTCTTCAACCTCTTTATCAATGTTAAGATCGATGCTCTCAACGCAATTCGTTCTAAGTCAACAGTGGCAAGCAGAGTCTCGGTCTGCTCCCAGCCTACTGGACAGGTTCTGGACACTAAGTCAAATGATGACAAAGGTCAAATAAACGACGAGCTCAAAGAGATGAGAGCGAGGAGTTTTCATTCAGAAGTTGAGAGAAGAATTCGATTAAGTTGGAACTGAAGTCTAGCTACTTTACAAGACGGTTTATATATGTAAAAGAACAAGAGAAATATAAAAGGAAACGTACAGCTAAATACCTAAGAAAGGAAATGCGAAGGTAAAATAGCTAAAGGAGATGAGCGTCCATGAAACGCATAACGATGATTATATAATAAAATGAGTCCAGTAACGAAAGGGAAAGAAATCGTAACATTACCCCCTTCGTATGCAAGAAGTCACCGACTTCTTAACCTGTTCCCCAACCATGGTTTCCACCATTTGTCCACCCATGATCCCTTCGCGATTTCAACCATTCGGCGATGGTATTGATGTCGTGGTTAGCGGTCTCAAACCGCCACTGCAATGTCCTTGTGATATAGTCGAGCTGGACCGTTTGTTCAAGGATTGCATCGCGTTCTTCATCCGTGATGGTGTGAGGGTCGGTGGTGAGGGCGGTGTTGAGCATGGCGTCGAGGGGTCCGGCGAAAAGTTGATAGTCAACGATGAAGGTGGCGAGGGCTTCCTGAGCCCGAAGAAGGGTGGCGTTAGGGACCCTAGCGAGAGGTGGTACGGGTAGAGCGGGTAGGGGTGCCTCTTCTTCAATGACGAAATCCGCGAGCTCATCTGGATGTTGATGAAGGTCGGCGACGGTGGATGAGGGAGAGGCGGGCCAATTCGGGAAAAGGTAGTCGTCGACGGTGGTGGTGGTGGTAACGAAGACCTCGATAGGGAGGTCATGGGCGGTGGCGAGGAACGGGGAGGCGGCGACGAGAGAAGAGTCATAACAATGGCCACAAGCTGTGACCAAGAGCGCAAAGGCGAAAGCAACGAGGTAGGCGATGACGACGATTGTGGACATGCTGTATCGATATGATGGGGACTAAACCGTTGAGTGTGGTTTAAATATCCCAAATCTCATCGTCGGAGTCCAAAGCTAAGATCTCTTCGATCTCAGGTTCCCTGGTTCTGAGAAAGTTCTCACGAGAGTTCCTAGCTGCTTCTTCTTGTTCTGATCGGGTTCTTGCATCGTCAGGGTGTGGAATACGGATTTGTTCAGGGTGTGCATGTCGTGTAACACGTATTTCTGGATTGTTCATGCTATCCTGTATTGCTTGGTTCAGAAGATTGTAATATTGTTCGGTTGCAAGTGTTATTTCCATTTGCGCTCGTGTGCGGTTAAAATTTTCACTTCCCCTTATGTTCATTCGTCGTTCATATTGCCATTGTTCCGCGGAAATGTCTCTGCCGAGCTGGATAATCCATTGTAAAGCTTCTGATAATTCAGGGAAGGTTCGTCGTAACCAAACCCTGTGATAAACGTTGTCATATTGAAAACAAGGGTGAACTGATGCTGGAAGATAATGTGATTCGGCTTCCTGAAATGTGGGTAATTCTCCTAGATCAAAAGAGAGGCGATGATACTGGGGAAGATACTTTGATAAAGCATTATATGGGATCTCTGTATGGCCTTGTGGATGCGTTCGTTTGTGAGGAGGTAATCGTGATACTTTAGGCGGTTTTGACATCATTGGAATGTATTTCAGTTTCTGATATATAGAAAGTGTTCGTTTGGAGGGGTGTTTGAAAGCGGGAACAAACATCTGCGTGACAGAGTATCTGGTTTTGACAGTGGGAGTGTATCGTCCAACAGTTCTGCAGAATCTTTTGACATAACGGATATTATGTTTTAACTGGAGGTTGGTGCGATAATAAGTCATTGTGTTGACTGTTTCAGAGGTTTCTTCTGTTTTTATATTCTACCAGAATATCCGCAGCATTGTCTAGATGTCATTCTGGTTCCCAGGTATTATCATTTGCTCCATAGCCTTTCCATTTGACTAGGTATTGATAACCGGCTCCGCGTTTCCGATGTCCAAGGATAGCCTCAATCTCAAACTCTTCTTGTCCATTAACCATATCGGGAGGTGGCATAGTGAAATTCGGACCGTGCATTGAGGTTTCCTTATATGGGGTGAGGAGCGATGCATGAAACACAGGATGAATGCGCCATTGTTTTGGTAATTTCAATTTATAAGTAACTGGTCCCATAACTTGTTCAACCTGAAAGGGTCCTTCTCGTTTTGGTGCTAGCTTTCTTGATTGATACGGAATGTGGAGATTCTTGTTTTCGAGCCAGACTTTGTCGCCTTTTTCGAATCTGATTGACTTGTCTCTGTATCTATGAGCGACCATTTGTCTAGCAAGTTCATGAGCAGCTAGAGCTTCTTCTCTGGCTTTTCGAAGCATTTGAAGGCGTTCTTCTGCTGCTGGTGCAGTCATTTTGATTGCTGCTGTAGGGATAGCGATCGGATCTGATCCGTACATAAGTTGAAATGGTGATGTCTTTATTGTGTCGTGATATCGATTATTATGTGCAAATTCAGCGATGGGTAGTAGTGGTTTCCATTTATGAGGTTCATTTGCGCAGAACATTCGAAGATAAATTTCGAGTTCTTGATTTACACGTTCAGTTTCTCCGTCTGTCTGAGGATGGTAGGCTGTGCTCATTCTATGGTCGATTCCTAGAGCTTTTCGTATTTCTTGAAATACTTTGGCGGAGAATTGCGGTCCTCTATCCGAGATTAAGATGTCAGGGAGTCCAAAGCGTTTGAATATTTCAGAGATATAGAGGTCTGCAGTTCCTAAGGCGTCGATCGTCTTATTGCAAGGAGTAAAAATTACCCCCTTCGTAAGGCCATGGTCCACCGTGACCAGAATGGAGTCATAACCGTCAGATATAGGAAGATCGGTGATAAAATCCAGTGTGACTTGTTGAAATGGCCGAGTAGCTTTTGATGGAATAGGGATTAATGCCGGTGAATTTGGGTGAGTATTGACTTTCATCTGTTGGCAAAGTGCACAACCTTCAACCCATTCTTTGACATGTCTATACATTCCAGGCCACCAATAATCACGTTTCAAAAGTGCTAGTGTTTTCAATCGTCCAGGGTGTCCTGAAGATAATGCTTCATGTATCTCCTTAATTAATCGAGTGCGCAACTCAATTCGATCAGGCACATAGATCTTGCCCAAGTAATAAACGATACCATGAGTGTATGTCCAGTCTTGTAGTTTGGATTTAATTGGTGGTGCCCTTCGCTTAGTGATAACTTCAATAAGGATGCGTCCAAAATCGTCGTTTGCCATGTATTTCTTTAATTCGCTGGCAAGATCATCATTGATTAGTCGAATAAATCGGTCATTCGGCAAAACCGTGACCGTAGTTTGTTCCTCATCATTTCCCATATGATCTGGCCGTCTGGATAATGCATCTGCTTCGAACATTTTTGTGCCAGGTATATGTTCAATACGAAGATCATATTCAGATAGTAATGATGACCACCGAGCTTGTCGAGGTGTTAAGCGTTGAGCAGTTCGGTAGTAGGACAAGTTCTTATGATCACAATGGACGATGATCGTATGAGGAGAACCATGTAACAGATGGCGCCATACTGCAAGTCCCTTGATGATTGCAAGCAGTTCTCTGTCATAAATTTGATAATTCTGTTCTGTTGGTGTTAACGCATGGGATATAAATCCACATGGATGGAGTGCTCCAGATTCATCAGCCTGTTTCAGTACCGCTCCAATTGCTTTATTGGAGGCGTCGGTTTGAAGGATAAATGGTTTTGCAGGATTTGGCATTAACAATACTGGCATAGAGGCGAACCGTTGCTTTAGGGTGTCAAAGGCAAGTTGGCGCTCATTATTCCAGTCAAATGGTTCCGTTTTCTTGGTTAAATCTGTGAGTGGCTTTGCGATTGCTGCAAAGTTTCCAATAAAACGTCTGTAAAAGTTTCCAAAACCTAGGAATGATCGGACTTGTTTAACCGTTGATGGTACTGGCCAATCAGCTATTCCTGCGAGTTTGATAGGATCCATTCGTATTTTTCCGGGTGAGATGATCATGCCCAGAAATTCAACTTCTTGAACAGCGAATTTACATTTTTCTAATTTCAGGAACAGATCGTTCTCTTCCAATCGATCGAGAACTCTTTTTGTTCGTTCTTCTAGTTCGTTCAAATTCTGAGAACATATCAAGATGTCGTCCATGTAGATAATGAGCCATCCTTCATTAATCATGTCTCTGAAGTATTCGTTCATCATAGTTTGGAATGTAGATGGCGAATTGCATAAACCGAAGAACATAACGGTTGGTTCGTATAATCCTCTGTTGGTAATGAAAGCAGCTTTCCATTCGTCCCCTTTCTTGATCCTGACATTATTATATCCCCATCGGAGGTCTAATTTGGTGAAATATTGTGCGCCAGCGAGTTTTGTAAGGAGGTCGGATACTAGGGGTAATGGATATGCATTCTTGATTGTCCAATCGTTTAAATATCTATAATCTTGGCATGGTCGAAGCGCACCACTTTCCTTCTTTGAGACAAAGAAGAATGGCGATGCTTGAGGAGATTTCGACGGTTTGATGTAGCCTTTAGCTAACTGTTCTTCAATCCATTCGTCCAGCGATGACTGTTCTTTGATTGATAACGGATAGATCTTGCTAACTTTAGGACTAAAACCGGTTTTCAAATCGATAGCGTGATCCCAAGTTCTGGAAGTTGGGAATCGTTCTGATGCCTTTTTCTCAAAGACTGAGCGCCATTTCCCATATTCTAATGGTAATTCTGTTTTTGGTTCATCCTTTTTTAACTGATGTTCTAACGCTTGAGATGCTGATGTCTTAACTCTGATCCAGTAATCGTCTTCTCCCCATTGTTGATTGTCCAATGCCATTTGCCAGATAGTTCCTCCATTCCGCTGTTCATCGATGAGGTGTATCGTTTTATCTCTCCAATCAATAGTAGGATTGTTTTCTTCTAACCAAGGGATCCCCAAAATTAATCGTTGATCTCCTAATTTCGTGATTAGAAACCAGTTGTTGTATCGTTTTCCTCCAATCGAATATTGAATATGGACTCGATGTGTGATTATTCCATTAGTGTTAACTGTTCCATCTGCGTTTCTGACTTTGATTGGTTTTCGCAATTTTTCTTTTGATAACTTGGTGGTTACTTCTTCGTCAATAAAATTCCCTTCTGCTCCACAATCGATTAGAGCCGAAGTTTCAGCGGGTAAATCGGACGTTTCCACAGAAATTGAAAGGCGCTTGTCATTATTCGATCTTACTATTACAGAATCGAGCACTAACTGTGAATGTCCATTTGTTATGGAAGTGCCAACCGCTGTATGACGCTTCCGGATTAAAAACCCTCGTTCTCGAGTTCATTGAGAAGACCTTCTCGTTCATCGGCCTTCATTCCAGCAAGGATCGCTCTGATGCTTGCAACTGGGTCATCTTTCTTTTCCTTAGGCGCATCTTCAGGGATGGATCTGATCCCTTTATTTTGAAACGATGAGGAGGCCCTGAAGGAGGCGTTTGACGTGGTATTTCGTTTGGGACAATTCCTTGAAACATGCCCCTGGTTTCCACATCTGAAACATTTTCCAGATTTCATGTACTCCTCCTTTTGCTCATCTGTCAAACGTCCAGTGGGCATAGCATTTACTGATCGGGTTGATCCGCCCCTATTATTGGTGTTTCGATTAAAATTGGAGCGGTTCCCTTGTCCTGGTTTTCGCCCAAGTGCTCGCATCATTTCCCAAGCGCCATGAAGCTGTTCTGCTTTCTCATATGCTTCTTTCATGGATAAAACATTCGCTTCAAGGATCTTTGTAGCGATACTCTCAGGGAGTCCTTTAACAAAGGCCTGGAGTTGCGCAGTTGTTCCTTTCAATCCTGAAGTACCGATCTCCATACGGAATTTTCTGATATATTCAGGGACTGAAACATCACCCCCTACTCTGAGATTGGCTAGATTGTTCAGCGCTCTGAGAGCACTATTGACTTCTCCCCAATCGGCTAGGAAACGCTTCTTGAATTCTGCCCAGTTCGTCCAAGTAAGGGTTGTTTCTTCTTCATCGTCCAATTCATCCTTGATCAGGACTTTCCAATCATCGAGTTCCTGCCCAAGACAGGCAAGAGTAAATCGAATCTGCTTCTGTGCTTTGTTTTTATAGTTATCATCATTCAAAACAAAGTAATCTTCAAGACTTCCAATAAAAGCCTTTGCTTCGGTTCGTTTTCCTGTAAAAACGCGCATAGGCTGCGGTTTGATATCTCCTTTAGAGGCAGGTGCTGCTACGTTGGATGCCATCTTTTCTGTTTCTTCTTTCGGATCTGTAGGTTCTCCTGTTTCGTCTTTCTTCTTCCCTGATTCTGGATCTCCAAATAGACTTTGTTCGATCTGTTTCTGTTCTAGAAAGTCTCTCCAAGGCTGTTTCCCTTTGTCTTGGAGTGCGTATCTGTCCTGTGGTGGTGCTCCAGAGAGACTGAGGAATTCGTTCCACCAGGAGGATTCTGGTTCTTCAGTGGGTGGATAAAATAGAGAGTAAAAGTCCTCTTCTAGATCTTCGTTGATCCACTCAATCCAAACGTTATCTGGGAGGACTTCCTTTCCGTCTCCTTCAATATAATCACCTTCAAAGAGGGATGCTGGTACTGGTTCGTTTTTCTTCTTAGTTCCTGAGCGGAAAAACCACCCTGTTCCTGTAGTCGACGGAAAAACCTCTCGTCGATCTAGATAATATTTTCGTCTGAAACGGACAGAGCCGTTCGGTGGTCTGAGGTTTGAGGTTCTGGTATCAATGGTGTCTGGCTAGTGTCGAAACACTGAGCGGTTCTGTGAGTTCCAACTTGTGTTAAGATCGATGCTCTCAACGCAATTCGTTCTAAGTCAACAGTGGCAAGCAGAGTCTCGGTCTGCTCCCAGCCTACTGGACAGGTTCTGGACACTAAGTCAAATGATGACAAAGGTCAAATAAACGACGAGCTCAAAGAGATGAGAGCGAGGAGTTTTCGTTCAGAAGTTGAGAGAAGAATTCGATTAAGTTGGAACTGAAGTCTAGCTACTTTACAAGACGGTTTATATATGTAAAAGAACAAGAGAAATATAAAAGGAAACGTACAGCTAAATACCTAAGAAAGGAAATGCGAAGGTAAAATAGCTAAAGGAGATGAGCGTCCATGAAACGCATAACGATGATTATATAATAAAATGAGTCCAGTAACGAAAGGGAAAGAAATCGTAACAATCAAGCTCTTTATCTTTATCATCTTTATCATGAGACAATGTCTGCTGATTGTCACATGTAGAATCATGATTTCTATATGATTTCCTTTTTGATGTGGGATCATCATTCTCACTATCATTGAGATAATCACTTTGGGAATCAGAGTCAGATTCTTGTCCATATTGATCCCATTGATCAATACCTGGTGGACGTTCAAATATTCTATCTTTGTTGTAATTTTCACTTTTTCATGGAAACACTGATTCATCAAACAGTGATTGAACACCTATAAATATTGTGTTGTCTTTTCTCATAAATTTATAAGCTTTAGATCCTTGTTCATAACCTATGAAGGTCATTGGTTCAGATCTTGGTGCTAGCTTATCTTTTCTCATTTCTTTAGGTATAAGAACCCATGCAAGACAACCAAATATTTTAAAGTAGCTTACATCTGGCTTTTTATCAGTCAGATTTTCATAAGGTGTTTTCCAGTTTGTTCTTCTTAATGGAGTGCGATTGTATACATGAATAGCAGTTTCAAAAGCAAATTCCCACTATGATTTTGGACAGGAAGACTCAAGTCTCATGCTTTCTGCTTTCTCAAGTATAGTGTCATTAAGACGTTCTGCACGACCATTTTGCTGATGTATGTGTGGTGCACTCTGTTCCCTAAATATCCCTTTAGATGCAAGATATTTGTCAAATTCATGTGACTTAAATTCCCCCCCTCGATCCGATCTGAAACGTTTTACTTTAATATTATGCTGATTTTCCATAAGTTCTATGTAACTTTGGACAGCAGTAAAGGTTTCTGATTTTGATCGAAGAAGTGCCATATGAGCAAATGAAGAGTAATCATCTAGTAGCATTAAACACCACTTTTTACGATGATATGATTCCATTGGTAGTTCAAGTAAATCAGCATGAATTAATTCAAGCAGTTTAGAAGCACGCTTATTAGAAATAGGGAAAGATTTATTGTGCATTTTTCCTTGAGCACAACCAGGACATATAGGATTTGTTGATGGGAATGTGATTTTCTCATCAAATCCTTTAGTATGTTCAAAAGTATGTTTAAGAACATTCTTCGAAGGATGTCCCAATCATCTATGCCAAGTGTCATAATTGACAACATATGCAGCATGGTCCATTATTTGTCTATCTGGCTTGACTATCTGAGTCAAGACCCAATGAATGGGTCCATTATCATGTCTAGGATATGCTCGTAGAACATGTTGACCAGATTTTAGCGAAAAAATTGTCCCATGTTTATCTGATTGTTCCTGCCAGCCTTGAAGCTTTAACTGTCCAGACGATATAAGTCTATGACTAGCTTCAGGCATATAGCAAACTTTCTCAAGTTTAATGAAATGTCTAAGCGCTTTGGAATTTTCTATTTGAAGGAACACAGTCCCTTCACCTAATAAAGAAACTTTTGATTTTTTATCAGCAGTATAAATAGGTTTTGGATTATCAAATGGTTGATAACAGCAAAGTCTTCTAAGTCATGAGTTACATGAACAGACGCTCCAGAGTCTATCATCCATGACTTTCCTTTAAGTGCCATTTTAAGGCAATTATTACAATAGCACACCTTAATCTCACTATTATAGCAGGTAATTTCAGCGATTACATTATTGCTATCTACAGCAGTACATTGATTACTACTATTATTACCTTTAAAATTAAGAAGCTTCAAATTCTCCGAAGTCTTCTGTAGCATAGTCCTCACTGATTTATTATCAGTATCAGACTTTAAATTAGTGAAATATACGCACTGATACCAAGATTCTGCATCTTCAAATTCTCCTAGAGAGACTGTATCCGATGCATCATCTTTATCCACATCCATGTCATCACTCTTTGGAATGAAGCAATTTTCTGCACTCCCTCCAGTTTTAACCAGCCATTCAATCTCATCTGCCACACAAAAGCCTTGCTCTTGTAGCATTTTGAGATTATCGGGTAACAAAGCTGGTTCAACCCTGTCGATCAGGGGTTGAGATCCAAGCCTATCAATCAATGCTGCGCTAGCAAAGGTAGGTGCCTTCGCTTTTCCTTTAGATCTACTGGACCCAGCAGATTGTTCCTGTTGCAACAAGAAAGCACGCTTCTTCTTCTTATTTGCGCGATTGAAGCAGTTGCATTCCTGATTAGAACTAAACTGCCTGGATGGTCCTGCAGGTGGTTGATTCTGATCTCTGGATTTTCCCTTGTTATTTTGGAAATTTCAAGATTGTCGTTGAAAATTGGTCCTATTACTAGGACCAGCCAAACCAGAGTTTTGCCATTGAGGTCTCATAGGGCCTCTAGTAATGCAAGCTGTATTAACAGCCCCCCCTGATGATGAAGACATTCTATGTCTTTGCTGTTCTTCCTCTATCTTAGGAAGGACATCAGCAAGTTTTAAATCACTTGCTTTCGTAGTAAGAATACTGGACGAGACACCGTCCCATCCTTGTGGAAGTGATGCCAGCACTAACATGGCAACCATATTATCAGGAAACGTGAATCCATTGGTATGGAGTCATTGAGTAGTGGTCAATAATTCATTAACTGACTCAGTGACTTTGTTGACATTGACTTTCCAATGAATTGCTTTTGAAAAATCTACAAAGATTCCTGCAGCTCCTGGTTGCCCAAAAGCTTTTTCTAATGCATCCCATGTTTTTAATGCAGTAGAGTCGACATAGTGATGCAATGATGGTGCCAGTTTGAGTGTGATTAACCCAAGTGCTTTGTCATTGTATTCAAGAAATTCTTCCCAAAGTTCAAGCTTGGTTTGTAGCCTGTCCCTATCTTCTTTTTTAGTATCTGCCGCATTGTAAAGTACTTTCTCTGAATCAGTCAGATTTGTGATAGCTGCTTTAGATCCTTTGACATATAGCCAAAGACCTTTATAACGAAGATAGGCAATCATGGCGACAGACCACTCATTCCAATTTAATCCTGTTAAAATTGGAATTTTGCTGACATCTTCATCTCCACCAAGTGAAAGGCGAGCATTGCTACCGCTAGCAACACTATCAATTTCCATCCATCCAGAAGTAGATCATGGATTTAATTGGAGATGATAGTTGTCGCAAATCTCAGTTTTCATAAGATCAAAGGCCACATTCTTCCTAATCAACTTGGAATAGGATGCCAACGCTTTGATTTTAATAAAAGGCTGCCATTGATAACAAGGAAGTACCCTTGTTTTAATTGCCGCCAAATAACAGTATCCATGTACTTCCCATACTGGGGTTTTTCTGGAATGTACGAAGGGATCTATCATGGTGTCAAGTCTGACATACATGATTTCGCCTGGTTCAAGTTCTGAATCGTTGTTAGCACGCAAAAGTGTGCTATAGGTATCATCATCCAACTCTGTGTGTGAGTTGTCTGATTCAAAGACATCGTGATTAATGACATCTTTTCTGTGTGTAGGCAGACAATTCAAATCCTCAAATGCCTTCCAGGCTGCTTGGCGTTTCTGTTTTTGGCGCAATTTTTTGTTAGCCTTTTTAGCAGCTTTCTCCTTAGCCGCTTTGATATTCAGGTTCTTCATCATAACCTGAATGTCCTCTCTCATCTTCTCTATCAGTGTCTTATCAGACTGTGGATATGCAGAAACCGACAGAGGTTTATTAGATAATGTAGCAGGGGTACGATTCCCCCACTTTCTAGCTGGCACTATTTTAGTTCGTCCAACTTTTTCCCACTCCTTAACTGAATACCAGGGTTCAGTTCTAGATCCACCAGTTCTTGACGCGAGATTGGATGTCGGTATGGGCGGTACTGGAACTGCCTTCTCCTCCCAGTCCTTCGCCTCCCCTCCAAGTTTCCCACCCCATCGTTGGATGTCTGCAGAGGTGGGGCAGTAGGTGAGTCGAGGATTAAGTGGTGAAATAATTTTGCCTGCCTGGGCAGTGGACAGGCCTGCTTTAGCTTTATCAGTGTATGACACTGATATGGGTGGATTGGGAATCTTCCTCCCAGTCCCAATTTCGACAGAGTAAGCCCCTCAAACTTTTGAAAGGCGGTCAGCCTCCCATTGACAAACATCCTCAAGAATATCGAGGATCTCCTGACCTTCTTGGTCTAATAGCACCTTCTCTTTGTCCAGCACAAGGCGGCGCTCCTCCATGCGCTGTTGCGCTCCAGCAATGCGAGTGCAATGTTCCTCCAGGCAACAGCGAACCTTCTGCACTTCTGCAGAATTGGTTTTGATAATCTCCCCAATGGGAGCAGTGGGAATGGTAGCACAACGAGCAGTCGCACTTTTGAGAGAGTTGATAAAAATAGTGCTGGAAAATCCAGCCCTGGCAATCTTGCCCTGAAGATCAGAGCTAGAAGTATTTTTGGAACTGAGGGTTCCAGGGGTGTGTTGCCAGAAGTGGCAGTCGAAGATGCGGAGTTGGTGATCGAAGACATTTGCAAAAATAGATTGATTGAGTTGGAGCAAGTCTAAAATAGATTGGGTAAGCAACGATCCTTGCAAATTGATCAATGCTATAAATAGCCAAACTAGGTTTGGGATTGCTCTAAGGATAGAACAATTTTTCCTCCATCTGGGTAGAATTCCAAGTGCTTCATAGACATTTCAGTTTGCTCTTTGTCATAAATGCACTTTATAATTCATCGTCAGAAGTGTTTCCACACTTCTATTGACTTGGGGGCTCCATCAAGTTCCCCACAGCCAGTTAAAAATATCCACCAGCTATATTTAGATACTAAGCTATTTATGATGCTAAGGAGCATTCCTACTCTAAATGGGATGCTAATCAGTGCCCATTGATGGTCTGCGTGTACCATGGAACAAGGTCCAAGCAGCATGACCCTTATACAGAATAGTTTTATAAATAGATGTGAAGAACGAGATGAAAACTTGTATAATGATATAAGCACTTAATTATTCACGGCCAATAGGGGGGTGCAAAACCTTTCCAAGTCTAGACTATGATGTCATAACTTGTTATCTGCCATGGGGCAGCCCTAAACCTGAGTGATTTAATTGGTTCACCAGACTGAGTGGTTTATTGATCCACCAATCAAGAAGTGTTTCTATTATTAACCCAGATATTGCAAAACTGGGGACTAGTAGAGTGTGTCACACTGGTGATTATTGTCACACCATCCAAGGTGGTCACTCAACCCAAAAGGGGAGTGAAGACTATTCCTGTCATAGCCCAAGAGTAGCACATTAGCAGGAACAAATGTCAGTAAACAGGTACAAATAACAGTACTACAGGCATATACGCTATGTACAACCTTCCTTGTTTACCTTTGTTATGACAAGAGGTTGCTGACTAATGTCTATGCCAGCGACAAGGCCATTCGTCCCAGTGGGGCCCATAACCTGTTGAAATTTATATGACGGCGGCGCAGACTGAGGCTTAGTAAGCAGGAGACTTACTTAATACTGTTTGTATGTGTTGAAGGCTGTTTAGGAGCTAGGGGCTCAACTAACAGATAACAGAGACAATGCTATGTTATTGAAACAAGGGCATAAGGCCCTCCTTATATACATGTGGGCCAGAGTACATTAAGACTACCTAAGGTAATGCCAGCAGAGCGCTACTGAGGGTAGCGCCAGGTGGCACTGTGGGTAGCACCAGGTGGCGCTTTGTTGGCATCTCTACTCTGAGTATGAACTCTATAATTTCTGTCAAACTCTATAATTTCTGTCAATGATTATAATAAAGGATTATTTAGTGTCTCATTAATAATGATATTATAATACATGAAGCTGTGGGTTCAATCCCCTTAGCTCCAGATCATTATTAATTCGACACTATGTAGGACTACACAGCATGTAGACCTTTTCTACCAGCACTACGGCCACTATGGACCACTATGGACCCTATGTAGTACTACCATAGCTATAGTAGTACTATGTAGAGACCCCCCAAGTTTGCTGATGCAATATCTTAATCTGTATCATAATTTATTGTCTATATAACCACCAGGATACCGTGTTGTCCAAGTACACGCCATATTCAGTCTGAAACCGGCTGCTGTCCAACTACTCTTTGGCAACCGTGACCTTCCACCTAAACATTTGGCATATGTGGAATGGTTCACTCCATTCCAAAGACATCCGGAGCCCAAAACAGGCCTCTATAAAATATCACGCTCATTGCAGAATAATGCTCGTATTGCAAGCATTATTCCTGTGACAGATATCCTACAGAGCATTCATCTATCACCGCTCCCCGGAAACCATATACCTAGAGATTGGAACAGTTGTACAGCCCTGGAAGAAATTAACAGCTTTCTTGTCAATTCATTCACTGATTCTTGTACTTACCTTTTGTTTCACGATAATTAATAATATTTATTGATCATTGTACTTATTCCAATGGCTCATTAAGAAATATCGTGACGATTTACATATGTTTCGTTAATAAAGTTAAATTCACGATTTGGGTTTTTGCTGATGTCATGGTGTGATATCGAGGAAAGAAAAGAATGGCGCGCCAGGATGCCAGCCGCACGCCTCAACTGCTGACATGAGTGGTGATGGATGCCCTCCAGCCATCATGCATCATGGCTCAAGCCAGGCCAGTCAATGACAGACTTAATCTTGGCCAGGCATGCTCCGCGCAGACAAATAGGTCGGTCGAAATCTAACATCGATTTTTTTTCCA
Source organism: Amanita fuliginea (assembly GCA_023014435.1). NCBI lineage: Eukaryota > Fungi > Basidiomycota > Agaricomycetes > Agaricales > Amanitaceae > Amanita > Amanita fuliginea. Next base: position 1,477,763 of record JAEBUQ010000011.1, on the reverse strand, counting down.
GGAGTGACTCCTGGAAAAAAAGAAGCCAACTTGCGGCTTCAAATGCTGGTTTTGCCATCAGCCGGATGACACCCGCTCCAATTCGACGATCCTTCAGACCTAGTGAGCAGCGACCTACATTGTCTAAGCATACTCGCGAGGAGGAAACCCATCCAGGCCGATTTATTGACTTGAGGCTCTTGCAGGCCAGGGAGCATGCGCAAGTAGGGTCTTCCAGGAATCGATTTTTTCACCGCAAACAGGCCCATGAACTAGACAGATGTATTGGGATAGCGCCCCAAAAGAAATTGGCGACCCTGGGCCAGTTCGCAGCCAAATCTACTCCACTGTTTCGTTCTGTGCTTAGCAAGAGCGCATTGTTGTTCGAGTCAGTAGATTGTTGACAATTTTTCGTCGTGACCATACCTTCTTTGCAGGTCCGTTCAATCAAGGTCAGCTGCATGGAAGACTGCATGGAAGACTGCTCCCACTGTCCTTGACAGCCTGTCCGTAGAAGAAGACGAAGGCAAAAAAGCTCAGTTATCTTGCTTGTTCATTGATGACGAGGCTCCATCATTACGTGTCTCCCAAACAAAAGCGTCCACTTATAAGAGTATCTATCGACATCCCACATCAAACCCTAGCGAGGATGAAGACAAAGACACCAATGACAATGACGATGACAATCAACTTGAAATATCTGAAATATCTGACAGGGAACAATTACCAATGGACATTTATTATATGGACATTGATGAGAACCCCACTGTCAATCCTGAGCCACTCATTCAATTATTCCGCGCTTTTTATTTACACACAGACTCTCCAACCCTCTTTCAAGAGGCTAATCAACTCCCATTCCTCCTTCAAAGTTTACGCAAGAGCTTCGATGTATTGTGCCATCAGCTTGGTATACCCAGCACACCGCTCCCAGAGGACAAACAGGGAACCATTTTAGTGTGCTATGAACATCTTGCCAATGCATCGTTTGAATGGTCATTTCCAAAATGGTTTTGTCCACTGTGATTTGTTCGGTAGGTTTGCGACTAGCCACTAGGGAAATGTTGAGGATTCACCTAGGACTCGCACACAAAAACACTTTCTTTGAGTGTATGGACCGTGGAATTAGACAAAATGTTGTCCATCACGCGTGCCGGTGCGTTGGCGACGCAGCCCATGCACTCTTGATGCTTTTTTTTTTTTTTTTTTTTTTTTTCTGCATAAGAAATATATTTGTAAACACGTAAAGACATGAATCAGACGGGGGAGCTCAGGGAGTCCTCGAGTAAACATGGGCCTAGGCCACAGGAACACTATCGACAAATGAAAAGGAACAGACAGTCAGAGAACTACGAGGGGAAAGGAAACCCTTAATTAAGGCACAAAGATGCGACACCTGACTGCACTGCTATCCAGGTCGCTAAAAGAAGCCGCCGAGGTGTGATCTTTCAGGAAAGTAATGAGGCCTATATAATTATTGTCCGCACGAAGAAAAGAAAAAGAGGAGAGAAAAGGTCTCCTACCATACCGTTCGCAGTGATAAAGCAGATGGTTGCGCGTGAAAGGCCGGCGACCTGGGCAGACGAGGCAAGTCGTATTGGAGGCAGGGTGAAACCGCCGCCAATATTCCGTGGAAGGCATATGATTGGTAGCCAATCACACAAAGCGAGAGAAAAGCTGAGGGTCATTGTCGCAGGCTTTGATGAAGCGTAGTTGACGAGAGCCAAGCATGGGTTGAAGTGCCCACCATTTGTCACGAAAGCGGAGGAGAGAGTGACCGCAAAAATCCTGGGAAAGCCACGCAAGTTGCCAGCGAGTACCGGCAGAGTGGCGGAAACGTTGCGCCACGGCTATCCGAGAGGTGAAAGCGACGACGTCAGGGCCCATGTATGTTCCAACAAGCATGTCCGCCGCCTTGTTTTCAGGAACTCCCGCATGACTTGGACACCAGGAAATGGTGAGGCGGGCGTTGGGGCAGGTATCGAACCAGGCCGTAATTGCCGTGACAAAGCAAAGGCGGTAGTGTTGTCCATCCCGGGGGACATCAGTCGCACGTGACCGAATATTGGGGGGGGGTCAGTGTCAAAGGCAGTCATCCCGGCGGATTGATTTCGTTACTCTTCTCAATCATCAGTACTCAATCATTAAACAACGACATCTGACTCACAAGTGTATGTATATCATATATAGCAGACTAGAAATTGAACGCTCAATACTTGGAGCACATGGGATATCTTGAGACTCTTATGATACAGTATCAATGATGACCATGCAGAGAACCATGGCTCTTTTGTTGGCATGCAAATCAAATCAGTCACGATTTTGGGGCAAGTTTACTCAACTCACTTAAGCCATAATGGGTCCTTAATTTCTAGCAAAGTATAGAGTCAGTCAGACTGCATCGATTGAACGCCAACTTGTGCATACTCGAAGTATAATATGTGATGAATTGGCCCGAGACCAATCCAAAAAGATATGTGTTAACTAGCGTTGGGTAAGTGTGACAATCATATTTCAATGCAGACATATTGAACTCGCATATTACGCTGAGGAGGATAATGCCTATTGTCACAGGGCTTTGAACAAAAAAAAAACATGTCATGCGACAAGAAGGCCACTCACCAGTATTCTGTTTTTGGAGATCCATGGCGATAGTACCAGAATACGGATGAAGTATTCTTAGACATGGTGGGCTTAGTTTTAGGTAAACAGTCACGTGCATACATCGGAGTCTAAATTCATAGTCAAATTTGAGTTTAAAAGTTAAGTCAATCATACTAAATTCATCACTCCACAGATATAGTATGCTCAAATGTATAGAAAATCTCATAACTCGGAAATGCCGATGGTGTCAGCAAGAACCTTGCGAGAGCCAGTTACAGTTAGCCTGTGTTACTGATCCATGAGGTGTGCTCGTCCTCTTATGTTTTCTTTCGTGAGTGATAAGTTAGTCAATAATATTAAAAAGTTCAGATTATATATGGCCTATGCTGTGCACAAATCACGCGCCCTTGAGAAATTGACACTATTTGAGTCACGTGACATAGCTTCCTGGTTGCGGGACTGAGTTCTATTGTCAACAGTGTGTCGGCAAGAACTCTTCGAGAGTCAGTGACCAGTTATGTGAGAGACATAGTTGTACAAATGATATGTGATAACGACAAATACGACGCCAGAAATAGAAGTAGCAGAGAACACCATCAATTTTTTTTTTCAATTATGTAGTCCAATTGTGAATCATTGTCACTTAATGCATCATCAGCTTCTTCTTTTTCTTTTCCTTTTTGGGAAGAACGAGATGTAGCTTGAAGATTTGGGATGAAATGTTTGGTGGCTTCAACTTGTTCTGAGCGGTGTGGTCGATAAGGACCTAAGGTAGTGAGATGATTTTTAATTTCTTTTTATAGTTATTATTGAACCGACCTTTTCGAACATCTGTTTTGTATGGATTATGCGGCGCTGGAGCAGCTCGTTGAAGTATAACGATTTGGTCAATAGTGCCAGTTAAACAGTCGTAAGATTTGTTTGAGAAGACATAATGGTGTATATGGAAATAAACTTCCACTAAAGAATTCTTGACGAGTTTTTGTATTTCTTCTGGTTCGATGTAATCTTGTTTTTCATCATATACTGGCAGGAGTTCAACGGAATGCCCTTTCCCCACTTCTTTCAGTATTTCTTCAAGGTCAGTTGGGACTGGCCATGACGAAGTGACACTGTCCGCTGTCAATAATTTAAGTTTTTCTTTTTAAGTTAAGTTAATTGTCGAGACGTACATGGTCCAAGTTTATCCTGTTTGGATGGTTTGATAAATGTAGACAGCGTTTCAATTATTTCTCTCACCTTTTTTTTGAAAACTGGAGCCGTCAAACGTAATCCCTTTGAATTTCCTACATCGACTATCAGATACTTTAGCGGTTTTGTTGTCGTCAGTTTGTTTTGTAATATTGTGAGCCTATCAAGTGCAAGTTTGAAGTCAGGTCCAAAGTCAGGATCTCTAGGAGGTCCCAATTGGAGGTGGTATTTAGCAGAATCAAGTGTATTGAATTTAGGGTTGTAGTTCCCGATGGGGTTTAAGAAAAGGGGAGTGGATTGAACAGTGCCAACGATGATGCAAACTGCATCTTCCATTGTTGAACTTGGATTTGCTTCATTCAATGCAATGGCTTGTTTACTTAAAAGAGCATTCTTTCTGCTCGCCATTTAACATTATTTTCGAAGTCATCAGATGCAAGGTACATGGGATCAAGACTGAGTTGTTTGCGGCGAAAAGCAGTGTTCAACTGTTGTTCTATTTCACTTGTCAGTGGAGTTTCAGCAAGGGATAGATAACTGTACGTGGCATGGACATTGGAAGATGAGCGATGGAAGTTAGAGTTAGTGTTGCCAACGGCTCGGCTCTAAGCCGCAAGCCGACTGAGCCGAGCCGATTGGGAGCCGAGCCGAAGCCAGCCGTTTGGCTTCGGCTAAGCACGGCTCGGCTCTAACTTTAGAGCGGCTGGGAGCTAGTGTGGGGTGGCTTTAGCCGCCCCTCTGCCCACCACCCACCGTCGCCAGACACTTTCGGGGCCCAGATGAACCACATCTGGGCCCTCGTATGTTTTCTTTTCTTTTTCTTTCACTGTGGCTAACAACTTTGTTTCTATAGCTGTTGCCTTCACACACCCGCCGCATTCGCTCCATGCCCATGCCCTCATGCCGTCCTCACCCTCTGCCCTCACCTGTTGCCCATGCCCTGGCCTTCTTACCCTCACCCTCGCCTTTGCCTTTGCCCCTCGCCTCCGCCCTTGGCCTCTCGCCTCCGCCCTTGGCCTCTTGCCTTTGCCATCACCCTCTTGCCTTCACCTTCACCCTCGCCTTTGCCCTCTCGCCCTTAGCCTTGCCTTTGCCCTCTTGCCTCTGCCCTCGCCCTCTCGCCCTACCCTCGCCCTCACCCTCGCCCTCGCCCTCACCCTCGCCCTCGCCCTCGCCCTCACCCTCACGCTCTTGCCCTCGCCCTCACGCTCTTGCCCTACCCTCACGCTCTCGCCTTCGCCTTCGCCCTCTCGCCCTCTCACCTCCTGCCTTTCACTCTCTCCCTCTCGCCTTCACCCTCGCCCTCTCGCCTTCACCCTTGCCCTCTCGCCTTCACCCTTGCCCTCTCACCTTCACCCTTGCCCTCTCGCCTTCACCCTTGCCCTCTCGCCTTCACCCTCGCCCTCGCCCTCACCCTCACCCTCACCCTCACCCTCACCCTCACCCTCACCCTCACCCTCGCCCTCTCGCCCTCTCGCCCTCGCCCTTGCCCTCTCGCCCTCGCACCCTTGCCCTACCCTCACCCTCTCGCCTCCGCCCTCTCGCCTTCACCCTTGCCCTCTCACCTCCGCCCAAGCCCTCTCGCCTCTGCCCAAGCCCTCTCGCCTCCACCCTCACCCTCTCGCCTCCGCCCATGCCCTCTCGCCTTCACCCTCACCCTCTCGCCTCCGCCCTCGCCCTCTTGCCTTCACCCTCACCCTCTCGCCTTCACACTCTCGCCTTCGCCCTCTCACCTTCGCCCTCACCCTCTCGCCTTCACCCTCTCGCCTTCGCCCTCTCACCTTCGCCCTCACCCTCTTGCCTTCACACTCTCGCCTTCGCCCTCTCGCCTTCACACTCTCACCTTCGCCCTCTCGCCTTCGCCCTCACCCTCTCGCCCTCACCCTCTCGCCCTTGCCCTCTCGCCCTTGCCCTCTCTCCTCTGCCCTTCCCCTTGCCCTCTCATCTTCACCCTTGCCCTCTCACCTCCGCCCTTGCCCTCTCGCCTCCGCCCTCACCCTCTCACCTCTGCCCTCACCCGCTTGCCTTCACCCTCACCCTCTTGCCTTCACACTCTTGCCTTCGCCCTCTTGCCTTCACCCTCTTGCCTTCGCCCTCTCACCTTCACCCTCTTGCCTTCTGACTTTTTGCCATATATGTTCATCTCAGGCAAGGTGCCATTACCATATTTATCTGTCTCAGGCAGTGTAGCACCCTTGCATGTACTTAAGAGTAGGATGGATTCCCATCCTTTTCCTTACTTACTGTCACTATGCCTCCACGTCGGGCTCCAAGAAAGGCTGGAAAATCAGTGGCAAAAGATACTACTGGTATTGGTTCAATCTATACTCTGTCCTCTGTCATCCATGTAACATTGTGATATATCTAGAGCAATCTGATGCTCATGCATCCTCTGCACCTTTTGCAGTGCAAAACACACCTGCTACTCCAGGTGGGTATTATTACTGTTCTTTGTTTTGAATATTTTTGACATGGTGCACAAAGATAAGCTGCCTACTGAGAGGCAGGTTCCTTTTGTTGAATTCAATGGTAAGTAGTATCTCAAGCTGGGGATCACAATATCACTTACCACCAATTGCTGATAAATTTGACTTTCATCCTACTAATTCAACAGAAGAAGTTGAGGTATTTGATGGTAGGGAACAGGACAATGATGGGGATGGAATAGTCCACAGTAGGTGCTGCTAGATGGTTTTCAGAGCAACTAAAGGTCAAGTTAAAAGGGAGAATTCCTAAACCATCAAAGCGTGCTCTTGGAGTAAGTGTTTGGTGCAAAACTTCTATCAAACTAAAATTTTCAGGTTGACCCCTTGGAACCAATGACTCCCATTCCTGCCAGGAAGAGAAAGGCTGTTCCAACAACACCTGCTCAAGTGTTGTTTATACCATGTAGACCAGATGGACAAGATGAATCTGAGTCTGGTGATGAGGATATTTCTCCATCTAAGCTAGCCTCTCAGGTAGAGGAGCTTTCCATAAATCCCTCTGCAGAGTCAGGGAAGAAAAAGGCATCAAGGGTAGCAAGGGATGTCTGGGAATTTTTTGAGAAAAGTGGAAGTGGAACAGATGCAATGAGCACTTGTAAGTTATGCATGTGAATAATATCATAATTTGAGGTTGTTCTCAAAATTAACTTTGTTTCTCAGTACTGCTTGTGCAGCTGATCAAGATCATCCAGTTGCCAAATTTCGTGGTTCAACTAGTGTTTACAACCTCAGGAATCATTTAGTTAGGGTGCACTTGGAAGAGTGGAGCAAGCTATGTGATGATAAAAATATTCCCATCACTAATCCTGCAGCATTGCAGGAAATTAGGAGGTTTAAGGGAGATGATGATGATGATAAGGAGGGCAGTCATCGTCTTCCATATTCTAAGGAGGCATTTTCTAATGCCTTGGTTGAATTTGTTGTTGCTGATGATGTGGTAAGTAATGGTTTATAATGCCTTGCAGCAGTTCTGATTGTGAAAGGCCATGAACATTGTGGAATCTCCAAGGCTCAAGAAGATATTTTTTCTCCTCAGGAAGGAGCTAAAGGAGTCTGATATCCCTGGAAGAAGCACTATTCGAAATCATATCATGAATAAGTTTTCAGATCACCTTAAAGCTCTAGGAGATGATATGAGGGCAAGTTTGGAATTTTGAACACCTTAATTTGGCTAACTATTTAGAAGAGATCAGTGGGAAAGGTCTCCTTCACCACTGATACATGGTCAGATCCAAACTTGACCTCATTTATGGCCATAACTGCACATTGGGTTAAGGGTATTGAAGTTAATACAATGAAAGGGGCCCAGAGGAAGTTGGAATTGAGGGCTGACCTTATTGGTTTTCACAGAATCCCAGGTAGACACACTGGCAAGCTCCTTGCCCAGTGTTTTCTGTTTATCCTTGACAGATTGAAGATAACCCAAAAGGTTTGGGCTTCAAGTTCAAATTGTAGTTCTTACTGATTCATATGTTGATAGATTGGTTGGGTAACTTGTGACAATGCAAGCAATAATGATACTATGATGACTTCACTCCAGTATTCACTTCAGAGGAGGGGGATTAAATTTGATGCTATCAAAAACAGGATTAGGTATGATTTTTCACTGTGTTGATGCTCTTATTTAAAAATTTCTAGATGTTTTCCTCACATTGTCAACTTGGCCTGCAAGTCAGCTTTGGGTGCCATAACTGACATGAAATATATTGAGGGGGAGGCAGAATATGTACCAGGGTTTGGTTCAAGAGACTGTATTGCAACAGTCCGCTCACTCATCAATGCAGTAATTCATTCCTATTGAATTTACACCTATTACTGATTGGACCATTCAGATTCGTAACAGCAATGTGAAAAAGCAGAGATTTTCACATTATGTGCTGGAATCCTTTCAACAGGACTATCAGCTTATTAAAGATGTCTCAACAAGATGGTCTTCAACCCTCCTGATGATTGAGAGGGTTTTGAAATTGAAGGAGGTAGGTCTGAGAATAATATAACTAAGCTTTCACTAAGACTCCATAGGCAGTTATTCAAATAACAGAGGACAATGACTTTCCTGACTTAGAGAAGTTCCAAATGAATGAATATGAATGGGAATTACTGGAGGACTACCAGAACATTCTTAAGGTATCAGTTTGTGTGTTCAGAAGAATATGTAGCTAATGCAGAACAAAGATCCCTCATGCCTTCCAGGATATACTTGGGACTGTAAAGACTCCTACTCTTCCATACACTATCACATCTTTTTCAGCATTGATTGAGAGATGGACAGAATTGGCACAAGAGAAGTACTCTTGGAATAATATCATCACCCCAGGCCTGGACAAGTTGGAGAAGTATGAAGGAGAGCTGACAAAAACACCAGCCTATGTTCTTGCAATGGGTAATCTGCACATTTTGTGTTTTATCATGAAGTAACATAAGTCCTAGTCATTGATCCTGCAAACAAACTGGATTATTTTTTAGCATTATCAGAGAATGAGTACAGGTCAGCCAAGGAAGTATTTTTGGAAGCAGTAAGCTGGTCATTTTATCCCATTTCAAACTCCATCTCATTTTATGACAGTTAAAGGAATACAAAAGTTCAGGGACACCACAGACTGAGCCTCAGCCTCAACCTGCAACTAAACAATTCAGGCCAACTGCAGCTCAAATATTGCATAGAAAGAAACAACACTCCACACCTAAGGAAGTGAGCTTGGAAAAGGAAGTGGATCAATACCTAAGTGCTTTTGGTGGTGAGACCAAAGATATCTTACAATTTTGGCAGGTGCCTAAACTCTATACTTGTGTTATATTATCTGACTTGCATATAGATTCATCAAGGACAATATCCACAGATCTTCCAGCTTGCCATGGATGTCATACCTATTCAGGCTACAAGTGTGCCATGTGAGAGAGCTTTCTCATCTGGGAAAGAAACCATGGCACCTAGGAGAATTAGGATTTCCCATAGTCTGATGGAGGCACTTCAAGTCCTTAAATTCTCAATTCGCAAGGGCCCTGCTCTGAGCTTCACAGAAGGAATGGCTTGGGATGATGAGCTAAGGGAATTTGAGTACATGGGTAGGGTGGCACCATCTGAAGATGCTGAGACATATGGCAGGAATTTATATGTGGAAGAGCTTGATGAAGATGAGCTTGTTAGGCTCATTGAGGAAGATATGAAAGCTATGGAGAATGAGTCCAAAGAAGAAAAGGATAATATGGAGAACTGATAATATAACTTGTAATTGTATCCTATCAATTGTAAAACAGTGAGATAGTTTTTCATTCAGGTCACTGATGCCAAAACATGGCACTACATATCATATGTCATTTAGTCACAGGCTACAGTACAACAGTGTTAATACAAAAGATAAAGCAAAGCTGATTGTCAGATGCAATTAGAGGCTGTTTAGAAACCATTAGCTACTCTGAACATTGATTCACATGACAATCTGAGGATAAACATAGCAGGCCTACCAAAATGTTCTCAACTCCTTGTCATTTATGCCAACACTTCACCAATATAATTTTATCCCCTATCACCTTGGTACTACACTGTTTAGATGTAGTACTCCAACTACAGAGCCATCATTTATCTGGGTGGAATATATGGGCCCTCAACAAGTATCATGATCTTTTTCTAGTCTACAATTCATTGTGCTTGTGCAAAATATTGCTATTGTTACTGGGGTATATTTTGCTTGTAATGGGGTTCACAATACCTCAAAACCTTTGGAAATCATTCAGTGACTCTGCCCAATTCTCAATACTGGCATGAGACCCATTCCAATCAGTGGTACACTGTTTGGACATTGTCTCAAACACATGCATATACCACACTGATTGTATACCTCAACTCATTAATAATAATTTTTTATTTTCAACTATGAACCCATCATTTATCTGGGAGGAATATATGGGCTCTCATCAAGTATCATGGATGTGGATAACATTTTTCTAGTCTACAATTTGCCATTAACACCATATCAATAAAGGATGGGAAATTGTATTGGATTTAATGCTTACATTCCCTCATCAGCTATAGACACCTTCAAGATAACAATTTCAAACACAGCCTCAATCTCAGGTACACCACATGGATCATGAGGAATGCCAGTCAACTTGAACTTGCTGAAGTTGTCCTTTATATGCAAATTTTCACCCTAGAATAATTGAGTAAGAAGAGTCAGCTGGTTGTCAGCAGCTGTTGAGAAGTCAATGTTACTGAATGACTACATCCATGATCTGACTACCAAAGTCAGCAATTGTAAAACCATGACTTACATCAACTACATATGAGCAAATGCTTTACTGAGGGGCATGACATGAATTTATCACTACTACTAAGTTGAAAACCACTGATCACCTGAGAACAATAATGTATACTGTCAAAGAGTGAATGCTTCATAATAGGGTAATCAAATAGTTTTAAAACACACCTGGAATCAAGAGAAATGGCTGAAATATGGAGATATGATATTATCTTGTTTACCTTGCAGCCCAACAATCACCAGCCAAATTTCCAGAGACTCATGACAAGATAACACATCAAACAGTTGATGCACTCAAGGGTAAGACTTAAATGGTTTTCTAACATACCTGGAATGAAGGAAAACTGTTGAGAAATGATTGAGATATATCATTTTACTTACCCATAGCCTAACTACCACTAGGCAGATTCACAGAGAATGACAGATAGCATATCAAACATCTGATTTGTCCAAGAGTAAGCCTTATTTGGCTTTATCATGGACCTGGAATGAAGGGAAACTGTTGAGAAATGATTGAGAAATGACATCATCTTACTCACCCATAGCTTAATACAATACCATCATGCAGATTTGCAAAGAACAACAAAATAATGCATCAAATGGTTGATGCACCCAAAAGTAAGACTTATTTGGCTTTCTAATGCACCTGGAATAAATGGAAACCATTGAAAAATGATTGAGATATGGTATCACCTTACTATAGCCTTACAAGTAACAACCACTAGGCAGATTCACAGAAAATGGCAAGATAACACATCAAATGGTTGATGCACCCAAGGGTAAGACTTATTTGGCTTTCTAACACATCTGGAATGAAGGGAAACTGTTAAGAAATGATTGAGATATTTAATATTGCCTAACAAGTAACAACCACCAGGCAGATTTGCAGAGAACAATAAGATCCCACATTAAATGGTTGATTCACCCAAGGGAAAGACTTAAATGACTTTCTAACACACCTAAAATGAAGGGAAACTGTTGAGAAATGGTTGAGATGTCATATCATCTTACTCACTCATAGCCTAACACTACAACCAGGCAGATTTGCATCAAACGACAAGGTATTGCACCAAACAGTTGATGCGCCCAAGGGTAAGACTTAAATGGCTTTCTAACGCACCTAGAATGAAGGGAAACCGTTGAGAAATAGTTGAGATACGATATCATCTTACTCACCCATAGCCTAACACTACTGCCAGGCACATTTGCATCAAACGACAAAATATTGCATCAAATGGTTAATGCGCCCAAGGGTAAGACTTAAATGGCTTTCTAACGCACCTAGAATGAAGGGAAACCGTTGAGAAATGGTTGAGATACGATATCATCTTACTCACCCATAGCCTAACACTACTGCCAGGCACATTTGCATCAAACGACAAGATATTGCATCAAACGGTTAATGCGCCCAAAGATAAGACTTAAATGGCTTTTTAACGCACCTAGAATGAAGGGAAACCGTTGAGAAACGATTGAGATATGATATCATCTTACTCACCCAATGCCTAACACTACCACCAGGCAGATTTGCAGAGAACGACAATATAACACATCAAACGGTTGATGCGCCCAAAGGTAAGGCTTAGACAGCTTTCTAACGCACCTGGAATGAAGGGAAACCGTCGGGAAATGATTGAGATATGATATCATCTTACTCACCCAATGACTAACACTCCCACCAGGCAGATTCACAGAGAACGACAATATAGCACATCAAACGGTTGATGCGCCCAAAGGTAAGACTTCAATGGCTTTCTAACGCACCTGGAATGAAGGGAAACCGTTGAGAAACGATTGAGATATGGTATCATGACATGTTTGAGGGTGAGGGATGCATCATGCAAGTAGACGTAGATGGCGGGATTAGGCTTGCCAGTGAAGGCAGAAATGTAAAGCAAGTAGGCACAGATGCAGAGAAGGCAGGGAGAGCAAGTGGTGGACGAAGAGAAGGCAGGGCGAGCAAGTGCTGCCATAGCTGCCAGACAGGGTGGAGATAGGGCGGCTTAGCCGGCTCGGGCCGGCTCTGAGCCTTTTGTAAGCCGGTCAGATCGGCTTCGGCTCCAAGCCTTAGCCGAACAACCGGCTCAGGCAAGGCTGAGTAGCCGAAGCCAGGCTTAGTCAGCCGTTGGCAACACTAGTTAGAGTTGAATATGTCTCAGATTGCTTGGGTTTCCCGTTTGATCCTTTTTTATTGGTCTGTGCACTGTGTCGGCAAAGTGAAGTTTGACGGTGATATTATCCAAATTTCTGAGTCAATCTTCTTCTTCATTCAATTCATCTGGTGTTCAGTTCAACAGAAGGATCTTCTCGTCGAAGTTTCGTAGGAGACGGATGGAATCACGAGAACGTACTCGGCTTAAAGTGACATAGATATTGAAAATGTTCAATCTGCCAGTAGCAGGAGACGCAATGTCCACTATGGCATTTGTGACTGTTTGTCCTTGAGCTCGGTAATCAGTAAATGCATATGCAGGTGTGATCAGAAGCTGTCTTCTTGTAACTGTTTTGCTAGTTTCTTTATTATCTGAATTTCTGATTCTGATTTGCATTTTTCGACACAACGGCTCAAGAGGGATGACGCCAGGAGGAAGGCTGTGAAGAACACAAGATCTGGTTCGTTCAAGTTGGACTAAGATGTACATTGGTAAGTGTTGTAACATTACAGTTGATTCTGTATGCGCTGGTTCATCCGGATGAAGAACAATTCCGACAATAGTTCCTTTCGCTCCGTTTGTTATGTCAAGGTCCGTCTCGATATTGTCTGTTATTAAAATTGGCATACCGAGAGAAAACTGGATAAATGTTGGTAGGTCTTTTGAGAATGTTGAACAGGACTGGTCAGCTTTAGTCGTTCGAAGTGTGACTGCATATTGTTCTTGTAACGAAAGAGGTGAATTTCTGATGTGATCTTTGGCTTTGCATACAAATGATGTGTTATGTGTTTTTTGACAGTGGTTGTTGAGTGCCAGTTTATTCCATTCGTTCCAAACGGCATGTCTTGGAGTGATCAAAACTGTCGAATTCCATGGTTCCTGGTGAAAGTCTGTACTGGGGCACGATGGGTGTCCCAGTACAAGTGATCGTAGTATTCGGATGTGATATGGTTGAACGTCACTTGTGCGAATGGCATGTAAAACATTTTTCCATTCAGTGTCTTGAACACGGACTTGTTGTGTCAGCTCAATCACTGTCGTGAATTCTTCATACAAAGCGCGTCCGATACGCATGGCTTCTGGATCACAGGGTTGTGAAGGGAAGAAGAGAGCTTGTCGCAAAGAGGTAGCGACAGGAGGGAATTGGTGAAAATCTCCACATAGGATAATGTTTAACCCTGCAAATGATCCTGAAGTTGTGGAATCGTCAGAGCACCCCTTCCCAATGGAAATGTTCCTTTCTAGAACTGCAAAGAACCTCTTCGAGATCATTGAAACTTCATCAATGATCAGATATTTGTATGGTCTCCAAAAATCTTGAAGTCGACGTTTGTTGTGTTCACTTACAGGTTTATCGTCACATCTAGAAAGCATCGCGATATGGTGCAAGGTTTTACCACTTATCAGCGAAGCTGCCACGCCAGTATAAGCTGCTTTGATCAACCAAGCTTCTTTACCGACATGTTGAAAATATGTTGTAACCAATTGAATGACACGAGATTTGCCAGTTCCACCTTCTCCATAAATGATCATTCGCAAAGGAGACGGATTTTCTCCATTCAAAGTTCGTTCAAGATGTCCTGAAATGATATCGTACGCATTCTGTTGCTTTTCATTCAAACCTGTTGCAGTTGTTGAGGGCGATTGAACATTGTTGGTGTCCATAGCTGTTAACAAAACTTGAGTTGATGGTGGAGTTTGTCCGGTTGTTATCATTTGCACTTTTCCTCGATCATCGTAATTGTTAAATGCCATTCCTCCACTGTTATTGTTTACCTCCATAACAAAATCCTTCATTGTGTCTCTCCACTGCATCAACTTGACCCAATCTTCATCATGAGCTACATGAATCTTCTGATCAACGTTAAACAGCATCCAATTATCAGCAACTTCCTCGAAAACATGATGAATTTTCACAGTATATATTGCTTCATTTGCGTGCTGTTGTTCTCGAGATGAAGATTCCTGATTGAGCATCTCGTTTATTTTGTCAGACGTAATTTCTGAAGAGAGTGCTGTGGAAGCGCAATCCATACAATGTTCATCCATTTGGGCATGAACGTTACTAGTCAGATCCAAGCTTGTATCTGCATCTTGTATTTGAGTAGCTTCGTGGAAATATTCCACATTTGAAAGAAAACGAAGCACGCTGGGCGGTGCGTTCTGGTGAAATTGATCAAAAGCCGATTCCCATGTTTCATTTCTCCTTTTCAAATCTGTACAGATATCCTTCCACGGTTTCAACAACATCAACATACATGCGCAATAGAAAGGATAGGTCACTGGATCGTCACTTTTTGGAAAAGCTGGTCCAATGAAATTTGGGAGGTTGATATGGTTTTGTGGTTGGATAACTCGACACCTTGATCTGTGTTTGGGATGTTCACCATTATATGGTACTCTTGTGTGGCACAAACGTGGATGAATTTGATGATCATTCCACCCATCATAGGTGTCAGAAAAGAAAGACAAGATATTCATGTCTATCAAACGATCTCCCCGATAACGGTAATCCATCACTTGGCATGCGACATAGAGATACCCATTTTCGTCCCATTGAAGTGGCCGTAAGCCATCCTCAGACTCGTCATCCTGTCTTCAATTATTTTGACATCAAACTAAAAAAAATTATTTTTGATTCACCTCTTGTTCATGATTTCGCTGTTCATGCGTACTACTATCTGTTACGAATGAGTAGTTCCTGTCATTATTTGGTTGTGAACAAAATGTTTATGCAATATAAATTTTGTTTAGACACAGACCTCGAGCCAAACTCAGGAAATGCTCTGAACAAAGTTAACAAAAATGCCAACCAAAAGATGGGCGAATAGGTGTGCGATGTAAAAGTGTCATTCCATCCCATTAGATATGATACCACCATTGGCGCAGCCAACTCTTGTTCGCTGTTAATGGTATGGATGAGTCTGAAGATTAATAAACGTTGACGTTCTTGAAGATTTTCCGAATATTCATTCTTAGAAGAATGCGCTCGAAAACCCTTTGTCAGGATGGCAGACAACTGATAGTTCTTTCGTTGCTTTTTGGCTTGATAACAAGTGATGTACATCGCCAAGTTCTTCGTTGCCTCTCCATTCGTGAGTAATTTCCCGTCATTGTTACATCGTGCATTGATTGAAATTGCTGGAATCCATCCATTCAATCGTTCATAAAGTCGCTTTGAACGCCATCTTCCATCTTCTTCTACCACGTCATCTGTTGATAATGGAAATGGAGCTCTTCTCTTACATCGCAAGGATCCTATTTGCCCCTTGATTGGAACCAAACATCGATTCTGGTTGCAGGTGTGTATCTGTTTAGATCAGACTACCCTAAGTTCTAAGTCATCCAGCTGTTGTTGATAGTCAGTTGACAGAGGATGCGGAGGTCATGAATACGCAATTTCAGGTTTGTTGGGAATGTTTTTGCACGATTCTGCAGAGTCCAAAGATGGCAAAAAGGAACGCAAATTGCATCGGATGAAAGAAACCACGCGCTGTCGAAAGCTTTCACTTTTTAACAACTCTTTCATTTCTGGACTAGTTGGTGCGTCACGTAACCAAACCAGCATGTGAAGGTGAAGACTGCCCCTGTTCTGACTTTCCACTGTTCTGAAATAAGCTGAAACATATCCAAAGATTCCTTCTTCAACAAAAAGCTGTCGCTCCGTTGCTCGAATCCCAAACAAAGTTTCCAATATTAACCTGATCATTGTACGGAAAAAGCGAGCAGAAGCATATGGATCTCGTGCGATGTTTACAGCTCGCACTTCTTTGTTGGGTCCCATGTGAGACGAAAAACGATCCATGTCTATTGTTTCACCAACATAAATCTGAGCAATGGGATCATGGAGATCACATGGATTGATCGTAATCCAAAGAGAGGGAGGATTCATCACGAATGTCGTTGACCATATCTTGCTGCGCAACCAAATCCTGCTCTGATCCGTGCCAAGCACCTTTTCCGCAGCGGCATACAAGTGTTTATGCAGTAGTCGGACCGCGTTATCAGAAATGGGTTGTCCTCTTTTCTCTTCCTCTTGAGCCTTTTCCATTTTCGACACATTTATTGTCGACAGAAGTTCCGCGTCCCGCTGAAACATGGATTGTTTCATCTGAATCCGCGCAGCCCCTAACGCCTCTCTTTTTTGCAAAATTCCAAAAGCAACGAATGGGAAACTCTCGTTGGCTCGAAAACGTCGATCATGGTATCTCAAACACCATCAGACATGCTCTGTGAAAGACAAAGCGACCGGCCTATCGCTTTCAATTCCTCCCTCTCCATAAGGGAAAAGACACGGGAATGCACGTTCAAATAGATGGTGACAACGATTACCAGAGACGTTCAGTAGATCAACAACAGGACGTGACCCATGACGGATGCCGTATGGACTTTCTTGTGTTGACTGAAACAGATTCGCCAGTCCGTGTGACAGTATCTCTGTTGTGTCCAAAGACGTCAAATCCGTATCAGTTGTACCAGAAATCTGGATTGGTGAAACTGTAGGCAAAACTGAACACGCATTCAGAACAACAATCAATTAAAAAATAAATGTCTTGAAACTTACCATCTTCATCCTCGTCGTCATTGATATTTGTTTCATCACTCATGCCTTCGTCTTCTCCATTTTCTTGAAAAATGTACAGTTAACTTATCGATAATTTAACCAATTGTTGAACATAACATACCCTCTTCCATATCTTCAGTATTGCCATTTGGAACATACGAATCGTTTTCTCGCTCAATGATATCTGTCTTATCAGAAGAACGAACAATAGAAAGTATTTCATGTGGAACGGCATCGAGGGGAAGGTTATTTAATACCCTTGCACTGATGTTTGCATCTCCGTAAAACGTGGGGTTGTGCAACTTTAACCAAACCAGTGCATCCCAAATAAATTCTCATCGTATGCAGAAAAGACCATGTAACAACTTTTCTGGAGGACGACGCGATCCAAATATTGTGACTTGAAGTACCAAGGCCAAGATCGCAGGTGGGCGAGGCATCAGTTTCCCTTGAATCATATCTGTTAAGATCGATGCTCTCAACGCAATTCGTTCTAAGTCAACAGTGGCAAGCAGAATCTCGGTCTGCTCCCAGCCTACTGGACAGGTTCTGGACACTAAGTCAAACGATGACAAAGGTCAAATAAACGACGAGCTCAAAGAGATGAGAGCGAGGAGTTTTCGTTCAGAAGTTGAGAGAAGAATTCGATTAAGTTGGAACTAAGGAAAAGAGACATACATGAGAGTCTTTATATACAAAAAGAACAAAGAGAACGTAAAAGGAAATGTATAGCTAATACCTTGGAAAGGAAAAGTGAAGGATAAAGCTAAAAGGGAATAAGCGTCCATGAAACGCATAGCTATGATTATATAATAAAGGAGTCCGTTAAACGAAAGGGAAAGAAATTGTAACATTACCCCCTTCGTATGCAAGAAGTCACCGACTTCTTATCCTGTTCCCCAGCCATGGTTTCCATTATTCGTCCACCCATGATCCCTGCGCGACTTTAACCATTCGGCGATGGTATTGATGTCGTGATTAGCGGTCTCAAACCGCCATTGCAAAGTCCTTGTAATGTAGTCAAGTTGGACCGTTTGTTCAAGGATTGCGTCGCGCTCTTCGTCTGTGACAGTGTGAGGGTCGGTGGTGAGGGCGGTGTTGAGCATGGCATCGAGGGGTCCGGCGAATAACTGATAGTCGACAATGAAGGTGGCAAGGGCTTCCTGAGCCCGAAGAAGGGTGGCGTTAGGGGTCCTAGCGAGAGGTGGTGCGGGTGGAGCGGGTAGAGGTGCCTCCTCCTCAATAAAGACGTCCATGAGCTCGTCTGGGTGCTGATGAAGGTCAGCGATGGTGGAGGAAGGGGAGGCGGGCCAATTTGGGAAGAGGTAGTCGTCGATGGTGGTGGTGGTGGTGACAAAGACCTCAATAGGGAGGTCATGAGCGGTGGCGAGGAACGGGGAGGCAGCGACGAAGGTAGGATTATAACAATGGCCACAGGCTGTGACCAAGAGCGCGAAGACGAAAGCAACGAGGTAGGCGACGACGACGATGGCAGACATGTTGTATCGATAAGATGAGAGAGGACAAGACTTCTGGGTGTGGTTTAAATATCCCAAATCTCGTCATCGGAGTCCAAAGCTAAGATCTCTTCAATCTCAGGTTCTCTGGTCCTGAGAAAGTTCTCATGGGAGTTTCTAGCCGCTTCTTCTTGTTCTGATCGGATTCTTGCATTGTCAGGGTGTGGAATACGAATTTGGTCAGGGCGTTCATGTCGTGTAACGTGTATCTCTGGGTCGTTTATGCTGTCCTGTATTGCTTGGTTCAGAAGAATGTAGTATTGCTCGGTTGCAAGGGCGATTTCCATTTGCGCTCTTGTGCGGCTAAAATTTTCACTTCCCCTTATATTCATTCGTCGTTCATATTGCCATTGTTCCACGGAGATGTCTCTGCCACATTGAATAATTCTCTGTAAAGCTTCTGATAATTCAGGGAAGGTTCGTCGTAACCAAACCCTATGATAAACGTTATCATATTGAAAACAGGGATGGACTAATGCTGGAAGATAATGTGATTCGGCTTCCTGGAATGTGGGCAGTTCTCCTAGATCAAAAGAGAGGCAATGGTATTGGGGAAGATACTTTGGCAAGGCATTATATGGAATTTCTGTATGTCCTTGCGGATGAATTCGTTTATGAGGAGGTAATCGTGATACTTTGGGCGGTTTTGACATCATTGGGACGTATTTCAATGTCTGATATGTAGAGAGCGTTCGTTTAGAAGGATGTTTAAAGGCAGGAACAAACATCTGCGTGACAGAGTATCTGGTTTTGACAGTAGGAGTGTATCGTCCAATGGTTCTGCAGAATCTTTTGACATAGCGGATATTATGTTTTAATTGGAGGTTGGTGCGATAATAAGTCATTGTGCCGAATATTTCAGAGGTTTCTTCTGTTTTTATACTCTACTAGAATATCCGCAGCATTGCCCAAATGTTGTTCTGGTTCCCAGGTATTGTCATTTGCTCCATAGCCTTTCCACTTGACTAAGTATTGATAACCGGCTCCACGTTTTCGATGTCCAAGGATAGCCTCAATCTCAAACTCTTCTTGTCCATTAACCATATCGGGAGGTGGCATAGTGAAATTCGGACCGTGCATTGAGGTTTCCTTATATGGGGTGAGGAGCGATGCATGAAACACAGGATGAATGCGCCATTGTTTTGGTAATTTCAATTTATAAGTAACTGGTCCCATAACTTGTTCAACCTGGAAGGGTCCTTCTCGTTTTGGTGCTAGCTTTCTTGATTGATATGGAATGTGGAGATTCTTGTTTTCGAGCCAGACTTTGTCGCCTTTTTCGAATCTGATTGACTTGTCTCTGTATCTATGAGCGACCATTTGTCTAGCAAGTTCATGAGCAGCTAGAGCTTCTTCTCTGGCTTTTCAAAGCATTTGAAGGCGTTCTTCTGCTGCTGGTGCAGTCATTTTGATTGCTGCTGTAGGGATAGCGATCGGATCTGATCCGTACATGAGTTGAAATGGGGATGTTTTTATTGTGTCGTGATATCAGTTATTGTGTGCAAATTCAGCAATGGGTAATAGTGGCTTCCATTTATGGGGTTCATTTGTGCAAAACATTCGAAGATAGATCTCGAGTTCTTGATTTACACGTTCGAGGATGATAGGCTGTGCTCATCCTGTGGTCGATTCCTAAAGCTTTTCATATTTCTTGAAATACTTTAGCAGAGAATTGTGGTCCTCTATCAGAGATTAGGATGTCGGGGAGTCCAAAGCGTTTAAATATTTCAGAGATATAAAGATCTGCAGTTCCTAAAGCATCGATCGTCTTGTTGCAAGGGGTGAAAATTACCCCCTTCGTAAGGCCATGGTCCACCGTGACCAATATGGAGTCAAAGCCTTCGGAAACAGGAAGATCAGTGATGAAATCGAGTGTGACCTGCTGAAATGGGCGTGTAGCTTTTGATGGGATAGGGATTAATGCCGGTGAATTTGGGTGAGTATTGACTTTCATTTGCTGGCAAAGTGCGCAACCTTCAACCCATTCTTTGACATGTCTATACATTCCAGGCCACCAATAATCACGCTTCAAAAGTGCTAGTGTTTTCAATCGTCCAGGGTGTCCTGAAGATAATGCTTCATGTATCTCCTTAATTAATCGAGTGCGCAACTCAATTCGATCAGGCACATAAATCCTGCCCAAGTAATAAACGATACCATGAGTGTATGTCCAGTCTTGTAGTTTGGATTTAATTGGTGGTGCCCTTTGCTTAGTGATAACTTCAATAAGGATGCGTCCAAAATCGTCGTTTGCCATGTATTTCTTTAATTCGCTGGCAAGATCATCATTGATTAGTCGAATAAATCGGTCATCCGGCAAAACCGTGACAGTAGTTTGTTCCTCATCATTTCCCATATGATCTGGTCGTCTGGATAATGCATCTGCTTCGAACATTTTTGTGCCGGGTATATGTTCAATACGAAGATCATATTCAGATAGCAATGATGACCACCGAGCTTGTCGAGGTGTTAAGCGTTGAGCAGTTCGGTAGTAAGATAAGTTCTTGTGATCACAATGGACGATGATCGTGTGAGGAGAACCATGTAATAGATGGCGCCATACTGCAAGTCCCTTGATGATTGCAAGCAGTTCTCTGTCGTAAATTTGATAATTCTGCTCCGTTGGTGTTAACGCATGGGATATAAATCCACATGGATGGAGTGCTCCAGATTCATCAGCCTGTTTCAGTACCGCTCCAATTGCTTTATTGGAGGCATCAGTTTGAAGGATGAACGGTTTTGCAGGATTTGGCATTAACAATACTGGCATAGAGGCGAACCGTTGCTTTAGGGTGTCAAAGGCAAGTTGGCGCTCATTATTCCAGTCAAATGGTTCCGTTTTCTTGGTTAGATCTGTGAGTGGTTTTGCGATTGCTGCAAAGTTTCCAATAAAACGTCTGTAAAAGTTTCCAAAACCTAGGAATGATCGGACTTGTTTAACCGTTGATGGTACTGGCCAATCAGCTATTCCTGCGAGTTTGATAGGATCCATTTGTATTTTTCCAGGTGAGATGATCATGCCCAGAAATTCAACTTCTTGAACAGCGAATTTACATTTTTCTAATTTCAGGAACAGATCGTTCTCTTCTAATCGATCGAGAACCCTTTTTGTTCGTTCTTCTAGTTTGTTCAAATTCTGAGAACATATTAAGATGTCGTCCATGTAGATAATGAGCCATCCTTCATTAATCATGTCTCTGAAGTATTCGTTCATCATAGTTTGGAATGTAGATGGCGAATTGCATAAGCCAAAGAACATAACAGTTGGTTTGTATAATCCTCTGTTGGTAATGAAAGCAGCTTTCCATTCGTCCCCTTTCTTGATCCTGACGTTATTATATCCCCATCGGAGGTCTAATTTGGTGAAATATTGTGCACCAGCGAGTTTTGTAAGGAGGTCGGATACTAGGGGTAATGGGTATGCATTCTTGATTGTCCAATTGTTCAAATATCTATAATCTTGGCACGGCCGAAGCGCACCACTTTCCTTTTTTGAGACAAAGAAGAATGGCGATGCTTGAGGAGATTTCGACAGTTTGATGTAGCCTTTAGCTAGCTGTTCTTCAATCCATTCGTCCAGCGACGACTGTTCTTTGATTGATAACGGATAGATCTTGCTAACTTTAGGACTAAAACCGGTTTTCAAATCGATAGCGTGATCCCAAGTTCTGGAAGTTGGGAATCGTTCTGATGCCTTTTTCTCAAAGACTGAGCGCCATTTCCCATATTCTGATGGTAGTTCCGTTTTTGGTTCATCCTTTTTCAACTGATGTTCTAACGCTTGAGATGCTGATGTTTTAACTCTGATCCAGTAATCCTCTTCTCCCCATTGTTGATTGTCCAATGCCATTTGCCAGATAGTTCCTTCATTCCGTTGTTCATTGATGAGGTGTATCGTTTTATCTCTCCAATCAATAGTAGGATTGTTTTCTTCTAACCAAGGGATCCCCAAAATTAATTGTTGATCTCCTAATTTAGTGATTAGAAACCAGTTGCTGTATCGTTTTCCTCCAATCGAATATTGAATATGGACTCGATGTGTGATTATTCCATTAGTGTTAACCGTTCCATCTGCATTTCTGACTTTGATTGGTTTTCGCAATTTTTCTTTTGATAACTTGGTGGTTACTTCTTCGTCAATAAAATTCCCTTCTGCTCCACAATCAATTAGAGCCGAAGTGTCAGCGGGTAAATCGGATGTCTCCACAGAAATTGAAAGGCGCTTGTCATTATTCGATCTTACTATTACAGAATCAAGCGCTAACTGTGAATGTCCATTTGTTATGGAAGTGCCAACCGCTGTATGACGCTTCCGGGTTAAAAACCCTCGCTTTCGAGTTCATTGAGAAGACCTTCTCGTTCATCGGTCTTCATTCTAGCAAGGATCGCTCTGATGCTTGCAACTGGGTCGTCTTTTTTTTCCTTGGGCGTATCTTCAGGGATAGATCTGATCCCCTTATTCTGAAACGATGAGGAGGCCCTGAAGGAGGCGTTTGACGTGGTGTTTCGTTTGGGACAATTCCTTGAAACATGCCCCTGGTTTCCACATCTGAAACATTTTCCAGATTTCATGTATTCCTCCTTTTGTTCATCTGTCAAACGTCCAGTGGGCATCGCATTTACTGATCGGGTTGATCCGCCCCTATTATTGGTGTTTCGGTTAAAATTGGAGCGATTCCCTTGTCCTGGTTTTCTTCCAAGCGCTCGCATCATTTCCCAAGCGCCATGAAGCTGTTCTGCCTTTTCATACGCTTCTTTCATGGATAAAACGTTTGCTTCAAGTATCTTTGTAGCAATACTTTCGGGGAGTCCTTTGACAAAGGCCTGGAGCTGCGCTGTAGTTCCTTTCAATCCTGAAGTACCGATTTCCATGCGAAATTTTCTGATATATTCAGGGACTGAAACGTCGCCCCCTACTCTGAGATTGGCTAAATTGTTCAGCGCTCTGAGAGCACTATTAACTTCCCCCCAATCGGCTAAGAAACGTTTCTTGAATTCTGCCCAATTCGTCCAAGTAAGGGTTGTTTCTTCTTCATCGTCCAATTCATCCTTGATCAGGACTTTCCAATCATCGAGTTCCTGCCCAAGACAGGCAAGAGTAAATCGAATCTGCTTCTGTGCTTTGTTTTTATAGTTATCATCATTCAAAACAAAGTAATCTTCAAGACTTCCAATGAAAGCCTTCGCTTCGGTTCGTTTTCCTGTAAAAACGCGCATAGGCTGCAGTTTGATATCTCCTTTAGAGGCAGGTGCTGCTACGTCGGATGCCATCTTTTCTGTTTCTTCTTTCGGATCTGTAGGTTCTCCTGTTTCGTCTTTCTTCTTCCCTGATTCTGGATCTCCAAATAGACTTTGTTCGATCTGTTTCTGTTCTAGGAAGTCTCTCCAAGGCTGTATCCCTTTGTCTTGAAGTGCGTATCTATCCTGTGGTGGTGCTCCAGAGAGACTGATGAATTCGTTCCACCAGGAGGATTCTGGTTCTTCAGTGGGTGGATAAAATAGAGAATAAAAGTCCTCTTTTAGATCTTCGTTGATCCACTCGATCCAAACGTTATCTGGGAAGACTTCCTTTCCGTCTCCTTCAATATAATCACCTTCAAAGAGGGATGCTGGTACTGGTTCGTTCTTCTTCTTAGTTCCTGAGCGGAAATACCACCCTGTTCCAGTAGTCGATGGAAAAACTTCTCGTCGATCTAGATAATACTTTCGTCTAAAACGGGCAGAGCCGTTCAGGGGTCTGAGGTTCGAGGTTCTGGTATCAATGGTGTCTGGCTAGTGTAGAAACACTGAGCGGTTCTGTGAGTTCCAACTTGTGTTAAGATCGATGCTCTCAACGCAATTCGTTCTAAGTCAACAGTGGCAAGCAGAATCTCGGTCTGCTCCCAGCCTACTGGACAGGTTCTGGACACTAAGTCAAACGATGACAAAGGTCAAATAAACGACGAGCTCAAAGAGATGAGAGCGAGGAGTTTTCGTTCAGAAGTTGAGAGAAGAATTCGATTAAGTTGGAACTAAGGAAAAGAGACATACATGAGAGTCTTTATATACAAAAAGAACAAAGAGAACGTAAAAGGAAATGTATAGCTAATACCTTGGAAAGGAAAAGTGAAGGATAAAGCTAAAAGGGAATAAGCGTCCATGAAACGCATAGCTATGATTATATAATAAAGGAGTCCGTTAAACGAAAGGGAAAGAAATTGTAACAATATCCGAAATTCCAGGAGGATCCAGTTCGTAACTGCAAACGTTTCCACGCATTGCACGCTGCAAAGAAGGAGATCCAATCAACGAGTGACGGGCGTTTGGACTTTGCGGAAACAGTTGAAAACAAAAACACAAGGATAGACATCTGCGATCAAGAGTTGTTCAGGGAACGAAAGTCGCTTCAAGACGTCCGGCAGAGGACCAATCCAAAGGTTGTTAGCGAGAGATCTCGGAGGTGGCATGTCCCCATTACTGCCGTTAAGATCTTTAACGCAAGCTTTGCATATCGACACAGTCCAAGCTCCATGCCTCGCTCCGATGTCCTGTTCAACAGCGGCAGGTTCCAGTAGCAAACCGTCAAAAAGTTGATGGTCTGCATGCGCCCTTGACGGTCTCAATCGATGCCGGTTTGGTATAGTGTCACCCGCAAACCACCTTAACCCATCTTCTGACTCTCCACATTCTCGTGCACAGACCCCGCAAACACCGGAAGTGAACGCAGCATTTGAAGTCGCGTCGTAAAACCGCTTATAAAGTTGAAAAACCCGAGACGTGGTAGGTGGTGCCAGAAAACGAGCCGGATCAGGAACCCTTTGCTGAACGGGTGTATCTTCTTGCTGCCTTCGACGGCGCTCTTCTCGTCGTCGTCCATTTCGCTCCACGGTGACTCGTCCATGGTTCACATAGCCATGCAAAGCAGCATAGTTTACCAGCACTCGTAGCGACGAAATTGGTGCATTTTCAATAAGCCATGAGATCAGCTGATGTTTCCTTCTCATTATCGTAGACGCAACCACCCAATGGCGTCGAATGAAAGACTGCAAAAAGTCCATTTTCAAGCGAGACAACAAACGATACGTGGCCGTTTCAGACAACACTGAGAACGAGTTGACCTCCATCTACTCTACTCAATTAAGATCAAAACACACTTATTATTATTATTATTATTCATTGTCTAACTCACGATCCGTACAACCTGTGATTGCTTGAAGAATGCGATAGCAACAAAGTGAATGCAAGGGGGAAGTGAGAAGGCGATGTCGTCATGATGTCGTCAGCTTACAAAGTTGCCACCGATCGTGCCCATTGTTCGAATGGGAGAAACCTTGCTCTCGCAAGGTAATGCATAGCCTGTTAAGGAAGGTTTAGGTTTTAAAACGGGTCGATTTCAATACAAATATTCTAAATCAGGCAACCATCTCAAAACATTATGCATTGTTCACGTTATGAGCAAGTCTACTGTAACTCTGCAGCGCAGAGTCCAAACTGCGAAGACGAAAAAAAAAAAAAAAAAATCGCGTAGATATATGACTAGTGACTACTGACTATGCAATGCGACGATTAGTTGGTGCTACCTTGAAGCTCACCCATAGTTCAACTCCCCAGCGCCCTCTTCCCCATACCCATTCCGATCCATCCTTCTCCCCTCCCGCTCTCGTCCATCTCGCCCGCCGTCCCTTCTATCCCTTCCATCCCTATCCCTGTTATCCCTATCCCGATTCCTGTTCCTGTCTCTATCTCTCTCCCGATCTCTATCTCTCTCCCGCTCCCAATCTCTATCTCTTTCATCCCTCCCCATCGGCGCGGAAGGCTTTGCCGGCAAATGCGGCGGTAGACGAGAGAGCGGGTATCCAGGACCTCCGCCAGGTGGTGGTGGTGGAGGTGGCGGTCTTCTCGTGCCTCTCCCCGGTGCTCCTGGTCCTCCGTACGGCAGTGGCGGTGGCGGGCGACCAGGCCCAAATGCGTAGTGGTATGCCGGACCTCCGCCGGGCGGTGGAAGTGGAGGTGGATGTCGGTATGGTCCATGGGCTGGCAAGTGCTGTGGTGGATGATGCCCGGGAGGAATGTGCGGCAGCGGAGGCGGCGGGATGTGGTGGTGTTGAGGGATAGGTGGGCCCGGATGTGGGTGTTGATTTCTGTGGCCGCGTTTGTCGAATTCGTGGGAGGCTTCGTATGATGGTAGACTATAAACATGCATGACCAACAAAAGGGGATGGGGAACAAATAAAACTTACGTCTTTGGGTCAGCAGGTAACGGATCTGTCCAGAAGTATTCGTGATCCAACGCGTGCGCAGCCGTGATCCTCTCCCTCGGATTACACACCAACAACTTATCCAATAAATCACACGTCTCAGGTCCCACACTCTCGTACGCCTGCTTGACTCTCCTCGGGTATTGCGGCTGGAACCTCTTCACCCCCTCACAACCCGGTAAGGCATCAAAATTTGGCCAGGAATGTTGATTTGGTGTTCCACACAGTTGCCAGATCTTCTCCAGCTGGTCCAGGTCAGACGTCCCAGGCAGGATAGGCCGCCGGTTGAACATCTCGCCGAGTACACACCCGATGCCCCAAATGTCGACCTCGCCCCCGTAATGTCGCGCGCCGAGCAAGAGCTCTGGAGGGCGATACCACCGCGTCACGACGCAGTTGGTATATCGCCGTTCTCGTCCACGTGAGTCGACGCCCATACGCGACACGTTGGGATCGTACGACCGTGCAAGGCCAAAGTCCGCGATTTTGAGGCTGCCGTTATTTGAGATAAGGAGATTGGCCGCTTTCATATCGCGGTGGAGAATGTGATTCTGGGTCAAGTTTAGCCCAATACTTGGAACGAACTAAATAATGAACCAACGCGATGCATATACTCCGTTCCTTCCAATAACTGTTTCATATATAGTTTAATATGACTGGGCTGTAACTTGACGCGCTCGTTTTCAAGAAGGCCCGCGAGGTCATGATCCATATAGGGGAAAACCATATATACAGAGAGTGGGTCTTTTTGGTTGCCTACTCAGACTAGTGAGCATCCGTTCGTATGACACACGGTTGAATAAAACAGACTTCTTACAACAAACATGTCTAGAATGTCGACTATACAGGGATGTTTGAGTGCTTTTAAAATCTTGATCTCGCGTAGTGCTGTAACGGGCATGCCTTCTTTCTCGTTATGCATAAGAATACGTTTCAGTGCAACGACTTTACGTGCTGATGTTTGGATCGCCTTGTGGACTTCACTGTCATTGACTCAGTATTAAATCCGCTCACGACTTCGATACACTCACCCAAAAGTACCTTCGCCCAGCTTGGTTGTCACTTCGTAGTCCGACTGTTCACCGCAACCCACAAACCTTCTCCCGTACGCCTCCATTTCCTCTTTCCTCGTCCTTCTCACAACTTCCCGCGTCCGTACAGGCCTCACCTTCAACTCACCCTTCTCCTTTTCCTTGTCTTTGTCTGCTGCTGGCACATGAAGTAGTATAGATGGTGGTGAGTGTATACCCTTTGGTGCCCCCGGCCGTTTCAAGGGTATCGCAACGTGGGTGTACAAGTCGGGAAGCATGTCATTCTTGCGGAAGAGTCGTTCATCGGGTGGAGGAGCAGGTGGGGGAGATTGAGTCGGTGGCGGTGGTGTCCCAATAATCTGGCCATTTTCTGTAGGTGGGATGGGTGGTGGTTGCGATGAGGGTCGCGAGCGGGGCGGTGGTAGGGGAGAAGATTGGTCGGGGAGCGGCGGTTCCGTTTGTGGCGGAGACTGAGGCACTGTTGGGCGAGGCGATGCAAGCGCGTAACGAGGAGGTGAATGCCAATATGCGTCCACACGCCGACCCCTGTCACGGTCGTCATACCTGAACCGGTCATGGTCGTATTCGTATGAGCTCTCGCGACGTCCGCCGCGTCGTTCGTCAACGCGCCGATAAGGGTAATCACGGCGGTCATGCCATTCTGCATCGCCGGGGTGATAGTGCCTATCGTCCCTCTCGTCCCTGTATCGTCTGTCGCGGTTTCTGGGTGGACTAGGGCTCAAGTCACGATGCGCGCGTTGGACCGGTAAACGATGCTTTTCGCGCTGACCAGAAGGCGAGCCAGAAGACGGAGACCTTGAGGGTTGTGAAGGCGAAGTCCGTCCGCGTTCGCGGTCTCTGTAATCTCTTGGAGGATACGAATCCCAACGCTGAGGCGGATATAACCTAGAGGACGATGTGCCATAGCTCGGTTCCCAGCGGTCCGCTGCCATCGGGGGTCTGCCTATACCTCGACCAGCCCTTCTTCGTGCATCCGTATCTCTTGAAAACTCGGTATCCGCGCCACTGACAGGCTCTGGCTTTTTCTTGAACGGGAAAGGAACCTTTTGCTTTGCCAGTGCTGAGTTCTTGGTTGGTAAAGCATGTGGTGACTGGTCGTCGAGTTCTCCTTCTTCTGGAGACGAAGTTGCGTGGCGCTTTGGCAGCCTGTGCGCGTCTGGAGAGGCGGAGGCGAGACGTTTGGCGGGACTTGTGACCATCGTGGTCGCTGCTCTGCCTCAACTGCTGACGTAAGCGGTCATGGATGCCCTCCAGCCGTCATGGCTCAAGCCAGGCCAGTCAATGACAGACTTAATCTTGGCCAGGCGGGCTCCGCGCAGACAAATAGGTCGGTCGACATCTAACATCTGTTTTTTTTTTCAGGAGTTCCTTATCATTTTCAGGCCGCAAGTCGGCTCCGAATCCCAGTGGTTTTGCCATCAGCCGGATGACACCCGCTCCAAGTCGACAGTCCTTCAGACCTAGTGAGCAGCGATCTACATCGTCGAAGCGTACTCGCGAGGAGGAAACCCATCCGGGTCGATTTATTGACTTGAGACTCTTGCAGGCCAGGGAGCATGCGCAAGTAGGGTCTTCCAGGAATCGATTTTTTCACCGCAAACAGGCCCATGAACTAGACAGGCGTATTGGGATAGGGCCCCAAAAGAAATTGGCGACCCCGGGTCAGTTCGCAGCCAAATCTACTCCACCGTTTCGTTCTGTGCTTAGCAAGAGCGCGTTGTTGTTCGAGTCAGTAGATTGTTGACGATCTTTCGTCGTGACCATACCTTCTTTTCAGGTCCGTTCAACCAAGGTCAGCTGCTCGGAAGACTGCACAGAAGACTGCTCCCACCGCCCTTGACAGCCTGTCCGAAGATGAAGACGAGGCTTCGTCATTACGTGTTTCCCAAACAAAAGCGTTGGCTTACAAGAGTATTTATCGACATCCCACATCGAACCCTAGCGAGGATGATGAAGACAAAGACACCGATGACGATGGCGATGACGATGAGGATCAACTTGAAATATCTGACAAGGAACAATTACCAATGGACATTTCTTATATGGACGTCGACGAGAACCCCACTGTCGATCCTGAGCCACTCATTCAGTTATTCCGCGCTTTCTATTTACACACAGACTCTCCAACCCTCTTTCAAGAGGCTAATCAACTCCCATTCCTCCTTCGAAGTTTACGCAAGAGCTTCGACGTCTTGTGCCAACTGCTTGGTATACCCAGCACACCGCTCCCAGAGGACGAACAGGGAACCATTTTAGTGTGCTATGAACATCTTGCCAATGCATCGTTTGAATGGTCATTTCCAAAATGGTTTTGTCCACTCTGTGATTTGTTCGGTAGGTTTGCGACTAGGGAAATGTTGAGGATTCACCTAGGACTCGCACACAAGAACACTTTCTTTGAGTGGATCCTACCATCAGACAGCGAGCGGCAGGACAAAGTGTCATGGAGACTACACGTTCTCATTCCAGAAATCGATGATACCATAGAAGAGGAAGTTCAAATTACCACCATTCCGTTGTCCCCACCTCCTGCGTTTGAAACTCAAGACCAAGGAAGACTTATCTCACCGCCTCTGCTCAGCCAGCCCACTCCTCTAGTTTCCTCTACACACCAAGAAGGGACTTGCATCGAGCAAAGCGATACTTACCCTCAGGACAAGCTATCCGCAATCACCGCTACTGCCGCGGCGTCCTGGGTCAAGAGGCCCAGACCTCGACAATACCCCCGTCCACCGCCGTCATCCGATCGTCTGGGCCCTGCCGCTCGACCACCCTACCTTCCTGCCAAATCCACCTTTGGCGGGCCCGACGTGGACTACTCGACGCGCATCGGTGGACCGTACCTGATCGACCTGCTTCAGCTGCTTCCTCTAGAGCCTTTCGGCATACTTGAATGGATAGTACTTGATCGCGAAGAGGAGATTTTCGCGGACGACGACCTGGACGACGAGCACAAGGTGATCGCGGCGCTTTGGGCGAGGTGGATCATGCTGAACCGGAACGCGTTTGCGGCGGATAAAGTGCGAGGGGTACGGATGTTTATTGATGAATATTGGAGGATGATACACCTGGCAGCGGGGTGGCAGGCATTGGTACATCAAATAATGGTCTTTGCTGCTTATCGGTTGCTCCAGCATGATGAGGTTGTCCCACTCATTTTGCATTATGAGAGTTTGGTAGGGATGGATTATTGGGACGAGTGGGATTCTGAGGATCCAATTTCCAGCTGATACATGATGTCAAACATTCTTCTAGTACTATGCCATAAAATGTATTCTCAGAACCCGCCAAGGGCGTGTTTCACAAACCCATAGTATTTTCGATGAGGGGGGTGCATAATGGATTCAGTGTACTGCGTCCATTCCACGTTGGCTTGGAATGGTGACCACCCATTCATTTCCGCTATCTCTTGGATTCCCATGGAAGTGGCAGTAGGCTGCTCAAACTTGGAGTCAAGCGCCTGTGCCATCGCCATCTCTTCGTCAAACGCCTGTCTCTCCGCCATATCCATCTCCTCGTCATCTTTTACCTCATATTTGTCCTCTTGGTCAATGATATCGCGATATCCCATGAAGCATATTCTGGTTCCCGGCCCAAAAATGAAGAACCACACCTGGTCGAGGTATTTCATGTAGAAACGGGGGCCGACGGGTGTGATTTCGCTGTCCCCAGTTAAGGGCGGGGCGCCGCGTTGGAGCCCAAATTGGCTGATGTCCAAGAGAGCGCTGAGGATATGAGACGTCATGTATCCAAAGAATCTTCTGTCGTGGAACATGTTCGCAAGATCCCCAACCGTTGCTGGGGGAGTCTCTTCGTCCTCCTTCCCATAAAGTTTGATCAGATATTTTTTGGTCTTGTCTGGGACACGAGTCCAATTGATTGGTGTGGCTGCTGTGGAGGCGGGGACAAAGCGAAGGCTGGAAAGGTCAACCATGAGTGTAAGACGATAACGAACTTTGTCGCACTGCTTTGATTCACATTTGATTATATATAGGCCCCCAGATATTGAAACCGGAACCTCGGAAATTGGCCAACGGTGATCCGGTGATATGCCGGCACCACTTTGAGTTAGGGGCTTGGACTTCGATCGTGCGGCTGGCATATTCTTCAACACTGGCGCGCAATTCTTTTTCTTTCCTCAATATCACACACACCATGCACACCATGCACACCACCATACCTTCCACTCTCAACGCTGGCGCTGGTCGTCAACCCCCTTCCATCCTTATCAAATCCCCACACATTCATGTTGCTAACCACCTTGTAGTGCCTCGCCGTGTTCATTTCGAAAAGGCCCATTCGCCAATTGCCCAGTCGCCAGTGCTCCAACGGGACGACGAGGCCACAATGCGCACAATTCCCAAGGCGGGCAATGCTCAGACACCTATCCGCAAGCGTGTCAGGGTGGTATGTGACTGTGGGCGCTCTGCTCGAATTAAAGCCTTTGCTGAGAAAAGTCTTATAAACATAGGTAAACCAAAGATGGGAACACGAGGAGCGGACCGTATGCAAACTCGATATCAAGAGGACGCCAGATCGCCCTTTTAGGTTGACCAGCCCGCCACCGATCCAGCGCAAGACAAAGAAGGCGGGGATCATGGACAAGATGAGGAAGGCGTGGGTCCAGGTCGTCTACTAGATGGCCGCCGGAGGGGGAGGTTAACATTGCGGAAATTCGTTTGATTTCTATTCTTTAATTTCATACATTTGCTCACGTATTCCTTGAACATGTTTTTCTTCAGGCTACTCAGGTTCGTTTAGGATTCCCCGTCGCCCGCCTCGTTCGATATAAAAGGTGCGTCCTCGGGGATGGTGAAGGGGCTATTGGCATGCCCCTTTTCCTCGTGCTTCCCTTGTCGTGGGCCCCGGGCTTAAGATCCTTCGGGATCGAACCAAAAGCACGAAAATACTGGCGTACGGGGATCCTGAAGGTGGTAATCGGTCTCCTTGCTATGTCGTCCATTACAAATTTTACAATTAGTAGAGTTGTTGCATGACCAAGACCGGCTCTTGACTTTGCGAGAGTGCCAGTGCATCAAACCAGTGTCTAGTGCGTCACATTGTTTTCTTGGATTTATCAAATATAGAGTACAAATCGGACACCATGTTGAAATGTGTCCCTGGGGCCAACACAACTTAATGTTGAATCTTATGGTGCTCTAGAAACCTCTAAACGTGCTCAATGAAGCCCTCAGGCTTCTTGAAATTAGCCACATCCACACCAGGCAGAGGCCATCTCATCGAGAACGCCCGTACGTCATCCCTAAGCTTCTTGACTTGCGCGTATCCTTCCTTCCCCTCTTCGGCTGTGGTCGCGACCCGAATAAAATCCTTGAGCAGCTTACTTCCAGCTTCTTTCTGCAGTAGTAGAGAGAGCTGAATAGCACGGTGTAGGAGGTCAGCAACGACTTTGATATCGTCTTCCTTCATGTCGCGTGATGTCAGGGCAGCAGTACCGATACGAATGCCACCTGGCACTTGAGCAGAAGCATCGCCGGACACAGCATTTTCTATCGCCATTGTCATTCAACCCTGCGGATCATGGGGAAAAAAAAACGGTCTTACTATTAATGGTGATACCCAAAAGATCGCAAACCTTCTCGACTTTGCTGCCTGTCAGTCCAAGTGGTCGCAAATCCAGCAAGAGAAGATGGCTGTCGGTACCGCCAGTCTGCAACTTGTATCCATACCCAACCAAGGAGGACGCAAGCGCTTTTGCATTGGAGATGACCTGTTTCGCATACGTGCGCCATGTAGGGTCTGCAACTTGCTTCAGGGTGGTTGCAACAGCGGCAATGGTCTATCGAACCGTTGTTAGCACCCATATTGAAAACATTCATGAATTCTACCAACGTTGTTGTGGGGACCACCTTGACATGCAGGGAACACTGCCTCGTTGACTCGCTTCTCAAGGTCTTTGGTGTTTTCAGTGCCCTTCCTGAAGAAAATCAGGCCGGCACGGGGACCACGGAGAGTTTTGTGCCTGAAAAAAAAAAAAAAAAAAAAAAAAAAGATCAATGAAGGGTCATAGGCCACTGGTGAAAGCCACTCGCGTTGTCGTGGTGACGACATCACAGTATTCAAACGGATTCTTCATCTCTTGCGCGGCGATAAGTCCACTTGGGTGGGCGATATCCGCCATGAAATAAGCGCCTTCCTTATCCGCAATTTCTCGCAACCTGGCATAATCCCAGTCGCGAGGATACGCAGAGCCACCACAAATGATCAGTCTTGGTTTGAAAACCTTGGCTTGGGCAGCCAGAGTATCGTAGTCAACCAGATTTGTATCAGAAGTGATGCCATAAGGCAGGGACTGGAAGTAAATAGACGATGCTGTTATTTTCTTTTTAGCTGTCTATAAATGGAACGAGTTAACGTATTTGAGGGGAGATTCGGGTATGGGGATACGCACATAATAACCGTGAGTGAGGTGACCACCATCAGGTAGCCCAAGGCCCATAAGTCGGTCTTGAGGTTGTATGAGCGCAGTTAATGCGGCGAAACTAGAGTTGTCGCATGAGCAAAAAAAAAAAAAAAAAAAAGCCTGAATATAACCCACTTTGCCGTCTAATGTTTCAGTGTTAAGAGTGTGAAAAAAAACACTGGGCGGAAGAAGACGTACGCTTCCCGAGTAAGGCTGCACGTTGACGCCCCATTGAGCGGGGTCAAGGTTGAACGCCGCCAATGCTCTCTTGCGGCAGAGTACTTCAAGTTCGTCAATGTACTCAGTTCCTCCATAATATCGGGCGCCCGGAAGGCCTTCGGAGTATTTGTCGGTCAAGATGGAGCCATTGGCTTCCAAGGTTGCACGACTGGTAAGGTTCTATCCACAAAAGATTAAGATACTTGTGATAAACAGCATCCGAGTCAGACAGAATGTACCTCAGAAGCAATCAGCTCAAGACCGGTAAAGCGTCTCCAAGCCTCCTTATCGATGATGTTTTGAAGTTCTGGATCGACCTCTGCCAGAGGACCGTAGAGGACTTTATTCTGCAAGTGAAAATTTCTCGATTGTTTT
The DNA here is from genome assembly GCA_023014435.1 of Amanita fuliginea. NCBI lineage: Eukaryota > Fungi > Basidiomycota > Agaricomycetes > Agaricales > Amanitaceae > Amanita > Amanita fuliginea. The sequence goes on along the minus strand of JAEBUQ010000011.1, from coordinate 1,442,703 downwards.
GTAAGAGTCTAGAGATGATTACGAACATAATCCGGGGTATTGGGGGCCGCCATAAAGGTTGAAATGGGTTGAAAGCGCTGTCTGGATGGTAGACACAGGCAGGTAGTTAAGGGAGGGGAAGACCTGATGGGCGTACGAATATGGGTGGCACCAATTCTCGTCAAATAGCGCAACATGTTTATTGACGGCTGTCACTGCCGCGTGACGCCTTTTTATCTTCGGCCGATTTTCAGGGCTTCAACTTCAGGGCGGAAATGTCGCCCTTTCTACCATCTCTGAGTCTGACACTAGACTGACGACTGACAGGTAGTAATATTGGGCCCAATTAATGGGTCTGTTTGGCCATGGACAATAGGATCAGATAGCCGAATCAGTTCCACATGGAACTTATGTGGCTGTCTTCAACCTATACTTGGGCCAATGTGCTGCCTCAGGAGAGTTCACTTAAAAGGTGAGACGCCTTCTTCCGCCGGTCCTCAATGGTCCTGTTTATCGATTCCCTTAATCCCGCCGTTCTCAACGTCGAGTATGCCGTTCGCGGCGAGCTCGCCCTCAAGGCAGAGGAGTACCGCGTGAAACTCGAGGAAGGCAATGCCAATCTGCCATTTGACAGAATCATCAACGCCAACATCACCAATCCTCAACAGACAGGCTTAGACCAGCCTCCTCTCACGTTTGTTCGACAGGTCATTCCAACCTACTCCCCGACTTGTCCTACTCTATTGACCCATCTGAATATTTGAAGGTGGCAGCGCTGATGGAGTATCCTGCCCTAGCTGACCTTGCTCCCGGCGTCTTTCCAAAGGACGTCATCTCTCGTGCCAAAGAGTTGTCGCACGAAATCGGTTCCATAGGCGCCTACTCGCACAGCCAGGGCATTCCTTTCATCCGCAAGAGCGTCGCCAAGTTTATATCTGGTGGGCGGTACCGATATAGTAGCCTTTGTTTGATATAACCTGACACTGAGGTATTTTTAGAGCGAGACGGCTACCCTGCTGATCCAAATCACATCTTTCTTACCGCTGGTACCTCCGCTGGTGCCTCGCTCCTAATGGGCATGCTCATCTCCTCACCCAATACCGGAATACTTATGTCTACACCCCGATACCCTCTGTATACTGCAGCTCTGGCACAACATCGTGGCGTCGCGCTCACCTATTTGCTAGACGAATCTCAGGACTGGTCGACATCAATAGCTTCCGCTGAGGAGGCGATCGAGAAAGGCCGTCGCGATGGAATCGTTGCAAAGATGCTCGTGGTCATCAATCCAGCCAATCCTACTGGTTCAATGCTCCCCGAGGACACGCAAGAAGGGCTGGTACGCCTTTGCGAAAAGTATTCCCTCATCCTGCTGGCCGATGAAGTCTGCCAGGCTAATCTCCACAAGCCCGACACTCATCCGTTTACGTCGTTCAAGAAGATCGTTCGACGGTTGCAATCCAACATCCCACTCTTCTCCTTCCATAGCGTATCGAAAGGAATCGTAGGCGAATGTGGTCGACGTGGAGGTTACGTTGAATGTACAAACGTCAGTGACGAGGTGCTCGCCGTCATTTACAAGATGGTATCCGTAGGCTTGTGCCCGCCTGTGGCAGGTCAAATCGCCCTGGACATCATGGCCCGGCCTCCAAGAGAAGGTGATGAGAGTTACCCTTTGTGGAAGCAGGAGACAGAGACGATACTCGAAGAACTTCGTACGCGTGCCAAAGTTATGGCGGAAAGACTGGACGCTCTTCCTGGCATGTCCTGTGTTGATCCACCGGGGGGTCAATTCCTCTTTCCCAGAATACACTTGTCCTCGAAAGCGCTGGAAGCAGCCCGCGCCTCGGGAAGAGACCCAGATGCGTTCTATGCCTTGCGCCTTTTGGACGAAACAGGAATATGTATTGTCCCTGGCAGTGGTTTCGGACAGAAGGAAGGTGAATGGCATTACCGGGTGACTTGCTTGTGCCCCGGCGTAGAGGAGTACGTCGGAAAGCTGGAATCATTCCACAGGCGTTTCATAGAAGAGTATGGCGTCGCATGAAGTATATACAGCCTCGAGATATCCTCCGAGGACAAATAGTCGTTTTACATAGATATGTAACATACATATATCACGATGCTCCACTCACGAATTTCGCTTTGGAACGATCCGCTTGAAGAACTCCTTTCTTTTATCCTTTTTGGCTCTGTTCGCCCGGACCTGATGCTCAATCTCGTCATCGGATATCCGTCCTCCCAGCATGTACCAGACAACGGCGGCCATGCCTAGCACGGCCGCGAGGACACATCCCGCCACCGCTCCGATGCCTCTGGAATGCCATCCCAACACCTGGAGAGAAGGCCCCGACGGCAAACCACGCAAGTCTGTCGCTGACGCATGGCCGGCCGCGTTTCCGGACACTGGGCTTCCCAGCATCCGACACTGGTCCACGAGGGCTCGTGGCAAAGAACTACCTCGTTCCTGCGCAATCAGCGGCGCTTCGATAAATTGGACGGCTAGACCCGCTTCGAGGTGCCACTCGATATGACCTTTTGAAAAGAAAACAAAAACAGGTGTTATTTTAGCTCTGATACGCCAGAAAAAACACGTTTATTCTCGTACAATGTAAGAACCAGACTCCTGGGTTATCCGCAACGACGCGCAGCGTGACCGAGGACGAAGGTGGCACTTGTATAGTATCCCGACGCATTGGATTGAGTTGGCCTTCTTGAAGAGGTGGATTGAGCGTCGGGTCGCTGGAGGTATAATCTTGTGCCCGGTTGACAATCATGACTTTATGTCCATGTAAATGGCTAAAAACGAGGCGGATAAATTTCGCGACGCAATCTAGGCTGGTACTGGTCACTTACAAGGGATGCGTTCCGACGTCCCCGTTCTTGAGAACGATGTCAATCGCATCATTATGATTGAGAACGAAACTGGAACGGCCATAAGCTTCGGAAACGGAAGCATTAGAACCTAGAGTCAGTTCTGAAAGGATTCCGGGAACAAGGGGATAGATGTAAGAGATATTGTTGAACAGGGCACGGTTCGTGCCATCGCTCATTGTCTGGAAGGTTGCTTCCATCTCGATGGTATTTGTCAGGGGAGGCTGTGGTATAGCGACCAGAGGCACGAAAGATATATCGTTCACGGGGTAATACTCGTCAACAGTCTGTGATGGTGCCAGAGGGGCCGAGGAGTTGTATGTGATGGAAGACGTGAGGTCTATGAAACATTATAATCAAAACTACCAAGTTACGAAAGGGACATTGCTCACTAGTAGTAAGATTGGGAGGGACCTTATCAAACATAACGGTATCCATGTTAGCGTGGATGACCCAGTTTGACGTCGTGTCATTGCGAGCAGTTACCAAGACTGAGTATCTCTGGGCGGCAGCGATATTGATAAGACCTATCGGGGATGGTTCAATGTCCGTCTGAAAAACAAACAAATAATGTGACATCTTTTCAAAACCAATTCGGGGGGAGCCTTACACCATCAACTTCGATTATTTTCATGTCATGGCCGTCGATCCAGAAGTAAAAAGCAGAAAATGCCGCGGTATTCACGATTCGAAGTCGGTAAGTTTTACCAGGTTGGAAAGGAAGCGTAGCATTCTCGTTGAAGCCAACGGCCGATGTGGGGCCTGTTGGGGATGAACCGGACTTGGGACCTAGATATCGACCGTTCTGCGAAAAATATATGAGGCCCGAATCTGTTACCACGTTACGCAAACTATCGGCATGCATGTGCTTCGGTATATATACCTGGAACGGGTTCCGCGCCTGCCGGGTTTGCAATGTTGATAAACTGTTTCAAGAGCACGCTATGCTCGCGGTGGTACCAGTCTCCGAGGACTACGGTATAGTCCTCGTCATAAGAGTAAGCCTCCTTGGGCGGATGTATGAGGAACGGCGCGCGCAGTCCGTCGACGTATTGGCCCTATTTGAATTTTCGATTTTGATTATCACGGAACAAGGAGAAAGAGGAAACGTACGGAAGCGTGAGCATGTACCCAGTACGTACCCCATTGGCCTGAAGTGTCTATGGGCACAACGTAGTCAAATTGTTGTCCTGGCGGTATACCACTAAAAGACATTATTAAAAGCTAGTCTTTAACAAGGGTTGTGCGTAATACCATTGAGACACGCCTTGAGCACCGTCCATCCAGGATGACGAATTAAAAAACATGCCATGGTGATGCAGCGTTGTCGGCATGCTCAAAGAGTTAAAGGCATGGACAACGAGCTTGTCCGTAGACTTGACATCTAGCGGAGGCGGTCTGGGATTTTGTGAATTAGTGGTGAGAAAAAAAAGAAGCGACTCACGGCCATGTACCATTAACACCAATTACTCTGCGTGGATAAAGGCCGTCAGGATTGGCATTTTCCACGTACGTGATATTCCACCATATCTCATGGACGCCAGCAAAGGCGCGGGCGGCGAGAAATAAGAGAGACCAAGAAGGCCAGTTTTTGGACAGCATGTCAATGGTGTGTTGGGTCACCCGACTCTATATATGCGCCGGTAAGGGGACAAGATCAAAGGCACGGGAAGGTGTGAAGGTGGCATGCGGTGCCTGTATGCTGTTATCTGATAAAGTTCTGCCCAAATGATAAGCCCTCTGACTGTGATTGGCTAATCTGAAGAGAATTCCGCGGTGCGGCATTTTTCACCCGGACTCAGACTCCCCTTTATCCTTGTTTGGGAGGATCAATGCGGCAATCGGGCGGCTGATCTTATCAGATTAAGACTTGAGTAAAATTTTATCTGATAAGATCGGAGTAAGTTGTTGATTCATCCCACGGTCAACGTACTTCAAATGCAAGTATCGTAAAACGGTATTGTACCCTCCCCCCACCCTTGCCCATGGTTAAGAATCTCTTTTCCGTCCCCATCTTCTTCATTGTCTTCCGGGAGACAATCGAGGCTGCAATTATTATTGCAACCTTACTCAGCTTGGCTCATCAGATTGTTTACGACAACAACACTCCGTCCACCTCGGCCCAGTCGGAAGAAAAAGGCGACAGGGAATCAGACAAATTCGTTAACACTCTTTCTACTCCCGCCGCCGATGATAGCCAAGAAACGAATCGACGCCTTGCTCGCAAGCTCAAAATACAGGTTAGTCGGTCCGGTTTCCCGCGCGTCCGAATCTTCATCCTTGTCAAGATTTTTGTGGGTGCCGCTGCAGGCTTCATAACTGCATTGTCAATAGGTGCTGCGTGAGTCATCTTTATCTGTCGATATTTCCGAGTTCAACAATATACGTAGATTCATTGCTGTCTGGTTCACAAGGGCGAGCAATCTGTATCAGAAAGCCGAACTGCTGTGGGAAGGTAGCACAATTTTCCTTCAGCACTTATTCCGTCCTAATGAATGAATAGGCGTTTTTGAGCTCATTGCTTGTATCATGATCTTTGTCATGGGTCTTTCAATGTTAAAGCTGGATCGCGGTTTGTCTCATGTCAGTAAAAACGACGTTGGTTTACTTTTTGCATTTCAGCAAAAACTAAATGGCGTCTTAAGCTTCAAAGAGCCTTTGAGGGTAAAAGTGAGCTGGTTTCTTATCTACTTTAGACAAGAGATCATTAACACCGGAATACAGACGTCGACAGCTCCACAAGGACAGGCAAATGGGTATTATTTTTCCTGCCTTTCGTCACCGTCTTGCGCGAAGGTCCGTAACTACTCCACCGCATGATTGCATAATGATGACGAGGCATCATGCAGGCCTGGAAGCTGTTGTCTTCGTGGGAGGTGTTTCATTGGGACAATCAGCCACATCCATTCCTATTGCCGCCATCGTCGGTCTTATAGCAGGCCTCTTCGTAGGTTTCATCATATATCAATTTGCCAGCAGATCCAGTCAGTTGTTTGGCCTCCCAGCGAATTCGACTCTAACTGAGTAATAAAAAAAAACCAATTAACAGCGTTGACCATCTTCATGGTGATCATGACCAACGTGCTACTCTTGATCGGCGCGGGATTGTTCAGCAAATCAGTTTGGTCTTTCGAGCGACAAAGGTGGCAGGTTTTGCTCGGCACCAACAATGATGATTCTGGAGGCGACGGTCCGGGCTCATATCCTGTCCAAGGAAATGTATGGCACCTCAATTGCTGCAATCCTGAAATCGCGTCCAATGGTGAGGGCTGGTCCATCTTTAACGCAATCCTAGGCTGGACAAACAGTGCAACATGTAAGAGCTTGTCACTCATCCACTTCAATAGCTGATAGCAAACTTAAATAGACGCCTCCGTGCTGTCATATGTACTTTACTGGGTCGCTGTGATTGTGGCACTCGTGTACATGAAATTCAAAGAGGCAAGCCCATTTTTGGGGGGGACATCCATAAGTAGTAACTGATCATGCTCGTTTAGGGACGGACAACTGTCCTTGGAAAGGAATCCGAGGCAGGGATTCGCCGACGTCAAAGAAGGGAAATGTTGGATGCCAATGCCCATACCGAATTGATGGAATCGCAGAGAGAAGCGTAATTATATTGAAATAATGTATTTCTTAAAATTTTTCATATGTTGTCTCTGATTTCGAATAAAAACTGGGAGAGTTTGCAACGCGAATGTCTCTTGGGCTGAAGTACCCGTAGTTGGGATGATGGCTGTCACTACGGAGATCAACTGATCCGCGGCTCCACCCTCGCTATGGCACCCGTTTTGGATATGATGCCGATTCGAGTTCAAAGTGGAACCGAATTGCATCCCAATCCGCAGTTAGCTCTCAATGATTGTAGACAGCATCGCTAACCAGCAACTTGCCAAGCCACGGCGTAAGCGGCAAAGGTCATATCATACTTGGCAAAATCCTTGCTGCCAGCAACCATATGCATGGGTCGTCACAATATGTAACCTTTGCCAGGGACTGCTGCTGTACCGAGAGCTCTGTCGTGAATCAGCGCCAACCCTTTACATCTTTGCTCCCAACTACCAACACTCACCGTCGGCGCAGCAGGCGCCGGAACTCAGTTGTACCGCAGTGAACAAATTGTCGTAATGATTACAAAAAAAACAACAGATTACGAGAACAGCTTGTTGACCGATGTATTTCCTTCCTGGTTCTTCTTCAATACCTGTCAGGTAGGATTAATACCGATGATTCACGAGATGGGCGATGGACGAACCTTGGCTACCGCAAACTCAAAGTCTTCCTGTGTCACATGTTGGCGTCGTTCCCTAAGCGCATACATACCCGCTTCGGTACAGATACCGCGGACTTCTGCACCTGAACATTGACCCATCTTCTCCGCAAGAGCACGCAGGTTGATGCCACGCTGCAGCGACATCTTGGAGCCGGGATAAGCAACTGCTTTATGGACTAGCATAAACCGCACCTTGCGTGAGTGTATGCGCAGAATTGCTACGCGCGCCTCGGGACCTGGAGGTGGGAACTCTATCTTTCTGTCTATTCGTCCTGGTCTAAGGAGCGCCGAGTCCAATATATCTATCATAAAGTATGAAATGAAAAGTTCGTAATTGAAGAAGCGAACTCACCAATTCGATTTGTTGCCATTATCACTTTAATGTTCTTCGTTGATTCGAACCCGTCCAACTGGTTCAACAGTTCCAACATCGTCCGCTGCACTTCAGAATCACCCCCACCACTACCGCTCTCCCCTCTCGAACTCCCGATGGAATCAATTTCGTCCATGAATATAATACTTGGTGCGTGCTCCCTAGCCATCACGAATAGCTCGCGTACCATACGGCTACCCTCACCGATGTACTTCTGCACTAATTCGCTTCCGCTCACTCGAATAAACTTGCAGTCCGTGTGATGTGCCACCGCACGCGCCAAAAGTGTCTTTCCCGTCCCTGGCGGGCCATACAGGAGTACACCCTTGGGCTGTGCAATTCCGAGAGCCTCAAATAGCTCCGGATGTTTGACGGGAAGTTCAATGACTTCTTTAATTTCTTTGATCTGTTTGTCAAGACCGCCAACCATTTCGTAGGTGCTGTCCGGCACCTTCTCAACCATCATGAGCGAGACAAGGGGATCGACTTTATTCGGGAGAATTTTGTGAATGGTATACGAATCTGAGCGGAGAGCGACGCGCAAAGATGGTTTGAGCGTATTGACGTCAATGTCCGGATCAATGTCGACGACTAATGAAGGGATTCGGCTATAACGAAATAAGGAATGAACAGAAAAGCGCACTGTATTTTCCTTCAGGTTGTACCTTTACTAACACTTTATTCTTTCCCATGACTCTTACAACTTCGCCAACATAACTTCCTGGTTCGTGTAGTAGTTGTAACTCCTCACGGAGTAGTCGCACTGCACAAGATATGTCAACCTTGCTGGACGAGGTTTTGCTGGCAACGAACCTCGGGCATTCAAGGCATTTCGCTGGGCCTCTAGTCGGCGAAGATTTTGTGTCTTCTGGTTGATAAGATTTTCTGCTCCTTCAATTTTTGCCTGGTAATATGATCTGAGGCTTCCAGGAGCCAAGGCCGCTGTCCTGGTTGCTATCATCGTGTACGAGGGTACGCGTCGCTGTCACGTCACTGTCAGTGTCACACCCCGCAAGGTTTTACCTCCGCTTCGACCGTCTACGGAAGTATATGTCTCCCCCATCCATTTCCACGATTCCATTCTCCTCCATGTAGTTAAAGTTTGTTGTGAGGCTTGTTTTCCGGGGATTGCCTTGTGGTGATCCCTGGCTAGTCCCAGTTCTGTTCACGATCGATGCTGCAAGCTCCACACTAAAATGCAATGATTGGCCACCGCACACCAATAACATTTTTTTTCCAAGGTCCGCAATACAGTCCAACATATTTGTTGATCCAGAAGCATAGAGTTCAAAACGTTTAGGTCCATCAGATATCAATATCCAATATTCAATCCCAGTCAAAAGTAGCGACAGGCCGTTTAACTGAGATACCGGCATTCGAGCTGCCAGTGAGGCAGTAGCTCACTCTAGGTCGATTGCACAATAAGCATTCATGAAGCGAGGCACGTCAGGTGGGCAGTGGCCAGCGGAGCAGTAATCAAAAAAGTTTGAGACATTCGGATTCCGTGCCTGATACGGGATCTAATATGAACTACGGCGATTATATAAAGTATGGCATTGCCAGGGACATTACCTTTATATTTTCAGCACTTGCCGCGACGGATCCGATGTAAGCCTTGGTTCTGTTCTGATGTCCAACATCATATATTGACATTACAAGCACCACCGCTCTCTAATGGGTCTTTATACTGATACTCTTGGTGAGCTCAAGTCTTCTCCCTACATTTCTGAGCCTGACGAAAACAGGGCCCGTCCTGATAGGGACGTTCTGTGAGTGATGGTGGTCATGACATGTAACTGTCAGGTTAACTCTCATCGCCAGTCAACACTTACTTGTTCGGTCTCGTTACGAACCAGTTCGTCACATATTATACTTCAGGTACATCATATTTGCGCCTGTCCGTGCAGCGATCTCAATCCACGCTTTGGCAGGTTTCAATGATCCATGGTGGATCAGGTAATGTTGGACAACGTGAAACCACCGAAGCTAATCCATTCGCAGAATAATGGTCTTTGTCATGGCCGTTACCGACACGTTCTATAGTATAATGTGCGTACTTTGAATCATATTGTATGCGACTACTGGACTTTCGCACCTAGACTTATATATATGTGTTGGGTTTACTGGTAAGCTGACATTCGTCATTAATACTGGGTGTTGATTGATTAATTAACAAGTGTGGTGAATTTGGCGAATCCTGATGAGCTTCAACGTAAGCCATGACCTGAACAAGATTGCCCCGATCTGCTAAAGAGCAGCAGATAACATATGGCCTTATGGCATAACGCCGATACCAACAGCGGTCGTCGCTCTTATTACACACCTTTTTCTTGGATATCGGTCTGTTCTTGCGTTCCATTTTTATTCTTTGACTGATACACTAGCTTTTAGAATATATCGTCTAACGGGAAATAAAATACTTTTCGGTTTCATAAGTGTATTTGCTGTGGCCGTTTTTATCGTGTGTCTCGTCGGGGGGATATTGTACGATTTCATTGAAAAATGTTTTTTCGATGCTGAACGACGACTTACCTAGGCTTGTTATGATTCCTCTGTGCGTCAAGAGGAGCGATTCCATATAAATTTATAGTCTTACAAGATAGCAGCATGATCGAAATTGCCAAACTTAACAAGCTTGCTATAGGCTGGGTTAGTCTTCAAGTGACCCTAGACTGGATGATTCTCGGTGCGTCTTTAATTCTGGATCGAATCATCATATCTGGATCAGTTACTTAGGCATACTGGTGTTCCGTCTTTATACTTCACGCACGAGTGTTCGAGGGACAAATATAGTAATAGTTCGTCTCATACGCGCTGCAATCCAGACTGGCACTTTCGGCGCCATTTTTGCAATGTTGGACGTGATCACTCTCCGTAAGTCTCCAAGTCCGAAAACATTGGAATATTCCTTTTGATGATTCCTTCTTGACAGTGACGTTACCACAGACACAGTTCTATGCCATGTTCACTTTCCCAATCGGGCGTATATACACAAACGTAGGTGGCTCGCTGTCCAAGTATTCAAGATGAACTCCTTCAACAATAGACCCTAATGGCCACTTTGAACATGCGCGAGGGCTTGAGAGGTGTATTGAATCGATCAGAAGGAGTATGTCTCTATCCATTCTCTTCCATATGGAAGCTGTAATGTTATACAGGTTACTATCCCACTTAGTACTACTGTGCCTCAATCACAGCAACAACAACCGTCGGTATTTAATACCACAAAAGACTTCCCGCCGCGCCAGCACGACAGTTCTGACGCCGGCGTAGAATTGTGCAAGGTCACACCAGTACCTAACCCAGGTGCTACTTTCCAATCACAGGAACGATCTATAGTTATTCAAGAAACAAAAATACCACTGCGCCACCCTCTTACGGAGAGCTCGACGTCGTCGTCGTGTGACGATAGCGCAGAGTCGGCGCATGAGACAGTATCGATATCTAACCCAACTGCTACTATGCCCCAATCACAATGACTTAGTCTCGCCTTCACCGCTTAACCCTTAATCTGTAACTAATCTATTGAATAATTACATCATTGGAAGATTTCAAATGAGGCTGCATCCGACCAGGAATCCATGAGCCCTTTTAGATGCGCACACGCTTCTTTGGCCGTTCGTCCCTTTTGATGTTTTGATGGTTCGATGTTCATGACCTCGCATGCCTTGTTCTCCTTGCCCATGTCAACTCACCATGAAGGCGCAACTTATAGATAACACTGCCTGTTATCGCGGAATTAACGAGGGTCATCTGCAAGATGAAGACATAGAGGAGTAAAGACGAGGCATGGGATGCCATCAGGGGCACCAGGCCAAAGATAGTGGTGTGCCATTGTGGCGCTGCTTATGTGGACTATCATTGCTCGGTGCAAACAGTCCACAATAGACTTCTGCGACCACCATGCCTGTCAGGCTTAATTGTCTCGTAGAAGGCGAAGGTATCGTCTTCACAGTCATCACGGCGGGCGATGATACTGTTAGCATCCTGAAGGAAAATATACAAGGGAAGCGAGCACTGGGTACCTTAAAGGGTGTTGACCCTCATAGTCTGGAATTGCGGAAGGTGATGATCCGCTATGTGAAATGACGTTGCTTCTTACCCGCACCTTGACAGGTCAACATTGATATCAGGGCTTACTTGAACGATGGCCGTTCTCTTAGCGACCTTAAACTTGAGGATTCTGAGCCTGAGAACATCAAACTGTTACAATCATGGAAGTCCATCTCGAACTATTGGTCGGGTCAACCGCCCAACGAGTTCATCCATATACTTGTAAAGGGGCCCCTTCCCGGTGAGAAGCTGTTTGCTGACTCGTTGCTGTTTCAAATCCTAATACCGGTTCAAACCCCCATCGTTCATATTATCCATTACCTTCATTACAAACAATGGAGTCCCTCGTACACGTTCTCCACAAACGCCTGAAAATGCCGCTAAGCGGCCCCGTCTGGAAGAAAGTGAAACGCTGTACACACCCCCTAATACAACTCGAGCAACATTGCAGGGTGCGCCATGTATCTCTTATCCCTCACCTTAACTATTCTGAGTATGTCCCTCGTTAGCGTCGCCCCCACGCATGTTGGCAGAAGAGATTGAGCCTGTAATGTGTACAGCGTTTGAGCCCTTCACCCAGTACATCACCTACTTGGCGCAGGGGAATTTGGATGGATATTTCAATTCCACTCGACGTGAGGAATTAGTTACAGATCTCCAGGTATGGCTACACACAGAGCCAATGCTTCTTCTCCACGACCTGGGTAACAACACGGACATGGAGGTGATTAAAAGGTTGTTCATCCCTGATACAGTGTTTGTTGCCTCCTTTGTGTCACTTCATGACGGATGACTAATCTCGAATTCGCTTGGTGCAGCCATTTATTTGCTGTCTCTGGTTCTGGAAAAACCCGCCGCACACTCGAGGGGCTCTGCCACAATTGGGGATTTTATTTTTCATTGCAGAAACAGGGAGGAAGAATTGGCTCCCAATCAGTAATTGGCATAATGGAATTGATTCAGAGTGGGTGGGATCCCGACACGTGCAAACTGAACAGCGTCAAGGACATCGCCTTTGCAAATCGTGCCTTTGCAATGCTACTGTGTGCCCGTGTCTTCGTTCTAAAGCAGCTATTGGATAGTCTTCCCAGAGACACGGACCCGGTAGTAGCCCGAAAGCGATGGGTCCTTGCTCAAGTCTTACCTCCCTCCCTTCCACATGGCGACGACATGTTTACCCTCATCGTTGACAGCCTCCGTCGCGCCAGAACAGAGGACATGCTTTCTCTTGTCCACATCATGATGCGCCACATGAATATGGCAGTAAATGAAAAAATCTTCGCTGTGATCGACGAAGCCCAAGGGGCCGCCGACTATCTGACCGATTCTTTTCGTAGCTTTACCACAGGCACAGATATGCGCCCTGTCCTGCATCCGTTCTACAATTTCCTTTGGAAGACTAAAATCTTTCAGGGGATCATACTTGCCGGAACTGGTCTATCTACGAACATGGTCCAGATAGCAGTTTCGTCTCGTGCTGCAAAATTCAATAATACTCGCCGAATACCGATTGTCTCCGTTGAGCTTGGGCGATTCAAGGGGGACGGGATACAAAAGAACTATATCAACAAGTATTGTGCTCTTTCTGATCAGTTGATGGAACGAATATTATATTGGTTTTCGGGACGGTGAGTACAGCTTAGGATTTAGCAAGGCATCACTGATAATTAACCCCTCCAGCTACCGGTTTACAGCCAGCCTTATTGAACTTTTACTTAACACACAACCGGGTTCACCCCACCGCATTCTCAGTGCTTTTGCCCAATCGTTGACTGGTTTCACTATCACGGATGCGATTGATCTGGAGGAAGAAGAACCACCCCTTTCTGATGATACTATAAATAAGATAAATCACTATGGACCACTCTTTCCAGTGGATCGCCTTTTTAAGAATGGTCATTGTACGTATGATATATGATGTGTTATCAAGCCACAGAGTTCCTGATGCTCGATTCATAGTCGAGTTGATAAGGTGCCTGTTCGACGCTCTCATGCGGTGGAGAATTGGAAGTGAAACTACGTGGATCCCCATCGAAGGCAACGTGCACGAGCTAGTTGCATTGGGTGTCGGCCACTTGGAGAAGGTTGATCCCCATCGAACATTGGACCCGCAGAAAAACTATCCCGTCTATCTTTGCGAGCCATTAACTGTCTTACATCTATGTTCAGGCTTTGATGAGCACTTCTGTATGCAAGAGGCATGGATTACCGAAGCATTCCGTACCGCTCGCACAGCGCGAGGAACCATATTTGAAGAGGCTGTGCTCCTAGTGCTCTTGCGGAGCTTCGGAGGCAAATCTTGCGCTTTATCAGAAGTTTTCCACACCAATCAGCCCTGGGGTCAGAGAAAGGTGACTTTGGTGGCGTTGAAGCGCATGGCCAATGGTTTGATGCAGTGTTGCCCTGTATCATGGACTACCGGCAGCTCCGATCGCTTGGGATTAAAAGCCACATCTCCCAAACATGTTCTCGGATTCATGAACAATCCCGATGGAAAGTGTTTCATTTTTCCAGATACACATATGGGTCCAGACCTTTTGTTTTTCCTTCAAGACGTGGAGACCAAGGAACTGATACTTGTTGGATTGCAAAGCAAACTTGTCAATCCACCCCTTAACGAGTCTGGCTGGCTGAAGGCATTAGAATCTATCACGCCTCAATTTTTCTACACAATGAATGTGCGTATCATCTGAGCTTGGATTCCTGTGCTTAGTTTTGCAATATAGACGATGAACGGTAGGGTGCAATATGCACCGTTAAAGTATCCTGGTCTTTCAGATGAAATCATGGATGCAATGCAATCGATGCTAGGGCATGCAGAATACGAACCCATGATTACGGAATATCGAAAGAAACTTCGCAGCACTACGGCCCTCAACAATCAACATGAGTCTCAACCATTGCGGCAAACACCGAGATACTTGCATATCATTGCGACTCAAAATCCACGCCAACAGTGGGAATCGAAGTGCTCGGGCGATGTGGGGGCTTTGCGAAGGAACCTTGTGGAAGCGTATCTTGGTTCAACAGCAGATGGTGTACAGGGGTCATTCAGTATAGCTTGATGCTTTAGTACTTCAACATCAGTCAGCCTCACGGTGATGTGGCATGATGCCGCGCACGCGCGCGCTTGGAATCCCAACAATGCAATTCCGAATTTACTTTGTAGTTGTTCGCTCGCTGCATATCACCATCTGGGTTGACTAAAATTGCAATCCCTTATTTTGTTGGAATTCAACGCCGCCGAATTTGGACACCAATCGATGCGCGCGATGCACGCATCTGCCGACAGGTGATTCAACAATTATTTATAGTTTATATTCTAAATTTAGCCACAAACCCGTCGAAACTGTGCTGTTCAGCCTATCGAGGCTGTGTTCCTGGTTTTTATATATTGCCTAAGTGTGCCAATGATGCCCCTCAGTCGTTTTTTCCCCGACTGAGGTGAGCTGTCTATATCTTTCTTACTTACAGTTTTACTATAGTCTGTAATCTTAAAGGTAGCTATGAATGCAGTCATTTTTTTCTTGACTGAGTCTGTAATCTTATATATTTTTGCAAGTATCAAGTTCTCCTTACTCATCCCCATTCATTTACACTGATGGACAAGAGTAGAAGACTTAGTAGTTGCTAATGTTGCCGTCAACGATGATGGCAAACATGTCTTTGTCATGTCGAAGGGAGGGAGGGCCAGGAAGACGGGTCCAAAGGCACGATTTGCAATGCCAGAACAGAGGACATGCCCACCATGATAATTTCAATGTATATTCTGTTGACAAAGCAGGACACAGCAATACGACAAGACATTAATGTACACTAATCACGCTATATAGTAATCAAAAACCAACACGTGCCGCGGTATAAAACCCTGTTGCACGTACCGACTCAGTTGAATAGTAATGATAAGTTATTAAAGCCTCAACGCCTTCATCGTATTGGCACTTCTTGCGTTTGACCGTCGATAAGGTCGGATCTATTTTGAATCCGGAGGAAAAGGAGTCCGTCGTCCATCGAAACGTCGACGTCTTCAAGCTGGGCATGAAAAATACAACAAAAGGAGCAAGAGGAAAGAGGAAAAAACTGCGTGAACTTGGGCGGGAAAACTTGGAAATGGAGGCGCACTTTTGTGTCAGACGAGACGGCAAACGTTCTTATGAACCTGCCGTACTTCCTCTCTCTCACAATCTTCCCGAGCCCCTGTCCTCCTTGGGAGGCCGAAAATGGGTCTCTCGTCCGACCGGAAATGGTCACTTGCTTTACCCCATTGTACGCACAGGAAGAGAGCGTGACCCGGACCTCTTCCCTCCTCACGCCCGGAAGCTCCAGCAAAGCAGTGAAGACCTTACTCTCAGGATCAACATACACATCCGCGCGGATGATGTAGCTCTTGTCTGGCTCCTCGTGAGCGCTGGGGATGGGCGAGGCCGTGCCTTTCTCGTGCTGCGCGGTGGTGGGCCTGTGTATGTGTGTATGTGATAACGTCGGCTTCAACGGAACCAAAAAAAAAAAACAAAAAAAAAAAAGGCAAGCGCCAACGAAAAAAACACGTACCGAGAAGATCCGCCACTAGCCGTCCGATGAGACTGTTTCCGTAGCGGTACCGTCGGTGTCTTTGAGCTCGTTCCAAGCGCGCTTTGCGGCCTATCGTACGGCTTGGCATCTCGATTGCGCGGTCGAGAGGACTTGATGACAAGACCTGAGCTTGACGCCGGTGCAGTCGGGCTAACACTGGTAGGCGGCGCGGCATCAAAGAATGGCGGACTCAGACGGCTATAATTTAACGTATTTAGTTGCCCTGACCTTCCCTCACGTCCGTGTCCATGGCGCCCAAGCAACTGCGGCGAGGGGGCAGTCTCAATGCGCATTTGGCTGGGAACTACATGTGGCGCAGGCAATGTTTGTGGATGTGGTGATGCTGTGGGCGCGCGTTCATCAAGCTGTATAGTTGGGTACGTTTGTGGCGTCGGCGGATGAGAATGCGGATTTAGAAGTTGCTGTTGTTGTTGTTGTTGTTCTTGCTGTTGCTGTTGCAAAAGATGGCGCTCATACGTATTCCATTGCGGTAAGTCGACCTCAAGAGGCGTCGTAGGCGTCGTACTGTAGCTTTCACCACCAGCACCAGTGAAATCATAAGGACTTGGGTATGACATGATGGAGTAAATTGGGGGAATGCATCATCGGTGTGTCGAGAATTTATATCCCTGTGTTCACAGCTTGTGAGTCAAAACCTGTCCGCTTCCGGCGAACAATGAAGATCCAAGATGACACGACACCACGCATCAGCCCGACGCTAGGACCCCGGAGAAGTGCTGCGACTTCCTAAAGTGGCAATTCCCACGCTTTGCGCCGGCGCATGTTGGGGTCTGGAGCGGACACGAGGCGCTTTGGGCTGTGCATGACCCGTGCGGGGCGCGCATGCCGAAGGAGTACATTCAGGGATCTAGGACAGATACTAGTCAACTCGTGTACGTTATGAGCCAGTTTAGGAACGTTTACAGTATTATAACAGGAGAACAATGGACATACGAGAAAGCAAAAAACTTTGATTTGGCGATTCGCACTCGCTCCTCGCCATCGACAACACCCAACTTTGCAGACTGTCTCAACACTTGTCCTCTCCATTTGTTGCGTCGTCACCTTCGCTCTCCGCAGCATCGGACACTTCTATTGTGGAAGGTAGACTTTGACTTCCCGCTCGGCTCCTCGCAATCAAGATCCCCGTCTCCGCAATCCTTGCGCCACGGTCCATACTGCCCCGCCGACTGACGTTGCCACTGCGACCCCGAAGACTGCCCGTCTCCGCCACGCGTCGATCAATGCTTCCCCGTCTGGCAGTGGAGTTCCTGCGGCTGAGAGGCTCAACAGGTGACCGGGAAAGGTCTCTATGGGGCATGTGATACGACACAGTTGGAGAGCCAAACGACGAAGAAAGGGACGGTGGGGGTACAGAAGGGTAGGTCAACGTACGGAACGGTGTCCCCAGCGACATGATAGGATCAGTGTGTAATGATATGGAGGTGGGCGGGCTTGTCAGGTTCGTGTTCGTGCTGATGTAACTGGCAGGGTTGGTCGACGTCACCGGCGAGAACGGAAAAGGAGAGTCTGCTGAAGAAGATGGAGAATGTGAGAGAGGCGTGCTGACCTCGTACGCAATATTGATAGGGCGGGGAGCTTGCGATGAAGGCCGGGGAATAGGGACCCCGTTCGTCCGCCAGGCCGACTGAACAGGAACATGCATGACGGACGTGTGAGGCGAGGAAGATGCCGAAAAGGAGGAGGAGGACCTGTGATGGGTGGGTTGCGAAAAAGGCTCGGATGATAGTCCAATCAGATTGTCCACTGACAGACCCAACTTGCGTTAGCAGTGAGACTAAGGTTAGCCCTGAATGATCTGTTTAAGAAAAGAACGGACAGACTCGGCGTCGGTGCTCAATCAGTTCTTCGCGGTATATCTCATTGAGCCTTTTGATTCTGATATAGTCGCGCTCGGTATCGGCGAGCCTATTTCTCAGCTGTTCGTTCTCCCGACGCATGGCCTCGAACATGGTTTCCATACTGGGAGAAGCGGGATCCCTGCCAGCCATAAGGCTCCGTAGACCGAATCTAGCGTCCGGTGAGACGCCGTTGGCATGTTGTTGGTTTTGCTGCTGTTGGTTTTGCTGAGCTTGACGCAGGGCAGAGAGCTCACGAGAGAGACGGTTGACATGAAATTCTGATTCAGCCTCGAGCGAGTTCTCCAGGCTGATTTTCTCCTCTCTCAGCTAGCGACAATATGGACCAGTAGACATTAATGCAGAAAGAAGAGGGCGAACCTGCTCGAGCTTGCGAGACAAAGTATTGATTATGCGCTCTTCCTCAGCCTCGTAGGCATTGATGAGGTCTTCCTGACGGCTGTGGGGGTTTGAATACCGCCGAATGGGAGGCGAGAGCGACATGATGGTTCAGGCGGAGGAGGAATGGCTCGTCAGGCCGTCAGGTGAGCGGATGGAATTTTACTTTTACGTATCATACTTAGGGTCATCCAATCCGACAACTATTCGACCCCGACTAGCATCACCTCCAGCTTTCCTTCCTCCTCAAGCTCAGCGAAGCACACCCGCTTTAGATAGTACTCCGTTGCCTCGTGCAGCCGCGCAGGGTATTCCGTGATATTTATTCTCACCTTGTCAATCTGGCTCCCCACATATTCACGGAAAACCGATGAAAAAATGTGCCAGCTGAATCGCCTCAGTAGAATGTCCTCCGGCAGTCCTATGAACGTCCTCGCCGCCCGCCCCCGGTCGATACCTACCGTCCATGACAGTTCCTTTAACCAAGTCGCCGCCGACAATTGTGGGAACAAGGTCAGGATAAACGCCTGGATGAACGGCTGGCCGTCAGGGTCATATCGGTTCTCAACATGAAGGGAGCGCATGTTGGTGCATGTGCTGAGGTTGATGACATCAAGAATCTCTGGTTCTGCGGGACAACATGTAAGCACAATCGCCGTCCGACGCGCGGAACAACGGCTCACCACAGACGCCATTTACGAGTGAGAGATGAAGCTCGGACAGCTTCGGCCCCACGACTTCAAACAATTGTCTGACAAGTACGATCGTCTCAAAATCAATCGCAAGGTTGAGCCGAAGCGTGTCCACCGTCGGCGCAACTTCGCGGTTCAGAAGCCACCGCAAGACGTGCTTCTGTGCTGACGGGCCAATGTCAAGAACAGGGATATGACGAATGTTCCGCGAACACGGTGAAGGCAAACCCATCTCCACACCAAACCAATGGCTCTTGGAAACCGTAAACTTCTCGAGCGCCGGTAATGACGACATGAGCGAAAAAAACTCTGCGGAGCTGTTGCATAGTAGTTGTTCAACCTGCACTTCTTGCACGCCATGTAAACCATTGGCCATCCTCCAAAACTCGGTGGGGATTGCCGAGTCGCATACGCTTTCAAACGAAAGGCGCTTCAACAGGTGAAGCCGCTCCCGTAGTGATAAGACGTCGGGTGTTGGTTCCTCTTTCCGCGATGCAGCTGTAATGTGTGTGCAAAGATCGCTAACCACGACTTTATCTGATATCGTCAGGCTACGGATAGCCTCTGCGATTGTTCCGTAAGCCGCACAGAGTAGTCGGATGGCTGCAGTGATCTCGTGCGGAAAGAGCGTAACGTCTTCGAATAGCAGCCGCCGACTGGCAGGCACTAGCGCCGAGTTTGCCATACTACATGAGAGGAGTGTCGCTTTGTCACCCCCCAAATAGCCGATAACCTCTTCAAGCATTTCCTGGGGTAAACGTCCGCCCATGGTGCTAACTATAGCATGTCAGCAAACGTGCGTTTGTGGCAGAGTGCGCTCACCGACCTACTACAAACGCAAAAGGTCGAGATGGGGGAACCGAAGAAAGAGTCGTAAAAATTGGGGCTGATAAGGCCTGCTGACAATTCATATATATGAAAGCCTAAAGGGGAGAGGAGCAAAAATGAATCCCCTTGAACGTTGCGTTATCGTTGAGCTAATAACAAGGGTCAACGAAAGGTTTGGTACATGAGGCACGATGGGGCGCCGCACATTAATAACGGGGAGGCAATGCACCCGATGTAGGGATGTCTCCTTCGCCAGCGCATGGCTGATTAAGAACGTATACGCACCAAATGGCTCATTCCCCTCTCTCTCTCACTCCATCTTCAAACGCAATCGAACAGCGCTATAAACCAAGAGTTCCTTGTGCTCCTTAATCAAAAAGAGGTTGAGCGCCGGCATGTCGTGTGATGCTGGGACAAAGGATCAATCAGCTGCATTAGCAATCAGGCATCCTGCCAGAACTGCTCAATGTCATTGGGTCCACAGCGTTGGGTTCGCCGGCTCAATCCGGTCACCTGCACACTAAACCAGAGATGGGCCAAGAGCTGGTAACCTGCCCTGTGAGGCAGGATTGTACAGGTCGGGATGCTTATCGCCGCAACATTCTCGTACACTCTCGTCCCTTGAAATGGCGAGAGGCAGAGCTGGTTGGATTGTGAGGCAGGAATGGGAGGAGAGCGCAGCCAACAATTGGAAGGACTGAAGACGAGATGATGGGCGGAATCAAGAAGAGGATGGAGCGTAGCCGAGGTCCCGCGGTTCTGATACGCACGAGTCTATGGCAGAGAACAACAAAAACAATTAAGCATAGAATAATCCCCTCCACCGCAACTCGACATTAAAAATCATATCCTTCGACTTTGAATAATTTTCCGCACTGCAGGTAACTGTTCATGATTTTCATAATGGGCTCCGGCAGCCCCATACTCAGAAGCGTAAACGATATCTTGGCATGCCCATGGATCTGGCCCAGCTTGAAAAAACACCGTGCGATTTGTGTTGGATACTTCCACAAACATCAGTTGTTAATTACCGGGTCAATAGAATTCACGAACTGCCATCTCCGTATAATCCGCGTATTGGTATGCCGCAACTCTGATCGCGGTTTGTATTGATCGCTGGATATCACCTTCATCGGCATACATCTCCATTAGCTTGACCCAAGGTTTTGGCGAGTATCGAGGTGTATCTAGGCATCGTTGGTATGCTTCTTTAGCCTCTTCCCGGTGATGCAATCGTAGGCCTAGATCGCCAAGAATCTCCCATTCGTATCCGGTTTTCCGGTATGCAAGATGCTGCGTTTTAAAGTGCGCCACCTCAGCCCTGAAAATAGTCCATACTCTTAAATCCTGACAACCATGTTTGAGTACCAAGAAAAGGATTACAACATAGCAACGCACTTCGTACAAGACCATGAACAAATTGTCCAACCAACGTTCGCAGAGACGTTTGTTACTGAATGAGAATGGTTCTGCTGCTTGAAGCTTTTCTCCGTCCGTGACATCCGCCTCACCCGCAGCAGCCTGAACAGGCTTTTCTAACTCATCTCCATTCTGATGACCATTCTGTCTTGGTTCTTCTGCTTCAACATTCGTCTCTTCTTCATCCAATACACGATCAGACTCCGTTGATATCCTAATCACTGGTATATTACTATTCACGTTGAGAGTTGAGTCCTGTGAATCGCCTTTTGGAGAAGCCATGGCTCGAGTTGAGACGTCATCGTCTGTGGAAGTTCGCCCAACTGTGCCATCTTCATAAACCACCATCTGGCTCACGTCACTTTCGGCCGGCTGCGTTCCATTTACCTTGAGGCTTGCACGTTTCATCTCATTCTGCGCCTTTTGCATGCGATATTCTTCTTCCATGACGAAAACGCTACTCCGTGTTTTCAATAACTCATCCCAACCTATCTGTGATACCAAGCGAGTCAATAGCGAGTAGGCACGTGCCCATGTTCCCCGGAGGCCAGGAGCTGGAAGCCGTAGCAATGCTGGATCAGCCTGACACAAGGTGAAAATAATTTACTTGAGAGTCACTGTATGCGCACCTCATCGTCTTCCGATTTTTGTCTTAATGGCAGAATCTCCCCGATTTGTCTGTAGAACGGCAGATGAACTCTAGAGCTAGGCAATATACGATGAGCATCACGACCGTTGAAGGTAAACATGGGACATGAATTCAAAGTCAAAAGCGCCTAAGGCCAACTTATTAGAAATCACTCGTGTATACAAAGCGACGTCTTCACCGATTCGTATTGACCCTGTTCAATGTATAATTCGGTCAGTTTCTCCCATGTGACAAACTCGCTCGGAGCACAGTTGACTGCCTGTCGAGCAAGTTTGAGAGCCCATTCATTCTTGCCTTTTGACCGCAGAAAGTCACATTGCACATGAAGTAAAGTGTATGACTGAGGCGTGTCCTTGACTGCCGAAAACATAATCTGGATGGCTTTGACTTCCTCATCTGTACGCATACATCCATGTCAGATAAAACACTGGATGTCGAATGTTGATACAAACTCATTCCGATGTAACTCCTAGCCAGCAGCGAGGCCACCTCTGATTCCTTGACCGCCAGCTTCTCAAACAAATTCGCAGCCTGCTGCCACCGCCCGCTATCACCAAAATACTTCAATATCCCAGCAGTCAAATGATTCGATACGACGGTAGCCACTTGGATCTCTGGATCAGAGCCGACTTGCCAACCTGCGAGCAACAAGACCGCCATGAGTCAGCAACGGACAAGCATCAAGGTCAAAACTGCCAAACCTTTCATGAACAGGGCCTCAGCAGCTTGTAGGAAGCGCAGCTCATCTTCCAAGTTGGCAATTGGATCGAGCTTGCGATACGCCTCGAGAAAGTATGTTGGATCGTCCGAATACAGAATAGATCGGAGAAGGGCCGAAACGTACGTTTCTTGCCAGATCTCGGGCGTGGGTTCGTGTCTACATCAAGAGTTGGATGACCATCAAAACATACGCCAATATCATCTGCTCACCTCTCGCCTCGAAGGTCCAACGCATACGCCGTGACACCTCCGGGAATTTTAACGTCCACTCTGACATCGACCCGTGAAAACGCATTGAAACAACTGTCAATGCAATCAGATTCAATTTTTTTTGGCCAGCCCCGCTCACTGCGCACCAATAACATCCGTTCTTCACTTTCCACGTCGGGCCTTTTGAAAACCAGGCATTGTTGTCTTCGATAGAGTAAGTCAAGGAGTTGATGTATGCGGCGAGGCTCGCGGATGAAGATGCGTCCACGCCGGAGATATAGTGATATGAACCAAGCTGGAAAGACAGGCGAAGTTCAGTTCAGCGGAAAAACAGCACACGGGCAAAAATCTAAGCCTGACATCGCGCTGACCACTACGCCCCGTGGTTTTCACGACATGACACAGATCCGGCGGTCCAAGTTCGCGGAAGGATGCTGCAATTAATACGCGTAAGCTTGGCACATGTTATTTGATACCACGCCAAGGTCAGTACTGACTAAGACTCTCGGTGCGGGCAGCGAGGGCTTCACCGTGTTCTACCTGAGCTCATCGTGAGCAGAAAATCGAGAGGAAAAGTGGACGGTGAGCGGAACCTCGAAAATTTCTGGGATATCCTTGAATGACGCATCGGCCATTCTTGTTTTGCTGAAGAGTGACACGAACGTTATTCTAACAGTTATGTCTATTTGGCTACAACATCTGATCGATACAGTGGTAAATATCGTAGTTCCGACTCAGAACAGCCATGGACCCACTGTCAGAGAATCAGTTGAACTCTCAAGCTCGTGGGAGGAAAACTAACCTCTGCCTTTTGCCCCTTCCGGTTTGATCTGCAGGCAATTGTGATGTATGAGGTTCAGTGCTTTGACGGCATCTCTACCCTTGATGACGCACGAGATATTGATCTCGCTCGCGCCTTGGCTGATCATTTCAATGTTAACGTTGCCTTGTGCAAGAGTGGTAAACATTCTCCCCGCGATTCCGACCATATTGCGCATCTGCTTTCCCACGAGCGATAGGATGGCCATGTCCTGATGGATAGACACCTGAAAAGATATCAGTTAGGGAACCAGGTTTAGTTGAAAATGCACACGGTTCCATTCTTCCGCAGTTCGGTAAGGAGTCGCTCAAGCAGTTTCTTGCTTAGCCTATCCTCAAGTGCCATACTAACATGGACTTCACTCGTGCTGATCAGATCCGCTACGAGCCCGAACCTGTCCAGCGAGCTAAAAATACCAGCCAGAAAGCCATGTGATACACTTTTCCTGTTCGAGTTTACGTTCACGACAATGATGTGGTCCTTGATGGTCACAGCGGTTGGGACCTTTTTACGTTCGTGGTCAATCGCAGGGCGTGAAAGCTCTCTCAATAGCGAGAGTGGCGCGGGCTCAGGGACACTGCCCGTGCCCAGTCCTTCTTGTACCTCCGCAGAATTGATTTCAGGGTCAGGATGTATCACAGTTCCCCCGCCCATGGGGTTCTCTACGTTCTTGATCCTTATGGGTATCCTTTTCTGTATGACTTGTTCCATGGTGAACGGGTGCACTACTTCACTGCCATAGTACGTCAACTCAGCCACCTCCTCTGGCGAGATGATAGAGAGGAGGCGTGCAGTTGGTACTTTCCTGGGGTCGGCCGTGAATATACCATCAACTTCTTTCCAAATTTGTAATTCTGCGGCTTGAACACCGACTGCAAGGAGCGCTGCGAGAAGATCAGTATACCCTCTTCCCACCTGGTGTAGCAGGGAACCAGGAACGGGACCAAAGTACCCTATACGAAATCAGCTGACGCGAGTAACAAGATTAATGTAAACGAACCAGTTATAACTGGCACTCGGGGTAAACATTGTTGAATCCTTTCACCGACAACTTGAGCAAGGATGTCGTAAAAGTCTTGACCAAGCGTTCCAGTGAAAGCGGATTCCTGCTCCTCTGACCATGGAACGATGTCCTCTAATGAAACATATTCTGCGTCGATACCCTTTAAACAAGTTCTTTAGCAATTCCTTCTAAAATTTCCTGTTTTGAAAGTCGTACCTGATCGCGAAGGACTGCGGTCATGATTTTACAGCCCAATTTTTCACCCAGTCCAATGATGGTGTCTCTGGACCTGGGCGATATCTCATCTATGAGCTAGACATAATAGCCCGACATGAGGTAAGAACAGTAGTCAAATTACGGATCATGATAGGAAAGACAGGATAACGTACTTTGGCAGCGAATAAGAAATGGCGCAACCAGTCGCAATCTCGCTCAATTTCTGCTTCTAGCTCTCTCAATATGTCTGGGTCTCGAACAGCAGCCCGTGCTGCTGTGATGTGTTCATCGCGCAGCAGAAGTATGGTTTTGACAAAATCCGGTACGGACTCTTTTGAATTAGCATGCCCATTTAGTTCGACATATGGTGTGAAAGGTTGGGGTGAAGGGCAACGAGGAGACGATCCGCTGCGGGATCGACTCAACAAAGGCGAGCCGGGTTTCGAGGAGTCTGGGGTCGCAATACCCGAGGTATTGCGTTTGTTCGGCCGGCGGATTGCTTCGGAAGCAGCGCGCAGCAGAAGATTAGTCGTTCCAAGTGCTTTTGTACAGTCTGAACGAGCTGAGCAGACGATGGCCAGTTTATACTGGTCTATGTAATTACTGGATGGGGAAAAAGATGAGACACAACGATATCGCAATAAAAACCACGTACGGTACGACTTCTGTTGCTATCTGGACAGGAAATCTTCCAATGCTCGTGCCTCCGAATTTTTGCACGAGCCATTTTGCAGAGGGATCGATGTTATTTTGATGAAGATTGGGTGGAGTTTG
The DNA here is from genome assembly GCA_023014435.1 of Amanita fuliginea. NCBI lineage: Eukaryota > Fungi > Basidiomycota > Agaricomycetes > Agaricales > Amanitaceae > Amanita > Amanita fuliginea. The sequence continues at coordinate 1,416,990 of JAEBUQ010000011.1, read as the reverse complement.
TGGGGGGGAGGAGGATGGGGAGGAGGATGGGTCAGACATGAGTGAGATAAAGAGAGAGTCTTCTACTGTCATGTGGTGGACTGTCCGCTTTCGGTTTCCCCTCTCACACATTGCTCGCACATTCTCCACCATGGGTGCAAGGGGCACACACACCGTAGACACCACAAAGCGTCTCGCCGATCTCCGCGAACTCATGCGCAAGCACAGCGTACAAGCTTTTGTCGTACCTAGTGAAGACCAGCGTGCGTATATCCTAAATCAACTTTATCAACCAACCCTGATTCAAACCAGATGCGAGTGAATATATCGCCCACTGCGATCAGCGGCGTGCGTTCATATCAGGCTTTAATGGTTCCGCAGGTCAACAAAGATCACTTCCGCGTCTCTGCGCCTCACACTCATCCTCTGGACCTTTGAACAGGATGCGCTGTCGTTACGCTCGATCTGGCTTACCTCTTCACAGATGGCAGATACTTTCTACAAGCTGAGAAACAACTGGACAAGTTGCGCACCGTCTTCCTAATCCTACCTCTTTCATGTTTTAAATCCACTTTAGGAACTGGAAATTAATGAAAACGGGACTTACAGGTGTTCCGACTTGGCAAGAATTTTTGCACAAGGTACTAACCAGCTGGCTAAACATGACATGAGTCGAGTTGACAGCTAATCACGATTAGAATCTCCCAGAATCCACGCGTATTGGGATCGATGCGACGTTGGTGACCATTTGTACGTTACATTTCCAAAGTTCGCTTTTCGTAACAAGCTCAAAGCATGACCCACAGCCGATGCCGAGTCACTAACGAAAAATCTCCAACCTAAGAAATCTGAGCTAGTGTCCATCACTCCCAACTTGGTAGACGAAATCTGGCACAATCGTCCCCCACGACCTCAAAATCCAGTATTCCCTTTAGATGTCAAATATTCAGGTCAATCGCACGAGGACAAAATTGCCAGCGTGAGAGAAGAGATGGAGAAAAGAAAAGTAAAGGCTGTCGTTGTCACAATGCTGGACGAGGTTGCTTGGCTTTTCAATCTACGTGGAACTGACATCGACTATAATCCGGGTATGGCTTGTCGCCTATATTCGCTGTTCACGCTTATCAACCCGGTTGCCAACAGTGTTCTTCTCTTACGCCGTTGTGACCCACGACTCTGCTATTTTGTTCACGAAAAGGGAGCAATTCACTGACGATACACACCATGCACTTGGCACTATTATTCAAGTTCGACCATATGAAACCTTTTTTGATTACTTGCGCACGTTGTCTGACACTCTAAAACTCGATGAAACTTCGGTAACTTTTTTTTTTCGCATATTTTATGCTCATCCGGACCGTTTTCCAGAGAGTCCTATTAGGTAGTAAGGCGAGTCTTGCCGTCGCGGAGGCCGTAGGCGAGGTATGTACGTCTCAATTCCTTATCCAGTTTTATAGTTTGACGCGTCCACAGGGCAAATATACCATCGCCCGTTCGCCTATCGCGGAACTCAAAGCGATAAAGAATGCCGTCGAGCTCGAAGGCTTCCGAAGATGTCACATCAGGGATTGCGCGGCCTTGATCCGGTATTTCGCATGGCTGGAGGAACAGCTCAATAACGGTGTGGAGTTGTCTGAGAGTCAGGGCGCTGACAAACTTCAGCAGTTCCGATCGTGGGTGCAGTCAATAATGTTTGTGTTTTCTCATTTCAATGATATTAGTGAACTCGACTTGTTTCGTGGCTTATCTTTCGAGACCATCTCATCAGCTGGACCAAACGCTGGTAATAAAATCGATCATGATTGTCTATAGCTTGTAACATCCCATTGGCAGCTATCATCCACTACAGCCCCGATCCGGCTGATTGCGCTATCATAAAAAAGGACCAAGTTAGCAAATTCTACCATGACTGAGCATTCTTATAACTTGTTTGTGCCAGATATACTTATGCGACTCTGGAGGTCAATACTGGGATGGTACTACTGACGTTACGAGGACGCTGGTGAGCAGGATATGACGATCTATTGTTTATCCTACGCTGATGCGCGTTTTGTCAGCACTTCGGTACTCCAACTAACCAAGAGAAGCGCGCTTTTACACGAGTTTTACAAGGTCATATTGCATTAGATACGGCCATATTCCCGAACGGTACTACAGGCAGGTCTCTTCAATTGTTTGATCTTGCTGTTGCTCACATTTGTACAGGTTTTATCATGTACGCATATAATCTGCTGAACGATATCACCAGCTGATAGTGGCTCGCTCAGCGATTCTTTTGCCCGCAGGGCACTGTGGCAGGACGGTCTTGGTAAGCGCTGTCATGTGTAAAGGATCCGTTGTCTTACGTTTCACAGACTATAGGTATGTACCTCGGCTCGCCTGGCCTGTCGATCTTACCCGGACTGCAAGGCATGGTACTGGCCATGGCGTTGGCCAATATCTGAACGTACACGAGGGTGAGATATGAGTGTTAAGATTTTTCTCTTAGTACCCTGATTTGGTTTCGTAGGCCCCCACGGCATTGGCATGCGCATCGGTGAATTTGTTCGCAACACTCTCGATCTGCAGGGCTGTGATAACCCTTACGTACAGGTCACAACAGCTACCCTCTGAAAGCCGGTATGACAGTGACCAACGAGCCTGGATACTACGAGGATGGTCAATTTGGCATAAGAATTGAAAATATCATGCTCGTAGGCGATGCCAGGACACCTCATAATTTCGGCGAGAAGGGATATCTCGGCTTTGAACATGTGACAATGTCTGTGCCGTCTTAATCTACTTAAGGCTCCCTGACGTTCCACTTTCCCATAATCAACAGGTGTCCAATCCAAAAGAAGCTTGTTGATGTCACTTTGCTTACGGTCGAAGAAAGTAGGTGGTTGAACGATTATCACGAGGAGATACTGGAAAAAGTTTCTCCCTACCTTCAACATGATCAAAGAGCGTTGGGTTGGCTGCAGAGGGAATGTTCACCTTTGTAAGATGTTACTACTTAGCTAGAAAGCATTCGTGATGGAGTGACACAACTCCATAAATTGATTACATATTACATTCCAATCTATTCACAGACAACTATTGGTGCTTGCTTGTGGCTAGGATGGAGGAAGCAGGGCCAGCCAAAAGTTCCTATGCCCTCTCCATCCACTGCCCCCATCATGAAAAACCCAAATTGTTAATTAGCAGTTATTATCTGAAATATGCCCAAGATTAAGGTACATAACTCACCCATTTAACTGGAAGTTGATTTTACAGGTAGGTAAGTTACAGTGTGATGTGTGACATGGTCCAGTGAAGGCATACAGTGTAGTGTGTATTGAAACAAGGGACAGCAGCACAGACACTAGCTAAGTAAGGTTTCAATTACCTTACATTGGTTAGTAGTGTAGCTTATTCTGCCTGTGTGTTAGGTGGAAAAACTGGGGAGCTTAGCGTCCAAAATGCCCTCCTTTTATACATTGCAGTAACCCTAATCTAGGTACAAAATATAATAATAAAAATACTATTAAACGAGTTTCTTTTATTATTATCTATTTTTAATCATTCTATGATGTTCTATATGACATCATTTACTTCTAAATGACTCATATGTACAGCTATGCACAGCAATCTGAGTCATTGTGCAGTCATATGAATTACACTCTAAATATAGATGATTCTTATCAACTATTCAATATAGTTGATGATCGTCCCATCAAACTCTATAATATCTGTCAAACTCTATAATATCTGTCAAAGATATAAATATCTCTGAACTCTATAATTTTGTACACAAGTACAAATAAGAGTTTATTATTACTAATCAGAGTCTAGATGAGCATATAATCACATGACTAATCACATGACTAATCACGTGCTTATCATGCGATATCACATAATCTGAATAGATATTTAGTTAAATATAAAACACTAATTAATTCTTAATTATCTAATCTAACTTTTAACACTCCCCCTTGTTGAATATCTTACTAAATGTGTATTCCACATAATTTAAGCATTCTACTATGCTTATTCAACAATAAGTTTTTAGTTAGTATGTCAGCAGCTTGATCTTCAGTTTTAATATAATAAAGATCAACTAAATCATCTTTGACACATGATCTTATATAATGATATCTGACATCCATATGTTTCGTTCTTTGTTCTTGAGCTGGATTTGAAGCCATATAAATTGCTGCTTGATTATCCATTATTAATGGAATGGATCTTATGTTATATCCTAACTCTTCAAACAAATTTTTCAACCAAGATATCTGTCTGCATGCATCTGATGCAGCCATGTATTCTGCTTCTGTTGAAGATAACACAATAGTTTTTTTGCTGATTTCCAATATACTGGTGCTCCAGCTAACTTGACAACCATCCCTGTCATTGATTTACAATCAATGGGATTTGATGCCCAATCAGCATCAGCATAACAAATTAAACCATATTTATCTTTTCCGTTATATTTAATGCAGTAATCCAATGTACTTCCAACATATTGGATTATATGTAATGCCTTTTTAATATGATCCTGTGAAGGATTACTTACAAATTGTGACATTAGAATTGTTGCATAAACAATATCTAATCTTGTACACATTGCAAGAAACAATAATGATCCTATCAATTGTTGATAGTATGTAATCATTTCTTGTGTTGCTTGACCCTCTATTTGTTTGTTTGGTACATAACCAGCTGGTAAAGGCGTGTTTACTGGTTTTGCATTAATAAGACCAAAGCTTTCAACAATCTTCTTTGCATATTTAGCTTGATCAATTGTGACTATATGATTTTGTTTATCAATCACAATGTTCATTCCTAAATATTCACTTAAATCTCCTAAATCTCTACTTTCCCATTTATCCATGAATTTCTTTTTATGATCATTAACAGTCTTTTCATTATTGCCCATAAATATTATGTCATCAACATATAATATAATGACTATGATGTCATTCTCTGTTTGTTTAACATATATTCCTGTATCAGCATATAATCTTCTAAATCCTAATTTAGTTATACTGTTATGAGCTTGAATATTCCAAGCTAATGATGCTTGTTTCAAACCATATAAAGCTCTATTTAATTTATAGACTTTATTTCTATCATTGGTTTTGAAACCATCTGGTTGTTCCATATATATCTCCTCTTCTAATTGGCCATATAGAAAAGCAGTTTTGACATCTAGTGCTTTGAGTACCCATCCCTCTAAAGCTGCTAATGCTAATAAGATTCTGACAGTTTTGAATCTTGATACTGGACTAAATGTGGCTCCAAAGTCTATTCCTGGTACTTGTGAAAAGCCTTGAGCAACTAATCATGCTTTATATCTATTATCTTGTTGCTTTATAGTATAAACCCATCTACAACCTATAGGTTTATGATCTTTAGGTCTATTGACTAATTCCCATACATTTCTTTTCTGTATAGATTTAATTTCTTCTTTCATAGCTTCTACCCATTTTGAATATGATTCAGGATCTTTATCTTTTATTTTTAAAAGATCTCTGTATACAACAGGTATACCCTTTTTCCTATTCTCTTGATCTACAAGTTTTGCTGCTGCTTTGGATAATAAGAATTTATCCATTCTTTTCTGTTTTTGTTTACATCGGTCCATCCAGTCTTCATTACTGATTTCTGAACTTGGAGAACTAGGAATTGGTGTAATCACATTATCAGAAGGTGCTGGTGTTACTGTTCTTTCCAGATTTTCTTCTGATTTTTCTGGTTTATCATCAACCTTTTTATCATCAGATTTTATATCTAATTTTGGTTCAACAATAATTTCCTTTCTAGGTCTTCTACCAAAAGTTTATTAAGACAATCTCTTTCATGCTTAGATTTACAGTGACTCAAAAAACTGTCCCAATGTTTGGCATGTTTTGACTGTTTGTGGCATAGCATTACACTAAGACCAAACACAACCAAACTATTGGTCTACATAAGAAAGGATTACATATTAGCTACATGACAAACTAAAAAGTATGTGCTTTGATGTATTTCCCATGGAGATATAGACAATCTATTTTGACATCTCATTGGGACAGTTTTTTGAGTGAGCATCAGAATTACAGAAAATGTACAATTTAGTACTTTGTATTACCTCCCTTGGCCTTGATAACTGCTTCCAACCTTCTAGGCATACTCTCAATCAACCCCTGACACACCTCTGGCTCTATAGCATTCCACACCTCTGCCACTCTCTCCCAAATCTCCCAAACTCCCTTTGCTGGTGTCTCATACCTGCACAGCTGCAATTTGATGTGATGCCAGAGGTGTTCAATTGGATTAAGGTCAGGAGATTGTGCAGACCAGTCCAGGAGAGTGATATTGTTCTCTTCCATCCAGTTTCTGGCCTTTTTGGAGGTGTGTTTGGGATCATTGTCTTGCTGAAAAATGCACTCCCCATCACCAATCCCAGATTCCTCCATGCTGGGCAGTAAGTGGTTGTCTAAAATGTTCACATACTGGTCAGCATCCATCCTCCCCTCAACCTCTGCAAGTTCCCCAACACCATTCCAGCCCATGCAGCCCCATACCATGATGTTCCCACCACCAAATTTCACTGTCCCTTGAACCTCCCTCTCAATCAGCCCATCCCCCACCTGTTTCCACACCCATTGCTTCCCATCTGACCCAATCCTGTTTATTTTAGTCTCATCTGACCAAATAATCCTCTTCCAATCCTCTACAGTCCATTCCTTGTGCTTCAGAGCAAAGGCCAACCTCCTCTTCCTGTGCACTGCAGTGAGCAGTGGCTTTTTCTTCTTTGTCACAGCTTTGAATGAGTGTTGCTTCAGCATATTTCTGATTGTCTGTGGGCAGACTGGGTGGGAGATGATGCTGTTAATGTGGTTGGTGACCTGGACAGCATTGGCAGCCTTCCCAGTGGTGATTTGTGAGAGGACAGATCGTTTATCAGTTGGAGACAGCTTGGAAGGACAACCACCAGAAGAGATTTGTCGGTTGGGATGAAGCTTCTGAAGGAGTCTGGAGATAGTGGACCTGCCAACACCAAGTTTGGAGGCAATATGGCAAGTGGAGAAACCATTAGAAGCAAGGGAGAGGATGTTTTCCTTCTGAGCAGAGGAGATGGGGTGCATGTTGGATTATGCTGGCCCTTGTTAAATACATTGAATTCAGGAACAATCTAAAGTACAATCACCTTGATAGGAATCTATTGGATTTCTCATGCCACAGGAACCAGCCACCATCAGATTCTGATACTTCTGATGCCAACTCAAATAACTGTCCCAATGAGGTATCAAACTGAATTGCCCATATCTCCATGGGAAATGCATCAAATTATGTAATTCCTGGTTTGTCATGTAGGTATTATGTCATCATGTTTTATGTACACCAACAGTTTGGCTGTGTTTGATCTTTGTGTGATGCTATGCCACAAACAGTAAAAATGTGCCAAACATTGGGACAGTTTTTTGAGTTCACTGTATCTATAGGCATGAGATCTTCTAAAGTTAATTCAGGTTGAACAACTTGTTGTTTATTAGCTGATTTAGTATCTAATTCTTGTAGCTTTGATATGTTAATTGGTTTCTTAAGCATATCATGCCATTCCTTTTCTTTTTAATTTTGTTGTTTAACAACTTTTTCAAAATCTTTATCTGTTTGAATTTCTGCTTGTATTTTAGCAGGATGTTTATCTCCATAAACATTGTTATCAATTATTCTAACTTTTGGTTTTCTAGATGATTTTCTAGTAGCAAGTTTTTGTTGGATAACTTTTCTTTCTTGCTCTCTAAAACCAAATGGATGAGATATTGGGTCTTGTGTGATTTTTGGTCTATCATTATCAAGTTTTCCTCTTTTAGCTGCCTGCAGGTCTAACTTCTTTCCAATATGTTTAGAACCTGTAGTAACATTATCTCTAATGTTAACAGTAGGATCCCAAAAATCTCCTGTTTTTAATTCAAACTTAGATTTTATAATAGGTTTATTAAAAACATCTTTTATTTCGTCTTTTAACTCTTTGAATTTATCTCCAATATCTTCTTTAAGAGATTTCTTATCTATTTTAGAAGTTTTGGTTTTCCCAGAAAGATTATCAAGTTCTGCAAGTCTTTCTTTTTCATGTTTATCAAATAATTTATATATCTTTGATAAATCTATTTGTTTAACTTTTGATGTTGAAGGAGTATTATTAGAAAGTTCTGCAACTTGTTTACTAATGTTATTCCATTTTCCAATTCTGGAATATCTCTTATTAATTTCTTCAGAATCCTTTTTAAATTGTTCAACTTGCCATTGAATCTCTGAAGAAGTTAATCTCTTAGTAACATCTTTCTGTTTTCCTTTATCAACCTTTGTAGGAATATTATCTTTGTGTGATTTATAACTTTGTGATTTGAAATGTTTATCATTTGCATCATGATAAGTATTATTAGAAGAATCACTGTCTTCTGATTGATTGTCTGATGATTTTCTTTTTGTATCAGACTTATGATCATCTGTATCCGACAAATCAATATCATCAGAATCATTTGAATCATAAAATGATTGCCTTTTATCATTTTTCATAGTGTCATGATTATCTGTTGTGGGAATTTTATCTAGATCTAAAGTTGGGTATTTATCTTTATGGATGATTTTATCTTTAGATAACTTAGGAAATATGTTTTCATCAAATATGGCATGTGAGGCAATGACTATAGTATTTTTATCATTCATGAACTTATATGATTTACTTTCATATCCAATGAACGTCATTGGTTCAGCTCTTGGTGATAACTTATCTTTACGTCTTTCTTTGACTATATAGACATATGCCAAACATCCAAATATTTTAAAATATGACATGTCAGGTTTTTTACCCATCATAGTTTCATAAGGTGTTTTCCATTTAGTTCTTCTTAATGGTGTACAATTATATATATGAACTGCAGTTTCAAATGCAAAAGACCACCAGGATTTTGGGCATCCCGATTCTAGTAAAAGTGTTTGAGCTTTCTTTAGAATAGTTTCATTTAATCATTCTGCATGACCATTCTGTTGATGAACATGTGGAGCACTTAGTTCATGTTTAATACCTTTATCTTGAAAATAGTTATTTAACTTTTGATTTACAAATTCTCCCCTTCAATCTGAATGCATACTTTTTACGTTTAAGTTCAACTGATTTTCAATAAAAACAATATATGCTTTAATTGAATTAAAAGTATCAGTTTTAGATCGAAGTAATGCTACATAAGCAAAAGAAGAATAGTCATCAAGAATTAATAAAGCCCATTTCTGTTTATGATATGACTGTATCAGCATTTCAATTAAATCAACATGTATTAATTCTAGCAACTGAGTTGCTCTACTAGATGAAACATGATATGATTTATTATCAAGTTTACCCATTATACATGTTTTACAAATGCTCTTCATATGAGGTTTAGTAAATTTTGAACTATTTTCAGTATTTCTGAACATATGGTTTAACACATTATCACTAGGATGTGCCATCCTTCTATGCCAAATAAAATAATCAATAGTTTTAGAACTATTATTGATTAATAAATGATGAGAAGGTCTTTTAATTATAGTAGATAGCCAATGTACAGAATTGGCTTCCATTGGGTGTCCAATAAGAGTTATGTTTCCCTTATGTATTATAGTTTTGGTTTTACCATGATAGACATGATAATCCATACTTGTTAATTGTGGTACAGATATAATTCTGTATGGTAACATCGTCATATAGCATACATTCCAATTCATAACATGTTTATTATGTCTGAAGCAGATTTGTCCTTCTCCTTCAATAAATGTCTGATTGTGTTTATTAGCAGTGGTAACCTTCATGGGATTAATATATTTCTTATATGATGTAAAATCACTTAAGAATGGTGTACAATGTCTTGTCACTCCAGAGTCAATGACCCATTGATCATTCTTATTTAAGAGCATAATTTGTTCACCAGGAACTTTATTCTCATAATTACTACATACAAATTTGTAACTACTGTTATTTACGTCTTGATTTGACATATTCAATATGCCATAATTAGTAATATCATCAAGCACTAAAACAGTATTAGATAAGTAATTATTTGAAGAGTGTAATCCATACCCAATGTTAAGGTTAGCCATGTTGTTATCATTTCTGTTCCATCAATATATTCTAATCCATGATCAGAATAATCACTTTTAAATGGATCTGTTTCTTCTCCACTATGATATTGTTCTTCCTCTTCAGGAGAACTATCACTAGAAATCAGTGTTAAAGGTGAAGAGTTGGTTTTGAATAATCTTTGAATACTATCATCTTGAAAGTATTCATAATCTACCCCATCTTCAATAGGAGTATCATCATCATCCATTTGAATATTTCCAATCCTATCCAATAAAGAACTATTATGTTGTACATCAGGTACAAGTTCTTCTATGAATCCAGCAGATTCTTCCAATGGATATTGTTTATAATACCCAGGAGCTGTATCCACTATCATTGGATTTGCAAAATGGATTGTAGTGGATGAATCCTTCTTCTTCCCTTTCAATTCTCGTAATTCATTGATAAGAGCTTTATTTTTCAATTTCTTGTTAGCTCTGTTGATTTCATTATGTTTCTTCTTGTCATCTCTTGACATAGAAGATGAATTTCCTCTGTTAGGAAATTTATTGTAACTCTGTCGAGGTACAAATGTCTTGCTTTTATTGAAACGTCCTCTAAAAGAACCTTTTCCCCTATTGTTATTGTTATAACTAGTATTGGAATGTTGATCTTTCCAATTTGGGTTTGTGTTAGGATCCTTTTGAATGTTTGATCCAATATTAGCAATTTGAGCATGATGACATATCTTGCCCTTTGACATCAGCAGATTATACTCGTTCTGAATGCGAGGAATAATGTTATCTATTGTAAAATCTGCAACTTTGGTATCTATCAAGTTTGTAACTAGAGTACCATATGATTGACCAAGATTATGTAAGATAAAGAAAAGTACTACAAAATCAGGAATTTTGTATTTATCTTCTGTACCTAAATCAGCACCTAATTTCATTAATTTGGATATAGCTATGATAGGATCTTGTCCTGGTTTCATAGACCAGCTGAATATATTCTTATAAAGAATAAAGTATTTAGCTATTCCTTTTAATCCAAATATTTTATCTAGCTGAGCTAAAGTTTCTTTAGGAGTTGCTTGAATATGAACATGAAGATTTGAAGCAAGTGACATTTGAAATATTGCATTTGCTCTTGCTGAAAATTCAGTCCAATCTTGAATTTCCTGCCAAGTTCTTTTGAACTCTAATTCATATTTTAATTTAGTAGCTGCATTAGCTGGATGTTGAGCAGTATCTGTATACATTGATGGAAGTTCTGGTTTGTCTCCAGTGACATATTTGGTATATCCCTTCATGGCCATATATGACATAATGTTTGTACGCCATTTTTGAAAATCAGAAACTAAAAGGATTTCCTGGGGGATAATACAATTCCTTAAATATACTTTCAGGAACGTAAACAAATGAGCTACCATCCAAAGTGTGTGTGATTTCATTTTGTCGAATATCAGTATCAAATTTTATCAATCTATTTGACTTAATTTGATTTCCACACTCATCGCATGTCTGAAAAGAATTCATAATTTGACCCTTTGGGTCCACTATTGTAATATAATGATTATTACAAGGTCTCATACTCTGTAATAACTGCTCTCAGACCCTTGGTCTGAATCTTCCTTCGATATGCCTGATGGGGGCATTAACTCCGGGGATGACCAGAGTTGTCTCAGAGACCTTTCTCCTTCAACTGGGGATAAACTTTTCCCCGGACTGGTATAATTGAGGGGGTTGTGCCTCAAAAATTTTCGTACAAGTGGGGTTCGTGTAACCCCAAAGAATGTATGCTGTGACAATATTATCAGCTTTTGGAAATAATAGCTGATTTTCATAAGTCACCTTTGGTTCTTCTTTTTGCATGACATCATGCAACTTTATCTGCGCCAACTGCATATCATGATGTAACGCATCGTCCATCTTCTGCAATTCCGCCTGCCTAACAGCCTCCTCATAATCGACGTGACTATGATAAACCTTCTCATTTAGCATCCAGACAGGTAGACTTTCTGCTCTATGACTTTCTGCTAGTGCTTCACTAAGCACTTCTCCACAAAGGTCGCAAAGAGACTTGTATTGCGGTCCTGGATGTCCTCCAAGACCAAGCATGTGAACTGCTGGATCATCGTAGTGAGGTTGGTCCACAAGGGGCAGTAACTCAGGGGCACTCTGAGTCATCGTTGGTGGTGGCGGTGCAAGAAGTTCATTATTGATGATCTCCTGATCATCAATCTCGATGCTGTCATCATCGTCACCATCATAATCGTTGACGTTGCTGCCACTGCATTCACCTTCTTCGCTGCTATCCCCCTCTTCCTGTATTGGTGATTTGGAAGAAAGAGGGGGGTAAACAACTTTTTTTGCCTTGCTAGGCACAACATATTCATTTACAACTATATCAATTTTTTCAGTTAATTGATTTGGATGTGTGTAAATTTTCATACATAAGCCATTGGCATTGACATATTTGACTCCCAAAGTCTTTTCAGGAGAGGTGCAATTAATGTCATATGAGGGGTGAATGCGGACTTCCTCTTTGAGGAAACAATTGTAGATAAATACATGGACAGATGCATCGACTGCATTCCATATATGTGAGGCGGATCTATCATAGACCCTGGCAGGCAAGAAGAACTCCTGAGCTTCAGGAGAATTCTTAATACGATTGTAGCTGCAGGTGGTATTGATCATGTAAACTAATTTGGCCAGACGATGACCAGGATAGAGATAACACATATCATCTGCATCATATTTTTTCATTATATTTTCGATGTCCTCAACCAGCAATCCATGAACTTCAGCCATTACACGACGAAGAATACCTGCATTGATGTAGTCAGGTTTATTCATGGCGGAATCCAAGTAGATCATTGGGTGGACTTGTTGAGACAAAAAACTGATGTGGAAGTATTGAGACATCTAATAAAATTTGCATTAGCCTAATTCATTTTCTCGAATAAAACATGAGAAAAGATGTGCTTATCAGGCTGTGCTGTTTATGTAACAACATGTTATAGGCTGCCAACAACGCAAACAACGTCTTGAACTTTGGAATGTTGCATGCCAATAAGTGTACCTGGGGCTCCTTCAAATTCCCAGCATACAAAATCCACCAATTACAAGTATGCTACTGTGTGACTATCGTAAAAGTGACAATCTCAATCGTCCTAATCTAAGAGGGTCCATAGGGGGTGCCCTCCACTAGTCTGTGTGTACGTGGAACAATGTCGACTCAGCACAACCTTTATACAGAATATTCGAGCCAATTAAAGAAAGTAACCAGGGGATGAAAACCCCTATATTGGTATAAAGGCATTAATTATCGGGCAAACGGGGGTGCATCAACCCTTTCAGATGTGGCTTCCACCACCCCCTTATCCGTTGACTGGGACGGCCCGTAATCTGTGCCTTTTTGCTTTCTGGTATGACAAAACCAGTGTCGTTAGGGTGACAAGCCCTTGTGAGAATTTTGATTTTGCTGTTCCACAACAGCGGGTGACTCCGAAACACCACTCCAGATATTTATTCAGTGCTCCCACACTGTAGATCTCAAGGGAGATCTAAATGGGATCCCTGCTCCCATTAAGCAGATCGTTATTCCACAATCATGGGTTAGCTATTCTGTATGGATGAGGAAAGATCGAGAAAGGTTAGTTGTCACAGTCACAGTCACAGTAGAGCGATCAGCTATCAAGATCCCATCAGACCAGATAGAGGGCCATCAGCCATATCTGTTTGCCTGATCTTGAGTGGGATCTAGCTGATCTAACATCTATCTTAAAATACATTATATCTATTTATAACCAGCATCCTCTTGCGGCATGTAACAACTTCGCACAGGTTGCTTTTGAGGCTGTTGCTAGCGGGGCCCATAACCTATTGAAACAAGGGACAGCAGTGCAGACACTAGTTAAGTAAGGTTTCAATTACCTTACATTGGTTAGTAGTGTAGCTTATTCTGCCTGTGTGTTAGGTGGAAAAACTGGGGAGCTTAGCATCCAAAATGCCCTCCTTATATACATTTCAGTAACCCTAATCTAGGTACAAAATATAATAATAAAAATACTATTAAACGAGTTTCTTTTATTATTATCTATTTTTAATCATTCTATGATGTTCTATATGACATCATTTACTTCTAAATGACTCATATGTACAGCTATGTGCAGCAATCTGAGTCATTGTGCAGTCATTGCACAGCAATGCACAGTCATATGAATTACATTCTAAATATAGATGATGATCGTCCCATCAAACTCTATAATATCTGTCAAAGATATTGTGAGGGCTCTGTGTTGTTCCTCTGGGGAGCCCTCGTCTTGTTATTGGGACTGTTTGTTTAGTACATTTATAGAATGTACTTTATCTTTTTTAGTTATACATAGTGATGCGTGTGACCTTATGTTGCACGCCCAAATAATTAGATAAGCTAGTTTTACTTTTGTTCTTGCCCACCGCGTTGCACACCCAATAATAATTGGTTCAGTGTATGACGCACCGCGAGAATTAAGTAAGAAACCAACAACCATTACACTCTTTTACACTTCCAAAGTGGTGTAAACACACTTTAAGCCGGAAAGACGTCTAAACAATGTCTTTTGGCCCACCAAGGAAACCCACATATAAGTGACAGGAAGACTTCTTGAGCTCCCTGTCAAAGACACGGGAGAGTTCCCCGGTCATAGTACCACACTCTGTAAGTATGAGTGTGGCGGGAGACCTAAAGCCTCCCAACGACCAAAATGTAACCAGGAGAAGTGCTAGCACTTCTCAACCTAGGGCATGACTGTCGCCCTCACCTAACAGTTGAAAAACGACAGAGGTATCCAGTGGAACCTCACCAGTGAAACCGTCACCAAAATTGATGAGATCACCACCAAGAATACCATACTCAGTTGTGGTAAAATCCAATAAACCAGAGATTGATTTGAATCAATCTCCTACGGAAAGGGCAGTGCCTCGAGCTCATCATCATGTGGACCGCCAGAAACTTCCTATAGACAGGACTGGGCAACCTACAGGCACCTCTCAAATTAGAGGAGCCAAACTGGCTCCTGTCCCTACAGAGGTAGTAACTACCTCTATCACTGATAAAATCTTCAACGATTCCTTGAGCAAATGCCTTGGAATCACAGTTAAACTTGACCAAAGGGTAGTCAAGTTTCAGAATGTCAGAGAGGAATCTACTGACGAAAGAGAGGTTGAATATTCAATCTCTCCATTAGATTTTGAGTCCAAACAAATAGATGAGGACTCCATCAGAGAGGATCTGGCAAATTTGACCAGAAACTCTCAATCAACTAAATTGGTCGGACAGGGCACATTCAATGTAATGATGACACTGCCCAAAACTGCCAATGTCCTAGGACAATTAATCCAAGGACAATGAAACCTAGAGATGCTCATGATAGGAAATCATGCAAGCATCAGCAATAGCTTCCATCGTTTGGAAGAAAAGACTGAGAGGACTAATAGTCATCTTGAACGTATTGCCTCACTCCTAGAAGGGCAAAGGGACTCTTCTCGTTCATATCGAGGGCGTCCAGACTCACATGAGCGAGTAATATCTAGATGTAACCAAGGGCTTGGTTACAGATCCACCAGTCAAGATTCAGCTCTTGATTATATCAGTGAGGATGAACCCGCTGAGGAAACAGCAGTTTCATGGTGATGGACAGACTGAAAATCTGTCAATAACCAATGATCAACTTGAGACCTTAATTGGACTCAAGAAACGGGAAATGATGAACACCTCATCTGACATAGCTAGCAGACAAGGTAATAATGAAACTTCATTTAACTATGAAGTTAGAATGGCCGCTACTGTGTGAAATGCGGTCATAGCAGAAATTAAGAATGGAGTCTTGCCAGAAACTCTATTCCACAGAATGAACCCATTCCAAAGACCAGTCCGGGTTCATGGAACATCTGAAAGGTCATTCAGACCTTCTGAGGCTCATGAAAGACCTTGATTTTTGACAGGATCAAATTCAATTCCTGTCAATAGGACTAGTAACGAGGAACATTCTAGTCCTGAAATAACTGCACCCCCTCGAAGAACCAGGTTCAGAGAGGAGGTCAATGATATTAGAGAAGGGAGAGTAAACCCTCCTCAAAGACAAAACAATCACTGGAGAGGCCTGAGACCAAGTTTCTCCATTAGCAATTTAGGAAAAGGATCGCTGACCGCGAACCCTCTAACGCACTCAGACCGGACGTCTGAGAAGATGGACGAAATGGTCCATAAAGAAATTAAAGAAGCGGAATCTGCATATGATCCCGCTACAGAACCCATTAACCTCGGGAAATTGGGGGTTAAACTATCTCCTCCTGAATACGAAAATGAGTTCCTAAAATTTACTAGGGAACTCCTAAACTTCCTCAGCATCTATTTGCTGTTGAAACTTGAAGCTGATTTATTCAGAGTCAGGTTTTTAGGGCAGATCCTCAAAGGAAAGGCTCTGAAATGGTATCAGCATACAATAAATTCAAACACTGATAGGAATTGGAATTTTGAGGACACCATGGTGGCCCTCAAAAGATATTTCGTAAGGGACGCCTCATCAAGAGATGCCGCTATGAAATTTGACTGCCTTTCTCAGAAAGGATGGTCTGTGACTGAATTAAAGAAGGACCTGGAGCGTCTGAGTCAACAGATGATCCAGAGCCCTTCTGAATATGACATGGCGAGGAGATTCCTTGCTGCGCTTAAGCCAGAAATCTCAACCAAGGTCGTTAGACATGGCTACAACCCTGAAAATAGCAACCTCAGTGCTATTTTTGAAGCTGCCAAGTTCATAGAAGAAGCTCAATTCTATGAGACCTGGGAAGAGCGCGACTGACAAAGGCGCTCTAATGTGAAGATGTCAGGGAACAAGTTCCCCACATCTAAAGGTTCATCTAAGAAACTGACAAACTTGAAGGCTCTGGAAAAAGGTGCCTTTCACAAACAAAATAATAACAATTTGAAGCAAATTGAGTGTTTTGTTTGCAATCAGAAGGGACATATTAGTTCAAATTGTCCAAAGAATAGCAGATCTAAGAAATCTGCTAATGTTGAGGCTCTTGAAATTGGAGAGCACAATGAAGGCACAGCAAATGCTGTGGACACCGAGGAAAACTCGGAAGTGGAAGAACAATATGTCTCTGCTGAAGATGCATATGAGATGCAGCAAGAAGGCATCTCTGGAGATGACAGAGACAATGATGAGTTGTCTCTAGAAGACTGGTGTGCTTGCATCAGAGTAGATGAAGCGATGGACTCGGAAGATGAGTCTAAAGATGATGGATTAGAAGCAGCAGTAATGCAACTTCTAGAAGAAGATTTGGAGGAACAATTGACATCCTCCAAGGTAACTGAGACCGGCAACCAAGTCACTTACCAACTCAGATCAACAAAGGACATGGTCCAGAACCATGTTGAGGACGGTCCAAAGCATGATTTCAAATGCTTAGGAGTAATCGAGGGATACATATGTATCAATGGACAGAAAGCACACGTACTCCTTGACGGTGGAAGCACGCTGGACATGATCTCAGCAAATTTTGCCACTGTCAACAAGTTGGATATGTTCCAACTTAAGAAACCAATTAAGTTGCAAATGGCAACCTCAGGTTCATGATCCACTATTAACTACAGAGCAAGAGCTGAATTAAAAGTAGGCGATTTAAAACAAAATCGCTACTTTGACATAGTAAACCTGGATAGGTACCAGGTTATATTAGGAACACCATTCTTAAAGGAACATAATGTGCTGCTTAATTATGCGGGCAGTGGCTCCTTTAAACTGGGAGATAAATGGTTCCCAGTATGCGAAGGAGAATTTTCGACTCCTCTTAACAAAACAGGGGAAGGATCAGGCAGCGCAATACTGCCTTCAAAAGGGTTCCCCAGAGAACCCACTAAAACCAAAGAGAATGTAAAGGGCAAATTCAAGCCCGATAAACATTCTCATTGACTAGAAGACAACAACCCTCTATCTCTAGCCGGCATACGAGTGGAGGGCACCACCTCCATCAACATGGAGGAGTGTTTAAAACTGCACCAAGAATGGATCGATGAGATCCAAGATTTATTTATTCCCAAAAGACCCGAGTTACCACCTCTAAGGGAAATAAATCATGAGATTCCGTTAATAAATCCGAATCTCAAAATAAATCATAGGGCACCTAAATGCCCTGAACCACTCAGAGATGAGCTTAAAGTGAAGGTTGATCGCTACCTAGAGGCTGGATGGTGGAAAAGGACCAGCCTTCCTTCATCAGCACCTCTATTAATCGTAATTAAATGAGACAGCAAAATAAGAACTGTCATAGATGCAAGACAGCAAAATGACAACACCCTAGCGGATGTTACACCGATGCCTGACCAAGAAACGATCAGGAATGACCTAGCTAGAGCTCGATTTAGGATGAAAATCAATCTCTCAGATGCGTATGAACAAATACGCATTCTACCTGAGCATGAACTGCGCTCGGTATTTGCAACAATATACAGCAATATGATCAGCTGTGTTATGCAACAAGGAGACAAGAACGGGCCTCCAACATTTCAGAGACTCATGAATGTCTCCTTTGCAAACATGATAGCAGTCTTTTTGCACTGCTACCAAGATGACATCTTCGTGTACTCAAATACTTTGGAGGAACACATGAGTCATCTAAAGTTGACCTTTGATAGATTACGCAAACTAAGGCTCTATCTGAGCTGTAATCTCGAGAAAATAGACATACTGTCTACCAAGATGGATTGTCTAGGATTCATCATTGACGATGAAGGAATTCATATTGACCCCTCAAAAATTGACAAGATTTTAAACTGGAGAATGCCCAGGGACTACACAGATGTTCTCAGGTTCAACAGAGTAATCCAATATTTGTCTCAATTCCTACCCAATGTCACGGAGTTCACCACTCCATTGACTGGAATGTGCAGCAATAATTGGGAGTTCGTTTGGATGGACTACCACGAAAATTGTTTCAAAAATTTAAAAAGACTGGTAGCTAGAGCTCCAGTCTGTAAACCAATTAATAAGGAACTTGACATTCCCATTTGGGTCATAATGGATGCCTCTGCTAGTGGAATTGGCACCTGGTATGGACAAGGTCCTACTTGGGATACTTGCAAACCTGCAGGATTTATATCCCGTAAATTCACCCCAGCACAGATGAATTATTGTCCCTGGGAACAAGAACTTCTAGGTATTCTAGAAGCTCTACTATGATGGGAGGACAAATTACTGGGCCTCCAATTCACCATAGTTACGGATCACCAGGCGTTAACTTTCTTTAAAGAGATGCAAACTGGATCTCAAAGACGCATGAGATGGTGGGAATACCTATCTCGGTTTAACTTTGAGATGAAATATCTCAAAGGAGAAAAAAACAAAGTAGCAGACAGTTTATCACGCTACTATGCTAATGATAGACCTAATGAGGTCCACAATGTTGCAGCATATGTTAATGCCAACTTGAGGTTGGATCCGGAAGGAGAAGATCTCTCTCTAAATAGATGAAATGAGTTAAACCAATCTCATTCTCATCTAGCAATCATAGAATCAGAAGATAGTCTGATTCAGGATAGAGTAGAGGCTCGAGAAATTGAATCCAGAGAGTTGAATTATAATAAGGAAGTCGAACAACTCAAGGTTCCTAGACTCGACCTTGAAAACAATTCCCTAAAACTTGTCTTGAATTGTATTCCCAAGGAATATGTCAATGACAAGTTTATCATGGAGATTTGGAAGAATGTAGATCAATTTGAAAGGTTCGATCTAAAGAAAGGGATCCTATGGACTACCAACAGGATCGGACAGAGAGTAGTCTGTGTTCCTAATGGACTATTTGAAGGTAAAAGCATTAAAGGTGTCATAATTGATGCCTGTCACATTACTTTGGGCCACTTGGGAATGCGCAAGATGCTAGGCTATATCCGGCATTGGTTCTGGTGGCCCAACATTGCTGCGGATGTAGAGGATTTCTGCAAATCCTGTGGAAAATGTCAAACAACAAAGGTCTCACGACAAAGGACACCAGGATGGCTCCATACGATGCCTATCCCCACGAGACCTTGGGAAAGTATTGGTATGGATTTTGTCAGTCCATTTACTGAAGTAGAAGGATCAAACTATATCCTTCTAGTTATCTGTAGGATGACCGCTATGGTCCACCTACTCCCTACATGGACAAACGTATCAGCTAAGGGAATAGCAGAACTGTTCGTTAAAGAAATTGTTAGACTCCATGGTGTACCGGAGTCTATTGTATCTGACAGGGATATGAAGTTCACATCCATATTTTGGAGTGAACTCAGTAAAATTTTAGGACAACGACTATTAATGTCATCATCATACCATCCTCAAACCAATGGCTCTTTGGAGAGAGCCATCCAGATGATGTCTCAAATACTGAGATCATTGGTAAACGACTACCAAGACAACTGGAAGTCTCAACTACCCATGGTTGAGTTTGCAATGAACTCAGCAACCAGTGAATCCACTGGCTACTCTCCATTTGAATCGAATTATGGATGGATACCCAGAATGATTCAAGGAATCAATGACGAGGCATTGCATGCAGGAGTAAAACAATTCATTGAGAACATTGGGGATGTTCTCGATAAAATGTTTGATAAATTAACCACCCAACGCATGCATCAAGCAGTAATGGCAAATAAACATTGTCGGGAAGGGCAAACCTTCCAAGAAGGGGATCTAGTATTCCTATCAACAGAAAACATTAGCCTCCCAAAGGGACGAGCTCGAAAACTTTGCCCAAAGTATTTAGGACCTTACAAGGTCCTGGAAACCTTTCCAGATCGATCCACATACAAGATCAATCTACCGCTGGACCTAAAAGCGAGACGCATCCATGACGTCTTCCACAAAAAGGTCCTTAAACCAGTCGTTGAAAACGACTCAAAGAAGTTTCCCAAGAGGGAAACTCAAGTCCACTATGATATTGGGAATGACCTGGAACAAGAATGGGTTGTTCAATCAATAGAAGACCATTGATGGTCTCCTAAATTATTATTCAAGGTACATTGGGAATTAGGAGATTCCACTTGGGAACCTCTGGAAATTGTAAACGAACTTGAAGCCCTAGATCAATATCTAGAGCTTGAGGGTGTGAAAACACCCTCGGATTTACATCGTGTGTAAAACACGCTTTGTGGCAGTGAAACAGCTCATTGGCCAGTGGAGCTTCCCGGGAAAATTTCCAACCCTGACAACAAAAATGGAAAATTATTTTCTCACGAAACTTAACCGCAAAACATGTCGGCTGAACAACACAACCATTGAGACTCAAGGAGAGAGGAGCAGAGTGCCTCTCCTCACAAGAGGAAATCGAACCAACAAGTTTCCAAACACTCAAGGAGATCCCCATCTCCTCTTGATGAATATGATGCAGCGTCAATTCTAAATCAACTGGTCCCAGACTGGGAAATACATCAAGAGACACACCTGCCTCTCCATCCAAAACGATGCGCAGACTGTGCAAAATTCTCGAAACACGTTGTTGAAACGACACAAGGTGGCTCATTTGCCATCTTCCTAGAAAAACAGAAGAAACACTGGCGGAAAGTTCTCCACAATGAGATGCAGGAAGAACTAGACAATGCATACAACGCTGGTCTCCGGAGGAGCGAGAGACGAATCTCGGAGCTCAAGGAAGAGCTTGATAAATATCAACAGAGAGTCTCTCAACTCTCACAAGAAAATGAGAACTTCGAAAAGAAAATTGACGAGATGTCTTGAATGTTAAGGAACAAAAAATCCTCAGGGCTGGCTCACGCCAGTGGGGAAGAGGCTCGCCCAGATGAGCATCGGAATAAATGAAAACAAGAAAGCTCTCCCATCAGAGCTCGCCGCTCCGCTGCACCTCATCACCAAATCTCTCCCGCGGCTCTGATGCCCATCAAGGAAGGTCCTACAACCACCCTCCTCCCGTCCACTTCCGTTCCTTCCCTTTCATAGAAAGGGAAAGCAAGGAGGACGATGTATGAGACGGACTCGGACTTCAACAGCGAATGTGAAGTCAATTTGGTGGCCCCTTCCCTGTCGGGCGATGAGGAGGGGCTCAGAACCGCACTCAACAAGTCAAGATGTGAGCACGCCCGTGGAATGCACCATGTAGAAGGGGAAGACCTGTCTTCCTCCTCTAGAATGATGATAGACGAGGCTCCCCTCTCTGCAAGGATTGAGGGTGCCTCATCTCAACTAGGGAAATACGAGCCGCCCGCAGGCACCAGGAGGACTAAGAACGGGCAATTCCCTCTGGGACACCGAGACTCCCTCATCAGGGAACCTGCTTCCTTCAGAATGGGAAGCATTAGCCAGTTCTACAGGCTGGGAATATTCAGGCATGTCTGCATCAAGGCAAGCTCATATTGGGAAGGAGATGCTATGCATCTCTGGGTGAAACATTCATCCACCGAGATATGGTACTGGATGAATGGCAAGCCCATGCAAATGGCAAGAGAGGCATCGAAGGTGCCTCTCGACCAGAGATCTGTTGCTCAGTGATGGGCAGTCAGAGAAGCCACTGCTTCAGGGTTTCTCCCGTTGGATGATCTGTCAAGGGAACCCGACGTTGAAGGAATGGCCAGGAGAAAGGAATTCCCTCCTTCCATCCGATGAGAGATCGACGGTTGTCTCAACATCCATGACATTACAGCATGGATGTTCCTCAAAATGACAGAACCTCACCCAAGTGAGGGAACTGTCAACTGGTTCTGGTGGCTGACGTGCCACATGCTTAAGGAACTGGGCCTCTTCAAGAGGACAGTTTCTAGACTTGGACTTCGGGAGGAAGGATTGATTGAGTATGCCCCACACCAGCTCATGCACAAAGGGGAGTTTACTCTTGATGATATAGTCATGCACTTTCACAGGTGTGGACTAACCAGCAGCAACTGCGACTCCCTGTTCAGGGACTTCACTAGAAACCATCTCGTCGGCATGGAACAGCCAAGCGAACCTGACTGGAGCAGAGTCCACCCAGTCCCGAGGGTCTCGAGACCCTCAATGTCCCAGTGAAAGAAAGGGAAAGGGAAGAGAGGGAAACCTCTCGCAGAACGCCTTGAAAGAGGCTTAAAACTCGATCAGAGGACTGAAATGCCAGTCCTCCCTTATTGCGAGGAAGCTCCAGTTGGGGATATTCCCCCAACCTTGACTAGGGTTGGCACTGACCCTCCTTCAGGACCTGGAAATCCCTCGTCCTCAGCAATGGACATCGAAGGTTCCCCCATGGGACCTACATGAGCCTGGAGGACTTCATCGTCACAAAAAGGGGAATTTCTCCTTCCAACTGTCAATTCGTAAGATTGCACCTTTGGGACAATCTGGTTGGGAGGGTGTGAGGGCTCTGTGTCATTCCTCTGGGGAGCCCTCGTCTTGTTATTGGGACTGTTCATTTAGTATGTTTATAGAACGTACTTTATCTTTTTTAGTTATACATAGTGATGCACATGACCTTATGTTGCACGCCCAAATAATTAGATAAGCTAGTTTTACTTTTGTTCTTGCCCACCACATTGCACACCCAATAATAATTGGTTCAGTGTACGATGCACCGCGAGAATTAAGTAAGAAACCAACAACCATTACAGATATAAATATCTCTGAACTCTATAATTTCATACACAAGTACAAATAAGAGTTTATTATTACTAATCAGAGTCTAGATGAGCCTATAATCACATGACTAATCACGTGCTTATCATGTGATATCACATAATCTGAATAGATATTTAGTTAAATATAAAACACTAATTAATTCTTAATTATCTCTGTATTGTTCACCTTGTACAAAATTGGATTCTATAATGGCACATTCACCACTGACTGATCTCCCCCAGCAGCAGAAAATGGTACAATCATCTTTGCTAGATTCATCTGCTGTGATAATCATGTCTGCAACCAAGTTTGCTGCAGCCCAATTATGGAATTCTTCATGTCAAATTTCATCATGTTCTGCAGCAGCCTTGCGGAGTGCCTTGTGTTAAAAGTTAGATTAGATAATTAGAATTAGAATTAATTAGTGTTTTATATTTAACTAAATATCTATTCGGATTATGTGATATCACATGATTAGTCATGTGATTAGTCACGTGTCTATAGACTCATCTAGACTCTGATTAGTAATAATAAACTCTTATTTGTACTTATGTATGAAATTATAGAGTTCAGAGATATTTATATCTTTGACAGATATTATAGAGTTTGACAGATTTTATAGAGTTTGATGGGACGATTATCAACTGAATTGAATAGTTGATAAGAATCATTTATATTTAGAACATGACTCAGAAATGACTCATATGACTGTGCAATGACTCAGATTGCTATGCATGAGTCATATAGTTGTGCACATGAGTCATTTAGAAGGAAATGATGTCATATAGAACATCATAGAATGATTAAAAATAGATAATAATAAAAGAAACTTGTTTAATAGTATTTTTATTATTATATTTTGTACCTAGATTAGGGTTACTGAAATGTATATAAGGAGGGCGTTTTGGACACTAAGCTCCCCAGTTTTTCCACCTAACACACAGGCAGAATAAGCTACACTAACTAAAGATGTAAGTTATTGAAACCTTACTTAGTCAGTGCACTGTGCTGCTGTCCGTTGTTTCAATACCTTGTATGTCAGCCCTGCATCCTGGAGAAGTTGGTGGATGGCAGATTTGGATAAGCCAATGTCATGTGTCACAGCTAGCCAGTCCTGTATCTCATCAAGAAACAGTTCTGGTGCTTGTTGAGAGCAAGTGACACTCCCCCCCCTGTACAAGTGGAATCCGAGTCCAGTCCGAGTCCAGTCCGAGTCCAGTCCGAGTAGGGTAAAAAAGTACAAGGAATCCGGGTAGAATCCGAGTCCAGTCTGAGCTCAGTCCAAGTTGGGATATTTCACCACTCAGTCTGAGCCCAACTTGGAATGAGCTCGGACTCTGACCAAAATCTGAGCTCATTCTGAGTAATTTCAAAAGTGCATATCACCAACTTATAGACCAGTCTCTGCATATCAATTGACATAGAACATATCAACACTTAATATATGTCAACATTCTCACATTGTAATTGATTTTCCCACAGTCAAGTCAGCTTTCTCTCCACATTCCCACATTAGCAAGTACTTTTCACTCCCTCCCATTCCACATGGATTCCATGTTGACTTTGTGCAACTCACACAGAATTCATGGGATCTGCATGACATTCCCACCCATCTAGGGTATAAAAATATCACACATCAGTCACACAGTGGCATTTTACATGTAATACAACTATATTCCTCATGATTTTTTTAATAGCATCTGTGTGACATGCTTCCCCTGTGGAACTTGTTACTGTGTCACACTGTGGAATGCACAATGTGCATGAAATGTCCAGATGGAATATTCCATATGAATTCTGTGTGGATTCCATGATGAATCCACTTATTGTGGGTGAGTTTGAGAACATTTTCTCCTTGCTGCATTACCTTCTCCTAGCCCTTTTACAGAAGCTCACATTGTCATGGGATGTTTTTCATACATGTTACACTATTTGGCATATTTTCCCATGGTTCAAAATGTCAAATTAATAATGATCTGGAGCTAAGGGGATTGAACCCACAGCTTCATGTATTATAATATCATTATTAATGAGACGCTAAATAATCCCTTATTATAATCATTGACAGAAATTATAGAGTTTGACAGAAATTATAGAGTTCATACTCAGAGTAGAGACGCCAGCAAAGTGCCACCTGGCACTACCCACAGTGCCACTTGGCGCTACACCCAGTTGCCACCTGGCGCTACCCTCTGTAGCGCTCTGCTGGCATTACCTTAGGTAGTCTTAATGTACTCTGGCCCACATGTATATAAGGAGGGCCTTATGCCCTCATTTCAATAACATAGCATTGTCTCTGTTATCTGTTAGTTGAGCCCCTAGCTCCTAAACAGCCTTCAACATCTACAAACAGTATTAAGTAAGTCTCCCACTTACTAAGCCTCGGTCTGCGCCACTGTCATAAGTTTTTCAACACAAAAACTGAGGATTGTGGTGTTCTGTTGAATAAATCACAGATATCCCCTTCATTCCTTCCTTTTTGACTCCATTACCTTCTCCTAACATTTTCACAGAAGTTCACATTGTCACAGGCTGCTCTCCATACAGGTCACATTATTTGTCATTTTTTCCACACAGTTCAGAAACTGAGAATGGTGGGCTCTGTTGAATGAATCACAGGCATCCTCCTCACTTCTTTTCTTCTTCACTCAGTTATCATTTCCTAGCTTTTTTTTTACACACATTCCATTGTCACAGGAAGCTTTCTAGACATGTCACATTATCCCTCATTTTCTCTCACAGCTCAGAAACTTAGAATTGTGGTGTTCTGTTGAACAAATCACAGACATCCCCTTCAATCATTTTTAAATTTCTCAGTTTCCATCTCCTAGAATTGTCATACATGCTATTGTTGCTTCATACATGTTCCAATTGTTGCCTCATACATGTTCCAATTATTATGGGATGCTTCCTAGACATATCACATCATTTGTTTTTTCTTCTCACAGTTCAGAAACTGAAGAAAGTTTGGAAGGGGTTTTTCCAAGGTGCTAAGTGGAGATGGGTCCAAAAGTGGTTTGAAGGTTCCAAAATGGCTTGAAGATTCCAAAGATGGTCTGGAGGGTCTGAACATGGATCAAATGTGCAGACATGGTTCAATTGGCATCAGTTAAGCTTATCAGGCTTTATCAATGTCAGGAATAGTGAGTGCTGTTTGGTAGGCACCAGTTCCAGCATAGCTGAAACCAATCTATCACACCAAACCATGGGGAAATTCAATAAATTATGTGACATGCATGTAATATGCCTGTTTGAGGTGTTTGGGTTTGGACAGGTCTGGACATCCAAGCATTTGCCCAAATCTGTACCTGAACCATTAAGTGAAGGCAATGTTTCATAGGATCAAAACTTTGGCATGATATACTAGTAAGCCAAATCAGGCAGTCACATCAAAACACAGGCTTGTCAGGCTCATATTCCAACAATGGTGAGAAGATATAATTTATTTAATTTACAATATATATTTTACAAATATGCTTGACCAATAATATAATAATACTTAATTTAATTTAATAATCAATATACACATATTAAAACTATACTTAACCAATAATACTATAACAAAATAAAAGACGTACCTCCAGTTATGAGAAAGGCTCACGCATAGGACATGGGCATGGGCATGGGCATGGGTGGTAAGGGTGTCTGGGTGTAGGTATAGACAACAGTGGTGGGCATCAGGGGTGTAGGCAAGGGTGAGCAGGGTTGGCCAACTTAGCCACATAAAAACTTACTGTGTGTCCCATCACAATCCCATCCACCACAACCATCTTCAGGTGCACAATTCTTAATTATGTTATTCTGCATGTGGGATGTGATCATTGCTTCTTCCATGCCAACAACAGCTGATTGATCTGCTCTACCTGTGCCAGTGCCAGACTGTTCCATTGATGTGAGTACACATGCAGCAGGCTTAAACCAAAGTTTTGAGCTGAACTTTGGCAAAATATAATAATTCTGATCTTTGAACCATGGAAAAACTTTATAAATCATGTGACATGTGTGCAATATGTCCTGTAATAATGGGAACATGTTTGAAAAGGCTATGAAAAATGTACATAGTGAGTAAATCTGTTGTATTCTCAACCATGATAAATCTGGTAAATCATGACACATATGGTAACACCAAACTTCAGGCTACTTGAGCAACTTTCTCATATTTGGGAGAGTGGGAAAGGGAATGTATTGATCATGGGTCATAGGTATGCAGATGGGAATAAGTTATATTCAATTTAATTTATTTAATAATCAATATATATTTTTTAAAATACACTTAACCCATGTTACAACAAATTAAAATAAATCGGTCATGACGAAAGCCTGTAGGGCATATGGCATGGGTGTTGGCATGGGAATGGGCGTCGGCATGGGCATGGGCAAGTGGGTGGTAAGGGTGCAGGGTGTGGTCAGTGCAATGCAGGTGTGGGTGGGCAAACGGGTGTGTGTGTAGAGGTGGGTATCAGGGGCGTGGGTATCAGGGGGGTGAGGGTGATTGGGTGTTGGGGTGTGAACGTGAGTGGGGAGCGGTGGTGATAAGGTGCATGCAGGCGAGGGTGAGCAGGTGGTGGTGGTGGTGGTGGTGGTGGTGGTAAGGTGCGTACGTTGCGTCTGCGTCTGCGGCAGGCAAACGGGCGTGGGTGGTAGGTGGTGGTGGTGGTGGTAGTAAGGTGTGTGCGTTTGTGTTTGCATCTGCGTCTAGTCTGCGTCTGCGGCAGGTGAATGGGCATGCGTGTGGGCAAGGGCGATGCAGTGGGCGGGTCTCGGGGTGTGGACGTAGGCGTAGGCAAGTAGGTGGTGGAGGTGGTGGCCCAGTGCGCAAGTTTACATGTGCGTTTGTGTGTGCGTTTGCGTGTGCAGGCAGGTTAATGGCCATGCGTGCGGGTGTGCGTAGTCGCAGGAGTGGGCATGGATGCAGGTGAACAGGTGGGGCACAAGTGGGCGTGGATGCAGGTGAATGGGTGGGGCGCGTTCAGATAAAATAAAATATTAGTTCGATGAAAAAAAGAAAAAAAAAACGTACAACAGGCCCAGACGCTTGTTATCCGGGCCCTGGTGGTATAATCTTGGATGGCAACGTGGTGGTAAGTGGTGGAGGTGTGACAGGTGTGTGGAGGGTGACGTGGGGACAGTGACGCAGGGGTGGGCGGCGCGTGAGGGCAAGCAAGGACGAGGGCAAGGGCGATGGCATGTCTGTGCACGACACGGCTATGGCGACGGTGGTGGTGGCAGTTGTCGTTTGGCGGTGGTGGCGACGGCGATGGTGATGGTGATTGGTGAGCTGACGGTCAGGTGACGGTCACATGGTGTGTCCACGTGACAATAAACAAAGGCGTGAAAGCGCGTGTGAAGACACGTGTCACACATGTCACAAATGCTATATATGGCTCAGTTAGAATACAACCCCCACAGCTCAGCCAGCTCACACTCTACTCGGACTCTACTTGGAGTCTGAGCTCAGTCTTAGCATTGTCAGTCCTAGTACTCCTAGGCTGATTCCGAGTTCAGCTCGGATTCAGCTCGGACTGGACTAGGACTGAACTCGGATTACTA
This sequence comes from Amanita fuliginea, assembly GCA_023014435.1. Lineage (NCBI taxonomy): Eukaryota > Fungi > Basidiomycota > Agaricomycetes > Agaricales > Amanitaceae > Amanita > Amanita fuliginea. The sequence goes on along the minus strand of JAEBUQ010000011.1, from coordinate 1,387,789 downwards.
GTTCCTGTTTTAGTGAGTTCCAAGCCAGCTTTTTGAGCTCGGAATTGACTCGGATTCCACTCGGAATCCTAGGATTGAGCTCGGACTGAGCTCGGAATCTCGGAATAAGGGGGGGGGGAGTGTCATGTGCTCCTCCTGCCTTAATGAGCCTCCTAGCCCCTGTGCCATCCCTGTGGCTGATCCTAGTGATGCGCTGATGTGATCCCAAGGCGCCATCACTCAGGGTCTGATCCCTCCTTGCTAATTATATCCTTGGTTGGCTCAACCAACTGCCATCCTGTCTTCTAGTGAGCGCTGCCATGCACTAACCCACGCAAAGTGTTCCCAGAGTCTTCCTAAGGTCCCAGACCTTATGCCAGTGATGCAGAGTGATGCCTGATCACCCTATAAATAAAACCAAAAAATAGATGCTAGGATTGGTTCCTAACAGGGTGATGGTGAAGGTGAACATTGTTATCGAGTGGAATGGGAAGAATGGGCAGCTGGTGGATTGTCTTTTATCCAAAAGCATCAAACGTAAAGGTCTTCCATACTTCTGTTTTGTTACCATCTGATTCTGTGGAGTGAGCAAGGATGGCGTGATACAGTGCATCATTTGATAGTGATTCAGGAGTGCTTGGTCGAGTGAATTTGTCTTCTCTAATGAATGCTCCTTGAGCTGTGATCCTGCTGGTAATCTTTGGGTATCCTGGTTCAAAGTCATAGGTAGGATAGTGTGGAGGTTTTGGCAGATAAGGAGGAGGAATGCATTCCCATGTTAGTGAATTGTATGGTGGTGGAATGACTGCATCAAGATTTTCCATAGGGAATTCAATTTTCTGTGGGAAAAGATGATAAAATTGCATGAAACGGTCACATCCATGTTCCTGGAGATCTCGTCATTGGTCTAATGCCCATATATTCATCTTATGGAGGATCCATTGTTGTTGCTTTTGGAATTCTTGTTTCTGTTCCTTAGGGGGAAGGAATCGTCCTTTGAGCGCATAGAGGGTTTTCCAGAATTTCTTTGATCAGGTATAGGCCATAGATGAACTTCTATAGACGTCTTCTGTTCTTATATTCTGTCAGAACGTCTGCAGCATTTCCCAGGTTGCGTTCAGGTTCCCAGGTATTGTCATTCGATCCATAGCCTTTCCATTTAACCAAATATTGATAGCCTGATGTCCAAGGATAGCTTCAATCTCAAACTCCTTCTGCCTGTTTACTATATCGGGAGGTGGTGTGGTAAAGTTTGGTCCATGCATTGATGTTTCCTTATATGGAGTGAGAAGCGATGCATGAAATACAGGGTGGATGTGCCATTGTTTTGGTAATTTCAGCTTGTATGTAACTGGTCCCATTACTTGTTCAATCTGAAAGGGTCCTTCTCGTTTTGGCGCCAGCTTCCTTGATTGATATGGGATGTGTAGGTTCTTGTTCTCAAGCCAGACCTTGTCACCTTTCTCAAATTTAATCGACTTGTCTCTGAATCTTTGGGCAACTGTTTGCCTGGCAAGTTCATGTGCTGCTAATGCCTCTTCTCTTGCTCTTCGAAGCATCTGACTGAAGGTGTTCTTCTGCTGCTGGGGCGGTCATCTTGAGTGCTGCTGTGGGAATAGCAATTGGATCTGTTCCATACATGAGTTGGAATGGAGATGTTCTTATTGTATCATGATAATGGTTATTGTGTGCGAATTCAGCAATAGGCAGGAGCAGTTTCCATTTATGGGGTTCATTGGTACAAAACATCTGAAGATAGATCTCAAGTTCTTGATTAACACGTTCAGTTTCCCAATCTGTTTGAGGGTGATAGGCAGTGCTCATCCTATGGTCAATTCCCAGTGCTTTTTGTATCTCTTGGAATACTTTGGCAGAGAACTGTGGTCCTCTATCAGAGATTAAGACATCAGGGAGTCCAAAGTGTTTGAAGATTTCAGAGACATAGAGATCAGCCGTCCCTAAAGCATTGATTGTCTTGTTGCAAGGGGTGAAAATTACCCCCTTTGTAAGGCCATGGTCCACCGTGACCAATACTGAATCATATCCATCCGAAATGGGAAGATCAGTTATGAAATCAAGGGTTACTTGTTGAAACAGGCGTGTTGCTTTTGATGGAATAGGGATTAATGCTGGTGCATTTGGGTGGGTATTAACCTTCATCTGTTGACATAGTGCGCAGCCTTCTACCCATTCTTTAACATGTCTGTACATTCCTGGCCACCAGTAGTCGCATTTTAGAAGCATCAATGTTTTCAATTGGCCAGGATGTCCTGAAGATAAAGCTTCATGCATTTCTTTGATTAAGCGAGTCCTTAATTTGATCCAATCAGGGATATAGATCTTTCCAAGGTAATAGACAATGCCATGAGTGTATGTCCAATCCTGTAGCTTTGATTTAATTGGTGGCGCTCTTTGTCTTTTAATGACATCAATCAGAATCCGTCCAAAATCGTCATTTGCCATATACTTCTTCAGTTCATTGGCTAAATCATCGTTGATAAAGCGAATGAAGCAATCATTTGGTAACATGGTGACTGTGGTCTGTTTTTTGTCATTTCCCATATGATCTGGTCGTCTAGATAGAGTGTCTGCTTTGAACATCTTTGTTCCTGGTACATGTTCAATCCTGAGATCGAATTCAGATAATAAGGATGACCATCTGGCTTGTCTAGGTGTCAATCATTGAGCAGTTCTGTAATAAGACAGGTTCTTGTGATCACAATGAACAATGATTGTATGAGGTGATCCATGTAGAAGATGACACCAAACTGCCAACCCTTTAATGATGGCAAGTAATTCTCTATCATAGATCTGGTAGTTCTGTTCCATTGGTGTTAGGGCATGGGAAATAAAACCACAGGGATGTAGTGTGCTGGAGTTGTCCGCTGATACGCCGGCTACATATCCACACGGGTACCACACACACACACGAACGGAAGAAACGAAATAGAAGGCGTTCGAAGCCACTTGCCCAGGGAAGAAGCACTAGGAGTAGGTCGCACTCCATTCGAAGGAAGGGGTGAGCATTTTGAAATGGTTTCAGCTGAGTCAGCCACCTCAGCATTTGGAGAAGCGTAAACATCCAGCCTGTCACCGCCTCCGTACTGCCAGACAGAATGGCACCTGCATCACTAGGTGTGTGCCTGACAACCAGACAAATTTCATATCCGCCCAGACTGGCCGTCGCATGATTCGAAAAACATAAAGAGTCATCCCTGCTGCTCCCCAACTCCTATCAGAACCTTATTCAATGGTTATCCCACACAGCATGCGTATATCAGCTCAACAGAACGGAATCACTCCTTCTGGCCAGCACTTGAGCCTTAGAGAAAGGCTTTCCTCGTCGAATCAGTCGTCGCTCGCCACCAGGATCATGGACCATGCAGAGTCTCCCACTGTAGACCCAGATTCGTCGATGGTAGATGTACCCCCTAGCCCAGTCGAACCACCCACGCCATCCAGCACCACCAGCGCTATGGTAGACCCAGGAGCCGCACTTCGAATGATACTGTCATCCGAACGAACGAGCATGGCTATTACGAATTCAATTGGAATGCAGTTTGCGGATTCGAGGCTGGTCCCCAACGACTGTTGGACCCACCTGACATGCAGCATTGGAGCTAGAGGAGGCCGGGAGAATATGTTCCACGACACAAACGAAGCATCCACCTTAATGGCACCAAGGGACCCATGCCTTCGAAACCGGTTCTACCTCAAACTCATCAACAGCTCGGTCTTGGTGGGGGAGCTAGCCTCAGTCGAATGAACACACTTCATGGTTGGACAAGTAGTCTGGCGGACCAATGTGATTGCCGAGCACGACGGTTTTCAAAGGACAATATCCCCTGGGGGCCCTTGGATCATAGTAGGTCGAACTCTTGCCAGATATGCGGTCATCAACAGGGAGGGAACATTGCATCCGAGGCTGGTTCCAGCAGACCAGTTAATGCCCTACTATTCAATGTGGCATGTGGCGCACCTTCCTGCGGACTTGATGAGTCATGGGGACTTAGAGAACCTCCTCTGTCATGATTTCGAAGCCTAGGAAACACTGTGGAGTGGTCATTCTCGCCATAGAAGACTTTGACTGAGGAACCCAAACGGCGATAGAAGCATATATGGGCGTTGCGAGCATCGGTGATGGCAGATGAGTTCTGCACTCAGTTTGTACCTGTTTCGTTTTGTTGTTATGGACTTGTTTCTCCTGTTTCCTTCCATACAACCTTTGAAAGGATGGTGTCCAGGAGACTCCTATCAGTCGGTGGAGTGGACTTTCTTCTTTGAATTGGTTCTTAGCTACCATCATTTACTTTATATACATGTATCTTCACCTTTTGCAACAGAGAAAAAATTTGACCTTCTTTCCCTCCCCTCAGAGTTTGGTGCTAGCATTGCCCTCTCTCTGAGTCTTGCCTTAGGTCCCTTGCCCGCGTTCAGCCTCGTTTTGACCTTGTCTTTGTCCTGTCTCCTCTCGTCTGCCCCATTCATCCTCTTCTCCACACCCTTATCCCTTGTCCCCTCCTTTGGACGAACACACTGGTTCGACTACTCTCAGTCGGCCCCCACTTACAGTCACTTTCGTACTTTGTCGTATTAGTGAAGACCGAGAAACCCCTTCTGCCCTCGCCATCAGTCTCAGTGCGTGTTCGAATCTCCTTCGTCCAGCCTCTGTGCCACTTTGAACGTCTGTCCACCCATGCTCCCCTCCAGCCAGCCTGTTGCTACTGAAGGTGTGCCCCAATTCAGATTCAATTTTGTGGTTGGTTTGTGTGTTGGGTTCGTTTTGGGTTCCATCCACGATGCTGTGCATCACCGCTTGCTTTAATACTGCTCCTATTGCTTTGTTGGAGGCATTGGTTTGAAGGATAAATGGTTTTGCTGGGTTTGGCATTAAGAGCACTGGCATGGAGGCAAATCATTGTTTCAGGGTATCAAAAGCAGCTTGATGCTCAGTATTCCAATCGAATATCTCTGTCTTCTTTGTTAAATCAGTGAGCGGTTTTGCTATAGCCACAAAATTTCCAATGAATCGTCGATAGAAGTTTCCAAAGCCTAAGAATGATCGAATTTGTTTGACTGTTGTTGGTACTGGCCAATCAGCTATCCCTGCTAGTTTGATAGGATCCATCTGTATTTTTCCAGGCGATATGATCATTTCTAGAAACTCGACTTCTTGTACAGCGAATTTACACTTTTCCAGTTTCAGGAACAAATTGTTCTCCTCTAATCGGTCTAGAACTTGTTTTGTTCGCTCTTCCAGTTCTGTCTTGTTTTGGGAACAAATCAAAATGTCGTCCATGTAAATGATGAGCCATCCTTTGTTGATCATGTCTCTGAAATATTCATTCATCATGGTTTGGAATGTAGATGGTGAATTGCATAGTCCAAAGAACATGACAGTTGGTTTGTATAATCCTCTGTTTGTGATAAAAGCTGCTTTCCATTCATCGCCTTTCTTAATTCAAATGTTATTGTATCCCCAGCGGAGATCTAATTTGGTGAAGTACTGCACTCCAGCAAGTTTAGTAAGGAGGTCGGATACTAGGGGTAATGGATATGCATTCTTGATTGTCCAATCATTCAGGTATCTGTAGTCTTGACATGGCCTTAATGCTCTGCTTTCCTTTTTTGAAACAAAGAAGAATGATGAGGCCTGGGGTGATTTCGACAGTCTGATGTATCTTTTAGCAAGTTGTTCTTCAATCCATTTGTCTAAGGATGACTGCTCTTTAATTGATAACGGGTAGATCTTGCTAACTTCAGGGGTGAAACCGTTTTTCAGTTCAATCACATGATCCCAAGTTCTAGAGGTAGGAAATCACTCTGAAGCTTTCTTCTCAAAGACTGATTGCCATTTCTTGTACTCCATAGGTAATTCTGTCTTTGGTTTGTCCTTTTTCAGTTGATGTTCCAGTGCCTGAGATGCTGATGTTTTGACTCTAATCCAATAGTCGTCTTCTCCCCATTGATTGTCCAGTGCCAGTTGCCAGATCGTCCCATCTCGTCGTTGATCATCAATGAGGTGAATTGTTTTGTCTCTCCAATCAATAGTCGGGTTATTTTCTTCTAACCAAGGAATTCCCAAGATTAATCGTTGGTCTCCTAACTTAGTGATTAAGAACCAATTACTGTGACGCTTTCCTCCAATTGAATATTGGATTAATACTCGATGAGTGATTATCCCATTTGTGTTGATTGTTCCATCTGCATTCCTAACTCAAATCGGCTTTCTTAGCTTTTCTTTTGGTAGTTTTGTTGTTATTTCTTCGTCAATAAAGTTCCCTTCTGCTCCACAATCGATGAGGGCAGAGGTTTCAGCAGGTAAATCAGTCGTTTCAATGGTGATTGAAAGGCACTTGTCATTATTCGATCATACTATTACAGAATCAAGTGCTAACTGTGAAAGTCCATTTGCTGTGGAAGTGCCAACTGCTGTGTGACGCTTCCTGATCAAAAACCCTCATTCTCGAGTTCATTAAGAAGACCTTCTCGTTCATTGGCCTTCATTCCAGCAAGGATCGCTCTGATACTTGCAACTGGGTTGTCTTGCTTGTCCTTGGGCGCATCTTCAGGGATGGATCTGATCCCCTTGTTCTGAAATGATGAGGAGGACCTGAAGGAGGCATTTGGAGTAGTGTTTCATTTCGGACAATTTTTTGAAACATGTCCCTGGTTTCCACATCTGAAACACTTCCCTGCTTTCATGTACTCCTCTTTTTGTTTGTCTGTCAAACATCCAGTGGGCATAGCATTAACTGATCAAGTTGATCCGCTCCTAGTGTTGGTGTTTTGGTTAAAATTAGAGCGGTTCCCTTGTCCTGGTTTGCGTCCAAGCGCTCGCATCATTTCCCAAGCGCCATGAAGCTGTTCAGCTTTTTCATATGCTTCCTTCATCGATAAAATGTTTGCCTCAAGGATTTTAGTCCTTTAACAAATTCCTGTGTGGTTGTCCCTTTTAGTCCTGAAGTCCCAATCTCCATGCAGAATTTTCTGATATATTCAGGGACTGAAACATCGCCTCCTACTCTAAGATTGGCCAAATTGTTCAAGGCCCTGAGTGTGCTATTAACTTCGCCCCAATCGGCTAAAAAGCGCTTCTTGAATTCGGCCCAACTCGTCCAAGTAAGGGTCGTTTCTTCGTCATTGTCTAGTTCTTCTTTGATTAGAACCTTCCAATCATCGAGTTCCTGTCCTAGGCAGGCAAGAGCGAATCGAATCTGTTTCTGGCCTTTGTTCTTATAATTGTCATCGTTTAAAACGAAGTAGTCTTCCAGGTTTCCAATAAAAGCCTTTGCTTTGGTTTGTTTCCCTGTAAAAATGCGCATTGGCTGCGGCTTAATATCTCCTTTAGAGGTAGGTGCTGCTGCATCAGATGCCATCTTTTCTGTTTCTTCTTTCGGGTCTGTAGGTTCTCCTGTTTTGTCTTTCTTCTTTTCTGTTTCTGGATCTCCAAATAGATTCACTTTGATCTGTTTCTGTTCTTGGAATTCTATCCAAGGCTGTAGTTCTCCGTCCCTAAGTGCATATCGATCTCGTTCTGTTATTTCAGTGAGACTGAGATATTTGTTCCACCAAGAGAGTTCTGGTTCATCTGTAGGCAGTTTGAATAATGAATGAAGTCCTTTTTCATGTTCTTTGTTTATCCAATCAATCCAAACGTCATCTGGGAAGGCGTCCTCTGGTCCTTTAGTGTAATCACCTTCAAAGAGGGATTCTGGTACTGGTTTGTTCTTTTTCTTAGTTCTTGAGCGGAAAAACCACCCTGTTCCTGTAGTCGATGGAAAGACTTCCCTTCGATCTAAATAATACTTTCGTCTGAAACAGGCGGAGCTGTTTGGGGGTCTGAGGGTTGAGGTTCTGGTATCAATGGTGTCTGGCTAGTGTAGAAACACTGAGCAGTCTGAGAGTTCCAACTTGTGTTAAGATTGATGCTCCCTGTTCAGTTCATTCTAAGTCAACAGTGGCAAGCAGAGTCTCAGTCTGCTCCCAGCTCACTGGACAGGTTCTGGATGCTAAGTCAAACAATGACAAAGGTCTTTAAGTCGACGACGAGCTCAAGAGAAAGAGAGCGAGGAGTTTGAGTCAAGGTTGGGAGTTAGATTTGATTAAGTTGGAACTAGGGAATATACATGGTATTCGAGGGTTTATATATGTTTTGAGAACAAAGGAAAACCTAAAAGGAATGCGCAGTAAGTGCAGCTAACTACCTATGAAAGAGAATATGAAAGCGTTAGCAAAAGGAGATAAATGTCCACTAGCTCATATAGTAATGATGATGTAATAATAAAACGTTTGTCATAGAAGAGGAAAAAGAAACTGTAACATGCAAGGTATGTAAAAATTTGGAGAAACTTATGGGTTTATTGACAATTTACTTCTGCAGTCATGAATGGTGTATATCACTTTCATGCATCAACTTCAGCTTATTGAAACAATGGACAGCAGTGCAGGCACTAGCTAAGTAAGGTTTCAATCACTTACATTTAGTTAGTAGTGCTTTGCCTTGCAAACTGTTGTTAGTTCAAAAACTGGGGAGTTTAGCATCAAAAACGCCCTCCTTATATACATTTCAGTAACCCTAATCTAGGTACAAAATATAATAATAAAAATACTATTAAACAAGTTTCTTTTATTATTATCTATTTTTAATCATTCTATGATGTTCTATATGACATCATTTACTTCTAAATGACTCATGTGCACAGCTATATGACTCATGCACAGCAATCTGAGTCATTGCGCAGTCATTGCACAGCAATGCACAGTCATATGAGTTATTTATGAGTCATGTTCTAAATATAAATGATTCTTATCAACTATTCAATTCAGTTGATAATTGTCCCATCAAACTCTATAATATCTTTCAAACTCTATAATATCTGTCAAAGATATAAATATCTCTGAACTCTATAATTTTGTACATAAGTACAAATAAGAGTTTATTATTACTAAAAAGAGTCTAGATGAGCCTATAATCATATGACTAATCACATGACTAATCACATGACTAATCACGTGCTTATCATGTGATATCAAATAATCTGAATAGATATTTAGTTAAATATAAAACACTAATTAATTCTAATTCTAATTATCTAATTAATTCTTAATTATCTAATCTAACTTTTGACACTCCCCCTTGTTGAATATTTTACTAAATGTGTATTCCACATAATTTAAGCATTCTACTATGCTTATTCAACAATAAGTTTTTAGTTAGTATGTCAGTGGCTTGATCTTCAGTTTTAATATAATAAAGATCAACTAAATCATCTTTGACACATGATCTTATATAATGATATCTGACATCCATATGTTTTATTCTTTGTTCTTGAGCTGGATTTGAAGCCATGTATATAGCTGCTTGATTATCCATTATTAATGGAATGGATCTTATGTTATATCCTAACTCTTCAAACAAATTCTTCAACCAAGATATCTGTCTGCATGCATCTGATGCAGCCATGTATTCTGCTTCTGTTGAAGACAATGCAATAGTTTTTTGTTTTGCTGATTTCCAATATACTGGTGCTCCAGCTAACTTGACAACCATCCCTGTTGTTGATTTATGATCAATGGGATTTGATGCTCAATCAGCATCAGACTAATCACGTGCTTATCATGTGATATCACATAATCTGAATAGATATTTAGTTAAATACAAAACACTAATTAATTCTAATTCTAATTATCTAATTAATTCTTAATTATCTAATCTAACTTTTGACACAGCTTATACAGCATTCTGGAATAATGTCTTTGGCAAAAACTCAACAACTGGTAAAGTGAGCCACAGACAAATATGGGATGCATTTATCCAGGAGTCAGTCAGATTCATGGGATCAAGGTCTGGCATAAACTTGACTTTGAAAGACAACCTTCCTATAGATGAAGTGACAAAGGAAGCATATTATGTGTTAGGAGAGGGTGGTCTGATTAGGGCTGCTGATGGACATGCATGCAGTGAATGCACTCAAAAATATAGGAAACCCATTGATATATCTCAGGGAGTAGAAGATGAAACATCTGCTACAGAGGAACATGAGGCACCAGTAAAACTGATTGCTGTAGATGGGATTGTAATGGGACACACAGTATGTGCTTATCCTGACTGCATAACAGAGCTTGCAAATGCAAGGGGAGGTGTGTACTGTGCATTGCATGAGAATATGTATGGAGCATTATGTCATGTGGCTAACTGTGCCAATATAAAGGTGCAGGGAACACTGGCCTGTCATACTCACCAGGCTAGGTGGACCAGATTCAGGAGTAGTCATGGAAACAGGGGCCTTTCTGGTTATAGGAGAGCATTAAGACAGCAAGATCAGAGTTTTCCATGGAATAAAGCACAGAGGGAGGTGCAACAGCCACAGCCACATGATGTGGAGCCTGGAAGACACCAAGATAGAGATGCCTTTCTGCAAGCACAGATTTACTGTGTGGAAACAATATGTGCTCCATGTGGAGTTGTGGTAGCATGGGCCAAATTTTCAAAGTCAGAATCACCAACAAATATTTTGCAGTTCTTAGACCATGTTTATCCTGATGATGATTCAAGGCCTGACTATATTTGCATTGATAAGGCATGCCTTGTACTGAGAACAAGTATTGCCAATGGTAGTTGGGCAAGATGGAGCCAAACTAGCAGGTTTATTGTGGACTCTTACCATTACAAGAATCACCAGGCTACAGATACACTTTGCTGTAAATGGTGCAATCCTGCACCATCAGATGGCTCAGCACCCAACTTGGTTATCACAGGTATAGACAACAATGGAGAACCTTATGAGAAGCATGCATTTAATACTCAGGCATGTGAACAATTAAATGCATGGTTAGGTGGCTTTCAATCAATATTGAATTGGATGACACCTGGAAATTTCAACTGGTTCCTTCACACAATGGTATACTTTCACACAATCCAAGTTCTAAAAAGGCAGGAAAGGTTCAGCACTTAACACTCCCCCACATGTTCCACTGGAGTCCTGGTCAGTTCCTGTAATTTCTGGGACTGTCCAGGACTGTCCTGGTCATTCCTGGTCAGCTGAGCAACTTTGCAAAAACAACTCAACCAGGACTCAACCAGGACTCAACCAGGACTCCCCTACAGTTATTCTAACTGATTACAGTACCTGTGCAGCCTGGTTATTCCCACAGTGTTCCCAATATTCCCACCATGTTATTTTGACCATATCATCCACACTATTTCCCCACCATGGTCCTGTCCATATTCCCACAATATTTACACACAGTATTTTCCCATCATGTATTCATGCACCATTCTATGCTCCTGTTCATTTTCCCACCATGCTTACACACACAGGTCTTCCTGGATTCCCACCAGCATTTCTTATATTCCCACCATGGTCCTGTCCATATTCCCACAATATTTACACACAGTATTTTCCCACCATGATCCCATCCACCATTCTATGCTCCTGTTCATTTTCCCACATGCTTACACACATCAGTGTTTCTTATACTCCCACCATGGTCCTGTCCATATTCCCACAATGTTTAACACACAGTATTTTCACACCATGTTCCCATGCACAATTCTACACTCCTACTCATTTCCCACCATGCTTATACACACCAGCCTTCCTGGTTATTCCCATCAGTGTTTCCTATATTCCCACCATATTTGCACAGTGTTTCCCACACATTTCCAGGCATTATTGACGTGCTCCAGTTCATTTTCCTGCCATGCTTACACACCACTTTGGTTATACAACAAGTGTTTCTCATATTCCCAGAGCTACTCCTGGTCCAGTCCTGGTACCACACTCCCACCTCATTCCCACCAATGAAAGGAAATAAAGTGATAGCTAAAAGGAAATAAGTGTCCAACAGGCAGCATAGCAATGATGATGTAATAAGGCAGTTAAGGGCAGAAAGGCAGCAAGGGCACACTGGGTGTGATGAGTGTGGAGAGGGCATGCAATAAGGGTGGAGAGTGTGTGATGATCCCAATAGTTCATGACATTAACTTGACACTGACCACTCAGCTCAGATCACCAGCCTAACACATTTTCCCACAAGCTAGAGATATTACATGGCATTCACTTGAGCTACTTTCTTACATTTTGGAGGGTGGAAAAAGAGATGGTGGGAAGGTTGCCGGTGGTGATAGGTTGTCATGGTGGACATGGAATATACTTTATTTTCTTAATAAACAAAAAATATTTTAAAAAATATTGATTAATAACTACATGATAGGCAAGGGCATGTGGTGAGGGCAAAAGGGTGAGGGCATGAGGTGTGAGGGGGAAGGCGGTGACATGAGGGCAGGGGTGAGGGCATGAGGCAAGGGGGGGAAGGTGAGGATGTGAGGGCAGGGGCGAGGGCGTGAGGTGTGAGGTGTGAGGGCAAAGGTGAGGATGTGAAGGCAGGGGCAGGGGCGTGAGGTGTGAGGTGTGAGGGCAAAGGTGAGGATGTGAGGGCAGAGGCGAGGGCGTGAGGCATGAGGTGTGAGGGCAAAGGCAAGGACGTGAGGGCAGGGGCAAGGGCATGAGGCGTGAGGGCAAGGGTGAGGGAGGGCGTGAGGCGAGGGTGGGAAGGCAAGAGCATGAGGGTGAGGGCATGAGGGCGTGAGGGCCAAGGCATGAGGGCAAGGTGTGAGTGCGAAGGTGTGAGGGCAAGGGGAAGGTGAGAGGGCAAAGGCAAGGGTGTGAGGGCAAAGGCAAGGGCATGAGGGAGGGCGAGGTGTGAGGGAAAAGGTGTGAAGGTGAGGCAAGGGCGAGAGTGGCAGGGTGAGATGGGGTGCGGGCGTGGGGTGAGGGTGGTGGGTAAGGGTGTGAGGGTGGGTGTGTGAGGGTAAGTGCATGAGGGTGGGTGCACAAGGGTAAGCACATGAGGGTGTGGGTGTGAGGGTATGAACGAGGGTGAGGGTGAGGGTGAGGGCATTTCATGGCTAACTAGAAATTCAAAAAACAGTAAGCTGAAAGATGAAAAAAAAAAAAAAAACATACAAGGGGCCCAGATGTGGTTCATCTGGGCCCCAGGTGGTGTTTGGGTAGCAAAAGTGACGATGGTGGTGGTTGGTGGTTGGTGATGGTGGTGGTAGGGTGATGGCAATGAGGTGGCAGGGTGACAGGGTGGTGATGGTGGGGTGGTGGTGACGGTGATGGTGTGGTGGTGATGGTGTGGTGGTGATGGTGATGGGGTGGTGGTAATGGTGGCGGGGTGGTGGGGGTGGTGGCTGGTGGTGACGAGTGAACGGTGGTAGTGGTGAGCAGTGGTGAGTCCCAGTCAAAATCAGATCTGATGGTGTCAAGGTAGATCGATTAGCAATGAGTACTACTTCATTTGGGGCCAATAATACATTTAAATTGTTGGTAACCGTGAAATGAGCCCTTTACTCAATGTGATATCAAGTTGGAACAATTTATGGATGATATTTGTTGATTTAATCTGTCTTCAGTGATATCAGACATTTCTCATGTTCCCTATTTGATTTGGATTGCACTTGATTGTAATCAAGGAAGAATCAATGTCTCCGAATCAAATTGATCTAGATTACTACACATCAAATCATCTACATTATTATCGATTTTTAACTGTTCTGCTCCCATGGAACCTTACAAATCTGGTAACAAGCCACTGATGTGAACCAATTAGCATCTGTACTACCAAAAGGTCTTATCTTAATGCAATAGCCACTGCAGTGTGTTCTTCCCATATCTATGAAATCAGAAACAGATATCAAAAATCACTAACTCTTCAAAGAATCAGGGTTTACCTTCTTTTCATTTGCTGAAATGCCATCATAGTATTCTTTAAATTCTGCAGCCAACCCATTGGGATTTTTTACTTTCCAGTCCTGAGCACACAAATTCCTGAAGAGACTTAGTAATTGCCTAGAAGAGAGAAAGTAGCGTACCTGGCAGTTAAAGAGGTACCCAGATGCAGCTTGTTCCCCCTTTTGTTACTTGTGGTCAAGGGCTTCAATTTAATTGTCAGCCGACTTGCGCTGACAGGTGCTTCAGGACTTGTTTGTGTGATTGTAGATGTGGGAAGACCTGGAAACAATGCCTCAGAAACCATGGAGGATGGGGCAGAGGGAACAGCGGAGGGAATGGTGGAGGGTGCAGAGGCCATGGCATACGGCGTGGCGGAGGCAGATGGTGTGACAGTGAAGGGCACAGAGGCCACAGCATATGGCATGGCAGAGGCAGATGGCGTGACAGTGGAGGGAATGGTGGAGGGCACAGAGGCCATGGCATATGGCGTGGTGGAGGCAGACAGTGCGGCAGACGGCACAGCAGAGGCAGAGGGTGCAGCAGAGGTGGAGAGCAAGGCAGAGGGTGCGGCAGAGTTGGAGGGTGCAGCAGAGGCAGATGGCACAGCAGAGGCAGATGGCATGGCAGAGGCAGACGGCGTGGCAGAGGCAGATGGCGCAGCAGAGGCAGATGGTGTGGCAGAGGCAGCCAGCACGGCGGAGGGCACAGCAGAGGGCACAGCAAAGGATGTGGCTGGAGCCACAACAGGGAGTATGCTAGCGCCATTGCCCATACAGGAAACCAGTTTAGCATAGGGAACGCTGTACTCAACTTGCAAAGACAGGATTGGGACACTGCCATCTACAAGTTTGGCGAGTTTGTCATTCTCAGCTTGTGTTGCGAGCTGGACAGGCAACATAGTGTCTGTAATTAGCTGGAACCTGCATTAGATGATCCGTACAATAAATGAAACTAAGGAACGTACATCGTCTCTATCTGGGCACATTGGAATAACTGGCGGTAAAGATATGTTTTGGGAAAGGCTGGGGGTGGCTTCAGCAATGGCCTCAAATAAGGGGTTTACGATCTAGAATAAAGTTGGATCAAGGATACTGGATGTGTTTGAGCATGAACCTCTGTGAATGATTTCTCCAATGTTTTAGACTTTTTTGCAGGGTGGATGATCTCTGATGGCTGTAAAGATCATTTGGAAGATGAGCTGGATTGTGGCAACTGCAGTGAAAGCTGACCGTTGCTTTCAGGATTCTCCTCCTTGACAATGCTAGACTTCATATAGTTGGTGTGCCAGGAAGGATAATTGATCGTTGCAATAAGGTCAGCCTTCCAGTCATTATCACAGAGTCTTAACTCAGGAAATTTTGCTCTCATTTCATGCTGGTAATTGTGGATGGTCTCTAGATCAGCCTTGCCCCAAGTCACTGGGGAGCAGTTGTGGGATGCAAGTGCTATCCAGATGGAGCGTGCATGGGCCTGAATATCTCAGGCTCGATGACCATCTACCATCTGCCCATTTTCATCCTCGATAAATCTTCCTTGACATTCATCCCTTTCGCTGAATGAGATTTACCTTGTGCAGGTTCTCCAACCTCAGTAGCATCATCTGCTTTGTCATTCCACTCGTGCCTATACCAATACTTTATTGCAGGGAAGTCCTCCCTTTTGACAGTCATACTATCAGAGAGGACTTGATTAGCAGTGGCTGGTGGCATGAAAGACAGTGTGGTAGAAGGCAAATTGGATGGGGGAGTGGCAGATCCAAGGGTCAGTGCCAACATTTTGATCAAGTACCTGTTAGAAGGGATTTTAATAAAGAAGGTTGTGGGATCATAGAGGCCTACTTGAGAGCATTGAGACGTGTTCTAAAGCAAAAAGTTACACTTAGAATAAAAGAAGACAACTCTCATACCGGAGCAAAAAGTTTTCCTGCTTCAGGCCATTGCATAATTCCCCAAGCTTCCGATTTTGCAATTGCAGAGATTCTTCCTCGCTTGAGGCCAAACTTGAACTGCTGTGAGATGGAACTCTTGACACTCTGGAAGAAGGATACAAGGCCAAATTCAGCTGTAGGCTAATCAGTATGACGCCAGTATATCTAGCATTTGACATTCACAGGGGTCCATTTTTGTGTTGAACAAGGAATATTGTTGTGGAACAGGTACTTATGCAGGAGCACCTGAATAAGCAATAAAAAAAGAGAAAAAGAGAAAAAAGATGTGGAGCGTACTGCAGTTGAAAAATCATGAGTCTCCTCTTCCACCTTGGTACTGAATGGAGTGTAAGCTGCTTCATCATCAGTCCCAGTTGTCTCTTTGAGTCATTGCTTCTATATTTAAGGGTTAACATGAATGGAAAGAGAAGGAAATGATTCATACGTTGAAATTGCCTCTATTCTGTAACTTGACAAAGCGACTGCTGTCGTCCTCAAAGAGCATTTCCCATGTGTTCGTGCTGAGTTCCATACCAGACTTAAAACATTGGAGTAGGGTGTTATACAAACAAATGACAACAACTATATTTCAAGTACACTTTGGTATGAAGAACAAACAGATAAAAATCATCTCTGCCCACTTTGCATCCCAGATGCACCTGATTGGACAGACCTACACAAGCAGGTCCTCAGATGCTCACCAGAGTCAATGACCATAGTGGCAGCTCTCTTCTTTCGGCTGGGCTGGGAATATATTGTTGAATGGCGGAGGGTAGCATCGCAATTTATAGCAGGGTCAAAAAGGGCATTATCCAGAACCCTAGTGAAATCTTGGCATGTTGCAGTGCTCTTCCAGCGCTCGATTGTCATGGCATCCAAGGTGCAAGTAGGAAACAGTGCCTTATAAAGCATGATGAGATGAGGTATGATGCTTCTGAAAGGCAGTAATACGTCAGCAGTAATCCATGACTGCATTGACAAAAACTGGCCGGTTTTGATATCGGCGAGAGTGCAGAACGAATCAGTTTGGAACCACTGCGCGACCCTGGTGCCAGGCCGATTCATATCCAATCCGTGATTTTTGTCCGGGTCACCAAATACTGATAGATGGGTGCATATAACCAACAAGACATTGAAAAGAGATTCCAGATCATAAACGGGTTTATGATCAGTGTTTCCATACAACAAAGCAATTGCCATGAAGGGCATTGTCCCCTGGAAAGTAAAAAGGTGAATAAAACAGGCGGAGAGCAAGGCCATAGTGAAAAACATACCGTCCAAAGGTCTGAGGAGGCATCATCCCCAATGGTGCCTCCATAATCAAAGTCAATTAAAAGTCCTCACCGGATACCAAACCCCCTTATATATGCAGCGATCTTGTCCATGGTTGAGAAAGCCTCTGAGTCAGGTAGGACCTTGCTGGTATATTCCACATCATCGTCATCATGCAATAGAATGTTGTTGAAGCTGATATCACAGTGCACCCTTCCTTGTTGGGCAAGATAGTCAATTGCTGCGATCAGGTGGTTAAGCATCTCAATGATAAGAATTTGCACCAATGGACTGACCCTTGACGACATCCCTCATGACAACAAGCAGCTCAAAGAGACATTTGAAACCGGACAAATGATAGCCAGCTGGACTCAAAATCAGTTGTTGCTTTTCTTGACATTCATATGGTTTAGATATATTGATTTGAATAAGTTTTGTGTTCAGTATCACCTCATGGGCGATGAGGCAAACACCATTTGGGATCTCCAGACCCTGCAAAAACTGCACCTCACAAGCCTGATGGGGTGATCCAGCTTTCCTTCATTACACATAACTTCCCATTGGGATGAGTCACCAACCATACCCTTGTGCCACAACCAACAAAAGCTTGGGCCCAAAAGATCTCCTTGATGATCAAATACATTACCCCCATACATCTGACAGTGGTAATGAGAGAATGTTGCTTCTTAGAGATGGTGACTTCTTCTTCTGGCTCCACGGGCCATTTGTTGTTGTTGTCTTCATCGTCCATATAAAGTTGCGCCTTTGTTTGTGATTTGATACCATGGTTTGCTGTTCCACTCATACTTGGTTGAGATTCATGAAGAACCGCTATCTCTGGTCCACAAGCCATCTGGTGCACTTTCCCTTCATCTGCCCATGGAATAGATTTATTGGGGTACAGCTTTTCAAACTCGAGGCTGCTCAGTTGCTCGACTGTGATTCTGTGATGAGTCATTGTAGGATCTAAGCCGACGTGCTGAGGGCCCAGAAAGGCAAGGCCAATAATACTTCATAGGAAAACCTTGGTCCCCTCAGCAGTAAAAGATTGGGAGCCACTGTGGACATTGCCAGCATGGTCGCTGATCATAAAATGGAATTTGGAACCATGGATACTGATGCAGGGAGCAAAATGACAGTCTCCTTGGTAGAGGCCCATAAGGAACCTTTTGGTGTTGCATGTGTTCTGCATGGTCTGCGAAAACCCCGAGGTAGTGGTCATTTCGACAATGCCATAGACATCCTCCCATGTGATCTTGTCTGGATGTAAAAGATTGCTGTCAACAAGGGGAACAAGCAAAATGTCTGGCTTTTGAGATATGGGTCCTGAAATGGGTTTGTTGGCTTTTTTGGCACTGAAATACCACAGAGGCTTCTTAGACAGTCTCATAATAACAGGCAGACTGAGAGTCTGCCCATTAGTGAAGCTCAACTTGAGGTTCTGATTGGACTCAAGAAGCAAGAGATGATGATTGCATCATCTGATATAATGAATAGACGAGGACATAACGAAACCTCGTCTAATTATGAAACGAGAATGACCGCTAGCGCACGAAATGCGGTCATCGCAGAAGTCAGAAATGGAGTCCCTCCAGAAACTCTATTTCTTCGAATGAACCCATTTCGGGGATCTGCCCAAACCCATGGGGCATCACTAGAGGTTTCGGAGAGACCTCAATTTTTAACAGGATCTAACTCAATTCCTGTCTATAGGACTAGTAACGAGGATCGTTCTAGTCCTGAAATAACCATACCTCCCCGAAGGACAAGGTTCAGAGAAGGGGATAGAGATGTTAGAGAGGAGAGAACTGCACCTCCTAACAACACACACGAAAGCTGGAGAGGCCCTAGACCAAGCTTCTCCATAAGCAACTTGAGCAGAGGATCGCTAACCGCAAATCCTCTTACCCATTCTGACAAAACGTCGGAAAGGACGGACGAAATGGTCCGAAAGGAAATCAAGGAAGCAGAATCGGCGTACGATTCTATGGTCGAACCCATTAACCTCAGGAAACTCGGGGTTAAATTATCCCCTCCTGAGTATGAAGGAGGAGAGACTATCGACGAGTTCCTCAAATTTACGAGGGAACTTCTCAATTTTCTTAGCATCTATTTGTTGCTAAAACCTGAAGCTGATCTATTCAGAGTCAGATTCCTAGGGCAAATTCTGAAAGGGAAAGCCCTAAAGTGGTACCAACACACAATCAACTCAAACGCTGATCACAGTTGGAATTTTGAGGACTCTATGGTAGCCCTCAAAAGATACTTCGTTAGGGACGCCTCGTCACGAGACGCCGCTATGAAATTTGACCGTCTTTCTCAGAAAGGATGTGACCAAACTTAAGAAGGACCTGGAGCATTTAAGCCAACAAATGATCCAGAACCCTTCTGAATACGACATGGCGAGGAGATTCCTCGCCGCGCTTAAGCCGGAAATATCGACCAAGGTCGTTAGACACGGCTACAACCCGGAAAATAGCAACCTCAATGCTATTTTCGAAGTGGCTAAGCTCATAGAGGAAGCTCAATTCTATGAGACTTGGGAAGAGCACGAACGCCAAAGGTGCTCTAACGTGAAGATGTCAGGAAATAAACCCCTCACATCTAAAGGTTCGTCTAAGAAACAGACAAACTTTAAGGCTCCGGAGAAAGGCGCCTTCCAAAGGCAAAATAATAACGACTCAAAACAGATCGAGTGTTTTATTTGTAATCAAAAGGGACATATAAGCTCAAATTGTCCGAAGAACAGCAGACCCAGGAAATCTGCTAATGTTGAAACTTCCGAGCATGAGGGATGCAATGAAGGTGCTGCAAATGCCGTGGACGCTGAAGGAACTTCGGAAGAGGAAGGACAATATGCTTCCGCGGAAGAAGCACATGAGATGCAGCAAGAAGGCATCTCTGGAGATGACGGAGACAATGACGAGTTGTCCCTAGAAGACTGGTGCGCTTGCATCAGAATAGATGAATCGATAGACTCGGATGACGAGTCTAGAGACGATGGATTAGAAATTGCAGCAATGCGACTTCTAGAAGAAGATTTGGAGGAATATCCAACCTCCTCAAAAATAACTGAGACCGGCGATCAAGTCGCTTACCGACTCAGATCAACAAAGGACATGGTCCAGAACCACGTCAAAGACGGTCCAAAGCGTGATTTCAAGCGCTTAGGAGTAATTGAGGGATACATGCGCATCAATGGACAGAAAGCGCATGTACTCCTTGATGGTGGAAGTACGCTGGATATGATTTCAGCAAATTTCGCTACCGTCAATAAGTTGGATATGTTCCAACTTAAGAAACCGATCAAGTTGCAAATGGCAACTTCTGGCTCACGATCCACTATTAATTACGGAGCGAGAGCTGAACTAAAAGTAGGCGATTTAAAACAAAATCGCTACTTTGACATAGTAAACCTGGATAGGTACCAGGTCATATTAGGAATGCCGTTCCTAAAAGAACATAACGTGTTGCTGAACTACGCGGGTAGCGGCTCCTTCAAACTGGGAGACAAATGGTTCCCAGTACGTGAAGGGGAATTTTCGATTCCTCTCAACAAAGAAGGGGAAGGATCAGGCAGCACGATACCGCCTTCGAAAGGGTTCTCTAGAGAACCCATCAAACCCAAAGAGAATGTTAAGGGCAAATTTAAGCCTGATAAATGTTCTCATTGACTAGAAAACGACAACCCTCTATCTCTAGCTGGCGCACGAGTGGGAGGTACCACCTCCATTAACATGGAGGAGCATTTAAAATTGCGCCAAGAATGGATTGATAAAATCCAAGACTTATTCATTCCCGAAAAACCAGAGTTACCACCTTTAAGGGAAATAAATCATGAGATTCCGTTAATAAACCCGAATCTCAAGATAAATCATAGGGCACCCAAATGCCCTGAACCGCTCAGAGATGAGCTCAAAGCGAAGGTTGATCGCTATCTAGAGGCTGGATGGTGGGAAAGGACCAGCCTTCCTTCATCGGCACCTCTATTAATTGTAATCAAACGGGACGGGAAAATAAGAACCGTCATCGACGCAAGGCAGCGAAATGACAACACCCTAGCGGATGTCACACCAATGCCAGATCAAGAGACGATTAGGAATGATCTAGCCAGAGCTCGATTTAGGACAAAAATCAATCTCTCAGATGCGTATGAACAAATACGCATTCTACCTGAGCACAAACAACGCTCGGTATTTGCAACCATATACGGCAACATGATCAGCCGTGTTATGCAACAAGGAGACAAGAACGGGCCTCCGACATTTCAGAGACTCATGAACGTCTCCTTCGCAGATATGATAGCAGTCTTTCTGCACTGCTATCAAGATGACATCTTTGTGTACTCAAATACTTTAGAGGAACACTTAAGTCATCTGAAGATGACTTTTGACAGATTACACAAACTAAAGCTCTATCTGAGCTGTAATCTCAAAAAAATAGACATACTGTCTACCAAGATGGATTGTCTAGGATTCATCATTGATGACGAAGGAATTCATATTGACCCTTCAAAAATCGATAAGATTCTAAACTGGAGAACGCCCAGAGACTACACGGACGTTCTCAGGTTCAATGGAGTAATACAATATTTGTCTCAATTCCTGCCAAATGTCACAGAGCTCACCGCTCCGTTGACTGGAATGTGCAGCAACAATCGGGAGTTTGTTTGGACGGGCTACCACGAAAACTGCTTCTGTGAACTAAAAAGACTGGTAGCTAAAGCCCCAGTCTGTAAACCAATAAATAAGGACCTTGACGTCCCTATTTGGGTCATAACGGATGCTTCTGCTAGTAGAATAGGTGCCTGGTATGGGCAAGGGCTCACTTGGGATACTTGCAAACCCGCAGGATTTATATCCCACAAATTCACCTCAGCACAGATGAATTATTGTACTTGGGAACAAGAACTTCTAGGTATCCTAGAAGCTCTACTACGATGGGAGGATAAACTACTGGGCCTTCGATTTACAGTAGTTACGGATCACCAGGCATTAACTTTCTTCAAAGAGACCCAAACCGGATCTCAAAGACGCATGAGATGGTGGGAATACCTATCTCGGTTCAACTTTGAGATGAAATATCTCAAAGGAGAAAAGAATAAAGTAGCGGATAGTCTATCACGCTACTATGCCAATGATGAACCCAACGAGATCCATGACATCGCAACATATGTCAACGCTGACTCGAGACTGGACCCGGAAGGAGAAGACCTTTCTCTAGATAGAGTAGAGACTTGAGAAATCGAGTCTAGAGAGTTGATTCATAACAAGGAACACGAACAACTTAAGGTTCCTAAACTTGATCTTGAAGACAATTCCCTGAAAGTTGTCTTGAACTGTATTCCAAAGGAATATGTCAATGACAAGTTTTTCGCGGAAATTTGGAAACATGTAGATCGATTCGAAAGATTCGATCTAAAGAAAGGGATCCTTTGGACCACCAACAGGATCGGACAGAGAGTAGTCTGCATTCCTAACGGACTACTCGAAGGTAAGAGCATTAAAGGCGTCATAATCGAAGCCTGCCACATTACTTTGGGCCACTTGGGAATGCGTAAAACGCTAGGCTATATCCGGCATTGGTTCTGGTGGCCCAATATCGCTGCGGACGTAGAGGATTTCTGTAAATCCTGTGGAAAATGCCAAACGACGAAGGTCTCGCGACAAAGGACACCAGGATGGCTCCACACTATGCCAATCCCTACGAGACCTTGGGCAAGTATAGGAATGGATTTTGTCGGACCATTCACGGAAGTAGAAGGATCAAACTATGTCCTTCTAGTTATCTGCAGGATGACTGCCATGGTTCACCTACTTCCTACCCGAACGAACGTATCAGCCAAGGGAATAGCGGAACTGTTCATCAAGGAAATCGTCAGACTCCATGGCGTACCGGAGTCTATTGTATCCAACAGGGATACAAAGTTCACTTCTACGTTCTGGAGTGAACTCAGCAAAATTTTGGGGCAACGACTATTGATGTCGTCGTCTTACCACCCACAGACTGATGGCTCTTTCTGAAGAGCCATCCAGACGATGTCTCAGATACTGAGATCATTGGTAAATGACTACCAAGACAATTGGAAGTCGCAACTGCCCATGGTCGAGTTCGCAATGAACTCAGCAACCAGCGAGTCCACTGACTACTCCCCGTTTGAATCGAATTACGGATGGATGCCCAAAATGATCCTAGGAATTGACCATGAGGCGTCGCACACGGGAGTAAAACAATTCATTGAGAAAATCGGGGATGTTCTCGATAAAACGTTTGATAAATTAACCACTCAATGCACGCGTCAAGCGGTAATGGCGAATAAACTTCGTCAGGAAGGGCAAATCTTCCAAGAAGGAGATTTAGTATTCCTATCAACGGAAAACATCAACCTTCCCAAGGGACGAGCCCGAAAACTTTGCCCAAAGTACATAGGACCTTACAAGGTCCTGGAAACTTTTCCAGACCGATCCACATACAAGATTGATCTACCGCCGGACCTAAAAGCGAGACGCATCCATGACGTCTTCCACAAAAAGGTCCTTAAACCAGTCGTTGAAAACGACTCAAAGAAGTTTCCCAAGAGGGAAACTCGAGTCCACTATGATATTGGGAATGACCCGGAACAAGAATGGGTTGTTCAATCGATAGAAGACCATCGATGGTCTCCTAAATTATTATTCAAGGTACGTTGGGAATTAGGAGATTCCACTTGGGAACCTCTGGAAATTGTAAATGAACTTGAAGCTCTAGATCAATATCTAGAGCTTGAGGGTGTGAAAACACCCTCCGATTTACGTCGTGTGTAAAACACACTTTGTGGCAGTGAAACGGCTCATTGGCCAGTGGAGTTTCCCAGGAAAATTTCCAACCCCAACAACAAAAAAATTCTCGAAACACGTCATTGAAACGACACAAGGTGGCTCATTTGCCATCTTCCTAGAAAAACAAAAGAAACACTGGCGGAAAGTTCTCCACAACGAGATGCAGGAAGAACTAGACGACGCGTGCGACGCTGGTCTCCGGAGGAGCAAGAGACGAATTTCGGAGCTCGAGGAAGAGCTCGATAAATATCAACAGAGAGTCTCTCAACTCTCACAAGAAAAAGAGAACTTCGAAAAGAAAATCGACGAGATGTCTTGAACGTCGAGGAACAAAAAATCCTCAGGGCTGGCTCACGCCGGCAGGGAAGAGGCTCGCCCAGACGAGCATCAAAATAAATGAAAACGAGAAAGCTCTCCCATCAGAGCTCGCCACTCCGCTGCACCTCGTCACCAAATCTCTCCCGCGGCTCTGACACCCATTGAGGAAGGTCCTACAACCACCCTCCTCCCGTCCATTTCCGTTCCTCCCCTTTCTACGAAAGGGAAAGCAAGGAGGACGATGTACGAGACGGACTCGGACTTCGACAGCGAATGCGAAGTCAATTCGGCTGCCCCTTCCCTGTCGGGCGATGAGGAGGGGCTCAGAACCGCGCTCAACGAGTCAAGACGTGACGCCTGTGGAATGCACTGTGTAGAAGGGGAAGACCCGTCTTCCTCCTCTAGAATGATGATAGACGAGGCTCCCCTCTCCGCAAGGATCAAGGGTGCCTCGTCTCAACCAGGGAAATACGAGCCGCCTGCAGGCACCAGGAGGACCAAGAACGGGCAATTCCCTCCGGGACACCGAGACTCCCTCATCGGGGAACCTGCTTCCTTCAGAATGGGAAGCATTAGCCAGTTCTACAGGCTGGGAATATTCGGGCACGTCTGTGTCAAGGCAAGCTTGTATTGGGAAGGAGATGCTATGCATCTCTGGGCGAAACATTCATCCACCGAGAAATGGTACTGGATGAATGGCAAGCCCATGCAAATGGCAAGAGAGGCATCGAAGGTGCCTCTCGACCAGAGATCTGTTGCTCAACGATGGGCAGTCAGAGAAGCCACTGCTTCAGGGTTTCTCCCGTTGGATGATTTGTTGAGGGAACCCGACGTTGAAGGAATGGCCAGGAGAAAGGAATTCCCTCCTTCCGTCCGACAAGAGATCGACGGTCGTCTCAACATCCACGACATTACGGCGTGGATGTTCCTCAAAATGACAGAACCTCACCCAAGTGAGGGAACTGTCAACTGGTTCTGGTGGCTGACGTGCCACTTGCTTAAGGAACTGGGCCTCTTCAAGAGGACAGTTTCTAGACTTGGACTGCGGGAGGAAGGATTGATAGAGTATGCCCCACGCTGACTCGTGCATGAAGGGGAGTTTACTCTTGATGATATAGTCACGCATTTTCACAGGTGCGGACTAACCAGCAGCGACTGCGACTCCCTGTTCAGGGACTTCGCTAGAAACCACTTGTCGGCATGGAATGGCCAAGCGAACCTGACTGGAGCAGAGTCCACCCAGTCCCGAGGGTCTCGAGACCCTCAATGTCCCAGCGAAAGAAAGGGAAAGGGAAGAGAGGGAAACCTCTAGCAGAACGCCTCGAAAGAGGCTTAAAACTTGACCAGAGGACTGAAACGCCAGTCCTCCCTTATTGCGAGGAAGCTCCGGTTGGGGATATTCCCCCAACCTCGACTAGGGTCGGCGCTGACCCTCCTTCAGGACCTGGAAATCCCTCGTCCTCAGCAATGGACATCGAAGGTTCCCCCATGGGACCTACATGAGCCTGGAGGACTTCGTCGTCGCAAAAGGGGAATTTTCTCCTTCCAACTGTCAATTCGTAAGATTGTACCTTCGGGACAATCTGGTTGGGAGGGTGTGAG
This sequence comes from Amanita fuliginea, assembly GCA_023014435.1. Lineage (NCBI taxonomy): Eukaryota > Fungi > Basidiomycota > Agaricomycetes > Agaricales > Amanitaceae > Amanita > Amanita fuliginea. Next base: position 1,362,131 of record JAEBUQ010000011.1, on the reverse strand, counting down.
GGCTCTGTGTCGTTCCTCTGGGGAGCCCTCGTCTTGTTATTGGACTGTTCATTTAGTGCGTTTATAGAACGCATTTTTATCTTTTTTATATATATATAGTGATGCGCGTGACCTTATGTTGCGCGCCCAAATAATTAGATAAGCAAGTTTACTTTTTGTTCTTGCCACCGTGTTGCACACCCAATATAAATTGGTTCAGTGTACGACGCACTGTGAGAATTAAGTAATAAACCAAAAATCATTACAATAGGTGTGTGTAAAAACAATGGGGAAGTTAACAGGTGTGCATGAACCTGGTGGGGGGTGTGGGAAGATGGTGGGGAGGTAGGAAGATGGTGGGAGTATGTGATGGTTGGGAGTGTGAGGAGATGGTGGGGTGTGGGAAGATGGTGGGAGTGTGTGATGGTTGTGAGTGTGAGAAGATGGTGGGGATGTGGGAAGATGGTGGGAGTGTGGGAAGATGGTGGGAGTATGTGATGGTTGGGAGTGTGAGAAGATGGTGGGGGTGTGGGAAGATGATGGGAGTGTGGGAAGACGGTGGGAGTGTGGAAATGAACATGGCGGAAACGTGGATAATACATGCCTGGGAAGTGCACAGGTGTGTTATGACAATATGGGGTGGGAAAGTTGGGAGAACCTGTAATGTGACTCAATGATGCTTGGTTTGTTATTGTTTGGAGGTATTTACTGTACAGGAGTTCAAATAGTGACTAAGTCCTGGTTGAGTCCTGGAGGGTATCCTTGTTGAGTCCTGGTGAGTCCTGGTGAGTCCTGGCTAGTACTAGTTCATGGATGAATCAGGAATGACCAGGACTGACCAGGAGTCCAGTGGAACACAGGGGGGAGTGTTAAGTACTGGATTAAACCCACAGTTGGGTTTAAGAATTGTAGAAATGGGAGCACCAGGAGATGGAAATCAGGTGGGTGACTTAGAAAGGTGGTTCACGAAGGCAACAGAGTTGAATAGAGCATGGAGGGATGCCAAGGTGTTTTATAGTACAGAGGGAAGAACACATCGTGACAATTGGGCATGGAACATGGCTCCACAGGGAACCCAAAACAGTGTTGCTACAATGCCTGTGAACTGAAGCAGTGGGGCAACGCAAGGTCCACCCCCCACAGCAGTGTCAGGTTCCAAGCCAAGAGACCCTAATGCAATGGACATAGATAGGAAATGGTGCATAATCACGTGCTACAACTGTGGCAAACAAGGTCATACGGCACACAATTGTAAAGCACCAAAGACTTGGACAGGAAAGACAAGGATTAGAGAGATGGGGTGGAAGGAATTCTTAGTGGAGGATATGACAGATGAGGATGCAAAGGCCATAGTGGAGTGGGCCAAAGACAAGGGTTTTTAGGAGGCTTGAATGGAACAGGTTCTGACCAAACAAGCAAGGACTCATTTCCTACTACATGTAATAGTATTGTGTCAAATCCACGCATTTTAAATTACATTGAGTATGAAATGAGTAAGAAGGAACATAAGTGGCGACAAGAACCTATCAGGGCAATAGGATCTCGCTTGAAGGCCTGGCAGACTCCATGGATGGTGAGGCGCATATGGGAGTGACCCATGAGTCAAGCCCTGGAATTGCTTTGGACATCGAGTCACAAATCACGACAGGCAGAGGTAATGGAAGAGATGGTGGAGAACTTGAACAAAGGGACAGAGATGGAGACCTTCTGGCAGTTAAATAACTTGAAAAGACATCAGAAGTATGTTCTGGGAATGGGAAAACAACAGTTAAATGTACTGATGATGGTGGTGGATGTGACCACTGGCCGACACATCATGGTAACAGCTCTCTTGGACTCGGGATGTATGGGTTTGTGTATGGATAGGGAGTTTGTGAAGAGGAACAATCTCCACACAAGAAAACTCATGCACCCTATTCCAATGTACAATGCTGATGGATCAGAAAACAAGGATGGCAAACTGTCAGAAATGGTACAGTTGAAAATGATGATTGGGGCGCACTCAGAACTTTGGGAATTTGGTGTATCCTCTCTAGGGAAAACAGATGTGTTTTTAGGACATGATTGGTTGAAATATCACAATCCTGAGGGCATGGGTGCGAGGGTGAGGGCATGGGCACAAGGGTGGGCATGGGCATGGGCCTGAGGGCAAGGGCAGTATGAGGGTGAGGGCAAATGTGAGGGCAAGAGGGCAACAGTAAGGGCAAATGGGCAAAGGCGAGGGTAGTGAGGGGGTTGGGGCAAGCGCAGCAAGAGGGCGAGAAGGCAAGGTGATGGTGGTGGTGGTGGTGAACAATAGTGGAGGGTGGGGGTGAATGCAAGGGTGGTGAGATGGTGAGGGCAATGGGGCAACAGATGTGATGTAGTGGTTGGTGAGGTGGCAATGGTGAGAGGGCAAGAGCAGGGTTGTTACAGCTTTCTTTTCCCTTCATTAATGGACTTGTTTATTATATAATCATCATTATGCATTTCATGGATGCTCATCTCCTTTAGCTACATTACCTTCACTTTTCCTTTCTTAGGTAGGCAAGAGCAGGGTTGTTACAGCTTTCTTTTCCCTTCATTAATGGACTTGTTTATTATATAATCATCATTATGCGTTTCATGGATGCTCATCTCCTTTAGCTACATTACCTTCACTTTTCCTTTCTTAGGTATTTAGCTGTGCATTCTCTTTTATATTTCTCTTGTTCCTTTACATATATAAACCCTCTTGTAATGTAGCTAAACCTCAGTTCCAACTTAATTGAATTCCTTCTCTCAACCTCTGAATGAAACTCCTCGCTCTCATCTCTTTGAGCTCATTGTTTATTTTGACCTTTGTCATTGTTTGACTTAGCATCCAGAACTTGTCCAGTAGGCTGGGAGCAGACCGAGACTCTGTTTGCCACTGTTGACTTAGAACAAACTGCATTGAGAGCATTGATCTTAACACAAGTTGGAACTCCCAGAATGCTCAGTGTTTCTACACTAGCCAGACACCATTGATACCAGAACCTCGAACCTCAGACCTCTGAACAGCTCTGCCTGTTTCAAACAAAAGTACTATTTAGATCAATGAGAAGTCTTTCCATTGACTACAGGAACAGGGTGGTTTTTCCACTCAGGAACTAAGAAAAAGAACAAACCAGTACCAGCATCCCTCTTTGAAGGTGATTATATTGAAGGAAACAGAAAGGACATCTTTCCAGATGACATTTGGATTGATTGGGTCAACGAAGATCTAGGAGAGAATTTTTACTCTCTATTTTACCCACCCACTGAAGAACCAGAATCCTCTTGGTGGAACGAATTCCTCAGTCTCTCTGGAGCACCACCACAGGACTGATACACACTCACAGACAAAGGGCTACAGCCTTGGAAAGACTTCCTAGAACAGAAACAGATTGAACAGAGTCTATTTGGAGATCCAGAATCAGGAAAGAAGAAAGGGAGAACCAGAAGAACCAAAAGGAGAAACAGAAAAGATGGCAACCAATGCAGCAGCACCTGCCTCTAAAGGAGATATCAAACTGCAGCCTATGTGCATTTTTACAGGAAAACAAACTGAAGCAAAGCCTTAATTGGAAGTCTTGAAGATTCCTTTGTTTTGAATGATGATAACTATAAGAACAAAGCACAGAAACAGATTCAATTTACTCTTGCCTGTCTTGGGCAGGAACTTGACAATTGGAAAGTCCTGATCAAGGACAAATTAGATGATGCAGAAGAAACAACCCTCACTTGGACAAATTGGGCTGAATTCAAGAAGCACTTCTTAGCTGATTGGGGCAAAGTCAATAGTGCACTCAGGGCCCTAAACAATTTAGCCAATCTTCGAGTAGGGGGTGATGTTTCAGTCCCTGAGTATATCAGAAAATTTCGCATGGAGATTGGTACATCCGGTCTGAAAGGAACAACTGCACAGCTCCAGGCTTTTGTCAAGGGGCTTCCTGAAAGTATCACCACAAAGATCCTTGAGGCAAACATTTTATCTATGAAAGAAGCATATGAGAAGGCAGAACAGCTTCATGGCGCTTGGGAAATGATGCAAGTGCTTGGGCGAAAACCAGGACAAGGGAACCGCTCTAATTTTAATTGAAACACCAATAACAGGGGCGGATTAACCTGATCAGTAAATGCAATGCCCATTGGACATTTGACAGATGAACAAAAGGAGGAATACATGAAGTCTGGAAAGTGTTTCAGATGTGGAAACCAGGGGCATGTTTCAAGGAATTGTCCCAAACAAAACACCACATCAAATGCCTCCTTCAGGGCCTCCTCATTGTTTCAGAACAAGGGGATTAGATCCATCCCTGAATATGCGCCCAAGGACAAGAAAGACAATCCAGTTGCAAGCATCAGAACAATCCTTGCCGGAATGAAGGCTGATGAAAAAGAAGGTCTTCTCAATGAACTCAAGATTGAGGGTTTTTAACCTGGAAGTGTCACACAGCGGTTGGTGCTTCCATAACACATGGACATTCACAGTTAGCGCTTGATTCTGTAATTGTAAGATTGAATAATGACAAGTGCCTTTCAATTTCTGTGGAAATGTCCAATTTACCCACTGAAACTTCGGCTCTAATTGACTGTGGAGCAGAAGGGAATTTTATTGATGAAAAAGTAACCACCAAGTTACCAAAAGAAAAATTGTGAAAACCAATTAGAGTCAGAAACACAGATGGAACGGTTAACACTAATGGAATGATCACACATCGAGTTCATATTCAATATTCAATTGGAGGAAGATGATACAGCAATTGGTTTCTAATCACCAGATTGGGAGATCAACAGTTAATTTTGGGAATCCCTTGGTTAGAAGAAAACAACCCTACTATCAATTGGAGAGACAAAACGATACACCTTATTGATGAACAATGAAATGAAGGAACTATCCAGCACTTAACACTCCCCCACGTGTTCCACTGGAGTCCTGGTCAGTTCCTGTAATTTCTGGGACTGTCCAGGACTGTCCTGGTCATTCCTGGTCAGCTGAGCAACTTTGCAAAAACAACTCAACCAGGACTCAACCAGGACTCAACCAGGACTCCCTTACAGTTATTCTAACTGATTACAATACCTGTGCAGCCTGGTTATTCCCACAGTGTTCCCAATATTCCCACCATGTTATTTTAACCATATCATCCACACTATTTCCCCACCATGGTCCTGTCCATATTCCCACAATATTTACACACAGTATTTTCCCATCATGTATCCATGCACCATTCTATGCTCCTGTTCATTTTCCACCAGCATTTCTTATATTCCCACCATGGTCCTGTCCATATTCCCACAATATTTACACACAGTATTTTCCCACCATGATCCCATCCACCATTCTATGCTCCTGTTCATTTTCCCACATGCTTACACACACCAGTGTTTCTTATACTCCCACCATGGTCCTGTTCATATTCCCACAATGTTTAACACACAGTATTTTCACACCATGTTCCCATGCACAATTCTACACTCCTACTCATTTCCCACCATGCTTATACACACCAGCCTTCCTGGTTATTCCCATCAGTGTTTCCTATATTCCCACCATATTTGCACAGTGTTTCCCACACATTTCCAGGCATTATTGACATGCTCCAGTTCATTTTCCTGCCATGCTTACACACCACTTTGATTATACAACAAGTGTTTCTCATGTTCCCAGAGCTACTCCTGGTCCAGTCCTGGTACCACACTCCCACCTCATTCCCACCATTCTTTCAGCATTTACCACTGTTCCAAGCTCAAGAGGATGAGAGCAAGGAGTCTAGTTCAGAAATCGAGAGAGTGATTCAATTAAGTTGGAACAAAAAAATCATACTATACATGAGGGTTTATATACTAAAGGAACAAGGAGAATATAAAAGTGAATGCAGAGCTAACTACCTATGAAAGGAAATAAAGTGATAGCAAAAAGGAAATAAGTGTCCAACAGGCAGCATAGCAATGATGATGTAATAAGGCTGTTAAGGGCAGAAAGGCAGCAAGGGCACACTGGGTGTGATGAGTGTGGAGAGGGCATGCAATAAGGGTGGAGAGTGTGTGATGATCCCAATAGTTCATGACATTAACTTGACACTGACCACTCAGCTCAGATCACCAGCTCAACACATTTTCCCACAAGCTAGAGATATTACATGGCATTCACTTGAGCTACTTTCTTACATTTTGGAGGGTGGAAAAAGAGATGGTGGTGATAGGTTGTCATGGTGGACATGGAATATACTTTATTTTTTTAATAAACAAAATATTTTAAAAAATATTGATTAATACAACTACATGATAGGCAAGGGCATGTGGTGAGGGCAAATGTACATGGGTGTGTAAAATAGGTGCAGGGCTGTACATGGGTGTGTGAGAGCAGGGGTGTTTCAGAGGGTGACTCGGAGGGAGGGCATCTGGTCAGGGTGGTGAGGGCGGGGCGAGGGCATGAGGCGAGGGGGGGAGGGCGAGGGTGTGAGGGTGAGGGTGTGAGGGCAAAAGGGTGAGGGCAGAGGCATGAGGGGGAAGGCGGTGACGTGAGGCAGGGGTGAGGGCGTGAGGCAAGGGGGGGAAGGTGAGGGCGTGAGGGCAGGGGCAAGGGCGTGAGGTGTGAGGTGTGAGGGCAAAGGCGAGGACATGAGGGCAGGGGCGAGGGCATGAGGCGTGAGGCGTGAGGGCGAAGGCAAGGACGTGAGGGCAGGGGCGAGGGCGTGAGGCAAGGGGGGGAAGGCGAAGGCGTGAGGGGAGGGGCGAGGGCGTGAGGTGTGAGGTGTGAGGGCGAAGGCAAGGACGTGAGGGCAGGGTGAGGGCGTGAGGCGTGAGGGCGAAGGCGAGGACGTGAGGGCAGGGGTGAGGGCGTGAGGTGTGAGGGCGAGGGTGAGGGAGGGCGTGAGGCGAGGGTGGGAAGGCGAGAGCATGAGGGCAAGGGCGTGAGGGCGTGAGGGCCAAGGCGTGAGGGCGAGGGTGAGGGCGAGGGCGGGCGAGAAGGGCATGGGCATGAGGGCAAGGGCGAAGGCATGAGGGCGAAGGCGTGAGGGCGAGGGGAAGGCAAGAGAGCAAAGGCAAGGGCGTGAGGGCAAAGGCAAGGGCATGAGGGAGGGCGAGGCGTGAGGGTAAAGGTGTGAAGGTGAGGTGAGGGCGAGAGCGGCAGGGCGAGATGGGGTGCAGGCATGGGGCAAGGGTGGCAGGTAAGGGTGTGAGGGTGGGTGCGTGAGGGTAAGTGCATGAGGGTGGGTGCGCGAGGGTAAGTACGTGAGGGTGTAGGCGTGAGGGTGTGGGCGAGGGTGTGGGTGAGGGCAAGGGCAAGGGCAAGGGCATTTTGTGGCTAACTAGAAATTCAAAAAACAGTAAGCTGAAAGACGAAAAAAAAAAAAAACATATGAGGGGCCCAGACGTGGTTCATCTGGGCCCCGGGTGGTGTTTGGGTAGCAAAAGTGACAATGGCAGTGGTGGTCGGTGGTCGGTGATGGTGGTGGTACGGTGATGGTGACGAGGTGGCGAGGTGATGCGGTGGTGACGGTGGGGTGGTGGTGACGGTGACAGTGTGGTGGTGACGGTGACGGTGTGGTGGTGACGGTGTGGTGGTGACGGTGATGGGGTGGTGGTAATGGTGGCGGGGTGGTGGCTGGTGGCTGGTGGTGATGAGTGAACGGCGGTAGTGGTGAGCAGTGGTGAGTGACGGTGGATGTGGGCATGGTGACGTGACAGTTGTCACGCTGCCCACGTGACAATCAACAAAGCGCGTTTCGCGTCGCACCGTGACACATGTCACACAACATATATAAGCAGCAGGGGGCCAACCACACCCCTACCGTCGGGATTCCTCTGGACTCCTGGTGAGGTCAGTCCTTGGAAATCCCAGGGAATAGCCAGGAAGGGCCAGAATGGACCGGGACAGTCCCAGTCCATTTTGGGCCTTCCTGGCTGTTGAAATTTGGTTTTGGGTCACCCCCCACAGTCCCGGGAATTCCTGGAACTCCATTGGGAGTCTGCTGGGAACACGTGGGGGAGTGTAAAGAGCTCAAACTATCTGGCAAATGGCACTGGACAATCAACAATGGGGAGAAGACAATTACTGGATCAGAGTCAAGACATTGGCATCTCAAGCATTAGAACATCAGTTGAAAAAGGATGAACCAAAAATGGAATTACCATTAGAATACAGGAAATGGCGCTCAGTCTTTGAGAAAAAGGCATCAGAACGATTCCCAACCTCCAGAACTTGGGATCATGCTATCAATCTGAAGACTGGTGTTAGTCCTAAAGTTAGCAAAATTTATCCATTATCAATCAAAGAACAATCATTGTTAGATGAATGGATCGAAGAGCAACTAGCTAAAAGATACATCAGACCATCAAAATCTCCTCAAGCATCACCGTTTTTCTTTGTCTCAAAGAAGGAAAGTGGTGCACTTCGACCTTGTCAAGACTACAGATACTTAAACAACTGGACAATTAAAAATGCATATCCATTACCCCTAGTATCTGATCTCCTTACAAAACTTGCCGGAGCACAATATTTCACCAAATTAGACCTTCGATGGGGATATAATAACATCAGAATCAAGAAAGGAGACGAATGGAAAGCCACTTTCATTACCAACAGAGCATTATATGAACCAACCGTTATGTTCTTTGGCCTATGCAATTCGCCATCTACATTTCAAACCATGATGAATGAATACTTTAGAGACATGATTAATGAAGGATGGCTTATCATTTACATGGATGACATCTGTTCAAGAAGTCAAATTTCTAGGCATGATCATCTCGCCTGGAAAGATACAAATGGATCCTATCAAACTTGCAGGAATAGCCGATTGGCCAGTACCATCCACAGTTAAACAAGTCCAATCATTCCTAGGTTTTGGAAACTTTTACCAACAATTTATTGGGAATTTTGGAGCACTTTACACAGAGCCCCCCCTTATTCCGAGATTCCGAGCTCAGTCCGAGCTCAGAGCTCGGATTCCGAGTAGCCTACTCGGACTCCGAGCACTTTTTGAAATGGCTGACAGCTCACCTAAAATGTAACTCTTGCTCCGAGTCCAGTCCGAGCTGAATCCGAGCTGAATCCGAGCTGAGGCTCGGACTGGACCATCAGTACTAGGACTGATGGTGCTCAGATTGTGCTAGGACTCCGACTGGAGTACGAGCTGGGTGAGCTGACTGAGGTGGGGCAATACTATGCTGCCACCACCTATATATAGCAGTTGTGACATGTGTGACCACGTGATATTAGACGCGTCCCGCGTCTTTGTTTATTGTCACGTGGTTCACAGGCGTCACCACATTGTCACACCACTTCCGCTCACCGCCAAACGCATCACCACCGTCACCACTGCCACCACCGTCACCACCATCACCATCGCCCGCTCGTCACCACCGTCACCATCATCACCACCGTCACCACTGTCACCACCGTCACCACCATCACCATCGCCCGCTCGTCACCACCGTCACCATCACTATCGTCCGCTCGTCACCACCATCACCACACTCACCACCGTAGACCGTCACCACCGTAGACCGTCACCACCGTCACCCGTCTCCCCGCTCACCGTCACCACCGCATACGCACCGCGCCGACGCCCCTTCCACCAGGAGCCCACTCTCCTGCCGTACGCACCGCGCCGACGCCCCTTCCACCAGGAGCCCACTCTCCTGCCGCCGCCCTAAGCCCAGACGAACGAATTTCGTCTGGGCCGTACGTTTTTTTATTTTATTCGTTTTTTTTTGCTGCTGAAACCAGTTACAACCGTTCGCACACCAACCAAAGCCTCGCCGCCCTCGCCCTCGCCCTGCCCTCGCCCTGCCTATGCCTCGCCCATGCCTACGCCGTCACCCATGCACACGCCTCACCACACCCACGCCCACCCGTCCCTCGCCCATGCCCTTGCCCACATGACGACGCCCACGCCCACCCTCATCCCCCCGCCCTCGCCCATGCCTACGCTCACGCCCTCGCCTCTACGCCCATCCTACGCCCTCGCCCTTGCTCACGCCCACGCCCGTCCATCCCCCATGCCGACGCCCTCGCCTCTCCCATCCCTTCGCCCACACCCACGCCCACCCTCGCCTTCTCGCCCACGCCCTCACCTCCCCTCACCTCACCCATCCCCACCCATCCCCTCGCCATCACCCAGGTCCGCACGCACGCCCATGCCCATGCTCAAGCCTCACCCAGCCTTTCACCTACACCCATGCCCATCCCGCGCACATCCCCTCTCCCCATCCATGCCTGTCCCACACCCGTGCCCTCGCCCGTACCCACGCCCTCCTCCACGCCCATCTGCATGCCCTCCTGCCCATGCCTATGCCCACCCATCTCCATGTACTCACCTCACTCACACCCACCTTGCCCATGCTCACCATGCCCATGCATACCCACACTTATGCAATTGCAATATAATATTTTGTATTAAATATAATGAAATTAGAATTTTTTTTTACTCTAATTGTGTGGGAACTGATATCCACCAAATAAACAGGGGAGTTGAGCTTAGTGGGTGTTGGGTTGGTGGTTTTGACTTGATCTTGAATGCTCTGTTGTGACAGTCTGTATTTTTCTGTAATTTTCTGTAATTTATTCAAGTCTGTAGCTAAAAATGGATAAAACTATAAAAATGTCATGTGCAATTGCTTCACCAATCATCCAATGCTTAGATCATCCATAACCATGGGCCAATCTAAATTTCATTATATTCTAATTCTGGCCAACTCATTGGGATGATTCACGAGCAATCATATAATCTACTTGGCCTGAGGTGTGTACTTGGTCTGAGACAATGGGAACATATAACATTTGAAAAATGTACTCCAAGTCATTGACCTGATGTATTACACTGTGGGAATATGCACATGGTGTTGAAATCTATTGACAGCAGTGCAGACCAAGGCTTAGTAAGCAGGAGACTTACTTAATACTGTTTGTATTTGTTGAAGGCTGTTTAGGAGCTAGGGGCTCAACTAACAGTGAACAGAGGATGATAACTGTGTTATTTGAATGAGGGCATAAGGCTCCTTATATACATGTGGGCCAGAGTACATTAGGACCACCTAGGGTAATGCCAGCAGAGCACTACCAAGGGTAGTGCCAGGTGGTGCTTTGCTGGCAGTATCTACTCTGAGTATGAACTCTATAATTTCTGTCAATGATTATATTAAGGGATTATTTAGCATCTCATTAATAATGATATTATAATACATACATGAAGCTGTGGGTTCAATCCCTTAGCTCCAGATCATTATTAATTTGACACATGGGAATTCCCATGTGAGAAATGGACTGGATGTAAAGTTAAACTTCATCAACTTGGACAATAGTAATATTTCCAATGTTCAATTGAGTCTGGGAATTCAATTTGTTCATGTGAGAAAGTAGTCTTTGCTCTTTGTCACAGTCTCATGTCAAAAGTTAGATTAGATATTGTTAAGATCAATGCTCCCAATGCAGTTCGTTCTAGGTCAACAGTGGCAAGCAGAATCTCAGTCTGCTCCCAGCCTACTGGACAGGTTCTGGACACTAAGTCAAATGATGACAAAGGTCTTTAAGTTGACGATGAGCTCAGGGGAAAGAGAGCGAGGAATTTGAGTTGAAATTGAGAGTAAGATTTGATTAAGTTGGAACTAGGGAATGTACACAATTCTTGAGGGTTTATATACGTTTTGAGAACAAAGGAAAATATAAAGGGAATGCGCAGTAAGTGCAGCTAACTACCTATGAAAGGAAATATGAAGGCATTAGCTAAAGGAGATAAATGTCCACTAAATTGTATAGTAGTGATGATGTAATAATAAAGCGTCCGTCATAGAAGAGGAAAAGAGAAACTGTAACAGATATTGTAATACATAAGATAATGAAGTTATGATAATTAGTGATTAATGTAATGGATTTAATTATCATTACATTGATAATCTAATATATTACAATAAGTAGATTAGATAATTAGAATTAGATTAACTAGTGTTTCTGTGCAGCTGGTTATTGTTTCAATATCTTAGACCATGGGACAGTGTGACAACATCAGTAACATGGGAGAAAATCAGTTTGTGCCAAAGTTGTATTGAGGTGCAAGCAGCCTCAGATGAAAGGCATGCTGTAACTTGTGGGAAACTGTGACAGTGTGAAAAAGTGGTCTCAGGCCCAGTGCATATTACCTGTGTAGCATGGGACATGTGACACATTGGTAGCATGTGAGGAAAGTAGTTAGATAAATCATGACTATGCTATTGGTGACAAGTAAATTGATGCAAGAAATTTACTTCAAGTGAATGGTATTGTTTAAGTGTAACTTGTGGGAAGGTGTGACACATTGATGACATTTGAGAAAACAATATGAGCCAAAAGCACCTAGCTCTGGGAAAATGCAATCTGTGGGTAGTGTGAAAAGGAGATTTCAGCTGAATTCTTCCAGAAAGCTGTGGGAATATGTCAGAAAGGGTATGCTTAGATGGATAGATACCTGTAGTAGTTGTGAGGAAATGTGACACATGGGTTGTGTGAAAAAGTGTTAATTGCTGGAACATGGCTGGACATGTGGGAACATTATGACGCTATTTGGATGCATAGGAACATGGCAGGAATGTAGTTTGTTGTTATTTGCATGTCTTTATAGTTTAGGAGTTGTGGTATTGACAAACATGTCCCTTGGTTACCATAACCAGGATTTGGCCAGGAGCCAGGACTATGCCAGGAGTCCTAGCATAGTCCAATGTGCTTAGTCCTAAAAATGCCAGGACTGGACCAGGAGCCCTGGAAAGTCCTGAAAATTCCTTGCTCTCCACCAGAAAATATGGGGCAGTGTAAAGTACTGTGATAATGCATCTTTGATATTACTCAGAATAGGCTCGGATTCTGCTCGGAGTCCGAGCTCAGTCCAAGTTCAGCTCGGATTAAGTGGTGAAAGTTCCCAACTCAGATTGAACTCGGACTGAACTCGGAGTCTACTCGGATTCCTAGTACTTTTTTACCCTACTCGGACTGGACTCGGACTGGGCTCGGATTCTACTCGGAATCCTCGGACTGAGCTCGGATTCCACTCGAAGGGGGGGCTCTGTGTAAAGTGCTGGAATTTTGCAGCAATTGCAAAACCACTCACAGATTTGGCCAAGAAAGCGGAACCATTTGACTGGAATAATGAACAACAACTTGCCTTTGACACTCTAAAGCAACAGTTTGCCTCTATGCCAGTTTTGTTAATGCCAAATCCTGTGAAACCATTCATTCTTCAAACCAACACCTCTAACAAAGTAATTGGAGCAGTACTGAAACAAGCTGATGAATCAGGAGCACTCCATCTGTGTGGATTTATATCCCATGCATTAACACCAACGGAACAGAATTACCAAATCTATGACAGAGAACTGCTTGCAATCATCAAAGGACTTGCAGTTTGGCACCATCTATTACATGGTTCCCCTCACACAATCATTGTCCACTGTGATCACAAGAACTTGTCCTATTACCGAACCACTCAACGCTTAACACCTCGACAAGCTCGGTGGTTGTCACTGTTATCTGAATTTGATCTTCATATTGAACATGTACCTGGAACGAAGATGTTTGAAGCAGACGCATTATCCAGATGACCAGATCATATGGGCAATGATGAGGAACAAACTACTGTCACAGTTCTACCAAATGATTGATTTATTCAGCTTATCAATGATGATCTTGCCAGTGAATTAAAGAAATATATGGCAAATGACAATTTTGGATGTATTCTCATTGAAGTAATCACGAAACAACGGGCGCTGCTGATTAAATCGAAACTGCAAGACTGGACATATACTCATGGCATCATTTACTACCTCAGCAAGATCTATGTTCCTGATTGAATTGAGCTGCGAACTTGGTTAATCAAAGAGATACACAAAGCATTATCTTCAGGACATCCTGGACGATTGAAAACACTAGCACTTTTGAAGCATGATTACTGGTGGCCTGGAATGTACAGACATGTTAAAGAATGGGTTGAAGGATGTGCACTCTTGTCAACAGATGAAAGTCAATACTCACCCTAATTCACCGGCACTAATCCCTATTCCATCAAAAGCCACATGACCATTCCAACAGGTTACACTTGACTTCATCACTGATCTTCCTATATCAGACAGATACGATTCCATATTGGTCACAGTGGACCATGGCCTTATGAAGGGGGTAATTTCCACTCCTTGCAACAAGACAATTGATGCTCTAGGAACTGCAGACCTCTATATCTCTGAAATCTTTAAACGCTTTGGACTCCCTGACATCTTAATCTCTGACAGAGGACCACAATTCTCTGCTAAAGTATTTCAAGAGATACGAAAAGCTTTAGGAATCAACCACAGGATGAGCACAGCCTATCACCCTCAGACAGATGGAGAAACTGAACGTGTTAATCAAGAACTTGAGGTTTATCTTCAAATGTTCTGCACAAACGAACCCCATAAATGGAAGCCACTGTTACTCATTGCTGAATTTGCACACAATAACCAATATCACGACACAATAAAGACATCCCCATTCCAACTTATGTATGGATCAAATCTGATTGCTATCCCTACAGCAGCAATCAAGATGACTGCACCAGCAGCAGAAGAATGCCTTCAGATCCTTCGAAAAGCCAGGGAAGAAGCTCTAGCTGCTCATGAACTCGCTAGACAAATGGTCGCTCATAGATACAGGGACAAGTCAATCAGATTCGAAAAAGGCAACAAAGTCTGGCTCGAAAACAAGAACCTCCATATTCCATATCAATCAAGAAAACTAGCACCAAAACAAGAAGGACCCTTCCAAGTTGAACAAGTCATGGGACCTGTTACATACAAATTGAAATTACTGAAACAATGGTGCCTTCATCCAGTATTCCATGCATCACTCCTCACTCCATATAAGGAAACTTCAATGCATGGACCAAATTTCACAATGCCACCTCCTGATATGGTTAATGGACAAGAAGAGTTTGAGATTGAAGCTATTCTTGGACATCAAAAACACGGAGCCGGTTATCAATATATAGTCAATGGAAAGGCTACGGAGCAAATGATAATACCTGGGAACCGGAACAACATCTGGGCAATGCTGTGGATATTCTGGTTGAGTATAAAAGCAGAAGACACCTCTGAAGCAATCAAAGCAATGACTTACTATTGCACCAACCTTCAATTAAAACATAACATTTGTTATGTCAAAAGATTCTGCAGAACTGTCGGATGATACACCCCTACCATCACAATGGGAACATTCTAGGAAGGCTGATAAGTGTTTTTGGAAATACATATGTGATGTGTGAAGTCTTTAATAGGATGACTCATGGGTTATAGCATTGAAGGAATCTGGGAGAGATGTATTAGAAACCATTGACAACAAGCACTAGGAGGTTACAGAAGGGCACTCAGACAATACACAAGCATGTGAACAGTTGAATGCATGGCTGGGTGGATTTGAGCAGATATTCGATAGAATGACCTCTGCAAATTTCAATTGGTTTTCACATGCCATGCTTTGCTACCACACTAAATGAGTCATTGAAGATCAAGAAATAAAAGGGATAACAGCTGAGGAAATGAATGAAGAATAGATATTTAATTTTAGTTGTAGTTACTTTGTGTTGAATAAAAATAATCCTACTGACATTTGCCATTGCAAAATAAAATACATTTGAATGAGATTAAGAAAATATGAGTTATGGACAAATCAATTCATTTTATAAGAACACTTATTGCAAAATCAATGAAAAGAAGGTAAAAATACATTCAAACAAGTCATGGACTATCATAGCTAAAGAATTTTATAACAAAGAAGGTAACAATACATTCAAGTAAGTCATGGACCATTGTAGCTAAAAACATTTATAAAGAAGGTAACAATACATTCAAACAAGTTGTGGACCATTAGCTGAAGGATTTTATAAGAACATTTATCACAGAATCAATGAAAAGGAGCTGACAACACATTCAAACATATCATGGACTATTGTAACACAGCAACTTGCCAGGAAATGTGGGAATGTGGTAGTAAGAATTGGGGGTGTAAGAATGTGGCAAGAATGCAACAGTGTGTAGGAAAATCATAGGAATGGATATGGGGGTGTGGGAATATGGTGAGAAGGTAGACAGGTCATGGGTGGAAACTGTGGGAATGTGGTAGGGATAACAGGGATGTGAAAATGTTGTACATAGGTTGTGGGAATATGATGAGAAGACAGATATATGTTGAAGCATGGCAGGAGGTGTAGGAACATTGGTAGAAGTTTGGGAACATGGGTAGAAGTGTGGGAACATAGGAAGAGGTACTGGGGTGTGGGAAATGCAATGAGGGGTGTGGGAGTGTGGTAAGAATCAGACAAGTGGGTAGGAATATGGCAGGAAGTGTGGGAACATGGGAAGAGGTGTGGGAACATGGGTGGAAGTGTAGGAACATGGGAAGAAGTACTGGGGTGTGGGAAAATGCAGTGTAGGAACATGGGAAGAGGTGTGGGAACATGGGTGGAAGTGTAGGAACATGGGAAGAAGTACTGGGGTGTGGGAAAATGCAGTGTAGGAACATGGGAAGAGGTGTGGGAACATGGGTGGAAGTGTAGGAACATGTGAAGAAGTACTGGGGTGTGGGAAAATGGACAAGTGGGTAAGAATGCAGTAGGAAGTGTAGTGAGATGAGGGTGAGAATTCAGTGAGAAAGCAGTTTGTTGTAATTTGCCTGTATTAACAGTGTTGGGATGTAGGTAAGTGCACAGGAATGGCTATGTATGGAGTTGTGGGAACAGGATGGGAAAGTGGCTGGATGTGTGGGAACATTGTGAGAAAGTGAATGGGGCAATGGCTGGACATGTGGGTAAATTATGAAACTATTTGAATGTGTGGGAACATGGTGGGAATGTAGTTTGTTGTTATTTATATGTATTTATAGTGTAGGAGTTATGGTATTGACAAATATGTTCCTTGATTAACAGGACCAGGACCATGCCAGGACTCAGTCCCAGGAATTCCTGGGACTCCACCAGAACAGGTGGGGCAGTGTAAAGTACTGGTGGGGGAGTTTGAAGTACTGAAACCTCCCTGTATACATTTCAGAACCATTGGTGGTTTTCTCCCTCAGGTTGACTTTTGAAACCCAGAGTTGGATGACAATGAAGGAGTACATGACTAGGTTGTTTTGCACTACTCTCAATGCTTCAGCACTAGGATATGTGATTGAAACAGTTCTGCCCCTAGTGCTAATGGAAACTTTTGGGGGGAAGTTCAGTCCCCTTGCAGACACCTTCCACTGTGGTAGTCATTAGGACTGAGGAAAGTTACTTTAGTCTCTCTAAAGCATGTTGCTGGTGGTGAACTGCAGACCTGCCCAGTTTCATGGAATTCAGGGAGTTCTGACCACTTGGGTCTCAAGGCTCAAGTACCCACTCAGGCTCTTGAATTTTTTGACAATCCTGATGGAAAAATATTCCTTTTTCCAGACAACCACATGCACCCTGACCTGTCATGGTTCTTTCAAGATGAAGAAACAAAGGAGCTGATCCTTTGTTTCAACCAATCAAAACTTACTCTAAACTCTACAGCCTGGAAAAAAGCCATTAAAATGCTCACACCCCAATTGTTCTATATGATGGTGGTAGGTATCATCCCTGCTTCTGCCCTTATCTTAATGTTCATAGAGAAAGGGAAAACAAGTTCAATGCATGCCAATATTATACCTGAATTTTCTAAATTATTTGAAGGTGACTTTGAGGATGACTCTTGGGGAAGATGGAGGAGCATCAAAAGTGGTTCAGTCTTATTTCACCAGTTTCCAAAGCAAGACTACAGCTACCAACTTGCAACTGTTAGGCAGTACTTTTCACTCAGCCCCCCTTCCATGTGGAATCCACACCCATTTTACACTCATTTCAAAACTTTTGTATAGAACCAGATTACTACACTCACTGCTATCATCAATGCATGGAATGTAACTACCTAGTTGATATGGACATATGTGGGATTCTTTACATTTGTTTAACTGATTATTCCTCATTATCACTTCCCCAGTCTCCCTGTGAGCTTCTCTGCCTCCTCAGAACTTGCACTGTATGATAAGATAACATTGTATGTAGGAACCAGTTAAAATTTCCTGGTGTCATCCTTTTTAAATATGATTCAAAGCCACCCAATCATGCATTTAATTGCTCACAAGCTTGAGTATTAAATGCATGCTTCTGATATACATCACCATCATTACTTGTCCCTGTGATAACTAGGTTTGGTGCTGTACCATTCAATGGTGCAGGATTGCACCATGTATGATGAAGGTCATTGTTGCATGATGGTTTGTGTAGTGGTATACATCAACAATGAATCTGCTTGTCTGGCTCCACCTTTGCCAACTACCATTGGCAATGCTAGTCCTCAATAAAAGGCATGCTTTATCAATACATATATAATCAGGCCTTGGTTCATTGGTTGGATAAGCATGATCCAAGAACTGCAGAATATTGGTTGGTGACTCAGCCTTTGGAAATTTGGCCCATGCAACCACAACTCCACATGGAGCACATATAGTCTCAACACAATAAATTCTAGAGGGTTCAAATGCATCTTTGTCTCTCCTTGCAACAGGCTCTTCATCATGTGGCTGTTGGTTTCTTTGCATCCATGGAAAATCCGAGGTCTTTACACTCCCCCACATAGTGTTACGACCTTACAATCTTCTATGGATTTTTCTATATTTTTATCTATTTTCCTTGGGGCTCTACGACGACTTCTCTGGATATAGGCAACGACTCCCACCCCTAACGGGATACTCCGAGGGCTTAGATCAGCAAGTGGCTGTACCGCGGCATATGGGGTTATAAGGGGCTAAGACTCTGGGCGAGTCTGGGTGGTTCTAGATGGTAGGCCTAGGTCTTGTAGCTGCGCGTGCACAGCCTAGCGGCTGCGCAGTCTGTGCGCACAGACCAGGCGTTGGGGTATATAAGGAGGGTGTCATGTAGGTACGAGTCTCTAAGACTCTAGATAGTTTCCTCTTACCAGGTCACTAGTCTACTGTGTTTTCACTACTCTTTCTATTCTATCACCTTTTCACGAGGCTTGTGGTTGTGGTGGAATCCGTCCTAACATAATCTAGAGTCTTTCAACCACACCCTTCATCATTGCACACAGCATTGAACGGATCACTTCATTCTTTATCATCACTCTCGACATCGACTAGGCGACACTGCGTCACGACTGATGTAGGGACCACACTAGGCGATACAACAGGTGCTAGACGAGAGTTGGGGCGCACAGTAGTCGACCGGGCAGGGTCTTACTGGCACCAACACTAGTGCTTGCGGAATAGGCGGTGGAACCGTCGAAGAAAATCAATTGGCATGACGTGTATCAAGGCACACAGTCTCAGGATACCAATTACGTATCAGGTCTTAGTTACCTGAGCACGAGGACACCTGAGTGAAGAGCCGGGCACCACCCCTCTTGGTCTATTGACGGAATTAAATCGAACATACAAGTGTGGGTGCGTTGTTGACCGCATTGTACTCTGACTACGCCGGGAAGGGTAGTCCGCGACGAAAAGACAACAGTCCTTGTCATCTGACGGGGATCTTAGGCGACAAAGGCCGCACGAACGGATCGAGGTGCAAACCAGGAGTGTTTGGCTCGATTGAAGATCTATTTTTGGAACAATGACTCAATTGTTCAACTACGTTTTACCCTATGCCCAGGCGATGCTAGAGGAGGTCAGACGGATCTTCGAAGCGGACTGGGCCGCAGCTCTCGAACCGGTTCAATTGAGACCGGCAGCATTTATTGGTGACTTGGTCATCAGGCGCCATGATAACCACATCAGGCTATGGTGCAAACATCTAAAAGCAGTGGCGGCTCGCCAATGACAAAGGATCGTGAACGAGCTCAAGATCAAGGAGGCGGAGCAGATCCACAAACAAGAAGAGGCTTGGCAAGCCCTTCTGGAGCAAAGGCGTCTTGATAAAGCATTACTCAGGGCATGCAGAGACAAAGGGACCCTAGTGGGTCTAATTGAGAAAGCATACGGAGGGCGGCCCGACAATGCGGTCGTCAAAGCGATATTGGCGGTACCTTACAATAGGTATCTCCTTGTGGTAGAGGACGCGGCCCGGGCACTTGAGAAGTATCATATCGACGTGGCTGCGATAGATTATGAGGCAGGGGCGTGGACTCTGTACTTCAATGAAGGGATGCAGATGTCCCACCAGGACTGGAATGCGTTGATGCACGCGCTCAACGGAAACATCAAGGGCACCTTTCTGGGAAAGGCGCAAAGGCGAGAAGAGGCGGAACAGCGGCGCCAAGGGCTTTGCTATGATCCGTACATGCGTACGCGCACGTCTAAAAGGGCAGGAGCAGGAACGCCCACTCCATCTTTGGCAAACGGAATGACTTACGTGAATGATGTATTCCACGAGCTAGGAGAGGTGGAGTTAGAAAAACTACTGGAGGAGTGTGGCAGCGACGAGACCCTCAGGGACCATGCCAAGAGATTAAATGCATGGAGGGAGAATGTGCCATGTGGACGGGCGGTGATGCCTGGACCAGCCGCAAAAGGCAAAGGGAAAAAATACCCTTGGCGCGAGGACAGGCTGTGCTACATGGTATTGTTCAAACAAGAATATCATGACAAGTACTGTTGGCCGCGGTGGCCGCGCATTATGGACATCCTTAGCTGGGACCCTGAGCTCAGGGATTTATCGGCTCGGTTCGCACTACAGGACAATAGGGACCCTAGGAAGTTCCATGTGATCGAGGAATTGGCTATCAGAGAATTCGATGACGAAATCTACACATGGGAAGAGTTGATACGGTTAGAATGTCTCCCAGATCATCAGCTTCAGGCGGAGTTCGGAGGACATGGGAAGTCCAAGCTTAAATGGTCCCCCGCTCCCACGATCTCATTGTTCATCCAAGGGCCGTTGAAAAACCCTTCCCTGGTCACGGTCACTAAATTAACCTATGCGCAAACCTTGGAACAAGCGGTTGGTCCTAGTAAAGCGAAAACGAGGACTCAAGGGGCCGATATGACATGGTGGGGAGGATCGGTACAGCACGTAGAGGATTGGTTGGCAGCAGAGCCTTCGGTACACAACCAAGGGGAAAAGGACCATAAACGCATGGAGATAGATCAGTGGAGAAGGACTGTTGGTAGGGAAGTAGACATCCCTTACCCGTATCCTAGACCAGCAAGTGTTGTAGGGATAGTTAATCCATCCATGCCGGGTTACTGTTATCTGCATCTGATCCAACAACAGTACTGGTCCGAGTACGATTGGCCGCAGTACCCCCAAGTCCAGGAAATGATGCAATGGGATTCGGAACTTCAAAACACCGAAGTTCAAATCATCATCAGGTCCACATATGGACGACAAAACTGTCTCCACGTTATTGCTACACCATGGGGGGAAACGGGATGGGATCAAATGGCAATTCTGGTAACTCAGCGGAGAGGATACATGCGCGTGGGAGCGTTTCAATATACAGCCAACACGATTACTCGGTTGTTACACGGCATATGGGGATGGCGTAACCTGCAGACTAGTCAAGATATTCCCCCACCGGCTGCTAATGCAGATCAAGCCGCTCTAAATGCACATGAAAATGCGGTCATCCTGCAAAATGAACAACAATTGGATGCGGCTGCAGCAATTGGCGGTGCGATTGCAGATTTAATCAACGAGTACCACCGTGCGAACCCCAGGCCTGAACCCCAACCTCTCACAAAAGCCGAAATGCCAGATCACTATGAAGGAGATCCCCGCATGGTCGATGGATGGTTAAGGCAGATGGAGATCTATTTCCGACTGGCTAGAGAAACACGAGCCGATAGGAAGATCCTATTATGTTTATACCGAATCCGGAAGGGCAAGGACAACCGAGCAGGAGATTGGGCGGGAGTACAGCTGAAACAGGCATTGGAGGCGGATCAGGAATACCAGGACAAGATGGACAATGCGTCGCCGTTTTGGGTACCCAGTCTCACATGGGAAGAACTGAATATAGGACAATACAACCACTTAACGCAGCCACCTACTCTACTGCGACGGCCCCTTCGGAACCAGTATCCCTTCACGACGTGGACAGGGTTTAAGGAAGAAATGCATCATTTCTTCATGTCCACCAAAACTAGAGAAAAGGCAACGGACGCGATCCTGGTACTTAAGCAAGGAACCCAACCAGTTGAAGATTATATCATCAAGTTTAACGCCTTAAAGCCACTAGTCAACTGGGATGATCGGGCGTTGCTGGCACACTTCTTGGGGCACATCCACCCTGCGTTGGGGCGAGATCTGATTCGATATGGAAATCTACCAGAGGACCCTACCTTGGATCAGACTCAGAAAAGGGTGATTGAATTGGCACGTGCCTATCGTAAAGCGAACGAGGCTTATGGGACGAGTCGAAGTAGTGATGGGTATAAAGAGAAGCCGGTTGCAAAGGACTCCAAGCCGAACCAATTCCAGTATAGCGCGCCTTCAGGATCTAAGTCGACACAAGATCCAAACGCCATGGATGTCGACAAGACAAAACAGGCCAAAGGTGCCTGTTTTAATTGCGGTAATACGGGTCATTGGGCAAAGGACTGCCCTGAACCAAAAAGGGCTAAAGCACAAGACAAAGGCAAGGAACGGATTAGGGAATTGAAGGTTGAGGATCTCACGGAGGAGATGTGGAAGGAGTATGGGAAGGAAAAGGGTTTTGGCGAGGGTCAATAGGCAAGCGCTCAGCGCTATTGACAAAAAAGGACTCAGAGGTACACAAGGACTCGTGTATTAGTATTCCGGATTTGTTATATGAATGTTCAACTTTTGTTCATCGTATTCAGAATCTGAGTGTGAGCGCAAAACCCCGAATCAGGACTTGGACTCCAGCATGGGTCCTAAGACGGATATGGCAGCAGGAAAAAACGACTGCAGTGCGGTGTTTGAAAGAATGGGTCCACAACAAAAGGACTCACCAGGCTGATGAAAACCTTGTAAGGGATTTAAACGCTTTACCTGAAGAGGAGGCGTTATGGAATCTGGTGCAACTGTGGGGGCAGTTAGTAAAAGCTTCAGGGAAGCAGGAAATGAATCTGAAGGGCACAATCACTACAATGGACACCGGGCATACGATTAATGTCACAGCGTTAGTAGATTCTGGATGTACAGGGTCTTGTATTAACGATGAGTTTGTGGAATGTCATAAACTGAACAAATGAAGGATGCTTCGACCGATGGCAGTTTACAACGCTGATGGCACCCACAATGCAGTACTTCACACTCCCCCCCCCCTTCCACATGGATTCCACGGATTCCGCGGATTCCGTGCGGAATCCATGTGGAATCCATGTGGAATCCATGTAGAATCCACTTTTTTTGAGTTAACCCCAACACAGCTTGAGCACTTCCTCCTGATCACTGTCTCCCTGGCTCAATTCCCATTTCCAACCCTTCTCACACATGTTACCATGGTAACAGGGTGGTTCCCATATGTGTCACATGATTTATCATTTTCCCACAGTTCATAGACTGTGAATCATAGCATCTGCCAGCCTCATAGACCTCCTCAATATTTCCTCCTTTTCACCTGCCATCCCCTAGCCCTTTTACCATGTTACTATTGTTACAAAGTGGTTCCTATGTATTTTACCCAAATTATCATGTTTACTACTGTTTGTAAACTATAAATTGTATCTACCATTCCATATATCCTGTATGCCTATAGCATGGTTTACTGAGTCCATGTGTATGTATTACAGATTTAATAATCCCATCCAGTCTTCTACTGTGTTGTGCACTCCTGATGTTTGCACACATGCTACCATTGTCACACAGTACTTTAACACATGTCACATGAATTTTCAACCTTCACACAGCTATACAAGTGAGAATTGTGATATTCATATCAATTAATCAAGAAATATGGTTGTTTGCTTGGCTCTCTAGTTTTTCCACAGCTTCCTTGCACATGTGACAGGATTGGTAACTTTTTCCTATGGTCCAAAAATAAAGTGTGTAGTCAGATTTTGATGACAGAAAACTTGAATGCCTTACACTATCCCAGAATGCAAATAAGGGTAAACTAGGCTCTAGCTCAAGAAACAGGTGAAATGCTTTTGCAAAATTTGGGCAAATGCTAGATTTACACTTATTTGTATTGACCTTTTTGGTCAAACTCTCTATGTATATGTGTTTTTCTGAATGAGGTGACATGTGTGAAAAATGCTTGGACAAATGATGTGAGATAGAGCAGGAACCCTCCAGAAGTAGAGGAATGAGGAAGTAAGCTTGAAAAAAGTGGTAAGCAGGATGTATTGTAAGTGTCTTGTTCAAAGAAACAATATGATTTTCAGTTTGAGAAAAATGACAAATGATGTTATTGAGCAGCATTGGTAGCACTAGTGGAGGAGCCATGAGCTGCAAGCAATGACTAGACTACACAAGGTAGGAGAGCTCACTCACATACTGGTAGGCAAGAAAGAGCAATGAACTGCTTATTGAGATATGAGCCTTCTCATGTACATATCTAATGTTATGCTATTGTAACTATAATAAACATGTCAAAACATTATCTGAACAGATGAATGAAAAGCATCAACAGATGACACATATAGGAAGGACCATGTTTCCATGGACTTGGTGAAGAAGAATGTAGTGAGAGGGTGGATGTGATTTCTTTAAAAGAAGATATGAATGTAGTTTCTGGACTGTGAGAAAAGTCATAAATTATGTAACATATAACAATAACCCTATTGCAATCACAGCATGTGTGGAGAGGCTAAGAGAACTGGAAACTGAGCGAAGAAAGCAGTGAGGAGGATGTCTGATTTGTTCAACAGAATGATGCAATTTTCAATTTCTGAGCTATGGGAAAATAAAAGATGATGTGACATATGTATGAGGCACCCCATAACAATGATGAAAATTCTAGAAGAAAGAAACTGAATGACTGAATGAAGAAGGAAACAGTGAATAGGATCTCTGTGAACTTTTCAACAAGAATGATACAATTTTCAGTTTTTGAACTGTGGGAAAAAAAATAAAACATAATGTAACATATGTATGAGGCACACTACAACAGTGATGAAAATGTTAGGAGAAGGAAACTGGATGAAGAAAAAAGCAGTGAGTAGGATGTCTGATTTGTTCAACAAAAATGCCCAAATTCTCAGTTTTTGAACTATGAGAAAATATAATATATGATATGACAAATACAGGTAGCAGTTAGTAATGATGGAAACATGTATGGAAAGCAAAGGGGAAAGGAACTGAGTGAAGTATAAGTAATGTGATATGGAACTTGATCAAAAATAAGTGGATTTCTTGTGGAATCCATATGGAATCCACATGGAATCCACACGGAATATTCCGTGCGGACATTCCGTGTAGATTCCGCATTCCGCACTGTGTGACAATGTGACAAGGCCCACAGCGCAAGCATGTCACATTGATTCCACACAAAACAGTATGAAATATGCTTGAATTACATGTAGAATGCACTCTGTAACTGTTGTGGCATGTTTATACCCTAGATATGTAAATGTTTACACGGATTCCGCATGGATTCCGCGTGGATTCCGTGCGGATTCCGCAGATTCCATGTGGAAGGGGGGGGGGGGGGGAGTGTAAAGACCTCCCACAATGTGATGGGAAGTCTGGAATATATGGTGCAATTCAAACTACGCATTGGGGATCATGAAGAAATTGTGGAATGTGGAGTGGCCCGACTAGGGAAAACAGATCTATTTCTGGGACACGATTGGCTACAGCATCACAATCCAGTGATGGATTGGAAGAAACAGGAGGTCCGCTTTAGTCGTTGTCCAGGGACATGTTGGGATCGATCAGAGGTAGCTGAACCTGAAGAGGAAGTCGACCCAATGCAACCCCTGGAAACAGGGGAACGGTTGTTGGCCGTGCATATTGGCGAACCCGAACTTCAGATTCGATCAGTGGCAACGGACATTGCGGTGAGGGAAGCTGGTGCAGCGGCCAAACGTACTTTGGAAGAAGTCGTCCCTAAGCACTATCTAGGTCATTGAAAGGTGTTTGAAAAGGAAACTTTTGATGAACTACCACCGAGATGCCCATGGGACCATGCCATCGAACTTATCCCAGGATCCAAGGCTGTGGATTGCAAGATCTACCCCCTCAACCGCGAAGAACAAGCTCAATTGGATGAGTTTCTCAAGGAAAACCTGGAGTCAGGGCGCATTCAACCTAGCAAGTCTCCTATGGCTTCACCTTTCTTCTTTGTCAAAAAGAAGGATGGAAAACTACGACCTGTGCAGGATTACCAGCAGCTCAACGAAATGACAATTAAAAACCGCTATCCGCTTCCTCTTATCAGTGAACTGGTGGACAAGTTGTCCAAGGCGCGAATATTCTCCAAGATGGATATTCGTTGGGGGTATAACAATGTCAGAATCAAGGAGGGTGATGAGTGGAAGGCGGCATTCCGGACAAATAGGGGGTTGTTTGAACCCTTGGTCATGTTCTTCGGCCTCACAAATTCGCCGGCCACATTCCAGACCATGATGAACGATATCTTCCGCATTGAAATCGCTGAAGGCTGGGTGGTTATCTACATGGATGACATCCTGGTCTTTTCAAACAATCAGCAGGATCATACTTGTCATGTCAACCGTATCCTGGCAAAACTAGAGGAGCACAAATTATCGTTAAAGCCGGAAAAATGTTGGTTTGATCAGCCGCAAATTGATTTTTTGGGACTCGTGATTAGTCAAGATTCGATCAAAATGGAACAGGGCAAAGTCAAAGCGCTCGCGGAATGGCCCATCCCGACCTCTAAACGAGAGCTCCAGCAATTTTTGGGCTTTATTAATTTTTATCGTCGATTCGTGGAGGGTTTCGCGCGTGTCGCAAAACCTCTAACCCGTTTGACTGGCAAGGTTGACTGGATGTGGACGGAACTTGAAACTGTGGCCTTTCAGGGACTGAAAGACCTTGTGGCGAGGGAGGTGACTTTGAAAATTCCAGATGACGAGGGTCAATTCCGAGTGGAGGTAGATGCGTCGGACTTTGCCATTGGTGGAATTTTGTCTCAACAAGGGAAGGATAACCTATGGCGACCGGTGGCTTTCATTTCAAATTCGCTCAATGATGTGGAAAGGAATTATGAGATTTACAATAAAGAAATGTTGGCTGTTATGCACGCTTTCTATGAATGGTCTCACTACCTTAAAGGCACCAAGGAGATAGTGGAGGTTCTGACAGATCATCAAAACCTCACGTATTTCTGGAAACCACAGAACTTGAACAGGCAACAAGCGTGTTGGGTAACGGACTTGCAGGAATACAACTTCGTTATCAAACATCGGTCAGGGAAGTCCAACTCTAAGGCTGATCTACTGTCACGACGAGCAGGACATGAGCGAGGTCAAAATGACAATGAAGGCATCATCCTGTTAAAGGAACATTTATTTGTCAGGATTTTCGACAATGACAGGGCACTGGAAGAAATTGTAGATCGCATCAGAAAGATTCCTAAGCGACAATGGGAAAGGCAGGTCTTAAAAGGTTTGGAAGAAGGCGATGGAGATTACAAGGTGGATAAGGGATTAGTAGAATGGAAGGGCCGCGTGTATGTACCCACTGTCAAACGCATTCGAGGGGAGATCATCCAAATTCATCATTCATGGGGGCACTCGGGAATCGTCAAAACGGTGGAACAGCTTACCCGTGATTATTGGTGGCCAAATATGCGCCGAGACGTCGAAGAATACATCGCCGGTTGTGAAATCTGTCAGCATGCTAAACCAGATCGTCAGCCAAGGGCCGCACCGCTTATACCAAATGAAGTACCTCAGGAACCATGGGAGGTTATATCGGTGGACCTAATGGGACCGCTCCCAGAATCCAAAGGAAATGACATGATCATGGTGGTAGTAGATCGCTTCACCAAGAAGGCATATTTCCTGCCAACTACATCATCTGTTACGTCACAAGGGGTGGCTGTTTTAATGAGGGACAATGTGTTCAGGGACCATGGATTACCGCGCAAGGTCATCAGTGATCGAGGGCCTCAGTTTGCATCAAAATTTATGGATGATCTTTATGGCATGTTGGGGATCAAACCCAATCGATCAACCGCCTATCACCCGCAAACTGATGGACAAACAGAGCGCGTCAATCAGGAGGTTAAGGAATTCCTGACAATGTTTGTCAATCATAGGCAGGACAACTGGAGCGATTGGCTATCGGTAGCGCAATTTTGTCATAATGACCGAGTACATGCTTCGACGGGATTCTCGCCATTTTTCATGAATTATGGATGTCATCCGCACAAAGGCCTTAGTCCCACGTACAAACCGAAAGTGGTAGCAGTCGAAACGTTGGTAGACGAACTGAAAGATGTCCATTCTCAGGCGCGCGCGGCGTTGGAAAAGACGGCCACGATGATGAAAGCGCGGTATGACGCAGGCAAGTCTCTGGCTCGGCAATACAAGCCAGGTGACAAGGTCTACCTTAGCACAGAGAATCTACCCGTCATTCACGCGACCAAGAAACTAGAGGGCAAGTTTGTAGGTCCCTTGGAAGTGGTTGAAAAGGTTGGCGAGTTGGCCTATCAATTAAAGGTTCCAGTATCATGGAAGGTGTATAACGTGTTCAACGAGGTTCTGTTGAAACCATACAAAGAACCTGGATTTCCGAATCAAAAGGAAAAAGTCACACAGAGACAAGAGGCACAGATGGTTGAAGAATCCTCCGATGATGAGTATGAGGTCGAAGAAGTCATGGATAGCCGAGTAAGCGGATGCGGTGGCGGAAGATTGGGATATTTGGTTAAATGGAAAAATTACCCTGTAGAAGATTCCACTTGGGAACCTGCAGAGAACCTTGGAAATGCCAAGAAAGAGGTTCAGAAATTCCATAAAGCCAACCCCACTGCCCCACGATGTCTTGTTAACACACGGGACTTACACTATCGCAAATGGCAGAACCATACAGACACGCGCGCACCTAAGCGACTCTTTGGATGGGAAGATGGAAAATTCGAGCGGGAATACCTTGAAAAGTTAAAACGGAACTGGCAGCGTTGGAAAGGGGATCGATGGGACATATACACGGAAAAGGACACGGAAGGGGCGTTCTCAAGAGACCTTGAGCGTGGCAGGCCGGTTAAACCTGCGCTTCATTCCCCTACGGCACAACCCATAGCATCGACTTCCCGGGATGTGAAGTCTTGAGGAGAGGGCTATGTTACAACCTTACGATCTTCTATGGATTTTTCTATATTTTTATCTATTTTCCTTGGGGCTCTACGACGACTTCTCTGGATATAGGCAACGACTCCCACCCCTAACGGGATACTCCAAGGGCTTAGATCAGCAAGTGGCTGTACCGCGGCATATGGGGTTATAAGGGGCTAAGACTCTGGGCGAGTCCGGGTGGTTCTAGATGGTAGGCCTAGGTCTTGTAGCTGCGCGTGCACAGCCTAGCGGCTGCGCAGTCTGTGCGCACAGACCAGGCGTTGGGGTATATAAGGAGGGTGTCATGTAGGTAGGAGTCTCTAAGACTCTAGATAGTTTCCTCTTACCAGGTCACTAGTCTACTGTGTTTTCACTACTCTTTCTATTCTATCACCTTTTCACGAGGCTTGTGGTTGTGGTGGGATCCGTCCTAACACATAGTCCTCATGGACTCCATGTGGACTCCAGGCACTGTGCCCAGACTGTCCTTGCATTTTCACATATCATGGTTTGGCAGGCAACCCCAGCCAAAATGGACCTGGACTGTGCCTGAACTGTGCCTGGACTTCCATGTGTTTTGCAAGGACTAGTCCTGCAATTCCAGGGAGTCCCTGGAGTCCAGGCACTGCTAATATGTGAGACTGTCACTCACATGTGACAGACATGTGACAGACTGTCACAGCATTGCTCACATGATGTATATGTCACATGATCAAGCAGTTGGTCTGTGCAAACCTGACAGGTATATAAGGACAGCCAGCAGCTCCTCGAAATTTGATTAGTAAGCTACTGTAGTAGGATTACATAAGTAGGTTAGTTTAGTAATGTAGATAAGCTTAAGATTAAGATTAAAATTTTATATAGGGTGATTAGATAAGATGTATATTTTCCCACAGTAGATATTAACTGTTCTCACTGTCACATGACCTACTAACAAAAAATATAGAGGGTGTCAATTTGGCCCAGAATATGAAAACCAAATATGTGCAAACCCAATATCCATGGAGATAATTGCAAAATACTATCATGATTCCGCTTTTTTTATAGCACAGCCACAACACTCTGAGGTACAAAAGTCAGATTCATGACATGCTCTATTAACAAAAGTTGTAGAGGAGTCAAATCTGATGCTACTGATGGTATACAAATATTTGTAAACAAAGTACTTGTTGAGATATAACCCTTTTAAATAGTTTTGTGTGACAATGCCAACATGCCATTTGAAAGTCACATTCATGACATGTTCTATTAACAATAGTTGTAGAGGAGTTCAATCCAATGCCACTGATGGTATACAAATATTTGTAAACAAAGTACTTGTTGAGATTCCAAGGTCACATTCATGACATGTTCTATTTATCAAAGTCATAGAGGGGCTGAATATGAGTTGTTAATTATATACAAATATTTGTAAACAAAGAAATTCTTGAGATATAACCAATTCAAAAATGTTTGTGACAGACACTGCACTCCAAAGTCAAATTCATTATACATTTTAATCAAAGTTGTAGAGGGATTAAATCTGATGCTAGTGATGGTGTTCAAATACTTGTAAACACTTGCCTCTTTGCCTCTACACCCACACCCTTGCCCTTGCCCTTGCCCTTGCCCTTGCCCTTGCCCTTGCCCTTGCCCTTGCCCTTGCCCTTGCCCTTGCCCTTGCCCTCTTGCCCTCTTGCCTCTATGCACCCTTGCCCTTGCCCTCTTGCCCTCTTGCCTCTATGCACCCTTGCCCACACCCTTGCCCTTACCCTCTTGCTCTCTCGCCTCTATGCCCATGCCCATGCCCTCTTGCCCTCTTGCCTCTATGCCCATGCCCTTGCCCTTGCCCTCTCACCCTCTTGCCTCTAGACCCACACCCACACCCTCTTGCCCTCTTGCCCTTACACCCATGCCCATGCCCTCCTGCCCTCTCATCCTTAAGCCCTCACCCTCACCCTCACCCTCTCACCCTTATGCCCTCACCCTTACCCTTGCCCACACCCTTCTGCCATTGCCCTCTTGCCCTTACCCTCCTCTCATCCTTGCCCTCTCACTCACCCACTCCCTATAGTTTTGTAATAAATAAATAAAAATAAAAATGTTTTTAATTTTAAATGAACAAGGCACTAATGTGGGAAGATATATTGATATATTGAACATGTAGATGGTGCTGAGTGTTGCAGAGCATGAGTGCAAGGGTAAATAAAACTACTATGCTCTTTTCCTTCAATAAGCCATTACACCCTATCTTGCATATTTTGTACCATAAAACATATTCATTTGCCTGTGCACATGTCTGAGGCAAGATATCTTTTCTACCACTACATGAACTACTCACTTACCTTCATATAGTTTTCATTAGTGCTCTCAACATAGGAATCCTGGAGTTTGGTGTTGGGTTTGTCCATGCCTTAATCAGTTTGAGTTTGCACAGTTCCAAAAAACTGACTATCACCTACCATTGCTTATTTACTGCCTGTCAACAGCCATTATGACATGCCCACCACCCACCTATGCTGTTCACTTACCTGTGATCACACAAGTTTATCACTATCCACTAGCCAAGCTCACCAACTCTCCAACCTCTTGTGACTGCTGTCAGTAGCCATGCTACCAATCTCCAGTAATTATTTCCCACTTTTATATAACACCAGTGCCACATGCACAACCTGTTGAGCACACTACCAACCTTCCACCACCAACATCACCTAAAATTTGTATTTTCCATTACCAAATCAACTGCAGTTTAAGCTCTTTGATTCCGCCATGGTGGTGTTGCATGAGGGTTATTATCAGTATAAGTGATATGAATATTCAGATTGTGTGTGCTGGCTGACCACATTACCCAGAAAGAGTAAAGAAATAGTTTCTGAAGGTGCAATAGTTAAAGAAAAATGGTCCAGAAAATATCCAGATAACTGAATTTAAGATACAAGTTAGTTACAATGACAAAAACTGTCAGGAGTCTACATGGAGTTCACAAAGACTCACATATATTCCTGCTACATGCTCACTTAAACTTTAGTGTCCTTAGTGTCCAAGACATGCAAAACATCACATTCATGTACACTAAATAGACTGAGCATCAAGAGAATGTAAAAAATGTGTTTAAACACTGTTTTTGCAATATATATATATATATTTTACCTGGACTGAACCTGGACTCCCTACAATGACCTTGCTTGTGCCTGGACTGAACCTGGACTCCACAAGGACATGTGGGGGAGTGTAAAGTGCTGGAAAATCCCCATCTTTCCACCTAAGAGCTCTTTTGTATCCATCCATGCTCTTCTGTCTATGATTGTTCATATATCTATTCCACTTTCCTTGATGGATCTCACATGCCAAAGTGCCCTGGATCTTGATATTTGTACAATTGGCAACATGCACATTGCTCCATACATGTCTTCATGTAATGCACAGTATACACCTCCCTGTGCATTCACCAGTTCTGATGTACATTCTTGGTATACACACATTGTGTGGCCAATGACAATTGCATCCACTACAACCATTTTTACTGGTGCTGTACTCTGTTCAATTGCTTCCACAGCATCAGTAATTTCTCCATCCATTTCCATGTCTGCCACTGGGTTTGATGTTCTTCTATATTTCTGGGTACATTCATCACAAGCATGTCCATTAGCAGCTCTGATCACACCACCTTCTCCCAAGACATGGAATGCTTCTTTAGTCACATCATCAATGGGAAGGTTGTCCCTCAATGTCAAGTTTATACCTGACACAGATCCCATGAATCTTATGGATTCCTGAACAAAAGCCTGCCATATTTGCCTGTGGCTCACTTTACCAAGGGGTGAGGTTTCATCACCAAATACACTGTTCCAGAATGATGTGAATGCTGCAGTTGATGCATGAAAATGATATACACCATTCATGACAGCAGAAGTAAATTCTCTATCAACCCATAAATTGTGACCAATCTTTAAGTATTTTGCTGAATTCAAGTACACCTTATCATATTGGCCTGATTGAGGTGAAGGTACACACTCATGATCAGCATAATATGTTGTCTTGCAGGTCTCACAATGACCAGATAACAGCCCAACATTTTCATAAATGGAAAAACCTTTAATCAAAGTGACCAATGGGATGTCCCTTATCTTTGTGGACATTAGAAGAGACCTTGGTTTGCATGTCATAGTCTCACAGACAACTGCATCTGGACATATGATATGAATTGGCTGAATGTCCTTATGTGAGATGGGTTTTAGCTTTCCAGTAAATCTTCCTGCATTATTGTATGGATAAAGCCTCAGTAATTTTGCCAGGCTATCAAGCTTCATTGCCACTGCAACTGTGATTTGTTCATCATCTTGGTTGACTGACTGGCTGATCTGTCTGACCCAGCAGATGATCACCATGCTTTTCTAGCCTTTTCCTCAGTGGATGTGCAAGGGCTCGTATCCATGATGTGGCAGAAGTGGATCTTTCTTCTTGAAACCTCTTTTTCTGCTGACATGCATGCAAGCTCAATAGCTGTACATTTTCTGTTATACTGAATAAAATGACAAGAGCACTTGTCAATGAAATTGATGAGTCAAAATTTTGCAGAATGAAGTTACTAAACTCCTTGAATGTTATCTTTGGGAATGGTCTCTCATTCACTGGTGCTGCTGAGACCACAGGAAGCAATAATAGGAAAACAAGTATGCACAACAGTGGACAGAGGCTTTGGGCTATAGAAACTAATCTGTATATTGCATACAAGAGCCAAACACTGTTACAGATAAATACACAATTGACAATCATTTCATATTTGTGAGCTTACTGAGTAATTCCTTTATATCTGGTATAATGCTTCTTGGAGCTACCTTCTCCCTTATCTTTGCCAGAATCATCCTGGTCAGAATCATCCTTTCCTCTGTTCTTTTTACCCCTCCTGCTTTCCTTTGCTTTCCCTTTATCTTTCCTTTTGACTCTGTCATCCTCCCTATCCATCCATGTCTTCAAATCTTTGAAAGTAAATGATGTTTTCTCTTCTCCCCAAAGGTCAATGGTAGAGAGTGCCCCTTCCTCCCCATTTAATCACTTGTGCATTTCTGGATATTTGGGGACTCTGGAAAAAATCTTTTTCAAGTGAGAGTGCCACATTGTTTTTCCAACAAATAACTCCACTACCTCTGTCTCTGAGGGCTTCTTTATAGC
This sequence comes from Amanita fuliginea, assembly GCA_023014435.1. Classification (NCBI taxonomy): domain Eukaryota; kingdom Fungi; phylum Basidiomycota; class Agaricomycetes; order Agaricales; family Amanitaceae; genus Amanita; species Amanita fuliginea. The sequence goes on along the minus strand of JAEBUQ010000011.1, from coordinate 1,327,849 downwards.
CCATTCACCAGCACTAGCCATACTCTCTGAGACTGTGAGAGCTTTGAGACATGCTTGATACCTCTTGTAAAACAGAAGAAGTCTTTCATTCTCATTGTAACTCCTGAGCAAATGCTGGGGGATGTCAAAAATTTGTACAAGTTCAGCCTTGTAGTCAGTTTGTGGTTGTTGTGCTAGCTGAGGGGTGTAGGAGTAGTAGGAGCATTTGATACCTGTGTCCCAAGCTCATTTGCATTCTCCTGATTGATTTCAGTAACATTGGTATATATGTGTGGATAAATACTTACAAGAGCAATAGATAAACTAAGTTCACCATTAGAAGTCTCCCAGAAAATTGGATCATTGTCCTCCACGGCAACTTTGAAGCAACCCTTGACACTCCAATCACCATCCTCATATACAAAAACCCACTTGGCAGCGTCTGAGGCATGATATGATCAGGTGTTTTAGAGGAATGATTGAGTTGCTTACTCTTGATAGGGGAGAAGCACTTAGCTAGTTGACCAAGGACTGGTGCCAGATGTCCACAAGCTTTCACCTTCATTGTCCACTGAGGCTCCCTGGTGCTAGGATCCCCTACACCATTGAAAACTTTCACTTTTCCTACCATAGGTCCAACCTCACTCTGAATTTCTCTAGAGTCTCCATGATTCAAGGCATTCCCATGTGCTTTTCCACAAAAAACTCCCCTTGTGGTGCTAGAGGTACCTTGAAGAAGATCAGGAGAGTCTAGTCACATATTGGAAACAAAATATATTGCAAATAAATTTAACTAACCTTCATCTTGGTCAAAGATATTGGTAGTAAGATCCTGTCATGGTCTCAACTGGAAGAAAATATGTTTACAAATATTCTTACCTGCACCAATGGTTCATCAATCCAGCCTCCAACATGGGATAGATTATCATCCTAGATGATGTGTGCAAAGATAAATAAATTTTATATGCAAAATACAAATCTCACCTCCTGATCCCTATTCTTTCCCTCATTCTCCTCCTTCCTCTTCTCAGCATAGAGGATGACCTGCAATGATATGAGAAATTTTTTACATCAACATATATGCCTACCTGAGACAACTGTTCACCAATTTCATCACTATCTCCCTTCTCCTGACTATCTCCTTCATGTTCACTTTCAGGGCTCTCAGGGTGTTCATATTCACTCCCACTGTCCACTTCATCCTCAGAAAGTTGGCCTTTATCTCAGAATGTCAGGCAAATAAACATCAGCATATATGTACATACTAATTTCCATGTCAGATCATTGAACATGGGTTGTGTGCTGGCTGGGTTTTGTGGCAAGAAACTGAACAGTTGCTGAATGTGGATGTTCAGGTGGCACAACTGCAATCCCACTCTGCTGTAAAACAAATGCTGCACTAAATACATGTAATTTAGTGTCATTGCCATTGCATGGTGTAGAGGTAGTGTGTGTCATTACAGGCATAGCAGACAAGGGGGTGGGTGTGTGATAGACAGTAGGCATGTAGTATGTAGCAAGTGGGTGGATGATAGGTGAGCAGGGGTGGAGTCATAGCAGATGAAAGGAAGGAGGGGTACAATGGTAGGCACGTGGTAGTAGCAGATGAGGGGTGGGTGGATGGTAGGTGAGCAATGTGGAGTCATAGCAGATGAGGTGAGCAGTGGGTGGGCACACAATGATGGTAGTGGGCAGGGTGCAGGGCACACAACAATGGTAGTAGGTGAGCATTGTTGTTGCCAGGTGATGGTAGGGATGTGGTATGTAGCAGACGAGGGGTGGGTGCAGCACTTAACACTCCCCCCCCCTTCCAAGGGGATTCCAAGCTCATTCTGAGTATTCTGAGCAGAATCTGAGCAGAATCCAAGCCCATTCCAAGTTCATTCTGAGTTATACCAAAAATGCAGTACTTTTCACTCCCCCCCCCTTCCGTGTGGAATCCACATGATTGTGCACTATATTATGGACTTAGTAATGTCATCATGTCACAATACTAGAACTAGTCCATCTACTTTGCTATGCACTTTACTCCTGGTATTTCTACATATATTCCCATTATTACATAGTACTCTAACACATGTCACATGATTTTTCAACTTTCCCACACCCCACAAAAGTGAGAATTGTGACATTCTGAATCAAGCATTGTAATTGATTGTTTGCTTGGCCCCATATTTTTCCTAGGCTTCCTGTACATGCTCCATTGATTACACAACATTCTATGTGTATGTGACATAATTAACAAAATTTTCCCATGGTCCAAAAAAGTGTGTATGGTCAGATTTTGATCATATGTCTGACCTGGTGTTTCTGCACAATGTACCATTGTCACACTTTGACACAATGTCACATAATTTTCTAGCTTTCCCACAGCTACACAAATGAGAATTGTGAATTTTTATCAATCAAAGAATGTGGTTGTTTGCTTTGCTCCCTAACTTTTCTCAGGCTTCCATGTACATTTGATAGCATTTGTAATATTTTCCGATGATCCAAAACAAAGTGTGTGGTGAGATTTTGATTATAGAAACTTCAATATTCTACACTGTCCCAAGATGTATATAAGGGTGAACTAAGTTCTAGTTCAGGAAACAAGTGAATATTTTTGCACAAATCTCAGCAAATGCTAAATTCATGATCATTTTGTTTTCACCTTCTTGGTCAAATTCTGAATGTGTCTTGATCAAATGAGGTGACATGAGTGGAAAACACTTAGACAAATGATGGAGATACAACAGGAACCCATCATCATTTGCTATGTCACTTATTGGATGCTTATCTCCTTTAGCTATTGCCTTCACATTCCCCTTCATAGGTAACTAGCTGCACATACTGCACATTTCCTTTGTTCTTCTAAGTATATAAACCCTCATGTATAGTACAATTCCTCAGTTCAAACTTAATTGAATATTGCTCTTATCTGAATAAATTCCTCTCATCTCCTCTTGAGCTTGTTGTCAGTTTGACCTTAGTCATCATTTGGCTTAATGTCCAGAATCTTTGTCCAGCTGGCAGGAAGTGGGCTGAGACTCCTGTTACTTAGAACAAATCACATCAAGGGCATCAATCTTAACAGTGGTGAGCAGGAAGTATTGTATGTGCATTGTTCAATGGAATGCATGATTTTCAGTCCCTGAAGTTTGAGAAAAAATCAAAAATTATGGTTTGTTCCAACAGTGGCAAGCAGATTTTCAGTTCACTCCCAGCATAGTGGACAAAGAGTGGTGGATGCTGGATGACAAAGGTCAAATAAGAAATGAGCTTAAGAGGAGATGAAAGTGCATAGTGGACAAAGAGTGGTGGATGCTGGATGACAAAGGTCAAATAAGAAATGAGCTTAAGAGGAGATGAAAGTGCTGAGTTCACTCATATATGAGAGCAATACTTGATCAAGTTGGAACTAGAAGAGTACTGCACATTAGCAGTTTATATATGTTTGGAGAACAAGAAAAACACAAAAACAATAAAGTTGTAGCTACTCAAGAAAGGGAAATGAAGGTAGCTAGCTAATGGGAATAGCATCCAAGCTGTACATTGCACAGTTGATAAGTATATAAGTGACATGTTGTAGTCCATTAGAAGAGGAGAGAAAACTGTAAAGAATGACATGAATTTAGTATCTTGACTGTGGGAAAAGTGACAATGATGTAACATATAACAAATGATGTGACATGAGCCTGTATGACAAGCTAGGAGAAGGAAACTGAGTAAAAAAGAATGCAGTGAATAGGAAGACACCTGTTTTGTTCAGTTTCTAAAGTGTGAGAAAAAATGACAAATGATGTGACATATGTATAGGACACCTCATGGGAATAATGGAATGCATGAGAAAGTTAGGAGGAAGCAGCTAAGTGAGAAAGAAATTAGTGATTAGGATTTGTGTGATTCATTCAATAACTGCCACAGTTCTCAGTTTGAACTGTGGGAAAAAATTACACATGATGTGACATATACATGAAGCAGCTTGCAACAAGTGGAAGATGTGTTAGAAGCTAAAGAGAAAGTAATTGAGTGGAGGAGTAAGTGAAAAGGTGTTCTGGAACTGAATCAAAATAAGGGGATTCCTTGTGGAATCCACGCGGAATCCATGTGGAATATTCCGTGCGGTCATTCTGCGGACATTCCGCATTCCGCACTGCGTGACAATGTCACAAGTCACCACAGGGAAAGCACGTCACATTGATTCCACACAAAGCTATCTGAAATAAGCTTGCATTACAGGTAGAATCCCCCTCTGTAACTATTGTAACATGTTTATACCCTAGATGGGTGAAAATGTCACACAGAATCTGCATGGAATCCATGTGGAATCTGCAGAATCCACGTGGAATCCGCACAGTATTGGGGGGGGAGTAGTGTAAAGTACTCCAAAAATGCTCGGAATTCTGAGCAGACTCTGAGCCCATTCCAAGCTCATTCTGAGTCCATTCTGAGCTCACCAGATTCTGAGGTGAACTCAGAATGGACTCAGAATGGACTCGGAATGGGCTCAGAATGGACTCAGAGAATACTCATTTTGATCCATTCTTGGTGCCATAGAAGGTTTATTATGACCAAGTACAAGCACATATATGCCCTCTACCTCTTGTAAGCCATCTATCATGTTGTAACATGCACTGGAAAATGTCACACTATCGAGGTGTTTACACTCCCTGTTAGGACTAATCCCACCACAACCACAAGCCTCATGAAACGATGGAGAATAAAGAATAGATTGAAAACACAGTAGAGTAGTAGCCTGGTAAGTGTGTGCCTTGATACACGTCACGCCTCCTGATTGTCTTCGACGGTTCCACCGCCTATTCCACAAGCACTAGTGTTGGTGCCAGTAAGACCCTGCCTGGTCAACTACTGCGCGCCCCAACTCTCGTCTAGCACCTGTTTGTTGACTAGTGTGGTCCCTACATCAGTCGTGACGCAGTGTCGCCTAGTCGATGTCAAGAGTAAAAGGAAATGTGGAGATTCGTTCGACGCTGTAAGCGACAGCGAGCAAGGTGTGCCCGGCACTGTGTGCAACGACAAAGAGTGTGGTTGAAAGACTCTAGATTATGTTAGGACTAATCCCACCACAACCACAAGCCTCGTGAAACGATGAAGAATAAAGAATAGATTGAAAACACAGTAGAGTAGTAGCCTGGTAAGAGGAAACTATCTAGAGTCTTAGAGACTCCTACCTACGAGACACCCTCCTTATATACCCCAACGCCTGGTCTGTGCGCACAGACTGCGCAGCCGCTAGGCTGTGCACGCGCAGCTACAAGACCTAGGCCTACCATCTAGAACCGCCCGGACTCGCCCAGAGTCTTAGCCCCTATAACCCCATATGCCGCGGTACAGCCACTGCTGATCTAAGCCCTCGGAGTATCCCGTTAGGGGTGGGAGTCGTTGCCTATATCCAGAGAAGTCGTCGTAGAGCCCCAAGGAAAATAGATAAAAATATAGAAAAATCCGTAGAAAATCGTAAGGTCGTAACATAGCCCTCTCCTCAAGACTTCACGTCCCGGGAAGTTGACGCTATGGGTTGTGCCATAGGGGAATGAAGCGCAGGTTTAACTGGCCTGCCACGCTCAAGGTCTCTTGAGAACGCCCCTTCCGTATCTTTTTCCGCGTATATATCCTTCCTGTCCCCTTTCCAACGCTGCCAGTTCCGCTTTAATTTTTCGAGGTACTCCCGCTCGAATTTTCCATCCTCCCATCCAAATAGCCGTTTGGGCGCACGCATGTCCGTGTGATTTTGCCACTTGCGGTAGTGCAAGTCCCGGGCGTTAACAAGCCGTCGTGGCGCAGCAGGGTTGGCCTTATGGAATTTCTGAACCTCCTTCTTAGCGTTCTCAAGGTTTTCTGCAGGTTCCCAAGTGGAATCCTCCACAGGATAATTCTTCCATTTGACCAGATATTCCAATCGCCCGCCGCCGCGTCCGCTCACTCGACTATCCATGACTTCCTCAACTTCGTACTCATCGTCAGAAGACTCCTCAACCATCTGCGCTTCTTGTCTCTGTGCGACTTTTTCCTTTTGGTTGGGAAAACCCGGTTCCTTGTATGGTTTCAGGAGGACCTCGTTGAATACGTTATAGACTTTCCAGGAGGCTGGGACCTTCAACCGATATGCTGACTCACCGACTTTCTCAACCACTTCTAAAGGACCTACGAATTTGCCATCCAGTTTCTTAGTGGCGCGAATGACCGGTAAATTCTCTGTGCTGAGGTAGACCTTGTCACCAGGCTTATATTGCCGAGCCTGAGACTTGCCCGCATCATACCGTGCCTTCATCATAGTGGCTGTCTTTTCCAATGCAGCTCGCGCCTGGGAGTGAACGTCCTTTAACTCGTCCACCAACATTTCAACCACCATCACTTTCGGCTTGTATGTGTGACTGAGACCCTTGTGTGGATGACGTCCGTAATTCATAAAGAACAGTGAGAATCCCGTAGAGGCGTGCACACGATCGTTGTGACAAAACTGCGCTACCGATAGCCAATCGCTCCAGTTGTCCTGCCTATGGTTGACAAACATCGTTAGGAATTCCTTGACCTCCTGATTGACGCGCTCTGTCTGTCCATCGGTCTGAGGGTGATAGGCGGTCGATCGATTAGGTTTGATCCCCAACATGCCGTAAAGATTGTCCATAAACTTTGATGTGAACTGGGGCCCCCGATCACTGATGACCTTGCGCGGTAATCCATGGTCCCTGAACACGTTGTCTCTCATCAAAACGGCAACCCCTTGTGATGTAATAGATGATGTAGTTGGCAAGAAGTAGGCCTTTTTGGTAAAACGATCCACGACTACCATGATCATATCATTGCCCTTCGACTCTGGAAGTGGTCCCATCAAGTCCACTGATATAACCTCCCATGGTTCCTGAGGTACTTCATTTGGTACAAGTGGCGCGGCCCTCGGTTGACGATCTGGTTTAGCGCGCTGACAGGTTTCACAACCGGCGATGTATTCTTCGACGTCCCGGCGCATATTTGGCCACCAATAATCGCGGGTAAGCTGTTCCACCATTTTGACGATTCCCGAGTGCCCCCATGAATGATGAATTTGGATAATCTCCCCTCGAATGCGTTTGACAGCGGGTACATATACGCGGCCCTTCCATTCCACCAGTCCTTTATCCACCTTATAATCCCCGTCGCCTTCTTCTAGACCCTTTACAACCTGTTTCTCCCACTGACGCTTCGGAATCCTTCTGATGCAATCCACGATTTCCTCCAATGCCCTATCATCATCGAAAATTCAGACAAATAAGTGTTCTTTTAATAAGACAACACCCTCATTGTCATTTTGCCCTTGCTCATGGCCCGCTCTTCGCGATAACAGATCTGCCTTGGAGTTGGACTTTCCCGACCGATGTTTGATGACAAAGTTATATTCCTGTAGGTCTGTCACCCAACGCGCTTGCCGCCGATTAAGATTCTGTGGTTTGCGGAAGTACGTGAGGTTTTGATGATCCGTTAAAACCTCCACTATTTCCTTAGCGCCCTTAAGGTAGTGAGACCATTCATAGAATGCGTGCATAACTGCCAGCATTTCCTTGTCATAGATCTCGTAGTTCCTTTCTGCGTCATTGAGCGACTTTGAAATGAAAGCTACAGGTCTCCACAAATTGTCTCTCCCTAGTTGTGACAGAATTCCGCCGATTGCAAAGTCTGACGCATCTACCTCAATCCGAAATTGACCCTCATCATCGGGGATTTTCAAAGTCACCTCCCTCGCCACAAGGTCTTTCAGTCCCTGAAAGGCTGCAGTTTCAAGTTCCGTCCACGACCAGTCCACCTTGCCAGTCAGACGAGTTAACGGTTTTGCCACACGTGCAAAACCCTCTACAAAACGGCGATAAAAGTTTATAAACCCCAGAAATTGCTGGAGTTCGTGCTTTGAAGTCGGAGTAGGCCATTCTGCCAATGCTTTAACCTTGCCCTGTTCCATTTTGATCGAATCTTGACTAATGACCAATCCCAAAAAGTCGATTTGCGGCTGATCAAACCAGCACTTTTCCGGTTTTAATGACAATTTATGGTCCTCTAATTTGGCCAAGATCCGGTTGACATGGTATACATGGTCATGTTGATTGTCTGAAAAGACCAATATATTATCCATGTAAATGACCACCCATCCCTCGGCAATTTCGACTCGGAAAATATTGTTCATCATGGTCTGGAACGTGGCCGGTGAATTGGTGAGGCCAAAGAACATGACTAAGGGTTCAAACAACCCCCTGTTGGTACGGAAGGCCACCTTCCACTCATCCCCTTCCTTGATCCGAACATTGTTGTACCCCCATCGAATATCCATTTTGGAAAATATCCGTGCCTTGGACAACTTATCCACCAATTCGCCAATGAGAGGGAGCGGGTATCGGTTCTTGATCGTCATCTCATTTAACCGCCAGTAGTCCTGCACAGGTCGTAATTTCCCATCTTTTTTCTTGACAAAGAAGAAGGGAGATGCCATGGGTGATTTGCTGGGTTGAATTCGTCCCGACTCCAGGTTTTCCTTGAGAAACTCATCCAGCTGAGCTTGTTCTTTGCGGTTAAGGGGATAAATCTTGCAATCCACAGCCTTAGATCCTGGTATTAACTCAATGGCATGATCCCAGGGACGCCTTGGTGGTAGTTCATCAAAGGTCTCCTTTTCAAAAACCTTTCGATGCCCCAAATAGTGCTTAGGGACCACCTCTTCCAAAGTGCACTTTGCTGCTACACCAGCTTCCCTCGCCGCAATGTCCATTGCCACGGATCGAATTCGAAGTTCAGGGGCTCCAATATGAACAGCTAATAACCGTTCTCCCTGTTCCATCGGTTGCATTGGGTTGACTTCCCCTTCCGGTTCGGCCACTTCGGACCGATCCCAACAAGTCCCTGGACATCGACTGAAATGTACTTCCTGCTTCTTCCAATCCATCACTGGATTGTGATGTTGGAGCCAATCGTGCCCTAGGAACAGGTCCGTCTTTCCTAACCGAGCCACTCCACATTCCACAATCTCCTCATGATCGCCAATACACAGCTTAAATTGCACCATGTATTCCAAGCTGCCCATTACATTACGCGTACCGTCAGCATTGTAAACTGCCATAGGTCGGAGCATCTTTCGCTTATTTAGCTTGTGCCGTTCCACAAACTCATCATTGATGCAGGACCCTGGACAACCGGAATCTACTAGTGCTGTAACATTGATTGTGCGACCTGTGTCCATGGTAGTGATCGTTCCTTTCAAATTCATCTCTTGCTTCCCTGAAGCTTTTATCAACTGCCCATGCAATTGTACCAGATTCCATAATGCGTCCTCCTCCGGCAACTTGTTTAAGTCTGTGACAAGTGTCTCATCCACCTGCTGAATCCGCTTATTATGAACCCATTCTTTTAAACACTGCACTGCAGTGTTGTTGTCCTGCTGCCATATACGTCTCAAGACCCACGCAGGAGTCCAAGTCCTTATTCGGGGTTTTGCGCTCACACTCAGGTTCCGAATACGATGAACAAAAGATGAACATTCATATAATAACTCTGGAACACTAATACACGAGTCCTTGTGTATAACTGAGTCCTGTTTTGTCAATAGCGCTGAGCGCTCGCCTATTGACCCTCGCCAAAACCCTTCTCTTTTCCATACTCCTTCCACATCTCCTCAGTGAGATCTTCGACCCTCAATTCCCTGATCTGTCCCTTGCCTTTATCCTGCACCTTAGCCCTTTTTGGCTCTGGACAATCTTTTGCCCAATGTCCCATGTTCCCGCAGTTAAAACAGGCACCCTTTGCCCATTTTGTTTTGTCGACGTCCATGGCATTTGGATCACGTGTCGACTTAGATCCCGAAGGCGCGCTGTACTGGAATTGGTTTGGCTTTGAGTCCTTTGCCACCGGTTTCTCTTTATATCCATCATTACTTCGACTCGTCCCATAAGCCTCGTTTGCTTTTCGGTAGGCACGTGCCAATTCAATTGCCCTTTTCTGAGTCTGGTCAAGGGTGGCGTCTTCCGGCAGATTCCCATATCGGATGAGGTCTCGTCCCAGCGCAGGGTGGATGTGTCCTAAAAAGTGCGCTAATAGCACCCGATCATCCCAATTGACTAACGGCTTTAGGGCATTGAACTTGATGATATAGTCCTCCACCGGCTGTGTTCCCTGTTTCAGCACCAAGATCGCATCCGTTGCTTTCTCCCTGGTTTCCATTGACATGAAGAAGTGATGCATTTCTTCTTTAAACCCTGTCCATGTCGTAAAGGGATACTGATTCCTGAGAGGTGGTCTTAACAGGGTGGGCGGCTCCGTTAGGTGATTATACCGCCCAGTATTCAACTCCTCCCATGTAAGACCGGGCGTCCAGAATGGTGATGCGTTATCCATTTTATCCTGATATTCCTGGTCCGCTTCCAATGCCTGCTTAAGTTGGACTCCTGCCCAATCACCCGCACGATTGTCCTTTCCTTTCCTAATCCGGTATAGGCACAACAAGATCTTCCGATCCGCACGCGTTTCTCTTGCCAAACGGAAATAGATTTCCATTTGTCTCAGCCACCCATCAACCATGCGGGGATCTCCTTCATAGTGGTCCAGCATCTCGGCCTTCGTGAGCGGCTGCGGTTCGGGCCGTGGATTTGCGTGATTGTATTCGTTGATCAAATCCGCAATTGCGCCCCCGATGGCTGACGCTGCATCAAGTCGTTGCTCGTTCTGCAGGATGACCGCATTCTCATGTGCATGTAAAGCGGCTTGGTCTGCGTTCGCTGCTGGCGGAGGAATATCCGGACTGCTTTGTAGATTATTCCAACCCCATATCCCGTGCAACAGGCGAGTGACCATGTTGGCCGTGTATTGGAATGCTCCTACTCACATGTATCCTCTCCGTTGGGTCACTAAAATCGCCATCCTATCCCAACCGGCTTCTCCCCATGGAGTAGCGATGATGTGAAGGCAATTCCGGCGCCCGTATGTAGATCTTAAGATAATTCGGACTTCGGTGTTTCGAAGTTCCGAGTCCCACTGCATCATTTCCTGGACTTGTGGATACTGTGGCCAGTCATACTCAGACCAATACTGTTGTCGGATCAGATGCAAGTAGCAGTAACCGGGCATCGATGGATTAACCGTTTCTACGACACTGACTGGTCTAGGATACGGGTAAGGGACGTCTACTTCTCTACCCACGGTCCTTCTCCACTGATCTATCTCCATGCGTTTATGGTCTTTTTCCCCTTGGTTGGGTTCCGTGGGATCCGTCGTCGTCCAATCCTCCACGCACTGTACTGGTCCACCCCACCAGGTTAGATCAGCTCCTTGCGTCCTTGTTTTTGCCTTACTAGGACCAACCGCCTGTTCCAAGGTTTGCGCATAGGTTAATTTAGTAACCGTGACCAGGGAGGGGTTTTTTGATGGCCCTTGAATGAACGAGGAGATTGTGGGAGCCGGAGACCGTTTAAGTTTGGACTTCCCGTGTCCTCCGAATTCCACCTGAAGCCGATGATCTGGAAGTCGTTCTAGCCTTATCAGCTCTTCCCAGGTGTAGATCTCATCGTCAAATTCCCTGATGGCTGATTCCTCGATCACATGGAATTTCCTAGGGTCCCTATTGTCCTGTAATGCGAACCGAGCCGTCAGATCCCTGAGCTCAGGGTCCCAACTAAGAATATCCATAACGCGCGGCCAGCGCGGCCAACAGTACTTGTCATGGTATTCCTGTTTGAATAGTACCATGTAGCACAGCCCATCCTCGCGCCAAGGATACTTTTTGCCTTTTCCTTTTGCGGCCGGTCCAGGCATCACCGCCCGTCCACATGGTACATTTTCCCTCCATGCGTTTAATCTTTTGGCATGGTCCCTGAGGGTCTCGTCCCCACCGCATTCCTCCAATAATTTTTCCAACTCCACTTCCCCCAGCTTGTGGAATACGTCGTTTACGTAGGTCATTCCATTTGCCAAAGATGGAGTCGGCGTCCCTGCTCCTGCCTTTCTGGATGTGCACGTGCGCATGTATGGATCGTAGCAAAGCCCCTGGCGACGCTGTTCCGCCTCCTCTTGCCTTTGCGCCTTCCCCAAGAAGGTTCCTTTGATGTTTCCATTCAGAGCGTGCATCAAGGCATTCCAGTCCTGATGCGACATCTGCATTCCTTCATTAAAATACAGAGTCCTCGCCCCTGCCTCATAATCAATTGCGGCCACATCGATATGATATTTTTCGAGTGCCTTTGCCGCATCCTCCACCACAAGGAGGTATCTATTATAGGGAACGGCCAATATCGCCTTGACAATCGCGTTGTTGGGCCGTCCGCCGTATGCTTTTTTGATTAGACCCACTAGGGTCCCCTTGTCTCGGCGCGCCCTGAGTAATGCCTTATCAAGACGCCTTTGCTCCAGAAGGGCTTGCCAAGCCTCTTCCTGTTCGCAGATCTGTTCCGCCTCTTTGAGTTTGAGCTCGTTGACGATCCTTTGTCGTTGGCAAGCTGTCACTGCCTTTAGATGTTTGTGCCACAGCCGAATGTGATTATCGTGACGCCTGATGACCGAGTCACCAATGTATGCTGCCGGCCTCAACTGAACCGGCTCGAGCACTGCTGCCCAGTCCGCTTTGAAGATCCGACCGATCTCCTCTAGTGTCGCCTGGGCGTAGGGTAAAACGTAGTTGAACAATTGAGTCATTGTTCCCAAAATAATTCTTCAACCGAGCCAAATGTTGAAACGATCTTACTCCCAAAAACCCGTAGGCATGGGAAAGATCGTGAGAACATTTCGGATTACTCCGATCTCAATCGATCTTATGTAATCTGTCCTGAAACATCTATTTGTACTTATGTACATAATTATAGAGTTCAACGCTATTAATATCTTTGACAGATATTATAGAGTTTGACGGGAGTCATACTCAGACAATAGTGCACCACATGCACGACTGTGCATAGCTGTGCTACACACAGCTATTGGCATAGCAATGACTGCGCATTACCAAGTGCAATACAAATCATCAGTCAGCGCTACTAATATCGCTGACATGATACTAGTAGATAGACAGTATATATACCTGTGTATGTAGACGTCAATCTACATCCTCTCAGCTACTACAAGGTGATCGCCACAAGCGGACCTTAGTGACTATCTACAGCTACAAGTAAGTTTTACTTACTTGGCTCTACTATTCTACTGCGCCCCTGTCATGCTCTGCTTCGACAGGTTATGGGCCCTGTCTGCTCGCAGACCTGGTGTCTCACCCCTTGACACCCTGTCTTAAGGACAGGGAGGGACATTGATGGTGTCACAGGCCCTGGGATTACAGAGACGCTTTTGGTTCTTCAATCAAAAGGTAATCGGGTTTGTTAGTAGAAGCCCTAGCTGTAGATCATACCAGATGTATTATCACCTGTTTGATATTGGCTAACGTAACCTTGGAGCTCACCAAACAAAGAGCCAGATCAGATCCCTGACAGAGATCTGATCTCCACCTGGAGAGGTGTGAGAATAATACTTGGTGTGGCTTATCTCACCGGCCCCAGGTTTCTGTGTGACCCTGGTAATACAAAAAACATAATCTGGACACGTCCTTATGGACCTGGTGTCTGGAGCGGACAGAGGAATCCGCTTTACCAAAAACCTCCGGGTTTAGGGCCGTCTTAGGACGGATAAGGTTGTGACTAACATGGTCATGACTGAAAGGCTTACGCGCCCCCCTATTGGCCATGAATAAATTATGCGCTTATATCATTATATGGGTTTTCATCCCATCTTTCTGCGATTATTTAGTAATTATTTCTGGATAAAGGTCGTGCTGCTTGGACATTGTGCCATTGGTACACACAGACCAGTGGTGGGCACTGATTAGCATCCCACTTAGTCATAGGATTGCTCCTTAGCGGCATCTAGTCTACTTTTTATGGAGATCTTACATATCTTTTACCGGTTGTCGGGATTTGATGGAGCCCTGAAACCAAAATCAGGGAAGGAGGATACTTCCCTGATGACGATGAACCGCCAAAAGCGATCTCTGTCCCTGTTATGGGAAGCACTTGTTGTGCCCTAATCGGGAGTATCCATGACACGCGCCTTCACTCTTCTCATCAAAAAGCGAATGCACATGCTAACTGGAATTTTTTCCAGACCATCCAAACCAAACCAAAACCAACCCTCCTCTTGTATTTACTTTGTTTTTCAAACAAATAAATATATATATAAAATGTCTTTCTCCAACGCTGCTGCTGCCTCTGCTGCCATCTTTGCCGCTGCCAGCAAAAAATCCGTTGCCGGTTCCGGCAACTCATCTCCCCTCTCCAATTTGCCAACCTCACCTGCCGGTTCTACCGGCAACAAAATGTCTATTGCCAATTTTGGCAAAAACATGGCCAGCATTATGGTCGATGACGACTTTTTTACCAATAAAAAAGTCAGCAAATACACCGGCAAATCCGCCAGCAACACCAGCAACACTGGCAACGGCAACGGCAAGTCCGGCAATTTTGTCGGCAACTTGCCTTCTCCCTCCGGCAACTTGGCCGGTCAAAGCGGCAATTCTGCCGCTATAGCTGGATCATCCTCCAGCTCCTCATCGTCCTCCGGCAGGAGGATAAATTACTTTGACCTCCTTCCTGAAGAGGCCATTCCCGATTCCGATGGCAAGTCGGAAAATGCAGCCCTGTTCGGTGTAGCTTCGTGCTACAAAGGAAAACAGGTAATTGCACAATTTAAATTGGGAAATATAAAGGATTCTAACTTGATTAAACAGCGCGACGTCGGCTCCTCAGCCGACATTATCCGCTCTCCCCACTCCAACAAAGCGGGTAAGATGCCGGCTAGCCCGGCAAGATCAAGTTCATCCTCCCTTCCCACGCTCATTTCGCGCTCGCCCTCTCCTGCTATTAAGCAGGAATCTGTCACGCCACCTCTTCACGGCAACATCTTCATGTTGGCCACGCACAAAAAGAATGCCGGCAAGGCATGAGTTACCAGCTCTGGGCCGTCAAAGGCCTGTGACGTCACATTTGCCGATGATCTAATTCGGCGAAACCAGAACGTCATTGCCCAGCACCGGGTAAAAATTGAAGAGGCCAAGAAACGTGAAGAAGAGAGAATTGCCAAACACATTGCACAGAAGGTGCAAGATAACGAGCGGCGCATGGATCGCTGGTTGCAAGGCAAGAAATCTCTTCGCCATTTCAAAGAAATTCGGGCTAAAAATTCCAACCCGAATCCAGTCCCTGTTGGTCAAACAGGGGATATGTCTCTTTCTGAAAGAGACCAAATGGTGATAGACAGAATCACCAGCGGCAATTATAGGCCGCAAACTCTGTTCCCCCGTCTAGGGAACACTGAAAACAGGACTCCGATTCCTGTTCCTGGTCCATCCAGGATTACCTATGCTACCACAGCGAGCAGTGGCATGGGAAATGTGCGTGGTCCCATTTCTTTCCCCAAAAACGAAGATCCTAATAAAGTATATTCGTTATCTGCTATAGAGCAGAACAGGTGCCACGAGAAGTGGCTTGCCACATGGGGAGCAAGGGTCGAGACCGAGGTCTCGAAGTGGGTCGAAGCGGAAAACCCGCTTTCATTTCGATCCAATAATGGGAACAACAAGGGAGAGACGCGGGAACAATGTGCCAGATGGGCGCACCAGACTTCGGAGTGGCAAAATATTGCCACCGCCTTTGTAAATTTGGGTGTCAACCCAAATAAAATACGCATAGTTAGACAGAGAAGGAGTGATTCCATTCTTCTCAATAAAAACTTGCGTGTTGCCTATGACACAAATGAGTTAGTTGAGGATGCGAAAATAATGGTCGCTACTCATCAAACTACAATTAAGGAAATTGCATCGACAGTCAAAAATGTTGTTAACACTTGTGACACATTATTGTCTCACAACAATACCTTAAAAAATGACATCTTGGGCATGCAAGACTTAGGCATGATCCAAGAAAAGGTGCATTTCCAGCAACATTTGCATCATATGCAAACAAACACAGAGGCGAAAGTTGTAATTTCTAAATTACAACAAGAAGTACAAGAGCAAAAGAACCGTGCAGATGCAGCGGAATCTTGGCTCGATTCTGATAAAGCAAAGTATGATCTGTCTCGAGAAAAGAGACAACTCAAAAAGCAACGTCAGAAAGAAAATCGGCTAAAGCAAAAAGAAGCCGATAAGGTTATCATTACCGCCCGCTCCAAAGAGCCTAGAAATCGTGTACCTTCACACGATGAACTTAAAGAATCGAAGGATCAAACCTTCGAGGATTTATTGTATGGCTCTGATAATTCCCATTGGGAGTTATCTGATGATGAAAATAGCACGTTCAAAAAGGCTCAGAGTAATCGAACTCTTGAACAGGGTGAACTACTATTTGTGCATAGCACAAATAGAGTATTCAGACACACATCAGAACAACCTGTTTGGCAAAAGCCAGGCATGTGTTATTTAGCAGCCATTAAGTTACGTGCACTATCTAAATATGTGTGGAAGACATATCCTACCATTAAGGAAATGTCTGCAATAAGCCATTTGTTACGCAAAGACATTGGCTTCACCCTTGTTGAACAAAAGAATGAGCGTTTTCATCTCCAGATTGCCCATAAAGGAAAATATGGTTGGGCAAATTTGGATAAAATGGCTACATCAAATAAAAGCCATTGGACTGTCGGAGTGGACAGCAATGATAAGGAGAAGGTTCCCATCCTTAAAGGGTCCAGTAATTGGACAACATGGGAACGATTAATGAGGGCACTGCTTCAGTCCAAAAGTGTATGGCAATACGTCTCAGGGGGAGTCGTTCATGATCCATACACTGAAGCTGATCAGAAGAAAATGAATGCTGATAGCGTTCAAGCTGGTCAGGTTGCAGCTCTTACCCAGAAATGGAAGTTGCACCAAGAATTCCTTGAAAATGACGGAAAAGCCTTGGGATTAATATCCCTTTATTTGTCTCAACCCCTTAATATATATATCAAGGGAACATCAAAGGAAACTTGGGATGCACTTATAGCTGCATTTTCTAATCCTGGAGCAGTGGGCGTCTTTAATATCTATAAAGATGCCAAATCTTGGGAATTCCCTAAAGGGAAAAGTCCTGCGGAGTCAGTCCATGATCTAATGCAGAAATGGGCTAGAATGGAGGCTAATGGCAAGAAATTCGATGAAGATTTCCAAGTCATGGAAGTCTTAGATTGATTGCCATCATCTTGGGATTCCTTTAAAACTTATTGTCTCCTGAAATTTAAACTGGGGACAACCAAGTTAAAGGACCTCATTCCTGAAATAGAGAATGAGTGGCAGCAATGTAAAGCTGACCAAGGTGCTCCTTCTGCACACTTTGTTTCCAAAGGAGGAAATAAATTTTCCAAAGGCAAAAAGTCTTATAAAAAGCCGTTCACTCCTAATGTGAACATGCCTAAAGGGAAATATGTGCAAAATAATGCACAAGCAGGACCGAGTAATCAACCTGCATATGTACCTCCTGGGAATCAAAGAGGACCTAAATGGGTAAAAAACAATCGCAATAGAGAAAATAGAAAGAGGAAACTCAATCTTATCTCTAAAGCTACCCATCACCCTGAGGAGCTTTCCAGGAAGGAACGGCAAAATCTTAAACGATTTGCCAACATGGTTATCACAGATAATCATGATAGGATGAATGTGGATACTCCACAACCTTCATCTTCGAAACTACTGGATAGAATTAGTCCAAATATAGACCAAGTTGATCCTGAGACTAAGAAAATCTTATCTCGGATCAGAGATCTTAAAGGAAAAGGCAAAGATCTCATTGAAGAAGACTTTGGTCCGGCACATTCTATTACAGGCAAAAATTGTCGCATTGATGATGATAATGCCTTACAAAGTATCGAAGAAGATGTAGTTGAAATACCACAATTAGAAACTGGTTACTGGGATGAACCTGCAAAGTATGCTTTTCTCACTAGTCATATTCAAAATACTGATAGAAAATCAGTAGTGATGATGACTATGGACACCACGAAGGATACTATGATGACTTCCATGATGATGGATTCTAGTCATAGTACTGGTAAGTTCGTAAATAGCAGATGTAAAAGTAGCTTAATAGCTGCTAATGTATTAAAATTTGCTGTGTCCTTAAATAAAAGTGAGAATAAGGAATTTTAGATAATAGACTCTGGTGCTTCAGTGCACATAACTAATAACAAAAATGATTTTGTTGAATATCATCCATATTCTGAACCAGAGGAAATAAAAACAGCCGATTCAAAATCAGCTGCTACCATACTAGGTCAAGGAACTATGTTTCTTGAATTTAAAAATCCTAAGGGACAGAGACATATCGCTAAATTGGAAGTGTGTTATATGCCAAAAGCTTCACACAAATTAATTTCATCGGGTCAATTAAAAATCGCTGGTTACGTTGAAGCCTCAAACAGTGATAAAACGGTATTTTCTAAAAAAGGAAATGAACTTATAATTGCTGAACCAAAAAACCGGTTTGAACCGATTCATTGGGCAGAAGTAATTATAAAGAAAATGAACAAAGTCATTAATTTGGCTGATTTTACAACCTGGCATAATCGTATGGCTCATGCAAATAAAAATGTAATTAGAAATATGAGCCAACATATGAAAGGTTTTGATGGGAAAATCACAATACCATCAGAAAACAATATATGTTCTGGATGTGCACAAGGAAAGATGCATAATAAATCTTATCCTGTATCACAAACACGATCAAAACAACCTTTAGAGTTGTTACATGCTGATTTGTTAGAATTCCCTCAAGAATCTTACCATCATAAAAAATGGTGTCTTATGATTCTTGATGATTATTCTTCATATACTTTTCTGGCATTCCTACAATCAAAATCAGAAATGTTTCAACATTTTGTTGACTTTGTTGAACTGTTTGAAAACCAAACAGGACACAGAGTCAAGCGTTTCAGATCGGATCGAGGGGGAGAGTTTAAATCAAAGGAATTTGATCATTTTCTAAAACAAAAAGGCATATTGCGTGAACACAGTGCACCTTATATCCACCAACAAAATGGTCGTGCAGAAAGATTAAATAATACTATACTTGAAAAAGCAGAAAGTATGAGACTCCATGCACAATGTCCCAAACTATGGTGGGAATTTGCAATGGAAACTGCTATTCACATATATAATCACACACCATTAAAAAGAACAAAATGGGTAACACCATTTGAAAACCTTTACAATAAAAAGCCAGAAGTTCATTATTTTAAAACATTTGGATGTCTCGCATGGGTATTCATACCTAAAGAAATTAGACAAAATAAGCTTGCACCAAAAGCAGAAGCCATGACATTCATTGGCTATGAAAATGGTTCAAAAGCTTATAAATTCATGCGAAACAATAATTCCATATTTGTTGGTGTTCAATCAATATTTGATGAACAAAAATTTCCTAGAGCTGAAAAAGGCCAAAATGAGAGACTATTTAAAAGTCCACCAGGTATTGATACTTGGGAAAATGATGAAAATTCCAATAAGGGACAGGACTCTGATTCCAATTCCCACATACACCATGGTAGTCACTCTGATGATAGTGACAGTGATGATGACACACCCAAGAAAAGAATCCTTGATTATCAGTCAAATCATGATACTACATATGATGATAGCAGTAAATCGTCTCATGATAATGATAATGACAAAGGGCTTGAAGATTCATATATAAATTCTGATCAAGGAAATCAGGATAGATTGGAACAAAATATGAATCGATCTATTCAACCTCCTGAACAAACAAGACGTTCAGAGAAAGGGAAAGCTAGAAGAGATGAGAGGTTCAATGAAACTCTTAGAAGGACTTCCAGAATTAGAAAACCTAAATTCCTTTCTGATAATTTCTATGAGGAGAAAGATCCTCTGGAAATAGAAAAAGAATCGAAATCAGATTGGGAGAAAAGGATTTTTGGAAAAGGAAGAGGGAAATTTAGACCCATCTTCAGTCCTACATCTTCACAAAAAGCACTTCAAAATCCGTTGTATAGAATGGATGAAGAGCTTGAAATGGATAAACAATCTAGTTCAGAATCTGAACAAGAGTATAAGACTCCGTCTGACTCTGGTTCTGAACACAAAACTAAAAGTAAAAATGAATCTGATATAGATTCAGGAAAAAATAAAGATAGTGATCCATTTAATTCAAGTGAAGATGAAATAGATAAAAATCTATTAACTAAATCACCTAGTGATGATTTAATAAGCTTTCTACTAAGAATGCACAAAGAAGGAGGAAATAATTTTGTAAATTATCTTCTTTCAAAAGCCATTAGTCCAAATTATTCCAAAAATGTAGAACAATGGACATATAAAGATGCCTACAAATTAAAGGCTACTGACCCAAAAGAATGGGAACAATGGCATAGTGCAATGAGAGAAGAAATAAAAGCCCTTGAAGATCGTGATGTATGGGAATTAGTACCATGTCCTAAAAACCGCAAACCTGTAAAATGTAGATGGGTTTATGCAGTTAAAAGTGATGGTTGAAAACGTGCTCGACTAGTTGCTAAAGGATTTTCACAAATACCTGGAGTTGATTATGATGATACATTCTCACCAGTTGCACGATTTGAAACTGTGAGACTCCTTATGGCTACAGCAGCGCTAGAAGATTGGGAAATTGAAGCGCTAGATGTAAAGACAGCTTTCCTGTATGGTGATCTTGAAGAAGACATCTACATGGATCAGCCAGAAGGATTTATCATCTCTGGACAAGAGCATAAAGTCTATAAACTCAGAAAAGCCTTATATGGACTTAAACAAGCTTCATTAGCTTGGAATAAGAAAGCAAATAAAAGCTTAAATGAATTAGGCTTTGGACGATGTCTTTCAGACACAGGAGTCTATGTTTGCTATAAACAAAAATCAACTATAGTTGCTATATTATATGTTGATGATGTGTTATTCATGGGTGATAATAGAAAATTACTCATGGAAATAAAACACAAATTTATGAAAAAATGGGAATGTAGAGATTTAGGACCCATTACTGAATATCTTGGAATGAAGATTGTCTGAGATAGGAAGAAAAAATTGATCACTCTTGATCAAATTAATTATGCAAAAAAGATAGTTAAAAGATTTGGTCAAGAAGATTCAAAACCTGTGCGCACTCCGTTACCAGCAGGATATATACCTGCAGCAAACACAGGTCAAGCAACTTCTCAAGAGAGAAGTTATTATCAATCAATTATTGGATCCTTATTATATCTTACACTTGGCACGAGATATGATATTACTCAGGCAGTAATCATGATGTCACAATTCATGGTAAATCCTTCTAAAGAACATATTGCCAAAGCCTTATACATATTAAAATATGTTAATTCCACAATAAATGGAAAAATAACATATAATGGCTTTAATAAAGAAGGATTAAATGCTTATTCTGATGCTGATTGGGCAGGAGACCAAATCACGCGTAAATCAGTAACGGGTAATCTTGTTCTACTGGCAGGAGCTCCAATTAGTTGGATTTCTAGAAAACAGAAAACTGTTGCATTATCTTCCACAGAAGCTGAATATATGAGCTTATCAGATTGCTCACGTCAGATTATGTGGATAAAATCCTTATTCAAAGAATTAGGATTCAATGTTGGAGCTATTGATCTCAATGTGGATAACAGAGGATCAATATTCTTAGCCAAGAATCCAGCCCAAGAACATAGAACAAAACATATTGATATTCGTTATCATTATGTTAGAGAACGTGTTGAGGATAAAGATGTCAACATTCAATATGTCCCCACAAATGATCAACTTGCTGATATCTTAACAAAAAATTTGACTTGGCAAAAGTTCAAAGAGTTAAGAGATAAAATTGGCATTGAGATCCTCAATGAGGGGGAGTGTTGAAACGATCTTACTCCCAAAAACCCGTAGGCGTGGGAAAGATCGTGAGAACATTTCGGATTACTCCGATCTCAATCGATCTTATGTAATCTGTCCTGAAACATCTATTTGTACTTATGTACATAATTATAGAGTTCAACGCTATTAATATCTTTGACAGATATTATAGAGTTTGATGGGAGTCATACTCAGGCAATAGTGCACCACATGCACGACTGTGCATAGCTGTGCTACACACAGCTATTGGCATAGCAATGACTGCGCATTACCAAGTGCAATACAAATCATCAGTCAGCGCTACTAATATCGCTGACATGATACTAGTAGATAGACAGTATATATACCTGTGTATGTAGACGTCAATCTACATCCTCTCAGCTACTACAAGGTGATCGCCACAAGCGGACCTTAGTGACTATCTACAGCTACAAGTAAGTTTTACTTACTTGGCTCTACTATTCTACTGCGCCCCTGTCATGCTCTGCTTCGACACCAAACACTCCTGGTTTGCACCTCGGTCCGTTCGTGTGGCCTTTGTCGCCTAAGATCCCCGTCAGATGACAAGGACTGTTGTCTTTTCATCGCGGACTACCCTTCCCGGCGTAGTCAGAGTACAATGGGGTCAATAACGCACCCCCACTTGTATGTTCGATTTAATTCCGTCACTAGACCAAAAGGGGTGGTGCCCGGCTCTTCACTAGGGTGTCTTCGTGCTCAGATAACAAGATCTGATACGTAATTGGTATCCCCAGACTGTGTGCCTTGATACACGTCATGCCTCCTGATTGTCTTCGACGGTTCCACCGCCTATTCCGCAAGCACTAGTGTTGGTGCCAGTAAGACCCTGCCTGGTTGACTACTGCGTGCCCCAACTCTCGTCTAGCACCTGTTTGTTGACTAGTGTGGTCCCTACGTCAGTCGTGACGCAGTGTCACCTAGTTGATGTCAAGAGTAAAAGGAAATGTAGAGATTCGTTCGACGCTGTAAGTGACAGCGAGCAAGGTGTGCCCGGCGCTGTGTGCAACGACAAAGAGTGTGGTTGAAAGACTCTAGATTATGTTAGGACTAATCCCACCACAACCACAAGCCTCGTGAAACGATGAAGAATAAAGAATAGATTGAAAACACAGTAGAGTAGTAGCCTGGTAAGAGGAAACTATCTAGAGTCTTAGAGACTCCTACCTACGAGACACCCTCCTTATATACCCCAATGCCTGGTCTGTGCGCACAGACTACGCAGCCGCTAGGCTGTGCACGCGCAGCTACAAGACCTAGGCCTACCATCTAGAACCGCCCGGACTCGCCCAGAGTCTTAGCCCCTATAACCCCATATGCCGCGGTACAGCCACTGCTGATCTAAGCCCTCGGAGTATCCCGTTAGGGGTGGGAGTCGTTGCCTATATCCAGAGAAGTCGTCGTAGAGCCCCAAGGAAAATAGATAAAAATATAGAAAAATCCGTAGAAAATTGTAAGGTCGTAACACTCCCCCCCTCATTCCCGGTAGAGTCCCGGGACTCAGGAAACTGGTGTAAAACCAGTTTTCGACTGCAGAATCACCAGGAATGGACTGGGACAGTCCAGTCCATTCCTGGTGATTCCCGAGGATTCCCGAGGACTGGCCTTGACAGGAATCCCCGGGACTCCAGGGGAATCCCTGCTGTGGGCAGAATTGCGGCTTATATACAGTTGTGACACATGTCACGACGCGGCACGTAACACGCTTTGTTGATTGTCACGTGAAGCTGCGCGGCTAACACATGTGACATGCTGAGCTCACGTCACGCCCGAGCTATTCAGACAACCACATATGCCGCCCCACTCATCCCGCGCTACCCCCCGTTCCCCACCGCGGCAATCAACACGATCAAGCCGTAAACGCACGAAGTCGACGAGCTCAAACAAGAGCATCGAGGAGTCGCGCAAGAAATCTAAAGGCGATGACGACGGATCGAGCAAGATCACCCGGTGCGTCAGGTCGCACCTAGTCTTTGTTCCTAACTCCTCACCTGCGTGCTATCCCCCTGGCTTACTTGTCTTTTCTGTCCAGGTGAGTTTTTTCTTTTTTGTTATGACATCTTCGTACCAGTCCCCCACTCATTTTTGCGTCATCACGCTCGCCTCGCCTCGCCAACGCCCACCCATCCACCCATCCACGTCCATCCAATCCAAACGCCCGCCTCGCCCCGCCAATGCCCATCTATACGCCCATCTATATGCCTATCCACGCCCATCCGAACGCCCATCTGCCCATCCACGCCCATTTAAACGCTCGCCTCGCCACGCCAACGCCCACCCATCCACCCATCCACGTCCATCCAAACGCCCATCCAAACGCCCGCCTCGCCCCGCCAATGCCCACCTATACGCCCATCCATACGCCCATCCATGCCCATCCGCACGCCAACGCCCACCCATCCACCCATCCACGTCCATCCAAACACCCATCCAAACGCCCGCCTCGCCCCGCCAATGCCCACCTATACGCCCATCCATACGCCCATCCACGCCCATCCGAACGCCCATCTGCCCATCCACGCCCATTTAAACGCTCGCCTTGCCACGCCAATGCCCACCCATCCACGTCCATCTAAACGCCCATCCAAACGCCCGCCTCGCCCCGTCAACGCCCATCCAAACACCCCGCCAATGCCCATCCATACGCCCATCCATACACCTATCCACACCCATCCGAATGCCCATACGCCTATCCACACCCATCTGAACGCCCATCCGCCCATCCACGCCCATTTAAACGCCTGCCTCGCCCCGCCAATGCCCATCCAAATACCCATCTATGCCATCCAAACACCCACCTTCACCCCGCCAATGCCCATCCAAACGCCATCCATGCCCATCCAAACGCCCACCAACGCCCATTCATCGCCACCCCCGTCCCTTGCCCTTGCCCCACTGGCGCCTATCTCACACCCCCAGGCTCGTTACACGCCCATCTGCTGATGCTCACCTACACCAATGCCCATCCCTTGCCACTGCCCATCCCTCACCACTGCCACCCCTCATCCTCCATTGCCATTTCATGCCACTGCTCATCCCTTGTAATGTATTTATATATATCATTATTTTACTGCCAATATCATATGTCTTACTGATGATAATCCCAACCACTCCTAATTGTAGAGCTGAACAACTACTAATTGATAGTGGTGTATCTGTTGCACCACCCCAGCGTACCAATGCAGCAGCTGGTTCCATGCTTGCACCTGCCCCAGTACAACAATCCATGCGTATTCGCAAGGATGTAAAGGGTAAAAAGCCTCAGTCAGAGACAGGTATGTCAGATTAATTGATATGCTTGAGCAGAGTTGTGACTCCAGCTTAGGGAGTGAGGAGCATATGTCTGGCAATGAGAATGAGTCAGATAGTAGCAATGGGGCTAAGGCAGTGGAAGATATAGAGGAAGAGGAAGAGGGAGAGGAAGAGGAAGAGGGAGAGGAAGAGGAAGAGGGAGAGGGAGAGGGAGAGAGAGAGGGAGAGGGAGAGGAGGGAGAGGAGGGAGACATGGAAGAAATCCAAGAAGTATGTCACTCATAACTTGCTGCATTAAAGATCTCCTAAATAAATCAGGAACAAAAGATTGGAGCAAAGGTAGTCATGGAGAGGGAGGACCTTGCAGGTGAGATAAATAAAGCAGAGAAAGGAAAGGCAAAGGTAAGTGTACTGACATAATTTACAATTTCCTGCCATTGATGAAACCAGGTAGACAAAGGGAAAGCAAAGGTAAGTCTGATCAAACTGGAATTTGCAGTGACAAATGTTAGAAGCAGGATAATACTGGTGGTGATATGGCAGGGGTTAGAAATTTATTTGATGAAGGTAAGTTAATTCCAGAAACTGATGGTTGTCTAACTATTTAAAGATATTCCCATGGCCTCCCCTCCCCCACCTGAAGGTTCATCTCGTACAACTGGTGGTATTCTGAGAGGCAAAGCAATAGGAAATGCCTTTAACTATGGAGATACCCAGGAGTTGCTGATTGGTCAGGAGCAGGAGGGGGTGGTTAAGCTGTTCAACAGCTTAGCTGATGCAGATGCAAACATCCAGCCCTTGATTATCAGAGCCAAGGTGACACCAACTATTGCTCCTGTGCTCAGAAAGTTGGCTAGACGTAATTCTCCCATTGAAAGTAAGTTTGATTCTTAATATGTTTTTTTTCTATTGAAAATTGTCAGATGGTAGACAATATATTCTTGTCCATGAAGATGGGCAATGGAATATGAAAGGACGCTATGAGATTGCTGTGGAAGATGATGATGAGGTTCAATGGATACATGACAATGGAAGACCAACTTTGACTCTTTGTGTTGTGAGTAAAATTACCTTTCTAAAAACCACTCTGATCTCAGGAACCCAGAATGCTACTAATCCCTTAGATCTCACAAGAGCTGGGCACAGTACCCATGCCTCTGCCTCTGCCTCTGCTTCTGCTTCTGCCTCTGGGCATACACATGGCCAAGTCACTGCTGAGCTTTCTAAGGATACACTTGTTGCTCTTCTCAATATTGATGAGAAATTGGTCACTGATTCCAAGAATATTGGAATTAAACAATATTATGAGAGGTACAAAGCATGCCTAGAAGCCCAACAGACAATGAATGAGAAGTTGCAAGCTGGGACTTGGCCTGGAAAGAAACCAACAAGTGGTTCCATCATTCAGCTGTTTGCATCCAAGACAACTTGGTTCACCTACATTGTACCAGCATTTTGTGACATCAACAATTATCCAGACATCAAGGAGTGGCTGGAGGGAAAAGATGGTAGCCCTACCAACTTGGATATTTGGAACAAGGATAAGTTAACTTACACATTTTCTGAGTTGAAGGAGCTGAAAGAAAGGAGGAACACAAGCAAGGTGGAAAAGGAGAGGAGAAGGAAAGAAGCTAAAGGCAGGGAGAGCTCTGGAACCAAAGGTACAGGTCAGCCAAAGAAAAGCAGGAGACATCAGTAAGCCATGACATGTACCTTGTATATATGCATTTCATTGTGTCAATCTAACAGTTGCCTTGTGTTTGAATGTGCCTATCAAGTCAGCTGGTTATTGATGGTGATCTTCTTCCTCTGTCACATTCCTGGTGTTGCTGCACAAGGAGAAAGAGCATTCCCTGACATTACTTTCAAGGTGTTTAACAAATTTGTGGAGGATAATTTCAATTCCAGTGTGACATTGTCAACTGTCTTAATGACACTCTTTACAGTCACTCAGAATACTGATCTTCTTAGTTTGCACTTCCGTCAAAAGAGTGCTGCAGGCATGAATGAGAAACCTGTAGCAGCAACAGGTTGGATCAGGTGTCTTGGGAATGCATTGAATGATAAGCTGAAAGGGGCAAAAGCACATCTGTTAAAAAAATCTGACTCAAACACACAAATGTCAGAGAATGGAGTCAGCATTGCACTTGGTTTCAAAGCTGAGGCTCTAGCCAAACTTCTGGGATTAAATCCATGTAATTCTAAGGGTGAATTCAAAGGAGAGTTGAAATTAGTGTCACACAGGATACTGCAACCTATCAAATGCATTTGCCCTGGAGTGGCTGTATGTCAGACTTCCACATGCAATGATGCTGCTCTTTACCAATGGACAAAGAAAAAAGACATTCCATATGTGTCATTGATCAAAGACTTCAACCATTATGAGAATGTTACAGTGCTTTGTGGACATTGCAAAAAATGCAATACAACATACTATATGGACCATGAGAGTGCACCCACAAGTGGGGGTGACCATGAAAGGGTCTATCTTAATACTGCTAGGTATATGAAGATTGGGCAGAATTTGTGGGTTGACCGCAAATTCACCTCTGCTGTACTAAGTGGTATGCATAGCTTTCATGCATCTGCAGCAGCCTATAAAGATTTCTGGAATGATGCTTTTAAGGAAGTAAGAACAGTTACAAGACACCACATTTGGCATGCCTTTGTACAAGAATCTATTCGCTTCATAGCATCAGAGTCCAATATCAATCTCATCCTGGATGATAAACTTTCAATAGATGAAGTGACATCAGAAGCATTTGGCATCCTTGGGGAGAATGGCATCATTAGGAGTGCTCAACATCATGCATGCACTGAATGCACACAGCAGTATAAAAGTACTGCTGATGTCATCACAGAAAATGATGGATTAGCAACATTGGAGATGGATAATATTGTGCTACATTCAGGAAATGAACAAGAATCAACTCATGATGATGGTGATGATGGTGGTGGTGGTGGTGGTGATGACTGTGCTCCTGTAAAATTGGTTGTAATGGATGGCATAGTCATGGACCATACATATTGTGCTTATCAGAATTGCACCAATGACCTTCAGAATGCACGTGGGGGTGTTTATTGTGCATATCATGAGAATCTCTATGGTGGAATTTGCCATGTCTCAGGCTGCTCAAATACCAAAGTACAAGGCACCAAGGCATGTGAACAGCATGAAGGTATCTGGGAGAGACATATTAGAAACCATCGACAACAGGCACTAGGAGGTTACAGAAGGGCACTCAGACAAAGGCCAGATGAAGCCCTGCCATGGCTACCTGAAGCATCTACAAGTGTACAGCCTCATGATGTTATTCAACCAACACAGAGACCAAGACATAATTTTACTCCTCCAAGATTTTACTGTGTTGAAACCATATGTGCCCCTTGTGGAGTTGTGATTGCTTGGGCCAAGTGTTACAATTTCTTTCCCTTTCGTCGACGGACTTACTTTATTATATAATCATCGTTATGCGTTTCATGGACGCTCATCTCCTTTAGCTACTTTACCTTCACATTTCCTTTCTTAGGTATTTAGCTGTACATTTCCTTTTATATTTCTCTTGTTCTTTTATGTATATAAACCTTCTTGTAAAGTAGCTAGACTCCAGTTCCAACTTAATCGAATTCTTCTCTCAACTTCTGAACGAAAACTCCTCGCTCTCATCTCTTTGAGCTCGTCGTTTATTTGACCTTTGTCATCGTTTGACTTAGTGTCCAGAACCTGTCCAGTAGGCTGGGAGCAGACCGAGACTCTGCTTGCCACTGTTGAACGAATTGCGTTGAGAGCATCGATCTTAACACAAGTTGGAACTCACAGAACCGCTCAGTGTTTCTACACTAGCCAGACACCATTGATACCAGAACCTCGAACCTCAGACCCCCGAACGGCTCTGCCCGTTTCAGACGAAAGTATTATCTAGATCAACGAGAAGTTTTTCCGTCAACTACAGGAACAGGGTGGTTTTTTTCGCTCAGGAACTAAAAAGAAGAACGAACCAGTACCAGCATCCCTCTTTGAAGGTGATTATATTGAAGGAAACGGAAAGGAAGTCTTCCCAGATAACGTTTGGATTGAGTGGATCAACGAAGATCTAGAAGAGGACTTTTATTCTCTATTTTATCCACCCACTGAAGAACCAGAATCCTCCTGGTGGAACGAATTCATCAGTCTCTCTGGAGCACCACCACAGGATAGATACGCACTTCAAGACAAAGGGATACAGCCTTGGAGAGACTTCCTAGAACAGAAACAGATCGAACAAAGTCTATTTGGAGATCCAGAATCAGGGAAGAAGAAAGACGAAACAGGAGAACCTACAGATCCGAAAGAAGAAACAGAAAAGATGGCATCCGACGTAGCAGCACCTGCCTCTAAAGGAGATATCAAACCGCAGCCTATGCGCGTTTTTACAGGAAAACGAACCGAAGCGAAGGCTTTCATTGGAAGTCTTGAAGATTACTTTGTTTTGAATGATGATAACTATAAAAACAAAGCACAGAAGCAGATTCGATTTACTCTTGCCTGTCTTGGGCAGGAACTCGATGATTGGAAAGTCCTGATAAAGGATGAATTGGACGATGAAGAAGAAACAACCCTTACTTGGACGAATTGGGCAGAATTCAAGAAACGTTTCTTAGCCGATTGGGGTGAAGTTAATAGCGCTCTCAGAGCGCTGAACAATCTAGCCAATCTCAGAGTAGGGGGCGACGTTTCAGTCCCTGAATATATCAGAAAATTTCGCATGGAAATCGGTACTTCAGGATTGAAAGGAACTACTGCGCAGCTCCAGGCCTTTGTCAAAGGACTTCCCGAAAGTATTGCTACAAAGATACTTGAAGCAAACGTTCTATCCATGAAAGAAGCATATGAAAAAGCAGAACAGCTTCATGGCGCTTGGGAAATGATGCGAGCGCTTGGAAGAAAACCAGGACAAGGGAATCGCTCCAATTTTAACCGAAACACCAACAATAGGGGCGGATCAACCCGATCAGTAAATGCGATGCCCACTGGACGTTTGACAGATGAACAAAAGGAGGAATACATGAAATCTGGAAAATGTTTCAGATGTGGAAACCAGGGGCATGTTTCAAGGAATTGTCCCAAACGAAACACCACGTCAAACGCCTCCTTCAGGGCCTCCTCATCGTTTCAGAATAAGGGGATCAGATCTATCCCTGAAGATGCGCCCAAGGAAAAGAAAAATGACCCAGTTGCAAGCATCAGAGCGATCCTTGCTGGGATGAAGGCCGATGAATGAGAAGGTCTTCTCAATGAACTCGAGAACGAGGGTTTTTAACCCGGAAGCGTCATACAGCGGTTGGCACTTCCATAACAAATGGGCATTCACAGTTAGCGCTTGATTCTGTAATAGTAAGATCGAATAATGACAAGCGTCTTTCAATTTCTGTGGAGACGTCCGATTTACCCGCTGAAACTTCGGCTCTAATCGATTGTGGAGCAGAAGGGAATTTTATTGACGAAGAAGTAACCACCAAGTTATCAAAAGAAAAATTGCGAAAACCAATCAAAGTCAGAAACGCAGATGGAACGGTTAACACTAATGGAATAATCACACATCGAGTCCATATTCAATATTCGATTGGAGGAAAACGATACAGCAACTGGTTTCTAATCACTAAATTAGGAGATCAACGATTAATTTTGGGGATCCCTTGGTTAGAAGAAAACAATCCTACTATTGATTGGAGAGATAAAACAATACACCTCATCGATGAACAACAGAATGAAGGAACTATCTGGCAAATGGCATTGGACAATCAACAATGGGGAGAAGACGATTACTGGATCAGAGTTAAGACGTCAGCATCTCAAGCGTTAGAACATCAGTTGAAAAAGGATGAACAAAAAACGGAATTACCATCAGAATATGGGAAATGGCACTCAGTCTTTGAGAAAAAGGCATCAGAACGATTCCCAACTTCCAGAACTTGGGATCACGCTATCGATTTGAAAACCGGTTTTAGTCCTAAAGTTAGCAAAATCTATCCGTTATCAATCAAAGAACAGTCGTCGCTGGACGAATGGATTGAAGAACAGCTAGCTAAAGGCTACATCAAACCGTCGAAATCTCCTCAAGCATCGCCATTCTTCTTTGTCTCAAAAAAGGAAAGTGGTGCGCTTCGGCCATGCCAAGATTATAGATATTTAAACGATTGGACAATCAAGAATGCATACCCATTACCCCTAGTATCTGACCTCCTTACAAAACTCGCTGGTGCACAATATTTCACCAAATTAGACCTCCGATGGGGATATAATAACGTCAGGATCAAGGAAGGGGACGAATGGAAAGCTGCTTTCATTACCAACAGAGGATTATACGAACCAACTGTTATGTTCTTCGGTTTATGCAATTCGCCATCCACATTCCAAACTATGATGAACGAATACTTCAGAGACATGATTAATGAAGGATGGCTCATTATCTACATGGACGACATCTTGATATGTTCTCAGAATTTGAACGAACTAGAAGAACGAACAAAAAGGGTTCTCGATCGATTAGAAGAGAACGATCTGTTCCTGAAATTAGAAAAATGTAAATTTGCTGTTCAAGAAGTTGAATTTTTGGGCATGATCATCTCACCCGGAAAAATACGAATGGATCCTATCAAACTCGCAGGAATAGCTGATTGGCCAGTACCATCAACGGTTAAACAAGTCCGATCATTCCTAGGTTTTGGAAACTTTTACAGACGTTTTATTGGAAACTTTGCAGCAATCGCAAAACCACTCACAGATCTAACCAAGAAAACGGAACCATTCGACTGGAATAATGAGCGCCAACTTGCCTTTGACACCCTAAAGCAACGGTTCGCCTCTATGCCAGTATTGTTAATGCCAAATCCTGCAAAACCATTCATCCTTCAAACCGACGCCTCCAATAAAGCAATTGGAGCGGTACTGAAACAGGCTGATGAATCTGGAGCACTCCATCCGTGTGGATTTATATCCCATGCGTTAACACCAACGGAGCAGAATTATCAAATTTATGACAGAGAACTGCTTGCAATCATCAAGGGACTTGCAGTATGGCGCCATCTATTACATGGTTCTCCTCACACGATCATCGTCCATTGTGATCACAAGAACTTGTCCTACTATCGAACTGCTCAACGCTTAACACCTCGACAAGCTCGGTGGTCATCATTACTATCTGAATATGATCTTCGTATTGAACATATACCTGGCACAAAAATGTTCGAAGCAGATGCATTATCCAGACGGCCAGATCATATGGGAAATGATGAGGAACAAACTACGGTCACGGTTTTGCCGAATGACCGATTTATTCAACTAATCAATGATGATCTTGCCAGCGAATTAAAGAAATACATGGCAAACGACGATTTTGGACGCATCCTTATTGAAGTTATCACTAAGCAAAGGGCACCACCAATTAAATCCAAACTACAAGACTGGACATACACTCATGGTATCGTTTATTACTTGGGCAAGATCTATGTGCCTGATCGAATTGAGTTGCGCACTCGATTAATTAAGGAGATACATGAAGCATTATCTTCAGGACACCCTGGACGATTGAAAACACTAGCACTTTTGAAACGTGATTATTGGTGGCCTGGAATGTATAGACATGTCAAAGAATGGGTTGAAGGTTGTGCACTTTGCCAACAGATGAAAGTCAATACCCACCCAAATTCACCGGTATTAATCCCTATTCCATCAAAAGCTACTCGGCCATTTCAACAAGTCACACTGGATTTTATCACCGATCTTCCTATATCTGACGGTTATGACTCCATTCTGGTCACGGTGGACCATGGCCTTACGAAGGGGGTAATTTTTACTCCTTGCAATAAGATGATCGACGCCTTAGGAACTGCAGACCTCTATATCTCTGAAATATTCAAACGCTTTGGACTCCCTGACATCTTAATCTCGGATAGAGGACCGCAATTCTCCGCCAAAGTATTTCAAGAAATACGAAAAGCTCTAGGAATCGACCATAGAATGAGCACAGCCTACCATCCTCAGACAGATGGAGAAACTGAACGTGTAAATCAAGAACTCGAAATTTATCTTCGAATGTTCTGTGCAAATGAACCTCATAAATGGAAACCACTACTACCCATCGCTGAATTTGCACATAATAATCGATATCACGACACAATAAAGACATCACCATTTCAACTTATGTACGGATCAGATCCAATCGCTATCCCTACAGCAGCAATCAAGATGACCGCACCAGCAGCAGAAGAACGACTTCTGATGCTCCGAAAAGCTAGAGAAGAAGCCCTAGCCGCTCACGAACTAGCTAGACAAATGGTCACTCATAGATACAGAGACAAGTCAATCAGATTCGAAAAGGGTGACAAAGTCTGGCTCGAAAACAAGAATCTCCACATTCCATATCAATCAAGAAAGTTAGCACCAAAACGGGAAGGACCCTTCCAGGTTGAACAAGTCATGGGACCAGTTACTTACAAATTGAAATTACCGAAACAATGGCGCATTCACCCTGTGTTTCATGCATCGCTCCTCACTCCATATAAGGAAACCTCAATGCACGGCCCGAATTTCACTATGCCACCTCCCGATATGGTTAAGGGACAAGAAGAGTTTGAGATCGAGGCTATCCTTGGACATCGAAAACGCGGAGCCGGTTATCAATATTTAGTCAAATGGAAAGGCTATGGAGCAAATGACAATACCTGGGAACCAGAACGACATCTGGGCAATGCTGCGGATATTTTGGTAGAATATAAAAACAGAAGAAATCTTTGAAGCAATCAACACTATGACTTATTATCGCACCAACCTCCAATTAAAACATAATATCCGCTATGTCAAGAGATTTTGCAGAACTGTTGGACGATACACTCCTACTGTCAAAACCAGATACTCTGTCACGCAGATGTTCGTTCCTGCCTTTAAACACCCTTCCAAACGAACACTCTCTATATATCAGAAACTGAAATACGTCCCAATGATGTCAAAACCGCCTAAAGTATCACGATTACCTCCTCACAAACGAACGCATCCACAAGGCCATACAGAGATCCCATATAATGCTTTATCAAAGTACCTTCCCCAGTATCATCGTCTCTCTTTTGATCTAGGGGAGTTACCCACATTTCAGGAAGCCGAATCACATTACCTTCCAGCATCAGTTCACCCTTGTTTTCAATATGACAACGTTTATCACAGAGTTTGGTTACGACGAACCTTCCCTGAATTATCAGAAGCTTTACAATGGATTATCCAGCTTGGCAGAGACATTTCCGCGGAACAATGGCAATATGAACGACGAATGAACATAAGGGGAAGTGAAAATTTTAACCGCACACAAGCGCAAATGGAAATAACACTTGCAACCGAACGATATTACGATCTTCTGAACCAGGCAATACAGGCTAGTATGAACAATCCAGAAATACGTGTCACACGACATACACACCCTGAACAAATCCGTATTCCACACCCTGACGATGCAAGAACCCGATCAGAACAAGAAGAAGCAGCTAGGAACTCTCGTGAGAACTTTCTCAGAACCAGGGAACCTGAGATCGAAGAGATCTTAGCTTTGGACTCCGACGATGAGATTTGGGATATTTAAACCACACTCAATGGTCTAACACCCCCATCTTATCGATACAGCATGTCCGCTATCGTCGTCATCGCCTACCTCGTCGCTTTCGCCTTCGCGCTCTTGGTCACAGCCTGTGGCCATTGTTATGATCCCTCTCTCGCCGCTGCTTCCCCGTTCGTCGCCACCGCCCATGACCTCCCTATTGAGGTCTTCGTCACCGTCACCACCACCATCGACGATTATCTTTTCCCGAATTGGCCTGCCTCCCCTTCGTCCACCGTCGCCGACCTCCACCAACATCCAGATGAGCTCGCGGACTTTGTTATTGAAGAAGAAGCACCTTTACCCGCTCCACCCACACCACCTCTCGCCAGGATCCCCAACGCCACCCTTCTTTGGGCTCAGGAAGCCCTCGCCACCTTCATCGTTGACTATCAGCTTTTTGCCGGACCCCTCGATGCCATGCTCAACACCGCCCTCACCACTGACCCTCACACCATCACGGATGAAGAACGCGATGCGATCCTTGAACAAACGGTCCAGCTCGACTATATTACAAGGACGTTGCAATGGCGGTTCGAAACCGCTAACCATGATGTCAACACCATCGCCGAATGGTTGAAATCGCGAAGGGATCATGGGTGGACAAATGGTGGAAACCATGGTTGGGGAACAGGTTAAGAAGTCGGTGACTTCTTGCATACGAAGGGGGTAATGTTACAATTTCTTTCCCTTTCGTCGACGGACTTACTTTATTATATAATCATCGTTATGCGTTTCATGGACGCTCATCTCCTTTAGCTACTTTACCTTCACATTTCCTTTCTTAGGTATTTAGCTGTACATTTCCTTTTATATTTCTCTTGTTCTTTTATGTATATAAACCTTCTTGTAAAGTAGCTAGACTCCAGTTCCAACTTAATCGAATTCTTCTCTCAACTTCTGAACGAAAACTCCTCGCTCTCATCTCTTTGAGCTCGTCGTTTATTTGACCTTTGTCATCGTTTGACTTAGTGTCCAGAACCTGTCCAGTAGGCTGGGAGCAGACCGAGACTCTGCTTGCCACTGTTGAACGAATTGCGTTGAGAGCATCGATCTTAACACCAAGTTTGCAAAGTCAGAGTCACCTACTAACATTCTGCAGTTCTTGGAGAGCATTTATCCTACTGCAGAATCAAGGCCTAACTATGTCTGTATTGATAAGGCATGCATGGTTCTCCGTTCCTGCTTAATAAATGGTAGCTGGGAACAGTGGAAGCAGACAACAAGGTTTATAGTTGACTCCTACCACTATGTCAACCACCGAGCCACAGATAGGTTGTGCCAGACCTGGTGCAATCCTGCTCCTTTGAATGGCTCTGCACCCAACTTGGTAGTTGCAGAAAGAAATGCCCAGGGACAATTATACTACAAGCATGCTTTCAATACACAAGCATGTGAACAATTGAATGCATGGCTAGGTGGATTTGAGCAGATACTCAATAGAATGACCTCTACAAATTTCAATTGGTTTTTACATGCCATGCTTTGCTACCACACTAAACGAGTCATTGAAGGTCAAGAAATAAAGGGAATAACAACTGAGGAAATGAATGAAGAAGAATAGATAATTATGTTTAGTTGTAGTTACTTGAATAAAAATACTCCTACATACATTTGAATGAAATTAAGCAAATATGAGTTATGGACAAATCAATTCATTTTATAAGTATATTTATCACAAAATTAATGGAAAGAAGGCAACAATACACTCAAACAAGTCATGGACTATCATAGCTGAAGAATTTTATAAGAACAAAGAAGGTAACAATATATTCATGCAAGTCATGGACCATTGTAGCTGAAAATTTTTATAAAGAATGTAAATCAATGAAAAGAATGTAACAATACATTCAAACAAGTCATGGACTATCATAGCTGAAGAATTTTCATAAGAACAAAGAAGGTAAAAATACATTCAAGCAAGTCATGGACCATTGTAGCTGAAAAAGTTTATAAAGGGAATGTGGTAGTAAGAATTGGGGCTGTGAGAATGTGGCAAGAATGCAACAGGGGGTGGGAAAATCATAGGAATGGATATAGGGGTCCAGGAATATGGTGAGAAGGTAGACAGGTCATGGGTGGAAACTTGATGTGTGGGAATGTGGTAAGGATAACAGTGATGTGAAAACATTGCACATAGGGTGTGGGAAGATGATGAGAAGACAGATATGTGTTGAAGCATGGCAGGAGGTGTAGGAACATGGATAGAAGTGTGGGAACATGGGTAGAAGTGTGGGAACATGGGTGGAAGTACTGGGATGTGGGGAAATGCAATGAGGGGCATTGGAGTGGTAAGACAGACAAGTGGGTAGGAATAGGGTAGGAAGTGTGGGAACATGGGAAGAGGTGTGGGAACATGGGTGGAAGTGTAGGAACATGTGAAGAAGTACTAGGGTGTGGGAAAATGCAATGAGGGTTTGGAAATGAGGCAAGAATGCAGACAAGTGGGTAGGAATATGGTAGGAAGTGTGGGAAAATGGGAAGAGGTGTGGGAACATGGGTGGAAGTGTGGGAACATGTGAAGAAGTACTGGGGTGTGGGAAAATGCAATGAGGGTTTGGAAATGAGGTAAGAATGCAGACAAGTGGGTAGGAATATGGTAGGAAGTGTGAGAAAATGGGAAGAGGTGTGGGAACATGGGTGGAAGTGTAGGAACATGTGAAGAAGTACTGGGGTGTGGGAAAATGCAATGAAGGGTATGGAAATGAGGTAAGAATGTGGACAAGTGGGTAGGAATATGGTAGGAAGTGTGGGAACATGGTGAGAATGCACACTGAGTGAGATGAAGGTGAGAATTCAATCAAGGGTGGATTTGTTGTTATTTGTATGTACAGGAGTTGTGGTATGGTTGGGTTCTGGCGGAGTTCTGGTTGAGTCCTGGTTGAGTCCTGGTTGAGTCCTGTGGCTGACCAGGACTGTCCAGGACTGTCCAGGAATGACCAGGACTGACCAGGACTGACCAGGACTGACCAGGACTGACCAGGAGTCCGGTGGAACACGGGGGGGAGTGTGAAGTACTGACACTATCCCACACCCATTTTGGAAACTTGCAAGCTCAATCACAGGTTAATAACTTCAGATGTGTTGACTGGGGTTTTTTGGGTTGCTGAATTCATTGGTGATGTTGGTTTAGCCAATGAGTGTAAAATAGACTAGCCAAGAGTGTTTGGATGCTCCAAATGTAATTTTGATATCCTCATATCTCTTCCATTTCCTCAACACTTTACACTGCCCCATGTGTTCTGGGAGTCTCCAGGTAGACTCCAGGGACTCTACATGCTCCTGTTCATTCTCCACCATGTTCACACACCACTCCTCTTAGTCATTCCCACTAGCTGTTCCAATATTTACCATGTCTCTGACCATATTCCCACACATGATTTTCCCACATTCTCTTGAGGCAACACTTTATATCCTCCTGTTCATTTCCCCACCATGTGTTGATATTTCCACCCAGACCTATACAGGACTGGGGGAAGGTAGGTGCCAAATGAGGTTGGCCATGATAAGACACTGTGAGATAATGTTGCCTGGTAAATAGAGATCTTGGGTGACCACAGGTAAACCCAAACTGCAGTTGATTTGGCAATGGAAAATCCAAATTTTAGGTGATGTTGGGGGTGGAAGGTTGGTAGTGTGCTTAACAGGTTGTGCATGTAGCACTGGTGTTATAAGTAGGTAGAAGTGGGAAATAATTACTGGAGATTGGTGCATGGCTACTGACAGCAATCACAAGAGGTTGGAGAGTTGGTGAGGTTGGCTGGTGGACAGTGGTAAACTTGGGTGATCACAGGTAAGTGGACAACATTGGTGGGTGTTGGGTATGTCATAATGGCTGTTGGCAGGCAGTAAATAAGCAATGGTAGGTGATAGTCAGGGTGGAGCCATTTGGGGGTCCGAGGTTCAAGGTTCTGGTATCAATGGTGTCTGGCTAGTGTAGAAACACTGAGTGGTGTGGGAGTTCCAACTTGTGTTAAGATTGATGCTCTCAACACAGTTTGTTCTAAGTCAATAGTGGCAAGCAGAGTCTCGGTCCGCTCCCAGCCTGCTAGACAAGTTCTGGATGCTAAGTCAAACAATGACAAAGGTCAATCTCAATGACAAGCTCAAGAGATGAGGGCAAGGAGTTTGTTCAGGAGTTGAGAGAATGATTTGATTAAGTTGGAACTGAGGAGTAGCTATGTTACAAGAGAGTTTATATACATAGAAGAACAAAAGAAATATAAAAGGAAACATACAGCTAAATGCCTAAGAAAGGAAAAGTGAAGGTAAATAGCTAAAGGAGATAGGCATCCATGAAACACATAGCAATGGTTATGTAATTGTAAAGTATCTGTTAACAAAGGGAAAAGAGAATTGTAAAAGGGGGAGTGTAAAGACCTTGTTAATTCCAAGCACCTGTGAATGGGTGTATAGTAGTGTGTGTGGGTGTGTGACATGTGACTGGAGTGTAATATGTGACTGGAGTGTTGATGTGTGTGTGAGGAGGTCTTTACACTTAGCCACATATCCTGGTGGACTCCGATCAGACTCTGTCGGAGTCTGATTGGAGTCTGATCAGAGTCTGGTCGGACTGAGCACAGTGAGACACCAGCCAAATTACCAGTCCTATCTGATCAAAGTCTGATTGGAGTCTGACCAGATTGTAGGAGTCTGATAGGACTCCTAGCTCGGAGTCCTCGGACTGTGACACATATCACACTTTTGTCACACTTTCCCACATTTCAGAAAGTGAGAATTGTCACATGGCCTATTAACAAAAAGTGTAGAGGGGGTAAATTTGACCCAGAATGTAAAAACCAAATAAGTGTAAACATAGTATCCATTGAGATAATTGCAAAATACTGTCAGAATTTCGGTTTTTTTAGCACAGCCACTGCACTCTGATGTACCAAAGTCAGATTCATGACAACTTCTATTAATCAAAGTTGTAGAGAAGGTAAATCTGATGCTAGTGATGGTAAGCAAACATCTGTAAACAAAGCATTTCTTGAGATATAAGCCTTTTATTAAGTTTTTGTGTGACAATGCTGACATCCAGCACCAAAGTAAGATTCATGACATGTTCTATTAACCAAAGTTGTAGAGGGAATAAATCTGATGCCATTGGTGGTAAGCAAACATGTGTAAACAAAGCCCTCCTCAACATATCAGCCATTTATTCACTTTTTGTGTGACAATGCTAACATCCAACATCAAAGTAAGTTTCTTAGCACACCCTATTAATAGAACTTGCAAAAAAAACATTTCTACCCTGGTGGTGATATTTAAACATCTATAAACAAAGGACATCCATTGTATTTTATTTTACTTTTTGACAATTCTTTGCTGTACAGTGTTTCTTGTGCTTCTTGTCAACTTGCCCTTTGTCATCATTTGACTTGGTGTCCAAAACTCTTTATCCAGTATGCTGAGAGCAAACCAAGACTCTGCTTGCTGGCTGTTGACATAGAACAAATTACACTGAGAGCATTGACCCTAACTGTTACAGTTTCTTTCCCTTTCAATAACAGACTACAATGCTTTTATATTTTCCATGTTCTTCATGTATATAAACCCTCTCATGTACTGTAGTTCTCTGGTTCCAATTTACATCTATTTGTTCTTCATCACCATTTGACTTAATGTCTGTCCAGTAGGCTGGCAGTGGACTGAGACTCTGCTTGCCACTGTTGACTCAGAACAAACCATGTCAAGGGCATTGATCCCAAAACTAACATTTGCTGTCCCACAATTCCAACACTACTGAAACTTGATTTGCCCCCATCTGGACACCATGTTTATACCCCTCTCTGCCCTGTTGTTCCCCACCTTGCAACTATTTTTCCCTTCCTCCTTCCCCTACCTAACTTCTGTTACAAACTAACTTAATTTCCTTGATTTTCTATATTCCTCTCTCCTTCTCATGAGGCTTGTGATTGTGTGGAATTTGTCCTAACACTTTCCAATTTGTCTTGTATTCATTGCCACATATCCAGTGATTTTTTCACATGCAAATCAACTTTCTGCCATGATCACAGCTAAATTGTAGGAAATTTTGAACTGCAAAAGTAACATTTCATGCATAACTGTGATAAAATTATAAATAATATTATTTCAACAGATTGAAGGAATTGAGGGAAATTTTCATGCAGTGTAATTCTCAAGGGGGAAATGTAGATATATGAGTATGAGTGTGAGAAATGTGTAAAATCTGTGGGAAAGTGTATAACATGTATGGGGAAATGTATGCAAGTGTGGGAAATGTGTACAATGTGTGGGAAAATGTGTGGGAAATGTATGCAATGTGTGGGAAAATGTGTGGGAAATGTATGCAATGTGTGGGAAAATGTGTGGGAAATGTATGCAATGTGTGGGAAAATGTGTGGGAAATGTATACAATGTGTGGGAAAATGTGTGCAAGTGTGGGAAATGTGTGGGAAAATGTGGGAAATGTATGCAATATGTGGGAAAATGTGTGCAAGTGTGGGAAATGTGTGGGAAAATGTGTAAAATGTGTGGGAATATGTATGAAATGTGTGGGAAAATGCGTGCAATATGTGGGAATATGCACAGGGAGTGAATTCATAAGCTGTACTTAAGTCCTGACAAGTTAAATGTAAAAATGAAATAACAGCATTGGTGGAATCTATTCAACTATGAGGAAATGTGGTTGGACAGATCTTACATATGAGTGTGAGAAAATGTAGGTAATGTGGAAGCACAGAGAAGTTAAGTTTATGGTGGGAAAAGTCACATCAGGTGTGGGAATAGGTGCAGCAAGGAAAAATGCAATAAATGTGGAAAATGTAGTGTGGGAATGTTTAGTGGTAGTTAACTTGAGTGTGGGAAATAAAATAGAGCATGGGAATATGCCTGGGAAAGTATTCTATCATGATAAAGTGCTGACATGCATCACTGCTAGTCAGGTTGTAAGTTAAAGTCTGATCAGCGTCTGAGTGGAGTCTGATCAGACTGTGTAAATTTGTTAAGTCCAAGTCAGTCTGGTCAGACTCTGATCAGACTCCGATCAGACTGGTAGGAGTCTGATCGGAGTCCAATAGGATATGTGGGGGAGTGTAAAGTACTGTGTGTGAGTGCTGTGACTGTGACTGGAGTGCTCTGAACTGTCCCATGGTGTCACAATCCCTGTTTGGTGTGTGACATGTGACTCCTATGGTTGGGGTAATCCTGTGAATGGAGAGTCCCTGTATGTGTATGGTGTGTGATATGTGATACATATGTGTTTGACATGTGACAGTGATGACAGTCCCTGAGCAACCCTGGGAATATTTGGGGGTGCTCTGCATGTGGAGCACCCTAGGGAGGGGAGGGAGGGACAACAGTGGGGAGCTCTGAAGGAGCTCTGAAGGAGCTCCCCACTGTTGTCCATGGCCTAGTGGCCATGGGGGGTGTGGGGGTGAGTTGCTCTTTTGGAGCTCCTCACTGT
This sequence comes from Amanita fuliginea, assembly GCA_023014435.1. Taxonomy (NCBI): domain Eukaryota; kingdom Fungi; phylum Basidiomycota; class Agaricomycetes; order Agaricales; family Amanitaceae; genus Amanita; species Amanita fuliginea. The sequence continues at coordinate 1,285,719 of JAEBUQ010000011.1, read as the reverse complement.
GTTGGCTACTCTCTTCTGACCATCTTTGAAGTCTATATAGATGGCACAGTTCTTGTGTTGCTCAAACTGTGCCATCATCTCACCCCTGCAGCTTGCCAGGGGCACACCCCCAGACCCCCACAAATCCCATTACTTATTCAATGCTCAATCCCATAACTTTATCCCAAATACCACTGCTTAATTTTATCTCAACTTCCATTACTTAATTTTATCTCAAATCCCACTTGAGAGTTGCTTCTTGATCCCAGCCAGTGTTGTATGCATTACAGTTTATCTATGTTTGCTGAGCTATTTGTTGCAGTAATGCTCTACCAACTGGAATAACTGACATACCTTGCCCAAGCTCTGATATGCCTGTCCTGGCCCCATGTGTGTGTGAATTTCCATGCACCCTGTAAATGCTGTGACATGTGACAGGTGTGCTCTGTGGTTGTGGCAAGAGTTCCTATGATGGTCCCTGTATGATGTGTGACATGTGAGAGTCCTTGTGACTGGGATGTGTGGTGTCATGTGACTGGAGTAATCTGTAGTTGGGCTGATAGCCCCTGAATCTGTGAATTGGATGTGTGACCATGTGACTCTTGTAGTTGGGGTGATGTCCCTGACCCTGTGACTGGGGTGAGAGTCCTTGTGTGCTGTCATGCGACTGTGGTTGATTGCCCTGTGTGGCATGTGACATGCAACACCTATGGTTGGGATGGCCCTGTGACTGGCCTGTGTGATGTATGAATTCCAAGCACCTGTGGTATGTGTATGGTAGTATGGTGTGTGGGTGTGACAGTAACTGGAGTGTGGTGATATGTTGGAGTGGTGTGTGACATGTGACTGGATAATATGTGACTGGAGTGGTGTGTGTGTGACATGTGACTGGAGTGCTCCTTGAATGCCCTGTGACAGGTGTGATGGTGTGTGTGACATGTGACCCTGTGACAGGCCTGTGGTGTGTGAATTCCGAGTACCTTTGAATGGGGAGAGTCCTGTCACATGTGACATGTAACTCCTGTGGTTGGGATGATGTCCCTGACCCTGTGACTGGGGTGAGAGTCCCTGTGTGATGTCATATGCCTGTGATTGATTGCCCTGTGTGGTGTGTGATATGTGACACCTATGGTTGGGATGGCCCTGTGACTGGCCTGTGTGGTATGTATGTGTGAACTGGGGAGAGTCCCTGTTTATGTATGGTGGTGTGTGGGTGTGTGACTTGTGAGTGGAGTGTTTGTTGGAGTGTGGTGTGTGACATGTTGAAATGGTGTGACATGTGACAGGGTGTGGGTAGTGGTGTGGTGTGTGGTGTGTGGTGTGTGGTGTGTGGTGTGTGGTGTGTGGTGTGTGACATGGTGAAAGGTGTGTGATATATGCCTGGAGTGTTGGTGTGGGTGTGTGACATGTGACTGGAGTGTGGTGGGTAATAAATATGTGGGTGCAACATGTAACTGGAGTGGAGTGTGGTGTGTGATGTGTTGTTCATGTGTGGTGTGTGACATGTGACTGGGTAGATGGTCCTGTGACAGATATGAGTCCCTGAGCAACCCTGGGGGTGTCCACAATTTTTCCAATATTTTTTGGATTTTATTTGAATTTTAAAGTGCAGGAAGACATTTTTTGTCACACTTTGTCATGAAAGTCACATCACACATTGTAAAGTAGAGCTTAGTCAGTATTACATAAATACATTTGTCATGCTTAGGTCAGCTTTGTTCCCTTCTTTATAGACAAGCTTCAGGGACCCTGCCTTTGGTGTGTCCTTGCATTGCTTGAACTGCACTGTCGTCTTGTCCCTTCAGCTTGTTGGGGGCGTGCCCCCAAACCCCCGCAAATCCCATTACTTAATGAAATGCTTAATCCCACTGCTTCATATCATGACAAATCCCACTGCTTAATTCTATCTCAAATCCCACTGCTTAACATTGTCTTAAATCCCAACTTTGAATTCCCTGATGAGAGTGTGTGGGTGTGTGACATGTGACTGGATCTTGTGATGTGTGTGAAGTGCAACATGAGCTGATAGCCCCTGAATCTGTGAATGGGATCATGTCCCTGACCCTGTCATTGGCCCTGTATGGTGTCTGCATGCCATGTGGCTGGAGTGCTCTGTGACTGTGTGACACTCCCTGTATGGTGTCACACATCACTGGAGTACTCTGTCACTTGATTGCCCTGTGTGTGAATGCTGTCACATGTCACTGGAGGTGGTGTCATATATGACTGGGTGCCCTGTGACTGGACCTGTGGTGTGACATGTGACTAGAGTAATATGTAGTTGGGGTGATGGCCCCTGAATCTGTGACTTGACTGGGTGAGAGTCCCTGTGTAGTGTCATGTGACTGTGGTTGATTGCCTTGTGTGGTATCATGTGATGGGAGTAATATGTGGTCAGGATGATGTCCCTGACCCTGTGGCTGGGGTGAAAGTCCCTGTGTGCTGTTGGGATGGCCCTGTGAATGGGTTGTATGTGTATGGTAGTATGGTATCTGGGTGTGTGACAGTAACTGGAGTGTGGTGACATGTTGGAGTGGTGTGTGACATGTGACTGAACTGTGTAATATGTGACTGGAGTGTTGGTGTGTGTGGTGTGACAGAGAGTTCCTGTAATGTGCATGGTGCTGTGACTGAGTGGAGTGTCCCATGGTGTCACAATCCCTGTCTGGTGTGTGACATGTGACTCCTATGGTTGGGGTGACCCTGTGAATGGGGAGAGTCCCTGTATGTGTATGGTGTGTGGGTGTGTGACATGTGACTGGGTAGATGGTCCTGTGACAGAGGTGGTGTGTGACATATGACTGGAGTGTGGTGTGTAATATGTGACTGGGTGTTTGTGGCATGTTGGAGTGGTGTGACATGTTGAGGTGTGTGACAGGTGGCAGGAGTGTGGTGTGTGACTTGAGACTGGAGGGTGGTGGTGTGTGACATGTGACTGGAGGATGGTGTTGGTGTGTGACATGAGACATATGTGTGGTTGTGACATGTGACTGTGTCTGTGACTGGGAGATGGTCCTGTGACAGAAGTGACAGTCCCTGAGCAACCCTGGGAATGTCGCAATTTTTGCAATATTTATTTGAATTTTATTTGAATTTTAATGTGCAAAAGGTTGCTTACAAATTGCTTACATAAATTATTAGTCAGGCTGACCAATCTTATGTCAGCCTTATATAAGAATTATGGCAGAGTTATGGCAGAGTTATGGCATAATTTGTCAGCACTGACGAAGCAGTACCTTTCCCACCCTTTGTCCCCTTCTATATAGATAGATAGATTTAATTTAATATAATAGCATAGCAGTACAGTTGTGTGATCTTGGTCACCCAACCAGGATTACATAAGTTAGCACTACCTGTACTTGTCTCCACACATGACAAGTCAATAGAAGTTGATTCAGTGCACTGTGTTCCAACATACTTATAAACCATCAAGAGACCCTCTGAGTCTCTTTCTAAGTCAATACCATCACCAGGACTTGTGTATTTCATAAGCCCCTACAATATCATCACATGTGACACAATTTGGGTCACACCAAGTCTCATCACATGATTTAGGTCATAACAAGTACATTCATATGTTACATGTGAAAACAGATACTGTCACTGTCACAATGAGCACCATCACACATAGCATGTAAAAATTGTCATGTGTCACATGTCATAATGAGCACCATCACAGATAACATGTGAAATGAGTACTGTCATGTGTCACAACAGTCACTGCCACTTGATGTGTGACTTAAACATGTCACAAAAGTGTGATATAATCACAAGTCATGTGATTGTGTGAATTAGCCTGATCTGTGTGATCTCAACAGATATAGATACATAAGGAGTTATTGTTACACACTGTGAAAGCAGAAGAGAAAGAACATACAGGATGTCCTTATCCACCAACACCTTCCTTGTCTGGGCAAGTGCTATTTTCTGCAGATTTGATTGCTCAGCAAGCAGCAGCCTCATGAATGTGATGATTGGCAATGATGCTACTGGACAGATGATGCCCCAGGAGTTGTCAGCAGGGAGGGTAGGGGGGTGACACTCTAAATATTGAAGGCAGTGTTATCTAAGGATAAGTTGTAGGGTGTGGAAGGACTCCTGCATTTTCTGCAGTACTTCACACTCCCCCCCATGTTCCACTGGACTCCTGGTCAGTCCTGGTCAGTCCTGGTCAGCCACAGGACTCAACCAGGACTCAACCAGGACTCAACCAGGACTCAACCAGGACTCAACCAGGACTCAACCAGGACTCAACCATACCACAACTCCTGTACATACAAATAACAACAAATCCACCCTTGACTGAATTCTCACCCTCATCTCACTACACTTCCTACTGCATTCTTACCCACTTGTCCATTTTTCCACACCCCCGTACTTCTTCACATGTTCCTACACTTCCACCCATGTTCCCACACCTCTTCCCATGTTCTCACACTGCATTTTCCCACACCCCAGCACCTCTTCCCATGTTCCTACACTGCATTTTCCCACACTCCAGTACTTCTTCCCATGTTCCTACACTTCCACCCATGTTCCCACAGGAATTTATGAAAAGATGGGAATCTAAAGATTTAGGAGATCTTATTGATGGCGGTGATTCGAAAAACTTTTTATCATTCCAAATAAAGAAGAATGGAGATAAAATAACTATCGATCAAAAACCATACTTGCATAAAGTTATCCAGAGATTAGGAATGAGTAATGCAATACATAGCAACACTCCTCTTCCTGCTGGATATGAACCGATGATGAATGATCAAACACTTGATCCATTGATCAGGTCACAGTATCAATCTGTGATTGGATCGTTGTTATACTTGATGATTGGAACAAGACCCGATATATGCTTTAGCGTAATCAAAATGTCTCAATTTTCTTCCAACCCATCATCGGATCATTTACAATATGCAATTAATATGGCAAAATATTTAGCCAAAACGATAAATCTTCAAATTGTATACGATGGATCACTAAGATCTGGCCTAATGAGTTATACCGATTCGGATTGGGCTACAGATAAAAATGATCGACATTCTACATCAGGATTCTTCACACTTTTATCAGGAGCTGTCGTATCTTGGACGTCGCGTAAACAAAAAACAGTGGCATTGTCTTCTACAGAAGTGGAATACATGGCGTTGTCTGATTGCGCTAGAGAAAATAAATGGATTAGATCAATTCTATCAGAAATCCATTTTCCCATAGCAACTGCACCAATTTACGGTGACAATATGGGATCTCTATTCATTGCAAACAACCCTGTCACTGAGAAACGTTCAAAACATATCGATATTAAATATCATCATATACGCAAACTCATTGATAATAAGGAAATTGAACTACGATTCATTGAAGGATCTAATAATCCTGCAGATATTCTAACTAAAAACCTTGGTAGAATATTATTTCAAAAATTCGTACCAATGATGGGATTACATGAATCAATCACTTGATTCAGGGATGCGTCATGACAACGCTTCTCACATATATACGTGTCAACTATCTCACAGAACATGTTTCATTCTCATGAGATACGTTACAATATCAATTTGACGTGGCTTGCCCACACCAAGACTGTATAAAAACTCGTATATTTTTCTGTTTCCCTCATTCTTCATTCTGGAGACTCGTTCATTACGACGAGTCCAACATTACTACGACATCCACTCCCTCTACATGTCGTCCTCCCCGGCTCCCAACGCCCTCCTCGACTCCTCCTCGGCCTCCACACAGGCCATCGCCGCTGCCACCTCCGACGTTGTCCACAGCGTCACCGTCCTCACCGCCGCCCTCGACGCCGCCACTCACGGCACATTGGTCCTTCCCAGGACCTCCGTCACCACTGCGCAAGCGCGCATCGATAATGAACGCCTCGTTCATATTCGCCGGGTCTTGAAGGCCCAAGAACACTCTATCACCGCGGCGATATCAAATTTGGATGCCATCTCGGAATGGTACGAGGCTTCGCAGAGCCAGAGTTGGGGACAGGGGGTATGGGGAGAAAATTAAATAAATAAAAAATTCATGTAATCTATAAATATAGAATAGTGTATAGATTATGGGGGGGTGTTAAACGAACATTTTATTATTTTATTTGTACATGTTTATTTACGATACCATAGCATAACACTAGAAGTGTATATAAGAAAGCTCGTATCTCAATAAACAGTAGTTGCTCTTTATTGCTCCCCAGCATGTGAGTATCTCCTCTCTATGAGAGTAAAGACCTGGAGAGGTCTCTGGTCATTGTCGTTGACGATGATACAATACTCAAAACACCTGGAGAGGTGTCTGGTCACTGTCTATGACAGTGATACAATACTCTTGTCATCATGAATCGATGACTCTATGTCTGACGGACATATGAGCTCATCGTTCAAGACAGTGACGACCACTGGGACAATTGGCATCTTAAGGATGTCCGATTGCTGCTCAACACTCATTAATAATGATATTATAATACATGAAGCTGTGGGTTCAATCCCCTTAGCTCCAGATCATTATTAATTCAACAAGATGATGGTCCACGCAACACATTAAGGTATGTGTTTGAGGCTTCGAGACTGCAAGCGAGTAGTTGATGCATCCAATAAGGATGATCGCACACACATCTTTCATCACCAGAGGTGGGGTGTGGTCACTGGACGTTGAACTGTAGAACTGTTAGCCAATATACTGTTAAAAGTATGGGAAAATGTTGCAGACTCCTCCAAAAGCACCATCAAGACAGCCACATTGCATGCAGTTAAAGCACTTGAGTAGGAGATTGGCCATTATCACATTCAAGGTAGGATGTAAATTTTTTTTTGCATGCTGAGTTTAGATCATCTCTGTTTGGCGAGCTGATGTTTTTTTTTTGCACCAAGTAATGCACCGTGTGCACTGCTTTGCATGGGTGTCCAGGACATATGAACTTATCCGTGCATCATGCATAGCCTGTCCATGCACTGCACAGCCACTGTGAAGGCAATCACTATTTGATGGCTTCGGCACTGTGCATCCCATGCATTGTGCAGCTTATGCACCCTTTTGCACCGTGCATATGGGTTTGCACACTTTTGCACGCTTGTGAATGCCGTTATCTTTTCCAACTTATTTTTGTCCCATACGGACCGTCATAGATACTTGCAAAAATAAGGGATTGCAAGTTTAGCCAACCATATTGAAATGCAGCGAGCGAACAGCTGTAAAGTAAATTCGGAATTGCATTGTTGGGATTCCAAGTGTGCGTGCGCAGTCGTCATGGCATCAAGCTACACTGAATGACCCCTGTACACCATCTGCCGTTGAACCAAGATACGCTTCCACAAGGTTCCTTCGCAAAGCCCCCACATCGCCTGAGCACTTCGATTCCCACTTTTGGCGTGCATTTTGAGTCGCAATGATATGCAAGTATCTCGGTGTTTGCCGCAATGGTTGAGACTCATGTTGTTTGTTGAGGGTCGTAGTGCTGCGAAGTTTCTTTCGATATTCCGTAATCATGGGTTTGTATTCTGAATGCCCTAGCATCAATTGCATTGCATCCATGATTTCATCCGAAAGACCTAACGGTGCATATTGCACCCTACCGTTCATCGTCTATATTGCAAAACTAAGCACAGGAATCCAAGCTCAGATGATACGCACATTCATTGTGTAGAAGAATTGAGGCGTAATAGATTCTAATGCCTTCAGCCAGCCAGACTCGTTAAGGGGTGGATTGACAAGTTTGCTTTGCAATCCAACAAGTATCAGTTCCTTAGTCTCCACGTCTTGAAGGAAAAACAAAAGGTCTGGACCCATATGTGTATCTGGAAAAATGAAACACTTTCCATCGGGATTGTTCATGAATCCGAGAATATGTTTGGGAGATGTGGCTTTTAATCCCAAGCGATCGGAGCTGCCGGTAGTCCATGATACAGGGCAACACTGCATCAAACCATTGGCCATGCGCTTCAACGCCACCAAAGTCACCTTTCTCTGACCCCAGGGCTGATTGGTGTGGAAAACTTCTGACAAAGCGCAAGATTTGCCTCCGAAGCTCCGCAAGAGCACTAGGAGCACAGCCTCTTCAAATATGGTTCCTCGCGCTGAGTTGTTGCGAGCGGTACGGAATGCTTCGGTAATCCATGCCTCTTGCATACAGAAGTGCTCATCAAAGCCTGAACATAGATGTAAGACGGTTAATGGCTCGCAAAGATAGACGGGATAGTTTTTCTGCGGGTCCAATGTTTGCTGGGGATCAACCTTCTCCAAGTGGCCGACACCCAATGCAACTAGCTCATGCACGTTGCCTTCGATGGGGATCCACGTAGTTTCACTTCCAATTCTCCACCGCATGAGAGCGTCGAACAGGCACCTTATCAACTTGACTATGAATCGAGCATCAGGAACTCTGTGGCTTGATAACACATCATATATCATACGTACAATGACCATTCTTAAAAAGGCGATCCACTGGAAAGAGTGGTCCATAGTGATTTATCTTATCCATAGTATCCTCAGAAAGGGGTGGTTCTTCTTCCTCCAGATCAATCGCATCCGTGATAGTGAAACCAGTCAACGATTGGGCAAAAGCACTGAGAATGCGGTGGGGTGAACCCGGTTGTGTGTAAAGTAAAAGTTCAATAAGGCTGGCTGTAAACCGGTAGCTGGAGGGTTTAATTATCAGTGATGCCTTGCTAAATCCTAAGCTGTACTCACCGTCCCGAAAACCAATATAATATTCGTTCCATCAACTGATCAGAAAGAGCACAATACTTGTTGATATAGTTCTTTTGTATCCCGTCCCCCTTGAATCGCCCAAGCTCAACAGAGACAATCGGTTTGAAACGAGTATTATTGAATTTTGCAGCACGAGACGAAACTGCTATCTGGACCATATTCGTAGATAGACTAGTTCCGGCAAGTATGATCCCCTGAAAGATTTTAGTCTCCCAAAGGAAATTGTAGAACGGACGCAGGACAGGGCGCATATCTGTGCCTGTGGTAAAGCTACGAAAAGAATCGGTCAGATAGTCGGCAGCCCCTTGGGCTTCGTCGATCACAGCGAAGATTTTTTCATTTACTGCCATATTCATGTGGCGCATCATGATGTGGACAAGAGAAAGAATGTCATCTGTTCTGGCGCGACGGAGGCTGTTAACGATGATGGTAAACATGTCGTCGCCATGTGGAAGGGAGGGAGGTAAGACTTGAGCAAGGACCCATCGCTTTCGGGCTACCACCGGGTCCGTGTCTCTGGGGAGACTATCCAACAGCAGCTTTAGAACGAAGACACGAGCACATAGTAGCATTGAAAAGGCACGATTTGCAACGGTGACATTCTTGATCTTGTTCGGTTTGCACGTGTCAGTGTCTGGATCCCACTCACTCATCGATTGCATCACGTCAATCGCTGACTCAAAGTCATAGGAGCCAATTGTTCTTGCGTGTATTTGCAATGAAATATAAAATCCCCAGTTGTGACAGAGCCCCTCGAGTATGCGGCGGGTTTTTCCAGAACCAGAGACAGCAAATAAATGACTGCACCAAGCGAAATCAAGATTAGTCATCCGTCATGAAGCGACGAAGGAAGACAACAAACACTGTATCAGGGATGAACAACCTTTTAATCACCTCCATGTCCGTGTTGTTACCCAGGTCGTGGAGAAGAAGCATTGGCTCTGTGTGTAGCCATACCTGGAGATCTGTAACTAATTCCTCGCGTCGAGTGGAATTGAAAATATCCATCCAAATTCCCCTGCGCCAAGTAGGTGATGTACTGGGTGAAGGGCTCAAACGCTGTACGCATTACAGGCTCAATCTCTTCTGCCAACATGCGTGGGGGCGACGCTAACGAGGGACATACTCAGAATAGTTAAGGTGAGGGATAAGAGATACATGGCGCACCCTGCAATGTTGCTCGAGTTGTATTAGGGGGTGTGTACAGCGTTTCACTTTCTTCCAGACGGGGCCGCTTAGCGGCATTTTCAGGCGTTTGTGGAGAACGTGTACGAGGGACTCCATTGTTTGTAATGAAGGTGATGGATAATATGAACGATGGGGGTTTGAACCGGCATTAGGATTTGAAACAGCAACGAGTCAGCAAACAGCTTCTCACCGGGAAGGGACCCCTTTACAAGTATATGGATGAACTCGTTGGGCGGTTGATACGACCAATAGTCCGAGATGGACATCCATGATTCTAACGGTTTGATGTTCTCAGGCTCAGAATCCTCAAGTTTAAGGTCGCTAAGAGAACGGCCATCGTTCAAGTAAGCCCTGATATCAATGTTGACCTGTTAATGTGCGGGAGTAAGAAGCAATGTCATAATGGCGTCGACAGGGAGAGAGACACCTTCCAGACGGTGAGCTCTGAGGCAACAACGTGATCAAGGCAAGGGGACAGTTCCGTTTTGATTAACCGCTTGAGGATGCTGACGTTTTCATTCTTCAGAATTTTGATTGTGAAGACTTCTGCCGAGTCACGTCCAAGCAAAAAGCAGTTGAGGGAGAGCTCTTCCGACATGGTCTGAGTGGGCGCACGTGGCACTGCCACGAGTTGTTAGCAGTATTTGTCGGCTTGAGCATCGGCAGCAGTTACTGCGTAATTGTCCTCATCCCCCTCCTTTCCAAACCACAGCCGCCACTGACCTCACGAGCTTTGGAGCGGACGTATCATGATTGACGACAAATACATTGGTCTGGTCTTATCCCTGTCCGGCTCGGTAGCTATTGGCACAAGCTTCATCATCACTAAAAAGGTCACACCATCCATACGCCTGGTCGATCTACTTCCCTGGTAACACTTTGTTTTGCCACGCAGGGTTTGAACGATGCGGGGGAGCGGTCGGCTTATGGCCAGGCTTCAGATACTCTGTCTTACTTACGGAATCCTATCTGGTGGGCTGGGATGGTGATAAGTGCGTATTATATCGAACGTCGACCGTCCGTGCTGTTGACCCAACAACCTCTCTCTGTTGCAGTGGTTTTGGGAGAAAGTATGAGATCCATCCCGGCTCCGCTCCAATCAACCAAATTCTGACCTCCTTAAATCGCAGTCGCCAATTTCGCCGCATATGCCTTTGCCCCTCCAATCTTAATCACGCCGCTTGGCGCACTTAGTGTCATCATCGGGTGAGAGGAGTGTTTGCACTCGTTTTTCTGGGCAGATATCAACCCTCGCTAGGGCTGTCTTGGCATCATTTCTACTACATGAAGAACTAGGACACCTTGGTCGTCTTGGATGCTCTCTATGTCTACTAGGTTCTTTAATCATTGTGTTACATGCACCAGAAGATAAACCTGTCAAAACCGTGGACGAAATCTTAAACTATGCTATACAACCTGGTAGGCTCACCCGTTGCTGTCCGTCCGTGGTAGTTTAACTATTTTTAGGTTTCCTGCTGTATTGCTTCACAGTCCTCGTATTCACCCTCGTCATGATCTATTCGGTTGTTCCAAAACACGGCCGTTCTAATCCTCTTGTATACATATCTATTTGCTCTCTTGTCGGTTCCGTATCCGTCATGGCTATCAAAGGCTTTGGTGTCGCCCTCAAACTTACCTTCGGCGGCCACAACCAACTCACGCATCCCAGCACGTATGTGTTTGGCATCGTCGTGGCGGTCTGTATTCTTGTACAGATGAATTACTTTAACAAGGCTTTGGACACTTTTTCCACTAACGTGTTGGTTCTCCCTCTTTCTGTTGTTGTATTACTCGCTGATGTGTTGAAAAGCGTTAATCCAATGTATTATGTCGGCTTCTCTAGCGCAACTGCTGTAGCCTCCTTGATCTTATTCAAAGGTTTCAACACAACCAATGCTGCCGATGCCGTATCCCTCCTCTGCGGGTTTGCGGTCACATTTATGGGTGTTCACCTTCTCAACCTTTCTAGAAGTACCGACGACCCCAACGGTCATACAACGCTAGGCAATGGGCTGCTGAACCCCCGCCTTAGCATCTCTGGTCGCATGTCACTGGAAGGCTGGAACGGCGTAGCAGAAGCATCGGCAGCTGTCCCCCCCGCACGCCGGGGTCATTCGCGCGGAAATTCGGGGTCCTTACACCGAAGCCACCAAGCGACGACACTGTTCAACGCCTATGATGAAGGCCTCGAGCGGACACCTGCAGAAAGCATGGGATTGCATAGTTTGAACGAGGAAGAGGGCGAGTCAGAAGAGGAGAGGGACGCAGACGAGCGGACGCAGCTGCACAAAATTACAGCGGCGAACACCAACCACCAGCACCAAAACAGCAGCCATAATCACCACAACCACAACCGTAGCCGCAATCCAACCCACAACCCACAACAACAACAACAGCGGCAGAACGGGTCTCGCAGCCACAGTGCTTCGCCTTTACCCACTCCTCAAACCAGTCGGCCTACGGGAGGTGCCCGAATACCATGAGAATGGAGCCTCCTCCTATGATTGACTTTTTTCATCTATCTTGCTCTCGGGGAATCCAAAAACGTTCGACCTTGTTAGATTGGTCCCAAGTAGAGACGTCTCCCAAACGATGTAATACATTGTTAGCGACCGCACATACCCCCGCACACGTTACACATTTACTTAATACAGTTACCATCATCAATGGACAATTCAAAAGCCAAAAGAAACAGAAAAGAGAGAGGTAATGGAAGGGATTTTCGGCGAAATAAATTATTTCTTATTCTTGTAAGGGGGAAAAAAAAAAGTTGGTTCGACCCAGGATCGAACTGGGGACCCTCTGTGTGTAAGACAGAGATCATAACCACTAGACCACCGAACCCTTGATTTGAGAGGAAGAGACGTACGACTGGATTGTTTCACCAAATTTTATTTGGTTTGGTAGGTGGTGTCATGATTCATCATTTGTCGCTTGCTAAGAATTCACCCTTGCGAACCAGCCCCGGAGAGGTGAGCGCGAGCAGTCATGATTTCTGTCTCGCACACAGAAGGTCCCTAGTTCGATCCTGGGCTGAACCATGTTTTTTTTTCTTCTTTTTTTCCCCTCTTTTTTCGTTTCCAACCTCATACACGTGTCAGGATTCACGCCCAGCGCCAAGCAATCTTGTCAAACAAAAAGACAGTACATACGGAATCATGCATCATGAATTGACATCACTGTTTCGTACTAAGCGTATATATGGTTAGTAGATACAAGCACGAGGTATAACAAACGACAGGTATTATGCAACGTGTAGATGGATGGAGATGGGTACTAAGAATATGTCTGGTAAAAACAAGAGAAAGGGAGGGAAGGACGTATGTGAATGCAATACATATAAATGCGGTAGAGATCGTGGTCGATGTACATGCCGAGAAATCGCATCGGATCATCGTTGGTAAAAGCGTTCCAGAGTCTTAAAAGTGGTTTTAGTTCTTTTTTACATCATCTTTGACTGTTTCAGATTTCGTCTGATAACCATGTCGCGAACTGGAAGAGAATAAGAACACCGATGAGTACGCTCAGTTTCGAAAGGCTATGGAAGACGCAAACGTACCGCTGGCGATGATGCCGGCCGTTGTTGTCGTGTCCGTCACGGACGTGCAAAACGAATAAAACTTGCGTGCACGGGGAGAGTACTCCCTGTGAATGGCGCCGAACTTGCCCTTCAAATCTAGATCAAAGTCAGGCATACACAGGGACAACTCAAGATAACAGCCTTTCTCACATTTGCTAGCAGTTTCAAAGTCGTTTTGTCTATCGCCGTAACTTCGAACATATTTCGCCAATCTATCAATCGATGTGAATGGGCGGTGCCTGACAGGATACAAAATTAAAACCACCGACCTAATGGAATTGAGTTTCGCTTCAAATATATCGCACTTGTTCAGGAACAAAACGAGCTCCACTTCCGCGAGGAGTTTGTTTGAGCATACGTCTTTCCACAACAACACGGAGTCTTCCTATCATATCGTATAAGGATCATTCGTCATCGCTCGATTCAAGATCTTACAAGCCTATTAACGGACCGATCTTCGACCAGAACTTGATCAAAGCCCGATAAAGGTGCAAGGAAGATGATAGCGTCCACTGGTTCCATCCTTTGAGTGCTGTGATAGGTACATTTGAGATTTGCATACCGTCATCAAAAAAAGGCACCCAGGTGGCTGCCGCGAGTAAGAGATATTTATATCAAGTTGTTCCTGGCTCGTGTATGTGAAAATACTTACGGCGCTGCGGATGTCACGGTTAGCGGATATCAATCGCTTAATAACTCCAACAAACCTGACTTCTGCTACCCCCGACGTCAATGATACGCCACTCGGCACCATAATCCCGGCCTAATGACACCTCCATTGTGAATTTGTACTCGGAAACGCCAACGGTCTTTAGACGGGCTTTTAGCACGTCATCTGTACTTCATTAGGGATAGATGGCTGTAACGAACCAGGTGGAGACTGACCATCAGATGGCACGTATCGCAGGGATGTTACACGTTCCAGATCATTCAGGAAACTGGCATATGTATCAGAAATATACAGGGGACGCGGCAACGTGGTAGAACTCACAAACCGGAACTCTCTTCCAGACGCATCTTTTTTCTCCTCAGAGTGTCACGAACGTTCTCATCGTTCCACAAATGGATCATGTCATCTCGACAGGCGTGTAAAACCTCCTGAGCTTCATCGGGTGTCTCCGCACCCACATCTCCGAGGCTCGTTGCCCGTCTATTTGATTCCTCGTCACTTTCGCTTATGTTCGAGTTTTTGACCCTGGAACGCGCGAGTGCACCTTTCCATCCGCGGTTTGCTCGCACGAATATTTCCTGATCATAGGGAAGAGGTCCATTTTGCGAAGCGTGGCGGTGGTGTGAGGGATGTGTGACGTGGGACGGCAACGCGGGAAAAACTTGTGGAGTGGGGCGACCAGGGTGGGACGGGCCAACCAACTGCGTTGGCTCTTCCTCGTTTGGGGGCACAAGCTTTGCGATTAAGAGAGCTTCTACGTGACGAAGGGGTGAAAGACGGCCTTTTAGCACGTCAAGCGGGGAGTGTACTCCGGGTAAGGCTGAAGAGCGGTTGGAAAGATGCCCACCGCGTTCCGAATCAGAATCCACGTCGTACTCGCCTCTAGATATCCGAAATGAGGTTTCCACTGCCCGGGAGGACGACTCGCCGTTTTTGCTTTGGCTCGAGTCAGAGTTTTGAGATACACGTGGAACGCGAGCTTTCATTTTTGGAGAGGCATATGGCGAGGTGGAGGGGGAAGTGGGAGAAGAAATGGCATCTAGGATGATCCTTATGGAACGGACGATATTGAGCTGTATAACTGCGCGCCACAAGACACGCTCTTGACGAAAGGCAGTGGGGGTGTATAGACGTTGAAACTCTAAGAGCACGCAGGTGACAAGGGTGCTTTATCGGTGCAGACGGCATACTCACGCCTGAGAGTGGTCGATTTGCCTGCATATAGCCATGTTATCAAGAGATGGGGGGAAGAGGAGGTGGAGATCGTTGCCTCACCCGACTCGCTCTGGCCCAGCAGGAGTAATCTGACTATGCGTTTCTTCCTGCGGGCTTGGCGCTCGGCCTTGATGGAAGCGTCAATGGCCTGACTAACTTTTCTAGCCTCGTCCTCGCGCGCTAGCCTGAGCTGGCGGTCTTGGGGCGACTCGTCTGAAGGAGGGAGCATTACGGAGTTAAGGGGGTCGTCGTTTGAGAAGACGCGCCGGGCAGCGGCGACGGGCATGGGACAAGGCAAGTTTGTGGGAGAAGCTGTCCAGCAATTTAGCACTTTCGCTATCAGGCACACACACACAGCGTCACGTGATCCACGCTAAAGGAACCATCACAAATCCTCATTAAGATATCAATACGCTCGGGGCGCAATACGCCGCGAAATCTCACTCTTCTGCATCCCAACCCAGCCCCCCTGATTATAAACATATTCCAGGAATGAACGCCACAGGGGGTCAAGCCATAGCACACGCGGATCACCAACAATAATCAGAAGCGACTTCGCCCTGGTTATGGCCACTTGTTCTAAAATTACTCAAATCCACGGGGGCATGAGGCTATCGCTTACTCACCATTAAATCGTCGAGGACTCGCTACGAAGCCGAGGGCGTGCCGAACGTCATATTCCACATATTCCTCGCGGCTCCTGACCGTGGAGATGATAATAACCTTGCGTTCCTGGATACCGTCACTGTTACCTGTAGCCCAACGGACACCCGCACAAGAAACCGCCTACCTGTCCCTGGAACTCTTCTACGCTTCCGACCTTAATCTCGTCGGCTACTCCTCGCAGAACGGCACGGATCTTCGAGCACTGCGCATTGTACGGCGTTATGATGCCGATATCGCTCTCCGCTGTGGATCGAGTTTTGGACGGACATTAAAGGCTAGCTCTCTCTGGACTTACCAGTTCGGACCCGCCGATCTCCTCCCAGAGCCTGAACGTACGCCTTGACTTGAATCGCTTCATCTATATTGAAAAACGATGGTGAATGTGACTCGCGCTCGTCTCTTCCCGCAATAGCATGGAATATGACGGGAAACTCCTTGGCAGGCAACAGATTCGAACTAACGTAGGCATCTGTAACACTATCATCAGCGCATTTTTCAAGATCACCACCGTAGAACCGTTCATTTGGGAATTTTAGAATGGCCCCGTGTGATCGGAAGTTTTGCACTAGTTTCACCATGCTAAGATAGCTCAATGCGGAATGCACGTCGAAAAGCAGAGAGCACAACTCACTTTACGGCACCTCCTTTCTTGACTTCAAACACGTCCCGTTCCATCAGCCGTTCAAGGTAGCTTTTCTCCAGACCCAACACCCGCGCAACTGTCGAGCGGATGACAGGTCCCAGCTGCTTGGGGTCCCCCGAAAGGACAACGTTGGTCGAATCATCCGCCATCGTCTTGATTGCCACCAATGTCTCTGGCTCTGTTGCTTGACCCGCTTCATCAACGAAAATATGGCTGTAATGCCCCCGAGGAAGGCCGACTCCAGACACAACAGAAGCGGAAACACACGTCGTGACCACGACGCGGAAACGTCTCATTCTCGCAATGACCGGTATGCCGAAAGAACCATCATCTCTCACACAGCTATACCGTAAAATGTCTGCGGATACGTGTTCCTTGGAGCGGGAAGGGGCATAGAAACGGAATAGTTCGTCAGGGTTCAGTGCGACGCTCAAGCGGGACACGATAATATCGGCCGCTGAGTTGCTTGGTGCGCATGCCAACACCCTGGCCCTTGGATACTTTGTCAATATTTGTCTAATGGCCTCCACGATAGTAATCGTCTTGCCGGTACCTGGCCTGTCATCCGCCACGTCAACGTCAGTACATCCCCAGTCTAACGACGGTTCACACGTACGGTCCGAAAATGATAAAAGGGATAGAGCCTGGAGGGCTGTTCACAATTGTAGTGACTGCCCGTAGTTGCATCGCGTTCTTCTGGATTAGCGCGTTAAACGCTTTGGTCGGTGAATCCGTCCATCTTGGAGATTGGACATGCCCACGTTCCGGGAATAGGACCCGGTCCTGAGAAAAGGCTGTGTCCATCGCCATATGTTGTCTTCGCAAGACCAAACGGTTTAACTTGAACCGGACATGGTACTTCTGACCTGATCTCCACCCTGAAAAAGACTCATGGAATCGAAGGCCAACTTCTCGCTGTCGCACGACATGCACAGCGCCAGAATACCAATGTCCCTTGGGAGCATCCGTTCGCTGGACAAGAATCTTATCCCCTAATAAGAGTCGGCTGTAAAAAAAACATGACTCAATCCAAAAATCATTTACCAATCAAGACGCTAGGACGTTTCTCTGCCAAACCAGGGACCTCTAAGCTGTATTCCCGTCATTTCAACAAAAGTGGCTTGGCCAGAACGATGCTTACTAATAGTACTGACGATACGGTGAGAGTGTTACGTTGGTCATATCGTACCGCTCCAGGTCTCGCCTGCACAAATCAGTATCGGTCGCGAAACAAACATACGGATCGACTTACTCGGACTGGTATTCTTCGATCCACAAGAGGCATTTAAAGAACCTTGCGTATGTTTCCAAATTAAATTGCTTGGCAAGGTACGTTCGTCGTACTCTTCCTATGATCTCGCCCGTCGTTCCGGACGACAAGGCCACCAATAGGTGAGGAGGAATGAGGGCGAGAGGGAGCTGTCCAACATAAGGAATGGCTTGTGTTGATGGAGGCGGGACGCCTCCGATGACCTTGAGTTCCGGTTCTCGGGTTGTTCGTGGCCGAGCAGCATAAGGTAACGTTGGCTTGAGAGCTTCGTGGTCAGCTTTACTGCCCACAGTTGCATGCAAGGGCTTGGAAATGATGAACTGCTTGTTCAGCTGAACATCCTCGAACAACATCTCCACCCTGTCCTGGTATCGACCTATATGTTTCTGCTTGAACGTGACTTGAACAGTGATAGGTGTGATAGTTGTGATATTGCGGTTAGCACCTTCAACCGTAACTTCAAACCTGTTAAACAGATGTGTTAATTGATCAAGATCAATATATGACCTGACGTACAGTGGATCAGCATCATCTCTCCCGTCCATGGAAGATACAAGACGATGAGAAATCATGGCAATCCTCGAGGAAGGTGTAGTCAACCGTATTTTTGCAGCACGGCGCGTGCCGCAAGCAGCGATATTTGGCTCGACGATGCCAAAGTCAAAGTCTCCCTCAGTCATAAGCCCATTCTTGTCCTTTTCCGCCTCATCCAATGCATCCCTGAAAGAAATATATTTCTCTCGCTTCTGATGCCTTGGACCTCCAATATGGCGTTCCCAGTCCGACTGACGGACAGCAATGCGGCATATGTCACAGTACGTTTCGGTTTCGGACGTGATACCTTCCTGAGGAGCAACATTCGGAGACACGTCTTGTCGAGCAGCCTCGGTGTGGTGCGGCCGACCACGTACATGAGGCGACCAACCTCCACTTCCAATGTTCTTCTTGCACACCGGACAGAATAATGTGATGTTGCGACACGCAACGCAATTACGATGTTTCTTCCCTTGCACATGTGATTTGTAAAAAGCCGCATTCGACGTGACGAACCCGCATGCGTCGCATGTGAGCACGTTGTGGTTCAAGCCACAAGATGCGTCGGAACAGGAGCCACCTGCAAGGATGTTGGGACAATTTCGCGTCATTGGATTTGGAACGCAAGTAGACAACGAGGACTCGTATGCGACGGACCCCCCAACGACGACAAAAGACGGCCAAGCAAGAAGAGTGAGACGACTTTATGGTGGCCCATATAAGCGGACGCTAGAAACCGACCCTGAGTCGGACCCAAAGGGACGTGTTCCGTAATTGCTTGTTTGAAAGAAGGTGAAATGTTGGACGATACGTAACTGGACGGAGCTTACTAGCTTCGACGACGCGAGGAATGGTGGGCACGGGCGTGCTATTCTCCGAGTCACCAATGCCGATGGCAAAAAAAAAACCCCAAATAGCAGTTTCAAGTGCACCCCCGTATCGAGCCAGCGGGTCTGGAAACCGAAAGTCTAGCATGGTGAAGCGTACATGTGTGGGCTGCCCGCCGTGGAGTTCGGGACAAACTTTTGTGTTTGGCTGTCTCAGTGACTCAACGACGACGAGTCTAGTAGTAGTAAGCACTGGTACCGGCGATGGAGAGGATTGACGCACATGAATTTTCACTCATTGCGGTGGTGAGTCGAGACTTGGCGAAAGTACGTTCGGTGGCCCACTGGCACCAGTGCTGACACGAACAACTTGAGCTACAAGTTGCCTTCGAAGCGGCCAACCGGAACGCACACTGCAGCAGTGGTTTCCAATCCTGGCACGACTCGCGAAGGGAAGCCGCCCTCCAAGAAAACGAATCCTGCCTCGCTGCCAGCGTACACTCGGAGAGGGCTGAGATGGAGGGACGAGAACGCAGAGGCAGAAATACGCCAGGGCTGCCACCAACAGCTGAAACTGGTTATGAAGGAGACATTCAAATGTGTAAATTTCTATATCTATTGAACATGGCACATCATTCTATATCGGTTTGCCATGCCTGATCAACCCAAGCTCCATCCTCATCGCCCATCATCGTCAAGGCTTCCAGGCGACGCGTAAAGTCATTCATGTCAACCTGCGCGCGCTCACGCACTGCCCTATCGTATCCACCATTCATATCAACTTCGGCATTGGTGTCCCAATCAGGCTTGGGTCCTTTCCATCCTCCATTATTGTAGACGTAGTTCAAGAAACTTCTCCATAGTGGGTCCAACGATAGAACTTGAGGGTCACCAACAACGATCAAAAGTGCTTGGCTTCTCGTGACCGCCACTTATATGCACAAGAGCAATGTTAGTCGCGCACTTGCGAGTAATTTATTAGAAGTAACTTCACACCATTGAATCGCCGAGGGTTTGCAACGAATCCCAATGTATGCCGGAGATCAAACTCAATCAGGTCCTGACTGCTTCGAACGGTAGAAATGATGATGACGGGACGTTCCTGAGGACGAAATAAGAAACAACAACGGAGTGTGTAGATACAAGAGACAAACCTGTCCCTGAACTCTTCAACGCTACCGACTTTAATTCCTGTCGCGTGAATTTTCAGAAGAGCTTTATTGATCTTGCGAGTTTGAGCATAATACGGAGTGATTATTCCAATGTCACCCTCACCTAGTGCGATATTCAGTATTCACATCCTGAATCAACGATTCAGCAACTCACATGTCGGATATCGAGTGTCAGACCGCAAGTTCTGTACGTATTGCTTGACTTGTGTAACTTCATATATGTTGAAATAAGATGGCGATGAGGCCTCCCTCTCATCTTTCCCAAAGATAGCATGGAATATAATTGGGAACGAAGAACGCGGCAATATCGAACACCCTAGGTATCTGTTAATCTTCGTTGCACTCGCCTTTGCCCTTAGTTCTCCATTGTAGAACTGATCGTTTGGAAATTTGAGGATAGCCGGGTGAGATCGATAATTGTTCAGTAGTTTCATGACGCTAAGTTATGGATGAGACTTATACTATGGCCAAGGGAGGGAGGGAGGGAGGGACGTACGTCACGCCGCTGTGATTCGCTACGTCGTAAGCCTCCCGCTCCATTAATCGCTCCAGATAACTTTTCTGCAATCCTAGCTCCTGCGCTATGGGAGAGTGGAGAACAGGTCCTAACTGTTTTGGATCCCCAGCAAGTATAATGTTAGTCTCCTTGTCCGCAATCGTCTTGATGGGTGTGAGGGCCTCTGGTTCTGCCGCCTGACCAGCTTCATCTATGAATATGTGAGTAAAATGGCCGCGGGGTAACCCAATGCCTGCAGGAACACATCCAGATATGCAAGTTGAAACCACAACCCTGAATCGTTTGATTTCATCCATGTTAGGAACACTGAAGTGCATTTGGGTTCCATCGGGACCAGTCAGTTGTTTGAGATACGAAAATTTCAGAACGTCGTCAGATAAAGCCCTTTTGTCACGAGACGGGGCATTGAATCGAAATAGTTTTTCCTTGTCTAGACTTGCGCCGAGCTTCTTTGTGATCAAATCTGCAGCAGAGTTACCCGGAGCACATGCAAGTATCCGCGCTTCGGGATTACGATGAAGAATTTGAATCATGGCTTCGACAATGGTACTAGTCTTTCCAGTCCCAAAACTGTAATCAATGACTTGAGCCAGACGAACGGGTCGAAGTAAAGGCCACCCACGGTCCAAAGACAACAAAAGGTGGAGATCCAGGTGGCAGCCTTACAATCGAACGGACGGCCTGTGCCTGTTGTGGATTCGTTGCGATATTGCCGTCGTGATACTTCAATATGAGACGCCTCGGGGTGACGGGAGCAAGATTGGAGCAATGCTGGACATTTGGGAATAGAATGCGGTCTTCCTTGAATGCCTGATCGAGAGCATGATGCTGGCGTTGTACTGTGATCCTGTTGAGCTTGAAACGAACATGATAGAGTTGCGATGGACTCCATCCTTTGAACGACTTGTGGAACCGGAGTCCGATATCGTCTCTACGAATAACACAGACGTAACCCTCGAACCAATGCCCTTCAGGCGCGCCATGTCTCTGCACTAAGAATCGATCACCTGTTCTGGCTTTATAAGAAGCGCTATTAGAATCGTAAAGAACGGACCTAATAGAACGCCTGGTCTTTTTTCTGCCAAGCCAGGCACTGCGACACTAGGTTGCCTTAGTTCTCGCCGCTACGCTGTTAGAAAACAGTGGGCATACAAGTAGCGTAGACCGTCCCTTTTCAATACCGCATTGTGCAGATCATATTTTTCAAGGTCTTGCCTAAAAACGATCAATAGAGCTTTCCAAAAAAAAAAAACTGAAAAGATCACTTACTCCGTTCTATGTTCCTCTATCCACAGTAGAGTTTCAAAATACTTGGCATGTGTCCTGTGATTAAGAACGGCGGGGAGAAATGTCGCTCGGATTCGGTTAGTAATTTCCGCTCTAGATCCTTCAGAAAGTGCTGCCAGTAATGCTGAAGGAATAGTTGCGTTGGGTAACTTGGCGATGTATGGTATTAACTTCATAACGCGTGGTTTTTCGCCTTTGATGATCCTCGTCTCTGGTTTTCTGGGCGCAGTGCGTGAGCGAGATGTATACGATGACGAGGCCTTTAAATGCTGCTGATCTTCTTTATCGCCAAGAACAACACGAATAGAGCGGGAAATCAAGAATTGCCTTTTTGACTGAACGTTCTCAAAGATAAGCTCCAGACGATCTTCATACCGACCGATATTCGTCTGGTTCAAAGTGATCGTGAGCTTGACACTAGATTTGGAAGTAATGATCAAGTTATTTCCATTTTGCGTCATGGTGAACCTGTAACGAAACATTAGTTGAGAAGCGAATGTTAGCAACCGAGACTGACGCGGTATTCGTATTACCCCTTAATGGCGTGAGCCTCCAACTAACCAGCTTGACACGACGATCTGGCGTTGTCATTTTCAAAATGACGGAACGTTTGATCGTTCCACTTGATTGTGCAAGATCTACGATGCCCATGTCAAAATTCCCATCTACAATGATACCGTCTTTCTCTTTCTCTGCAGCATCGAGTGCAGCTTGATACAAGGCGAATTCTTTTCTCCTTAAATGTTGTTGAGTTTTGAGATGTCGACCCCATCGAGCAATATCGATTGCGATCTTACAAAGGTCGCAGTATTTTTCGCCTGCAGTGTTCATCCCATCTTGAGGTTCTACGTTTGGCGAAAGGCCCTTCTGAGCCGCACAATTGACATGACTGCGACCAAGTTTGTGAGATGCCCAGTTTCCCCCGTCGACATTAATCTCGCAAATTGAGCAGTACACGGATACGTTACGACCAGAAACGCGACTTTGGTGCCGACGTCCAGCAGAGTGGCCTGCGAGTGCTTCTGCGTTGACTGCGATGAACCCGCATGGTGTACACACCAGAATATTGTGCTCGAATTGGCAATTCAAGTGTGTGCAAGTCCCGCGGGACAACACGTCAGGACAGTTTGAGGCCATGGCTGTAGGACGTCGGGGGATTGAGCACAATCAGATACCAAAGCTTCATTATAAATGGGTGGGAAGCTGTCGTTATATAAAGTTCTGTATTCGTATGTAGTTGCAAATGATGATCATACTGCGAAGGTCACGTCGCGTTGTCACGCCAGCGTCGCACGGCAACTCGGGCCCCGGAGTAACACGTAATCTGGATGACTATTCCTACATAATGACGCAGTCGGCGCGATTCAACTCATCCTCATACCATGAACATCTTCGGCGCCCTGCGACGAAAGGGTCTTGTTAACTGGCCTGGAGTGACGAATGCTTCCAAGAGCCTTGTAACATCGCTGTTGGTCAAAGACGCTCATGAACATCATGCCTATTTCAATTCTTTAGGGTTCCACAATCATTTGAGTCATCAGTACGTACGATAGTCGTGCTTACAAGCCATTGTAACGAACATGCACCGAGCCTGTTCGCTGCTTATGATCTCGGAGCCCCTCCGGGTCTTCTGCAGAAGATATATGACGAAGAAGCGAAAAGTCAACGTCCGATCTTTCTCGAGCAGAGAGACAAAGATGTTGTTATCACCAAAGAAAACTGGAAACAGTATATTGGTGATCAGCAGTAAGTCGATTTGTTGTCAGCGTGCGATTGATTATTTAACGTCAGCAGCGCATATGCCGGATATTTCAAGTTTTACTCCGCAAACGTTCAGGAATTTGGCGCCCTCAAAACTATCGAGCAATACATATTTGCCAAGGATGCCAATGATCCTGGTGCCCATATGCTCATACGCCTTGTTAGCGGCGCGTAAGTCCGCAAGATTGAAGTATTTAACATAATCGCTTACCATCCACTAGCGTGCACCCTTTCATTCACGTGGGAGTAAGTCAAATCCTAATGTTTGTCGAGGCGCGCTGATTTATATGCGTATCTTGTGCAGTATGGCCTTGAATTTGGAAATGACGTCATAGTAGCAGCTGGTTTAGCTATGGCCTCCACTACCAGGCTTCTTCCAACTTCAGTGTTTGACTTCACAGAAACTGCAAACCCCAAGAATGTCCCGATACCTTCAGAAGATGGTCGACAACCAGCCCGGGGCCTTTCGGTCCTTGAAATCCTTAGGCAGGTTTACGATTCCGATATCCTCACGCCTCCTCTGCCCTACGATCGCGATTCTTTGCTCACTGACAAAATAATGGGCGCCGTCTCCGGCGGCCGAGCTGCAGAAATAAAACGTATATTGTCGCAATTCGAGGTCGACGCCAGCGCGGGCGACCAGGAATTTGATGCCAAAGCGGAAGAGATTATGTGGACGGCCACTCTTCTGCTCTCTTCCACAGGTCGCCCAGGACGAAAGCCGAGACTAGACTTCTTCCTAATGCACTTGGTCACGTCTTCACTTCTCTTGCAATCGTATCTCAGAGTGCTGCAGAACCCTGCACACAAAGTAAATGTTCTACGGGCATATCTGTCCACTATGATCGTTCTCATGCTTTCCCGCGGCCGTCCGAGAATCAATCCAGAGCTTTTGATGTCGTATACGGACACGCCGAGACCACCCGTATCATCGTTGTCTCCGGGAAATGGCGCGATAGGAGATCCACGTGAGGATAAGGACTATAATCCGTGGCCCGCGATAGTCGAAAGCATACTCTATGCTCATGACTCACATGCTGTGAAGGCCATGCGTACTCTTGTGTACGCCGCACAGAAATATGGCCACATCCGATCCGGAGATGTTATTGGCGCGTATGACAAGGATGGCGAGGAAACGCACAAGGGTATAGCTGATGTGGACGGATCTATATTTGTTCGTTCGGCGGGCCTCTTACTTGGTCAGCTGGGTTGGACCGGACATGGTCAAGCCCCAGGTGAATGGGATTTCAGCGCGTTAGGTTGGGAAGATGCTTGGAAGGACGAAAAATAAATAGGGAAAAAAAGTTCTCGACGACTGGGCGCCAGCCTTGTAATACTAATGTTTGTTTGTTTGCATGTACGAATATTTGATGACTTATGTTCAACTCATTCAAGCGCTCGAGCAAACAGTACTAGAATATACACCAACGAGGCTGAGAGTAACTACGTCAAAATTTGGAACGATACCGACACTGATCTTGGGACGATAGCGACGAGAATTACCTAGGTAGACTCATACATCATGACATATGTTCAAATTTACTTAAACCTGACACCACGAGATGCATCGGCCACCGACTGGCAGGTTCGTGAGTCCAGCAGGCAATGAAAATAGGCCATGCCTGAGAAGACCTGCCGCGAAGATTCACAGGCCGCGGTCTATCACCGTTCATAACCTTCTGAGCTATTTTGTATTCAGATCCCGTAAACGCTGTTTCCCCTGTGACAATCTTTCGCTCGATTAGGACCCCGCTTCCGTGCGTCAAATGAATACCTCACTTCTGCTCCAACGATTGCAAAGGCGTACACATCGGTGTATTTTGTCAATTCAGGCACGTCTTCGTCATTGGCTATAAGCTCAGGCGCCAGATATCGAAAAACCCCCGCAAATTTCGTCGTAAACCCACTGTGGTCGAGTATCTTCGCTCGTCCAAAGTCGCACAGTAAAGGAGTGCAGAGATCGCTTACGAGGATGTTTTGCTGACCCGATCATCAGCGCTCAGCGCTCAGCAATGATCGATATCATTCTGGGAGAAAGTCACTTACCGGTTTCAAATCTCCGTGTACGATATTTTTTGAATGAAGGTATTCCAGCCCCTTTGCAACCCCAAATAGCTGAAGCATACCAACGTTAGAGCTTATTGAAGGAGCGGGACTGACGAACATGCCATTGAAAAGCGACTAGCGTTCGGATTGTTTTTGAAATAGCGTAGAATATCGCCGTGTTGACAGAGCGGGGAAATCAGGGATGGTGAAGCGGAGAGTCTGTAGTCAATGCCCCAGAATGGCAGCACATTAGCATGCTGCAGTTGGCGCCAAACAACGGCTTCGCGATTGAGATGCTTTGCGTACAGTTGAGTATGGTCAAATGTCACGAAATTTGGACCACGTACTCTTTTCACTCTCTCGTAATCCTCGCGGTCGTGATGTACACCTCGCAGCACCTTGATAGCAACCTATGGTCCACCGCGTTACTGATGGTTGAACAGCGTGCAGTGAAAGGGCCTACAGCATATCTTCGTCCGGAATTGTTCCAGTATCCAGAGTACAAGTCACTAAAAGCACCACATCCGATGGTGTCGGATTCCTTTGTCACTGATCCGGTAAGATCCTGCAGCAAAGCGCGTCAACGCTGCATACGCTCGTTATGGAGATGGGAAGGGCAGTACTGGTATACCAGGAAGGGGTTGCGTATAGGGAGCCAGATACATTACGGCTTTAGCATCTTTTCAGGCAAGCGCACAACTCTTAAATATCCCGAGCTATCAAAAAAGCAAAAGATCCAATCGTAACTTCTCAAATGGGTAGGTGACTACATATTTTATTCACGGCGCCTAATTCATACTGACGTTGAGGCCTTGAGGATTTCACTTTATCTATCAAATCGAAGCTCCCAAATGGTCTAGCATCCGCGCAGGCAGAACTTTTCGAATGAAGCGATATCAACGCTAAGGCGCATTGTCCGTTCAATACACGGTCGACGTGTAAAGTCCGTCGTACCATGGTTGATCACATGAGTGATCGGCGTGGGACAGCATGTTCAAAATGCGGTGTAGACTCGGAAAGTAATTCTCCGTGACTGCCGCATTCAATAGAACCAGGTGTGTGCTTGAAATGGTGCCGATATCGCCAAATATTCAACCAGTTGTGCTCAGAACAACGTGCCATAACGTTTGATAGCCCATTTCCCTGACCGTCTATGTCCGTAGCATCAGGGTTTGTCTTACAAACCCTCAACCTTTTTGGGCATTGACACCAAACCCGACTTGCCGAAGTGAATTATCAGATGGGCTTTTGGATGGAAGAGCTTCCTCAAATCCGGCGTCCCATAGTGCTTGCAGTTAATAATCGAGACTAGAGGCCTCCAGTTTCAAAACGTCGTTAATGGCCGTACGCCAAAGCGCCAGGGCACATTCTTCCAACGCATTCCTACGCCTGTTTCAGCATCTCTATTGAGAAGGGTACGTCATGGAATATAATCGATCTGACAGAACCCATAACCCAGGTTAGCACGAGCGTCATCTAAACATCCATGTCGGGGTGTGACATAACTGCCATTCGCTCCTGGCCGTTGTCCGGGTATCCCCAAAAGAGCCCTACGGGGCATTTGCCGCAGGAAGGCTGGCACGGTGAAAACCTACTGGGAATGAACATCCGCTTATCTACCCGTCAATTAATGAACTTGTGATCCACTTGGATCAAGTTATCTCACGCTCCATGGTATAAAACGGTAACAGGAAGTGTGAAATTTTAGTTCGTACGATTAACATGCCGTCAGAAATAGTGCTTCCCCCCAACGTCACCGTACGTCCCGTATTCTATCTTGATATCATATTTCAGAATCAGACGTTTCCCAAGGATCTCACTGGAAAAATCGATTACAGTTCAGATATTTATAATGTATACGCCTGTGGAAGTTTTGCGGATATTTTCAAAGGCAAATACAATGGCCGCACCGTGAGTTGCGTTGTATAACTGCATGATAATGTCGGTTTTTCATATTTATCAAGGTCGCAGTCAAAATTATGCGAATCCGCAACAAGGACAAACTTGCTGATTATAGGAGGGTGCTGTGCTACTGGTTAATTACATGTCGAGCATCTCCATGTTAATCCACGTATAGCGTTTCACACGGGAAGTCAACACATGGACGATACTTTCGAGTCCGGACCGTATCCATGTTCTTGAATTCATCGGTATCATGAACTGGGATACCAATGGACCAGCTATAATCTCATCTTTTCAAAAAAACGGTACCATAATGGAATACATCGCAAAGAACCAACAGGCCGATAGACACGGTTTGGTGAGCCTCAAACATACGCGGGGTTCCCCTTTTGATGAGGACCCAGGTGCTAGGCATGGCCAAAGGACTGCAGTACATCCACGGGACAGGAGTCGCACACGGGGACTTGAAATCGGTCAGTGGTACAATAACACAATATCCGGTGATCTTTCATAAACGATTACTATAGAACAACGTTTTGATTGATGACAGTGGAGCTCCTCTGATTGCAGATTTTGGACAATCCCGATTATTCGACGATGAAGAGTATTTCACGTATACTACACGCAAACAACATGAATGGTATACTGCACCGGAAATATTCGCCGCAGTGGATGAGGATTCTAATATCGACGCACTCAGCGTGACCACAAAGGCAGCTGACATATATGCATTCTCAATCACTGCTTTCGAGGTTGGTTCACAGATAGTAGCGATATTATAGTGGCTGATCGCTGACGATAGGTCTTGAGTGGAAAAAAATACGTTCCCAGGTCCAGCCACGCCTCGCTCTCAGTAGCCGAAAAGCGGCCGAAGGAGGGTG
This sequence comes from Amanita fuliginea, assembly GCA_023014435.1. NCBI lineage: Eukaryota > Fungi > Basidiomycota > Agaricomycetes > Agaricales > Amanitaceae > Amanita > Amanita fuliginea. Next base: position 1,256,875 of record JAEBUQ010000011.1, on the reverse strand, counting down.
TTATACCTGAACGCGACTATGCACTTCTCGCCCAGTGCTGGGTGACTGACCCCGATAAAAGATTGAAAATTGGTGATGTAGTGCAGAAATTGGAGCAAATGAGGCAATGATGTCACTTTCCATGTTTCTCCCTCACCCGGGTCCGAGATAATTTATTCACCACCAAGAATTTGTAAATTTAGAAAGTAAGGACCTACAAACGCAAACAACCATCTTGTCAACAACCGTGAGATATTATTTCCTAAAAGGTATTCAAGCCACGTCACGGCAGGCGGACCTGTCATGCTTGCTTTACTACGCCTACTACTAGTATGGACCAGTTTATCGCCGAAATTCGAAAAATTCCGCCAGTGACCCGATTTCTCTGTGCCTCATCTCTGGGAGTCACCATCCCTGTGTTGATGAATGCTTTACCATTTTCCAATATCACCTTTGATTTCCACCGCGTGATTCGGAAATACCAGGCATGTCATGACTTCTTCGACTACTCCTCGTCCGGGGCTAACACTTGTTTTGGTATAAACCAGATATGGCGTCCGTACACCAGCTTCTTTATGGGCAGTGCGTGTCATCGTACACGTGTATCATTGACATGTTCATCTTAAGTTTTGAACCCTCTCAGGTGGCGGTCTTAACTACGTGTTTGAGCTCGTGATGCTCTAGTTCAGTCAATCCCTTTTTTTTGAAATCCTTTGTTCTTTGACTGACACCATCCCAGTCGCACTGCGAATGAGCTCGAATCGGGTCCCTTTTCCCGGCGGTCGGCCGATTTCGCGTGGCAACTCATACTTGTCGGGGGTTCTATTATTGTAAGCGTTAACATGGTGACTCCAATCCAGTTTATGTTTAGTGTGTAACTCGGTATTTTCAAAGCTCGCTTGTCAACCGATCGGTGGATTCGTCTTCTTTCGACCTCTCCTCGTCGCGCTCGCATATCTATCATCTTCGCTCGCGCCGCCCGGATCCCAAATGTCCCTCTTGGGCTTAGTCATGTTACCCGTGGTGTACCTACCATATGTCATGATCGGCATGGACCTCCTCACGTATGGCCCTTTCGGCGCGGCTCAGGCAATTGCAGGTGCAATTGTGGGACACTTCTGGTGGTGGTCAATGTGGGCTCCTGATGAGCGGGGACGCAGACCACGCCTGGAATGGCTCGGTCGCGCTCCCAGGTTGTTCCAGTTGTACATTGGGGAGGGTAATGGACCTCGTGGAGGCGGCGGTGTGGAGGTTATTCAACCCAGACGGCCGAATGCAGATCGGACAGGACACGACTGGGGCAGTGGTCGACGACTTGGAAACTGAGCCAAAGACACCGTCAGCTTCTTCTAATGGCTAGTGATCTCTCGAATGTATCGTGTATCTCGTTTGGAAGAGTAGGATGCCGTACATACTTCCGTGGCCATAATTAGTTCTCGTCTTAAATGGGAAGGAACAGCTGGCAAGATAACTGTTTCAAGCTTTACTACTCTCAACTCTACTTCAAAGTTAACGGTTTGTCCAAATGTCCACTACTTCTGATCTTCCGCCATTCGACACACGTGGGTTACGGATGACCCAGAGCCCAAACCCAACCTGGCAGTTTGGCCAGAGAATCGAAGCCACGGCAGAGGGCAAGAGATGGATGGAAGGAGCTAAGAGTGGCTGGAAAGTGATCGACACCACCGTTGAAGACAAAAGGTAGCACATGAACTTACCATGACAGAACCTTACTGATATCACAAAAGGAAACTGTACGCCACTCTCACAAGTGGTATAGTCCCGAGACCGGTGGCGTTTATCTCCACCATCTCTGCAACAGGGGTTGAGAATCTGGCACCTTTCAGGTTTGTAGTGGCATGATGTGCCATACAAGGAAAGCATCTAATTTTCCTTTCGTCTTTATGGCAGTTGGTTCAATCAAGTAGGATCAAGTCTCGCTTCTTTCTGCGACTGACTTATTGGCATCTGTCAACCAGATTACTGCCGACCCCCCCGTGGTAGCGGTGGGTTGCAACAACCATCCCACGCGTCTCAAGGACTCGGCACAAAACATTCGTGATACGAAGGGGTTCACTATCAACATCATCAGTGAACCATGGCTCGAACAAGCAAATGCTTGTTCGATTGATTGCCCGCCTGAGGTAAGTGAATGGGGCATCAGTGGTTTAACAAAGGAACCTTGCGTAAGTTGTGCGATATTGTATCTCTTAGTGACGCCTCAGTGATATCAAACTCATTAGTTGAGTGTCAAAGCACCAAGAGTCAAGGAATCTGCGTTTGCCATGGAATGCGAGGTGAGCGTTCTAAACGCGTTGCGCGACCGGATTTGCTATTATTCACCTTGATTTCGCATGTCAGCTTCTACAAGCGATTGATATCCTGGACCCCGAGACCAAGGTAGCCAAGTCTACCCTGGTTTTAGGCACCGTGAAGTATATTCACATTCGCAACGACATGCTAGACGAGCGTGGATATCCCGACGCGGCAAAGCTCAAACCCGTGTCTCGCTTGGGAAACATCTCTTACGCGGTGATTAAGGATGCTTTCAAACTTCCAAGGCCTTCCTGGGAAAAGGATGGTGAAGAAGTGATGAAGGTTCTGGGAGAAACGTCTAAATCGAGTTTGTAGTAGCCTATAGAGTGATTCAACATGCTGCATTAGATAGAGTTGACGTAGTCTTCATCACGCATGCGAATGATGCATGGATCAATGTTTTTTTATAGATTCAATACATGCATCCGAAAGAAGAACTCAACTTACTAACGTTCGCTAAGTTCATCATTCACCACTCTTCACAAAAGTTGTGCAGCGGCGTTGCTGCGCCCCATCCTATCCACTGCTAAAAGTATCCCTGTTCTAACAGGCCGTTGGAAGTCTGATTCCCAAGGCAAGTAACCCCTCCCCAGCGAGATTCTGGAACCAATCGTCCGTTTGGGCTGTGAGATATGATGTGATCTTCTATCGAAGCATTGAACGGGGCTTCATTCATATAATGTTTTAACCTTTTCAAAACGTTATGGTGGGTTCCCTTGCCGACATAATCATGCCCATTCGGTCTTCTGCCGCCTGGACACACATACCTCGCCGAACAATCGAGATGTTGACGTATGTCTTCAGTGACACTTACATTACCTGGATTGATCAAGTAATAGACTCCGCGCAAGTGGACGTACAAGCAGCGGCCCATGGCGGAGGCTAAATTCTTTCAGTGGAGGATAGGATTTATTGGATTTAACACCGACTCATCAGACGTTCAAACCCTTCGTCATAGGGCAGGATTGAATAGTTTATTTTCGCATAGAAAGGGGTTGTATTATGTGCACGTGCTATGAGGTGGGCCCAAGTGTAATAGGTCTTTGACCCAAATGTAGTACTAGGGCTCAAATCGTTAGCTAAAAGTGGTAGGAGTCATCAGTTAGCAAGCGATGGGTGACAGGTTGTCTGTCGTCCACATTTCTTTTTTTTTGGTAAAACCTTGCGGTCGGCACGTTGGAGCCTTGTGCAGTCCGCGCAGCTACAAGTCCCAGATCTAGAGCAATAGGTGAGCGAGCCAGGTGACTGGAGAAAATTCCAATGGGCGAAAACGGAGGGCACTCACTGGCAGGACTCCGAGGCCCCCTTCACGGTGAGTAAAAGGCTTGGAAGAGAAGGCCACCCAGCGCATTTAATCGTAGGGGAACCGCAAATTCGCCCGTGGGAAACCACTGCTAATGGGTACTCAGCGAGTCGTTGAAGGAGTTTCAAATCCAAATTCCGGGTACAGCGGCCTTCCAAGAAACCTTCCTATCTTGTATACTCATATAGCGACTCACCTCTTGCTTTGATCTCGCTTCATGTAATGTCCACGCCTTCGCGGTGGGTTCTTGCCCAACATCGTAGGATGAATTAATGAAGTTGGTATTCAAAGATTTACGTCATATGCTATCTCGGTTAGCATTGCATACCTTCTACTTCGTGTTAAGCACCTATAAAGCCTAGCAGAGGCGCATGTCTCAGATGACAGTACAAGAGCGATGACGCTTTCCAACGGTCAACACCCAAAATTGCCGCTCGACCAAGATATTCTTGTGCGTCCTCGCCTTCGCGACTCCGAGCATTTGCTCTGATTCCTGAATGATGATTAAAGGACCTCACTAAGAAAGTTATAGTGGACAACGATCTTAACAATAAAATCGACGGAGGCATGAGTGAGGTGTACTTTGGTACTTTTACGACCGACAAGGGCCAGGTAGCGAGAGACTCGGCCTAACCAATTCACCAAAGCACATCTCACTTACGGGACAGATTGCAGTTGCGGTCAAGTTCCTCCGTTCGCTCCCAACGGATTCCAACACTAATAGTACTGATCCCCCGGACGCCGATGATCCCCCGGAGCTTAAACAAGTAATGGTTCTTATTCCTTTCTGACAGCCTCGTGTTAATAATAACAGCGTTTGCGAATGAACCGCGAAGCTAATGCTTGGCATAAGGCAAACCATCCAAACATACTTGAATTTCTGGGCGTAGTATACTTCGGATCTCAAGGCGATAAGGTGGGATTTGTATCGCCATTCATGAGAAACCACCATGCCTTCGCCTACGTCAAGGAACAACGATGCGACGAAATCCAGAAAGGACAGATTGTAAGTGCTGGAATGAATGCAGTTCGAAACTTACGCGAAGAGCAAAGGTTCTGGGTATTGTGAAAGGCTTGCAGTACATGCACAAAAAGAATGTCTTGCATGGCGATCTGAAATTCGTGAGAAGTCTTTTCAATAACCATCGTCAAAAAGGCTTGAACGCGATTTTATAGCATAACATCGTGTTTGACGACGACGGAGTGCCCAAAATATGCGATTTTGGACTATCACGTCTAATTGATCGTAAAGGCTACACAACAGCTACGCAGAACAAGACCTTGCAATACTTGGCACCTGAGATTCTTGAAAAATTATGGAATGAGGAAAAGAAACCACCAAAGGACAAATATACAACTAAAGAATCAGATATTTACTCGCTCTCAATAACTGCAGCAGAAGTATGTCTGTCATCTTACGAGATTACGCTCAACCTTACTTTTCCTATCTTCAGGTCTTCATGGAGGAAGTTTATGACATGAATTCCCTGAAGGTATACGAACTTGTCGTCAACCAGAACTTTCGACCAACGAAGAGCGAAATAAACTCGGAAAAATACTTCCCCCTACTAGAAGCATGTTGGAAAAAGGAACCGGAAGAGAGGTTGTCGATAGATCAAATTGTTGAGCGGTTGGAGGCTATTAACAAGGATCTTCTGAGTGGGGCGTCGAGTAATGGCTCGAGCTAGTCATTTGCGTTAATGATACAAATGATTTTCTGATCAATATCAATTTAAATTCTAATAATTATGATCTTTTTTCTTCAAAACTAGTTGCTACGCCTACGACTGTACGACATCACTTTTATTTGCAAGTTCGATAATAGTCCAGCCGACTTGGCACTCACGATATCGAGTAAAAACATTCGAGTCCTCAATAAGAATGGTGGGCCGGATCGCCTTCCTTATTGTGTGCATCTCTGGATAAACAAGAGTTAACGCTCACAGTAGGTTCAAGGCCCACAGTTACTAGCAGTGCCCCAACTTTGAGCTGTGTTCGTCAAATCAATGTGTCTGTTCGCACAGGATGCCGTCCTGCCGCGGCTTCATACTATCCATTTTGGGATAGTCTGTGTATGTATCTCTTCCACCAGAAGCGTTGTATTCGGCATGTTGGACCACCATGACAGGCAAGTCACCTCCAACAGTTTGATGAACTTGCATCCCACGAGGAGGCCACAGCTTCCATGTCAAAATCAGACCTCGAGGTTGACCACAAGGTGCATCTACACACACCGGTGGTCCGGTGGCGCAAGTTTTTCCTTTAATGGCTTCCGCATACTAGTATCTCCATATGGCCTTCTCTTGGTCGCTTTCGGTTTTTTTTTCGCAGGGAGATGTAGTACAATATATTATATATCTGATGTATGAACATGTACTGCACCGTGTACTGTCACGGTGCCGCAGTGCAGCTGCAATTATACACAGTAGGAGCAGTCGACTTTGGTACAGCATTCAACGTGTTCAACAGCATTCCAGACTGTGCTAGTAAAGGCTGTAAATACCTTTCCCCGTATAAAAAGTCGAGGAGGCCCCAGAACTCAACCCGAAAGTTATGGACTTCCGAAATTCGCCACCACTTGACCAAGACATTCCGGTTCGTTCTTGTATTTGAATAAATCGTGTACACATTGTAAAGGGAGGTTGAAGGACCTGACTGAGTCGGTCATCGTGGACACGGACTTCAAGAAGAAACGCGATGGAGGCATCAGTGACGTGTTTCCTGGTACTTTCAACACCCCCAAGAGCGAGGTAAGCGCATCCAACCACTTCACCTCAATCGGCATGTAGATAATACTTCCAACACAGGTGAAAGTGGTGAAAGTGGCAGTCAAGATATTTCGCTCGCCCAACAACGATGGTCAGAAGATGCTAGAGGTAACGATGTGTTTTTTCCCCCTGTCAATCTCATGCTGATGAGAGCAGTATCTGAACACCGAAGCCAATGCTTGGCACAAATTAAGGCATCCGAACATACTTGAATTTTTGGGCATAATAAATCTGCCGTGCAACAGAGTGGGCCTTGTGGCTCCTTTCAAGGAGATCAACGATGCCTTGAGCTATATCAAACAGTTTAATGAAATCCAGAGAGGAAATATTGTGGGTGATAAACTGGATGCGGTTTAAATTATTGACGCACGAGGTAAAGATTTTGGGAATCGCTAGGGGGTTGCAGTACATGCATCACGAGGATGTTGTCCACGGCGATTTAAGACTAGTAAGCAATTCCTGAAATGGCCTAGAATTGGGAGACTAAAATATTTTTAGAAAAGCATCTTATTTGATGACGACGGAACACCCCAAATAAGCGATTTTGGATTATCGCGTCTAATCGATCATACCGCCGACACCACCAATCTGCAGTACGGGTCCTGGCCATACGCAGCACCTGAGATCATCATAAAAGCTACGCAGGACGATAGCAACATTCCAAGACTTGCGAAATGGACAACGAAAGAAACTGATGTTTATGCTTTCTCGATCACTGCAGCAGAAGTGCGTCTGTTTGATGGTACCCTGGCATAGCCTTGCTTGACTTGTCTCCAGATCTTCGCGGGAAAGCCTTATCGCTTCAATGAACTGAATGCGTATAAGCTTGTGGTCGAAAAGAACGTTCGACCTCTGAAGAGTGACGTGAACTCACAAAGATACTTCTCTCTGCTGGAAACATGTTGGGAACAGAAACCGGGAATGAGGTTGCTCATCGAGCAAGTTGTGGAACGATTGGCGCAAATTAACCGGGTGGACTTCTGAATAGGTGCAATTTACGTACGGCTTGCAGCGGTTTTCAAGAAAAATCCATGGGCTCGGTAATTTGTCACGGCGTGTTGAGACAATGTTGGTATTGCGACTATGTACCAGTGTATGTCCATGACTCTGGCGGCTTTTTTCCTTATCATTTATGTGTTTTGTCATCGTTACTAAGCTAATATAGCTTTTCTATATGCGGGGAAAAGAGTCGTCACGCGTCACGCGCGACTTGTCACTTGTCACTTGCCATTGCGGGACATTCTGTCGTCCGCGCATTGATGCTTCAACGATGCAAACCCCAATTCCTTACAAGTGACGAAAGTCGCGAATTTATCAATAAATGTTGCTTCAGAATCTGCTGGCCGACCAAACAGGGGATTATCAACGTTGGCGCTGAAATTATGTGGAATTGACTTTCTCACGCTGCCGCTACGATCATTCTCATCCAAACGTTTGACGTTTGAAAGTTCTCACAACGGCAGCTTACACCTTTGCGTCTGGGCCTCGTTTTGGCCTCAAAATTTTCGGACGGACCCTCAAAAAATTCTCTAAGTCGAGACAATTTTGAAGATGAATCCCATCGCTGTCTTTTTCGGCCTATCAGATCTATTTTTCCGGCTTTACGGCCAGAGTTTCGAGTCTATGTCTGAGGACGAAGAATACCTCCTGCACGGGTCACGAAAAGGTAGAGCTGCCAACATCAACAACTTTGTCGAAGTCCTCCTCCGAGCACAATTATCTCTGCTAGCTTTTCCAGAGCGACCAGGGATATTATGCCGATCTTGTTCGCGGATCAGCTCAAAGCAATAGCCCGGGTGTGCTTTGAGCATAACAAACTTTAAAAAAATAAGCTCCGTCTTAATGACGTTAAGAGAACATACCTCCTCCTTTTCCCGCTATAAAGTCCAGATGAGCATGGCACAAATAACAACACAAGAGCGATGGATTCAAACAATCAAGAAACATTACCGCTTGACCAAGAAATTCTTGTGCGTCCTTGCGTTTGACTCGCCCATCCTCTGAAAGATTATTGAAGGACCTCACTAACAAAGTCAAAGTGGAAAACGACCTCTCCAAAAAACGCGATGGAGGCATGGGTGACGTGTATTCTGGTATTTTCAAGACAGACACGGGCGAGGTGGCGAGTCTAACCAATTCGCCTCATTGATAAAACACATCTCACTTGCAGGACAGATTGCAGTTGCGGTCAAGCTACTCCGATCCCTGGATGATGATCCCTTGAGAATTAAAATTGTAATGGTTATCATTTTTTTCCTGACAGCCTCGTGTTAATGATAACAGCGCTTGCGCATGAACCGCGAAGCTAATGCTTGGCATAAGACAACTCATCCAAACATACTTGAATTTCTGGGCGTAGTACACTTCAAGGGCGACAAGGTAGGATTTGTATCGCCATTCATAAAGAACTGCCATGCCTTCTGCTTCGTCAAGCAATGCAATGAAATCCAGAAAGGGCATATTGTAAGTGATGGAATGGATGCAGTTCTGAACTATCAGCGATGGGACAAACACAGGTTATGGGGATCGTGAAAGGTCTGCAGCACATGCATCAACAGAATGTCGTACATGGCGATTTAAAACTTGTGAGAGGTCTTTCAATAACCATCGTTTCGTTGAAAGGCTAAAAAGCGATTAGCAAAACATCTTGTTTGACGACGATGGAACACCCAAAATATGCGATTTTGGACTATCGCGCATAGTTGATCGTGCGGGCTACACGACAGCTACGCAAAACAGAACCTACCCATACTTGGCTCCCGAGATCATCGAAAAAGTACGGGAGGACGAAAAATCCTTCGATGGTGAATCACCGCGCCCGACCAAATGGACAACTAAGGAATCAGATATTTACTCTTTTTCAATAGCAGCAGCAGAAGTATGTGTCTGTCTCTTATGAGATTACACTGAACCTTGCTTTTACTGTGTTCAGGTCTTCATGGGGGTAGCTTACCAGATTAATGAATTGAAAGTATATGAACTTGCCGTCAATCAGAACGTTCGACCACGGAAGAGCGCGATAAATTCGCAAAAATACTTCCCCCTGCTAGAAGCATGTTGGAAAAAGGAACCAGAAAAGAGGTTATCGATAGATCAAATTGTTGAGCGGTTATTGTTTTTGGAAATTTCATAATGGCTCAATATCTAGTTTACAAGACGAATGATAATTTTGTACACAGCCCTTCGAGGTTCAAGGACGTTGCAGATTGCCTGATGAAGCAGTTCAGCGCTGAGACGAAACAGATAGTAAAAGGTTAAAGCGATGCCTGAATGGCAAAAGAACAATCGCTTGGCAACAAGTAAAATGGTCATTCTCACCAAATCGCTATTGTACTAACATGTGTATTTCTGAATAAATTAGTTACTTCAAAGTCTTCATGATCGCACGAATATCCCTAAGTAAATAATACTTGTTCTTTTTCGGTGAAATTACTAGCAGCCGGACTCGGACGTATCGTTGCAAATGGCGGGCCACGTGGCCGTGGACTGAAACTAACACCAACGGAGATAATGAAACTACGGCATTCACCAAAGGACCGTCCAGAGAGATGAGTGCAGAAAGACAGCATACTGGTTGGACCATACCGAGGGCCGGGTGACTGGTAGTACCCTTTCCCGTGAAAGTTATACGCTGCAACGTGCCTGTGTTGACTATTTCCAAGACGTTCAAGTTGCCAGGGATATCCGACAGGAGTGTACTGAAGCCGAGCTTCTCTCCCTGATACAGGGCTGCCGTTGACGGTTAGAGTTATGGTGGTATTAGTAATGCACACGGATGATAATATTTCCATGCTCCGCCATGATCTAACGCTGCACGGTTTGCAAGGCGATTTAAATGTGCTCGTATCCCTCCTAGGACTGCAACCGGCTACCGTCCGAACGCTCAGATACCCTTGTTTGCATGTGTACCATATTGAGGACGTCGCCTGAACAAATGCATCTCGGACGTGCTGTCACGGTGGAGCAACACAATGGTTCAAAAAACTAGCAAAGCCTGAGTGAGTGGCGTAGAACTTCTTTCTTCTGAGAACACTACCCTGTATTGCCTTGTCGTTCTCAGCGATAATAACGGACCCACCTCGTGGTCGAAGGGTTCCTCAGGCTCACTCTCGTCATCAAGTATTCTATCCGATGTGCGCAAACGATCACAAATCAGGATCATATGCCCCCTAATCCAAGAATGCCAACTTGTACATACTCTAATTGTGCAATTTCTACCAGTAAATGTGCTCATGCTACTTGAAGACAATTAAAATATGTTGTCCAGACGTTTCTGTGCGTCCGAAACCAGGGAACTCTCTGAGTCGTTTCAAAAATTCGTCCTGCATACCGCTCCAAATGACAGAACGGCTGCCCAACGTGTACCCAAACATACACGAGGGAAGCGGAGAGGTCTCTCTCCTACCCTCCTTCAGACACTGAAAAATTGAATTTGGACTTTAGAAGTTTGGCTTTTTTTAAAATGAGAACCCCAAGGTTAGGGAATGGCTGGCTGTTCCGTCTCACGTGCACGGTGTAGCTGGTTTTGCTCTGAAGGAAAAGGTGCACGATCTATTTCTTTCGCCAACGTAAACTCTAACATGACTCATTCATAGCCGATTATGACCGGCTGCGAGTGAATATTTCACCAGCTCACTGTTATCCAATGCAGTAAATGTCTTGGAGGCATAGATGGCCCACATTTTGGATGCCTAATACATATTCTTCAATTCTCAACAGTGAACGTATAACAAAGCATTAAATTTTACTAAAATAGATGTACCTGACAGACAAAAAAGGATGGGAAGAAAGGATGGGAAGTCGCAGCCTGCGACGCTTGTCGGCAACGGTATGATATTACTCCTCCCGCTAAGGCCGATCTCATGCGTCAACGCGTACCAGTCATGACACGTGTTGCCTGAAATACTGCCTCCGATCCGTCGCCTGGCGCCACCGACTAAACACCACATCCCACGCGGCCTTTCCTCGTCAACTGGCAGGCCACGTCGGAATCTTCTTACAGCTCTACTTATTGCATCATGGGACACCCGCACTCCAAGTGAACAGGGCGCGACAGATGTACGTTCTTCCACTTGCAGAGAACGGTCTGAAAAATGTAGAATGACAAGCGGAAGAGAGCACAATGGCACACCGGTCGCCATGGACACGAACAAGGTGAAAGGAAAAGTACCATTACACGTCTCACTCCCAGACTACGTTTGGGGCTGAGAACCACGGTTGGGGTTATGCAAGCATATTGACATCGTATGTGACTTTCCGCCATCGCGGGCCGGTATACTGACGCGTCTATCTAGACGGTATCTGAAAAACCATCTCCATGTACTAACCTCCCCGGTGCACCCCACGACTCGGTCTCTTCTAACGTGGCTAACCCGGTGGTCACAACGCTGAATCGTAAGTTCTGTTCGCTTCTGCTACTTTCAACTCGAATGGCGCACACGACAACTTACTTTTGCCCACACTTCCCGGTTGGACCCTTCCCACCATCCTTACACGAGCATAGCTTCGCGATCCCACCACTCACATCAGCAATCGAGAAGGGAACATATCAACGTGGAAGCTGCTCCTTCACTCACAGCAGATGCACCTCTTACAAGCATCAGCAAAGGGAACGAGTTGGAAGCAGACCATCAGCTGGACGCCGACGACGATTCTGGGCTGATTACCCCCTTACATTACTTTCCTCGAACGAAGACACCCATGCACATACGCCACTTAGCCCCAAACCTGACCTTAATTAATGTGATAAAGGCTGGGGAACAGTGTAAGATGGATCGATGGGTATGTCAACATCGTCAGCATCGGGCCGCTCGAGTTGAATGATCCTGCCCTCGGCGACGACGAGGGCGACAATGACCAATGGAATAGATAAAAGAGAATGCTTGGCATTGGTCGGGTCCAGTGAAAGAAGCCTCGTCCGCTTGCGGTTGGCGGTGCAAACGGAACTCCCAGTAAGCACGAAGGTGCAATGTCACGGCGAATGGGACTCTTGCTTTCTTATATGTGTGGTGTCCTGGTTGGTTCACTCAGAAAGTGCATTCATTCAATTCACTTACGTGCCTTTACAAAAGATTTCCTCATTAACATACAAGAATGGCAAGATATATACTATTCGTAACGCATAGCCTCGTACAATGTCTAGTGCTTCAACGGCCTCACAATCTTTCCCTCGTCAATGGCAGCCCCGCGTCCCTCATCAGGCCCCCAAGTATAGGAGGACCTGACGCCAGGAATACAATGCCCATGTATTACTCATCCAGTAGTATACAATATTGCACAGGCTTGATTGCTTTGCCGATGCCAATCTCGTGGCCGAGGTATGAGTGAAGTGGTTGTTGCCTTGGAAAGTGGACGAGAGGCAGCTAGGGGTTTTTTGTGCAGGCGAAAGTCTCGCTGAAGCTGGGAAGTATTCCGGGGTTATCGTCATTGCTTGACGAGAGGAAAGCACACTGTAGATTTTCTCGAAAAACATGAGGGAGATAGGGACGACCATCTCTGTATTAATCTATGGGTTGAATGGGATCAAATGTTGAATTTGGATCATCTCCAGATGGTTCTTGCCTTGTAAGTCTTTGCTATTCTCTTTGCAAGCTGTGCTTGAGATACATTTCCTGCATGCCTAGTATTGTTCTGCTAAGTGGACCCTGATTTGGAAGCCAGCCCTTTGCCAACACCAACAGATGTGAAAAAACTGCCCAATAGCTCCCCAATAATGAGTACTTAACACTGCCCCATGTGTTCTGGCAGGAATTCCCAGGACTTTCCTGGCACCTGGAGCATGGACCAGTGCCATATGACATCCATGCTAAAATCCCCAGGAATTGGCCAGAACTGTGCAGGGACAGTCCTGGTCAATCCCCAGGATTCACCAGGATTCCTGGTGGGGAGCAGCCTGTGCCTATATAGACATATGTGACATGTGACTTCCACATCTGTGTGGCTGCATGCCACAAGGTCGTCAGACCAAGGGACACGCTCAGAGGAACAAGAGAAAAGAAGAAAAGAAAAAACTCTGTTGGATAGTCTGCGACTATGACAATCAAGAGCCTAGGGCTCTTGTCACTACAACCAAGACTATATACCCAAAGCCTCACCCCTCTTACTAATCCATCACCTGACCGCCTCGCCTCCGCCTCATGCCGACCTGCGGTCCGCTTACATAATCTTGAAAGATAAGATCTCCGATAACCCGATAAGAGATCCGAACTTCCCGAGATAAGAGATAAGATAAGATAAGATCTTAAGATGAGATCAAATTGTAACATTACCCCCTTCTTAAAGGTTCGCGTCCACGAGAACCTTGGCCACGTCTGTGACAATTTTGTCCACTTGTTCAATGTCCTCGTCGGCTCCTCCTTCCTTATCGTACACTTCCTTGCATGCACTCTTCCACTTTCTCCAATTCCTCTCTAACTTTTCTAAATATTTGCCTTCGAAGCGACCATCTTCCCAGCCAAAAAGAACTTTCGACTTATCCGGGTTGGTATGATTCTGATACCTCCAAAAAGCGTCCTGTGGAATCCGTCTTGGAGCTGGCGCGTTGGGTTTTTTCTTGTGAAAGTCTCTCACACATTGCTGAGCGTTCTTGAGATTCGCTGCTGCTTCCCATGTCGACTCTTCGACTGGATATCCTTTCCACTTGACCAAGTATTGAAGGCCGCATCCTTTGAAGCAACTGTCTAAAACTTCCTCTACCTCGTAATCTTCCCTTGCCACCTTATCTTCCTCCTCCTTCCTTCACTTTTCCAACTCTTTGTCCTTCTTCTTTTGTTCTGGAAAAGCCGGCTTGACGTATGGTTTTAACAATGCTTCATTGAAGACATTGTAAACTTTCCATGCAGTGGGCAACTTCAATCGGTATGCTGCCGATCCTATCTTTTCAATCACCTCGTATGGGCCATAAAATTTGTTATCCAATTTCTTCGATGCCCGCACATGAGGTAGATGTTCCGAATTGACATATACCTTGTTGCCAATATTATACTCACGTGATGGTCGTTTGCCTTTGTCATACTGTTTTGCCATCCGCTCTGCCATCTTCTCCAGGTTTTCCGCCACATGCTTCCATGCCTCCTTTGTTTCTCCTACAAATTCCTCCACTGCCTGTACTGGTGTCCCTTTGATGGGTTCAAACCATTTCCGAGGATGTCGGCTGTAATTCAAATAAAACAGCGAATAGCCAGTAGCCAAGTTCTTCCTATCATTGTGACAGAACTGCGCTAGCACTAAGTGCTCACTCCAATCATCTTGTTTCCCATTTGTGTACATTGCCAAGAATTCCTGAACCTCCTGGTTTACTCGTTCCATCTGACCATCCGTCTGTGGGTGGTATGCCGTTGAAGGGTTTCCTTGGATATTCAACATTTTGTACAACTCCTTCATGAATTGAGAAACAAACTGGCTTCCTTGATCGCTGATGACCTTGTTTGGAATACCGTGTTCTCGGAAGATGTTATCCCGGAATAACCGCACCACTCCCAATGATGTAATGGTCGAGTTGGTTGGTAGGAAAAACACCTTTTTTGAGAAGCAATCCACAACCACCATGATCATGTCATATCCTTTAGATTCTGGGAATGGTCCCATCAAGTCCACCGAGACCTCTTGCCACGGTTGCGCTGGTACATTTAATGGTTTGAGCGGTGCCGCTCTTTTCGTCCTATCTGGTTTGACTGTTTGACACGTCCTGCATCCCATAACGTACATCTTGACGTCTTTTGCCATGTTGGGCCACCAGTAATTCCTTGTGATCACCTCCACCGTCTTGTCAATACCATAGTGTCCCCATTTGTGATGGACCTCTATAATATTTTCCCTTATTCACGCACTGACCAGGACATAGATTCTTCCCTTCCATGTCCACAGGCCCTTCTCTTCTTTCCAATCCTTGCTTCCACTTCCGATTCCTTCCACTGCTTGCTTATCCCACTGCCTACGGTTCACCTTCTTTATGTCTTTTTGGAGGTCCAAAAGAAAGTCCTCATCCGCATCATCACTGTTGTATACCCTTACGAACAGTTCATCTTTCAACAAAATCACCCCCTCGTTGTCAATCTCCTCCCCTTTATGGTCTGTCCTCTGTGACAGAAGATCGGCTTTGGAATTGGTTTTACCAGGACGATGTTTAATGAAAAAATTGAAGTCCTGTAAGTCCAGAATCCAATGCGCTTGTCGACGGTTTATGTTTTGCGGCTTCCTGAAGTAAGTGAGATTTTGATGATCCATTAAAACTTCCACGGGGATTTTGGTACCCTTCAGGTAATGCGACCATTCATAAAAGGCCTGCATGACCGCCAACATTTCCTTGTCGTAGATTTCGTAATTCCGCTCTGCAGGATTTAATGATTTTGAAATGAAGGCCACTGGTCACCATAAGCTGTCGGTCTGCTATTGAGATAGAATTCCTCCAATTGCATATTCAGATGCATCAACTTCCACATGGTATTGACCTTCGTCAGCCGGGATCGCCAATACCACTTCCTCTGCAATACGTGCTTTCAGCCCGTCGAAAGCCCTCTGCTGGTTGTCCGTCCACTGCCATCCATCTTTGCCTGTCAACTTGGTGAGGGGCTTTGATATAAGCGCAAACCCCTTAACAAATCATCGATAGAAGTTGACAAACCCCAGAAACTGTTGAACATGTTTCTTGCACATTGGGATTGGCCATTTGACAATCACCTGAACCTTCACCTTATCCATACTGACCAAGTCATGGGAGATGATAAGGCCCAAAAACTTGATGGTATCCTTATCAAACCAACACTTTTCCGGTTTCAGTGACAATTTGTGTTCCTGTAACTTTGCCAATATCTGGTTTATGTGTTCTGTATGACCCTTCTGATCCTTGGAGAACACTAGAATATTGTCCATATAAATGACAACCCATCCTTCTGCGATTTCTGCTCGAAAAAGGTCATTCATCATTGTTTGGAAGGTTGCTGGTGAGTTTGTCAATCCAAAGAACATGACCAAGGGTTCAAACAGTCCTCGGTTGGTGCGAAACACCGCTTTCCACTCATCTCCCTCTTTTATGCAGATATTGTTATACCCCCAACGAATATCCATTTTGGAGAACACTTTGGCATGTGAGAGTTTATCGATCAATTCCGATATTAATGGTAGTGGGTATTGGTTTTTGATTGTCATCTCATTCAACTTCCTATAATCCTGTACTGGTCTCAGAGAGCCATCCTTCTTCTTGACAAAGAAGAAAGGAGATGCCATAGGTGATTTACTGGATCGTATTCATCCCGTCTCCAAGTTTTCTTTGAGAAACTCCTCGAGTTTCCCCTGTTCCTCTCTACTCAGTGGATAGATTTTGCAATCCAACGGCTTTGATCCTGGTATTAATTCAATTGTGTGATCCCATGGACGTCTGGGTGGCAGTTCATCAAATGTCTGCTTTTCAAACACCTTCCGGTAACCCAAATAGTGTTCAGGTACAATTTCTTCCAGGGTCTGCTTGATCGTATGCTCGGATGCAATTTTAGTAGCCGTAGATTCATACACTCGTATCCATTCTCCATCCACATCCTCCTTCATCACCACGATCAATCTATCGCCGTCTTCCCAATGCAAGCCACACTCTTCCTCCTCATCCTGATCACTTTCTTCTTTGGGCTCCTTGGCGTGCATATCTGGTTGGCACGTGCCTGGGCATCGGCTGAATCGGAGTGAGTTCTTTTGCCAATTCACTTCTGGATTGTGATACTTCAGCCAATCATGTCCTAAAAACAAATCCGTTTTCCCCAGGGAGGATACGCCGAATTCCCAAAGTTCTGAGTGCGCTCCAATTACCACTTTCAACTGTACCATCTCTGACAGTTTACCATCCTTATTTTCCGATCCATCAGCGTTGTACACCGGAATAGGGTGTGCGAGCTTTCTCGTGTTGAGGTTATTCCTCTTCATGAATTCCCTATCCACGCATGAACCTGTGCATCCCGAGTCCAGGAGGGCCATTACTGCAATGCGTCGGCCGGTGGTCACATCCATCACCATCGTCGGTACGTTCAATTGTCGTTTTCCTGTTCCTAGGACATACTTCTGATGTTTCTTCAAATTGTTCAATTGCCAGAAGGTCTCTGCTTCGGTCCCCTGGTTCAAGTCCTTCACCATCGCTTCCATTACCTCCGCCCGTTGTGATTCATGACTCCATGTCCGAAGCGACTCTAGAGCTTGACTCATGGGTTGCTCCCATATGCGTCTCACCATCCATGGAGTCTGCCAGGCCTTCAAGCGAGATCCTATCACTCTGATAGGTTCTTGTTGCCATTTTTGTTCCTTTCTACTCATTTCGTACTCAATGTAATTTAAAATGCATGGATTGGTCATAGAAATATTACATGTAGTAGGAAATGAGTCCTTGCTCGATCGGTCGGAACCTGTTCTGCTCGAGCTCACTAAAAACCCTTCTCTTTGGCCCATTCTGCTATGGCCTTCACATCCTCGTCCATCATATCTTCTGCCAGAAACTCCTTCCAGCCCATCTCCCTAATCCTTGTCTTCCCTGTCCAAACCTTCAGCGCTTTACAATCATGTGCCATGTGACCCTGCTTGCCACAGTTATAGCATGTGATTGTTCACCTCTTCCTATCTACATCCATCGCATTAGGATCTCTTGGTCTGGAACCTGACACTGCCGCGGGGGGTGGACCTTGTGTTGCCCTGCTGCTTCGGTTCACAGGTGTTGGTGCAACCTTGTTTTGGGTTCCCTGTGGAGCCGCATTCCTTGCCCGATTGTCCTGATGCGTCCTTCCTTCTATATGATAGAATGCCTTAGCATCCCTCCACGCCTTGTTTAACTCCGTTGCCTTCGTAAACCATCTTTCCAAGTCTCCTATTTGTAGTCCATCTCCTGGTGCTCCCGTTTCTACAATCCTTAAACCCAGTTGTGGGTTTAATCCCTTCCTGAACTGCACTATTAACGCAATTTCGTTATACCCTGTCAGTTCTTTTAATCCTTTGAACTCAACGATGTAATCTTTTACCGGTCGATTCCCCTGAATCAACTTGTTCGTTTTGCGGATTGCTTCGTCGCGCGTTTCCATGGTCATGAAGTATGCCTTCATTTCCTCTTCAAATCCTGGCCATCCTACGAACGGAGCTGGTTTGTTCATAGGTGCTTGCACTTGTATTGGTGGTTGCGCTGGCTGTCCAGTTGCAACCAACAGCTCCTCCCATATTCCTAACCTTTCTTGCGCGTATGATGTATCCGCCTGATACGTTCCTGCTGCGTCTCTCACCACTTTCTCGTCAATATACTCCATCATCTCCTGCAGTTTAGTTGCCACCCAGTTGCCTGCTCGATTGGCCAATCCGCCTTTAATTCTCTGCAAGGCAATCATCATGCGTTGATCAAAATGATGAATTTGCATCATCATGAAGTACACCTGCATCTGTCATAACCAGTTTCCAACCAGCTGCGGTTGTCCCTCATACACATCTGGTAGGTCAATCTTCAACGTTGGCGGCCTTTCTTCTGGTGGGGTAGGTGGCGTCCTTACTGCTTGAAGAATGGTGTTGGCCAACTCTGCCAATCCTGTCGCCGTCTGTCTTTGGCCCTCATCTCCCCTGGTCGTCCATGCCGCCTGTTGTTCTGCTGATCCAAAGCTCCTTAAAAGGGCTGTGATGAGCACCATTATTGCTGCTAGCAGCGCGTCTGTCATGTCAAATCCAACTGACACATGGGTGTATTCATTTGACTTGTTTTTCTCCAACAAGTCCCATCCCCATTCTCCAATTCGAGCCAGTACCACATGCGACTTGAATGTGAGAAAACTGAAAGGTGCTTGCACCCTTATTTCTGTGTTCCTCAGTTCCTTGTTGTAGTTTGCAATGGTCCTCCATGACGGGTTACGCAGCCATGCAAACCATGTCCAGTATTCTGGTTTAAACAACCACAGATAGCAGAGGCCCGGTGTCTCCAGCCCATATCCGCAATACCCTGGAGGTGGTAACGACTCCCTGGTCGCTCGTTCTACTCCTCGTGACCACGTGCCTATGTCTATCCTGGAGACTGATATCTCTCGCAGTCGAGTATGCACCTCTTCCACGAACCAGTCTCCCACTACTCTCCCATATACATTTCTGGTCATCTGTCTAGTGATTCTTCAGGTGACTGTTAACAATTCTCTGGGATAGACCACATCATCCTCCTCTTGACGTTCTGCGCCCAATCTCACTTCTTTCCACCCCCACTTCCATTTGACAAGTTTGTCTATATCCTTCCACATATAGACGCCAATGTCATACTTCCTCTTGGGGTCTCTAACCAGTACCACATGGAAGACTCCGTCCAAGTCTCCATCTGCCAACTCGAAAAGAGCTGACTTGTCCCTAAGTTCCTGCTCATACCCTTGGATTTCTGAGATCGTTGGGTATGCTGGCCAGTCGTACATGTCATAGTGTACTTCCTTGAATAGATACATATAGCAGAAGCCTTTTCTGCACCAAGGGGCTCCGCCCTCACTCATGTATTGGTACAACTTCTTAGCCTCAGGTTTCTTGGGTCGTCGCCTCCTTCCAGGTAATGCCAGTTCCTTGGCATGCTGCACTCTCCACCGGTCTATCCTCCTCATGTGGTCTGTCAGACCCTCCTCTTCGCATTCTTTCAAAAACGCGTTTAGGCTGATTCCCCACAGCCCGTCTAGAACACCCTCTCCGATATAATTCTTTGGAGTTGGTGGTGGTGCCATGCGCTCTGGTTTGCAATATGGCAATGGATCATGACATAACCGTTTTGCATGTCTCAATGAGTTCATTATGTTGCCATTCAACGCATGTTGTAATTTGTTTCTGGCCTCGTGTGATAGAGACCAGTGTCGTGCCACCAATTCTAGATCACGTTCTGTGCAATTGAATGCCCTCCTCACATAACTTGCCAGTACCTGCAAGTCGATCTCAATTTCCAAGACAACATCTTGGCCATCCCCCATGCCCTTGCCACCAACCTGGTGTAAGGTAACGAACGCTCCCTGAGACCACTTAGACTTTTGGTCCTGGATCGTCTTGTTGCATTCTTGTACATGAATTTGGTTGTACAGACGCTCCTTTTCAAAGTTGATGCAGGCACCCTTCATCTGCTCGAACTTGTTTATCATTTCATCGTAGCGCCCAAACACTCCTTCATACAGTGCCATTGACGACCTCTTCTTTTTATCCCAAGATGCTTTTGGAATAAAATGTCTGTTCAACTCATCCACACTAAACTTCCACTCAGCTGGCACATTCCTTACCCAATCCTGAGTGACTGGTTTGGGAATGGTCGCTACCGTGTGCTCTTTAACTCTCTCCTGCGCCTTCCACACCTTTTCCTTAATAACACAAGCTTCCTCGCGTTCTTTCAACAAAGCCTCCCACGCGGCTTCCTGTTCAGCCCGAGCCACTCTATCGGCCTCCTCCAAGAGGCGGCGTGCCTCCTGTTGGCGCTGCTGGCGCTCCTCAGCCTGGTGCATGATCCACCTTAAGACGTGCGAGATCTGTTGGACTGGGACTGCCGGTACCTTACTTGCCTGACGAGTGAGCCATCGTTGTCGCTCAATCTGGAAGCGCTCTCGCTCCCTCATCTCTCTGTTGGTCTCGATCTGACCCTGTAATAAAAACTCCTTCTTGCCCAGGTCCCACACCGACCTGACGCAAGGTGCCTTCCATTCCTCGGCCAAGACGCCCGTGAGGGGATGTTGCCTAGGGAATTTTGGCCGCATGCTCTCCTCGACGTACGATGCCCGGGACTTCACTGCAGTGTCCTCATGCTCAGAGTGTAAGCCCTGATACGTAATTGGTGTCTGCAGACTGTACACCCTTGATACATCATGCGCCTTGGATTTTCTTCATGGTTTCCTCCCACTTTTCCACTGTATGGTCTGCCACAGCCCCCGACCCACTATCCCGGGGAGGAGTGGCGCTCTCGATGAGCACAGTTTTGTTGCCTCAGATATCTTCAATGGCTTACCGCCATCACTGGATGCTGTTATCAGGACAGCTCTTGGTTGAACCAGTGTCACCGTCGTGGCGGCACTGGTTGTCATGTCAAAAGTGAAAGGTGTAATCGATGAGTGTGGATCCGATGTTGTTAACGTCGTGTCCAGTAGTCTTGTAGGCTCTTGATTATGCCACAAGGTCGTCAGACCAAGGGACACGCTCAGAGGAACAAGAGAAAAGAAGAAAAGAAAAAACTCTGTTGAATAGTCTGCGACTATGACAATCAAGAGCCTAGGGCTCTTGTCGCTACAACCAAGACTATATACCCAAAGCCTCACCCCTCTTACTAATCCATCACCTGACTGCCTTGCCTCCGCCTCATGCTGACCCGCGGTCCGCTTACATAATCTTGAAAGATAAGATCTCCGATAACCCGATAAGAGATCCGAACTTCCCAAGATAAGAGATAAGATAAGATCTTAAGATAAGATCAAATCGTAACACTGCACTGTTTATTGTTGCATGTGATATGCAATGCTGTGTCAGTGTTATCACTGTCACACACCCTTCCCACACACCATGCCATTGAGACACACCAATGCCAGCTTGCATCACTGTCACCACACTTTGCTGTTGCCACACCATGACAACACCACACCATGACAACAACCATCACTGCCACATGCACCCATCACCACACTGTAACAACGACAACAATGAGTCTTGCAGTGTGGGGGACAGTGCTATTGCCCAGACAAATGGATTTGTCTGGGCTGTATGTTTTTTTTTTCTTTTCTTTTTTTTTCTGTTTTTCCAACTAAATACTTTCTTAGCTCATTTTCACAATGTCAATGCTAGCAGCACCCACAACCAATCAACTACCCATTGTGACCCACCACAACAGCCACTTAATGACAATGATGGCTGGCAAGATGACAGGCTGCAGCCAGCTATGTGAACCACCTGCCCCATTTGCCTTGCCCTTGCCCTAACCCTCACCATCAACCTCACCCTCACCGCATTGCTCTTGCCCACTGCCCATGCCCTTATCACCCTCACCCATTACCCTCCCCTTCACCATCATCCCACCCCCACACCCTCACCTCACCCATCCCCCCTCCCTCCCCCCTCCCCTGCCCATGCCCTTGCCCATGCCTGGTGCTATTGCCCAGATGAATCTGTTCATCTGAGCCATATGTTTTTCTTTTCTTTTCCTTCTCTGTTTTTCCAACTAAATACCTTTTTAGCTCATTTCACCACTTCAATGCCACTCACAACCAACCTGCAGCACCTGCAACCAATCCACAGGCTGCCCACTGCAACTGCCCATCATGACCCACTGCAATTGCCACTCAACAACAATGACAACCAGCAAGGCCACCACAGCCAGCTACATGAACCATCTGCCCCATTCACCTTGCCCTTGCCCTAACCCTTGCCATCAACCTCACTCACTGTGTTGCTCTCCCCCACTGCCCATGCCCTTGTTGCCCTTGCCCATTACCCTCCCCTTGCCCACACTCACACCCACACCTCACCCATCCCTTGCCTACACCCATCCCCCACCCATCCCCTCTCCTATGCCCACACATGCAGCTATGCTGGCCATGGCCATGACCTCACCAGCCCACTCTCTCACACAAGCCCACTCATGCCCACACTCATGCCCACACTCATGCCCATACCCACACCCATGCCCTTACCACCACACTGCCACCTATGTATGCCATGGCCAGCCACTCACATAATTGTAATTAAATATAATTTTTTAAATATAGTTTTTTGTAATATATAATGAAAATATAAATGCTTTAATTTAGGTTTGTAAGAACTGATTCCCACAAAATAAACAAAGTAGTTGGGGTTAATGAGTGTTGTGTAAGTGGTTTTGAATGAATCTTGAATATATATTTTCCCTGTTTTTTTCTCTATTTTATTCAGCAAAGTACTGTGCAGGTCTGTAACTAAAAAAAGAATAAAACTATAAATGTGTGATATGCAGTCACTTCACCAATCATCCAATGCATGCATCATGAACATCAATAAATGTCCATATTTGGTGGTGTTCACATCCAAAGACTGGTCATGGGTCAAAGTGAATTGCATCATATTCTAGTTCTGGCCAACCCCTCATTGGGATGATTCATGATGATGGCACTCCTCCCCTCCTTGTCTCATGCCCTCCTCTTGAGACAATGGAAAATATGACATTTCAAAAATGTACATTAAGTCATTGACACCTGTTGTATTACACTGTGTGAATATGTGCACATAGTTCCCAAGTGGGATATGGAATGTAAGGTAAAACTTTAAACATCACTTGGTCAACAGTAATATTTCCAACATTCAATTGAGTCTTGGAAAGCAATTTATTCATGTGAGAAACTGGTTCTTGCTCATTTTCAGTTTCACTCAGACCATGGGAAGATGTTACAACAGATGTCACAACATCAGTAACATGAGAGAAAATCAGTTTGTGCCAATTCCATTGAGCCTCAAATGAAAGCATGCACATCATAACTGTAATGTGTGGGAAACTTTGACAGTGTGGTATGGGAAATGTGACATTGGTGGCATGTGAGAAAAGTAGTTAGATAAATTATGATTCAAGTATTGGTGACAAGTGGGTAGCACAAGAAAATTGCCCTCAAGGAAATGGCATGTTTTAAGTGTAGCTTGTGGGAAGGTGTGATATGTTGATGAATGTGAGAAAAGTGGTCTGAGCCAAAAGCATCCCACCTTGTGGGAAAATGCAACAAGTGTGTGAAAATAATATTTCAGCTTTCCAGAAAGCTGTGGCATGGCAGGAATGTGTCAAAAGGTATGCATAATGTCATGACTGTAGCTTGTGAGGAAAATGTGACAAGTGGGTGGTGTAAAAAAAGTGGTATTTGGATGTGTGGGAACATGATGAAAAAGCAGTTTGTTGTTATTTGCCTGTATTAACAGTGTTGGGATGTAGGTAAGTGCACAGGAATGGGTATGTATGTGTTACAAGCTCATGCTCACAACCTAAACCACAAGCCTCACAGAGGAGAGGGTAGAGAAGAGAGGGGGAAGGGAATGTATTAAGACTACTACAAACAGTAACCTAGGCCCATAGACAGAGCATAAGGAAAACCATCTAGAGTCTAAAGAGACTCCAGCTATCTACCAAGGCCCTTATATACTCCTCCTAGAGACCCCTAGCCACCTATCAGGACTACCCTTGGCGTGATATGAAGGTGTTAGCAAAAGGAGATAAATGTCCACTAAATCATATAGTAATGATGATGTAATAATAGAGTGTCTGTCATAGAAGAGGAAAACAAACTGTAACATTACCCCCTTCATATGCAAGAAGTCACCAACTTCTACCATTGCACATCTGTGGTCCAGCTGTGGTCTTTTCTGGACTCGATCCATTTGACGATGGTGTCCAGGTCTTTGTTGGTGGCCTTGATGTGCCATTGGAGGGACTTCATGACACACTCCAGTTGCTTGGCATGTTCCCATAGGTTGTCCTGTTCTTCATAGGTGAGACATTGCGGGTCAGTGGAAAGCATGAGCTGGGTGATGGCGTTGAGAGGCACAGAGAGCTGGTTGAAATTAATGACAAGGGTGCTGAGGGCTTCAGAGACAGGGGAGAGGATGGAGTAGCAAGGGCAGTGGGCATAGGGGATGTGGGTGACGGGGTCCTGGATGACAGGGTTGGCAAAGGTCATGGGGGCAAGTTCCTCTGGGTGCTGGTGAAGTTCTAGGAGGTCCACCCAGACAAAATCGTCAATAGTGGTGGTGGTGGTGACAAAGACCTCAAGGGGGAGGTCATGGGCTGTGGACAGGAAGGGGGAGGCGGTGGCGACAGGCTCGATGTAGCAATGACCACAAGCAGTGATCAGGAGGGCAAAGGCAAAAGCAACAAGGTAGGCGAGGGTAATAGCAAAGGCAAACATTGTATATCAGATAGAATGGGGAAGACGGGCAGCTGGTGGATCGTCTTTTATCTTAGAGTGTCAAACGTAAAGGTTTTCTATAGAATCTTCTGTTGCATTACCATCTGATTCTGTGGAGTGAGCAAGAATAGCATGATACAACACATCATCTGATGGTGATTCAGGAGTGTTTGGTCGAGTGAATTTGTCTTCTCTATGGAACGATGAGAATGTTCGTGACATTCTGACTGCTGGTGCCTCTACAGCCCCTGATTGTTTTGATGTTGATGGGGCAAGCGGAGTTCCTCTTCATTGCACTTCATGGAAGTATGGACAACCTCGCAGCCTATTACAAGAATATCGCAGAAAGATTCGCGGATCCAGCCACATCCCTGCTCCTTTCCTCATGCTACACATGACAGCTCTTCAGCCAAAGAGCGCGTTAATTTCCAATTTGTTAGAATTTGGAGGGCCCACATCCTGACATATGTGCATCTCATTGCTCGTGAAGACCGAAGCAGCACTTAGTGGTGTTGGATTGTGTCGAGATCTGCCTGACTGTGAGATCCTGTGCATGCCTAATGTCTTGTTTGAGGCCTCCAGGAAGCTCAAGCTTACTGCGCTGGCCCTTTGCCCCATATTGAACTGGAACATGCTTACTACCTATTAAATCTGCCATCCATGCACCATTTCGAGATGAGTATCCCAGACGCTTCTTTAAGCGACAACTGCAAGTTGATAATGACAACTACTACATCAGCAAACCTTGGGGTTTCCCACAATCATCTGTAGTGACTGTAGTGAGTCAGTAGTGTCAGTAGCTCCCATAGTCACAGAGGCAGTGGTAGAGATTTTGTAGTAGTGCTGTAGTAAGCTATAGATATTCCATAGTTCCATAGATTGTGGTAGTGTACTATAGCACTGTAGTGACCATAGCACCATAGCACCACAAGTGCCCATAGTGCCCATAGTGCCCATAGTGAATCTGAAGTGAAACTGCAGTAATCTGTAGGGCAAGTAGACTCCTTGTAATGAATATTAATTTTTTACACACCACTATGAACACTTTGCCCTTCCTGTCAGCATTGTAGGGCTCTATGGGACTTTGTGAGGCACTGTGGCTTATTGATACAGTTATTCACTTGGACTGACCAGACCCAGCAGACTACCATAGAGTACCATAGACTACCATAGACTACCATAGACTACCATAGACTACCATAGACTACCATAGACTACCATAGACTACCATAGACTGCCACTTATCTGTACAGTTATTTATGCAGACTGTCACAGACTGTGGTAGTACTGCACAGTGCTGCATAGAATGTATACATATCTTCTGAGTCCTGTGGGGCTCTGTGGGGTCTGGATAATCACTACAGCTGTCTGCCATCACTTGTCATTTGGATAAACATGAATAACTTAGGAACTACTGATTGACAGCATTCCTACCATTAACAAAAGTTGTGCGCCTTCTTCCATACTACAACTTTTGTCACTAGCAAAAGCCTAGATTTGTAGAACCTGACTTGGAAAATAGTATTTAGTTGAGTGAATGCATTGGCAAGACTAAGTCCAATGCAGAGGATGTAGGATATATGTGTTCTTGATACCAATATGACAATGGTAGTTTGGTGTAATGGTTTGTATTGCATCAGCTGTGCTCTTAAGGTTGTGGGTTCAATCCTGGTCAGGTGCAAATTATTTATGATCATGTAATGCTTTAATTTACTTATATAATTGATAACATATGTACTATATATAGATATATAGATTACATTACATTAATTAGTGACTAATATGTATAGTATAACTGATGACATAATATAGAATATAATCTGTCACAGAAAATATATTTTTACATGGACTATCACAGAGAGTATGGTAGTACTCTGTAGAGTTTGGTAGTGCTCCATAGACATGGTAGGTGCCACAAGGTCGTCAGACCAGGGGACATGCTCAGAGGAACAAGAGAAAGGAAGAAAAGAAAAACTCTGTTGGATAGTCTGCAACTATGACAATCAAGAGCCTGGAGCTCTTGATGCTACAACCAAGACTATATACCCAAAGCCTCACCCCTCTTACTAATCCATCACCTGACCGCCTCGCCTCCACCTCATGCCAACCCACGGTCCGCTTACATAATCTTGAAAGATAAGATCTCCGATAACCCGATAAGAGATCCGAGCTTCCCGAGATAAGAGATAAGATAAGATCTTAAGATAAGATCAAATCGTAACAGTAGGGCATGGCAGCTACTACAGCTGTACTAGTCTATGAATAGTCTGCATAGACTGTAGCAGCTACCATAGTCTACCATAGTCTACCATAGTACTATGTAGGACTACACAGCATGTAGACCTTTTCTACCAGCACTATGGCCACTATGGACCACTATGGACCCTATGTAGTACTACCATAGCTATAGTAGTACTATGTAGAGACCCCCCAAGTTTGCTGATGTACGTGAGATACACGCCCGAGAAGGTCTGTACAGACTTCCCCCTCACTCTTTTTTTCCTTGATCCTAATGCATTCTTGTTAGATGCGATTTCACTTACGATGGTATTTCCATGGATGTATGTGCTTCATGTATTGCTGCGGAGCACTGAGACTTACAACACAGGTGACAGGTGCGTGGCTTAGCAGCCAAACTCGTGTTTTGCTTCTCTCTCCCTAGTAATATTGAATATTGAGCGCTCCAGGCTCATAGGATAGAAGTCATCAATTGGGAAGTACAAATTAATAAATTGATCATAGGTACTCCTCAGAAACGCTTTCGAGACGCCAATGACAGTAGCCCCATGTTTGAGAATAGTAGTAGTTTGGGGTGTTCATCGACCCCTGTAAAGTGAGACTCAGCCTTGGCCGCTACTTGCTGTCTTAGCTATACGCGTCACCTTGTTGAAGCTATCACCCTTAACTACCCCAATCACGATACTTTGGTCTGATTTTGGTGAAATACTTGCGTTAGAAAGGAAGGGAGGAGGGGTCAACATGTGATGCTCACGGAGCACAGATAGTTATAGAGGGACTTACTAGTATGAAACCAACTCTTCAGGAAGCTTCTTGAAAACCCACTCTGTAACACCAAAGGGGTCATCAGGATGGTAGGCCTCCAAAGCCAGCTTTCTGTCTACGTAGTTGAGACAGGAGCTCGTGGCCTCGTTTCGAAGGATGTAGGCGTTGCGAGTAGCCTGGACCGTCCATATCTGGTTCGGCCAAGGGCCGTCTCCGATGGCGCACAGGTGCACCTCCGCCTTTGAGTTTCCCTGCAGTGGCCGACGCGCGGTGACGGAGAGAGCTGACGTGCTGGGCTCTTGATGGGCATTCGGGTGATGCTTTTCATCTGGCTGGCCCAACCAGTATTTTCCAGGCAGAATAGGCCCAGGGTGATTGTGAGACGGTGGGGGCGCTGTGTATGCTGGTGGGTTGATCTCGAGTTTGAGATCAGCAGAACTTCTGGCAGTCATTGGATCTTTAAAATTTTAAATGGCAAGTCGATTACGATAAAAGGACGTATTGGACGTAGGGTTATGATACATTGTGCTTTATGGCTCGAATTCGTATTCACCTATAACTATCGACGTATTACTTATATCTTCAATTTGCAAACCAAAAGACACGTAGACCAAAAAAGAAAGAAAAAAAATAACAACATGTAAAGTAAGGTAGCAGACAATTAAAAAACCGAGTCGCGATACTAGCGATATTGAAACGCGCAGATCAAGAAAGAAAAGAAGAAAAAAAGAAGGCGGGTTCCCACTAAATAGTAACTGAATCAACTGATATATGTATGCGAACAAGTGCAAGCCGTAGTCTGTCATAAGTGATCAATGTGATATCCTGCGAAGGGAGAGTGAATGAGAAAATTCAACGGGTCTCAGAGATGGAAGATCCATGCTGTTCGTTGAGTGAAGAACGCCCTTGAACGTCAATCGTCTTCCAAGTCCAATTAGCTCTTGCCACAGACCCCGACAACATCATCTGACAAGCGCCTTGCGCAGGACCGCACTCCAGACGCACTTCACCGCTCTCTGCCGCCATTACCGCGCCGCCGACGATGATACAATCAACGCTTCGCGTCCACAGGTCCAAAGATGGGAGGGAGATACCCATGGCCAGGTTCGTAGCCACCGCGGATCCTTATTGCGGGAATCGTTGAAGAACCCACAACCTTGCTCAGCGCCGCACTCGCGCCGCCACCGCCTTCAATCTCTCGCTCAAACTCGCCGACTCCCACGCCCTCGCCAAGCCTCGAAGCGGAAGCCGCTGCCCTCGCCTTTGACGAAGCACGCGATGACACCCTGATCGGGACAGCCAGATGCTTCCTCAGACTGATAATCGAGTGTTGCCTTTTGGGCGGAACGAGTATCCTCGCCAAATCCAACTCGCCATCATCGTCGTCGCTGATTTCGTCCTCCTCGTCCGAACTTGGACCATACCCATCATCCGGATATCCGTACCCAACGGCAGCTTCAGAACGATACCCGCCATCCATGCGATCGCCAAGCCTGATGGAAGCCTGTTGACGATGCCGAGAGTAGCGACCGCCGCCGCCGCCATCCATCGCCATATCCCAGCCCCACGAGGACCGATCATCCATACCGGCCTTTCGCTTCTTTGGTCGAGCCCACATATCACCTTCAGCCTTGGTCTTGGCAAGACTTGGCACCCTGTCTCGCTCCGCCTTTTTAGATCCTTTACCGCTGCGCCCGTGCTTCAAAATTCCCTTCTTCCCCCCGCCCCTTGCAGCAGAGGCAGATCGGCTGCATGGCGCACTTCGACAGTACACCCGCATATGACTCACTTGACCCTCACACTGCGTCGCTCGCCCACGTCCAACGCGCAGGAAAAGTTCTGGCGGGCCAAGCATATCAACGCTGACTCCGCTACTGACACTCCCTACAGAAACTTTCGATTGGCTCTTGTTCGTCTGCTCCGTCAATGCCGCCCGTAACGCATGTGGCTTCATTGACCTTGCTCGTTTTGGGTTTGGTTGAGAAGATGTCTGCGATATCGAGCTGCGTGTGTGACGTAGCGTTTGGATTTTTCCCTTGGCTAGCATACGCGGCTCTAGCTTCGGCGAGATTGTGGCAGATGATGGGGGAGACGGGAACGTTTCTTGATCCCGTTGCGATAACGGTCCACCGATGTGAAGCCCGACTCCTCCAAACAAAACTGCCCGGGCCACCGTTTCCAACCATGACCGAGGTAAAGGGGGTTGATGATCTGTCTCGTGCTCATCATTACTTTTACCTCTACCAATCTCTACATCATGATCATTCAGGTACACGCGAGGTTGGGGTCGAACCGGAGTAGAATTAGGCCGCTCCGGAACTTCCGATCGTGAGGCCATTCTTCGGAGATATGCCGTAGCGCGTGAGGGGCGCGGATGTGCCAAAGTCGTT
Organism: Amanita fuliginea; assembly: GCA_023014435.1. NCBI lineage: Eukaryota > Fungi > Basidiomycota > Agaricomycetes > Agaricales > Amanitaceae > Amanita > Amanita fuliginea. The sequence continues at coordinate 1,226,262 of JAEBUQ010000011.1, read as the reverse complement.
GTCGGCTCCAGAGCTTGTTGAGTAGGGTGCGTCTCCTTGATGGCTCGCAGGGAAGGTTGGCGTGATGGTGGCGCATTAATAGCGCCACGCAGTGAAGGACCAGAGTATCGGTGAACCGCGTGAGGTTGAAGATGCTGCGGGTAACGATGTGCATAGTATGGAGAGGGCGGACTGTGAGGGATAGGAGTAGCGCAGGTCGGAGAGCGTGTTCTTCTGAGGGCCGGGATGTCATCTGTGGAGGACTTTGGCGTGGATAGGCTTGAGGCGTGCAGTTGCTTTTGCGTCTTGGCAGACAACGCTGGCGACATGGCAGGAGTATAAGTCTGAGATGTTGGTGATTCCGCATCGGCCCTCTCCGAGCTCCCAGGTCGAGTGGTTGCAACGGATCTGATGCTCTGCGCTGTCGAGCTTGGTAGCAGCCCCGTCAAGAATCCCATAACGGCATCCACGCCCTCGCGGACACCGCCCATAGATCTGCGCGCTGAGGGCAAATCATCCTCGTGGTAAGTCCCGTCTTCATGCTCGCCCACTGGGGTGAACACCCTCGTCTCCTTGTAGCCCGCCTCTTTCAGCAAATCTTCAAGACGTTCATATGTCTGAGATGTGCCTCTCCTGTGCAGTGGCACGCGGCCTAGGTCAGGATAGCGTGTCGAAGATCTACTTGGCCGGGGTGGCGGTGTAGAGGGCAACGGAGGTGAGTTGGGCGAGTTGGACGAGTTGGACATGGACTGTGTTAGACTCGGCGAGGAATCCGAGGGCGAGGGCAAGGACGACTGAATTGGGTGGTTTGGAGCGTAATATAGGGTCTAAAAGAGGTGGCACCGAAAAAAGGTCAAACATGCACGCATTGATCGTACGCGTAGACAAAGGGAAAAAAAAGACTAGTGGTGTCCCATACATGACGAAACATCGTGTCAAAATCCAGCCATGGACGGTGAGACAACGGATGAAAGAGGCGCATATAAGAGAAAGCGCCCTAAAAAAAACAAAAAACAAAAAAAACAGTCGAGTCAGGCTGGCAAGTGCGATGGCTGAGCTCAAAGTCTTGCTAGCAGAAAAAGAGCGGCCAATGCCCCCCCACCAAAAAAAAAACAGCCTCTTCGTTGCTGAGATGGCGAGCAAAGGAGGAAACCGGCATAGGTGAAACATACCTTGTGGTGATAGCCCATCTTGTCACATTCGCCCCAAAATCCTCCTAAGTGAAGTTGGACGTGTGTCCGCACCCGAAAGTACGCCGAAAAAAGGGAGAGAGAGTGAGCGGGCGGCCCAAGCAGGGCAAGGTGGAGGAATGAGATATGGATTGGATTTGCAGCGAGAACCCATGCCCCGGGTCAATTTTGACGTCACGTGTTTGCAATCAACAAAGTCAAAAAAGCGAACTACACAATAGGAGGTTTCGCGATAAAGCGTCCGCATCTACCATCTATCTAACACAGAAAAAGCGACAACACTAGAAAGCAACTGCAATTATGACATCGTAGCATACAATGAATATTGGATGTTTCTCGAGTGCGTTACGAAAGCGTATAGACAAAGGTTTACAGTTTTCAAAATAACGAGCGTGCAAGGGGTCGTAAGGGCCGAATCTCATTTCTGTAACGTAGGTGAATGCAATGACGACACAGCGATTAAGCGAGAGATTAATGATTTGTAACACCACAGAACATTCTTCACGGATTCAGCCCAGCCAATCGTTGCACAAGGGCCTGTACTAAATGTGCTTCGACACCGAATTCGCGTGCGAGTTCATCAAAAGGCACATCTTTAGCCGTGACTTCATTCAGTTGAACCGACACGTCAGCACTGCCAGGGGTCAGCGGTTCGCAGTGCGAAGCCGGCTCCGAATCAATGATCGCTGACTGATCATGTTCCTCGGAAAGTTCTTCGGAATATGCCAGGGGAATCGATTCTTGCTTTGCAAATGCCCCAAGATCAGAGCGTTGCTGACAAGTCAGGGCTTCCTGGCGTGTGAGTCTTGACTAAACGATTAAATACCATCAAACGTACCGGGGCAGTCTACCGCTGCTTGGACCAGTTCGGATACGAGCTCTACGGAGTAGGCGGCACTGGAAGATACTTGATCACCAACTCGAGATTGCAATATCTGCGCAGCAGCATAGGCAACGTCTACATTTGTCAGCAGGGGAAATTGGACGAAAGGCATGACGAACCGTAGAGAAGATCCCGTAAATTGGCTGACCAGAAAACGCGGCTGTCAACGTCAGCAGGAAACTTGTTCAAGATGCTTATAAGCAAGTGGAACGGCAATGAAGGAACTTTCAGGAAGTGAGACTGCGCGAGTGAGTGGTTTGTCACAGTTTTATGTCATAAAGACGATGACTTACATCGGGTTCTCTGATCAAATAAAGTAGGCCCTTCAGTTCGTTTTCCGTCATTAGCCCACGTTCCAGAGCATCTATCACATGATCACTGTCTAAACCAGCCAAAGACGGACGAGAACCGTCGAAAGTGCCACGCCATTGGGGGAAAAGCTGGCTTCATGTTGAACAGTATAAGAAATCAACAGTCATGACACTTACATCAGCCATCAATTCCTCTTGCCCGCTTTTAGTCACCGTCACTCCTCTTGCTCTTCTCCCACGACCTAGAACACTGCTGCGCTCCTTCTTGATGAAACGAGCGCGGTTTGTGGAGCTGACCTGCGCTTCTCCCCGAAGGATGGCGCCAGCAATATTTGAATCTTCGACCTCAACATAGGCATGACTTAAAGTTTTGCCCTTCGCATCAAGCAAGACATGGACACGTTTCACTGGCTGTTGGAGCCAATTTCTGATTTGAGGCGGAGTAATGTCCTGACAAAACCGCTCAGGCGACGAAACACTAAAAGAGATTCGCTCGCGGCTTACCCAGGGTACATTGTCAATTCTTAATACTACATTTTCCATGTTGCCCGGTTGTTCCGTCAAGCTTTGAGCAGATACGGTCGGATTTGGTTCGACCCTTGCCTTTGACTGTTCTTCTTTGGGTGTGCTGGCCCTGATAAACGGATCACCTTGTTCACTAGAACAGTCGGAACCTAGCACATTGCCAAAGTCAGCGAAAAGTGAAGACCTGTTCACTTTGGCATTGAGATTTCCATTCTTGGAAGTCCCACAGCCCCTAGGTGGGAGCGCTTTCGATGAATTCCCATCATCGAGTGCACTCTCTGCCCCACCGGCCGTCGACTCCAGAGCAACGAGGCGGAAGTCGTTCACGCCTTTCTTGCAGACAGCACATTCCATATCCTTCTCACCAACGATATTCAACGCGCTGGTTAGACACGCTGAACAGAGCGGATGACGACAGGGCACAAGAATGGCGAGCGACCGGGGCCGCTTTACCAGACAGACGGAACAGTCTGTCGGATTGGTGATGTCAGGAGAGGCAGACATCGGTGGGGTTTCTTGTCTAGGAGACGATCTAGTACTTGGTATGGCGGTATCCACGGCACACTGTGGCTGCCGCGGGACCTGGCTCGGCGGGAGTGGGGACACAGAAAAGGGGATAGTAGGGTATGGTACAAACGGCGATTCGGTATAATAAGCGTTTTGTGCGAACTGGGGCGCAAAAGGGTAATAATTTCGTTCAGGACCTTGTATAAACATGTCTTCGCTTGTTTCACCGTGAAAATTGTCTTGGGGAATACTTTGGAATGGATATTCGACGTTTTCAGCGATTGTTCCCAGAGAGCGTGCCTGGTACGCAGATCTATTCATCCCATATGCGACATTTGCCCCATGGAATGGGTCAGCAAACTGGGATTGGGAAAATTTAATCGGATATGAAGGGTATCCATATAAGGGATCGACGTCCAAGGAAAATGACTCTTCGGTGTCACCGTCTTGTCTCATAAAGCCAGACGAGTCGTAATCGTTCTCAAATTCGCCTTCGTCAATGTCAAAGAGGTCGAGAGGGGAACCAGGGTTCAACCCATATGTGAAACTTGCGTTACCAACATTGACATTTTGTGATGGGGTGCGCACCTATCGGCGCCATCAGATCATGCACATCTAATAGAACAAGTGAATAACATACAACACCGAACGCTTCACGTCTCCTTAACTGAGCTGGATCCGTGAAGCTACCCTTGAGCTTAAGCTGACTTGAAAGTATACGGTTCGGTGGAGGCGTTGCCAAGAGATTTTCAGAATGAGTTGAGTTACCGGTACGGCGTGAGGCAACCAGAGAACTCAGAGGGGCGCGATTTGCACGAGTGATGGTTGGAGACGATGGTGTACGGGCGTGCGCTATAGCAACATGGGTTTGAGAACGTGGTCGGACAAGATTGCGCCTTTGATTTGACAAGAAGGGTGGTGGTAGTAGCGCTATTATACAAACCATCAGTGTTGGTGCTCAAACCGAACATAAGATACACACCATCTCCATTAGGAACCGTATTTGCGCCGTTGGGGGAGTCGGATAACGTCCTCTCACTAGCTATATGCGCATATATCAACACATTGTAGCACTCATACCGCTGTCGAGCGCATACCTTCGTCATCACCATCGTCGGTACATGAATTTTCTGAGGAAGCGTTGAAAGCACCGTCACTGGTGCGGGATCTCCAGTTTTCCGCAATGTCGGCTAAACTCCGGTCCCCAGCGCATGCTTGACGAGACTTGGTAGCTAAGGGAGAAGAAGAGTTTAGCAAGAGTCGTTTGGAGTAGACACCGCTGGTATCTGGTGTATTCAACACGGAGGATCCCGCTGAGGTTGCTGATCGCAAACTCAGAGGTGAGTAAGCGGAAGAGGGAGTTGTAGGAGATTTATACGCGGATTGAGAAAGTCTGTGTTGCTGGTGGTTGCGGGGGAGTCGCTGTGGGGTTACCGGCTGTGGCCTGGAGGACCTGGTCATCACAGGCGAGGAGGGAACAGAGAACGACTGGAATGACATCGCTGAGGCAGAAACATGAAAAGCAACGGTCACATTTGTGACACCTTTCATACGCGTGCCGTAACTGTCACAGTCACTTATACGCGCTCTCGGCATGTGATCGTTTCCAACGTTTAATTGTAATGGGTGATAGGGGCATGCCAGCATGAGAGCATAAATGCATCCAGCGTTTGGCCTCTTTGAGCATAGGAGCATACGAGAATCTGGTCTCGAACGTATCCCAGCTACCAGGGTTTGTGTGACCACATGCGCCACCGGGCTCTTGTTCCCTACCGAACAGTTCTTACGCTTGAGCTTCAGGCGGACACCTGAGGGGTCGGTATGGCATCTGAATTACCCGACTGGCTGGCGGCGACTACGAAGGTGTCAGGCGGGATTTCCTTTCTGGGCGTGTTTGCACTCAGAGGTTTTGCCAAATATTGCAGCACTCAGCCAAGGGCAATGATACAGACAGGCCTAATTCCAAACGCACACGATGATCTCGTCACTGACGCGTCCTATGACTACTATGGGCTTCGTTTGGCAACCTGTAGTCTTGACCAGAGGTTCAACTTTAGCCTAGAACACGTAAAGCACGTCTGACCTATCCACAGAATCAAGGTGTGGAAGCTGAACGAAGCGGACGGTTCGTGGAGCGTTGAAGATGATTGGAAGGTAAGCACATATTCACATATCACGACAGAGACGATTAATTTTCTTTTAGGCTCACGATGCACCCATCTCAAAACTCAGTTGGGCTCATCCCGAGTATGGCATTATCATCGCCTCCTCGTCTTTTGACCGGACCGTCAAGATCTGGGAAAAAACCGGTTCCTTTACTTCCAATGATGCACCTCAGTCTGTTCCCAATGGATCCACCCCTCAGCCCGCTCCTTCACGTTGGGTTGAACGTGCTATGCTTCCAGACGCCAAGGCTAGCGTTCGAGCCGTTGAGTTTGCCCCACGCCAAATCGGACTGAAGCTAGTATGCCCCTTTTACGCCCATTCATCTACATCACCGAAATGTCCTATTCTTTTCAGGCGACCATCTCTTCCGATAACTATCTTCGCATATACGATTGCAATGAACCATCTGCTCTGACTTCATGGCAACTCAACGAAGAGGTCGACGTCACCGTTCTTCCCGCCTCTCCCTCTTCTTCCTACTTTTCTCGTTCGCATACCGCTGCAGTGGCGACCCCCACACAAACGTCCACCGCAATTGACGGCGCATCAGCCACCCAAGTTGCGCAAGCACTCCAACAAAATCTTCAACAGGGGTCCCCCCGACCAGGCAGTGGTAACAGAGAAGCAGATGGCGGTTGGTGTATTTCATGGTGTAAAGAACGATACTGGGGCGAAGTTCTCGCTGTCGGATGTGGTACAACAGGGATTGTCAAAGTACGCCCCTTTCACTAAACCGCTATAGAATTCTCCAACCCATCTCATAGATCATTCAAATCACGCTATCTCGTAGACCCACAACCCTCCTCTCTCTAGACCCAACGCCCCCGGCTGAAGCATCAAACCCGCAACAAGTGCACCACGCATTTTCCCAAACCGAAAATGTCCCTGCACCCTCAAACAGCGCCGAACCTTTGGGAGCTCCCACGGGTGGCCCTTCTTCAAACGCAGGTGCAGTGACTGGTTTCCCCTTAGTAACGGCCGCAAAAGAAACGACCGGTCCCGCTTCTTACGCCATCACGTCTGTTTCTTGGGCCCCCTCCTGCGGACGCTCGTACCACCTCGTCGCCACAGGCGGCCGGGACGGACATGTACGCATTTGGCGCGTTCGCCCCGCGCCCGACGAGGATCTCGAGTTGTACTACGATGATCCAGGGGCAGGACCCACGATGGGAGCAACGCCAGGACAAGGCCAAGGAAGAGGAGAGGTCGGAGAAGGTGGGGAAAACGAGGACGGAAATCGGTGGTTTGCGACTGTGGTGGCTGATTTTGATCATCACAGGTAATTTTGTTCATTGCTCTCTCTGTGGGTACTGAGTTATTGGCACAGGTCAACAATTGGGCGGGTTGAGTGGAACATAACTGGGTAAGTCCTGAGCATGTGTGATTTTGAAATTTCCTCTTTTAAGTAATCTCGGTATTACAGGACGGTACTATCGTCTGCAGGGAATGATGGTCGTGTACGGTTATGGAAAGCCACTATGGGCAACGTTTGGAGGCCCGCGGGCAGTATTGGAGTTGAGCAGGACGTTGAGCAGGATGTGCAGAAGCAGCAGGCGGATGTAGGCAAAGATGTTGAGATGGCCTGAGTGATTGTCGATATATTGATAACTGAATTCAGTTCGGGACATACCGGAGTTAAGTGATAGATTATCTATCTATCATGGCCTGAACATTGCTACCATGACAAGGTGCGTGCCACGCTTCACCAAAGCGACGCTGCCAGGCCGATTACTAGTACTACCCAGTAGTATACCGGTGGACATTATTCGCGAAATTTTCGCCTATTTCTCCACTGACTTGAACCTTCTCTTTCCTGGGGACTTCCCATGGTACCTTGGCCACATCTGCGCAGACTGGCGAGCCATATTCCTGTCCATGCTACCGGAATTCTGGAGCAAAATCGAGTGTTATATTTACGAGCCCTCTTTCAATGCCCCCAAGACCGAGCTCATCACGAGCTTGGTGCGCTATTTTTTGGAGCGGAATGACGGATATCCGTTTGATGCTGACTTTGCTTGCCCGTATAACAATCCGGACACGGTTGACAAAATGTCACACATGTTTGACATGCTGGTCGAAGCGTCGCCACGTTGGCGCCATGTTTATCTGTTCATCAACCCTAATCAGATCCCAACGCTGTGTAGAGTCAAGGGCCGCATCCCGCTCATGCGATCGCTGGTTCTGAAGATAGCGAACGTGCCTCCCGAAGCCGCCGAGGATTTTAATAACACGTTTTTGGAGGCGCCGTCGCTAACGCACCTCACCATCGCCGTGCCGGATTTGAGATGGAAAACTAATTGGTCGCAACTGAGCTCTCTGAGATTGGAATACCCCCACCTCGACACTATTCCCGTTATACTTCAACGGGCACGGAACATTGAAGCTCTGATGATCAGAACAACAGAATTCGTGGATAGTACGTATACCCACTGTAGCGCGTCGGAAATCGTCACGCTTCCTGACCTCAAGTATCTGGAAGTCGTCAACAATTCGTCCTGTTTGAAATACATCAGTGCCCCTGCATTGGACGAATTGCGCCTGGACAACATGTGCGACGAGCCGTTCCGGTCCCGAGATACCCACAATGTCGTTTCTCTCCTGCGCAGGTCTGGTTGCAAGATTGCGCGCCTTACGTTCGCACGTATGGACGAACCCGATTTAGACATCCTGCTACACTGCATGCCAGAGCTGACCGAGTTGACGTTGGACAGAATTGCACCCGAAGGGATCAGGAAAACGATCACTCGGCTTACACTGTCATTCTCAGTCAGCAGGGCCGGTAGTACTGCGGTGCCACCTAGCCAACAGCTTCGACCGCCGGGTGCGGAAGAATACCGAGTCGGTAGTGCCAGTCGACTTGAGGTCCTGCAACTTTACGAATTGGATTACTACTCCTTTGGCGTTATTTTCAGTGCGCTGTCGAATTTGGTTGCGCTAGCGGAGAAGCATGGGTCTCCCCAGGCGCTACGTTCTATTCTCATCGAGCTCCCGGGGGAGTTCATTCCACATGAGGCCGAGCATCTCGCGAACTCGCGCGGTATCCGGTTCACGACTTTCTGCGGCCGAGATGCGCGAAAGTAGGTTTTGAAGGTACTTATGGCCCTATTGAAATCTTCACGTCTTGATAATCTCATTTGTACTGATAGGCGGGCCCACCATATGTCCGTATCAAACCCAGTTTACAAAGCATCAGACACTTGCAGCAGGAACCCACGGTAGGCCGTCTTATAGGTCGCTGATGAATGCCCTATCAACTCGAGACCGAAAATGAAATCGTATGCATTTCTGCTTCCCGCCTACAGTCATACATACATACATACATACATACACGAGGCTGGAGTCTATAGAATTAGAGGATGCGGGTGCAATGCGATTGGGGGATGGGTTTGATGCGAGATGTGTGGAAGCAACAGGCCGATGCTGGACCTCACAACACGTACGCGTTCTTGGTTGAAGAAGAGCCACTGATAACATGATTGTCATTTAGGTTCATCACTTTGAAGACGGATGACAAGGGTTGTGTCGTACAGGATCATAGCAGCCCACTTTAATGACCAGGAGGCTGGTATGATGGAGGCGACGGTAGTTTTGCCAATCCGAATCGTGGTGGACTCAGACGGAAGTTATACACACTATAGTATTGCTCCAAGAACCTAATAACGTCTGATTAGATATTGACTTGATATAGTAGAGACGCACGAGTGACCTATTATCCAGGGCACGGATGTCGACACGTCATTCTTCTTGAAGACGCCTCTGCATTTCCCACCTTCGGCTATGATGAATCTGAGTGTTTTGTTAATGAATGATATATGAACGAGACGAATGAAAGGGGCGTACTGCTCGGGACTGAGTTCCCATTCATTCTTACCATCCCATCTAAAAGTGATCTTGGGTCGAAGGCTACAGGGAAAAGTGTCATATTCGTCCTCCTGCTGTGGCGCGGTTTGCCCCCTCGACCGCCCACCACCACCACCACCATGGGCTCTCACCGCCTCATATATTTTCTCCACATCAGCGGCAGGACCGTGAATGAACCGAGTCGAAGTGTAAAATGCAGTCTTGATGCCTTTGACCACCGTCGGATTGCCATCCACGCGAATGTCACCATTTTCGATCAGCCATAGTTTGGGCGAGTTGGTATTTTCCGCGACTTCGTGATACTCAATCGGGGGTACGTGGTAAAGTGGGTGGGGCCCACCGAGGTGGAGCATAGAGCCAGAGGGGCCAAGATACAAGCCAAAAATAGGTAGGAAGCGTTTTCTTGGTGAGAAATTGGCGAAGACTGACATAGTCAGACCGAGGACGCTGAGACGGAACCGAACTGTTAGCCCCAATCTAAATAAATACAAGTCGATGAAAAAGTTGACGCCTACCCGTTGTAAGGCGGCTTGGGCGCGACGTCCCTCGCATACACTACATTTATTGTCCCATCGAGTTTCCTGAGGCGGTCCTCTTCAAGTTTTATAGGCAGACTAATATGATCTTTATAATCGTCCCCCTCAAAGGGCTCGTAAATCGTAAAGCGAGCTCGACAATTGTGCTCCGAACCCAGGGGCTTTGCCGATGTAGCATGCAGCGGCTTATGTGTAGTCCATGTGGTTCGCGCACCAGTATCAATCATGGCATTATATAACGAGGGTTGAGGTTGCCCCAAGGCCATTTGCACGATAAAGACGTCGCTTTCCTTTTTAAGTGGTACGGAAAGTATCTCTCCTGCGTCTGGCTCCGGAGGTGCTGGAGGTGCTGGAGGTGCTGGAGGTGCTGGAGGTGCCAGTGGCCCATCAGCAAGTGGCTTCCAGTGAAGTTGGATTTTCTTTGGGAATAGATTCTACGGCATACTTGAGTGCAAGACGGGGAACGAATACGAACCACGTACCCCTCGTTGAACGAGGCCTCTAGCGATTACTGGGTGATTAAATACCAGGCTATCATACGTGATGTTGGTTTGTTCATTGAGAACGGCTGCGCCATCCTCAGGGGCCATCGTGCGTTGTAAATGCACTGACTGGACCAATGTAAGAAACAGCAATATAAGATATCCGAGTCGGAGAGAACAAGGCATGAGGTGCAATAAGTTGTTTGAGGAACATAGTCATGGTTTTTTTATAATTTATCATCTTGTGTAAGGGGCGCCGTGGGACCCGATGGACCGCCGTGATCTGTCGCGAATATCAGTGCATTGTCGCGCGTCCCGGCATCGATGTGAGCATCCGAGATCCCGGGGGACCAAACAAGCGACATCAACAGTTTTCCATGTTGCGACTCTCCACCACCGCAACTCGCTATCTCTTCCGCGCTCCCTTCTCCACCCTCAGGCCTCTCTCATCTTCATTACGACCTCGAATTCAGGACATCCATCGTCTTTCAAAATCTCCCTTTTTTTACTCTACAGCCGCTCTAACTAATCCTCTCCACGACAACAAGTCAAAAAATGATCAACAACAACAACAAAAGTCCACGTCTGACTCTGACACCTTACCCTTTTCCTCCCTCGAGTCCACCATTCACCCTAACACCCTCAAAGCCCTCGTCAGTCATCCCTTCCACCTCTCCACCATGTCTCCCGTTCAGTCCAAAGTATTACCTCTCCTCCCCCAACTCGCCATGGATCCCGACCCCTCCTCACCAAACCCCGTAGCCCGCGACTTGCTCGTCAAAGCTAAAACAGGCACCGGAAAAACCCTCGCCTTTCTCGTCCCCGCTATAGAGGCACGCCTCCGCGCCATCGAACAGCACGCCAAAAAGACTCTCAGGGATTCAGGTCTCGTGTCAGACCGTGCCCTCGAGGCTAGGGCAAAGCGTGCTTTCGCCCAGCAGCGCGTCGGCACGCTCGTCATCAGCCCTACCCGCGAACTCGCAACCCAAATCGCAAACGAAGCCCTCAGGCTGACGTCGCACCATACTGGGTTCGAGGTCAAGCTCTTGGTCGGCGGAGAGAGTCGTAGCAGGCAAGTCAGAGACTGGAGGCATGGAAGGAGAGATTTAGTCGTTGCCACGCCAGGCAGGTTGAGAGACTTGTTGAGCTCTGAACACGACTTTTCAGAAGCGTTCAAACATGCCCAGCTTGTCAGTTTTCCTTCTTTTCTCGCATCGCTCGTAAAAATGAATCGTAAGCTAATCCAGCGAGACAGCTCGTGTTGGACGAGGCCGATTCGTTATTGGATATGGGTTTCCGCGACGATATCGAAGACATCGCCTCCTACCTCCCTCCTACAGCCGACCGCCAAACGTTTTTGTTCTCGGCCACGATTTCTCCCGCCATTCGCCAGATTGCGCGGCAGACGCTGGCAAAGGACCACTTATTCATCGACTGTGTCAAAGAGGACGACGCCCCGGTGCACACTCATATCAAGCAGTATCACACCGTCCTACCCACCCCGGCCCACCAACTCACGCATATCCTCCGGCTGCTCGCGCACGAGCAACTGACTAATCCTGGCGCATCCAAGACGATCGTATTTCTACCGACGACCAAGATGACACAACTGTATGCTACGCTTTTGCAGGAGATCAAAGACAAGGTGTTACCCGCGGGCAAGTGGACGCGCATATACGAGATCCATTCCAAGCGGACGATGGAGAGCCGCACGAGCACCTCTGCCGACTTTAGGGCGGACAAGAGCGGATGTTCCATTCTTGTGTCTTCGGACGTGTCTGCGAGGGGCGTGGACTATCCCGGCGTGACGCGGATCATCCAGGTCGGTATTCCCATGTCTGGGGAGCAGTACGTGCACCGCATAGGGCGGACTGGACGCTCTGGACCTGGCGGGCGGCAGGGTCGCGGTGACCTGGTGCTGTTGCCGTGGGAGATGGGATTCGTGACGTGGCAGTTGAGGGACATGCCGTTGAAGCCTTTGACGACGGCGGAGATGGAGCGGCAAGTGAACGAGCTGGCGGAGAAGCTCGACGAAGGCCCACGAGCCTATTTTGACGCGCACGGTACTACCCAGTCAACGGGCGCGGACAACAACAAGAAAAGGGGGGTGGCGGTGGCTTCTTTGCGGAGCCAGAGTGGGTTTGGGAAGCAGGGACGGGAGAGGACCGTCCCGATGGGGCCGTCGCTGTTCGTCAACGCGCCGTATATGCCCGTCGTGGAAGCGCTGGAGACGTCTGCGGAGGGACTGCGGTCCGAGATGGACCCGAGCGCGGTGGAAGAGACGTTCATGTCTATGCTGGGGTACTATCTGTCGCGGACGGACGAGATGCGAGCCGACAAGGAGACGGTGCTGGAGGGGTGCAAGGCTTGGTCGGTGGATGCGGGCGGGTTGTCGCGCGCGCCGACGATTTCGCCGGTGATGATGGAGCGGCTTGGGTTGACGGGTTTGGGGAGTAGGAGACGTGGGAGTGGGAGTGGGAGTTGGGGTGGACGAGGAGGAGGGGGAGGAGGGGAAAGACGGGCGGGGCGTGGGTTTGGGCTGAGGATGAAGAATTTTAATGAGGAGCGGAGCGAGAAGGTGAAGGAGTGGGAGTGGCGCGAGGGGCGGCAGAGCCCGTATGGTGCTAGCCGCCGGTGGGGACAAGATAGGGACGAGGAGGAAGTTGGGCGGGGACAGGAGCGAGGGAGGGCGCAGGCGGATTGGCGGGAACGGGAACGCAAGGTTCAGCAAAAGCCTCATTGGCTCGGCCGTGGCAAAACGAGTTCGAGGCGTTGATTTCATTTGATTTGATTTCATTTGGTTCATTAGATTACTAGTCAACTAGTAACATTCTTTGTTTGCTGTTGTTACTTTATGAGACTATGACCAAGTACATCCTCGTATCGGGCGGCGTCGTCAGCGGTATCGGCAAGGGCGTCATCGGTACGTCCTTTCAAACCCCCTTTGACGCTTGCGCTGACCGGTCATCCCGCAACCCAGCCTCTTCCACCGGTCTGTTGCTCAAGATGACGGGGCTCAAAGTCACCGCAATCAAGATCGATCCGTACATGAACATCGATGCTGGCACAATGAGACCTACGGAGCATGGTCTGTTCCCCCTCTCAAATCTCAGAAGTTATTTTCTCTCTTACTTCCTTTTTCTTCTTTTTTTTTCTTTCTCTTTCGCTGGCAGGCGAGGTGTACGTCCTCAATGACGGCGGTGAGGTCGACCTCGACCTTGGCAACTATGAACGGTATCTCGACGTCACGCTCTCCAGGGACAACAACATCACGACTGGAAAAATCTACAGAGAGGTTATTGAAAAAGAGGCTAGTAGTTTCCCTCTTCACTTCATTTTTTATTTTTTATTGTATTTTTACACCTATTATCCTCTTTTTTTTTTCCAGCGCAAAGGCGAATACCTAGGCAAAACCGTGCAGATCGTGCCCCACGTCACAGGGGCGATCCAAGACTGGATCCAGCGCGTGTCCAAGATCCCCGTCGACGAGACGGACGAGGAACCGGACGTGTGCATCGTCGAGCTCGGCGGCACCGTGGGTGACATCGAGTCCGCCCCCTTTGTCGAAGCCATGCGCCAGTTCCAGTTCAGAGTCGGTCACCCCAACTTTGCCCTCATCCACGTCTCGCTCGTGCCCGACATGCACGGCGAGCAGAAAACGAAACCGACCCAGACCACCGTCCATTCCCTCCGCGGCCTAGGTCTCTTGCCAGACCTGGTACGTGGACACATACGCACATTCTCCCTCTTTTTCTTTTTTTTTTTCCTGATAGACTTTATTATTGTTATTGTTATTATTATTTTTAGATCGCGTGTCGGCTGCTCATCCCGCAGCCCCTCAACCCCGCGACCAAGGACAAAATTTCCATGTTCTGCCACGTTGCCCAGGAACAGGTGTTTGGCATCCACGACGTCACCTCCGTCTACCACGTCCCGCTCCTATTGCAGAGTCAGGGCATCGTCGACTACCTCACCAGGCGCCTCGAGCTCGACAAGGTCCCCGTCTCGGACGAGATGAGGGAAATGGGCCGTTCCTTGAGCAGGCGATGGAAGGAGATGACGACGGGCCAGGAACGCCTCTTTGATTCCTTCACCGTCGCCCTAGTAGGCAAGTATACGGACCTCAAGGATTCCTACATGTCCGTCATCAAAGCACTCGAACATTCTGCGTTTAGAGTGCGCAGAAAGCTAAACATTACCGTCAGTTCCCATCTTCTTTTCTTTTCTTTTTTTTTTCGCATGGCGGATTTCTGATCCATCCTTAGTGGGTCGAGTCGTCGGACTTGCAACCCGAAACGCAGGAGGCCACTCCTGCGAGGTATCACGACGCCTGGCGCGCCGTCGTCGGCGCCAACGGTATCCTCGTCCCCGGCGGATTCGGGCAGCGCGGCTCGGAAGGGATGATGCTCGCTATCAAGTACGCGCGTGAACAAAAAGTGCCCTTTTTAGGCATCTGTTTCGGCTTCCAGCTTGCCGTGGTCGAGTGGGCGAGGAACGTGCTCAATTTGGCAGGTACGTACCCTCCCTCCTTTTTTTTTTTTGAAAAAAAAAAAAAGGTTGCATCCATAATTCTGGGGGTGACGAAACATCATTTAAAAAAAAAAAAAAACAACATCAATAACATATGTATAAAAAAACCAAAACAGATGCCACGTCGGGCGAGTTTGACGCAGGCGCGAAACACCCTGTCGTCATCTTCATGCCCGAGATCTCGCGCACGCACATGGGCGGCACGATGCGTCTTGGGCTGAGGCCGACCGTCTTCGTCGACGGGAGCGAGGGCTGGTCAAGAGTCCGCGCGTTGTACGGCGGCGCGGGCATGATCTGGGAGCGGCACAGGCACCGGTACGAAGTCAACCCGGCCTACGTCGAGCGGCTGGAACAGAGCGGGCTGTGCTTTGTCGGCAAGGACGAAAAGGGGGAGAGAATGCAAGTGCTGGAGCTCAAAGGTCCGTTACCTCTCTCTCTTTCTCTCTCTCTTGACCGCTTTCGTTTTTCCAGATCACCCATACTTTGTCGGCCTCCAGGCCCACCCCGAGTTCTGCGCGCGCCCACTCAATCCCTCTCCGCCCTTTCTCGGATTCGTCGCCGCCGCGTCAGGGACGGCCGAGTTTGAGGAACAGCTCGAGAAGCAAAAGACCGCGTTCAAGCCGCCGCATCCCATACATGCCATGGTCAGCGAGCAAGAGCTCAAGGCCGGGATGCGCATCAAGGAAGTGTTTGTGACGGATAAGACGAGGGGACTCAAGGTGAATGGGGCGGGAACGGCCACGCCGAGGGAGACGAGGGAATGAGTGCCCGGGTGTAATGCTTTTGATCTATGGTTCTATATAAAACAGTGGTGTGTTCATGTACATCTCTCTCTCTCTCTCGCTCTTTTGGCGTACATATCATTAGAACCTTAGGTGCGTTGTCAATTCAGGGTGGTGACCATGCTTTGCTCATCCATGCTTGACCCAGCTATGTGAATTAGCATGCCCCTGCCCCTCTCTGTGATTGAAGTAGGCCCTACTGGTAACCTTGCATGGTTTTTGCCACTGGCATAAGTCTGTGTGTTCATGGGGACTACAAAACTACAAGGTTAACTACAAGTGCATGTTGAATGCACACATGTGATATTTTCTATGGTGGCTAGCTACAGGGAGTGGGTGTCATAGAGTCACTGTTGTATGTCATCATGTTGAATGTCCATTTCATAAGGGTTAGGGAGTAAAATATAGGCCCAGCAATGTGTTGAAACATTATTCTATAGATTGAATGCATGTTGAATGCATATAATAGATTGAGTTGGGAGTATGTCCATACTTTCAGAGAGACCATCAGTATCAGACACAAAAGTAAACTAGTGGACATTACTTTGATAATGAAGTTCAATTGTTTCTAATCAGTGTCAGCAGTACCTTCCTGCCTTTGATAGGTTTGATGTAAAGTACCCCAGGCCTCCAGAGGTTTGGGATGTTCAGCTCTAAACTGTTTGTCTCTCCTGTCTATTCCTCCAAGCTTCAACTCCACTGCTTTATCAATCTTTCCTTGCAGATAATAAACCTGTGACAGTTCATTCAATGTTGCCAATGTGTCTGGATGTTCAGTGCCAAGAATCTCCTTGTATGACCTCAATATCTCCACAAGCATCTTCTCAGCCTCCCCCCATCTCTTTTGGCTTTGATAAATTTTAGAAAGATAATGCAGGGTAGACTGTGTGTCTGGATGATTTGGCCCAACTTTCATCTTGTATACATACAGGATCTTCAACCAGAGCTCCTCAGCTTCATCCCATTTTCCTTGTCCTTTGTATGTCAATGCCAGATGATTCATACTGGTCAATGTGTTGGGATGTTCTGGGCCAAACTTCCTCCTACATGCTTCCAACACTTTGGTGTGGATTTCCCCAGCTTCTTGCCACATCTCCTGGCTCTGGTATGTCACTGCCAGGCTATTCATGCTGCTAAGAGTGTGTGGATGTTGCTCACCAAGGATTCTCATCCTTGTTTCCAACACTGACTTTTGGATCTCCTCAGCTTGCTTCCACCTCTTATCATTGATGTAGATGAATGACAAGTTGTTCATGTGTGACAGTGTAGTGCCATGATCAGGTCCAAGTTTTGCCTTGGACAGTTCTAGAGCCTGTACCTGCAGTACTTCAGCCTCCTTCCATTTCCCTAGTTTTTGGTATGTCACAGCTAGATTGTCCATGCAGCTCAAAGTCCTTGGGTGTTCAGGCCCAAGTTTCCTTTTCCTTGCCTCATACACTTCCACTTGTATCTTCTCTGCTTCATTCCACCTTCCTTGACCAAAATACACCATTCCTAATGCATTCATACTTGTCAGAGTGTCTGGATGTTCAGACCCATTCTTTCTCTTCCTGACTTCTAGCACTTTTAGCAGGAGCCCCTCAGCAGCTTCATATTTCCCTTGTGTATCATATATGCATGCCAAATTATTCATGCTGGTCAGTGTCAGTGGATGCTCAAGTCCAAATCCTGTCTTGTATGCATCACATGCTTCCTGCATAAGCTCTTCAGTTTCTCTCCACCTCCCCTGCATCTCATATGTCCCAGCCAAGTTTATCATGCTGCCCAGGGTGTTTGGGTGTTTAGGTCCAAGCACCCTTTTCCTAGTTTCCAACACATCCAAATGAACTTTCTCTGCTTCATTCCACCTCCCAAATGACTTGTATATCTCTGCCAGGTTACTCATGCTAGATAGTGTAACAGGGTGTTCAAGCCCCAGCTTTACCTTCTGTCCATTCAGTGCTTGCATTTGTAATGCCTCAGCCCTGTCCCACTTTCCTTGTTTCTGATATGTCAATGCCAAATTATTCATACTGTTGAGAGTGTCTGGGTGGTCTGTTCCACAATTCATTTTGAAACCTTCCAATGTTTTCTCCTGCAACTTCTCAGCCTCATTCCATCTTCCTTGATTCTGACACACAATGGCCAAATTGTCCATTTTGACAAGGATGTCTGGATGGTCATCCCCTAAATGTCTTTGCATTATCTGCACAACTTCAAGTAACATCCCTTCTGCTTCATTCAACTTTCCTTGTGCTTCATAGGCCAAAGCCAAGTTGTTCATACTTGTCAAAACTTCCCTGTGATCAGGTCCATATATTGTTTTGAAAGCATTCACAACTTCCACAAGTATTTCCTCAGCATCTTTGAACCTCCCTTGTAGGTGTGCTATCAGTGCATAATTGTTTTTGCTGATCAATGTATCTGAGTGCTCTTGACCCAAAATATTTGACCTTCCATTCATAGCTACTCTCTGCACAACTTCAGCCATTTTGAGCTTGCCTTGACATCTGAAAGTTGTAGCCAAGGTATTCATTCCATGAAGAGTATCCAAGTACTCCTCTCCAAGGTCCTTCTTGGATGTGTCCATTGTTTGCAAATAAACCTCACTAGCTTTTTCAAATTCCCCTCCTTGCTGATATGTGAGTGCTAAATTGTTTTTGCAGTACACAGTGTCTGTGTTATCCACCCCAAGATTAGCCTCAGCCATTTCTACAATCTTTCTCTGAAGTTCTGCAGACAGGCTCCATTTAACTTGCTTCTGGTATATCACAGCTAGACCATTCATAGTGGTGAGAACATGCTTGTATATTGTCATATTTTCCTCTTTGTTATCAGTCAGAACTTGAGGCAGTTGTTCCTGTCTTGCATTAAAGACCCTCATTTGCCATTTCTCTGCTTCATCAGGATTCCCACTGTAGCTGAAAATAACAGCATATCTCTCATATAAATCATCATAGTAGATCTCTTCAAGCCCCAGGTCCTTTGTAAGCTCCAAAGTGACCTTTATATGCAGTGCAAGGTCCATGAAAGCACTGTAGTCCTTATGTGTAGAATATACTGCACAGGATAGCAAAGCCTTGGCCAAGTTACATTTATTGATGATATCTTCCTTTGAAAACCTCTCTCTGTACCAAGATTGGAAGAGTGGATGGAAGGAAAAAATCTCTCCATTGGCATCTGCATTGACCAAGGAGAATTCTTGTAATTTAGCCATTGCAGCACTGAATTGATTCTCATTCCAAGTTTCTCCATCCAGTTGGAGCATCTGGGGAGACAACAGACCTGCCAACACAGGCAAACTCCATTTCTGTTCCTTGTCCAAGTCCCTCTCCACATATCCCAGAGCAGCAAGCCTGAATATATCTTTCATGATGTTATCATGGTGCCAAAAAACAATCACATCTAATATCAAAAGAGCATTTTGGGCTGCATTCATGCACTTTTCATCATGGTCAGAGCATGATCTTGATTTAATTTCCTGGAGTGAAATATCCCATAATTTGAATGTGCACAATTCATAATTAGGCATGTTGTCTAGTCTCAGTTGATCTTTGTGCTGAGAACATTGCCATTGCTCTAGAAAGGCCTGTAGATTGCATTGAGTGGCCTTCACATAAGCTCCTGCTTGGTTAATAGCAAGTGGGAAGCAGCCCAGCCCAGCAACAATTTGCTTGGCTACATTTGCCCCAGATTTGTTAATCCCAGCAGAAGACAGGAACAGTCCAATTGCCTCCTCCTCATTCATTTCAGGCACTTCAAGTGTCTCCTGAATGGCCAAGGATTCACCCAAACCTGAGTTCCTGCAGTTGAATAGGATACATCCCTTGTTGCCAGGTGGTATAAATTCCGCTAGAACTTCATGGCCACAGTCAGCATTATCAAACACCATGAGCCAATCATTAGAGCTGGAAATCTTCTGGAACGTAGTCGTGCAAGCAGCATCCACATTCTTCAATGCCTCCGTGTCGGCCATCTTTGCCAAGCTATGGGTTATTGTAATTCTCGAAGAAGCATCGATCCATAAAACGTGAGAGAACCTGCTCAGCAGTTAAGTTTTGCAGCAATACTAACAAAGCCCTGGATAATCTAACCGGTCACCATACTCTTCAACAAATTTCAAGGATATCTGGGTCTTGCCCATGCCACTCGGCCCATGTAGAAGGAACGACCTCCCTGGGATAGGATGGTTATCGGGGGAGAGAAAAAAGTCTTTCATGTGTGCAAGGTACGATTCACGACCTATGAAGACAGGTGCGCTGTAGCGTTTCACCACAATTGAACTGGATATGTTGGCATCCATAGTAATTCGGCAGATGACGCTAACACATTGAGAGTTGGCATTAGTATCCAGAAAAGAAAAAAGATCCAGACTTGCCAAAAAAAAATAATTTTTCTTTCAAAAACGATTTAATAGCGCTTCGCGACAAATGGAAACGATTTGCGTGCGGGTAGGGCAGAGGGGAAGAAGGAGAAAGAAAGCGACAGCAACTATGAATGGAGCGAAGAACGGTGAGCGTCAATGCTGTATGCTGTCGAATAAAGTTCTTCAAAGCGTTTTTCATTTCGGAAATCCCCGATCTGATCCTGTAAGGGGTCTTATTGCCATAAGCCAACAAACGTCATCACATGAGCGACCGTCATCCACCGCACCGAGCCACCTGATCCTAATAGCCGTGTTGGGTCGGCTCAAGTGATACGCTATGATATGATGATCCGACGACGTGGGATCTTGAGCGTGTATGATATGCTTTGGTGATGATGTCGATATACTGAAAGTTACTACTAGTACTAATGGGCGCGGCGCGCATCAGGAAATCAAATATGACGCCTTGGCAGAAAGGTAAGTCTGCAGTTTCACATCCCCCTCACTTACACGAGGCCGTGGAAAAGTCTGGAAGGAAGTTGATAAGAGGGCCTTGATCCCGGGATGTGGTGAGGTAACTCGTTTACTTCCTGTTTTTTTTTTTTTTTTCGAGTCCTAACCCCCTGCCATATTAACTAAGGGCCAGGACATGATACACATCGCTTCCGCACTTGGACTGAGCATGACTTCTGGTCTCGATATATCGCCGACTGCGCTCGAGCCAGCCACGAGGCAGGTAGACCATTAAACCCTATATTTTTTATAGATTAGGGGGGTGTTCCACATACAGCATCGCCAGGTCGAACCCTGGTGCCCCGAAAGACCTGATTTTCGTTCAAATTAGAAACCTCAGGCCTCAGGCCTCAGACGTGACGCGGACAAGTATGACCTGGTCTACGATTACGCGTCAGTTTATTTCCATGCGCAACTGTCATCATCATCAGAGGCTCAAATGATATGCATATCATGAGTGGGAGTAGTTTTCTTTATCGCCATCCACCCTTCGGAGCGCTCTGAATGGGGACGCCAGATGGGCGCTGTGGTGAAGCAGGGTGGATACCTCACTACCATTGCTTTCCCAATGGAGCCTGAGAATGCTTTCGGTCCATTATGATGTGGCCGTTTGCAGGTGCGTTCAAGGTGTTGGATAAAGTGCCAGAGAATCTGCCTGGGGGATGGTCGGAAGGATTGCAACATTTGATGGTCCAGTGGCAAAGAGTGTGATTTAACAGAGAGAATCATGTGCTTGTCTGAAAAGCGATGGCGATGTGAATATGACGCTTTTTCACTTGACGTTCTAAGCCTCGTCTATACACGAACGTCGAGCGCACGAAAAGTCTACACCGCGGGTCTGGTAGTATTCCGTCGAAGCGGAATGCGAACCATTTGCATCTTCTCTGATACCTGTGTGGATGGTACCTGGTAGCCATGTAGGCAGGCCACCAATGCTGTACGTCCATGAACTATACCGTCCTCCGCATCCTCCGTAGGGGCCCCGATCACTTGCACGATGGACTGCGTTTCAATGTTATGCACTTCCACCGTCTGATTCGGCAGTAGCGACACGACGTATGGATAGTCCAAGCCTGCACATATCCACGTATGAATGACTTGCTTGAGCATATATATATAAATACCGAGTGACTCACACACAGACTCGGGATGGCTTGGCCATTCGAGCGTGCCCCGGACGGGATCCCCCTCACCCGTGATGAACACGCCCAACGAGCTCGCGCCCGTCCACGAAAGGATGAGAAACTCTGCGTCACTGACGACGGTGATGAACGGCTTGACGACGAACGGTGTTGGGTCAACTGCTTGCGAGAGGGGAAGGATGGGGAAGAGAGAGGCTTGGTCGAGGTCGATGATGTTGTAATGGACGCTATCGGCGATGCAAAGCGAGTGTCCTATGCGTTTGGCTAGTAGTCCGCCAGTGGGGAGGGGTATTTCCTAGTACCAAGGTGCATTAGTTACTTTGACGTTCGACGTTTTTTTGTTTTTTGAATGAAAGCTGTATAATACCTTGTGGTAGTGGAGTCTGTCACGGAGGGTGTATAGAGCGATGGCTCTCTTCTTCACGACGCAAAAATCGACGGGCTCGACCGTGTGTGACGCAGGGCGTTGGAGATGGAGCTGGTCGACGGCGAATGTGACGACGTGGCGGATGGGCCTGGTGATGTTGTGTGGGATGGGATCAAGCGAGGGGAGCGTGTAAAAGTGCAACTGGGCATCTGGGACGTGTGCCACTGTGAGGGCTGGGCAGTGGAAAAAGGCTTAGCTGACGTACCCGACTGGATCAATGCGCGCAGCTGACAAGGGATGAGGACGATTTCGTCGATGGCTTTCCCTGGGGTAACTGTCTGCCTGGAGAGGAGAGTGTATGAACCAGGACTGGCGTCTGCATTGAGGGCGAAGCGGAGCAGTTCGCCGTTTGAGCATCCGAGGTAAATGTCCGAGGCGAGGGCCTGAGCTGCCGTGATGCGGGCGTCGCGTTGGAAATCAAACTCTGTGCAAACCAAGTTAGAACGAATGCCAGGGCGGGCGGAGAGAGGGGGGTCGAACCAAAGACACTGGAGAGGAGCGACTGCAGTGCAAACGGACGAATGGCCATCAGCGATATTGAAACAGTGGAGACTGACTGAAATCGGGATGCACGGTGATGCTGCCAGGCGCCTCAACCGGTTCAGACCAGAAACGCGCGACACCAAGACCGACGACTACGGCTCGCAAAAACTGTATAAATATTGGCATCGTACTCTCCGGTACTTTATCCTCTTCTCCTCCAATGAGCAACGTACTAATCCATCACTCGGAACCACACGACCCTGCCCGTGTGAGGCTGTATCAATTGATAGACTATGACGATCCGACAACCTGGGATCTCGCTTGGAAATCAGATGTGACGCCTTGGAAGAAGGTAGTATCACATCCCTCACTACGTGAGGCCGTGGAAGACTCCGGCATCGACTTTCCCAAAGGAAGCGACAAGAGAGCCTTAGTTCCAGGATGCGGAGAGGTGAACAAAAAATTATTTTGATTGCTGCAGTTTAGTACTCATCGAGGCTTATGCTAGGGCCATGATGTACTATACCTGGCTTCTGCTCTTGGGATAAATACGACGGGTCTAGATATATCCCCAACTGCGCTCGAGCTGGCCACGAGGCAAGTTCAAGTCCATTTTAACAAAACCCTTCCACCGCTAACTTCAGAAATTCTGCAAACAGCAACGCCAGGTCAAATCCTCATGCAGACTTGATTTCATTCAAATTAGAAGACTTTTTTGGTCTCAAACCTCAATCGGACGCGGACAGGTATGACCTCATTTACGACTACACGTAAGTTCATCCCGCCTGCCGTCGCCATCGGAACGCTCACTGATATCATCGTCGAACAGTTTTTTTGTCTCCATCCATCGCCCACTACGCCCCGAATGGGGACGCCAAATGGCCGCTCTAGTCAAGCAGGGCGGATATCTCATCACGGTTCTATTCCCAATAGAGCCCAAGAGAGACACTGGGCCGCCATTCTACACTCGCCCACAACATTATGAGCAAGTGCTTGCAGGTGCTTTCGAGAAAGTCTTGGATAAAATACCTCAGAACCTACCCCCCGGATGGCTGGAAGGATTACAGCATTTGATGGTATGGAAAAGAATGTAATGTGAACTCTTATGTGTTTCTTCATGCGCCGGCGCAGTAATAGATTTTCGCTCGACTGCTTCTAAAGTGAAAATGCGTGTGGCCTTGAGTCTGTGTGACGTTTAGCTATCGGTTGTAGTCGACGCTCCTTGCAAAGGGGGTCGTCGGGACCGTAACCGTAACCGCAACTAGCCACTGGAATCACAAATCTTAATCTTATCATAATGTTGATCGATGATCGAAGAATGAGTCCATCACTGCTGATGCAACCGAGGCATGATTGTCAGTGGTTTGCAGGTATGGCGGTAGCACATCACGTGCCAGTGCATGTCACTCCTTGTGGATCGCATTTCTTCAGCAATTGCGGTCGGATGGGTGTTAATGCCCTTCCTAGGTTGCCTTTTGTCTTGGGAACTGGATTTCAAACGACACATCCCAGCAAAGCCTAGAACGCCAGTAACTTTTCTCTCTACGAGGGTATCCTTGTTCGTACAGCACCGCGCAAACATGCTTGAGGAAGGAGAGAAGCCATTCTTTTGCCAGCGAACGTATTTTCAAAACACGGGTATCCAATTTCTAGGTTTAATTGTCTAACTGCCTGGCCCAGCAGTTCAATACACTTTGACATTCCAATGAACTGGGATCTGATATGAATGGACGCGCTTCAGGCAGGATGATGCTAAGAACGGACAACTTACGTCATCAACATCACTGACGAGTCTGGGAACGCTCACGGCAAAACGAAACACTTCTACAGTACAGATGTTCAATGACTTATAACTCGGGAGAAAATGATGGAAATATGTTTAACGTGCTTCTGGTCGACCATGAAGGTCTTAAGCCCAGGGGCCCACGACAAGGGAGCACGAGGAAAAGAGAGACAAGTCTCTTCACCGCCCCCGGGAAGAAGCCACTCACCTTTCACCGCTTCATGCATTGGGAATAGTAAGCTTGGTCAGGACTTACTACCCTCCCACATGAAGCACTCACCCTCCCTCCTTCTCCTCTCCGCGCGCCCTATAGGCTCGCGTCGTTAAATCGCGCCGAGTCTATAATATCAGCCTCGTTCCATTCCAAGAACGTACCTCTCAAGTATTCGTCTCGCCCGTCATGAATGAGAACGATGTCCAGCATCGCATTCTCGTTCCACCCATCCCACAACTCCTCATCGTCATCATCCACCGTCGGGCCGTCGGCCCAAGGCAACGTCTTATCCCTGAAAGACCAATCATTATCACTCACCTGTGTTGATGCTTCAGTCCGGGTGGCTTACGGCAATGACAATGACGACGCTTACCTTTGTCGAGTTTTTCTTGTCACGTTTGATCCAACGAGGGATCGCTTTTTTGCACCACTTGGAAAGGGGCGCCATGACCGCACCGACGAACAAAGCACGGCGAGAACGGAGCGAGCTAGCATTCGCGTTCATTTTGATAGGTGAAGAGTGTATGAAGGATATCGGGATGCAAATGTTTGGGTTGTGAAGACGATGCAGATGATGCAGGTAGTCGTCGAGGATATCGCAGATATGCAAGACGAGAGAGAGAGAGAGCTAATGGGGGTAGCTGAAGAAAGAAGCCTGGGTGCGACAAATTCCGAATAAAAGCCAGGCTGACTGTCAGCCGCTGTCGATCAGTCCTGTTCAAAATGGCTGACTGATGGGTCGCTTCATCACGTTCAAGCTCTAAGGCGGTGGGCTATTGGCTCGTGCGAGTCAGCAATTTATACGCAACCCCATGACCGACAGAATAGTACTAAAAACGGTTATTGTATGTCACTTTTCCTATTCTTACTAGCGCCTTATTCATTGATGCCCGACACTTCGAAAGACTTCATTCCCATCGCATACAAACACGACAGTCTGGGACTTCAAAACGAGTTTTTAGATTTAAAATGATCTTGCCTGGGCCGGGATGATCAGCAAATCTGACACGCAAAATTTTTGGGAATCGGCGTTCGCTCGTATCATTGATTTTAGCATACGCTGCGACGTATCACCGAAGTGCCGTAAGATAATCCCACATTTCATCCTCATGCCGTCTACCGCCGCAGAACCAAGGCACATTCGCCGAATCTTCCTCAAGTTGCCTGCAAAACAGGAATCCAACCACTGATCAAGATATTTACGTGCTTGCCATCCGAACCCAACAAGACTAGAATCAATATATCCATGCTACTGTGTACTTCGTATAGCAATACTCGTTATGCCGCTATGGGGATCTGAACTTCTGAACATGCTTCGATTGCTCTCTTCCACAGCTCATTCGTGCTCGTCGTCTTCCGATCCCTTCAATCACTAACGCTAGCTTCGCCCGTGTCCACATCACGTTCACTCTCCTCGGATCATCCAAGAATCCGATCTCCCCTTCATCATTACAGCGTACCGTGGAGAAGACAATGGACGTGACGCATGATACCTTGACATACCGCAAATGAAGCCGTGGAAGAATTAGGCATTATGGATTAATGTTGAAACGGGAAGCGATAAGCGACTTGGCGCCCCAGACCATATCAACTTTGCAGGTATACAATGAACGCGCTTTCGCAGGTAATTTCCCCCGGATGTCAACCTCAACTCAAGTAGAATGTTTATGTATCCGTTACATAGTGATACAGAACAGCTAATGCAAATGTATGCAACGAAGACTCATATGTATAACAAATTACTAACTTTCAAATGGCAGTTTCGCTGAGTCTGAAATCTAGCTAGTAGCTACCGAAGACCCGAAATTTATCTAGCAAGTGCTCCCAGATGGTGTACGACGACGACGTCAGCAGGTTGAAGGATAGCAGACCCGACCTAAGAAAAATTTCTGTCATGTTGGACACGAGGATGGCCCGGACGAGCGCATCGGCCGTCTTTGAACCAGGTGACCTGAATAACGGTGGGGCCTGAGCACAATAGCTGAACAACCCGGCAGCTTCAAGGTTAGCCTGCATCACAATTCTCCACGGACCAAAATTGCCACCGCCGGTGAGCTGAATTGGCAAATGAAGTAGATAGCTGAACTTTGAGGGATCCAGGTTTTGCTCAGCCATTATGTAAATACTCGCTTTCGGCGTGGGCCTAGCAGCGTACGATGAATAGCATGAACCTGTCAGATGTAAAGCGGACTCACCGTAGATTACAGCGATAAGTGATACTAATTGGCCTACCAATCTACATGTTTTTATACTTGCATGGAGAAGAAATCAAGCCGCGTCGACCGCGGATCTTTTGCGCAGAGGACCATCGATAGTCTCTAAATAGACAAACAGGGAAACAGGTCGGCTTCATCTGCTGGTACATAGGAACATAGGAGGAGTTGCACAGGACAGAAACTGGACGACCTTCCGTGCTCACTGTAACAACACCAGCTCTTTAATGATTTTCTATCGAATGGACATCCTACCTAGTGCTAGACTATATAGGTGGTTCACATAATGAAGCACCATCCCTTCTTATCTGGGCCTGGCTCAAAAAAGTACGCGTCTCCCAAGTACTCCCACATGGTATGCGCCGAGTAGTCCGGGCCTATCATCTCCATCGTAGACTTGATGGTTTCTTCCGTCATGTTAGACAGAAGAATGGCCCGGACGAGCGCATCTCCTCTCGTTGAACTCGCAGGATTAATACAAAACTTGAATAAACCAGCAGCCTCCAAATTAGCTCGCATCATGGGTTGCCAGGCGCGGAGATTGGCCGGGTTAAGTTTGATTGGCAAATTAAGCAGATAGCTGAACTTTGAGGGATCCAGGTCCTGCCCGCTCAGTGTATAACTATATGACACTAATGATTTACGTGTTCATGACTGAGTGTACTAGACAGTAGTGGATGATCTTACTCAGTGCTTGGAATGATATGTAGGGTGTCGAGGTGAAGGTCTGGTGGAAAATGAATATGAGAACATCGAATACAGAGCAAGCTGACCTGGCGGAACTACAACGGCTGGCCGTAAGCGAACCATTGCACCTGTCAATTCGCTTTTATGATGGCTTAGCTAAGCCGCATTGAACAGGAAGGGTGACAATATATTGTGACAACGCTGCGTACTCCCAGATAACGTAGTCTCAGTATTCTCCCCAAGGTACCGTGGACTACGCCTCGGCCTTTGCCCTCACTCAAAACTCATGCGCTTTCAATCAGGTACCTGATTCTAAGTTCAGGATTCCGCTAACACCAACGCCAGGTCAAATCCTCATGCAGACTTTATTTCATTCAAATTAGAAGACTTCTGTCTCAAACGGACGCGGACAGGTATGATCTCATGACGGCACGTAGCCCACTACGCCCCGAATGGGGACGCCAAATGGCCACTCTAGTCAAGCAGGGCGGATATCTCATCACGGTTCTATTCCCAATAGAGAAACACTGGGCCACAACATTATGAGCAGGTGCTTTCGAGAAAGTCTTGGACACTATATGCGTCGTCAATCAGTCAACTTAACTACTAACGTACCATTCATCGTCATCATTCATATGCGGGAACAAAAGGAGATACCTGCCCGGCCTAGAACAACTTCAGTTGCCATATACAAGTAGAATTTGTGATACCATGACAGAGCAAATGCAACGGTCAGAATACTCAACACCCCCTCCTAAGAAAATATGATCTACGCCCCGGAACAAGACATCCAAGCTTTCGCGCGTCCAGAATCTCGGTCATTCAAAATCATTGGAGCTCGACGGTGATTCAACTGCGGCAATACCGGAGGGACGTTTACGCGGGCCATCGCAAATATGGGATGACTTCAAATGTCACGGCTATCGGCCGTAGTCAATGCTGTGGTGATTTCGCCCTTGCAAAGGTGCTCGTCGGGGATCGCAACCGCAACCTGCCACTGGAATCACGAATCTTCATGTTAATCGATGATCGAATAATTCATGATTATCAGTGGTTTGTGGGTAGCACATGCTGGGATTGGAGTGTGCATGCCACTCAGGTACTGGTGGATAACTTCAGAAATTCTGCAGCGATACAGTCCCATGTTAACAGTCCCATGACATCCCAGCAAAGCCTATAACGTTTTTTCTATGAAGGTATTCAACTTGTTCTTAGAGCAACTGGAATCTTCAAGCTTCTGCGCGAGGAAGGAAAAGAAATGATTCTCACATACCAATTATTATTTAATATACGCGAACATTTACTCAAAATGCGGCTGGTCGATGATGCATGATGACGCAATTCCTGGCCTAACGGCCTGTGTTCAGACTAGTACGCTTTGGCAATCCGATGACCTGGGTTCTTGCTTGGTAACAATATGGACGAGTTGCGGCCTCGAATGTAATAACACAACGGAAGCCAGCGCTTGGTGGCAGGAAGTCGAAAATTAATTTTCGGTGGATTGTCTGGCATTTAGATTCCCCTTGGTCGATGCGCTTCACATAACATGGGGTCAGACGAGGAAAAAGTCGCCGTTCACTAGGTTCGTCCTTCCTCCATACATTCTGTCCGCTCGATGGACCACCGTGATGCAAGTCTCTATTTAGTCGACTCATCACCCAATACCACCAATAGTACTACTAGTACACTTTCGGTCATGGCAATGAACCCTAGATATTGTATGGCAAGACAGGTTAACACTCGTCATCACCGCTAAATTTCTACCTGATATACGGAATCGATGTTCGAAGCTATGAAGACTCATATACTCATATGTAAGTACCAAATTGGCAACGGATTCCGCTTTGAGCAATTTCGCTGAGTGTGAAATATACTAAGCTAGTGTATTGAAGCCCCGAAAATTACTTAACAAGTGCTCCCAGATGGCGTGCGCTGACGTCCGCGTATTGGAGGGCAGATTCGTCCTGAGGAAATTTTCTGTCATGTTGGACACGAGGATGGCCCGGACGAGCGCATCGGCCATCTTTGAACTAGCTGTCCTGTACATCTGAGGGGATGCACAATAGCTGAACAAACCAGCGGCTTCAAGGTTAGCTTGCATCACGATTTTCCATGGACCAAAATTGGCAGTGGTGAGCTGAATCGGCAAATGAAGTAGATAGCTGAACTTTGAGGGATCCAGGTTTTGCTCAGCCATTGAATGCTCGCCTGCTGCGTGGGCTTGGACGGCAGCATATGATGAATACTAGTATGAACATGTCAGACGTAAAGGGGACTCACCGTAGATTACAGCGACAAGTGATACTAATTGGCCTACCAATCTACATGTTTTTATACTTGCTTGGAGAAGAAATCAAGCCGCGTCGACCGCGGATCTTTCGCTTAGATGACGATCGATAGTCTCTAAATAATAGGCGAACAGGGAAATGCATGGGAGGTTGTACAGGACAGAAGCCGTAGTACTCCACAGCAAGGTTTCTCTTAGCGTTGTGGTGGCTCTTTAATCATGCTGCATCGAACGGGCATCCTATCTAGCTAAACTATAGGAGACTCACATAATGAGGCACCATCCCTTCTTATCTGGGCCTAGCTCAAAAAACTACGCGTCTCCCAGGTACGCCCACATGGTATGCGCCGAGTAGTCCGGGCCTATCATCCGCACCGTAGATTTGATGATTTCCTCTGTCATGTTAGACAGAAGAATGGCCCGGACGAGTGCATCTCCTCTCGTTGAACTCACAGGATTAATACAAAACTTGAATAAACCAGCAGCCTCCAAATTAGCTTGCAGCATGGGTTGCCAGGCACGGAGATTGGCTGGGTTAAGTTTGATTGGCAAATTAAGCAGATAGCTGAACTTTGAGGGATCCAGGTCCTGCCCGCTCAGTGTATAGCTATATGACACTAATAATTCGCGTGTTTGGCATGACTGAATGTGGTACTAGACCGTAGTGGATGATCTTACTTGCTTGGAATGATATGGAGGATGTCGAGGTACTAAAGGTCTGGTGGAAAATGAATATGAGAACATCGATTGTAGAGCAAGCTGACTGACGGAACTACAACGGCCGCAAGCGAACCATTGCACCTGTCAATCCGCTTTTATGATGGCATCGACCACATGTCTTCGGAAGAAATTCTTTTCTTTCAATCAGGTACCTGATTACAAAAAGCTTTTCTATATTATCGACGCGATCGATTCGCAGATCCTCAGAGCAGATGAGAATAGACTTGGAAACCAGCTGAAGAAGAAATTCATTGCCTGCAGCGGAGCTAGCCTGACTCTAAGGCTCAAACGTGGACGTTTACATGTGTAAGGGCCCGTCGTTAGAGTACATGCGTGGTCTTTTGATAGGGATGAGACCCGTAGACATATGGTCGGGCAGCAAGATTCCACGACATAACGCCATTTGGAAGGACGCGAACAGTTTCACAGTCATTCCGGTCGCCAGGCAACTGTTGACGTTTCCTTCGCTGGTGCCTACCATTGCGGCACAGGATCCGATGAACGCACCATAGCTAAGTATCCATTGAAAAGGTAAGCAATGACGAACACTTGCACCATCTGGCTCGTTACATTGACTTCGTGAACTCGTGAGCCTGGTTCAGGGAGGGTTGGGGATGGGACTGCTTGGATAAGTATCCACAATGAACTGCACGGCTGCGAGCATTTTCTGTTCGCACATGTAACCTGGGAGGACTTATGACGACCTTTTTATGATTGTTCCTCGCTCTCCACATTCCGGTTAGACAGGGGTTATGCAGTGCCTAGGTTCTATACTTAGAGAAGGACATTATTGGTTAGACAAGGAACGGACCAATTCTCCAAAAAAGGGTAAGATTGTGCGGGGAAGCGAGGAGGCTACTATGTGAGACGCCGACAGAGGAAGCTCAGAGCTTCCGCAACTCGATTCATCCAATCGTCAAGAGCCGCCCAGTTGCAATTACACGACACGAACGAAACCGATTTTGACTTTACAATACAGTGGCATTGATTCTTCTTGTATACTTTTACCCGAACCGGACTGCTACATACACAGCTATCGCCGTGATGCAATTCAGGACAACGTAAACGAGCTGTCCACCGAAATATCTGCTGTCTATTGACAGCGAAAAAAGGGAGTTGAACGCGGCAGGGCTTATAGTGCGTACGGTGCTTGCCACAGTCTGTTGAATTGTCATGGCCTTCTTGGCTACAAACAGAAGACGAGGATAGACATACCTGACAAAATCCCATAGTCGCGCCCAGAGAGGCACGGTTGCGAGGTGATTCGGATATCAATATCAGGACGGCTCCTATAGAATCATGACATCCTTCGCATTACGAATCAGTGATAACGATAGCTTACCAAACGCCATCTGCGTTACTATCACACACAAGGATTGCAGAGCGAGCGCAAACCACACGGAGTAACTGTGCCCTCCCGTGCTCGCCATCCAGTTCATAACAGACCACAAACCAAACGTTGGGAACGCTGCCGACATGCCCAATATGAAGAAGTTCCTGGATCCCAGCTTATCATGCATGCGCGGAAAGATGAACACCTGACATATCCCTGTGATGATGGAGACGATTGACGAGATAGTGCCAATGGCACGTGGTGTAAGGCCGAGTCCACCGTCCGGGATGGGTGTCGAGAGGAAAACGGGGTGAATGGAGTAAAATGCTTGATCGACCATGGAAATTGCCCCATAGTTGAAGGCAGCTACGATAACTTTGGGTGTGAGTATTGCGCGTAAAGGTAGGTCACTTTCGTCTTCTCCTTCTTGTGCTTCTCGCAATTGCGTGTCTTCATGAATCTCACGTTTCAGCGGAGAGGAAACTGATTTATTCTTCGTTTCCTTCAGGAAAGCAAATCCAAACAGCCATGCCATGAACAAGAAAGCAGCACAGACAGCGCATGGGAGAAAGTATGCATATTTCTTGAAAAATTTGCTGGATCCGAATAGTTGTGGGAAATGATCAGCAGGCTTTGAAAGTGAGCCACCGAGGGCGGATCCCAGCTGTAATGGACAGACACCCAAGGTTATTAACGCTCTGAAAAGTTCAAGGAACCTACGCTGGCAGAAACGAACCACGCTAGGTTGATGTACCCCCAGGCCTGCACGGATCAATTTGTAAAAGCTGATAGCAATATGGAAGTAAGGCGCACTTGTGCAATATTCGTCGAGTCAGTAATTTCCACTACCGTGCTACATGCCCAATCACTATTGTGACTTGTCGGAGACTCATTGGTCTGACCTTTTGATCACGCCAATGGTCCCACCTAGGAAATCAGAAGCGTAAGATATTTAGCCAGCTTCATGATCATATGGTGAACTGACAAAATGCGCCGAGTGAAAGTTGGCTGGCGAAATGGTCAATATTGATTATCGAAAAGTTTCAAATTTTAAGAGACGAACCATAGAAGCAGAGCCCAGAACGTCCTCGAAAGTCCCAAGGCACACGTGAATACGGATAAACCGAGCGCACCCGTCAGAAGAACGGGCTTGCGACCGATTTGATCAGAGAGTCGACAGCATTGGAATGTAGTAATTGTCATCGCGAGATTGCCTGCGGTTTGCTATTTCATAAATTCACTGAGGACATAAGGACGAGGGTAGAGGAGTTGTGTACCAGCATCCCGACGTAATATCCCACATTCCTTTCGTCACCATGTGTGATTTTAAGGCCTCGAACCAGCTGAAAGGCATGGCCCTTAGCAGACAAAAACAATGGATTGTAGAGCGTACATCTGGCATAAATGGATACGTGGTGGTGTCTGTCAGCCATTCAGACTGTTGCAATAAGAAGAGCGCTGAGAACTGAAGCCATGGAAGCGGGGTTCTTCCTTTCTGTAATGATGATCGTTCATGATACAAAAGAGGCGCTTCCTCGTCCGTGAGGCTTCGATCCACCATGATCAATGTAGTAGGGTGATAATGAGGAATGGGGAGATAAGCTGACGGTGTCTTTTATCTGCCCGGGACATAATGGCGCAAGCAGAGTCCCCCTGCAGATGCCCATAAACGTACGGTTGTCGGTGACAACCGGGTAACGTTAACGTTGATGTGACTGACTCACATGTAGTAAAAATGACTGTTGCCAAAAAAGAAACCTCGCTAGAAGAGGAGGACAAGGGTAGTTAGTGAGCCTCTTGATAATGACAGTGGACGGTAGCGAGTAACATGTATGTAGTAAGTATTATCTTATTGATATTATTATCTTCAATGATGTCCCGATCGCGATCAGATAGGGGAATCCAGAATGCCGATCAGATTCCACAGAAGACAAGATATGCCCAACCAAAGTTCATCTCTATCGGCAGCACTTGGAGCCTGCTCCCCATCTTTATATCGTCATCGCAGGGTGACGATGGTGCATAGACCTGTCTGTTAATGCCAGCCTGAGGACCTTGTGGAGCACTACATTTACGAAAGATGAAGATTACCTGACAAGGGGCACGGTTCCATGGTGGTTCGGATATTAGCTGTTAAGCCCATGTGCATGTCTCTCGCATAATGGAAACGAAAAAATAGGACGCATGCCTTGCAGGGTAAGCGCGATCCAGTTCACAGAAGGCCACGTTTCTGGATCCAAGCTTGTTAGGCATGGGCGAAAGATGATTATCTGATATAACCCTGTAAAGATGGCGATAGCAGGTATTGCATGGAAGGGCCCTTCCTATACTTCTCACGGTTGTTACGAATCTCGCGTTTCACCGGGAAGACTGAGATTGGTTTCTCCTTTGTTATCTCGAGGAAACCGAATACGGATATTTGTGTCAATGATATCGCAAACGTTTGACTTACTGATATCGCAAATATCCATATCATAACAGAGGTATGCATAGACTTTTGGAAAAATTCAGCGGATCCGAATAATTGCGGAAATTGATTAACTGGCCTTCATTGCAGGGTGTGAGATGATAGATCATTTACGTTTTGCAAACCGCCATATTATGTGATCAACATTATCGTGAAATGGGAGGTCCATCAGTTCAGTGCGCAGATCAGGAGTTGGCTAGCAAATGATCAGAAAAGTTCTGTTTCGCAACTTTCAAACTAAGAGACGAACCCATAAAAGCAGTACCCAGGACGCTGTCAAAAGTCCAATGATGCTGGGATACACGGCGATTGTCGCACAATGGTGCTAATTCACTTCTTTGAGATATAATGTGCCAGATATCCCACATTTTTTCCCCATCACCACAAGTTGGTGTTGCTGCAATAAGAAAGCTGAACTCGCGGAAGAGTTGCCTCCGTTTCTCCACCCAGGCCAAGACGTGTGACATCACGTGTTCACGTGACACGATCACGGCACAAGGTCCGAAATTCGCAGCGAAACCCTGGGCTGTCGAGCGTCTCTTCCCTGCCGTCATATAATGCGATAGACCCCAAGCGCTCACCGCTTAACGTCCTTAGAACACACACCACCATGAAGTCGGACTCAGAGGTCATCATCAGAGACTCGCCGACCCTTCGTGCTGTCAAAGACATCACCTTTGGCAGTGTGGGTGACATTAATCGGTTTAGGATACCTAACTCAGGCCAATTAGATTGCCGGGATGGTATCAAAAGTTTTTGAGCATCCTTTTGACCTCACAAAAGTACGACTGCAAGCGCAAGTGCTTGATTCCCAGGCACGGTTTAATGGACCCATAGACTGTCTAGTAAAGACATGGAAACATGAAGGTATACGGGGTCTATACCGCGTGAGTTACAGAAGTTCATTCGTTTGCCTCGTTTTCCTGATAATTGTCTCTGGTAGGGGCTCCCTGCTCCCGTCGTTGGTGCCATGGGAGAGAACGCCACCATATTCCTTTCCTACAGCGAAATTCAAGACGTGATTCGTAGAGTTAACCATCTCAACCTAGATTCCAAATTAACGATACCCCAACTTGCATTGGCGGGCGCAGGCGCAGGCGCGATAACCAGTTTTAT
Source organism: Amanita fuliginea (assembly GCA_023014435.1). Taxonomy (NCBI): domain Eukaryota; kingdom Fungi; phylum Basidiomycota; class Agaricomycetes; order Agaricales; family Amanitaceae; genus Amanita; species Amanita fuliginea. The sequence goes on along the minus strand of JAEBUQ010000011.1, from coordinate 1,190,780 downwards.
ATTGCAAGTGCTCCTTCTACACCTCCCATTACGACACAGAAGCTCACCTCGTTTTTTTTTACGCAGGACGCCAGTCGAACTTGTCAAATGTAAAATGCAAGTTCAGATGATTGCACCTGTCACGGTGACAGCTGGAGCGGCAGAGCGGCAGCTACTGGGCCCCCTATCCGTTCTTACCTCCGTTATTCGCAATGATGGGATCCGCGGGCTCTGGCTGGGCCACACGGGTACGCTGCTCCGCGAATCAGGTGGAGGTGCAGCATGGTTTGCGACCAAGGAGTTTGTTGCCTCTCTTCTCTTGCACCGTCGATTGTCAAAGCACGAGGGCCATTCTGTCACGCTTAAATCCGCCAAGAGTAGCGAACTCCGGCCCTGGGAGAGTGCTCTGTCAGGCGCATGTGGAGGCGCGATGTTCAACCTTGTGCTGTTTCCCGCAGACTCGGTTAAGAGCGCGATGCAGACGGAAGAAGAACTTCGCCCAGGAAGGGTAGATCCCAGCGGGAAGGCTCTTCCAAGGCCAACGTTTTTGGGAACATTTAGAGCCATGTATAGAGCTCAGGGTATAAAGGGGCTGTACGCTGGATGTGGAATTACGGTAGCTCGTTCCATACCAAGCAGTGCTATCATTTTCTTGATTTACGATGGTCTTTCTAAATATTTTGAATAGCCTTTTAGTAATAATAATCTTGCAGTCAAACTGAATTTCAATTTCCGCTTTCATTATGGCTATGCCTTCTCCATTGCGGCTGATAATTTTGGCTCGCAGCCGTCATGCTGTATCAAGAACTGCCACTTTCAAAGTGTATCATCCTACAGCAATTGCCATACGCCATGCCTCCTCTAGGTCAGCCAGAAACCGGCATGACTCAGTTCAAGAGCCCAAGCCAAAGGAGAAGCTAATATCCACCGCATCTCTCATCCCTGGTTCGCAACAGCCCATCACGGACGAGGCTGCGCGAGAAGAGTACGCCAAGACAGAATCAGCCATGCGTGCTGCCGTAGACAGGTTCCGCAAGGACTGTGCCGAGGCCGAGTGTCGTGCAAACGGGAGGGTCACCACGGCGTTGCTGAAGCCTGTCAGAGTCAAGCTGGCGGACATGCAAGATGGCACAGTTGCCCTCGACCATGTGGCTACGGTTGGCGTTAAGGACGGGACGACGCTGATTGTCACCGTGTTTGACGAGGGGGTGAGACTACATACTAAAAACTCTAATCGCACCTCCCCCACTCATGTTTTTTTTTTTCTTCTTTCTTTTCAATTTCGCTCTAGTAGACCGTCAAAAGTGTCGAACAGGCCATTTACGAGGCAAAGATTCCCCATGTCATACCCCAGAAGTATGACAAACGGACGATCAGGATTCCTATACCCAAGTGTGTCCCCACTCCACGAAATTGAAATCGTAATCCTCTCCTATTTCACTTAGACCAACAGTTGAGACGAAGATCGCAGAGTACACGGCACTACACCCAAAGGCGGAAGATGTACGCGTCCGTATAAGGAAGATACTCCAGACAAGTGTCAAGCGGGGCAAATTTGGGAAGCGCTCAGTAGAATTAGCCGAGGTCAGGCAAAGTTATGTTTCCATCATTCCTATAAAACTTAAATAAGTGGTGTGATATACAGTTTCAGAAACTATCAGATCGCTTCGTCAATGAAGTAGACCAGATCTTGGCTAATTTAAAAACGGCTACAGGAGCGAAATAGAATATTGCACTAATAATTGTACGCATGTATGTGAAAGTAAGAGCTCGTAATGTAATGTCATTAGACACGAGCTTGCTGCATATGGTAATAATTAAAGAGAATTCTGCAAATGAGTAGTGCTAGTAAGGAAAGTTGGCTGAGAGCACTGCTCTTAAGTTTGGCTCTAGTATTAGGTTGTTATCCTTTGGCCACGAACATCCAGCCCAAAGAGGTTTGCTGAATGAATTGTGAAGCGATTGCACTATACAGGAGGGACGTGAGGACGCTCACCTAGTTCTCGAACAGTCAAACCTTACGCAAACAATCATCAGCCTGGAATGATTTCGGACGCAAGTCAGTACTCACGTCCAATCTTCTTTCCGGAACCCTCCCCAAGACTGCCATCAGCCAATTGTTGCTAAGAGTCGTTCGTGTCAGACACGATCCCGTCTAAAATTGGCGTTTTACCTTTCGGTGTTGTAATTGCAGTATGCGGTCCTCAACCGTGTTTGAAACCACGAGTTTCTCAACATTAACTGGCCTAGTTTGGCCCAATCGGTGAACCCTGAAACAACGAGGATTAGGTTGAGATTGTGCAAGATCTGGGGGGCAGGGCAGACCGATCAAAAGCTTGTGCCTCTATTGCTTGTGACCAAGCGAGATCAAGCAAGATGACATTGTTTGCACGTGTCAGGTTCAATCCGACACCTGAGCATTGTCATGAGCTCCTGAACAAAGTCCAAAAAAAAAGTCTATACCTCCACATTTGAGCGACATGAGCATGACCCGAGGGTTCATTTCAGTCATGAACTCTCGTACGGCCTTATCACGTTCTGACCGTCTCATGTCACCTTGATACCTGTTTGATACGTTTGAATCTTTTGTTTCAAAGATGGAGAATGGCGCCGCGTACTTGACGTGAGTTATGCCACTCTCATTCAAATACTCAGACACCAGTGCAAGACAAGCAGTCCATTGCGAGATTACCAAAACCTGCGAACTCGTTCAGATGCCTTTTTTGCGAGAGTCATGCCCTTACCTTCTCGCTAGGCTTCTCCTTCAGAATCTTGCCCATCGCTTCCATCATATGCTACAACGATTTCGTCAAATGAGGTCTATACGACGTGATGAAATAGAGGCAAGGTACCTTCATCTTTGTCGAAGGCAAGAAACGAGGCATGAGCTCAACTGCTTTGTTAACTTTGGCGTCCAAGTCCATATCTGGATCGTCAAGATCATCCTCATGGCAGGCCTGCCGGCGACGCTCCCCGTCTTCATTATCAGATACGATGAAGCCGTTTAAATCATCCGTCTCTTCTTCTTTGCACTTGTTATCATCATCAATGGCAGATTCGAACGCCGCTCTGGAAAACAATCTATCCTTAGAAATGGGTGAACGACATGAAGGGCCTTGAATTGATGATTAGAATAGTGACGAAACAATGCCGAAATCCATACAGGGTCGTTCGTCTTCTCTGTACTTCATCGGTTCATCAAAGTTCTCGACTGGAGGGGTATGCAAAACATCCACTTGATCAAGGGTTAGTTGAATCAATGTGAATAAAAAAAGTACTCCTTACTAATGCATTCACGACAAAAGATGTGTGTACAGGGAGTAATCACAGCATCCGTTCGAATATCAAAGCATATAGGACACTCGTCGTCGTCGATAGTCGCATCAAGCGACTGATGACAGTCAGACAAATTATATGAATAGAATCGAGCTGACCTCTTTCTCAGCCTTCACGCGACTCAACGCGGCTTCCTTCAACTTGACCTTCATCTTCTCCACGAATTCTGGAGAAACTAAACTCTTTGCTCGGTTAACATCATCACCGTCATGTCTCTTATCACTATCAAGTTCTCCAGGCTTGACGAACGCGTTTCCATTTTCGGTGATCAGGCAAGGGTGGGAACATATTTGTCGCAGACGAAGCAATAGAACCAAAACTTGATGATAATTCCTGTGGGAAATGTTAGACAGGTTCGCCGCTCAAATCAGCTTCCTACTTGAGAACTGTCCCGGCCCTAAGGAATCTATTGAATCTCGCTTGGGAACGAATCTCCACCTGTGAAATTCACGTCAGCGCCAGTCATTGTGGTTACACGTTCATTGATTACTACCATTCGATAGATCTCTCTCTCTTCTGGGGAGAAGTCCAATTGGGCCATTCTCACTTCCTTCCCAGGAAGCTCGATCAGCCTTTTCCCATCAAGTTTTGAGTCTTTCATCCTTCTCAAAAGGAAGGTCGTAATAATGGCTTGAAGGCGACAAACTGCCAGTGAGGCTAGAACAGGGTCAGACTTCATTTCGGGAGAACGGTTAACATACGATGAGTCTTTTCCGTTCTCCCGATATGTTGTTGGAATTCCGTGAAGTCGTGCCATGGGGACACCCTGATGAATCTGAGGTACGGGTACGCGTCGGACAATGAGTTAACAATGGGAGTTCTAGGGGTACGAATATCATGAAACATCCTCATGTCAAGAGAAGAGACTTGCCCAGTCAAGCACCAGCGATAGGTAGTTTGAAGATCCAGAACAGCGCGTGACATTCCTTTTCAAGCATTAGATGGATATCCTAGATCATACCAAGAACGCACTGGTTCTCCTGTTACGAATGTTCTGAGCTTCATCTAGAACGACGCGGTAGAACTGAAGGGCAAATCAGCGGATTTCGAACTTTTACGACAAACCCATTCTACCTCGATGTCGAATAGAAGACCATGGGCTTCGGGAAATCATAAATATGCTCTTTTCCAACGATGTTAAACACTCACACAATCTACGCTTCTTTGCCGTATACATGTGATCTTCTTCTTCATCACTCGCAGGGATATTAGTTAATCCCCGTTTTCGTCGCAGCTTTTCCAGCCTTTTTACTTCCTTTTCTGCATCGTACCATTCCATCGACATTGTCTTGATATGGTAAGAACAATACCGCAGCAACTGATGTCTAGACACACCTGGAATGTCGTAAGAACGACATCGTACTTTGTCAACTCTTCCTTCCGCCTTGGCCTGTTTTGTCCTGGGAAAGATAGGTCAGCATGAAGCTGTCATCAAGATTCGAAGACTTGCCAAGATATATCAGGCAACTCAGCGTGCCGTTTGTCTTTAATTCAATTTCGAGCTTCCACTGTTCGAGAAGAGCTGCGGGGGCGATAATGAGATTGGTCTTGCATAACGGATCGGTTGAGCGATTCTTCGTTAATACGGCAATCCTTCCAAAAGTCAGCTTTCATATCGGATAAAGGGAATGGAGGCGAACATTTGCACAGTCTGCCGTGCGAGGTGAGCAACATGAAAAACACATGGCAGGCAACACACCTTTCCTAGTCCCATTTCGTCACAAAGAGCACCACCCTTCAGCTTACTTGCTTCTTTTTCCAGCATCCATGCAACACCGATAGTTTGATGAGGCATAAGCGGAACTGCCATACCGGGTATCAAGTCGTATTGGGACCTCAGGCCCAATTTGGCAAGGGCTTCGTCAACGGTAGCGTTTCCATCAAACTGTTCTTTGACAGCCATTGTCAAAAACCTATCCATGCTATCTCAGGCATCAGAAAAAGCATTGGCAAAGACACATGAGGAGAGTTACTCTTCTCGGTTTGCTTTGGGTCCAGCAAAAGTATCGCGACCGCGTCCATGGAAATCTCCGTTCTCGTCAAAGTGGTACGCATTGGTTGCGGGAGCGATATTTTGGATGGGACCGAGATTTTGCAAAGCAGCTTGAGCAGCGGCGTCACTGGTGGATTGATCAACATGAAGTTCATTAGCATAGTTGTCTGCTGGTGCTATTAGAGCTGACGCTAGAGATGACGAAGACAACGCTGCAGATGGTGCATGATACGAATAAGGACCTGGAAAGTCGTTCGTATATGTTTCTGCATCTGCGGCTGTCTGAGGAGGAGGCAAATGATTCAGATCATAGTAAACATAAGGAGCGGAAGAGGACGATTGGAAAGGGTCGCCCCCCATCACAGAATTCCACAAGTAGCGCATCTGCATTTCATCCATCGCCATTTCGTCTCTGAGTTGATCCATCCTTTGTTTATCCTTGACAGTGATGTTCGGCTTAGATACAATGAGGGATATCTCCTGAGTTGCCTTATGGAGCTTTTCTCGCAATTCCTTAATGTCTTTCGGGGTTGCACTGGGAAAAGAGCGGGGCGTATTATTCTGCTGTGAAGCAACGGGAGTCGATTGTGTCTTGGTCTTGACCAGGTTAACAGGAACTACTTCAGGTGTACTATGTGCACATGAACGCTCTCCTGATTTGGCACCTTCAATCTTTGACTGTTCAGGTGCGATAAATGAGCTGTTCTGCTCGAGATTGATGCGTGTAATGCTGGAAATACGTTTCGTTACAGGCAGTGCTGATGATTTGGAAGGGGAAGCGATGTTGTTTGTGCGGAGTAAGGATGAAGAGTTGGTATCAAGAACTTTAAGAAGGCTGGACACCTCGCGTTTAATGAAAGGGCGCTTCCCCTGCTGTTATGGTATGATTAGCGCCCCACAGCATAACGAATTGCACGGCATGTCTTACTTCATCGTGCGCCCCTATCGGTTGAGACTTGACGCGCTCATCTCTGGCTTTCTTGTGTGTAGGATGGTCATATATGTGACGCTGCAATCAATGGAGCATTGTCAATGCATCCCTGAAACAAGTTGATAGCACATACACGATACATAAGGAAGTTGCCAAGTCCCTCGGACTTGCCTCCATCCACCACGCCGGCTCGCGGTGTGAGATGCACAACTAAGTTATCACAGCCTCGTTCCAGGCACGTTAGAGTGCCAACTTAAGCCCACATTAATTCCGCATCCGGTGATGGCAGGATAAACTTACGGCTATGCTTGGGTGCCAACGTGACACGGAACTGCAAATGGCAATGGCATGATCAGAATATGGCAGGGGGGTGGTCAGGCTAACTGCCTACATTGGTATCGTAGGGGCATATCCGAACGTGTTCTTTGAGCTCGGCAAGATAAAATCGGGGAACTGTGGAATCCTGTGGCACAAACGTGGCTTCAGTACACCATATGCGCGCCACGCGGCGAATATAGATAGCTTCTAACCGGTGCAGATGACAAGCCAAGCTGAGATTTGGCGAGCGCATACAGCTCGGCCTCCTTCATGTCAGGAGCAGAGAAATTTGCTGATGGTTGCCAGACGCGCCAATTTAAAGCGCGTCGCGCAATTCCCACGCCCTTTATTTAGGAGGAGGTCGATCTAAAAATAATAGACTATAAACTAAAGCCCAATCTTCCGTAAGAATCCTTCTGTTGTATTCCATAGATCTTCCGCGTTTTTATCGCTGTTGGCCGCCAGCGTTGGTTGAGACAACGTGCCAATCTTGGGTTTGGGCTCAATGTATTTGCCCTTGTACTTCTCTTTGTTGTCTGCCACGCATTTGGAAGCAGCAGCAAACACAGAGTTGTATGTTCCGCGTCTTGTTTCTACCCCTAAAATGCGAACGTACAATCTTACAAAGAGGGGCCAATCCTTTCCGAAGGTATTCACAATGCCAGGGTGAACTGCTATAGCTGTAATGGGAACCGGTTGATCTGCACTGTCGAATTGTTTTTGCAAGGCCTTTGTCCACAAAATATTTAGGGCCTTTGTGTGCGCTATTCCTGATAAGAAAAGCAGAAACGTGTTTTACAAAAAATATTCACCATAACGATGATGGCCGGCCTGCACTGTAGACCATGTCTTGGAATTAAAGTTCAAGTCTTCAATCGTCTTGACTTTGATCTCTTTCAAAGGAAAATCACGGTGTGCATTAGAGGATAACTACAATACTTTATTAGTGATACTCGCACAATCATATAATCGCTTTCACATACGTTGACGATGCGTACATCTCCAGTTTGCCTTGCCGTATCACTCATGAGCGGTATAAGTGTCTGAGTAAAGACAAAGGGACTGATATGGCTGTAAACCACGTCAATTGCACTGACAACAAGAATAACTTGGTGAATGCACGAACTTGGTGACGACAAACGTCGATACGCCTATCAAACAAATGAGCACAGCACGAGATAGCAATCTCCGAACAACTGCCTCACCATCTTGACTTAGTTCAAACGGTCCTTTCAGCCTAAAGTTTGGTCAATTTATATATAAATGTCATCCATCAGTGGGACTACATACATCCCAGCATTGTTGACTGTAAAGTACTGTACGTGTGACGGTCAAATTCGGAAAGGTATAATATCAGCACGCACTGAGGATATCCAATTTTGATTCCAGTTTCAAGAACTCCTCCGCGGCTTTTTTCGCTTCCCTCGGGTCACTCAAATCCAACTTGAGCCACCTCACCTCACCATTTCCTGGCGCGAAACCATCAGATTTCAACCGTTCGATAGCATCCGTCCCCGCTTTCTCATTCCGACAGGCAAGGTACACCTTGGCACCTGCTCGAGCTAGGTAGCGCACCGTCTCAAATCCAATTCCCCTGCTAAAATCGAGGAGTCAAGAGCGAGAGAATGACAACTGAAATTTACTCACTTTCCACCGGTAACGATGACAACCCTTCCATCAAGTGCAACAAGATCCTTCAAGTTTGCGGGATTAAAGTTTGCTGCCATGAGTTATCAATCGTATTTTCAAATACCTCGCAGCTTGTTAAACGTTGAAACGATGAAGTCCGGTGAAGTTGAACTTTGGTCCGATTCAAAAAAGCGCCTTGCCTTTTTGGGCCATGATTGCAGCCGCGTGATTGCAGCCGCACCTGTGTTCGGTGATGGCCGTCGGCACAGTATATAGTAGACCCATTCGTCTCAAGAAAATGGGCCACCCGGAAGCTAGGTGTACGACACCAAAATCAACTCGGATGCTTGACAAGTCTTCTGTATACAGTACTACATATCCTCATAATGCAAATGGTTGGGAACTGAAAAATCTTATGCGTTACGCATAAGAGCCCTAAGAACGATTTTGGACATCGTCTACATAGGCCTTGTTCTGCTCGTTTGAGTATTGGATATCGTACAGTTGGCACGTCTTTCTCAGCTGCTCATCAAGTTCTTGAGAAGCTTGATTCCAACCCCATTTAATACTCAATTTCTGCAATTTCTCAATGACAGAGTCCACTCGTGCTTGGCGCTGAGCAACGAAGTCGAGTATTTGATACATTTTATCCAGTTCTGGGAGAATACAATTACACATCGCAAGCGATTGCAAGCACGTCAACTTGGAAGTTTCAACTGCATTGAGCCACCCAAAGATACTGGCCACGGAGTCATGAACGTTAGCCAGAAACAAGGTCCTGATATCTGGGGTATGTAATAAGATTTCTAGGACCGACGCGGCATTTAGGCTCTCCAATTTCAACGCTTGCAAATGGCATCGTGACCTGCTGAAAAAGGACTTCAAAGGGCCAACGAGCTCAGGTCTCGGCCCAGCATGCGTAACCGGTCCAGAATCGATATACAACTCCTTCAAAGACGGTGTCGTTATTGCCTGTATCAGAGAACTCGTATCTGTGACCAACACCAACAGGCTTGGAAGTATGATCGAGGTAGTAGAGGGGAGAGTTTGATTGCCAAGAAACGTGATTAAAGTCTCGAGTCGCACTGCTTGTGAGAGGATGGAGGGAAGTCGTGCCAACTCGTCTTCCGCGTGCCGGTGATCCGAACCAAATCGCAAAAACGTCATAACAGACCAGTTAAAGTTCCAGGACGAACTGCCGTTTAAAAACAAACGTGTTAAAAATGGAGCAGTCATGAAAAGATCGGTGAGGGACTCTGGGACAGCACCCGTGTAGCGTAGATACAAGCATTCCAGATGCTCGAGTTGGCCCCTGACACGGTGGAGTGACGGAATGTCATCCGCGCCTATTAACAACGTGACTCTCCGCCAGCGTGGTGACTCTGATATAAATAAGTTGAAAATTGTGGAGAAGTGGGGGTAATTTCTTGTGGAGCCACACAGGTCATACAATTCGAACGAGAATGGATGCCCGCGATTGCATTCCAAGAACATGGTGAGCACATCCTGAACCATATCACCGGGATTGGAAACCCAAACGCGAACTATGACCCTGCTCCAAAAACTCCGTCGCATTGTCAAGAATTCGGTGCGCCACGAAGAACAGACGTGGGCAAGATACCAGGGATAATCGGCGATTCGGTCTAGAACCAGGGCGCAGAAAAGTGCTTAAGAATTTCATAAATGATATAGGGAGGTAGGCATTGAGCGACAGATAGTGCTGGTAGGCTTGCGGTAGTCATTGAGCTTAAGTCTAGAGGCAATACAACGTCTGCTGTTAAAGTATTGGGTACTGAATCTATAAAGAACGGGACAAACCGCGGGAAAGGTACCGCTGACTAATTTCTGACAAATCATTTGGTAACGGTGACCAAATGCTGACCAAGGCTGACATAAGATTGGTCAGCCTGACTAATCATTGGTAAGCATTGGTAAGCATTTGTAAGCAACCTTTCTTCCCTACATCCCACATAAAATTCAAATTCAAATAAAATTCAAAAAATATTGGAAAAATCGCAGACATTCCCAGGGTCTACCACCCGGTCACACATCACATGAGTCACATGTCACTCCACAACATCACTCCAGTCACATGTCACACACCACACTCCATATCATTTGTAAGCATTTGTAAGCAATAAAATTCAAAAAATATTGGAAAAATTGCAGACATTCCCAGGTTCTACCCAGCCATAGGCCCTGTCACATGTCACACACCACCTTCATTCATCCACATCCACATTAAAATTTGAATAAAATAGTGGACATTCCCAGTGACTGTCACCTCTGTCACAGGACCATCTCCCCAGTCACAAACCCACTCACATGTCACACAACACACCAACATGTCACACAACACACTCCAGTCATATGTCACACAACACACACCAACATTCCAGTCACATATCACACCCACACATCACCATATCACACCCACACATCAACACTCCTGTGACATGTTACATGCCCACACACTCCAACACTCCTGGGATAGGTCTCAGGACTGTCTACCCTGTCAATCACATGTCACACCATTTCAACATATCACACATCACACTCCAGTCACATGTCACACACCACATCAGTCACATATCATGCACCCACACAACCAACACTCCAGTCACATGTCACACACCACACACCACTCACCACACACCCTACACACCAACACACCACTCACATGTCACACACCCACACACCATACCACCATACATATACAGGGACATCACCCCAACTACAAGAGTAACATGATTGCACATCCAATTCACAGATAACTCCAGGCACATGACACCACACATCCCAGTCACAGGGACTATCACTCAAGTCACAGATCACACACCACACAGGGACTGTCACATGTCTCACATCATACAGGGACTGTCATAGGAACTCTTGCCACAACCACAGAGCACACATGTCACAGCATTCACAGGGTGCTTGGAAATTCACACAGCACACAGGGCCAGTCAGGAGTACAGTCACATGTCACACATCCCAAGTTGAGTATTCCAGTCAATTGTGACACCACTCTCTCTCTCCATCACATGTGACATATGAGTCTCAGGGTACTCAGGGACAGTCACAGGGCTGTCAGGGGTAGTCACACCAGTTACATGTGACACACCCCATTCACACAGTACTCAGGGACACTATTCCCAGTCACAGGGACTCTTGCCTCACTCATAGGGCAGTCATGGACTGTCACTCCCTCACAGGGTACTCAGGGACTCTCGCCCCAATTACACACACATGTCAAGCCATTTACTGCAACAAATAGCTCAGTAAACATAGATAAACTGTAAGCAGTGGGATTTGAGATGAAGTCAAATGGTGGGATTCAAGAATGAAATTGGTAAAGGGAATTAAGAAAAATCAAGCAGTGGGATGGAGTTAAGCAATGGGATTGAGCATTGAATAAGTAATGGGCTTTATAGGAATCCATGGGTGCACCCCCACACCCCCCATGGCTGCCAGGCCATGGACAACAGTGGGGAGCTCCGCAGGAGCTCTTCACTGTTGTCCCTCCCTTGGCCGCAGGCCCCTCCCCCCCCCCCTGCCCACAGGGCAGGGGCGTGTCTTGAAAAGACTTGTCTATATAGAAGGGGACAAAGGGTGGGAAAGGTACCGCTTTGTCAGCGCTGACAAATTATGCCATAACTCTGCCATAACTCTGCCATAACTCTGCCATAACTCTGCCATAATTCTTATATAAGGCTGACATAAGATTGGTCAGCCTGACTAATAATTTATGTAAGCAATTTGTAAGCAACCTTTTGCACATTAAAATTCAAATAAAATTCAAATAAATATGGCAAAAATTGCGACATTCCCAGGGTTGCTCAGGGACTGTCACTTCTGTCACAGGACCATCTCCCAGTCACAGACCCAGTCACATGTCACAACCACACATATGTCTCATGTCACACACCAACACCATCCTCCAGTCACATGTCACACACCACCACCCTCCAGTCTCAAGTCACACACCACACTCCTGCCACCTGTCACACACCTCAACATGTCACACCACTCCAACATGCCACAAACACCCAGTCACATATTACACACCACACTCCAGTCATATGTCACACACCACCTCAGTCACAGGACCATCTACCCAGTCACATGTCACACACCCACACACCATACACATACAGGGACTCTCCCCATTCACAGGGTCACCCCAACCATAGGAGTCACATGTCACATACCAGACAGGGATTGTGACACCATGGGACACTCCACTCACAGTCACAGCACCATGCACATCACAGGGACTCTCTGTCACACCACACACACCAACACTCCAGTCACATATTACACAGTCCAGTCACATATTACACAGTCCAGTCACATGTCACACACCACTCCGACATGTCACCACACTCCAGTTACTGTCACACACCCAGATACCATACTACCATACACATACAGCCCATTCACAGGGCCATCCCAACCATAGGTGTAGCATGTCACACCACACAGGGCAATCAATCAGTCACATGACAGCACACAGGGACTTTCACCCCAGCCACAGGGTCAGGGACATCATCCTGACCACATATTACTCCCATCACATGATACCACACAAGTGTTAGGACAAATCCCACCACAACCACAAGCCTTGTGAAAAGATGATAAGATAGAGTAGATATGAAAACACCGTAGACTAGTGACCTGGTAAGAGGAAACTATCTAGAGTCTTAGAGACTCGTACCTACAAGACACCCTCCTTATATACCCCAACGCCTGGTCTGTGCGCACAGACTGCGCAGCTACAAGACCTAGGCCTACCATCTAGAACCGCCTGGACTCGCCCAGAGTCATCGCCCCTATAACCCCATATGCCACAGTACAGCCACTGCTGATCTAAGCCCTCGGAGTATCCCATTAGGGGTGGGAGTTGTTGCCTATATCCAGAGAAGTGCTGATAGAGCCCCAAGGAAAATAGATAAAAATATAGAAAAATCCCGTAAAAATTGTTAGGTCGTAACATAGCCCTCTCCTCAAGACTTCATGTCCCGGGAAGCTGATGCTATGGGTTGTGTCGTAGGGGAATGAAGCACAGGTTTAACCGGCCTGCCACACTCAAGGTCTCTTGAGAACGCCCCTTCCGTGTCCTTTTCTGCGTATATATCCCGCCTATCCCCTTTCCACCGCTGCCAATTTCATTTTAACTTTTCGAGGTACTCCCGCTTGAATTTTCCGTCTTCCCATCCAAATAACTGTTTGGGTGCGCGCGTGTCCGTATGATTTTGCCACTTGCGGTAATGCAAGTCCCGAGTGTTAACAAGACGTCGTGGCGCAGTGGGGTTAGCCTTATGGAATTTTTGAACCTCCTTCTTTGTGTTTTCGAGGTTTTCTGCAGGTTCCCATGTAGAATCCTCTACAGGGTAATTTTTCCATTTGACCAAATATTCCAGTCGCCCGCCACCGCATCCGCTGACTTGGCTGTCCATGACTTCTTCCACCTCATATTCATTATTGGAGGATTCCTCAACCATTTGTGCTTCCTGCCTTTGTGCCACTTTTTCTTTCTGATTAGGAAAACTTGGTTCTTTGTATGGTTTCAAGAGAACTTCGTTGAATACATTGTAAACCTTCCAGGAAGCTGGGACCTTTAACCGATATGCGGATTCGCCAACCTTCTCAACCACCTTCAAAGGACCCACAAACTTGCCATCTAATTTCTTTGTGGCGCGAATGACCAGTATATTCTCTGTACTGAGATAGACCTTATCACCCGGTTTGTATTGCCGCGCCTGAGACTTGTTCGCATCGTACCGCATTTTCATCATGGTGGCTGTTTTTTCTAACGCCGCTCGCACTTGTGAATGAACGTCCTTTAACTCGTCCACCAGCATCTCAACTGCCACCACTTTTGGCTTATATGTGGGACTGAGACCTTTATGCGGATGACGTCCATAATTCATGAAAAATGGTGAAAATCCTGTGGAAGCATGTATGTGGTCATTGTGGCAAAATTGTGCTACCAATAGCCAATCACTCCAGTTATCCTGCCTATGGTTGACAAACATCGTCAGGAATTCCTTAACCTCCTGATTGACACGCTCTGTTTGCCCATCAGTTTGTGGGTGATAGGCGGTTGATCAGTTAGGCTTGATCCCCAACATGCCGTATAGGTCGTCCATAAACTTTGATGCGAACTGAGGCCCTCGATCACTGATGACCTTACGCAGTAATCCATGGTCCCTGAACACGTTATCCCTCATCAGGACAGCCACCCCTTGTGATGTGATAGATGACGTTGTTGGCAGAAAATACACCTTTTTGGTGAAGCGGTCCACTACCACCATTATCATGTCATTGCCCTTAGATTCCGGGAGCGGTCCCATCAAGTCCACCGATATGACTTCCCATGGTTCCTGTGGCACTTCGTTCGGTACTAGTGGTGCAGCCCTTGGTTGCCGGTCTGGTTTCGCGCGCTGACAGGTTTCACAACCAGCGATGTATTCCTCGACATCCCAACACATATTTGGCCACCAGTAATCACGGGTGAGTTGTTCCATGGTTTTGGCAATCCCTGAGTGTCCCCATGAATGGTGAATCTGGATGATTTCCCCTCTAATACGTTTGACAGCTGGAACATAAACGCGGCCCTTCCATTCCACCAATCCCCTGTCTACCTTAAAATCTCCTTCACCTTCTTCAAGTCCCTTCAGAACCTGCTTTTCCCATTGGTGCTTTGGAATTTTCCTAATGCGATCCACAATTTCCTCCAACGCCCTGTCATCGTCAAATATTCTGACAAACAAGTGTTCCTTTAACAAGATGACACCCTTGTTATTGTTCTGTCCCTGTTCATGTCCCGCTCGTTGTGACAAGAGATCTGCCTTAGAGTTGGACTTTCCTGACCAATGCTTGATAACGAAGTTGTATTCCTGCAAGTCCGTTACCCAACGTGCTTGGCGCCTGTTCAGATTTTGTGGCTTTCTGAAATACGTGAGGTTTTGGTGGTCTGTTAAAACCTCCACGATCTCTGTAGCGCCTTTAAGGTAGTGAGACCATTCATAGAAAGCATGCATAACTGCCAGCATTTCCTTGTCATAGATTTCATAATTCCTTTCTGCATTGTTAAGTGACTTTGAAATGAAAGCCACAGGCCTCCACAGGTTGTCTTTCCCTAGTTGTGACAGAATTCTGCCAATGGCAAAATCAGAAGTGTCTACTTCAATTCGAAACTGGCCCTCGTCGTCAGGAATTTTCAAAGTCACCTCCCTCACCACAAGGTCTTTCAGTCCCTGAAAGGCCGCAGTTTCAAGCTCCGTCCACAACCACTCGACCTTACCAGTTAAACAAGTCAGCGGTTTTGCTATGCACACAAAACCCTCCACAAAGTGGCGATAAAAATTTATAAAGCCCAGAAACTGCTGGAGCTCCCTTTTAGATGTCGGAGTAGGCCATTCCGCCAGTGCTTTGACTTTACCCTGTTCCATCTTTATTGAATCCTGACTAATGACCAGTCCCAGGAAGTCAATTTGTGGTTGATCAAACCAACATTTCTCCGGCTTCAACGACAACTTGTGTTCTGCCAGCTTTGCCAAGATATGGTTGACATGACAAATATGATCCTGTTGATTATCCGAAAAGACCAGGATATCATCCATGTAAATTACTACCCATCCCTCAGCAATCTCAACGTGGAAAATGTCATTCATCATTGTCTGAAATGTTGCCGGCGAATTGGTAAGACCAAAGAACATGACTAAGGGTTCGAACAATCCTCTATTCGTTCGAAATGCTGCTTTCCACTCGTCTCCTTCTTTGATCTGGACGTTGTTGTATCCCCACCGGATATCCATTTTGGAGAATATCCGTGCTTTGGATAATTTATCCACCAGTTCACCAATAAGAGGAAGCGGGTAATGGTTCTTAATCGTCATCTCATTTAACTGCCGGTAATCCTGCACAGGTCGTAATTTCCCATCTTTTTTCTTGACAAAGAAGAATGGTGATGCCATAGGAGATTTACTGGGTTGGATGCATCCCAACTCCAAGTTTTCCTTCAGAAACTCGTCTAGCTGCGCCTGTTCCTCCCAGTTCAAGGGGTAAATTTTGCAGTCAACTGCCTTAGAACCCGGAATTAACTCGATGGCATGATCCCAAGGGCGCCTTGGTGGTAATTCGTCAAAGGTCTCCTTTTCAAAGACCTTTCGATGTCCCAGATAGTGTTTGGGGACTACCTCATCCAAAGTGCGCTTTGCTGCTACACCGGCTTCCCTCGCCACAATGTCCGTTGCCACTGATCGAATACGTAACTCGGGGTCCCCAATGTGAATAGCCAATAACCGTTCTCCTGGTTCCAAGGGTTGCATTGGGTCTACCTCTCCTTCTGGTTCTACCACATTGGACCGATCCCAACAAGTACGAGGGCATTGACTGAAACGTACTTCTTGCTTTTTCCAGTCCATCACCGGATTGTGATGCTGAAGCCAGTTGTGTCCCAGGAACAGGTCTGTTTTTCCTAATTGAGCCACTCCACATTCCATGATTTCTTCATGGTCACCAATACGCAGCTTGAATTGTACCATATATTCCAAACTACCCATCACGTTGTGTGTACCATTGGCATTGTAAACCACCATTGGTCTCAGCATCTTTCGCTTATTCAGTTTGTGTCGTTCCACAAACTTGTCATTGATGCAGGACCCTGTACAGCTGGAATCCACTAATGCCGTAACATTAATTGTGCAACCTGTGTCCATGGCAGTGATTGTCCCTTTCAAATTCATTTCTTGCTTCCCTGAAGCTTTTACTAACTGTCCTCGCAGTTGTACTAAATTCCATAACGCATCTTCCTCAGACAGCTTATTCAAGTCTGTGACAAGTGTTTTGTCCACTTGTTGAATTCGTTTGTTATGAACCCATTCTTTTAGACACTGCACTGCAGTTTTATTGTCTTGTTGCCATATACGTCTTAAGACCCATGCTGGAGTCCAAGTCTTAATTCAGGGTTTTGCGCTCACACTCAGGTTCCGAATACGATAAACAAAAGATGAACATTCATATAATAGTTCTGGAACACTAATACACGAGTCCTTGTGCATAACTGAGTCCTTTTTTGTCAATAGTGCTGAGCGCTCACCTATTGACCCTCGCCAAAACCCTTCTCTTTTCCGTACTCCTTCCACATCTCCTCCGTGAGATCCTCTATCCTCAGCTCCCTGATTTGTCCCTTGCCCTTATCTTGCGCCTTAGCTCTTTTTGGCTCAGGGCAATCCTTAGCCCAGTGCCCTGAGTTTCCACAATTAAAACAGGCACCCCTTGCCTGTTTTGCCTTATCTACGTCCATCGCATTTGGGTCTCATGTCGATTTGGATCCTGAGGGTGCACTATATTGGAACTGGTTGGGTTTGGAGTCTTTGGCAACCGGTTTCTCCTTATAACCATCATTGCTTCGACCCATTCCATATGCTTTGTTCGCTTTCCGATATGCCCGTGCTAGTTCAATGGCCCTTTTCTGTGTTTGGTCCAGAGTTGCATCTTCCAGTAGATTCCCATATCTAATGAGATCTTGCCCCAATGCAGGGTGAATATGTCCTAGGAAGTGCGCCAACAATGCCCAATCATCCCAGTTGACCAACGGTTTGAGAGCGTTGAATTTGATGATATAGTCCTCCACCGGTTGTGTTCCTTGTTTGAGAACCAAGATTGCATCTGTTGCCTTCTCTCTGGTTTCCGTCGACATGAAGAAATGGTGCATTTCTTCTTTGAACCCCGTCCATGTCATAAAAGGGTATTGGTTCTGGAGAGGTCGTCTTAACAGGGTAGGCGGCTCCGTTAAATGATTAAATTGTCCTGTATTTAGTTCCTCCCAGGTAAGACCCGGTGTCCAGAACGGTGATGCATTATCCATTTTATCCTGATACTCTTGGTCCGCTTCCAGTGCCTGTTTAAGTTGGACTCCTGCCAAATCACCCACTCGATTGTCCTTTCCCTTCCTAATCCGGTATAAGCACAACAAGATTTTTCGATCTGCGTGCGTTTCTCTTGCCAAACGGAAATAGATTTCCATCTGCCTCAACCATCCATCAACCATGCAGGGATCTCCTTCGTAATGATCCAGCATCTCGGCCTTCATGAGAGGTTGAGGTTCAGGCCGTGGGTTTGCGCGATTGTACTCATTGATTAAATCCGCAATTGCTCCCCCAATGGCTGACGCTGCATCAAGCCATTGCTCATTTTGCAAGATAACTGCATTCTCATGTGCATGTAGAGCGGCCTGATCCGCATTAGCAGCTGGCGGAGGGATGTCTGCGCTGTTTTGTAGATTATTCCATCCCCATATGCCATGCAACAGATGAGTGACCATGTTGGCTGTGTATTGGAATGCTCCCACACGCATGTGTCCCGCTCCTTGTGTGACCAAGATTGCCATACGATCCCATCCTGTTTCCCCCCATGGAGTAGCAATGACATGAAGGCAGCCCCTCCTTCCGTATGTGGACCTTAAGATGATTCGTACCTCGGTGTTCCGAAGTTCCGAGTCCCATTCCATAATTTCTTGGATTTGGGGGTACTTTGGCCACTCGTACTCCGCCCAATATTGTTGTCGAATCAAATGCAGATAACAGTAACCCAGCATCGATGAATTAACTGTTCCTACGACACTAACGGGTCTAGGGTATGGGTATGGAACATCTATCTCCCATCCCACTGTCTGTCTCCACTGATCGATCTCCATTCATTTGTGGTCTAGCTCCCCATTGTTCGGTACTGTGGGAACTGTTGCTATCCAATCTTCGACCCACTGTACCGGTCCGCCCCACCAGGTCATGTCTGCACCCTGAGTCCTGGTTTTAGCCTTGCTAGGACCCACCGCTTTCGAGATAACCTGCGCATACAACCCTTTAGTGACTGTGACCAACGACGGATTTTTGGAAGGTCCCTGGATGAATGAAGAGATAGTTGGGGCTGGTAACCGTTTAAGCTTGGACTTCCCATGCCCTCCGAATTCTGCTTGGAGCCGATGATCAGGGAGACGCTCTAGCCGTATCAGCTCTTCCCATGTATAGATCTCATCATCAAATTCTCTGATGGCTGATTCTTCGATCACATGGAATTTTCGAGGGTCCCTATTGTCCTGTAGCACGAACCGAGCCGACAAGTCCCTGAGTTCAGGGTCCCAGCTAAGAATATCCATAACACGCGGCCACCGTGGCCAGCAGTTGTTAAGATCGATGCTCTCAACGCGATTTGTTCTAAGTCAACAGTGGCAAGCAGAGTCTCGGTCTGCTCCCAGCCTACTGGACAAGTTCTGGACACTAAGTCAAACGATGACAAAGGTCAAACAAACGACGAGCTCAAAGAAATGAGAGCAAGGAGTTTCGTTCAGAGGTTGAGAGAAGAATTCGATTAAGTTGGAACTGGAGTCTAGCTACTTTACAAGAAGGTTTATATACGTAAAAGAACAAGAGAAATATAAAAGGAAACGTACAGCTAAATACCTAAGAAAGGAAATGTGAAGGTAAAGTAGCTAAAGGAGATGAGCGTCCATGAAACGCATAACAATGATTATATAATAAAGTAAGTCCGTCAACGAAAGGGAAAAAAATTGTAACAGCAGTACTTGTCGTGGTATTCTTGTTTGAATAGCACCATGTAGCACAGCCCGTCTTCGCGCCAGGGGTACTTCTTGCCTTTTCCTTTTGCGGCTGGTCCAGGCATCACTGCCCATCCACATGGTACATTCTCTCTCCATGCGTTTAATCGTTTCGCGTGGTCCCTCAGGGTCTCATCTCCACCGCATTCCTCCAATAGCTTTTCCAACTTGACTTCTCCGAGCTCGTGGAATACATCATTTACATATGTCATCCCATTGGCCAATGACGGAGTTGGTGTCCCTGCTCCTTCCTTTCTAGATGTGCACGTGCGCATGTACGGATCATAGCGGAGCCCCTGCTTACGCTGTTCTGCTTCCTCCCGTCTTTGCGCCTTTCCTAGGAAGGTGCCTTTAATATGTCCATTAAGCGCATGCATCAACGCGTTCCAGTCTTGATGCGACATCTGCATCCCCTCGTTGAAATACAGGGTCTGTGCTCCTTCTTCATAATCTATGGCGGCCACATCAATGTGATATTTTTCGAGTGCTTGGGCTGCATCCTCTACCACAAGAAGATACCTATTGTAAGGTACCGCCAAAATTGCCTTGACGACTGCGTTATTGGGCCGTCCTCCGAATGCCTTTTCGATGAGACCCACTAAAGTCCCCTTGTCTCGGCGCGCCCTGAGTAATGCCTTATCCAGGCACCATTGTTCTAGAAGGGCTTGCCAAGCCTCTTCCTGCTTGCAGATCTGTTCTGCCTCCTTGATCTTGAGCTCATTAACAATCCTCTGTCACTGCTGAGCTGCCACTGCTTTGAGATGTTTGCGCCACAGCCTGATGTGGTTGTCATGACGCCTGATGACTGAATCACCGATGTATGCTGCCGGCCTCAACTGCACCAGCTCGAATGCTGCTGCCCAGTCCACTTCAAAGATCCAACCGATCTCTTCTAGTGTCGCCTGGGCGTAGGGTAATATGTAGTTGAACAATTGCACCATTGTTCCAGAAATAGATTTTCAACTGAGCCAAGCACTCCTGACTTGCACCTCGGTCCGTTTGTTGCGGCCTTTGTTGCCTAAGATCCCTGTCAGATGACAAGGACTGTTGTCTGTTCGTCGCGGACTACCCTTCCCGGCATAGTCAGAGTACAATGCGGTCAACAACGCACCCGCACTTGTATATTCAATTTAATTCCGTCAACAGACCAAAAGGGGTGGTGCCTGGCTGTTCACTAGAGTGTCCTCGTGCTCAGGTAACTAGACCTGATACATAATTGGTATCTCTAGACTGTAGGCCTTGATACATGTCACGCCTCCTGATTGTCTTCGATGGTTCCACTGCCTATTCCACAAGCACTAGTGTTGGTACCAGCAAGACCCTGCCCGGTCGACTGCTGCGTGCCCCAACTCTTGTCTAGCGCCTGTTGTGTTGACTAGTGTGGTCCCAACATCAGTCGTGATGCTGTGTTGCCAGTCGATGTTGAGAGATAAAAGAGAAAATGAAGAGATTCGTTTGACGCTGTGAGTGACAGCGAGCAAGGCGTGCCCGGCGCTGTGTGCAACGACGAAGAGTGTGGTTGAAAGACTCTAGATTATGTTAGGACGAATCCCACCACAACCACAAGCCTTGTGAAAAGATGATAAGATAGAGTAGATATGAAAACACCGTAGACTAGTGACCTGGTAAGAGGAAACTATCTAGAGTCTTAGAGACTTGTACCTACAAGACACCCTCCTTATATACCCCAACGCCTGGTCTGTGCACGCGCAGCTACAAGACCTAGGCCTACCATCTAGAACTGCCCGGACTCACCCAGAGTCATCGCCCCTATAACCCCATATGCCATGGTACAGCCACTGCTGATCTAAGCCCTCGGAGTATCCTGTTAGGGGTGGGAGTTGTTGCCTATATCCAGAGAAGTGCCGATAGAGCCCCAAGGAAAATAGATAAAAATATAGAAAAATCCTGTAAAAATTGTTAGGTCGTAACAACAAGGCAATCAACCACAGTCACATGACACTACACAGGGACTCTCACCCCAGTCACAGGGTCAGGGACATCACCCCAAGCACAGAAGTGACAAGTGACAAGTGACACATCCCAACACTCCAGTCACATGTCACACCACAGGTCCAGTCACAGGGCACCCAGTCATATATGACACCACCTCCAGTGACATGTGACAGCATTCACACACAGGGCAATCAAGTGACAGAGTACTCCAGTGATGTGTGACACCATACAGGGAGTGTCACACAGTCACAGAGCACTCCAGCCACATGGCATGCAGACACCATACAGGGCCAATGACAGGGTCTGGGACATGATCCCATTCACAGATTCAGGGGCTATCACCTCATGTTGCACTTCACACACATCACAAGATATCCAGTCACATGTCACACACCCACACACTCTCATCAGGGAATTCAAAGTTGGGATTTAAGACAATGTTAAGCAGTGGGATTTGAGATAGAATTAAGCAGTGGGATTTGAGATAGAATTAAGCAGTGGGATTTGTCATGATATGAAGCAGTGGGATTAAGCATTTCATTAAGTAATGGGATTTGCGGGGGTTTGGGGGTGCACCCCCAACAAGCTGAAGGGACAAGACGATGGTGCAGTTTGAGCAACGCGAGGACGCGCCAAAGGCGGGGTCCCTGAAGCTTGTCTATAAAGAATGGGACAAACCGCGGGAAAGGTACCGCTGACTAATTTCTGACAAATCATTTGGTAATGGTGACCAAATGCTGACCAAGGCTGACATAAGATTGGTCAGCCTGACTAATCATTGGTAAGCATTGGTAAGCATTTGTAAGCAACCTTTCTTCCCTACATCCCACATAAAATTCAAATTCAAATAAAATTCAAAAAATATTGGAAAAATCGCAGACATTCCCAGGGTCTACCACCCGGTCACACATCACATGAGTCACATGTCACTCCACAACATCACTCCAGTCACATGTCACACACCACACTCCATATCATTTGTAAGCATTTGTAAGCAATAAAATTCAAAAAATATTGGAAAAATTGCAGACATTCCCAGGTTCTACCCAGCCATAGGCCCAGTCACATGTCACACACCACCTTCATTCATCCACATCCACATTAAAATTTGAATAAAATAGTGGACATTCCCAGTGACTGTCACCTCTTCACAGGACCATCTCCCCAGTCACAAACCCACTCACATGTCACACAACACACCAACATGTCACACAATACACTCCAGTCATATGTCACACAACACACACCAACATTCCAGTCACATATCACACCCACACATCACCATATCACACCCACACATCAACACTCCTGTGACATGTTACATGCCCACACACTCCAACACTCCTGGGATAGGTCTCAGGACTGTCTACCCTGTCAATCACATGTCACACACCACATCAGTCACATATCATGCACCCACACAACCAACACTCCAGTCACATGTCACACACCACTCACCACTCACCACACACCCTACACACCAACACACCACTCACATGTCACACACCCACACACCATACCACCATACATATACAGGGACATCACCCCAACTACAAGAGTAACATGATTGCACATCCAATTCACAGATAACTCCAGGCACATGACACCACACATCCCAGTCACAGGGACTATCACTCAAGTCACAGATCACACACCACACAGGGACTGTCACATGTCACAGCATTCACAGGGTGCTTGGAAATTCACACAGCACACAGGGCCAGTCAGGAGTACAGTCACATGTCACACATCCCAAGTTGAGTATTCCAGTCAATTGTGACACCACACTCTCTCTCCATCACATGTGACATATGAGTCTCAGGGTACTCAGGGACAGTATTCCCAGTCACAGGGCAGTCAGGGGTAGTCACACCAGTTACATGTGACACACCCCATTCACACAGTACTCAGGGACACTATTCCCAGTCAAAGGGACTCTTGCCTCACTCATAGGGCAGTCATGGACTGTCACTCCCTCACAGGGTACTCAGGGACTCTCGCCCCAATTACACACACATGTCAAGCCATTTACTGCAACAAATAGCTCAGTAAACATAGATAAACTGTAAGCAGTGGGATTTGAGATGAAGTCAAATGGTGGGATTCAAGAATGAAATTGGTAAAGGGAATTAAGAAAAATCAAGCAGTGGAATTTGTGATGGAGTTAAGCAATGGGATTGAGCATTGAATAAGTAATGGTCTTTATAGGAATCCATGGGTGCACCCCCCATGGCTGCCAGGCCATGGACAACAGTGGGGAGCTCCTCACTGTTGTCCCTCCCTTGGCCACAGGCCCCTCCCCAGGGTGCTCTGCGTGCAGAGCACCCCCCCCCCCTGCCCTGCAGGCAGGGGTGGTCTTGAAAAGACTCATGTACTGAATGGCATGGGAACATACGTGGGACAAAACCTTCGTTAGTCAATACATGTAAACAAATATACTTTTGTCAGCGGCCTCGTTTTCCGGAATGTCATGACCAAGAGACGTGAGTGAGCGGTTCTGGTCGCTTTTCTAGCCAAGCTCTAAGAGTGACGGAGAACCGGATGGCCATGTGTCAATGAACGTGTGTTGTAGACTCCCCGCGGCAGCCTCATTGTCTAAAAGGACAACCGCGTAGCACGGAGCGACGAATTTCGCGGTGGTGATAAAAAAGCAAGAGCCTGGCTGCGTGCGCCATTCAAGAAACCGTTAAACCACGCCGTATAGAGCTCCTCGAAGCGCTTGGGCAGGTGATCGAAGTGGAGGCGATGAGCATACATATCGAGTAGTTGGGTGCCTGTGTGGTTTCCCGAGTGAACGGGGTGAAAGGGGTAGAGGGTTTCGATAACGTTTGAGTACTAATCTTGGCACACCCTACAAGGTGAGCTCGGAGTCGCGCTATCACCTTGACTGAAAGTTATGCGATGGCGTTTAGTGACATATATAAATGTTGCCGAGTCGGCGTTAAGAAATCCTTTAGGCTGGTAGGGTCTGAGTCGTCCCTGCTGAACGAATACAACCCCCACGGTCGCTTAACGAGAGCGTCGTCATCGTCAACTCTCTCGAAGAGTACGTGAATTCTCACATAGACGCGGCATATATGTAAAATATTTGACATCTCCAGAATAGCGAGGCAAAGCGGCAAAGAACACAGCTTCTTCCGACCAGCGAGCCCGTATGTGGATTTTTTCAATAAACTTTTCCTTGCACAACATAGGCAGCGCTCTTATCCGTTTGCAATCCGATCACGTCAGCCGCTCCACCGTTCCGTCATTTTACCTTGTGCTCTTTGGAGGGAATGAACCCGAAATGGAAGAAAATTTTGGGCTCGTGGTTCGGTTCAGTTTGACCGATGTCTACGTCGTCTCTCCTTCGTCTCTGTATGTATTGTTTTTGGATGGTTAATGTCGTCTGATTCATGTGCGCACATCACCCGCCTAACATGAGTCAGATGGCAAATGCTTCCTGTTATGTGTTGAAGACTGCGTTATGCAAGTATGTAGTGAAAAACGGGGTTCAATTTCCAGATACGCATATGTGCATTTTCTGTTTGTGAGTACATCTGCCAAACCGAACTCCATCAGATCACAAACGGGCCCAAATCTTTCTCTGCCTGTTCGAAGAGTTCAACCATCTCCTCGATACTTAGTCAAGGCCGGTCTAGTGATGAGAGGTAGTGGTAGAATCATTGGAGTCGGAATAATGGCACCACTGATATGATTGGTTTGACACGGTACGGAACAACAAATGGTTTTCTGCCTCTCGAACTGTTAGAACCAAACAATCAGACCTTCCTTGGCTTCATCCCAAGGGGACACCAAGCTGCACCGTCTTCATCCGCTTTGCAATATTGGACCTTCTGTCCTGTACTTTCTGCAGCAACTAGTCCCTGTCGAGCGCATATGGGATAATGTAGGGTTCTCTCTCTTGCTGTGTCAATTGATCTGCCGTCTACGTGGTGGTCCGCACACAAAGGAGCGAGGAGCGTCAGGTGTCAAGTTTCTGAGCCGTTAACTGTCATGACACGCCATCCAAGTTCATACATTCATCTCCGCTTCACTGCCACTTCCACTCGCTCTCGATGCCCTCACTGAAATGGCAGACCAACAAGCAGAGATCAACCCAAGGTGTTGCTCGATGACGGCAATTAGTTGTTGAAGTCTAATTGAAAGGTGGAGCACGCGCTGCATAATTCGGGGAGACCTTCTGAGTGAGGAGGGACTCATCATAAACTGCGGAGATTACAGTTGCTATGTGCCTTCACAGAGACTCGGACCAGCGGGAGGGATCAACAGCCCACTGTGAGTTGTTATAACTGGCGTGACATACGTGACACTCAGCCTCTCATTTTGACCACCACGTTAATCACTACGATCGGTAACTCTCATATTTGCTATGACACCGGGCTCGGATGTTAATTGCGTATCCACTTCCAGATAATGACCAGCGTACGAGACAGATCTCATTTGACCCCAAACTTGGGCTTCTTTTCTGGAGCTCATGGATTTAGTGTGGAACAGGGAGAGTTTACAAATGTTCAGGGGAATCAGGTATGCTCCTGTTCTACATGTCTGAATTCTAGAGTGATGATCATTATTTTTCAGGTTAATAACTATTACAACAATACACCACCTTCAACTCTACCAGCTTTAATTTCATCATCCATCTCAGGTCCTAGTGCCATGTTTGTGGGTCATGATGAGTACATCCATAAGCTGAAGGAATTTTTCAACAATGATTCTCAAGGGCAAAGAAAATCATTTCTCTTGTATGGCCTGGGAGGCATTGGCAAAACCCAGATCTGCCTTAAATTCATTGAACAGAATAGTCATTTGTAAGAATGAATATACTTGGATGGTGTTGTTGACCAATCATTCTAGGTTTTCTGAAATTTTCTGGATTGATGCTTCTTCTCAGGATACCATTTGCATTGCACTGGATCAGATTTCTCATGCACACAATCTCATGTCTAGCACAGCAGATTCAGCTATGTTGGCTCTTAGGTGGATTTCTCAGAGAATCAACTGGCTCATTGTATATGATAATGCAGATGGAGGGTATCAAATTGTTGAGAAACACCTCCCATCAGGGAATGCTGGCAATATTTTGATTACGAGCAGGAATCCTGCTTTAAAGAGAATCACATCAGCAAAAAATTCACTAGAGGTGGTTGATATGCCAGAGGAAGAAGCTGTCACATTACTCTTGGAGTCAGCCTCACTGGATTGTTCATCTGGTTATCTCAGGCACTTAGGCAAGGGGTTGATTTTCAAAATAGGTGGCATTCCACTTGCTATTGATCAAGCTGGGTCATACATCCAATCCTGTGGTTGTACCATTCAAGATTATCTGGAGATATATGTAAACCACCAAAAATTGATGTCTAGTGTTGAATTTAAAGGTGCATCAAACTATAGAAATTCAACATATGAAACATGGGAAGTGTCCATGCAGGAGATTGAGAGGAGAGCAGAGAAGCAAGGTGATTCCAAAGCAACTGCATTCCAAAGTGCTATCACTTTGATGAAGATTTTTGCATTTTTACATCATGCCTTCATACCACAAGAATTGTTCAAGAAAGCTGCAGAAAATTATGTGATAAGGGTTTCACAGAGCATTGCTGCAGAAAGATGTGGGAATAGTGCTCAACTGAAAAGTACAAAGTCCTTTTTCCATCAGTCAGTGACATTGTTGGATTATGATACTTTGTTTTTGAATAAAAAGGGTAAATGGGACAGCATACATTTCATGGCTGGTATTCAGATCCTGGCAACCTTTTCTTTGATAAAAGCCAATGGCAACTTGTATTCAATGCATTCATTAGTTCATTCATGGAGCAGGGACAGAGTATCAGAAAATGCCATTCACTATCATAAAACAAGAGCATTATTATCATGTGCAGTAAAGCTTGAATATGGTTCAGACAACTATGTCTTCTATCAGTTGCTTGCTACACATATCAAATCAAATGATTCATACAAAGTGTACACAAATATGGATGTGTATTATGATGATGAACATGAACACTTTTCATATGTGTTTTATGTGATTGGAAATTGGAATGAAACAGAGAAGCTGGACTTGGACATGATGAAGACAAGAACAGCAAAACTTGGACCAAATCATCCAGACACACTCTCCAGCATGGCCAATTTGGCAAGCACATACAGGCAGCAGGGAAGGTGGAATGAAGCTGAGAAGCTGGAGCTGGATGTGATGAATGCAAGGACAGCAAAACTTAGACCAAATCATCCAGACACACTCTCCATCGTGGCAAATTTGGCAGCCACATATAGGGAGCAGGGGAGGTGGAATGAAGCAGAGAAGCTGGAGCTGGATGTCATGAAGGCAAGAACAGTAAAACTTGGACCAGATCATCCAGGCACACTCTCCATCTTGGCCAGTTTGGCAAGCACATACTGGCAGCAGGGAAGGTGGAATGAAGCTGAGAAGCTGCAGCTGGATGTACTGAAGGCAACAACAGAAAAACTTGGACCAGATCATCCAGACACACTCTCCAGCATGGCCAATTTGGCAAGCACATACTGGCAACAAGGAAGGTGGAATGAAGCAGAGAAGCTGGAGCTGGATGTGATGAAGATAACAACAACAAAACTTGGACCAGATCATCCAGACACACTCTCCAGCATGGCCAATTTGGCAAGCACATACTGGCAACAAGGAAGGTGGAATGAAGCAGAGAAGCTGGAGCTGGATGTGATGAAGATAACAACAGCAAAACTTGGACCAAATCATCCAGACACACTCTTCAGCATGGCCAATTTGGCAGGCACATACTGGCAACAAGGAAGGTGGAGTGAAGCAGAGAAGCTGGAGCTGGATGTCATGAATTCAAGAACAGAAAAACTTGGACTAGATCATCCAGACACACTCTCCAGCATGGCCAATTTGGCAAGCACATACAGGCAACAGGGAAGGTGGAATGAAGCTGAGAAGCTGCAGCTGGATGTGAGGAATGCAAGAACAGCAAAACTTGGACCAAATCATCCAGACACACTCTCCATCTTGGCCAATTTGGCAGCCACATACTGGCAGCAGGGAAGGTGGAATGAAGCTGAGCAGCTGCAGCTGGATGTGATAAAAGCAAGAACAGCAAAGCTTGGACTAAATCATCCAGACACTCTTGTCTGCATGGCTGATTTGGCCATCACATATATGTCTCTGGGCAAGTGGAGTGATGCCCAGCCACTGCTATCAAATGCTGTCAAATCCATGCAGCAGCACATGGGATCTCATCACCCAATTACACTTAAGTATACAGTACATTTGAAGATGGAAAAATGTGTAAATGAGTAAGAAAACTTTATGTCAGATGCTTGCCTATGTTTATGTCATCAGATGGACTTGGAGAAGCAGATAGTAAGGGATAGATGGTCTGAATTTAAAGCATCATATTTACTACCACTACATCATGCATACCTTGTATACTGAGATGGATTGAATAGCTGTTACATGCTGTATATCCAAATTAGAATATCTGTCTATAAAACAGAGATTGTTGTAGGATCACCTTGACTACTACTACAGTATGTTACAAGCTCATGCTCACAACCTAACCACAAGCCTTGCAGAGGAGAGGGTAAAGAAGAGAGGGGGGAAGGAATGTATTCAGACTACTAAGACAATAGTATCCTAGCCCATGTACAGAGTGTGAGAGAAACCATCTTGAGTCTAAAGAGACTCAAGCTATCTACTGAGGTTCTTATATATGTTAGGAACACCCAACAAACCACAAGCCTCATATGAGAATGAAAGAAGTAGATTGACACTGTTACAATTTCTTTCCCTTTCATTGACAGACTTTTACAATTACATAACCATTGCTATGTGTTTCATAGACACCTATTTCCTTTTAGCTATTGACCTTCACATTTCCTTTCCTAGGCAATTAGCTGTACAATTCCTTTTATATTTTCCTCGTTCTTTTAGTATATAAAGACTCCCATGTACGCTTCTCTTCTTTAGTTCCAACTTAATCAAATTATTCTCTCAACCTCTGAACAAAACTCCTTGCTCTCATCCTCTTGAGCTTGTCATCTACTTTGACCTTTGTCACCATTTGACTTAGTGTCCAGAACTTGTCCAGTAGACTGGGAGCAGACCGAGACTCTGCTTGCCACTGTTGACGTAGAACAAACTGTGTTGAGAGCATCAATCTTAACACAAGTTGGAACTCCCAGAACCGCTCAGTGTTTCTACACTAGCCAGACACCATTGATACCAGAACCTCGAACCTCAGACCACCGAATGGCTCTGCCCATTTCAGACGAAAGTACTATTTAGATCAACGAGAAGTCTTCCCATTGACTACAGGAACAGGGTGGTTTTTCCGCTCAGGAACTAAGAAAAAGAACGAACCAGTACCAGCATCCCTCTTTGAAGGTGATTATATTGAAGGAAATGGAAAGGATGTCTTCCCAGACAGCATTTGGATTGATTGGGTCAACAAAGATCTAGAAGAGGATTTTTACTCTCTATTTTACCCACCCACTGAAGAACCAGAATCCTCCTGGTGGAACAAATTCCTCAATCTCTCTGGAGCACCACCACAGGACAGATATGCACTCAC
The DNA here is from genome assembly GCA_023014435.1 of Amanita fuliginea. Lineage (NCBI taxonomy): Eukaryota > Fungi > Basidiomycota > Agaricomycetes > Agaricales > Amanitaceae > Amanita > Amanita fuliginea. The sequence goes on along the minus strand of JAEBUQ010000011.1, from coordinate 1,160,448 downwards.
AGACAAAGGGCTACAGCCTTGGAAAGACTTCCTGGAACAGAAACAGATCGAACAAAGTCTATTCAGAGATCCAGAATTAGGGAAGAAGAAAGATGAAACAAGAGAACCAGAAGAACCAAAAGGAGAAACAGAAAAGATGGCTACCAATGCAGCAGCACCTGCCTCTAAAGGAGATATCAAACCGCAGCCTATGTGTGTTTTTACAGGGAAACGAACCGAAGCAAACACTTTCATTGGAAGTCTTGAAGATTACTTTGTCTTAAACGATGATAATTATAAGAACAAAGCACAGAAACAGATTCAATTCACTCTTGCTTGTCTTGGACAGGAACTTGACGATTGGAAAGTCCTGATCAAGGACAAATTGGATAATGAAGAAGAAACAACCCTCATTTGGACAAACTGGACAGAATTCAAGAAGTGATTCTTAGCCGATTGGGGTGAAGTTAATAGCGCTCTCAGAGCGCTGAACAATCTAGCCAATCTCAGAGTAGGGGGTGATGTTTCAGTCCCTGAATATATCAGAAAATTCCACATGGAAATCGGTACCTCAGGTTTGAAAGGAACAACCGCACAGCTTCAGGCATTTGTCAAAGGACTCCCAGAAAGTATTGCTACAAAGATCCTTGAGGCAAATGTTCTATCCATGAAAGAAGCATATGAGAAGGCAGAACAGCTTCATGGTGCTTGGGAAATGATGTGAGTGCTTGGGCAAAAACCAGGACAAGGGAATCGCTCTAATTTTAATCAAAGCAACAATAACAGGGGCGGATCAACCCGATCAGTAAATGCGATGCCCACCAGACGTTTGACAGATGAACAAAAGGAAGAATACATGAAATCTGGAAAGTGTTTCAGATGTGGAAACCAGGGGCATGTTTCAAGGAATTGTCCCAAATGAAACACCACGTCAAACGCCTCCTCCAGGGCTTCCTCATCATTTCAGAATAAAGGGATTGGATCTATCCCTGAAGATACGCCCAAGGAAAAGAAAGACGACCCAGTTGCAAGCATCAGAGCAATCCTTGCTGGGATGAAAGCCGATGAACGAGAAGGTCTTCTCAATGAACTCGAAAACAAGGGTTTTTAACCCGGAAGTGTCACACAGCAGTTGGGACTTCCATAACAAATGGACATTCACAGTTAGCACTTGATTCTGTAATAGTAAGATCAAATAATGACAAGCGCCTTTCAATTTCTGTGGAAACATCTGATTTACCCACTGAAACTTCGGCTCTTATTGACTGTGGAGCAGAAGGGAATTTTATTGATGAAGAAGTAACCACCAAGTTACCAAAAGAAAAATTGCGAAAACCAATTAGAGTCAGAAACGCAGATGGAACAGTTAACACTAATGGAATGATCACACATCGAGTTCATATTCAATATTCAATTGGAGGAAGATGATACAGCAATTGATTTCTAATCACCAGATTGGGAGATCAATGGTTAATTTTGGGAATCCCTTGGTTAGAAGAAAACAACCCTACTATCAATTGGAGAGATAAAACAATACACCTCATTGATGAACAACAGAATAAAGGAACTATCTGGCAAATGGCATTGGATAATCAACTATGGGGAGAAGACGATTACTGGATCAGAGTCAAGACATCAGCGTCTCAAGCATTAGAACATCAGTTGAAAAAGGACGAACCAAAAACGGAATTACCATCAGAATATGAGATATGGCACTCAATCTTTGAGAAAAAAGCATCGGAACGGTTCCCAACCTCCAGAACTTGGGATCATGCTATTGATCTGAAGACTGGTTTTAGTCCTAAAGTTAGCAAAATTTATCCGTTATCAATCAAAGAACAGTTGTTGCTAGACAAATGGATTGAAGAACAGCTAGCCAAAGGATACATCAGACCATCAAAGTCCCCTCAAGCATCGCCATTTTTCTTTGTCTCAAAGAAGGAAAGTGGTGCACTTCGACCTTGTCAAGATTATAGATACTTAAATGATTGGACAATCAAGAACACATATCCATTACCCCTAGTATCCGATCTCCTTACAAAACTCGCTGGCGCACAATATTTTACCAAATTAGACCTCCGTTGGGGATATAATAACGTCAGGATCAAGAAAGGTGATGAATGGAAAGCCACTTTCATTACCAACAGAGGACTATATAAACCAACTGTTATGTCTTTGGCCTATGCAATTTGCCATCCACATTCCAAACTATGATGAACGAATACTTCAGAGATATGATTAATGAAGGATGGCTCATCATCTACATGGATGATATCCTGATATGTTCTCAGAACTTAAACAAACTAGAAGAGCAAACGAAGAGAGTCCTTGATTGGTTGGAAGAGAATGATCTGTTCCTGAAATTAGAAAAATGTAAATTTGCTGTTCAAGAAGTCGAATTTCTAGGCATGATCATCTTGCCTGGAGAGATACAAATGGATCCTATCAAACTTGCAGGAATAGCCGATTGGCCAGTACCATCAACGGTTAAGCAAGTCCGATCATTCCTAGGTTTTGGGAACTTTTACCGATGTTTTATTGGGAATTTTGCAGCAATTGCAAAACCACTCACAGATCTGACCAAGAAAGCGGAACCATTTGACTGGAATAATGAATGACAACTTGCCTTTGACACCCTAAAACAGCGGTTTGCCTCTATGCCAGTTTTGTTAATGCCAAATCCTGCAAAACCATTCATCCTTCAAACCAATGCCTCTAACAAAGCAATTGGAGCAGTACTAAAACAAGCTGATGAATCAGGAGCACTCCATCCATGTGGATTTATATCCCATGTGCTAACACCAATGGAACAGAATTACCAGATCTATGACAGAGAACTGCTTGCAATCATCAAAGGACTTGCAGTTTGGCGCCATCTGTTACATGGTTCTCCTCACACGATCATTGTCCACTGTGATCACAAGAACTTGTCCTATTACCAAACAGCTCAACGCTTAACACCTCAACAAGCTCGGTGGTCATCATTGTTATCTGAATTTGATATTCGTATCAAACATGTACCTGGAACAAAAATGTTTGAGGCAGACGCATTATCCAGACGACCAGATCATATGGGCAATGATGAAGAACAAACTAATATCACAGTTCTGCCAAATGACCGATTTATTTGGCTGATCAATGATGATCTTGCCAACAAATTAAAGAAATATATGACAAATGATGATTTTGGACGCATCCTTATTGAAGTTATAACTAAACAAAGGGCGCCACCAATCAAATCAAAACTACAAGACTGGACCTATATTCACGGCATTGTTTATTATCTTGGGAAGATCTATGTTCCTGACTGAATTGAACTACGCACTTGTTTGATCAAAGAGATACATGAAGCACTATCTTCAGGACATCCTGGACAATTGAAAATGCTAGCGCTTTTGAAGCGTGATTACTGGTGGCCTGGAATGTATAGACATGTTAAAGAATGGGTTGAAGGATGTGCACTCTGTCAACAGATGAAAGTCAATACTCATCCTAATTCACCGGCACTAGTCCCTATTCCATCAAAAGCCACACGACCATTCCAACAGGTTACACTTGACTGCATCATGGATCTTCCTATATCAGATGGATACGATTCCATATTGGTCACGGTGGACCATGGCCTTACAAAGGGGGTAATTTTCACTCCTTGCAACAAGACGATCGACACTCTAGGAACTGCAGACCTCTATATCTCTAAAATATTTAAATGCTTTGGACTCCCTGACATCTTAATTTCTGACAGAGGACCACAATTCTCTGCTAAAGTATTTCAAGAGATACGAAAAGCTTTAGGAATTGACCACAGGATGAGCACAGCCTATCACCCTCAAACTGATGGAGAAACTGAACGTGTCAATCAAGAACTTGAGATCTATCTTCGAATGTTTTGCACAAATGAACCTCATAAATGGAAACCATTGCTACCCATCGCTGAATTTGCACACAATAATTGATATCATGACACAATAAAAACATCCCCATTTCAACTTATGTATGGATCAGATCTGATTGCCATCCCCACAGCAGCAATCAAGATGACTGCACCAGCAGCAGAAGAATGCCTTCAAATGCTTCGAAAAGCTAGAGAAGAAGCGTTAGCTGCACATGAACTCGCTAGACAGACTGTTGCCCACAGATACAGAGACAAATCAATCAAGTTTGAGAAAGGCGATAAAGTCTGGCTTGAAAACAAGAATCTCCATATTCCATATCAATCAAGAAAGCTAGCACCAAAACAAGAAGGACCCTTCCAGGTTGAACAAGTCATGGGACCAGTTACTTATAAATTGAAATTACCAAAGCAATGGCGCATTCATCCTGTATTTCATGCATCACTCCTCAATCCATATAAGGAAACCTCAATGCATGGCCCAAATTTCACTATGCCACCTCCTGATATGGTTAATGGACAAGAAGAGTTTGAGATCGAAGCTATTCTCAGACACCGGAAACGCGGAGCTGGTTATCAATACTTAGTCAAGTGGAAAGGCTATGGAGCAAATGACAATACATGGGAACCAGAATGGCACTTAGGCAATGCTGCGGATATCTTGGTTGAATATAAAAACAGAAGGAACCTCTGAGACAAATCAAAAGAAAATGACTTATTACCGCACCAATCTCCAACTAAAGCATAATATCCGTTATGTCAAAAGATTTTGCAGAACCGCTGGAAGATATACCCCTACTGTCAAAACCAGATACTCCATCATGCAGATGTTTGTCCCTGCCTTTAAACACCCTTCCAAACAAATGCTCTCTATATATCAAAAATTGAAATATGTTCCAATGATGTCAAAACCGCCTAAAGTAGCACAATTACCTCCTCACAAACGAATGCATCCACAAGGACACACAGAGATTCCATATAATACCTTATCAAAGTATCCTCCTCAGTGCCATCGCCTCTCCTTTGATTTAGGGGAATTACCCACATTTCAAGAAGCCAAATCACATTATCTCCCAGCATCAGTCCACCCTTGTTTCCAACACGACAATGTCAATCACAGAGTCTGGTTACAGCAGACATTCCCTGAACTATCAGAAGCCTTGCAATGGATTATTCAGCTAGGCAGAAACATCTCCGCAGAACAATGGCAATATGAACGGCAAATGAATATAAGGGGAAATAAAAATTTTAACCATACACAAGTGCAAATGGAAATGACACTTGCAACCAAATGATATTACAATCTTCTGAATCAGGCAATACAGGCTAGCATGAATAACCCAGAGATACACGTTACACATCATGCACACCCTGAGCAAATTTGTATTCCACACCCTGACGATGCAAGAACCCGATCAGAACAAGAAGAAGAGGCTAGGAACTCTTGTGAGAACTTTCTCAGGACCAGAGAACCCGAAATCAAAGAGATCTTAGCTTTGGACTCCGATGATGAAATTTGGGATATTTAAATCGCACTTGATGGACTTGTCTCCTCCATCTTATTGATACAGTATGCCTGCCGCTATTGCCACCATTGCCTATCTCATTGCGTTTGCCTTCACTCTCCTGGTCACAGCATGTGGCCACTGCTATGTTGAACCTTTCATTGCCGCCTCCCCCTTCCTTGCCACCGCCCATGACCTCCCTGTTACAATTTCTTTCCCTTTCGTTGATGGACTTTTACAATTACATAACCAATGCTGTACGTTTCATGAACGTTTATCTCCTTTAGCTACTTTACCTTTACCTTTCCTTTCTTGGGTATTTAGCTGTACATTTCCTTTTATATTTCTCTTGTTCTTTTATGTATATAAACTTCCCTGTAACGTAGCTAAACTTCAGTTCCAACTTAATCGAATTATACTCTCAACCTCAGAACGAAACTCCTCGCTCTCATCTTCCTGAGCTCGTCGTTTACTTTGACCTTTGTCATCATTTGACTTAGTGTCCAGAACTTGTCCAGTAGGCTGGGAGCAGACCGAGACTCTGCTTGCCACTGTTGACTTAGAACGAATTGTGTTGAGAGCATCGATCTTAACACTCCCCATTGAGGTCTTTATCACCACCACCATCACTGTTGGTGAATATCTTTTCCCAGACTGGCCTGCTTCCCCTTCCTCCACTACTGTCGATCTTCACCAACACCCGGCTGAGCTCAACGATGCTTTTCTTTTAGATGAAGCTCCTTTGCCCGCTCCTCCAGCTCTACCTCTTGCCTGGATCCCCAAGACCTCCCTTCTCTGAGCTCAGGAAGCTCTTGCCACAATCATAGTGGATTATCAACTGTTTGCCGGCCCTCTTGATGCAATGCTCAACGTCATTTTAACCACCGATCCTCATACTGTAACTGATGAGGAACGCGACGCAATCCTAGAGCAGACAACCCAGCTGGACTATGTCACAAGAACTCTGCAGTGGCAGTTCGAGGCCACTAATCAAGACATCCACACCATTGCTGAATGGTTGAAGTCACAACGGGATCATGGATGGACAAACAATGTGAATCATGGATGGGGAACTTCTTGCATACAAAGGGGGTAATGTTACAATTTCTTTCCCTTTTGTTGACAGACTTTTACAATTACATAACCATTGCTATGTGTTTTATAGACGCCTATTTCCTTTTAGCTATTGACCTTCACATTTCCTTTCTTAGGCAATTAGCTGTACAATTCCTTTTATATTTTCCTCATTCTTTTAGTATATAAAGACTCCCATGTATGCTTCTCTTCTTTAGTTCCAACTTAATCAAATTATTCTCTCAACCTCTGAACAAAACTCCTCGCTCTCATCCTCTTGAGCTCATTGTCTACTTTGACCTTTGTCACCATTTGACTTAGTGTCCAGAACTTGTCCAGTAGGCTGGGAGCAGACTGAGACTCTGCTTGCCACTGTTGACGTAGAACAAACTGTGTCGAGAGCATCAATCTTAGCAGACACAGTAGACTAGTGACCTGGTAGGAGGAAACTATCTAGAGTCTTAGAGACTCGTACCTACAGAACACCCTCCTTATATACCCCAATGCCTGGTCTGTGCGCACAGACTGTGCAGCTGCTAGGCTGTGCACGTGCAGCTACAAGACCTAGGCCTACCATCTAGAACTACCTGGACTCGCCCAGAGTCTTTGCCCCTATAACCCCATATGCCGTGGTACAGCCACTTGCTGATCTAAGCCCTCGGAGTATCCCATTAGGGGTGGGAGTTGTTGTCCATATCCAGAGAAGTGTTGATAGAGCCCCAAGGAAAATAGATAAAAATATGGAAAATTCCCGTAAAAATTGTTAGGTCATAACATAGCCCTCTCCTCAAGACTTCACGTCCTGGGAAGTCGACGCCATGGGTTGTGCCATGGGGGAATGAAGTGCAGGTTTAACTGGCCTGCCATGCTCAAGGTCTCTTGAGAACGCCTCATCCATGTCCTTTTCCACGTATATGTCCCGTCTATTGCCTTTCCATTGCTGCCAGTTCTGTTTTAACTTTTTGAGGTACTCCCACTCGAATTTCCTGTCCTCCCATCCAAATAGCTGCTTGGGTGTGTGCGTCTCCATGTGATTCTGCCACTTGCTATAGTGCAAGTCCTGTGTATTAACAAGGCATCGTGGTGCAGCAGGGTTGGCCTTATGGAATTTCTGAACCTCCTTCTTGGCGTTTTCAAGGTTTTCTGCAGGTTCCCAAGTGGAATCCTCTATGGGATAGTTTTTCCATTTGACCAAGTATTCCAACCATCCACCACCACATCCACTTACTTGGCTGTCCATGACTTCCTTGACTTTGTATTCATCATTGGAGGACTCCTCAACCATCTGCACCTCTTGTCTTTGTGCAATTTTTTCTTTCTGGTTAGGGAATCCCAGTTCCTTGTATGGTTTAAGAAGAACCTCATTGAATATGTTATAAATTTTCCAAGAAGCTGGGACCTTTAACCGGTATGCCAACTTGCCAACCTTTTCAACCACTTCCAAGGGACCCACAAACTTGCCATCTAATTTTTTAGTTGTGTGGATGACAGGTCGATTCTCTGTGCTGAGGTAGACTTTGTCGCCAGGTCTATATTGCCAAGCCTGAGACTTGCTTGCATCATACTGCGTCTTCATCATAGTGGCCGTTTTTTCCAATGCTGCTCATGCTTGTGAGTGAACGTCCTTTAACTCGTCTACCAGCATTTTGACTGCTACCACTTTTGGTTTGTATGTGGGATTAAGACCTTTATGTGGATGACGCCCATAGTTCATAAAGAATGGTGAGAATCCTGTGGAGGCATGTACTCGGTCATTGTGACAGAACTGCGCTACTGATAGCCAGTCACTCCAGTTGTCTTGTCTGTGGTTGACAAACATTGTCAGGAACTCCTTAACCTCCTGATTGACACGCTCCATCTGTCCATCAGTTTGTGGGTGATAGGCAGTCGATTGGTTAGGTTTGATCCCCAGCATGCCATACAGATCATCCATAAATTTTGATGCAAACTGAGGCCCTCGATCACTGATGACCTTACGCAGTAATCCATGGTCCCTGAACATGTTGTCCCTCATTAAGACCGCTACTCCTTGTGACATGATGGATGACGTGTTACAGTTTCTTTTCCTCTTCTATGACGGATGCTTTATTATTACATCATCATTACTATACAGTTTAGTGGACGTTTATCTCCTTTTTGCTAACACTTTCATATTTCCTTTCATAGGTAGTTAGCTGCGCTCACTGCGCATTCCCTTTATAGTTTTCCTTGTTCTCAAAATGTATATAAACCCTAGAATATCCTGTACATTCTCCAGTTCCAACTTAATCAAATCCAACTCTCAATTTTGACTTGAACTCCTTGCTCTCTTCATCTTGAGCTCGTCGTTGACTCAAAGACCTTTGTCATCATTTGACTCAGCGTCCAGAACTTGTCCAGTAGGCTGGGAGCAGACCGAGACTCTGCTTGCCACTGTTGACTTAGAACGAACCGCATTGGGAGCATCAATCTTAACACGACGTAGTTGGCAGGAAATACGCTTTCTTGGTAAAGCAATCCACTACCACCATGATCATGTCGTTTCCTTTGGATTCTGGAAGCGGTCCCATTAAATCCACTGATATGACCTCCCATGGTTCCTGCGGCACTTCGTTTGGTACCAATGGTGCGGCCCTAGGTTGTCGATCTGGCTTAGTGCGTTGACAGGTTTCACACCCAGTGATGTATTCCTCGACATCTCAACGCATGTTTGGCCACCAGTAATCACAAGTGAGCTGTTCCATGGTTTTGGCAATTCCGGCGTGTCCCCAGGAGTGATGAATCTGGATTATCTCCCCCCTTATGCGCTTAATGGCTGGTACGTATATGCAGCCCTTCCATTCTACCAACCCCTTTTCCACCTTGAAATCTCCATCACCCTCCTCAAGTCCTTTTAATACTTGCCTTTCCTGTTATGGTTGAAAGCCATAGCCCTAGGTTCTAACCCTAGACTAGGAGAGTAGAAGAGGAGAGTGGTCTAGAGCTAAGACTGTTACTCAACTAAGGTCAAGATGGGGAGCTACAGGCTCTACCTAGCTACTTATATACCTATGGACCCAGGTAGCTGTTACATGTATCAGATCATAAGGGATCAGACAGGGGCTGACACAAGGGATGAAACTAGGGGCTGATACAGGAGGTGAAACCAGGGGTTGAAACCAGATCAGCCCTTAAGGGTCTGTGAGAGAGTTCCCAGGATTGTGGGAGAGATCTAGGCCAGATGGGGAACCCTAGGGTAGGGTCGCAGTTAGGGTAACAAGGTCGATTGTAAAATTTCCCACTGGCGCTTTGGAATTTTCCGAATACGGTCCACAATTTCCTCCAATGCTCTGTCATCATCGAAGATTCTGACAGACAAGTGCTCCTTCAGCAGAATAACGCCCTCGTTGTCATTCTGGCCTCGTTCGTGTCCTGCTCATCGTGACAACAGGTCTGCCTTTGAATTGGATTTTCCTGACCAGTGTTTGATGATGAAATTGTACTCTTGTAAATCTGTCACCCAATGGCCTGTCTCCTATTCAGGTTCTGTGGTTTCCGAAAGTACATGAGGTTTTGATGATCCGTTAAAACCTCCACAATTTCTTTAGCGCCCTTCAGGTAATGAGACCATTTGTAAAATGCATGCATAACAGCTAGCATTTCCTTATCATAGATCTCATAGTTCCTTTCTGCGTCATTGAGCGACTTTGAAATAAAAGCTACAGGTCTCCACAGATTGTCCTTCCCTTGCTGTGACAAAATTCCACCGATAGCAAAGTCTGATGCGTCCACCTCAATCCTGAATTGTCCCTCATTGTTGGGAATTTTCAAAGTCACCTCCCTCACCACAAGGTCTTTCAGTCCCTGAAAGGCTGCAGTTTCCAGCTCCGTCCACAACCAGTCAACCTTGCCAGTTAAACGAGTCAAAGGCTTTGCCACACATGCAAAACCTTCCACAAAACGGCGATAAAAGTTGATAAAACCCAAGAATTGCTGGAGCTCCCTTTTTGAAGTTGGAACGGGCCACCCTGCCAGAGCCTTAACCTTGCCCTGCTCCTTCCTGATAGAGTCCTGACTAATTACAAGTCCCAGGAAATTGATTTGCAGCTGATCAAACCAACATTTCTCTGGCTTTAAAGATAACTTGTGGTCTTCCAGTTTAGCCAATATACAATTAACATGGCGAACGTGATCCTGTTAATTATTGGAAAAGACCAAGATGTCGTCCATGTAAATGACCACCCAGCCCTTGGCAACTTCGACCTGGAAGATGTCATTCATCATTGTCTGGAACATGGCCAGAGAGTTGGTAAGGCCAAAGAACATGACCAGGGGTTCGAATAATCCTCTATTAGTGTGAAAAGCGGCCTACCACTCATCCCCTTCCTTGATGTGGACATTGTTGTAACCCCATCGAATGTCCATTTTAGAGAAGATCCGTGCTTTGGACAACTTATCCACCAATTCACCAATGAGCAGGAGCGGGTACCAATTCTTTATGGTCATTTCGTTTAATTGATGGTAATCCTGTACTGGACGCAATTTCCCATCTTTTTTCTTGACAAAAAAGAAAGGTGATGCCATAGGGGATTTGCTAGGTTAAATTTGTCCAGATTCCAGATTCTCCTTAAGGAACTCATCCAGCTGTGCCTGCTCCTTGTGGTTAAGTGGGTATATTTTGCAATCCACTGCCTTTGAGCCTGGAATTAATTCAATAGCATGGTCCCAAGGGCATCTTGGTGGTAATTTGTCGAAGGTTTCCTTTTCAAAAACCTTGCGGTGACCTAAGTAGTGCTTAGGAATGACTTCCTCCAATGTATGCTTTGCTGCTACACCAGCTTCCCTCGCCACAATGTCTGTTGCCACTGATCAAATACGATGTTCAGGGTTCCCAATATGAATGGCCAATAACTGTTCTCCCAATTCCAGGGGTTGCATTGGATCTACTTCCCCTTCTGGTTCTGCTACCTTGGACCAATCCCAACAAGTCCCTGGGCATCAACTGAAACGTACTTCCTGCTTTTTCCAGTCCATCACCAGATTGTGATGCTGGAGCCAGTCATGCCCTAAGAACAAATCTGTTTTCCCTAGTCAGGCCACTCCACATTCGACTATTTCCTCATGATCACCAATTCATAATTTGAACTGTACCATGTACTCCAGACTACCCATTACATTTTGTGTGCCATCTGCATTGTAGACTGCCATTGGTCTAAGCATTCTTTGTTTGTTTAGTTTGTGATGCTCTACAAACTCATCGTTGATACACGATCCTGTGCACCCAGAATCCACTAATGCCATTACACAAATGGTGTGATTGGTATCCATGGTGGTAATCGTTCCTTTGAGATTCATCTCCTGCTTCCCAGAAGCTTTCACCAACTGTCCTTGCAGTTTTACTAGGTTCCACAATGCTTCTCCTTCCAGTAATGCATTCAGGTCTTGTACAAGCTCCACATCTACCTGTTAGACTCGTTTATTATGGACCCATTCTCTTAAACACTGCACTGCAGTTTCCTTATCTTGCTGCCAAATACGTCTTAAAACCCATGTGGGTGTCCAAGTTTTGATTTGAGGTTTTGCGCTCACACTCAGGTTCCAAATATGATGAACAGATGATGAACATTCATATAGTAATTCCGGAACACTAATACACAAGTCCTTGTGTACAACTGAGTCCTTTTTTGTCAATAGTGCTGAGCACTTGCCTATTGACCCTCACCAAAACCCTTCTCCTTTCTGTATTCTTTCCACATCTCCTCTGTGAGATCCTCAACCCTCAGCTCCCTGATCCACCCCTTGCCCTTATCCTGCACCTTAGCCCTTTTCAGTTCAGGGCAGTTCTTAGCCCAATGCCCAGCATTCCCACAATTAAAACAAGTGCCTTTTGCTCACTTCGTTTTATCCATGTCCATGGGGTTTGGGTCACACATTGTTTTAGAACCCAAGGGAGCACTGTACTGGAACTGATTTGGCTTTGAATCCTTAGCAACCGGTTTCTCCTTGTAACCATCATTGCTCCGTCCTGTTCCATAAGCTTTGTTTGCCTTTCAATACACACATGCTAATTCAATTGCAATCTTTTGGGTTTGATCCAGGGTTGCATCTTCCGGTAAATTCCCATATCGAATTAGATCTTGTCCTAGTGCAGGGTGAATGTGTCCCAGGAAATGTGCCAACAGCGCTCAATTGTCCCAGTTAACCAACGGTGATGAGCATCCAGCGAGTCTAGGCAGTGTTTGTGACAATTGCAGGAGACATTCGAAGCAGCCACGAAGCTCAGAGACACATTCGAAACGATTCGTAACTTCGATCCACTTGTCCAAGCCCAGCAGTCCCAGTACCACATTCGATTAGCAGCCCAGGAGACATCCCGAGATCCAGTAGCAGCCCACAGACCCAGAGCGTTCCAGAGCGTGCAGCGCCTTAGCCATTTGAAGCCATCCAAGATGTTCAAGACCTTTGATCAAGCCTTGTTCCCTTGTCAGCAGCTCCCAGTCATCGCCCACTGTTCGTTTGGCCCCCTAGCAACCCCAGGCATCTTCTAGAACATTGCACGAAGCCCAGTTGTCATCAGGATTGTGTTGTCATGGTTTGCACAGCATATGTTTCACTTGCTCCACATCTTTTGTTTCGTTGCCAGTTCGATTTTAGACTATTTTTAGCATCAGGCACCCCCTTTCATTGTTTCCCCCCCCCTTTTCACTTATATAGGACATCCCCTGTATAGATACAAAAAGAGAGTCAGCCCCCAGTTGTGTTCCCCCTCAGAGTCATGATCTAAGCGTCGCCCTTTGTTCCCTCGTCTTGCCCTTGCACCCCTAGAGCCGTTCCAGCATCCCAGCCACCTAGTCGAATCTTGCCTTGCACCTTCGAACCACATTCGAAACCTTGTCTAGTCATCCTCGCCTTCGTTTGCCTTTGTCCCTTTGTCGTCTCAGTGCCTCCTGGCACTCCCAGCTTCATAGTGCAGTTCTACAGGTCTCTCCACTCGCAGCAGTCGCTCTAGGCCCTCTTGATCCCCTCTACTCCTCATTTCAAACTTCAATTCGATCGTCCACTGAAGGTGTTGCCCTGGTGTTGGTTTTTAGGGTTTGGTGATAGAGTTCCCACCTAGTTGCGCATCAACGGTTTCAGGGCATTGAATTTGATGATGTAGTCCTCTACAGGCTGCGTTCCCTGTTTAAGTACCAAAATCGCATCCGTTGCCTTTTCCCTGGTTTCTGTGGACATAAAGAAGTGATGCATTTCTTCCTTGAATCTGGTCCATGACATGAACGGGTATTTGTTCCAAAGTGGTCAACGTAACAAGGTCGGCAGTTCTGTTAGGTGATTGTATCACCCCTCATTTAGTTCTTCCCATGAAAGACCTGGTGTCCAAAAGGGTGATGCATTATCCATCTTTTCCTGATACTCCTGGTCCACTTCCAATGCTTGCTTGAGTTGTACTCCAGCCCAATCCCCTGCTCGATTGTCCTTCCCTTTTCTAATCCGATATAGGCACAATAGAATTCTTCAATCCACTCACATTTCCCTTGCCAAATGGAAATAGATTTCCATCTGTTGTAACCAGCCATCCACCATCCGGGGATCTCCCTCGTAATGTTCTGGCATTTCGGCTTTCATGAGAGGTGGCAGTTTGGGCCATGGGTTTGTGCGATTATACTCGTTGATCAGATCTGCTATTGCTCCACCGATTGCTGCTGCAGCATCAAGTTGTTGCTCATTTTGTAAAATCACTGCATTTTCATGGGCTTGTAATGCAGCTTGATCTGCATTGGCAGCTGGCAGTGGGATATCCTGGCTGTGCTGCAAGTTTTGCCATCCCCATATGCCATGTAACAACTGAGTTATTGTGTTAGCTGTGTACTGAAATGCTCCCATGCACATGTGCCCCACCCCTTCTGTGACCAGTATCGCCATATGATCCCAACCTGTTTCACCCCATGGAGTAGCAATAACATTCAAGCACCCTTTATGCCCATATGTAGACCTTAGGATTATTCAAACCTCTGTGTTCCAAAGTTCCAAGTCCCACTCCATTATTTCTTGCACTTGGGGGTATTGTGGCCATGTGTATTCAGACCAATACTGTTGTCAAATCAGATGCAAATAACAATAACCCAGCATAGATGGATTCACAGTCCCTACAACACTGGCCAGTCTAGGGTATGGATCTGGTACGTCAATTTCCTGTCCCACTGTTCTCCACTGATCTATCTCCATGCGTTTGTGATCGAGTTCCCCCTTGTTTGGTATAGTAGGAACTGTTGCTACCCAGTCTTCTACTTGCTGCACTGGTCCGCCCCACCAAGTCATATCAGCTCCTTGGGTCCTGGTCTTAGCTTTGCTGGGTCCTGCTGCTTTTGCAATGACCTGTGCATATGATCCTTTGGTGACTGTGACTAATGAAGGGTTCTTCGATGGTCCTTGGATAAATGACGAGATTGTGGGCATTGGCAATTGTTTAAGTTTGGACTTCCTGTGTGTTAAGATTGATGCTCCCAACTGTAAGGGCTCTGCGTTGTTCTTCTACGGGAGCCCTCGTATAGTTTCTTGGGATTTGTTCTTTCAGTGCATTTTTAACTCGCACTTTATATCTTGGACATATATATATATATGTAAATATCATCGTTATGCGCGTGACCTTATGTCGCGCGCCTAAATAATTACTTAAGCAGTTTTACTTTCTTCTCGCAACTGCGTTACACAACTAATAAAATTGGTTCAGTGTACAATGCACCACAAGATTTAAGTAAGAAAACCAATAAACATTACACTTTTTTACACTCCAGAAGTGGTGTAACGCAAAATCAAACCAAGACGTCGATAAAACGATGTCTTTTGGCCCACCAAGGAAACCCGCACATAAACATTGGGAAGACCTCATGAGCTCCCCGTCGAAGACATGGGAGAACTCCCCAGTCATCATACCATGTTCAGTTAGTATGAGCGTGGCAGGAGACCTTAAACCTCCAGATGACAGAAACGTCACTAAGAGAAGTGCCAGCACTTCTCAACCAAGGGCATGGCTGTCGCCCTCACCAAACAGCTGAAAGGTTGCGAAGGCACCTAGTGGAACCTTGCCGGCGAAATCGTCGCCTAGAACGACATGGTCGCCTCCCAAAATACCGTACGCTACCGCGGTAAAATCTGGTAGACCCGAGATCGATTTGAATCGATCTCCCACTGGAAGAGTAGCGCCTCGCGCACATACACATATAGACCGCCAGAAAACCCTCACAGGTAAATCCAGGCCGTCTTCTGGTATGGAACGTACCACTCAAACCAGAGGAGCTAAGGCGGCTCCTGAACATGCAGAGGTAGTTACTACCTCCATCACTGATCAGATATACAGTGATACCTTGGTAAAATGCCTAGGTCCCGTCATGGGAAACGAAAACAAAGCGGTCAAATTCCGCAATATCAGAACTGAATCCGAATCAGAACGAGAAGTTGAAAACTCAATTTCTCCACTAGATTTTGAGTCAGAACAAGTCAATGAAGACTCGATTAGAGATGACCTGGCCAACATGACCAGATTGTCCCAACCGACCGCAATGGTCGGATTAGGTTTGGTCCAAAATTTGGCACCACGACCTAGGAACACTGACACCCTTGGGCAACTAATCCAAGGGCAAGAAAACCTCGAGAGGGTAATGGTGGGACACCACATGAACCTCAACAAGAGTATCCACCATTTAGTGGAAAAGACTGAGACGATGAATAGTCATCTCGAGCGCATCGCCATGCTCCTAGCAAGGCGACAAAACTCCCCTCGACCACTTCGAGGACGATCGGACTTGCGCAAGTGAGCGAAATTCAGACATAACCGAGATTTTGGTTACGAATCCGATGGTCAAGATTCAGCTCTTGACTACATCAGCGAGAACGAATACGCTGAGGAGACCGTCCCAGAAATGAGACAGTCTCATAATAACAGGCAGACTAAGAGTCTGCCCATTAGTGAAGCTCAACTTGAGGTTCTGATTGGACTCAAGAAGCAAGAGATGATGATTGCATCATCTGATATAATGAATAGACGAGGACATAACAAAACCTCGTCTAATTATGAAACGAGAATGACCGCTAGCGCACGAAATGCGGTCATCGCAGAAGTCAGAAATGGAGTCCCTCCAGAAACTCTATTTCTTCGAATGAACCCATTTCGGGGATCTGCCCAAACCCAAGGGGCATCACTAGAGGTTTCGGAGAGACCTCGATTTTTAACAGGATCTAACTCGATTCCTGTCTATAGGACTAGTAACGAGGATCGTTCTAGTCCTGAAATAACCATACCTCCCCGAAGGACAAGGTTCAGAGAAGGGGATAGAGATGTTAGAGAGGAGAGAACTGCACCTCCTAACAACACACACGAAAGCTGGAGAGGCCCTAAACCGAGCTTCTCCATAAGCAACTTGGGCAGAGGATCGCTAACCGCAAATCCTCTTACCCATTCTGACAAAACGTTGGAAAGGATGGACAAAATGGTCCAAAAGGAAATCAAGGAAGCAGAATCGGCATACGATTCTATGGTCGAACCCATTAACCTCGGGAAACTCGGGGTTAAATTATCCCCTCCTGAGTATGAAGGAGGAGAGACTATCGACGAGTTCCTCAAATTTACGAGGGAACTTCTCAATTTTCTTAGCATCTATTCGTTGCTAAAACCTGAAGCTGATCTATTCAGAGTCAGATTCCTAGGGCAAATTCTGAAAGGGAAAGCCCTAAAGTGGTACCAACACACGATCAACTCAAACGCTGATCGCAGTTGGAATTTTGAGGACTCTATGGTAGCCCTCAAAAGATACTTCATTAGGGACGCCTCGTCACGAGACGCTGCTATGAAATTTGACCGTCTTTCTCAGAAAGGACGGTCTGTGACCGAACTTAAGAAGGACCTGGAGTGTTTAAGCCAACAAATGATCCAGAACCCTTCTGAATACGACATGGCGAGGAGATTCCTCGCCACACTTAAGCCAGAAATATCGACCAAGGTCGTTAGACACGGCTACAACCCAGAAAATAGCAACCTCAATGCTATTTTCGAAGCGGCTAAGTTCATAGAGGAAGCTCAATTCTATGAGACTTGGGAAGAGCGCGAACGCCAAAGACGCTCTAACGCGAAGATGTCAGGAAATAAACCCCTCACATCTAAAGGTTCGTCTAAGAAACAGACGAACTTTAAGGCTCCGGAGAAAGGCGCCTTCCAAAGGCAAAATAATAACGACTTGGAACAGATCGAGTGTTTTATTTGTAATGAAAAGGGACATATAAGCTCAAATTGTCCGAAGAACAGCAGACCCAGGAAATCTGCTAACGTTGAAACTTCTGAGCATGAGGGATGCAACGAAGGTGCTGCAAATGCCGCGGATGCTGAAGGAACTTCGGAAGAGGAAGGACAATATGCTTCCGTGGAAGAAGCACATGAGATGCAGCAAGAAGGCATCTCTGGAGATGACGGAGACAATGACGAGTTGTCCCTAGAAGACTGGTGCGCTTGCATCAGAATAGATGAATCGATAGACTCGGATGACGAGTCTAGAGACGATGGATTAGAAATTGCAGCAATGTGACTTCTAGAAGAAGATTTGGAGGAATATCCAACCTCCTCAAAAATAACTGAGACCGGCGATCAAGTCGCTTACCGACTCAGATCAACGAAGGACATGGTCCAGAACCACGTCAAAGACGGTCCAAAGCGTGATTTCAAGCGCTTAGGAGTAATTGAGGGATACATGCGCATCAATGGACAGAAAGCGCATGTACTCCTTGACGGTGGAAGTACGCTGGATATGATTTCAGCAAATTTTGCTACCGTCAATAAGTTGGATATGTTCCAACTTAAGAAACCAATCAAGTTGCAAATGGCAACTTCTGGCTCACAATCCGCTATTAATTACGGAGCGAGAGCTGAACTAAAAGTAGGCGATTTAAAACAAAATCGCTACTTTGACATAGTAAACCTGGATAGGTACCAGGTCATATTAGGAACGCCGTTCCTAAAAGAACATAACGTGTTGCTGAACTACGCGGGTAGCGGCTCCTTCAAACTGGGAGACAAATGGTTCCCAGTACGTGAAGGGGAATTTTCGATTCCTCTCAACAAAGAAGGGGAAGGATCAGGCAGCACGATACCGCCTTCGAAAGGGTTCTCTAGAGAACCCATCAAACCCAAAGAGAACGTTAAGGGCAAATTTAAGCCTGATAAACGTTCTCATTGACTAGAAAACGACAACCCTCTATCTCTAGCTGGCGCATGAGTGGGAGGTACCACCTCCATTAACATGGAGGAGCGTTTAAAATTGCGCCAAGAATGGATTGATAAAATCCAAGACTTATTCATTCCCGAAAAACCAGAGTTACCACCTTTAAGGGAAATAAATCATGAGATTCCGTTAATAAACCCGAATCTCAAGATAAATCATAGGGCACCCAAATGCCCTGAACCGCTCAGAGATGAGCTCAAAGCAAAGGTTGATCGCTATCTAGAGGCTGGATGGTGGGAAAGGACCAGCCTTCCTTCATCGGCGCCTCTATTAATCGTAATCAAACGGGACGGGAAAATAAGAACCGTCATTGACGCAAGGCAGCGAAATGACAACACCCTAGCAGATGTCACACCAATGCCAGATCAAGAGACGATTAGGAATGATCTAGCCAGAGCTCGATTTAGGACAAAAATTGATCTCTCAGATGCGTATGAACAAATACGCATTCTACCTGAGCACGAACAACGCTCGGTATTTGCAACCATATACAGCAACATGATCAGCCGTGTTATGCAACAAGGAGACAAGAACGGGCCTCCGACATTTCAGAGACTCATGAACGTCTCCTTTGCAGATATGATAGCAGTCTTTCTGCACTGCTATCAAGATGACATCTTTGTGTACTCAAATACTTTAGAGGAACACTTAAGTCATCTGAAGATGACTTTTGACAGATTACACAAACTAAAGCTCTATCTGAGCCGTAATCTCAAAAAAATAGACATACTGTCTACCAAGATGGATTGTCTAGGATTCATCATTGATGATGAAGGAATTCATATTGACCCTTCAAAAATCGATAAGATTCTAAACTGGAGAACGCCCAGAGACTACACGGACGTTCTCAGGTTCAATGGAGTAATACAATATTTGTCTCAATTCCTGCCAAATGTCACAGAGCTCACCGCTCCATTGACTGGAATGTGCAGCAACAATTGGGAGTTCGTTTGGACGGGCTACCACGAAAACTGCTTCCATGAACTAAAAAGACTGGTAGCTAAAGCCCCAGTCTGTAAACCAATAAATAAGGACCTTGACGTCCCTATTTGGGTCATAACGGATGCTTCTGCTAGTGGAATAGGTGCCTGGTATGGGCAAGGGCTCACTTGGGATACTTGCAAACCCGCAGGATTTATATCCCACAAATTCACCTCAGCACAGATGAATTATTGTACTTGGGAACAAGAACTTCTAGGTATCCTAGAAGCTCTACTACGATGGGAGGATAAACTACTGGGCCTTCGATTTACAGTAGTTACGGATCACCAGGCATTAACTTTCTTCAAAGAGACCCAAACTGGATCTCAAAGATGCATGAGATGGTGGGAATACCTATCTCGGTTCAACTTTGAGATGAAATATCTCAAAGGAGAAAAGAATAAAGTAGCGGATAGTCTATCACGCTACTATGCCAATGATGAACCCAACGAGGTCCATGACATCGCAACATATGTCAACGCTGACTCGAGACTGGACCCGGAAGGAGAAGACCTTTCTATAAATAGGCGAGATGAGCTAAATCAATCTCATTCCCGTCTAGCAATTATAGAATCAGAAGGAAATCCAATTCAAGATAGAGTAGAGACTCGAGAAATCGAGTCTAGAGAGTTGATTCATAACAAGGAACACGAACAACTTAAGGTTCCTAAACTCAATCTTGAAGACAATTCCCTGAAAGTTGTCTTGAACTGTATTCCAAAGGAATATGTCAATGACAAGTTTTTCGCGGAAATTTGGAAAAATGTAGATCGATTCGAAAGATTCGATCTAAAGAAAGGGATCCTTTGGACCACCAATAGGATTGGACAGAGAGTAGTCTGCGTTCCTAACGGACTACTCGAAGGTAAGAGCATTAAAGGCGTCATAATCAAAGCCTGCCACATTACTTTGGGCCACTTGGGAATGCGTAAAACACTAGGCTATATCCGGTGTTGGTTCTGGTGGCCCAATATTGCTGCGGACGTAGAGGATTTCTGTAAATCCTGTGGAAAATGCCAAACGACGAAGGTCTCGCGACAAAGGACACCGGGATGGCTCCATACTATGCCAATCCCTATGAGACCTTGGGAAAGTATAGGAATGGATTTTGTTGGACCATTCACGGAAGTAGAAGGATCAAACTATGTCCTTCTAGTTATCTGCAGGATGACTGCCATGGTTCACCTGCTTCCTACCCGAACGAATGTATCAGCCAAGGGAATAGCGGAACTGTTTGTCAAGGAAATCGTCAGACTCCATGGCGTACCAGAGTCTATTGTATCCGACAGGGATACAAAGTTCACTTCTACATTCTGGAGTGAACTCAGCAAAATTTTGGGGCAACGACTATTGATGTCGTCGTCTTACCACCCACAGACTGATGGCTCTTCAGAAAGAGCCATCCAGACGATGTCTCAGATACTGAGATCATTGGTAAATGACTACCAAGACAATTGGAAGTCGCAACTACCCATGGTCGAGTTCGCAATGAACTCAGCAACCAGCGAGTCCACTGGCTACTCCCCATTCGAATCGAATTACGGATGGATGCCCAAATTGATCCTAGGAATTGACCATGAGGCGTCACACACGGGAGTAAAACAATTCATTGAGAAAATTGGGGATGTTCTCGATAAAACGTTTGATAAATTAACCGCTCAACGCACGCATCAAGCGGTAATGGCAAATAAACATCGTCAGGAAGGGCAAATCTTCCAAGAAGGAGATTTAGTATTCCTATCAACGGAAAACATCAACCTTCCCAAGGGACGAGCCCAAAAACTTTGCCCAAAGTACATAGGACCTTACAAGGTCCTGGAAACTTTTCCAGACCGATCCACATACAAGATCGATCTACCACCGGACTTAAGGGCGAGACGTATCCATGACGTCTTCCATGAGAAGGTCCTGAAACCAGTCGTCGAGAATGACTCAGAGAAATTTCCCAAAAGGGAAACTCTAGTTCACTACGATGTCGGGAACGACCCAGAACAAGAATGGGTTGTTCAATCAATAGAAGACCATCGATGGTCTCCTAAACTACTATTCAAGGTACGTTGGGAATTAGGAGATTCCACCTGGGAACCTCTGGAAGTTGTAAACAAACTCGAAGCCCTAGATCACTATCTAGAGCTTGAGGGTGTGAAAACACCCTCGGATTTACGTCGTGTGTAAAAACATGTGTGTGGCAGTGAAATGGCCCATTGGCCAGTAGGGCTCCTGGGAAAAGTTTTCCAACCCCGACAACGAAACGGGAAAATAAACTTCTCACGAAGTCTAATCATAAACAACATGTCTACTGAACGCCACGACCGTTGCGACTCAAGGAGAGAAGAATACAATCTCTCTCCTCATGAGGAAAAATCGAACCGTCAAGGTTCTAAACACCCAAGGAGATCCCCATCTCCTCCTGACGAATACGATGCGGCATCAATACTAAATCGACTAGTCCCGGACTGGGAAATACACAGAGAGACACACCTGCCTCTCCACCCTAGACGATGCGCAGAATGCGCAAAATTCTCAAAACACTTCGTCGAAACGACACAAGGTGGCTCGTTCACCATCTTTCTAGAAAAACAAAGGAAACACTGGTGAAGAATCCTGCAAGACGAGATGCGGGATGAACTAGACGAAGTGTACGACGCTGGTCTACGGAGGAACGAGAGACGAATCTCAGAGCTCGAGGGAGAGCTCGGGAAATGTCAGCAGAGAGTTTCACAACTCTCACAAGAAAACGAGACTCTCGGAAAGAGAATTGACGAGTTGTCTCAACTGTCGAGGAGTAAAAATTCCTCAGGGCTGGCTTAAGCCGGTGGGGAAGAGGCCCGCCCAGACGAGCATCGGAACAAGAGAAAACGAGAAGTCTCCCCCTTCAGAACTCGTCACTCCACCACTCCCAGCCACCAAATCTCTCCCGTGCCCCTGGCGCCATTTGAGGAGGGTCCCGTACCCACTCTCCTCCCGTCCACCTCCGTCCCTTCCCTTTCAACGAAAGGGAAAGCCAAGAGGACAATGTATGAGATGGACTCGGACTTCGACAGCGAATGCGAAGTCAATGTGACGGCCTCTTCCCTGTCGGGCAATGAGGAGGGGCTGGAAACCGTGCTCAATGAGTCAAGATGTGAGCATGCCCGAGAATCACACCGCGTAGAAGGGGAAGACCCATCTTCTTCTTCTAAAATGATAATAGACAATGCACCCCTTGTCACAAGAATCGAGGGTGCATCGTCTCAACAAGAAAAATACGAGCTGCCCGCAGGCACCAAGAGAACCAAGAACGGGCAATTCCCCCCAGGGAACCGAGGCTCCCTTCTGGGAGAACCTGCTTCCTTCAGAATGGGAAGCATTAGCCGGTCCTACCAACTGGGAACGTTCGGGCACGTTTGCGTCAACGCAAACTCATATTGGGAAGGAGATGCTATGCATCTCTGGGCGAAGCAGTCATCCTCAGAAAAATGGTATTGGATGAATGGTAAGCCCATGCAAATGGCAAGAGAGGCATCGAAGGTGCCTCTCGACCAGAGATCTGTCGCCCAACGATGGGCAGTCAGAGAAGCCACTGCGTCAGGGTTTCTCCCATTGAATGATCTGTCGAGGGAATGGCCAGAAGAAGAGAATTCCCCCCTTCCGTCCGACGAGCGACTGACGGTCGCTATAACATCCACGACATCACGGCGTGGATGTTTCTAAAAATGACGGAACCTCACATTAGTGAGGGAACCGTCAACTGGTTCTGGTTGTTAAACGAACATTTTATTATTTTTATTTGTACATGTTTATTTACGATACCGTAGCACAACACTAGAAGTGTATGTAAGAAAGCTCGTATCTCAATAAACTGCAGTTGCTCTTTCTTGCCTTCCAGCATGTGAGTATCTCCTCTCTATGAGAGTAAAAGACCTGGAGAGGTCTCTGGTCATTGTCGTTGACAATGATACAATACTCAAAACACCTGGAGAGGTGTCTGGTCACTGTCTATGACAGTGATACAATACTCTTGTCATCATGAATCGATGACTCTATGTCTGACGGACATATGAGCTTATCGTTCAAGACAGTGACGACCACTGGGACAATTGGCATCTTAAGGATGTCCGATTGCTGCTCAACAGGTTATGGGCCCCGAAAAGCCCGTCATTGATCTATACGATGACAACACATATCTCAAGGATGTGTCCAACGACGATGAAATTTTTATTTTTGAAAATATTTTTTCAAAATTACTAAAAAATGATTTTACAGTCACAGAAACACTAAACATGTCATCGAAAATCTCTACTGGAATTGATTCTATCAATACCTTTGCAGGCGTTGATTACCGTATCTGGGCTGAAAGAATGAAATCTTATCTTTTACATATCGGATCTTGGGCTATCATAAATGGATCATTCGTCGAACCATCTCCTCCTGCAGAAGGAACTACCTCTGCTGCTGTTACTGCCGCTACCGAATATAGAAAAGAAAAAAGGGAATGGCAAAAACTTAATGATGCTGGTCTCGGAGCGCTTAGACTTAAGGTTTCCAATTCTGTCCGACGTCACATAGCAACAGAAGATAATCTACCGACAGCCTGGAAATCACTCGCCGACTTATACAAAAAATCTTCTCCAGCCTCCATCTTTGATCGATTCCAGAAAGCCGTTACTTTCCAACTTTCTGGAAAAGATCCTGTTCCTGAGATAGAAAAACTTGGATCATTTTTCTCACAGTTAAAAGAAGACAAAGTCGAAATCCCCGATTTCATTCAGGCTCTCACACTTGCTAAAGCGCTTCCAAAAGAATGGACAGCGATATCTACTGTCATGTTTCAGATGTACGGATCTGAAAAATTCACATTCGACACTATATCCGATTCAATCATTTCCGAATATCGTCGACGATACGCTATGAACCAACATCATGGTTCAAAAGACAAAGCAAATAAGATTAGCGGAGTCAAACGTAAGGAAAAAGATGCATCATGGAATAATCAGAAAAAAGACGGAGATAATCAGCAACAACAGAATGTTGACGAACCTAAGGAGCAAAGACCTCGCTCTCGAAAAGGTTTTAGAGGCAAGGGAAAGAAACGCGCCCAAGAAGCAGACGTTACTCCTGAATCAGATCGGGAATCAAATCATGCTGTCGAGATCGTATCTCCAGTATTATCTATTGCAGCACGCAATGTACAATCAAGGATGTTTCCATCAGCTGCCCGATATACAGGGCAATCACAGTCTCGTAACGGCATCTGGAAAAGGTCTAATGAAACCAGATCTTTAGCCGAACGGATCGGTGCTATACCAACAACGGAAACGTTGAAAATCTTAGACACTGTTACAAAAGATGAAATATCTTTTAGCCCCCCTCCTAAAAAATCCAAAACAGATGATCAAATCGTTTCAATGGATCTTGATACCACAGAAATATTACATTCTGGTAACCAGGGCGAAAAAGAATATGACATCTCAAATGATCCGTTTGACGATCCTCTTTTTGATGAAGATGACACAGTTAGTCTTGGAGACGAGTTGAGTCATTCAATTATTACGAGAAAATCTACTAATGGCTATAAAAAGCGACATGGTAGTGTAAATGTATATAAAGAATATATGCATTATTTTTCTCATTGTAATAACTGTGTGAAATGTAAGAATAACGACACATCCTGGATCTTGGATTCAGGAGCGTCATTGCACTTTACACATGAAAAAAATGATTTCTTGTATTATCGATCACTGATCGATAAAAGGTTTGTACAAACCGCTGCTAAAGGGAAAACCCTTCAGATTTTAGGCGTTGGTGCTGTAATGATTAAAATTTTTATTGATGGAAAATCAAAAATCAAATTAATCAGACCCGTTTTTTATATTCCCGATATGGATACAAGATTGTTATCCATGGGAACGTTCCTTAATCAAGGATATGTTTTATTGGGAAATAAACATCATATTGATTTAAAAAATCAATTAACAACTATACGTTTCTCACCACATGAAGAAGGACAAACCATTTATTGGTTAGATTCTGAAATTCATACAGAATCAATAAACGTTGTGACAAAAAATCCAGATTTTAATATTTGGCATAAACGAATGGGACATCCACAGGACGAAGTTATCAGAAAAGGAAAAATTCATCTAGAAGGATTTCCTGACGTCAAAGTCCCAAAACAAAAACGAATTTGTTCAGGTTGCGCTAAAGGAAAAATGCGCAGTAAATCATTTCCAGAATCACAAAGTCGAGCAATTGCTCCTTTTGATTTGATACATTCAGATCTCAAAGAAATCTCGATGATTTCATATCACAAATACAAATATTTTGTGACATTTATCGATGATTTCTCAGGTCATCTTTGGATAGGTTTATTAAAAAAGAAATCCGAGACGGAATCTTCTTTGAAACAATTCATTGCCTTATTAAATAACAAATATGGAAAAACGCCTAAATCTTGGCGATTTGATGGGGGAAGTGAATTTACGAAATGCGAAAATTATCTCAAAGATATTGGCATTGAAATTCAAAAATCCATCCCATATACATCACAACAAAATGGCAGAGCAGAAAGAATGAATCGTACTATATGGGAAAAGTCACAATCCTTTAGATTCGATGCTTGCTTACCACAATCATGGTGGGAATTTGTGCTTGAACACGCAGTATATCTATACAATAGAACTCCCATAGCTCGTAATAAATGGCAGACACCATATTTTCTTATAGAAAATAAGAAACCGAATGTATCGGAATTACGAGTGTTTGGATGCCAAGCTTTTGTATATACTCCTATGCAACGGAGACAAGATAAGCTTGAAGCTAGATCGAAGATGATGATCTTTATAGGATACAAAAAAGGAATGAAAGGGTTCAAATTTATGAATCCAGAAAATAATTCTATATTCATGGGAACGACAGCAGTATTTGATGAAACGAAATTTCCAAAATGCAAAAACGTTGATCAAAATCCCACATTCCTAAATCCACAGGATGAGTTCGAAGATCTCATACCAGAAACACCTCAAGAATCTGATGATACGTCATATGTTTCTGATAACGAATCAGAAACTGAATCAGAAAGTTCTATTAGTGAAGAAGAACCAATCGAAGATTCAGATAGCGACTCAGATAGTGATGATCAAAATGAAATTGAAAGGGAACTGTTTGAAGACAGATCACCGTCTCCAGGTCCATCAAGACCAAGGAGAAACAGAATACCTGTAAATAGACCTGATAGCGTCTATGGTGATAAAAATCCAGTTGAGATTGAACAAATCAACAGGTGAACTAGATTGGATCGATTTACAATTAATCAATTATTATCTTGTGCTATCCCTTTCCAAGATACAGCAAATACTGCTGTTCCTGAACATCATCATGAAATATTTCGTTTACCAGCCAACGAACAAATAGACTGGATAAACGCCGAAAAGAAAGAATGGGCTATGCTCATTAAAAGAGGCGTAATTACATATCTACAACATCTCCCTGAAGGTCGAAAGGCTATAGGTTGCAGATGGGTATATGTCCAAAAAGATGATGGACGTAAAAAAGCTCGTCTTGTTGCCCAAGGTTTTTCTCAAATCGACGGCATAGACTATGATGAGATATTCTCTCCAGTTGTAAGATATGAGACATGTCGTCTTATACTTGCGTTAGCAGCACTAGAAAAATTATATATATCATTTCTAGATGTGACTGCTGCGTTCCTATATGGAAAACTGGATGAAGAAATCTATATGAAACAACCACCTGGCTTTATCAATAAAGACAAAAAAGGCATGGTATATAAATTACACCGTGCACTTTATGGATTAAAGCAAGCTTCATTAGCTTGGTGGAAATCATTAGATCAGTCTATGGAGAAAATGGGTTTTACACGAATACATTCTGATGCAGGAGTGTTTGTTTTTAAACAAGGATCAAACATTGTCATAGCAATTATTTACGTTGACGATTCAATGTTCCTAGGATCAAACAAAGAAATAACACTTCGAAAAAAGCAGGAATTTATGAAAAGATGGGAATCTAAAGATTTAGGAGATCTTATCGACGGTGGTGATTCAAAAAACTTTCTATCATTTCAAATAAAGAAAAATGGAGATAAAATCACTATCGATCAAAGACCATACTTGCATAAAGTTATCCAGAGATTAGGAATGAGTAACGCAATACATAATAACACTCCTCTTCCTGCTGGATATGAACCGATGATAAATGATCAAACACTTGATCCATTAATTAGATCACAATATCAATCTGTGATTGGATCATTATTATACTTGATGATTGGAACAAGACCTGATATATGTTTCAGCGTAATCAAACTATCTCAATTTTCCTCCAACCCATCATCGGATCATTTACAACATGCAATTAATATGGCAAAATATTTAGCCAAAACGATAAATCTTCAAATTGTATATGATGGATCGTTAAGATCTGGCCTAATGAGTTATACCGATTCAGATTGGGCTACAGATAAAAATGATCGACATTCTACTTCAGGATTCTTCACACTTCTATCAGGAGCAGTCGTATCTTGGACGTCACGAAAACAAAAAACAGTGGCATTGTCTTCAACAGAAGCAGAATACATGGCGTTGTCTGATTGCGCTAGAGAAAATAAATGGATTAGATCAATTCTATCAGAAATCCATTTTCCCATAGCAACTGCACCAATTTACGGCGACAATATGGGATCTCTATTTATTGCAAACAACCCTGTCACTGAGAAACGTTCAAAACACATTGATATTAAATATCATCATATACGCAAACTCATTGATAATAAGGAAATTGAATTACGATTCATTGAAGGATCTAATAATCCTGCAGATATTCTAACTAAAAACCTTGGTAGAAATATTTTATTTCAAAAATTCGTACCAATGATGGGATTACATGAATCGCTCAATTGATTCAGGGATGCGTCTTGACAACGCTTCTCACAGAAATACGTGTCAATTATCTCACAGAACATGTTTCATTCCCATGAGACACGTTACAATTCGAATATGACGTGGCTTGCCCACACCAAGATTGGATAAAAAGACACATATTTTTCTGTTTCCCTCATTCTTTACTCTGGCGACTCGTTCATTACGACGAGTTCCACATTACCACAACATCCACTCCCTCTACATGTCGTCCTCCCCGGTTCCCAACGCCCTCCTCAACTCCTCCTCGGCCTCCACACAGGCCATTGCCGCTGCCACCTCCGACGTCGTCCACAGCGTCACCGTCCTTGCCGCCGCCCTCGACGCTGCCACTCACGGCACATTGGTCCTTCCCAGGGCCTCAGTCACCATTGCGCAAGCGCGCATCAACAATGAACGTCTCGTTCATATTCGCCGGGTCTTGAAGGCCCAAGAACAGTCTATCGCCGCGGCAATTTCAAATTTAGATGCCATCTCGGAATGGTATGAGGCTCCGCAGAGCCAGAGTTGGGGACAGGGGGTATGGGGAGAAAATTAAATAAATAAAAAAATTCATATAATCTATAAATATAGAATAGTGTATAGATTATGGGGGGGTGTTAAACGAACATTTTATTATTTTTATTTGTACATGTTTATTTACGATACCATAGCACAACACTAGAAGTGTATATAAGAAAGCTCGTATCTCAATAAACAGTAGTTGCTCTTTCTTGCCTTCCAGCATGTGAGTATCTCCTCTCTATGAGAGTAAAAGACCTGGAGAGGTCTCTGGTCATTGTCGTTGACAATGATACAATACTCAAAACACCTGGAGAGGTGTCTGGTCACTGTCTATGACAGTGATACAATACTCTTGTCATCATGAATCGATGACTCTATGTCTGACGGACATATGAGCTTATCGTTCAAGACAGTGACGACCACTGGGACAATTGGCATCTTAAGGATGTCCGATTGCTGCTCAACAACCACCCCTTTTGGTCTTTTGGCGGAATTAAATCGAATATACAAGTGGGGGTGCGTTATTGACCCCATTGTACTTTGACTACACCGGGAAGGGTAGTCCACGACGAACAGACAATAGTCTCTGTCATCTGACGGAGATCTTAGGCGACAAAGGCCGCAACGAACGGACCGAGGTGCAAGTCAGGAGTGCTTGGCTCGGTTGAAGATATTTTTACTATGACATCAGCATTCAGTTACGTTTTACCCTACGCCCACGCGACACTGGCGGAGATCGGACGGATCTTCGACGCGGAGTGGGCAGCAGCACTCGAGCCGGTTCAGTTGAGACCAGCAACATTCATTGGTGACTCGGTCATCAGGCGCCACGACAATCACATCCGATTGTGGCACAAACATCTAAAAGCAGTGGCGGCTTGCCAATGACAAAGGATTGTAAACGAGCTCAAGATCAAGGAGGCGGAGCAGATCCGCAAGCAAGAAGAGGCTTGGCAAGCCCTTCTGGAACAATGGCGCCTGGATAAGGCATTACTCCGAGCACGCCGGGATAAGGGGACCCTGGTGGGTCTGATTGAGAAAGCATATGGAGGACGGCCCGATAACGCAGTCGTCAAAGCAATCTTGGCGGTACCTTACAACAGGTATCTCCTTGTGGTAGAAGACGCGGCAAAGGCACTTGAAAAGTACCATATCGATGTGGCCGCAATAGATTATGAAGCAGGGGCGCGGACGCTGTATTTCAACGAGGGAATGCAGATGTCGCATCAGGACTGGAATGCCTTGATGCACGCTCTTAATGGAAATATCAAAGGCACCTTTCTGGGGAAGGCGCAAAGGCGAGAGGAGGCTGAGCAGCGTCGTCAGGGACTTCGCTTTGATCCATACATGCGCACGCGCACATCCAGAAAAGCAGGGGCAGGGACGCTGACTCCATCTCTGACAAATGGAATGACTTATGTGAATGACGTATTCCATGAGCTTGGGGAGATCGAGCTAGCTACGCTACTGGAAGAATGCGGTGGAGACGAAACCCTCAGGGACCATGCCAAGAGACTAAACGCATGGAGAGAAAATGTACCATGTGGACGGGCGGTGATGCCTGGACCAGCCGCAAAAGGCAAAGGCAAGAAGTACCCTTGGCGTGAGGACGGGCTGTGCTACATGGTGCTATTCAAACAGGAATACCATGACAAGTACTGTTGGCCCCGCTGGCCGCGCGTTATGGATATTCTTAGCTGGGACCCTGAACTCAGGGATTTGTCGGCTCGGTTCGCGCTACAGGACAATAGGGACCCTAGGAAGTTCCATGTGATCGAGGAATCAGCCATCAGGGAGTTTGATGATGAAATCTATACGTGGGAAGAGCTAATACGACTAGAGCGTCTTCCAGATCATCGACTTCAGGCGGAGTTCGGAGGACACGGGAAGTCCAAACTTAAACGGTCTCCAGCTCCTACGATCTCCTCATTCATCCAAGGGCCGTCAAAAAACCCTTCCCTGGTCGTGGCTACTAAATTAACCTATGCACAAACCTTGGAGCAGGCGGTGGGTCCTAGCAAAGCGAAAACGAGGACTCAAGGCGCTGATATGACCTGGTGGGGCGGATCTGTACAACGTGTGGAAGATTGGATAGCGACGGATCTCACGGAACCCAACAAGGGGGAACGGGATCATAAACGAATGGAGATAGATCAGTGGAGACGGACGGTCGGCAGGGAAATAGATGTTCCATACCCATACCCTAGGCCAGCTAGTGTCATAGGAACCGTTAATCCATCAATGCCGGGTTACTGTTACTTGCACTTGATCCGACAGCAGTACTGGTCCGAATATGACTGGCCACAGTACCCGCAAGTCCAGGAAATGATGCAATGGGATGCGGAACTTCGGAACACGGAAGTCCGAATTATCCTAAGATCTACATACGGACGACGAAACTGTCTTCACGTCATTGCTACCCCATGGGGGGAAGCCGGTTGGGATAGGATGGCGATTTTAGTGACCCAACGAAGGGGGTACATGCGTGTGGGAGCTTTCCAATATACGGCCAACACAATAAACCGGCTGTTACACGGTATATGGGGATGGCAAAACCTGCAAAATAGCCAAGACATACCGCCGCCCGCACCAAATGCAGATCAGGCTGCATTGAATGCACATGAGAATGCCACTATTCTACAAAATGAACAGCGGCAATTGGCGGGGCTATTGCAGATCTGATCAATGAATACCATTGTGCAAATCCAAGGCCGGAACCACAACCTCTCACAAAAGCCGAAATGCCGGATCACTACGAAGGAGATCCCCGCATGGTCGATGGATGGCTAAGACAGATGGAGATCTATTTCCGATTGGCCAGGGAGACACGCGCTGATAGGAAGATCCTACTGTGTCTATATCGAATTCGGAAAGGGAAGGACAACCAGGCCGGAGATTGGGCTGGAGTACAGCTCAAGCAGGCGTTGGAGGCCGATCAGGAGTATCAGGATAAAATGGACAATGCGTCGCCATTTTGGGTACCCGGTCTTACCTGTGAGGAGTTGAATATTGGGCAATACAACCATCTTACGCAGCCACCGACTCTGTTGCGGCGACCGCTCAGGAACCAATACCCCTTTACGACATGGACAGGGTTCAAAGAGGAAATGCATCATTTCTTTATGTCCACCGAAACTAGGGAAAAAGCGACGGACGCAATCTTGGTACTCAAGCAAGGAACCCAGCCGGTGGAGGACTATATCATCAAGTTCAACGCTCTGAAACCGCTAGTCAACTGGGATGATCGGGCGTTGCTGGCGCACTTCCTGGGACACATTCATCCC
Source organism: Amanita fuliginea (assembly GCA_023014435.1). Taxonomy (NCBI): domain Eukaryota; kingdom Fungi; phylum Basidiomycota; class Agaricomycetes; order Agaricales; family Amanitaceae; genus Amanita; species Amanita fuliginea. Next base: position 1,128,084 of record JAEBUQ010000011.1, on the reverse strand, counting down.
GCATTAGGACGAGATCTCATTCGATATGGGAATTTACCGGAGGACGCTACCTTGGATCAAACCCAAAAGAGGGCGATTGAATTGGCACGGGCATATAGAAAAGCGAACGAAGCCTATGGAACAGGCCAAAGCAATGATGGTTATAAGGAGAAACCAGTTGCTAAGGACTCCAGGCCGAACCAATTCCAGTATAGCGCCCCTTCAGGATCTAAGTCTACGCGAGATCCAAACGCCATGGATGTTGATAAAACAAAGCGGGCAAAAGGCGCTTGTTTTAATTGTGGCAACACCGGGCATTGGGCTAAGGACTGTCCAGAGCCAAAAAGGGCCAAGGCACAGGATAAGGGCAAGGGACGGATCAGGGAGCTGAGGGTCGAAGATCTCACTGAGGAGATGTGGAAGGAATATGGAAAAGAGAAGGGTTTTGGCGAGGGTCAATAGGCGAGCGCTCAGCGCTATTGACAAAACAGGACTCAGTTGTACACAAGGACTCGTGTATTAGTGTTCCGGAGTAACTATATGAATGTTCATCTTTTGTTCATCGTATTCGGAACCTGAGTGTGAGCACAAAACCCCGAATAAGGACTTGGACTCCTGCGTGGGTCTTGAGACGTATATGGCAGCAGGACAACAACACTGCAGTGCAGTGTTTAAAGGAATGGGTTCATAATAAGCGGATTCAGCAGGTTGATGGGACACTTGTCACAGACTTAAACAAGTTGCCGGAGGAGGACGCATTATGGAATTTGGTACAACTGCGTGGGCAGTTGATAAAAGCTTCAGGGAAGCAAGAAATGAATTTGAAAGGAACGATCACTACCATGGACACAGGTCGCACAATCAACGTTACGGCACTAGTAGATTCCAGTTGTACAGGGTCCTGCATCAATGACGAGTTTGTGGAACGGCACAAGCTAAATAAGCGAAAAATGCTCCGACCTATGGCAGTCTACAATGCTGACGGCATGCGTAATGTAATGGGCAGCTTGGAATACATGGTGCAATTTAAGCTGCGTATTGGCGATCATGAAGAGATTGTGGAATGCGGAGTGGCTCGGTTAGGAAAGACGGACCTGTTCCTAGGGCACGATTGGCTCCAACATCACAACCCGGTGATGGATTGGAAGAAGCAGGAAGTACGTTTCAGTCGGTGTCCAGGGACTTGTTGGGACCGGTCCGAAGTGGGGGAACCAGAAGGGGAAGTCGACCCGATGCAACCGATGGAACGGGGAGAACGGTTATTAGCCGTTCATATTGGGGACCCTGAACTTCGAATTCGATCAGTGGCAACGGACATTGCGGCGAGGGAAGCTGGTGTAGCAGCAAAGCGCACTTTGGAGGAGGTAGTCCCTAAGCACTATTTGGGACATCAAAAGGTCTTTGAAAAGGAGACTTTTGATGAATTACCACCGAGGCGTCCCTGGGACCATGCTATCGAGTTAATTCCGGGTTCTAAAGCTGTAGATTGCAAGATCTACCCTCTCAACCGTGAAGAACAGGCACAACTGGATGAGTTTCTAAAGGAGAATCTGGAATCGGGACGAATTCAACCAAGCAAGTCTCCCATGGCGTCGCCTTTCTTCTTTGTCAAGAAAAAGGACGGTAAACTGTGCCCAGTACAAGATTATCGACGGTTGAATGAGATGACAATTAAAAATCGATACCCGCTTCCCTTTATTGGCGAACTGGTAGATAAACTGTCCAAGGCGCAGATCTTCTCTAAAATGGATATCCGATGGGGCTACAATAATGTATGCATCAAGGAAGGAGATGAATGGAAAGCGGCGTTCCGAACGAACAGAGGTTTATTCGAACCCTTAGTAATGTTCTTTGGCCTTACCAATTCACCGGCAACATTCCAGACAATGATGAACGACATTTTCCGAGTCGAAATAGCTGAGGGATGGGTGGTCATTTATGTTACAGTTTCTTGTCCTCTTCTATGACGGATACTTTATTATTACATCATCATTACCATACGATTTAGTGGACGTTTATCTCCTTTTGCTAACGCTTTCACATTTCCTTTCATAGGTAGTTAGCTGCGCTTACTGTGCATTCCCTTTATAGTTTTCCTTGTTCTCAAAACGTATATAAACCCTAGAATACCTTGTACATTCCTCAGTTCCAACTTAATTGAATCATACTCCCAATTTGACTCGAACTCCTCGCTCTCTTTTCCTTGAGCTCGTCGTCAACCTAAAGACCTTTGTCATCGTTTGACTTAGCGTCCAGAATCTGTCCAGTAGGCTGGGAGCGGACCGAGACTCTGCTTGCCACTGTTGACTTAGAACGAACCATGTTGGGAGCATCGATCTTAACACAAGTTGGAACTCTCAGACCGCTCAGTGTTTCTACACTAGCCAGACACCATTGATACCAGAACCTTGACCCTCAGACCCCCAAACGGCTCTGTCCGTTTCAGACGAAAGTATTATCTAGATCGAAGGGAAGTCTTTCCATCGACTACAGGAACAGGGTGGTTTTTCCGCTCAGGAACCAAGAAAAAGAACGAACCAGTACCAGAATCCCTCTTTGAAGGTGATTACACTGAAGGACAAGGAGACACTTTCCCAGACGACGTTTGGATTGATTGGGTAAACGAAGAACACGAAGAAGGATTTCGTTCGTTATTCAAACCGCCTACAGACGAACCAGAACTCTCTTGGTGGAACGAATATCTCAGTCTCACTGGAACAGCAGGACGAGAACGATACGCACTTAGGGACGGAGAAGTACAGCCTTGGATAGATTTCCAAGAACAGAAACAGATCGAAGTAAATCTATTCGGAGATCCAGAATCAGGAAAGAAGAAAGACGAAACAGGAGAACCTACAGACCCAAAAGAAGAAACAGAAAAGATGGCATCTGACGCAGCAACACCTGCCTCTAAAGGAGATATTAAGCCGCAGCCCATGCGCATTTTTACAGGAAAACGAACCGAAGCAAAGGCTTTTATTGGAAACTTGGAAGACTACTTCGTTTTGAACGATGACAACTATAAGAACAAAGGCCAGAAACAGATTCGATTTGCTCTTGCCTGCCTAGGACAGGAACTCGACGATTGGAAGGTTCTAATCAAAGAGGAACTAGACAACGATGAAGAAACGACCCTTATCTGGACGAGTTGGGCCGAATTCAAGAAGCGCTTTTTAGCCGATTGGGGCGAAGTCAACAGCGCACTCAGGGCCCTAAACAATTTGGCCAATCTCAGAGTAGGAGGCGACGTTTCAGTCCCTGAATATATCAGAAAATTCCGCATGGAGATTGGAACTTCAGGATTGAAAGGGACAACCGCACAACTTCAGGCATTTGTTAAAGGACTCCCTGAAAGTATCGCCACCAAAATTCTTGAAGCAAACGTTCTATCAATGAAGGAAGCATATGAAAAGGCAGAACAGCTTCATGGCGCTTGGGAAATGATGCGAGCACTTGGACGCAAACCAGGACAAGGGAACCGCTCTAATTTTAACCGAAACACCAACACTAGGGGCGGATCAACTCGATCAGTTAATGCTATGCCCACTGGACGTTTGACAGACGAACAAAAGGAGGAATACATGAAAACTGGGAAGTGTTTCAGATGTGGAAACCAGGGACATGTTTCAAAAAATTGTCCGAAACGAAACACCACCCCAAACGGCTCCTTCAGGTCCTCCTCATCGTTTCAGAATAAAGGGATCAGATCCATCCCTGAGGATGCGCCCAAGGAAAAGCAAGACGACCCAGTTGCGAGTATCAGAGCGATCCTAGCTGGAATGAAGGCCGATGAACGAGAAGGTCTTCTTAACAAACTTGAAAACAAGGGTTTTTGATCAGGAAGCGTCACACAGCGGTTGGCACTTCCACAACAAATGGATTTTCACAGTTAGCACTTGATTCTGTAATAGTACGATCAAATAATGACAAGCGCCTTTCTATCACTGTTGAAACGATCGATTTACCCGCTGAAACCTCTGCCCTCATCGATTGTGGAGCAGAAGGGAACTTTATTGACGAAGAAATAACAACAAAACTACCAAAAGAAAAGCTAAGAAAACCAATTCGAGTCAGAAACGCAGATGGAACAATCAACACAAATGGAATGATCACTCATCGAGTATTAATTCAATATTCAATTGGAGGAAAGCGTCACAGTAACTGGTTCTTAATCACCAAGTTAGGAGACCAACGATTAATCTTGGGAATTCCTTGGTTAGAAGAAAATAACCCGACTATTGATTGGAGAGACAAAACGATTCACCTCATTGATAATCAACGACAAGATGGGACGATCTGGCAACTGGCATTGGACAATCAGTGGGGAGAAGACGACTATTGGATAAGGGTCAAAACATCAGCATCGCAGGCATTAGAACATCAACTGAAAAAAGACGAACCAAAGACAGAATTACCTATGGAATACGAGAAATGGCGATCAGTCTTTGAGAAGAAAGCTTCAGAACGATTTCCTACCTCTAGAACTTGGGATCATGCGATCGAACTGAAAAACGGTTTCACTCCTAAAGTTAGCAAGATCTATCCGTTATCAATTAAAGAGCAATCATCTCTAGACGAATGGATTGAAGAACAACTTACTAAAGGATACATCAGACCGTCGAAATCACCTCAGGCTTCGCCATTCTTCTTTGTTTCCAAAAAGGAAAGCGGAGCGTTAAGGCCATGTCAAGACTACAGGTACCTGAACGATTGGACAATCAAGAACGCATATCCATTACCCCTAGTATCCGACCTCCTTACCAAACTTGCTGGAGCGCAATACTTCACCAAATTAGATCTTCGCTGGGGATACAATAACGTTCGAATCAAGAAAGGCGATGAATGGAAAGCAGCTTTTATCACAAACAGAGGATTATACGAACCAACTGTCATGTTCTTTGGGCTATGCAATTCACCATCTACATTCCAAACCATGATGAACGAATATTTCAGAGATATGATTAACGAAGGATGGCTCATCATTTACATGGACGACATTTTGATTTGTTCCCAAAGCAAGACAGAATTGGAAGAGCGCACAAAACGAATTCTAGACCGATTAGAGGAAAACGACTTGTTCTTGAAACTGGAAAAGTGTAAATTTGCTGTACAAGAAGTCGAATTTCTGGGAATGATTATATCACCTGGGAAAATACAGATGGATCCTATTAAACTAGCAGGGATAGCCGATTGGCCAATACCAACAACAGTCAAACAAGTTTGATCATTCCTAGGCTTTGGGAACTTCTACCGACGATTCATTGGAAATTTTGTGACTATAGCAAACCACTCACTGATTTAACAAAAAAGACGGAGATATTTGAATGGAATGCAGAACGTCAAACCGCTTTTGATGCCCTGAAACAACGATTTGCCTCCATGCCAGTTCTCTTAATGCCAAACCCAGCAAAACCGTTTATCCTCCAAACCGACGCCTCTAATAAAGCAATAGGAGCGGTTTTAAAACAAGCGGACGACTCTGGTGCACTGCATCCCTGCGGTTTTATTTCCCACGCCCTAACACCAACGGAACAGAACTACCAGATCTATGATAGAGAATTACTTGCTATCATTAGAGGATTAGCAGTTTGGCGTCACCTCTTGCATGGGTCACCTCATACCATCATTGTGCATTGCGATCACAAGAACCTGTCTTATTATAGAACGGCTCAGCGATTGACACCTAGACAGGCCAGATGGTCATCTTTATTATCTGAATTTGACCTTCGGATTGAACATGTACCGGGTACGAAGATGTTCGAAGCAGATGCTCTATCTAGACGACCAGATCACATGGGTAATGACGAAGAACAAACCACAGTCACTATGTTACCAAACGATCGCTTTATTCGCCTCATCAATAACAATCTAGCCGATGAATTGAAGAAGTACATGGCGAACGATGATTTTGGACGAATTCTGATCGATGTTATTAAAAGACAAAGAGCACCACCAATCAAATCAAAGCTACAAGATTGGACATATACCCATGGCATCGTCTACTACCTCGGAAAGATCTATATCCCTGACTGGATCGAATTAAGGACCAGATTAATCAAAGATACGCATGAAGCGTTATCTTCTGGACACCCTGGACGATTAAAAACATTGGCACTTCTAAAACGCGACTACTGGTGGCCAGGAATGTACAGACATGTCAAAGAATGGGTAGAGGGATGCGCACTATGCCAACAGATGAAAGTTAATACTCACCCAAATGCGCCGGCATTAGTCCCTATCCCATCCAAAGCGACACGTCCATTTCAGCAAGTAACCCTTGATTTCATTACCGATCTTCCCATCTCAGACGGATATGACTCAATATTGGTCACGGTGGACCATGGCCTTACGAAGGGGGTAATTTTCACCCCTTGCAACAAGACAATCGATGCTTTAGGGACAGCCGATCTCTACATTTCTGAAATCTTCAAACGCTTTGGACTCCCTGACGTCCTAATCTCTGATAGAGGACCACAGTTCTCCGCCAAGGTATTCCAAGAAATACGAAAAGCATTAGGAATTGATCACAGAATGAGCACCGCCTATCATCCTCAAACAGATGGGGAAACTGAACGCGTCAATCAAGAACTCGAGATCTACCTTCGGATGTTTTGTACTAATGAACCCCACAAATGGAAACCACTCCTACCTATCGCTGAATTTGCACACAATAACCGTTATCATGATACAATAAAAACATCCCCATTCCAACTCATGTATGGAACAGATCCAATCGCCATCCCTACAGCAGCGCTCAAGATGACTGCTCCAGCAGCAGAAGAACGCCTTCAGATGCTTCGAAGAGTGAGAGAAGAAGCATTAGCAGCACATGAACTCGCCAGGCAAACAGTTGCTCAAAGATTCAAAGACAAGTCAATTAAATTCGAAAAAGGCGACAAAGTCTGGCTCGAAAACAAGAACCTACACATCCCATATCAATCAAGAAAGCTTGCGCCGAAACGAGAAGGGCCCTTTCAGGTCGAACAAGTCATGGGACCAGTTACATACAAGCTGAAATTACCAAAACAATGGCGCATTCACCCTGTATTTCATGCATCGCTTCTTACCCCATATAAGGAAACATCAATGCATGGACCGAACTTTACCACACCACCTCCCGATATAGTAAATGGACAGGAGGAGTTTGAGATTGAAGCTATCCTTGGACATCGAAAACGCGGAGCAGGTTATCAATATTTGGTTAAATGGAAAGGCTATGGATCGAATGACAATACCTGGGAACCTGAACGCAATCTGGGAAATGCTGCGGACGTTCTGATAGAATATAAGAACAGAAGACGCCTATAGAACTTCATCTATGGCCTATAACCGATCAAAGAAATTCTGGAAAACCCTTTATGCACTCAAAGGACGATTCCTTCTCCCTCGGACTCGTCTACTACCACATCGTCACAATAAGAAACACCTAGTACGACTCTCACATGCACGACGCTACCCAATCACCAGCAGACACACACTCTTCATTTCACCAAGACGACCATTGTCATCATCAAAAGCTATTCAACCGAACCTTGTTGCACCAAGAACGAAAGAACAGGAACAGGAATTCCGAAATCTACAGCAATGGATCCTTTACAAAATGAATATATGGATATTAGATCGACGACGAGATTTACAAGAACATGGATGCGACCGTTTCATGCAATTTTATCATCTCTTCCCACAGAAAATTAGATTCCCCATTGACAATCCTGATGCAACCATTCCACCACCATACGATTCATTAACATGGGAACGCATTCCCCCTCCTTACCCACCAAAACCTCCACACTATCCTACTTATGACTTCGAACCAGGATACCCAAAGATTACTAGCAGAATCACAGCTCAAGGAGCGTTCATTAGAGAAGACGAATTCACTCGACCAAACACCCCTGAATCACCATCAGACGATGCGCTGTATCACGCCATTCTTGCTCACTCCACAGAATCTGATGGTAACGAAACAGAAGATTCTATGGAAGACCTTTATGTTTGAAGCTTTAGGATAAAAGGCGACCCACCAGCTACCCATTTTCCTCATCCTACTCGATATACAATGTTCGCCTTCGCCATCACCCTCGCCTACCTCATCGCCTTCGTCCTTGCCCTCTTGATCACTGCTTGTGGTCACTGCTCCATCGAACCCGTCGCTGCAGCCTCCCCCTTCCTCTCCACTGCCCACGACCTCCCCCTTGAGGTCTTTGTCACCACCACCACCACTATTGACGATTTTATCTGGGCAGACCTCCCAGAACTTCACCAGCATCCAGAAGAACTCGCCCCCATCACCTTTGCCACTCCCACCGTCCAGGACCCGGTCACTCACATCCCCTACGTCCACCGCCCTCGCCACTCGGTCCTCTCCCCTGTCTCCAAAGCCCTCAGCACCCTCGTCATTGACTTCAACCATCTCTCTGCGCCCCTCGACTCCGTTACCAACCTCATGCTCTCCACTGATCCCCAATGCCTCACCTATGAGGAACGCGACAACCTGTGGGAGCATGCCAAGCAGCTGGAGCGTGTCACAAAAAGTCTCCAATGGCGCATCGAGGCCGCCAACAAGGACCTGGATTCCATCATCAAATGGATTGAATCTAGGAAGGACCATGGCTGGACCACAGACGCACAATGGTAGAAGTCGGTGACTTCTCACATACGAAGAGGGTAATGTTACAGTTTCTTTTCCTCTTCTATGACGGATACTTTATTATTACATCATCATTACCATACGATTTAGCGGACGTTTATCTCCTTTTGCTAACGCTTTCACATTTCCTTTCATAGGTAGTTAGCTGCGCTTACTGTGCATTCCCTTTATAGTTTTCCTTGTTCTCAAAACGTATATAAACCCTAGAATACCTTGTACATTCCTCAGTTCCAACTTAATTGAATCATACTCCCAATTTGACTCGAACTCCTCGCTCTCTTTTCCTTGAGCTCGTCGTCAACCTAAAGACCTTCGTCATCGTTTGACTTAGTGTCCAGAATCTGTCCAGTAGGCTGGGAGCGGACCAAGACTCTGCTTGCCACTGTTGACTTAGAACGAACCACGTTGGGAGCATCGATCTTAACAATTTACATGGATGATATCCTGGTCTTTTCGGATAATCCACAGGATCATATTCAACATGTCAACCGTATCTTGGCAAAACTGGAGGAACACAAGTTGTTGCTAAAGCCGGAAAAATGTTGGTTTGATCAACCGCAAATCAACTTTTTGGGACTCGTGATCAGTCAAGATTCGATCAAGATGGAGCAGGGGAAGGTTAAGGCTCTGGCCGAGTGGCCTATTCCAACGTCTAAGCGGGAGCTCCAGCAGTTTCTGGGGTTCATTAATTTCTACCGCCGTTTTGTGGAGGGTTTTGCACGTGTTGCAAAACCGTTGACTCGTTTAACTGGCAAGGTTGACTCGCTATGGACGGAACTTGAGACTGCCGCCTTTCAGGGACTGAAAGACCTTGTGGCGAGGGAGGTGACTTTGAAAATTCCAGACGATGAGGGCCAATTTCGAGTGGAGGTAGATGCGTCGGATTTTGCCATTGGTGGCTGTTAAGATCGATGCTCTCAACGCAATTCGTTCAACAGTGGCAAGCAGAGTCTCGGTCTGCTCCCAGCCTACTGGACAGGTTCTGGACACTAAGTCAAACGATGACAAAGGTCAAATAAACGACGAGCTCTAAGAGATGAGAGCGAGGAGTTTTCGTTCAGAAGTTGAGAGAAGAATTCGATTAAGTTGGAACTGGAGTCTAGCTACTTTACAAGAAGGTTTATATACATAAAAGAACAAGAGAAATATAAAAGGAAATGTACCGCTAAATACCTAAGAAAGGAAATGTGAAGGTAAAGTAGCTAAAGGAGATGAGCGTCCATGAAACGCATAACAATGATTATATAATAAAGTAAGTCCGTCGACGAAAGGGAAAGAAATTGTAACATTACCCCCTTCGTATGCAAGAAGTCACCGACTTCTTAACCTGTTCCCCAACCATGGTTTCCACCATTTGTCCACCCATGATCCCTTCGCGATTTCAACCATTCGGCGATGGTGTTGACATCATGGTTAGCGGTTTCGAACCGCCATTGCAACGTCCTTGTAATATAGTCGAGCTGGACCGTTTGTTCAAGGATCGCATCGCGTTCTTCATCCGTGATGGTGTGAGGGTCAGTGATGAGGGCGGTGTTGAGCATGGCATCGAGGGGTCCGGCAAAAAGCTGATAGTCAACGATGAAGGTGGCGAGGGCTTCCTGAGCCCGAAGAAGGGTGGCGTTGGGGATCCTGGCGAGAGGTGGTGTGGGTGGAGCGGGTAAAGGTGCTTCTTCTTCAATAACAAAGTCCGCGAGCTCATCTGGATGTTGGTGGAGGTCGGCGACGGTGGACGAAGGGGAGGCAGGCCAATTCGGGAAAAGATAATCGTCGATGGTGGTGGTGACGGTGACGAAGACCTCAATAGGGAGGTCATGGGCGGTGGCGACGAACGGGGAAGCAGCGGCGAGAGAGGGATCGTAACAATGGCCACAGGCTGTGACCAAGAGCGCGAAGGCGAAAGCGACGAGGTAGGCGATGACGACGATTGCGGACATGCTGTATCGATAAGATGGGGTGTTAGACCATTGAGTGTGGTTTAAATATCCCAAATCTCATCGTCGGAGTCCAAAGCTAAGATCTCTTCGATCTCAGGTTCCCTGGTTCTGAGAAAGTTCTCACGAGAGTTCCTAGCTGCTTCTTCTTGTTCTGATCGGGTTCTTGCATCGTCAGGGTGTGGAATACGGATTTGTTCAGGGTGTGTATGTCGTGTGACACGTATTTCTGGATTGTTCATACTAGCCTGTATTGCCTGGTTCAGAAGATCGTAATATCGTTCGGTTGCAAGTGTTATTTCCATTTGCGCTTGTGTGCGGTTAAAATTTTCACTTCCCCTTATGTTCATTCGTCGTTCATATTGCCATTGTTCCGCGGAAATGTCTCTGCCAAGCTGGATAATCCATTGTAAAGCTTCTGATAATTCAGGGAAGGTTCGTCGTAACCAAACTCTGTGATAAACGTTGTCATATTGAAAACAAGGGTGAACTGATGCTGGAAGGTAATGTGATTCGGCTTCCTGAAACGTGGGTAACTCCCCTAGATCAAAAGAGAGACGATGATACTGGGGAAGGTACTTTGATAAAGCATTATATGGGATCTCTGTATAGCCTTGTGGATGCGTTCGTTTGTGAGGAGGTAATCGTGATACTTTAGGCGGTTTTGACATCATTGGGACGTATTTCAGTTTCTGATATATAGAGAGTGTTCGTTTGGAAGGGTGTTTAAAGGCAGGAACGAACATCTGCGTGACAGAGTATCTGGTTTTGACAGTAGGAGTGTATCGTCCAACAGTTCTGCAAAATCTCTTGACATAGCGGATATTATGTTTTAATTGGAGGTTGGTGCGATAATAAGTCATAGTGTTGATTGCTTCAAAGATTTCTTCTGTTTTTATATTCTACCAAAATATCCGCAGCATTGCCCAGATGTCGTTCTGGTTCCCAGGTATTGTCATTTGCTCCATAGCCTTTCCATTTGACTAAATATTGATAACCGGCTCCGCGTTTTCGATGTCCAAGGATAGCCTCGATCTCAAACTCTTCTTGTCCCTTAACCATATCGGGAGGTGGCATAGTGAAATTCGGGCCGTGCATTGAGGTTTCCTTATATGGAGTGAGGAGCGATGCATGAAACACAGGGTGAATGCGCCATTGTTTCGGTAATTTCAATTTGTAAGTAACTGGTCCCATGACTTGTTCAACCTGGAAGGGTCCTTCCCGTTTTGGTGCTAACTTTCTTGATTGATATGGAATGTGGAGATTCTTGTTTTCGAGCCAGACTTTGTCACCCTTTTCGAATCTGATTGACTTGTCTCTGTATCTATGAGTGACCATTTGTCTAGCTAGTTCGTGAGCGGCTAGGGCTTCTTCTCTAGCTTTTCGGAGCATCAGAAGTCGTTCTTCTGCTGCTGGTGCGGTCATCTTGATTGCTGCTGTAGGGATAGCGATTGGATCTGATCCATACATAAGTTGAAATGGTGATGTCTTTATTGTGTCGTGATATCGATTATTATGTGCAAATTCAGCGATGGGTAGTAGTGGTTTCCATTTATGAGGTTCATTTGCGCAGAACATTCGAAGATAAATTTCGAGTTCTTGATTTACACGTTCAGTTTCTCCATCTGTCTGAGGATGGTAGGCTGTGCTCATTCTATGGTCGATTCCTAGAGCTTTTCGTATTTCTTGAAATACTTTGGCGGAGAATTGCGGTCCTCTATCCGAGATTAAGATGTCAGGGAGTCCAAAGCGTTTGAATATTTCAGAGATATAGAGGTCTGCAGTTCCTAAGGCGTCGATCGTCTTATTGCAAGGAGTAAAAATTACCCCCTTCGTAAGGCCATGGTCCACCGTGACCAGAATGGAGTCATAACCGTCAGATATAGGAAGATCGGTGATAAAATCCAGTGTGACTTGTTGAAATGGCCGAGTAGCTTTTGATGGAATAGGGATTAATGCCGGTGAATTTGGGTGGGTATTGACTTTCATCTGTTGGCAAAGTGCACAACCTTCAACCCATTCTTTGACATGTCTATACATTCCAGGCCACCAATAATCACGTTTCAAAAGTGCTAGTGTTTTCAATCGTCCAGGGTGTCCTGAAGATAATGCTTCATGTATCTCCGTAATTAATCGAGTGCGCAACTCAATCCGATCAGGCACATAGATCTTGCCCAAGTAATAAACGATACCATGAGTGTATGTCCAGTCTTGTAGTTTGGATTTAATTGGTGGTGCCCTTTGCTTAGTGATAACTTCAATAAGGATGCGTCCAAAATCGTCGTTTGCCATGTATTTCTTTAATTCGCTGGCAAGATCATCATTGATTAGTCGAATAAATCGGTCATTCGGCAAAACCGTGACCGTAGTTTGTTCCTCATCATTTCCCATATGATCTGGCCGTCTGGATAATGCATCTGCTTCGAACATTTTTGTGCCAGGTATATGTTCAATACGAAGATCATATTCAGATAGTAATGATGACCACCGAGCTTGTCGAGGTGTTAAGCGTTGAGCAGTTCGATAGTAGGACAAGTTCTTGTGATCACAATGGACGATGATCGTGTGAGGAGAACCATGTAATAGATGGCGCCATACTGCAAGTCCCTTGATGATTGCAAGCAGTTCTCTGTCATAAATTTGATAATTCTGCTCCGTTGGTGTTAACGCATGGGATATAAATCCACACGGATGGAGTGCTCCAGATTCATCAGCCTGTTTCAGTACCGCTCCAATTGCTTTATTGGAGGCGTCGGTTTGAAGGATGAATGGTTTTGCAGGATTTGGCATTAACAATACTGGCATAGAGGCGAACCGTTGCTTTAGGGTGTCAAAGGCAAGTTGGCGCTCATTATTCCAGTCAAATGGTTCCGTTTTCTTGGTTAGATCTGTGAGTGGTTTTGCGATTGCTGCAAAGTTTCCAATAAAACGTCTGTAAAAGTTTCCAAAACCTAGGAATGATCGGACTTGTTTAACCGTTGATGGTACTGGCCAATCAGCTATTCCTGCGAGTTTGATAGGATCCATTCGTATTTTTCCGGGTGAGATGATCATGCCCAAAAATTCAACTTCTTGAACAGCAAATTTACATTTTTCTAATTTCAGGAACAGATCGTTCTCTTCTAATCGATCGAGAACCCTTTTTGTTCGTTCTTCTAGTTCGTTCAAATTCTGAGAACATATCAAGATGTCGTCCATGTAGATAATGAGCCATCCTTCATTAATCATGTCTCTGAAGTATTCGTTCATCATAGTTTGGAATGTGGATGGCGAATTGCATAAACCGAAGAACATAACAGTTGGTTCGTATAATCCTCTGTTGGTAATGAAAGCAGCTTTCCATTCGTCCCCTTTCTTGATCCTGACGTTATTATATCCCCATCGGAGGTCTAATTTGGTGAAATATTGTGCACCAGCGAGTTTTGTAAGGAGGTCAGATACTAGGGGTAATGGGTATGCATTCTTGATTGTCCAATCGTTTAAATATCTATAATCTTGGCATGGCCGAAGCGCACCACTTTCCTTTTTTGAGACAAAGAAGAATGGCGATGCTTGAGGAGATTTCGACGGTTTGATGTAGCCTTTAGCTAGCTGTTCTTCAATCCATTCGTCCAGCGACGACTGTTCTTTGATTGATAACGGATAGATTTTGCTAACTTTAGGACTAAAACCGGTTTTCAAATCGATAGCGTGATCCCAAGTTCTGGAAGTTGGGAATCGTTCTGATGCCTTTTTCTCAAAGACTGAGTGCCATTTCCCATATTCTGATGGTAATTCCGTTTTTTGTTCATCCTTTTTCAACTGATGTTCTAACGCTTGAGATGCTGACGTCTTAACTCTGATCCAGTAATCGTCTTCTCCCCATTGTTGATTGTCCAATGCCATTTGCCAGATAGTTCCTTCATTCCGTTGTTCATCAATGAGGTGTATCGTTTTATCTCTCCAATCAATAGTAGGATTGTTTTCTTCTAACCAAGGGATCCCCAAAATTAATCGTTGATCTCCTAATTTAGTGATTAGAAACCAGTTGCTGTATCGTTTTCCTCCAATCGAATATTGAATATGGACTCGATGTGTGATTATTCCATTAGTGTTAACCGTTCCATCTGCGTTTCTGACTTTGATTGGTTTTCGCAATTTTTCTTTTGATAACTTGGTGGTTACTTCTTCGTCAATAAAATTCCCTTCTGCTCCACAATCGATTAGAGCCGAAGTTTCAGCGGGTAAATCGGACGTCTCCACAGAAATTGAAAGACGCTTGTCATTATTCGATCTTACTATTACAGAATCAAGCGCTAACTGTGAATGCCCGTTTGTTATGGAAGTGCCAACCGCTGTATGACGCTTCCGGGTTAAAAACCCTCGTTCTCGAGTTCATTGAGAAGACCTTCTCGTTCATCGGCCTTCATCCCAGCAAGGATCGCTCTGATGCTTGCAACTGGGTCATTTTTCTTTTCCTTGGGCGCATCTTCAGGGATAGATCTGATCCCCTTATTCTGAAACGATGAGGAGGCCCTGAAGGAGGCGTTTGACGTGGTGTTTCGTTTGGGACAATTCCTTGAAACATGCCCCTGGTTTCCACATCTGAAACATTTTCCAGATTTCATGTATTCCTCCTTTTGTTCATCTGTCAAACGTCCAGTGGGCATCGCATTTACTGATCGGGTTGATCCGCCCCTATTGTTGGTGTTTCGGTTAAAATTGGAGCGATTCCCTTGTCCTGGTTTTCTTCCAAGCGCTCGCATCATTTCCCAAGCGCCATGAAGCTGTTCTGCCTTTTCATACGCTTCTTTCATGGATAGAACGTTTGCTTCAAGTATCTTTGTAGCAATACTTTCGGGAAGTCCTTTGACAAAGGCCTGGAGCTGCGCAGTAGTTCCTTTCAATCCTGAAGTACCGATTTCCATGCGAAATTTTCTGATATATTCAGGGACTGAAACGTCGCCCCCTACTCTGAGATTTGCTAGATTGTTCAGCGCTCTGAGAGCACTATTAACTTCACCCCAATCGGCTAAGAAACGTTTCTTGAATTCTGCCCAATTCGTCCAAGTAAGGGTTGTTTCTTCTTCATCGTCCAATTCATCCTTTATCAGGACTTTCCAATCATCGAGTTCCTGCCCAAGACAGGCAAGAGTAAATCGAATCTGCTTCTGTGCTTTGTTTTTATAGTTATCATCATTCAAAACAAAGTAATCTTCAAGACTTCCAATGAAAGCCTTTGCTTCGGTTCGTTTTCCTGTAAAAACGCGCATAGGCTGCGGTTTGATATCTCCTTTAGAGGCAGGTGCTGCTACGTCGGATGCCATCTTTTCTGTTTCTTCTTTCGGATCTGTAGGTTCTCCTGTTTCGTCTTTCTTCTTCCCTGATTCTGGATCTCCAAATAGACTTTGTTCGATCTGTTTCTGTTCTAGGAAGTCTCTCCAAGGCTGTATCCCTTTGTCTTGAAGTGCGTATCTATCCTGTGGTGGTGCTCCAGAGAGACTGATGAATTCGTTCCACCAGGAGGATTCTGGTTCTTCAGTGGGTGGATAAAATAGAGAATAAAAGTCCTCTTCTAGATCTTCGTTGATCCACTCAATCCAAACGTTATCTGGGAAGACTTCCTTTCCGTTTCCTTCAATATAATCACCTTCAAAGAGGGATGCTGGTACTGGTTCGTTCTTCTTTTTAGTTCCTGAGCGAAAAAACCACCCTGTTCCTGTAGTTGACGGAAAAACTTCTTGTTGATCTAGATAATACTTTCGTCTGAAACGGGCAGAGCCGTTCGGGGGTCTGAGGTTCGAGGTTCTGGTATCAATGGTGTCTGGCTAGTGTAGAAACACTGAGCGGTTCTGTGAGTTCCAACTTGTGTTAAGATCGATGCTCTCAACGCAATTCGTTCAACAGTGGCAAGCAGAGTCTCGGTCTGCTCCCAGCCTACTGGACAGGTTCTGGACACTAAGTCAAACGATGACAAAGGTCAAATAAACGACGAGCTCTAAGAGATGAGAGCGAGGAGTTTTCGTTCAGAAGTTGAGAGAAGAATTCGATTAAGTTGGAACTGGAGTCTAGCTACTTTACAAGAAGGTTTATATACATAAAAGAACAAGAGAAATATAAAAGGAAATGTACCGCTAAATACCTAAGAAAGGAAATGTGAAGGTAAAGTAGCTAAAGGAGATGAGCGTCCATGAAACGCATAACAATGATTATATAATAAAGTAAGTCCGTCGACGAAAGGGAAAGAAATTGTAACAGTGGCATTCTGTCTCAACAAGGAAAGGATAACCTGTGGCGACCGGTGGCTTTCATTTCAAAGTCGCTCAAGGATGCGGAAAGGAATTATGAGATTTACGATAAAGAAATGCTGGCTGTTATGCACGCTTTCTATGAATGGTCTCATTACCTGAAAGGCGCCAAGGAGATTGTAGAGGTTTTAACGGATCATCAAAACCTCACATACTTTCGAAATCCACAGAACCTGAACCGGCGACAAGCGCGTTGGGTGACAGACCTGCAGGAATACAATTTTGTTATCAAGCACCGATCAGGAAAGTCCAATTCTAAGGCGGACTTGTTGTCAAGGCGAGCTGGACATGAGCGAGGTCAGAATGACAACGAAGGTGTCATCTTATTGAAGGAACACTTGTTCGTCAGGATATTCGATGATGATAGAGCATTGGAGGAAATCATAGATCGTATCCGGAAAATTCCAAAGCGCCAGTGGGAAAAACAGGTTTTAAGGGGTCTGGAGGAAGGTGATGGGGATTTCAAGGTGGATAAGGGATTAGTGGAATGGAAGGGCCGCGTATATGTACCTGCAGTCAAACGCATTCGAGGGGAAATCATTCAAATTCACCATTCATGGGGACACTCAGGAATTGTCAAAACCGTAGAACAGCTCACCCGCGATTATTGGTGGCCAAACATGCGACGAGACGTAGAAGAATACATCGCCAGATGTGAAACCTGTCAACGTGCTAAACCGGACTGACAGCCAAGAGCCGCACCACTCGTACTGAATGAGGTGCCTCAGGAACCTTGGGAGGTTATATCAGTGGACTTGATGGGACCGCTTCCGGAATCAAAAGGCAATGATATGATTATGGTAGTCGTGGATTGTTTCACTAAGAAAGCCTACTTCCTGCCAACTACGTCATCCATTACATCACAGGGGGTAGCCGTTCTAATGAGGGACAATGTGTTCAGGGACCATGGATTGCCGCGCAAGGTCATCAGTGATCGGGGGCCTCAGTTTGCATCAAAGTTCATGGACGATCTTTACGGCATGTTAGGGATCAAGCCTAACCAATCAACCGCTTATCACCCGCAAACTGATGGACAAACGGAGCGCGTTAACCAGGAAGTTAAGGAATTCCTGACAATGTTCGTCAACCATAGGCAGGACAACTGGAGCGATTGGCTATCGGTAGCGCAGTTTTGTCACAACGATCGTGTGCACGCCTCTACGGGATTCTCGCCGTTCTTTATGAATTACGGACATCATCCACACAAGGGTCTCAGTCCCACATACAAGCCGAAGGTGGTGGCGGTCGAAATGTTGGTGGACGAGCTAAAGGACGTTCACTCACAAGTGCGAGCGGCACTGGAAAAACATGATGAAGACACGGTACGATGCGGGCAAGTCTCAGGCTCGGCAATACAAGCCTGGCGACAAGGTCTACCTCAGTACGGAAAACCTACCGGTCATTCGCGCCACAAAGAAATTGGACAGCAAGTTTGTGGGCCCCCTGGAGGTGGTTGAAAAAGTAGGCAGATCAGCATATCGATTGAAGGTCCCAGCTTCGTGGAAGGTCTATAACGTGTTCAACGAGGTTCTTCTGAAACCATACAAAGAACCTGGGTTTCCTAACCAAAAAGAAAAAATTGCGCAAAGACAAGAAGCGCAGATGGTTGAGGAGTCCTCTGATGACGAGTACGAAGTTGAGGAAGTCATGGACAGTCGAGTAAGCGGACGTGGAGGCGGGCAGTTAGAATATCTGGTCAAATGGAAGAACTATCCTGTAGAAGATTCCACTTGGGAACCTGCAGAAAACCTCGAAAACGCCAAGAGAGAGGTGCAGAAATTCCATAAGGCCAATCCTGCTGCACCACGACGCCTTGTTAACGCACGGGACTTGCATTACCGAAAATGGCAGAATCATACGGACACACGCGCTCCCAAGCGGTTATTTGGATGGGAAGACGGAAAATTCAAGCGGGAATACCTCGAGAAGCTGAAGCGGAACTGGCAGCGTTGGAAAGGGGACAGGAGGGACATATACGCAGAAAAGGATACGGACGGGGCGTTCTCAAGAGACCTTGAGCGTGGCAGGCCGGTTAAACCTGCGCTTCATTCCCCTACGGCACAACCTATAGCGTCGACTTCCCGGGACATGAAGTCTTGAGGAGAGGGCTATGTTACGACCTAACGATTTTTACGGGATTTTTCCATATTTTTATCTATTTTCCTTGGGGCTCTACGACGACTTCTCTGGATATAGGCAACAACTCCCACCCCTAACGGGATACTCCGAGGGCTTAGATCAGCAGTGGCTGTACCGCGGCATATGGGGTTATAGGGGCGATGACTCTGGGCAAGTCCGGGCGGTTCTAGATGGTAGGCCTGGGTCTTGTCGCTGTGCGTGCACAGCCTAGCGGCTGCGCAGTCTGTGCGCACAGACCAGGCGTTGGGGTATATAAGGAGGGTGTCGAGTAGGTACGAGTCTCTAAGACTCTAGATAGTTTCCTCTTACCGGGCTACTACTCTATTGTGTTTTCAATCTATCCTCTTTCCTCATCGTTTCACGAGGCTTGTGGTTGTGGTGGGATTAGTCCTAACATCATCTCGTTGGCATGGAGCGGCCTCACGAGCCTGACTGGAGCAAAGTCTTCCCAGTCCCGAGGGTTTCAAGACCCTCAATGTCCCAACAAAAGAAAGGGAAAGGAAAGAGAGGGAAACCTCTCGCAGAACACCTCGAAAGAGGTTTAAGAATCAACCCAAGGACTGAAACACCAGTCCTCTCCTATGCTGAAGAAACTCTGGTTGGGGATATTCCCCCAACTTCGACGAGGGCCGACACCAACTCCCGCCCGGTACCTGAGGATATCTCACCCTCAGCTATGGATGTCGAAGGTTCCCCGATGGGACCTGTATAAACCGGGACGATCTCGTTGTCTCAAAGGAGATTCTCTCCTTTCCAATGTCAATTTGTAAGATTGCACCTTCGGGACAATCTGGTTGGGAGGGTGTAAGGGCTCTGCGTCATTCTTCTACGAGAGCCCTCGTATAGTTTCTTGGGATTTGTTCTTTCAGTGCGTTTCTAACTCGCACTTTATATTTTGGACATATATATATATAAATATCATCGTGACGCATGTGACCTTATGTCGCGCGCCTAAATAATTACTTTACTTTTTTCTCGCAACTGCATTACACAACAAATAAAATTGGTTCAGTGTACGACGCACCATGAGATTTAAGTAAGAAAACCAATAAACATTACAGTCTCCCACCATTCACCACGCCCAACCCATGCCCAGACAAAATCTGTTCGTCTGGGCTGTATGTCTTTTTCTTTTTCTTTTTCATGGCTAATTAAGCTTTTTCAGACTGCGCACCAACGCCCCCTCAATTGCCCACGCCCACCAGCAATGCCCTCCAACTCAATTGCCCTCACCCGTCAGCCTACCCTCTCACCCTCGCCCACGCCTCCCTCTTGCCCTCGTACCACACCTCCCACTGGATTGTGCCCAGCCGCTTGTCCACCTGTTCACACATACACCCGTTCACACACCCATTTAGTCCAGCCTATGCCAACACCCACACCACGTCTTCACCCTCCTCATTGCCATGCCATGCCTGCGCCTGGCCACTCGCCCAACTCAGAGCCCAGACGAATGGATTTCGTCTGGGCTGTATGTCTTTCTTTCTTTTTTCAGGGTTTTTACGGCTAATTAAGTTTTTTTCATAAACTGCCTACACACCGACGCCCACTCGATCGCCCATGCCCAGCAACATATCCAACTTGATCGCCCACGCCTGTCAGCATACCTGCACCACACTACCTGTCACCCTTGCCCTTGCCCTTGCCCTTGCCCTTGCCATCATCCTCTCACCCTCGCTTCGCCCCGCGTCTCCCACCATTCACCATGCCCAACCCATGCCCAGACAAAATCTGTTCATCTGGGCCGTATGTCTTTTTTTTTCTTTTTCATGGCTAATTAAGCTTTTTCAGACTGCGCACCAACGCCCCCTTGATCACCCACGCCCACCAGCAATGCCCTCCAACTCAATTGCCCTCACCCGTCAGCCTACCCTCTCACCCTCACCCGTCAGCCTACCCTCTCGCCCTCGCCCACGCCTCCCTCTTGCCCTCGTACCACACCTCCCACTGGGTTGTGCCCAGCCGCTTGTCCACCCGTTCACGCATCCACCACGCCTCTCGCACCCAGCCCAGTCCAGCCTATACCAACGCCCGCCCCACGCCTTCACCCTTCTCGCCCATTGCCACACCACGCTTGCACCCGGCCACTCGCCCACCCGTTAATGCACCTGGACCAGCCACCACATCGCTCGTACCTGGCCCAGCTCAGCCCAGCCCCTCACCTACAGCCCCTCACCTATACCAACGCCCCACCATGCCACGCTTGCGCCTGGCCGCTCGCCCACCTGTTAACGCACCTGGACCAGCCGCCACGTCACTCGTACCCAGCCCAGCCCAGCCCCTCACCTACAGCCCCTCACCTATACCAATGCCCCACCACGCCATGCCTGTCCAGCCGCTCGCCCTCACAACCACATTCACATCCCTTTGTGCATGCCCACGCCCATCCATGCACCCAACCCATCCCCTTGCCCACACCCATGTCCCCTTGCCCTCACCTTGCCCTTGCCCACACCCATGTACCAGCCCAACCCAGTACCTCACATGTGCCAATGCTAAATTTAAATATATTTATTGTATATATTTATTGTATTAAATATAATAAGAATTATAAATGCTTTTTGTAGCCATCCTCACTCTTAGTGACATGCCTGCATGCTTGATAATCCACTGAACCCTGACTGACACCTGCTTCCTCACTGTCTGATGCCTACCCTCACAATTCACTCCCTTGATTGCCTATTTAATGAATGTATCACTCACTTATTCACATCATTACCATTTCTCCTCTCCATCCTAGTTTCAAGACAATGGGAAAATATGACTTTTCAAAAATGTACTCCAAGTCATTGCCATCACATGTTTGGCATTGCAGGAATATGTAGATGCAGATGTTTGGAAAATGTGAGAAACAGACTGGATGTAAAGTTAAAACTTCAATTTAAACATGGCTTGATGTTTCCAAAGTTCAATTGACTGTGGGAAAGTCAGTTTGTTTGTGGTTCTTGTGAGTAAACCAGTCCATGTCAATGTCCTATTAATATGCAAGTAGCCTCAAATGAATAGGTACTGTAACTTGTGAGAAATTTTTATAGTCTCAGAAAGCCAAGTGCATGTTATCTATGCATGATAAGAAATATGACATTTGTGACAAATAAGAAAAGTAGGTAACATAGTGTGAGAGATGATTTGGCATAAGTCATCTGAGATAGAGACTAATAGTATCAAGTGATTTGACAAGGACAATATCTGAGGTAAAACTGACAATGCTGATTTGAATAAAACTAATTTAAGGTTAAGTCATCCATGATACAGGACCATAACATAGCATGTCATGGAAAAATGAACAGAAACATATAAAATGGAGCATATTGTAATATGGACAGGACTATGGTGGAAATGACTAAGAAGAGGGGTGTGTCTAAGCATTGTGGGAAATGAGCAGGAGCAGGTAGAATGGTGCATGGGAATGTGGTGAGAAAATAGTGTGTGAATTGGGGAACACCATGGGAATGACCAACAAGAGTGAGTGTGTGCACATAGTGGGAAAATGAGCAGGAGATAGAGTATTGTATAAAAACAATGTGGGAAAATAGTGTGCAGTATGAATAAATATTGTGGAAAATGAGTGGGAGCATGTAGAATGAGGCATGGGTACAAGGTGCAAAAATAGTGTGTGAATTGGGGAACATGAATGGGAATTACCAACAGAGTGGTGTGTATGCACATGGCAGGAAATGAGCAGGAGTATAGAGGGTTGCATCAAGAAAGTGTGGAAATAGAGTGTGAGAATATGGCTAGAGATGTGGTGGGAAAATTGGAACAACTGGTGGGAATAGCTGAGTGGAGTAGTGTGTGTGAACATGGTGGAAAATGAACAGTGCTGATGCTGAACATGGTGGGAAAATAGTGTCTGCAACAATGCACAGGACAGTAGGAGTATGTGTGTCAGAAAATGGTGGGAAAATGAGCAGGAATGTGGAATGGTGTGTGGGAACCTCATGGAAAAACAGTGTGTGGGAATATGTACAGGACCATGGTAATGGTGGGAAATTAACAGGAGCATGTAGAGTGGTGCATGAGAACATGGTGGGAATGTGGGAAACACTGGGAAACTGGTTTTGCAATGTCATTCAGCTCTGGAATGTCACAGAACAATAGGGAGTGCACAGGGAGTCCTGGTTGACCCTGGACTCCTGCCAAATTTCATGAACCTGGAGTGAGCCTGGAGTGAGCCTGGAGTGAGCCTGGAGTCCACCTGGAGTCCACCTGGAGTCCTTACCCTTTTTGAGACTTTTGTGATTTTTACCTGGAGTCCACCTGGAGTCCACCTGGAGTCCCTGGAGTCTACCTGGAGTCCACCAGGACAGGTGGGGCAGTGTAAAGTACTGATTAATGGACGTTTATCTCCTTTTGCTAATGCTTTCATATTTCCTTTCATAGGTAGTTAGCTGCGCTTGCTGCGCATTCCCTTTATAGTTTTACTTATTCTCAAAACGTATATAAACCCTAGAATATCCTGTACATTCTTCAGTTCCAACTTAATCGAATCATACTCCCAATTTTGACTCGAACTCCTCGCTCTCTTTCTCTCGAGCTCGTTGTCAGCTTAAAGACCTTTGTCATTGTTTGACTTAGTGTCCAGAACTTGTCCAGTAGGCTGGGAGCGGACCGAGACTCTGCTTGCCACTGTTGACTTAGAACGAACTGCGTTGGGAGCATCAATCTTAACACAAGTTGGAACTATCAAGACCGCTCAGTGTTTCTACACTAGCCAGACACCATTGATACCAGAACCTCGACCCTCAGACCCCCCAACAGCTCTGTCCGTTTCAGACGAAAGTATTATCTAGATCGAAGGGAAGTCTTTCCATCGACTACAGGAACAGGGCTGCCTAGGACAGGAACTCGACGATGATGAAGAAACGACCCTTACCTGGACGAGTTGGGCTGAATTCAAGAAGTGCTTTTTAGTGGATTGGGACAAAGTTAACAGCGCACTCAGGGCCCTGAACAATTTGGCCAATCTTAGAGTAGGGGGCGACATTTCAGTCCCTGAATATATCAGAAAATTCCACATGGAGATTGGAACTTCAGGATTGAAAGGGACAACCACACAACTTCAGGCATTTGTTAAAGGACTCCCTGAAAGTATCGCCACCAAAATCCTTGAGGCGAACGTTCTATCAATGAAGGAAGCATATGAAAAAGCAGAACAGCTTCATGGCGCTTGGACGCAAACCAGGACAAGGGAATCGCTCTAATTTTAACCAAAACACCAACACTAGGAGCGGATCAACTCGATCAGTTAATGCTATGCCCACTGGACATCTGACAGATGAACAAAAAGAGGAGTACATGAAAACTGGGAAGTGTTTCAGATGTGGAAACCAGGGACATGTTTCAAAAAATTGTCCAAAACGAAACACTACTCCGAACGCCTCCTTCAGGTCCTCCTCATCGTTTCAGAATAAAGGAATCAGATCCATCCCTGAGGACGTGCCCAAAGACAAGCAAGACGATCCAGTTGCGAGTATCAGAGCAATCCTTGCTGGAATGAAGGCCGATGAACGAGAAGGTCTTCTTAATGAACTCAAGAATGAGGGTTTTTGATCAGGAAGCGTCACACAGCGGTTGGCACTTCCACAGCAAATGGACTTTCACAGTTAGCGCTTGATTCTGTAATAGTACGATTGAATAATGACAAGTGCCTTTCAATCACTGTTGAAACGACCGATTTACCCACTGAAACCTCTGCCCTCATCGATTGTGGAGCAGAAGGGAACTTTAATGACGAAGAAATAACAACAAAACTACCAAAAGAAAAGCTAAGAAAACCAATTTGAGTCAGGAACGCAGATGGAACAATCAACACAAATGGAATGATCACCCATCAAGTATTAATTCAATATTCAATTGGAGGAAAGCGTCACAGTAACTGGTTCTTAATCACAAAATTAGGAGATCAACGATTAATCTTGGGAATTCCTTGGTTAGAAGAAAATAACCCGACTATTGATTGGAGAAACAAAATGATTCACCTCATTGATGATCAACGACAAGATGGGACGATATGGCAAATGGCATTGGACAATCAATGGGGAGAAGACGATTATTGGATTAGGGTCAAAACATCAGCATCTCAGGCACTGGAACATCAACTGAAAAGAGACGAACCAAAGACAGAACTATGAATGATTGGACAATCAAAATGCATTCCCACTGCCCCTAGTATCTGATCTCCTTACTAAACTTGCTGGAGCGCAACACTTCACCAAATTAGATCTTCGCTGGGGATACAATAACGTCTGAATCAAGAAAGGCAACGAATGGAAAGCAGCCTTCATCACAAATCGAGGATTATACGAACCAACTGTTATGTTCTTTGGACTATGGAATCCGCCATCTACATTCCAAACCATGATGAACGAATATTTCAGAGATATGATTAACAAAGGCAGTACTTTACACTCCCCCACATGCATGCCTGGACTCCCGGGGACTCCCTGCATTTCTTACCAAAACCGGAATAATCGACTGGGAGTCCCTCTGGAGTCCCTCTGGAGTCCCACCTCACTCCCACCTCACTCCCTACAGAGGCATATTGTGGCTCCCTTGGAGGGAGTCCACAGGGAGTGTTACTTGTATCTTGATTCTTGAGTTAATCACATCAAGCAATCACACATCCCCACAACATACCCATACCCTCTCATGTTTTCCCACACCAAGAGCAACTTCCCACACACATTCCCTCACTGCACATCATTTTCCCATGGTCACATATGTATCTTCCCATCCTATATGTTTTTTTCCCACATGTAATTCAACTACCATCAACATTCCCACATGGCAGGTTATTGTTCCCATACTTCATCTGCACATTTACATCATACATATTCCCACACATAGGTTGGATATTAGTCTATCAAGCTGACTTGCACTCTGCCTTATTTCCCATGGAAAGATATGATTTCCTGCATATGCAGCATTCCTACTGGATTTCATTTTTTCACATTCACTTTAACTTCCTCCACATGTTCCCACAATGCACTGAGCTAAAGGCATGTTGGTGTTGTATTTGAGGGATTGTGTCAAGCAATTAGACATCATTGCACTTCCACATTTTCCCAGTAATTTACACTGCCCCACCTGGCAGTGTTTATCTTGGATTACTTACTGTTGGGGTTCTGCATCAATTCTCAGGAGAGCCCACATATTGATATCTTGTTTCTTGTGAATTGCAAATGGATATGACTACATGCATATTCTTATATTTAATGGTCTAGTTGTTTGGGGGTGCAACCTTATGTTGGACACAAATATATTACATAATTATTTTAGCTTTTCTTGTACTTGCATTACACAGCCAATATATTTTGGTCATGTGTATGATGAATGACAAGAATAAGTAATAAAACCCCCACATTACACTTACTCTGGGAAATCAATTTTGTGATTGTTCCAGTCTTATCATGGATGACTTATTCATGTTCCACTGCCATTGTCACACCCTCACCACTGCCCCTAATGCCATTGCCATTGCAACCTTGCCACCCCATGGCTTAATGGTCTTTGCAATGCTGTACAAACAAAGTGATTATTTTAGCATCATTGATAATGACTTATATAACCCTCTGTGGATAATACATAGCTCCAGATCATTATTTAATTACTCAACAGAGTGTTCACATTTTGGCTGTGTTGCCATCAGCTTGGGTGCTTGGTGCAATCATTAGTTTATGACTGTTATGGTCAAGTCAAAGGGAGGAACTACTAGTAAACAGGTTGCAATGATAAATACCACAAAAGTATGTGATGAAAAAACAACTGATGCATTTCTCATTTACAGATGTCTGAATATCACCACCAAGGTGGATTCACTTCTCCTGTCATTTGTATTAAATCATAAATCATGTCATGAATTTAACTTGAACATGGCATATCTGGATTGTAGCAATGCCCATTTCTCGGAAAAAGCATTGATTTTTATCAGTAGCATCAGATTTAACCCATATACAATATTCATTAATAAAATATATTATGAATTTGACTTGGGAGCAGCATGTCAGCATTGTCACACAAAATTGTTTGAAAGGGTTATATCTCAACAAGTACTTTGTTTACAAATATTTGTATACTTTCAGTAGCATCAGATTTAACTCCTCTACAACTTTCATTAATAGAGCATGTCATGAATGTGACTTTTGTACTTCAGAGTGCTGTGGCTGTGCTATAAAAAGCGAAATCATGATAGTATTTTGCAATTATCTCAATGAATATTGGGTTTGCACATATTTGGTTTTCATATTCTTGGACAAATTGACTCTCTCTATATTTTTTGTTAATAGGTCATGTGACAATTCTCACATTTCAAAACTGTGGGAAATGTGACACTATTGTGACATGTGACATGACAGAATGGGTGATATCTAGTGTGGGAAAATGTACAACTTACCTAATCAACATGTATATAATCTTATCTATATTACTAGTCTAATTTACTTATGTAATCACTTATGTAATCAGCCTATATACATTATCTAGCTTACTAAAGTAGCTGACTAATCAATTTTCGAGGAAGGGGGATGGCAGAAACTGGGTGCTACTGGCTGTCCTTATATACCTGCCAGGAGTGCACAGACCATCTGATATGTGACAAGTGACTGTCACAACTGAGTTCATGAGGACTCCTGACACTCCCTGTGGACTCCTGGTCTGAGGAGTCCTCAGGATTCCCCGACTTTACCAGGAGTCCAGTGGGAGTCCAGGTGGAGTCCACGTCAAGCCGCTTTTGATACCCTGAAACAACGATTTGCCTCTATGCCAGTTCTCTTAATGCCAAACCCAGCAAAACCATTTATCCTCCAAACCGACGCCTCTAACAAAGCAATAGGAGCAGTATTAAAACAAGCGGACGACTCTGGTGCACTGCATCCCTGCGGTTTTATTTCTCACGCCCTAACACCAACGGAACAGAACTACCAGATCTATGATAGAGAATTACTTGCCATCATTAAAGGGTTGGCAGTTTGGCATCACCTTCTGCATGGATCACCTCATACTATCATTGTGCACTGCGATCACAAGAACCTGTCCTATTATAGAACGGCTCAATGATTAACACCTAGACAAGCCAGATGGTCATCTTTATTATCTGAATTTGACCTCTGGATTGAACATGTACCAGGAACGAAGATGGTTGAAGCAGATGCTCTATCTAGACGACCAGATCATATGGGTAATGACGAAGAACAGACCACAGTCACTATGTTACCAAACGATTGCTTCATTTGCCTCATCAATAACGATCTAGCCGATGAATTGAAGAAGTATATGGCGAATGATGATCTTGGACAAATTCTGATTGATGTTATTAAAAGACAAAGAGCACCACCAATCAAATCAAAGCTACAAGACTGGACATATACCCATGGCATCGTCTACTACCTTGGAAAGATCTACATCCCTGATCGGATCGAATTGAGGACTAGATTAATCAAAGATACGCATGAAGCGTTATCTTCTGGATACCCAGGACAATTAAAAACATTGGTGCTTCTAAAACGCGACTACTGGTGGCCAGGAATGTACAGACATGTCAAAGAATGGGTAGAGGGATGTGCATTATGCCAACAAATGAAAGTTAACACTCACCCAAATGTGCCAGCATTAATCCCTATTCCATCCAAAGCAACACGCCCGTTTCAACAAGTAACCCTTGATTTCATTACCAACCTTCCCATCTCAGATGGATATGACTCAATATTGGTCACAGTGGACCATGGCCTTACAAAGGGGGTAATTTTCACCCCTTGTAACAAGACAATAGACGCTTTAGGGACAGCCGATCTCTACATTTCTGAAATCTTCAAGCACTTTGGACTCCCTGACGTCTTAATCTCTGATATAGGACCACAGTTCTCCGCCAAAGTATTCCAAGAAATACGAAAGGCATTAGGAATCGATCACAGAATGAGCACTGCCTATCATCCTCAAACAGATGGGGAAACCGAACGTGTTAATCAAGAACTCGAGATCTACCTTCAGATGTTTTGTACTAATGAACCCCACAAATGGAAACCACTCCTACCTATTGCCGAATTCACACACAATAACCGTTATCATGATACAATAAGAACATCCCCATTCCAACTCATGTACAGAATAGATCCAATCGCTATTCCCACAGCAGCGCTCAAGATGACTGCCCCAGCAGCAGAAGAATGCCTACAGATGCTTCGAAAAGCAAGAGAAGAGGCATTAGCAGCACATGAACTCGCCAGGCAAACAGTTGCTCAAAGATTCAAAAACAAGTCAATTAAATTTGAGAAAGGCGACAAGGTCTGGCTCGAAAACAAAAACCTACACATCCCATATCAATCAAGAAAGCTTGCGCCAAAAAAAAAAAAAGAAGGACCCTTTCAGGTTGAACAAGTCATGGGACCAGTTACATACAAGCTGAAATTACCGAAACAATGGCGCATTCACCCTGTATTTCACGCATCACTTCTCACTCCATATAAGGAAACATCAATGCATGGACCAAACTTTACCACACCACCTCCCGATATAGTAAATGGACAGGAGGAGTTTGAGATCGAAGCTATCCTTGGACATCAAAAATGCGGAGCAGGCTATCAATATTTGGTTAAATGGAAAGGCTATGGATCGAATGACAATACTTGGGAACCTGAATGCCACCTGGGAAATGCTGCAGATGTTCTGATAGAATATAAGAACAGAAGACGCCTATAGAACTTCATCTATGGCCTATAACCGATCAAAGAAATTCTGGAAAACCCTTTATGTGCTCAAAGGACGATTCCTTCCCCCTTGGACTCATTTATTACCACATCGGCACAATAAGAAACACATAGTACGACTCCCACATGCACGACGCTACCCAATCACCAGTAGACACATACTTTTCATTTCACCAAGACAACCACTGTCATCATCAAAAGCTATTCAACCGAACTTTACTGCACCAAGAACGAGAGAACAGGAACAAGAATTCCGAAATCTACAGCAATGGATCCTCCACAAAATGAATATATGGGTATTAGATCGACGGCGAGATCTACAAGAACATGGGTGCAACCGTTTCATGCAATTTTATCATCTCTTCCCACAGAAATTGAATTCCCTGTGGAAAACCTTGATGCAATCATTCCACCACCATATGACTCATTAACATGGGAGCGCATTCCCCCTCCCTATCCACCAAAACCTCCACATTATCCCACTTATGACTTTGAACCAGGATACCCAAAGATTACCAGCAGGGTCACAGCTCAAGGAGCGTTCATTAGAGAAGACGAATTCACTCGACCAAACACTCCTGAATCACCATCAGATGATGCGTTGTATCATGCCATTCTTGCTCACTCCACAGAATCAGATGGTAATGAAACAGAAGATTCTATGGAAGACCTTTACGTTTGACAAGTTAGGATAAAAGACAACCTACCAGCTGCCCATTCTTCCCATTACACTCGATAACAATGTTCGCCTTCATCATCACCCTTGCCTACCTCATCGCTTTCATCCTCGCCCTCCTGATCACTGCTTGTGGTCATTGCTACATTGAACCCGTCGCCGCCACCTCTCCCTTCCTCTCCACTGCCCACGACCTCCCCCTCGAGGTCTTTGTCACCACCACCACCACCATCAACAACTTTGTCTGGGCAGATCTCCCAGAACTTCACCAGCATCCAGAAGAACTCGCCCCCATGACCTTCACCAACCCCATTGTCCAGGACCCTGTCACCCACATCCCCTACGCCCACTGCCCTCGCCACTCCGTCCTCTCACCCGTCTCAGAAGCCCTCAGCACCCTCGTCGTCGATTTTAACCAATTATCTGCGCCCCTCAACTCTGTCACCCACCTCATGCTCTCTACCGACCCACAATGTCTCACTTATGAAGAACAGGACAACTTATGGGAGCATGCCAAACAGTTGGAGTGCGTCACAAAAACCCTCCAATGGCGAATTGAGGCAGCCAACAAGGACCTGGACTCCATCATCAAATGGATCGAATCCAGGAAGGACCATGGCTGGACCATGGACGCACAATGGTAAGAAGTTGGTGACTTCTTGCATACGAAGGGGGTAATGTTACAGTTTCTTTTCCTCTTCTATGATGGACGCTCTATTATTACATCATCATTACTATACGGTTTAATGGACGTTTATCTCCTTTTGCTAACGCTTTCATATTTCCTTTCATAGGTAGTTAGCTGTGCTTACTGCGCATTCCCTTTATAGTTTTACTTATTCTCAAAACATATATAAACCCTAGAATATCCTGTACATTCTCCAGTTCCAACTTAATCGAATCATACTCCCAATTTTGACTCGAACTCCTCGCTCTCTTTCTCTCGAGCTCATCGTCGGCTTAAAGACCTTCGTCATCATTTGACTTAGCGTCCAGAACTTGTCCAGTAGGCTGGGAGCGGACCGAGACTCTGCTTGCCACTGTTGACTTAGAACAAACTGCGTTGGTGTAATGTTTATTAGTTTTCTTACTTAAATCTCGCGGTGCGTCGTACACTGAACCAATTTTATTAGTTGTGTAACGCAGTTGCGAGAAGAAAGTAAAACTGCTTAAGTAATTATTTAGGCGCGCGACATAAGGTCACGCACGTCACGATGATATTTACATATATATATATATGTCCAAGATATAAAGTGCGAGTTAAAAATGCACTGAAAGAACAAATCCCAAGAAACTATACAAGGGCTCCCATAGAAGAACGACGCAGAGCCCTTACACCCTCCCAACCAGATTGTCCCGAAGGTGCAATCTTACAAATTGACATTGGAAAGGAGAGAATCTCCTTTGAGACGATGAGATCATCCCGGTTTATACAGGTCCCATCGGGGAACCTTTGACATCCATAGCTGAGGGTGAGATATCCTCAGGTACCGGGCGGGAGTCGGCGTCGGCCCTTGTCGAAGTTAGGGGAATATCCCCAACCGGAGTTTCTTCAGCATAGGAGAGGACTGGTGTTTCAGTCCTTGGGTTGATTCTTAAACCTCTTTCGAGGCGTTCTGCGAGAGGTTTCCCTCTCTTTCCTTTCCCTTTCTTTTGTTGGGACATTGAGGGTCTTGAAACCCTCGGGACCGGGAAGACTTTGCTCCAGTCAGGCTCGTGAGGCCACTCCATGCCAACAAGATGATTTCTGGCAAAGTCCCTGAACAGGGAGTCGCAGTCGCTGCTGGTCAGTCCGCACTTGTGAAAGTGCGTAACTACATCTTCGAGGGAGAACTCCCCCTTGTGGACCAGTCTTCGCGGGGCATACTCGATCAGCCCTTCCTCCCGGAGTCCGAGTCAAGAAACTGTCCTCGAAAAGAGGCCCAGTTCCTTAAGCATGTGGCATGCTAGCCACCAGAACCAGTTGATGGTTCCCTCACTAATGTGAGGTTCCGTCATTTTTAGAAACATCCACGCCGTGATGTCATGGATGTTATAGCGACTGTCAGTCGCTCGTCGGACGGAAGGGGGGAATTCCCTTCTTCTGGCCATTCCCTCAACGTCAGGTTCCCTCGACAGATCATTCAATGGGAGAAACCCTGACACGGTGGCTTCTCTGACTGCCCATTGTTGGGCGACAGATCTCTGGTCGAGAGGCACCTTCGATGCCTCTCTCGCCATTTGCATGGGCTTACCATTCATCCAATACCATTTTTCTGAGGATGACTGCTTCGCCCAGAGATGCATAGCATCTCCTTCCCAATACGAGTTTGCATTGATGCAAACGTGCCCGAATGTTCCCAGTCAGTAGGACCGGCTAATGCTTCCCATTCTGAAGGAAGCAGGTTCTCCCAGAAGGGAGCCTCGGTTCCCTGGGGGGAATTGCCCGTTCTTGGTTCTCCTGGTGCCTGTGGGCGGCTCGTATTTTTCTTGTTGAGACGATGCACCCTTGATTCTTGTGACAAGGGGTGCATTGTCTATTATAATTTTAGAAGAAGAAGACGGGTCTTCCCCTTCTACGTGGTGTGATTCTCGGGCATGCTCACGTCTTGACTCATTGAGCGTGGTTTCCAGCCCCTCCTCATTGCCCGACAGGGAAGAGGCCGTCACATTGACTTTGCATTCGCTGTCGAAGTCCGAGTCAGTCTCATACATCGTCCTCTTGGCTTTCCCTTTTGTTGAAGGGGAAGGGACGGAGGTGGATGGGAGGAGAGTGGGTACGGGACCCTCCTCAAATGGCGCCAGGGGCGCGGGAGAGATTTGATGGCGGGGAGTGGTGGAGCGACGAGTTCTGAAGGGGGAGACTTCTCGTTTTCTCTTGTTCCGATGCTTGTCTGGGTGGGCCTCTTCCCCACCGGCGTAAGCCAGCCCTGAGGAATTTTCACTCCTCGACAGTTGAGACAACTTGTCAATTCTCTTTCCGAGAGTCTTGTTTTCTTGTGAGAGTTGTGAAACTCTCTGCTGACATTTCCCGAGCTCTCCCTCGAGCTCCGAGATTCATCTCTTGTTCCTCCGTAGACCAGCGTCGTACACTTCGTCTAGTTCATCCCGCATCTCGTCTTGCAGGATTCTTCGCCAGTGTTTCCTTTGTTTTTCTAGAAAGATGGCGAACGAGCCACCTTGTGTCGTTTCGACGACGTGTTTCGAGAATTTTGCACATTCTGCGCATCGTCTAGGGTGGAGAGGCAGGTGTGTCTCTCTGTGTATTTCCCAGTCCGGGACTAGTCGATTTAGTATTGATGCCGCATCGTATTTGTCAGGAGGAGATGGGGATCTCCTCGGGTGTTTAGAACCTTGACGGTTTGATTTTTCCTCGTGAGGAGAGAGATTGTATTCTTCTCTCCTCGAGTTGCGACGGTCGTGGCGTTCAGTAGACATTGTTGTTTATGATTAGACTTCGTGAGAAGTTTATTTTCCCATTTCGTTGTCAGGGTTGGAAAACTTTTCCCAGGAGCCCTACTGGCCAATGGGCCGTTTCACTGCCACACGCGTGTTTTTACACACGACGTAAATCCGAGGGTGTTTTCACACCCTCAAGCTCTAGATAGTGATCTAGGGCTTCGAGTTCGTTTACAACTTCCAGAGGTTCCCAGGTGGAATCTCCTAATTCCCAACGTACCTTGAATAGTAGTTTAGGAGACCATCGATGGTCTTCTATTGATTGAACAACCCATTCTTGTTCTGGGTCGTTCCCGACATCGTAGTGAACTAGAGTT
This sequence comes from Amanita fuliginea, assembly GCA_023014435.1. Taxonomy (NCBI): domain Eukaryota; kingdom Fungi; phylum Basidiomycota; class Agaricomycetes; order Agaricales; family Amanitaceae; genus Amanita; species Amanita fuliginea. Next base: position 1,093,964 of record JAEBUQ010000011.1, on the reverse strand, counting down.
TCCCTTTTGGGAAATTTCTCTGAGTCGTTCTCGACGACTGGTTTCAGGACCTTCTCATGGAAGACGTCATGGATACGTCTCGCCCTTAAGTCCGGCGGTAGATCGATCTTGTATGTGGATCGGTCTGGAAAAGTTTCCAGGACCTTGTAAGGTCCTATGTACTTTGGGCAAAGTTTTTGGGCTCGTCCCTTGGGAAGGTTGATGTTTTCCATTGATAGGAATACTAAATCTCCTTCTTGGAAGATTTGCCCTTCCCGACGATGTTTATTCGCCATTACCGCTTGACGCGTGCGTTGAGCGGTTAATTTATCAAACGTTTTATCGAGAACATCCCCAATTTTCTCAATAAATTGTTTTACTCCCGTGTGTGATGCCTCATGGTCAATTCCTAGGATCATTTTGGGCATCCATCTGTAATTCGATTCGAACAGGGAGTAGCCAGTGGACTTGCTGGTTGCTGAGTTCATTGCGAACTCGACCATGGGTAGTTGCGACTTCCAATTGTCTTGGTAGTCATTTACCAATGATCTCAGTATCTGAGACATCGTCTGGATGGCTCTTTCTGAAGAGCCATCAGTCTGTGGGTGGTAAGACGATGACATCAATAGTCGTTGCCCTAAAATTTTGCTGAGTTCACTCCAGAACGTAGAAGTGAACTTTGTATCCCTGTCGGATACAATAGACTCCAGTATGCCATGGAGTCTGATGATTTCCTTGACGAACAGTTCCGCTATTCCCTTAGCTGATACGTTCGTTCGGGTAGGAAGTAGGTGAACCATGGCAGTCATCCTGCAGATAACTAGAAGGACATAGTTTGATCCTTCTACTTCCGTAAATGGTCCGACAAAATCCATTCCTATACTTTCCCAAGGTCTCATAGGGATTGGCATAGTATGGAGCCATCCCGGTGTCCTTTGTCGCAAGACCTTCGTCGTTTGGCATTTTCCACAGGATTTACAGAAATCCTCTACGTCCGCAGCGATATTGGGCCACCAGAACCAATGCCGGATATAGCCTAGCGTTTTACGCATTCCCAAGTGGCCCAAAGTAATGTGGCAGGCTTCGATTATGACGCCTTTAATGCTCTTACCTTCGAGTAGTCCATTAGGAACACAGACTACTCTCTGTCCGATCCTATTGGTGGTCCAAAGGATCCCTTTCTTTAGATCGAATCTTTCGAATTGATCTACATTTTTCCAAATTTCCGCAAAAAACTTGTCATTGATATATTCCTTCGGAATACAGTTCAAGACAACTTTCAGGGAATTGTCTTCAAGATCGAGTTTAGGAACCTTAAGTTGTTCATGTTCCTTGTTATGAATCAACTCTCTAGACTTGATTTCTTGAGTCTCTACTCTATCTTGAATTGGATTTCCTTCTGATTCTATAATTGCTAGACAGGAATGAGATTGATTTAGCTCATCTCGCCTATTTATAGAAAGGTCTTCTCCTTCCAGGTCCAGTCTCGAGTCAGCGTTGACATATGTTGCGATGTCATGGACCTCGTTGGGTTCATCGTTGGCATAGTAGCGTGATAGACTATCCGCTACTTTATTCTTTTCTCCTTTGAGATATTTCATTTCAAAGTTGAACCAAGATAGGTATTCCCACCATCTCATGCGTCTTTGAGATCCGGTTTGGGTCTCTTTGAAGAAAGTTAATGCCTGGTGATCCGTAACTACTGTAAATCGAAGGCCCAGTAGTTTATCCTCCCATCGTAGTAGAGCTTCTAGGATACCTAGAAGTTCTTGTTCCCAAGTACAATAATTCATCTGTGCTGAGGTGAATTTGCGGGATATAAATCCTGCGGGTTTGCAAGTATCCCAAGTGAGCCCTTGCCCATACCAGGCACCTATTCCACTAGCAGAAGCATCCGTTATGACCCAAATAGGGACGTCAAGGTCCTTATTTATTGGTTTACAGACTGGGGCTTTAGCTACCAGTCTTTTTAGTTCACGGAAGCAGTTCTCGTGGTAGCCCGTCCAAACAAACTCCCGATTGTTGCTGCACATTCCAGTCAACGGAGCGGTGAGCTCTGACATTTGGCAGGAATTGAGACAAATATTGTATTACTCCATTGAACCTGAGAACGTCCATGTAGTCTCTGGGCGTTCTCCAGTTTAAAATCTTATCGATTTTTGAAGGGTCAATATGAATTCCTTTGTCATCAATGATGAATCCTAGACAATCCATCTTGGTAGACAGTATGTCTATTTTTTTGAGATTACGGCTCAGATAGAGCTTTAGTTTGTGTAATCTATCAAAAGTCATCTTCAGATGACTTAAGTGTTCCTCTAAAGTATTTGAGTACACAAAGATGTCATCTTGATAGCAGTGCAGAAAGACTGCTATCATATCTGCAAAGGAGACGTTCATGAGTCTCTGAAATGTCGGAGGCCCGTTCTTGTCTCCTTGTTGCATAACACGGCTGATCATGTTGCCGTATATGGTTGCAAATACCGAGCGTTGTTCGTGCTCAGGTAGAATGCGTATTTGTTCATACGCATCTGAGAGATCGATTTTTGTCCTAAATCGAGCTCTGGCTAGATCATTCCTAATCGTCTCTTGATCTGGCATTGGTGTGACATCTGCTAGGGTGTTGTCATTTCGCTGCCTTGCGTCAATGACGGTTCTTATTTTCCCGTCCCGTTTGATTACGATTAATAGAGGCGCCGATGAAGGAAGGCTGGTCCTTTCCCACCATCCAGCCTCTAGATAGCGATCAACCTTTGCTTTGAGCTCATCTCTGAGCGGTTCAGGGCATTTGGGTGCCCTATGATTTATCTTGAGATTCGGGTTTATTAACGGAATCTCATGATTTATTTCCCTTAAAGGTGGTAACTCTGGTTTTTCGGGAATGAATAAGTCTTGGATTTTATCAATCCATTCTTGGCGCAATTTTAAACGCTCCTCCATGTTAATGGAGGTGGTACCTCCCACTCATGCGCCAGCTAGAGATAGAGGGTTGTCGTTTTCTAGTCAATGAGAACGTTTATCAGGCTTAAATTTGCCCTTAACGTTCTCTTTGGGTTTGATGGGTTCTCTAGAGAACCCTTTCGAAGGCGGTATCGTGCTGCCTGATCCTTCCCCTTCTTTGTTGAGAGGAATCGAAAATTCCCCTTCACGTACTGGGAACCATTTGTCTCCCAGTTTGAAGGAGCCGCTACCCGCGTAGTTCAGCAACACGTTATGTTCTTTTAGGAACGGCGTTCCTAATATGACCTGGTACCTATCCAGGTTTACTATGTCAAAGTAGCGATTTTGTTTTAAATCGCCTACTTTTAGTTCAGCTCTCGCTCCGTAATTAATAGCGGATTGTGAGCCAGAAGTTGCCATTTGCAACTTGATTGGTTTCTTAAGTTGGAACATATCCAACTTATTGACGGTAGCGAAATTTGCTGAAATCATATCCAGCGTACTTCCACCGTCAAGGAGTACATGCGCTTTCTGTCCATTGATGCGCATGTATCCCTCAATTACTCCTAAGCGCTTGAAATCACGCTTTGGACCGTCTTTGACGTGGTTCTGGACCATGTCCTTCGTTGATCTGAGTCGGTAAGCGACTTGATCGCCGGTCTCAGTTATTTTTGAGGAGGTTGGATATTCCTCCAAATCTTCTTCTAGAAGTCACATTGCTGCAATTTCTAATCCATCGTCTCTAGACTCGTCATCCGAGTCTATCGATTCATCTATTCTGATGCAAGCGCACCAGTCTTCTAGGGACAACTCGTCATTGTCTCCGTCATCTCCAGAGATGCCTTCTTGCTGCATCTCATGTGCTTCTTCCACGGAAGCATATTGTCCTTCCTCTTCCGAAGTTCCTTCAGCATCCGCGGCATTTGCAGCACCTTCGTTGCATCCCTCATGCTCAGAAGTTTCAACGTTAGCAGATTTCCTGGGTCTGCTGTTCTTCAGACAATTTGAGCTTATATGTCCCTTTTGATTACAAATAAAACACTCGATCTGTTCCAAGTCGTTATTATTTTGCCTTTGGAAGGCGCCTTTCTCCGGAGCCTTAAAGTTCGTCTGTTTCTTAGACGAACCTTTAGATGTGAGGGGTTTATTTCCTGACATCTTCGCGTTAGAGCGTCTTTGGCGTTCGCGCTCTTCCCAAGTCTCATAGAATTGAGCTTCCTCTATGAACTTAGCCGCTTCGAAAATAGCATTGAGGTTGCTATTTTCTGGGTTGTAGCCGTGTCTAACGACCTTGGTCGATATTTCTGGCTTAAGTGTGGCGAGGAATCTCCTCGCCATGTCGTATTCAGAAGGGTTCTGGATCATTTGTTGGCTTAAACACTCCAGGTCCTTCTTAAGTTCGGTCACAGACCGTCCTTTCTGAGAAAGACGGTCAAATTTCATAGCAGCGTCTCGTGACGAGGCGTCCCTAATGAAGTATCTTTTGAGGGCTACCATAGAGTCCTCAAAATTCCAACTGCGATCAGCGTTTGAGTTGATCGTGTGTTGGTACCACTTTAGGGCTTTCCCTTTCAGAATTTGCCCTAGGAATCTGACTCTGAATAGATCAGCTTCAGGTTTTAGCAACGAATAGATGCTAAGAAAATTGAGAAGTTCCCTCGTAAATTTGAGGAACTCGTCGATAGTCTCTCCTCCTTCATACTCAGGAGGGGATAATTTAACCCCGAGTTTCCCGAGGTTAATGGGTTCGACCATAGAATCGTATGCCGATTCTGCTTCCTTGATTTCCTTTTGGACCATTTTGTCCATCCTTTCCAACGTTTTGTCAGAATGGGTAAGAGGATTTGCGGTTAGCGATCCTCTGCCCAAGTTGCTTATGGAGAAGCTCGGTTTAGGGCCTCTCCAGCTTTCGTGTGTGTTGTTAGGAGGTGCAGTTCTCTCCTCTCTAACATCTCTATCCCCTTCTCTGAACCTTGTCCTTCGGGGAGGTATGGTTATTTCAGGACTAGAACGATCCTCGTTACTAGTCCTATAGACAGGAATCGAGTTAGATCCTGTTAAAAATCGAGGTCTCTCCGAAACCTCTAGTGATGCCCCTTGGGTTTGGGCAGATCCCCGAAATGGGTTCATTCGAAGAAATAGAGTTTCTGGAGGGACTCCATTTCTGACTTCTGCGATGACCGCATTTCGTGCGCTAGCGGTCATTCTCGTTTCATAATTAGACGAGGTTTTGTTATGTCCTCGTCTATTCATTATATCAGATGATGCAATCATCATCTCTTGCTTCTTGAGTCCAATCAGAACCTCAAGTTGAGCTTCACTAATGGGCAGACTCTCAGTCTGCCTGTTATTATGAGACTGTCTCATTTCTGGGACGGTCTCCTCAGCGTATTCGTTCTCGCTGATGTAGTCAAGAGCTGAATCTTGACCATCGGATTCGTAACCGAAATCTCGGTTATGTCTGAATTTCGCTCACTTGCGCAAGTCCGATCGTCCTCGAAGTGGTCGAGGGGAGTTTTGTCGCCTTGCTAGGAGCATGGCGATGCGCTCGAGATGACTATTCATCGTCTCAGTCTTTTCCACTAAATGGTGGATACTCTTGTTGAGGTTCATGTGGTGTCCCACCATTACCCTCTCGAGGTTTTCTTGCCCTTGGATTAGTTGCCCAAGGGTGTCAGTGTTCCTAGGTCGTGGTGCCAAATTTTGGACCAAACCTAATCCGACCATTGCGGTCGGTTGGGACAATCTGGTCATGTTGGCCAGGTCATCTCTAATCGAGTCTTCATTGACTCGTTCTGACTCAAAATCTAGTGGAGAAATTGAGTTTTCAACTTCTCGTTCTGATTCGGATTCAGTTCTGATATTGCGGAATTTGACCGCTTTGTTTTCGTTTCCCATGATGGGACCTAGGCATTTTACCAAGGTATCACTGTATATCTGATCAGTGATGGAGGTAGTAACTACCTCTGCATGTTCAGGAGCCGCCTTAGCTCCTCTGGTTTGAGTGGTACGTTCCGTACCAGAAGACGGCCTGGATTTACCTGTGAGGGTTTGCTGGCAGTCTATATGTGTATGTGCACGAGGCGCTACTCTTTCAGTGGGAGATCGATTCAAATCGATCTCGGGTCTACCAGATTTTACCGCGGTAGCATACGGTATTTTGGGAGGCGACCGTGTTGTTCTAGGTGACGATTTCGCCGGCAAGGTTCCACTAGGTGCCTCCGCAACCTTTCGGCTGTTTGGTGAGGGCGACAGCCGTGCCCTTGGTTGAGAAGTGCTGACACTTCTCTTAGTGACGTTTCTGTCATCTGGAGGTTTAAGGTCTCCCGCCACGCTCATACTAACTGAACATGGTATGATGACTGGGGAGTTCTCCCGTGTCTTCGACGGGGAGCTCATGAGGTCTTCCCAACGTTTATGTGCGGGTTTCCTCGGTGGGCCAAAAGACATCGTTTTATCGACGTCTTGGTTTGATTTTGCATTACACCACTTCTGGAGTGTAAAAAAGTGTAATGTTTATTGGTTTTCTTACTTAAATCTCGCAGTGCGTCGTACACTGAACCAATTTTATTAGTTGTGTAACGCAGTTGCAAGAAAAAAGTAAAAACTGCTTAAGTAATTATTTAGGCATGCGACATAAGGTCACGCGCATCACGATGATATTTATATATATATATGTCCAAAATATAAAGTGCGAGTTAGAAACGCACTGAAAGAACAAATCCCAAGAAACTATACGAGGGCTCCCGTAGAAGAACGACACAGAGCCCTTACAGAGACGCGGGGCGAAGCGAGGGTGAGAGGATGATGGCAAGGGCAAGGGCAAGGGCAAGGGCAAGGGTGACAGGTAGTGTGGTGCAGGTACGCTGACAGGCGTGGGCAATCAAGTTGGATATGTTGCTGGGCATGGGCGATCAAGTGGGCGTTGGTGTGTAGGCAGTTCATGAAAAAAACTTAATTAGCCATAAAAACCCTGAAAAAAGAAAGAAAGACATACAGCCCAGACGAAATCCATTCGTCTGGGCTCCAAGTCGGGCGAGCGGCCAGGCGCAGGCGTGGCATGGCAATGAGGAGGGCGAAGACGTGGTGTGGGTGTTGGCATAGGCTGGACTAAATGGGTGCGTGAACAGGTGTGCAAGCGGCCTGGCACAACCCAGTGGGAGGTTTGGGGCAAGGGCGAGAGGGAGGCGTGGGCCAGGGTGAGAAGGTAGGCTGACGGGCGAGGGCGATCGAGTTGGAGGGCATTGCTGGTGGGCGTGGGCGATCAAGTGGGCGTCTGTGCGCAGGCAGCCTGAAAAAGCTTAATTAGCCATAAAAAAGAAAAAAAAAAAAAGACATACAGCCCAGACAAACATCCGTTCGTCTGGGCAGGGTTTGGGTGCAGGCGGCTGGTGGTAGGCAGCTGCATACAGTGAAATGTGGGTGAATGGTGGGTGCGCGGGTGGTGTTTGCGATGCAGAGGGAGACGGGAGATGTGAGACAGGCGGGTGGTTGTGGGGGTGACATGGCAGCGTGGTGATGGTGATTGTGAGCGGTTGACAGGTTTGGGGAGAAGACAGCTGTAAAACAAAGTATTTAATTCAATAGAAAAAAGAAAAAAAATACTAGCAGGCCTGATGACGGGAAACTGTCATCTGGGCCCGGCGGCGGCGAGATGGGTGTTGTATGGTGTGGTTGTGGTGAGTGGGTGCAATTGATGGTGGTGGTGATGGTGGTGACAATGACAAGGGATGGTGGGGGAGATGGCGATGGTCAGGCGAGCGCCTACGGTGGCTGTGACGGTGACAATGGGTGACAGTGACGGCAACGGTGAGTGGTGGTGACGACGATGGTGGGGGGTGAGTGGTGGTGACGACGACGGTGGGGGTGAGTGGCAGTGACGATGATGGTGGGTGGTGTGGCTGGACGGTGACGACGACGAGGTGCATGGTGTGACATTACGGGTCCACGTGATGATCAACAATGAGTGAACGCGACGTGTCACCCAATGTCACATGCTAATGTCACAGTTGCTATATATAGCTGGTGGCAGGCATGGTACTGCGCCACCAGCATTGAGTCACCTGGATTCCTTGTGGACTCCAGGGACAGGGAGTCCTGAAGAATCCTGGTACTCCAGTGGGACTCCACATGGACTCCACCTGGACTCCAAGCACATTTTTGGCTGTGTCTCAGGCATCTCAAAATGTACCTGGACTCCACTGGACTCCCACTGGACTCCCACTGGAGTACCAGGACTCCTCAGGAGTCCACGCGGAACACGTGGGGCAGTGTAAAGACCTCCTTTTAGGCTTGGAATTAGGTGAAGACTGGAAGGTGTGTGTTAACACTTGGATCAGGATTGAAGAGTCTATTGGAGAAGGAAAGCACTCAAAGGCAAGGACTCACTGGCATGGTGACCAGTACACTATTCTGATGATCTAGCACAGGGGATGTTGTCCTCAGCTGACCAGCCTCAGGAATGGAAAGCCTGGACTTCCAAAGGGCGAAGTGGGCAGCCTTACCATATCAAGCCCACTATTGTATATCTTTGCCACAACCTTCAGCACCATCTTTTCTCCATTACTACCTATGCCCACCCACGTACCTGCCTACACATTCACCCAAAATTATGCCATTTCTGTGCACTCTCTTGTTGCCTCCGCCTGCCACTTCTTTATCTTTGCCATGACCTTCAGCGCCATCTTCTCTCCATTCATCTTCATGAGGAACCTCTCCACTTGAGAATAATACTATATGGACATTTCTTCTGAACAGTCAGCTCCACCCAGTGCCTCGGAACAGTGCCTGACAAACTTCTTAAAGAGGCAAGTGCACCATTGGTTAAAATCAAGCTGAAACTCATGCGCCCAGTCCTCACACCTTTCGAAACTGGTGCCTCCGAAACACTTGTGTCAGTGGTAAACAAGGAGAACATTGGACCTGCACATACTGTGCCAAAAGCAAGGAAGGCAACTGGCTGGGATAAGCCTGCCATTCCGAACAACACCAATGGTCCTAAGTAAGTAGTAGTTTTAGTTTCAGACTCATTCTCACCAGGTTCTTAAAGGAATCATTTTATGAAGCATTGGCTAACTTTATCGGGCCACAACAAAATGGTTGGCGAATGCGACGACACTTATGTGGCACTTACATGAGAGGAAATTATGGTAAGGAATCCTTTTCATAGGCTATCATACTAGCATCTAACAAGTCAATAGCATTGGACCAACGTTGGCAAACAATCAAAGTGAGCGTTCTACATTACGGACTTAGCAACTTTCTAAAAGTTGTCTATAGGGCTAGCAAGAAGAAGTAAATGGGAAGTGAGGGGAGGAAATGGGAAGCGAGGGGAAGCAATGGGAAGCAATGGGAAGTGAGGGGAGGAAATGGGAAGGCAAGGGAGGCAAGGGGAGGAATAGGGAAGCAAGGGGAGGCAATTGGAAGGGCTAGGCAGCTCTGGACGGTCATACTATCACACAGGAAAGCAATCAGAAAATTTATTAAACAACTGGGGGAGGTTAAGCTATGCTAATGGAGGATACTGTAGGCTAGGCAAGGACAGGGGAAGCTATGGGGGTAGGTGACAGAACATAATGGCTGGAGGAGGCTGGAGGAGGAGGGATGGAGGTGAGGGGATGCAATGGGAGGGCAGTGACAGAATAGTGAGGTTTATGGTGGCTATGGGAAGATTAGGATAATCATTTGGGGTGGGGGAAGCAAGGGGAAGACCACCCAGGATGTATGAAGCGAGGGGAGGATGAGGTGTTTACACTCCCCCCCTCATTCCCAGTGGAGTCCAGTGGAGTCCCAGGACTCAGGAAACTGGTGTAAAACCGGTTTTTGACTGCAGAATCACCAGGAATGGACTGGGACAGTCCCAGTCCATTCCTGGTGATTCCTGAGGATTCCCGAGGACTGGCCTTGACAGGAATCCCTGCTGTGGGCAGAATTGCAGCTTATATACAGTTGTGACACGTGTCATGACACAGTGTGTAACACGCTTTGTTGATTGTCACATGAAGCTATGTGGCTAACACACGTGACATGCTGATGTTACAGTTTCTTTTCTCCTCTTTGTTAGCGGACTAGTTATTACTTAATCACAACTACACGTTTCATGGACGCTTATTCCCTTTCAGCTTTACCTTTCACTTTTCCTTTCTAAGGTATTTAGCTATACATTTCCTTTTACGTTCTCCTTGTTCTTTTAGTATATAAAGACTCTCATGTATATCTCTCTTCCTTAGTTCCAACTTAATCAAATTCTTCTCTCAACTCCTGAATGAAACTCCTTGCTCTCCTCACTTTGAGCTCGTCATTTATTTGACCTTTGTCATTATTTGACTTAGTGTCTAGAACCTGTCCAGTAGGTTGGGAGCAGACCGAGACTCTGCTTGCCACTGTTGACTTAGAACGAATTGCGTTGAGAGCATCGATCTTAACACAAGTTGGAACTCCCAGATTGCTCAGTGTTTCTACACTAGCCAGACACCATTGATACCAGAACTTCGAACCTCAGACCCCCGAATGGCTCTGTCCGTTTCAGACAAAAGTATTATCTAGACCAAAAGGAAGTCTTTCCATCAACTACAGGAACAGGGTGGTTTTTCCGCTCAAGAACTAAGAAAAAGAATGAACCAGTACCAGAATCCCTCTTTGAAGGTGATTACACTGAAGGACCAGAGGACGCCTTCCCAGACGACGTTTGGATTGATTGGATAAATGAAGAACACGAAGAAGGATTTCTTTCGCTATTCAAACCACCTACAGACGAACCAGAACTCTCCTGGTGGAACGAATATCTCAACTTTGCTGATATTGCAGGACGAGAGCGATATGCACTCAGGGAAGGAGAGCTACAGCCTTGGATAGAATTCCAAGAACAGAAACAGATCGAAACGAATCTATTCAGAGACCCAGAATCAGGGAAGAAGAAAGACGAAACAGGATAACCTACAGATCCGAAAGAAGAAACAGAAAAGATGGCATCTGACACAGCAGCACCTACCTCTAAAGGAGATATCAAACTGCAGCCTATGCGTGTTTTTACAGGAAAACGAACTGAAGCAAAGGCTTTCATTGGAAGTCTTGAAGACTACTTTGTTTTAAATGACGATAATTATAAAGGCAAAGCACAGAAACAGATTTGATTCACTCTTGCCTGTCTTGGGCAGGAACTCGATGATTGGAAAGTCCTGATCAAGGATGAATTAGACAATGAAGAAGAAACAACCCTTACTTGGACAAACTGGGCAGAATTCAAGAAACGTTTCTTAGCCGATTGGGGTGAAGTTAATAGCGCTCTTAGAGCGCTGAACAATTTAGCCAATCTCAGAGTAGGGGGCGATGTTTCAGTCCCTGAATATATCAGAAAATTCTGCATGGAGATCGGTACTTCAGGTTTGAAAGGAACAACTGCGCAGCTCCAGGCCTTTGTCAAGGGGCTCCCTGAAAGCATCACTACAAAAATCCTTGAAGCGAATGTTTTATCAATGAAAGAAGCATACGAGAAGGCAGAACAACTCCATGGCGCTTGGGAAATGATGCGAGCGCTTGGGCAAAAACCAGGACAAGGGAACCGCTCTAATTTTAATCGAAACACCAATAACAGGGGTGGATCAACCCGATCAGTAAATGCGATGCCCACTGGATGTTTGACAGATGAACAAAAGGAGGAATACATGAAATCTGGAAAATGTTTCAGATGTGGAAACCAGGGGCATGTTTCAAGGAATTGTCCCAAACGAAACACCACGTCAAACGCCTCCTTCAGGGCCTCCTCATCGTTTCAGAATAAGGGGATCAGATCTATCCCTGAAGAGGCGCCCAAGGAAAAGAAAGACGACCCAGTTGCAAGCATCAGAGCAATCCTTGCCAGAATGAAGGCCGATGAATGAGAAGGTCTTCTCAATGAACTTGAAAATGAGGGTTTTTAACCCGGAAGCGTCACACAGCGGTTGGCACTTCCATAACAAATGGATATTCACAGTTAGCACTTGATTCTGTAATAGTAAGATCAAATAATGACAAGCGCCTTTCAATTTCTGTGGAGATGTCCGATTTACCCGCTGAAACTTCAGCTCTAATCGACTGTGGAGCAGAAGGGAATTTTATTGATGAAGAAGTAACCACCAAGTTACCAAAAGAAAAATTGCGAAAACCAATTAGAGTCAGAAACGCAGATGGAACAGTTAACACTAATGGAATGATCACACATCGAGTCCACATTCAATATTCAATCGGAGGAAAACAATACAGTAACTGGTTTCTAATTACCAGATTGGGAGACCAACGATTAATCTTGGGAATCCCTTGGTTAGAAGAAAACAATCCTACTATTGACTGGAGGGATAAAACGATACACCTTATTGATAAACAACGGAATGAAGGAACTATCTGGCAAATGGCATTGGATAATCAACAATGGGGAGAAGACGATTACTGGATCAGAGTCAAGACATCAGTATCTCAAGCATTAGAACATCAGTTGAAAAAAGATGAACCAAAAACGGAATTACCATTAGAATATGGGAAATGGCGTTCAGTCTTTGAGAAAAAGGCTTCGGAATGATTCCCAACCTCCAGAACTTGGGATCATGCTATCGATTTGAAAACCGGTTTTAATCCTAAAGTTAGCAAGATTTATCCATTATCAATCAAAGAACAGTCATCGTTAGACGAATGGATTGAAGAACAGCTAGCTAAAGGATACATCAAACCGTCAAAATCTCCTCAAGCATCGCCGTTTTTCTTTGTTTCAAAGAAGGAAAGTGGTGTGCTTCGCCCATGCCAAGATTATAGATATTTAAACGATTGGACAATCAAGAACGCATACCCATTACCCCTGGTATCTGATCTCCTTACAAAACTTGCTGGTTCACAATATTTCACCAAATTAGACCTCTGTTGGGGATATAATAATGTCAGGATCAAGAAAGGTGATGAATGGAAAGCTGCTTTCATTACCAACAGAGGACTATATGAACCAACTGTTATGTTCTTTGGCCTATGCAATTCGCCATCCACATTCCAAACTATGATGAACGAATACTTCAGAGATATGATTAATGAAGGATGGCTCATTATCTACATGGATGACATCCTGATATGTTCTCAGAACTTAAATGAGCTAGAAGAACGAACAAAGAGAGTCCTTGATCAGTTGGAAGAGAATGATCTGTTCCTGAAATTAGAGAAATGTAAATTCGCTGTTCAAGAAGTCGAATTTCTAGGCATGATCATCTTGCCTGGAAAAATACGAATGGATCCTATCAAACTTGCTGGAATAGCCAATTGGCCAGTACCATCAACGGTCAAACAAGTCTGATCATTCCTAGGTTTTGGGAACTTTTATCGATGTTTTATTGGAAACTTTGCAGCAATTGCAAAACCACTCACAGATCTGACCAAGAAAGCAGAATCATTCGATTGGAATAATGAGCATCAGCTTGCCTTCAATACCCTAAAGCAACGGTTCGCCCCTATGCCAGTTTTGTTAATGCCAAATCCTGCAAAACCATTCATCCTTCAAACTGATGCCTCTAACAAAGCAATTGGAGCAGTACTGAAACAGGCTGATGAATCTGGAGCACTCCATCCATGTGGATTTATATCCCATGCACTAACATCAACGGAACAGAATTACCAAATCTATGATAGAGAACTGCTTGCAATCATCAAGGGACTTGCAGTTTGGCGCCATCTACTACATGGTTCTCCTCACACGATCATCGTCCATTGTGATCACAAGAACTTGTCCTACTACCGAACTGCTCAACACTTAACACCTCAACAAGCTCGGTGGTCATCATTGTTATCTGAATTCGATCTTCGTATTGAACATGTACCTGGGACAAAAATGTTCGAAGCAGATGCATTATCCAGATGACCAGATCACATGGGAAATGATGAAGAACAAACTACTGTCACTGTTCTGCCAAATGACCGATTTATTTGACTAATCAACGATGATCTTGCCAGTGAATTAAAGAAATATATGGCAAATGATGATTTTGGACGTATCCTTATTGAAGTTATCACTAAACGATGGGCACCGCTGATTAAATCAAAACTGCAAGACTGGACATACACCCATGGCATCGTTTATTACCTAGGCAAAATCTATGTTCCTGATCGAGTTGAGTTGCACACTCGGTTAATCAAAGAAATACATGAGGCATTATCTTCCAGCCACCCTGGACAATTGAAAACGCTAGCGCTCTTGAAGCGTGATTACTGGTGGCCTGGGATGTATAGACATGTCAAAGAATGAGTTGAAGGTTGCGCACTTTGCCAACAGATGAAAGTCAATACTCACCCGAATTCACCAGCATTAATCCCTATTCCATCAAAAGCTACATGCCCATTTCAGCAGGTCACACTCGACTTCATCACTGATCTTCCTATTTCTGATGGTTTTGATTCTATATTGGTCATGGTGGACCATGGCCTTACGAAGGGGGTAATTTTCATCCCTTGCAACAAGACGATCGACGCTCTAGGAACTGCAGACCTCTACATCTCTGAAATATTTAAACGCTTTGGACTCCCTGACATCTTAATCTCTGATAGAGGACCACAATTCTCCACCAAAGTATTTCAAGAGATACGAAAAGCTCTAGGAATCGACCACAGGATGAGCACAGCCTATCACCCTCAGACAGATGGAGAAACTGAACGTGTTAATCAAGCGAGATCTATCTTCGAATGTTCTGCACAAATGAACCCCATAAATGGAAGCCACTATTACCCATTGCTGAATTTGCACACAATAACCGATATCATGACACAATAAAGACATCACCATTTCAACTTATGTACGGATCAGATCCAATTGCTATCCCTACAGCAGCAATCAAGATGACCGCACCAGCAGCAGGAGAACGCCTTCATATGCTCCGAAAAGCTAGAGAAGAAGCTCTAGCTGCTCACAAACTTGCTAGACAAACAGTCACTCATAGATACAGAGACAAGTCAATCAGATTCGAAAAAGGTGACAAAGTCTGGCTCAAAAACAAAAATCTTCACATTCCATATCAATCAAGAAAGCTAGCACCAAAACGAGAAGGACCCTTCCAGGTTGAAGAAGTCATGGGACCAGTTACTTATAAATTGAAATTACCAAAACAATGGCGCATTCACCCTGTGTTTCATGCATCGCTCCTCACCCCATATAAGGAAACCTCAATGCATGGTCTGAATTTCACTATGCCACCTCCCGATATGGTCAATGGACAAGAAGAGTTTGAGATTGAGGCTATCCTTGGACATCGGAAACGCGGAGCCGGTTATCAATACCTAGTCAAATGGAAAGGCCATGGAGTAAATGATAATACCTGGGAACCAGAACGACATCTGGGCAATGCTGCGGATATTCTGGTAGAGTATAAAAACAGAAGAAACCTCTGAAACAGTCAACACAATGACTTATTATCGCACCAACCTCCAATTAAAACATAATATCTGTTATGTCAAAAGATTCTGCAGAACTGTTGGACGATACACTCCTACTGTCAAAACCAGATATTCTGTCACACAGATGTTTGTTCCTGTCTTTAAACACCCTTCCAAACGAAGGCTCTCTATATATCAGAAGCTGAAATATGTTCCAATGATGTCAAAACCGCCTAAAGTATCATGATTACCACCTCACAAACGAACGCATCCACAAGGCTACACAGAGATCCCATATAATGCTTTATCAAAGTATCTTCCCCAGTATCATCGCCTCTCTTTTGATCTCGGAGAACTACCCACATTCCAAGAAGCCAAATCACATTATCTCCCAGCATCAGTCCATCCCTGTTTTCAATATGATAACGTTTATCACAGGGTTTGGTTATGACAAACCTTCCCTGAATTATCAGAAGCTTTACAACAAATTATTCAGTTAGGTCGAGACATCTCCGTGGAACAATGGCAATATGAATGGCAAATGAATATAAGGGGAAGTGAAAATTTTAACTGCACATGAGCGCAAATGGAAATAACACTTGCAACTGAACAATATTACATTCTCCTGAACTGAGCAATACAGGACAGCATGGACAACCCAGAAATACGCGTTACACGGCATGAACGCCCTGATCAAATTCATATTCAACACCCTGATGATGCAGGAACCCGATCAGAACAAGAAGAAGCAGCAAGGAACTCTCGTGAGAACTTTCTCAGAACCAGAGAACCTGAGATTGAAGAGATCTTAGCTTTGGACTCCAACAATGAAATTTGGGATATTTAAACCGCACTTGACGGACTCGTCTCCTGCATCTTATTGATACAACATGCCTGCCATCATCGTCACATCTGCCGCTGACCTTCACCAGCATCCAGTCAAACTCAACAATTTTCAGATTCCCCAAGAGGAGGCTCCTTTACCTGCTCCACTGACACCACCTTTTACCCGGACTCCCAACGCATCCCTCCTTTGGGCTCAGGAAGCCCTCGCTACCTTTATCGTCGACTATCAGCTCTTCACCGGCCCCCTCGACGCTATGCTCAACGTCGCCCTCACCACCAATCCTCACACTGTCACGGATGAAGAATGCGACATGATCCTCGAACAAACGGTCCAATTAGATTATATCACAAGGACCTTGCAATGGCGGTTTGAGACCGCTAACCACAACGTCAACACTATCGCTGAATGGTTGAAGTCGCGAAGAGATCATGGATGGACAAATGGTGGGAACCATGGTTGGGGAACAGGATAAGAAGTTGGTGACTTCTCGCATATGAAGAGGGTAATGTTACAGTTTCTTTTCTCCTCTTTGTTAGCAGACTAGTTATTACTTAATCACAACTACACGTTTCATGGACGCTTATTCCCTTTCAGCTTTACCTTTCACTTTTCCTTTCTAAGGTATTTAGCTATACATTTCCTTTTATGTTCTCCTTGTTCTTTTAGTATATAAAGACTCTCATGTACGTCTCTCTTCCTTAGTTCCAACTTAATCAAATTCTTCTCTCAACTCCTGAACGAAACTCCTCGCTCTCCTCACTTTGAGCTCGTCGTTTATTTGACCTTTGTCATTATTTGACTTAGTGTCTAGAACCTGTCCAGTAGGTTGGGAGCAGACCAAGACTCTGCTTGCCACTGTTGACTTAGAACGAATTGCGTTGAGAGCATCGATCTTAACAGCTGAGCTCATGTCACGCCCAAGCCATTCAGACAACCACTTATGCTGCCCCACTCATCCCGCTACCCCCTGTTCCCCACCGCAGTGATCAACACGATCAAGCCATAAGCGCATGAAGTCAATGAGCTCAAACAAGAGCATTGAGGAGTTGTGCAAGAAATATAAAGGCGATGACGATGGATCAAGCAAGATCACCCAGTGCATCAGGTCGCACCCAGTCTTTGTTCCTCACTCCTCACCTGCATGCTATCCCCCTGGCTTATTTGTCTTTTCCATCCAGGTGAGTTTCTTCTTTTTTGTTATGACATCTTTGCACCAGTCCCCCACTCATTTTTGCATCATCACGCTTGCCTTGCCTCACCAACGCCCACCCATCCACCCATCCACGTCCATCCAAACGCCCATCCAAACACCCACCTTGCCCCGCCAATGCCCATCTATACACCCATCCATATGCCTATCCACGCCCATCGAAACACCCATCTGCCTATCCACACCCATTTAAATGCCTGCCTCGCCCCACCAATGCCCATCCAAACACCCATCCATGCCATCCAAACACCCGCCTTCGCCCTGCCAACGCCCATCCAAATGCCATCCACGCCCATCCAAACACCCATCCAAACACCCATCCAAACGCCCACCTCGCCCCACCAATGCCCATTCATTGCCACTCCCTGTCCCTTGCCCTTGCCCCACCGGTGCCTATCTCACGCCCCTGGGTTTGTTACATGCCCATCTGCTGATGCTCACCTACACCAATGCCAATGCCCACCAATGCCCACCTACACCAATGCCAATGCCCACCTACACCAATGCCAATGCCTGCCAATGCCTATGCCAATACCAATGCCCACCTATGCTGATGCCTGCCAATCGCAATGAGGTCTTTACACTGCCCCACGTGTTCCGTGTGGACTCCTGAGGAGTCCTGGTACTCCAGTGGGAGTCCAGTGGGAGTCCAGTGGAGTCCAGGTACATTTTGAGATGCCTGAGACACAGCCAAAAATGTGCTTGGAGTCCAGGTGGAGTCCATGTGGAGTCCCACTGGAGTACCAGGATTCTTCAGGACTCCCTGTCCCTGGACTCCACCTGGACTCCAGGGAGTACCTGGAGTCCACAAGGAATCCAGGTGACTCAATGCTGGTGGGGCAGTACCATGCCTGCCACCAGCTATATATAGCAACTGTGACATTAGCATGTGACATTGGGTGACATGTCGCGTTCACTCATTGTTGATCGTCACGTGGACCCGTAATGTCACACCACGCGCCTCGTCGTCGTCACCGTCCAGCCACACCGCCCACCGTCATCATCACCGCCACTCACCCCCACTGTTGTCGTCACCACCACTCACCGTTGTCGTCACCGCCACTCACCCCCCACCGTTGTCGTCACCACCACTCACCGTCGCCGTCACTGTCACCCATTGTCACCGTCACAGCCACTGTAGGCGCTCGCCCGACCATCGCCATCTCCCCCACCATCCCTTGTCATTGTCACCACCGTCACCACCGCCGTCAATTGCACCCACTCACCACAACCACACCGTACAACACCCATCTCGCCGCCGCCGGGCCCAGACGACAGTTTCCCGTCATCAGGCCTGCTAGTACGTTTTTTTCTTTTTTCTATTCGAATTAAATACTTTGTTTTACAGCCGTCTTCTCCCCGAACCTGTCAACCACTCACAATCACCATCACCACGCTGCCATGTCACCCCCACAACCACCCGCCTGTCTCACATCTCCCGTCTCCCTCTGCATTGCAAACACCACCTGCGCACCCACCATTCGCCCACATTTCACTGTATGCAGCTGCCTACCACCAGCCGCCTGCACCCAAACCCTGCCCAGACGAACAGATGTTTGTCTGGGCCATATGTCTTTTTTTTTTTTTTTCTTTTTTACGGCTAATTAAGCTTTTTCAGGCTGCCTGCGCACAGACGCCCCCTCAATCGCCCACGCCCACCAGCAATGCCCTCCAACTCAATTGCCCTCACCCATCAGCCTACCCTCTCGCCCTCGCCCACGCCTCCCTCTTGCCCTCGTACCACACCTCCCACTGGATTGTGCCCAGCCGCTTGTCCACCCGTTCACGCATACACCCGTTCACACACCCATTTAGTCCAGCCTATGCCAACACCCACACCACGTCTTTGCCCTCCTCATTGCCATGCCATGCCTGCGCCTGGCCACTCGCCCAACTCGGAGCCCAGACGAATGGATTTCGTCTGGGCTGTATGTCTTTCTTTCTTTTTTCAGGGTTTTTATGGCTAATTAAGTTTTTTTCATAAACTGCCTACACACCGACGCCCACTCGATCGCCCATGCCCAGCAACATATCCAACTTGATCGCCCACGCCTGTCAGCGTACCTGCACCACACTACCTGTCACCCTTGCCCTTGCCCTTGCCCTTGCCCTTGCCCTTGCCATCATCCTCTCACCCTCGCTTCGCCCCGCGTCTCCCACCATTCACCATGCCCAACCCATGCCCAGACAAAATCTGTTCATCTGGGCCGTATGTCTTTTTTTTTCTTTTTCATGGCTAATTAAGCTTTTTCAGACTGCGCACCAACGCCCCCTTGATCACCCACGCCCACCAGCAATGCCCTCCAACTCAATTGCCCTCACCCGTCAGCCTACCCTCTCGCCCTCGCCCACGCCTCCCTCTTGCCCTCGTACCACACCTCCCACTGGGTTGTGCCCAGCCGCTTGTCCACCCGTTCACGCATCCACCACGCCTCTCGCACCCAGCCCAGTCCAGCCTATACCAACGCCCGCCCCACGCCTTCACCCTTCTCGCCCATTGCCACGCCACGCTTGCACCCGGCCACTTGCCCACCCGTTAACGCACCTGGACCAGCCATCACATCGCTCGTACCTGGCCCAGCCCAGCCCAGCCCCTCACCTACAGCCCCTCACCTATACCAACGCCCCACCATGCCACGCTTGCGCCTGGCCACTCGCCCACCTGTTAACGCACCTGGACCAGCCGCCATGTCACTCGTACCCAGCCCAGCCCAGCCCCTCACCTACAGCCCCTCACCTATACCAATGCCCCACCACGCCATGCCTGTCCAGCCGCTCGCCCTCACAACCACATTCACATCCCTTTGTGCATGCCCACGCCCACCCATGCACCCAACCCATCCCCTTGCCCACACCCATGTCCCCTTGCCCTCACCTTGCCCTTGCCCACACCCATGTACCAGCCCAACCCAGTACCTCACATGTGCCAATGCTAAATTTAAATATATTTATTGTATATATTTATTGTATTAAATATAATAAGAATTATAAATGCTTTTTGTAGCCATCCTCACTCTTAGTGACATGCCTGCATGCTTGATAATCCACTGAACCCTGACTGACACCTGCTTCCTCACTGTCTGATGCCTACCCTCACAATTCACTCCCTTGATTGCCTATTTAATGAATGTATCACTCACTTATTCACATCATTACCATTTCTCCTCTCCATCCTAGTTTCAAGACAATGGGAAAATATGACTTTTCAAAAATGTACTCCAAGTCATTGCCATCACATGTTTGGCATTGCAGGAATATGTAGATGCAGATGTTTGGAAAATGTGAGAAACAGACTGGATGTAAAGTTAAAACTTCAATTTAAACATGGCTTGATGTTTCCAAAGTTCAATTGACTGTGGGAAAGTCAGTTTGTTTGTGGTTCTTGTGAGTAAACCAGTCCATGTCAATGTCCTATTAATATGCAAGTAGCCTCAAATGAATAGGTACTGTAACTTGTGAGAAATTTTTATAGTCTCAGAAAGCCAAGTGCATGTTATCTATGCATGATAAGAAATATGACATTTGTGACAAATAAGAAAAGTAGGTAACATAGTGTGAGAGATGATTTGGCATAAGTCATCTGAGATAGAGACTAATAGTATCAAGTGATTTGACAAGGACAATATCTGAGGTAAAACTGACAATGCTGATTTGAATAAAACTAATTTAAGGTTAAGTCATCCATGATACAGGACCATAACATAGCATGTCATGGAAAAATGAACAGAAACATATAAAATGGAGCATATTGTAATATGGACAGGACTATGGTGGAAATGACTAAGAAGAGGGGTGTGTCTAAGCATTGTGGGAAATGAGCAGGAGCAGGTAGAATGGTGCATGGGAATGTGGTGAGAAAATAGTGTGTGAATTGGGGAACACCATGGGAATGACCAACAAGAGTGAGTGTGTGCACATAGTGGGAAAATGAGCAGGAGATAGAGTATTGTATAAAAACAATGTGGGAAAATAGTGTGCAGTATGAATAAATATTGTGGAAAATGAGTGGGAGCATGTAGAATGAGGCATGGGTACAAGGTGCAAAAATAGTGTGTGAATTGGGGAACATGAATGGGAATTACCAACAGAGTGGTGTGTATGCACATGGCAGGAAATGAGCAGGAGTATAGAGGGTTGCATCAAGAAAGTGTGGAAATAGAGTGTGAGAATATGGCTAGAGATGTGGTGGGAATATTGGAACAACTGGTGGGAATAGCTGAGTGTAGTGTGTGTGAACATGGTGGAAAATGAACAGTGCTGATGCTGAACACAGTGGGAAAATAGTGTCTGCAACAATGTACAGGACAGTAGGAGTATGTGTGTCAGAAAATGGTGGGGAAATGAGCAGGAATGTGGAATGGTGTGTGGGAACCTCATGGAAAAACAGTGTGTGGGAATATGTACAGGACCATGGTAATGGTGGGAAAATTAACAGGAGCATGTAGAGTGGTGCATGAGAACATGGTGGGAATGTGGGAAACACTGGGAAACTGGTTTTGCAATGTCATTCAGCTCTGGAATGTCACAGAACAATAGGGAGTGCACAGGGAGTCCTGGTTGACCCTGGACTCCTGCCAAATTTCATGAACCTGGAGTGAGCCTGGAGTGAGCCTGGAGTGAGCCTGGAGTCCATCTGGAGTCCACCTGGAGTCCTTACCCTTTTTGAGACTTTTGTGATTTTTACCTGGAGTCCATCTGGAGTCCACCTGGAGTCCCTGGAGTCTACCTGGAGTCCACCAGGACAGGTGGGGCAGTGTAAAGTACTGCCTAAAAGGTATTTCTTCGCATTATCCACCCATTCATTGTTTGTCTTTGCCAATGTGTCAACTCCTACCGATACATTTTCTTTATTGGTGCCAATGTTGTTCATCTTCTCAAGTCAAGTTGACGGAATGATTGCTTGTCCAGATTTTGAATGTTTTTGAATACCTAACTCCTGGGCCTCAGGTGACTGATTCACCATAGGTGTGAGAGGTTTTTCAGTGGCAGAGTCTTGAGCCATGGCAGCACATGTTGACTGAGAATGAACAAGCAACACAGGGTCATCGACAGGACTGGCAGCTGATAGCTCTTTGCGAGATTGAAGACTGTCCTTGGCCTGTACTACGCTTTCACTTGCAGCTGACTTTGCCATCGTTTGATTGATGAGTTCAGGCACTGGGTTGAAGTCAGACTCAGAGTGATCCTGGAGGGGCTGAAATATCTGATCCTCATTCATCGGCTGTGGTAAGGGAATAACTGGGAGGTCTGGTGCGTTTATCATAGTCAAAAATGAGTCATCCATCCACCAATGCATTTGACCACTCAGGCTGCTGGCTCCATCAGTCTGGGCATTATTGGGTCCAAACTTGGGATCCAGATCAATGCCCATAGAGTCCATCACTGGCTCTCCATCAAATTGGAGCACTTTACACTCCCCCCCCCCTTATTCCGAGATTCCGAGCTCAGTCCGAGCTCAGAGCTCGGATTCCGAGTAGCCTACTCGGACTCTGAGTGGCTTTTTAAATGGCTGACAGCTCACCCAAAATGAACTTTTACTCCAAGTCCAGTCTGAGCAGAATCCGAGCCAAATCCGAGCAGAAGCTCGGACTAGGACTCCGACTGGAGTACGAGCTGGGTGAGCTGGGGCAGTATCATGCCTGCCACCTCCTATATAGGCAGTTGTGACATGTGACACGTGATACCAGACGCGCACCTCGTGTCTTTGTTTATTGTCACATGGGTACCGTCACACCACACACCGCCACACGTCACCCCTCCGCCATCGTCTCCACCGTCGCTCTGCGCGTCACCACTGTCGTCGCTACCACGCCTCCACACCGCTTCATCATCACACCTCACCATCACCATCATCACGCACCACTGTGGGTGCCGCCATCATCACTACCACCGCCTCACCACCATCGTCACCGTCGTCATCTCCTCACCATTGTCACCACCGCTTTATCGCCACGACCACGACCACCACTGCCACGTCACGCGTCACCGCATCCCAACTACCCTGAACCCGCGCCCATTTGCACACCGTCACCGCCTTGTCACCACCTCCACCACAGACTCCTCCAATGGGGGCCGGACGCTGCGTCCGGCCCCGTCGTACGTTTTTTTTTATCCTTTCTTTCTCGCTAACACTTTATTTCGACCGCCAGGATTGTCACACGCGCCCCTGCCATACGCCCTCACCCTGACGCCTTCGCCTGACGCCCATGCCTACGCCCTCACCTCACCCCTCACCCATAGCCACCCCACTCGTACCCAGGCCATCCCCTCACCTGTCCCAACGCCCAACCCCGTGCCTTTGCCCTCACCCTCGCCCATGCCCTCTCCCATGCCCATGCCCTCTCTCATGCCCACGCCCAGCACCCTCGCCCATTACCCTCGCCCACGCCCTCGCCCACGCCCTCGCCCATCCCCATGCCCACGCCCATGCCCTCTCTCATGCCCACGCCCAGCGCCCTCGCCCATTACCCTCGCCCTCGCCTTCGCCCATCCCCTCGCCCATGCCCTCTCCCATGCCCACGCCCACCCTCTCTCATGCCCACGTCCAGCACCCTCACCCATTGCCCTCGCCCTCGCCTTCGCCCATCCCCTCGCCCATGCCCATGCCCACGCCCGCCCTCTCTCATGCCTTCGTCCAGCGCCCTCGCCCATTACCCTCACCCACGCCCACGCCCATCCCCTCGCCCACGCCATCCCCTCGCCTATCCCCTCTCCCATGCCCTCGCCTACGCCCACACCCACGCTCACACCCTCGCCTCACCTCACCTGTACACTATGATCCCACGCCCACACTCATACCCACCCTCTACCCATGCCCACCCACTAACTACCCACTTCCACCCACCAACATGACCAGCCACTGACCAACCACTGATTAATCATATATAATTATTTCAATATAAATTTTTGTATTAAACATAATGAAAAAAAATTTTGATCTAGTTTTGTGAGAGCTTATTCCCACTAAATGAACAGTGTAGTTAAGCCTAGTGGATGGGCAGATGGTTTTGACTTAATTTTGAGTGCTCTGTCATGACACCATATATTTTTCTGTAATTTTCTGTAATTTATTCAGTAAAGCACCATGCAGGTCTGTAGCTAAAAATAGAATGAAACTAGAATATGGATGTGTAATCACTTCACCAATCATCCAATTCTAATTCTGGCCAACTCCTTGTTAGGATGATTCATAGGTGAGATAGTTATAGCATCCACTTAGCCTGAGAAGTGCTTTACCCACCCTGTTAAGATCGATGCTCCCAACGCAGTTCGTTCTAAGTCAACAGTGGCAAGCAGAGTCTCGGTCTGCTCCCAGCCTACTGGACAGATTCTGGACGCTAAGTCAAACGATGACGAAGGTCTTTTAAGTCGACGACGAGCTCAAAAGAAGAGAGCGAGGAGTTCAGGTCAGAGTTGAGAGTATGATTCGATTAAGTTGGAACTGAGGGATGTACAAGGTATTCTAGGGTTTATATACGTTTTGAGAACAAGGAAAACTATAAAGGGAATGCGCAGTAAGCGCAGCTAACTACCTATGAAAGGAAATATGAAAGCGTTAGCTAAAGGAGATAAACGTCCACTAAACCGTATAGTAATGATGTTGTAATAATGAAGTGTCCATCATAGAAGAGGAGAAGGAAACTGTAACACACCCAGCCCACTCCTCCCCTCCTTGTCTCAGACCATACTCTTGAGATAATGTGAAAATATGACATTTTGAAAAGTCCTCCAAGTCATTGACACCTGATGTATTGCTTGTGGGAATATGTATATATGAGAAATGTGAGAAATGGACTTGATGTAAAGTTCAACTGTAAATATCATTTTGTCAATAGTAATATTTCCAAGTGATTTTGACTCAATCTTGACTGTTCTGCTATGACAGAGTAACTAGTCATGAGTCAATATGAATTGCATCATATTCTAATTCTGGCCAACTCCTCATTAGAATGATTATGGGTGACACAGTCATGGCATCCACTTTGTTAAGATTGACGCTCTCAATGCAGTTTGTTCTAAGTCAGCAGTGACAAGCAGAGTCTCAGTCCACTCCCAGCCTACTGGACAAGTTCTGGGCACTGAGTCAAATGATGACAAAGGCCCAAGTTAAACAACAAGCTCAAGAGGTAGGGAGCAAGGAGTTCATTCAAGAGTTGAGAGTAAGATTTGATTAAGTTGGAACTGAAGAACTACTGTACATGAGAGGGTTTATGTATTTTGAGAGAACAAGGACAACTATAAAAGGAATGCACAGTATGCACAGCTAGCTACCTATGAAAGGAAATACGAAGGTGTTAGCTAAAGGAGATAAGTGTCCAATAAACACTGTAATCAATGATGATGTAATAATAAAGAGTCTGTCATAGAAGGAAAAAAGAACTGTAACACACTTGGCTTGAGATGTACTTCCCTCCTTGTCTTGATACAATGGGAAATTATCACATTTCAAAAAGTACTCAAAGTATTGACACCTGATGTGTTACACTGTGGGAATATGCCCATGTGAGAAATGGACTGGATGTATAGTTGAACTCCAAACATCAGTCAATAGTAATATTTCCAAAGTTCAATTGATCTGGGAAAGCAATTTCTTCATGTCAGAATGTGTTTCTTGCTAATTGTCAGTCTCAGACCATTGGAAGAGGTGACAACATCAGTAACATGAGAGAAAATCAGTTTGTGCCAGTGCTATTGATGTGCAAGCACCCTCAAATAAATAACTTGTTGGAAACTTTGACAACATGAAAAAAGTGGTCTGAGCCAAGTCAATATTATGGGAAATAATGATTCTGTTATAGGCAATAAATGGATGGTGCAAGAAATTTATCCTATGCAACAAGTGGATAGTAGGAAAAAGAGATTTCAGCTGAATGCTTCCAGAAAGCTATGAGGAATATGTCAAGAAGGGTATGCTTAGGCAGATAGATGAGCTTGTGAGAAAACATGACAAGTGCTTCTAGAAAGCTGTCACACTGTGAGAATATGTGACATTGATCTATAGCATAGTTGAATATATTTGGCTTAGTTTACTGTTATTTGTGTGACTTTGGAGTCCTTAGACTGAGCTTGGATTCCACTAGGATAGGTGGGGAGTATTAATTGCTGGAACATGGCTGGACATGTGGGAACATTATGAGACTATTTGGATGTGTAGGAACATGGTGGGAATGTAGTTTGTTGTTATTTGCATGTATTTATAGTGTAGGAGTTGTTGTATTGACAAATGTATTCCCTGGCTACCATAACCAGGACTTGGCCAGGACTATGCCAGGAATCCTGGCCAAGTCCTGGTTGCATAGTCCCAGCATAGTCCAATGTGCTTAGTGCCACAATGCCAGGACTGAGCCAGGAGTCTGGGAAGTCCTGGGAATTCCTGGGAGTCCACTGGAACATGTGGGGCAGTGTAAAGTACTGTGATAATGCACCTTTGACAAGACTCAGAATAGGCTCGGATTCTGCTCGGAGTCCGAGCTCAGTCCGAGTTCAGCTTGGATTGAGTGTTGAAAATTCCCAACTCGGATTGAGCTCGGACTGGACTCAGAGTCTACTCGGATTCCTAGTACTTTTTTACACTGCTCAGATTGGACTCGGATTGGACTCGGATTCTACTCAGAATCTCGGACTGAGCTCGGATTCTGCTCGTAAGGGGGGGGGAGTGTAAAGTGCTGTCAAATTGCCACATCAGGAAGTTATTGCCAAATGTGTTCTGAGTATTTGGTAGTGTGGCAGCCACCACAGGAATGACACTGCTTTCAGTGAGTCAGATTGATGAATCACTTGAAATTCTACAGACCTTGATGCATCAAATAATAGCATGTCTTGTTGATTAGGTGTGCCAGTTGCATCTGATGCATGAAATGGTGTGTTATGCTGTACACCTAACACTGGTACTTCAGGCCTGCCAACTTTAAGCCTACCGCCACTTGCCAGACTCAGAGAACATCTGCTGCCAGGCCCAGTATAGTCCTGAGGTTGGGTACTATCACTGTTTCCATTTGGATCTGGGGTGGAATTAGCGGGTTGGGTGTTGCCATTTCCGCTTGGGTCTGGGGTGGAATTAGCTGACTTGTTGGACTGGTGGCACTCAATGTCCGGATCTGTGAGTGTGACTCCAGTGTGCACTTCACAACTCTCAGGAAGTTGACTGGTGGCAACACCTTTGTCGATGTTTTCTTTATCCTCTTCCAGTGAGCGAGACCGATGGATTGAATGAGCTTCATGGTTTGTTCAGTCTCTGGACTCATTGTGCCACATTAAAAAATCTGACTTACAATAAATGTGCTCTAGGAAGTCATTGTAGGGACCCATATATGTTTGCTCAAATGTAAAGTGGGCATCATTGAAGCTATTTCCTAGAATATTTTCCCCATAATGGAAGCTTTGACATTGCATCAGTCTCAGTTATTCATCTAAATAAGGGCAAAGACACAAATCACCTCCAACTCGTTATCATCCCTTTGTTCTGCGGTTCAGGTCCTCCCATCAGGACCGTGAATGACCACCCAGTGCGTTCTGCAAGGACTTCCATCATTTGTCATAGTATTGATGGACATTCATTTATTGCGCTTTAATGCTGCTCAGGAAAGCTCGTTTGTGAGAAAAGGATGAATCCATACTTCTGATATTCCTTTGGGGTACAGTGCATCTTTTTTTCTTTCACAGAAGCTTTCTCTGATGCCATCTCGGCAAGCACATTTTCTACTTCCTTTTTGACTTCGTCTGAAGCATTCATATAGGCTTCCTTTTGTACTCGCTTTATGACTACCAACTTCTCGGCTGGCATAACAGCATTCTCAGCTTCAAGTGCATCTGCTATGGTTGGTTGGATGACGTCTTTGTACAATTGTGCAAATAACTCCTGTCTTTGGGGGAGAGTGTCTGTGTTTGTAGCGTCGTGATCATTTTGGAGGAAATTACAGCATGTTTGTGGACAGTTGTACTCGTTTTATAATGGTACCATGTTTCTAGATGCGCCAGTGCATGCATGAGCTTGTGTCAATTAAGCAAAGAGGTAAAGTTAAGCCTTACGCCATGACATGCTTTCTGGGCTACACCTAGCGCTGCTTCCTGTTCGCTGGTAAGTTCTTCACCCTCATGTTTGTTGAACAATTCAATTTCCTCTGGCCATCTAGCAAACCAGTCCTCAAATAACTGAGACCAAAAAGGTGCATAATTCTTAGTCAATTGTGCACTATGGTATTCTGCCATTTGGCTGTGCAAAAAAGTGTCCTGTTCATCTTTAGCCCATGGCTCTTTAGGCATCTATAAAGCACACAGTGAACCATCTCTCATTGTGTTACAATTTTTTTTCCCTTTCATTGACAGACTTTTACAATTACATAACCATTGCTATGCGTTTCATGGACGCCCATTTCCTTTTAGCTATTGACCTTCACATTTCCTTTCTTAGGCAATTAGCTGTACAATTCCTTTATATTTTCCTTGTTCTTTTAGTATATAAAGACTCCCATGTATGCTTCTCTTCTTTAGTTCCAACTTAATCGAATCTTTCTCTCAACATCTGAACAAAACTCCTCGCTCTCATCTTCTTGAGCTCATCGTTTAACTTGACCTTTGTCATCATTTGACTTAGTGTCCAAAACTTGTCCAGTAGGCTGGGAACAGACTGAGACTCTGCTTGCCACTGTTGACTTAGAACAAATTGCGTTGAGAGCATTGATCCTAACACAAGTTGGAACTCCCAGAACGCTCAGTGTTTCTACACTAGCCAGACACTATTGATACCAGAACCTCGAACCTCAGACCACTGAACGGCTCTGCCCATTTCAGACAAAAGTACTATTTAGATCGACGAGAAGTCTTCCCGTTGACTACAGGAACAGGGTGGTTTTACCGCTCAGGAACTAAGAAAAAGAATGAACCAGTACCAGCATCCCTCTTTGAAGGTGATTATATTGAAGGAAACGGAAAGGACGTTTTCCTGGACAATGTTTGGATTGATTGGGTCAACGAAAATCTAGAAGAGGATTTTTACTCTCTATTTTACCCACCCACTGAAGAACCAGAATCCTCTTGGTGGAACAAATTCCTCAGTCTTTCTGGAGCACCACCACAGGACCGATATGCACTTACAGACAAAGGGCTACAGCCTTGGAAAGACTTCCTAGAACAGAAACAGATCGAACAAAGTCTATTCAGAGATCCAGAATCAGGAAAGGAGAAAGATGAAACAGGAAAACCGGAAGAACCAAAAGAAGAAACAGAAAAGATGGCAACCGACGCAGCAGCACCTGCCTCTAAAGGAGATATCAAACTGCAGCCTATGCGTGTTTTTACAGGGAAACGAACCAAAGCAAAGGCTTTCATTGGAAGTCTTGAAGATTACTTTGTCTTAAATGATGACAACTACAAGAACAAAGCACAGAAACAGATTCGATTCACTCTTGCCTGTCTTGGGCAGGAACTCGACAATTGGAAGGTCCTGATCAAGGATGAATTAGATGAAGAAGAAACAACCCTTACTTGGACAAACTGGGCAGAATTCAAGAAGCAATTCTTAGCTGATTGGGGTGAAGTTAATAGTGCTCTCAGAGCACTGAACAATCTAGCCAATCTCAGAGTAGGGGGCGATGTTTCAGTCCCTGAATATATCAGAAAATTCTGCATGGAGATCGGTACCTCAGGTTTGAAAGGAACAACTGCACAGCTTCAGGCATTTGTCAAAGGACTCCCTGAAAGTATTGCCACAAAGATCCTTGAAGCGAATGTTATATCTATGAAAGAAGCATATGAGAAAGCAGAACAGCTGCATGGCACTTGGGAAATGATGCGAGCGCTTGGGCGAAAACCAGGACAAGGGAACTGCTCTAATTTTAATCGAAACACCAATAACAGGAGCGGATCAGCCCAATCAGTAAATGCAATGCCCACCGGACATTTGACAGATGAACAGAAGGAGGAATACATGAAATCTGGAAAGTGTTTCAGATGTGGAAACCAGGGGCATGTTTCAAGGAATTGTCCCAAATGAAACACCATGGCAAACGCCTCCTCCAGGGCCTCCTCATCGTTTCAGAATAAAGGCATCAGATCTATCCCTGAAGATGCACCCAAGGAAAAAAAAGACGACCCAGTTGCAAGCATCAGAGCGATTCTTGCTGGAATGAAGGCCGATGAATGAGAAGGTCTTCTCAATGAACTCGAGAACGAGGGTTTTTAACCTGGAAGTGTCACACAGCAGTTGGCACTTCCATAACAAATGGACATTCACAGCTAGTGCTTGATTCTGTAATAGTAAGATCGAATAATGACAAGCGCCTTTCAATTTCTGTGGAGACGTCCGATTTACCCGCTGAAACTTCAGCTCTAATCAACTGTGGAGCAGAAGGGAATTTTATTGATGAAGAAGTAACCACCAAGTTACCAAAAGAAAAATTGCGAAAACCAATTAGAGTCAGAAACGCAGATGGAACAGTTAACACTAATGGAATGATCACGCATCAAGTTCATATTCAATATTCAATTGGAGGAAAACAGTACAACAACTGGTTTCTAATCACTAGATTGGGAGATCAACGGTTAATTTTGGGAATCCCTTGGTTAGAAGAAAATAACCCCACTATTGATTGGAGAGATAAAACAATACACCTTATTGATGAACAATGGAATGAAGGAACTATCTGGCAAATGGCATTAGACAATCAATGGGGAGAAGATGATTACTGGATCAGAGTCAAGACATCGGCATCTCAAGCATTAGAACACCAGTTGAAAAAGGATGAACCAAAAACAGAATTACCACCAGAATACAGGAAGTGGTGCTCAGTCTTTGAGAAAAAGGCATCGGAACGATTCCCAACCTCCAGAACTTGGGATCATGCTATCGATTTGAAGACCGGTTTTAGTCCTAAAGTTAGCAAGATTTATCCATTATCAATCAAAGAACAGTCATCACTAGACAAATGGATTGAAGAACAGCTAGCTAAAGGATACATCAGATCGTCGAAATCTCCTCAAGCATCGCCGTTTTTCTTTGTCTCAAAGAAGGAAAGTGGTGTGCTTCAGCCTTGTCAAGATTATAGATACTTAAATGATTGGACAATCAAGAATGCATATCCATTACCTCTAGTATCCGATCTTCTTACAAAACTTGCTGGCGCACAATATTTTACCAAATTAGACCTCTGTTGGGGATATAATAACGTCAGGATCAAGAAAGGTGATGAATGGAAAGCCGCTTTCATTACCAACAGAGGACTATACGAACCAACTGTCATGTTCTTTGGCTTATGCAATTCGCCATCCACATTCCAAACTATGATGAATGAATACTTCAGAGATATGATTAATGAAGGATGGCTCATTATCTACATGGACAACATCCTGATATGTTCTCAAAACTTAAATGAACTAGAAGAACGGATGAAGAGAGTCCTTGATCGGTTGGAAGAGAATGATCTGTTCCTGAAATTAGAAAAATGTAAATTTGCTGTTCAAGAAGTCGAATTTCTAGGCATGATCATCTCACCTGGAAAGATACGAATGGATCCTATCAAACTTGCAGGAATAGCCGATTGGCCAGTACCATCTACAGTTAAACAAGTCTGATCATTCCTAGGTTTTGGGAACTTCTACCAATGTTTTATTGGAAATTTTGCAGCAATCGCAAAACCACTTACAGATCTGACCAAGAAAGCGGAACCATTCGACTGGAATAATGAACGACAACTTGCCTTTGACACCCTAAAGCAGCAGTTCGCCTCTATGCCAGTTTTGTTAATGCCAAATCCTGCAAAACCATTCATCCTCCAAACCGATGCTTCTAACAAAGCAATCAGAGCGGTGTTGAAACAAGCTGATGAATCAGGAGCACTCCATCCATGTGGATTTATATCCCATGCATTAACACAAACAGAGCAGAATTATCAAATCTATGACAGAGAACTGCTAGCGATCATCAAAGGACTTGCAGTTTGGCACCATCTGTTACATGGTTCTCCTCATATGATCATTGTCCATTGTGATCACAAAAACTTGTCTTATTACCAAACCGCTCAACGCTTAACACCTCGACAACTGCAGTGGTCATCACTGTTATCTGAATTTGATCTTCACATTGAACACGTACCTGGAACAAAAATGTTTGAAGCAGATGCATTATCCAGATGGCCAGATCATATGGGAAATGATGAAGAACAAACTACTGTCACAGTTCTGCCAAATGACTGATTTATTCGGCTGATCAATGATGATCTTGCCAGTGAATTAAAGAAATATATGGCAAATGATGATTTTGGACGCATCCTTATTGAAGTTATCACTAAACAAAGGGCACCACCAATCAAATCAAAACTACAAGACTGGACCTATATTCATGGAATTGTTTATTACCTTGGGAAGATCTATGTTCCTGACCAAATTGAACTACGCACTCGTTTAATCAAAGAAATACATGAAGCACTATCTTCAGGACATCCTGGACAATTGAAAATGCTAGTGCTTTTGAAACGTGATTATTGGTGGCCTGGAATGTATAGACATGTTAAAGAGTGGGTTGAAGGATGCGCACTTTGTCAACAGATGAAAGTCAATACTCATCCTAATTCACCGGCATTAATTCCTATCCCATCAAAAGCTACACACCCATTTCAGCAAGTCACACTTGATTTTATTACTGATCTCCCTATCTCTGA
The DNA here is from genome assembly GCA_023014435.1 of Amanita fuliginea. Taxonomy (NCBI): domain Eukaryota; kingdom Fungi; phylum Basidiomycota; class Agaricomycetes; order Agaricales; family Amanitaceae; genus Amanita; species Amanita fuliginea. The sequence goes on along the minus strand of JAEBUQ010000011.1, from coordinate 1,060,963 downwards.
TGGCTTTGACTCCATATTGGTCACAGTGGACCATGGTCTTGCGAAGGGGGTAATTTTCATCCCTTGCAACAAAATGATTGACGCTCTAGGAACAGCAGACCTCTATATCTCTGAAGTTTTTAAACGTTTTGGACTTCCAGATGTTCTGATCTCTGATAGAGGACCACAATTCTCTGCTAAAGTATTCCAAGAGATACAAAAAGCCTTAGGAATCGACCACAGGATGAGCACTGCTTATCATCCTCAAACTGATGGAGAAACCGACGTGTCAATCAAGAACTTGAGATCTATCTTTGAATGTTCTGCACAAATGAACCACATAAATGGAAACCATTGCTATCCATTGCTGAATTTGCACACAATAACCAATATCATGACACAATAAAGACATCTCCATTCCAACTTATGTATGGATCAGATCCGATCGCTATCCCTACAGCAGCAATCAAGATGACTGCACCAGTGGCAGAAGAACACCTTCAGATGCTTTGAAAAGCCAGAGAAGAAGCTTTAGCTGCACATGAACTTGCTAGACAAATGGTCGCTCATAGATACAGAGACAAGTCAATCAGATTCGAAAAAGGGGACAAAGTCTGGCTTAAAAACAAGAATCTCCACATTCCATATCAATCAAGAAAGCTAGCACCAAAACGAGAAGGACCCTTCCAGGTCGAACAAGTCATGGGACCAGTTACATATAGATTAAAACTACCAAAACAATGGCACATTCACCCTGTATTTCACACATCACTTCTCACTCCATATAAGGAAACTTCAATGCATGGACCAAATTTTACAATGCCACCTCCTGATATGGTTAATGGACAAGAAGAGTTTGAGATCGAGGCTATCCTTGGACATCAAAAATGTGGAACCGGTTATCAATACTTAGTCAAATGGAAAGGCTATGGAGCAAATGATAATACTTGGGAACCGGAACAACATCTAGGCAAAGCTGCGGATATTCTGGTCAAGTATAAAAGCAGAAGAAACCTCTGAAACAATCAAAGCAATGACTTACTATCACACTAACCTCCAATTAAAACATAACATCCGTTATGTCAAAAGATTCTGCAGAACCATTGGATGATATACTTCTACTGTCAAAACCAGATACTCAGTAACGCAGATGTTCGTCCCTGCCTTTAAACACCCCTCCAAACAAACGCTCTCTATATATCAAAAACTGAAATACATTCCAATGATGTCAAAACCACCCAAAGTATCACAATTACCTCCCCACAAACGAACGCATCTGCAAGGACAAACAGAAATTCCATATAACGCCATATCAAAGTATCTTCCTCAGTATCACTGCCTCTCTTTTGATTTAGGGGAGTTACCTATGTTTCAGGAAGCCGAATCACATTATCTTCCAGCATCAGTTCACCCTTGTTTTCAATATGACAACGTTTATCACAGGGTCTGGCTACAACGAACCTTCCCTGAATTATCAGAGGTCTTACAATGGATTATTCAGCTAGGCAGAGACATCTCCATGGAACAATGGCAATATGAACAGCAAATGAATATAAGGGGAAGTGAAAATTTCAGCCACACACAAGTGCAAATGGAAATGACACCCGCAACCGAGCGATATTACGCTCTTCTGAACCGAGCAATATTGGATAGCATGAACAACCCAGAGATACATGTCACACAGCATGAGTGCCCTGATCAAATTCGTATTCCACGTCCTGACAATGAAGGAACCCGATCAGAACAAGAAGAAATGGCTAGAAATTCTCGTGAGAACTTTCTCAGGACCAGAGCACCAGAGATTGAAGAGATCTTAGCTTTGGACTCCGACAACGAGATTTGGGATATTTAAACCATGTTCAATGGTCTCATCTTCCCCATCTTACCGATGATGCGCAACTAGGTGGGAACTCTATCACCAAACCCTAAAAACCAACACCAGGGCAACACCTTCAGTGGACAATCGAATCGAAGTTCGAAAGGAGGAGTAGAGGGGATCAAGAGGGCCTAGAGCGACTGCTGCGAGTGGAGAGACCTGTAGAACTGCACTATGAAGCTGGGAGTGCCAGGAGGCACTGAAACGACAAAGGGACAAAAGCAAACAAAGGTGAGGACAACTAGACAAGGTTTCGAATGTGGTTCGAAGGTGCAAGGCAAGGTTCGACTAGGTGGCTGGGATGCTGGAACGACTCTAGGGGTGCAAGGGCAAGACAAGGGAACAAAGGGCGACGCTTAGATCATGACTCTGAGGGGGAACAACACTGGGGGCTGACTCTCTTTTTTTTTTTTTTTTTGCATCTATACAGGGGATGTCCTATATAAGTGAAAAGGGGTGGAAACGACAAAAGGGGGGTGCCTGATGCTAAAAATAGTCTAAAATCGAACTGGCAACGAAACAAAAGATGTGGAGCAAGTGAAACATATGCTGTGCAAACCATGACAATGCAATCCTGATGACAACTGGGCTTCGTGCAATGTTCTAGAAGATGCCTGGGGTTGCTAGGGGGCCAAACAAACAGTAGGCGATGACTGGGAGCTGCTGACAAGGGAACAAGGCTTGATCAAAGGTCTTGAACATCTTGGATGGCTTCGAATGGCTAAAGTGCTAAACACTCTGGAACGCTCTGGGTCTGTGGACTGCTACTGGATCTCAGGATGTCTCTTGGGCTGCTAATCGAATGTGGTACTTGGGCTGCTGGGCTTGGACAAGTGGATCGAAGTTACAAATCACTTTGAATGTGTCTCTGAGCTTTGTGGCTGCTTCGAATGTCTCTTGTAATTGTTGCAAACACTGCCTAGACTCACTGGATGCTCATCACTGATACAACATGTCTACTATCATCATCATCGCCTACCTCGTTGCCTTTGCTTTTGCATTTTTGGTCACAGCCTGTGGCCACTGCTATGACCCACTCCTCGCTGCTGCCTCCCCTTTCCTCACCACCACCCATGACCTCCCCATTGAGGTCTTCATTACCACCACCACTACTATCAATGAATATCTCTTCCCAGACTGGCCCGCCTCCCCTGCCTCCACCATCACTGACCTACATCAGCATCCAGACAAGCTTGCTGATTTTCTTATTGAAGAAGATGCAACCTACCCACTCCACCAGCACCACCTCTCACCTGGACCCCTAACACCTCCCTTCTTCGGGCTCAGGAAGCCCTCGCCACCTTTATTGTCAATTATCAGCTCTTTGCTGGCCCCCTTGATGCCATGCTTAACGTCGCCCTCACCACCGATCCCCATACTGTCACAGATGAAGATTCCAACATGATTCTAGAACAAACGGTCCAATTAGACTATATCACAAGGACCTTGCAACGGCAGCCCGAGACCGCTAACCATGACATCAATACTATTGCCAAATGGTTGAAGTCGTGAAGGGATCATGGATGGACAAATGGTGGAAACCATGGCTGGGGAACAGGATAAGAAGTCGGTGACTTCTTGCATATGAAGGGGGTAATGTTACAATTTTCTTTCCCTTTCGTTGACAGACTTTTACAATTACATAACCATTGCTATGCGTTTCATGGACGCCCATTTCCTTTTAGCTATTGACCTTCACGTTTCCTTTCTTAGGCAATTAGCTGTACAATTCCTTTTATATTTTCCTTGTTCTTTTAGTACATAAAGACTCCCATGTATGCTTCTCTTCTTTAGTTCCAACTTAATCGAATCTTTCTCTCAACATCTGAACAAAACTCCTCGCTCTCGTCTTCTTGAGCTCATCATTTAACTTGACCTTTGTCATCATTTGACTTAGTGTCCAGAACTTGTCCAGTAGGCTGGGAGCAGACTGAGACTCTGCTTGCCACTGTTGACTTAGAATGAATTGCATTGAGAGCATCAATCTTAACACATTGTCTCATAATCATTACTTACTGTGATTTTGTTTTTATTACCTTCAAGCACGGCAACACAAGTGAAAATTTCTATGAAGTGTGAGTCACTGTTTGCGCCAAAGTCTGTTGAGTGGGATTCTTCAATTAAGCTTTGCCGACAGCCGCAAATTTCTTATAAATGGCTGTGAGCCTTAGTAAGTTGAATTCTCCGACACCTGTCTTTGACTACCATGGCTGACACATGCAATGTTGACCTAGATTTGAACCTGCGTGACTTGATCACCATCATTGACAATTTCCAGGTCTCTGGCAGTAAGTCCCCAAAGCCTATCATCAGTCTTGTCATCTGACTATTCTATCTCAGCGCCAGTCACCATGCAGAATGTGACTTCTGCCTTGGTTGCAAGGTCCAACACCAAGCACCATTCAAGTTCCCTGAATGCCATGTTAAGATCGATGCTCTCAACACAGTTTGTTCTACGTCAACAGTGGCAAGCAGAGTCTCGGTCTGCTCCCAGCCTACTGGACAAGTTCTGGACACTAAGTCAAACAGTGACAAAGGTCAAAGTAGACAACAAGCTCAAGAAGATGAGAGTGAGGAGTTTCGTTCAGAGGTTGAGAGAATAATTCAATTAAGTTGGAACTAAAGAAGAGAGCATACATGGGAGTCTTTATATACTAAAGGAATAAGAAAATATAAAAGGAATTGTACAGCTAATTGCCTAAGAAAGGAAATGTGAAGGTCAATAGCTAAAAGGAAATAGGTGTCCATGAAATGCATAGCAATGGTTATATAATTGTGAAAGTCCGTCAACAAAAGGGAAAGAAATTGTAACATGCCAGGCCAGCTTGCCTTGATTCAAACACCAGTGGGCACATCAAGACGCAAAGTTGTGAGAGTGATGGTAGTAGGCGCGCTGCATCATCAGTTGGCAGGCACTGGCAAAAGCAGGTCAAATTTTACACCGTGATTTGCAGCAGACAAATGGGTGTGTTTGACAGTTGGTATGTAAATTAGTAATTACTTTGCTTCCAATCTGCTCATTTGATGTTACAAAGGGACTATGTTAAGGAGTTGACAGATAGGATCCCTGGCAACCACCAACGTGAATTTCATACTGAGAAATTGGCTCTAGAGTACTACAATCAACAAAAGGAGGATGGAAAATCAAAGTGATTTGGCTGTCAAAAGCTGAGGAGAGTCATTATTGTTACAATTTCTTTCCCTTTCGTCGACGGACTTACTTTATTATGTAATCATCGTTATGCGTTTCATGGACGCTCATCTCCTTTAGCTACTTTACCTTCATATTTCCTTTCTTAGGTATTTAGCTGTACGTTTCCTTTTATATTTCTCTTGTTCTTTTACATATATAAACCCTCTTGTAAAATAGCTAGACCCCAGTTCCAACTTAATTGAATTCTTCTCTCAACCTCTGAACGAAACTCCTCACTCTCATCTTCGAGCTCGTCGTTAATTTGACCTTTGTCATCGTTTGACTTAGCATCCAGAACTTGTCCAGTAGGCTGGGAGCAGACCGAGACTCTGCTTGCCACTGTTGACTTAGAACAAACTGCGTTGAGAGCATCGATCTTAACAATTATGGCCCTATGTCTGTTGCACAGTTTTAAAGTCATTACACCCATGCTATTAGTAGTTCTAGTAGTTTATGGTATACAGTGACCAGCAAAAGGTTTCCAATGTTTGGTGAAACTGTATTGAATGGCTTATAGCATGAGAAATAAATTATATAGAAATCCTAAAAATTCAGAGTACATAGCTTAACATGTATAATATTAGGTAATACAGCATCATTATGTAATCATTGTTATTGGAGAAGATAAAAATATATTAAACCTCACTGCTCATTGGAAACCTTTTGCTGCTGACAATCATAGACAACAAGATACCCTCTTCTAATACTTTGTATACCCTCCCTTTGCCTTGATCACTTTCTCAACCCTTCTAGGCATGCTTTCAATCAACTTCTGACACTCAGAAGCTGGTATTGCTTCCCACACCCTCTCAACCCTCTCCCACAACTCCAAAACCCCTCTTGGTGCTGTCTCATACTCTCCCAGCTTCCTTTTCAAGTGGTCCCAGAGATGCTCAATGGGATTGAGGTCTGGAGACTGTGCAGGCCACTTGAGAACATTCATACCATGCTCATCAAACCAATCCTTGGCCTTCTTGCTGGTATGTTTGGGGTCATTGTCCTGCTGAAAGATAATGTCATCAGCAGAAAATCCATAATACCTGATGCTTCTCTGCAATTCATCATCCAAGATGCTCCTGTAAAGCTCCCCATCCATCCTACCCTCAATCCTGGTGGCATATCCAACTCCATCCCACATCATACAGCCCCAAACCATGACAGACTCACCCCCAAACTTCACTGTCCCCTGCACAAGCCTATCATTCAGGCTCTCTCCAGCCTTTTTCCAAGCCCATTTCCTCCCATCTGACCCAAGACGATTAATTTTAGTCTCATCAGACCATACAACCCTTTTCCAGTCATCCATAGTCCAATATTGGTGTGCCAAGGCAAAGTCCAGCCACTCCTTTTTGTGCCTAGCTGACAAAAGTGGCTTCTTCTTCTTCACAACTGCCTTCATCCCCTGCTCTTTCAAGCATCTCCTGACTGTATCTACTGACAATGGCTGATCAACAATGAGCTGGAGTTCTTTGGTCACATCCACAGCTGTTTCAGCCCTCCTAGAAGTGATGAGGTGCATGGCATGGCATTTGTTGGTGGGAGAGAGCTTCTTTGGATGACCTCCAAAGGACTTTTGGAGGTGAGGACAGTGTTTAGAGCGAATTCTAGAGACTGTAGAAAGGCCATGGCCAGTGGATGAAGCAATAGCCTTGGCAGAATGGCCAGCATTGAGAAGGGAGATGATGTGTTGCTGTTGAGCAGGAGTGAGAGAGTGCATGATGGATTGGTGGTGGTATGGGTTGCTAGGACTGTTGAATTCAACTTAAAATCAACATAGTCAACAGAGTCATGTGATCTGTCTTGTTTCTATCCCTCAAATTGTCAGCAGCAAAAGGTTTCCAATGAGCAGTGAGTTTTAATCTATTTTTATCTTTTCCAATAACAATGATTACATAATGGTGCTGTATTACCTAATACTATACATGTTAAACTATGTACTCTGAATTTTCAGGAGTTTTATATAATGTATTCCTCATGCTATAAGCCATTCAATACAGTTTCACCAAACATTGGAAACCTTTTGCTGGTCACTGTATATCACATTTGAGATCACAGCGCTGTCTACTAGTACTAAGTCATAAATTGTCTGACATTGGTGAAGTTGAAAGTAGTCTTGGATTGATGGTGTCAGAGGAAAGCACCAACAACTCCATTGAAATGCAAAACAAATGATAATAACAAAAAGGCATCTCACAGAGAATAAGTCAGTGTGGTGCTACTTGAATAATGGTACTACTACTACTAAGAGCGTCAATCTGAGACTTATATTCAACGCCATTCAATTGAAGTATCTTGAAAGCCAGCATGGCATTCTGAGTCTTGAAGCACTACTAGCACTAGTACTAGTAATGGTGTCAGCCTGCCGTGGCAATAGTAGAGTAGTATTGGATACCAGTGCTGGCACTCCCCTACTACTACTGACGCAAGGCTTTAGTACTATGCATTCTCCTCTTAGGCTCCCATCAACCCAGTGAGTTCAAATCTAACTATGAGAACTTGTTCAAGTGGCACAGCATCACAATTGACATATGCAACAAACTAACTAGTACCACTGCCAGCAATGTGGCTACTAATGAATGTTCTAAATGGCATACTATAGAACTACCAGTTCAAGCGCCACTGCCCTCCAGCAGTGCTAGTGAGCATTGCGATAATATGCCAGTGGCATGCAGGACCCTACTAACTACTACTAGTAGTATTCATGAAAGCGCCATACATGACTACTATAGTATGAAACTTGAATGGTGCCACATGCTTACTAGCACTTACTACTAATACAAGTGATGCATCAGTGTTACAATTTCTTTCCCTTTCGTTGATGGACTTTTATAATTACATAATCATTGTTATGCGTTTCATGGACGCTCAATTCCTTTTAGCTATTGACCTTCACATTTCCTTTCTTAGGCAATTAGCTGTACAGTTCCTTTTATATTTTCCTTGTTCTTTTAGTATATAAAGCCTCTCAAGTGCGCTTCTATTCTTTAGTTCCAACTTAATCGAATTCTTCTCTCAACTTCTGAACAAAACTCCTCGCTCTTAGCTCTTTGAGCTCGTTGTTTATTTGACCTTCGTCATCGTTTGACTTAGTGTCTAGAACTTGTCCAGTAGGCTGGGAGCAGACCGAGACTCTGCTTGCCACTGTTGACTTAGAACAAATTGCATTGAGAGCATCAATCTTAACAATCAGGCTTCAAGCTTCAAGTCGTATGCCAGACCCGATTCTACTAGTTTCTTGCAGCCACGCCTGCCAATCGAACAAAGAGAAAAAAATCGACTTTCTTAATCCACAAAACAGCTGCAACATCACTACAATGCTCTGAATCACCTGTTGTCAGCAAACATATTGGATTCAGTATAAAGCCTGAATGTGGAATAGAAGTATCAACTGGCTATATCACCAGCTTACCAAAGTCAGTTGCACCACCAACAACGGCCAAGGACCCTGTGCCAATCGAATGGATAGATGCAGAGAAAATGTTTGGTGAAATTACTGACTGCCAGATAGAAGAGTTGGAACTGTTCCCTGGACTGGGAACCAGGAAACGAATGGAAGAAGATTACAACATATCAATACCCCAACGTGAAGCGTACCTGGAAGAGTTGATTAATCATGAAGGATGTGGATTCAATCCACCTGAAGTGTGTCCTGATTGCTCCAGTGCACAAGCAATATACCAGTGTCGAAGAGGCTGCTTTGGCCAAGACATGCTTTGCCATGTTTGCATAGTCAAACGCCATGCATTGCTGCCATTTCATCTAATTCGAGTAAGTCTAGTTGAGTAGCATGTGGCCAAGGAACTGACGATCATGGCAGGAATGGAATGGATTGTTCTTTGTCTCAACATCTCTCAAAGTGCTTGGGCTATGTGTACAGTTGAACCATCATGGACAGTCACGCTGCCTTAATCCTGAGAAGTCTGCACAGTTCACAGTGATTGACATCGATGCGATTCATACCGTTCAGGTCAATTTCTGTGCCTGTGGCAAGGGCACACAGTCGTGATGTATTCAGTTGCTCCATGCAGTGTTGTTTCCTGCCACTAGTGAAGACCCAAGAACTGTGGTAACATTTCAGACTTTAGAGCTATTCGAGATTTTGTCCTATGAATCAAAAGTGTCAATCTATGACTATAATTGTATGTTGACACGATTGACTGATAACACAGGAATAAGTTGGCCTCCTGTAAGTGATCTTAATCATAATCCTCTTTAGTACTAGTAACATATAACTGACCCATAGTGCAGGATCGATATTTGGCCTTCAACTGCACAATTCACTTATGGCATCACCTCAAGATGTTGAAAAGGGCACGAAGGGGGCATGACCCTGAGGGCATGGCAAACACAAAACCAGGGGAATGTGCACTGCTTTGTCCTGCATGTCCGCCGCCAGGCATCAATCTACCTGATGGATGGGAATTGGCCAAACCAGATAAGCAGTATAGAACTTCTCTTCTGTATCAGATTGCTTTGTCTACTGATGTTCAGTGAGAACAGCTGGTTATACACACTATTTTTAGGTCTAGATGCAAACTTTCACCTTAAATGGAAAGACGTGTCAAGTGACAAACGCGACAATAGCATGAGTGTGGGCTGGTCTTACTTCATACCAAGCAAACAATACAAGGCACATCTAGTAAAGTATAAAGATGACATTGAACCAGTATGTGTTGCCACCGCCTGGCAGCTCTACCGATGGTGCTACATATATTGTTCAACTTATCATTGTCATCACATTAGAAAAGTAATTGCTCATGCCATGATGCTGTGAACTTATCCACCTCAAAACCAACACAAAATCATGCTGTTACAGGAATTGGCACAGTGGAATGTGTGCGTCACAACATGAAGTGGCCCAATGCTGTAGGAGATTTGCAGAAGGGCGAAAGGTATGTGACACTTATCTCAATTGTCCTCACAGTGTTCTAATTGTTTCCAGATACTGTAACATGGATTATCTGTTCTACAAAAGTCTCACAAATACCAAGATAAGGGATCTAGTTGTGTCATATGACATTGCACGTCAGTGGTCATTGAATATCAAATCCCGCCTATGGCAAATAGACCCCAACTTTCCCATCATTGACATGATGGATCGCATGCAAGTCTGGTACATGGTGCCAAAGTTCCATCTCCCAGCGCACATAGCTTGCTGCCATACAAAATACTCATTCAACTACAGCAAATATGTTGGACGCACTGATGGTGAAGTGCCAGAACAAGGCTGGGCAGAAATTAACCCAATAGCTGGCAGCACAAAAGAAATGGGGCCAGGATTTTGCCATGACACATTGGACAGTCATTTCGGCGACTATAACTGGCATAAGATCATTAGTTTCAGTACTCAGGCTTGGCCACTATTTCTTAATGTATTGAACTGATGTAGTATTTCATTACTAGGCTCAACATTATTGCAAAAAATCAAAGATGCTGGCTCAGATATGGCTGAGTACATCAGGAAAATGTGCTGCACTGCTTTGGTGGCTTATTCAGCTTAGATAAGTGGTCTGAGTTGCAAAAGTTGGCAAAAGCCGACTGCGCTCATCAATGCAAGGTACACGCTCAGATGAGTGGCTCTGAGCGCATTCTGCTCATAAAAGCTGCCCTGAGCAACTCTGAGCGGACCATTCCAAATCCACTGAAGTTTTTTTTACTACCTATGTTTGAACATAGATAGCAACCACTTTATGAACAAGCAATACAGTACTTGATGCAATATGAAGCAAGTGATACAAGGTGAGCAATACTGGGCAAAAATACGGGTGAGCAATGCGAAAAATGCAACGGAGCAAGCAGCAAGCAATACAGTGGGTTGCGAAATTACTATGGCTATGGCAAATATGAATAAACTGTGGGCAATGATCAACGAAGTAACTGCGAACAATAAATAAGAGACTTGAATGAAAATGACTGAGTTGGAGTGAGAATTGCAAGGTGATGACGAAAAGCACTGATGATCTAGAATGCATGTTAGATAACATTGACAATGAGAACAGTTATGACAATACTAGTCGCAATCCATGATGAAATCACCTTCAGGATCTTCTTCCTGAGTGCCAATGGGCACTACACCAGTAGATCGAGCACGCGATTTCTTCGGCTTGGTGATGAATAAGTGCGCTTCTGTGAGAATTTCATCCCATCATTCAGCCTTCAACGAGTGCAGAGTCGCAACAAGGAGTGTGGCACGTCAGACACGTTGCATCGGTGCTTTGTTTTTTGTACCAGTGTAGTAATTGCCATAGTTATCTGCTGACAATGGTTGTGGCTTCTTTCCAGACTTCTCACCAGTTTTCCTATATTCAAGCACACGGCCAACCTACAATAATCAGTTACATATTGAAATAAAACATTCAATGCACTGCTTGCATGGCAAGGATCAGTGCTCCAACTGGCCTATCGTTTGGATCATCATCCTGATCTCCTAGCAATACCAGGTGTGCAAGGGCAAATGTTTGTAACACGAGTGTGTTGAGTGCAAAACCCTGACCTTCGTGTTAAATATAGTTCATGCATTGATTAAATTTTACCTGTCGATTAGTCCCATCATTCCAATCACGGTACTGGTACGCATATATGCTCAAGTTGCTTCCTTCTCGAGCAGGAGCTTGTTGGAGATAATCATTTATACCTGCAGCGATGTCTTCCTTAGTTTTGAGAACCTCTTTGTTTTGCTCGATAAATATTTTGATGGTCTCCATGGCATGCTGAGCAAATCCATTGCACCAATTTTGCATCCGCACAGTGGTCTCATTCACTGTAAGTTGAGAAAAGACATAATTGCACTCCACATACCAATCCAAACCACGGTCCTTCCTCAACTACCTCATGTACATTTGCCCCATAGACTTTGTTAACGATAGCTTGGATGTCATTAATGGTTAGGGTCATCCAAGGCTCAAGTGTTCCAGCTTTCTTGCGAGCAAGTGGAATGACACGTTCTGTGAAAAGTTCTTGTGTCCGCCTGTTGCTGCTAAGATGTCTGATCATCCATTTTTCATGACCGCCACGGGCCTCCTTAATAGTTCGGAACATGACCAATTTTTCTTCGATTTTTATGGTGGGCTAAAAAGCAATGAGTAGGAATTTAGACACAAAATGAGTACACCACATAAGGTTTTTTGTCCACCTTTAAAGAAAGAACATTTGTCTTGACATTGCTTGCTTCCACGTCATCTGTCTCACCATCGGGAATGAGTCCACCAAACTGCACCATAGAATCAGTGTTTTCATCAACATGGATGTTTGCCATGAGCTTCCTCATGGTTTGACTATCTGCGTGGTGCTTGATAATGGCCTCCCACTGTGGGTCAAGGCCATGATTGACTGTCACTTTTGGCTTTGACTTAGAAGGCTCCCTATGCAGGTGTGAGGGCTATAGTCTGTGGGAACTAATGATGGTACGTACTTTCCTTTCCTGAGTATGTCTGATGTCAAGGCAGTGCACATAGCCTCAATGTCTGTACAACGCCGTTTCGCTACTTTTCTCTCTTCTTTCCTCACTTTCTTTGCGGCTTTCTTCTTGTTTTCCTTCCTGCAGTTTCTTTCCTCATCCTTGGGTTCATTGGAATTGCTGGAACTGTCTGAGTCATCAGAGCTGGTGCTGGTAGCATCATCGTTAGCTGCATCAAAAAAAGAAGGTTAGTAGAAAATAGTGCATAATATTGCTCGTAACTGTACCTGCAGTGTTTGGACTAATGGCTTGCCATTTATTAGGAACCACCTGAGTGCAAATAGGCATTGCTGGCCTTGACTTGCAGAGGAAGGGCTCTGTCCAGCAAGAATCAGTAGATATATGCAGCACCATTCATCTGCGCTCACCATCCACAACATTAGCATCGTCTGTAAATGCATCGGAGTCATGGCAAACCCTTTTTCCTATGTATAGTGTGTGTCATAAAATATTCTGATGCATATATTGATGCTTGCTCACTTTTTTTTGCTCTGGAGGTCATATTTTCAAGGCATTCGTCAAAAGCCTGGTCCTCTTGCTGGAGTGAGTCTTCAATATGAGCCGCATGTTGAAGAGCAAAGGTACATTGCTCTTCTTGCTGAGCTACAATGTCTGGGTCAGCTTCCTGACGCATATCTTCTTTAGCCCAACGGTGCAATTCGTTTGGGTCCAAATCAACAAGGCCTGGGCGGACATTCTTGTTGGACACCTGTGTTGCCATTGTACGAGAAGGAGTGGGCAGGAGCTTGAGGGTGACCTTGGGTGGCATAATGGTGCGGGAGAGAACTTGGGGAAGAAAAAAAGGTTGGGGGTCGGGACTGAATCGATTTTTTGACAGGTGTGCCCAAAAATGGAAGAATACATTCAATGTAATGCATCTAGACTCGAATCTAATTGGATTAGTATGCCTCGTACTTTCGGGCCACGCAACATACCATGTCCCATTAAGACCTGTGGTAAATTTTTCTCAAACAGGGGTGGACTGACCAACCACCTGAAGATACACCGCAGCACCAGCGAGCTCAAGGCTCTCCACCATCAGCAACTTGAAGGAGACAGCTACAAACCCAGGCCTGCTAGGAACCTGGACCACAAACCAACTTTAACAGTGACTCGGACTGGTCTGAATATTCAGACCAGCTTCAGCAGCCAGTGCTCTCATGTCAAAAGAGCGCTGCAGAAGAAATTGTGTGGCATCCTACAATAAATGGTGCGTAAACCTTTTTTATCATTAGTTTAAGTACTGAGAACACACTAGGTTGTCCTTGTGATGCCAATGGGGAATTTCTGCAACCAGATTCACCACCGCCGCCTTGGGAGGACCGCTTGCCAAGTGACTTTGCACCATTCAATACTCGGGAGTCATTTCTCATCGCTGATCTGCTCTTTCAATGTGCTCAATTGTCAGCAAGCAGTATTGATGATCTCATGCAATACTGGGCTCAGTCTCGAGCTCTTTACACTCCCCCACGTGTTCCCGGCAGACTCCTGATGGAGTTCCAGGAATTCCCGGGAATTCCCGGGACTGTGGGGGGTGACCCAAAACCAAATTTCGACAGCCAGGAAGGCCCAAAATGGACCGGGACTGTCCCGGTCCATTCTGGCCCTTCCTGGCTATTCCCTGGGATTTCCAAGGACTGACCTCACCAGGAGTCCAGAGGAATCCCGACGGTAGGGGTGTGGTTGGCCCCCTGCTGCTTATATATGTTGTGTGACATGTGTCACGGCGCGACGCGAAACACGCTTTGTTGATTGTCACGTGGGCAGCGCGACAACTGTCACATCACCACGCCCACATCCGCCGTCACTCACCACTGCTCACCACTACCGCCATTCACTCGTCACCACCAGCTGCCACCCCCACCACCCCGCCACCGATACCACCACCCCATCACCATCACCACCACACCGTCACCACCACACCATCACCGTCACCACCACACCATCACCGTCACCACCACACCGTCACCGTCACCACCACCCCACCATCACCACCGCGTCACCTCACCACCTCGTCGCCATCACCATACCACCACCATCACCGACCACCAACCACCACCACCATCGTCACTTTTGCTACCCAAACACCACCCGGGGCCCAGATGAACCACGTCTGGGCCCCTCGTATGTTTTTTTTTTCGTCTTTCAGCTTACTGTTTTTTGAATTTCTAGTTAGCCACGAAATGCCCTTGCCCTTGCCCTTGCCCTTGCCCTTGCCCACACCCTTGCCCACACCCTCACGCCTACACCCTCATGCACTTACCTTCGCGCACCCACCCTCATGCACTTACCCTCACGCACCCACCCTCACACCCTTACCCACCACCCTCGCCCCATGCCCGCACCCCATCTCGCCCTGCTGCTCTCGCCCTCGCCTCGCCTTCATGCCTTTACCCTCATGCCTCACCCTCCCTCACGCCCTTGCCTTTGCCCTCACGCCCTCGCCTTTGCTCTCTCGCCTTCCCCTCGCCCTCACGCCTTCACCCTCACGCCTTTGCCCTTGCCCTCATGCCCATGCCCTTCTCGCCCACCCTCGCCCTCACCCTTGCCCTCACGCCTTGGCCCTCATGCCCTCATGCCCTCATGCCCTCGCCCTCACGCTCTCGCCTTCCCACCCTCGCCTCACACCCTCCCTCACCCTCACCCTCATGCCTCACGCCCTCGCCCCTGCCCTCACGTCCTCGCCTTCGCCCTCACGCCTCACGCCTCACTCCTCACGCCCTCGCCCTGCCCTCACGTCCTCGCCTTCGCCCTCACACCTCACACCTCACGCCCTCGCCCCTCCCCTCACACCTTCACCCTCACGCCTCACGCCTCACGCCCTTGCCCTGCCCTCATGTCCTCGCCTTCGCCCTCACGCCTCATGCCTCACACCCTCGCCCCTCCCCTCACACCCTTGCCTTCCCCCTCACGCCTCCGCCCTTGCCCTTTTGCCCTCACGCCCTTGCCCTCACACCCTCACCCTCCCCCCCTCACCTCATGCCCTCGCCCTGCCCTCACCACCCTGACCAGATGCCCTCCCTCCAAAGTCGCCCTCTGAAACACCCCTGCTCTCGCACACCCATGTACAGCCCTGCACCTATTTTACACACCCATGTACATTTGCCCTCACCACATGCCCTTGCCTATCATGTAGTTATTAATCAATATTTTTTAAAATATTTTTTGTTTATTAAAAAAATAAAGTATATTCCATGTCCACCATGACAACCTATCACCACCATCTCTTTTTCCACCCTCCAAAATGTAAGAAAGTAGCTCAAGTGAATGCCATGTAATATCTCTAGCTTGTGGGAAAATGTGTTGAGCTGGTGATCTGAGCTGAGTGGTCAGTGTCAAGTTAATGTCATGAACTATTGGGATCATCACACACTCTCCACCCTTATTGCATGCCCTCTCAACACTCATCACACCCAGTGTGCCCTTGCTGCCTTTCTGCCCTTAACAGCCTTATTACATCATCATTGCTATGCTGCCTGTTGGACACTTATTTCCTTTTAGCTATCACTTTATTTCCTTTCATAGGTAGTTAGCTCTGCATTCACTTTTATATTCTCCTTGTTCCTTTAGTATATAAACCCTCATGTATAGTATGATTTTTTTGTTCCAACATAATTGAATCACTCTCTCGATTTCTGAACTAGACTCCTTGCTCTCATCCTCTTGAGCTTGGAACAGTGGTAAATGCTGAAAGAATGGTGGGAATGAGGTGGGAGTTGTTAAAAGTTAGATTAGATAATTAAGAATTAATTAGATAATTAGAATTAGAATTAATTAGTGTTTTATATTTAACTAAATATCTATTCAGATTATGTGATATCACATGATTAGTCATGTGATTAATCATGTGATTAGTCACGTGTCTATAGGCTCATCTAGACTCTGATTAGTAATAATAAACTCTTATTTGTACTTGTGTACGAAATTATAGAGTTCAGAGATATTTATATCTTTGACAGATATTATAGAGTTTGACAGATATTATAGAGTTTGATGGGACGATTATCAACTGAATTGAATAGTTGATAAGAATCATTTATATTTAGAACATGACTCAGAAATGACTCATATGACTGTGCATTGCTGTGCAATGACTGTGCAATGACTCATACTACTGCGCATGAGTCATATAGCTGTGCACATGAGTCATTTAGAAGGAAATGATGTCATTTAGAACATCATAGAATGATTAAAAATAGATAATAATAAAAGAAACTCGTTTAATAGTATTTTTATTATTATATTTTGTACCTAGATTAGGGTTACTGAAATGTATATAAGGAGGGCGTTTTGGATGCTTAGCTCCCCAGTTTTTCCACCTAACTCAATAGGCAGATAAGCACTACTAACAAATGTAAGTATATTGAAACCTTACTTAGCTAGTGCTCTGCGCTGCTGTTTGTTGTTTCAATAGGAGTGTGGTACCAGGACTGGACCAGGAGTAGCTCTGGGAACATGAGAAACACTTGTTGTATAATCAAAGTGGTGTGTAAGCATGGCAGGAAAATGAACTGGAGCATGTCAATAATGCCTGGAAATGTGTGGGAAACACTGTGCAAATATGGTGGGAATATAGGAAACACTGATGGGAATAACCAGGAAGGCTGGTGTGTATAAGCATGGTGGGAAATGAGTAGGAGTGTAGAATTGTGCATGGGGACATGGTGTGAAAATACTGTGTGTTAAACATTGTGGGAATATGGACAGGACCATGGTGGGAGTATAAGAAACACTGGTGTGTGTAAGCATGTGGGAAAATGAACAGGAGCATAGAATGGTGGATGGGAGAAAATACTGTGTGTAAATATTGTGGGAATATGGACAGGACCATGGTGGGAATATAAGAAATGCTGGTGGGAATCCAGGAAGACCTGTGTGTGTAAGCATGGTGGGAAAATGAACAGGAGCATAGAATGGTGCATGGATACATGATGGGAAAATACTGTGTGTAAATATTGTGGGAATATGGACAGGACCATGGTGGGGAAATAGTGTGGATGATATGGTTAAAATAACATGGTGGGAATATTGGGAACACTGTGGGAATAACCAGGCTGCACAGGTATTGTAATCAGTTAGAATAACTGTAAGGGAGTTGCTCAGCTGACCAGGAATGACCAGGACTCCAGTGGAACACGTGGGGGAGTGTTAAGTGCTGTCAGTCTCTCCCATTCAGCCAGGACCCTCCATATGCTGACACAGCTGATCTCCTTGCAACGATTGACACAGCAAGAGTTGACCATATACCATGGCAATTGTTTACAGTCTCCTACCATGCACAGGATGACAAAGATCTCACAAATAATGTTGCTTGGAAATTCAAAACGTATGACATTTGGTATCGCAATCCCAAAGAGGTTTTCAGGACGCAATTATCAAACCGCGACTTTGCTTGTGGACTTCGCTGCCAAATGTGTATTTGAAAAAAATACTGATAACTGGTGGTATCAAGATTTTATGTCTGGGGAATGGGCATGGGAACAATCAGTGCGTCATTTTCAAATCGTTCTTTATTTAACTAAGGAGTCTCTGAGGATATTCTGGCCTGCAATGATCAGTATCATGGTGCAACATTTTGCCCCATAATCCTCGGGAGTGACAAGACCATGGTTTCAGTTGCAACTGGTCAGAACGATTATTACCCTCTTTATATGTCAAATGGCTTGATACACAATGATGTACACTGAGTGCACCGAAACGGTGTCTCATTAATTGCTTTCCTAGCTATACCAAAAAGTAAGTCACATTTTCAAGATACATAAACAGAATCTAATGGTAGGGCATAGCGGATCGTGAACACAAAGACAGTAAAGACTTCCGATGCTTCCGCCAAAGAATTTTTCATGCCTCGCTCACACATATCTTGGAGCCGTTAAAGGCAGGAATGTCAGAGCACATTTTAATGCGCTATGCTGATGGCCATTATCAACAAACACTTTATGGTTTGGGTGCTTATATAGCAGATTACCCAGAGCAGGTTTCGCTCTGCTGCATTGTGCAGGGTTGGTGTCCAACGTGCATTGTCTTCTCATCAAATTGGCATTTATGTACCAAAGTGTGAAATAGATGTACTGCGCCTAGCAACAATCTTGATGGCAATGGTGGACGACGGACACATGAGCTGACAAAGACACTTATGGAGGCATTAGATGAAAAGACACTGTGGTTTGACTATGGTATTATTGCAGGTATCATGGTGTGTATAACCTGTGGTTCTCATTGCTGCTATATCTGACACTACCAGCAGCCGTTTACATTCAATTTCCCCCGTGCTGATATTCATTCAATCGTCACGGTTGACATCTTGCATCAATTAATCAAGGGAACTTTCATGGACCATCTCATTACATGGGTAGAAGCATACATCAAGCATGAAAATACATCCCAGGATGCCAAGAAAATTTTGGCAGATATTGATAGATGGTTTGTCAGGCTGACATTTGACTTATAATCTTAATTTTCACATGTATTTAGAATTGCAGCTGTACCGCTCTTTACTGGCCTTCATCACTTTCCCGAAGGCCATGGGTTCAAGCAATGGACCAGCAATGACTCCAAGGCACTGATGAAAGTCATCTTGCCTGCAATTGTCGGTCATATCCACCAGCAATGGTTAGATCAGTCATGAAGTTTATTGATTTCTGTTACGTATTTTGGCAAGACGTCATCACCAAAGATGACTTGAAGAAGCTTGAAGATCTGCTCATGGACTTTCACAAGGAGCACAAAATATTCCAAAACATGGGTATACAACCAGATGGATTTAACCTCCCACAGCAACACTCCTTGAAACACTATTGATACATGATCCAAAAATTTGGTGACCCAAATGGGCTTTGTTTGTCAATCATGGAGTTGCAACACATCACAGCTGTCAAAAGCCTTGGCGATGATCAAGTCGCTTCAATGCTCTCGGACAGATGCTTCTCACCAATCAGAGGCTTGACAAGCTCGCTGCATGCACTGCCGATTTTAGGGCCTGTGGAATGCTCAACGGTTCTATCTGGGCAGGTCACAATTACCCCCAACCTTATGAACAAGATATCGTCAATGACACTGAAGATGAAGATGACAATGATGATGGAGGAGCTGTCAACAATCAAGATATTATTGCACAAGTCAAGCTTTCTCGTAGACCAGGTACTTTCTCACTTTTAGCAGCGATTGTAATCTCATACTATTTCCTAGTGCCGTGCATCCCACGCAAGGTTCTACCCCTTGCTGCCTATCTGGGTATCCCCTTGCTCCCGGCCCTACTCTCCCACTTCTTGTATTTGCAAGAAAATCCAGAGTTGGACCTGGAATTTTTGCTGAATGATGTGCCCCTGGAGCAGTGCCCTCGATACACAGGAAAAGTGTACCTATATCCATCTGCCATTTCTACCTATCATGCACCCAGTGACATTTGTGGACTTGGTGGGATGTTACGAGAGCGAATCCGCTCCATAAAGTCATGGCATGGAGGAGCAGAAAGACAAGATTGTGTGTTTGTCAAACATGATGCAAGCTTAGACAGTTTTCGAGGCATGTATGTGGCACAAATCCTTGCATTTCTGAAGATCAAACACAATCAAGTGACGTATCCCTGTGCTGTCATGAGCTGGTTTTCAGCTATCGGTGAATCACCCTGTCAAGACACTGGCATGTGGATAGTACAACAAGACCTGGATATACACTCTCAGCCAGAGCTATCTGTAATACATTTGGATATCATCCAAGGCGCACATCTCATTGGCGTTCCAGGCTCTTCATTTATCCCATCTGAACTCGCATATTCAGACAGTCTGCATGCTTTCAAAGCATTTTATGTCAATAAATATATAGACTACCATGCCTACGAAATATTGTTTTGACTTGCATACCCCCAGCACTCAGCACTTCCTCACACACGAATGCAGCTTCCTGTCATCCAATACCCTTTCTCAACACACTCTGGCTACTAGTAGCAGTAGCTTAGTGGCAGCGCAGCTGCCGTCACTACTAGTCAGGAGTCTGTGCACCACATAGGTCTTCAAAAGTGCAGAACCAGTGGCATAGAACCCCTCAGGTGGGTGGTCGAAGTGGTGGGATGGAGAGAGGAGAGTCAACGAGTCGGGGAGAGCAATGGGAGAGCGAGTATCCTGCAATGTGAGTGAGGACGAGAGAGATAAGGACAAGTAACAAGAAACACAGCGAGACATAGCAGCCAGAGGGGCGTCTATGTTAGAGGTGTGATTGATGAGGAAGGCGGTGTGGGAACGTATCAAAGTCCACACTGATATGCTGAGCGTGAGTGCCATTGAGTGGCAAAGTGCTGAGTGTGAGCTGGATAAGTGGAGTTTGGCTGAGCGTGAGTGGGAAAAGTGGAGTTTGGCTGAGCATAAGCCAGAAAAGCCCAGGTGCACATTTTCCTGATGTATGTACAGCAACATCAAGACCTCGAGCATCCACTGCCATCTGAAGTTCTTACTAAATGGAGAATGGAAGTCGAAGCTTGGGAAGCAGATCCATCCCTCCAGAATCCATTTGAACAGGTCATCATAAGTATGTTATTCTCTTCAACATATTGCAGCTAAAATCTAACTCAGATCAAGCTCCTACTCAAGTGGCTGTATGCCGTGAACTTGCAGAGCAAGAGGCAAAACTATTGGCAGCTGGGCAGGACTTTTCCCTAGATGCTGACGTGTCACCAAGCTCATTTGTAGCTATTGGGATCAACATTGAAGCTGAACAGTGAGTATTTTACTTATTCATGTATTCTTGTAATTAAACAAGTCAGGTGTGCTCTGAAGGTCGAGTACACTAGCTTATGGGAACATACACAGGACCATCAATGGACCCAGTATCAACTGCATAGCAATCGCCTCAGCAGGAAGATCAATGCTTGGGAAAAGTACGAGAAGATGTATATGCCAAACATCAACATCCTACGCAATAATGCATCACTGCCTCTAGAGAAAAATGCATCAGAACCCTTTGACATTGTCATCTGGTTACCATCAAAGTTTACTAATGGGGTTACCACAGACTTTGACAAAAGTCTGGCAGAGATAGAATGGAAGTTGCACATTGCACAAGCATATGAGGCACTTGATGAGCTACGTCGTCATCATATTCAAGCCCGCACACATGTCTGCAAGTTCAAGGATCGTTTCACGCATGGGCAAGTGGCCAATACCCGCACATGGAACATGATTGAGAAAACTACTGCCAAGATCTGCAGTAGCCATGACAAATACCGAGCAGCAAGAACGGTGCTCGTTTCACTGAGTAGCATATTGGGACAAGCTAGCGACTGGCAGAATCAATTACCTATACTAAGTGATAGCGATATATGTGGGATCTCAGACAGTGAAGAAGGCGAATCTGAAGGGAGAAAAAAACTATCATGGATATGGAAGACAATGGGCATAAACAGCAATAAAGATGGGGATCTTCATCTTCATGATTGTGAGCCTAACAAATGGTCTTTCTGTTTCAGGCCTATTGATAACAATTCTATGTTCAGCTCTCCACATTGAATGGTGCAAATCTTGTGCACATGCGATGCAGTTCTCAGAAGAAGTTCAACTATTGCAAGAAGAGATGGAATGGGTCCTCCATTTTCTGAAATGGCAAGAATCCTGGTGGGTATCACATGGTACTATTGAAACAATGGACAGCAGCGCAGTACACTAGCTAAGTAAGGTTTCAATTAACTTACATTTCGTTAGTTAGTGTAGCTTAATCTGCCTATGTGTTAGGTGGAAAAAACTGGGGAGCTTAGTGTCCAAAACGCCCTCCTTATATACATTTCAGTAACCCTAATCTAGGTACAAAATATAATAATAAAAATACTATTAAACGAGTTTCTTTTATTATTATCTATTTTTAATCATTCTATGATGTTCTATATGACATCATTTCCTTCTAAATGACTCATGTGCACAGCTATATGACTCATGTGCAGCAATCTGAGTCATTGCACAGTCATTGCAGTCATATGAGTCATTTATTAGTCATGTTCTAAATATAAATGATTCTTATCAACTATTCAATACAGTTGATAATCATCCCATCAAACTCTATAATATCTGTCAAACTCTATAATATCTGTCAAAGATATAAATATCCCTGAACTCTATAATTTCATACACAAGTACAAATAAGAGTTTATTATTACTAATCAGAGTCTAGATGAGCCTATAATCATATGACTAATCACATGACTAATCACATGACTAATCACATGACTAATCATGTGATATCACATAATCTGAATAGATATTTAGTTAAATATAAAACACTAATTAATTCTAATTCTAATTATCTAATTAACTCTTAATTATCTAATCTAACTTTTAACAGGTACTGTTACAGTTTCTTTTCCTTTCGTCGACAGACTTACTTTATTATATAATCATCGTTATGCGTTTCATGGACGCTCATCTCCTTTAGCTACTTTACCTTCACATTTCCTTTCTTAGGTATTTAGCTGTACGTTTCCTTTTATATTTCTCTTGTTCTTTTATGTATATAAACCTTCTTGTAAAGTAGCTAGACTCCAGTTCCAACTTAATCGAATTCTTCTCTCAACTTCTGAACGAAAACTCCTCGTCTCATCTCTTTGAGCTCGTCGTTTATTTGACCTTTGTCATCATTTGACTTAGTGTCCAGAACCTGTCCAGTAGGCTGGGAGCAGACCGAGACTCTGCTTGCCACTGTTGACTTAGAACGAATTGCGTTGAGAGCATCGATCTTAACACAAGTTGGAACTCACAGAACCGCTCAGTGTTTCTACACTAGCCAGACACCATTGATACCAGAACCTCGAACCTCAGACCCCCGAACGGCTCTGCCCGTTTTAGACGAAAGTATTATCTAGATCGACGAGAAGTTTTTCCATCGACTCCTGGAACAGGGTGGTATTTCCGCTCAGGAACTAAGAAGAAGAACGAACCAGTACCAGCATCCCTCTTTGAAGGTGATTATATTGAAGGAGACGGAAAGGAAGTCTTCCCAGATAACGTTTGGATCGAGTGGATCAACGAAGATCTAAAAGAGGACTTTTATTCTCTATTTTATCCACCCACTGAAGAACCAGAATCCTCCTGGTGGAACGAATTCATCAGTCTCTCTGGAGCACCACCACAGGATAGATACGCACTTCAAGACAAAGGGATACAGCCTTGGAGAGACTTCCTAGAACAGAAACAGATCGAACAAAGTCTATTTGGAGATCCAGAATCAGGAAAGAAGAAAGACGAAACAGGAGAACCTACAGATCCGAAAGAAGAAACAGAAAAGATGGCATCCGACGTAGCAGCACCTGCCTCTAAAGGAGATATCAAACCGCAGCCTATGCGCGTTTTTACAGGAAAACGAACCGAAGCGAAGGCTTTCATTGGAAGTCTTGAAGATTACTTTGTTTTGAATGATGATAACTATAAAAACAAAGCACAGAAGCAGATTCGATTTACTCTTGCCTGTCTTGGGCAGGAACTTGATGATTGGAAAGTCCTGATCAAGGATGAATTGGACGATGAAGAAGAAACAACCCTTACTTGGACGAATTGGGCAGAATTCAAGAAACGTTTCTTAGCCGATTGGGGGGAAGTTAATAGTGCTCTCAGAGCGCTGAACAATCTAGCCAATCTCAGAGTAGGGGGCGACATTTCAGTCCCTGAATATATCAGAAAATTTCGCATGGAAATCGGTACTTCAGGATTGAAAGGAACTACTGCGCAGCTCCAGGCCTTTGTCAAAGGACTCCCCGAAAGTATTGCTACGAAGATACTTGAAGCAAACGTTCTATCCATGAAAGAAGCGTATGAAAAGGCAGAACAGCTTCATGGCGCTTGGGAAATGATGCGAGCGCTTGGAAGAAAACCAGGACAAGGGAATCGCTCCAATTTTAACCGAAACACCAATAATAGGGGCGGATCAACCCGATCAGTAAATGCGATGCCCACTGGACGTTTGACAGATGAACAAAAGGAGGAATACATGAAATCTGGAAAATGTTTCAGATGTGGAAACCAGGGGCATGTTTCAAGGAATTGTCCCAAACGAAACACCACGTCAAACGCCTCCTTCAGGGCCTCCTCATCATTTCAGAATAAGGGGATCAGATCCATCCCTGAAGATGCGCCCAAGGAAAAGAAAGATGACCCAGTTGCAAGCATCAGAGCGATCCTTGCTGGGATGAAGGCCGATGAACGAGAAGGTCTTCTCAATGAACTCGAGAACGAGGGTTTTTAACCCGGAAGCGTCATACAGCGGTTGGCACTTCCATAACAAATGGACACTCACAGTTAGCGCTTGATTCTGTAATAGTAAGATCGAATAATGACAAGCGCCTTTCAATTTCTGTGGAGACGTCCGATTTACCCGCTGAAACTTCGGCTCTAATCGATTGTGGAGCAGAAGGGAATTTTATTGACGAAGAAGTAACCACCAAGTTATCAAAAGAAAAATTGCGAAAACCAATCAAAGTCAGAAACGCAGATGGAACGGTTAACACTAATGGAATAATCACACATCGAGTCCATATTCAATATTCGATTGGAGGAAAACGATACAGCAACTGGTTTCTAATCACTAAATTAGGAGATCAACGATTAATTTTGGGGATCCCTTGGTTAGAAGAAAACAATCCTACTATTGATTGGAGAGATAAAACGATACACCTCATCGATGAACAACGGAATGAAGGAACTATCTGGCAAATGGCATTGGACAATCAACGATGGGGAGAAGACGATTACTGGATCAGAGTTAAGACGTCAGCATCTCAAGCGTTAGAACATCAGTTGAAAAAGGATGAACCAAAAACGGAATTACCATCAGAATATGGGAAATGGCGCTCAGTCTTTGAGAAAAAGGCATCAGAACGATTCCCAACTTCCAGAACTTGGGATCACGCTATCGATTTGAAAACCGGTTTTAGTCCTAAATTTAGCAAAATCTATCCGTTATCAATCAAAGAACAGTCGTCGCTGGA
This sequence comes from Amanita fuliginea, assembly GCA_023014435.1. NCBI lineage: Eukaryota > Fungi > Basidiomycota > Agaricomycetes > Agaricales > Amanitaceae > Amanita > Amanita fuliginea. The sequence continues at coordinate 1,035,498 of JAEBUQ010000011.1, read as the reverse complement.
CGAATGGATTGAAGAACAGCTAGCTAAAGGCTACATCAAACCGTCGAAATCTCCTCAAGCATCGCCATTCTTCTTTGTCTCAAAGAAGGAAAGTGGTGCGCTTCGGCCATGTCAAGATTATAGATATTTAAACGATTGGACAATCAAGAATGCATACCCATTACCCCTAGTATCTGACCTCCTTACAAAACTCGCTGGTGCACAATATTTCACCAAATTAGACCTCCGATGGGGATATAATAACGTCAGGATCAAGAAAGGGGACGAATGGAAAGCTGCTTTCATTACCAACAGAGGATTATACGAACCAACTGTTATGTTCTTCGGTTTATGCAATTCGCCATCTACATTCCAAACTATGATGAACGAATACTTCAGAGACATGATTAATGAAGGATGGCTCATTATCTACATGGACGACATCTTGATATGTTCTCAGAATTTGAACGAACTAGAAGAACGAACAAAAAGGGTTCTCGATCGATTAGAAGAGAACGATCTGTTCCTGAAGTTAGAAAAATGTAAATTTGCTGTTCAAGAAGTTGAATTTTTGGGCATGATCATCTCACCCGGAAAAATACGAATGGATCCTATCAAACTCGCAGGAATAGCTGATTGGCCAGTACCATCAACGGTTAAACAAGTCCGATCATTCCTAGGTTTTGGAAACTTTTACAGACGTTTTATTGGAAACTTTGCAGCAATCGCAAAACCACTCACCGATCTAACCAAGAAAACGGAACCATTTGACTGGAATAATGAGCGCCAACTTGCCTTTGACACCCTAAAGCAACGGTTCGCCTCTATGCCAGTATTGTTAATGCCAAATCCTGCAAAACCATTCATCCTTCAAACCGACGCCTCCAATAAAGCAATTGGAGCGGTACTGAAACAGGCTGATGAATCTGGAGCACTCCATCCGTGTGGATTTATATCCCATGCGTTAACACCAACGGAACAGAATTATCAAATTTATGACAGAGAACTGCTTGCAATCATCAAGGGACTTGCAGTATGGCGCCATCTATTACATGGTTCTCCTCACACGATCATCGTCCATTGTGATCACAAGAACTTGTCCTACTATCGAACTGCTCAACGCTTAACACCTCGACAAGCTCGGTGGTCATCATTACTATCTGAATATGATCTTCGTATTGAACATATACCTGGCACAAAAATGTTCGAAGCAGATGCATTATCCAGACGGCCAGATCATATGGGAAATGATGAGGAACAAACTACGGTCACGGTTTTGCCGAATGACCGATTTATTCGACTAATCAATGATGATCTTGCCAGCGAATTAAAGAAATACATGGCAAACGACGATTTTGGACGCATCCTTATTGAAGTTATCACTAAGCAAAGGGCACCACCAATTAAATCCAAACTACAAGACTGGACATACACTCATGGTATCGTTTATTACTTGGGCAAGATCTATGTGCCTGATCGAATTGAGTTGCGCACTCGATTAATTAAGGAGATACATGAAGCATTATCTTCAGGACACCCTGGACGATTGAAAACACTAGCACTTTTGAAGCGTGATTATTGGTGGCCTGGAATGTATAGACATGTCAAAGAATGGGTTGAAGGTTGTGCACTTTGCCAACAGATGAAAGTCAATACCCACCCAAATTCACCGGCATTAATCCCTATTCCATCAAAAGCTACTCGGCCATTTCAACAAGTCACACTGGATTTTATCACCGATCTTCCTATATCTGACGGTTATGACTCCATTCTGGTCACGGTGGACCATGGCCTTACGAAGGGGGTAATTTTTACTCCTTGCAATAAGACGATCGACGCCTTAGGAACTGCAGACCTCTATATCTCTGAAATATTCAAACGCTTTGGACTCCCTGACATCTTAATCTCGGATAGAGGACCGCAATTCTCCGCCAAAGTATTTCAAGAAATACGAAAAGCTCTAGGAATCGATCATAGAATGAGCACAGCCTACCATCCTCAGACAGATGGAGAAACTGAACGTGTAAATCAAGAACTCGAAATTTATCTTCGAATGTTCTGCGCAAATGAACCTCATAAATGGAAACCACTACTACCCATCGCTGAATTTGCACATAATAATCGATATCACGACACAATAAAGACATCACCATTTCAACTTATGTACGGATCAGATCCAATCGCTATCCCTACAGCAGCAATCAAGATGACCGCACCAGCAGCAGAAGAACGACTTCTGATGCTCCGAAAAGCTAGAGAAGAAGCCCTAGCCGCTCACGAACTAGCTAGACAAATGGTCACTCATAGATACAGAGACAAGTCAATCAGATTCGAAAAGGGTGACAAAGTCTGGCTCGAAAACAAGAATCTCCACATTCCATATCAATCAAGAAAGTTAGCACCAAAACGGGAAGGACCCTTCCAGGTTGAACAAGTCATGGGACCAGTTACTTACAAATTGAAATTACCGAAACAATGGCGCATTCACCCTGTGTTTCATGCATCGCTCCTCACTCCATATAAGGAAACCTCAATGCACGGCCCGAATTTCACTATGCCACCTCCCGATATGGTTAATGGACAAGAAGAGTTTGAGATCGAGGCTATCCTTGGACATCGAAAACGCGGAGCCAGTTATCAATATTTAGTCAAATGGAAAGGCTATGGAGCAAATGACAATACCTGGGAACCAGAACGACATCTGGGCAATGCTGCGGATATTTTGGTAGAATATAAAAACAGAAGAAATCTTTGAAGCAATCAACACTATGACTTATTATCGCACCAACCTCCAATTAAAACATAATATCCGCTATGTCAAGAGATTTTGCAGAACTATTGGACGATACACTCCTACTGTCAAAACCAGATACTCTGTCACGCAGATGTTCGTTCCTGCCTTTAAACACCCTTCCAAATGAACACTCTCTATATATCAGAAACTGAAATACGTCCCAATGATGTCAAAACCGCCTAAAGTATCACGATTACCTCCTCACAAACGAACGCATCCACAAGGCCATACAGAGATCCCATATAATGCTTTATCAAAGTACCTTCCCCAGTATCATCGTCTCTCTTTTGATCTAGGGGAGTTACCCACGTTTCAGGAAGCCGAATCACATTACCTTCCAGCATCAGTTCACCCTTGTTTTCAATATGACAATGTTTATCACAGAGTTTGGTTACGACGAACCTTCCCTGAATTATCAGAAGCTTTACAATGGATTATCCAGCTTGGCAGAGACATTTCCGCGGAACAATGGCAATATGAACGACGAATGAACATAAGGGGAAGTGAAAATTTTAACCGCACACGAGCGCAAATGGAAATAACACTTGCAACCGAACGATATTACGATCTTCTGAACCAGGCAATACAGGCTAGTATGAACAATCCAGAAATACGTGTCACACGACATACACACCCTGAACAAATCCGTATTCCACACCCTGACGATGCAAGAACCCGATCAGAACAAGAAGAAGCAGCTAGGAACTCTCGTGAGAACTTTCTCAGAACCAGGGAACCTGAGATCGAAGAGATCTTAGCTTTGGACTCCGACGATGAGATTTGGGATATTTAAACCACACTCAATGGTCTAAACCCCTCATCTTATCGATACAGCATGTCCGCCATCGTCGTCATCGCCTACCTCGTCGCTTTCGCCTTCGCGCTCTTGGTCACAGCCTGTGGCCATTGTTATGATCCCTCTCTCGCCGCTGCTTCCCCGTTCGTCGCCACCGCCCATGACCTCCCTATTGAGGTCTTCGTCACCGTCACCACCACCATCGACGATTATCTTTTCCCGAATTGGCCTGCCTCCCCTTCGTCCACCGCCGCCGACCTCCACCAACATCCAGATGAGCTCGCGGACTTCGTCATTGAAGAAGAAGCACCTTTACCCGCTCCACCCGCACCACCTCTCGCCAGGATCCCTAACGCCACCCTTCTTCGGGCTCAGGAAGCCCTCGCCACCTTCATCGTTGACTATCAACTTTTTGCCGGACCCCTCGATGCCATGCTCAACACCGCCCTCACCACTGACCCTCACACCATCACGGATGAAGAACGCGATGCGATCCTTGAACAAACGGTCCAGCTCGACTATATTACAAGGACGTTGCAATGGCGGTTCGAAACCGCTAACCATGATGTCAACACCATCGCCGAATGGTTGAAATCGCGAAGGGATCATGGGTGGACAAATGGAGGAAACCATGGTTGGGGAACAGGTTAAGAAGTCGGTGACTTCTTACATACGAAGGGGGTAATGTTACAGTTTCTTTTCCTTTTGTCGACAGACTTACTTTATTATATAATCATCGTTATGCGTTTCATGGACGCTCATCTCCTTTAGCTACTTTACCTTCACATTTCCTTTCTTAGGTATTTAGCTGTACGTTTCCTTTTATATTTCTCTTGTTCTTTTATGTATATAAACCTTCTTGTAAAGTAGCTAGACTCCAGTTCCAACTTAATCGAATTCTTCTCTCAACTTCTGAACGAAAACTCCTCGTCTCATCTCTTTGAGCTCGTCGTTTATTTGACCTTTGTCATCATTTGACTTAGTGTCCAGAACCTGTCCAGTAGGCTGGGAGCAGACCGAGACTCTGCTTGCCACTGTTGACTTAGAACGAATTGCGTTGAGAGCATCGATCTTAACAGGTACAGCCATTGAGAAGGAAAAGATTATAACAACAATGCATGCTGAAGGTTTGTGAGCATACGCTGGGCATCAGGCTGCATTATGCTTGGCACTCCATTCACATTTTTCACACATATGGCGTTATGTACCTGATTACATTAAGCTAGTTACAGCTAGTGTTTAAATGTCATATCCTTTGTTGCAGCACTTGGCATACACACACGACTTGAAACCATGTTGTGGTGAAGTCAGGCTGATATCACAAACAAGTGGCCGCGGGTGATGCATCACAGAGGGTTATGTATGGCTGAATGGTGGGAGGGGACTCGGCGGGTCAGCCTTGGGGCTGATGGATCAAGTTTTCCAAGGAGCAGCAAGCAAGGTTATCATCAAATCACAGTATCACTATTGCTGAGCATGAAGCTGATGCATCAGCTTTCTGGCAGGCAGCAAGAGTGTGCTATGACATGCTAGGACACCAGGGGAGACTGGTGCATTACAAGTGAGCAGTGGCGGTGACATGAAGCAAGCAGTGGTAGGAGCAGCAGTGGGCGTGAAGCATTAAGTGGCAAGCAGTGGTAAGGAGCAGTGGGTGTGAAGCATCAAGTGGTGGAGGTGGCTGCATTGCCATAGCCAGGACAGTCACATAATCCATCACAACGGCGTCAACGCCACGGGACAAGTGGATGCATTACGGGCGAGCAACAGTAGGGGGGCTGTATGATGCATCAAGGAAGCAGCAGAGGTGTGGCATGGGCATGATGCATTATGAGCGAGGGCAGCCCGCATGGTGGATTGCCAAGGAAACAGTGGAGTGTAGCGCACTGAAGTGGGCATGATGCATTACAGGCGGGCAGCGGTAAAAAGCAGTGGGTGTGATGCATCAAGCAAGCAGCAGTAAGGAGCAGCAGTGGGCATGATGCATCAAGCAAGCAGCGGTATGGAGCAGCAGTGGGCATGATGCATTAGGTGGAAAGTGGTAAAGAGCAGTGGGTGTGATGCATCAAGCAAGCAGTGGTAAGGAGCAGCATCACGACGATGGTGTCCAGGGGGCTGATGCATTACAAAGCGGGCAGCGGTAAAAAGCAGTGGGCATGATGCATCAAGCAAGCAGCGGTAAGGAGCAGCAGTGGGCGTGATGCATTAGGCGGCAAGCGGTAAAGAGCAGTGGGTGTGATGCATCAAGCAAGCAGTGGTAAGGAGCAGCATCACGACGATGGCGTCCAGGGGGCTGATGCATTACAAGGCAGGCGGCAGTAAAAAGCAGTGGGCGTGATGCATCAAGCAAGCAGTGGTAAGCCTTGAGCAGCAGTGGGCGTGATGCATTAAGTGGCAAGCGGTAAAGAGCAGCGGGCATGATGCATCAAGTAGGCGGCAGAGAGCTACATTGGGCGTGATGCATCACGCGTCACGAGGGAGGTTATATGGATTAATGAGCAAGTGGCAGTGAGGAGCAGTGAGCATGATGCATCATAACGAACGGCCTGTGGGCGTGGGTGTAATACATCAAGGAAGCAGCAGAGGTGTGACGCATGAGGGTAGCCATATGATGCATCAGACTGCACAGGTTAGTGGTGTCTGTGCTTACAAGGCTTTTTGTATCACAGTGTTCTGTGTAATTAGAGTTGATGATGAATGATTATAGTTGCCGCAGGTGGGTCAGGGCCACGTCACCTTCGCCCACCTTGTAGGTTCATCATAAACCAGGGGTCAGTTTGGTGCTAGGCGTCGCCGGGAAACCTGTTAGACTCGATTTGTTTGTGCGCACATGATTTGATCAGTCCTTGTGTGATCCACTGACGGAACCGCTGCAACGTCAGCACCAGCTTTATTATCCTGGGTGCTTGAGCACAAGGGGGTTTAGTCGTTGCTCAATTAAAAAATTTCTCGACAGATCTAGGGCTCTTGCATGAAACCACTTATGGGAAATGAAGCATTCTTATCTTCAGCCACTCTTCGCGCGCGTATGTTGGAATATTTTATATTCAGTATCCAGACACTACAAGCATGACTGCATACATATATTACATATATGGTAGTTAGATTGTTTGTATGTATGGACACACTTCTGGCATGATGAGTTGAACTCATCCTCGGAATGGGCACACCATTCGTTGTCCACACATGGACGCTTCCTGCTTAGTCCAGGTCACAAGATCTACACCTCGGAATCCAACATGGTAGCAGCAAACATGTTGCTGACAGGACTAGCATTGGAACATGACGAAAACGGCAGTTCAACATCCCACAGCCACATCATGGGTCACTAGCCCCGTTCAACAAAGCTATATCTCATGGTTGACAACGCCGTAATGGGGGCACGCATCACGGAACGAGTCTAAACTCATTCAAGATATCATTGATGTCATTACGACGCTATCAACACAATGGAAATCCGAGCAATACTCGAAAAAGTCACCAGTGTGACATTGACAACGTGAAAAAAATGCTCAGTAGCCGAAACCATGCCACATGCACACGCACGCGCGCTCAAAGGCACTCTATGAACTTTTCAAATCCACTCTGAGCCCTATCCAACGTCAATCCAACACCTTTAACCCAACCTACACGAATTACGAGCTCACAATCGAGCACCTTGACCATGTGTCACATCACGTCACATACAAGAATGGGTTCAACAGCCGCAAGCGTAAACGCTCCAAGGCGTAAACCCATAAACCCATGAAAGAGCCAAGCCATCGCATCTGTCACACAGTATGAGACAGTACACGAGGACAGGCGTAGCGGTCGCGAGCGCAATGCTCAAAGATCCAACCTGTTACTCATGTCACGGTGTCACGACACATGAATGCCATCTGGCTCGAGGGGAAGATCTGGACACCGATCCAGTTGACATTCGAAAGGAGAGGGAAAGAAGGGATGACAAGGAATGCCATTCTACACTATCTATTACCCCAGCTACGCGAATTCCGAGCCAAAAGCCCAAACTCAACAGACGGTCACAAGCCGTCACATCACACGTCACCAGCTAGCACACCACGACCAACGGCCGCAAGCATGCACGCACGCGACGCGTCGATACAGAGAGACAGGGAATGAGGGAAGGAAGGTAGGAGGAGGGGAAGAAGACAGGTGGGCGGGGAAACGGCAGGAGGAGGAGGAAGGAACAGGCGAGACGAGCGAAGGCGCATCATCACTCGAAGCCGCCAACCACGTCGCCAAGCAGATGGCACAACCAGTCGCACCCGACGAACGGACAACGACAACTACCGGCCACGTCAATGACTAAACAGCACGCCAACCACGTTCAAAACGACAAACAGGCACGATCCAGCCTGTTAAGATCGATGCTCTCAACGCAATTCGTTCTAAGTCAACAGTGGCAAGCAGAGTCTCGGTCTGCTCCCAGCCTACTGGACAGATTCTGGACACTAAGTCAAACGATGACAAAGGTCAAATAAACGACGAGCTCAAGAGATGAGAGCGAGGAGTTTTCGTTCAGCAGTTGAGAGAAGAATTCGATTAAGTTGGAACTGAAGTCTAGCTACTTTACAAGACGGTTTATATATGTAAAAGAACAAGAGAAATATAAAAGGAAACGTACAGCTAAATACCTAAGAAAGGAAATGTGAAGGTAAAGTAGCTAAAGGAGATGAGTGTCCATGAAACGCATAACGATGATTATATAATAAAATGAGTCCATTAACGAAAGGGAAAGAAATCGTAACATTACCCCCTTCGTATGCAAGAAGTCACCAACTTCTTAACCTGTTCCCCAACCATGGTTTCCACCGTTTGTCCACCCATGATCCCTTCGCGATTTCAACCATTCAGCGATGGTATTGATGTCGTGGTTAGCGGTCTCAAACCGCCATTGCAATGTCCTTGTGATATAGTCGAGCTGGACCGTTTGTTCAAGGATTGCATCGCGTTCTTCATCCGTGATGGTGTGAGGGTCGGTGGTGAGGGCGGTGTTGAGCATGGCGTCGAGGGGTCCGGCGAAAAGTTGATAGTCAACGATGAAGGTGGCGAGGGCTTCCTGAGCCCGAAGAAGGGTGGCGTTAGGAACCCTAGCGAGAGGTGGTGCGGGTAGAGCGGGTAGGGGTGCCTCTTCTTCAATGACAAAATCCGCGAGTTCATCTGGATGTTGATGAAGGTCAGCGGCGGTGGATGAGGGAGAGGCGGGCCAATTCGGGAAAAGGTAGTCGTCGACGGTGGTGGTGGTGGTAACGAAGACCTCGATAGGGAGGTCATGGGCGGTGGCGAGGAACGGGGAGGCGGCGGTGAGAGAAGGGTTATAACAATGGCCACAAGCTGTGACCAAGAGCGCAAAGGCGAAAGCAACAAGGTAGGCGATGACGATGATTGTGGACATTCTGTATCGATATGATGGGGACTAGACCGTTGAGTGTAGTTTAAATATCCCAAATCTCATCGTCGGAGTCCAAAGCTAAGATCACTTCGATCTCAGGTTCCCTGGTTCTGAGAAAGTTCTCACGAGAGTTCCTAGCTGCTTCTTCTTGTTCTGATCGGGTTCTTGCATCGTCAGGGTGTGGAATACGGATTTGTTCAGGGTGTGCATGTCGTGTAACACGTATTTCTGGATTGTTCATGCTAGCCTGTATTGCTTGGTTCAGAAGATCGTAATATCGTTCGGTTGCAAGTGTTATTTCCATTTGCGCTCGTGTGCGGTTAAAATTTTCACTTCCCCTTATGTTCATTTGTCGTTCATATTGCCATTGTTCCGCGGAAATGTCTCTGCCGAGCTGGATAATCCATTGTAAAGCTTCTGATAATTCAGGGAAGGTTCGTCGTAACCAAACCCTGTGATAAACGTTGTCATATTGAAAACAAGGGTGAACTGATGCTGGAAGGTAATGTGATTCGGCTTCCTGAAACGTGGGTAACTCCCCTAGATCAAAAGAGAGACGATGATACTGGGGAAGGTACTTTGATAAAGCATTATATGGGATCTCTGTATGGCCTTGTGGATGCGTTCGTTTGTGAGGAGGTAATCGTGATACTTTAGGCGGTTTTGACATCATTGGGACGTATTTCAGTTTCTGATATATAGAGAGTGTTCGTTTGGAAGGGTGTTTAAAGGCAGGAACGAACATCTGCGTGACAGAGTATCTGGTTTTGACAGTAGGAGTGTATCGTCCAACAGTTCTGCAAAATCTCTTGACATAGCGGATATTATGTTTTAATTGGAGGTTGGTGCGATAATAAGTCATAGTGTTGATTGCTTCAAAGATTTCTTTTGTTTTTATATTCTACCAAAATATCCGCAGCATTGCCCAGATGTCGTTCTGGTTCCCAGGTATTGTCATTTGCTCCATAGCCTTTCCATTTGACTAAATATTGATAACTGGCTCCGCGTTTTCGATGTCCAAGGATAGCCTCGATCTCAAACTCTTCTTGTCCATTAACCATATCGGGAGGTGGCATAGTGAAATTCGGGCCGTGCATTGAGGTTTCCTTATATGGAGTGAGGAGCGATGCATGAAACACAGGGTGAATGCGCCATTGTTTCGGTAATTTCAATTTGTAAGTAACTGGTCCCATGACTTGTTCAACCTGGAAGGGTCCTTCTCGTTTTGGTGCTAACTTTCTTGATTGATATGGAATGTGGAGATTCTTGTTTTCGAGCCAGACTTTGTCACCCTTTTCGAATCTGATTGACTTGTCTCTGTGTCTATGAGTGACCATTTGTCTAGCTAGTTCGTGAGCGGCTAGGGCTTCTTCTCTAGCTTTTCGGAGCATCAGAAGTCGTTCTTCTGCTGCTGGTGCGGTCATCTTGATTGCTGCTGTAGGGATAGCGATTGGATCTGATCCATACATAAGTTGAAATGGTGATGTCTTTATTGTGTCGTGATATCGATTATTATGTGCAAATTCAGCGATGGGTAGTAGTGGTTTCCATTTATGAGGTTCATTTGCGCAGAACATTCGAAGATAAATTTCGAGTTCTTGATTTACACGTTCAGTTTCTCCATCTGTCTGAGGATGGTAGGCTGTGCTCATTCTATGATCGATTCCTAGAGCTTTTCGTATTTCTTGAAATACTTTGGCGGAGAATTGCGGTCCTCTATCCGAGATTAAGATGTCAGGGAGTCCAAAGCGTTTGAATATTTCAGAGATATATAGGTCTGCAGTTCCTAAGGCGTCGATCGTCTTATTGCAAGGAGTAAAAATTACCCCCTTCGTAAGGCCATGGTCCACCGTGACCAAAATGGAGTCATAACCGTCGGATATAGGAAGATCGGTGATAAAATCCAGTGTGACTTGTTGAAATGGCCGAGTAGCTTTTGATGGAATAGGGATTAATGCCGGTGAATTTGGGTGGGTATTGACTTTCATCTGTTGGCAAAGTGCACAACCTTCAACCCATTCTTTGACATGTCTATACATTCCAGGCCACCAATAATCACGCTTCAAAAGTGCTAGTGTTTTCAATCGTCCAGGGTGTCCTGAAGATAATGCTTCATGTATCTCCTTAATTAATCGAGTGCGCAACTCAATTCGATCAGGCACATAGATCTTGCCCAAGTAATAAACGATACCATGAGTGTATGTCCAGTCTTGTAGTTTGGATTTAATTGGTGGTGCCCTTTGCTTAGTGATAACTTCAATAAGGATGCGTCCAAAATCGTCGTTTGCCAAGTATTTTTTTAATTCGCTGGCAAGATCATCATTGATTAGTCGAATAAATCGGTCATTCGGCAAAACCGTGACTGTAGTTTGTTCCTCATCATTTCCCATATGATCTGGCCGTCTGGATAATGCATCTGCTTCGAACATTTTTGTGCCAGGTATATGTTCAATACGAAGATCATATTCAGATAGTAATGATGACCACCGAGCTTGTCGAGGTGTTAAGCGTTGAGCAGTTCGATAGTAGGACAAGTTCTTGTGATCACAATGGACGATGATCGTGTGAGGAGAACCATGTAATAGATGGCGCCATACTGCAAGTCCCTTGATGATTGCAAGCAGTTCTCTGTCATAAATTTGATAATTCTGTTCCGTTGGTGTTAACGCATGGGATATAAATCCACACGGATGGAGTGCTCCAGATTCATCAGCCTGTTTCAGTACCGCTCCAATTGCTTTATTGGAGGCGTCGGTTTGAAGGATGAATGGTTTTGCAGGATTTGGCATTAACAATACTGGCATAGAGGCGAACCGTTGCTTTAGGGTGTCAAAGGCAAGTTGGCGCTCATTATTCCAGTCAAATGATTCCGTTTTCTTGGTTAGATCTGTGAGTGGTTTTGCGATTGCTGCAAAGTTTCCAATAAAACGTCTGTAAAAGTTTCCAAAACCTAGGAATGATCGGACTTGTTTAACCGTTGATGGTACTGGCCAATCAGCTATTCCTGCGAGTTTGATAGGATCCATTCGTATTTTTCCGGGTGAGATGATCATGCCCAAAAATTCAACTTCTTGAACAGCAAATTTACATTTTTCTAACTTCAGGAACAGATCGTTCTCTTCTAATCGATTGAGAACCCTTTTTGTTCGTTCTTCTAGTTCGTTCAAATTCTGAGAACATATCAAGATGTCGTCCATGTAGATAATGAGCCATCCTTCATTAATCATGTCTCTGAAGTATTCGTTCATCATAGTTTGGAATGTAGATGGCGAATTGCATAAACCGAAGAACATAACAGTTGGTTCGTATAATCCTCTGTTGGTAATGAAAGCAGCTTTCCATTCGTCCCCTTTCTTGATCCTGACGTTATTATATCCCCATCGGAGGTCTAATTTGGTGAAATATTGTGCACCAGCGAGCTTTGTAAGGAGGTCAGATACTAGGGGTAATGGGTATGCATTCTTGATTGTCCAATCGTTTAAATATCTATAATCTTGACATGGCCGAAGCGCACCACTTTCCTTCTTTGAGACAAAGAAGAATGGCGATGCTTGAGGAGATTTCGACGGTTTGATGTAGCCTTTAGCTAGCTGTTCTTCAATCCATTCGTCCAGCGACGACTGTTCTTTGATTGATAACGGATAGATTTTGCTAACTTTAGGACTAAAACCGGTTTTCAAATCGATAGCGTGATCCCAAGTTCTGGAAGTTGGGAATCGTTCTGATGCCTTTTTCTCAAAGACTGAGCGCCATTTCCCATATTCTGATGGTAATTCCGTCTTTGGTTCATCCTTTTTCAACTGATGTTCTAACGCTTGAGATGCTGATGTCTTAACTCTGATCCAGTAATCGTCTTCTCCCCATTGTTGATTGTCCAATGCCATTTGCCAGATAGTTCCTTCATTCCGTTGTTCATCGATGAGGTGTATCGTTTTATCTCTCCAATCAATAGTAGGATTGTTTTCTTCTAACCAAGGGATCCCCAAAATTAATCGTTGATCTCCTAATTTAGTGATTAGAAACCAGTTGCTGTATCGTTTTCCTCCAATCGAATATTGAATATGGACTCGATGTGTGATTATTCCATTAGTGTTAACCGTTCCATCTGCGTTTCTGACTTTGATTGGTTTTCGCAATTTTTCTTTTGATAACTTGGTGGTTACTTCTTCGTCAATAAAATTCCCTTCTGCTCCACAATCGATTAGAGCCGAAGTTTCAGCAGGTAAATCGGATGTCTCCACAGAAATTGAAAGGCGCTTGTCATTATTCGATCTTACTATTACAGAATCAAGCGCTAACTGTGAATGTCCATTTGTTATGGAAGTGCCAACCGCTGTATGACGCTTCCGGGTTAAAAACCCTCGTTCTCGAGTTCATTGAGAAGACCTTCTCGTTCATCGGCCTTCATCCCAGCAAGGATCGCTCTGATGCTTGCAACTGGGTCATCTTTCTTTTCCTTGGGCGCATCTTCAGGGATGGATCTGATCCCCTTATTCTGAAACGATGAGGAGGCCCTGAAGGAGGCGTTTGACATGGTGTTTCGTTTGGGACAATTCCTTGAAACATGCCCCTGGTTTCCACATCTGAAACATTTTCCAGATTTCATGTATTCCTCCTTTTGTTCATCTGTCAAACGTCCAGTGGGCATCGCATTTACTGATCGGGTTGATCCGCCCCTATTATTGGTGTTTCGGTTAAAATTGGAGCGATTCCCTTGTCCTGGTTTTCTTCCAAGCGCTCGCATCATTTCCCAAGCGCCATGAAGCTGTTCTGCCTTTTCATACGCTTCTTTCATGGATAGAACGTTTGCTTCAAGTATCTTTGTAGCAATACTTTCGGGGAGTCCTTTGACAAAGGCCTGGAGCTGCGCAGTAGTTCCTTTCAATCCTGAAGTACCGATTTCCATGCGAAATTTTCTGATATATTCAGGGACTGAAATGTCGCCCCCTACTCTGAGATTGGCTAGATTGTTCAGCGCTCTGAGAGCACTATTAACTTCCCCCCAATCGGCTAAGAAACGTTTCTTGAATTCTGCCCAATTTGTCCAAGTAAGGGTTGTTTCTTCTTCATCGTCCAATTCATCCTTGATCAGGACTTTCCAATCATCAAGTTCCTGCCCAAGACAGGCAAGAGTAAATCGAATCTGCTTCTGTGCTTTGTTTTTATAGTTATCATCATTCAAAACAAAGTAATCTTCAAGACTTCCAATGAAAGCCTTCGCTTCGGTTCGTTTTCCTGTAAAAACGCGCATAGGCTGCGGTTTGATATCTCCTTTAGAGGCAGGTGCTGCTACGTCGGATGCCATCTCTTCTGTTTCTTCTTTCGGATTTGTAGGTTCTCCTGTTTTGTCTTTCTTCTTCCCTGATTCTGGATCTCCAAATAGACTTTGTTCGATCTGTTTCTGTTCTAGGAAGTCTCTCCAAGGCTGTATCCCTTTGTCTTGAAGTGCGTATCTATCCTGTGGTGGTGCTCCAGAGAGACTGATGAATTCGTTCCACCAGGAGGATTCTGGTTCTTCAGTGGGTGGATAAAATAAAGAATAAAAGTCCTCTTTTAGATCTTCGTTGATCCACTCGATCCAAACGTTATCTGGGAAGACTTCCTTTCCGTCTCCTTCAATATAATCACCTTCAAAGAGGGATGCTGGTACTGGTTCGTTCTTCTTCTTAGTTCCTGAGCGGAAATACCACCCTGTTCCAGTAGTCGATGGAAAAACTTCTCGTCGATCTAGATAATACTTTCGTCTAAAACGGGCAGAGCCGTTCGGGGGTCTGAGGTTCGAGGTTCTGGTATCAATGGTGTCTGGCTAGTGTAGAAACACTGAGCGGTTCTGTGAGTTCCAACTTGTGTTAAGATCGATGCTCTCAACGCAATTCGTTCTAAGTCAACAGTGGCAAGCAGAGTCTCGGTCTGCTCCCAGCCTACTGGACAGATTCTGGACACTAAGTCAAACGATGACAAAGGTCAAATAAACGACGAGCTCAAGAGATGAGAGCGAGGAGTTTTCGTTCAGCAGTTGAGAGAAGAATTCGATTAAGTTGGAACTGAAGTCTAGCTACTTTACAAGACGGTTTATATATGTAAAAGAACAAGAGAAATATAAAAGGAAACGTACAGCTAAATACCTAAGAAAGGAAATGTGAAGGTAAAGTAGCTAAAGGAGATGAGTGTCCATGAAACGCATAACGATGATTATATAATAAAATGAGTCCATTAACGAAAGGGAAAGAAATCGTAACACAGCCCAGGTCCATCAAGACCTTCATAAACTGAAATCGGATCGCCGTGGCCCAACGGAACGCATCAATAGGAGCGCCCAGCACGGCGTTAAACTGCGCCTATCGATGCGGCGACGACACAATACACCAGCACAGTCCAGCAAGACCTTAAACTGTACCTGGTAGTGTGCGTACGCACTCCCGAGCCGACGACACCTCGAAACGGACACGAACGACACTAAAATGGTACGCAGACCAGCCTAGATGCTACGACGGCACACCCACTCGAAAGAGAACGGTACAGGACAACGACGAACAAACGGCGCGTCCACACGCATCAAGATTCGTCATCAAGTAGTCGAACCAGAGCGTCCAGTACGACGTTAAACTACATTTAGGATGAGGCAACGACGTTAGGAGAACGGAACGGCGGGGACATATACCAACACGCAGGCCAACACACGAACGGTGAGCACATCGATGGTACCTACGTACACCCAGAGTCCCAACGCACACCAACGAACGCACAGCGTGCCCATGCGCACCTCAAGGCTCATCAGGGAATGGTTCGCACAACGATGCACGCACCAATGCGTTAACCGACCGCACCAATGCAATCACAAGCCCATCGCCAACGCCGCATACGGCGCGCATCAACCGTCGTCATGGAACGACGCACCCGGCCTTGCGCAACGCAGCAACGCACCCACGGCGCACCCACTGCGTGCACATCAAAATCGTCAGGAAACGATCTCACGCTCGACGAAGCTCATCGACGTATTTTCCATTCATTCCTTACCCAACATTCATTCGAGAAGTCATTCATTTAGGGGGAGTAAGTAATACTCCATTTTCACTCTTTTTATTCACATGCTTCTTGGTCTGAGGGGGAGTGTTGGAATATTTTATATTCAGTATCCAGACACTACAAGCATGACTGCATACATATATTACATATATGGTAGTTAGATTGTTTGTATGTATGGACACACTTCTGGCATGATGAGTTGAACTCATCCTTGGAATGGGCACACCATTCGTCGTCCACACATGGACGCTTCCTGCTTAGTCCAGGTCACAAGATCTACACCTCGGAATCCAACAGCGTATTGGTTCCTGGTGCAATTACAATATGATACTCCTGAAGTAACGACATATGGGTAGTCATTTTATATCTGCGGCGATTGTCGGCGTATTTGTTGATGTAGTACTACTGGCTCCACTGGTGATCAATATGAAGCCCTGTTGGCATATGGTGGACCTATATAGGCCAGCACGCGATCGCCAAAGGTGCGTTGTCCCAAACGTGAGAGAAACATCAAACAACACACATGTGTCACAACGGCTTTCCTTCTTGGGGGTAAATATCGTTGTAATCAGTCGACGTGCGATACAAAGTATTTACGGGACAGCGCAAGACGTGAATAACTTTATCAGACGAGCGCTCGATCTATACCTATTCTAGATTCATAGACAAATTTGAGATTTGTGCAACGTGAAGCCAAGGCCTTCCAAAGACGCTAGATTATTAGCGTTCGCTAGCTCTTTCAATTCTTTGGCAAGGCCATCTACGTCAGGACAGTTGATAATATTTGATTCATGCAGCTTTGCGACCGCGGCTCTGATCCAAACTCGACAGGTAAAGGGTTCGTCGTCCGTTCCGGGAGGATTCTCGAGTGGTATCGTTTGCAGAAGACGGTCAATATCATCTGCAGTACATGAACCAGGGGCGTCTGCACAACAAATCTCGATAATGATAGCAGAAAGTGGTTTTCTGACTTACTGAGCTGGACCACGACACACGCATGCTTGGACCTCGCAATGAAGTGATCGTCTCTTTGATATAGCCACGAGTCTGGCCCAGTAACCGCATGGAACTTTATGGCATCTTTCGTGCTCGTTGGATAGATGAAGCTCCAGTGGTACACGTTTTCACCGCGAGAGAAAAGGGCTACGCACAGTGCACCTTCCGGAAGTGGCGGCCGTCTGACAGGCTGGACAATGTGAAATCTAATGTGGACCGTTGGTAAGGAAGTGAACTGACCTCGGACTGCATAGAGTGAAGCGCAGAATATTGGAGTGCTTAAGCTCCGTAGTTGTCTCCGATTTTTAAGTGTGCTGGGGTGCTCATCACGATCCCTTTCGAGGTTGTTTACGCCAGGTTTGCATTAAAATTTGTCAGTCTTGATTTTGGATTACTCACTAAATGATTCGACCTGCTTCGCCAGTCCCCATGCGATGCGCCAACTTAAATAGGTTTCTGCGATACCTATCAATGAAATTTCACCGCAATCTTTGCCTTTTGCTCCCTTTGAGTCTATCCACGGATCATGTATATATACCAGTGATAGATCAGATCACTGAAATTGTATGACGTATATCTCGTGGCGACTGTTGAAATCAAAAAAATTTGTTTCCTAATGCGTATGTTTTTCTGGCAATTTCGAGGGGCAATCAGCTCGAGCACAAACATCTGCATCAGGCCTCAGGCTTGTTCGTTGCTTCATAAGCTCGATTATTTATCAGACTGACTTAATCAAATTAAAACAAATTAAAAAAACGGACATACTCATCGTCTGGACAGTTTCCAGAAATGTTTTAGTCAATAATTGCTTGCATTATCTTGCTTGGCAACAATGTGTTGCCCCCTGGCGATATGGTGTATGTCAGACAATGAGGCGCAACCGCCGCAGCGTGCCGGCGCCACATCTCGTTCCGAAAGAGTGAAACAGGATTCGCCCCCCCGCCTAACCGCCGTCCGCCGTCTCAAGGTCAAAAAATTTGCTCAGAATTAGCTGATCAACATGAGACTTGTCAGCGGGTAGTGCTTGTTTGTTATTGTTAGGGCTCTTACCAGTGTCCTCCCCAAATATTCAGCGGTCTTGACATGCTCGTTCACTGGCAAGGGGTCCATATCCTATATCGAGGATGTACATGGCGCATGTCGACAGCGTCCAATAGCACACTTGCTACGGTGCATCGTGGCACGGTTTTCGAAGAACGCACATTGAAGTTATTACAAGAAAATCTCTCCATGTCACTTCGACGCGTCGGTGGCAAGGAGGACGGGGGTATTGACCTGCAAGGCTGGTGGTGGCTTCCACCGTCCGCATCTGAGTCATCTGCACCGCATAAAATTCGGCCAACGGAGCGGCGGCGCCTCCGCGTTATCGTCCAATGCAAAGCCGAGAAGAAGAAGGCTAGTCCCAAGTACGTGCGCGAGCTGGAAGGTGTCATGTTCCGGAACCTGGCATTATCTACAGGCACATCCATATCGCAAACTTGTCACACGAATCACAGTATGGAAAACCCACTGGCGCAATCACAATACCCTCTCATTGCTTTGCTTGTATCAGAGTCCCCATTCACCAAGTCTACCCTTTTGTGCGCCAATTCCTCCCCTCTTCCGCTTTTCCTTCTGCACATACCTCCCATGTTTGAGGAGCAACGTGATATGTTAGATGACTCAGCCACGGACTCTATGCGAAAAAATGACAGCCAGACATTGGAATATGGTTCCGCGTTCTGGAACTCGGCTTTAGCCGGTCCTCGTGGGGTCTTGGGAGGCGAGATGGAAATGCGCTGGGAAAGATCTGCAAGTGGAAACTGCGGTCGACCGGGCATATGGTGGCACAATCAAAGATTGGCTAACTGGGTGCCAGATCACGACGCGGCTTTAGGCGAGACAGCGCCGCATGGGCGCAAGATTTTGGCTCACAAAACTACAACGATGACAAATGTATGGATAGATTGGTCAGTTTCGTGCAGCTGACTAATTCCTTGATATCAAGCATGAACATATCTTTTGGGGTTTAAAGAATAATTAACCATTCACACACACGGACCGTTTAAGCTTGCGACGATCAATTCAGAAGCACTGTCTTTTTCGCAGAGGCGATCTATCTAGTTGATTTTCCATCAACGTCACGTTGCGGCGGCCGCCATATTTCCGTCGTGTTCCTGGAGGCCATATTCTAGAATCATGATCACACCCTTGGTCGTGCGTTGCCATTGATATTCCCCTTATATAGGAGAATCTAATAATGAATGGGGTACTACAAGAATAGAGTCGCCTTCTACTATATTATATGGATACAATAATGTTATCTCAAGACACGTAACACGATATACATCTATAAAAACAGCAAAAAACCGGAAGAAATAGACCCTACTGTATCAACGACGTTTGCAAAAGATGTTGCCGTAGAACCATATCCTTGACTAGGACAAGTCAGTAATAGTCCATGATGGCCACACACAAACTCACATTGGTACAAAATGACCTTGGTCGATTTAGTGTCCTGTAAAGGCAACCATCATAAGTACATGCTGTCGGCAGGTGCACGTGATACAAACAGTAACGTTAGTACAATGTGAATAAAACATGCGACGTTTTGCAGAATTGTCCGAAAAGATGGCCGCTTAACGCCGTGTGTCAACACCCTCAACGTCGTCTGCAATCAAACACGACATAGGACGTACCAAACTTGCGGCGAATATCTTGAAAAAACCATCAGTCATCCATCCTATAATAATAATAATAAAGATCCGAAAAGTCACTCACATGTTGACGTGTGTTCAAAGTCGTTCGGCCTATCGCCATAGGAAACGATAAAGTCAGCCAACCTGACCCCTGCTTCGAGCTTTGCCTTCATGATGTCTGACTTATTGAGAAACAGCATCAGGTTCGTATGTTGCAACAGCTTGTTCGAGACGAGCGCCCTCCACAAGTTAACCGAGTCTTCCTGCCACACACGTGAGCCTTTATCAGCCAGACAGATCTCGATCCCCCCCCCCCAAAGCGGAAAAGGCCAACCCACCAATCTATTGACGCTTGGGTCTTCTGATAGTACCTGGTCAAACGCGCTAGGAGAGGGAGAGGAAGAGGGAGAGGAAGAGGGAGGGATGGGGATGAGTGGACACATCCGATTTGCTTTGATTGAACACGACATGCCTGATGGGGGCCAGAAATATAATGGCGTCCATATCATCAAAGTACGGCACCCATGCGGCTGTTGCGCCCCGTGGTCATGGAAGTGCGGATGGATCAACACGGTAGACGTACCTCGCTGTGTGTGTGGGTAGAAGGGAGGGAGGTAGGGAGGAAGTTTATCGTAAGGACACCCAGGGGGAGGGGCAAAAAATAGACACACACACACACACCTGCGACCTGTGACCACCAACGTCATATATCCGCCAGTCTTTCCACTGTGTGGAGCCTGCTGGACCGTCGGAAATAGAGCGGCCGAGTTCAAGTATAGGACTCACCTGATTTAATCGTGAACCGATGTTCCGTAACGCCTTATCGCATCGTATTTTTAAAAAAGACTTTTCCAGTTGGGGAGAAAGAAACGGGCAAACCTAGCGTTTTCACTCTGGCTCGCAGTATGTCATCTACATGTCCCAAAAACAATCAGTTACACGTTGTCATGCATAGCATTTGGGCAATACATATATATATATATATATATGTTTAAGATTTTCTGGGGGGCCCAAAAAAAAAAAACGTACCGTTCGTCGGGATGTAGCGCAAAGACGTGACCCTATCCAACGAGTCTAGAAAGCTGGAAAAAAAAAAAAAAAGTTTATGAGAAAAAACGGGCATATACAAAGTTCAATGGCTCGGAGCTCTCGACTCACAATCCTGCCATCTCTTCCAAGCGGAGGCGCTGCTTCGCAAGCAGGTCGCGGACAAACGCGTCGTTCCATATCTTCATCATGTCCTCCGCACACGCATGGAGGACGACGCCAGGGTCAGTCGGATCGTCCCAATCGATCGCCTCTTCGCTATTGAAGCTGTCGCGGTCCCACTGGGGACGTTTGATGCTCCGCGTCATCATGGCGTCCTTCCAGCGGACGGCGGCATTGACGCTGACGCTGATTTCCTTGAGAAACGCGCGGCCGCGGTCGGTGTAGGACAGCTGCATCTTGTCCACCTGGCCTGACCCGGCGACCGGTATCCGGCGCAGGAGCGTTTCCTCGACCTGTCGTAGAGGGAGGAGCCGCATCCGAAGCTTGAGCAGGTCTGGAGAGAGGGGAACACATTTTGTAGCAGAGTCGTGGAACGCGGCGTGGTCGACGGCTTCTAGGATAAGGTGGATCGAGCGGATGACGTTGAGTTGGATGATCGCCCTCCAAGAGGCCCGCTCGGCGCGAAATGCCTGCGGTGCAAAAAATGGATGATAACGTTGGCCCCCCTGGCGTGGGTGAGGAGAGGAAGTGATGATGACATTACCTTGGGTTCGTAGAGAAGCTGAAAATCTTTAATGATTGAAATTGAGCAGGGATATAAGAAGAAAGCAACAAGCGGAACGCACTTTTGAGCGTTGTAGATTTACCTGAAAGAAAGGAAGAAAGAAAGAAAAAGTAAAATACATCAAGTGTCCCATATGCGTTCCCTGGGTTTCGACTTACCCGACTCGCTTTGACCTGGAAGAAGAAGTGATTTAATAATCAAAATATATGCAAAGGACGAAGAGACTTACCGAGCAAGAGGATTTTGACGACCTTGGAGGCCTTTTTTTCTGCCACAGCTTGCTTTTGCAATTCCTCGTCAATGGTATCCGAGATGGCTTTCGCCTCCTGTTCGCGCTGGACCCTGATTAGGCATTCTTCAGGCGTCTCAGAGGGTGAAGGCCGGATGGCCCGGGTGAGAGGGTCGTCATCGCCGTCAGAGCTACTATGTCGTACACTCCGCATTCGAAGCATGAGTGGAGCTTTGATCGGGAACAGTTCTAAGGATCGCAAGGAGAATAGGGCAAGGTGCAAAAGATAAGGAGGTGGAATTGGGTTTATGATACTGATGGAGATGTGTCAAAAGCAGATGCACACCAGGCTCAGGTTCCAATTATTTCGCCGTTTACGTGGCAGCTCCGGTTTCCCAGCGGTGTTCCATACACGTATATGTATGTATACACATGATGTGAAAATGGATCTTCGTTGGGCTTCATTTTCAAGAATGGAACAAAAAAAAAAACGAGGTACACGTCATTCACGCCTCACGGTTGTCCGTGTGGCACTTTCTTTTTTCTTTTTTTTTTTTTTGCCGCCGTCCGCCTATTGCATGGCGCCAGGGAGAACAAACCTGAATGGCAAAAGGTGTGAGTTGCGGATGCAACTGGATATGTACAGATTACTATGAAACACGTTGCACACTAGTGATAATTTTGGACAGTCTTCTGTACGAGCTGTATGCAGCCCTGACTCGAAATTGTGACCGGTTGCGTGGCACTTGCGGTATTCTAGCCAGGGGCAGCGGCAGTAGCAGCAGCAGCAGGCGATGCATCATATCAACAGAGCTGTGGAAGTGATTCTCTTTCAAGGTTTGAGGGGAATCTGCTTCGGCGCCGTTAGTCTTTGTCGTTATCCACTACACAACCAGGGACCTGAGGCCCTTGTGAGGGTTGAGGAAAGGACAGAGCCCGATATTCGGGCAGCACCTGCCTTTCTGGGCTGGCTGGCGAGTTGAACTTTGTGAAGAGAAAAAAAAAAAAAGAAGAATCACCCTCAGTTTACGCAACGGTCTGCCGTCCTGCGGCTGGGAACTAGAACGGATATAGCTGTTGTGTCCCCAAGCAACGGTTAGTGAAATCTGATCCGAGTCAGCAGACCTTTTGTAGCCCGTCGTGTTTCTTGTGCCTTATCGCTGTCTCAAGCGCTGTCAAGAAGCCCCAGATGAGCAAAGGAAGGTTTGATGCGCGCATGCAGCAAAATAGAGTTACAATACCAGCGTGTCGGTCGGGCGTGTGGCGGACCGCCGTCGACGTGAGAGCGCAACAGCAATTCGTACGCATCAAGTCACACTCAAGCCTTTTACTAATTTGTTCCGAGTTGGAATGGCGCCATACTTTTCCACCTCTCTCTCCCCCCCACAGCATCTCCCCAGGCCTGGATAATTGCTGTTATCCTTTTTCAATAACGCGGACTTCCGAGCTCCAACGCCCATTGAGCTCGGACGATTTGACAATCCATCAATCAATCAATGAACGTGAACGAGAAATTCTACTTTTGGGAGGCCGACGCGGTACACATCTTTTGTTTGTTGTCTTTGTTTCACCGCGAGCAACAAAAAATAGCTTTTTTTTCCCCCCCCCAACTCGAAATTTTTTTCCTTTGTTTCTTTTCCTTTTCCTTTTTCTGTCGAATTTCTCCCTCTTCTGGCGATGGAGGCATGAGAGTAAGTGACGTTGGGAGCCTGCCGTTCGGGAGCCTAATTCGCCACCGAACAGTGCGGATACGGACAGGCGTCTCACAGCCGCCCAGCTCCTACTGATCAAAGTTAAGCTGCGACGCGCAGCCACTAGTAGTAGTGAGTCAACACAATCTAGAAGCGCAGCAATAAGCATCCGGTTTGATCTGTCACTTCTCTCTCTCTCTCTCTCTCTCTCTCTCTGCTTCAGATAGTAGTTTCAACGTTGATCTATGGCGATCGAGGCTTCTCGCTCTGGCAGTGGTTCTGTGGCGGGTTGTCAGTGGGGCGAGAAGAAACCAACAAGGGCTCAGGCTGTGGTAGTGGCGGCGTTCGCGAGAGAAAGAGAGAGAGGTGGACACGCCACACCCGGGTCCGTTTCAGCGCGGTGTAAACAATCAATCAAGCATCTGGTTGTTTTTTTTGTTTCAGGATAAAGAAAAAGAGTATCATGACGGGGGCGGTGGTGACTTGAAAGTTATAGTAATTGCGAATGGCTAGATGTCAGTTGATATGATATTCTTGGGTCGAAACGCGTGCGATCCGGGAAAGTTGATGGAGGCCGGAAACAGGTAGCACTGGGACAAGTCATCGTCCGGGCAGAACGGACGGGAAGATGAAGTCATGGCACCGAAGATCGCCCGCAAAGGCTTTGCGGGGCGTCAAAAGCTAAAGCCCCAACTCCGTCCTCGTCGCCTCTTCGCCTCGTTATATACCACAACCGCCCACCGCCGCCCTTCACTCAGAACCGTCATGTCTCCTCCCTCCTGGCGATCCCTTCCAACTGAGATGAAATACGCTGTTCTCGATAATCTCCCTTATCAAGACATTGCCTCTTTGGCTCGTTCTGACTCGGCCACCTACCAAGCTGCCGTCCCTGCCCTCTTCCACTCCGTTCGTTTGAACTCGTACGATGCCATCCAGCGCTTCATCCACGCCGTCCCTTCCCACTACACACGCCACATCCACCACCTCGATTTGTGCTTGCTTCATTCACCACTCGAACCCTCAAACCTCCAGGATCAAGCTCAATCCGTCGCCTCTCTCCTAGCATGCTGTTCCCGCATTGATTCCCTCGTCCTCCGAATGGCAGGTTCAATGGACAAGGCAATTCTCCCCGTCTTCACCCTTCTCCCACACCTCAAAGATCTCACCATCTCAAACTGTCTCCAGGATGAGGACGGTCCTGTGTATGTTCCCCTACTCTAATTTTTCGCGTCAACTATTCATATCCATGACAGCAGCGAGAGGCTCGTAGTCCACATCGCTGCTTCCCTTCCTAACCTACACACTCTCTCTCTCGAACGCATATCACGCTCGATTCTACACTCTCCCGACCTCTCCAACTCGTACCCGTTCATTCCTCGCGTTACCAACGATCACGACATCCCCCCACACCCACTGGTTGGCACACAACTCAACCTTCCCTCGCTCCTCCTTCTCCCTTCCCTAAAAAAGCTCAGCATCAAAGACACTCACCTCGGCGATCCTCAATGGGATGAAATCGGTCCCCGCGTCGCGTGTCAGATTGAGCGCCTCGAGCTCGGTGGGTGCTACCATGAATTCGAAGATCGCAACGCGTCTGCCGTGCTGCGGATCCTCAAAGTCGCTGGCCAGTCCGTATCCGAACTCGTCCTCGCCACGTCCCTACCCTCCACACCATCCTCCTCCTCCTCGTCATCATCATCATCATCATTATCATCCTCTTTCTCCCTCGCATCACCGCACGGACTATCGCCCGCCTATCCGTTCTCGCTTCCACTCGAGTCGGAGATGATGATGATGATGATAACAACGAGCTCAGGGTCAGGGTCCCCACCCTGCAACGACCTGTCCCTGTTCAGCAACCTCCACACTCTCCGTCTGGCGCCGTTCTTCCCGATCCACGAGCTCCAGGAGACCCTTGCCCATTTCGCGGGCGCCCCGGTCCATACCCTCTCGCTCGAATGTTTCGAGATGGACGTCTGCGAGGTGGCCCAGGCCCTGGAAGACTTTATGAGCGTCCGGGTGTGTCGGAACGCTCCCAGCGTGTCGTCCTCGGCCTCGTCGCCGTCACCGTCCCCCTTATCGGCCGATTTGGCCGATTCATCGGAAGAAGAAGAAGAATACACTAAAACGCAGGGCAGACTTGCGCCTTTTTTCGGTCACTTGAGACGGCTCGAGGTCATCGTCCTTGCCGAACCTGCCAGCGAAGGAGGAGGAGTCTTTTGGCAAAAGCAGTTGCAGTTTCAGTCCTATGCGCTCAAGCGGTGGGTTGGATATTGTCGCGACTTGGGCTTGGTTGGCGTTGCTCGACGACGACGACCACAACAACAACAACAACAACTGCAACAACAGGAGGAGGAGGAGGAGGATCAGGAATGGTGTTTGGATGAGGACGAGGGTTGTTGTGGCGAAGACGAGAGCGCTCTGGAGGTGATGCTCTGAGGACTTGGACTGGAAGCGTGCGGTATCCCTCGCGCTTTCGTCTCGAGCTCCCGGTATTCTACCTCTATTCTCTACTCAGAGCCTCATAACTTTTTTTTTATTGTTATTCTTTTTTTTTTTTTTTTTTTGGACTTGGGATGCTTTTTCCCTCCTCCTTCTCTCTCTCTCTCTCTCTCTCTCTCTCTCTCTCTCTCTCTCGGTCTCTCGTACATAATTGGGCAAAAGGGTGTTATTACCATGATACATAGGTTGTTCCCATGTTTCTATGATGCTTTCTCGTTTCATTTGTATCAGCACGATACTATTATAGATACCACCATCAAGTCAGTCAGATGTATTACTGAACGAGTTCGGACCTGCTGAAAAAAATGAGGCTGGCCGTACACCAAATGCCGCGGGAGAACACGTCGAAGCCCATGATACCCAGCGCTACCCTTGCCGGCGCGTTTCATCTCAATCACACCATGACGCTAGCGCTCCGCTCCATAACTTTTCCATCAACATCAACGAGCCCAGGCTCTTATGCGGCAAGTAAGTAACACGCATTTTCATTCCCAACCTTACCTTAGTAGTGTTAGCCGCTGACAGTCAACCCCCCTTACTTTTCAAAACAAAACAATCTCGCATATCATCATCGTTATACCCTTAAAAGTTAACCCCCTGCATTTCTTATCTTTAATTATAGCTTCTAACCCTGTCCTGTAATTTGACCGTGATACGAAATACATACATAGTCAAAAAAAACTTATTTAACACCGCTCAGCGCTCAGCCGAGGTAGCCGTCTAGCCGCTTTCGGGCTTACTTAAAGGACTTTGCATATAGATATTGCAAGACTGTCCACGGACAGTCCAGTTGGGGTAGCCAAAGCTAAAATAAAAAATAAAAAAATAAAACCCTTGATGCGCCCTTGAACTGGGTGGCGACTTCCTGCGCCCGGGCTCGCGTATTATGTGTGTATACGCGTTTGTAGGGGGTCCCAGTTCAGGTAGGTCATGTGGCATGTGTGGCCAATGGCCAACAACGTGCGCAGCAGCCCCGGCCCGTCACATCAAATACCACTGACCTGTTTTTTTTCTCTCCTCCACTGAGCTATTCTTATCGATTTGCACATCTCGCATCTCGGTGCATCTTGCATCTCGGATTCTGTATCCCCTCCTCCTCCTCAACCCTTTCTCGGTCTCGGTCTCGGTCTCGGTCTCGGTCTTGACGGAGACAAACAAGATAACAACGAAACGACCGAGCGACCGAGGAGATGATTGCCAATGACGGGTTGGTTGCTCGGCACTGCGGCGTTACTGCGGTGCTCTGGGTTTTCCAAAAGTGCATACCAGCTTAGGAGACGGTATTTTGGTGTTTCACCGGATAAGATGGTATCGGAGGCCTCCCTATTTTACAACTCTTCCTTCCAAATTTGTTTTTGTTTGTCTTTTTTCTTTTCTTTTTTTTCGGGAGAAGGTATGAGGTATTTAAAAGCCACATCGGAGTGACGCGTGCGCGACATTGAGGATTGAGTCAATCATTACGCATTACATGTTGTTCTGCTGTGTAGCATGGAGACAGCCGGGCGTGGCGTAATGTCGAGAATCATTGTATGCCATTACGCAGGTAACGGAATTTGGAATTGTCAATTGGATAAAAGAACACCGCTCTTCATCAGTTTATGCAGTGCATGGTACCGGGCGTCTCGTATTCTGCGTAGTACCACCTGCCATTCACTGTACATCTGACGTGGAGTCCGGAACTGGGTGGAATCCTCGCCTTTTCTGGTGTCCTTGGACGCGCAAGCATACACGCACGAGCGGTCAGTTTTCTGACGTTTCATTCATTAGACAAGGGGTTTGTTCCATTTTCATGTGCTACTTACGCCACGCTGTTGTGATCGGAAACAGAACTGTGCCGCTGCTCAAGCTCGCCGGCTTGTCACATTAGGTGTGCGTCTACAGTATCCGACTTGGCAATGCCGTGGGTTGGGGGGGTGAGAGCGAAAATCGCCGCAATCGAAGTGCCACACGAAAGCTTGTCAGTAGATCACCGACCGCATCGTGGGCAGGGGCGCTTAATTGTAAGTGCGAGCTGCGCTGATCATGGATCAGCTACGGCAAGGCTTCTAGCCCACACCATGCCACATTTGTGATTCGACTTGGCGCGTATATACCATTAATAGCGAGTTGCGACAAGTCCGGAGTTGAACATTGGAGCCACTCCAGCGATAAACAGACATTTTATAGCCAGGAGCTGTGTAGTTCTGGTGTCCGAGGTCCATAGGCTAATACAAGAGCGTCAACACTATCACAGGATAGCTTGGGCGGTGCCTTGCTCTCTCGAAACGTATAGCTATTATGAATCCTCTCAGACGTCGGAAGAATTCGGGTTGGGAGGTGGCACCTGGCAAGCTTTATGCGTGAAAAATTTTGCTCGTTGCTTCCACAAACATCGGAAGATGTCCAAGCCTTTCGCACTGCGCTTGCGTCTAACAAAAAGAGATGCGTGACGCGTGATATACTGATTGTCACAACGGAGAACTTCTGCTGTTTAGCGCCCAAACATTGCCTGGTGTCGTTTTTCCGCTTGTTCGACCCTCGCGCGCCCGTCGGTTGCTCGGAGATAGCGGTGAGTCGTCACGGTGACAAGCTACATACATCACGACTCCAATACAAATGATGAGACATTTACAACAGGGACAGAGCTGTGAGCTCGATGCCCATAGACGAGGTGTAGCGCGTCAGGTAACCTTGTGAACAGGAACCGATGCGATACCCTCGTCGAGAACGGAAACCTGAATTGTCATGGATTCCATTTTCTCTCCGCGTTTTGTACGTGTTTTCTAATGCCTCAGTTTTACTACAGTACCTCGGACTATCCATGTTGCCCGAGGGGGAAACTCCCGTGTCGCTCGGTGAAAGAAAACGCGGAGAACACGTCGCGATACCTTGACAAGACGATTGGCAGACTAAGACAAGTTCGGTCCGCAGTACATCAGGTAAGTCAGGCGCGTTGCTGTATTACTATCGCAACTCATCCTACTTGTTTAGGGGGGATAGCTTCTCCACTCATGGCTTTTTACACTATGGATCACTTAACGCCAATACACCATTTTCATCTCCACTCTCTCACCCAAAACTCTTCTCGGATGACGCAACGATCGTCTCGTCCAATTGAAGGACTTGGGTAACAACAAGAATATTTTAGCCAGGGCCGCGAAGGACCGTACTTCTGCTTGAAATGCCAATCTATTTAGGCGAATGACCCATAGTCCTTATCCCAAAAGTGTCATGCCTTTTTTTTTCCAAAAGTCAAGCTAAATTTAAACTTCCTGGTTTACTAATCTGTCTTGTCAGCCTGGACCAACATGTTGTTAAGACCATTTGAAGTACGCGTATAAGTACGACTTAGCAATAAGGTAAGCATTGGTTAAAGATAAGGATAAGGATGAACTACCGATCAAGCAAGTATGACTCTGACGGTAACACTTTCTGTTTGGCCTTTGTAACTAAATCAATACAGTTGTCACGAAATTGTTCCGGTATCGAGGTACAGGCGTCGGAAACACCTGCCAGCATTGTACAGATTGTTTTCTTGACCATCTGCGCCCATTTTGTTTATATGTTAGTAGTATCATTCGCGATCACGGTCTAGTCGAAACATCCTGCTACCGAAACTATCACTAGGACCATCATGCGACTGATCAGCAGCAAATTAAATGTGGACATCATCTGAATTTTTCTAACTGCCCGAGTATTGGATATCGTAAAGTTTGCACGTCTTTCTCAGCTGCTCTCCAAACTCCTCTTCATCTGGTTCCCAATCCCACGTAACCATGAGTTTTTGCAATTTTTCAGTAGAGCCCACCCGTGTTCCCCGCTGAGCAATAAAGTCGAAGATTTTACGCATTTGGTCCCATGGATGATAACCAAGCACCGCAAGCGATTGCAAGCAGGTCAACTTGGGAGTTTCGACTCGATCTATTCCATTAAGCCACCCGATGACCTCGGTCGAGTTATGAATGCAACCCAAATGCAAGCTCTCTAAATCTGGGGTTTGTGATAAGATCTCTATGGCCGACGCAGCGTTCGTGTACTGTAATCTCAACGATCGCAGACGGCATCGTGACCTGCTGAAAAAAGACTTCAAAGGGTCAACGCGCCCAAAGTCGACACGCAACTCCTTCAGAGACGGCGTCGTTACTGCCTGTATCAGAGAAATTGTTTTCGTGCTCAACGACAGCAAGCTTGGAAGCATGATCGATGCAATAGGAGGGAGAGGTTCATTGCCAAAATCTACGATTAACGTCTCGAGTCGCAACGCTTGTGAGAGGATGGAAGGAACCAGTGCTATCTCTTCCCGTTTGTGGCAACCAAGATCCATAAATGTCATGATAGACCAGTTAAAGGTCCATGTTGAAAGGCGGTTTGAGGAAAAGTGTGTGAGACGGGGACAACTCAACGAAGAATCGGTGAAAGCTTCTAAAACAGCGGAATGTCCATCTGCGCAGTCAAATGACAGGTATTCCAAATGCTCGAGTTTGCCCTTGACACGGTTGAGACCCGGAATATCATCCGAGCGTATTTTCAATGTGACCTTCTGCCACCAAGGCGACACAGATACAAGTAGGTTGAAAGTCGTGGTATAGTTTCCAGATGCAACACCTAGTTCGAACGAGAACGGACGTCCGCGATTACACTCCAAGAACGTGGTGAGCATATCCAGCCGGCGTTGATCCTCTTCCTTCGTTCTGGCATTGTTAAGGTGAACTATGAACTTGTTCCTAGAGCTTCTTAAGATGGTCAAGAATCCGTTGCGCCATGAAGAACAGACATGGGCAAGATGCCAGGGAAGTTGAGGGAATGGAACCTTGGGCGCATGAAAGTATTTGAAATTTTCAGAAATGATATCGGAAGGTAGCCTTTGTGCGATTGCTAGGCTCGAGCTATCAGCTGTAGCCATTGACGACAACGTCTAGTAGTGCTGTTGTGAGTAACGTTCCGGACTACAGAAAGATAACTCATGGATCGCGTGCGTCCACACTTTATTACATTCTCTTGAGCCTTTGGCACTGATAATTTCCACGGGAGTCTTACCATGACTAGGACTAAGGAGCAATCTTGAAGCATACCATCGCTTCGGTTCATCCAGCAACAGGTCATCTGAAAGCAAAAGCAGGCACGCACTTTGACGAACTTTACTTGTGAGCCGCATATCATAGTACGCGTAGAACGATATAGAGAGCGGTAATCTCGAGTTTGGCCGCTTGAGACCATAATGATACATCCAGCAAGTCCATCCTAGTACTAGTCCCTAGTCCAATAATGCTGATTCTGAACCATCGGCGATGGGCTTTTGCACCGGGCCCAACAGCGTCTCTAGCTCCCTCACCCTCTTCTCCCACCCATCCACCTCCGCCAGCCGCTCCTCCAACATTCTAATCTCTCTATCGACCCCCATCCGCTCTTCCACCGTTCCGACCCTCGTCAGCGTCCACCGCGCCGAGCCATCCTCGCCCTGCAATGTTAGCAGCTGCCGGTGATACTTGGCCAGCGAGGGGCGCAACGAGATGGTGATAAGCGTGATACCAAGCGATTTTGCGCATTCGTACATCTGTCCTTCAACGTCGCTCGAGACGGCGGAGGTACATTCTTAAAAAAACAACAAGGTTTCAGCTTTGCTAGTGCCAGCGCGTTCCGCATAATCGCTCACCATCCAGAATGGCAAACTTGGGTCGTTGGTAAAACACCCTTGCCATCGCCATCTGGATGAAATGGACCATGAGTTATCTGAGCCCACGAACATGACAACCACACTCACCCTTTGCTTCTCACCCCCACTCAACACGTCCCTCCACTCCTTCCTCGTAAACCACCCGCCCTCTCGCTCAGGTAAATACGCTAAATGCACCATCTCCAAAATCTCACCAATCCTCTTCATACCCTCTTCCACACCACCCCGGTTCTCCTTTTCGCACCAGTCCCGAAAATCGGTATACGAGTCGGGATAGATTACCTGATCAAGCAAGCTTCCGCTGACCATGTAAGACCGCTGGGGGACAACAAACACGCTCCTCCTGCCGTCCACCAATCGAGCCGGAGGACGTTGGACCTTGGCTTCCTCACCGCCGAGCGAAGACTCGCCAGGGGCCCACAGCCCCGCTAATACTCGCGCCACGCTTGTCTTGCCCACCCCGTTTGAGCCGGTGATCATCAGATGCTCACCTTCTTTTATCACTAACGACAGATCCTTGACCAACGCTGGGTGAAGTGCACTAAAGATAGTCGATTCTGGGTATCCATTTCCAGGGGAAGCCCCATTGTGCGGCTGTGAGGGTACGCAAACGTCGACATGCTCGATAGTAATCTGGTTGTGGGGTGACGTTTGGCCTATGGGGAGCGCAGGTAGATTATGCAGGGTCGAAATGAGGGTGTATAGTCGTGTTGTCAGTCCCGCAAGTTCTAGTATGTCTTTGTATGCATACATGAGCCGACCGCCAGCGTCAGCAAGAGAGAGAAGAAGTCGTCGGTTAGAGATGTAGGCTGCGAGGGCAGTCAGAATGATGGTGATAGCGATTAGGACAAAGCATACTTTCCGTGCGGCCAGCGACGGCATCGTCTGCTCTCCCGACGACTTCCGAGTCATGGGGTCCTGCCTGAATGCCAATAGTCCTCTTGGTGCGCGTATACAATAGTGGTACGGCAATCAATCCATATCCCGCGGCTGACCATAGATACTTTATTACATAGTCTTCTGTCCACTCGTAAGCTATACGAATCTGAAGCGGGGATCTGAATGAGATTCTAAAGTAGATTTGAATAGTATACCTTGTAAATCGAGTTGACATGTTTAATCAACTTTAGATAGGCCCGTGTCAGAATGTCTTTTTCTCTCAAACCGCCGTTGTAGAACCTGGAACGTTATATGCACGGGAATAGACAAAAGTAGACGAGCGACGTACGCGATTTCCTCTGCCTCTCTTCCTATCCTTCCCATGCCAGCCCTGTACTCGCCCTCGAGTCTAGCCTCTACAGCCGCCAAGCGACCAAATGCGGGCGTGACGGCTCTCAGGATGGTGATTGTAGCGTAATAATTAGCAAATAAAAGTATCGTTCCTCGGACGCCGAGTGATCGTGATAGCTGACTGGTGAACAACACCAGATCTAACGAGGGTTTAAGAATGTTTCCACTATGTTTCGTGTCAATTTTGAGTAGCATATATGAACATATGCAAACGCACTAGAGTCCTGAAAGGGCATCTGCCCACGACTCGATGTCAGCTGTGAGATACTGATCAACGCCTTCGAGACCTGAGCGATAATACCGAAGGTACGGGAAGGCCGAGAGGTAAAGGTCGTGAACGTAACATGTGAGCCGTGTGCGGAGCCGAAGAGAAAGTTTGGATTGGAGATGACGGATCTATGCGACCTTGAATGACGAGGTGGACGAAAGGGGGCATGATTATGACTTGCCATTGAATTAGTATACGTGCTTGGAATTGCGAGAAGGAACCATAATCCGAGCCCTTTCAGGAACCCCTTGCCATCTCCTCTGACCTGACGGAAACGGTTGAAGAAGGAAGGAACTGTTGGAACTCGAGACGCACCAGATCCCTAACAATAACGCCGTCTAGCTTGGCCACGGCTATGCTCAGCACGGTCCGCAAGACGAGAAAGAAGGAGTGCAAGAGGACAATGAGGGTCTCCTTTGAGCGTAGACTGGGGAAGGCGACTCGCAGCAAAATAGCGCGCAGCTGCCTGACAAAGGCGGCGTCAATGTTGGGCTTTGCCTTGACAGAGGAAGGGATGGGCGGGAAGTGCGGTGCGTCTGCGGCAAACTTGTCTGGGGGCGTTGGCCGGATCTTGACCTTTGTACGAAGCGATTAGCAGATGCTCGCGTTGGGTCCTGGGAGGAGGAAGAAAGAAAAAAACCGCACCTTGGAGAGCCGGTCACGATAGAGCACTAGAAGGGTCTTTCCGCCGTCTGGATCGTTGAGATAAACCTGCTGGGTTGCATTTGTAATCTCATCGACGGTCAGCGTCTTGCCCCCTCGTGCCTGCTCGGCCAGCCTCGACCATAGCTTGCGGGGGACGTGGGCGATGGGCGAGCGCAACAGCAGAAATACAGCGAGGAGGACGAGAAATGAGTGCTTTGCTGTGGGCGCGGGTGGCTTTGAGAGGATGGCCATGAGCGCATGTGATTGCGAGATTATGTAAGAAGACAGCTTGCTGCTTACAAAATAAACAATTCAATGTCTCGACAGCAGAAACCGTCGAGGCGAAGATCGATGCTGCTGCAAATCAAAGTCTCGGACTCTTACGACAGCATTTCTGTCTTTTCTAATACCGGTAGTGCGGAAGACAGCTCTCTGTTCATAGAAATTATTTCAAAGCTTCAGAACGTAGAATCACACCGTTAGCAGGTGAAATCGGCCAAGCAGTAGTACCTCAATCTGAACATCGTAAACTCTTCATCCTCCATGGCAGGTAATACATCTGATAGCCTTGTTCTCACCCCAAAAATCGGTCAGGAGCTGGATAGTAGAGAGCCGCGACTGAATCTCTCTCCTATTAAAGCCATGCTGAAGGAACTGGCTTCAGCGTCTTTGGGGCTCGATATCCTCCTCGTGATAGATTCGTGTTGTGCTGCTATTCCTGGACGGGGCGAGAACGCCATGGATGCGAGGGTGGAGCTCGTGGTCGCTACTGCACATGAGGGTATCAGCAATTTGAGGCAGGATGGTCATACATTCACGTAGCACTGGTGTGAAGCATTTACCAAGCTTATGAAGATGGGAGAACCTTTCACTTGTGACGACATTGTCAAAGCTATCAATCGCGATCCCAAGCTAGAGCAATCTCCTGCGACATTTGTTCTACGTGAAGGATGGGATTTACCAATCACGTTTCGTCCTCACCTAGTCAATGAAGACAACATCGCTTCTAGGAACTCCGATTCCGCCCCCTTGATCAAGCATCTAGACAATGCTCCAGCGGAGACCACCGGTTTAGCAGTGCCGCCGACATCTAGCACATTGCTTTTGCTCCGTGTTCCCGTGCTTTTGCTAGATTTCCTCGTACTTCCACGAGCCACTTCTATTATATTGGAAGGTGAGTTCTTATCAGTCCAGGTATTGCCCCACTCCTAATATTCTATGATTCATTTACAGGTACATGACATGGTAAACATAGCGAGACGAGTCTTGAAAGAATTCAGATTAGCGATGTGAGATTGAAATTCAGGGCAAATAAGTAGACACGAAGCCATATTGCAATTTAAACAGTGATGGAAAAAGTGGCAGATGACAGCTGTTTAAACACAGCTTACGTCCTCCTCGTCACTCAGCATTTATATGCGCATGATTCTCGTCAAGTCGCTGTCCTGGTAGCGTCATGTCTTACAAGGGCGCTATGACTGGCTCCATCTAATCACATAATGTACAATACGACATGCGTTACTATCAAAACCAGCGTTAGTTTAGGCCAAAAATAAAAATGAAAATAACATAAAATAAAATAACATACCGTAATCACCGTGGCCTCATTTCTCAGCGCCTCGGGCCCTGCGTCCGGCGCGACGTATCTCTCCACGTATATTCTCACCCGCTCAAGCGAAACACGACGCGCGAGCCGTCCGAAAAAGTGATGACCTATCCCTTACCGGGCCGTCAATCGGATCTTTGTACTCAAAGTTGTACAACCCCGAAACCGTGAAGCTCTCCACCGACGCGCTCTTGGCCACGTGTACAGTGTTGGCGAGCGAGCCGGAGTGGAGGGCTTCGTTGAAGTGCGCGACGAGTACGTTGGCGCCGGAGGAGGAGACCTCTTCGTAGTGTGGCGGCCGTAGGTGTCGTAGTGCGCATATAGCAGGTCGTGGTGTTAAGCCATGCGACGACCGTCCTTCTCGCGTATGTGGTCGGATCTGGTGCCAAAGGATTCTTCGCCGCAGATGGAAAGTCATCTAGTCATCCAGCGTCCACTGGCATGAGGTTGCCAAATAACATCCATCCTGGGGGCTTCAAAGTGCTCGATTCCCTTCTTCTCAGCGACTAGGTCGGCATGCTCCCAGCCAGACCTTTGACGCCGCCGTTGTTGAAGTAAGGGATGATGTCTGCCCAGCCCATGTTCCTATCGCCGTCGCCGTCGCTTGCAGCGCCAAAGACTCGAGTTCGGTGAGCGTGGCATGTAGCTCGAATCATACAACCATCTTCATCACATTCCTAGCGTAATCCCATGTCACTACGCGCATATATTATCTTCCTGGTCTTCCCAACGACAGATTCGACAATCCATTATGCTGCCTATCATCATTACCGTTTTCTCGGCTGGGTCGTCAAAGGAGGCATCAAGTCTTCCGTCGACTACTTGCTCTATAAACGTGGTCCCGTCTTTGCACATGCAGAGTAAAATTCTCTCCCTCCCCATGTCAATCCAAATATGCATTTCTCATTTATTTCGCAGATTCGCCATTATCGTTTGCCCAGTCTACGAGGACCCCAAAGACCAAGCGTCCTATTTACAGAACGCCGAACCTTTTACCTGGTCATGGCTCAGCACCATCAATCGCGTCAACTCCCAAGTCCAGAAAGTACGTTTTTCTCCACCGCCTTCCCTTTTCGCACTGCTTATGGGAGAGCAACCGTTTGCTTCTTGCAACAGACTCTCGTTTTGGCGTACGTCACGATACCCGCCCAATCACGCCCCCCGCCAGTCTACCCAATTTTAACGTGCGTTTCGTCGACTATGTGCATGAGGTCTAAGCCCAGGGCCCACGACAAGGGAACACGAGGAAAAGAGGCTCAACAGCCTCTCCACCTTCCATGAGGACTATCTACCACTATCCTATTGAAATGCGTACGGCCAGTATAGCAATCAAGGGACCAGCCTTGAGCGCTACATGTAGCCACCATTCTGCGATGATGCAGACAGTATCGGGAAGCCGGATCGGTTGGCACTTTTCTCTTGCCTTCCGCCACTGTCGATACCTTCTCTTCAGGCAACGCAACCTCCATTTTATCGATCACCTCGTCCAGCGGGTCAAGGCTCCGAGCACCCGACACAGTGAATGGACTTGAATCATGTAGCCAATTGTATACGTGATCCGCTTCTTCCGGTGTCAACATCTCGTACCACCTCGCAGATGCGACACTCAGAATTGATATCTGCAAAGAGACCTGCAAAGAAGAAGTCGTTGATGACATCCGCGGCAGCG
The DNA here is from genome assembly GCA_023014435.1 of Amanita fuliginea. Lineage (NCBI taxonomy): Eukaryota > Fungi > Basidiomycota > Agaricomycetes > Agaricales > Amanitaceae > Amanita > Amanita fuliginea. The sequence continues at coordinate 998,510 of JAEBUQ010000011.1, read as the reverse complement.
CCGGTTTTGCCGAGGAATGAATTGGGCTTGTACGCCCGCGATGAAGGTGCACTAGATGAGGATAAGAGTCAGTGATAATTCGAAACTTGGGTAAACACGATTACTGATGATGAGTGCTAGGGTGCCATAGCCTTCTTTAACCGTCCCAGGTAATCGCTTTCGTCAAGACGCTTTCACCGTTCCTGAAAATCGCTCGCTACTTCAACGTTGGTGGAAGTGCACATCTCTTACTTACCGTCGTGCGTCATCCAAGATACTCAATCCCCGAGTAGCTGATCTGCTTCCCATCGGTCTACGTTCTAGTACCGAAATAGTCATTGTGAATCTTCACTGCGTCACTGATTGTTTGAGTGTCAGGGAGACTCACCCATTTCTTGAAAATAGATGCTCTCTTTCCGGTCTTGTGGACCGCACCCACTTATAGTAATGGAAGCTTGTAGTGTCATTAGATCCGACGTTGTTGAATGAACCGACCACTACGTTGGTGACCCTTGTCATTGCACATGTTGCATTAAGGAGTGCGAGGATGCCTTGAGCTCCAGCCATAGGCGTCGCCGCCAAAAAGAGTAATTTGGTCACGTGGAGTGCATAAAGCTCTCGCCCGTTCAGGCTCACCCCATCACCCCCATACCGCTACTTCCACATGTCGAAGGCTGCGTTGGATTCCGACATTTACGGCGGTGAGTACATGCCACGATGGATTACCGTAGACTGAGAGTTGAACGTAGACATATACGGCGAAGATGAGAATGAATATGCCGTGCCTCTCCATGACGAAGCAGACGAAGAAGCTGAAGAGCACACTCAATACGTGAAGGAAGAGTCTGAATCAGACAAGTTATCGCAAACCGAGACCGAGGGAGCCGGGAGATCAAGAACCAACTCGGATTCAAAACCCCATGAACCGCCTGTCGAGAAAATGGGGGGAATACCCACCACTAATGGCTCGGTCTTAAATAACCCAAGTGACGGGTCGCTACCTGCTAAACCGATGTCTCCAAGATCATCGACGTCGAAGCCGTTGTCCTATTCTGCACAGATTGCACAACAATTCTCTGCATATCAACAAACGCCAAGTCAGGAACGGCAACAAAGGCATCTGACCTCGAAAATTGCTACGCATGAAGGGGCGATTTCTGGCGACTCTGTGTTTGGAAAGAAACCTTCCGAGATGCACGATGCTGGGTGAGTACGTTGCTAAAGACATATTGTTGAGTTCCTCCCACTGCCTGTCAAAAGCGGCAGGGCCACGTGGTTTTTTTTTTTTTTTCCCTTTCTCTTTCTCTTTTGCATATCACAAAAATCTATGGCGAAAACAGATGGTACCGCTACGATACGACATATGATTACGCTCGTCTTGCTACCTGTCCTGTCGGTCTACCTGTGTCATTGTCACTATCTGTCTTCTCCGCCTGCTTTCTGCTGATTCTGGCTCGCACTGGATACTAATACTGCCTACGACTTTTTTTTTTCTTCTTTGGGATCACCTCTGACACTCGACTACTTGGAACTTAACGACACGACTAAAACTACTATCTTACTTCCACCTACGATTATGGTCGTCGCCCTTTGTAGCAAAATGTTCATTGGTGGTCTGAACTGGGACACAACTGACGGTATATTGTCTCTTGCTACGATTCATACCATTTACATACCGCTAATCAATGGCTTTTTGTCTTTTCTCCGCCCTTCACGTCTACCTCTCTTGACACCAACGACGAGCAGAAGGTTTAAGGGATTATTTCTCACAGTTTGGAAAGGTAAAGCTTCATGCTTCACCGTTCTTCAGGAATGACTCTAGACTTTTTGCGTTTTTGAAATCAAGGTTGATGCATGTACTATTATGCGAGATGCGAGTGGGACATCGAGAGGATTCGCGTTTTTGACTTTTGAAGATCCGAATGCTGTCAACGTCGTTGTCAGACGAGAGCATTTTCTGGACGGAAAGCAGGCATGTCATGTCCATCGTATACTTGAGTTTCGTGCTTGTATTGATCCGAGTTGCTAGATTGATCCTAAGCGTGCGATTCCTAGAGAAGAGCATCTACGGAATACGCGGTATTTTGTCGGTGGACTGGCGCCACCGACGACTGCAGAGTCCATGAAGGAATTTTTTTCCACGTATGGCAAGGTGGTTGACGCGACCGTGATGGTCGATCGAGAGAGCGGACGATCGAAAGGGTTTGGGTTCGTCACCTTTGAAGACGGGAACAACGCGGACCAATTAGTTGGCAAAATTGGGTTGATTTTGGATGATAAGCAGGTCAAACACTTTCTCCTTTTTGCTTGGAAGAACTTGTGGATAACCACAGACTTATGCAGATTGAAGTCAAGATGGCGCAACCACGTAATCAACGAGACCAGAATCGGAATGCAGCACAAAATCAGGGAATGTTTAATGACGCGTCGCAGAATCGGAATACGCCGATGAATATACCGTTCACGCCTCAGCAGCCTAATCCCATGGCGATGATGTTCCAGCGGGGTATGAACCAGATGCCCATGATGGCGGGTGGTATACCTATGATGGGTATGAATCCGATGGCCATGATGGGAATGGGGATGGGAGGGATGAATAACATGATGGGGGGCGGAATGGGTGGGATGATGGGTGCGGGTGGAATGGCTGGTATGGCGGGCATGAGTGGGATGGGTGGGATGGGCAATATGGGGCATATGAGGTTGGGAATGGGTCCGATGGGCGGGCCTGGAATGGGGGTCGGAGGGATGCATGGCGTTGGAGGGATGGCGGGTATGTTAGGGAATATGGGGATGGGAATGAGAGCGGGTGCTATGGGCGGGATGAACCGTATGGGGATGAACGTGAACGCAGGAGGCCCTGGACCAGCGCGAGTGTCATCAAGAGGCCAGCATAGTTTCCATCCGTACTCGAGGTGATTTTCTTTTTTTTTTTACATAATCTTTTCGTAGCTCCTTTGCTTTGATAACTTGCTGTTTTTTTTTTAATTAAAATTTTACATGCTACAATGGCACGTGATCAGAAGTAGTCAATTGATCTTAACTATGATGGCAATCGTGCATGAGATCCGGATACAAAACCCAATGATTTTCTTGGACACACCAACCGGATATGCGCGCGCGACATGGACAAAGCAACTACTACATAAATGGATAGGTGAATAGTTGCGCTAGGCGTTGTGTGCACATTCAAAGGTTCCAAATTTTTTGAAAAATCCATGATTGGGCATCGAGTGTAACGATGCGAGCCGTGGCAATCGCATAGTCCCTACGGTGCCGTGTTATCTGCTCTGGACATCGCTTCTACCAGTGGTCAAGGAGGTCGAAGCAATCGGAAACCCCTAAAGGAAACTGGTAACCTGATGTAATGGCACAGGTTCCGCGGTATCATCGCCTTCCACTGGTAGCATCCTCTATTGTCCTGATAAAGTGTGTCACAAGTGTGTTTACGACCCACTACACATGCTATCCGGAAAACCGTTGAACCTTCGCAAAGGCCAGAGCCTTTTTCCGGTCATGGGGAGTCCAAAACGGTGGGAGGAGGATCACTAAAACCAAACACATCATCGTGCACAATATGTACACAATCTTCCCTTGGTGCGCCCCCACCCACACCATCACTCCTGCCAGCAGGAACGCCAATCCGAGTATAGCGACGGGGAGGGCTGCTTTGAGCGCTATGTATAGCCATCTTTCCGCGAGGTCCCAACCGCACGAAGAAGTCACTTTCCCTTCCTCTTCCACCATCGTGGATCCCTTCTCCGCCATATTTGTCTTTTGAACCAACACCGCCTCTCTTGTATCCTTTTCGTTCGCTTCCTCAGGCTCAAGGCTCATCTGAGCGTCCTTGAGAATGGAAGGATGTGAATCATACAACCAAGCATAGATGTGTTCCGCCTCTTCGGGCGTCAACATCTCGAACCACCTCGCAGAAGCAGTGCTCAGAACGGCCGCTCCGACATCGGCAAGGAGACCTGCAAAGAAGAAGGCGTTCACGACTTGAGAGGCAAGGTCTGTTTGAGCGAAGGAAATAGTCAGAATTTGGGCCTGAACGCCCGCAATGAAGGTGCACTATATATGCGTACGAATAGTTGCCGAGAACGACCAGGGTCAGTCATCGTCGTCATCATCTGGATATGTAGACGCGAGTATACTAACGAGGAGTGCCAGGGAGCGATAACCTTTTCCGACGAGTTTGACGCGAGTTTTACCGTCCCAGGTGAATACTTCTGCAAGGACGCTTCCAGGATTCCTGATAATGACATCGACCATGGACGTCGTTCATTTGTGGGTATCTCTTGGTACTCACCGCCGTGCGCCACTCATGAGACTTAAGCCTCGGCTAGCTGCTCTGCTTTTCATCGACTTGACGCGTTCTACTAGTGCCGCGATGATCGTCATTGTTAACGATCATCACGGCACATTATAGGTGATTCTAACGCACCTTGTTCTTGAAAACGGATGCTCTCTTGCTGCTCAAATTGTGCAGTGGATGGGGACGCTTCTTTCAACTTGCGGCGGTGGGACTCTCCGTCTGGGACAAAGATCTCCATCATATTCTTCAGAGTTGGTCCAGCTCGTTAAATTCAACGTCCTGCGTTGGCGTAGAGGAATGCAAAAAAAGAAAAGAAAAAAACGATCAACGATGGTGGGATGGTACATATGATGTCGGCTTTAAATGAAATAAAAATACAATATGATTAAATCAGACTGGTTACTTGTGGCAGTTGAAGGCGTCGCCGAATTAGGAAACTGACATCCTTGTTGTAACTAGCCGACCATTGAATGGCAAGTCTTATTGCGAACATTGCCGCTCCTGTGCTCATCATCATGACAACAAATGGCACCATTTGTTTTGAATGAGATAACGCCATTATTTAACAAATCCAATTTCAATCTATCCATTCAACTAACCAGTGGTTACACATGACTCGCCGTGATTAATCTAAAAGGAAAAGAAAAAAAAACAAAAAATACAGTTGTTTGTAGAAAACAAACGATTATTTCTTCTCCTTGCCAGCCTTGGATGAAGGCTTAGGCTGTGCAACGGCGGGAGCCTTGGCAGCGCTAGTGGCGCCGGGGGTAGTAGGCGCTGCTGCTGCTGGCGCTTTGGGGGCGCTAGTCTTTGACTGAGATGGCGGAGGTATCAGAACCGTGAACAAAAGTCGGGGGAAACGAAAGACGTACGGCAGCCTTGGTGGCAGGGGCAGAGGCAGTGGGCTTCTTGGCGGGCATGATGAATTGAGCTGGTTAAAACTGGAGAACTTGTGAGCGAGAGAGATTATTGGGTTTGGGGGGGAGTTGTACACACCTGAGAGGACTAGTAGAGGAGTTGGGTTGTAGGTTGTAGGAATGGTCTTTGAGAGAGAGACTTCTTTTATAGGTTTTGGCCATGTCCGTTAATGTCTCGGTCTCCGCGTCATTAACGACTTGTAGCACGACAGTGTGACGTTATCTCCTATTCGTGAGCTAGAGTAGCACATCATGCGCAGCGTTATCATGAGGTCAGAGGTAAAATTGCCAATGAAGGAGGCTATGCTATTTCAGAACAAAGGGACAAGGCGGTAAGATTCATTCCGTAGGGATGAGAAGGCATGAGACGGAACGTGAAGGGTGTCTTATCTGCCAGGTGGGCCAAGGAGATAACTCGGCAGCGAGGACATGCTGAAATTAGAAGGATGGTATGATCCTTGAAAAAACTTGGAACGCAGCGATGGGTTGATAACAACAGCAGATGGTCCGCGTGAATCCTATCGCAGAAGTTGCGTGGGCGGTTGAAACGCGGAGAAGTCTAAGACTATCTTATCTTGTGCGGAACGGAACTGATCGAATGCCGTGGAAGAGTTGAGTTCGGACGTTTGTCGGTTGTCGGACTTATCGCGCTGCCAAATATTTGGTACTTGTGTGGCTCTATTTGGACGTTGACTGAGCCTCTTGAATAATTTACATTGAAAATGCATATTAATACAGAAATGACGTGACCGTATAAAAGTGACGTGGGATCAGACTCGCTGCCTCCTCTGGCTTCCTCCACTCTGCTCCATCTTTGGCGACCGCCAGTACATCGACCCGTGCGCGTACTGCATGGGCCCCATCGTCGGACCACCGTGTCGGCTGTATCTCCTTCCGCTAAACGCTAGCCTGCTGCCTGCGACAATCAACTTCCTCATCCGGTCCACAATCTCTCTTGCCAAAAAGACCGTCCCGCTGTCTTTCTCGTACCTCACCAAGTTGCTCCCAATCGCTTCGATGACAAGTACGTCCCCCGGATGTAGCGTCGTCGTTTGCACATGCCTGAAGATGGTCGCCAGCTCGTGTTTGAATATTTTGATATCGACCAGTGTCAGCGCGGAGAGCGGGGTAGATAAAGATACTACAAGTGGACTTAGTGAGTCGCATCGCCGAGGGGACAGAGATGAAGAAACGCACGTTGTACGAGTTGAACCTCGCCTTTTACGTCTGCCAATGCAAAGTAGTACTCCTCATCTTCTGAGAAGTCGTGCGAGGCAAGATAGGGCATGTTGGTCATTGAAGGTGGTTGGATGTACGAAATGTTCAACATCCTGTGCATATATATATATGTCAGTGGAAAAGGGAACTGAGGAGACCAGCCTACGTAAGAATAAGTGAAAAGGGGGTAAAGCACCGCAACCTCCAACGAGGATGGGCAATGACTAGGACTGGAGCAGCCTGGAAGTACAGCATCATTCCTTGTTCCCTACAGCCTCTTATACTAATGGCTCGATCCGCCTAGAATGATGTGCCCGCTCCACGAGGGCAAACAGAAGACGGAAAAGGGACAATGACAAAATCTTGCGCTCGGCTAAAAAATTAAAAAGTGCCGCAGTAACCGCACAGCGCCTGTCAAAATGCAATCTTTTTGTCTTGTGTCACTGCTGCTACCCTGACGCTTTGAAATAGCTATCAGACTGTTCGTTCCAGGACTAGGAACTGGGACCCAGTATGTTCCGCGTAAATCGTTATACATGTCGGCCCGGCTGACGGGGGATGGCTGGGAATTGTTTAAATATAAATAGCGCAGCACGAGGGCGCTTTTTCGACCATGACCCTCCCATTGTTTTGGATCCCAATTTGACGACTCCATGCCCATCACGCGCACGTGTGTAAGTCATCTGGCGAATGTATATATCATTCACAGTATATGTACTTATGGTGGTCTTAGAATTAGCACGGGGGCAGGTCAGTAAATATGGATTGATTAATGATCATCATTTGACGTTCGATCTGGCGATGTCAGTCGTTTCATCTTCCCAGCGGTCGTTTCGGGCATCACGGTGTGCATGAATAGTTGACATCCCTACTTTCCTACGAGTCGGACGCCTCGCATCGATATAATCTCTGGACGCAGTGAAACGCGGCGGATCACTGACTCTGCAGCGCCCGAGTCCACCAGGCGCGCACGACGCACGTGCGTCGCTTCTGCTCTGTGGCCAACTGGTTTCAAGACCAGTATAATGGCAACCCAGACGTCAAGCCATGGAAGATTTCGGCGACGAGCCGCTTGCTAGTATAACCACAACGACAAAAAAAAAGGAAGCAGAGTCATTTCTTTTTTTCTTTTTTTTCACGTTCAGTCTCTCGCTCTATTTTTAATTTTTTAATTATGATACAGTACATGACAGGCGGCGAACTTGAACGTTTGAACGTTTGAACACGTGCGCAATTCATTGAATAGAAGCGAACCCAAGTTAGTTGGATATCAATCTCCATTCATATATGTAGGTCATTGAAACAATCGTTTCGTCTCTCATTCCAAAACCTGGGATATTCAACGGCGGACGAGACTCCCGAGTCCGTTACCAGCGACTCGTATGAGGTTCACACACACTGTGTACTTCCTGGCAAATGCATCATCAGAGCGGGCCATCAACAATTCAAAGGTTAAAGATACTATGTACGTTCCTTTCCTACTGGAATAAATGTATTCGGTGCAACCAGTGTACTCAAGAGAATGCCCGCGTTGTCACGCCTTCACTGCGTCATTAGCGGCTTGCTTCGCGGCTTCATGCTTCATATATTTAGTGCGGTCTCGTGTAATTCGGATGTTTACAACGAGCAAGTCTGAATGCGTCTACATCGCATCATGGTACTAGCCAAACTCTCTTGTTGCATCATCATCTGGTTTCAAAATTGACTCATACTCCTTTTCCGGATATCCGATCAAATCCCCTCCCCCCACATTTCGGACGAGACGAGAATCTAAGCTGTTTCCGATCATGGTGGACATCGGAACTATGACCATCTTGTTTGAACAGTCGACCGATTGATTGAAGGATGGAAGGTGAATATAATTATTTCATTGCGTGAGATCCGTTAAGCGTTCGTCTATTTTCTAAGCTATGAGCTCCTCGGCAGCTGCGCGCGCGCAAGCGATGTCTACTAAATGTCGGAAATTAGGTTTTAAAATACAATTCCTTCTCGCATGGATGCGATCGCCACGGCTCGCGTCATTCCCACCGAAGGGCGCGTTCTTCTATGTCATTTTCACACCGGCTAAATTCGCGTAATTCTTCATTATGAGGAGCATTTTTCGACCAACTTGGAGGACTTTCCGTAAACTCCGGATCTTGGCTGCATCGTAATATCCAGTCAATGTGAAGGTGGCAGGGTTCGATGCCTGATCAGATAAAATGCAGAGCATTGTAGATTCTGAACCCTTATTTAGATCTTGTCGTAGTGCCGCATTGCTCTCAGAATAGCAAAGCGGTTATTGAAATCTGACGGATCATTGTCGTGTCGTGGTCGGGAACCAGGATAACAAACTATAGCTTTGCCGGCCTGCGGCGTGAACGTGAGCAGCGAGAAGCAGCCATACCAACACAGACTTGGCGTTCTGGGAGAATATAGGGATTTGGAGTCGGAAACTCTGGACAAGGGCGCCAAGGAGGCGGGGGAGGTTGTTGACGACAGTTCCGGAGAGGAACGAGAGGCGCTCTTTAAAATGGACGACTTGCATCCGGACTGGTGGGTGTATCTGAGGAGGCATGGAAGTGACGACCCTTTCGAGGCCTTCGGCCCTCAGAAAAAGCTAGGTGAGTCCGCCCAGCCTCGTCACTAAATTGGTTACGGGATTCAGTCTTGCTTTCGCCCTCACTTCCAAACGACGGACCGCTCAGTGTGCGACCCGTCATGCAAAGCTCAGCGCGGGCCTTTGCAAACATTGTCCTGTTCAGTCTGTATGATTCGTGGTGGTGATTTGGCTATGAACAGAAAACCTAGTCGATTACTAATGGCAACAAACGACGCTTACCAATCACTGACCAAGTGAAACCGAGACGCTGATGAACACAAGCACTACCTTGGCATGTACAAATCCTGTTGCAGTTACTTTCCGACTAATTGTCATTTTGCCCAATCTTGCCATTTATCATTAGTTCGACGAATCTCAATCGCTCACGCCGATAGGAATCAGCGACCCCTCGACCCCCGCCTCTCGTGATGTGCCTTCTTCAATGACTCTGGTGAGATACACATCGTGGCCATACAATGCATACCATCATCTCATTAGTACATGATTCAGAATGCGACTCCTGTGGCTGCTGCCAGGTCAATGACACTGTGTGCTTCTGTATGTTTCGATACACTTTCGTGGTAGCCGTGCTCTCACCCTGGTCTCAGGACGGTGGTCAAGCAGTAGGATCCGATTTGAGCGAGTTGATTCTAGAGGATGCAGGAAACTCATTTTATACTAATCTGTTAGAAGAGGAGCAAGGGAATGTCGCTGGAGCGGGTGCTAGGATAGAGAAGGTAGAAGTGTGTTGCCGTTTGTATCGTTGCGATGGGCTAATCGCGATTGTCTATAGGACGCAGCTTGCCGCTTGTCCACTTCGGATTATGGACCTAACGAAAATTCTTCATCCGTGAAAGTACGTTAACTATTAGTTATGAATCATTCTCAAGCTCTTACCATCAATAAGGTATCGGAATTTGTTCGGGGCGAGGCTGTAGCAGGGCCTCGAGGTAAAGGCGTCTTCAGGGTATGTCAGGTCATTACCAGAGCCATTGCATGAATATAATATGGCCTGACCAGCAACCTGGCGCGTCCCAAGTTCATGTCTTCAAAGATTCTAAGAATTTTGAGATTAAAAATATGCAAATCAATTCTGGTGGGAGAGATGTTATCAACACTAACACCACCAACACAACAAACTATTATGGAGGTAAGCATCGTCTACAACTGTTCATACGCACTCTAATGTTGTACGCTTTCATCAGATCGATCACTTAGCATGATCCCATATGCGAAAGGAGCTGGTATCGATACGAGGAAGGCTTGTTTGGACGGCACAAGAACTGATATCCTGGCAAAAATTGAGGGCTGGTTCACTGCCTCTGACATAGCTACCCCGCGCATCCTCTGGATTTCGGGCCCTGCTGGTACTGGCAAGTCTGCAATTGCCCACACTGTTGCTCGTCGGTGGATAACAGATAAGAAAGTCATTGGATCATGCTTCTGCTTCAACCGACAGGTTCTTGATCGTCATCAAAAGCTGTTTAGCACTATTGCGCGTGACTTGGCGGGTCGCATGTCCTGGTTAAAGGACTATCTGATAAACCTTATTGAGACAGAACCAGCAGTTGCTTCTACTCCTGATGTAACTCAACAATGGCGCAGGCTGATTGAAGAGCCTCTTGCTTCTGTGAAGGGCATAACTGGCCCTGTTTTATTTGTCATTGATGCCCTGGATGAAAGTGGAGATGCAGCATCACGTCGTCATATCCTTTCCATCCTTAAGAAAGATTTGGTGAATTTACCATCCAATTTTCGCACACTTGTCACATCTAGGCCCCTTCATGACATCACTGCAGCATTTGGTGGTGCAAGTGGCATTCAATGTGTGTCCATGGATCAAATTTCTAGGTCATCAACAGAATGTGACATTCAAGTTTATATCTCCCATCAATTACAGGATATCATTCATGAGTTTGATAACCAAATGCTTACCCATCTCACCCAAAAGGCAGATGGGTTATTTGAATGGGCCCGGCTTGCTTGCGAGTACTTTTATACTGGTGGCTCAACAAGAAGAGAACAGTTTGAACAACTTGTGCTTGCCAGTAATGGCAGCACACTTCTTGATGACTTGTATATGATGATTCTGCAGAGTATCAAAGATAATTGTCAAAACAAGTCATTCCTTGACCGCTTCCACTCTGTTCTGGGGCTGGTATTATCAGTGCGAGAGCCACTTCCAATGGAATCCCTAGATATTTTGCACAAGCATGCCAGTGTACAGGAAGGACAAGATTATTATGGGGTAGCCACAATTCTGCATAACTTTGGATCACTTCTCAGTGGAATTTTTGATCAATCCATGCCTATCTGTGTCCTACACTCAACATTTTATGAGTTCCTGACTACTGAAGATAGAAGTGGTATTTTCTTTGTTGATCTTGCAAATGTCAACCTGGACCTAGCACATGCCTGCCTTCAAGTGATGCAGCAGCATCTGTGCTTCAACATTTGCAAGTTGGAGAGCTCATATATTTGTAACTCAGAGGTTATTGACTTGGGTAAACGTATTAATGACCATATCAAACCATACCTGTCATACTCATGTTGTTTCTGGGCTGCTCATGCCACATTGGTACCATATCAAGAGAGCTTAGCAAAGCAAATATCAGCATTTCTCTTGAATGAGAGATTCATATTCTGGTTTGAGGTTCTTGGGTTACTTAATTTGATGAATAAAGTTCCAGCCATCTTGGGTGATGTTGCAAGTTGGATTCAGGTAGGTGCTACAACCTTGAGAATACAGTAGGAAAATGATGTGTTGAAAGGCAAATAGCCATGGTATCAAATTGTTCAGAATGATTGGAGGCTTGGTATCAAAGAGCCCACATTACACCCTCAAGGGAAACAACCATGGAAAAGCTTTAGCAGCTGCAAGGGAGGGTATAAAATTCTGCAGAATGTTTGGAGGCATGATATCAAAGAGTACTCCACATTTATATCTATCTGGATTGCCATTCATGCCAGAGAAGAGCAGTTTGAGGACTTTGACCAAAAGATTTACAGGACTGCCAAGAATCATTTCTGCTAAAGCGGTGCAGTGGTCATCACTCCAGATATCAATTACACACACTTCAAGTGTCAATTCAGTTTCCTTTTCACCAGATGGAAAGAGGATTGCATCAGGTTCTTGTGATGAGACTGTCTGTATCTGGGATGCTGAGACTGGGGAACAAGTGGGCAGTCCTCTACAAGGACACACTGGTGATGTCAATTCAGTTGCCTTTTCACCAGATGGGAAGAGGATTGTGTCAGGTTCTTTTGATAATACTATCAGGATCTGGGATGCTGGGATAGGGCTACAAGTGGGCAGTCCTCTCGAAGGACACACTGGCAGTGTTAATTCAGTTGCATTTTCACCAGATGGAAAGAGGATTGCATCAGGTTCTGATGATCAGACTATCTGCATCTGGAATGCTGAGACTAGGGTTCAAGTTGGAAGTCCTCTACAAGGACACACTGGCAGTGTCAAGTCAGTTACCTTTTCACCAGATGGAAAGAGGATTGTGTCAGGTTCCCATGATAACACTGTCTGCATTTGGGATGCTGAGACTGGGGTCCAAGTGGGCAGTCCTCTTGAAGGACACACTGGCATTGTCAATTCAGTTGCCTTTTCACCAGATGGAAAGAGGATAGCATCAGGTTCTGATGATGAGACTGTCTGTATCTGGGATGCTAAGTCTGGGGCACAAGTGGGAAAACCTCTCAAAGGACACACAAGTGGTGTTGCATCAGTCTCCTTTTCATCAGATGGAAAGAGGATTGCATCAGGAACAGATGATTACAATGTCTACATATGGAATGCTAAGGCAAGGGTGCAAATGGGCAGTCCTCTCAAAGGACACACAAGCCATGTCACATCAGTTGTCTTTTCATCAGATGGCAAGAGGATTGCATCATCTTCCCTTGATGGATATGTGTGCATCTGGGATGCAGAGGGTTGGGTGCAAGTGGACCATCCTTTCAAAGGACACAGTGATGCAGTCAATTCAGTTGCCTTTTCACCAGATGGACACAGGATTGCATCAGGTTCTGGTGACAAAACTGTCTGTATCTGGGATGCTGAGACTGGGGTGCAAGTGGGCAGACCTCTCAAAGGACACAGTAATCGTGTTGATATAGTTGCATTTTCTCCAAATGGAAGAAGGATTGCATCAAGTTCTTTTGATGGAACTATTTGCATTTGGAATGCTGAGACTGGGGTACAAGTGGGCAAACCCCTCAAAGGAGATATTTCATCTGAACCACCAATCTCCTTCTCACCAGATGGAAAGAGGATTGCCTCAGGCTTTTTTAACACTGTCTGGATTTGGGATACTGAGACTGGGGTACAAATAGGCAAATATCTCTTAAGACAATGCATGGGGATCATATCACTTGCCTTTTTACCAGATGGAAAAAGGATTGCATTAGGCTCCTCTAACAGCTATGTATGCATATGGGATCTTCAGGCTGGGGTGCAAGTGGGAAGTCCTCTGAAAGATCATACTGAACTGGTCAAATCATTTGTGTTTTCACCAGATGGAAAGAAAATTGCAACAGCTTCCAATTATGGGACATTCTGCATCTGGGATTCTGAGACTGGGATGAGATTGGGCAGTCAAGATTATGGTGAATATATCTCATCAGTTGCCTTTTCACCAGATGGAAATAGGATGGCATTAGGCTTTTATGGTGGGCTTGTCTCCTTCTGTCATATTGAGACTGGGGTACTGGTGGGCAGTCCCCTCAAAAAACACACTGATTATGTTGGTTCAATTGCCTTTTCACCAAATGGAAAGATGCTTGCATCATGTTCTGCAGATCATTCTATCTGCATCTGGAACACTGAAGCTGATACTGAAGGACAAGTGAACCCTCCAGGGAGGTTCAATCCAGTTCATGTTATCAAGTTTGCTAGTGCAATAAAGCATGCATTACACAATCCTCTTCAGCTTTTTGAAAATACTCCAGAGTTTCAACAGGACTGGAGAGGCCAAATTCACCTTCATTCAGATGGTTGGATTATTGGACCCCAAGGTCGGTTGTTGATGTGGGTACCTCCACCTTATAGAAAGCAATTATTGCTCCCAAATATGCAAGTAATTATTCCACAACCAACACTTGAGTTAGATTTGAGTATGATGGTACATGGTTCCACCTGGGACAAGTGTTATGCAGGCTAGTAAACAAGTTCAGAGACAGATGCTACAATGTCCAAGTTCAATTCCTCTACTTTACTGCCACATACATTGTCTTTTCAGCTGGAATATAATCAAAATAAATGTTGATGCCAGTGGTGCATTTCTATGATGACAGAGTGTGCCAAAATAGATAGAGTGAGGCATAATTGAGGTAGAGGTAAGTCTTGGTGGCTCATGCAGATCCAACCACCTGCACTGGGGACAAATTCCCAAGACAAGAGCAAGAATAACAGGCCCAGCCACTGTCCCTGGTGCTCAAATACTATTCTGGAGAAGACTATGATACTGAGTATAGAGCTCCCTTCCTGCACAAAGTGCAGAGGAAGTACCCATTTAAAGGAAGTGACCTTTGTTGCTTAACAAACAGCAACTACCTCAACCAATCCCAGTCTACAATGTGGATTGTACCAATAACATTTCAGGACATTTAGATTGGTCAGAGGAAGATTTTCTCACTGCCTAGGTAGTTGCTGGAATTTGTTAGAAATGGAATCATTAGGCCCCAAACACCAACTTGCCATTTGCTGATGCTGCAGCTTGCTTCTGCTTGCCATCAGTCTCACATCCACCATGAGCCATGTGGCAATAACTAAACCAACAATATAAATAAAGCCATGGTAGAATATATTCATTGTGCTGAATGTATATTTAGTGAACATATGAAAACTGTAAATGAGTGATGGAGGTGGGTGACGAAACCTGAATAAATAACAAAAAACACAGTAGCAGATCATCCTTATACTTTTCTTTCACTTCTTGCCTCCATCTTATGCTTTCTTTGGTAATGTCAAGCTCCGCATGCTTTCCTCCAGAAGCTCCGTACACCGACACCTCTTCTCCTCCTTCTTGCCCTCGTCTCCGAGGCTGATGCCTGCCATGCCCAGAGTCAGGGACGACATTGAGGAAGGACGGACCGACACTGGCGATGTCGACGGCTCAACATCAACGACCCGCACTACCGCTTTGCCTTCCAATACTTTGCGAACCTTGTCGACGTCCCAACTCTTCCCTCCAGTTCCAGCGGACGGCGAGTGAGCGACCGTCGTCGATTGAGACTGCCCGCTGAACGCATCCCAGAACGCACCTCCTAGTTTGCGCAGTAAGGTCTGGCCCGCCAGTACCGCAAGCACAGCACTCTGTTCCCTCTGTTCGCGATCCTTATCCTTATCCTTATCTTTGTCACGTCCGACTCCATTGAAGCCAAGCTTGGGCGAGCTTGGAGGTGTGAGCAAGCCGGTGTATGAGGACGAGGAACCAGTGGTATGCTTTCCCGATAAGACAGATGAAAGCGTAGAGCCATGGTAAGAATAAGGGAGAGGGGGTGTCGACGGCGGTGTTGGATGAGATGAAGTAGAGGCGAAGAAATGCGGGCGGAGGCTCGATGCGAGACCAGTGACTTGGGATGTTGTCGAAGGACGATGTGTCTGAGAGTGTTGGGTCCTCAGGAAGTGTTGCTGAGCCGCCATCTTGCCCCACAGGTGCATACGGTAACTACGAGAGACAACCTGTCAATAGCTGACGAAAGCGAGCAAACAACAAAGACATACGCATCCAATGTTTTCATCGTCAATGGGTTGCTGTCCGCCCATCCTTCGAATCCCCCGGCGTTCAAGCCAGCGCCAAAGTTGCTCGATACGTTGATGTTCTTGGCCATTACGCCATTGAGTGCTGGATTTATGTTCTCTTGCAGGGCCCTCGTCACGCTCCTCTCTGCACCTAGGGCCTGAGACAAATCGGGTATGAGGACGGTATGCACAGGTGTGACACCACCGCCCATTCCCATGGCAAATGAAGGCCGAGTGGTTCCGCCCCAGAAGGCGGCAGCGCCCAGCCTTGGTGACGTGGGAAGATCTTTCTGGGTGTTCGGAGTTAACAGACCAAGAGACGACGAGGAAGGCTGAGGAGAAGACGTCCGGGCGGGAGAGACATTGGCGTTCGTTGCGCTCGAGTGCAAGGTAAGAGTAGGGTCGATAACACCCGATATAGGTGTTGCTGCGGACGCTGACGTTGACAACTCGACACTGACCCCAGATCCCGATCCGAAACCCGCACCGATTGCCGGAGTGATAACCGAAACTGAACCTGGGGTAGACACAGCCAAGGGCGCAGGAGCGGGAAGGTTCAGACTGGCCAGGGACTCTGTTCCTCGGCCTTCTAGAAGGATCTTCTTCAGGGCCGCTATCTCCTGACGAAGTGCCAAGTTCTCTGACTGAGTAGATCCAAGCTCACTGCGAATGGAATCGAGCAGACGATCCCGGTCAGCGATATCTCCTTCGAGGGTTGTAATATATTCTGCCGAGAGGACGCGTCAGCACGGCACGACGGAGGAAAGGCGGGTGGGAAAATCAGTACCTTTTCGTCTGACACGGAAATTGCGCGCTGATATCTTATTCCGGAGTTGACGCTTCTCTTTGCTGGACATTTTGGCGAGTACCTCGGGCGGTGGTCGCCAGTCAATAGCGAGATCATCTTTATTGTTGTCTGTTGGTGAAGTAGCACCAGATTGATGAGAGTGCAGCTCTACGTCGTCGACGCTGGAGGCTTCGGAGGAGGCACGCAACTTGGCCTTCCTTAGGGCCGAAGCATTTGCAGCAATAGTCGCCGCGGACTGTCCGGAGGTAGTAGACAAAAGACTGGAATCTCGGCTAGTATGCACAGGGGGCGGACCCACGTTCTTCTTGACGATGCCACCGCTTTGCACAGTGCCTTTCCTCGACTTCCCGTGGCCACCTACTTTGGCGGGTGTAATAGTAAGGGTGAGGCGTTCACGTTGTTCTTCCTGATGTTTCTGAGAAGTGGGCTGTGCTTCATGGGAAGATTCCTCATCTTCATCCAAAGTCTCCAATTCTGATGTGGATACGGACGGAGCAGGCGTCCCAACGAGGACGGGGTCAATTCCAAGATAACTGGCAAGATCTGAGGACGAGGTGCCCTGGATAGGTAAAAGTGCGTCCATGTTGAAGCCCATCGATAGATCCATCGGCATGTGCACGTCCGGGTAGTTCATCTGCATCCCTGCAAGAGACATAAAGTCGAAAGAAGTACCCTTAAGCGAGTCATCGTCAATGAATGGTAAGCCAGAGCCACCAGGTGAGCTAGAAAGAAGGGGGAAGTCCGGGAATGACGCTGGTGGCATGTCCTGTGGAGGAGTGGTCAGCAGATTCTGGAATGGCGACTGCGGTGGCGAAGAGTCATTTTCTGAGGGTGGTGAAGCCGACGCGTTGGCGTTGGCTGCAAAAAGGTCGGTGTTGATGAAATCGGCGAAATCTACAGGGAGGTGAGAGTCAACAAGCATTGCTCTCCCAAAGTCCGCCAGGCTGCGCCATTCCACATCGACTTATGTAATAGTTCCCAGCACGTGATCCGGCTTTGCGGAGCGTTGCCGCGGTTCCCGCGAGTCAGGGGCTCCAGCGCTCACAACCATGCCTCGAAGGCAGCGACTCGCAGTTACCCTGACCGTGCTGTGCGGATTTGCCATCTATTTTTTCCCATATCCAGCTCAGAAACACGTCTATTTATCAAACGGCCTTGTGCAGGTCAACCCAGACGCGCCGCATCCCATCTACGAACTTATCAAAACTAACCAAGTTCGGTGGGCGGATCGGGTCGCTCGCGCTAGCCAAACATTGCCTGAAGCGATAGCAGAATATATGCGACGGTATGGCCGACCGCCGCCCAGAGGCTTCGACATGTGGTTCAACTGGGCCAAGTCCCACAATGTCCAACTCTTGGATGATTACGATTCAATACACCGAGGACTGGAGCCCTTTTGGGGTATATCACCATCGGATTTTAGAATGATACAAGCAGATCAGGAATTAACAACAGATACATTTACCATTGCCAAAAATTCCTCTTATAATCCAACATACCTTGCCCGTGCTTCCTTTTCGGACCCAGACACTTGGGAACAAAGGGCTCTCCTTCGTGGCCTCGACGAAATCCTCGACTTACTTGAGCCCATTGACGGCCTGTTACCCAACTTCAGAATGATCTTTTCGCCCCATGATAATCCTAATTTGCTCACCAATTACGAAATCCGACAAGCGCATATAGACGCCGCTCGCAGTGGAACTTGTAAGCTCCTATCATCTATGTTCGCTGACAATCGTCTTGATCTGCATCAGATGTCAATATTTCCACTTTTCCACCTCCGTCCTCCATCGGTTTCCGAGCAACATGCGCGCCAGGTTCCCCAGCACGGCCATACGACGCCCTTGACATCCCGATCGACCGCTCCACACGTCCTCCCCCGCGCACAAGC
Source organism: Amanita fuliginea (assembly GCA_023014435.1). Classification (NCBI taxonomy): domain Eukaryota; kingdom Fungi; phylum Basidiomycota; class Agaricomycetes; order Agaricales; family Amanitaceae; genus Amanita; species Amanita fuliginea. The sequence continues at coordinate 980,050 of JAEBUQ010000011.1, read as the reverse complement.
CCCAAAACGTTCATCCACAGTCACCTGCCCGCTATGGACCCGTGCATGCACCCCTACCTCTTCCACCACCACGGCCAATACGTCGCTCACGATATCGCACCATTCCCCTTGCAACCCCACCTCGCGCTCCAATTCGCCTACTGCATCACCCCCGTCTTCCACGACATGGCCCCTCCCAGCTTCATCTCTTACGTGAACGACTCGTATCCGCGCCACAACGACCTTCCATGGGACGAAAAAATGGACGAGCGCATCATGTGGCGCGGGAGCAACACAGGCATGATTTTCAACGCGGATACGCGTTGGCGATGGAGCCAGCGCGCCCGGCTGGTGAACATCACGATGCAGCTGGACGGTTCCGAGAATGTGCTCTTGCCCGCCTCCCCGACCGCCCAAGGACGGAGGAGAACGCCAATCGGACAGGGCACCCCCGTCAGACGCTCGCTCCTCAATCCTGCCATGACCGACATCGCGTTTACGGGGGAGCCATTTGGGTGCGATCCGTATTACTGCAAGTACATCTCCACGGTATTTCCCTTTCACCCGAAACACGACGCGGGGAGCCTCGAAACGGGGCTGCACAAGTACTTTGTGGACGTGGATGGACACGGGTGGTCGTCCCGGTTCAAACGGCTCATCACGAGCAACGCGCTCGTGTTCAAAGCGACGGCGTACCCCGAGTGGTGGTTGGATAGGATACAGCCGTGGGTGCACTACGTGCCTATCCAGGTGGATTATAGCGATCTGTATGATGCGTTGGTGTTTTTCCGGGGCGGGTTTGACGTTGGCAGGTCCGGCTTGGAGGAGGAGGGTGGTGTGATTCAGGGAGTGGATGGTGAGGACGAAGACGAGAACGAGGGCGAGGAACGAGTGAATGTGCAGAGGCCGAAAGCGGTGGTTGGACGAGATGGAGAAGATGAACTTGCGAGAGAGATTGCAAGTGCGGGACGTGAATGGAGTCAGACATTTTGGAGGAAGGAGGATATGACGGCGTACTTTTGGAGGTTGATTCTGGAGGTTGCGAGATTGAGTGGTGAAAGGGATGGCCGGGATGACTTGGAAATGGAGTAGTAGTACTAGGTCTGGCAGTTGTTGGTTTCAAATGTAGGTTTGATCCATGCGCGTTCGAGTTGCCCAGGAGATGACAAGATAATCAACGAGGTGTGAAGGAGCAAAGAGCCTAGTCGACAGTATTTTCCAGAGCCGAAGAATGCAAAGAATAATAACATACGATCTTACTTAACATCCTGCTAGCGCCAAGGAAATGCAAGATCCCGAATATTTGTACATATTGATTCTGCCTAGATAAATTTTACTGCCATGCCATTGTGCGCGCTCCTGCAACTCTTCTGCTCGCGACGTCAGTCTCATTGCATGCCTCAGGAAACTTCGCCAGCCTGCCAATGACCCAAACACCACTACAAAAAAGGCAATTAGGTCGGCCCCCGTATATGAAAAATATCTATATATTCAATATTGATGGCTTGACGCTCAAATCATTCAGACACGTTTGATACCACCTCCGCGCCGCCCATCATCAACAGAGATGCGTATCCTCAGTATCTGTATTGGGGCTGTTGCCGCACTGGCATCCGTAGCCAAGGCCCAATCTACACTTGGCATTTATAACCTTGTGAAGCGTCGCATGCCAGGCGTTGAACGCAGCTTCACATTCACCATCTTCGGCTCCGATGAAGCAGACCCGTACCAGCTACAGAATGACAGATATACGGTGTCTACAGATATCTTGGGCCGAATAAGGGTCAAGGGCAGCTCCGTTAGCGCTCTTGCAAAAGGGTGGGTGACTTGAAAATCTTACTATTTGGGTGCCGCAAACTCATCAGTGCCATAGCCTGCATAGTTACTTGACCAACATTGCTCACATTAATATCAACTGGAACTCGCCTGGTCAGTTGGATATTGATCCCTGTTATCTGCCTACAGTGTTCGATCCCTTCAGCGGTACCAGCGCGGTACCTTGGAGGTACTATTTTAACCCTGGTGCGTATATAGCAGCCCTATCCATGTCCAGTCTTGTTGACACGTCATTAGTGATGTTGTCGTACACTGCCGCATTTTGGTCGTGGGAAGACTGGGAAGCTCAACTGGATTGGATGGCCCTTCGTGGTGTCAATTTGCCGCTTGCCTTGGTCGGGACTGAAAAGATCCTCGTTGAAGTCTTCCGCGAGATTGGTTTGACAGACGATGAAATCCTTTCATTTCTCAGCGGTCCAGCTTTCCAGGCTTGGAATAGATTTGGGAATATCCAAGGTTCATGGGGTGCTATTCCTACGCCCTTCTCTTGGATAGAAAGTCAGTTTTCATTGCAAAAGAAGATCCTTGGTAGGATGGTGGAACTAGGAATGACGCCTATTCTGCCATCTTTCGCGGGCTACGTTCCTCGTGGCATCAGACGTATTTTTCCGAATACCACATTTACGCAAGGCTCGGCTTTTGTCAACTTGGCCCCAATCTACACCTCCGACACTCGCCTGGACCCCTTTGAACCCCTTTTCACACAATTGCAGCGGAGCTTTATTGCAAAACAGATGCAAGCTTACGGAAATATAACAAGCATGTATGCGCTCGATCTCTACAGTGAAAATAATCCGTCTTCTGGCGACTTATCTTATCTGCACGATGCCACCCATAGCGTTTTGCAGAGTCTGAAAGTTAGTAATCCAGCAGCGATTTGGGTCACCCAGGCCTGGTTGTTCTACAACAACCAGACTTTCTGGACACCGGAACGCGTTCAAGCGTATTTGTCTGGTGTTGAGAACGCAGAGGACATGCTCATCCTGGACCTTTGGTCCGAATCGCATCCACAATGGCAGAGGGTGAATTCATACTACGGGAAGCGATGGATCTGGTGTCAAGGACACGACTTTGGTACAAACATTAATCTTTATGGGCAAATCATGTCGGATTTGGAATGACACCGGAAGGTCAGGAAACAAATGAAATCATGTACGACCTTTTGCTCGACCAAGCCTGGTCCAAGACTCCCATTGATACCCGGTCCTACTTCCACGATTGGGTTACTAGCCGGTATTCGGAAAGTTTCTCCATCCCTAGCGATGTCTACGCCGCTTGGGAGATTCTCCGTACGACTGTCTATAACAACATAGCAAACTTGAGTACAGTAGCGGCTGTACCAAAGTCGATTCTAGAGTTGGCACCGGGAATCACTATTTCCAGTGTTAGCGGAACCGACCGTCATCCCAGAATCATCCCCTACGATCCGGCTGTTGTGGTTAAAGCTTGGAATTTAATGTACGACGCTTCAAGGGCGGAGGAAACTTTGTGGTGTGATCCATCATTCCAATATGATATGGTTGACTTTACGCGACAAATTCTCGCGAACGCCTTCGCCAATCCGATTTACGCAGATCTCGTGGAGTGCTATTTCCATTCTTCCTGTGACGGCTCAACTGTCTCTGAGATCGGACAGAAGCTCCTTGGCCTACTTTCCGCACTAGACACGGTCCTTCTGAGCAACGATCGCTTCTTGCTATCAACCTTCATTTCCGACGCGCGTTCTGAGGCTGGCTCGAACACGACCGTGGCCAATTTTTTCGAAAACAACGCTCGCAACCAGATCACACTGTGGTACCCAAAGGCCGAATCAAGTGTTAACGACTATGCATCCAAGACGTGGGGTGGCCTCGTTTCCTCGTACTACATGACCAGATGGAACATTTTCGTGGATTACATTGTCGCGACGAAACCTGCGGATTATAACTATACCGCTCTGGATGAACAAGTTTACCAATTCTCGCAAAATTGGCAGAACAAACGGTGGGGTACGAATCCTGGAGAACCAAGTGGAACGGTGGGATCATCTGAGCAAGTCATAGCTGCAGTGTACGCGAATTGGACGACCATTTTCAGCGGTTATTAATTTTTGTTGTATGTGAATGAATGTATAATTGATTTATGACGCGAAATTACTTTCCAACTATTGTCCTAGACATGTGTGAGGCTGGCTTGTTGAAAACTAATGACAGTGGCACAGACTGAGACTTAGTAAGCAGGAGACTTACTTAATACTGTTTATTGTCAAAAGTTAGATTAGATAATTAGAATTAGAATTAATTAGTGTTTTATATTTAACTAAATATCTATTTAAATTATGTGATATCACATGATAAACACATGATTAGTCATGTGATTAGTCATATGATTATAGGCTTATCTAGACTCTGATTAGTAATAATAAACTCTTATTTGTACTTGTGTATGAAATTATAGAGTTCAAGGATATTTATATCTTTGACAGATATTATAGAGTTTGATGGGATGATTATCAACTGTATTGAATAGTTGATAAGAATCATTTATATTTAGAACATGACTCAGAAATGACTCATATAACTGTGCAATGACTGTGCAATGACTCAGACTACTGAGCATGAGTCATATAGCTGTGCACATGAGTCATAAAGAATGAAATGATGTCATAAAGAACATCATAGAATGATTAAAAATAGATAATAATAAATAAAACTAGTTTAATAGTATTTTTATTATTATATTTTGTACCTAGATTAGGGTTACTGAAATGTATATAAGGAGGGTGTTTTGGATGCTAAGCTCAGTTTTTTCACCTAACACAATAGGCAGAATAAGCACTACTAACAGAAATGTAAGTATATTGAAACTGTTAAGATCGATGCTCCCAATGTAGTTCGTTCTAAGTCAACAGTGGCAAGCAGAGTCTCGGTCCGCTCCCAGCCTACTGGACAGATTCTGGACGCTAAGTCAAATGATGACAAAGGTCTTTAGGTCGACGACGAGCTCAAGGAAAAGAGAGCGAGGAGTTCGAGTCAGATTGGGAGTATGATTCGATTAAGTTGGAACTAAGGAGTAGAAGTATACATGAGAGCCTTTATATACTAAAAGAACAAGGAAAACGTAAAAGGAAATGTATAGCTAACTACCTTAGAAAGGAAAAGTGAAAGGTAAAGCTAAAAGGAAATAAGCGTCCAGGAAACGCATAGCTATGATTAAGTAATAATTGGTCCGCTCACAAAGAGGAGAAAAGAAATTGTAACATTACCCCCTTTGTATGCAAGAAGTCACCGACTTCTTAACCCGTTCCCCAACCGTGATTCCCACCATTCGTCCAGCCATGATCACGCCTCGATTTCAACCATTCGGCAATGGTGTTGATGTCGTGGTTAGCGGTTTCGAACCGCCATTGTAACGTCCTTGTGATGTAATCCAGTTGGATCGTCTGCTCTAGGATAGCGTCACGTTCTTCGTCCGTGATAGTATGAGGATCGGTGGTGATGACGACGTTGAGCATGGCATCGATAGGGCTGGCGAATTGTTGATAGTCGACAATCATCGTTGCGAGGGCTTCTTGGGCTCTAAGAAGAGTGGCGTTGGGGATTCGAGCGAGGGGTGGTGCCGGAGGGATGGGAAGAGGAATTTCTTCCTCAAAGATCAGTTCGAGGACTTCGTCGAGTTTGGCCGGATGTTGGTGTAAGTCGGCGATGGTGGAAGTGGGAGAAACTGGCCAGTCTGGGAAGAGGTATTCATCGATGGTGGTGGTGGTGGTAACAAAGATCTCGATAGGGAGATCGTGGGCGGTAGCAAGAAACGGGGAGGCGCGGGCAAAGGATGGGTCGTAGCAGTGGCCACAGGCTGTGACCAAAAGCGCGAATGCGAAAGCGATAAGGTAGGCGACGATGACGATGGCGGACATGTTGTATCAATAGAATGAGGAGGATGAATCCAACAGGTGTGGTTTAAATATCCCAAATCTCATCGTCGGAGTCCAAAGCTAAGATCTCTTCGATCTCAGGTTCTCTAGTTCTGAGAAAGTTCTCATGGGAATTCCTAGTTGCTTCTTCTTGTTCTGATCGGGTTCTTGCATTGTCAGGATGTGGAATACGAATTTGATCAGGGCGTTCATGCCGTGTGACATGTATCTCTGGATTGTTCATGCTATCCTGTATCGCTTGGTTCAGAAGAACGTAATATTGCTCGGTTGCCAGTGCTATTTCCATTTGCGCTTGTGTGCGGTTAAAATTTTCACTTCCTCTTATATTCATTCGCCGTTCATATTGCCATTGTTCCGCGGAGATGTCTCGACCTAACTGAATAATTTGTTGTAAAGCTTCTGATAGTTCAGGGAAGGTTCGTCGTAACCAAACCCTGTGATAAACGTTATCATATAGAAAACAAGGGTGAACCGACGTTGGGAGATAATGCGATTCAGCCTCCTGAAATGTGGGTAATTCTCCCAGATCAAAAGAGAGGCGATAATACTGGGGAAGATATTTTGGTAAAGCATTATATGGGATTTCTGTGTGTCCTTGCGGATGTGTTCGTTTGTGAGGAGGTAATCGTGATACTTTAGGTGGTTTTGACATCATGGGGACGTATTTCAGTTTTTGATATGTAGAGAGCGTTCGTTTGGAAGGATGTTTAAAGGCTGGAACGAACATCGGTGTGACGGAGTATTTGGTTTTGACAGTAGGAGTGTATCATCCAACAGTTCTGCAGAATTTTTTGACATAGCGAATGTTATGTTTCAGTTGTAGGTTGGTGCGATAGTAAGTCATTACTTTAATCGTTTCAGAGGTTTCGTCTGCTCTTATACTCAACCAGGATATCCGCAGCATTGCCTAGATGTCGTTCCGGTTCCCAAGTGTTATCATTTGCTCCATAGCCTTTCCATTTGACTAGGTATTGATAACCGGCTCCGCGTTTCCGGTGTCCAAGGATAGCTTCAATCTCAAACTCTTCTTGTCCGTTAACCATATCGGGAGGTGGCATAGTGAAATTCGGGCCGTGCATTGAGGTTTCTTTATATGGAGTGAGGAGTGAAGCATGAAACACAGGATGAATGTGCCATTGTTTCGGTAATTTCAATTTGTAAGTAACTGGTCCCATGACTTGTTCAACCTGGAAGGGTCCTTCCCGTTTTGGTGCTAGCTTTCTTGATTGATATGGAATGTGGAGATTCTTGTTTTCGAGCCAGACTTTGTCACCTTTTTCGAATCTGATTGACTTGTCTCTGTATCTATGAGTGACCATTTGTCTAGCTAGTTCGTGAGCGGCTAGGGCTTCTTCTCTAGCTTTTCGGAGCATCAGAAGGCGTTCTTCTGCTGCTGGTGCGGTCATCTTGATTGCTGCTGTAGGGATAGCGATTGGATCTGGTCCGTACATAAGTTGAAATGGTGATGTCTTTATTGTGTCGTGATATCGATTATTATGTGCAAATTCAGCGATGGGTAGTAGTGGTTTCCATTTATGAGGTTCATTTGCGCAGAACATTCGAAGATAAATTTCGAGTTCTTGATTTACACGTTCAGTTTCTCCATCTGTCTGAGGATGGTAGGCTGTGCTCATTCTATGGTTGATTCCTAAAGCTTTTCGTATCTCTTGAAATACTTTGGCGGAGAATTGCAGTCCTCTATCCGAGATTAAGATGTCAGGGAGTCCAAAGCGTTTGAATATTTCAGAGATATAGAGGTCTGCAGTTCCTAAGGCGTCGATCGTCTTATTGCAAGGAGTAAAAGTTACCCCCTTCGTAAGGCCATGGTCCACCGTGACCAGAATGGAGTCATAACCGTCAGATATAGGAAGATTGGTAATAAAATCCAGTGTGACTTGTTGAAATGGCCGAGTAGCTTTTGATGGAATAGGGATTAATGCCGGTGAATTTGGGTGGGTATTGACTTTCATCTGTTGGCAAAGTGCACAACCTTCAACCCATTCTTTGACATGTCTATACATTCCAGGCCACCAATAATCACGCTTCAAAAGTGCTAGTGTTTTCAATCGTCCAGGGTGTCCTGACAATAATGCTTCATGTATCTCCTTAATTAATCGAGTGCGCAATTCAATTCGATCAGGCACATAGATCCTGCCCAAGTAATAAACGATACCATGAGTGTATGTCCAGTCTTGTAGTTTGGATTTAATTGGTGGTGCCCTTTGCTTAATGATAACTTCAATAAGGATGCGTCCAAAATTGTCGTTTGCCATGTATTTCTTTAATTCGCTGGCAAGATCATCATTGATTAGTCGAATAAATCGGTCATTCGGCAAAACCGTGACAGTAGTTTGTTCTTCATCATTTCCCATATGATCTGGCCATCTGGATAATGCATCTGCTTCGAACATTTTTGTGCCAGGTATATGTTCAATACAAAGATCATATTCAGATAGCAATGATGACCACCGAGCTTGTCGAGGTGTTAAGCGTTGAGCAGTTCGGTAGTAGGACAAGTTCTTGTGATCACAATGGATGATGATCGTGTGAGGAGAACCATGTAATAGATGGCGCCATACTGCAAGTCCCTTGATGATTGCAAGCAGTTCTCTGTCATAAATTTGATAATTCTGTTCCGTTGGTGTTAACGCATGGGATATAAATCCACATGGATGGAGTGCTCCAGATTCATCAGCCTGTTTCAGTACCGCTCCAATTGCTTTATTGGAGGCGTCGGTTTGAAGGATGAACGGTTTTGCAGGATTTGGCATTAACAACACTGGCATAGAGGCGAACCGTTGCTTTAGGGTGTCAAAGGCAAGTTGGCGCTCATTATTCCAGTCAAATGGTTCCGTTTTCTTGGTTAGATCTGTGAGTGGTTTTGCGATTGCAGCAAAGTTTCCAATAAAACGTCTGTAAAAGTTTCCAAAACCTAGGAATGATCGGACTTGTTTAACTGTTGATGGTACTGGCCAATCAGCTATTCCTGCGAGTTTGATAGGATCCATTCGTATTTTTCCGGGTGAGATGATCATGCCCAGAAATTCAACTTCTTGAACAGCAAATTTACATTTTTCTAACTTCAGGAACAGATCGTTCTCTTCTAATCGATCGAGAACCCTTTTTGTTCGTTCTTCTAGTTCGTTCAAATTCTGAGAACATATCAAGATGTCGTCCATGTAGATAATGAGCCATCCTTTATTAATCATGTCTCTGAAGTATTCGTTCATCATAGTTTGGAATGTAGATGGTGAATTGCATAAGCCGAAGAACATAACAGTTGGTTCGTATAATCCTCTGTTGGTAATGAAAGCAGCTTTCCATTCGTCCCCTTTCTTGATCCTGACGTTATTATATCCCCATCGGAGGTCTAATTTGGTGAAATATTGTGCACCAGCGAGTTTTGTAAGGAGGTCGGATACTAGGGGTAATGGGTATGCATTCTTGATTGTCCAATCGTTTAAATATCTATAATCTTGGCATGGCCGAAGCGCATCACTTTCCTTCTTTGAGACAAAGAAGAATGGCGATGCTTGAGGAGATTTCGACAGTTTGATGTAGCCTTTAGCTAGCTGTTCTTCAATCCATTCGTCTAGCGACGACTGTTCTTTGATTGATAACGGATAGATCTTGCTAACTTTAGGACTAAAACCGGTTTTCAAATCGATAGCGTGATCCCAAGTTCTGGAAGTTGGGAATCGTTCTGATGCCTTTTTCTCAAAGACTGAACGCCATTTCCCATATTCTGATGGTAGTTCCGTTTTTGGTTCATCCTTTTTCAACTGATGTTCTAACGCTTGAGATACTGATGTCTTAACTCTGATCCAGTAATCGTCTTCTCCCCATTGTTGATTGTCCAATGCCATTTGCCAGATAGTTCCTCCATTCTGTTGTTCATCGATGAGGTGTATCATTTTATCTCTCCAATCAATAGTAGGATTGTTTTCTTCTAACCAAGGGATCCCCAAAATTAATCGTTGATCTCCTAATTTAGTGATTAGAAACCAGTTGCTGTATCGTTTTCCTCCAATCGAATATTGAATATGGACTCGATGTGTGATTATTCCATTAGTGTTAACCGTTCCATCTGCGTTTCTGACTTTGATTGGTTTTCGCAATTTTTCTTTTGATAACTTGGTGGTTACTTCTTCGTCAATAAAATTCCCTTCTGCTCCACAATCGATTAGAGCCGAAGTTTCAGCGGGTAAATCGGACGTCTCCACAGAAATTGAAAGGCGCTTGTCATTATTCGATCTTACTATTACAGAATCAAGCGCTAACTGTGAATGTCCATTTGTTATGGAAGTGCCAACCGCTGTATGACGCTTCCGGGTTAAAAACCCTCGTTCTCGAGTTCACTGAGAAGACCTTCTCGTTCATCGGCCTTCATCCCAGCAAGGATCGCTCTGATGCTTGCAACTGGGTCATCTTTCTTTTCCTTGGGCGCATCTTCAGGGATAGATCTGATCCCCTTATTCTGAAACGATGAGGAGGCCCTGAAGGAGGTGTTTGATGTGGTATTTCGTTTGGGACAATTCCTTGAAACATGCCCCTGGTTTCCACATCTGAAACATTTTCCAGATTTCATATATTCCTCCTTTTGTTCATCTGTCAAACGTCCAGTGGGCATCGCATTTACTGATCGGATTGATCCACCCCTGTTATTGGTGCTTCGATTAAAATTAGAGCGGTTCCCTTGTCCTGGTTTTTGTCCAAGCGCTCGCATCATTTCCCAAGCGCCATGAAGCTGTTCTGCCTTTTCATATGCTTCTTTCATGGATAGAACATTTGCTTCGAGGATCTTTGTAGCGATACTTTCAGGGAGTCCTTTGACAAAGGCTTGAAGCTGCGCAGTTGTTCCTTTCAAACCTGAGGTACCAATCTCCATGCGAAATTTTCTGATATATTCAAGGACTGAAACGTCACCCCCTACTCTGAGATTGGCTAAATTGTTCAGCGCTCTAAGAGCGCTATTGACTTCTCCCCAATCGGCTAGGAAACGCTTTTTGAATTCTGCCCAGTTTGTCCAAGTAAGGGTTCTTTCTTCTTCATCATCTAATTCATCCTTGATCAGGACTTTCCAATCATCGAGTTCCTGCCCAAGACAGGCGAGAGTAAATCGAATCTGTTTCTGTGCTTTGCCTTTATAATTGTCGTCATTTAAGACAAAGTAATCTTCAAGACTTCCAATGAAAGCCTTCGCTTCGGTTCGTTTTCCTGTAAAAACACGCATAGGCTGCGGTTTGATATCTCCTTTAGAGGCAGGTGCTGCTGCGTCAGTTGCCATCTTTTCTGTTTCTCCTTTTGGTTCTTTTGGTTCTCTTGTTTCGTCTTTCTTCTTTCCTGATTCTGGATCTCCAAATAAACTTTGTTCGATCTGTTTCTGTTCTAGGAAGTCTCTCCAAGGCTGTAATCCTTTGTCTTGGAGTGCGTATCGGTCCTGTGGTGGTGCTCCAGAAAGACTGAGGAATTCGTTCCACCAGGAGGATTCTGGTTCTTCAGTAGGTGGGTAAAATAGAGAGTAAAAATCCTCTTTTAGATCTTCGTTGACCCAATCGATCCAAACGTTGTCTGGGAAGACGTCTTTTCCGTTTCCTTCAATATAATCACCTTCAAAGAGGAATGCTGGTACTGGTTCGTTCTTCTTTTTAGTTCCTGAGCGGAAAAACCACCCTGTTCCTGTAGTCGACGGAAAAACTTCTCGTCGATCTAGATAATACTTTCGTCTGAAACGGGCAGAGCCATTTGGGGGTCTGAGGTTTGAGGTTCTGGTATCAATGGTGTCTGGCTAGTGTAGAAACACTGAGCGGTTCTGTGAGTTCCAACTTGTGTTAAGATCGATGCTCCCAACGTAGTTCGTTCTAAGTCAACAGTGGCAAGCAGAGTCTCGGTCCGCTCCCAGCCTACTGGACAGATTCTGGACGCTAAGTCAAATGATCCCTCACCCATCCCCTCACTGTCGTCTATGCCATTGCCGTTGCCCATGCCCCATCCCCTCGCCATCGCCCACGCCCATACCATCCCCTCCCTCACCCTCACCCTCACCCTTGCTCATGTCTCATCCCCTCGTCCATGTCCATGTCCACACCCACGCCTCATCCCCTTGCCCACGTCTCATCCCCTTCCTTGCTTTCGCCCTCACCCACCCCCACACCTCATCCCCTTCCTCACCCTCGCCCATGCCCACACCTCATTCCCTCGCCCACGCACTCAGTCCCTCACCCATTCCCTCACTGTTGCCCATGCCTCATCCCCTCGCTGTTGCCCATGCCCATGCCTCATCCCCTCCCTCGCCCTCACCCTCACCCTCTCCCATGCCTCATCCCCTCGCCCTTACCCATGCCCATGCCTCATCCCCTCCCTCACCCTTGCCCTCACCCTCATTTATGCCTCATCCCCTCATCCACGCCCACATCTCATCCCCTCGCCCACACTTCATCCCCTCCCTCGCCCTCACCCTTGCCCACACACATGCCCTTGCCCATGCCCATGCCCACGCCCTCACCACACCCACGCCCATCCCTTGCCCATCCCTCTCCCATGCCCATGCCCACTCTCATGCCCTCACCTCACCCATCCCTTCGCACACACATGCCCATGCCCATGCCCATCCCCTCTACCATGCCCATGCCCATGCCTATCTCCATGCCCTCTCCACGGTCTCACCCATTCTCCACACCCTCACCTCAACCATGCCCACCCATGCCCATGCCCATACCCACCAACTAATCACCCACTTCCACCACCAACACAACCAGCCACTGACCAGTCTGACTATTAATTATTTCAATTTAATGTATTGTATTAAATATAATGACAATAACAAATAAAATTGATCAAGTCTTGTAGGAACTAATTCCCAAAAATAAGCAGGATAGATGAACTTGGTGGGTGTTGGGTAGGTGGTCTTGACTCAATCTTGAATGCTCTGTTGTAACACCATATATTTTCCCAATATATTTCTGTATTTTCCTTTATTTTATTCAGTAAAGTGTTGTACAGGGCTGTCACTAAAAATAGAATAAAACTATAAATAATCCAACATGCATCATATACATCAGTAACCATCCATGTTTGGTGGTGTTCACATCAAACAAACTGGTTATGGATCAACCTGAATTGTGTCATTCTAGTTCTGGCCAACTGCTTAATGGGATGATTCATGGGTGAGATAGTTATAGCATCCACTTTGCCTGGGATGTGCTTTACACAGCCCACTCCCCCTTTAGAGGACAGTTATACTATAAACATCTATTTAATATACAAGCATGTGAATGTTGAATTAATGATGATCTGGAGCTAAGGGGATTGAACCCACAGCTTCATGTATTATAATATCATTATTAATAAGATGCTAAATAATCCCTTAATATAATCATTGACAGAAATTATAGAGCTTGACAGGAATTGTAGAATTCATACACAGAGTAAATACTGCCAGCAATGCACCACCTGGCACTACCCTCAGTAGTGCTCTGCTGGCATTACCATAGGTTATCTAAAGTACTCTGGTCCATGTTAGGACGGATCCCACCACAACCACAAGCCTCGTGAAAAGATGATAAGATAGAGATGTAATGAAAACACAGTAGACTAGTGACCTGGTAAGAGGAAACTATCTAGAGTCTTAGAGACTCATACCTACTCGACACCCTCCTTATATACCCCAACGCCTGGTCTGTGCGCACAGACTGCGCAGCGACAAGACCTAGGCCTACCATCTAGAACCGCCCGGACTCGCCCAGAGTCTTAGCCCCTATAACCCCATATGCTGCGGTACAGCCACTTGCTGATCTAAGCCCTCGGAGTATCCCGTTAGGGGTGGGAGTCGTTGCCTATATCCAGAGAAGTCGTCGTAGAGCCCCAAGGAAAATAGATAAAAATATAGAAAAATCGCCAGAAAATCGTTAGGTCGTAACATAGCCTTCTCCTCAAGACTTCACGTCCTGGGAAGTCGACGCTATGGGTTGTGCCGTAGGGGAATGAAGCGCAGGTTTAACCGGCCTGCCACGCTCAAGGTCTCTTGAGAACGCCCCTTCCGTGTCTTTTTCCGCGTATATGTCCTTCCTGTCCCCTTTCCAGCGCTGCCAGTTCTGCTTCAACTTTTCGAGGTACTCCCGCTCGAACTTTCCGTCTTCCCATCCAAATAACCGCTTGGGTGCGCGTGTGTCCGTATGATTCTGCCACTTGCGGTAATGCAAGTCTCGTGTGTTGACAAGGCGTCGTGGTGCAGCGGGGTTAGCTTTATGGAACTTCTGAACCTCCTTCTTAGCATTCTCGAGGTTTTCTGCAGGTTCCCAAGTGGAGTCCTCTACAGGGTAGTTCTTCCACTTGACTAAGTACTCCAGTCGTCCGCCACCACGTCCGCTTACTCGGCTATCCATAACTTCCTCAACTTCGTATTCATTGTCTGAGGATTCCTCGACCATCTGCGCCTCTTGTCGTTGCGCAATTTTTTCCTTTTGGTTTGGGAATCCCGGTTCCTTGTACGGTTTAAGGAGAACCTCGTTGAATACATTGTAGACCTTCCAGGAAGCTGGAATTTTTAACCGGTATGCCGACTCGCCAATCTTTTCAACAACTTCTAGTGGCCCTACGAACTTGCCATCCAATTTCTTTGTTGCGCGAATAACCGGTAAATTCTCCATGCTGAGGTAAACCTTGTCACCAGGCCTATATTGCCGAGCCTGAGACTTGCCTGCATCGTATCGCGTTTTCATCATTGTGGCCGTTTTTTCCAGTGCCGTCCGCGCTTGAGAATGGACATCCTTTAGCTCGTCCACTAGCATTTCGACTGCTACCACCTTTGGCTTGTATGTGGGACTAAGACCCTTGTGCGGATGATGTCTGTAGTTCATAAAGAACGGTGAGAACCCTGTAGAGGCGTGTACTCGGTCATTGTGACAAAACTGCGCTACCGATAACCAGTCGCTCCAGTTATCTTGCCTATGGTTGACAAACATTGTCAGGAATTCCTTAACCTCCTGATTGACGCGCTCTGTTTGTCCATCAGTTTGCGGGTGATAAGCGGTTGATCGGTTGGGTTTGATCCCCAACATGCCGTAAAGATCATCCATAAACTTTGATGCGAACTGAGGTCCTCGATCACTGATGACCTTGCGCGGTAATCTGAACACGTTATCCCTCATTAAGACTGCTACCCCTTGTGACGTAACAGATGATGTTGTTGGCAAGAAATAAGCTTTTTTAGTGAAGCGGTCTACCACGACCATGATCATGTCGTTCCCTTTTGACTCGGGCAGTGGTCCCATTAAATCCACGGATATGACCTCCCATGGTTCCTGCGGTATCTCGTTGGGTACAAGTGGCGCGGCCCTCGGTTGACGATCTGGTTTAGCGCGCTGACAGGTTTCACAACCGGCGATGTATTCTTTGACATCTCGGCGACCAATAATCGCGGGTAAGCTGTTCCACCGTTTTGACGATTCCCGAGTGCCCCCATGAATGATGAATTTGGATAATCTCCCCTCGAATGCGTTTGACAGCGGGTACATATACGCGGCCCTTCCATTCCACCAATCCCTTATCCACCTTGTAATCTCCATCACCTTCCTCCAAACCTTTTAAGACCTGCTTTTCCCATTGTCGCTTAGGGATCTTTCTGATGCGATCTACAATTTCTTCCAGTGCCCTGTCATTGTCGAAAATCCTGACAAATAAATGTTCCTTTAACAGGATGACGCCTTCGTTGTCATTTTGGCCTCGCTCATGTCCTGCTCGTTGCGACAGTAGATCCACCTTGGAGTTGGACTTCCCTGACCGATGTTTGATAACGAAGTTGTATTCTTGTAAATCCGTCACCCATCGTGCCTGTCGCCTGTTTAGATTTTGTGGTTTCCGGAAATACGTGAGGTTCTGATGGTCTGTTAGAACTTCCACTATCTCCTTAGCGCCCTTAAGGTAGTGAGACCATTCATAAAATGCATGCATGACTGCCAACATTTCCTTATCATAGATCTCGTAGTTCCTTTCCGCATTATTGAGCGACTTTGAAATGAAAGCCACTGGTCTCCACAGATTATCTTTTCCTTGTTGAGACAGAATCCCGCCAATTGCGAAGTCCAACGCATCTACTTCCACCCGAAATTGACCCTCATCGTCAGGGATTTTCAAAGTCACCTCCCTCGCCACAAGGTCTTTCAGTCCCTGAAAGGCCGCAGTTTCAAGCTCGGTCCACAGCCAATCCACCTTGCCAGTTAAACGAGTCAACGGTTTTGCCACGTGCGCAAAACCCTCCACAAAGCGACAATAAAAATTTATGAACCCCAAGAACTGCTGGAGCTCCCTTTTCGATGTTGGAGTAGGCCACTCCGCCAGGGCTCTGACTTTACCCTGCTCCATCTTGATGGAATCCTGACTAATAACAAGTCCCAGGAAGTCAATTTGCGGTTGATCAAACCAACATTTTTCTGGCTTTAACGACAATTTATGCTCCTCCAGTTTTGCCAGGATACAGTTGACATGGCGTACATGGTCTTGTTGATTATCCGAAAAGACCAGAATGTCGTCCATGTAAATGACCACCCAACCCTCCGCAATTTCCACTCGGAAGATATCGTTCATCATTGTTTGGAACGTGGCCGGTGAATTTGTGAGACCAAAGAACATAACTAGGGGTTCGAATAACCCTCTGTTTGTCCGAAACGCCGCTTTCCATTCGTCACCCTCTTTGATTCTGACATTGTTATACCCCCAACGAATATCCATTTTGGAGAATATTCGCGCCTTGGACAACTTGTCCACCAGTTCACCGATAAGGGGAAGTGGGTAGCGATTCTTGATTGTCATTTCATTGAGCCGCCGGTAATCCTGCACAGGTCGTAGTTTCCCATCCTTCTTTTTGACAAAGAAGAAAGGTGACGCCATAGGAGATTTACTTGGCTGGATACGTCCTGACTCCAAGTTCTCTTTGAGGAACTCGTCGAGTTGCGCCTGTTCCTCACGGTTCAGGGGATAGATCTTGCAGTCAACTGCTTTTGCTCCCGGAATCAATTCTATTGCATGGTCCCACAGACGCCTCGGGGGTAGTTCATCAAAGGTTTCTTTTTCAAACACCTTTCGATGACCTAAATAGTGCTTAGGGACAACTTCTTCTAAAGTACGTTTGGCTGCTGCACCAGCTTCCCTCGCCGCAATATCCGTTGCCACTGATCAAATCCGCAGTTCAAGATCCCCAATATGAACGGCTAGTAATCGTTCTCCTGATTCCAACGGTTGCATTGGATCTACCTCTCCTTCAGGTTCCACCACCTCAGATCGGTCCCAACAAGTCCCTGGACACCGACTAAAGCGGACTTCCTGTTTTTTCCAATCCATCACTGGGTTGTGATGCTGGAGCCAGTTGTGTCCTAAGAACAGATCCGTCTTTCCCAACCGAGCCACTCTGCATTCCACGACTTCCTCATGATCGCCAATACGTAGTTTGAATTGCACCATATACTCTAGACTGCCCATCACATTACGCATTCCATCAGCATTATAGACAGCCATTGGTCGAAGCATCTTTCGTTTGTTTAGTTTATGACGTTCTACAAACTCATCATTGATGCAAGACCCTGTACATCCAGAATCTACTAACGCTGTGACGTTAACCGTACGTCCGGTGTCCATTGTAGTAATCGTGCCCTTCAAGTTCATTTCCTGCTTTCCTGAAGCTTTCACTAATTGTCCCCACAGTTGTACTAGGTTCCATAATGCCTCTTCTTCGGATAACGCATTTAGGTCCCTGACCAACTCAGCGTCCACCTGACCGATTCGCTTATTATGAACCCATTCCTTTAGACACCGCACCGCAGCGTCATTATTCTGTTGCCATATACGCCATAGGACCCATGCTGGTGTCCAAGTCCTTATCCGGGGTTTTGCACTCACACTCAGATTCCGAATACGATGAACAAAAGATGAACATTCATATAACAGATCCGGAATATTAATACACGAGTCTGTGTGTACTACTGAGTCCTTTTTTGTCAATAGCGCTGAGCGCTCGCCTATTGACCCTCGCCAAAACCCTTCTCCTTTCCGTATTCCTTCCACATCTCCTCCGTGAGATCTTCTACCCGCAGCTCCCTAATCTGTCCTTTCCCTTTATCCTGCGTCTTAGCCCTTTTTGGCTCAGGGCAGTCCTTAGCCCAATGTCCCGTATTTCCGCAATTAAAGCAGGCACCCTTTGCCCGTTTTGTCTTATCAACATCCATGGCGTTTGGATCCCGTGTTGATTTTGACCTGGATGGAGCGCTGTACTGGAATTGATTCGGTTTGGAGTCTTTAGCGACTGGCTTTTCTTTGTAACCGTCGTTACTTCGGCTCGTTCCGTAAGCCTTGTTCACCTTGCGATAAGCTCGTGCCAACTCGATCGCCCTCTTTTGAGTTTGGTCCAGGGTAGCGTCTTCAGGTAGATTCTCATATCGGATTAGATCTCGTCCCAACGCCGGATGAATATGTCCCAGGAAATGTGCCAGCAATGCCCTGTCATCCCAGTTGACTAACGGTTTTAAGGCATTAAATTTGATGATGTAATCCTCAACCGGCTGAGTTCCCTGCTTTAGCACTAAGATCGCATCAGTCGCCTTTTCCCTCGTTTCAGTGGACATGAAGAAATGATGCATTTCTTCTTTAAACCCTGTCCACGTTGTGAAGGGATATTGATTACAGAGAGGTCGTCGTAATAGGGTGGGCAGCTCTGTCAGGTGATTGTACCGCCCGGTATTCAACTCCTCCCAAGTAAGACCGGGCGTCCAGAACGGTGATGCGTTATCCATCTTGTCCTGATATTCTTGGTCCGCTTCCAATGCCTGCTTAAGTTGGACTCCTGCCCAATCACCCGCACGATTGTCCTTTCCTTTCCTGATCCGGTATAGGCACAACAGAATCCTTCGATCTGTGCGTGTTTCTCTCGCCAATCAGAAATAAATCTCCATTTGCCTTAGCCATCCATCGACCATGCGGGGATCTCCCTCGTAATGATCTGGCATCTCGGCCTTTGTGAGAGGTTGCGGTTCAGGCCGTGGATTTGCGCGATTGTATTCATTGATCAAATCCGCAATTGCGCCACCAATGGCCGATGCTGCATCAAGCCGTTGCTCGTTCTGCAGGATAACCGTGTTCTCATGTGCATGTAGGGTGGCTTGATCTGCGTTTGCAGCTGGCGGAGGAATGTCTGGACTGTTTTGCAGGTTATTCCACCCCCATATTCCGTGTAACAAGCGAGTGACCATGTTGGCCGTGTATTGGAATGCCCCCACGCGCATGTATCCCTTTCTCTGGGTGACCAAGATCGCCATCCGATCCCATCCTGTTTCTCCCCATGGAGTAGCGATGACATGAAGGCAGTTCCGACGCCCATATGTAGATCTTAGGATAATGCGAACTTCCGTATTCCGAAGTTCTGAATCCCATTGCATCATTTCTTGGACCTGTGGGTATTGTGGCCAGTCGTACTCAGACCAATACTGCTGTCGGATCAAGTGCAAATAGCAGTAACTGGGCATCGATGGATTAACCGTTCCTACGACACTGGCTGGTCTAGGGTACGGGTAAGGAACGTCTACCTCCCTTCCAACCGTTCTTCTCCATTGGTCTATCTCCATGCGTTTATGATCCCGTTCTCCTTTGTTAGGTACCGTGGGATCCATTGCCAACCAATCTTCTACACGCTGTACTGGTCCTCCCCACCATGTCATATCAGCCCCTTGCGTCCTTACTTTTGCTTCACTAGGACCCACTGCCCTTTCTACAGTTTGTGCGTAAGTCCACTTAGTGACCGTAACCAGGGAAGGATTTTGTGATGGCCCTTGGATGAATGAGGAAATCGTGGGTGCTGGTGATCGTTTAAGCTTGGACTTCCCGTGTCCACCGAACTCTGCCTGAAGCCGATGATCCGGGAGACGTTCTAGCCGTATTAACTCTTCCCAGGTATAGATTTCGTCATCGAATTCCCTGATGGCCGATTCCTCAATTACATGGAACTTTCTAGGATCCCTATTGTCCTGTAGCGCGAACCGAGCCGACAAGTCCCTGAGCTCAGGGTCCCAACTAAGAATGTCCATTACGTGTGGCCAACGCGGCCAACAGTACTTATCATGGTATTCTTGCTTGAATAACACCATGTAGCACAGTCCGTCCTCACACCAGGGATACTTTTTCCCTTTTCCTTTTGCGGCTGGTCCAGGCATCACCGCCCGTCCACACGGCACATTTTCCCTCCATGCGTTTAATCTCTTAGCATGGTCCCTGAGGGTCTCGTCACCTCCGCATTCCTCTAGTAGTTTTTCCAACTCGATTTCTCCCAGCTCATGGAATACATCATTGACGTATGTCATTCCATTTGCCAGAGAGGGAGTCGGTGTTCCTGCTCCTGCTTTTCTGGACGTGCGCGTTCGCATGTATGGGTCGTAACGAAGCCCTTGGCGACGTTGTTCTGCCTCTTCCCGCCTTTGCGCCTTCCCTAAAAAGGTGCCCTTGATATTTCCGTTGAGCGCGTGCATCAGTGCATTCCAGTCCTGATGGGACATTTGCATTCCTTCATTGAAATACAAAGTCCGTGCCCCTGCCTCGTAATCTATCGCGGCTATGTCGATATGATATTTTTCGAGCGCCTTTGCCACGTCCTCTACCACGAGGAGATACCTATTGTAAGGTACCGCCAATATGGCCTTGACGACTGCGTTATCGGGCCGTCCTCCGTATGCTTTTTCAATAAGACCCACCAGGGTCCCCTTATCACGGCGTGCTCGGAGTAATGCCTTATCCAGGCACCGTTGTTCCAGAAGGGCTTGCCAAGCCTCTTCCTGCTCGCGGATCTGTTCCGCCTCTTTGAGTTTGAGCTCGTTGACGATCCTCTGTCGTTGTCGAGCCGCTACTGCTTTTAAGTGCTTGCGCCACAACCTGACGTGGTTGCCGTGATGCCTGATGACCGAGTCACCGATGAATGCTGCCAGTCGTAGCTGAACCGGCTCGAGCGCTGTTGCCCACTCCTCGTCGAAGATTCGTCCGATCTCCTCCAGTGTCGCATGGGTGTAGGGTAAAACGTAGTTGAACAATTGAGTCATTGTTCCAAAATAAATTTTCAATCAAGCCAAACACTCCTGGTTTGCACCTCGATCCGTTTGTGCGGCCTTTGTCGCCTAAGATCCCTGTCAGATGACAAGGACTGTTGTCTTTTCGTCGCGGACTACCCTTCCCGGCGTAGTCAGAGTACAATGGGGTCAATAACGCACCCCCACTTGTATGTTCGATTTAATTCTGTCACTAGACCAAATGGGGTGGTGCCCGGCTCTTCACTCAGATGTCCTCGTGCTCAGGTAACAAGACCCAATACGTGATTGGTATTCTGAGACTGTGTGCCTTGATACACGTCACGCCAATTGATTTTCTTCGACGGTTCCACCGCCGATTCCGCAAGTACTAGTGTTGGTGCCAGTAAGACCCTGCCTGGTCGACTACTGCGCGCCCCAACTCTCGTCTAGCACCTGTTTTGTTGACTAGAATGGTCCCAACGTCAGTCGTGACGCTGTGTTGCCTAGTCGAAGTCGAGAGTAAAAGAAAATGTAGAGATTCGTTCGACGCTGTGAGCGGCAGCGAGCAAGGCGTGCCCGGCACTGTGTGCAACGACGAAGAGTGTGGTTGAAAGACTCTAGATTATGTTAGGACAGATCCCACCACAACCACAAGCCTTGTGAAAAGATGAGAAGATAGAGATGTAATGAAAACACAGTAGACTAGTGACCTGGTAAGAGGAAACTATCTAGAGTCTTAGAGACTCGTACCTACTCAACACCCTCCTTATATACCCCAACGCCTGGTCTGTGCGCACAGACTGCGCAGCCGCTAGGCTGTGCACACGCAGCGACAAGACCTAGGCCTACCATCTAGAACCGCCCGGACTCGCCCAGAGTCTTAGCCCCTATAACCCCATATGCCGCGGTACAGCCACTTGCTGATCTAAGCCCTCGGAGTATCCCGTTAGGGGTGGGAGTCGTTGCCTATATCCAGAGAAGTCGTTGTAGAGCCCCAAGGAAAATAGATAAAAATATAGAAAAATCGCCAGAAAATCGTTAGGTCGTAACAGTCCACATGTATATAAGGAGGCCTTATGCCCTTGTTCAATAACACAGTTACATCCTCTGTTCCACCATTAGTTGAGCCCCTGCTTCTAAACACCTTTGAACACACATAAACAGTATTAAGTAAGTATTTCCCACTTACTAAGCCTTGGTCTGCACTGCTGTCAATAGTTTTCAACAGTGGACAACCAAAAACATGGCTTGATGGTTTTAAGCATATCTTGAACAAAATGACTAGTTGCAATTGGTTCTTGCATGCTATACTCTTCTACCATGTCATTCAGAACCAAAAGTAGAGACTGAGAAAATGGAAGAGGAGGAACAAGCAGTCAGATTCAACTATGTCAATACAGTAAAGCACATGATGCTCAAGGTACCAATGCACAAATATGTTTTTTCCATGCAGGAAATAGTTGAGCATGCAAGAAACAATTGACTGATAAAAAATGAAGGATGTAGATGTGGAACAGTAAAGTAAACAAACATTCAAGGCATCAATAACATAACCATGTTTTTCCATGCAGGGAATGGACAAGCATGCAAGGAACAGTTGACTGATAAAATGAAGAATTTGAATCTATACAACAAATAAGGAGATGTGTCAGATGAGCATGCAAGAATTAATAATTAACTGATAGTATGTGAATGGATTGTCTGAGATAGGAATAATGTGAGAAAGTTCCCAGATGGTGGGAAAAGAACATACATATGAAAAAAACTGTGACAGCAGCAAGCAGGTGTGGAGAGTGGATGACAGTATGAATAAAATACTGGGAAGTGTGGGAGCATGTGGGAATATACATATAGATAAAAGAAGAGGGTGAAACTGTGTAAAGGTGTATGGGAGCATGATATAAACACAGACAGGTGTGTAAAAATAGTGAGAAAGTTAATATGTGTGTGAGAACCTGGGAACAATTGGAAAAGTAATAGGTAGTATGAATATGGTGGGAATATTGACAGCTAAAGGAATGTTGACTGGTGTGTGGGAAAATGAATATGGTGTGTGGGAATGTGGACTGGTGTGTGGGAATGTAAAGTGGTGTGTTGAGAGAGTGGGAACAGTTGGAAAAGTAACAGGTAGTATGAATACGGTGGGAATATGGACAGGTGAGGGAATGGTGACTGGTGTGTGGGAAAATGAACATGGTGTGTGGGAATGTGGACTGGTGTGTGGGAATGTAAAGTGGTGTGTTGAGAGTGTGGGAATAGTTGGAGAAGTAACAGGTAGTATGAATATGGTGGGAATATGGACAGGTGAGGGAATGTTGACAAGTGTGTGGGAATGTGGTTTGGTGTGTGTGGGAATGTGGTCTGGTGTGTGTGGGAAAGTGGATAGTACACGTGTGGGAAAAAATGTATCATAGAATGGCTTGGCAGTAGAAGCATGGGAATGTGGACAAGTATGTGGGAATGTTGGTGCATTGTCATTGTACTGGCAGTGGCAGGAAGCCACTGGCATCCACTGGCATCCACAGGAATCCACTGGAATCCACTGGCATCCACAGGAATCCACTGGCATCCACTGGCATCCACTGGAATAAGTGGGAGACTGTGATGTTCTGATTCAAGCTCATAACAGTATAACTAAATTAGGATTTAGAAGATTATATGCTGATACAGGAATATATGTCAAAAGAACAGAGAATGACATCATAGTCATTATATTATATGTTGATGACATAATATTCATGGGCAATAATGAAAAGACTGTTAATGATCATAAAAAGAAATTCATGGATAAATGGGAAAGTAGAGATTTAGGAGATTTAAGTGAATATTTAGGAATGAATATTGTGATTGATAAACAAAATCATATAGTCACAATTGATCAAGCTAAATATGCAAAGAAGATTGTTGAAAGGTTTGGTCTTATTACTGTCGTTTTCACATAAGTTGAGCTGGTGGGAAAAAAATGAAAAAACACGCACCAGAAAGAAATCGGCATAACTCGCCGAGTTTGGGGTGAAATAACGTCGGTGTTAGTGCATTAGAACCGGAATAATGTGTACTTTTTGTCTATAATGCTCCGAGTACATGAGAATGGATTTTCGGGGATCTGTATACATAGCATCGGAGATTTGGAAAAACAGTGATAAATGTGTTGACAATCATGGAATTACAAAAATGTATTCAGATTATTCAAAAATGCAGGGTATAACTGAAGTCTCCGAAATTTGATCTTTGTGTTTTCGGACCATTATAGGCAAGAAATACACGTTATTCCAGTTCTAATGCACTAACACCGACGTTATTTCACCCCAAACTCGGCGAGTTATGCCGATTTCTTTCTGGTGCGTGTTTTTTCATTTTTTTCCCACCAGCTCAACTTATGTGAAAACGACAATAATGCAAAACCAGTAAACACGCCTTTACCAGCTGGTTATGTACCAAACAAACAAATAGAGGGTCAAGCAACACAAGAAATGATTACATACTATCAACAATTGATAGGATCATTATTGTTTCTTGCAATGTGTACAAGATTAGATATTGTTTATGCAACAATTCTAATGTCACAATTTGTAAGTAATCCTTCACAGGATCATATTAAAAAGGCATTACATATAATCCAATATGTTGGAAGTACATTGGATTACTGCATTAAATATAATGGAAAAGATAAATATGGTTTAATTTGTTATGCTGATGCTGATTGGGCATCAAATCCCATTGATTGTAAATCAACAACAGGGATGGTTGTTAAGTTAGATGGAGCACCAGTATATTGGAAATCAGCAAAACAAAAAACCATTGCATTGTCTTCAACAGGAGCAGAATATATGGCTGCATCAGATGCATGCAGACAGATATCTTGGTTGAAGAATTTGTTTGAAGAGTTAGGATATAACATAAGATCCATTCCATTAATAATGGATAATCAAGCAGCAATTTATATGGCTTCAAATCCAGCTCAAGAACAAAGAATGAAACATATGGATGTCAGATATCATTATATAAGATCATGTGTCAAAGATGATTTAGTGGATCTTTATTATATTAAAACTGAAGATCAAGCTGCTGACATACTAACCAAAAACTTATTGTTGAATAAGCAACCCTTACTTGGACAAACTGGGCAGAATTCAAGAAGCGTTTCCTAGCTGATTGGGGTGAAGTTAATAGCACTCTCAGAGTGCTGAACAATCTAGCCAATCTCAGAGTAGGGGGTGATGTTTCAGTCCCTGAATATATCAGAAAATTCCGCATGGAGATCAGTACCTCAGGTTTGAAAGGAACAACTGCACAGCTGCAGGCATTTGTCAAAGGACTCCCTGAAAGTATCGCTACAAAGATCCTTGAAGCGAATGTTCTATCTATGAAAAAAGCATATGAGAAAGCAGAACAGCTTCATGGTGCTTGGGAAATGATGCGAGCGCTTGGACAAAAACCAGGACAAGGGAGCTGCTCTAATTTTGATTGAAACACCAGTAACAGGGGCAGATCAACCCGATCAGTAAATGCAATGCCCACTGGACATTTGACAGATGAACAGAAGGAAGAATACATGAAATCTGGAAAGTGTTTCAGATGCGGAAACCAGGGGCATGTTTCAAGGAATTGTCCCAAATGAAACACCACATCAAATGCCTCCTCCAGGACCTCCTCATCGTTTCAGAATAAGGGGATCAGATCTATCCCTGAAGATGCGCCCAAGGAAAAGAAAGACGACCCAGTTGCAAGTATCAGAGTGATCCTTGCTGGGATGAAGGCCGATGAACAAGAAGGTCTTCTCAATGAACTCGAGAATGAGGGTTTTTAACCCAGAAGCATCACACAGCGGTTGGCACTTCCATAACAGATGGACATTCACAGTTAGCACTTGATTCTGTAATAGTAAAATCAAATAATAACAAGCACCTTTCAATTTCTGTGGAAATGTCCAATTTACCTGCTGAAACTTCAGCTCTAATTGACTGTGGAGCAGAAGGGAATTTTATTGACGAAGAAGTAACCACCAAGTTACCAAAAGAAAAATTGTGAAAACCAATTAGAGTCAGAAACACAGATGGAACGATCAACACTAATGGAATGATCACACATCGAGTTCATATTCAATATTCAATTGGAGGAAGACGATATGGCAATTGGTTTCTAATCACCAGATTGGGAGATCAATGGTTAATTTTGGGAATCCCTTGGTTAGAAGAAAACAACCCTACTATCGATTGGAGAGATAAAACGATACACCTTATTGATGAACAACGGAATGAAGGAACTATCTGGCAAATGGCATTGGACAATCAACAATGGGGAAGATGATTATTGGATCAGAGTCAAGACATCGGCATCTCAAGCATTAGAACATCAGTTGAAAAAGGACAAACCAAAAACGAAATTACCATCAGAATACAGGAAATGGCGCTCAGTCTTTGAGAAAAAGGCATCGGAACGATTCCCAACCTCTAGAACTTGGGATCATGCTATTGATCTAAAAATGGGTTTTAGTCCCAAAGTTAACAAAATTTATCTGTTATCAATCAAAGAACAATTGTCGCTAGATGCAGTACTTTACACTCCCCCACATATCCTATTGGACTCCGATCAGACTCCTACCAGTCTGATTGGAGTCTGATCAGAGTCTGACCAGACTGACTTGGACTTAACAAATTTACACAGTCTGATCAGACTCCACTCAGACT
The DNA here is from genome assembly GCA_023014435.1 of Amanita fuliginea. Classification (NCBI taxonomy): domain Eukaryota; kingdom Fungi; phylum Basidiomycota; class Agaricomycetes; order Agaricales; family Amanitaceae; genus Amanita; species Amanita fuliginea. The sequence continues at coordinate 953,594 of JAEBUQ010000011.1, read as the reverse complement.
CTGATCAGACTTTAACTTACAACCTGACTAGCTGTGCTGACAGTGATGCATGTCAGCACTTTATCATGATAGAATACTTTCCCAGGCATATTCCCATGCTCTATTTTATTTCCCACACTCAAGTTAACTACCACTAAACATTCCCACACTACATTTTCCACATTTATTGCATTTTTCCTTGCTGCACCTATTCCCACACCTGATGTGACTTTTCCCACCATAAACTTAACTTCTCTGTGCTTCCACATTACCTACATTTTCTCACACTCATATGTAAGATCTGTCCAACCACATTTCCTCATAGTTGAATAGATTCCACCAATGCTGTTATTTCATTTTCACATTTAACTTGTCAGGACTTAAGTACAGCTTATGAATTCACTCCCTGTGCATATTCCCACATGCACGCATTTTCCCACACATTTCATACATATTCCCACACATTTTACACATTTTCCCACACATTTTACACATTTCCCACACTTGCACACATTTCCCCACATATTGCATACATTTCCCACATTTTCCCACACATTTCCCACACTTGCACACATTTTCCCACACATTGTATACATTTCCCACGCATTTTCCCACACATTGCATACATTTCCCACACATTTCCCACATTTTCCCACACATTGTACACATTTCCCACACTTGCATACATTTCCCCATACATGTTATACACTTTCCCACAGATTTTACACATTTCTCACACTCATACTCATATATCTACGTTTCCCCCTTAAGAATTACACTGCATGAAAATTTCCCTCAATTCCTTCAATCTGTTGAAATAATATTATTTATAATTTTATCACAGTTATGCATGAAATGTTACTTTTGCAGTTCAAAATTTCCTACAATTTAGCTGTGATCATGGCAGAAAGTTGATTTGCATGTGAAAAAATCACTGGATATGTGGCAATGAATACAAGACAAATTGGAAAGTGTTAGGACAAATTCCACACAATCACAAGCCTCATGAGAAGGAGAGAGGAATATAGAAAATCAAGGAAATTAAGTTAGTTTGTAACAGAAGTTAGGTAGGTGAAGGAGGAAGGGAAAAATAGTTGCAAGGTGGGGAACAACAGGGCAGAGAGGGGTATAAACATGGTGTCCAGATGGGGGCAAATCAAGTTTCAGTAGTGTTGGAATTGTGGGACAGCAAATGTTAGTGTTAGGATCAATGCCCTTGACATGATTTGTTCTGAGTCAACAGTGGCAAGCAGAGTCTCAGTCCACTGCCAGCCTACTGGACAGACATTAAGTCAAATGGTGATGAAGAACAAATAGATGTAAATTGGAACCAGAGAACTACAGTACATGAGAGGGTTTATATACATGAAGAACATGGAAAATATAAAAGCATTGTAGTCTGTTATTGAAAGGGAAAGAAACTGTAACAGTTAGGGTCAATGCTCTCAGTGTAATTTGTTCTATGTCAACAGCCAGCAAGTAGAGTCTTGGTTTGCTCTCAGCATACTGGATAAAGAGTTTTGGACACCAAGTCAAATGATGACAAAGGGCAAGTTGACAAGAAGCACAAGAAACACTGTAACAGCAAAGAATTGTCAAAAAGTAAGATAAAATACAATGGATGTCCTTTGTTTATAGATGTTTAAATATCACCACCAGGGTAGAAATGTTTTTTTTGCAAGTTCTATTAATAGGGTGTGCTAAGAAACTTACTTTGATGTTGGATGTTAGCATTGTCACACAAAAAGTGAATAAATGGCTGATATGTTGAGGAGGGCTTTGTTTACACATGTTTGCTTACCACCAATGGCATCAGATTTATTCCCTCTACAACTTTGGTTAATAGAACATGTCATGAATCTTACTTTGGTGCTGGATGTCAGCATTGTCACACAAAAACTTAATAAAAGGCTTATATCTCAAGAAATGCTTTGTTTACAGATGTTTGCTTACCATCACTAGCATCAGATTTACCTTCTCTACAACTTTGATTAATAGAAGATGTCATGAATCTGACTTTGGTACATCAGAGTGCAGTGGCTGTGCTAAAAAAAACCGAAATTCTGACAGTATTTTGCAATTATCTCAATGGATACTATGTTTACACTTATTTGGTTTTTACATTCTGGGTCAAATTTACCCCCTCTACACTTTTTGTTAATAGGTCATGTGACAATTCTCACTTTCTGAAATGTGGGAAAGTGTGACAAAAGTGTGATATGTGTCACAGTCCGAGGACTCCGAGCTAGGAGTCCTATCAGACTCCTACAATCCGGTCAGACTCCGGTCAGACTTTGATCAGATAGGACTGGTAATTTGGCTGGTGTCTCACTGTGCTCAGTCCGACCAGACTCTGATGGAGTCCAATCGGAGTCCGCCAGGATATGTGGCTAAGTGTAAAGACCTCGCTAGATGAATGGATCAAAGAACAACTAACTAAAGGATACATCAGACCATCAAAATCCCCTCAAGCTTTGCCATTTTTCTTTGTCTCAAAGAAGGAAAGTGGTGCGCTTCAACCTTGCCAAGATTATAGATATTTAAACAATTGGACAATCAAGAACGCATACCCATTACCCCTAGTATCCAATCTCCTTACAAAACTTGCTGGCACACAATATTTCACCAAATTAGACCTCCAATGGGGATATAATAATGTCAGGATCAAGAAAGGAGACGAATGGAAAGCCGCTTTCATTACCAACAGAGGATTATACGAACCAACTGTTATGTTCTTCAGCCTATGCAATTCGCCATCTACATTCCAAACCATGATGAACAAATACTTCAGAGACATGATTAATGAAGGATGGCTTATCATCTACATGGATGATATCTTGATATGTTCTCAGAACTTGAATGAACTAGAAGAACGAATGAAAAGAGTCCTCGATTGGTTGGAAGAGAATGATCTGTTCCTGAAACTAGAAAAATGTAAATTCGCTGTTCAAGAAGTCGAATTTCTAGGCATGATCATTTCACCTGGAAAAATACAAATGGATCCTATCAAACTAGCAGGAATAGCTGACTGGCCAGTACCATCTACAGTTAAACAAGTCTGGTCATTCCTAGGTTTTGGGAACTTTTATTGACGGTTTATTGGAAATTTCGCAGCAATTGCAAAACCACTCACAGACTTGACCAAGAAAGTGGAGTCATTTAATTGGAAAAATGAATGACAACTTGCTTTTGATACTCTAAAGGAACAATTCGCTTCTATGCCAGTTCTATTGATGCTGAATCCAGCGAAACCATTTATCCTTCAAACTGACGCCTCTAATAAAGCAATTGGAGCAGTACTGAAACAAGCTGATGAATCAGGAACACTCCATCCATGTGAATTTATATCCCATGCGTTAACACTAATGGAACAGAATTACCAAATCTATGACAGAGAACTGCTTGTGATCATCAAAGGACTTGCAGTTTGGCGCCATCTATTACATGGTTCTCCTCACACAATTATTGTCCACTGTGATCACAAGAACTTGTCCTATTACCAAACTGCTCAACGCTTGATGCCTTGACAAGCTCGGTGGTTGTCACTATTATCTAAATTTGATCTTCATATTGAACATGTACCTGGAACAAAGATGTTTGAAGCAGACATGTTATCCAGACGACCAGATCATATGGGCAATGACGAGGAACAAACAACTGTTACAGTTCTACCAAATGATCGATTTATTCAGCTTATCAATGATGATCTTGCCAGTGAATTAAAGAAATATATGGCAAATGACAATTTTGGACGTATTCTCATTGAAGTAATCATGAAACAACAAGCACCACCAATTAAATTGAAACTGCAAGACTGGACATACACTCATGGCATCGTTTACTACCTCAGCAATGTGATCCTGATCGAATTGAGTTATGTACTCGGATAATCAAAGAAATACATGAAGCATTATCTTCAGGACATCCTGGATGATTGAAAATGCTAGCGCTTTTGAAGTGTGATTACTGGTGGCCTGGAATGTATAGATATGTTAAAGAATGGGTTGAAGGATGCGCACTCTGTCAACAGATGAAAGTCAATACTCACCCTAATTCACCAGCACTAATCCCTATTCCATCAAAAGCCACACGACCATTCCAACAGGTTACACTTGACTTCATCACTGATCTTCCTATATCAGACAGATACGATTCTATATTGGTCATGGTGGACCATGGCCTTACAAAGGGGGTAATTTTCACTCCTTGCAACAAGACAATCAACGCTCTAGGAACTGCAGACCTCTATATCTCCAAAATCTTTAAATGCTTTGGACTCCCTGACATCTTAATCTCTGACAGAGAACCACAGTTCTCTGCTAAAGTATTTTAAGAGATACGAAAAGCTTTAGGAATTGACCACAGGATGAGCACAGCCTATCACCCTCAGACAGATGGAGAAACTGAACATGTTAATCAAGAACTTGAGATTTATCTTTGAATGTTCTGCACAAACAAACCCCATAAATGGAAGCCACTGTTACCCATTGCTGAATTTGCACACAATAACCGATATCATGACACAATAAAGACATCTCCATTCCAACTTATGTATGGATCAAATCCAATCGCTATCCCTACAGCAGCAATTAAGATGACTGCACCAGCAGCAGAAGAACGCCTTCAGATACTTTGAAAAGCCAGAGAAGAAGCTCTAGCTGCTCATGAACTCGCTAGACAAATGGTCACTCATAGATATAGGGACAAGTCAATCAGATTCGAAAAAGGCGACAAAGTCTGGCTCAAAAACAAGAACCTCCATATTCCATATCAATCAAGAAAACTAGCACCGAAACGAGAAGGACCCTTCCAGGTTGAACAAGTCATGGGACCCATTACTTATAAATTGAAATCACCAAAACAATGGCGTATTCATCCTGTATTCCACGCATCACTCCTCACTCCATATAAGGAAACCTCAATGCATGGACCGAATTTCACTATGCTACCTCCTGATATTGTTAATGGACAAGAGGAGTTTGAGATTGAAGCTATTTTAGGGCATCAGAAACGCAGAGCCAGTTATCAATACCTAGTCAAATGGAAAGGCTATGGAGCAAATGACAATACGTGGGAACCAGAACACTTAGGCAATGCTGCGGATATCTTGGTCCAATATAAAAACAGAAGGAACCTCTGAAACAAAGCAAAAAGAAAATGACTTACTACCACACCAATCTCCAACTAAAGCATAATATCTGTTATGTTAAAAGATTTTGCAGAACTGCTGGAAGATATACCCCTACTGTCAAAACCAGATACTCCGTCACGCAGATGTTCGTCCCTGCCTTTAAACACCCTTCCAAACGAATGCTCTCTATATATCAAAAACTGAAATATGTTCCAATGATGTCAAAACTGCCTAAAGTAGCACAATTACCTCCTCACAAACGAACGCATCCGCAAGGACACACAGAGATTCCATATAATGCCTTATCAAAGTATCTTCCTCAGTATCACCACCTCTCTTTTGATCTAGGGGAATTACCCACGTTTCAAGAAGCCGAGTCACACTATCTCCCAGCATCAGTTCACCCTTGTTCCAATATGACAACATCTATCACAGGGTTTGGTTACAACGGACCTTCCCCAAACTATCAGAAGCTTTACAATAGATTATTCAGCTAGGTAGAGAAATCTCCGCAGAACAATGGCAATATGAACGGCAGATGAATATAAGGGGAAGTGAAAACTTTAACCATACACAAGCACAAATGGAAATAACACTTGCAACTGAATGGTATTACAATCTCCTGAATCAGGCAATACAGGGTAGGAAGAAACCTGAGAGAAGTTGACTGAGGACTCTGGGTGCTAGCTTGCTCAGTTTATATACTACAAAGGTGGTCTGTGCACCACTCTAATAATAGTAACTACACTGAGTAAGTATGAGTCATAAGGATAGCATAATTAGCAGCCATGCTGGACATGGCTGTGCCAGAGTCATAGTCCATGAGTCATTGGTCCAGTAGTCTGTAATCTTATCTTATCTTTATCTAATCTAAGCGCCAACTAGATAAGATAAGCACTGGGTTAGCTAAGATGTTTGGCTACTGCTACTTAAAAAAATACAAGAAAAAGAATAAAAATGTCTTAGTCATGAATGGGTTTGAGTTGGGTCATGACACATAGATATGGATGAAGTGACTACACATAATGCAGTGAAACTTTGAGACACCTATGTAGGGTAAAACGTCTTTAACAAAGTTCTTCCTTAGCCATCGCCATAACCATGGCAAGCTCAGCATGAATTGTAGGTTTCATGTTGACTGCTTCATAAGCTGGAGGCTCCCCCTGAAGTTGCTCAATGAACACATTGTGCTTTTCATCCCATTCTTCAGAAAGATAGCCAGTTTCACACAGGGTGGCATCTAAAGCCATTTTGATGGCCTTTGGAGATAAGTCACAGCAATATGGAGGTCAGGTTGGTGAGGACAGGGCTGTAACTGAGAAACCTTCTGGATTTAAAATTTTGTGAAGGTGGCATGACTGCATGACTGGGTGAGTGAATAGAGCATCAAGGCCAAGGTCATAAATGACATGATTTTCTGTGCCCAATGGTGAAGTTTGAAGCTGAACCTATTGTCTAGACATAATCACATATAGACATTCCAAATAAAATATTAAATCACCCACTCTGATCCAGCCAATTGTCTGCTTTTCCAAGCAATGTAGGCTTATCATTGTCAAACACATTGTTGGGAAGAAGCTTATGCCTTATCCAGAACTTATAAATCCCTGGAAACAATTGTATCTTGGCAGTGGAAAACTCTTGTGTAGGCTCTGCTTCAGTAACTCTCTTCATAATCATTTTCACATGTGAAAAAAAAACCAGCAACATATGATGCTCCTCAGCTGTGAAGAATGCCTTCCCATTCTGCTCAATGTTGTTACAGTTTCTTTTCCTCTTCTATGACGGATGCCTTAGCATTACATCATCATTACTATACAGTTTAGTGGACATTTATCTCCTTTTGCTAATGCCTTCATATTTCCTTTCATAGGTAGTTAGCTGCACTTACTGCGCATTCCTTTTATAGTTTTCTTTGTTCTCTGAACATATATAAACCCTTAGATATCATGTACTTTCCCCAGTTCCAACTTAATCGAATCTAACTCCCAATATTGACTCGAACTCCTCACTCTTTTCCTCTTGAGCTCATCGTCAACTTTGAGACCTTTGTCATCGTTTGACTTAGCGTCCGAACTTGTCCAGTAGGCTGGGAGCAGACTGAGACTCTGCTTGCCACTGTTGACTCAGAACGAACTGCATTGGGAGCATCAATCTTAACAAATGTATTCTGAAATATCTCTAAGCCTGTCCTCGCACTTGTTGATGTGATACATAAAAATATCAAAAGAATAGCTAGGATGTATGATGTTAAACGAACATTTTATTATTTTATTTGTACATGTTTATTTACGATACCATAGCACAACACTAGAAGTGTATATAAGAAAGCTCGTATCTCAATAAACAGTAGTTGCTCTTTCTTGCCTTCCAGCATGTGAGTATCTCCTCTCTATGAGAGTAAAAGACCTGGAGAGGTCTCTGGTCATTGTCGTTGACAATGATACAATACTCAAAACACCTGGAGAGGTGTCTGGTCACTGTCTATGACAGTGATACAATACTCTTGTCATCATGAATCGATGACTCTATGTCTGATGGACATATGAGTTCATCGTTCAAGACAGTGACGACCACTGGGACAATTGGCATCTTAAGGATGTCCAATTGCTGCTCAACAGGTTATGGGCCCCGAAAAGCCCGTCATTGATCTACACGATGACAACACATATCTCAAGGATGTGTTCAATGATGATGAAATTTTTTATTTTTGAAATATTTTTTCAAAATTACTAAAAAATGATTTTACAGTCACAGAAACACTAAACATGTCATCGAAAATCTCTACTGGAATTGATTCTATCAATACCTTTGCAGGCGTTGATTACCATATCTGGGCTGAAAGAATGAAGTCTTATCTTTTACATATCGGATCTTGGGCTATCATCAATGGATCATTCGTCGAACCATCTCCTCCTGCAGAAGGCACTACCTCTGCTGCTGTTACTGCCGCTACCGAATATAGAAAAGAAAAAAGGGAATGGCAAAAACTTAATGATGCTGGTCTCGGAGCGCTTAGACTCAAAGTTTCCGATTCTGTCCGACGTCACATAGCAACAGAAGATAATCTACCGACAGCCTGGAAATCACTCACCGACTTATACAAAAATCTTCTCCAGCTTCCATCTTTGATCGATTCCAGAAAGCCGTTACTTTCCAACTTTCTGGAAAAGATCCTGTTCCTGAGATAGAAAAACTTGGATCATTTTTCTCACAGCTAAAAGAAGACAATGTCGAAATCCCCGATTTCATTCAGGCTCTCACACTTGCTAAAGCGCTTCCAAAAGAATGGACAGCGATATCTACCATCATGTTTTAGATGTACGGATCTGAAAAATTCACATTCGACACTATATCCGATTCAATCATTTCCGAATATCGTCGACGATACGCTATGAACCAACATCATGGTTCAAAAGACAAAGCAAATAAAATTAGCGGAGTCAAACGTAAGGAAAAAGATGCGTCATGGAATAATCAGAAAAAAGACGGAGATAATCAGCAACAACAGAACATTGATAAACCTAAGGAGCAAAGACCTCGCTCTCGAAAAGGTTTTAGAGGCAAGGGAAAGAAACGCGCCCAAGAAGCAGACGTTACTCCTGAATCAGATCGGGAATCAAATCATGCTGTCGAGATCGTATCTCCAGTATTATCTATTGCAGCACGAAATGTACAATCAAGGATGTTTCCATCTGCTGCCCGATATACAGGGCAATCACAGTCTCGTAACGGCATCTGGAAAAGGTCTAATGAAACTAGATCTTTAGCCGAATGGATCAGTGCTATACCAACAACGGAAACGTTGAAAATTTTAGACACTGTTACAAAAGATGAAATATCTTTTAGCCCCCCTCCTAAAAAATCCAAAACAGACGATCAAATCGTTTCCATGGATCTTGATACCGCAGGAATTTTACATTCTGGTAACCAGGGTGAAAAAGAATATGACATCTCAAATGATCCGTTTGACGATCCTCTTTTTGACGAAGATGACACCGTTAGTCTTGGAGACGAGTTGAGTCATTCAATTATTACGAGAAAATCTACTGATGGCTATAAACAGCGACATGGTAGTGTAAATGTATATAGAGAATATATGCATTATTTTTCTCACTGTAATAACTGTGTGAAATGTAAGAATAACGACACATCTTGGATCTTGGATTCAGGAGCGTCCTTGCACTTTACACATGAAAGAAATGATTTCTTATATTATCGATCACTGATCGATAAAAGGTTTGTACAAACCGCTGCTAAAGGGAAAACTCTTCAAATTCTAGGCGTTGGTGTTGTAATGATTAAAATTTTCATTGATGGAAAATCAAAAATCAAATTAATCAGACCCGTCTTTTATATTCCTGATATGGATACAAGATTGTTGTCCATGGGAACGTTCCTTAATCAAGGATATGTTTTATCGGGAAATAAACATCATATTGATTTAAAAAATCAATTAACAACTATACGTTTCTCACCACATGAAGAAGGACAAACCATTTATTGGTTAGATTCTGAAATTCATACAGAATCAATAAACGTTGTGACAAAAAATCCAGATTTTAATATTTGGCATAAACGTATGGGACATCCACAGGACGAAGTTATCAGAAAAGGAAAAATTCATCTAGAAGGATTTCCTGACGTCAAAGTCCCAAAACAAAAACGAATTTGTTCAGGTTGCGCTAAAGGAAAAATGCGCAGTAAATCATTTCCAGAATCACAAAGTCGAGCAATTGCTCCTTTTGATTTGATACATTCAGATCTCAAAGAAATCTCGATGATTTCATATCACAAATACAAATATTTTGTGACATTTATCGATGATTTTTCAGGTCATCTTTGGATAGGTTTATTAAAGAAGAAATCCGAGACGGAATCTTCTTTGAAACAATTCATTGCCTTATTAAATAACAAATATGGAAAAACGCCTAAATCTTGGCGATTCGATGGGGGAAGTGAATTTACGAAATGCGAAAATTATCTCAAAGATATTGGCATTGAAATTCAAAAATCTATCCCATACACATCACAACAAAATGGCAGAGCAGAAAGAATGAATCGTACTATATGGGAAAAGTCACAATCCCTTAGATTTGATGCTTGCTTACCACAATCATGGTGGGAATTTGCGCTTGAACACGCAGTATATCTATACAATAGGACTCCCATAGCTCGTAATAAATGGCAGACACCATATTTTCTTATAGAAAAAAAGAAACCGAATGTATCGGAATTACGAGTATTTGGATGCCAAGCTTTTGTATATACTCCTATGCAACGGAGACAAGATAAGCTTGAAGCTAGATCGAAGATGATGATCTTTCTAGGATACAAAAAAGGAATGAAAGGGTTTAAATTTATGAATCCAGAAAATAATTCTATATTCATGGCAACAACAGCAATCTTTGATGAAATGAAATTTCCAAAGTGTAAAAATGTTGATCAAAACCCTACATTCATAAATCCAGAAGATGAGTTTGAGGATCTCATGCCAGAAATACCTCAAGAATCTGATGATACGTCACACATTTCTGATAATGAATCAGAAACTGAATCAGAAAGTTCCAATAGTGAAACAGAACCTATTGAGGATTCAGATAGCGAATCAGATAATGATGATCAAGATGAAATTGAAAGGGAATTATTTGGAGAAAGATCACCGTCTCCAGGTCCATCAAGACCAAGGAGAAACAGAATACCTGTAAATAGACCTGATAGTGTCTATGGTGATAAAAATCCAACCGAAATTGAACAAATCGACAGGCGAACTAGATTGGATCGATTTACAATTAATCAATTATTATCTTGCGCCATCCCTTTTCAAAATACAGCAAATACCGCTGTTCCTGAACATCATCATGAAATATTTCGTCTACCAGTCGACGAACAAATAGACTGGATCAACGCCGAAAAGAAAGAATGGGCTATGCTCATTAAAAGAGGCGTAATTACATATCTACAACATCTCCCTGAAGGTCGAAAGGCCATAGGTTGCAGATGGGTATATGTCCAAAAAGATGATGGACGTAAAAAAGCTCGTCTTGTTGCCCAAGGTTTTTCTCAAATTGATGGCATAGACTATGATGAGATATTCTCTCCAGTCGTAAGATATGAGACATGTCGTCTCATACTTGCATTAGCAGCACTAGAAAAATTATATATATCATTTCTGGACGTGACTGCTGCGTTTCTGTATGGAAAACTGGACGAAGAAATCTATATGAAACAACCACCTGGCTTTATCAATAAAGATAAAAAAGGCATGGTATATAAATTACATCGTGCACTTTATGGATTAAAGCAAGCTTCATTAGCTTGGTGGAAATCATTGGATCATTCTATGGAGAAAATGGGTTTTACACGAATACATTCCGATGCAGGAGTGTTTGTCTTCAAACAAGGATCAAATATTGTCATAGCAATAATTTACGTTGACGATTCATTGTTCCTCGGATCAAATAAAGATATAACACTTCAAAAAAAGCAGGAATTTATGAAAAGATGGGAATCTAAAGATTTAGGAGATCTTATTGATGGCGGTGATTCGAAAAACTTTTTATCATTCCAAATAAAGAAAAATGGAGATAAAATAACTATCGATCAAAAACCATACTTGCATAAAGTTATCCAGAGATTAGGAATGAGTAATGCAATACATAGCAACACTCCTCTTCCTGCTGGATATGAACCGATGATAAATGATCAAACACTTGATCCATTGATCAGGTCACAGTATCAATCTGTGATTGGATCGTTGTTATACTTGATGATTGGAACAAGACCCGATATATGCTTTAGCGTAATCAAAATGTCTCAATTTTCTTCCAACCCATCATCGGATCATTTACAATATGCAATTAATATGGCAAAATATTTAGCCAAAACGATAAATCTTCAAATTATATATGATGGATCACTAAGATCTGGCCTAATGAGTTATACCGATTCAGATTGGGCTACAGATAAAAATGATTGACATTCTACATCAGGATTCTTCACACTTTTATCAGGAGCTGTCGTATCTTGGACGTCACGTAAACAAAAAACAGTGGCATTGTCTTCTACAGAAGCGGAATACATGGCGTTGTCTGATTGCGCTAGAGAAAATAAATGGATTAGATCAATTCTATCAGAAATGCATTTTCCCATAGCAACTGCACCAATCTACGGTGACAATATGGGATCTCTATTCATTGCAAACAACCCTGTCACTGAGAAACGTTCAAAACATATTGATATTAAATATCATCATATACGCAAACTCATTGAAAATAAGGAAATTGAATTACAATTCATTGAAGGATCTAATAATCCTGCAGATATTCTAACTAAAAACCTTGGTAGAATATTATTTCAAAAATTCGTACCAATGATGGGATTACATGAATCAATCACTTGATTCAGGGATGCGTCATGACAACGCTTCTCACATATATACGTGTCAACTATCTCACAGAAAATGTTTCATTCTCATGAGATACGTTACAATATCAATTTGACGTGGCTTGCCCACACCAAGACTGTATAAAAACTCGTATATTTTTCTGTTTCCCTCATTATTCATCCTGGAGACTCGTTCTTTACGACGAGTCCAACGTTATTACGACATCCACTCCCTCTACATGTCGTCCTCCTCAGCTCCCAACGCCCTCCTCGACTCCTCCTCGGCCTCCACACAGGCCATCGCCGCTGCCACCTCCGACGTTGTCCACAGCGTCACCGTCCTCACCGCCGCCCTCGACGCTGCCACTCACGGCACATTGGTCCTTCCCAGGACCTCCGTTACCATTGCGCAAGCGCGCATCGATAATGAACGCCTCGTTCATATTCGCCGGGTCTTGAAGGCCCAAGAACACTCTATCGCCGCGGCGATATCAAATTTGGACGCCATCTCGGAATGGTACGAGGCTCCACAGAGCCAGAGTTGGGGACAGGGGGTATGGGGAGAAAATTAAATAAATAAAAAATTCATGTAATCTATAAATATAGGATAGTGTATAGATTATGGGGGGGTGTTAAACGAACATTTTATTATTTTATTTGTACATGTTTATTTACGATACCGTAGCACAACACTAGAAGTGTATATAAGAAAGCTCGTATCTCAATAAACAGTAGTTGCTCTTTCTTGCCTTCCAGCATGTGAGTATCTCCTCTCTATGAGAGTAAAAGACCTGGAGAGGTCTCTGGTCATTGTCGTTGACAATGATACAATACTCAAAACACCTGGAGAGGTGTCTGGTCACTGTCTATGACAGTGATACAATACTCTTGTCATCATGAATCGATGACTCTATGTCTGACGGACATATGAGTTCATCATTCAAGACAGTGACGACCACTGGGACAATTGGCATCTTAAGGATGTCCGATTGCTGCTCAACATATGATCCTGTTGATCTTGATAAGGTTCAGAGACTTGGTTGCAAAGAATTTTGGGGAGGTGTCATTTGCCATGTGAGGCTTGGAGGTCTTTACCTTTGGCCAGGTATTCTGCAAAGAATAAAATTTGAGCATCCCAGCCAAGATGGCTGAAATATTCCCAATGCATTCCTAATGGGTTCCCACTGCAGTTCCAGTGCATTCCTACCCCAGTGGTAGGATTGAGGGTGCTACCTAGGACTCCTACCCACTTGGAATGGGTAGGAATAGGTAGGAATCCTAGGACTCCACCTGTCTAATGTGTCACAGGCACTGCTACTCTATTGGAGTCACATATATTAGAAACTAGTAATGTAACAACTGTCTTGCATGCTCCGATAAAAATAATGTGTGACAAGTGTCACATGTCACATGACCAGTACCAGATGGTCTGTGCACTCCTGACAGGTATATAAGGACAGCCAGTAGCACCCAATTGCTGCCACCCTCCTCGAAAATTGATTAGTCAGCTATTGTAGTAGGCTAGATGATGTATATAGATTGGTTACATGAGTAAATTAGATTGGTAATGTAGAATATGGACTGATTAGATAAGTTTACATTTTCCCACAATAAGTATCAACCATTCTCATGTGTCACATGTCACAATAGTGTCACATTTCCCACAGTTTTGAAAAGGCAGAATTGTCACATGACCCATTAACAAAAAATATAGAGGGAGTCTATTTGTCCCAGAATATGAAAACCAAATATAAACAAATGCAATATTCATTGAGATAATGGCAAAATACTTTTGTAATTTCGCTTTTTATAGCACAGCCACAGCACTCTGAGGTACAAAAGTCATATTTATGACATGTTCTATTAACAAAAGTTGTAGAGGAGGTAAATCTGATGCCACTGATGGTGTCCAAATATTTGTAATCAAAGAACTTGTTGAGATATAGCCCATTCAAATAATTTTGTGTGACAGTTCCCAATTTCCATTCCAAAGTCAAATTCATGACATGCTCCACTAATGAAAGTTGTAGAGGGGTAAAGTCTGATGCTAGTGATGGTATACAAATATTTGTAAACAATAGCCTTTCTGAGATATAACCATTGCTTTCATGTTTTTTGACTTTGCAGACATATCATGTTCAAGGTGAATATATGTATGTCATGGTGGCAGGAGATGTCAATTTCCCCTGGTGGCACCAAACCATGCAAATCTTGTAATCAGGTAGGATAACATTAATAACTCTGAGGTAGTCCTGATCCACTTGGCTGACCAGCAAGACCAACCATGGCCAGGATAGTGTTACGACCTTATGATTTTCTACAGATTTTTCTATATTTTTATCTATTTTCCTTGGGGCTCTATCAACACTTCTCTGAATATGGACAACGGCTCCCACCCCTAATGGGATACTCCGAGGGCTTAGATCAGCAAGTGGCTGTACCGTGGCATATGGGGTTATAGGGGCGAAGACTCTGGGCAAGTCTGGGTAGTTCTAGATGGTAGGCCTGGGTCTTGTAGCTGCACAGTCTGTGCGCACAGACCAGGTGTTGGGGTATATAAGGAGGGTGTTCTGTAGGTATGAGTCTCTAAGACTCTAGATAGTTTCCTCCTACCAGGTCACTAGTCTACTGTGTCAATCTACTTCTTTCATTCTTATATGAGGCTTGTGGTTTGTTGGGTTGTTCCTAACATAATCTAGAGTCTTTCAACCACACTCTTCGTCATTGCACACAGCGCTGGGCACGCCTTGCTCACTGTCACTCACAGTGTTGAACGAATCTCTACATTTTCATTTTCTCGACATCGACTGGCAACAACAGCATCACGACTGACGTTGGGACTACGCTAGACAATACAACAGGTGCTAGATGAGAGTTGGGGCATGCAGTAGTCGACCAGGCAGGGTCTTACTGGCACCAACACTAGTGCTTGCAGAATAGGTGGTGGAACCGTCAAAGACAATCAAGTGGTGTGACGTGTATCAAGGCCTACAGTCTAGAGATACCAATTATGTATCGGGTCTGAGCATGAGGACACTCTAGTGAACAGCCAGGCACCACCCCATTTGGTCATTTGACGGAATTAAATTGAACATATACGTGTGGGTGCATTGTTGACCGCAGTATACTCTGACTATGCCAGGAAGGGTGATCCGCAATGAACAGACCTGATGGTGTCCAAATATTTGTAATCAAAGAACTTGTTGAGATATAACCCTTTCAAATAATTTTGTGTGACAGTCCCAAATTTCCATTCCAAAGTCAAATTCATGACATGCTCCACTAATGAAAGTTGTAGAGGGGTAAAATCTGATGCTAGTGATTGTATACAAATATTTGTAAACAATAGCCTTTCTGAGATATAACCATTGCTTTCATGTTTTTTGACTTTGCAGACATATCATGTTCAAGGTGAATATATGTATGTCATGGCAGGAGATGTCAATTTCCCCTGGTGGCACCAAACCATGCAAATCTTGTAATCAGGTAGGATAACATTAATAACTCTGAGGGAGCCCTGATCCACTTGGCTGACCAGCAAGACCAACCATGGCCAGGATAGGCCTGGAACTGAACCAGGAGGTTACTTTTCAGATAATGCCAGCTGTGTCATGACCTTGGTCAAACTCGTTTTTCGACTAAGACATTTTTATTATTTTTCTTGTATTTTACTGACGTGGTAGCCAAACATCTTAGCAAACCCGGTGTCTATCTTATCTGGTCAGCGCTTAGATTAGATAAGATTAGATAACGATTAGATTATGGACTACCGGACCAATGACTCATTATGTATGACTCATGGCACAGCCATGCGCAGCACGGCCGCCGCTTATGCTATCTCTTTTACTCATACTTACTCAGCATAGATACTATTATTAGAGTGGTGCACAGACCACCCTTGTAGTATATAAACTGAGCAACTAGCACCCAGAGTCCTCAGTCGAGTTCTCTCGTGTTTCTTCTCTACTCTCATCATCTCCTCTCCTCTAGTCTGCTGTTGGGGCCCTAAGTCGTCACGACGAGGGTAGTCCTGATAGTAGAACTCGACTATACATTCTCTTACCGCCCCAACGCTTGATATACCCGGACTGCAGGGTTAAGCAGACGTGATCAGGGGGATCATTACAGTTGTCCGTCAACTATAAAACGTTATTGGTTGTTGGGTTCCATAAAACCATCATCACATGGTTCTGCATCGCATCCATAAAAGCGTTGCCTTACGTTCCTGGTCTACGCAAACCGAAGGACCTAACCCGGTCGATAGGGTTACCTGTGCACAGGAGACCAGTGCCGTATACCGATCACACGTTACATGATCCGCATCGTGGGATAAGCCTCGCCAGCCCCTATGTACGTTAAATTGCCTGGCCTAGGCCCCTGAAGGCTATACCGTATATACCTAGTTACTTTATTTGTATAACTTTAGTCCTTGGAAGTAGCCATCACTTGACCATGCGCTTCTGAGAAAGATCCGCACCTGTAGGGTGTAGTGATAGCGGAACAACCGTTCGGCCTCCGCTTAGATAAACCTTCGTTTCGGATTAAAATAGTTCTCAAATACCTATATTGTACTAGCACTGCAGGGAGGGTTGTGGACCCTGAGTGCATTCCCAAACAAGTGACAGGCTAAGACCTCCCTCACTTTCGTACAAAATAGATCAAGGTCTCAGGGAACTATTACGAAACACTGGTCTATCGGATCAGGAAATACAAAACTTCTGGAACGAAGTATTTGGGGATAACAACGGTCTGGACTCAGATCAATCAGATCCTTTTGGGGATACACCATCATCATCAACCAACTCGACACCCTCGATCACCGAGGAACCACATCATTGGGAACCCGCCCCTTTTCAAATCTTAGTTCCCAATCCAGCCACACTAAATCTAAACACCCTCTTCAACTCCGACGCAGATTACATCGGAGAAGTCGCACCGCCATATCAATTACCATCACCTACACCATCTCGATCCCTATCCCCATATACACCCGCTCCTAGCTATCGAAACATGTCAGACGCAGGAGATGATCAAGAGCAGCAGCTCAATTCCGCGCAGCTATTACAAATGCTCGCAAACCAAAATAACGTCATACAGCAACTGCAAACACAGCTGACGTTATTACAAAATAATACCGCTGCGGCAGCACAGCAAGCAGCGCAACAACAGGCGGCACAGCCTGTTCCTATAATTAACATCCCCGACAATGCCGTGTTCAATATCACCAACCCTGGTGGTAACAGATCGTCAAAAATAGATGCCGCCAAGCCAATGGCTTTCTCTGGAAAGATGGCAGATGTCACGAACTTTATCAACGGCTGCAAACTCTATTTGCAGTTGAAGATGCCAAATGCGGATGAAGAACAGAAGATCTATCTGGTCCTCTCTTATATGTCGGAAGGATTTGCAGTAGATTGGCGAGACAATCTAATCGAAAAATATGGAGAGAATGATGAAGATGTTCCCACGACGGTGGAACAATTGTTTAGGGAGATCAAACGGGATTTCGGCGACACAGATGAACAGTCGTCGAAAATATCAGAATTGTGCACGATGACACAGGGCGCACACACGTGTGAGGAACACATGCAAAATTTTAAAAAGGTTGCACAAGGAACAGGGTATCACGGCAGAGCCCTGATTGAAGAATTCAAAAGGAGTTTGAACGCCGGACTCTGAAAAAGAATTATGGAAGCAGATGAAGTACCAGAATCCATCGAAGAATGGTACCGAAGATTGGTCCGACTCGACTGGCAGTGGCGTCAAGCAAAAGCCGAGGAAAAGTACTACTCTTCCCGGAACAGTAACTCCGCCAATAGGAGTGAAGGAGGATCTAAAGGCCCCGATACGGCAAGACCAGTAGGAACTGGCCAGCCCAAACCCCGATGGAGAATTAACCAACAATCGGGATCAGCGAGTCAGAACCGAGGGGGAGCTGGACCCTCCGGGAGTAGTAGTACTGGACCAAGGCCCGACCCGAACGCAATGGATATCGACAGAAACAACCGCCCACCAATGCGCTGTTACAAATGTGGAAGAGTGGGGCATATAGCAAGAAACTGTCGATCGGGATTGGACGTCCAAACAATGACCTTTGAAGAAATGAAGGCATACTTCGAAAAAGGAGAAAATTTAAAAGAAGACGAGAGTCAGTGAGTCCCGTACTTGACTCTCGAAATAGATACAATGTACTTGTTGTGGAAGAGCTAACGACAGAAACGGTGGCCCCTGAGATGAAAGTTTCAGGGGTAACCCCACAAGAGGCGGTCTCTAGTGCGAAAGCACAGGAGCATGGCAGGGCGGCTAAACCTGTGCTTCATTCCTCTTTAGCTAACAACAAACAGGTACAAATAAAGGGACAAAAGGAAGTTTTCGTCAGAACAATTGGTCAAAAAGACGAAATCTTAATGACAATCGGTCTAGAAACTCTAGACACACTGTTATGACCTTACGATTTTTACGGGATTTTTCCATATTTTTATCTATTTTCCTTGGGGCTCTATCAACACTTCTCTGGATATAGGCAACAACTCCCACCCCTAACGGGATACTCCGAGAGCTTAGATCAGCAGTGGCTGTACCGCGGCATATGGGGTTATAGGGGCGACGACTCTGGGCGAGTCCGGGTGGTTCTAGATGGTAAGCCTGGGTCTTGTAGCTGCGCAGTCTGTGCGCACAGACCAGGCGTTGGAGTATATAAGGAGGGTGTCTTGTAGGTACGAGTCTCTAAGACTCTAGATAGTTTCCTCTTACCAGGTCACTAGTCTACTGTGTTTTCATTACTCTCACTATCTTATCATCTTTTCACGAGGCTTGTGGTTGTGGTGGGATCCATCCTAACATAATCTAGAGTCTTTCAACCACACCCTTCATCGTTGCACACAGTGCCGGGCACGCCTTGCTCGTCGTTGCTCACAGCGTTGAACGGATCGTTTCATTCTTTATCATCACTCTCGACATTGACTAGGCAACACTGCGTCATGACTGATGTAGGGACCACACTAGGCGATACAACAGGTGCTAGACGAGAGTTGGGGCGTGCAGTAGTCGACCAGGCAGGGTCTTACTGGCACCAACACTAGTGCTTGTGGAATAGGCGGTGGAACCATTGAAGACAATCAGGAGGCGTGCCGTGTATCAAGGCCTACAGTCTAGAGACACCAATTACGTATCGGGTCTAGTTACCTGAGCACGAGGACACTCTAGTGAACAGCTGGGCACCACCCCTCTTGGTCATTTGACGGAATTAAATTGAACATATACGTGCGGGTGCGTTGTTGACCGCAGTATACTCTGACTACACCGGGAAGGGTAGTCCGCGATGAATAGACAACAGTCCTTGTCATCTGACGGGGATCTTAGGCGACAAAGGCCGCACGAACGGACCGAGGTGCAAGTCAGGAGTGCTTGGCTCGGTTGAAAATTATTTTTGGGAACAATGACTCAATTGTTCAACTACGTTTTACCATACACCCACGCGACACTGGAGGAGATCGGACGGATCTTCAACGCAGAGTGGGCAGCAGTGCTCGAGCCGGTGCAGTTGAGACCAGCAGAATTTATTGGTGACTCGGTCATCAGGCGTCACGACAATCACATCAGGTTGTGGCGCAAACATCTCAAGGCGGTAGCAGCTCGCCAACGACAAAGGATCGTAAATGAGCTCAAGGTCAAAGAGGCGGAGCAGATCCGCAAGCAGGAAGAGGCTTGGCAGGCCCTCTTGGAACAACGGCGCCTGGACAAGGCACTACTCAGAGCCCGCAGAGATAAGGGGACCCTGGTGGGTCTAATTGAAAAAGCATTTGGAGGACGGCCTGATAATGCAGTCATCAAAGCAATTTTGGCAGTACCATACAATAGGTATCTCCTTGTGGTTGAGGACGCGGCTAGGGCACTCGAAAAATACCATATCAACGTGGCTGCAATAGATTACGAAGCAGGGGCGTGGACTCTGTATTTTAATGAGGGAATGCAGATGACGCGTCAAGATTGGAACGCGTTGATGCACGCGCTCAACGGAAACATCAAAGGCACCTTCTTGGGGAAGGCGCAAAGGCGAGAAGAGGCCGAACAGCATCGCCAGGGGCTTCGTTATGACCCATACATGCGTACGCGCATGTCCAGGAAGGCGGGAGCAGGAACACCGACTCCATCTTTGGCAAATGGAATGACATATGTGAATGATGTATTTCATGAGCTCGGAGAGGTTGAGTTGGAGAAGCTACTGGAGGAATGCGGCGGCGATGAGACTCTCAGGGACCACGCCAAAAGATTGAATGCATGGAGGGAAAATGTACCGTGTGGAAGGGCGGTGATGCCTGGACCAGCCACAAAAGGCAAAGGCAAGAAGTATCCTTGGCGCGAGGACGGGCTGTGCTACATGGTATTATTCAAACAAGAATATCATGACAAGTACTGTTGGCCGCGGTGGCCGTGCGTAATGGATATTCTTAGTTGGGACCCTGAGCTCAGGGATTTGACGGCTTGGTTCGCGCTACAGGACAATAGGGATCCAAGGAAGTTCCATGTGATTGAGGAATCGGCAATCAGGGAATTCAACGATGAGATCTATACCTGGGAAGAGCTGATAAGGCTAGAACGTCTCCCAGATCATCGCCTTCAGGCGGAGTTCGGAGGACATGGGAAGTCCAAGCTTAAACGATCACCTGCGCCCACGATCTCTTCTTTTATCCAATCACCGTCAAAAAACCCTTCTCTAGTTACGGTTACAAAGTTGACCTATGCGCAGACCCTTGAACAGGTGGTTGGCCCAAGTAAGGCAAAAACAAGGACTCAGGGCGCTGACATGACTTGGTGGGGAGGAGCAATACCACGAGTGGAGGACTGGTTAGCAACGGATCCCATGGAGCCCAGCAAGGGAGAACGGGATCACAAACACATGGAGATAGATCAGTGGAGAAGGATGGTTGGCAGGGAAGTAGATGTCCCTTACCCATATCCTAGACCAGCTAGTGTCGTAGGGACGGTTAATCCATCAATGCCGGGTTACTGCTATTTGCATCTAATTCGACAACAATACTGGTCTGAGTATGACTGGCCACAGTATCCACAAGTCCAGGAAATGATGCAGTGGGACTCGGAACTTCGGAACACAGAAGTCCGAATTATCCTAAGATCTACATATGGGTGCCGGAACTGCCTTCACGTCATCGCTACTCCATGGGGAGAAGCCGGTTGGGATAGGATGGCAATTTTAGTAACCCAACGAAGAGGATACATGCGTGTGGGAGCTTTCCAGTATACGGCAAACACGATCACTCGACTCTTGCATGGCATATGGGGATGGCGAAACCTGCAGACTAGCCAAGATATCCCTCCGCCAGCTGCAAATGCGGACCAAGCCGCCCTGAACGCACATGAGAATGTGATAATCTTACAAAACGAGCAACGGCTTGATGCGGTGGCGGCAATCGGTGGAGCAATTGCAGATTTAATTAACGAATACCACCGTGCAAACCCAAGGCCAGAACCGCAGCCTCTCACAAAGGCCGAGATGCCAGATCACTATGAAGGAGATCCCCGCATGGTTGATGGGTGGCTGAGACAGATGGAGATCTATTTCCGATTGGCTAGGGAGACGCGTGCTGATAGGAAGATCTTACTGTGTCTATACCAAATTTGGAAAGGCTGGAGACTGGGCAGGGGTGCAGCTTAAACAGGCGTTAGAGGTGGATCGAGACCGTTACGGACCCCCACAGATTCCGCTTTTTCCGGCCCAATCCGGTCCAGAAAAAGCGGAATCCGGCGGAATCCACTGGATTCCGCCCCATATCCATCCAACAGAAAAAAAAAATTTCCGAACCAAGCAGCTGGAAATCCGCCCGAACGAGCGGATTCCGCACTGCCCAGTGGGGAGCAGACATGTGGGCTGTGTGTTGTGGTCACAGTGCAGCCAGGTCTTTATAATAACCTGTGTGACGCTGTGACCATAGTCACGGACACGCAAACGACGCGCCGTTGATCGTCACGTGACTGCACGTGACGCTCACACTCACCTCGCCAATGACGCCAACGCCCTGACGCACCAGGCGATTCGTTTCCACTACCATTACCGCCCGCCCGCCTGCCCGTCCAGCTGCCACTCACACAGCCACAGCGCCATTCCCTCTCACCTGCCCACCCACTCACACCTTCGCCTTCGCCCTCACCCACCAACTGACTTAACGAGCACCCACCCCACGCCATCGTTCACCCGCCGAACACGACCTAAAGGACGACGGACAGCCCTATTGCCCAGACGAATCCGTTCGTCTGGGCCGTATGTTTTTTTTTTCACTTTTTCTTTTAACTAAATACACTTTTTTTATTGTTCTCACCACCCCAACACCACCCGCAACGACCCCCGCCACTCAACGACGACAACGACCGACAAGTCTACGGTCGCAACGACCCTCGCTTGCCCTGACTCTGCCACCCCTACCCCATCCATGCCTGCGCCCTCGTCACCCTCATCCTCGCCGTCGCCCTCACCCACTCCCCACGCCTTTCGCCCTCGCCCATTACCCTCACCTTCGCCGTCGTCCCTCACTCATCCCCTTGCCGTTGTCCATGCCGTTGCCGTTGCCCATGCCTCATCCCCTCGCTGTCGCCCATGCCCATGCCTCATCCCCTCGCTGTCGCCCATGCCCATGCCTCATCCCCTCGTCCACGCCCACGCCCATGTCTCATCCTCTCACCCACGCCTCAGCCCCTCGCCGTCGCCCATGCCTCATCCCCTCGTCCACGCCTACGCCCATGCCCATGCCTCATCCCCTCCCTCACCGTCGCCCTCACCCCCGCTCATGCCTCATCCCCTCATCCATGCCTGCGCCCATGCCCACGTCTCATCCCCTCGCCCACGCCTCATCCCCTCGCCGTCGTCCATGCCGTCGCCGTCGCCCATGCCTCATCCCCTCGTCCATGCCTATGCCCACGCCCATGCCTCCTCCCCTCCCTCGCCCCTCACCCTCCCCTCATCCACACCCACACCCATGCCCACACCCACGTCTCATCCCCATGCCCTCGCCCTCGCCCACACCCAC
Organism: Amanita fuliginea; assembly: GCA_023014435.1. Lineage (NCBI taxonomy): Eukaryota > Fungi > Basidiomycota > Agaricomycetes > Agaricales > Amanitaceae > Amanita > Amanita fuliginea. The sequence continues at coordinate 930,056 of JAEBUQ010000011.1, read as the reverse complement.
GCCTCATCCCCTTGCCCTTGCCCTCACCACACCTATGGCCATCCCCTGCCCATCCCTCTCCCATGCCCATGCCCACTCTCATGCCCTCACCTCACCCATCCCTTCGCACATGCCCATGCCCATGCCCATCCCCTCCTTTCTACCATGCCCATCCCCACGCCTGCCCTCTTCACGCTCTCACCCATGCTCCACACCCTCACCTCACCCATGCCACCCACTAATCACCCACTTCCACCACCAACACAACCAGCCACTGACCAGTCACTGACTATCAATTATGTATAATTATTTCAATATAATGTATTGTATTAAAATATAATGACAATAACAAATAAAATTGATCAAGTCTTGTAACTGATTCCCAAAAATAAGCAGGGTAGTTGAACTTGGTGGGTGTTGGGTAGGTGGTCTTGACTCAATCTTGAATGCTCTGTTGTAACACCATATATTTTCCTCATATATTTCTGTATTTTCCTTCATTTTATCCAGGGCTGTCACTAAAAATGATATAAACCCATAAATAATCCAACAAGCATCATGTACATCAGTAACCATCCATGTTTGGTGGTGTTCACATCAAACAAACTGGTTATGGATCAATATGAATTGTGTCATTCTAGTTCTGGCCAACTGCTTAATGGGATGATTCATGGGTGAGATAGTCATACCATCCACTTTGCCTGAGATGTGCTTTACACAGCCCACTCCCCCCTTAGAGAACAGTTATACTATGAACATCTATTTAATATACAAGCACGTGAAAGTTGAATTAATGATGATCTGGAGCTAAGGGGATTGAGCCCACAGCTTCAGGTATTATAATATCATTATTAATAAGATGCTAAATAATCCCTTAATATAATCATTGACAGAAATTATAGAGCTTGACAGGAATTGCAGAATTCATACACAGAGTAAATACTGCCAGCAATACACCACCTGGCACTACCCTCAGTAGTGCTCTGCTGGCATTACCATAGGTTGTCTAAAGTACTCTGGTCCACATGCATATAAGGAGGGTCTTATGCCCTTGTTCAATAACACAGTTACATCCTCTGTTCCACCATTAGTTGAGCCCCTGCTTCTAAACACCTTTGAACACACATAAACAGTATTAAGCAAGTATTTCCCACTTACTAAGCCTTGGTCTGCGCCACTGTCAATAGTTTTCAACAGTGGACAACCAAAAACATGGCTTGATGGTTTTAAGCATATCTTGAACAAAATGACAAGTTGCAATTGGTTCTTGCATGCTATACTCTTCTACCATGTCATTCAGAACCAAAAGTAGAGACTGAGGAAATGGAAGAGGCAGTCAGATTCAACTATGTCAATACAGTAAAGCACATGATGCTCAAGGTACCAATGCACAAATATGTTTTTTCCATGCAGGATATAGTTGAGCATGCAAGAAACAATTGACTAATAAAAAATGAAGGATGTAGATGTGGAACAGTAAAGTAAACAACCATTCAAGGCATCAATAACACAACTATGTTTTTCCATGCAGGGAATGGATAAGCATGCAAGGAATAGTTGACTGATAAAATGAAGAATTTGAATCTATACAACAAATAAGGAGATGTGTCAGATGAGCATGCAAGAATTAATAATTGACTGATAGTATGTGAATGGATTGTCTGAGATAGGAATAATGTGAGAAAGTTCCCAGGTGGTGGGAAAAGAACATACATATGAAAAAAACTGTGACAGCAGCAAGCAGGTGTGGAGAGTGGATGACAGTATGAATAAAATACTGGGAAGTGTGGGAGCATGTGGGAATATACATATAGATAAAAGAAGATGGTGAAACTGTGTAAAGGTGCATGGGAACATGATATAAACACAGACAGGTGTGTGAAAATAGTGAGAAAGTTAATATGTGTGTGAGAACCTGGGAACAATTGGAAAAGTAATAGGTAGAATGAATATGGTGGGAATATGGACAGCTAAAGGAATGTTGACTGGTGTGTGGGAATGTGGACTGGTGATGGAATGTTGACAAGTGTGTGGGAAAATCAACATGATGTGTGGGAATGTGGACTGGTGCATGGGAATGTAAAGTGGTATGTTGAGAGTGTGGGAACAGTTGGAAAAGTAACAGGTAGTATGAATATGGTGGGAATATGGACAGGTGAGGGAATGTTGACAAGTGTGTGGGAAAATAAACATGGTGTGTGTGGGAATGTGGACTGGTGCATGGGAATGTCAACTGGTGTGTTGGGAGTGTGGGAATAGTTGGAGAAGTAACAGGTAGTATGAATATGGTGGGAATATGGACAGGTGAGGGAATGTTGACAAGTGTGTGGGAATGTGGTCTGGTGTGTGTGGGAATGTGGTCTGGTGTGTGTGGGAATGTGGTCTGGCATGTGGGGATGTAAACTGGTAGTTGAGAGTAGTGTATGGAAATGTAAATAGGTGCTGATAACACAGAGATGAGGGAGGGGAATGTGGAACAACTTGCATAAGGTGTGTGGGAAAGTGACTAATCAATATGTGTGAAAAATGTATAATAAAATGGCTTGAGTGTAGATATGTGGGAAAGTGGATTGGTATGTGAAAAGTGTCTTTGTTGAGTATTGATTGGTGTGGGAAAGTGGATAGTACATGTGTGGGAAAAAATGTATCATAGAATGGCACTAGAAGCATGGGAATGTGGACAAGTATGTGGGAATGTTGGTGCATTGTCATTGTACTGGCAGTGGCAGGAAGCCACTGGCATCCACTGGCATCCACTGGAATAAGTGGGAGACTGTGATGTTCTGGGCGGATCAGGAGTACCAAGATAAAATGGACAATGCATCGCCGTTTTGGGTCCCCGGTCTCACTTGGGAGGAGCTGAATACGGGGCAGTACAACCATTTAACACAACCGCCTACTCTGTTGCGACGGCCTCTCCGAAACCAATACCCTTTTACGACATGGACAGGGTTCAAGGAAGAAATGCACCATTTCTTCATGTCAACAGAGACTAGGGAAAAGGCTACAGATGCAATCTTGGTACTGAAGCAGGGAACACAGCCAGTAGAGGATTATATCATTAAATTCAACGCTCTAAAGCCACTAGTCAATTGGGATGATCGGGCACTGTTGACGCACTTCTTGGGACATATCCACCCTGCACTAGGACGAGATCTGATTCGATATGGGAATCTGCCAGAGGACGCCACGTTGGATCAAACTCAAAAGAGGGCAATTGAGTTGGCACGGGCGTATAGAAAGGCAAACGAAGCTTATGGAACGAGTCGAAGCAACGATGGCTATAAGGAGAAGCTGATTACAAAGGACTCTAAGCCTAACCAGTTCCAGTACAGCGCGCCCTCGGGATCCAAATCGACACGCGACCCGAACGCCATGGATGTGGATAAAACGAAGCGAGTGAAAGGCGCTTGTTTCAACTGTGGCAGTACGGGCCACTGGGCAAAAGATTGCCCTGAACCAAAGAGAGCTAAGGCGCAGGATAAAGGCAAGGGGCGGATTAGGGAGCTGAAGGTAGAGGATCTCACGGAGGAAATGTGGAAGGAGTACGGGAAGGAGAAGGGTTTTGGTGAGGGTCAATAGGCGAGCGCTCGGCACTATTGACAAAAAAGGACTCGTGTATTAGTGTTCTGGAATTACTATATGAATGTTCATCATTTGTTCATCGTATTCGGAACCTGAGTGTGAGTGCAAAACCACGGATAAGGACTTGGACGCCAGCATGGGTCTTACGACGCATATGGCAACAGGATAATGACATTGCAGTGCGGTGTCTAAAGGAATGGGTTCATAATAAGTGAATCAATCAGGTAGACGCCAGGTTAGTCAAGGAACTAAATGCGTTACCAGAAGAAGAAGCATTATGGAACCTAGTACAACTGCGAGGACAGTTGGTAAAAGCTTCCGGCAAGCAGGAGATGAACCTAAAAGGCACCATTACTACCATGGATACAAATCGAACAATTAATGTCACAGCACTGGTGGATTCGGGCTGTACAGGGTCCTGTATCAATGACGAGTTTGTAGAAAGGTACAAACTGAACAAGCAAAAGATGCTTCGACCTATGGCCGTTTATAATGCCGACGGTACACGAAACGTAATGGGCAGTTTGGAATATATGGTCCAATTTAAGCTGCGTATTGGTGACCATGAGGAAATTGTGGAATGTGGGGTAGCTCGGTTAGGGAAAACGGATCTGTTCCTAGGGCATGACTGGCTCCAGCATCACAACCAAGTGATGGACTGGAAGAAGCAAGAAGTACGTTTTAGTCGATGTCCCGGTACCTGTTGGGATCGGTCGGAAGTAGCAGAACCTGAAGAGGAAGTTGACCCGATGCAACCTCTGGAACAGGGAGAGCGGCTATTGGCTGTGCATATTGGCGAACCTGAATTTAATATTCGATCAGTGGCAACGGACATTGCAGCGAGGGAGGTTGGTGCGGCAGCAAAGCGCACATTGGAGGAAGTAGTCCCAAAACATTACTTAGGTCATCGTAAAGTCTTTGAAAAGGAGACATTTGATGAACTACCACCAAGGTGTCCCTGGGTTCACGCCATTGAGTTAATTCTGGGTTCTAAGGCAGTGGACTGCAAAATCTATCCCTTGAACTGGGAGGAACAGGTGCAGCTGGATGAATTCCTGAAGGAAAACTTGGAATCGGGATGCATACAACCCAGTAAATCTCCTATGGCATCGCCATTTTTCTTTGTCAAAAAAAAGGATGGAAAATTACGACCTGTGCAGGATTACCGGCGGTTAAATGAGATGACAGTTATGAACCGTTACCCACTTCCTCTTATTGGTGAATTGGTGGATAAATTGTCCAAAGCACAGATATTCTCCAAAATGGACATCCGGTGGGGGTACAATAATGTCCGGATCAAAGAAGGCAATGAGTGGAAAGCAGCGTTTCAAACGAATAGAGGGTTGTTCGAACCCTTAGTTATGTTCTTTGGTCTTACCAACTCGCCGGCCACATTCCAGACGATGATGAATGACATCTTCCGAGTTGAGATTGCTGAAGGATGGGTGGTCATTTACATGGACGATATCCTAGTCTTTTCAGATAATCAACAGGATCATATTCGTCATGTAAACCGTATCTTGGCAAAGCTGGAGGAACATAAATTGTCATTAAAACTGGAGAAATGTTGGTTTGATCAACCACAAATTGACTTCCTAGGACTGGTCATTAGTCAAGATTCCATTAAGATGGAACAAGGGAAGGTTAAGGCGTTGGCGGAGTGGCCTACTCCAACATCTAAAAGGGAACTCCAGCAATTCTTGGGGTTCATCAACTTTTATCGGCGATTCGTGGAGGGTTTTGCATGCGTGGCGAAACCCTTAACCCGCTTAACTGGCAAAGTGGACTGGTTGTGGACGGAATTGGAAACCGCCGCCTTTCAGGGACTGAAAGATCTTGTGGCGAGGGAGGTGACTTTGAAAATTCCAGATGACGAGGGCCAATTTGGGTAGAAGTGGATGCTTCTGATTTTGCAATAGGGGGCATTTTGTCACAACAAGGAAAGGATGGTCTGTGGCGACTGGTGGCTTTCATTTCAAAGTCGCTCAATGATGCGGAAAGGAATTATGAGATTTACGATAAGGAAATGCTGGCTGTTATGCACGCTTTCTATGAATGGTCTCATTACCTTAAAGGCGCCAAGGAGATAGTGGAGGTTTTGACTGATCATCAAAATCTTACATACTTTCGGAAACCACAGAACCTGAATAGGCAACAGGCACGTTGGGTGACGGATCTGCAGGAGTACAACTTTGTCATCAAGCATCGGTCAGGAAAGTCCAACTCAAAAGCAGATCTACTGTCACGATGAGCAGGTCACGAGCGAGGTCAAAATGACAACGAAGGGGTCATCCTGTTAAAAGAACACTTGTTTATCAGAATCTTTGACAATGACAGAGCGCTGGAAGAAATCATAGATTGTATTTGGAACATCCCAAAACGCCAGTGGGAAAAGCAGGTCTTGAAGGGACTAGATGAAGGTGATGGAGATTTCAAGGTCGATAAAGGATTGGTGGAATGGAAGGGCCGAGTATATGTACCAGCCATTAAACGCATTCGAGGGGAGATAATCCAAATTCACCATTCATGGGGACACTCGGGAATTGCCAAAACCGTAGAGCAACTCACCCGTGATTACTGGTGGCCGAACATGCACCGGGACGTTGAGGAATACATCGCAGGGTGTGAAACTTGTCAATGCGCTAAACCTGATCGGCAACCAAGGGCCGCGCTGCTTGTACCAAATGAAGTACCTCAGGAACCATGGGAGGTTATATCAGTAGACTTGATGGGACCACTTCCGGAATCAAAAGGCAATGATATGATCATGGTAGTCGTGGATCGTTTCACCAAGAAAGCTTACTTTCTGCCGACTACGTCATCCGTCACATCACAAGGAGTAGCCATTCTAATGAGGGACAACGTGTTCAGGGACCATGGGTTACCGCGCAAGGTTATCAGTGATCGAGGCCCTCAATTTGCATCAAAGTTCATGGACAATCTATATGGCATGTTGGGCATCAAACCTAATCGGTCAACCGCCTATCACCCACAAACTGATGGACAAACAGAGCGCGTCAATCAGGAAGTTAAGGAATTCTTGACGATGTTTGTCAACCACAGACAGGACAACTGGAGCGATTGGCTATCGGTGGCGCAATTTTGCCATAACGACCAAGTGCACGCCTCTACGGGATTCTCACCATTCTTTATGAACTACGGACGTCATCCGCACAAGGGTCTCAGTCCCACATACAAGCTGAAAGTGGTAGCAGTCGAAATGCTGGTGGATGAATTGAAGGACGTTCATTCCCAGGCACAGGCTGCTCTAGAAAAAACGGCCACTATGATGAAGACGCGGTACGATGCAGGCAAGTCGCAGGCTCGGCAATATAAACCTGGCGACAAGGTTTACCTTAGCACGGAGAATTTACCCGTCATTTGCGCGACCAAAAAGCTAGATGGCAAGTTTGTGGGTCCCTTGGAAGTGGTTGAGAAGGTTGGTGAGTCGGCATACCAGTTAAAGGTCCCAGCTTCCTGGAAAGTCTACAACGTATTCAATGAGGTTCTTTTGAAACCATATAAGGAACCCGGATTCCCCAACCAGAAAGAAAAAGTTGCGCAACGACAGGAAGCGCAAATGGTAGAGGAATCGTCTGACGACGAATACGAAGTAGAGGAAGTCATGGACAGTCGAGTGAGCGGACGCGGTGGTTGTTACAATTTCTTTCCCTTTCGTTTAACGGACTCCTTTATTATATAATCATAGCTATGCGTTTCATGGATGCTTATTTCCTTTTAGCTTTATCCTTCACTCTTCCTTTCTAAGGTATTAGCTATACATTTCCTTTTACGTTCTCCTTGTTCTTTTTGTATATAAAGACTCTCATGTATGTCTCTTTTCCTTAGTTCCAACTTAATCGAATTCTTCTCTCAACCTCTGAACGAAACTCCTCGCTCTCATCTCTTTGAGCTCGTCGTTTATTTGACCTTTGTCATCGTTTGACTTAGTGTCCAGAACTTGTCCAGTAGGCTGGGAGTAGACCGAGATTCTGCTTGCCACTGTTGACTTAGAACGAATTGCGTTGAGAGCATCGATCTTAACACAAGTTGGAACTCTCAGAACCGCTCAGTGTTTCTACACTAGCCAGGCACCATTGATACCAGAACCTCGAACCTCAGACCACCGAACGGCTCTGTCCGTTTCAGACGAAAGTATTATCTAGATCGACGAGAGGTTTTTCCGTCGACTACTGGAACAGGGTGGTTTTTCCGCTCAGGAACTAAGAAGAAGAATGAACCAGTACCAGCATCCCTTTTTGAAGGTGATTATATTGAAGGAAACGGAAAGGAAGTCTTCCCAGATAACGTTTGGATTGAGTGGATCAACGAAGATCTAGAAGAGGACTTTTACTCTCTATTTTATCCACCCACTGAAGAACCAGAATCCTCCTGGTGGAACGAATTCCTCAGTCTCTCTGGAGCACCACCACAGGACAGATACGCACTCCAAGACAAAGGGATACAGCCTTGGAGAGACTTCCTAGAACAGAAACAGATCGAACAAAGTTTATTTGGAGATCCAGAATCAGGAAAGAAGAAAGACGAAACAAGAGAACCAGAAGAACCAAAAGGAGAAACAGAAAAGATGGCAACCGACGCAGCAGCACCCGCCTCTAAAGGAGATATCAAACCGCAGCCTATGCGTGTTTTTACAGGAAAAAGAACCGAGGCAAAGGCTTTCATTGGAAGTCTTGAAGATTACTTTGTCTTAAATGACGATAATTATAAAGGCAAAGCACAGAAACAGATTCGATTTACTCTTGCCTGTCTTGGGCAGGAACTCGACGATTGGAAAGTCCTGATCAAGGATGAATTAGATGATGAGGAAGAAAGAACCCTTACTTGGACGAACTGGGCAGAATTCAAGAAGCGTTTCCTAGCCGATTGGGGAGAAGTCAATAGTGCTCTCAGAGCGCTGAACAATCTAGCCAATCTCAGAGTAGGGGGTGATGTTTCAGTCCCTGAATATATCAGAAAATTCCGCATGGAGATCGGTACTTCAGGATTGAAAGGAACAACTGCGCAGCTCCAGGCCTTTGTTAAAGGACTCCCTGAAAGTATCGCTACAAAGATCCTTGAAGCGAATGTTTTATCCATGAAAGAAGCATATGAGAAGGCGGAACAGCTCATGGCGCTTGGGAAATGATGCGAGCGCTTGGGCGAAAACCAGGACAAGGGAACCACTCCAATTTTAATCGAAACACAAATAATAAGGGCGGATTAACCCGATCAGTAAATGCTATGCCTACTGGACGTTTGACAGATGAGCAAAAGGAGGAATACATGAAATCTGGAAAATGTTTCAGATGTGGAAACCAGGGGCATGTTTCAAGGAATTGTCCCAAACGAAACACCACGTCAAACGCCTCCTTCAGGGCCTCCTCATCGTTTCAGAATAAGGGGATCAGATCCATCCCTGAAGATGCACCTAAGGAGAAGAAAGACGACCTAGTTGCAAGTATTAGAGCGATCCTTGCTGGAATGAAGGCCGATGAACGAGAAGGTCTTCTTAATGAACTTGAAAACGAGGGTTTTTAACCCGGAAGCGTCACACAGCAGTTGGCACTTCCATAACAAATGGACATTCACAGTTAGCGCTTGATTCTGTAATAGTAAGATCGAATAATGACAAGCGCCTTTCAATTTCTGTGGAAACGTCCGATTTACCCGCTGAAACCTCGGCTCTAATCGATTGTGGAGCAGAAGGGAATTTTATTGACGAAGAAATAACCACCAAGTTATCAAAAGAAAAACTGCGAAAACCAATCAGAGTCAGGAACGCAGATGGAACGGTTAACACTAATGGAATGATCACACATCGGGTCCACATTCAATATTTGATTGGAGGAAAACGATACACCAACTGGTTTCTAATCACTAAATTAGGAGATCAACGATTAATTTTGGGAATCCCTTGGTTAGAAGAGAACAATCCTACTATTGATTGGAGAGATAAAACAATACACATCATTGATGAACAACGGAATGAAGGAACTATCTGGCAAATGGCATTGGACAATCAACAATGGGGAGAAGACGATTACTGGATCAGAGTCAAGACATCAGCATCTCAAGCGTTAGAACATCAGTTGAAAAAGGATGAACAAAAACGGAACTACCATCAGAATATGGGAACTGGCGTTCAGTCTTTGAAAAAAAGGCATCAGAACGATTCCCAACTTCCAGAACCTGGGATCATGCTATCGATTTAAAAACCGGTTTTAGTCCTAAAGTTAGCAAGATCTATCCACTATCAATCCAAGAACAATCATCATTGGACGAATGGATTGAAGAACAGCTAGCTAAAGGATACATCAAACCGTCAAAATCTCCTCAAGCATTGCCGTTCTTCTTTGTCTCAAAGAAGGAAAGTGGTGCGCTTTGGCCATGCCAGGATTATAGATATCTAAACGATTGGAAAATCAAGAATGCATACCCATTACCCCTAGTATCCGACCTCTTTACAAAACTCGCTGACGCACAATATTTCACCAAATTAGACCTCCGATGGGGATATAATAACGTCAGGATCAAGAAAGGAGACGAATGGAAAGCTGCTTTCATTACCAACAGAGGATTATACGAACCAACTGTTATGTTCTTCGGCCTATGCAATTCACCATCTACATTCCAAACTATGATGAACGAATACTTCAGAGATATGATTAATGAAGGATGGCTCATTATCTACATGGACGACATCCTGATATGCTCTCAAAACTTAAAGGAGCTAGAAGAACGAACAAAGAGAGTCCTTGATCGGTTGGAAGAGAATGATCTGTTCCTGAAGTTAGAAAAATGTAAATTCGCTGTTCAAGAAGTTGAATTTCTGGGCATGATCATCTCGCCTGGAAAAATACGAATGGATCCTATCAAACTTGCAGGAATAGCTGATTGGCCAGTACCATCAACGGTTAAACAAGTCCGATCATTCCTAGGATTTGGGAATTTTTATCGACGTTTTATTGGAAATTTTGCAGCAATTGCAAAACCACTCACCGATCTAACCAAGAAAACGGAACCATTCGACTGGAATAATGAACGTCAATTGGCCTTTGATACCCTAAAGCAACGGTTCGCCTCTATGCCAGTTTTGTTAATACCAAATCCTGCAAAACCATTTATCCTTCAAACTGACGCCTCTAACAAAGCGATTGGAGCAGTATTAAAGCAGGCCGATGAATCTGGAGCACTCCATCCATGTGGATTTATATCCCATGCGTTAACACCAACGGAACAGAATTACCAAATTTATGACAGAGAATTGCTTGCAATCATCAAGGGACTTGCAGTATGGCGCCATCTATTACATGGTTCTCCTCACACGATCATCGTCCATTGTGATCACAAGAACTTGTCCTACTACCGAACTGCTCAACGTTTAACACCTCGACAAGCTCGATGGTCATCATTGTTATCTGAATTTGATCTTCGTATTGAACATGTACCTGGAACAAAAATGTTCGAAGCAGATGCATTATCCAGACAACCAGATCACATGGGAAACGATGAAGAACAAATTACTGTTACTGTTCTGCCAAATGACCGATTCATTCGACTAATCAATAATGATCTTGCCAGTGAATTAAAGAAATATATGGCAAATGATGATTTTGGACATATCCTTATTGAAGTTATCACTAAACAAAGGGCGCCGCCAATTAAATCAAAACTGCAAGACTGGACATACACTCATGGCATCGTTTATTACCTAGGCAGGATTTATGTTCCTGATCGAATTGAGTTGCGCACTCGGTTAATCAAGGAAATACATGAAGCACTGTCTTCTGGACATCCTGGACGATTGAAGACGCTAGCACTTTTGAAGCGTGATTATTGGTGGCCTGGAATGTATAGACATGTCAAAGAATGGGTTGAAGGTTGCGCACTTTGCCAGCAAATGAAAGTCAATACTCACCCAAATTCACCGGCATTAATCCCTATCCCATCAAAAGCTACACGCCCATTTCAGCAGGTCACACTCGATTTCATCACTGATCTTCCTGTTTCCGAAGGCTTTGACTCCATATTGGTCACGGTGGACCATGGCCTTACGAAGGGGGTAATTTTCACCCCTTGCAACAAGACAATCGACGCTTTAGGAACAGCCGATCTCTATATTTCTGAAATCTTCAAGCGCTTTGGACTCCCAGATGTCTTAATCTCTGATAGAGGACCACAATTCTCTGCTAAAGTATTCCAAGAAATACGAAAAGCATTAGGAATTGATCACAGGATGAGCACTGCTTATCACCCTCAAACAGATGGCGAAACTGAACGTGTCAATCAAGAACTTGAGATCTATCTTCGGATGTTTTGTACCAATGAACCCCACAAATGGAAACCACTCTTGCCTATCGCCGAATTTGCACACAATAATCGTTATCATGATACAATAAAAACATCTCCATTCCAACTTATGTATGGAACAGATCCGATTGCCATCCCTACAGCAGCGCTCAAAATGACTGCTCCAGCAGCAGAAGAACGCCTCCAGATGCTTCAAAAAGCCAGAGAAGAAGCTCTAGCTGCTCATGAACTTGCCAGACAAATGGTCGCTCATAGATACAGAGACAAGTGAATCAAATTCGAAAAGGGTGACAAAGTCTGGCTTGAAAACAAGAATCTCCACATTCCGTATCAATCAAGAAAGCTAGCACCAAAACGAGAAGGACCCTTCCAGGTTGAACAAGTCATGGGGCCAGTTACCTATAGATTGAAATTACCGAAACAATGGCGCATTCACCCTGTGTTTCATGCATCGCTCCTCACTCCATATAAGGAAACCTCAATGCATGGTCCGAATTTCACTATGCCACCTCCCGATATGGTTAATGGACAAGAAGAGTTTGAGATTGAGGCTATCCTTGGACATCGAAAACGCGGAGCCGGTTATCAATACTTAGTCAAGTGGAAAGGCTATGGAGCAAATGACAATACCTGGGAACCAGAACGACATCTGGGCAATGCTGCGGATATTCTAGTAGAATATAAAAACAGAAGAAACCTCTGAAATATTCGGCACAATGACTTATTATCGCACCAACCTCCAATTAAAACATAATATCCACTATGTCAAAAGATTCTGCAGAACCATTGGACGATACACTCCTACTGTCAAAACCAGATACTCTGTCACGCAGATGTTTGTTCCTGCCTTTAAACATCCTTCTAAACGAACGCTCTCTACATATCAGACATTGAAATACGTCCCAATGATGTCAAAACCGCCCAAAGTATCACGATTACCTCCTCATAAACGAATTCATCCGCAAGGACATACAGAAATTCCATATAATGCTTTGCCAAAGTATCTTCCCCAATACCATCGCCTCTCTTTTGATCTAGGAGAACTGCCCACATTCCAGGAGGCCGAATCACATTATCTTCCAGCATCAGTCCATCTCTGTTTTCAATATGATAGCGTTTATCACAGGGTTTGGTTACGACGAACCTTCCCTGAATTATCAGAAGCTTTACAGAGAATTGTTCAATGTGGCAGAGACATCTCCGCGGAACAATGGCAATATGAACGACGAATGAATATAAGGGGAAGTGAAAATTTTAGCCACACAAGAGCGCAAATGGAAATCGCACTTGCAACCGAGCAATATTACATTCTTCTGAACCAAGCAATACAGGACAGCATAAACGACCCAGAAATACACGTTACACGACATGAACGCCCTGACCAAATTCGTATTCCACACCCTGACAATGCAAGAATCCGATCAGAACAAGAAGAAGCGGCTAGAAACTCCCATGAGAACTTTCTCAGGACCAGAGGACCCGAGATTGAAGAGATCTTAGCTTTGGACTCCGACGACGAGATTTGGGATATTTAAACCACACCCAGAGGTCTTGTCCTCTCTCTGTTAAGATCGATGCTCTCAACGCAATTCGTTCTAAGTCAACAGTGGCAAGCAGAGTCTCGGTCTGCTCCCAGCCTACTGGACAGGTTCTGGACACTAAGTCAAACGATGACAAAGGTCAAATAAACGACGAGCTCAAAGAGATAAGAGCGAGGAGTTTTCGTTCAGAAGTTGAGAGAAGAATTCGATTAAGTTGGAACTAAGGAAAAGAGACATACATGAGAGTCTTTATATACAAAAAGAACAAGGAGAACGTAAAAGGAAATGTATAGCTAATACCTTGGAAAGGAAAAGTGAAGGATAAAGCTAAAAGGAAATAAGCGTCCATGAAACGCATAGCTATGATTATATAATAAAGGAGTCCGTTAAACGAAAGGGAAAGAAATTGTAACATTACCCCCTTCGTATGCAAGAAGTCACCGACTTCTTATCCTGTTCCCCAGCCATGGTTTCCATTGTTCGTCCACCCATGATCCCTGCGCGACTTTAACCATTCGGCAATGGTATTGATGTCGTGATTAGCGGTCTCAAACCGCCATTGCAAAGTCCTTGTAATGTAGTCAAGTTGGACCGTTTGTTCAAGGATCGCGTCGCGCTCTTCGTCTGTGACAGTGTGAGGGTCGGTGGTGAGGGCGGTGTTGAGCATGGCATCGAGGGGTCCGGCGAATAACTGATAGTCGACAATGAAGGTGGCGAGGGCTTCCTGAGCCCGAAGAAGGGTGGCGTTAGGGGTCCTAGCGAGAGGTGGTGCAGGTGGAGCGGGTAGAGGTGCCTCTTCCTCAATAAAGACGTCCATGAGCTCGTCTGGGTGCTGATGAAGGTCAGCGATGGTGGAGGAAGGGGAGGCGGGCCAATTCGGGAAGAGGTAGTCGTCGATGGTGGTGGTGGTGGTGACAAAGACCTCAATAGGGAGGTCATGAGCGGTGGCGAGGAACGGGGAAGCAGCGACGAAGGTAGGATCATAACAATGGCCACAGGCTGTGACCAAGAGTGCGAAGGCGAAAGCAACGAGGTAGGCGACGACGACGATGGCAGACATGTTGTATCGATAAGATGAGAGAGGACAAGACCTCTGGGTGTGGTTTAAATATCCCAAACCTTGTCGTCGGAGTCCAAAGCTAAGATCTCTTCAATCTCAGGTTCTCTGGTCCTGAGAAAGTTCTCATGGGAGTTTCTAGCCGCTTCTTCTTGTTCTGATCGGATTCTTGCATTGTCAGGGTGTGGAATACGAATTTGGTCAGGGCGTACATGTCGTGTAACGTGTATCTCTGGGTCGTTTATGCTGTCCTGTATTGCTTGGTTCAGAAGAATGTAATATCGCTCGGTTGCAAGGGCGATTTCCATTTGCGCTCTTGTGCGGCTAAAATTTTCACTTCCCCTTATATTCATTCGTCGTTCATATTGCCATTGTTCCGCGGAGATGTCTCTGCCACATTGAATAATTCTCTGTAAAGCTTCTGATAATTCAGGGAAGGTTCGTCGTAACCAAACCTTGTGATAAACGTTATCATATTGAAAACAGGGATGGACTGATGCTGGAAGATAATGTGATTCGGCTTCCTGGAATGTGGGCAGTTCTCCTAGATCAAAAGAGAGGCGATGATATTGGGGAAGATACTTTGGCAAGGCATTATATGGAATTTCTGTATGTCCTTGCGGATGAATTCGTTTATGAGGAGGTAATCGTGATACTTTGGGCGGTTTTGACATCATTGGGACGTATTTCAATGTCTGATATGTAGAGAGCGTTCGTTTAGAAGGATGTTTAAAGGCAGGAACAAACATCTGCGTGACAGAGTATCTGGTTTTGACAGTAGGAGTGTATCGTCCAATGGTTCTGCAGAATCTTTTGACATAGCGGATATTATGTTTTAATTGGAGGTTGGTGCGATAATAAGTCATTGTGCCGAATATTTCAGAGGTTTCTTCTGTTTTTATACTCTACTAGAATATCCGCAGCATTGCCCAAATGTCGTTCTGGTTCCCAGGTATTGTCATTTGCTCCATAGCCTTTCCACTTGACTAAGTATTGATAACCGGCTCCACGTTTTCGATGTCCAAGGATAGCCTCAATCTCAAACTCTTCTTGTCCATTAACCATATCGGGAGGTGGCATAGTGAAATTCGGACCATGCATTGAGGTTTCCTTATATGGAGTGAGGAGCGATGCATGAAACACAGGGTGAATGCGCCATTGTTTCGGTAATTTCAATCTATAGGTAACTGGCCCCATGACTTGTTCAACCTGGAAGGGTCCTTCTCGTTTTGGTGCTAGCTTTCTTGATTGATACGGAATGTGGAGATTCTTGTTTTCAAGCCAGACTTTGTCACCCTTTTCGAATCTGATTGACTTGTCTCTGTATCTATGAGCGACCATTTGTCTAGCAAGTTCATGAGCAGCTAAAGCTTCTTCTCTGGCTTTTTGAAGCATCTGGAGGCATTCTTCTGCTGCTGGAGCAGTCATTTTGAGCGCTGCTGTAGGGATAGCGATCGGATCTGTTCCATACATAAGTTGGAATGGAGATGTTTTTATTGTATCATGATAACGATTATTGTGTGCAAATTCGGCGATAGGCAAGAGTGGTTTCCATTTGTGGGGTTCATTGGTACAAAACATCCGAAGATAGATCTCAAGTTCTTGATTGACACGTTCAGTTTCACCATCTGTTTGAGGATGATAAGCAGTGCTCATCCTGTGATCAATTCTTAATGCTTTTCGTATTTCTTGGAATACTTTAGCAGAGAATTGTGGTCCTCTATCAGAGATTAAGACATCTGGGAGTCCAAAGCGCTTGAAGATTTCAGAAATATAGAGATCGGCTGTTCCTAAAGCGTCGATTGTCTTGTTGCAAGGGGTGAAAATTACCCCCTTCGTAAGGCCATGGTCCACCGTGACCAATATGGAGTCAAAGCCTTCGGAAATGGGAAGATCGGTGATGAAATCGAGTGTGACCTGCTGAAATGGGCGTGTAGCTTTTGATGGGATAGGGATTAATGCCGGTGAATTTGGGTGAGTATTGACTTTCATTTGCTGGCAAAGTGCACAACCTTCAACCCATTCTTTGACATGTCTATACATTCCAGGCCACCAATAATCACGCTTCAAAAGTGCTAGTGTTTTCAATCGTCCAGGGTGTCCTGAAGATAATGCTTCATGTATCTCCTTAATTAATCGAGTGCGCAACTCAATTCGATCAGGCACATAAATCCTGCCCAAGTAATAAACGATACCATGAGTGTATGTCCAGTCTTGTAGTTTGGATTTAATTGGTGGTGCCCTTTGCTTAGTGATAACTTCAATAAGGATGCGTCCAAAATCGTCGTTTGCCATGTATTTCTTTAATTTGCTGGCAAGATCATCATTGATTAGTCGAATAAATTGGTCATTCGGCAAAACCGTGACAGTAGTTTGTTCCTCATCATTTCCCATATGATCTGGTCGTCTGGATAATGCATCTGCTTCGAACATTTTTGTGCCGGGTATATGTTCAATACGAAGATCATATTCAGATAGCAATGATGACCACCGAGCTTGTCGAGGTGTTAAGCGTTGAGCAGTTCGGTAGTAAGACAAGTTCTTGTGATCACAATGGACGATGATCGTGTGAGGAGAACCATGTAATAGATGGCGCCATACTGCAAGTCCCTTGATGATTGCAAGCAGTTCTCTGTCATAAATTTGATAATTCTGTTCCGTTGGTGTTAACGCATGGGATATAAATCCACATGGATGGAGTGCTCCAGATTCATCAGCCTGTTTCAGTACCGCTCCAATTGCTTTATTGGAGGCGTCGGTTTGAAGGATGAACGGTTTTGCAGGATTTGGCATTAACAATACTGGCATAGAGGCGAACCGTTGCTTTAGGGTGTCAAAGGCAAGTTGGCGCTCATTATTCCAGTCAAATGGTTCCGTTTTCTTGGTTAGATCTGTGAGTGGTTTCGCGATTGCTGCAAAGTTTCCAATAAAACGTCTGTAAAAGTTTCCAAAACCTAGGAATGATCGGACTTGTTTAACCGTTGATGGTACTGGCCAATCAGCTATTCCTGCGAGTTTGATGGGATCCATTTGTATTTTTCCAGGTGAGATGATCATGCCCAGAAATTCAACTTCTTGAACAGCGAATTTACATTTTTCTAATTTCAGGAACAGATCGTTCTCTTTTAATCGATCGAGAACCCTTTTTGTTTGTTCTTCTAGTTCGTTCAAATTCTGAGAACATATTAAGATGTCGTCCATGTAGATAATGAGCCATCCTTCATTAATCATGTCTCTGAAGTATTCGTTCATCATAGTTTGGAATGTAGATGGCGAATTGCATAAGCCAAAGAACATAACAGTTGGTTCATATAATCCTCTGTTGGTAATGAAAGCAGCTTTCCATTCGTCTCCTTTCTTGATCCTGACGTTATTATATCCCCATCGGAGGTCTAATTTGGTGAAATATTGTGCACCAGCAAGTTTTGTAAGGAGGTCGGATACTAGGGGTAATGGGTATGCATTCTTGATTGTCCAATCATTCAAATATCTATAATCTTGGCATGGCCGAAGTGCACCACTTTCCTTTTTTGAGACAAAGAAGAATGGCGATGCTTGAGGAGATTTCGACGGTTTGATGTAGCCTTTAGCTAGCTGTTCTTCAATCCATTCGTCCAGCGACGACTGTTCTTTGATTGATAACGGATAGATCTTGCTAACTTTAGGACTAAAACCGGTTTTCAAATCGATAGCGTGATCCCAAGTTCTGGAAGTTGGGAATCGTTCTGATGCCTTTTTCTCAAAGACTGAGCGCCATTTCCCATATTCTGATGGTAGTTCCGTTCTTGGTTCATCCTTTTTCAACTGATGTTCTAACGCTTGAGATGCTGATGTTTTAACTCTGATCCAGTAATCGTCTTCTCCCCATTGTTGATTGTCCAATGCCATTTGCCAGATAGTTCCTTTATTCCGTTGTTCATCGATGAGGTGTATCGTTTTATCTCTCCAATCAATAGTAGGATTGTTTTCTTCTAACCAAGGGATCCCCAAAATTAATCGTTGATCTCCTAATTTAGTGATTAGAAACCAGTTGGTGTATCGTTTTCCTCCAATCGAATATTGAATATGGACTCGATGTGTGATTATTCCATTAGTGTTAACGGTTCCATCTGCGTTTCTGACTTTGATTGGTTTTCGCAATTTTTCTTTTGATAACTTGGTGGTTACTTCTTCGTCAATAAAATTCCCTTCTGCTCCACAATCGATTAGAGCTGAAGTGTCAGCGGGTAAATCGGACGTCTCCACAGAAATTGAAAGGCGCTTGTCATTATTTGATCTTACTATTACAGAATCAAGCGCTAACTGTGAATGTCCGTTTGTTATGGAAGTGTCAACCGCTGTATGACGCTTCCAGGTTAAAAACCCTCGTTTTCGAGTTCATTGAGAAGACCTTCTCGTTCATCGGCCTTCATCCCAGCAAGGATCGCTCTGATGCTTGCAACTGGGTCATCTTTCTTTTCCTTGGGTGCATCTTCAGGGATGGATCTGATCCCCTTATTCTGAAACGATGAGGAGGCCCTGAAGGAGGCGTTTGACGTGGTGTTTTGTTTGGGACAATTCCTTGAAACGTGCCCCTGGTTTCCACATCTGAAACATTTTCCAGATTTCATGTATTCCTCCTTTTGCTCATCTGTCAAACGTCCAGTGGGCATAGCATTTACTGATCGGGTTAACCCGCCCCTATTATTGGTGTTTCGATTAAAATTGGAGCGGTTCCCTTGTCCTGGTTTTCGCTCAAGCGCTCGCATCATTTCCCAAGCGCCATGAAGCTGTTCTGCCTTTTCATATGCTTCTTTCATGGATAAAACATTCGCTTCAAGGATCTTTGTAGCGATACTTTCAGGGAGTCCTTTAACAAAGGCCTGGAGCTGCGCAGTTGTTCCTTTCAATCCTGAAGTACCGATCTCCATGCGGAATTTTCTGATATATTCAGGGACTGAAATATCACCCCCTACTCTGAGATTGGCTAGATTGTTCAGCGCTCTGAGAGCGCTATTAACTTCACCCCAATCGGCTAGGAAACGTTTCTTGAATTCTTCCCAATTTGTCCAAGTAAGGGTTGTTTCTTCTTCATTATCTAATTCATCTTTGATCAGGACTTTCCAATCATCGAGTTCCTGCCCAAGACAGGCAAGAGTAAATCGAATCTGTTTCTGTGCTTTGCCTTTATAATTATCGTCATTTAAAACAAAGTAATCTTCAAGACTTCCAATGAAAGCCTTTGCTTCGGTTCGTTTTCCTGTAAAAACACGCATAGGTTGCGGTTTGATATCTCCTTTAGAGGCAGGTGCTGTTGTGTCAGATGCCATCTTTTCTGTTTCTTCTTTTGGATCTGTAGGTTCTCCTGTTTCGTCTTTCTTCTTCCCTGATTCTGGATCTCCAAATAAACTTTGTTCGATCTGTTTCTGTTCTAGGAAGTCTCTCCAAGGCTGTATCCCTTTGTCTTGAAGTGCGTATCTATCCTGCGGTGGTGCTCCAGAGAGACTGATGAATTCGTTCCACCAGGAGGATTCTGGTTCTTCAGTGGGTGGATAAAATAGAGAATAAAAGTCCTCTTTTAGATCTTCGTTGATCCACTCGATCCAAACGTTATCTGGGAAGACTTCCTTTCCGTCTCCTTCAATATAATCACCTTCAAAGAGGGATGCTGGTACTGGTTCGTTCTTCTTCTTAGTTCCTGAGCGGAAATACCACCCTGTTCCAGTAGTCGATGGAAAAACTTCTCGTCGATCTAGATAATACTTTCGTTTAAAACGGGCAGAGCCATTCGGGGGTCTGAGGTTCGAGGTTCTGGTATCAATGGTGTCTGGCTAGTGTAGAAACACTGAGCGGTTCTGTGAGTTCCAACTTGTGTTAAGATCGATGCTCTCAACGCAATTTGTTCTAAGTCAACAGTGGCAAGCAGAGTCTCGGTCTGCTCCCAGCCTACTGGACAGGTTCTGGACACTAAGTCAAATGATGACAAAGGTCAAATAAACGACGAGCTCAAAGAGATAAGAGCGAGGAGTTTTCGTTCAGAAGTTGAGAGAAGAATTTGATTAAGTTGGAACTAAGGAAAAGAGACATACATGAGAGTCTTTATATACAAAAAGAACAAGGAGAACGTAAAAGGAAATGTATAGCTAATACCTTGGAAAGGAAAAGTGAAGGATAAAGCTAAAAGGAAATAAGCGTCCATGAAACGCATAGCTATGATTATATAATAAAGGAGTCCGTTAAACGAAAGGGAAAGAAATTGTAACACTCTCATCTTATCAATACAACATGTCCGCCATCGTCATCGTCACCTACCTCGTTGCTTTCGCCTTCGCACTCTTGGTCACAGCCTGTGCCCATTGTTATGATCCTGCTTTCGTCGCTGCCTCCCCGTTCCTCGCCACTGCTCATGACCTCCCTATTGAGGTCTTTGTCACCACCACCACCACCATCGACAATTATCTCTTCCCGAATTGGCCCGCCTCCCCTTCCTCCACCATCGCTGACCTTCATCAGCACCCAGACGAGCTCATGGACGTCCTTATTGAAGAAGAGGCACCTCTACCCGCTCCACTCGCACCACCTCTCACTAGGACGCCTAACGCCACCCTTCTTCAGGCTCAGGAAGCCCTCGCCACCTTCATTGTCGACTATCAGTTATTCGCCGGACCCCTCAATGCCATGCTCAACACCGCCCTCACCACCGACCCTCACACTGTCACAGATGAAGAGCACGACGCAATCCTTGAACAAACGGTCCAACTTGACTACATTACAAGGACTTTGCAATGGCGGTTTGAGACCGCTAACCACGACATCAATACCATTGCCGAATGGTTAAAGTCGCGCAGGGATCATGGGTGGACGAATAATGGAAACCATGGCTGGGGAACAGGATAAGAAGTCGGTGACTTCTTGCATACGAAGGGGGTAATGTTACAATTTCTTTCCCCTTCGTTTAACGGACTCCTTTATTATATAATCATAGCTATGCATTTCATGGATGCTTATTTCCTTTTAGCTTTATCCTTCACTCTTCCTTTCTAAGGTATTAGCTATACATTTCCTTTTACGTTCTCCTTGTTCTTTTTGTATATAAAGACTCTCATGTATGTCTCTTTTCCTTAGTTCCAACTTAATCGAATTCTTCTCTCAACCTCTGAACGAAACTCCTCGCTCTCATCTCTTTGAACTCGTCGTTTATTTGACCTTTGTCATCGTTTGACTTAGTGTCCAGAACTTGTCCAGTAGGCTGGGAGTAGACCGAGATTCTGCTTGCCACTGTTGACTTAGAACGAATTGCATTGAGAGCATCGATATTAACAGTGGTGGACAGCTGGAATACTTGGTTAAATGGAAAAACTACCCTGTGGAGGATTCTACTTGGGAACCCATAGAAAACCTCGAAAACGCAAGGAAGGAGGTTCAGAAATTTCATAAGGCTAATCCTGCTGCACCACGGCGCCTTGTTAACACCCGGGACTTGCACTACCGCAAGTGGCAGAATCACACGGATACGCACGCACCCAAATGGCTCTTTGGATGGGAAGATGGCAAATTCGAGCGGGAGTACCTCAAAAAGTTAAAACGGAACTGGCAGCGTTGGAAAGGAGATAGACGAGACATATATGCGGAAAAAGATATGGAAGGGGCGTTCTCGAGAGACCTTGAGCATGGCAGGCCGGTTAAACCTGCGCTTCATTCCCCTACGGCACAACCCATAGCGTTGACTTCCCGGGATGTGAAGTCTTGAGGAGAGGGCTATGTTATGACCTTACAATTTTTACGGGATTTTTCCATATTTTTATCTATTTCCCTTGGGGCTCTATCAACACTTCTCTGGATATAGGCAACAACTCCCACCCCTAACGGGATACTCCGAGAGCTTAGATCAGCAGTGGCTGTACCGCGGCATATGGGGTTATAGGGGCGACAACTCTGGGCGAGTCCGGGCGGTTCTAGATGGTAGGCCTGGGTCTTGTAGCTGTGCGTGCACAGCCTAGCGGCTGCGCAGTCTGTGCACACAGACCAGGCGTTGGAGTATATAAGGAGGGTGTCTTGTAGGTATGAGTCTCTAAGACTCTAGATAGTTTCCTCTTACCAGGTCACTAGTCTACTGTGTTTTCATTACTCTCACTATCTTATCATCTTTTCACAAGGCTTGTGGTTGTGGTGGGATCCATCCTAACACACACACGACCAAATAGAAGAAACGGCCTTACTCGATTCAGGAGCAACAGGTCTGTTTATGAATTCTAAATTTGCTAAAGAAAAAGGTTTTAGGTTAATCCCTTTGAATCACCCTATTCAAGTTAGAAACGTTGACGGAACTAATAATGAAGGAGGTATGATTACTCACGAAGTTGATCTAATCATGAGTTATCAGGGTCACCGAGAAAGGGCAACCTTTGAAATCTGCGAATTAGGAAAGACAAACGTAATCATAGGATCTACATGGTTACAAGCACACAATCTGGACATCAACTGGACCACCGGAGAAATAAAGTTGACCAGATGCCCACAGTCATGTGGACATAAACAAAGGGAGTGGACGAAAGAAAGGGAAAAGAAATTTAAAAAAGCGGAACATTGGGAGTCCAATATGTACATATGGGACAAAGAGCGAGAGTTGGACTTTGCTTACTGGCTTGAGCAAAAGGAGAAAGAAAATGAAAATGAAGATTTCAAAACGGAATGGAAACATCCCCGTTGGTACAAATACGGAGATAAATATTCATTTCTTCCAGCAAAGGCAAACCTTTACCGTGATATAGCGAAAATTGCTGAAAGTAAAAATATTGCCAATGAAGGGGGAAAATGGACCAGGGAACTTAAAAAACCCGAAACCAGAGATATGGTACCATCACAGTACCATAAATATCTTCATTTATTTGAAAAAAAAGCATCGGAACGAATGCCAGTTAGAAAACCTTGGGATCATGCGATAGATCTCAAAGAAGGTTATCAACCTAGAAAAGGAAAGGTGTATCCTTTATAACCAGATGAACTCGGCGAAGTTAGAAGCTTCATTGATGATCAATTAAAAAAGGGATACATCAGACCTTCCAAATCACCGCAGACGTCACCGGTGTTTTTTGTAAAAAAGAAAGATGGAAAGAAAAGAATGGTACAGGATTACCGTTACCTCAATGAATGGACAGTTAAAAATAACTACTTATTACCACTCATATCGGAACTCGTGGATCGAGCAGGAAAAGCAAAGCTCTTTAGTAGATTGGATCTACGATGGGGTTATAATAACATACAGATCAAAGAAGGAGATGAATGGAAAGCCGCATTCACTACACCAGAAGGTTCTTTTGAACCAGTAGTAATGTACTTCGGGCTTACCAATTCACCAGCAACCTTCCAAGCAATGATGAATGACATTTTCCGTGATATGATCAATGAAGGAAAAGTCATTGTATACATAGATGACATCCTTATCTATACGGAAACTGAAGAACAACACAAACAAATAGTGTTGGAAGTTCTTAAGCGATTGGAAGAATATGATCTTTACGTTAAACCAGAGAAGTGTGTATGGAGCGTAGAAGAAGTCGAATTCCTTGGGGTAATAATTGGACCCAATGGAATAAAGATGGATCCTAAAAAAGTAGAAGCAATCCTAAATTGGCCGACACCAACTTGTGTCAAGGACATACAACGATTCTTGGGATTGGCAAACTACTATAGGAGATTTGTCAAAGACTTTGCCAAAATCGCTAGATCATTACATGATTTGGTTAAAAAAGAAAAAACATGGAACTGGGGAGAAGAAGAAGAAAAAGCAATTAAAACCCTTAAAAAACTATTCATGGAACAACCAATTCTTGTTGCACCAGATTCCGACAAGAATTTCAGAATAGAATCTGATGCTTCCGATTACGCTACAGGAGGAGTATTATCAATGGAATGTGAAGACAAGAAATGGAGACCAGTCGCATTTCTATCCAAATCACTCAATGAAACGGAAAGGAACTATGATGTCCATGATAAAGAAATGTTGGGCATTATGAGGTGTCTCGAAGCTTGGAGACATTATCTAGAAGGAGCAAAGCAACAATTCAAGATATGGACAGATCACAAAAATCTCGAATACTTTATGAGTGCAAAAAATTTAAATCGAAGACAAGCATGCTGGGCATTATACCTCAGCAGATTTAATTTCAAAATCATTCATAAAGCAGGAACAAGTATGGGAAAGGCTGATTCTCTGTCCAGGAGGCCAGACCATAAAAAGGGGGTAGAGGATGATAACAAGGAAGTGACCTTGTTAAAACCAGAGTTTTTCCGCATTGCAGCCTTGCAACAAGGACATGTACTGGTTAACGCATCAGAAAAAGAGATCCTTAATAAAATAAGGAAATCTGAAGCAAGAGATGAAGATGTCATTAAAGCAGTAGAAGCAATGAAGAAGGCAAATGTAAAAAAACTTAATGCAGGAGAATGGCAGATGGAGCAAGGATTAATCCTCTGGAGAGGAAAAGTCTATGTTCCAAAAGATGAAAAATTACGAATCAAGATAGTTAGGCTCCATCATGATATACCCATTGCTGGACATGGAGGACAATGGAAGACGGTTGAACTCGTCACAAGAAATTATTGGTGGCCAGGAGTCACTAAATTTGTTAAAAAATATGTCGCCGGATGTGACAAATGCCAAAGAAGCAAGAATTTCCCAGAACCGCCAGCAGGAAAATTAATGCCTAATTCGGCACCACAGCAGCCATGGACGCATATATCAGCAGACTTTATTACAAAGTTACCAGAATCACATGGACATAATGCGATTCTTGTGGTCTGCGATAGAATGTCCAAAATGGCTCATTTTATCCCTACATCTGAAGAAACGTCAGCACAGGGACTGGCAACTCTATTCAGGGAACATGTATGGAAACTACATGGACTTCCTGAATCAATTATTTCAGATCGCAGACCTCAATTCGCTGCCCAAATGATGAAGGAATTGAATCAAATGTTAGGCATCTCAACAGATTTGTCTACAGCTTTCGATCCACAAACGGATGGACAAACAGAAAGAATGAATCAGGACTTGGAACAATTCCTGAGGATATTCGTAGATCAACGACAAGAAAATTGGTCAGAATGGCTAGCTATTGCTGAATTTAGCTATAATAATAAAATTCAGGCATCAACAAAACATTCACCATTCTTTGTCAATTATGGTAAACATCCAAGAATGGGAATAGAACCAAGAAAGGAGGGAAGTCATCCAGCAGCAGCAGAGTTTGCTCAAAAAATGAAGGAAATTCATGAAGAAACTCAGGCAGCTTTACAAAAATCGCAAGATGACATGAAATTATATGCGGATAGGAGACGTTCTGAAGTACCAGAATACAAAGTTGGAGATAAAGTCTGGTTGTCAACCAAAGACTTACAACTTTCTGGAAGACCTACAAGAAAGTTAGCAGAACGTTGGATAGGACCATATCCAATTAAAAAGATAATTTCATCAAATGTGGTAGAATTGGATTTACCTTTTTCACAACAAATTCATCCTGTTGTGAATGTTTCAAGAATTCATCCTTATGTAAAACCAATGAGAGGACACGAGTAGTACCGCCACCACCAGTAGAAATTGATGGTGAAAAAGAATATGAAGTGGAAGAAATTATGGATGTACGATTAAAAAGAAACAAGATGGAATATCTTGTTAAATGGAAGGGATATACGGCAGAACACAATTCGTGGGAGCCAAAAGAAAATTTAGGAAATGCAAAAAGAAAAATAAAACATTTTTACAATAGACACCCAGGTGCGATTCGGGTTATTGACAGGAAAACCTTTGAAGGACTAGGTTTTCGAAAATATGAAAATTTTACGGAACCACCGCAGGGTGTAATTTCCAGGATTGATATCAATGCAGTAGCAGAAACTGCATCATGGGAGAAAAACTGGCAAAAATGGAAAGGAAAAGAATTGTTAAAACAATTAAATGAACCATTGGATCATGATGGGCCATGCGATTGTAACGGATGCTTACAAAACTAAAAGGATTGGCCCTGGAGTAGGGCCTTAAACTGCTTCATTTTGTTGCTGTAGGCCTTATTTCAGGCCCTTTTGAACACACAAACCCCGCATTTGTACATTTTGCACTCACCATGGGTAAAAACAAACGCAACAATAAAAAATACAAACAAACAATCCTTGTATTGGGTGGTTACTCCAACGTGGACCATCCATGTGAAAACGCATCACGTTGCCATTTCCTTGACGCCAAACCTCCCCCGAAGT
This sequence comes from Amanita fuliginea, assembly GCA_023014435.1. Lineage (NCBI taxonomy): Eukaryota > Fungi > Basidiomycota > Agaricomycetes > Agaricales > Amanitaceae > Amanita > Amanita fuliginea. The sequence goes on along the minus strand of JAEBUQ010000011.1, from coordinate 903,347 downwards.
CAAAACCTCCTCCCCGACTGCGGATCATGTATTCAAGAAAAGTAGAAATATTCATGGAAAAAGCGGAAATGGGAGAAGATCCTTGGAAATTCCCGCAGCATGGCTTTTGGGCCTGGCAAGCGGTAAAAAACCTTGAAAAAATGAAGAAAAGTGGTTATGTGACATTCGATGACAATTTGAATGTCATGGTGGAACCAATTCCAAAGGAGTTCGTCTAGGAAGCCAAATCCTAAAAAGGGGGTACTGTCATGACCTTGGTCAAACTCGTTTTTCGACTAAGACATTTTTATTATTTTTCTTGTATTTTACTGACGTGGTAGCCAAACATCTTAGCAAACCCGGTGTCTATCTTATCTGGTCAGCGCTTAGATTAGATAAGATTAGATTACGATTAGATTAGATTACGGACTACCAGACCAATGACTCATTATGTATGACTCATGGCACAGCCATGCGCAGCATGGCCGCCGCTTATGCTATCTCTTTTACTCATACTTACTCAGCGTAGATACTATTATTAGAGTGGTGCACAGACCACCCTTGTAGTATATAAACTGAGCAACTAGCACCCAGAGTCCTCAGTCGAGTTCTCTTGGGTTTCTTCTCTACTCTCATCATCTCCTCTCCTCTAGTCTGCTGTTGGGGCCCTAAGTCATCACGACGAGGGTAGTCCTGATAAGCTGCATGTGAGTATATGATTGATTTAATGTCAAAAAGTAACAGAACTCCACTGCCCATACCAGCTGCTCACCACTACATCCCACCCATTTGCCCCTGCCCATTTGACTGCCTGCACATACCCAAACTATCTACCTGCCAACTCAAATTAGCCTAAAACCAACCACCATTCATTTGCCTGTGTTAAGATTGATGCCCCTAGCATAGTTCATTCTAAGTTAACAGTGGCAAGCAGAGTCTCAGTTCACTCCCAGCCTACTTGACAAAGATCAAAGCAACAATACTGGAGAATTGTAGTATACAGGAGGGTTTATATTCATCCAGAGAATGGTAGAACCAAAAAGGAAATAAGGCTGTAGCTACCTGAGAAGAGAAATGTATTGGTAACTACCTAAAGGAAATAGTGCCCAAACACAGTATGTAAGCAAAATGTTGTAGTTTGTCATAGAAGGAGAAAAGAAAATGTCACTCTGTCTCAGTTTTATGTTTATCTCATTTGCCTATTACCCTCCTGCCTTTCCCAAAGTCATGGCTTTGACAATTGCATGACAACATCAGTATGATATATATTATCTGCACAGCCCAGATATAGTTGAAGCCAGAGTAATATCAAGAATGGGAAGATGTAACATACTGAAGAGATTCAAGAATGGTCTAAACCAAGCACCTATTATCTTTTTCAGATTGTGTGAAATGTGATAGTCCAGATGTTACTTCACCCCTGGAAAAGTTTGACATGTTGGTGATATTTGAGAGTAGTCTGAATCAACCATGTATATTTACATACCATCTGCACAATGGCTACAGTCATGTATGCATAAACAAGTGTAAATAACCATAAATGTGTCCATATTATACTAGATAATTACATTCCATGCTCTGATAACAATAGCAGTGAGCCTTTAAAAAATAGTCTGTACAATAGTGATGGTCATGTATGCACAAACCACCATAGATGTGCACACATTACATTCAATGAATCCAATCCAGCAATGAGCAAGAGACAAGCTTGAAACAATATTGACATGCCCAAAAAGTTCCTTGTACATGTATATCCACAAACAACAATGTAGAATCATACACATGTAAATGTCACACTAGGTATTCAAATTTCATACAAACTTTGTGAAATGAATGTGGAATGAGTGGAATATCACATGGATCCCATTAGAAAGTAGAATGAAAAGCAGGGAATAGCTAGGAATATGCCAGGAAGTCTTCAGTGGTAGGTTTATATCAAGATATGATCCACTGGGAATGTGCTGGGAATGTGCTGGGAATGTGCTGGGAATGTGCTGGGAATGTGCTGGGAATGAGTTAGGAATGTGCTGGGACTTTAGTGGACCAAGTGGGAATTTACTGGGAATTCAATAGGAATCCCAGGAGTCCACTGGGAGTCCACTGGGAAACATGGCTCAGTGGAAAGTACTGCACCTTAATGGCACCAAGGGACCTGCGCCTTTGAAACCGGTTCTACCTCGAACTCATCAACAGCTCAGTCTCGGTGGGGGAGCTAGCCTCAGTCGAACGAACACACTTCATGGTTGGACAAGTAGTCTGGCGGACCAATGTGATTGCCGAGCACAACAGTTTTCAAAGGACAATATCCCCTGGGGGCCCTTGGATCATAGTAGGTCAAACTCTTGCCAGATATGTGGTCATCAACAGGGAGGGAACATTGCATCTGAGGCTGGTTCCAGCAGACCAGTTAATGCCCTACTATTCGACGTGGCATGTGGCGCGCCTTCCTGCAGACTTGACGAGTCATGAGGACTTAGAGAACCTCCTCTGTCATGATTTTGAAGCCTAGGAAACACTGTGGAGTGGTCACCATCGCCGCAGAAGACTTCGACCAAGGAACCCAAACGGCAATAGAAGCCTATATGGGCGTTGCGAGCACTGGTGATGGCAGATGAGTTCTGCACTCAGTTCATACCTGTTTTGTTTTGTTGTTATGGACTTGTTTCCTCTGTTCCTTCTCTACGACCTTCGAAAGGATGGTGTCCAGGAGACTCCTATCAGTCAGTGGAGTGGACTTTCTTCTTCAAAATTGATTCTTAGCTACCATCATTTACTTTATATACATGTATCTTTGCCTTTATGCAAGAGAGAAAATTTGACCTTCTTTCCCTCCCCTCAGAGTTCGGTGCTAGCGTTGCCCTCTCTCTGAGTCTTGCCTTAGGTCCCTTGCCCGCGTCCAGCCTCGTTTTGACCTCGTCTTTGTCCTGTCTCCTCTCATCTGCCCCATTTGTCCTCGTCTCCACACCCTTATCCCTCGTCCCCTCCTTCAGACGAACAATCTGGTTCGACTACTCTCAGTCGGCCCCCACTTACAGTCACTTTCGTACTTCGTCATATTAGTGAAGACTGAGAAACCCCTTCCGCCCTCGCCATCAGTCTCAGTGCGTGTTTGAATCCCCTTCATCCAGCCTCTGTGCCACTTCAAACGTCTGTCCACCCATGCTCCCCTCCAGCCAGCCTGTTGCTACTGAAGGTGTGCCCCGATCCAGATTCGATTTTGTGGTTGGTTTGTGTGCTGGGTTCGTTTTGGGTTTCGTCCATGACGCTGCACATCAGCGTCACCAGGGAATCTGCTATGATCCATACATGCGCACACGCACGTCAAGGAGGGCAGGAGCGGGGACACCAACTCCATTGTTAGCAAACAGAATGACATACATCGACAACATGTTCCATGAGCTAGATGAAATCAAGTTGGATACCCTATTGGAAGAATGTGGTGGTGATGAGACCCTGAGGGATCATGCTGAACGGTTGAATGCATGGAGAAAGAATGTACCATGTGGGCAGGCAGTGATGCCAGGGCTGGCTGCGAAAGGGAAGGGCAAAAAATATCCTTGGCGTGAGGATGGACTATGCTACATGGTCCTATTCAAACAAGAGTACCATGATAAGTACTGTTGGCCACGTTGGCCGAGGGTATTAGATATTCTTAGCTGGGACCCCGAGCTCAGAGATCTATCAGTTCAGTTCACACTACAGGACAATAGGGACTCTCGAAAGTTCCATGTGATTGAGGAGTCAGCGATCAGAGAATTCAACGATGAGATCTATACATGGGAGGAACTTATGCAGTTGGAACATCTCCCTGACCATCGACTCCAGGCGGAGTTTGGAGGACATGGGAAGTCCAAACTCAAACAGTCACCAGTGCCAATGATCTCATCCTTTATACAAGGACCATCCAAAAACCCTTCGTTAGTCACAGTCACGAAAGGATCGTATGCACAGGTTATTGCCAAAGCAGCAGGTCCTAGCAAAGCCAAGACGAGGACCCAAGGGGTGGATATGACTTGGTGGGGTGGACCGGTTCAGCGTGTAGAAGATTGGGTGGCAACAGTTCCCACTATACCAAACAAGGGGGAACTGGATCATAAACAAATGGAGATAGACCAGTGGAGGCAGACGGTGGGAAGGGAAATAGATGTTCTGTACCCATACCCTAGGCCAGCCAGTGTTGTAGGAACAGTCAATCCATCAATGCCAGGTTACTGTTATTTACATCTGATTTGACAACAGTATTGGTCTGAATACGCATGGCCACAATATCCCCAGGTACAAGAAATAATGGAGTGGGACTCTGAGCTTAGAAACATGGAGGTCAGAATAATCCTGAGATCCACATACAGAAGAAGGGGTTGTCTTCACGTCATTGCTACTCCATGGGGGGAAATGGGCTGGGACCGGATGGCAATCTTGGTAATGCAAGGAGTGGGACATATGCATGTGGGAGCATTTCAGTACACAGCCAACACAATAACTCAGTTGTTACATGGTATATGGGGATGGCAAAATTTGCAGCACAGCCAGGATATCCCACCACCAGCTGCCAATGCAGATCAAGCCGCATTACAGGCCCATGAGAATGCGGTGATTTTACAAAACGAGCAACAACTCAATGCTGCAGCAGCAATCGGTGGAGCAATTGCAGACTTGATCAATGAATATAATTGCACAAACCCATGGCCTGAACTGCCACCCCTCACGAAAGCCAAAATGCCAGAACATTACGAGGGAGATCCCCAGATGGTGGATGGCTGGTGAAATTTATTTCCATTTAGCAAGGGAAACACGAGTGGATCAAAGGAATCTATTGTGCCTATACTGGATCAGGAAGGGAAGGACAATTGAGCAGGGGATTGGGCCGGAGTACAACTCAAACAGGCATTGGAAGTGGATCAGGAGTATCAGGAAAAGATGGATAATGCCTTGCCCTTTTGGACACTGGGTCTCTCATGGGAAGAATTAAATGAGGGACAATACAATCATCTAACAGAGCCACCAACATTGTTACGTTGACCACTTTGGAACAAATACCCGTTTACATCATGGACTGGATTCAAGGAGGAAATGCATCACTTCTTTATGTCCACAGAAACCAGGGAGAAAGCAACAGATGTGATTTTGGTACTTAAGCAGGGAACACAGCCTGTAGAAGATTACATCATCAAATTTAACGCTCTAAAGCCGTTGGTCAATTGGGATGATCGAGCATTGTTGGCGCACTTCCTAGGGCACATTCATCCTGCATTGGGGAGAGATCTCATTTGATATGGGAATTTACCTGAGGATGCTACCCTGGACCAAACCCAAAAAAGGGCAATTGAGTTAGTGTGTGTGTATTGGAAGGCAAATGAAGCTTATGGAATGGGTCAGAGCAATGATGGTTACAAAGAAAAACCAATTGCTAAGGACTCCAAACCAAACCAATTCCAATACAGTGCTCCGTCCAGGTCCAAATCGACACGTGATCCAAACAATCAACACGTGATCCAAACACAATGGATGTTGACAAAACAAAATGGGCAAAGGGCACCTGTTTCAATTGTGGAAACATGGGGCATTGGGCTAAGGATTGCCCTGAGCCAAAGAGGGCTAAGGCACAGGATAAGGGAAGGGACGGATCAGGGAGCTGAGGGTTGAGGATCTCACTGAGGAGATGTGGAAAGAGTATGGGAAGGAGAAGGGTTTTGGCAAGGGTCAATAGGTGAGCGCTTGGTGCTATTGACAAAGAAGGACTCAGTTGTACATATCAGGACTACCCTTGGCGCGACGCCTTAGGGCCCCAACAGCAGACTAGAGGAGAGGAGAGGAGTGAGGGTAGGAGGAAACCTGAGAGAACTTGACTGAGGACTCTGGGTGCTAGTTGCTCAGTTTATATACTACAAGGGTGGTCTGTGCACCATTCTAATAATAGTATCTATGCTGAGTAAGTATGAGTAAAAGAAATAGCATAAGCGGCGGCCGTGTTGCACATGGCTGTGCCATGAGTCATACATAATGAGTCATCGGTCTGTAATCTAATCTAATCATAATCTAATCTAAGCGCTGACAAGATAAGATAGATGCCAGGTTTGCTAAGATGTTTGGCTACCGTGTCAGTAAAATACAAAGAAAATAATAAAAATGTCTTAGTCGAAAAACAAGTTTGACCAAGGTCATGACAGTACCCCCTTTTTAGGATTCGGCTTCCTAGACAAACTCCTTTGGAATTGGTTCCACCATAACATTCAAATCATCATCGAATGTCACATATCCACTCTTCTTCATTTTTTCAAGGTTTTTTACAGCTTGCCAGGCCCAAAAGCCATGCTGTGGAAATTTCCAGGGATCTTCTCCCATTTCTGCTTTCTCCATGAATATCTCGACTTTCCTGGAGTACATTATTTGCGGTTTTGGGGAGGGTTTTGTTTTTGGAGGGAGGTTGGTGTCAAGGAAATGTGATGCATTTTCACATGAATGGTTCATATTGGAATAACCACCCAGTGTAAGGATTGTTTGTTTGGATTTTTTATTGTTGCATTTGTTTTTACCCATGGTGAGCGCAAAATGTACAAATGCGGGGTTTGTGTTCAAAAGGGCCTGAAATAAGGCCTATAGCAACAAAATGAAGCAGTTTAAGGCCCTACTCCAGGGCCAATCCTTTTTTTAATTTTGTAAGCATCTGTTACAATCGCATGGCCCATCATGATCCGATGGTTCATTTAATTGTTTTAACAATTCTTTTCCTTTCCATTTTTGCCAGTTTTTCTCCCATGATGCAGTTTCTGCTACTGCATTGATATCAATCCTGGAAATTACACTTTGTGGTGGTTCCATAAAGTTTTCATATTTTCGAAAACCTAGTCCTTCAAAGGTTTTCCTGTCAATAACCCGAATCGCACCCGGGTGTCTATCGTAAAAATGTTTTATTTTTCTTTTTGCATTTCCCAAATTTTCTTTTGGCTCCCACGAATTGTGTTCTGCCATATATCCCTTCCATTTAACAAGATACTCCATCTTGTTCCTCTTTAATCGTACATCCATGATTTCCTCCACTTCATATTCTTTTTCACCATCAATTTTTACTGGTGGTGGCGGTGCTACTCGTTGTCCTTGCATTGGTTTTATGTAAGGACAAATTCTTGAAACATTCACAACAGGATGAATTTGTTGTGAAAAAGGTAAGTCCAATTCTACTGCATTTGACGAAGTTATTTTCTTTATTGGATATGGTCCTATCCATCGTTCTGCCAACTTTCTTGTAGGTCACCCAGAAAGTTGTAAGTCCTTGGTTGACAACCAGACTTTATCTCCAACTTTGTATTCTGGTACCTCAGAACGTTTCCTATCTGCATATAATTTCATGTCATCTTGCAATTTTCGTAAAGCTGCCTGAGTTTCTTCATGAATTTCCTTCATTTTTTGAGCAAACTCTGCTGCTGCTGGATGACTTCCCTCTTTTCTTGGTTCTATTCCCATTCTTGGATGTTTTCCATAATTGACAAAGAATGGTGAATGTTTTGTTGATGCCTGAATTTTATTATTGTAGCTAAATTCAGCAATAGCTAGCCACTCTGACCAGTTTTCTTGTCGGTGATCTATGAATATCCTCAGGAATTGTTCCAAATCCTGATTCATTCTTTCTGTTTGTCCATCCGTTTGTGGATGGAAAGCTGTAGACAAATCTGTAGAAATGCCTAACATTTGATTCAATTCCTTCATCATTTGAGCGGCGAATTGAGGTCCGCGATCTGAAATAATTGATTCAGGAAGGCCATGTAATTTCCATACATGTTCCCTGAATAATGTTGCCAGTCCCTGTGCTGACGTTTCTTCAGATGTAGGGATAAAATGAGCCATTTTGGACATTCTATCGCAGACTACAAGAATCGCATTATATCCATGTGATTCTGGTAACTTTGTAATAAAGTCTGCTGATATATGCGTCCATGGCTGTTGTGGTGCTGAATTAGGCATTAATTTCCCTGCTGGTGGTTCTGGGAAATTCTTGCTTCTTTGGCATTTGTCACATCCGGCGACATATTTTTTAACAAATTTAGTGACTCCTGGCCACCAATAATTTCTTGTGACGAGTTCAACCGTCTTCCATTGTCCTCCATGTCCAGCAATGGGTGTATCATGATGGAGTCTGACTATCTCCATCCGTAATTTTTCATCTTTTGGAACATAAACTTTTCCTCTCCAGAGGATTAATCCTTGCTCCATCTGCCATTCTCCTGCATTGAGTTTTTTTACATTTGCCTTTTTCATTGCTTCCACTGCTTTAACGACATCCTCATCCCTTGCTTCAGATTTCCTTATTTTATTAAGGATTTCTTTTTCTGATGTGTTAACCAGTACATGTCCTTGTTGCAAGGCTGCAATGCAGAAAAACTCTGGTTTTAACAAGGTCACTTCCTTGTTATCATCCTCTACCCCCTTTTTATGGTCTGGCCTCCTGGACAGAGAATCAGCCTTTCCCATACTTGTTCCTGCTTTATGAATGATTTTAAAATTAAATCTGCTGAGGTATAATGCCCAACGTGCTTGTCTACGATTTAACTTTTTTGCACTCATAAAGTACTCGAGATTCTTGTGATCCGTCCATATCTCGAATTGTTGCTTTGTTCCTTCCAGATAGTGTCTCCAAGCTTCGAGACACCTCATAATGCCCAACATTTCTTTATCGTGGACATCATAATTCCTTTCTGTTTCATTAAGGGATTTGGATAGAAATGCGACTGGTCTCCATTTCTTGTCTTCACATTCCATTGATAGTACCCCTCCTGTAGCGTAATCGGAAGTGTCAGATTCTATTCTGAAATTCTTGTCGGAATCTGGTGCAACAAGAATTGGTTGTTCCGTGAATAGTTTTTTAAGGGTTTTTATTGCTTTTTCTTCTTCTGCTCCCCAATTCCATGTTTTTTCCTTTTTAACCAGATCATGTAATGGTCTAGCGATTTTGGCAAAGTCTTTGACAAATCTTCTATAGTAGTTTGCCAATCCTAGGAATCGTTGTATGTCCTTGACACAAGTTGGTGTCGGCCAATTCAGGATTGCTTCTACTTTTTTCAGATCCATTTTTATTCCATTGGGTCCAATTATTACCCCAAGGAATTCGACTTCTTTCACACTCCATACACATTTTTCTGGTTTGACATACAGATCATTTTTTTCCAATCTTTTGAGAACTTCCAACACTATTTGTTCGTGTTGTTCTTCAGTTTCCGTATAAATAAGGATGTCATCTATGTATACAATGACTTTTCCTTCATTGATCATGTCACGGAAAATGTCATTCATCATTGCTTGGAAGGTTGCCGGTGAATTGGTAAGCCCAAAGTACATTACTACTGGTTCAAAAGAACCTTCTGGTGTAGTAAATGCAGCTTTCCATTCATCTCCTTCTTTGATCCATACGTTGTTATAGCCCCATTGTAGATCCAATCTACTAAAGAGCTTTGCTTTTCCTGCTCGATCCATGAGTTCCAATTGTTAAGATCGATGCTCTCAACACAATTCGTTCTAAGTCAACAGTGGCGAGCAGAGTCTCGGTCTGCTCCCAGCCTACTGGACAAGTTCTGGATACTAGGTCAAACGATGAGCTCAAAGAGATGAGAGCGAGGAGTTTTGTTCAGAGGTTGAGAGAAGAATTCGATTAAGTTGGAACTGGAGTCTAGCTACTTTACAAGAAGGTTTATATACGTAAAAGAACAAGAGAAATATAAAAGGAAATGTACAGCTAAATACCTAAGAAAGGAAATGTGAAGGTAAAGTAGCTAAAGGAGATGAGCGTCCATGAAACGCATAACGATGATTATATAATAAAGTAAGTCCGTCAACGAAAGGGAAAGAAATTGTAACACCAATATGAGTGGTAATGGATAGTTATTTTTAACTGTCCATTCATTGAGATAACGGTAATCATGTACCATTCTTTTCTTTCCATCCTTCTTTTTTACAAAAAAACACCGGTGACGTTTGCGGTGATTTAGAAGGTCTGATGTATCCCTTTTTTAGTTGATCATCAACAAAGCTTCTAACTTCGCCGAGTTCATCTGGTGACAAAGGATACACCTTCTCTTTCCTAGGTTGATAACCTTCTTTGAGATCTATCGCATGATCCCAAGGTTTTCTAACTGGCATTCGTTCCGATGCTTTTTTTTCGAATAAATGAAGATAACTATGGTACTGTGATGGTACCAAATCTCTGGTTTCGGGTTTTTTAAGTTCCCTAATCCATTTTTCCTTTGGCGATGATGGAAGAAATGAATATTTATCCCCTTTTTTGTACCAACAAGGATGTTTCCATTCCGTTAAGAAATCTTCATTTTCTTTTTCCTTCTCTTTTTGCTCAAGCCAGTAAGCAAAGTCCAATTCACGTTCTTTGTCCCATATATACATATTGGACTCCCAATGTTCCGCCTTTTTAAATTTCTTTTCTCTTTCTTTTGTCCACTCCCTTTGTTTATGTCCACATGACTGTGGGCATCTGGTCAACTTTATTTCTCCGGTGGTCCAGTTGATGTCCGGATTATGTGCTCGTAACCATGTAGATCCTATGATTACGTTTGTCTTTCCTAATTCGCAAATTTCAAAGGTTGCCCTTTCTCGGTGACCCTGATAACTCATGATTAGATCAACCTCATGAGTAATCATTCCTCCTTCATTGTTAGTTCCATCAACATTTCTAACTTGAATAGGGTGATCCAAAGGAATTAACCTAAAACCTTTTTCTTTAGCAAATTTAGAGTTCATAAACAGACCTGTTGCTCCTGAATCGAGTAAGGCTGTTTCTTCTATTTGGTCATGTGTGTCTAGAGTCTCTAGACCAATTGTCATTAAGATTTCATCCTTTTGACCAATTGTTCTGACGAAAACTTCTTTTTGTCCCTTTCTTTGTACCTGTTTATTGTTAGCTAAAGAGGAATGAAGCACAGGTTTAGCCGTCCTGCCGCGCTCCTGCGCTTTCGCACTAGAGACCGCCTCTTGCGGGGTTACCCCTGAAACTTTCATCTCAGGGGCCACCTTTCCTATGGTTAGCTCCTCGTTAACTTGTGGGGGAGCAAGGCTCGCCACTCTCCAAGCTTCACGATCATCTTCCACAACAAGTACATTGTATCTATTTTGACAATCTAGTGTGGGACTCACTGATTCTCTTCCTCTTTTAAACTTTCTCCTTTTGCAAAGTATTCTTTCATTTCTTCAAAGGTCATTGTGCAAATGTCCAATCCTGATCGACAGTTTCTTGCTATATGCCCCACTCTTCCACATTTGTAATAGCGCATTGGCGGGCGGTTGTTTCTGTTGATGTCCATTGCGTTTGGGTCGGGCCTTGGTCTGGTACTACTACTCCCGGAGGGTCCAGCTCCCCCTCGGTTCTGACTCACTGATCCCAATTGTTCGTTAATTTTCCATCGGGGTTTAGGCTGGCCAGTTCCTACCGGTCTTGCCATATCGGGGCCTTTAGATCCTCCTTCGCTCCTATTGGCGGAGTTACTGTTCCAGGAAGAGTAGTACTTTTCCTCGGCTTTTGCTTGACGCCACTGTCGATCCAATCATACAGATCTTCGATACCATTCTTCGATTGTATTGGGTACTTCATCTCCTTCCATGATCCGTTTCCGTAATCCGGCATTCAAACTTCTTTTGAATTCCTCAATCAGGGCTCTGCCGTGATACCCTGTTCCTCGTGCGACCTTTTTAAACTTTTGCACGTGTTCCTCACACGTGTGTGCGCCTTGTGTCATCGTGCGCAATTCTGATATTTTCGACAACTGTTTGTCTGTGTCGCCGAAATCCCGTTTGATTTCCCTGAATAATTGTTCTACCATCGTGGGAACATCTTCGTCATTTTCTCCATATTTTTCAATTAGATTATCTCGCCAATCTACTGTGAATCCTTCCAACATATAAGAAAGAACTAAATAAATCTTCTCTTCTTCATCTGCATTTGGCATCTTCAACTGCAAATAGAGTTTGTAGCCGTTGATAAAGTTTGTGACATCTGCCATCTTTCCAGAGAAAGCCATTGGCTTGGTGGCATCTATTTTTGACGATCCGTTACCACCAGGGTTGGTGATATTGAACACGGCATTGTCGGGAATGTTAATTATAGGAACAGGCTGTGCTGCCTGTTGTTGTGCTGCTTGCTGTGCTGCCGCAGCAGTATTGTTTTGTAATAACGTCAGCTGTGTTTGCAGTTGCTGTATGACGTTATTTTGGTTTGCAAGCATTTGTAAGAGCTGCGTGGAATTGAGCTGTTGCTCTTGATCGTCTCTTGCGTCCGACATGTTTCGGTAACTAGGAGTGGGAGTATAAGGGGATAGGGATCGAGATGGTGTAGGTGATGGTAACTGATATGGTGGTGCGACTTCTCCGATGTAATCTGCATCGGAGTTGAAGAGGGCGTTTAAATTTAGTGTAGCTGGATTGGGAACTAGGATTTGAAAAGGGGCGGGTTCCCAATGATGTGGTTCCTCAGTGATCAAGGGTGTCGAGTCAGTTGCTGATGATGTTGATGATTCAAAAGGATCTGATCGATCTGAGTCCAGACCATTATTATCCCCAAATACTTCGTTCCAGAAGTTTTGTATTTCCTGATCCGATAGACCAGTGTTTCATAATAGTTCCCTGAGACCTTGATCTATTTTGTACAAAAGTGAGGGAGGTCTTAGCCTGTCACTTGTTTGGGAATGCACTCAGGGTCCACAACCCCCCCTGCAGTGCTAGTACAATATAGGTATTTGAGAACTATTTTAATCCGAAACGAAAGTTTATCTAAGCGGAGGCCGAACGGTTGTTCTGCTATCGCTACACCCTACAGGTGCGGATCTTTCTCAAGGGCGCGTGGTCAAGTGACAGCTACCCTCAAGGAACTAAGGTAATACAAAAAGGTAACTAGGTATATACGGTATAGCCTTCAGGGGCCTAGGCCAGGCAATTTAATGTGCGTAGGGGCTGGCAAGGCTTATCCCATGATGCGGATCACGTAACGTGTGATCACTATATGGCACTGGTCTCCTGTGCACAGGTAACCCTATTGACTGGGTTAGGTCCTTTGGTTTGCATAGACTGGGAACGTAGAGCAATGCTTTTATGGATGCGATGCAGAACCGTGTGTGATGGTTTTATGGAACCCAACAACCAATAACATTTTATAGTCGACGGACAACTGTAATGATCCCCCTGATATCGTCTGCTTAACCCTGCAGTCCGGGTATATCAAGCATTGGGGCAGTAAGAGGATGTATAGTTGAGTTCTACTATCAGGACTACCCTTGGTGCGACGCCTTAGGGCCCCAACAGCAGACTAGAGGAGAGGTGTTACAAGCTCATGCTCCTAACACAAACCCATGTTACCTACCCAGAGCGTGAGGTTGTAACATAGGAAAAAAAAATTCCCATTTCTGTGGCGTCCTACTGGCTATTTGAGGAAGGTTGCCATCCTTATTCCCATATCGTCGACTAGTCCTGCTGACTACTTGTCCTGCTAAATTCCTTGTATAGCTCCAATGCTCCTTTTAATGTCCATGTATTCATCCCAGAATGTCCGAACCTAAGTGGACTCTTGTCATTATGAGAGCGTTGTTTTGTTCTAGCAGATTTCTACTGCTCTTCCAAGACTTGTCCCATCCTCCCCACTGGAGAAGGGCCATCGCTCATGGCTCCGCCAATTTGGACTTTAACTAATGCTTTTGTTTATCCAGCGCCTTACTGGAGTTGACCCTACACATTATTTTAAAGTGGTTGGTTTCCACTAGCGCACAACCTCCTCCTCAGGCCAGACCCTAGCTTTTGATCTGATTGACTTTAACCTTTGCCAATATTGTACCTGATCGCAAATCCCATTCGCCCTTAGTGCTATATTTGGCGCGAACTTTGTTGCCCCTTGTTTCTAGGCAGCGGCAACCCTGCCATTAATAAATCCTCGATCATTTGATAAAGCAGTGATCATCTGCGTCGACTAATCCATTTCAGGCATGTCCCTGACAATGCCGTCCGCTTTATTTGTTTCAGCAGTTTGTTTCTGCTAACCATACTCCTTTGGACTTGTGTGGATACAGTGAATGTCATCCCATGTAACGTGTAATCCTTCTGATATAACTGATCATCCGGGTATGCATTGTCTAATGAGCGCATTGTTCCGCTCCTATCCTCAGTTTCTGATGACGTCATTTCATTTCCAATAGCAGTTGACTTCTGCCTCAGCGATCTTTCCCATGGCATCCGCTATTCCATAAGTAGACCTTTTATCGAGGTGCCCAGCTCGTGGATCGTCCAGAATTGATGTTGGTATAATCAGTGCAGAGTAATTCCTTGTCCGTAATCTGATGGTTCCGCAACCAACCCAGTTGATATGAGAAAATTGATCGACGCCTGAGCTTGCCAACCATTACATGCCTGGTGCTGTCGGTCGCCGATTGTAAGAGAGTGAAAAGCATTTGATGACCCAGCGCCTACTGGGGTTCTGTTGAAATTTGGCCCACACGCTGGTATGGTGCCCATAAAAATTGATCCCTCGTTCGTCCTTCGTTGAGGCGATCCCATAACACTTGCCGCCTTAGCAGCCGATCCCGAGACCTTCTTTACCGTCGCGCTCTTGGATGACGCTGACAACGGCGACCTCCTCCTCAGGCTGCCGCCTAGGGTTTTCTTGGCTCTAGTACCCTCACTAGTGCAGTCTTTCTGTGGGCGCTCGCATTCCCATGCATGCCGTCTATTGTTACTGAACCGGCCCTGCCTCCTGGAGTCTTTTACTAAGGGCGCTGCCATTCCCCTGATCGAAGATCGTCGCATGTGATCCCACACGACCCTGCTGATGGTTCTTTACTCAGGGCCATCTCCCAGATTGATGTCGTATGCCTTATTTGATCTTCTGCGCCAGTGATTGCTAATCGACTGTGTGATGTTCTTTGCCTGGCGTCCATCCTTCCATAAACGAATGTATTGCTCTTTTGTTACAGCGGTTAGCGTCCGCTTCCATCATCTTCAATTGACCCTGGGCGCTCCACCAGCGGCCAATCTCTTCATTCGGCTTCCGCGAATCCAATGACGCCTCCTAAGGGACAGGAGGGATGTCGACTCTTCTTCGGTAACTACCCTTCCTGGCATAGTCACAGTACACCGCGGTCAATAAATGAGTCATTGGTCTGGTAGTCCATAATCTAATCTAATCATAATCTAATCTAATCATAATCTAATCTAATCATAATCTAATCTAATCATAATCTAATCATAATCTAAGCGCTGACAAGATAAGATAGACAACGGGTTTGCTAAGATGTTTGGCTACCGTGTCAGTAAAATACAAAGAAAATAATAAAAATGTCTTAGTCGAAAAATGAGTTTGACCAAGGTCATGACAGTACACAAGGACTCGTGTATTAGTGTTCCGGAATTACTATATGAATGTTCATCTTTTGTTCATTGTATTCGGAACCTGAGTGTGAGCACAAAACCCTGGATAAGGACTTGGGCGCCAGTGTGGGTCCTAAGACAGATATGGCAACAGGGAGAAGGAACCACAGTGCGGTGCCTAAAGGAGTGGGTCCACAACAAAAGAGCTCATCAAGTTGATGAGGGACTTGTAAGGGATCTAAATGCCTTGCCTGAAGAAGAGGTGTTATGGAATTTAGTACAATTGCGGGGACAGTTAGTAAAAGCTTCAGGAAAGCAGGAAATGAACTTAAAGGGAATAATCACTACCATGGACACAGGTCGCACAATTAATGTCACAGCATTAGTAGATTCCAGCTGTACAGGGTTGTTACGACCTTACGATTTTTACGGGATTTTTCCATATTTTTATCTATTTTCCTTGGGGCTTTATCGACACTTCTCTGGATATAGGCAACGACTCCCACCCCTAACGGGATACTCCGAGGGCTTAGATCAGCAAGTGGCTGTACCGTGGCATATGGGGTTATAGGGGCTAAGACTCTGGGCAAGTCCGGGCGGTTCTAGATGGTAGGCCTAGGTCTTGTAGCTGCGTGGGCACAGCCTAGCGGCTGCGCAGTCTGTGCGCACAGACCAGGCATTGGGGTATATAAGGAGGGTGTCGTGTAGGTACGAGTCTCTAAGACTCTAGATAGTTTCCTCCTACCAGGTTACTAGTCTATTGTGTTTTCCTTATCTCTTTATTCTATCACTCTTTCACAAGGCTTGTGGTTGTGGTGGGATCCGTCCTAACATAATCTAGAGTCTTTCAACCACACCCTTCATTGTTGCACACAGCGCCGGGCACGCCTTGCTCATCGTTGCTCACAGCGTTGAACGGATTGTTTCATTTTTTATCATCACTCTCAACATCGACTAGGCGACACTGCGTCATGACTGACGTAGGGACCACACTAGGCGATACAACAGACGCTAGACGAGAGTTGGGGCGCGCAGTAGTCGACCGGGCAGGGTCTTACTGGCACCAACACTAGTGTTTGCGGAATAGGCGGTGGAACCGTCGAAGACAATCAAGTGGCGTGTCGTGTATCAAGGCATACAGTCTCAGAATACCAATCACGTATCGGGTCTTGTTACCTGAGCACGAGGACATCTGAGTGAAGAGCCGGGCACCACCCCATTTGGTCATTTGCCGGAATTAAATCGAACATACAAGTGGGGGTGCGCTATTGACCCCATTGTACTCTGACTACGCCAGGAAGGGTAGTCCGCGACGAAAAGAAACAGTCCTTGTCGCACGAACGGACTGAAGTGCAAACCAGGAGTGTTTGGTTCGGTTGAAAATTTATTTTGGGAACAATGGTACAATTGTTCAACTATGTTTTACCCTATGCCCAGGCGACACTAGAGGAGATCGGTCGGATCTTTGAAGCGGACTGGGCAGCAGCGCTTGAGCCGGTGCAGTTGAGGCCGGCAGAATTTATTGGTGACTTGGTCATCAGGCGTCATGACAACCATATTCGACTATGGCGCAAACATCTCAAAGTGGTGGCAGCTCGGCAGCAACGGAAGATCGTTAATGAGCTCAAGGTCAAAGAGGCGGAACAGATCCGTGAACAGGAAGAGGCCTGGCAAGCCCTTCTGGAGCAAAGGCATCTTGATAAGGCACTAATCAGGGCGTGCCGAGATAAGGGGACCCTAGTGGGTCTAATCGAAAAGGCATTCGGAGGACGACCCGATAACGCAGTCGTCAAGGCAATTCTGGCGGTACCTTACAATAGGTATCTCCTTGTGGTAGAAGATGCGGCCCGAGCACTCGAGAAGTATCACATTGACATGGCCGCAATAGACTATGAGGCAGGGGCACAAACTCTGTATTTCAACGAGGGAATGCAGATGTCCCATCAAGATTGGAATGCATTGATGCATGCCCTCAATGGAAACATCAAAGGCACCTTCTTGGGGAAGGCGCAGAGGCGAGAAGAGGCAGAGCAGCATTGCCAAGGGCTCCGATATGACCCATACATGCGCACGTGTACCTCAAGAAAGACAGGGGCAGGAACGCCGACTCCATCTTTGGCAAACGGAATGACCTACGTAAACGACGTATTCCATGAGCTAGGAGAGGTCAAGTTGGAAAAGCTATTGGAAGAATGCGGTGGGGATGAGACCCTCAGGGACCATGCCAAGAGATTAAACGCATGGAGGGAAAACGTACCATGTGGAAGGACGGTGATGCCTGGACCAGCCGCAAAAGGAAAAGGCAAAAAGTATCCTTGGTGCGAGGATGGGCTGTGCTACATGGTGTTGTTTAAAGAAGAATACCACGACAAGTACTGTTGGCTGCGTTGGCCGCACGTTATGGATATTCTTAGTTGGGACCCTGAACTCAGGGATCTAACGGCTCGGTTCGCGTTACAAGATAATAGGGATGCATGGAAGTTCCATGTGATGAAGGAATCGGCTATCAGGGAGTTCGACGATGAGATCTATACTTGGGAAGAACTGATATGGTTAGAACGTCTCCCAGATCATCGGCTCCAGGCGGAGTTTGGAGGACATGGGAAATCCAAGCTTAAATGATCCCCAGCTCCCACAATCTCTTCTTTCATTCAAGGGGCTTCCAAGAACCCGTCGCTGGTCACTGTCACCAAGGAATCATATGCGCAGGTTATCGCCAAAGTGGTAGGTCCTAGCAAGGCCAAAACTAGGACCCAGGGTGCGGATATGACATGGTGGGGAGGACCAGTACAGCGTGTGGAGGATTGGATGACAGCAGTTCCCATGGTACCTAACAAAGGGGAACTAGATCACAAACGCATGGAGATAGACCAGTGGCGACGCACAGTGGGAAGAGAGGTTGATGTACCATACCCATACCCTAGGCCAGTCAGTGTCGTAGGGACCGTTAATCCATCCATGGCTGGTTACTGCTATCTGCACCTAATCTGACAGCAATACTGGTCTGAATACGATTGGCCAAGATATCCTCAGATACAAGAAATCATGGAGTGGGACTCAGAATTGCGAAATACAGAAGTCCGATTAATCTTGAGATCCACTTATGGAAGACGAGGCTGTCTACATGTGGTAGCTACTCCATGGGGAGAAACGGGCTGGGATCGTATGGCCATCTTGGTTACACAAGGAGCAGGTCATATGCGTGTGGGAGCATTCCAGTACACAGCCAACATGGTAACCCGGCTATTGCATGGCATATGGGGGTGGAATAACCTGCAAAACAGTTCAGATATCCCTCCGCTGGCTGCTAACGCAGACCAAGCTGCCTTACATGCACATGAGAATGCGGTCATACTACAAAACAAGCAACGATTGGACGCTGCGTCAGCAATTGGAGGAGCAATTGCCGACTTAATCAACGAGTACGATCGCGCTAATCCAAGACCGGAACCGCAACCTCTCACGAAGGCTGAGATGCCGGATCATTACGAAGGAGATCCCCGCATGGTTGACGGATGGCTGAGACAAATGGAGATTTATTTCTGATTGGCTAGAGAGACACGCGCTGATAGGAAGATCTTGCTGTGCCTATACCGGATTCGGAAAGGCAAGGATAATCAGGCAGGAGATTGGGCCGGAGTACAGCTGAAACAGGCATTGGAGGCGGATCAGGAATACCAAGACAAGATGGATAATGCATCACCATTTTGGGTACCCGGTCTTACTTGGGAAGAGCTGAATACCGGGCAGTACAACCATTTAACGCAACCCCCTACCCTGTTACGACGACCACTCAGGAACCAATACCCTTTCACGACGTGGACAGGGTTTAAGGAAGAAATGCATCATTTCTTCATGTCCACCGAAACTAGGGAAAAGGCGACGGACACAATCTTGGTACTGAAACAGGGAACACAGCTGGTTGAGGATTATATCATCAAGTTTAATGCCATAAAGCCATTGGTTAATTGGGATGATCGGGTGTTGCTAGCGCATTTCTTAGGACATATTCATCCCACGTTAGGAAGAGATCTCATTTGATATGGGAACCTACCTGAAGACGCCACCTTAGACCAAACCCAAAAGAGGGCAATTGAGCTGGCACGTGCTTATCGCAAGGCAAACGAGGCCTACGGATCGAGCCAGAGTAATGATGGTTACAAAGAAAAGCCAGTCGCTAAGGACTCCAAACTGAACCAATTCCAGTACAGTGCCCCATCAGGATCTAGATCAACATGGGATCCAAATGCTATGGACGTCGACAAAACAAAGCGGGCGAAAGGTGCCTGTTTTAATTGTGGGAATACGGGTCACTGGGCTAAGGATTGTCCAGAGCCAAAAAGGGCTAAAGCGCAGGACAAGGGCAAGGGGCAAATTAGGGAGTTGAAAGTAGAAGATCTCACGGAGGAGATGTGGAAGGAATACGGGAAGGAGAAGGGTTTTGGCGAGGGTCAATAGGCGAGCGCTCAGCACTATTGACAAAAAAGGACTCAGTAGTACACATGGACTCTGTTACGATTTCTTTCCCTTTCGTTAATGGACTCATTTTATTATATAATCATCGTTATGCGTTTCATGGACACTCATCTCCTTTAGCTACTTTACCTTCACATTTCCTTTCTTAGGTATTTAGCTGTACGTTTCCTTTTATATTTTTCTTGTTCTTTTACATATATAAACCGTCTTGTAAAGTAGCTAGACTTCAGTTCCAACTTAATCGAATTCTTCTCTCAACCTCTGAACGAAACTCCTCGCTCTCATCTTCGAGCTCGTCGTTTATTTGACCTTTGTCATCATTTGACTTTGTGTCCAGAACCTGTCCAGTAGGCTGGGAGCAGACCGAGACTCTGCTTGCCACTGTTGACTTAGAACGAATTGCGTTGAGAGCATCGATCTTAACACAAGTTGGAACTCACAGAACCGCTCAGTGTTTCTACACTAGCCAGACACCATTGATACCAGAACCTCGAACCTCAGACCACCGAACGGCTCTGTCCGTTTCAGACGAAAATATTATCTAGATCGACGAGAGGTTTTTCCGTCGACTACAGGAACAGGGTGGTTTTTCCGCTCAGGAACTAAGAAGAAAAACGAACCAGTACCAGCATCCCTCTTTGAAGGTGATTATATTGAAGGAGACGGAAAGGAAGTCCTCCCAGATAACGTTTGGATTGAGTGGATCAACGAAGATCTAGAAGAGGACTTTTACTCTCTATTTTATCCACCCACTGAAGAACCAGAATCCTCCTGGTGGAACGAATTCCTCAGTCTCTCTGGAGCACCACCACAGGACAGATACGCACTCCAAGACAAAGGGAAACAGCCTTGGAGAGATTTTCTAGAACAGAAACAGATCGAACAAAGTCTATTTGGAGATCCAGAATCAGGGAAGAAGAAAGACGAAACAGGAGAACCTACAGATCAAACAGAAAAGATGGCATCCGACGTAGCAACACCTGCCTCTAAAGGAGATATCAAACCGCAGCCTATGCGCGTTTTTACAGGAAAACGAACCGAAGCGAAGGCTTTCATTGGAAGTCTTGAAGATTACTTTGTTTTGAATGATGATAACTATAAAAACAAAGCACAGAAGCAGATTCGATTTACTCTTGCCTGTCTTGGGCAGGAACTCGATGATTGGAAAGTCTTGATCAAGGATGAATTGGACGATGAAGAAGAAACAACCCTTACTTGGACGAATTGGGCAGAATTCAAGAAACGTTTCTTAGCCGATTGGGGTGAAGTGAATAGCGCTCTCAGAGCGCTGAACAATCTAGCCAATCTCAGAGTAGGGGGCGACGTTTCAGTCCCTGAATATATCAGAAAATTCCGCATGGAGATCGGTACTTCAGGATTGAAAGGAACAACTGCGCAGCTCCAGGCCTTTGTTAAAGGACTCCCTGAAAGTATCGCTACAAAGATCCTTGAAGCGAATGTTTTATCCATGAAAGAAGCATATGAGAAGGCAGAACAGCTTCATGGCGCTTGGGAAATGATGCGAGCGCTTGGGCGAAAACCAGGACAAGGGAACCGCTCCAATTTTAATCGAAACACCAATAATAGGGGCGGATTAACTTGATCAGTAAATGCTATGCCCACTGGACGTTTGACAGATGAGCAAAAGGAGGAATACATGAAATCTGGAAAATGTTTCAGATGTGGAAACCAGGGGCACGTTTCAAGGAATTGTCCCAAACGAAACACCACGTCAAACGCCTCCTTCAGGGCCTCCTCATCGTTTCAGAATAAGGGGATCAGATCCATCCCTGAAGATGCACCCAAGGAAAAGAAAGATGACCCAGTTGCAAGCATCAGAGCGATCCTTGCTGGGATGAAGGCCGATGAACGAGAAGGTCTTCTCAATGAACTCGAGAACGAGGGTTTTTAACCCGGAAGCGTCATACAGCGGTTGGCACTTCCATAACAAATGGACATTCACAGTTAGCGCTCGATTCTGTAATAGTAAGATCAAATAATGACAAGCACCTTTCAATTTCTGTTGAAACGTCCGATTTACCCGCTGAAACTTCTGCTCTAATCGATTGTGGAGCAGAAGGGAATTTTATTGACGAAGAAGTAACCACCAAGTTATCAAAAGAAAAATTGCGAAAACCAATCAAAGTCAGAAACGCAGATGGAACAGTTAACACTAATGGAATAATTACACATCGAGTCCATATTCAATATTCGATTGGAGGAAAACGATACAGCAACTGGTTTCTAATCACTAAATTAGGAGATCAACGATTAATTTTGGGGATCCCTTGGTTAGAAGAAAACAATCCTACTATTGATTGGAGAGATAAAACGATACACCTCATTGATGAACAACGGAATGGAGGAACTATCTGGCAAATGGCATTGGACAATCAACAATGGGGAGAAGACGATTACTGGATCAGAGTTAAGACATCAGCATCTCAAGCGTTAGAACATCAGTTGAAAAAGGATGAACCAAAAACAGAATTACCATTAGAATATGGGAAATGGCGCTCAGTCTTTGAGAAAAAGGCATCAGAACGATTCCCAACTTCCAGAACTTGGGATCACGCTATCGATTTGAAAACCGGTTTTAGTCCTAAAGTTAGCAAGATCTATCCGTTATCAATCAAAGAACAGTCGTCGCTGGACGAATGGATTGAAGAACAGTTAGCTAAAGGCTACATCAAACCGTCGAAATCTCCTCAAGCATCGCCATTCTTCTTTGTCTCAAAGAAGGAAAGTGGTGCGCTTCGGCCATGCCAAGATTATAGATATTTAAACGATTGGACAATCAAGAATGCATACCCATTACCCCTAGTATCCGACCTCCTTACAAAACTCGCTGGCGCACAATATTTCACCAAATTAGACCTCCGATGGGGATATAATAACGTCAGGATCAAGAAAGGGGACGAATGGAAAGCTGCTTTCATTACCAACAGAGGATTATACGAACCAACTGTTATGTTCTTCGGTTTATGCAATTCGCCATCTACATTCCAAACTATGATGAACGAATACTTCAGAGACATGATTAATGAAGGATGGCTCATTATCTACATGGACGACATCTTGATATGTTCTCAGAATTTGAACGAACTAGAAGAACGAACAAAAAGGGTTCTCGATCGATTAGAAGAGAACGATCTGTTCCTGAAATTAGAAAAATGTAAATTCGCTGTTCAAGAAATTGAGTTTCTGGGCATGATCATCTCACCCGGAAAAATACGAATGGATCCTATCAAACTCGCAGGAATAGCTGATTGGCCAGTACCATCAACGGTTAAACAAGTCCGATCATTCCTAGGTTTTGGAAACTTTTACAGATGTTTTATTGGAAATTTTGCAGCAATCGCAAAACCACTCACAGATTTAACCAAGAAAACGGAACCATTTGACTGGAATAATGAGCGCCAACTTGCCTTTGATACCCTAAAGCAACGGTTCGCCTCTATGCCAGTATTGTTAATGCCAAATCCTGCAAAACCATTTATCCTTCAAACCGACGCCTCCAATAAAGCAATTGGAGCGGTACTAAAACAGGCTGATGAATCTGGAGCACTCCATCCATGTGGATTTATATCCCATGCGTTAACACCAACGGAACAGAATTATCAAATTTATGACAGAGAACTGCTTGCAATCATCAAGGGACTTGCAGTATGGCGCCATCTATTACATGGTTCTCCTCACACGATCATCGTCCATTGTGATCACAAGAACTTGTCCTACTACCGAACTGCTCAACGCTTAACACCTCGACAAGCTCGGTGGTCATCATTGCTATCTGAATATGATCTTCGTATTGAACATATACCTGGCACAAAAATGTTCAAAGCAGATGCATTATCCAGACGGCCAGATCATATGGGAAATGATGAGGAACAAACTACGGTCACGGTTTTGCCGAATGACCGATTTATTCGACTAATCAATAATGATCTTGCCAGCGAATTAAAGAAATACATGGCAAGCGACGATTTTGGACGCATCCTTATTGAAGTTATCACTAAGCAAAGGGCGCCACCAATTAAATCCAAGCTACAAGACTGGACATACACTCATGGTATCGTTTATTACTTGGGCAGGATCTATGTCCCTGATCGAATTGAGTTGCGCACTCGATTAATTAAGGAGATACATGAAGCATTATCTTCAGGACACCCTGGACGATTGAAAACACTAGCACTTTTGAAGCGTGATTATTGGTGGCCTGGAATGTATAGACATGTCAAAGAATGGGTTGAAGGTTGTGCACTCTGCCAACAGATGAAAGTCAATACCCACCCAAATTCACCGGCATTAATCCCTATTCCATCAAAAGCTACTCGGCCATTTCAACAAGTCACACTGGATTTTATTACCGATCTTCCTATATCTGACGGTTATGACTCCATTTTGGTCACGGTGGACCATGGCCTTACGAAGGGGGTAATTTTTACCCCTTGCAACAAGACAATCGACGCTTTAGGAACAGCCGATCTCTATATCTCTGAAATCTTCAAACGATTTGGACTCCCAGATATCTTAATCTCTGATAGAGGACCACAGTTCTCTGCCAAAGTATTCCAAGAAATACGAAAAGCACTGGGAATCGATCACAGGATGAGCACTGCTTATCACCCTCAAACAGATGGCGAAACTGAACGTGTCAATCAAGAACTTGAAATTTATCTTCGGATGTTTTGTACCAACGAACCCCACAAATGGAAACCACTCTTGCCTATTGCCGAATTCGCACACAATAACCGTTATCATGATACAATAAAAACATCTCCATTCCAACTTATGTATGGAACAGATCCGATCGCCATCCCTACAGCAGCGCTCAAAATGACTGCTCCAGCAGCAGAAGAACGCCTCCAGATGCTTCGAAAAGCCAGAGAAGAAGCTCTAGCTGCTCATGAACTTGCTAGACAAATGGTCGCTCATAGATACAGAGACAAGTCAATAAGATTCGAAAAGGGTGACAAAGTCTGGCTTGAAAATAAGAATCTTCACATTCCGTATCAATCAAGAAAGCTAGCACCAAAACGAGAAGGACCCTTCCAGGTTGAACAAGTCATGGGGCCAGTTACCTATAGATTGAAACTACCGAAACAATGGCGCATTCACCCTGTGTTTCATGCATCACTCCTCACTCCATATAAGGAAACCTCAATGCATGGTCCGAATTTCACTATGCCACCTCCCGATATGGTTAATGGACAAGAAGAGTTTGAGATTGAGGCTATCCTTGGACATCGGAAACGCGGAGCTGGTTATCAATACCTAGTCAAATGGAAAGGCTATGGAGCAAATGATAATACCTGGGAACCGGAAAGACATCTAGGCAATGCTGCGGATATCTTAGTTGAGTATAAAAACAGAAGGAACCTCTGAAACAACTCAGAAGAAAATGACTTACTATCGCACCAACCTCCAACTAAAACATAATATTCGTTATGTCAAAAGATTCTGCAGAACTATTGGACGATACACTCCTACCGTCAAAACCAGATATTCTGTCACGCAGATGTTCGTTCCTGCCTTTAAACACCCTTCCAAACGAACGCTCTCTACATATCAGAAACTGAAATACGTCCCAATGATGTCAAAACCGCCTAAAGTATCACGATTACCTCCTCACAAACGAACGCATCCACAAGGCCATACAGAGATCCCATATAATGCTTTATCAAAGTATCTTCCCCAGTATCATCGTCTCTCTTTTGATCTAGGAGAATTACCCACATTCCAGGAGGCCGAATCACATTATCTCCCAGCATCAGTTCACCCTTGTTTTCAATACGATAATGTTTATCACAGGGTTTGGTTACGACGAACCTTCCCTGAATTATCAGAGGCTTTACAATGGATCGTCCAGCTCGGCAGAAACATTTCCGCGGAACAATGGCAATATGAACGACGAATGAACATAAGGGGAAGCGAAAATTTTAGCCGCACAAGAGCGCAAACGGAAATAACACTTGCAACCGAACGATATTACGATCTTCTGAACCAGGCAATACAGGCTAGCATGAACAATCCAGAAATACGTGTTACACGACATGCACACCCTGAACAAATCCGTATTCCACACCCTGACGACGCAAGAACCCGATCAGAACAAGAAGAAGCAGCTAGGAACTCTCGTGAGAACTTTCTCAGAACCAGGGAACCTGAGATCGAAGAGATCTTAGCTTTGGACTCCGACGATGAGATTTGGGATATTTAAACCACACTCAACGGTCTAGTCCCCATCATATCGATACAGCATGTCCACAATCGTCGTCATCACCTACCTTGTTGCTTTCGCCTTTGCGCTCTTGGTCACAGCTTGTGGCCATTGTTATGACCCTTCTCTCGTCGCCGCCTCCCCGTTCCTCGCCACTGCCCATGACCTCCCTATCGAGGTCTTCGTTACCACCACCACCACCGTCGACGACTACCTCTTCCCGAATTGGCCCACCTCTCCCTCATCCACCGTCGCCGACCTTCATCAACATCCAGATGAACTCGCGGATTTCGTCATTGAAGAAGAGGCACCCCTACCCGCTATACCCGCACCACCTCTCGCTAGGGTCCCTAACGCTACCCTTCTTCGGGCTCAGGAAGCCCTCGCCACCTTCATCGTTGACTATCAACTTTTCGCCGGACCCCTCGACGCCATGCTCAACACCGCCCTCACCACCGACCCTCACACCATCACGGATGAAGAACGTGATGCGATCCTTGAACAAACGATCCAGCTCGACTATATCACAAGGACATTGCAATGGCGGTTTGAGACCGCTAACCACGACATCAATACCATCGCCGAATGGTTGAAATTGCGACGAGATCATGGCTGGACAAATGGTGGAAACCATGGTTGGGGAACAGGTTAAGAAGTCGGTGACTTCTTGCATACGAAGGGGGTAATGTTACGATTTCTTTCCCTTTCGTTAATGGACTCATTTTATTATATAATCATCGTTATGCGTTTCATGGACGCTCATCTCCTTTAGCTACTTTACCTTCACATTTCCTTTCTTAGGTATTTAGCTGTACGTTTCCTTTTATATTTTTCTTGTTCTTTTACATATATAAACCGTCTTGTAAAGTAGCTAGACTTCAGTTCCAACTTAATCGAATTCTTCTCTCAACCTCTGAACGAAACTCCTCACTCTCATCTTCGAGCTCGTCGTTTATTTGACCTTTGTCATCATTTGACTTTGTGTCCAGAACCTGTCCAGTAGGCTGGGAGCAGACCGAGACTCTGCTTGCCACTGTTGACTTAGAACGAATTGCGTTGAGAGCATCGATCTTAACAGACTCGTGTTAAGATCGATGCTCTCAACGCAATTCGTTCTAAGTCAACAGTGGCAAGCAGAGTCTCGGTCTGCTCCCAGCCTACTGGACAGGTTCTGGACACTAAGTCAAACGATGACAAAGGTCAAATAAACGACGAGCTCAAAGAGATAAGAGCGAGGAGTTTTCGTTCAGAAGTTGAGAGAAGAATTCGATTAAGTTGGAACTAAGGAAAAGAGACATACATGAGAGTCTTTATATACAAAAAGAACAAGGAGAACGTAAAAGGAAATGTATAGCTAATACCTTGGAAAGGAAAAGTGAAGGATAAAGCTAAAAGGAAATAAGCGTCCATGAAACGCATAGCTATGATTATATAATAAAGGAGTCCGTTAAACGAAAGGGAAAGAAATTGTAACATTACCCCCTTCGTATGCAAGAAGTCACCGACTTCTTATCCTGTTCCCCAGCCATGGTTTCCATTGTTCGTCCACCCATGATCCCTGCGCGACTTTAACCATTCGGCAATGGTATTGATGTCGTGATTAGCGGTCTCAAACCGCCATTGCAAAGTCCTTGTAATGTAGTCAAGTTGGACCGTTTGTTCAAGGACCGCGTCGCGCTCTTCGTCTGTGACAGTGTGAGGGTCGGTGGTGAGGGCGGTGTTGAGCATGGCATCGAGGGGTCCGGCGAATAACTGATAGTCGACAATGAAGGTGGCGAGGGCTTCCTGAGCCCGAAGAAGGGTGGCGTTAGGGGTCCTAGCGAGAGGTGGTGCAGGTGGAGCGGGTAGAGGTGCCTCTTCCTCAATAAAGACGTCCATGAGCTCGTCTGGGTGCTGATGAAGATCAGCGATGGTGGAGGAAGGGGAAGCGGGCCAATTCGGGAAGAGGTAGTCGTCGATGGTGGTGGTGGTGGTGACAAAGACCTCAATAGGGAGGTCATGAGCGGTGGCGAGGAACGGGGAAGCAGCGACGAAGGTAGGATCATAACAATGGCCACAGGCTGTGACCAAGAGTGCGAAGGCGAAAGCAACGAGGTAGGTGAAGACGACGATGGCAGACATGTTGTATCGATAAGATGAGAGAGGACAAGACCTCTGGGTGTGGTTTAAATATCCCAAACCTCGTCGTCGGAGTCCAAAGCTAAGATCTCTTCAATCTCAGGTTCTCTGGTCCTGAGAAAGTTCTCATGGGAGTTTCTAGCCGCTTCTTCTTGTTCTGATTGGATTCTTGCATTGTCAGGGTGTGGAATACGAATTTGGTCAGGGCGTTCATGTCGTGTAACATGTATCTCTGGGTCGTTTATGCTGTCCTGTATTGCTTGGTTCAGAAGAATGTAATATCGCTCGGTTGCAAGGGCGATTTCCATTTGCGCTCTTGTGCGGCTAAAATTTTCACTTCCCCTTATATTCATTCGTCGTTCATATTGCCATTGTTCCGCGGAGATGTCTCTGCCACATTGAATAATTCTCTGTAAAGCTTCTGATAATTCAGGGAAGGTTCGTCGTAACCAAACCTTGTGATAAACGTTATCATATTGAAAACAGGGATGGACTGATGCTGGAAGATAATGTGATTCGGCTTCCTGGAATGTGGGCAGTTCTCCTAGATCAAAAGAGAGGCGATGATATTGGGGAAGATACTTTGGCAAGGCTTTATATGGAATTTCTGTATGTCCTTGCGGATGAATTCGTTTATGAGGAGGTAATCGTGATACTTTGGGCGGTTTTGACATCATTGGGACGTATTTCAATGTCTGATATGTAGAGAGCGTTCGTTTAGAAGGATGTTTAAAGGCAGGAACAAACATCTGCGTGACAGAGTATCTGGTTTTGACAGTAGGAGTGTATCGTCCAATGGTTCTGCAGAATCTTTTGACATAGCGGATATTATGTTTTAATTGGAGGTTGGTGCGATAATAAGTCATTGTGCCGAATATTTCAGAGGTTTCTTCTGTTTTTATACTCTACTAGAATATCCGCAGCATTACCCAAATGTCGTTCTGGTTCCCAGGTATTGTCATTTGCTCCATAGCCTTTCCACTTGACTAAGTATTGATAACCGGCTCCACGTTTTCGATGTCCAAGGATAGCCTCAATCTCAAACTCTTCTTGTCCATTAACCATATCGGGAGGTGGCATAGTGAAATTCGGACCATGCATTGAGGTTTCCTTATATGGAGTGAGGAGCGATGCATGAAACACAGGATGAATGCGCCATTGTTTCGGTAATTTCAATCTATAGGTAACTGGCCCCATGACTTGTTCAACCTGGAAGGGTCCTTCTCGTTTTGGTGCTAGCTTTCTTGATTGATACGGAATGTGGAGATTCTTGTTTTCAAGCCAGACTTTGTCACCCTTTTCGAATCTGATTGACTTGTCTCTGTATCTATGAGCGACCATTTGCCTAGCAAGTTCATGAGCAGCTAAAGCTTCTTCTCTGGCTTTTCGAAGCATCTGGAGGCGTTCTTCTGCTGCTGGAGCAGTCATTTTGAGCGCTGCTGTAGGGATAGCGATCGGATCTGTTCCATACATAAGTTGGAATGGAGATGTTTTTATTGTATCATGATAACGATTATTGTGTGCAAATTCGGCGATAGGCAAGAGTGGTTTCCATTTGTGGGGTTCATTGGTACAAAACATCCGAAGATAGATCTCAAGTTCTTGATTGACACGTTCAGTTTCACCATCTGTTTGAGGATGATAAGCAGTGCTCATCCTGTGATCAATTCTTAATGCTTTTCGTATTTCTTGGAATACTTTAGCAGAGAATTGTGGTCCTCTATCAGAGATTAAGACATCTGGAAGTCCAAAGCGCTTGAAGATTTCAGAAATATAGAGATCGGCTGTTCCTAAAGCGTCGATTGTCTTGTTGCAAGGGGTGAAAATTACCCCCTTCGTAAGGCCATGGTCCACCGTGACCAATATGGAGTCAAAGCCTTCGGAAATGGGAAGATCGGTGATGAAATCGAGTGTGACCTGCTGAAATGGGCGTGTAGCTTTTGATGAGATAGGGATTAATGCCGGTGAATTTGGGTGAGTATTGACTTTCATTTGCTGGCAAAGTGCACAACCTTCAACCCATTCTTTGACATGTCTATACATTCCAGGCCACCAATAATCACGCTTCAAAAGTGCTAGTGTTTTCAATCGTCCAGGGTGTCCTGAAGATAATGCTTCATGTATCTCCTTAATTAATCGAGTGCGCAACTCAATTCGATCAGGCACATAAATCCTACCCAAGTAATAAACGATACCATGAGTGTATGTCCAGTCTTGTAGTTTGGATTTAATTGGTGGTGCCCTTTGCTTAGTGATAACTTCAATAAGGATGCGTCCAAAATCGTCGTTTGCCATGTATTTCTTTAATTTGCTGGCAAGATCATCATTGATTAGTCGAATAAATCGGTCATTCGGCAAAACCGTGACAGTAGTTTGTTCCTCATCATTTCCCATATGATCTGGTCGTCTGGATAATGCATCTGCTTCGAACATTTTTGTGCCGGGTATATGTTCAATACGAAGATCATATTCAGATAGCAATGATGACCACCGAGCTTGTCGAGGTGTTAAGCGTTGAGCAGTTCGGTAGTAAGACAAGTTCTTGTGATCACAATGGACGATGATCGTGTGAGGAGAACCATGTAATAGATGGCGCCATACTGCAAGTCCCTTGATGATTGCAAGCAGTTCTCTGTCATAAATTTGATAATTCTGTTCCGTTGGTGTTAACGCATGGGATATAAATCCACATGGATGGAGTGCTCCAGATTCATCAGCCTGTTTCAGTACCGCTCCAATTGCTTTATTGGAGGCGTCGGTTTGAAGGATGAACGGTTTTGCAGGATTTGGCATTAACAATACTGGCATAGAGGCGAACCGTTGCTTTAGGGTGTCAAAGGCAAGTTGGCGCTCATTATTCCAGTCAAATGGTTCCGTTTTCTTGGTTAGATCTGTGAGTGGTTTTGCGATTGCTGCAAAGTTTCCAATAAAACGTCTGTAAAAGTTTCCAAAACCTAGGAATGATCGGACTTGTTTAACCGTTGATGGTACTGGCCAATCAGCTATTCCTGCGAGTTTGATGGGATCCATTTGTATTTTTCCAGGTGAGATGATCATGCCCAGAAATTCAACTTCTTGAACAGCGAATTTACATTTTTCTAATTTCAGGAACAGATCGTTCTCTTTTAATCGATCGAGAACCCTTTTTGTTCGTTCTTCTAGTTCGTTCAAATTCTGAGAACATATTAAGATGTCGTCCATGTAGATAATGAGCCATCCTTCATTAATCATGTCTCTGAAGTATTCGTTCATCATAGTTTGGAATGTAGATGGCGAATTGCATAAGCCAAAGAACATAACAGTTGGTTCATATAATCCTCTGTTGGTAATGAAAGCAGCTTTCCATTCGTCTCCTTTCTTGATCCTGACGTTATTATATCCCCATCGGAGGTCTAATTTGGTGAAATATTGTGCACCAGCAAGTTTTGTAAGGAGGTCGGATACTAGGGGTAATGGGTATGCATTCTTGATTGTCCAATCATTCAAATATCTATAATCTTGGCACGGCCGAAGTGCACCACTTTCCTTTTTTGAGACAAAGAAGAATGGCGATGCTTGAGGAGATTTCGACGGTTTGATGTAGCCTTTAGCTAGCTGTTCTTCAATCCATTCGTCCAGCGACGACTGTTCTTTGATTGATAACGGATAGATCTTGCTAACTTTAGGACTAAAACCGGTTTTCAAATCGATAGCGTGATCCCAAGTTCTGGAAGTTGGGAATCGTTCTGATGCCTTTTTCTCAAAGACTGAGCGCCATTTCCCATATTCTGATGGTAGTTCCGTTCTTGGTTCATCCTTTTTCAACTGATGTTCTAACGCTTGAGATGCTGATGTTTTAACTCTGATCCAGTAATCGTCTTCTCCCCATTGTTGATTGTCCAATGCCATTTGCCAGATAGTTCCTTTATTCCGTTGTTCATCGATGAGGTGTATCGTTTTATCTCTCCAATCAATAGTAGGATTGTTTTCTTCTAACCAAGGGATCCCCAAAATTAATCGTTGATCTCCTAATTTAGTGATTAGAAACCAGTTGGTGTATCGTTTTCCTCCAATCGAATATTGAATATGGACTCGATGTGTGATTATTCCATTAGTGTTAACCGTTCCATCTGCGTTTCTGACTTTGATTGGTTTTCGCAATTTTTCTTTTGATAACTTGGTGGTTACTTCTTCGTCAATAAAATTCCCTTCTGCTCCACAATCGATTAGAGCCGAAGTGTCAGCGGGTAAATCGGACGTCTCCACAGAAATTGAAAGGCGCTTGTCATTATTTGATCTTACTATTACAGAATCAAGCGCTAACTGTGAATGTCCGTTTGTTATGGAAGTGTCAACCGCTGTATGACGCTTCCGGGTTAAAAACCCTCGTTTTCGAGTTCATTGAGAAGACCTTCTCGTTCATCGGCCTTCATCCCAGCAAGGATCGCTCTGATGCTTGCAACTGGGTCATCTTTCTTTTCCTTGGGTGCATCTTCAGGGATGGATCTGATCCCCTTATTCTGAAACGATGAGGAGGCCCTGAAGGAGGCGTTTGACGTGGTGTTTCGTTTGGGACAATTCCTTGAAACGTGCCCCTGGTTTCCACATCTGAAACATTTTCCAGATTTCATGTATTCCTCCTTTTGCTCATCTGTCAAACGTCCAGTGGGCATAGCATTTACTGATCGGGTTAACCCGCCCCTATTATTGGTGTTTCGATTAAAATTGGAGCGGTTCCCTTGTCCTGGTTTTCGCCCAAGCGCTCGCATCATTTCCCAAGCGCCATGAAGCTGTTCTGCCTTCTCATATGCTTCTTTCATGGATAAAACATTCGCTTCAAGGATCTTTGTAGCGATACTTTCAGGGAGTCCTTTAACAAAGGCCTGGAGCTGCGCAGTTGTTCCTTTCAATCCCGAAGTACCGATCTCCATACGGAATTTTCTGATATATTCAGGGACTGAAATATCACCCCCTACTCTGAGATTGGCTAGATTGTTCAGCGCTCTGAGAGCGCTATTAACTTCACCCCAATCGGCTAGGAAACGTTTCTTGAATTCTTCCCAATTTGTCCAAGTAAGGGTTGTTTCTTCTTCATTATCTAATTCATCTTTGATCAGGACCTTCCAATCATCGAGTTCCTGCCCAAGACAGGCAAGAGTAAATCGAATCTGTTTCTGTGCTTTGCCTTTATAATTATCGTCATTTAAAACAAAGTAATCTTCAAGACTTCCAATGAAAGCCTTTGCTTCGGTTCGTTTTCCTGTAAAAACACGCATAGGTTGTGGTTTGATATCTCCTTTAGAGGCAGGTGCTGTTGTGTCAGATGCCATCTTTTCTGTTTCTTCTTTTGGATCTGTAGGTTCTCCTGTTTCGTCTTTCTTCTTCCCTGATTCTGGATCTCCAAATAAACTTTGTTCGATCTGTTTCTGTTCTAGGAAGTCTCTCCAAGGCTGTATCCCTTTGTCTTGAAGTGCGTATCTATCCTGCGGTGGTGCTCCAGAGAGACTGATGAATTCGTTCCACCAGGAGGATTCTGGTTCTTCAGTGGGTGGATAAAATAGAGAATAAAAGTCCTCTTTTAGATCTTCGTTGATCCACTCGATCCAAACGTTATCTGGGAAGACTTCCTTTCCGTCTCCTTCAATATAATCACCTTCAAAGAGGGATGCTGGTACTGGTTCGTTCTTCTTCTTAGTTCCTGAGCGGAAATACCACCCTGTTCCAGTAGTCGATGGAAAAACTTCTCGTCGATCTAGATAATACTTTCGTTTAAAACGGGCAGAGCCGTTCGGGGGTCTGAGGTTCGAGGTTCTGGTATCAATGGTGTCTGGCTAGTGTAGAAACACTGAGCGGTTCTGTGAGTTCCAACTTGTGTTAAGATCGATGCTCTCAACGCAATTCGTTCTAAGTCAACAGTGGCAAGCAGAGTCTCGGTCTGCTCCCAGCCTACTGGACAGGTTCTGGACACTAAGTCAAACGATGACAAAGGTCAAATAAACGACGAGCTCAAAGAGATAAGAGCGAGGAGTTTTCGTTCAGAAGTTGAGAGAAGAATTCGATTAAGTTGGAACTAAGGAAAAGAGACATACATGAGAGTCTTTATATACAAAAAGAACAAGGAGAACGTAAAAGGAAATGTATAGCTAATACCTTGGAAAGGAAAAGTGAAGGATAAAGCTAAAAGGAAATAAGCGTCCATGAAACGCATAGCTATGATTATATAATAAAGGAGTCCGTTAAACGAAAGGGAAAGAAATTGTAACAACTCGTGTATTAGTATTCCGGATCTATTATATGAATGTTCATCCTTTGTTCATCATATTCGGAATCTGAGTGTGAGCGCAAAATCCCGGATAAGGACTTGGACTCCAGCGTGGGTCTTAAGACGTATATGGCAGCAGGACATTACAATCGCAGTGCAGTGTCTAAAAGAATGGGTTCACAATAAGCGAATTCAACAAGTGGATGAAACACTTGTTGCAGACTTAAATAAGCTGCCTGAGGAAGACGTGTTATGGAATCTGGTACAACTGCGAGGACAGTTGGTAAAAGCTTCAGGGAAGCAAGAGATGAATTTGAAAGGAACGATCACCACCATGGACACAAACCATACCGTCAGTGTAATGGCATTGGTGGACTCAGGTTGTACAGGGTCGTGTATCAATGACGAGTTTGTGGAACGTCATAAACTCAATAAACGGAAGATGCTAAGACCAATGGCGGTGTACAATGCGGATGGTACACACAATGTAATGGGTAGTTTGGAATATATGGTACAATTCAAACTACGCATTGGTGATCACGAGGAAGTAATCGAGTGTGGAGTGGCTCGATTGGGAAAAACAGACCTATTCCTGGGACACGATTGGCTCCAGCATCACAACCCGGTGATGGACTGGAAGAAACAAGAGGTTCGTTTTAATCGATGTCCAGGGACCTGTTGGGATCGGTCTGAGGTGGTGGAACCCGAAGGGGAGGTGGACCCAATGCAACCATTGGAATCAGGCGAACAGTTACTTGCTGTTCACATCGGGGACCCTGAATTACGTATTCGATCAGTAGCAACGGACATTGCAGCGAGAGAAGCCGGTGTGGTGGTCAAACGTACACTAGAGGAAGTAGTCCCGGAACATTATTTGGGTCATCAAAAGGTTTTTGAAAAAGAAACTTTCGACGAATTGCCACTGTGGCGCCCGTGGGACCATGCCATCGAGTTAATCCCGGGATCTAAAGCCGTAGATTGTAAAATCTACCCTCTCAATCGTGAGGAACAGGCACAACTGGATGAGTTTCTCAAGGAAAATTTGGAGTCAGGGCGAATTCAACCTAGTAAATCCCCCATGGCGTCACCTTTCTTCTTTGTCAAGAAAAAAGACGGAAAATTATGCCCAGTCCAGGATTATCGACGGTTGAATGAAATGACAATTAAAAATCGCTACCCGCTCCCTCTCATTGGGGAACTGGTGGATAAGCTGTCAAAGGCGCAGATCTTTTCTAAGATGGACATCCGATGGGGTTACAATAATGTGCGCATCAAAGAAGGAGATGAGTGGAAGGCAGCATTCCGAACAAACAGAGGGTTGTTCAAACCCTTGGTCATGTTCTTTGGCCTCACTAATTCACCGGCCACATTCCAGACCATGATGAATGATATTTTCCGAGTGGAAATTGCAGAAGGTTGGGTGGTTATTTACATGGACGACATTCTGGTCTTCTCGGATAATCAACAAGACCATGTATACCATGTCAACTGGATCTTGGCCAAATTGGAGGACCATAAATTGTTGTTAAAACCGGAAAAGTGTTGGTTTGATCAGCCGCAAATTGACTTTTTGGGATTGGTAATTAGTCAAGATTCGATCAAAATGGAACAGGGCAAGGTTAAAGTGTTGGCGGAATGGCCTACTCCGACTTCAAAGTGTGAACTCCAGCAATTCTTGGGTTTTATAAACTTTTATCGCCGTTTTGTGGAGGGTTTTGTGCGTGTGGCAAAACTGTTAACTCGTCTAACTGGTAAAGTGGACTGGTTATGGACGGAACTTGAAACTGCGGCCTTTCAGGGACTGAAAGACCTTGTGGCGAGGGAGGTGACTTTGAAAATTCCAGACGATGAGGGTCAATTTCGGGTCAAAGTAGATGCATCAGACTTTGCAATTGGCGGAATTCTGTCACAAGTAGGGAAGGACAATTTGTGGAGACCTGTAGCTTTCATTTCAAAGTCGCTCAATGATGCGGAAAGGAACTACAAGATCTATGACAAGGAAATGCTGGCGGTTATGCATGCATTCTATGAATGGTCTCACTACCTTAAGGGCGCTAAGGAGATAGTGGAGGTTTTAACAGATCATCAAAACCTCACGTATTTCCGAAAACCACAGAATCTTAACCGGCAGCAAGCGCGTTGGGTGACAGACCTATAGGAATATAACTTCGTCATCAAGCATAGGTCGGGAAAGTCCAACTCCAAGGCAGATCTATTATCGTGACGAGCGGGCCATGAGCGAGGACAAAATGACAATGAGGGTGTTATCTTGTTAAAGGAACACTTGTTTGTCAGAATCTTTGATGATGACAGGGCCTTGGAGGAAATTGTGGACCGTATCAGGAAGATTCCAAAGCATCAGTGGGAAAAGCAGGTCTTAAAAGGTCTGGAGGAAGGCGATGGAGATTTCAGGGTGGAAAAAGGATTGGTAGAATGGAAGGGCCGCATGTATGTACCCGCTGTCAAATGCATTCGAGGGGAAGTCATCCAAATTCACCATTTGTGGGGACACTCGGGGATTGTCAAAACAATCGAACAACTCACCCGTGACTACTGGTGGCCAAATATGCGCCAAGACGTCGAAGAATATATTGCCGGCTGCGAAACTTGTCAGCGCACTAAACCAGATTGCCAACCAAGGGCCGTGCCACTTGTACCAAATGAAGTACCTCAGGAACCATGGGAGGTTATATCAGTGGACTTGATGGGACCGCTTCCAGAGTCGAAGGGCAATGATATGATCATGGTAGTCGTGGATTGCTTCACCAAGAAAGCTTACTTCCTGCCAACTACATCATCCATTACATCACAAGGGGTAGCCGTTTTGATGAGGGACAACGTGTTCAGGGACCATGGATTGCCACGCAAGATCATCAGTGATTGAGGGCCCCAGTTTGCATCAAAGTTTATGGACGATCTTTACGGCATGTTGGGGATCAAACCTAATCGATCGACTGCCTATCACCCGCAGACGGATGGACAGATGGAGCACGTCAATCAGGAGGTCAAGGAATTTCTGACGATGTTTGTCAATCATAGGCAGGACAACTGGAGCGATTGGTTGTCGGTAGTGCAATTTTGTCACAACAATCGAGTGCATGCCTCTACGGGATTCTTGCTGTTCTTTATGAATTATGGACGTCATCCGCACAAAGGCCTTAGTCCCACGTACAAACCGAAAGTGGTAGCGGTCGAAACGTTGGTAGACGAACTGAAAGATGTCCATTCTCAGGCGTGTGAGGCATTGGAAAAGACAGCCACGATAATGAAAGCGCAGTATGATGCAGGCAAGTCTCAGGCTCGGCAATACAAGCCTGGTGACAAGGTCTACCTTAGTACAGAAAATCTACCCGTCATTTGCGCAACCAAGAAACTGGACGGCAAGTTTGTGGGTCCCTTGGAAGTGGTTGAAAAGGTTGGCGAGTCAGCATATTGGTTAAAGGTTCCAGTTTCCTGGAAGGTGTATAATGTGTTCAACAAGGTCCTTCTCAAACCGTACAAGGAACTGGGATTCCCTAACCAGAAAGAGAAAGTCGCACAACGGAAAGAAGCGCAAATGGTCGAGGAATCCTCTGATGACAAATACGAGGTGGAAGAAGTCATGGACAGCCAAGCCAGCGGATGCGGTGGCGGACGATTGGAATACTTGGTCAAATGGAAAAACTATCCTGTGGAAGATTCCACTTGGGAACCTGCAGAAAACCTCGAAAACGCTAAGAAGGAGGTTCAGAAATTCCATAAGGCCAACCCTGCTGCGCCACGACGGCTTGTTAACACACGGGACTTGCACTACCAAAAGTGGCAGAATCACACCGATACGCGTGCACCCAAATGGCTGTTTGGATGGGAGGACGGAAAATTCAAGCGAGAGTACCTCGAAAAGCTGAAGCGGAATTGGCAAAGGTGGAAGGGAGACAGGCAAGACATATACGCGGAAAAAGACATGGAAGGGGCATTCTCAAGAGACCTTGAGTGTGGCAGGCCAGTTAAACCTGCGCTTCATTCCCCTACGGCACAACCCATAGCGTCGACTTCCCGGGACGTGAAGTCTTGAGGAGAGGGCTATGTTACGACCTTACGATTTTTATGGGATTTTTCCATATTTTTATCTATTTTCCTTGGGGCTTTATTGACACTTCTCTGGATATAGGCAACGACTCCCACCCCTAACGGGATACTCCGAGGGCTTAGATCAGCAAGTGGCTGTACCGTGGCATATGGGGTTATAGGGGCTAAGACTCTGGGTGAGTCCGGGCGGTTCTAGATGGTAGGCCTAGGTCTTGTAGCTGCGTGGGCACAGCCTAGCGGCTGCACAGTCTGTGCGCACAGACCAGGCGTTGGGGTATATAAGGAGGGTGTTGTGTAGGTATGAGTCTCTAAGACTCTAGATAGTTTCCTCCTACCAGGTTACTAGTCTATTGTGTTTTCCTTATCTCTTTATTCTATCACTCTTTCACAAGGCTTGTGGTTGTGGTGGGATCCGTCCTAACAAGGGTCTTGCATTAATGACAAGTTTGTGAAGCACCACAAACTAAATAAACGAAAAATGCTGAAGCCAATGGTGGTTTACAATGCTGATGGTATACGCAATGTAATGGGTAGTTCGGAATACATGGTGCAATCCAAACTTTGCATTGGTGACCATGAGGAAGTTGTGGAATGTGGGGTGGCTCGATTGGGAAAGACGGACCTGTTCCTAGGACATGATTGGCTACAGCATCACAATCCAGTGATGGACTGGAAGAAACAGGAGGTCCACTTCAGTCGCTTCCCAGGGATGTGTTGGGACCGGTCCAAGGTAGCGGAGCCAGAAGGGGAAGTAGATCCAATGCAACCCTTGGAATTGGGAGAATGGTTATTAGCCATTCATATTGGGGACCCTGAATTTCATATTCGATCAGTGGCAACGGACATTGCAGTGAGGGAAGCCAGTGTAGCAGCCAAGCACACTTTGGAGGAAGTAGTCCCTAAGCACTACTTAGGTCACCGTAAGGTCTTCGAAAAAGAAACTTTCGATGAGCTGCCACCATGGCGCCCTTGGGATCACGCCATTGAACTGATTCCAGGCTCAAAGGCCGTAGATTGCAAAATCTATCCTCTTAACCGCAAAGAACAGGCACAGCTAGATGAGTTCCTCAAAGAGAACCTGGAGTCAGGGAGAATTCAACCTAGCAAATCTCCTATGGCATTGCCTTTCTTTTTTGTCAAGAAGAAGGATGGGAAATTACACCCTGTACAGGATTACTGTAGGCTGAATGGAATGACCATAAAGAATTGGTATCTGCTCCCACTCATCAGTGAATTGGTGGATAAGTTATCCAAAGTGTGCATCTTCTCTAAAATGGACATTCGGTGGGGCTACAATAACGTCCGTATTAAAGAAGGAGATGAATGGAAAGCAGCGTTTTGAACAAATAGGGGATTATTCGAACCTCTAGTCATGTTTTTTGGTCTCACAAATTCACTGGCAACCTTTCAGACTATGATGAATGACATTTTCCAAGTGGAAATTGCTGAAGGATGGGTTGTGATTTACATGGACGATATCCTGGTCTTTTTGGATAATCAGCAGGATCATGTATGGCACGTTAACTGTATCTTGGCTAAGTTAGAAGAACACAAGTTGTTCTTAAAACTGGAGAAATGTTGGTTTGACCAACCACAGATTGATTTCTTGGGCCTGGTGATTAGTCAGGATTCCATCAAGATGGAACAGGGCAAGGTTAAGGCCCTAGTGGACTGGCCCATTCTGACTTCCAAACGCGAGCTCCAGCAGTTTTTGGGCTTTATCAATTTTTATCGTCACTTTGTGGAGGGTTTTGCACACGTGGCAAAACCTTTAACTCATTTGACTGGTAAAGTCGAGTGGTTGTGGATGGAGCTCAAGACTACGGCCTTTCAGGGACTGAAAGACCTTGTGGCAAGGGAGGTGACATTGAAAATTCCAGACGATGAGGGACAATTCTGAGTGGAAGTGGACACTTCCGACTTTGCAATCGGTGGAATCTTGTCCCAGCAAGGGAAGGATAATCTGTGGCGACCGATAGCTTTTATTTCAAAATCTCTTAACGACATGGAAAGGAATTATGAGATCTATGACAAGGAAATGCTGGCAGTCATGCATGCCTTTTACGAATGGTCTCATTACCTCAAAGGTGCTAGGGAGATTGTAGATGTTTTAATGGATCACCAAAACCTCACATACTTTTGGAAACCACAAAACCTAAATAGGAGACAGGCGCGCTGGGTGACAGATTTACAGGAATACAATTTCGTCATCAAACATTGGTCGGGGAAGTCTAACTCCAAGGCAGATCTGTTGTCGAGACAAGCAGGTCATGAGCAAGGTCAAAATGACAACAAAGGTGTTATTTTGTTAAAAGAGCATTTGTTTGTCAGAATCTTCGACAATGACATAGCGTTGGAGGAAATTGTAGATCGTATTCAAAAAATCCCAAAGTGCCAGTGGGAGAAGCAGGTCTTGAAGGGACTAGAGGAAGTTGATGGGGATTTCAAGGTGGATAAGGGATTGGTGGAATGGAAGGGCCGTGTTACAAGCTCACGCTCCTAACACAAACCCACAAGCCTCGCAGAGGAGGGATAGAAGAAGAGAGGGAAGAGAATGTATTCCGACTACAATAAACAGTAACCTAGGCCCATATACAGAGCGTAAGAGAAACCATCTAGAGTCTAAAGAGACTCCAACTATCTACCAAGGTCCTTATATACTCCTCCTAGTAGACCCCTAGCCACCATGTCCCATCGGTACTCCCACAGCCGCGACCACCTTAACTCCCTGCCTTGCTGTGCATCCTATTGTATCCATGCTTCTTGGGCGCTGCCACCTGTCAACTGTTTAATAGACCAGGCCTGGCCCATTCCCATGATGTCCGGACTTCCCACAGACTGTCCTAGGCTTCCATTATAGGACGCGCTACCTCCCAGGCTTCCCGCGATCCCCATAGGTGTGTCTCCTGCCATATCGAGCATTGGTATCCTCCTGATGACTTGACCTGATGATGCGCTGATGCACTGATGCGTTGATGTGATCCTGAGGCGCCATCACTCAGGGTCTGATCCCCTGTGCTATTTATATCCTTGGTTGGCTCAACCAACCGCCGTCCTGTCTTCTAGTGAGCGCTGCCATGCGCTGACCCACGCGAAGTGTTCCTAGAGTCTTCCTAAGGTCCCAGACCTTGTGCCAATGATGCAGAGTGATGCCTGATCACCCTATGAATAAAACCGAAAAATAGATGCTAGGATCGGTTCCTAACAGGCCGTGTATATGTACCTGACGTTAAATGCATTAGAGGGGAAATCATCCAGATTCACCATTCATGGGGACATTATGGAATTGCCAAAACTGTGGAACAGCTCACCCGTGATTATTGGTGGCCAAACATGCGCCGAGACGTCGAGGAATACATTGCTGGGTGTGAAACCTGTCAGCATGCTAAGCCAGATTGACAGCCTAGGGCTGCACCATTAGTACCTAATGAAGTACCGCAGGAACCCTGGGAGGTCATCTCGGTAGACTT
This sequence comes from Amanita fuliginea, assembly GCA_023014435.1. NCBI lineage: Eukaryota > Fungi > Basidiomycota > Agaricomycetes > Agaricales > Amanitaceae > Amanita > Amanita fuliginea. Next base: position 861,430 of record JAEBUQ010000011.1, on the reverse strand, counting down.
AATGGGACCGCTTCCAGAATCCAAAGGGAATGACATGATCATGGTGGTAGTGGATTGCTTTACCAAGAAAGTGTATTTCTTGCCAACTACATCATCCATTACATCACAAGGGGTGGCTGTCCTAATAAGAGATAACGTATTCAGGGACCATGGATTGCCACATAAGGTCATCAGTGATCGAGGACCTCAGTTCACATCAAAGTTTATGGACAATCTTTATGGCATGTTGGGGATCAAACCTAATCAATTAACTGCATATCACCCACAAACTGATGGACAGACGGAGCATGTCAATCAGGAAGTTAAGGAATTCTTGACAATGTTTGTCAACCATAGGCAGGACAATTGGAGTGATTGGCTATCGGTAGTGCAATTCTGTCACAATGACCAAGTGCATGCCTCCACAGGGTTCTCACTGTTCTTTATGAATTATGGGCATCATCCGCACAAAGGTCTTAGCCCCACATACAAACCAAAAGTAGTAGCAGTCGAGATGCTGGTGGACGAGTTGAAGGACGTTCATTCACAGGCACGAGTGGCATTGGAAAAAATGGCCACTATGATGAAGATGCGGTATGATGCAGGCAAGTCTCAGGCTCAGCAATATAAACCTGGTGACAAAGTCTACCTCAGCACAGAGAATCTAATTTCCTAACCAGAAAGAGAAAGTTGCGCAATGACAAGAAGCACAGATGGTTGAGGAGTCCTCTGATGACAAATACAAAGTTGAGGAAGTCATGGATAGCTGAGTGAGCAGACGTGGCGGTGGACAGTTGGAATATTTGGTCAAATGGAAAAACTATCCAGTAGAGGATTCCACTTGGGAACCTGCAGAAAACCTTGAAAATGCCAAGAAGGAGGTTCAGAAATTCCACAAGGCCAACCCCGCTGCACCACGACACCTTGTTAATACACAGGACTTGCACTATTGCAAGTGGCAGAATCACATGGATATGCGTGCACCCAAGTGGCTATTTGGATGGGAGGATGGGAAATTTGAGCAGGAGTACCTTGAAAAGTTAAAACAGAACTGGCAGCAATGGAAAGGCGATAGATGGGACATATACACGGAAAAGGACATGGAAGGGGCATTCTCAAGAGACCTTGAGCATGGCAGGCCGGTTAAACCTGCGCTTCATTCCCCTACAGCACAACCCATAGCATCAACTTCCTGGGATGTGAAATCTTGAGGAGAGGGCTATGTTACGACCTTACGATTTTCTACGGATCTTTCTATATTTTTATCTATTTTCCTTGGGGCTCTATTGACACTTCTCTGAATATGGACAACAGCTCCCACCCCTAATGGGATACTCCGAGGGCTTAGATCAGCAAGTGGCTGTACCACAGCATATGGGGTTATAGGGGCGAAGACTCTGGGCAAGTCTGGGTAGTTCTAGATGGTAGGCCTGGGTCTTGTAGCTGCGCAGTCTGTGCGCACAGACCAGGTGTTGGGGTATATAAGGAGGGTGTTCTGTAGGTATGAGTCTCTAAGACTCTAGATAGTTTCCTCCTACCAGGTCACTAGTCTACTGTGTCAATCTACTTCTTTCATTCTTATACGAGGCTTGTGGTTTGTTGGGTTGTTCCTAACAGATAGGCCTGGAACTGAACCCCTGCCAACTCAAATTAGCCTAAAACCAACCACCATTCATTTGCCTGTGTTGAGATTGATGCCTTTAGTATAGTTCATCCTAAGTTAACAGTGGCAAGCAGAGTCTCAGTTCACTCCCAGCCTACTTGACAAAGATCAAAGCAACAATACTGGAGAATTGTGGTATATAGGAGGGTTTATATTCATCCAGAGAATGATAGAAACAAAAAGGAAATAAGGCTGTAGCTACCTGAGAAGAGAAACATATTGGTAACTACCTAAAGGAAATAGTGCCCAAACACAGTCAATGAGTATGTAAGCAAAATGTTGTAGTTTGTCATAGAAGGAGAAAAGAAAATGTCACTCTGTCTCAGTTTTATGTATGTTTATCTCATTTGTCTATTACCCTCCTGCCTTTCCCAAACTCATGGCTATGACAATTGCATGACAATGTTACAAGCTCATGCTCACAACCTAAACCACAAGCCTCGCAGAGGAGAGGGTAGAGAAGAGAGGGGGAAGGGAATGTACTAAGACTACTACAAACAGTAACCTAGGCCCATAGACAGAGCATAAGGAAAACCATCTAGAGTCTAAAGAGACTCCAGCTATCTACCCAAGCTCTTATATACTCCTCCTAGAGACCCCTAGCCACCATAAGTCCCATTGGCACCTCCACAGCCATATGTGCCCAGACCACATGCCTTGCTGCACATCCTATTGTCCATGCATTTGGGTGCTGCCACCTGTCAACCATTTAATAGACCAGGCCTGGCCCTTTCCCATGATGTCCGGCCTTCCCACAGACTGCTCTAGACTCCCATAATGGGCTGTGCTACCTCCCAGGCTTCCCGCAATCCCCACTGGTGATCCTCCTGCCTTAACAAGCCTCCAAGCCCCTGTGCCATCCCTGTGGCTGATCCTGGTGATGTGCTGATGTGATCCCAAGGCACCATCACTCAGGGTCTGATCCCCTGTTCTTATTATATCCATGGTTGGCTCAACCAACCACTGTCCTGTCTTCTAGTGAGTGCTGCCATGTGCTAACCCATGTGAAGTGTTCCCAGAGTCTTCCTAAGGTCCCAGACCTTGTGCCAATGATGCAGAGTGATGCCTAATCACCCAATGAATAAAACTGAAAATTAGATGCTAGGATTGGTTCCTAACAGACAACATCAGTATGATATATGTATATTATCTGCACAGCCCAGATATAGTTGAAGCCAGAGTAATGTCAAGAATGGGAAGATGTAACATACTGAAGAGATTCAAGAATGGTCTAAAGCAAGTGCCTATTATCTTTTCTTTTTCAGATTCTGTGAAATGTGATAGTCCAGATGTCACTTCACCCCTGGAAAAGTTTGGCATGTTGGTGATATTTGAGAGTAGTCTGAATCAACCACATATATTTACATACCATCTGCACAATGGCTACAGTCATGTATGCATAAACAAGTGTAAATAACCATAAATGTGTCCATATTATACTAGATAATTACATTCCATGCTCTGATAACAATAGCAGTGAGCCTTTAAAAAAATAGTCTGTACAATAGTGATGGTCATGTATGCACAAACCACCATACATGTGCACAAATTACATTCAGTGAATCCAATCCAGCAATGAGCAAGAGACAAGCTTGAAACAATATTGACATGCCCAAAAAGTTCCTTGTACATGTATATCCACAAACAACAATGTAGAATCATACACATATAAATGTCACACTAGGTATTCAAATTTCATACAAACTTTATGAAATGAATGTGGAATGAGTGGAATATCACATGGATCCCATTAGAGAGTAAAATGAAAAGCAGGGAATAGCTAGGAATATGCCAGGAAGTCTTCAATGGTAGGTTTCTATCAAGATATGATTCACTGGGAATGTGCTGGGAATGTGCTGGGAATGAGTTAGGAATGTGCTGGGACTTTAGTAGACCAAGTGGGAATTTACTGGGAATTCAATAGGAATCCCAGGAGTCCACTGGGAGTCCACTGGGAAACATGGCTCAGTGGAAAGTACTGGAGGCTTGGACTGCTCAGTATAAAGCACTTCACAAAGCATGCTGTATATTTTTTGTAGGGTTTGAATACACTCATGATTCTGTGGGGGGTCTGTTGGCAGTTGAAAATGATGTACAGGTGCATTTTCAGTGCACCTGCATCTCCAACCTTTAGAGAGGCAGTTGTAGCACAAACATTGTCTTCTTGGTGGAGTGAGATGCCAGCAAGTACATTGAGGAATGTCTGTAGGCACCAAGCAAGCAGATCATCAAAGTCCCAACTTGGAATGCCAGGAATTCTTGGGCACAGTTGTTGATTGAGGGACAAAGCCTGATTTGTATATCTCCTTGTCTTAATGAGAAGCTCCACATAATATTCTGGTTGCCCTGCATCAACAGTATCAATTGCATGCTTCTTGCTTCTGGGCATGGTGTGGAAACTGTAGGAAGGGACAATTTGCCTTTGGTATTTTCTATATAGAAGGGGACAAAGGTGTGGGAAAGGTTGGCTTTGTCAGCACTGACAAATTATGCCATAACTCTGCCATAACTCTGCCATCTATATAGAAGGGGACACAAGCTGAAGGGACATGCCAAAGGCAGGGTCCCTGAAGCTTGTCTATATAGAAGGGGACAAACTGTGGGAAAGGTACCACTTAGTCACTGCTGACCAATCATCTATATAGAACGGGACAAACCGTGGGAAAAGGCATGGATGAATAAGCGCTGACTAAGATTGGTCAGCCTGACAAATAAATTGACTAAGCAGATTTGTAATGTATTTGTAAGCAACCTTTCTTCCCCACATCCCACATTAAAATTCAAATAAAATTCAAAAAATATCGGAAAAATCGCAGATATTCCCAGGGTCTACCCCCAGTCACAGATGACACACACATGTCACGCACCACAGTCACATGTCACACACCACACCCACACACCATGTCACAAAAATTGCAGACATTCCCAGGGGGTACCAAGCCACAGATCCAGTCACACATCACACATGTCACACCACATACATCGCTCCAGTCACATGTCACATACCACCATATCATTTTGTAAGCATTTGTAATTACTAAAATTCCAAAAATATCAGAAAATCGCAGACATTCCCAGGGTCTACCCACAGACCCAGTCACATATCACACCACATACATCACTCCAGTCACACATGCCACCACCCCACACACCATATCATTTGTAAGCATTTGTAAGCAACCTTCATTCATCCACATCCACATTAATATTTGAATAAAATTCAAAAATATTGGAAAAATAGCGGACATTCCCAGGGACTGTCACCTCTGTCACAGGGCCATCTAGACCCAGTCACATGTCACACACCACTCCAGCATGTCACACACCACACTCCAGTCACATGTAACACCCCACACTTCAGTCACACACTCATGCCAGTCACATGTAACACACCCACACCAACACTCCAGTCACATGTCACATACCCACTCTCCAATACTCACCATTGGACATGTCACACCACACACCAACACTCCAGTCACATGTCGCACACCCCCACACACCATACCACCATACATATACAGGGACACCACACAGGCCAGTCACAGGGCCATCCTAACTATAGGAGTCATGTCACACTACACAGGGCAATCAACCACAGTCACATGACAGCACACAGGGACTCTCACCCTGGCCACAGGGCCCAACTACAAGAGTCACATGGTCACACATCCAATTCACAGATTCAGGGGCTATCAGCCCAACTACAGAATACTCCAGTCACATGACACACATTCCAGTCACAGGGACTATCACTCAAGTCACAGATCACACACCACACAGGGACTGTCACATGTCACAACATTCACAGGGTGCTTGGAAATTCACACAGCACACAGGGCCAGTCAGGAGTACAGTCACATGTCACACATCCCAAGTTGAGTATTCCAGTCAATTGTGACACCACACTCTCTCTCCATCACGTGTGACACACCCCATTCACACAGTACTCAGGGACACTATTCCCAGTCACAGGGACTCTTGCCTTACTCATAGGGCAGTCATGGACTGTCACTCCCTCACACACCCCAATTACACACACATGTCAAGCCATTTACTGCAACAAATAGCTCAGTAAACATAGATAAACTGTAAGCAGTAGGATTTGAGATAAAGTCAAATGGTGGGATTTGCAATGAAGTTAAGCAATGGGATTGAGCATTGAATAAGTAATGGGCTTTATAGGAATCCATGGGTGCACCCCCACACCCCCCATGGCTGCCAGGCCATGGACAACAGTGGGGAGCTCCGCAGGAGCTCCTCACTGTTGTCCCTCCCTTGGCCGCAGGCCCCTCCCCCCCCCCTGCCCACTGGGCAGGGGTGGGTCTTGAAAAGACTCGTGTGGTAACTCTGCCATAATGGTGACCAAATGCTTGCTAAGCTGACAAAGCCTGACTAATAATTTGACTAAGCAATTTGTAAGCAACATTTTGCACATTAAAATTCAAATAAAATTCAAATAAATATTGCAAAAATTGCGAACATTCCCAGGGTTGCTCAGGAACTGTCACTTCTGTCACGTGACCATCTCCCAGTCACAGACCCAGTTACATGTCACCACACACATATGTCACATGTCACACACCAACAACCCTCCAGTCACATATCACAACCACACACACACACCAGTCACATGCCACACCACCACCCTCCTGTCTCAAGTCACACCACACTCCTGCCACATGTCACAAACATCAACATGTCACACACCACCCCAACATGCCACAAACCAACACCCACATATTACACACCACACTCCAGTCATATGTCAGACACCACCTCAGTCACAGGACCATCTACCCAGTCACATGTCACACACCCACACACCATACACATACAGGGACTCTCCCCATTTACTGGGTCACCCCAACCATAGGAGTCACAGTACTCACATGCACATCACAGGGACTCTCTGTCACACCACACACACCACTCCAGTCACATATTACACACCACAGTCCAGTCACATGTCACACACCACTCCATCATGTCACCACACTCCAGTTACTGTCACACACCCAGATACCATACTACCATACACATACAGCCCATACACAGGGCCATCCCAACCATAGGTGTAGCATGTCACATACCACACAGGGCAATTAATCACAGTCACATGACAGCACACAGGGACTCTCACCCCAGCCAAAGGGTCAGGGACATCATCCCAACTACATATTACTCCCATCACATGATACCACACAAGGCAATCAACCACAGTCACATGACACTACACAGGGACTCTCACCCCCAGTCACAGGGTCAGGGACATCACCCCAAGCACAGAAGTCACAAGCCACAAGTGACACATCCCAGTCACAGATTCAGGGGCCATCACCCCAGCTACATATTACTCCAGTCACATGTCACACCACAGGTCCAGTCACAGGGCACCCCAGTCATATATGACACCACCTCCAGTGACATGTGACAGCATTCACACACAGGGCAATCAAGTGACAGAGTACTCCAGTGATGTGTGACACCATACAGAGCACTCCAGCCACATGGCATGCAGACACCACACAGGGCCAATGACACAGGGACATGATCCCATTCACAGATTCAGGGGCTATCACCTCACATGTCACAGATAATTTGAGATAGAATTAAGCAGTGGGATTAAGCATTTCATTAAGTAATGGGATTTGTGGGGGTTTGGGGGCGCACCCCCAACAAGCTGAAGGGACGAGACGACGGCACAGTTCGAGCAACGCGAGGACACGCCAAAGGCGGGGTCCCTGAAGCTTGTCTATATAGAATGGGACAAACCATGGGAAAAGGCATGGATGAATAAGCGCTGACTAAGATAGGTCAGCCTGACAAATACATTGACTAAGCAGATTTGTAATGTATTTGTAAGCAACCTTTCTTCTCCACATCCCACATTAAAATTCAAATAGAATTCAAAAAATATCGAAAAAATTGCAGACATTCCCAGGGTCTATCCCCAGTCACATATGACACACGCATGTCACACACCACACACCAGTCACATGTCACACACCAGTCACATGTCATACACTAGTCACATGTCACACACCAGTCACATGTCACACACCACACCCACACACCATGTCACAAAAATTGCAGACATTCCCAGGGGGTACCTAGCCACAGATCCAGTCACACATCACACATGTCACACCACATACATCGCTCCAGTCACATGTTACATACCACCATTATCATTTTGTAAGCATTTGTAATTACTAAAATTCAAAAAATATCAGAAAAATCGCAGACATTCCCAGGGTCTACCCACAGACCCAGTCACATATCACACCACATACATCACTTCAGTCTCACATATTAGCAGTGCCTGGACTCCAGGGACTCCCTGGAATTGCAGGACTAGTCCTCGCAAAACATGTGGAAGTCCAGGCACAGTGCGGGTCCATTTTGGCTGGGATTGCCTGCCAAACCATGATATGTGAAAATGCAAGGACAGTCCAGGCACAGTGCCTGGAGTCCACATGGAGTCCATGAGGACTACATGGGGGAGTGTAAAGACCTCAGTGTTCATGTGACTGGAGTGTTGGTGTGGGTGTGTGATATGTGACTGGCATGAGTGTGTGACTGGAGTGTGGTGTGTGGTGTGTGACATGTGACTGGAGTGTGGTGTGTGACATGTTGGAGTGGTGTGTGACATGTGACTGGGTCCTGAGTAGATGGCCCTGTGACAGAGGTGACAGTCCCTGGGAATGTCCGCTATTTTTCCAATATTTTTGACTTTTATTCAAATATTAATGTGGATGAATGAAGGTTGCTTACAAATGCTTACAAATGATATGGTGTGTGGGGTGGTGGCATGTATATGTCACATGATCAAGCAGGTGGTCTGTGCACACCTGACAGGTATATAAGGACAGCCAGCAGCACCCAGTTTCTGCCATTCCCCCTCCTCGAAATTTGATTAGTAAGCTACTGTAGTAGGATTACATAAGTAGGTTAGTTTAGTAATGTAGATAAGCTTAAGATTAAGATTAAAATTTTATATAGGGTGATTAGATAAGACGTATATTTTCCAACAATAGATATTAACTGTTCTCACTGTCACATGTCACAATAGCATCACATTTCCCACAGTTTCAGAAAGTGAGAATTGTCACATGACCCACTAACAAAAAATATAGAGGGAGTCAATTTGGCCCAGAATATGAAAACCAAATATGTGCAAACCCAATATCCATTGAGATAATTGCAAAATACTATCATGATTCCGCTTTTTTATAGCACAGCCACAACACTCTGAGATAGAAAAGTCAGATTCATGACATGCTCTATTAACAAAAGTTGTAGAGGAGTCAAATATGATGCTACTGATGGTATGCAAATATTTGTAAACAAAGTACTTGTTGAGATATAACCCTTTTAAATAGTTTTGTGTGACAATGCCAACATGCCATTGGAAAGTCACATTCATGACATGTTCTATTAACAATAGTTGTAGAGGAGTTCAATCCAATGCCACCAATGGTATACAAATATTTTTAAACAAAGTACTTGTTGAGATATAACCCTTTCAAGCAGTTTTGGGCAACAATGCCAGCATGCCATTCCACAGTCACTTCATGACATGTTCTATTCATCAAAGTCATAGAGGGGGTGAATATGAGCTGTTAATTATATACAAATATTTGTAAACAAAGAAATTCTTGAGATATAACCAATTCAAAAATGTTTGTGACAGACACTGCACTCCAAAGTCAAATTCATTATACATTTTATTAATCAAAGTTGTAGAGGGATTAAATCTGATGCTAGTGATGGTGTTCAAATACTTGTAAACACTTGCCTCTTTGCCTCTACACGAGCAAGTGACACTCCCCCCCCTGTACGAGTGGAATCCGAGCTCAGTCCGAGGATTCCGAGCAGACTCCGAGTCCAGTCCGAGTCCAGTCCGAGTAGGGTAAAAAAGTACAAGGAATCCGAGTAGAATCCGAGTCCAGTCCGAGCTCAGTCCGAGTTGGGATATTTCACCACTCAGTCTGAGCCCAACTCGGAATGAGCTCGGACTCCGACCAAAATCTGAGCTCATTCCGAGTAATTTCAAAAGTGCATATCACCAACTTATAGACCAGTCTCTGCATATCAATTGACATAGAACATATCAACACTTAATATATGTCAACATTCTCACATTGTAATTGATTTTCCCACAGTCAAGTCAGCTTTCTCTCCACATTCCCACATTAGCAAGTACTTTTCACTCCCTCCCATTCCACATGGATTCCATGTTGACTTTGTGCAACTCACACAGAATTCATGGGATCTGCATGACATTCCCACCCATCTAGGGTATAAAAATATCACACATCAGTCACACAGTGGCATTTTACATGTCATACAACTATATTCCTCATGGTTTTTTTAATAGCATCTGTGTGACATGCTTCCCCTGTGGAACTTGTTACTGTGTCACACTGTGGAATGCACAATGTGCATGAAATGTCCAGATGGAATATTCCATATGAATTCTGTGTGGATTCCATGATGAATCCACTTATTGTGGGTGAGTTCGAGAACATTTTCTCCTTGCTGCATTACCTTCTCCTAGCCCTTTTACAGAAACTCACATTGTCATGGGATATTTTTCATACATGTTACACTATTTGGCATATTTTCCCATGGTTCAAAAACTGAGGATTGTGGTGTTCTGTTGAATAAATCACAGATATCCCCTTCATTCCTTCCTTTTTGGCTCCATTACCTTCTCCTAACATTTTCACAGAAGTTCACATTGTCACAGGCTGCTCTCCATACAGGTCACATTATTTGTCATTTTTTCCACACAGTTCAGAAACTGAGAATGGTGGGCTCTATTGAATGAATCACAGGCATCCTCATCACTCTTTTCTTCTTCACTCAGTTATCATTTCCTAGCTTTTTTTTTTACACATATTCCATTGTCACAGGAAGCTTTCTAGACATGTCACATTATCCCTCACTTTCTCTCACAGCTCAGAAACTCAGAATTGTGGTGTTCTGTTGAACAAATCACAGACATCCCCTTCAATCATTTTTAAATTTCTCAGTTTCCATCTCCTAGAATTGTCATACATGTTGGAATATTTTATATTTAGTATCCAGACACTACAAGCATGACTGCATACATATATTACATATATGGTAGTTAGATTGTTTGTGTTTATTTACACACACTCCTGGCATGGTGAGTTGAACTCATCCTCAGTATGGGCACACCATTTGTTGTCCACACATGGATGCTTCCTGCTTAGTCCAGGTCGCAAGATCTACACCTCGGAATCCAACAATACATGCTATTGTTGCTTCATACATGTTCCAATTGTTGCCTCATACATGTTCCAATTATTATGGGATGCTTCCTAGACATATCACATCATTTGTTTTTTCTTCTCACAGTTCAGAAACTGAAGAAAGTTTGGATGGGGTTTTTCCAAGGTGCTTAGTGGAGATGGGTCCAAAAGTGGTTTGAAGGTTCCAAAATGGCATGAAGATTCCAAAGATGGTCTGGAGGGTCTGAACATGGATCAAATGTGCAGACATGGTTCAATTGGCATCAGTTAAGCTTATCAGGCTTTATCAATGTCAGGAATAGTGAGTGCTGTTTGGTAGGCACCAGTTCCAGCATAGCTGAAACCAATCTATCACACCAAACCATGGGGAAATTCAATAAATTATGTGACATGCATGTAATATGCCTGTTTGAGGTGTTTGGACAGGTTTGGACATCCAAGCATTTGCCCAAATCTGTACCTGAACCATTAAGTGAAGGCAATGTTTCATAGGATCAAAACTTTGGCATGATATACTAGTAAGCCAAATCAGGCAGTCACATCAAAACACAGGCTTGTCAGGCTCATATTCCAACAATGGTGAGGAGATATAATTTATTTAATTTACAATATATATTTTACAAATATGCTTGACCAATAATATAATAATACTTAATTTAATAATCAATATACACATATTAAAACTATACTTAACCAATAATACTATAACAAAATAAAAGACCTACCTCCAGTTATGAGAAAGGCTCACACATAGGACATGGGCATTGGCATGGGCATGGGTGGTGAGGGTGTCTGGATGTAGGTATAGACAACAGTGGTGGGCATCAGGGGTGTAGGCAAGGGTGAGCAGGGTTGGCCAACTTAGCCACATAAAAACTTACTGTGTGTCCTGTCACAATCCCATCCACCACAACCATCTTCAGGTGCACAATTCTTAATTATGTTATTCTGCATGTGGGATGTGATCATTGCTTCTTCCATGCCAATGACAGCTGATTGATCTGCTCTACCTGTGCCAGTGCCAGACTGTTCCATTGATGTGAGTACACATGCAGCAGGCTTAAACCAAAGTTTTGAGCTGGACTTTGGCAAAATATAATAATTCTGATTCTTTGAACCATGGAAAAACTTTATAAATCATGTGACATGTGTGCAAAATGTCCTGTAATGATGGGAACATGTTTGAAAAGGCTATGAAAAATGTACATAGTGAGTAAATCTGTTGTATTCTCAACCATGATAAATCTGGTAAATCATGACACATATGGTAAGACCAAACTTCAGGCTACTTGAGCAACTTTCTCACATTTGGGAGAGTGGGAAAGGGAATGTGTTGATCATGGGTCATAGGTATGCAGATGGGGATAAGTTATATTCAATTTAATTTATTTAATAATCAATATATATTTTTTAAAATACACTTAACCCATGTTACAACAAATTAAAATAAAACGGTCATGACGAAAGCCCGTAGGGCATATGGCATGGGTGTTGGCGTGGGAATGGGCATCGGCATGGGCATGGGCGGGTGGGTGGTAAGGGTGCAGGGTGTGGTCAGTGCAATGCAGGTGTGGGTGGGCGAACGGGCGTGTGTGTAGAGGTGGGTATCAGGGGCATGGGTATCAGGGGGGCGAGGGCGATTGGGTGTCGGGGTGTGAACGTGAGTGCGGAGCGGTGGTGGTAAGGTGCATGCAGGTGAGGGTGAGCAGGTGGTGGTGGTGGTGGTGGTGGTGGTAAGGTGCGTACGTTGCGTCTGCGTCTGCGGCAGGCGAACGGGCGTGCGTGGTAGGTGGTGGTGGTAGTAGTAAGGTGCGTGCGTTTGCGTTTGCGTTTGCGTTTGCATTTGCGTTTGCGTTTGCGTTTGCGTTTGCGTTTGCGTTTGCGTCTCTTCTAGTCTGCGTCTGCGGCAGGCGAATGGGCGTGCGTGTGGGCAAGGGCGATGCAGTGGGCGGGTCTCGGGGTGTGGACGTAGGCGTAGGCGAGTAGGTGGTGGAGGTGGTGGCCCGGTGCGCGCATTTACGTGTGCGTTTGCGTGTGCGTTTGCGTGTGCAGGCGGGTTAATGGCCGTGCGTGCGGATGTGCGTAGTCGCAGGGGTGGGCGTGGATGCAGGTGAACGGGTGGGGCGTGAGTGGGCGTGGATGCAGGTGAATGGGTGGGGCGCATTCAGATAAAATAAAATATTAGTTACGATGAAAAAAGAAAAAAAAACGTACAACGGGCCCGGATGCTTGTTATCCGGGCCCTGGTGGTATAATCTTGGACGGCAACGTGGTGGTAAGTGGTGGAGGTGTGACGGGTGTGTGGAGGGTGACGTGGGGACGGTGACGCGGGGGTGGGCGGTGCGTGAGGGCGACGGCGAGGGCAGGGGCGATGGCGCGTCTGTGCACGACGCGGCTATGGCGACGGTGGTGGTGGCAGTCGTCGTTTGGTGGTGGTGGCGACGGCGTTGGTGCGATGGTGACGACGGCGATGGTGCGACGTTGGCGATGGTGATGGTGATTGGTGAGCTGAGGGTCAGGTGACGGTCACATGGTGTGTTCACGTGACAATAAACAAAGGCGCGAAAGCGCGCGTGAAGACACGTGTCACATATGTCACAAATGCTATATATGGCTCAGTTAGAATACAACCCCCACAGCTCAGCCAGCTCACACTCTACTCGGACTCTACTCGGAGTCCGAGCTCAGTCTTAGCATTGTCAGTCCTAGTACTCCTAGGCTGATTCCGAGTTCAGCTCGGATTCAGCTCGGACTGGACTAGGACTGAACTCGGATTACTAGTTCCTGTTTTAGTGAGTTCCAAGCCAGCTTTTTGAGCTCGGAATTGACTCGGATTCCACTCGGAATCCTAGGATTGAGCTCGGACTGAGCTCGGAATCTCGGAATAAGGGGGGGGGGAGTGTCATGCTCTCCCAGGCCTGGCCCATTCCCATGATGTCCAGACTTCCCACAGACTGTCCTAGGCTTCCATTATAGGACACGCTACCTCCCAGGCTTCCCGCAATCCCCATAGGTGTGTCTCCTGCCATATCGAGCATTGGTATCCTCCTGATGACTTGACCTGATGATGCGCTGATGCACTGATGCGTTGATGTGATCCCGAGGTGCCATCATGCAGGGTTGATCCTCCCTTCCTATTATATCTTTGGCTGGCCCAGCCAACCGCCGTCCTGTCCTCCAGTGAGCGCTCCCATGCGCTAACGCACACGAAGTGTTCCCTTGGCCTTCCTAAGGTCCCAGACCTTGTGCCAATGATGCAGAGTGATGCCTGATCACCCAATGAATAAAACCGAAAAATAGATGCTAGGATCGATTCCTAACACTTAGCATCCAAAACGCCCTCCTTATATACATTTCAGTAACCCTAATCTAGGTACAAAATATAATAAAAATACTATTAAACGAGTTTCTTTTATTATTATCTATTTTTAATCATTCTATGATGTTCTATATGACATCATTTCCTTCTAAATGACTCATGTGCACAGCAATGCACAGTCATATGAGTCATCTATGAATCATGTTCTAAATATAAATGATTCTTATCAACTATTCAATTCAGTTGATAATCGTCCCATCAAACTCTATAATATCTGTCAAAGATATAAATATCTCTGAACTCTATAATTTCGTACATAAGTACAAATAAGAGTTTATTATTACTAATCAGAGTCTAGATGAGCCTATAATCACATGACTAATCACATGCTTATCATGTGATATCACATAATCTAAATAGATATTTAGTTAAATATAAAACACTAATTAATTCTAATTCTAATTATCTAATCTAACTTTTAACACTCCCCTTGTTGAATATTTTACTAAATGTGTATTCCACACAATTTAAGCATTCTATTATGCTTATTCAACAATAAGTTTTTAGTTAATATGTCAGCAGCTTGATCTTCAGTTTTAATATAATGAAGATCAACTAAATCATCTTTGACACATGATGTTATAAAATGATATCTGACATCCATATGCTTTGTTCTTTGTTCTTGAGCTGGATTTGAAGCCATATAAATTGCTGCTTGATTATCCATTATTAATGGAATGGATCTTATGTTATATCCTAACTCTTCAAACAAATTCTTCAACCAAGATATCTGTCTGCATGCATCTGATGCAGCCATGTATTCTGCTTCTGTTAAAGATAATGCAATAGTTTTTTGTTTTGCTGATTTCCAATATACTGGTGCTCCAGCTAACTTGACAACCATCCCTGTTGTTGATTTTCGATCAATGGGATTTGATGCCCAATCAGCATCAGCATAACAAATTAAACCATATTTATCTTTTCCATTATATTTAATGCAGTAATCCAATGTACTTCCAACATATTGGATTATATGTAATGCCTTTTTAATATGATCCTGTGAGGGATTACTTACAAATTGTGACATTAGAATTGTTGCATAAACAATATCTAATCTTGTACACATTGCAAGAAACAATAATGATCCTATCAATTGTTGATAGTATGTAATCATTTCTTGTGTTGCTTGACCCTCTATTTGTTTGTATGGTACATAACCAGCTGGTAAAGGCGTGTTTACTGGTTTTGCATTAATAAGACCAAACCTTTCAACAATCTTCTTTGCATATTTAGCTTGATCAATTGTGATTATATGATTTTGTTTATCAATCACAATGCTCATCCCTAAATATTCACTTAAATCTCCTAAATCTCTACTTTCCCATTTATCCATGAATTTCTTTTTATGATCATTAACAGTCTTTTCATTATTGCCCATAAATATTATGTCATCAACATATAATATAATGACTATGATGTCATTTTCTGTTTGTTTAACATATATTCCTGTGTTGGCATATAATCTTCTAAATCCTAATTTAGTTATACTGTTATGAGCTTGAATATTCCAAGCTAATGATGCTTGTTTCAAACCATATAAAGCTCTATTTAATTTATAGACTTTATTTCTATCATTGGTTTTGAAACCATCTGGTTGTTCCATATATATCTCCTCTTCTAATTGGCCATATAGAAAAGCAGTTTTAACATCTAGTGCTGCGCATGGCTGTGCCATGAGTCATAAGTAATGAGTCATCGGTCTGGTAGTCCATAATCTAATCTAATCTAATCTAAGCGCTGACTAGATAAGATAGACACCGGGTTTGCTAAGATGTTTGGCTACCACGTTAGTAAAATACAAAGAAGATAATAAAAATGTCTTAGGCGAAAAACGAGTTTAACCAAGGTCATGACAACCAGAGAATTGCCACACTCACTGCCCAAAAATATACAACCCTCTCCCATCTCCTCTATGCTCTATCATATAGAGCGTGACTCAGACATTCTCTGTGCCATGGTCACCACATACCTGGCTTGGCAAGCCATACAGCCTCACTGCATCTTTGAACAGAGACAACATGGTCATGGACCTGTTGTTGTCACTGTACCTTATCCCTGTTATACAGTGACCTGCAAAACTGTTGCAATGATTGGCAATATTGGAATGATTGGTAAATATCAGACCAAATAAAATAGCTAAAATTAATCAAAATTAAAATGTGATAGAATAGCATCTGAGCATAAGAATGAGCCCTTAACAATGTTGTTTTGTCATGTGGTTCATGAGATATAAAATATTCTCTTAACCAATACCATTGCAACAGTTTTGCAGGTGCCATGATGATTTCCAAAATCAGTGTCTAGGAGTCATGTGACTCGGTTACATGTCACATGACTATGTTGAACATGTTGAACATATGCCAAATATACCACAACAACACTTGCTACTCACCATGCACCCCATCTCTGCTGCTCAAAAGGCTGATACCATCTCTCTCCTCACTGCTAGCCACTCTGCACATGAAGTGTCTTCCATCATGGGAGTACACACCAGCACTCTATCCAGACTTCAAAGGAAGCACTGTCCCTACCTCCCCATGTCAGCTGGATGCTGCCAAACTAAGCTTTCTGGCAGAAATGTACAGCATGCCATTCACCTCCTCACCTCTGGGAAAGTGAGCACAGCTGTGGAGGCTACCAAAGCACTGCATGATGTCACCAATGAGTCTATTTCACCTGATACTATGTGGAGACATCTGGGATGAAGGCAGTAGTGAAGAAGAAGAAGCCATTTCTTACTGCAAGGCATAAGAGGCAGATGCAGGACTTTGCAGAGGTGCACAGGGATTGGAGAGTGGAGGACTGGAAGAGGATTGTTTGGTCAGATGAGACTAAAATCAATTGTCTGGGGTCAGATGGGAGGAAATGGGCATGGAAGAAGGGTGGAGAGGGCTCAGTGACAGGCTTGTGCTGGGTACCATGAAGTTTGGTGGAGGATCAGTGATGGTCTGGGGTTGTATGATGTGGGAGGGGCCTGGACTGGCTTGCAAAATTGATGGAAGGATGGATGGGGACCTCCACATTACCATTTTGGATGATGAACTTCAAAGCAGCCTGGCTTATTATGGCAAAGGTGTGGCTGACATCATCTTCCAGCAGGACAATGACCCCAAGCACACATGCAAAAAGGCCAAGGAATGGTTTCAAGAACATCAAATGGAGTGCTTGGTGAGGCCAGCACAGTCACCAGGTCTCAATCCCAAAAAGGAGGCTTGGTGAATATGAAAGGCCACCATCTGGTGTCTTGGAGCTGTGGGACAGGATTCAGGATGTGTGGGACAGGATAGAGCCAAAGGTGTGTCAGGATTTGATTGAGAGTATGCCTAGGAGGGTTCAGGCTGTGATTAAGGCAAAGGGGGGCTATACAAAGTATTAGAATATATCAGAAACTGTTTGTATTATGGCACCTGCAAAACTGTTGCAATGGTATTGGCTTAGAAAACATTTTATATCTCATGAACCACATACTCAAACAACATCGGTAGGAGCTTAATGTCATGCTCAGATGCTACTCTATCATATAACAATTTGTATTAATTTTGCCTATTTTACTTGCTCTCATACTTACCAATCTTTCAAAGATTGCCAAACATTGCAACAGTTTTGCAGGTCACTGTAAAATGGGATTTGCCATCTATGAATCCATGAATGACAAATTTCCACCTGATCAGCTCTACCACCTATTAGTTACAACCAACATCCTTTCTGATGTTACGTACTATGATTTCCATCATGGTGCCACAAGGAATTGACAGCAGGAACAGAATACATCTGCCTTTCAACTGGGCGATGCAGAAATCATGGTCAGAGGCCCATGACTTGATGATATGAATCCCGAATGTGCTCCCGTGATACCTGATAACCCCTAGAATGCACAGCCCCTTGTAGGTACTTGACTCCATAATCAGGGAACATCTGTAAAATTTCACCCACTACATGATCCAGGGCACCCAGATCATTGTTGATACCTGACATGGTAGGACCAGTAGGCCACCATTGCTTGGTTTTTTTTTTTTTTTTTTTTTTTTTCCTCGTTTAGACCCCTGCATACCACTAAGTACATGATAGGGTATTCTACGAGAAGTGATAGGTGACGGTAGTATTTGTATAGCAAAATGTCTTTCTAAACTCACTAAAGCCCGAAGGCGAAGAGGCCGCGCCAGGGAAATAACTAAGAAGGGTTAGTAGATGAACTGAGACCCGTAAGTAAAGCTAGATGTGGCAAGAAAACCTCATGGTGCTGAGAGCGCTGGTACAGGAGTGGTCTTGGGCGGTGGTTTAACGTTTGGCCTCGTCTCTGTCCAAGCTCGCATGGAACAGGCTCGGCCAAACAGGAAGATCTTCTTTTGTCTTAAGACCTCTTGCTGGAGTTTCCCATCTTCGTCCTCGAAAACCAGGACAATTGTCGACCTGGAGCCTGGTTCGATGGTGACAGGTTTGCGGATCCAGTAGGGCATGATAGGTTGTCGAAGATGGTTGGTCCATGGGTTATGTAGGTGGATTTGGTTCGCTAAATCTTCCGGCATGTGGATCGGGCCTTCAGTAGGAGTTGGTACTCCATTGATACACACACGTCGCCATTTCGTCCCACTAAAGGTCGAAGTCGGGATCCCCCAAGCATATTCGAGGGTCGGTTTGATATAGGGAAGCGAATTCGTAAGCTGTTCAAGCAAGACGCCAGGAGAACCGATTGCCACCAAGTTCCCTTTTGCTGTCCACGAGAGAGAGGACAGTGTGCCAGGCGCTGGTACAGGTGGCAGTGGGATGGGTGTTGGAGTATAGGTCGCACCCTTTGATGGATCAGTCAGTAGCGTGTTGATAGTACGACAAGCTTGGTCAGCATTGAAGTTGGCTGGTAAGGGCACTTGAGGCACCAGGACCAGTCGCGCACGGGATCGAATGTCACGGGGTGGTTTCTGGGGGGCACAAGGGCCCCCGGGAGACGGGGTGGGTTGGTGTGAGGCCACAGAGGCGTACGACTTGGGAGGATCCCGCAGGGAGGCCTGGATAGCCCCAAGCTTGGAACTGATGACCTGGACCTGCTTAACCAGGCTTCGCAACTCCGAAGAGCGCAAAGGAGGGGCGGGCACAGGGTCAATAACAGTAGTGAGCTGGGGAGGGGATACCTGCAACAATGGCCATTGTGCCTTCGACTGGCCAAAGAATTCGTCGATAGGCAGGACATAGACGGTGGAGTCAACCTTTGAGTTATAGAGAAGCTCATCAGCCCGGGTAAGGAGAGCAAGGACTTGTGTGATCAGCTGTGTGGCTGGATCATCAGATTTCTGGTAGGAGATCCTCATCTGGAGGTTCCTGAGTGTACCTTTGTCATTCGACATGGTACCGGTGTTGCGGATGGGTAGATAGTAGCGGTGTGCAGATAGATGGTGGTGGTTGGAGCGTGAGAAGGCCTTTCCCATTGCTTGGTTTGTGTACTGTCCTGGTGCTCAATGACTTGAATTACTGGGGGAGCCTGTTCAGCTAATCCATAGTCTAGTAAACGACACTGAACCATCCTCAGATGGACTCCCAGTTCATCTGCTATAGCTCGCAGAGAATGCACCTGTGACATGTATGCCAACCAGTTTTGATCTATCTCTATATGCCCTCTTCCTCCAAGATCATGGTGGATTATTTGGAGAACTGGTAGCTGCTCTGTTTTGTTGCTATCTTGGGCCTCAGCTGCAGCTTTGTCCAATGCTCTGAGCATATTTTCAACAGACATTTGTATAGTAGCCATGTCTTGAGGTTAAGAAGTTGTCTCATCTGTTGTAACCCTTAGCCGTTTGTTTCATTCAGGCGACACTTAGGAAATGACAAATACCCTCTCAATGTCCTGTAGGAACAGGCAAACCCCATCCTGTTGGGCATTTATCTGTGTGCTATCTCCGCAATGGATCCACAAGGTTCATTGGACTTGTTCACCCAAGCCTGTAAATGCAGTTTGAATGTTGACAGTTGGGTCCATAATATAAGGGCTGGAGGCCTGTGTGATAAATCATGGATAAGTCAAATATCTGCAACAGCCTAACTGCCAGATGCCACCTGGCCATAATTTCTCCAGAATGCAACTGTACCTACCTAGCTTTCTTCTGATTCATCCACTTGGATGCCTCCTAGCCAAAATACAAATCACCCCCTGGAGGGTTCCCATTGTTCAAGAAGGGAACGATGAGCCCTGCCAAACAACAAAGAGCTCACAGATTCTCACCATATGAGTCAGATGGCCTTGAATTGCCGCCATGGCAATGTCCATGGTGGAACCAATAGTCTGTCTAGAGAATGTGTCCAGGACTCTGACAGAGTTGCAGGTCACACCCACAGCAGGGCGCAACCAGTTATCGATTTAGATGATGAAGGCCACCTTTTCCTTGATGAAGATGAAGGTATGAACACAAAGTTAGCACCAGGAAATACATCTGAGACAGCTGCTTACACAGATGACCTCAACTATGTACCACCAAATCTTACTGCTGACCAGACCAACAATGCACCTGGCACTGAACAACCTACCAATGCCCAAGGCCAGGTTGTCCATATCAGGGACTTGCCACAAACAAACAGCTCCTTCCAGGAGCTTCTCCACATGGCCAACATAAGCAGTTTTATCTTCAAACCTGAAAATGCAAACACCCCCTTCATATCCCCAGCTGAAGTTGGAGCCTCTCAACGCAATGCCTCAACCACGCCCTCATTGGAAGTGATGGGCACTGGATCATGCCAAGGCTTCTTTCCAACCCCCAGTTGGGCACCCCATATCACTGTCGCAAGTACCACTGCTGTGCTTCCCATTGCAGTCCTAATGTTGTCTGGCAAATTTGTTCAGTCAGTGGCAATTCTCCAGATTCCAGCAGAACCTACTGCTATTGATCTGCTTGAATCACTCATGGAGAGCAGCGGGTCCAACCACCAGCAACTTGTAGGCATGTTGATGAAGATGGAAAAGAGAACAGCTATGGTATCTATGGCAGTCATACCCCTGAGCAAGAAAGAGTACTTGGGGAACAACACTAATTGGACCTTTGGTCATTGGCCACTTGGGTCATGGCATGATTTACAGGAACAGGCCACATATATAGCTAAATGCCAACCTTCAGACTGATGTAGGGAGGTACTGGAGGCCTATGTACCTCAAGCTGCAAAAGATACACTGTTGTATTTTTTGATCATAGAGGAGGTCTGTCTGAAACAGTCAATGAAGTTGTGCCTTTCTAAGGAGTTTCCTATAGCTACCTGCTTTGGGGCCCTCATCTGAGCAAGTGACCCAGGCCCCAACAACTTCGATTGAAAGGTTGCCTGTACATGCAACAAAAAGTGAGCCTTCAGACAATATGAAAGGGGCAGCCAACCAGTATCTTCATGCTGTCATTGACCCCCTTTATTTCAATATTGTCAATGCACATGTCTGCAATCGAGTACCTGCCCATGCTGCATACAGCCATATTGTTTTTACATGAGTTGTGGAAGAGATCTGTCAACATTTTCCCATTCCATAGACAGAAAGGTGTGCCCAGACTGAGGAGGCTAGAACCACACATGGCCTATCCATTACCATGAATGATGTTATAAATGTGTTTCAATACGTCGCACCTAGCACATTTGCCAACCATTGCAACGTTCACTTTTGAACAAAATGGGCTGTTGCACTCCTAGACTCACTACCCTCAGCACGATGCCTCAGGGCCCCAACAATAGACTAGAGTAGAGGAGAGATGGGAGTAGAGAGGAAACCCGAGAGAACTCAACTGAGGACTCTGGGTGTTAGTTGCTCAGTTTATATACTACAAAGGTGGTCTGTGCACCATTCTAATAATACTATCTACGCTGAGTAAGTATGAGTCAAAGGAAAAGCATAAGCAGTGGCCATGCTGCACATGGCTGTGCCATGAGTCATAGGTAATGAGTCATTGGTCCAGTAGTCCATAATCTAATCTAATCTTAATCTAATCTAAGCGCTGACTAGATAAGATAGATGCCTGGTTAGCTAAGATGTTTGGCTACCCTGTCAGTAAAATACAAAGAAAATAATAAAAATGTTTTAGTGAAAAACGAGTTTGACCCAAGGTCATGACAGTACCCCCTTTTTAGGATTCAGCTTCCTAGACGAACTCCTTTGGAATTTGTTCCACCATGACATTCAAATCGTCATGGAATGTCACATATCCGCTCTTCTTCATTTCTTCAAGGTTTTTTACAGCTTGCCAGGCCCAAAAGCCATGCTGTGGGAATTTCCAGGGATCTTCTCCCATTTCTGCTTTTTCATGAATATTTCTACTCTCCTAGAGTACATGATTCACGGTTTGGGAGGAGTTTTTGACTTCAGGGGAGGTTTGGCATCAAGGAAATGGCAACGTGATGCATTTTCACATGGGTGATCCACATTTGAATAACTACCCAGTACAAGTATTGTTTGTTTGGATTTTTTATTGTTGCATTTGTTCTTGCCCATTGTTAATTGCAAAATGTACAAATGCAGGGTTTGTGTGTTCAAAAGGGCCTGAAATAAGGCCTACAGCAACAAAATGAAGCAGTTTAAGGCCCTACTCCAGTGCCAATCCTTTTAATTTTGTAAGCATCTGTTACAATCACATGGCCCATCTGTTAGGAACTGATCCTAGCATCTAATTTTCGGTTTTATTCATAGGGTGATCAGGCATCACTCTGCATTACTGGCACAAGGTCTGGGACCTTAGGATGACTATAGGAACACTTCGCGTGGGTCAGCGCATGGCAGCGCTCACTAGAGGACAGGATGGCGGTTGGTTGAGCCAACCAAGGATATAATAAGCACAGGGGATCAGACCCTGAGTGATGGCGCCTCAGGATCACATCAGCACATCACTAGGATCAGCCACAGGGATGGCACAGGGGCTAGGAGGCTCATTAAGGCAAGAGGATCACCAGTGGGGACCGCGGGAAGCCTGGGAGGTAGCATGGTCCATTATGGGAGTCTAGAGCAGTCCGCAGGAAGGCTGGACATCATGGGAAAGGGCCAGGCCTGGTCTATTAAATGATTGACAGGTGGCAGCACCCAAGACGCATGGACAATAGGATGCGTAGCAAGGCATGGTCTGGGCACATATGGCTGTGGAGGTGCCGATGGGACGCATGGCGGCTAGGGGTCTCTAGGAGGAGTATATAAGGGCTTGGGTAGTTAGCTGGAGTCTCTTTAGACTCTAGATGGTTTCTCTTATGCTCTGTACATGGGCATAGGTTACTATTTGTAGTGGTCTGAATACATTCTCTTCCCCCCTCTTCTCTACCCTTTCCTCTGCGAGGCTTGTGGTTGTTGTTGTGAGCGTGAGCTTGTAACACCATCATGATCTGATGGTTCATTTAATTGTTTTAACAGTTCTTTTCCTTTCCATTTTTTGCCAGTTTTTCTCCCATGATGCAGTTTCTGCCACTGCATTTATGTCAATCCTAGAAATTGTACCTTGTGGTGGTTCTGTAAAGTTTTCATATTTTCGAAAACCTAATCCTTCAAAAGTTTTCCTGTCAATAACCCAAATTGTGCCCAGGTGTTTATCATAAAAATGTTTGATTTTTCTTTTGGCATTTCCTAAGTTTTCTTTTGGCTCCTGCAAATTGTGTTCTGCCATATATCCTTTCCATTTAACAAGATATTCCATCTTGTTCCTTTTTAATCATACATCCACTATCTCTTCTACTTCGTATTCTTTTTCACCATCAATTTCCACTGGTGGCAGTGCTATTCTTTGTCCTCTCATTGGTTTTACATAAGGACATATTCTTGAAACATTCACAACAGGATGAATTTGTTGTGAAAAGGGTAAATCCAATTCTACCATGTTTGACGAAATTATTTTCTTTATCGGATAAGGTCCTATCCAATGTTCTGCTAACTTTCTTGTTGGTCTTCCAGAAAGTTGTAAGTCTTTGGTTGACAACCAGACTTTATCTCCAACTTTGTATTCTGGTACCTCTGAACATTTTCTATCTGCATATAATTTCATGTCATCTTGTGATTTTCGTAGGGCTGCCTGAGTTTCTTCATGAATTTCCTTCATTTTTCGAGCAAACTGTGCTGCTGCTGGATGACTTCCTTCCTTTCTTGGTTCGATTCCCATTCTTGGATGTTTTCCATAATTTACAAAGAATGGCAAATGTTTTGTTGATGCCTGAATTTTATTATTGTAGCTAAATTCAGCAATAGCTAGCCATTCCAACCAATTTTCTTGTCAGTGATCTATGAATATCCTCAAGAATTGTTCCAGATCTTGATTCATTCGTTCTGTTTGTCCATCTGTTTGTGGATGAAAAGCTGTAGACAAATCCATAGAAATGCCTAACATTTGATTCAATTCTTTCATCATTTGAGTGGCGAATTGAGGTCCACGACCTGATATGATTGATTCAGGAAGTCCATGCAATTTTCATACATGTTCCCTGAATAATGTTGCCAGTCCCTGAGCTGACATTTCTTCCAATGTAGGGATAAAGTGAGCCATTTTGGACATCCTATCACAGACTATGAGAATTGCATTATGACCATGCAATTCCAGTAACTTTGTAATAAATTCTGCTGATATATGCATCCATGGCTGTTGTGGCGCTGAATTAGGCATTAATTTCCCTGCTGGTGGTTCTGGGAAATTCTTGCTTCTTTGGCATTTGTCACATCTGGCAACATATTTTTTAACAAATTTAATGACTCCTGGCCACCAATAATTTCTTGTGATGAGTTCAACCGTCTTCCATTGTCCTCCATGTCCAGCAATGGGTGTGTCATGATGGAGTCTGACTATCTCCATTTGTAAATTTTCATCTTTTGGAACATAAACTTTTCCTCTCCAAAGGATTAATCCTTGTTCCATCTGCCATTCTCCTGCATTGAGTTTTTTTACATTTGCCTTTTTCATGGCTTCCACTGCTTTAACGACATCTTCATCTTGTGCTTCAGATTTCCTTATTTTATTAAGAATTTCTTTTTCCGATGCATTAACCAGTACATGCCCTTGTTGCAAAGCTGCAATGCAGAAAAATTCTGGTTTTAACAAGGTAACTTTCTTGTTATCATCCTCTACCCCCTTTTTATGGTCTGGCCTCCTGGACAGAGAATCAGCCTTTCCCATACTTGTTCCAGCTTTATGAATGATTTTAAAATTAAATCAGCTGAGATATAATGCCCAGCATGCTTGTCTTCAATTTAACTTTTTAGCACTCATAAAATACTCAAGATTTTTGTGATCCATCCAAATCTCGAATTGCTGCTGTGCTCCTTCTAGATTATGTCTCCAGGCTTCAAGACATCTCATAATGCCCAACATTTCTTTATCATGGACATCATAATTCCTTTCCATTTCATTTAGGGACTTGGAGAGAAATGCAACTGGTCTCCATTTGTTATCTTCACATTCCATAGATAATACCCCTCTTGTAGCATAATCAGAAGCATCAGACTCTATTCTGAATTTCTTGTCAGAGTCTGGTGCAACAAGAATCGGTTGTTCTGTGAATAGTTTTTTTAAGGTTTTTATGGCTTTTTCTTCTTCTTCTCCCCAATTCCATGTTTTTTCTTTTTTAACCAGATCATGTAATGGTCTAGCAATTTTGGCAAAGTCTTTGACAAATCTTTGATAGTAGTTTGCCAATCCTAAGAACCATTGAATGTCTTTGACACAAGATGGTGTCAGCCAGTTTAGGATTGCTTCTACTTTTTTCGGATCCATCTTAATTCCATTGGGTCCAATTATTACCCCAAGGAATTCAACTTCTTTTATGCTCCATACACATTTTTCTGGTTTTACATATAGATCATTTTCTTCCAGATGTTTGAGAACCTCCAACACTATTTGTTCGTGTTGTTCTTCTGTTTCTGTATAGATAAGGATGTCATCTATGTATACAATTTGCCTTTCCTGCTTGATCCATGAGTTCTGATATGAGTGGTAATGGGTAGTTATTTTTAACTGTCCATTCATTTAGGTAGCAGTAATCCTGTACCATTCGTTTCTTTCCATCCTTCTTTTTTACAAAAAACACCAGTGATGTCTGCAGTGATTTAGAGGGTCTGATATATCCCTTTTTTAGTTGATCATCAACAAAGCTTCTAACTTTGTTGAGTTCATCTGGTGACAGGGGATACACCTTTCCTTTCTTTGGTTGATATCCTTCCTTGAGATCTATAGCGTGATCCCATGGTTTTCTAACCCGCATTACCTCCGATGCTTTTTTTTTCGATTACATGAAGATATTTATGGTACTTTGATGGTACCAAATCTCTGGTTTCGGGTTTTTTAAGTTCCCTAATCCATTTTTCACCTATGTCTATGTCTCGTGTTGGCAATGATGGAAGAGAAATTGATATTTATCTCCATATTTGTACCAATGGGGATGTTTTATGTAACTCCGTCCAGAAATCTTCATTGTCTTTTACTTTCTCCTTTTGCTCTAGCCAGTAGGCAAAATTTAACTCTCACTCTTTGTCCCATATGTACATATTGGGCTCCCAATGTTCCACCTTTTTTGTTTTCTTTTCTCTCTCTTTTGTCCACTCCCTTTGTTTATGTCCATATGACTGTGGGCATCTGGTCAACTTTATTTTTCTGGTGGTCCAGTTGATGTCCAGATTATGTGCTCATAACCATGTAGATCCTATGATTACATTAGTTTTTCCTAATTTGCATATTTCAAAGGTTGCCCTTTCTTGATGTCCCTGATAACTCATGATTAGATCAACTTCATGAGTAATCATACCTCCTTTGTTGTTAGTTCCATCAACATTCCTAACTTGAATGGGATGATCCAAAGGAATTAATCTAAAACCCTTTTCTTTAGTGAATTTAGAGTTCATAAACAGACCTGTTGCTCCTGAATCAAGTAAGGCCATTTCTTCTGTTTTGTCATGGGTGTCTAGAGTTTCTAGACCAATTGTCATTAAGATTTTGTCTTTTTGACCAATAGTTCTGACAAAAACTTCCTTTTGTCCCTTTCTTTGTACCTGTTTGTTGTTAGCTAAAGAGGAATGAAGCACAGGTTTAGCTGCCCTGCTGCGCTCCTGTGCTTTTGCACTAGAGACCGCCTCTTGCAGGGTTACCCCTGAAACTTTCATCTCAGGGGCCACCTTTCCTATGGTTAGCTCCTCAATAACTTGTGGGGGAGCAATGCTCACCACTCTCCAAGCTTCTCAATCATCTTCCACAACAAGTACATTGTATCTATTTTGAGAATCAAGTGTGGGACTCACTGATTCTCTCCCTCTTTTAAATTTTCTCCTTTTGCAAAATAGTCTTTCATCTCTTCAAATGTCATTGTACAAACATCCAATCCTGATCAACAGTTTCTTGCTATATGCCCCACTCTTCCACATTTGTAACAGCACATTAGTGGGCAATTTGTTCTGTCAACATCCATTGCATTCAGGTCAGGCCTCAGTCCAGTATTACTATTCCCAGATGGTCCAGCTCCCCCTCACTGATCCTGATTGTTGGTTAATTTTCCATCAGGGTTTGGGCTGGCCAGTTCCTACTGGTCTTGCTGTATTGGGGCCTTTAGATCCTCCTTCACTCCTATTGGCAGAGTTACTGTTCCAGGAAAAGTAATACTTTTCCTCGGCTTTTGCTTGGTGCCACTGTCAATCTAATCATACCAATCTTCTGTACCATTCTTTGATTGTTTCTGGTACCTCGTCTCCTTCCATTATTCTTTTTCTGAGTCTGGCATTCAGACTCCGTTTGAATTCTTCAATCAGGGCCCTGCTGTGGTACCCTGTTCCTCATGTGATCTTTTTAAACTTTTGCATGTGTTCCTCACACGTGTGTGCGCCTTGTGTCATTGTGCGCAATTCTGATATTTTTGACAATTGTTCATCTGTATTGCCAAAATCTCTTTTTATTTCTCTGAACAACTGCTCCACCATTGTGGGAGTGTCTTCCTCTTCATCTCCAAATTTCTCGATTATATTGTCTCACCAATCTACTGCAAATCCTTCTGACATATAGGAGAGAACCAGATAGATCTTCTCCTCTTTGTTTGCATTCGGCATCTCCAACTGCAAATAGAGTTTGCAGCTGTTGATGAAGTTTGTGACACCTGCCATCTTTCCAGAGGAAGCCGTTGGCTTGGTGGCATTTATTTTTGATGTACTGTTTCTGCCAGGGTTGGTTATATTGAAAACAGTGTTGTCAGGGATATTAATTATAGGTACAGGCTGTGCCACTGTTGTTGTGCCGCTTGCTGTGCTGCCGCAGTGGCAGTACTTTACACTGCCCCACCTGTTCTGGTAGACTCCAGGTAGACTCCAGGGACTCCACCTGGACTCCAGGTGGACTCCAGGTAAAAATCACAAAAGTCTCAAAATGGGCCAGGACTCCAGGTGGACTCCAGGTGGACTCCAGGTTCACTCCAGGTTCACTCCTTCTTCAATGAAATTTGGCAGGAGTCCAGGGTCAACCTGGACTCCCTGTGGACTCCCTGTTGGTTTAAAATTACCATATCTTCAGACATTTTCAAGCAGGGTCAACCTGGACTCCCTGTGGACTCCCTGTTGGTTTAAGGAAAATCATCATATCTTCAGACACTTTCCAGGAGTCCTGGATCAACCTCGACTCCCTGTGGACTCCCTGTGGACTCCCTATTGGTTTCTGAAAGACAATCACCATATATTCAGACATTTTCTTCAGACATTTGTCAGGAGCTCTTGTATGCTCCTGGTAGACTCCCTATAGAATGCCTCATTTGAAATATATTACATATGCTAACACAGGAGTGGCTACAGATTACCAGCAAGTCTATCTTAATTGTCACCACCTTCTTCCAGCACTCCAGTTATCCCCTTTAGTGATTGCTTGTGAATGACATGCATGGTATGATAGGAGAGCATGGTGTGTAAGAACCAACTGAAATTTGCTGCAGTCATTCTTTTTAATATTTGCTCAAAGCCACCCAACCAAGCATTCAACTGCTCACATGCTTGTGTATTGAAGGCACGTTTGTAATATAACTGTCCCCCAGCAGTTCTATCTGCAATAACTAGGTTTGGTGCTGAGCCATTCATGGGAGCTAGATTGCACCATTTTTGACATAATTCATCTGTGGCACGGTGGTTGGAGTAATGATATGTGTCAACAATGAATCTAGTTGTCTTTTCCCACTCACTCCAATTTCCACTTCTTACACAGCTGTGAAGAACTAGACATGCCTTATCAATGCAAACATAGGAAGGCCTGGACTGTTCTGTGGGATACACCTTTTCTAGAAAGCTCATGATGTTTGCAGGTGATTCAGACTTTGCAAACTTGGCCCATGCTATAACAACTCCACATGGTGCACAAATAGTTTCAACACAATAAAACCTTGGTGGAGTGAAGTTATTCTCTCTCTGTTGTCTTTGTTGACTTTCATCATGTGGCTGTACATTAGCAGTCAACTGGGGTATCTGAGGTAAGGTCTCATTTTGTCCTCTGAATGCTCTCCTGTAGCCACCTAGTGCACGTTGCCTATGATGTGTAAGGTATCTTTCCCATGCAGGTTGGTGTTTCTGACAGGCTTGAGTGCCTTGTAACTTGACATTGGAACAATTTGCCATGTGACACAACCCACCAAATTGGTTTTCATGGATTGCACAATAAATCCCACCACGTGCATTTTGCAAATCATTGGTACAATTATTATGGGCACAATGTGAATGACCAATAACAATGCCATCCATTACAACCATTTTCACTGGAGCATTAAATGTAATTGTCTCATCACTTCTTGCTTCAGTTTCTACACTGGATTCATCATCATTATCATCCTCTTGGTCTTCATAATTATCATCATTGTCATCATCATCAATCCCTACCATCTGTGAAACATCACTGGACAAGATTACATCAGCTGATGCTCTGTATTCATGTGTACACTCTTTACAAGCATGTTGATCTGCAGCCCTGATGACTCCATCATCACCAAGTATGTCAAATGCCTGTCTTGTTACCTCATCTATTGAAAGATTGTCTTGCAAGGTCAGGCTTGTATTCTGACATGAAGATATAAAGCATATAGATTCTTGTACAAATGCTTGCCAAACATGCTGCCTTGTCACATTTCCTGCACCAATCAGTGCATTATTACAAAAATCCGAAAATGCAGATGCAGATGCATGGAAAGTATACATGCCACTTAACACAGATGAAGTGAATTTGCGATCAACCCACACATTCTGCCCAATCTTAATATATTTGGCAGTATTCAGATACACCCTCTCATGACCCTCACCACTTGCATTAGGTGCTCCTTCATGATCCGAGTAGTACAATGTTTTGCAATATTTACAATGCCCTGAGAGAACAGGAACATTTTCAAAAATACAGAAGTTCTTAATAAGCTTGACAAATGGAATGTCTCTATGTTTTGTCCACTGATATAATGCTGTTCTTTCACAAGCTTGGGTCTGACACACAGCCACTTGTGGGCATATAATGTGAACAGGTTGTATCAACTTGTGAGAAACAGGTTTTAAGTTGCTCTTGAATTTTCCATTATTCTTGTATGGGCATAACCCAAGCAACCTAGCAAAGGCATCCATCTTGAGACCAAGTAAAATAGCAACTTTCTCATCTGTGATACCATCATGTACTTCAGATTCCTTCAACAAATGGCTGCTTGTCTCTTTTAGCCTGTTATTAAGTGCATTCCCTAAACCTCAAATCCAACCAGTTGCTGCTGTACTTTTCTCACTTTCCTTCTCCCCAGTCCTTTGATGAAGATGCAAGCTGAGTAGATCAACATTTTCTGTAACAGTGAAGAGTGTCATTAAGACTACAGATAGAGTGACAGTGGAACTGAAGTGGTCTTCAACAAATTTGCTGAAGATCTTGAATGGTATATCAGGAAAGTGTTGCTCTCCCTTTGCAGCAACCACAGGAATATTACACATAGCAATGATGAATATGAGAATCCACAACAAAAAACTGCATAAAGGGGTATCTCTATCAAACAGAACATGACATCAGATACTATTACAAAGAAGGAGTTGTACTAGACACATCACTGCTCACATTGCCTTCTTCTTGTGCTTCCTGGCCTTGTCAGTGGCCTTGCCTCCATCAATTTCATCTCTCTTTTTGCCTTTATTAATTCTCCTCTCCTTCTCCTCCTTCAGATCAGCAAATGTATAAGATGCTTTAACCTTTCCCCACACATCCAAGTCAGTGGGGCAATTATCTCCCTGTTCCAGCCAATCTTTGATAATTGGGAAATTGTTGATATCAGCAAATCCAGGTACCACATAAGTGAACCAGGTGGATTTGGAGGCAAACAGTTCAATGATTGTAATGAGGGTAGGCTTCTTCCCATACCATGTACCAGCTTTAATCATTCTACCCAAGGCTTCTTGAGCTTCCAAGCAAGCTTTATACCTTGCATAGTATTGTCTAATTCCGACAGCTTTCACATCTCTGGTCAAGTTCTCAGGAATATTAAACAAGGCAATGAGCTCATTTCTAGAATGGTCTCCAGATATCCTGGCAGGTTCACTTACAGGGGGTCTACCACCATGTCCAGAAGAAGGTCCAGTGGGAATGAACTCAGGTACCTCCTTTTCATCTTTCAGTTAACATTATCAAAGTGAGATTAAGCTAAACTCACTGCACAAATTGTGATAGTTGGTTGTCCCTCACCAGTCACCCAATCAGCTTCTTCATTTTCCTCCAAGGCATCCTTGAAGGGGCCTTTGATGCTCCAATATCCTTCTTCAACCACATATATGATACAATTTTGAGCTTCTGCATGTCAAAACAAAAGGAAATGAAAAGGCTGAAGATTTACCTTCAACATGAGGGAGTCTCTGTCCAAGTTTCATCAAAACAACACCCAAAGTTGAACATACACCCATTTTGAGAATCATCTTAGGGGCACACCCATCTGGATTCTCAACCAACACTTCATGAACCTTGACTATGCCCTTCCCAGACATGGTTTGAAGTGTCAACTCATGAGAATCACCAAAGTTGAATACATTCCCAATGGCCTTTCCCCTTGATGTCCCACCAGTGGTTTTAGAAGATCCTTCAAGTGGGATATTGGCTCCTAATTCTTCAATAAGTGAGGTGATCCCATCACCATAACATAAACTAAGCTTTACCATGATCTTCACTGAACACATTGCCTTTAGTCTCCTTTACACCAGTTTCACTCTTTTGTATAGTCAATTATAAAGTTGGGAAGATTTATAGGAAATTACCTACTTCAACTATAATATCTGGCTTGGAGCCTGATGTTTCCTGATTTCCAGGCTGCAGTTATGGTTCTCATGTATGTAAAATATTACGTACTTCTTTCCCAACATCCTTTACACCAATTTCACTCTTTTGTAAAGTCAATTATAAGATTGGGAAGATTTATAGGAAATTACCTACTTCAACTATAATATCTGGCTTGGAGCCTGATGTTTCCTGATTTCCATACTAGTTATGGCTCACAAATGCATCTATCATATGTAAAATATTACATACTTCTTTCCCAACACTGGGTTCCTCACTACTAGACTTGCCATGCTGCTTTATGATCTAGAAATAGTTCTATCATTGAAATAAAGCTTACATCATCAGATATTGTTAGATACTCCATTTCAATGTCATCCCCATCACTGTCTTTTCCAACTCCTGTCAAATCAGTCCCCTCTATGCTACTGGTATCCTGAGACTCATCACTTTCATCATCCTTGTCAACCTGGTGTATACATCCTGATTGGTATTGATTGCCCTGTGATGCAGTAAGTGTGGATATGTTAGATGGTTTGGCATGTGGAGGTGGTGCAACTGTAACACCACTCTCCTCAAGGATTTGTTCAACTCTAGTAGTTGCCAAGTTAGCATGTACAAAAGTTAATGATGCATACAAGGTTTATTCAAAAGGCAGGGGGTGCATTGCAGCACCAGCAAATGAGGTGCATTGACATGGCATTACAGCATGCAAGGGTGGTGTTGTGGTGGGCATTGACGTGGCATTCAGGTGTGTGAGGGTAGTGTTGTGGTAGGTGTTGACAGGGTGTTCAAGTGGGCGATATGCGAGGGTGGCGTGGTGGTGTGTGAGGGTGGCATGGTGGTGTGTGAGGGTGGCATGGTAGTGAGGGTGGTGGTGCGGGCAGTAAAAGATGGCGGTGTTGGCAACGTTGCAGTACCGGCGTGCGCATTGACGTGGCATTCGGGCGTGCAGGGCAAGTGTGACGTGGTGCATACCGTGAGGCTTGTGTACCTTGTAGCCTCCTTTCGGGCGTTGGACAGTGCAGGCGTGGTGCTGGTGATGTGTGCAGTGGCTCGTTTACTGTATATGAAACTCGTTAGTGAAAATATGAGTGAGATAGGAGGAGGGACGCACCGTTGCGGCCTTTTACCTCCTTGCACACCCGGCTCGACTGGTTCTCCTGCATCACCTGGATCAGTTGGATCGTCCTGATCAGCTGCGCGCCGGGATTTCTTGCGTCCCTTTCCAGGACTCTTGATGGATGTCGTTGACTGAGTCCGCTTGCAGCTAGCTCGTGGGGGCAGGGAGCATGGCCCAGTATGTCGTTGTCTGGAGCGAGTGGTGGTCATATTGAAGGTGTCACGCAAGCGGTGAGCCGACACGGTGATGCGTGATGTGTTGTTACTTGTGACAGTCACAACCATGATTCAGTCACTCCTGGTGGGGAAACAGTGGATTACCATTGAGCCACCTGGAGTCCAGGTGGAGTCCAGGTGGACTCCTGGTGGGGAACCCTTAAGAAACAGTGGATTACCATTGAGCTACCTGGACTCCATGGGCAGGGAGTCCTGGGGAATCACAGGGACTCTACCTGGACTCCACCTGGACTCCAGGTACATTTTGGCTGTGTCCCAGGCATCTCAAATGTAACCTGGAGTCCATGTGGAGTCCATGTGGAGTCCAGGTAGAGTCCCTGGAGTCCTCAGGACTCCACAGGGAACAGGTGGGGCAGTGTAAAGACCTCCATAGTGGTGTTGTTTTGTAATAGCGTTAGCTGTGCTTGTAACTGCTGTATTACATTGTTTTGGTTTGCAAGCATTTGGAGTAGCTGTGCTGAATTGAGCTGTTGCCCTTGATCATCTCCTGTGTCCGACATGCTTTGGTAACTAGGAGTGGGTTTATATGGGGATAGTGATTGAGGTGGTGTTGGTGATGGTGAGTGATAGGGTGGTGCGACTTCTCCAATGTAATCTGTGTCAGAGTTGAAGAGTGCATTTAGGTTTAATGTAGCTGGATTGGGAACTAAGATCTGAAAAGGGGCAGGTTCTCAATGATGTGTTTCCTCTGTGATCAAGGGTGTTGAATCAGTTGATGGTGGCGATGGATCAAAAGGGTCTGATCCATCTGAGTCTAAACTGTTGTTATCCCCAAATACTTCATTCCAAAAGTGTTGTATTTTCTGTTCAGATAGACCAGTGTTCCATAATAGTTCCCTGAGACCTTGATCTATTTTGTACAAAAGTGAGGGAGCTCTTAGCCTGTCACTTGTTTGGGAATGCACTCAGGGTCCACAACCCCCCCTGCAGTGCTAGTACAAAGTAGGTATTTGAGAACTATTTTAGTCTGAGACAAAGGTTTATCTAAGCAGAGGCCAAACAGTTGTTCTGCTATCACTACACCCTACAGGTGCAGATCTTTCTCAGAGGCACATGGTCAAGTGACAGCTACCTCCAAGGGACTAATGGAATACAAAGATAGTAACTAGGTATATACAGTATAGCCTTCAGGGGCCTAGGCTGGGCAATTTAATGTGTGTAGG
Source organism: Amanita fuliginea (assembly GCA_023014435.1). Taxonomy (NCBI): domain Eukaryota; kingdom Fungi; phylum Basidiomycota; class Agaricomycetes; order Agaricales; family Amanitaceae; genus Amanita; species Amanita fuliginea. Next base: position 826,394 of record JAEBUQ010000011.1, on the reverse strand, counting down.
GGCTGGCGAGGCTTATCCCACAATGTGGATCACATTACATGTGATCAGTATACGGCACTGGTCTCCTGTGCACAGGTAACATTATCAACCGGGTTAGGTCCTTCAGTTTGCATAGACCAGGAATGTAAGGCAATGCTTTTGTGGATGTGATGCAGAACCAGGGGTGATGGTTTTATGGAACCCAACAACCAATAACACTTTATAGTCTGCAGAAGACTGTAATGGATCCCCCAGATATTGTCTGCTTAACCCTGCAGTCCAGGTATATCAAGTGTTGGGGTGGTGAGAGAGTGTAGAGTTGAGTTCTACTATCAGGACTACCCTCGGCACGATGCCTCAGGGCCCCAACAATAGACTAGAGAGGAGGAGAGATGGGAGTGGAGAGGAAAACCGAGAGAACTCGACTGAGAACTCTGGGTGCTAGTCTCAGCTTATATACTACAAAGGTGGTCTGTGCACCACTCTAATAATAGTAGCTACGCTGAGTAAGTATGAGTCAAAGGAAAAGCATAAGCGGTGGCTGTGCTGTGCATGACTGTGCCATGAGTCATAAGTAATGAGTCATTGGTCTGGTAGTCCATAATCTAACCTAATCTAATCTAAGTGCTGACTAGATAAGATAGACACCTGGTTAGCTAAGATGTTTGGCTACCCTGTCAGTAAAATACAAAGAAAATAATAAAAATGTCTTAGTGAAAAATGAGTTTGACCCAAGGTCATGATATAAGGATTTTGAATTTGAAGATGAAGATTCTGCTGATGAAGAATTTTGTCATAACTCTCTTCTTGTACCACCACCACCAACTATAACTCAGTCTGAACCTGAGTTGCCTCATTTTGTGGACCAACCTCACTATGATGGTCCCTCCATTCATACACTTGGTCTTGGCACATGTCCAGGACCTTGATATGAGTCTTTGCATCATATTCATGGGAAGGAGATTAGCAAAGCACTTGAGAAATGTTATCAATGCCCTCAATGCAGTTCATTCTGAGTCAACAGTGACAAGCAGAGTCTCGGTCTGCTCCCAGCCTACTGGACAAGTTCTGAATGCTAAGTCAAATGATGACAAAGGTCAAATAAACAACAAGCTCGAGAAGATGAGAGCGAGGAGTTTTGTTCAGAGGTTGAGAGAAGAATTTGATTAAGTTGGAACTGAGGTCTAGCTACATTACAAGGAGGTTTAAATATGTAAAAGAACAAGAGAAATATAAAAGGAAATGTACAGCTAAATACCTAAGAAAGGAAAGGTGAAGGTAAAGTAGCTAAAGGAGATAAGCGTCCATGAAACGCATAGCAATGGTTATGTAATTGTAAAGTGTCCATTAACAAAGGGAAAAGAAACTGTAACATTACCCCCTTTGTATGTGAGAAGTCACCAACTTCTACCAAATGCCTTCTGTAGTCCAGCCATGATCCTTCCTGGACTTCAGCCACTTGATGATAGTATTGATGTCTTGATTGGCTGTCTCGAAACACCACTGAAGACTCTGGGTGAGATATTCTAGTTGGGCTGTCTGATCGAAGATGGCCTCACACTCGTCATCCTTGTTAGTGTATGGGTTGGTGGTGAGGGCAACATTGAGCATAGCATTGAGAGGGCCAGTGAAAAGTTGGAAGTTGACTACCATGGTGGCAAGAGCTTCCTGGGCACAGAGGAGAGCAGCATTGCAGCAATGAGGGTGGAGCGGGGTGTGGTAGACAGGGTGGAGGACCTGTTCCTTGTTCAGTTCGGCAGGATGGTGATGGAGGGTTGGGGAGGTGATGTCATCCAAGAGTCCCTGAAACAGGTACTCGTTGATGGTGGGGGCAATGATGAAAGTGGGGAGGTTGTGGGCAGTGGCAAGGAAGGGGGAAGCAGCAGCGACAGGTTCAATATAATAATGGCCACAAGCAGTGACTGTTACAGTTTCTTTTTCCTCTTCTATGACGGATACTTTATTATTACATCATCATTACTATACGATCTGGTGGACATTTATCTCCTTTTGCTAACGCTTTCATATTTCCTTTCATAGGTAGTTAGCTGCGCTTACTGCGCATTCCCTTTATAGTTCTCCTCATTCTCTAAACGTATATAAACCCTAGAATACCTTGTACATTCCCCAGTTCCAACTTAATCGAATCATACTCTCAATCTTGACTTGAACTCCTCGCTCTCTTTCTCTTGAGCTCGTCGTCGACTTAGAGACCTTCGTCATCATTTGACTTAGTGTCCAGAACTTGTCCAGTAGGCTGGGAGCGGACCGAGACTCTGCTTGCCACTGTTGACTTAGAACGAACTACATTGGGAGCATTGATCTTAACACAAGTTGGAACTCTCAGACCGCTCAGTGTTTCTACACTAGCCAGACACCATTGATACCAGAACCTTGACCCTCAGACCCCCCAACGGCTCTGTCTGTTTCAGACAAAAGTATTATTTAGATCGAAGGGAGGTCTTTCCATCAACTACAGGAACAGGGTGGTTTTTCCGCTCAGGAACCAAGAAGAAGAATGAACCAGTACCAGAATCCCTCTTTGAAGGTGATTACATTGAAGGACAAGAGGACGCCTTCCCAGACGATGTTTGGATTGATTGGATAAACGAAGAACACGAAGAAGGATTTCATTCTTTATTCAAACCGCCTACAGACAAACCAGAACTCTCCTGGTGGAACGAATATCTCGACGTTGCTGATATCTCAGGACAAGAGCGATACGCACTTAAGGAAGGAGAACTACAGCCTTGGATAGAATTCCAAGAACAGAAACAGATCGAAGCAAATCTATTTGGAGATCCAGAATCAGGGAAGAAGAAAGACGAAACAGGAGAACCTACAGACCCAAAAGAAGAAACAGAAAAGATGGCATCTGACGCAGCAGCACCTGCCTCTAAAGGAGATATTAAGCCGCAGCCCATGCGCATTTTTACAGGGAAACGAACTGAAGCAAAGGCTTTCATTGGAAACCTAGAAGACTACTTCGTTTTGAACGATGACAACTACAAAAACAAAGGACAGAAACAGATTTGATTCGCTCTTGCTTGCCTAGGACAGGAACTCGATGATTGGAAGGTCTTAGTCAAAGAGGAACTAGACGACGATGAAGAAACGACCCTTACTTGGACGAGTTGGGCCGAATTCAAGAAGCGCTTTTTAGCAGATTGGGGCGAAGTTAACAGCGCACTCAGGGCCTTGAACAATTTAGCCAATCTTAGAGTAGGGGGCGATGTTTCAGTCCCTGAATATATTAGAAAATTCCGCATGGAGATTGGAACTTCAGGATTGAAAGGGACAACCGCACAACTTCAGGCATTTGTTAAAGGACTCCCTGAGAGTATCGCCACCAAAATTCTTGAGGCGAACGTTCTATCAATGAAGGAAGCATATGAAAAAGCAGAACAGCTTCATGGTGCTTGGGAAATGATGTGAGTGCTTGGACGCAAACCAGGACAAGGGAACCGCTCTAATTTTAACCGAAACACCAACACTAGGAGCGGATCAACTCGATCAGTTAATGCTATGCCCACTGGAAATTTGACAGATGAACAAAAAGAGGAATACATGAAAACTGGGAAGTGTTTCAGATGTGGAAACCAGGGACATGTTTCAAAAAATTGTCCGAAATGAAACACCACTCCAAATGCCTCCTTCAGGTCCTCCTCATTGTTTCAGAATAAAGGAATCAGATCCATCCCTGAGGATGCGTCAAAAGACAAGCAAGACGACCCAGTTGCGAGTATCAGAGCGATCCTTGCTGGAATGAAGGCCGATGAACGAGAAGGTCTTCTTAATGAACTCGAAAATGAGGGTTTTTGATCAGGAAGTGTCACACAGCGGTTGGCACTTCCACAGCAAATGGACTTTCACAGTTAGCGCTTGATTCTGTAATAGTACGATCAAATAATGACAAGCGCCTTTCAATCACTGTTGAGACGATCAATTTACCCACTGAAACCTCTGCCCTCATTGATTGTGGAGCAGAAGGGAACTTTATAGATGAAGAAATAACAACAAAATTACCAAAAGAAAAGCTAAGAAAACCGATTCGAGTCAGGAACGCAGATGGAACAATCAACACGAATGGAATGATCACCCATCGAGTATTAATTCAATATTCAATTGGAGGAAAGCGTCACAGTAACTGGTTCTTAATTACCAAGTTAGGGGACCAACAATTAATCTTGGGAATTCCTTGGTTAGAAGAAAATAACCCGACTATTGATTGGAGAGACAAAACGATTCACCTCATTGATAATCAACAACAAGATGGGACGATTTGGCAACTGGCACTGGACAATCAATGGGGAGAAGACGATTATTGGATTAGAGTCAAAACATCAGCATCTCAGGCACTGGAACATCAACTGAAGAAGGACAAACCAAAGACAGAACTACCTGTGGAATATGAGAAATGGCGATCAGTCTTTGAGAAAAAGGCTTCAGAACGATTTCCTACCTCTAGAACTTGGGATCATGCGATTGAACTGAAAAACGGTTTCACTCTCAAAGTTAGCAAAATCTACCCGTTATCAATTAAAGAGCAGTTGTCCTTGGATGAATGGATTGAAGAACAACTTGCCAAAGGATACATCCAACCATCGAAATCACCTCAGGCCTCGCCATTCTTCTTTGTTTCAAAAAAGGAAAGCGGAGCATTAAGACCATGTCAAGACTACAGGTACCTGAACGATTGGACAATCAAGAACGCATACCCACTGCCCCTAGTATCCGATCTCCTTACTAAACTTGCTGGAGCGCAATACTTCACCAAATTAGATCTTCACTGGGGATACAATAACGTTCGAATCAAGAAAGGCGACGAATGGAAAGCTGCCTTCATCACAAATCGAGGATTATACGAACCAACTGTTATGTTCTTTGGACTATGCAATTCACCATCTACGTTCCAAACCATGATGAACAAATATTTCAGAGATATGATCAATGAAGGATGGCTCATCATTTACATGGATGACATCTTGATTTGTTCTCAAAACGAGACAGAATTGGAAGAACGAACAAAACAAGTTCTAGACCGATTAGAGGAGAACGACTTGTTCCTGAAACTGGAAAAATGTAAATTCGCTGTGCAAGAAGTCGAGTTTCTAGGGATGATCATTTCACCTGGAAAAATACAGATGGATCCTATTAAACTAGCAGGGATAGCCGATTGGCCAGTACCAACAAATGTCAAACAAGTTTGATCATTTCTAGGCTTTGGGAACTTTTATCGACGATTTATTGGGAATTTTGCGGCTATAGCGAAACCGCTGATGCGCAACTAGGTGGGAACTCTATCACCAAACCCTAAAACCAACACCAGGGCAACACCTTCAGTGGACGATCGAATCAAAGTTCGAAAGGAGGAGTAGAGGGGATCAAGAGGACCTAAAGCGACTGCTGCGAGTGGAGAGACCTGTAGAACTGCACTATGAAGCTGGGAGTGCCAGGAGGCACTGAAACGACAAAGGGACAAAGGCAAACGAAGGCAAGGACGACTAGACAAGGTTTTGAATGTGGTTCGAAGGTGCAAGGCAAGGTTTGACTAGGTGGCTGGGATGCTGGAACGACTCTAGGGGTGCAAGGGCAAGACAAGGGAACAAATAATGAAACAGAAGATTCTATGGAAGACCTTTATGTTTGAAGCCTTAGGATAAAAGACGATCCACCAGCTATCCATTCTCTCCATCTCATTTGATACACGATGTTTGCCTTTATCATCACCCTCGCCTACCTCATTGCTTTCGCCCTCGCCCTCTTGATCACTGCGTGTGGTCACTGTTACATCGAACCCGTTGCCGCCGCCTCCCCCTTCCTCTCCATGGCCCATGACCTCCCCCTCGAGGTCTTCGTCACCACCACCACCACCATTGATGACTTTGTCTGGGCCGACCTCCCAGAGCTCCACCAGCACCCAGAGGAGCTCGAACCCATGACCTTCGCCACCCCCATCGTCCAGGATCCTGTCACCCACATTCCCTATGCCCACCGCCCTCGCCACTCTGTCCTCTCCCCCGTCTCTGAAGCCCTCAGCACCCTCGTTGTCGACTTCAACCAGCTCTCTATGCCCCTCGATGCCGTCACCCACCTTATGCTTTTCACCGACCCGCAGTGTCTCACTTATGAAGAACGAGACAATCTCTGGGAGCATGCCAAGCAGCTGGAGCAGATCACGAAGACCCTCCAATGGCGCATCGAGGCCGCCAACAAAGATCTGGATTCCATCATCAAGTGGATTGAATCCAGAAAAGACCATGGCTGGACTACGGATGCACAATGGTAAGAAGTCGGTGACTTCTCGCATACGAAGGGGGTAATGTTACAGTTTCTTTTTCCTCTTCTATGACAGATACTTTATTATTACATCATCATTACTATACGATCTGGTGGACGTTTATCTCCTTTTGCTAACGCTTTCATATTTCCTTTCATAGGTAGTTAGCTGTGCTTACTGCGCATTCCCTTTATAGTTCTCCTCATTCTCTAAACGTATATAAACCCTAGAATACCTTGTACATTCCCCAGTTCCAACTTAATCGAATCATACTCTCAATCTTGACTTGAACTCCTCACTCTCTTTCTCTTGAGCTCGTCGTCGACTTAGAGACCTTCGTCATCATTTGACTTAGCATCCAGAACTTGTCCAGTAGGCTGGGAGCAGACTGAGACTCTGCTTGCCACTGTCGACTTAGAACGAACTACATTGGGAGCATCGATCTTAACAGTGACCACAAGGGTGAGGGCAAAGGCAACAAGGTAAGCGATGATGACGAGGGCAGTGAACATTTGTATCAATAGGATGGGAGAAACAGAGACTATTGGGTATGGTTTAAATATCCCAGATTTTGTCATCAGAATCCAATGCTAAGATCTCTTCGATTTCAGGTGCTCTAGTCCTGGGAAAGTTCTCATGAGAGTTTCTGGCTTCTTCTTCCTGTTCTGATCGGGTTCCTGCATTGTCAGGGTGTTGAATGCAAATTTGATCAGGGTGTTCATGGTGTGTGACATGTATCTCTGGATTGTTCATGCTGGCTTGCACTGCTTGATTCCAGTACTTCACACTCCCCCCCCCTTCCACATGGATTCTGCGCTATTGAAACAATTGACAGCAGCGCAGACACTAGCTAAGTAAGGTTTCAATTACTTACATTTGTTAGTAGTGTTAGCTTAATCTGCCTATGTGTTAGGTGGAAAAACTGGGGAGCTTAGCGTCCAAAACGCCCTCCTTATATACATTTTAGTGACCCTAATCTAGGTACAAAATATAATAATAAAAATACTATTAAACGAGTTTCTTTTATTATTATCTATTTTTAATCATTCTATGATGTTCTATATGACATCATTTCCTTCTAAATGACTCATGTGCACAGCTATATGACTCATGCGCAGTAGTATGAGTCATTGCACAGTCATTGCACAGCAATGCACAGTCATATGAGTCATTTCTGAGTCATGTTCTAAATATAAATGATTCTTATCAACTATTCAATTCAGTTGATAATCGTCCCATCAAACTCTATAATATCTGTCAAACTCTATAATATCTGTCAAAGATATAAATATCTCTGAACTCTATAATTTCGTACACAAGTACAAATAAGAGTTTATTATTACTAATCAGAGTCTAGATGAGCCTATAGACATGTGACTAATCACATGACTAATCACATGACTAACCTGAATAGATATTTAGTTAAATATAAAACACTAATTAATTCTAATTCTAATTATCTAATTAATTCTTAATTATCTAATCTAAATTTTAACATGCGCATTCCACGGATTCTGTGTGGAATCCATGTAGAATCCACTTTTTTTGAGTTAACCCCAACACAGCTTGAGCACTTCCTCCTGATCACTGTCTCCCTGTCTCAATTCCCATTTCCAACCCTTCTTACACATGTTACCATGGTAACAGGGTGGTTCCCATATGTGTCACATGATTTATCATTTTCCCACAGTTCATAGACTGTGAATCATAGCATCTGCCAGCCTCATAGACCTCCTCAATATTTCCTCCTTTTCACCTGCCATCCCCTAGCCCTTTTACCATGTTACTATTGTTACAAAGTGGTTCCTATGTATTTTACCCAAATTATCATGTTTACCACTGTTTGTAAACTATAAATTGTATCTACCATTCCATATATCCTGTATGCCTATAGCATGGTTTACTGAGTCCATGTGTATGTATTACAGATTTAATAATCCCATCCAGTCTTCTACTGTGTTGTGCACTCCTGATGTTTGCACACATGCTACCATTGTCACACAGTACTTTAACACATGTCACATGAATTTTCAACCTTCACACAGCTATACAAGTGAGAATTGTGATATTCATATCAATTAATCAAGAAATATGGTTGTTTGCTTGGCTCTCTAGTTTTTCCACAGCTTCCTTGCACATGTGACAGGATTGGTAACTTTTTCCTATGGTCCAAAAATAAAGTGTGTGGTCAGATTTTGATGATAGAAAACTTGAATACCTTACACTATCCCAGAATGCAAATAAAGGTAAACTTGTATTGACCTTTTTGGTCAAACTCTCTATGTATATGTGTTTTGCTAAATGAGGTGACATGTGTGAAAAATGCTTGGACAAATGATGTGAGATAGGGCAGGAACCCTCCAGAAGTAGAGGAATGAGGAAGTAAGCTTGAAAAAAGTGGTAAGCAGGATGTATTGTAAGTGTCTTGTTCAAAGAAACAATGTGATTTTCAGTTTGAGAAAAATGACAAATGATGTTATTGAGCAGCATTGGTAGCACTAGTGGAGGAGCCATGAGCTGCAAGCAATGACTAGACTACACAAGGTAGGAGAGCTCACTCACATGCTGGTAGGCAAGAAAGAGCAATGAACTGTTTATTGAGATATGAGCCTTCTTATGTACATATCTAATGTTATGCTATTGTATCTATAATAAACATGTCAAAACATTATCTGAACAGATGAATGAAAAGCATCAACAGATGACACATATAGGAAGGACCATGTTTCCATGGACACAAGTGTGAGAATGTTAGGAGAAGGAAACTTGGTGAAGAAGAATGTAGCGAGAAGGGTGGATGTGATTTCTTTAAAAGAAGATATGAATCTAGTTTCTGGACTGTGAGAAAAGTCATAAATTGTGTAACATATATGCTCGATATGGCAGGAGACACACCTATGGGGATTGCGGGAAGCCTGGGAGGTAGCGTGTCCTATAATGGAAGCCTAGGACAGTCTGTGGGAAGTCTGGACATCATGGGAATGGGCCAGGCCTGGGAGAGCATGACACTCCCCCCCCCCTTATTCCGAGATTCCGAGCTCAGTCCGAGCTCAATCCTAGGATTCCGAGTGGAATCCGAGTCAATTCCGAGCTCAAAAAGCTGGCTTGGAACTCACTAAAACAGGAACTAGTAATCCGAGTTCAGTCCTAGTCCAGTCCGAGCTGAATCCGAGCTGAACTCGGAATCAGCCTAGGAGTACTAGGACTGACAATGCTAAGACTGAGCTCGGACTCCGAGTAGAGTCCGAGTAGAGTGTGAGCTGGCTGAGCTGTGGGGGTTGTATTCTAACTGAGCCATATATAGCATTTGTGACATATGTGACACGTGTCTTCACGCGCGCTTTCGCGCCTTTGTTTATTGTCACGTGAACACACCATGTGACCGTCACCTGACCCTCAGCTCACCAATCACCATCACCATCGCCAACGTCGCACCATCGCCGTCGTCACCATCGCACCAACGCCGTCGCCACCACCACCAAACGACGACTGCCACCACCACCGTCGCCATAGCCGCGTCGTGCACAGACGCGCCATCGCCCCTGCCCTCGCCGTCGCCCTCACGCACCGCCCACCCCCGCGTCACCGTCCCCACGTCACCCTCCACACACCCGTCACACCTCCACCACTTACCACCACGTTGCCGTCCAAGATTATACCACCAGGGCCCGGATAACAAGCATCCGGGCCCGTTGTACGTTTTTTTTTCTTTTTTCATCGTAACTAATATTTTATTTTATCTGAACGCGCCCCACCCATTCACCTGCATCCACGCCCACTCACGCCCCACCCGTTCACCTGCATCCACGCCCACCCCTGCGACTACGCACATCCGCACGCACGGCCATTAACCCGCCTGCACACGCAAACGCACACGCAAACGCACACGTAAATGCGCGCACCGGGCCACCACCTCCACCACCTACTCGCCTACGCCTACGTCCACACCCCGAGACCCGCCCACTGCATCGCCCTTGCCCACACGCACGCCCATTCGCCTGCCGCAGACGCAGACTAGAAGAGACGCAAACGCAAACGCAAACGCAAACGCAAACGCAAATGCAAACGCAAACGCAAACGCAAACGCACGCACCTTACTACTACCACCACCACCTACCACGCACGCCCGTTCGCCTGCCGCAGACGCAGACGCAACGTACGCACCTTACCACCACCACCACCACCACCACCACCTGCTCACCCTCACCTGCATGCACCTTACCACCACCGCTCCGCACTCACGTTCACACCCCGACACCCAATCGCCCTCGCCCCCCTGATACCCATGCCCCTGATACCCACCTCTACACACACGCCCGTTCGCCCACCCACACCTGCATTGCACTGACCACACCCTGCACCCTTACCACCCACCCGCCCATGCCCATGCCGATGCCCATTCCCACGCCAACACCCATGCCATATGCCCTACGGGCTTTCGTCATGACCGTTTTATTTTAATTTGTTGTAACATGGGTTAAGTGTATTTTAAAAAATATATATTGATTATTAAATAAATTAAATTGAATATAACTTATCCCCATCTGCATACCTATGACCCATGATCAACACATTCCCTTTCCCACTCTCCCAAATGTGAGAAAGTTGCTCAAGTAGCCTGAAGTTTGGTCTTACCATATGTGTCATGATTTACCAGATTTATCATGGTTGAGAATACAACAGATTTACTCACTATGTACATTTTTCATAGCCTTTTCAAACATGTTCCCATCATTACAGGACATTTTGCACACATGTCACATGATTTATAAAGTTTTTCCATGGTTCAAAGAATCAGAATTATTATATTTTGCCAAAGTCCAGCTCAAAACTTTGGTTTAAGCCTGCTGCATGTGTACTCACATCAATGGAACAGTCTGGCACTGGCACAGGTAGAGCAGATCAATCAGCTGTCATTGGCATGGAAGAAGCAATGATCACATCCCACATGCAGAATAACATAATTAAGAATTGTGCACCTGAAGATGGTTGTGGTGGATGGGATTGTGACAGGACACACAGTAAGTTTTTATGTGGCTAAGTTGGCCAACCCTGCTCACCCTTGCCTACACCCCTGATGCCCACCACTGTTGTCTATACCTACATCCAGACACCCTCACCACCCATGCCCATGCCAATGCCCATGTCCTATGTGTGAGCCTTTCTCATAACTGGAGGTAGGTCTTTTATTTTGTTATAGTATTATTGGTTAAGTATAGTTTTAATATGTGTATATTGATTATTAAATTAAGTATTATTATATTATTGGTCAAGCATATTTGTAAAATATATATTGTAAATTAAATAAATTATATCTCCTCACCATTGTTGGAATATGAGCCTGACAAGCCTGTGTTTTGATGTGACTGCCTGATTTGGCTTACTAGTATATCATGCCAAAGTTTTGATCCTATGAAACATTGCCTTCACTTAATGGTTCAGGTACAGATTTGGGCAAATGCTTGGATGTCCAAACCTGTCCAAACACCTCAAACAGGCATATTACATGCATGTCACATAATTTATTGAATTTCCCCATGGTTTGGTGTGATAGATTGGTTTCAGCTATGCTGGAACTGGTGCCTACCAAACAGCACTCACTATTCCTGACATTGATAAAGCCTGATAAGCTTAACTGATGCCAATTGAACCATGTCTGCACATTTGATCCATGTTCAGACCCTCCAGACCATCTTTGGAATCTTCATGCCATTTTGGAACCTTCAAACCACTTTTGGACCCATCTCCACTAAGCACCTTGGAAAAACCCCATCCAAACTTTCTTCAGTTTCTGAACTGTGAGAAGAAAAAACAAATGATGTGATATGTCTAGGAAGCATCCCATAATAATTGGAACATGTATGAGGCAACAATTGGAACATGTATGAAGCAACAATAGCATGTATTGTTGGATTCCGAGGTGTAGATCTTGCGACCTGGACTAAGCAGGAAGCATCCATGTGTGGACAACAAATGGTGTGCCCATACTGAGGATGAGTTCAACTCACCATGCCAGGAGTGTGTGTAAATAAACACAAACAATCTAACTACCATATATGTAATATATGTATGCAGTCATGCTTGTAGTGTCTGGATACTAAATATAAAATATTCCAACATGTATGACAATTCTAGGAGATGGAAACTGAGAAATTTAAAAATGATTGAAGGGGATGTCTGTGATTTGTTCAACAGAACACCACAATTCTGAGTTTCTGAGCTGTGAGAGAAAGTGAGGGATAATGTGACATGTCTAGAAAGCTTCCTGTGACAATGGAATATGTGTAAAAAAAAAAGCTAGGAAATGATAACTGAGTGAAGAAGAAAAGAGTGATGAGGATGCCTGTGATTCATTCAATAGAGCCCACCATTCTCAGTTTCTGAACTGTGTGGAAAAAATGACAAATAATGTGACCTGTATGGAGAGCAGCCTGTGACAATCCCTCACCCTCATTTATGCCTCATCCCCTTGTCCACGCCCATGTCTCATCCCCTCACCCACACTTCATCCCCTCCCTCGCCCTTGCCCTTGCCCACACACATGCCCTTGCCCATGCCCATGCCCATGCCCATGCCCACGCCCATGCCCACGCCCACGCCCACACCCACACCCATGCCCATGCCCACGCCCTCACCACACCCATGCCCATCCCTTGCCCATCCCTCCCCCATGCCCATGCCCACTCTCATGCCCTCACCTCACCCATCCCTTCACACACGCATGCCCATGCCCATGCCCTCTCCACAGTCTCACCCATTCTCCACACCCTCACCTCACCCATGCCCACCCATGCCCATGCCCATACCCACCAACTAATCACCCACTTCCACCACCAACACAACCAGCCACTGACCAGTCTGACTATTAATTATTTCAATTTAATGTATTGTATTAAATATAATGACAATAACAAATAAAATTGATCAAGTCTTGTAGGAACTAATTCCCAAAAATAAGCAGGGTAGATGAACTTGGTGGGTGTTGGGTAGGTGGTCTTGACTCAATCTTGAATGCTCTGTTGTAACACCATATATTTTCCCAATATATTTCTGTATTTTCCTTTATTTTATTCAGTAAAGTGTTGTACAGGGCTGTCACTAAAAATAGAATAAAACTATAAATAATCCAACATGCATCATATACATCAGTAACCATCCATGTTTGGTGGTGTTCACATCAAACAAACTGGTTATGGATCAACCTGAATTGTGTCATTCTAGTTCTGGCCAACTGCTTAATGGGATGATTCATGGGTGAGATAGTTATAGCATCCACTTTGCCTGGGATGTGCTTTACACAGCCCACTCCCCCCTTAGAGGACAGTTATACTATAAACATCTATTTAATATACAAGCATGTGAATGTTGAATTAATGATGATCTGGAGCTAAGGGGATTGAACCCACAGCTTCATGTATTATAATATCATTATTAATAAGATGCTAAATAATCCCTTAATATAATCATTGACAGAAATTATAGAGCTTGACAGGAATTGTAGAATTCATACACAGAGTAAATACTGCCAGCAATGCACCACCTGGCACTACCTGTTGAATTAATAATGATCTGGAGCTAAGGGGATTGAACCCACAGCTTCATGTATTATAATATCATTATTAATGAGACGCTAAATAATCCCTTATTATAATCATTGACAGAAATTATAGAGTTTGACAGAAATTATAGAGTTCATACTCAGAGTAGAGACGCCAGCAAAGCACCACCTGGCGCTACCCTCTGTAGCGCTCTGCTGGCATTACCTTAGGTAGTCTTAATGTACTCTGGCCCACATGTATATAAGGAGGGCCTTATGCCCTCGTTTCAATAACATTGTATCGCCTCTGTTATCTGTTAGTTGAGCCCCTAGCTCCTAAACAGCCTTCAACAACTACAAACAGTATTAAGTAAGTCTCCCACTTACTAAGCCTCGGTCTGCGCCGCCATCATATTAGTTTCAACAGGTTATGGGCCCCGCTGGGACGAATGGCCTTGTCGCTGGCATAGACATTAGTCAGCAACCTCTTGTCATAACAAAGGTAAACAAGGAAGGTCGTACATAGCGTATATGCCTGTAGTACTGTTATTTGTACCTGTTTACTGATGTTTGTTCCTGCTAATGCGCTACTCTTGGGCTATGACAGGAATAGTCTTCACTCCCCTTTTAGGGTTGAGTGACCACCTTGGATGGTGTGACAATAATCACCAGTGTGACACACTCTACTAGTCACCAGTTTTGCGATATCTGGGTTAATAATAGAAACGCTTCTTGATTGGTGGATCAATAAACCACTCAGTCTGGTGAACCGATTAAATCACTCTGGTTTAGGGCTGCCCCATGGCAGATAACGAGTTATGACATCATAGTCTAGACTTGGAAAGGTTTCACACCCCCCTATTGGCCCTGAATAATTAAGTGCTTATATCATTATACGAGTTTTCGTCTTGTTCTTCACATCTATTTATAAAACTATTCTGTATAAGGGTCATGCTGCTTGGACCTTGTTCCATGGTACACGCAGACCATCAATGGGCACTGATTAGCATCCCATTTAGAGTAGGAATGCTCCTTAGCGTCATAAATAGCTTAGTATCTAAATATAGCTGGTGGATATTTTTAACTGGCTGTGGGGAACTTGATGGAGCCCCCAAGTCAATAGAAGTGTGGAAACGCTTCTGACAATGAATTATAAAGCACATTTATGACAAAGAGCAAACTGAAATGTCTATGAAGCACTTGGAATTCTACCCAGATGGAGGAAAAATCATTCTATCCTTAGAGCGATCCCAAACCTAGTTTGGCTATTTATAGCGTTGATCGATTTGCAAGGATCGTCGCTTACCCAATCTATTTTAGACTTGCTCCAACTCAATCAATCTATTTTTACAAATGTCTTCGATCACCAACTCTGCATCTTCGACTGCCACTTCTGGCAACACCACCCCTGGAACCCTCAGTTCCAAAAATACCTCTAGCTCTGATCTTCAGGGCAAAATCACCAGGGCTGGATTTTCCAGCACTATCTTCATCAACTCGCTCAAAAGCGCGACCGCTCATCGCGCTACCATTCCC
Organism: Amanita fuliginea; assembly: GCA_023014435.1. Lineage (NCBI taxonomy): Eukaryota > Fungi > Basidiomycota > Agaricomycetes > Agaricales > Amanitaceae > Amanita > Amanita fuliginea. Next base: position 811,062 of record JAEBUQ010000011.1, on the reverse strand, counting down.
ACTGCTCCCATTGGGGAGATTATCAAGACAAATTCTGCGGAAGCGCAGAAGGTTCGCCGTTGCCTGGAGGAACGTCGCGCTCGCATTGCTGGAGCGCAACAGCGCATGGAGGAGCGCCGCCTTGTGCTGGAAAAAGAAAAGGCGCAATTAGACCAAGAAGGTCAGGAGATTCTCGATATTCTCGAGGATGTTTGTCGATGGGAGGCTGACCGCCTTTCAAAAGTTCGAGGGGCTTACTCCGTCGAAATTGGGACTGGGAGGAAGATTCCCAATCCACCCATATCAGTGTCATACACTGATAAAGCAAAAGTGGGCCTGTCCGCTGCCCAGGCAGGCAAAACTATTTCACCCTTTAATCCTCGACTCACCTACTGCCCCACCTCTGCAGACATCCAACGATGGGGTGGGAAACTTGGAGGGGAGGCGAAGGACTGGGAGGAGAAGGCAGTTCCGGTACTGCCCGTATCGACATCCAATCTCGTGTCGAGAACTGGTGGACTTAGAACTGAACCCTGGTATTCGGTTAAGGAATGGGAAAAAGTTGGACGAACTAAAATAGTACCAGCTAGAAAGCGGGGGAATCGTACCCCTGCTACATTATCTAATAAACCTCCATCGGTCTCTGCATATCCACAGTCTGATAAGACACCGATAGAGAAGATGAGAGAAGACATTCAGGTTATGATGAAGAATCTGAATATTGAAGCGGCTAAGGAGAAAGCTGCTAAAAAGGCTAACAAGAAGTTGCACCAAAAACAGAAACGCCAAGAAGCCTGGAAGGCATTTGAGGATTTGAATCATCCTCCTACACACAAAAAAGATGTCATTAATCATGATATCTTTGAATCGGACAACTCACACACAGAGTTGGACAATGATACCTATAGCACACTTTTGCGTGCTAACGACGATTCAGAACTTGAACCAGGCAAAATCATGTATGTCAGGCTTGACACCATGATAGATCCTTTCGTACATTCCAGAAATACCCCAGTATGGGAAGTACGCGGATACTGTTATTTGGCAGCAATTAAAACAAGGGCACTTCCTTGTTATCAATGGCAGCCTTTTATTAAAAATCAAAGCATTGTCATCCTATTCCAAGTTGATTAGGAAGAATGTTGCTTTTGATCTGATGAAAACTGAGATTCGCGACAACTATCATCTCCAATTAAATCCACGATCTACTTCTGGATGGAAGGAAATTGATAGCATTGCTAGCGGTAGCAATGCTCGCCTTTCACTTGGTGGAGATGAGGATGTCGGCAAAATTCCAACTTTAACAGGATTAAATTGGAATGAATGGTCTGTAGCCATGATTGCATATCTTCGTTATAAAGGTCTTTGGCTATACGTCAAAGGATCTAAAGCAGCAATCATAAATCTGACCGATTCAGAAAAAGTACTTTATAATGCGGCAGATACTAAAAAAGAAGATAGGGACAGGCTACAAACCAAGCTTGAACTTTGGGAGGAATTTCTTGAATACGATGACAAAGCACTTGGGTTAATCACACTCAAACTGGCACCATCACTGCGTCACTATGTTGACTCTACTGCATTAAAAACATGGGACGCATTAGAGAAAGCTTTTGGGCAACCAGGAGCTGCAGGAATCTTCGTTGATTTTTCAAAAGCAATTCATTGGAAAGTCAATGTCAACAAAGTCACTGAGTCAGTTAACGAATTATTGACTACTACTCAACGACTCCATGCCAATGGATTTACTTTTCCTGACAACATGGTTGCCATGTTAGTGCTGGCATCACTTCCACAAGGATGGGATGGTGTCTCGTCCAGCATTCTTCTCACTATGAAAGCAAGTGATTTAAAACTTGCTGATGTCCTTCCTAAGATAGAGGAAGAACAGCAAAGACGTAGAACGTCTTCATCATCAGGGGGGGCTGTTAATACAGCTCGCATCACTAGAGGCCCTATGAGACCTCAATGGCAAAACTCTGGTTCGGCCGGTCCTAGCAATAGGACCAATTTTCAACGACAATCTGGAAATTTCCAAAATAACAAAGGAAAATCCAGAGATCAGAATCAACCGCCTGCAGGACCATCCAGGCAGTTTACTTCTAATCAGGAATGCAACCGCTTCAATCGTGCAAATAAGAAAAAGAAGCGTGCTTTTTTGTTGCAACAGGAACAATCTGCTGGGTCCAGTAGATCTAAAGGAAAAGCAAAGGCACCTACCTTTGCTAGCGCAGCGTTGATTGATAGGCTTGGATCTCAACCCCTGATTGACAGGGTTGAACCAGCCTTGTTACCCGATAATCTCAAAATGCTACAAGAGCAAGGTTTTTGTGTGGCAGATGAGATTGAATGGCTGGTTAAAACTGGAGGAAATGCAGAAAATCGCTTTATTCCAAAGAGCGATGACATGGATGTGGATAAAGATGATGCATCGGATACAGTCTCTCTAGGAGAATTTGAAGATGCAGAATCTTGGTATCAGTGCATATATTTCACTAATTTAAAGTCTGATACTGATAATAAATCAGTGAGGACTATGCTACAGAAGACTTTGGAGAATTCAAAGCTTCTTAAATTTAAAGGTAATAATAGTAGTAATCAATGTACTGCTGTAGATAGCGATAATGTAATCGCTGAAATTACCTGCTATAATAGTGAGATTAAGGCGTGCTATTGTAATAATTGCCTTAAAATGGCACTTAAAGGAAAGTCATGGATGATAGACTCTGGAGCGTCTGTACATGTAACTCATGACTTAGAAGACTTTGCTGATTATCAACCATTTGATAATCCAAAACCTATTTATACTGCTGATAAAAAATCAAAAGTTTCTTTATTAGGTGAAGGGACTGTGTTCCTTCAAATAGAAAATTCCAAAGCGCTTAGACATTTCATTAAACTTGAGAAAGTTTGCTACATGCCTGAAGCTAGTCATAGACTTATATCGTCTGGACAGTTAAAGCTTCAAGGCTGGCAGGAACAATCAGATAAACATGGGACAATTTTTTCGCTAAAATCTGGTCAATATGTTCTATGAGCATATCCTAGACATGATAATGAACCTATTCATTGGGTCTTGACTCAGATAGTCAAGCCAGATAGATAAATAATGGACCATGCTGTGTATGTTGTCAATTATGACACTTGGCATAGACGATTGGGACATCCTTCAAAGAATGTTCTTAAACATACTTTTGAACATACTAAAGGATTTGATGAAAAAATCACATTCCCATCAACAAATCCTATATGTCCTGGTTGTGCTCAAGGAAAAATGCACAATAAATCTTTCCCTATTTCTAATAAGCGTGCTTCTAAACCACTTGAATTAATTCATGCTGATTTACTTGAACTACCAATGGAATCATATCATCGAAAAAAGTGGTGTTTAATGCTACTAGATGATTATTCTTCATTTGCTCATATGGCACTTCTTCGATCAAAATCAGAAACCTTTACTGCTGTCCAAAGTTACATAGAACTTATGGAAAATCAGCACAATATTAAAGTAAAACGTTTCAGATCGGATCGAGGGGGGGAATTTAAGTCACATGAATTTGACAAATATCTTGCATCTAAAGGGATATTTAGGGAACAGAGTGCACCACACATACATCAGCAAAATGGTCGTGCAGAACGTCTTAATGACACTATACTTGAGAAAGCAGAAAGCATGAGACTTGAGTCTTCCTGTCCAAAATCATGGTGGGAATTTGCTTTTGAAACTGCTATTCATGTATATAATTGCACTCCATTAAGAAGAACAAACTGGAAAACACCTTATGAAAATCTGACTGATAAAAAGCCAGATGTAAGCTACTTTAAAATATTTGGTTGTCTTGCATGGGTTCTTATACCTAAAGAAATGAGAAAAGATAAGCTAGCGCCAAGATCTGAACCAATGACCTTCATAGGTTATGAACAAGGATCTAAAGCTTATAAATTTATGAGAAAAGACAACACAATATTTATAGGTGTTCAATCACTGTTTGATGAATCAGTGTTTGCACAAAAAAGCGAAAATTACAACAAAGATAGAATATTTGAACGTCCACCAGGTATTGATCAATGGGATCAATATGGACAAGAATCTGACTCCGATTCCCAAAGTGATTATCTCGATGATAGTAATAATGATGATCCCACATCAAAAAGGAAATCATATAGAAATCATGATTCTACACATGACGATCAGCAGACGTCGTCTCATGATAAAAATGATATGGATAAAGAGCTTGATAAAGAGGTTGAAGAACAGGAACCACAAGTGGAACCTCCTGTTGATCCTGATGTTCGAGGACCAAGTGAGAACAGGTCTGTTGAGAACCCTAGTGAACAGCCTAGGACACAACATCAGATCGAACCTCCTAGTATTAAGAAAACACGAAAAGAGAAAAAGGATTCCAAACGTGCTGAACAAAGAATACCACGTAAAGAGCCTATTCAATTTCCTCTTCGCAGGGGAATAAGAGATAGGAAACCAGTCTATAGAGAGGGAAATATATATGGTCAAAAGACTCCTCTTGAAATTGAAAAAGACTTGGGTAATGACTCTGATCCTTTCGGTTCAGATCAGGATGATAACAATAATAATCCTGATAAAACTATTTATGAAGATGCACCAGAAGGGCCAAATCCTGGTTCTAGTCAGGATATTCAGGATACTCTTGATAGTTTAAGACTGCTCAAGAAATTACAAAAAGAAGGAGGCACAAAATTTGTGAACTTCTTATTATCAAAAGCAGTTGAAGTAAAATCAGAGGTACCTGTGCACTTCAGAGACGTGTTGAAAATTAGAGATCTTAATCCAAAAGCTTTCCAAGAATGGGTTACAGCTATGGAAGAAGAGATACAAGCTCTATGTGATCAAGATGTCTGGGAGTTAGTGGAATGTCCCAAAAATCGTAAACCTGTTAAGTGTAGATGGGTTTACAATATTAAAAGTGATGGTCAAAAATGTGCTCGATTAGTTGCTAAAGGTTTTTCACAAATACCTGGTATTGATTATGATGACACATTTTCTCCTGTCGCACGCTTTGAGACAGTGAGATTACTTTTGGCTTCTGCAGCACTCGAAGATTGGGATATCGAGGCACTGGATGTTAAAACAGCATTCTTATATGGAAATCTCGATGAAGAGATTTACATGGAACAGCCAGAAGGTTTTGTCACTAAAGGACAAGAAGGGAAAGTCTATCGCCTTAAGAAGGCCTTGTATGGTCTTAAGCAAGCATCTTATGCTTGGAATAAACAAGCTGATAAAAGCTTGAAATCCTTAGGATTCCATAGATGTCTTTCAGACACAGGAGTTTATATCTTAAGAGAAAATTCATCAATTTTAGTAGTTATCCTATATGTAGATGACGTTTTATGGATGGGCAATAACTCTGAACTGCTACAAACTCTTAAAAGCAAGTTCATGAAAATATGGGAATGCAGAGATTTAGGAAAAGTCTCTGAATATCTTGGAATGAAAATTGTCTGAGATAGACAAAATCGATTATTAACTATCGATCAAATAGACTATGCTATGAAAGTTGTTAAACGTTTTGGTCAAGAAAATGCCAAACCTGCTAGAACACCTTTACCAGCAGGCTACATTCCTAAACCAAATGATGGAACAGCAACTTCTCAGCAGAGAAGTCATTATCAATCCAAAATTGGATCTTTATTATATTTGACACTTGGAACTCGTCCAGATATTGCTTATGCAGTAATCATGATGTCACAATTCATGGTTAATCCTTCTGAAGAACACATTCAGAAAGCATTATATATTGTCAAATATATTGCCACTAATCCTAATGGCAAAATAATATATAATGGTAAACAAAAAGAAGGATTTGTTGCATATTGTGATGCAGATTGGGCAGGTGACCAGATTAATCGAAATTCAGTCACTGGTTATATTGTAAAGTTAGCTGGAGGACCAGTTAGCTGGGTTTCAAGAAAACAGAAAACTGTTGCTTTGTCTTCAACAGAAGCAGAGTATATGAGTTTGTCAGATACATCTAGACAGTTAGTCTGGATAGAATCCTTATTTTATGAAATAGGGATGTATTTAAGAAACATCCAATTAGGTGTTGATAATCAAGGAGCTATATTCTTAGCATCCAATCCTGCTCAAGAGCATAGGTCTAAACATATTGATATCCACTACCACTACGTGAGAAATTGCGTAGAGGAAGGAAAAGTGGAATTAATATATATTCCCACAGATGAGCAACTTGCTGATATCTTAACTAAAAACTTGTCTTTTGATAAGTTCGCACAGTTAAGATCTAAAATTGGATTAGTGATTTATTAAGCGAGGGGGAGTGTTGAATTAATAATGATCTGGAGCAAAGGGGATTGAACCCACAGCTTCATGTATTATAATATCATTATTAATGAGACGCTAAATAATCCCTTATTATAATCATTGACAGAAATTATAGAGTTTGACAGAAATTATAGAGTTCATACTCAGAGTAGAGACGCCAGCAAAGCACCACCTGGCACTACACCCATACTGTTCATGTGTGTTCAAAGGTGTTTAGAAGCAGGGGCTCAACTAATGGTGGAACAGAGGATGTAACTGTGTTATTGAACAAGGGCATAAGGCCTCCTTATATTCATGTGGACCAGAGTACTTTAGACAACCTATGGTAATGCCAGCAGAGCACTACTGAGGGTAGTGTTGAAACTAATATGACGGCGCAGACCGAGGCTTAGTAAGCGGGAGACTTACTTAATACTGTTTGTAGTTGTTGAAGGCTGTTTAGGAGCTAGGGGCTCAACTAACAGATAACAGAGGCGATACAATGTTATTGAAACGAGGGCATAAGGCCCTCCTTATATACATGTGGGCCAGAGTACATTAAGACTACCTAAGGTAATGCCAGCAGAGTGCTACACCCAGTTGCCACCTGGCGCTACCCTCTGTAGCGCTCTGCTGGCATTACCTTAGGTAGGAATATGGTGTGTGGGAATGTGGACTGGTGCATGGGAATGTAAAGTGGTGTGTTGAGAGTGTGGGAACATTTGGAAAAGTAACAGGTAGTATGAATATGGTGGGAATATGGACAGGTGAGGAAATGTTGACAAGTGTGTGGGAAAATGAACATGGTGTGTGTGGGAATGTGGACTGGTGCATGGGAATGTCAACTAGTGTGTTGGGAGTGTGGGAATAGTTGGAGAAGTAACAGGTAGTATGAATATGGTGGGAATATGGACAGGTGAGGGAATGTTGACAAGTGTGTGGGAATGTGGCCTGGTGTGTGGGAATGTGGTCTGGTGTGTGTGGGAATGTGGTCTGGTGTGTGTGGGAATGTGGTCTGGCATGTGTGGGAATGTGGTCTGGCATGTGGGGATGTAAACTAGTAGTTGAGAGTAGCATATGGAAATGTAAATAGGTGCTGATAACACAGAGATGAGGGAGGGGAATGTGGAACAACTTGCATAAGGTGTGTGGGAAAGTGACTAATCAATATGTGTGAAAAATGTATCATAAAATGGCTTGAGTGTAGATATGTGGGAAAGTGGATTGGTATGTGAAAAGTGTCTTTGTTGAGTATTGATTGGTGTGGGAAAGTGGATAGTACATGTGTGGGAAAAAATGTATCATAGAATGGCTTGGCAGTAGAAGCATGGGAATGTGGACAAGTATGTGGGAATGTTGGTGCTTTGTCATTGTACTGGCAGTGGCAGGAAGCCACTGGCATCCACTGGAATAAGTGGGAGACTGTGATGTTCTGCAGTGACAAGGCCATTTGTCCCAGTGGGGCCCATAACCTGTTGAAATTTATGATGGCGGTGCAGACCGAGGCTTAGTAAGCGGGAAACTTACTTAATACTGTTTGTAGTTGTTGAAGGCTGTTTAGGAGCTAGGGGCTCAACTAACAGATAACAGAGACAATGCTAAGTTATTGAAATGAGGGCATAAGGCCCTCCTTATATACATGTGGGCCAGAGTACTTTAGGACTACCTAAGGTAATGCCAGCAGAGCGCTACAGAGGGTAGTGCCAGGTGGTGCTTTGCTGGCATCTCTACTCTGAGTATGAACTCTATAATTTCTGTCAATTAATAAGGGATTATTTAGCGTCTCATTAATAATGATATTATAATACATGAAGCTGTGGGTTCAATCCCCTTAGCTCCAGATCATTATTAATTCAACATATTCCTGGTACTTGTGAAAAGCCTTGAGCAACTAATTGCGCTTTATATCTATTATCTTGTTGCTTTATAGTGTAAACCCATCTACAACCTATAGGTTTACGATCTTTAGGTCTATCAACTAATTCCCATACATTTCTTTTCTGTATAGATTTAATTTCTTCTTTCATAGCTTCTACCCATTTTGAATATGATTCAGGATCTTTATCTTTTATCTTTAAAAGATCTCTGTATACAACAGGTATACCCTTTTTCCTATTCTCTTGATCTACAAGTTTTGCAGCTGCTTTGGATAGTAAGAATTTATCCATTCTTTTCTGTCTTTGTTTACATCTTTCCTTCCAGTCTTCATTACTAATATCTGAACTTGGAGAACTAGGAATTGGTGTAATCACATTATCAGAAGGTGCTGGTGTTACTGTTCTTTCCAGATCTTCTTCTGATTTTTCTGGTTTATCATCAACCTTTTTATTATCAGATTTTATATCTAATTTTGGTTCTTCAATAATTTCCTTTCTAGGTCTTCTACCAAAGAGTTTATTAAGACAATCTTTTTCATGCTTAGACTTGTCTATTGGCATGAGATCTTCTAAAGTTAATTCAGGTTGAACAACTCGTTGTTCTTTAGCTAATTTAGTATCTAACTCTTGTAGCTTTGATATGTTAATTGGTTTCTTAAGCATATCACACCATTCCTTTTCTTTTTGATTTTGTTGTTTAACAATTTTTTCAAAATCTTTATCTGTTTGAATTTCTGCTTGTATTTTAGCAGGATGTTTATCTCCATAAACATTATTATCAATTATTCTAACTTTTGGTTTCCTAGACGATTTTCTAGTAGCAAGTTTTTGTTGTATAACTTTTCTTTCTTGCTCTCTAAAACGAAATGGGTGAGATGATTGATCTGGTATGATTTTTGGTCTATCATTATTAAGTTTTCCTCTTTTAGCTGCCTGCAGGTCTAACTTTTTTCCAATACATTTAGAACCTGTAGTAACATTATCTCTAATGCTAACAGTAGGATCCCAAAAATCTCCAGTATTCAATTCAAACTTAGATTTGATAAGAGGTTTATCAAAAATCTCTTTGACTCTTTTTTCAATATCTTCTCTAATAGATTTCTCATCTATTTTAAGATTTTTATTACGTCCAGAAAGATTATCAAGTTCTGCAAGTCTTTCTTTTTCATGTTTATCAAGTATTTTATATATCCTTGATAAATCTATTTGTTTAACTTTTGATGTTGAAGGAGTATTATTAGAAAGTTCTGCAACTTGTTTACTAATGTTATTCCATTTTCCAAGTTTGGAATACAGTGACTCACAAAAGGTTTCCAATGTTTTGTGAATTTATGTTGAGTGACTTGTAGTATGGGAAATAAATTACATAAAAATGTGGGAAAATCAGAATACATAGTTTAGCATGTATAGAATTAGATAAACAAGCATCATTATGTTAGCAACACTTTTGATGGAGATAGAAAATGTTTAAGTCAGATTGCTCATTGGAAACCTTTTGTTGCCAATGCAAGAATGGCATTTTATGCACCCTCAAGGTCATATGACTGATCCTAAAGTCATGTGACAATGTTAGAGAAGCTAAAATAAAACCAAACAACCACAAACATCACTCACACCTGATCCTGTAATCACTCAATGACACACAATGCCTCACCCCCCTGGTGGCCAATCACCACATGCCATCTTCAATATGGCTAGTTTTAACATATGGAAGAGCTTCACATTGAACTGGAAACACATTCACAGCCTTCTCAGGTTATCTGGTGCCAATTGTGGAAGGATGTCAGATGAGACTGTGACAACTGTCAAACATGGCTGATCCTACATCTCCTCTTGCATTACTGTAGAAGACAATGAAGCCATGTTAATATCTAGAATAGCAGCTCAGAGGCCACTCTCTGTCCCTTCATTAGTTTGTAAAGCCAGGCAAGGACCCTCTGACACCATGAGCCCCAATAATGTAACAGACATTCCCTCAACATTCAGTGTCACCTGCAGACTGCATTGGCCAAGCTTCTGGCCAGCAATATTTCCTCATATATCACCCTAAACAACTGATATCAGCCTCATTTCACTACATTGACCCCTTCTGGCATTCTATGGTCAAGCACAGCTCATTAATGTTGTGACTGGCAGGAACTGTCAGCCTTTTCATCTTCAGCACAGCCCTGATGTCTGGCCTATTTGCATATGTTATAGTAGTGGAGGTTCAGATAGACTCATGAACAACATTATGAAGCAATCTAGCAAACTTTTTGGCTACCTGTGCAATTATCAGGGGAAGTTCAGTAAATGGGCCAGGATGGCACATTGCACATTCCACTGCTTAAGCCATCATTGCCTGCAATCAGGTAACCTGAGAAGTTTGGAAACATGTTTCCAGTTCAATGTAAAGCTATTCCATGTGTTAAAACTAGCCATATTGAAGATGGCATGTGGTGATTGGCCACCAGGGGGGTGAGGCATTGTGTGTCATTGAGTGATTACAGGATCAGGTGTGAGTAATGTTTGTGGTTGTTTGGTTTTATTTTAGCTTCTCTGACATTGTCACATGACTTTAGGATTAGTCACATGACCTTGAGGGTGCATAAAATGCCATTCTTGCATTGGCAACAAAAGGTTTCCAATGAGCAATCTGACTTGAACATTTTCTATCTCCGTCAAAAGTGTTGCTGACATAATGTTGCTTGTTTATCTAATTTTATACATGCTAAACTATGTATTCTGATTTTTCCACATTTTTATGTAATTTATTTCCCATACTAGAAGTCACTCAACATAAATTCACAAAACATTGGAAACCTTTTGTGAGTCACTGTATCTCCTATTAATTTCTTCAGAATCCTTTTTAAACTGTTCAACTTGTCGTTGAATCTCTGAAGAAGTTAATCTTTTAATATTATCTTTCTGTTTTCCTTTATCAACCTTTGTAGGAATATTATCTTTGTGTGATTTATTACTCTGTGATTTAAAATATTTATCATTTGCATCATGATAAGTATTATTAGAAGAATCACTATCTTCTGATTGATTGTCTGATGGTTTTCTTTTTGTATCAGACTTATGATCATCTGTATCCAACGAATCACTATCATCAGAATTATTTGAATCATGAAATGATTGCCTTTTATCATTTTTTGTAGTGTCATGATTATAATGATTATCTGTTGTGGGAATTTTATCTAAATCTAAAGTTGGGTATTTATCTTTATGGATAATCTTATCTTTAGATAACTTAGGAAATATGTTTTCATCAAATATAGCATGTGAGGCAATGACTATAGTATTTTTGTCATTCATGAACTTATATGATTTACTTTCATATCCAATGAATGTCATTGGTTTAGCTCTTGGTGATAACTTATCTTTACGTCTTTCTTTGACTATATAGACATATGCCAAACATCCAAATATTTTAAAATATGACATATCAGGTTTTTTACCCATCATAGTTTCATAAGGTGTTTTGCATTTAGTTCTTCTTAATGGTGTTCGATTATATATATGAACTGCAGTCTCAAATGCAAAAGACCACCAAGATTTTGGGCATCCTGATTCTAATAAAAGTGTATGAGCTTTCTTTAGAATAGTTTCATTTAATCGTTCTGCACAACCATTTTGTTGATGAACATGTGGAGCACTTAGTTCATGTTTAATACCTTTGTCTTGAAAATAGTTATTGAGCTTTTGATTCACAAATTCTCCCCCTCAATCTGAACGCATACTTTTTACTTTTAAGTTCAACTGATTTTCAATAAAGACAATATAGGCTTTGATTGAAGTAAAAGTATCAGTTTTAGATCAAAGTAATGCTACATAAGCAAAAGAAGAATAGTCATCAAGAATTAATAAAGCCCATTTCTGTTTATGATATGACTGTATCGGCATTTCAATAAGATCAACATGTATTAATTCAAGCAATTGGGTTGCTCTACTAGGTGAAACATGATACGGTTTATTATCAAGTTTACCCATGATACGTGTTTTACAAATGCTCTTCATATGGGGTTTAGTAATTTTGGAACTATTTTCAGTATTTCTGAACATATGGTTTAACACATTATCACTAGGATGTGCCATCCTTCTATGCCAAATAAAATAATCAATAGTTTTAGAACTATTATTGATTAATAAATGATGAGAAGGTCTTTTAATTATAGTAGATAGCCAATGTACAGAATTGGCTTCTGTTGGGTGTCCAATAAGAGTTATGTTTCCCTTATGTATTATAGTTTTGATTTTACCATGATAGACATGATAATCCATACTTGTTAATTGTGGTACAGATATAATTCTGTATGGTAGCATCGGCATATAGCATACATTCCAATTCATAACATGTTTATTATGTCTGAAGCAGATTTGTCCTTCTCCTTCAATAAATGTCTGATTGTGTTTATTAGCAGTGGTAACCTTCATGGGATTTATATATTTCTTATATGATGTAAAATCACTTAAGAATGGTGTACAATGTCTTGTCACTCCAGAGTCAATGACCCATCGATCATTCTTATTTAAGAGCATAATTTGTTCACCAGGAACTTTATTCTTATAATTACTACATACAAATTTGTAACTACTGTTATTTACATCTTGATTTGACATATTCAATATGCCATTATTAGTAATATCATCAAGCACTAGAACAGTATTAGATAAGTAATTATTTGAAGAATTTAATCCATACCCAATATTAAGGTTAGCCATGTTGTTATCATTTCCAGTTCCATCAATATATTCTAATCCATGATCAGAATAATCACTTCTAAATGGATCTGATTCTTCTCCACTATGATATTGTTCTTCCTCCTCAGGAGAACCATTACTGGAAATTGGTGTTAAAGGTGTTAAAGGTGAAGAATCCGTTTTGAATAATCTTCAAATACTATCATCGTGAAAGTATTCATAATCAACCCTATCTTCAATAGGAGTATCATCATCATCCACTTGAATTTCTCCAATTCTATCCAATAAAGAACTATTGTGTTGTACATCAGGTACAAGTTCTTCTATAAATCCAGCAGATTCTTCCAATGGATATTGTTTATAATACCCAGGGGCTGTATCTACTATCATTGGATTTGCAAAGTGGATTGTAGTGGACAAATCCTTCTTCTTCCATTTCAATTCTCATAATTCATTGATTAGAGCTTTATTCTTCAATTTCTTGTTAGCCCTATTTATTTCATTACGTTTCTTCTTGTCATCCCTTGACATAGAAGATGCATTTCCTCTGTTAGGAAATTTATTGTAACTCTGTCGAGGTACAAATGTCCAGTAGTTTCCACTGAGCCATGTTTCCCAGTGGACTCCCAGTGGACTCCGAGGATTCCTAGTGGACTCCTGGGTGTTACAATTTCTTTTCTCCTCTTTCTTTACCTTTCACTTTTCCTTTCTAAGGTAGTTAGCTATACATTTCCTTTTACGTTTTCCTTGTTCTTTTAGTATATAAAGGCTCTCATGTATGCTTCTATTCCTTAGTTCCAACTTAATCGAATTATTCTCTCAACTTCTGAACGAAGCTCCTCGCTCTCATCTCTTTGAGCTCGTCGTTTGTTTGACCTTTGTCATCGTTTGACTTAGTGTCCAGAACTTGTCCAGTAGGTTGGGAGCAGACCGAGATTCTGCTTGCCACTGTTGACTTAGAACGAACTGCGTTGAGAGCATCGATCTTAACACAAGTTGGAACTCCCAGAACCGCTCAGTGTTTCTACACTAGCCAGACACCATTGATACCAGAACCTCGAACCTCAGACCACCGAACGGCTCTGTCCGTTTCAAACGAAAGTATTATCTAGATCGACGAGAGGTTTTTCCGTTGACTACTGGAACAGGGTGGTTTTTCCGCTCAGGAACTAAGAAAAAGAACGAACCAGTACCAGCATCCCTCTTTGAAGGTGATTATACTGAAGGAGACGGAAAGGAAGTCTTCCCAGATAACGTTTGGATTGAGTGGATCAACGAAGATCTAAAAGAGGATTTTTACTCTCTATTTTTTTCCACCCACTGAAGAACCAGAATCCTCCTGGTGGAACGAATTCCTCAGTCTCTCTGGAGCACCACCACAGGACAGATACGCACTCCAAGACAAAGGAATACAGCCTTGGAGAGACTTCCTAGAACAGAAACAGATCGAACAAAGTTTATTTGGAGATCCAGAATCAGGAAAGAAGAAAGACGAAACAAGAGAACCAGAAGAACCAAAAGGAGAAAAGATGGCAACCGACGCAGCAGCACCTGCCTCTAAAGGAGATATCAAACCGCAGCCTATGCGTGTTTTTACAGGAAAACGAACTGAAGCAAAGGCTTTCATTGGAAGTCTTGAAGATTACTTTGTCTTAAATGACGATAATTATAAAGGCAAAGCACAGAAACAGATTCGATTTACTCTTGCCTGTCTTGGGCAGGAACTCGACGATTGGAAAGTCCTGATCAAGGATGAATTAGATGATGAGGAAGAAGGAACCCTTACTTGGACAAACTGGGCAGAATTCAAGAAGCGTTTCCTAGCCGATTGGGGAGAAGTCAATAGTGCTCTCAGAGCGCTGAACAATCTAGCCAATCTCAGAGTAGGGGGTGATGTTTCAGTCCCTGAATATATCAGAAAATTCCGTATGGAGATCGGTACTTCAGGATTGAAAGGAACAACTGCGCAGCTCCAGGCTTTTGTTAAAGGACTCCCTGAAAGTATCGCTACAAAGATCCTTGAAGCGAATGTTTTATCCATGAAAGAAGCATATGAGAAGGCAGAACAGCTTCATGGCGCTTGGGAAATGATGCGAGCGCTTGGGCGAAAACCAGGACAAGGGAACCGCTCCAATTTTAATCAAAACACCAATAATAGGGGCGGATTAACCCGATCAGTAAATGCTATGCCCACTGGACGTCTGACAGATGAGCAAAAGGAGGAATACATGAAATCTGGAAAATGTTTCAGATGTGGAAACCAGGGGCACGTTTCAAGGAATTGTCCCAAACGAAACACCACATCAAACGCCTCCTTCAAGGCCTCCTCATCGTTTCAGAATAAGGGGATCAGATCCATCCCTGAAGATGCACCCAAGGAAAAGAAAGATGACCCAGTTGCAAGCATCAGAGCGATCCTTGCTGGGATGAAGGCCGATGAACGAGAAGGTCTTCTCAATGAACTCGAAAACGAGGGTTTTTAACCCGGAAGCGTCATACAGCGGTTGACACTTCCATAACAAATGGACATTCACAGTTAGCGCTTGATTCTGTAATAGTAAGATCAAATAATGACAAGCGCCTTTCAATTTCTGTGGAGACGTCCGATTTACCCGCTGACACTTCGGCTCTAATCGATTGTGGAGCAGAAGGGAATTTTATTGACGAAGAAGTAACCACCAAGTTATCAAAAGAAAAATTGCGAAAACCAATCAAAGTCAGAAACGCAGATGGAACGGTTAACACTAATGGAATAATCACACATCGAGTCCATATTCAATATTCGATTGGAGGAAAACGATACAGCAACTGGTTTCTAATCACTAAATTAGGAGATCAACGATTAATTTTGGGGATCCCTTGGTTAGAAGAAAACAATCCTACTATTGATTGGAGAGATAAAACGATACACCTCATCGATGAACAACGGAATAAAGGAACTATCTGGCAAATGGCATTGGACAATCAACAATGGGGAGAAGACGATTACTGGATCAGAGTTAAAACATCAGCATCTCAAGCGTTAGAACATCAGTTGAAAAAGGATGAACCAAAAACGGAACTACCATCAGAATATGGGAAATGGCGCTCAGTCTTTGAGAAAAAGGCATCAGAACGATTCCCAACTTCCAGAACTTGGGATCACGCTATCGATTTGAAAACCGGTTTTAGTCCTAAAGTTAGCAAGATCTATCCGTTATCAATCAAAGAACAGTCGTCGCTGGACGAATGGATTGAAGAACAGCTAGCTAAAGGCTACATCAAACCGTCGAAATCTCCTCAAGCATCGCCATTCTTCTTTGTCTCAAAAAAGGAAAGTGGTGCGCTTCGGCCGTGCCAAGATTATAGATATTTGAACGATTGGACAATCAAGAATGCATACCCATTACCCCTAGTATCCGACCTCCTTACAAAACTCGCTGGTGCACAATATTTCACCAAATTAGACCTCCGATGGGGATATAATAACGTCAGGATCAAGAAAGGGGACGAATGGAAAGCTGCTTTCATTACCAACAGAGGATTATACGAACCAACTGTTATGTTCTTCGGCTTATGCAATTCGCCATCTACATTCCAAACTATGATGAACGAATACTTCAGAGACATGATTAATGAAGGATGGCTCATTATCTACATGGACGACATCTTGATATGTTCTCAGAATTTGAACGAACTAGAAGAACGAACAAAAAGGGTTCTCGATCGATTAGAAGAGAACGATCTGTTCCTGAAATTAGAAAAATGTAAATTCGCTGTTCAAGAAGTTGAATTTCTGGGCATGATCATCTCACCCGGACAAATACGAATGGATCCTATCAAACTCGCAGGAATAGCTGATTGGCCAGTACCATCAACGGTTAAACAAGTCCGATCATTCCTAGGTTTTGGAAACTTTTATAGATGTTTTATTGGAAACTTTGCAGCAATCGCAAAACCACTCACAGATCTAACCAAGAAAACGGAACCATTTGACTGGAATAATGAGCGCCAACTTGCCTTTGACACCCTAAAGCAACGGTTCGCCTCTATGCCAGTATTGTTAATGCCAAATCCTGCAAAACCGTTCATCCTTCAAACCGACGCCTCCAATAAAGCAATTGGAGCGGTACTGAAACAGGCTGATGAATCTGGAGCACTCCATCCATGTGGATTTATATCCCATGCGTTAACACCAACGGAACAGAATTATCAAATTTATGACAGAGAACTGCTTGCAATCATCAAGGGACTTGCAGTATGGCGCCATCTATTCCATGGTTCTCCTCACACGATCATCGTCCATTGTGATCACAAGAACTTGTCCTACTACCGAACTGCTCAACGCTTAACACCTCGACAAGCTCGGTGGTCATCATTGCTATCTGAATATGATCTTCGTATTGAACATATACCTGGCACAAAAATGTTCAAAGCAGATGCATTATCCAGACGGCCAGATCATATGGGAAATGATGAGGAACAGACTACTGTCACGGTTTTGCCGAATGACCGATTTATTCGACTAATCAATGATGATCTTGCCAGCGAATTAAAGAAATACATGGAAAACGACGATTTTGGACGCATCCTTATTGAAGTTATCACTAAGCAAAGGGCACCACCAATTAAATCCAAACTACAAGACTGGACATACACTCATGGTATCGTTTATTACTTGGGCAGGATCTATGTGCCTGATCGAATTGAGTTGCGCACTCGATTAATTAAGGAGATACATGAAGCATTATCTTCAGGACACCCTGGACGATTGAAAACACTAGCACTTTTGAAGCGTGATTATTGGTGGCCTGGAATGTATAGACATGTCAAAGAATGGGTTGAAGGTTGTGCACTTTGCCAACAGATGAAAGTCAATACCCACCCAAATTCACCGGCATTAATCCCTATTCCATTCTGCAGAACTGTTGGACGATACACTCCTACTGTCAAAACCAGATACTCCGTCACACCGATGTTCGTTCCAGCCTTTAAACATCCTTCCAGACGAATGCTCTCTACATATCAAAAACTGAAATACGTCCCAATGATGTCAAAACCACCTAAAGTATCACGATTACCTCCTCACAAACGAACACATCCGCAAGGACACACAGAAATCCCATATAATGCTTTACCAAAATATCTTCCCCAGTATCATCGCCTCTCTTTTGATCTAGGGGAACTACCCACATTTCAGGAGGCTGAATCGCATTATCTCCCAGCGTCGGTTCACCCTTGTGTTCTATATGATAACGTTTATCACAGGGTTTGGTTACGACGAACCTTCCCTGAACTATCAGAAGCTTTACAACAAATTATTCAGTTAGGTTGAGACATCTCCGCGGAACAATGGCAATATGAACGGCGAATGAATATAAGAGGAAGTGAAAATTTTAACCGCACACAAGCGCAAATGGAAATAGCACTGGCAACCGAGCAATATTACGTTCTTCTGAACCAAGCGATACAGGATAGCATGAACAATCCAGAGATACATGTCACACGGCATGAACGCCCTGATCAAATTCGTATTCCACATCCTGACAATGCAAGAACCCGATCAGAACAAGAAGAAGCGACTAGGAACTCCCATGAGAACTTTCTCAGAACTAGAGAACCTGAGATCGAAGAGATCTTAGCTTTGGACTCCGACGATGAGATTTGGGATATTTAAACCACGCCTGTTGGATTCATCCTCCTCATTCTATTGATACAACATGTCCGCCATCGTCATCGTCGCCTACCTTGTCGCTTTCGCATTCGCGCTTTTGGTCACAGCCTGTGGCCACTGCTACGACCCATCCTTTGCCCGCGCCTCCCCGTTTCTTGCCACCGCCCACGATCTCCCTATCGAGATCTTTATTACCACCACCACCACCATCGACGAATACCTCTTCCCGGACTGGCCAGTCTCTCCCACTTCCACCATCGCCGACTTACACCAACATCCGGCCGAACTCGACGAAGTCCTCGAACCGATCTTTGAGGAAGAAATCCCTCTTCCCATTCCTCCGGCACCACCCCTCGCTCGAATCCCCAACGCCACTCTTCTTAGAGCCCAAGAAGCCCTCGCAACGATGATTGTCGACTATCAACAATTCGCCAGCCCTATCGATGCCATGCTCAACGTCGTCATCACCACCGATCCCCATACTATCACGGACGAAGAACGTGACGCTATCCTAGAGCAGACGATCCAACTGGATTACATCACAAGGACGTTACAATGGCGGTTCGAAACCGCTAACCACGACATCAACACCATTGCCGAATGGTTGAAATCGAGGCGTGATCATGGCTGGACAAACGGTGGGAATCACGGTTGGGGAACGGGTTAAGAAGTCGGTGACTTCTTGCATACAAAGGGGGTAATGTTACAATTTCTTTTCTCCTCTTTCTTTACCTTTCACTTTTCCTTTCTAAGGTAGTTAGCTATACATTTCCTTTTACGTTTTCCTTGTTCTTTTAGTATATAAAGGCTCTCATGTATGCTTCTATTCCTTAGTTCCAACTTAATCGAATTATTCTCTCAACTTCTGAACGAAGCTCCTCACTCTCATCTCTTTGAGCTCGTCGTTTGTTTGACCTTTGTCATCGTTTGACTTAGTGTCCAGAACTTGTCCAGTAGGTTGGGAGCAGACCGAGATTCTGCTTGCCACTGTTGACTTAGAACGAACTGCGTTGAGAGCATCGATCTTAACACTGGGATTCCTATTGAATTCCCAGTAAATTCCCACTTGGTCCACTAAAGTCCCAGCACATTCCTAACTCATTCCCAGCACATTCCTAACTCATTCCCAGCACATTCCCAGCACATTCCCAGTGCATTCCCAGTGCATTCCCAGTGGATCATATCTTGATATAAACCTACCACTGAAGACTTCCTGGCATATTCCTAGCTATTCCCTGCTTTTCATTCTACTTTCTAATGGGATCCATGTGATATTCCACTCATTCCACATTCATTTCACAAAGTTTGTATGAAATTTGAATACCTAGTGTGACATTTACATGTGTATGATTCTACATTGTTGTTTGTGGATATACATGTACAAGGAACTTTTTGGGCATGTCAATATTGTTTCAAGCTTGTCTCTTGCTCATTGCTGGATTGGATTCATTGAATGTAATTTGTGCACATGTATGGTGGTTTTTGCATACATGACCATCACTATTGTACAGACTATTTTTTAAAGGCTCACTGCTATTGTTATCAGAGCATGGAATGTAATTATCTAGTATAATATGGACACATTTATGGTTATTTACACTTGTTTATGCATACATGACTGTAGCCATTGTGCAGATGGTATGTAAATATACATGGTTGATTCAGACTACTCTCAAATATCACCAACATGTCAAACTTTTCCAGGGGTGAAGTGACGTCTGGACTATCACATTTCACACAATCTGAAAAAGATAATAGGCACTTGGTTTAGACCATTCTTGAATCTCTTCAGTATGTTACATATTCCCATTCTTGATATTACTCTGGCTTCAACTATATCTGGGCTGTGCAGATAATATATATCATACTGATGTTGTCATGCAATTGTCAAAGCCATGACTTTGGGAAAGGTAGGAGGGTAATAGGCAAATGAGATAAACATAAAACTGAGACAGAGTGACATTTTCTTTTCTCCTTCTATGACAAACTACAACATTTTGCTTACATACTGTGTTTGGGCACTATTTCCTTTAGGTAGTTACCAATACATTTCTCTTCTCAGGTAGCTACAGCCTTATTTCCTTTTTGGTTCTATCATTCTCTGGATGAATATAAACCCTCCTGTATACTACAATTCTCCAGTATTGTTGCTTTGATCTTTGTCAAGTAGGCTGGGAGTGAACTGAGACTCTGCTTGCCACTGTTAACTTAGAATGAACTATGCTAGGGGCATCAATCTTAACACAGGCAAATGAATGGTGGTTGGTTTTAGGCTAATTTGAGTTGGCAGGTAGATAGTTTGGGTATGTGCAGGCAGTCAAATGGGCAGGGGCAAATGGGTGGGATGTAGTGGTGAGCAGCTGGTATGGGCAGTGGAGTTCTGTTACTTTTTGACATTAAATCAATCATATACTCACATGGAGCTGGCATTATCTGAAAAGTAACCTCCTGGTTCAGTTCCAGGCCTATCCTGGCCATGGTTGGTCTTGCTGGTCAGCCAAGTGGATCAGGGCTCCCTCAGAGTTATTAATGTTATCCTACCCGATTACAAGATTTGCATGGTTTGGTGCCACCAGAGGAAATTGACATCTCCTGCCATCATGACATACATATATTCACCTTGAACATGATATGTCTGCAAAGTCAAAAAACATGAAAGCAATGGTTATATCTCAGAAAGGCTATTGTTTACAAATATTTGTATACCATCGCTAGCATCAGATTTTACCCCTCTACAACTTTCATTAGTGGAGCATGTCATGAATTTGACTTTGGAATGGAAATTTGGGACTGTCACACAAAATTATTTGAAAGGGTTATATCTCAACAAGTTCTTTGATTACAAATATTTGGACACCATCGGTGGCATCAGATTTACCTCCTCTACAACTTTTGTTAATAGAACATGTCATAAATATGACTTTTGTACCTCAGAGTGCTGTGGCTGTGCTATAAAAAGCGAAATTACAAAAGTATTTTGCCATTATCTCAATGAATATTGCATTTGTTGATATTTGGTTTTCATATTCTGGGACAAATAGACTCCCTCTATATTTTTTGTTAATGGGTCATGTGACAATTCTGCCTTTTCAAAACTGTGGGAAATGTGACACTATTGTGACATGTGACACATGAGAATGGTTGATACTTATTGTGGGAAAATGTAAAACTTATCTAATCAGTCTATATACAATCTTATCTACATTACCAATTACCAATCTAATTTACTTATGTAATCAATCTATATACATCATCTAGCCTACTACAATAGCTGACTAATCAATTTTCGAGGAGGGGGGATGACAGAAATTGGGTGCTACTGGCTGTCCTTATATACCTGTCAGGAGTGCACAGACCATCTGGTACTGGTCATGTGACATGTGACACTGGTCACACATTATTTTTATCGGAGCATGCAATACAGTTGTTACATTACTAGTTTCTAATATATGTGACTCCAATAGAGTAGCAGTGCCTGTGACACATTACACAGGTGGAGTCCTAGGATTCCTACCCATTCCTACCCATTCCTAGTGGGTAGGAGTCCTAGGAATAGCACCCTCAATCCTACCACTGGGGTAGGAATGCACTGGAACTGCAGTGGGAACCCATTAGGAATGCATTGGGACTGTTTCAGCCATTTTGGCTGGGATGCTCAAATTTTATTTTTACTAGGATTCCGTGCGGAATACCTGGCCGAGCGCAAAGACCTCCAAATGTCTTGCTTTTATTGAAACATCCTCTAAAAGAACCTTTTCCCCTGTTATTATTATTATAACTGTTATTGGTTCGTGTTTGGATTCTTTTGAATGTTTGATCCAATATTAGCAATTTGAGCATGATGACATATCTTGCCCTTTGACATGAGTAGATTATACTCATTCTGAATACAAGGAATAATGTTATCTATCACAAAATCTGCAACCTTGGTATCTATCAAGTTTGTAACTAGAGTACCATATGATTGACCAAGATTATGTAATATAAAGAAAAGTACAACAAAATCCGGAATTTTGTAGTTATCTTCAGTACCTAAATCAGCAACTAATTTCATTAATTTGGATATAGCTATGATAGGATCTTGTCCTGGTTTCATAGACCAGTTAAATATATTCTTATAAAGAATAAAATATTTAGCTATTCCTTTTAATCCAAATATTTTATCTAGTTCAGCTAGAGTTTCTTTAGGAGTTGCTTTAATATAGACATGAAGATTTGTAGCAAGCGACATTTGGAATATTGCATTTGCTCTTGCTGAATATTCAGTCCAATCTTGTAATTCTTGCCAGATTTTTTTAAATGATAACTCATATTTGAGTTTAGTAGCTGCAGAAGCTCAATCTTGAGCAGTGTTGACATACATTGATGGAAGCACTGGTTTTTCTCCAGTGACATATTTGGTATAGCCCTTCATGGCCATATATGACATAATGTTTGTACACCATTTCTGATAATCAGAAACACCATTGAAGACAGAAACCATCTTCTCAAGCAAATCTTTATCATCTTTACCACCACAAAGGTATGGATTAAATCTAGAATTAGATTTTACCATGTCATCTAGATTCCACCATTTGCAAGTTCCTCTTTGAGTAACTTCAAAGTGCAAATATCGTCGTCCTTCAGATTTATAGACAAAATTTGAATCTTGTCTCCATATTTTTGGTAATGCTACTATTTCCCATAGAGCAGGATACATTTCCCATATCCTTTTGAAGAAATGAGCTTGTTTGAATAATGCCATGTAGCATAATCCAGGTTTATTCCAAATTGGATGCTCATTGGTATGAATAACCGTTTTAACTTCTCCAAATTCTCTATATTTGACTTGAGTAGCTCCAGAAAAATCATCATAATCATGATCATATCTGTGTTTCTTGATTAATGGATAAATTTTTCTCTCAGATTTCTCTTCATCTGATTTGTTGTTGAAGCTCTTCTTTTTAAGAAAAGTCTTCTTAAAGAAAGGATGAAAGTCTTTGACTTTCTTGACACAACAAATTTGTCGAAATGCTTTATATGATTGTTTGGGTGGAACAACATTCTTTTCTTCTGGCCATAAGCCATCATCTTCTTTGATAGGCCAGTATGAGTTGGATGATCTGGGCAATGACTTATGCTCATTATCAGGCCAATTTTCAATTGCTTCTTGGAGTTGTTGATGTTCCAATTCGTCCTTTGAAGGTTTATCCTCCTTCAATGGATAACTTTCCCAAGGACCATTCCAACCATTACCATTAACATGATCTTCTTTTTTATCATGATTATCTTCTTCAGTATCAGTAGCTCTCTGTTTCATGGCAATCCTTTCTAGACATTCTATAATAGACTTAATCATATCCGAAGCCCAATCTGGTGCTTGAGGCTCAGGAGTATTATTAAGAGGTCTAGTTGTCTTTGGAAAATCTTGAACAACATTTTCATTATGAATCATAAATGCCAATTGTTTTTCTCCCATAAAAGGATTTCCTGGGGGATAATACAATTCCTTAAATTTATCTTCAGGAACGTAAATAAATGTGCTACCATCTGAGATGTGTGTGACTTCATTTTGTTGAATGTCCTCATCAAACTTTATCAACTTGAGTTTTTTAGTTTGATTAACACACTCATTGCACAACTGAAAAGAATTTATATTTGGACCATTTTGGTCCACAACGGTACATATATATTTATTACAAGATTTCATACCTTGTAATAACTCCTCTCGGATCCTTGATCTGAATCTTCCTTCAATGTGCCCAACGGGGGCATTAACTCCAGGGATGACCGGAGTCGTCTTGGAGACCTTTCTCCTTCGACTGGGGATAAACTTTTCCCCAGACTGGTGTAATTGAGGGGGTTGTACCTCAATGATTTTCATACAAGTGGGGTTCTCGTAACCCTGAAGAACATACACTGTGACAATATTATCAACTTTTGGAAATAATAGTTGATTTTCATAAGTCACCTTTGGTTCTTCTTTCTTCATTACATCATGCAACTTGATCTGCGCCAACTGCATATCACGACGTAACTCATTGTCCATCTTCTGCAATTCTGCCTGCCTAACTGCCTCCTCATAATCAACACAACTATGATAAACCTTCTCATTTAGCATCCAGACAGGCAGACTTTCTGCTCTGCGTCTTTCAGCTAGCACTTCACTAAGCACTTCTCCACAAAGGTCATGAAGAGACTCGTATCGTGGTCCTGGACATCCACCAAGACCAAGCATGTGAACTGCTGGACCATCATAGTGAGGTTGGTCCATGAGGGGCGGTAACTCAGGGGCACTTCGAGTCATCGTTGGTGGTGGCAGTGCAAGAAGATCATTATTGATGATCTCTTGATCATCAATCTCAATGCTGTCATCGTCGTTGCCATCATAATCATCGGTGTTGCTGCCGCTGCATTCGCCTTCTTTGCTGCTATCCCCCTCTTCCTGTATTGGCAATTCGGAAGAAAGAGGGGGGTAAAAAACTTTGTTTGCCTCACTAGGCATGACGTATTCATTTACAACTATATCAATTTTTTCAGTTAATTGATTTGGATGAGTGTAAATTTTCATACATAAGCCATTTGCATTGACATATTTGACTCCCAACGTCTTTTCAGAGGAAGTGCAATTAATGTCATACAAGGGGTGAAGATGAACTTCCTCTTTGAGGAAACAATCGTAAACAAATACATGGACAGATGCATCAACTGCATTCCATATATGTGAGGCAGATCTATCATAGACCCTGGCAGGCAAGAAGAACTCCCAAGCTTCAGGAGAATTCTTGATACGATTGTAGCTGCAGGTGGTATTGATCATATATACTAATTTGGCCAGACGATGACCAGGATAGAGATAACACATGTCATCTGCATCATATTTCTTCATAATATTTTCAATGTCCTCCACCGGCAATCCATGGACTTCAGCCATTACTCAACAAATAATCCCAGCATTGATATAGTCAGATTTATTCATGGTGGAATCCAAATAGATCATCGGGTGGACTTGTTGAGACAAAAAACCGATTTGGAAAACTTGAGACATCTATTAAAATTTGCATTAGCCTAATTCATTTTCTCGAATAAAACATGAGAAAAGATGTGCTTATCAGGCTGTGCTGTTTATGAAACAACATGTTATAGGCTGCCAACAATGCAAACAATGTCTTGAAGTTTGGAATGTTGCATGCCAATAAGTGTACCTGGGGCTCCTTCAAATTCCCAGCATACAAAATCCACCAATTACAAGTATGCTACTGTGTGACTATTGTAAAAGTGACAATCTTGATCGTCCTAATCTAAGAGGGTCCATAGGGGGTGCCCTCCACTAGTCTGCATGTACATGGAACAATGTCTACTCAGCACGACCTTTACACAGAATATCGATCCAAATAAAGAAGTAAACCAGGGGACAAAAACCCCTATAATGGTATAAAGGCATTAAATGTCGGGCAAACGGGGGTGCATCAACCCTTTCAGACATGGCTTCCACCATGTCCTTATCCATCGACTGGGACAGCCTGTAATCCGTGCCTTTTTGCTTTATGGTGTGGCAAAACCAGTGTCTATAGGGTGACAAACCCTTGTGAGAATTTTGATTTCGCTGTTCCACAACAGCGGGCGACTCTGAAACACCACTCCAGATATTTAATCAGTGCTCCCACACTGTAGATCTCAAGAGAGATCTAGATGGTATCCCTGGTACCATCAACCGGATCATTATCCCATGATCATGGGTTAGCCATTCTGTATGGATGAGGGAAGATCGAGAAAGGTTAGTCACAGTCACAGTCACAGTCACAGTCACAGTAGATCGATCAGCTATCAAGATCCCATCAGACCAGATAGAGGGCCATCAGCCATATCTGTTTGCCTGATCTTGAGTGGGATCTAGCCAATCTAACGTCTATCTAAAAATACATTGTATCTATTTCCAGCATCCTTCCCACGGCATGTAACAAATCCGCACAGGTTGCTTTTGAGGCTGTTGCTAGCGGGGCCCATAACCTATTGAAACAAGGAACAGCAGTGCAGTGCACTGACTAAGTAAGGTTTCAATGATACTTACATTTGTTAGTTAGTGCTTTATCTGCCTATGTGTTAGGTGAAAAAACTAGGGAGCTTAGCATCCAAAACGCCCTCCTTATATACATTTCAGTAACCCTAATCTAGGTACAAAATATAATAATAAAAATACTATTAAACGAGTTTCTTTTATTATTATCTATTTTTAATCATTCTATGATGTTCTATATGACATCATTTCCTTCTAAATGACTCATGTGCACAGCTATATGACTCATGCGCAGCAGTCTGAGTCATTGCACAGCAATGCACAGTCATATGAGTCATCTATGAGTCATGTTCTAAATATAAATGATTCTTATCAACTATTCAATTCAGTTGATAATCGTCCCATCAAACTCTATAATATCTGTCAAAGATATAAATATCTCTGAACTCTATAATTTTGTACATAAGTACAAATAAGAGTTTATTATTACTAATCAGAGTCTAGATGAGCCTATAATCACATGACTAATCACATGACTAATCACATGACTAATCACATTGACTAATCACGTGCTTATCATGTGATATCACATAATCTAAATAGATATTTAGTTAAATATAAAACACTAATTAATTCTAATTCTAATTATCTAATTAATTCTTAATTATCTAATCTAACTTTTAACAATAGTGCTATTCCTGAAAAAAACATAGATGGCAATGTATTGTCAACTCGTTGGAAAATGAGTTGTTGGAGTTGGCAATGGGTGGTCAATGAGTCAGCAATGCATCGCCAATGAATGGACAACTTGGGTCTATGATAAGTATGATATATATTGAAAAATTGTGCAATGCATGGCCATAGTGGCCACTATGGCCATGCATCGAATATTGCAATTGTCATGTCTCATTGTCAATGCACAGCCACTCATCGTCAATGCATGCCAATTCTGGCCACGCGTCGTCGATGCACAGCCACTCATTGACTATGCATGGCAACCATCGGCACTCGTCGCCAACGCATTGCCCTGCTCTTATTTTGGTATATTTCTCACTTTTGTCCACTTCAGTGCACCATACGGCGAGTGTTTAACTTCTGCGTGGAGCAGCACACTGATTGATATCACCGGCGCTGCATTGGAAATGAGACAGCGCGAGGCAACATGAACTACATGCCCCCTCGGAGACGTTGCTAAAGCAGCCACCAGCACCGCGTGTACAGCCACCATCACTCCATCACCATTCACACGTCGTCTTCAGCGAATACGCCATTCTACATAGACCTTTGAATTCATCTCAATGGTACGAACAACGATTTGTTTGTTCCACATATGAAGCGTTCTCTGGACATGCTTCCACCACGAAATAAAGTTGACCACTGTGTAGGCCTCGTGTCAATGAACAAATGCCAGTGGTTACAAACCAGCCGCAGTCGAACTCAATCAGTTTCAATGGCTTGACGACTAGCTGAGCCACGCGCCGATGAGCTTGATCCATTCACACCATCCGTCGCACAAGGTGATGAGAATGATGTACGTTATCCAACTACAAATTAACGTGTAGTTCCGGAGGCATCGACAAGCACCGCCACTATGGTCGGGGGATATGAAGCATTCGGTCGGCATAGTATTCTTAAACTCCAGATCCGATGTGTACTACTGCTAAACGGTGGCCCCCCGACTCGCGATTGACATTCTGATCTGAACATATTCATCATTAGCAAATAAGGTAGGATCTCTGAGAAAATGCTATAATGCGTAAGTACCGCAAGCACGTATGTCAGCGACGCTGGTTGGTGACCATTCAAGCTCATACTGTGAAAATTGTAAGTGACACATCGGCGCAGAAGGTTCCTCCCGATTTGCGTTTCGTACATGTAGCATCTCGAGCTAACGTACATTTTGTAGACGCCTATCATACTCACGGTTTTTCACACACTGACTAAGACTAAATCTCGATGGATTCCGGCTCCGAAACTGCTTAAAACATCGCAATTCTTCTGCGGATAATTGTCATTGATGATATGGGCAGCTGCGGGACATCGCTTTATCGAGCAGTCGTGGTTGAAGTAGCAAGGCAGGTCTGGCTGCCCACGATGCTTGTCTTGCCCCACGTTCCAGCTTTCCGGAGCCCATAGTCGACAGATTGCTATACCAATAATACCATTACTGGATGTACTTAAATAAATACATCATCCCCACCATGCGGAACCGAGCCAAAGATATCATAATACAAGTGTCAATACACCACTATAATGTGATGACCTGGATCACCAGACACTTGTTCCAGGGAATGTACGACCATACACGAAAAAAATTGTTTTTTCATGACTGAATCGTGTAAGTGCACAAAATCATTACGAGATTGCCCTAAAACACGCCCGAACGACAAGTTGATCAAATAGTCAGTACAATTTCAGTCGCTGGTGGTATTCATAACATCCCGATCACTTAGGAAAACAACGCGCCTAGCACGCACATCACCCAATTGTGACCCGAATTTGTACCGCCATTCACGCATGTTATGTAACCTAAAGTAAACAGAAGTATTGGCCATCAATCACCGCACATACGGACCGTCACACACGTAATTGATGTGTCCGCGCGCTCGGTAACGACCGTCAAATGAGACGGAGGAGGCACAGCCCAACTGATGAGCTTTAAGTACAGCCTGTGGCCTTTCTTCTGAGAGGTTACAAACAATCTGACTTGAATCTCATCGGGAGTCAGACTTCCAAGGATGTCAGGCCTCACACCTGAACAGTATGCAGAAACTGCGCAGCATTTGTACGTCCATGTAATCCAGTCTCCCTTCGACCATTTATTCCCTTAACGCGATCCTCAGAATGGCAGCCAAGATGTATTCCTTAGCGGCATGTGGTGAGCACATCTATGAAGCGCAGACTAGACAACTATACATATCAACGGTTCAACGTCCAGTGATGATATACTACGACATAATGCTCACCTTCGCTGACGAGGTCGAACTGATATGGTCCAAAAAATTCTCCTTTTTTTCTGTCCTATGGTATATAGTAAGTGTCTTTTTTCCACATTGCGATTGACACAGACCGATATTTGATTGATGTATACATAGAACCGCTACGTCTCGCCACTTGGCTACGTCGTCATCATCGTTTGTGCGTTCCAGACTGATCGTGCTCTTATGATCGGTTAAGCGCGCGTATGGTAGCATTCCATGACAGATGGAGCGATGCGGTGTGCGATCGCTACATTCTTTTCCCCGAAGCGCTGAAGATAAACACATCCTTTGCCATCGGAGGTAACTTTGGTCACGTGCTTTATTTTTTTTCTCTCCGATAGAGATTTGGCCCGACAGTGATATTTATTTTGCGTTTATATGCATTGTATCAAGGAAGGATAATCGTCGTTATTCTTGGCTCTATTCTCCTCGCTGCAGAGCTGGGCCTAAAGATCGTAGGTCCACTAGAAATCCCATGACTAGACAATAACTGACCACGACTAGTGGGCTTTCACATGTGGCACTAGATTGCAGCTACCGCCGGGTTAGTTTCTTCTGATGATATTCTGTAGATCGTTATAAAGTTGCCCTAGGACTTGTTGGTTGCATTTTAGTGGGAAAACCAGATTTGTGAGTCACAATTGTGATATGTACCTCGTGTGGATCGCGCGAAGATCTGATTACTTGTGCCCTAGGCGCATCGCTTTTACTTGGATCTCGGAACTGATTTTCGGTATTTGCGACCTCCGCTTGTAATCAATTTAACTAGAGTCATTGTGTGCGATAGATTCGATTGTGTTCTTTGCTACTCTTCATCGAGCAATCTCAAGTCATTCACAACTGAAAGGGAATCGACCTACTTCCCTTTTCGATGTGATGGTGCGAGATGGTATGTGTCGATATTATATCCCTGGTAGTTGTTCACTAGTGATAATAACAGGCGTTATATATTTCGGAGTCATCTTCGTAGCAAATTTGCTTACAGTCTTAATGTTTATGGTACGTCCCTTCAATCCCGTATTGACACTCTCTGATTAAGTTTATAGTTGGCACCTGTGAGTCCCATTCGTTGTTCAACATTCAACTTCGAATGATTAACTGCAGGCAAATATTAAAGCTATCAATGCAAGCTTCAGCACGCTGTATGTTTTCTATTGAAAGCTCTGCCTGTTAACGCTGTATTGCCAGGATTACGAATCTGATGGTGTCACGGATGATCCTGCATATGCGATCTGTCGGCGGGACCAAATACGAACAAGATCAATCTTTTGAACTCAACCATATGATGCAGAGGGCAGCGGCACCGAACCGCAGCCAAAGGGCCTTTCTCTGAGCTAAGGTATGACTGGGTGACCTAGGTGACCTGGTGGCTGGATAAAAAGCAGTTTGATACCATAGATCTTGTATTTATGCAGTCTGCAAGAACATTGTAAAATAGATAGTTGAATTGGATTCGCGCAGTACCATCTCACGTTAAGAGGAATCGACGTCGCAGCTCAGGCGCGGTGGATAGACGAAGGCTAGCCAAGCGCGTGAACCCGTTTCCTTTGGGTCGGTAGGGCACAGCGAAGACGAGAGAAGAGTTGTCGTGCTGACTAAGCTATTGTTACCTCAGTACCTGTAGCGAATAATCGTGCCTATCCTCCCAATCCAGGGTCTCCTCCCGCTCCTTTGAGTATTGGATATCGTACAGTTTGCACGTATTTCTCAGCTGCTCATCAAGTGCTTGACACGCTTCTTGATTTCGATGCCTATCTTCTATGCACCGAATATTGAGTTTCTGCAACTGTTCTCCACAGAGCCGACTTGCGTTTTGCGCTGGGCAACAAAGTCAAGTATTTTATATATTTGATCTGGAGGAAAATGATTAAACACCATGGCAAGCGATTGCAAGTAGGTCAACTTTGGACTTTGAACTCGACCCATTCCATTAAGCCACCCAAAGATGTCGACGGCACGGCCATTAACACGAGCCAGGCTCAAGGACCTGATATCTGGAGTGTGTGACAAGATCTCTATGACCTGCGTGGCATTCATGCGCCCTAATCTCGATGCTTGCAGATGGCATTGTGCCTGCCGAAAAAGGATTTGAAAGCGCCAAGGACTTGGGCAGGCCCATAAAGAAATGGGGAGATGAAACGCAATTCCTTCAGAGACGGTGTTGTCATTGCTTGTAACAGAGGAATCACATCTGTGGCCAACGTAAGCAGGCTTGGAAGTACAAACGGTGTGATAGAGTGGGGCGTCGAACATTGAAGCTCGAGATACATGACTAATGTCTCGAGTCGCACCGCTTGTGGGAGGACAAGGGGAAGCCGTGCCAGCAATTTATCGTCCAGACCAAGACGTAAAAATGTAATGGTGGACCAGTGAAAGGTACACGTCGAAAGGCCGTTTAAGTACAAACGTGTTAAGCAGGGCGCAGTTGTGAAAAAATCGGAGACAAACTTTGGACGCTGACTGTAATGAGCCCCATAATCTGAAAATTCAATAAACAAGGATTCCAGATGCTCGAGTCGGCCCTTGACAGGGTTGAGTCGCGACATATCGTCTATGTCTACACGCAATGTGACCTAGATAGAAGCAGGTTGAAAATCGTGTAGAAGGGCATTTTGTTGCGGCGCCATGTTCGACATACAGATCGAATGAGATCGGATGCCCGCGATTGCACTTCAAGATTGCAACTACAACGCGTTGATGCGTCCGATAACGCATAATGCAAAGTCTGATATCGTTCCAAATCTCCCTTCGCATTGTCAAGAATTCGATGCGCCATGAAGAACAGACGTGAGCGAGATACCAGGGATATCTATAAATTGCATCCACTTCCAGGGTTGCAGAAAAGGGCTTAAGGATTTGATAAATGATATAGGGAGGTAGGTTTTGTGCGATAGACGAGTCATTAACTGTAGCCATTGAGCTTGAGTACTTGAGTTGTGACTGGATACGTCTAGCTGTTGGGTCCTGTGGCGTTGTGTACTGAGTGTCTTTCCCCTGTCTGAGTTACGAGGCGCAGAAGTTTGACAATCACCTGTCATTATAAACGCAGTGATTAATAGCCCAAATGACGGTGATGTTTATGCAGTGTTCAACTAACGGGTTCAATTGCAGTACGTCTACCATCCACATTTCCAACGTGACCCTCTGCCACGTGTGACTCTGATAGAAACATGTTCAAAATCGTGTAGAAGTAAGGACATGTTGCCACGGCGCTGGACTTGACACTCAGATCGGATGCTCGCGATTGCGGTAATCGCACCTATAATGCGTTGATGCGTTTTTTCCGTCCCATAAGGGATTGCGATATTGTTCCAAACCCCCCGTCGCATTGTCAAGAATTCGGTGCGCCATGAAGAACAGGGATATTTATAAATTCGATCCGCTTCCAGGATTGTAGAAAAGGGCCTCAGGATTTGATAAATGATATCGGGAGGTAGGTTTTGTGCGATAGACAAGCCATCAATTAAGCTCCGAATCAGTGAGTCGTCAGATACGTCTAGCTGTTGGGACGAAGTTGCCAGGAGGTAAATTAGTCGGCTTGCATGCCCGTCAAACGCGGAGAGTTGGGTTTGTCTGAAATAGACCAGTGATTAGTACGGCGATATTTACGTGGCTCGGTTAGCTACCGAGCGCCGGTCCCTGATGGGAACACAACTTGCACGACCACTGTCATCCGTGACTCAAGACATTGACATTAGAGCACTCCTACAACTCGACTCTCGACGGTAGCTTTCGACGGAAATAAACAGATTCAATGGCAAGCTCCACACCGCGCCCAATGCGGGCTGCTCTATTTAGCCTGTCTCTCCCTTCTTCCGCTGCCCCTTCTCGCAATTCGTCCCCAGCACCGCCGCCGCCACGGCGCAACCACGCCTCTCGCGACTCCAGGCTCGATATCACCCCGGACGAGTCGCCCGGAAGCCTCTCTGTGAATGTCTACGATACGATGCTGCCCCGATGGAGGGCGGCCATTCGGCGGCGGTTGCTAGCAAGGGTAGAGCCCGAGTCCAAGGTGATTGCAAAGATGCAAGTATGTCATGTCGGCTTCATTGCTCCCCTACCCTGATTTGTTATCTCGCAGGAATTCATCCGAACACCCTTCCTGGACGCTTACTTCGTCTATACATCCTCACTGGGCACGCACACGTTTTTCATGGCCGCCATCCCTGCTCTGTATTTCTTCGGTTACGACGACTTGGGCGGAGGGTTAGTCGTTCCCAATTACTAATAACTTGTCTGACAAGGGCTTGCCATTCTAAGCCTTATCCTTATTTTGGCGTTTGGCGTGTATTTAACATCCGTAATCAAAGATCTTGTATGCGCGCCAAGACCTTTTGCGCCCCCCGTAACCCGCCTTAGTGTGTATTCATTTCTGCCTTTTTATTCATATATAAATGATTGGCTCTATGCAGCTATCAGCACTCACCATCTCGAATATGGCTTCCCATCTACTCATTGCACCAACAGCGTATCCATCGCTCTCTTTCTTTTTGCTCTCATCCACAAACTTGCATATCCATCTCAACTCATGGGTTCCGAAACCCAAATCGAACCCGCACTCTCGCCGCAAGCCTTCGCCTTCCTATGCATTCTCCTCTGCATATACACCTTCTCTATTGTTTATGGCAGGCTGTACACCGCCATGCACAGTTTTACGGACTGCGCCGCTGGCGTCTTCATCGGGGCCCTGATTTGGTGGGCTGAAACCAGCTGGACCGGTATCCCAATCCGCCTCCTCTCCTCTTCTCACTCCATCTTCATCAACGCCCTCACCTTCCTCGGGGTCGGAACTCTCATACCGCCCACTTCTGCATTCGCATCACCCGACCTTGTTGTCCACCTTGGACACGGTCTTGGTCTAGGCTCCACCGTGTACGCCTGGGTCGAAAAAGGCGGGTGGGAAGTCCCTCTGATTCTCATCTTCCTTGCTGTCCTCGCCACAAACCAACACCCGCAACCGGTCGACGACTGTCCCTGCTTCGAAGACGCCATTGCCTTTGGGTCCGTCGTCCTTGGCGTTCTCGTCGGAAAATGGGCGATGAACCAGCTCGGGATATCCCGTGTTCCTACTTTGATGCCAGGGAGCGGGTGGGTGTACACTGCCGCCGGGGGATGGACCCCCGTTGTGCGAACGTGGGAAGATGTACTTGTCTGGTGGGGCATCGCGCTCCTCAAGATGGCATTTGGGCTGTTTACGATATTCGCGTGGCGGCTGCTTGCCAAGAGCGCGATGCATATGGTGTTACCCCCCATGTATCGACTGCTGGCGCGCGCGGTGGAGTTGCCGAAGCGACGATTCTACACGCCTGCGACGGACTACACAAGCGTGCGGAGCGAGTTCAGCAAAGAAGGCGGCTTATTGCGTCCTATACCCAGTGTCATTGACCTGCCTGCGAAGAGTAGAGTGGCCGTCGTGGAGAAGTGTAACGGTAATGAGATGAGAGGAAGAAGACGGGCGAGGGATATTAAACTAAGGTACGGAGTTGCGGACAGGGAAAAGAATGTGGCGACGAAAGCATGCGACGCTGAGGCGTCGGACGAAGACAAGGATAAGGATGGGCAGCCGATCAAGCATTACGACGCTGATGGTAACTATTCTCTGTTTTGGCCTTTGTGTGAATGGGATGCTAAATCAATCCAGTTGTTACCAAGCTGGTCGTGTATTCCGGCATCGCAGTGCTGGCGTCGGAAGCACTGCCGGCATTGTACAATGTCCTTGGATGGGGTGTCCGATCTTGGCCACCGGCCTAAATAAATCCTCGGAACGACTATTATATTCCCTATGAATATATCTGCTTGTAACATATGTATAAATTTAAATCTTTGCGCAACCACCCCTCCAAGTGTGACATGTGACATGTGATATCTGACACTAGGCCCCCCGGGAATGCTGTTTTTCACACCGTGAAAACAGCATCTAACAAGTAGAATTACGGAAGAGTTTCGCCTGAAATAAATAACAAGTTATATGCTGATTATGTAGGTTGAAAAAACCGTCGAAAAATTGGGATTTTCCGCCTGCACCAATTAATGGCACTAATTTTTGCCGATTCTCTTGAGATTATTCCACCTATTTTTTCCACATTTTCATGATAATAACTAGCTAGACAATAGTATTGAAATTTCAGTCAAATAATTTACAGATTTCTAGCAGGCGGGGCAAGGGCGAGGGTGCGTGGGTGCGTGAGGGTGCGTGGGACATTTTTCAGGACAAGATGGAATGAAACGAGAGGCGCGCCAGTGCTCTAGAGCTTTCTCTTTTACGACGTTTTAAATTTTGGCGATTATCGGGAAATGCCTGGCCCAAAGAAACTCATCTAGGAAAACGGAAGAGGCACATATAAAGGATTTCAGCCGCAGAAACAAAGATAAAACGGAATAATGCCTTGCCCGATCTTAACTCATTGACTGGCCCAACTTGCACATCGCTGCCGCCTACCTCTCTACGCTGGGCCGCGATGGCGTGAATAGAGCAAGTCCGAGAACGGTTCCCAGTCATATCGCGGAGCATCATATCGAGCATCATATTGCGCCTTATATGCGTCTCGCATGTGCATGTAGGGATGGTAGCCATAGCCGTAATTCTCGTGGGAGTTATCAAATGAATCTACAATTGCCATGGAGTGCACTCTTCTCACCAGTGTCCTAGGATGATGTGGTGCTAAATCCTTGCTATCTTCGCGATATTTGGGAGTGGAGATGTCGCAGGAGATGTCACGGGAAACAACGTTAGTAAAGTGCCGCTTATGCCCAGCTTTGGCTATCGGATCATTTCAAACCCCTTCTACGGCGTTTTCCTTCGTATGTTTCCCCTTGGCGGGTTCCGGTTTAGAACTTTTCCCGGCCACAGAACTGGAAGAATCTGATGTAGGAGATGCGCCTGACGTGTTTGACGAAGTGCTGGAAGCAGTCCCGTAAGCTGTAATCGGCATTATGGATTTCCCCCCCAAGAAGTTTTGAAGGATCAGGGCGTAAATTAGTGACTAGATTTGTAGGCGAGCGTAGTTCTGAAGCCAGATCGGTTATTGGGAGGGCATAAGTGCTCGTGCTGATGGATTCGAAATCTAGCAGCGATAGTGCGATAGCGTGTGTGGGATAGCAGATGTATTGTCTGTTCTCGCCCTGTATCATCTCACAAAAAAGGATTCTTCAATGTCATTGACCCACTAGAACATGAGCGATACCGTTAGGGCAAAGGGCTGAGCGTGGGAATACGAACTTGAAGTATTCAAAAGTCTGACCAAGGATAAGACAACTGTAGAGCAAGCTTGTAGGAGCAACTTGTATATGTCGTACTTATGCAAATGCATCATGCGAGCAATTCGGCCTGTCGTCGAATCCATAACCAAATGTTCATACCTGTGAAATTGTGTCAACATTTTGGAGCGGAAAAACATGCCCCGTCAATCGTACTCATCGAGGAAGAATGATGGGTATGCATAAACACTCTGGGGAAAATGCGTTACTTTAATGGTGTGGTTTCAATGGAATGGCACCTGATAATGAGTTAGCACTATCGTTGCTAATTGACCATTGTTTTTGGGTTGTGCCCAGCTCAATCAATGGTAGGTGATGGAGGTGGTGGTGACGGAGGTGGCGGTAGTGAGGGCGAACGGGCGAATGCGAGGGTGGTGAGAGGGTGACGGCGATGGTGAGAAGGCGATGAGGTGATGGTGGTGGTGGTGAACGGCAAGGGTGATGAATTGGCTTGGGCGAGGGCGAATGCGAGGGTAAGGGGGCGAGGGTGATGAGAGTGGGTGCGACGGAGGTGAGAGTGCGAGGGCGAGGGCGAGGGTGTAACGGAGGTGAGAGGACGTACTATTGTATGCAAATACATTACATGATAAATCAGTATCAACTCGTTAGATTTACAACCGTAAAAAGTCGCTATTAATCAACCTGAGAAATTGACTTCTTAAATGTTGAAAAAAACATGCTGAAATTTCGTCCGGTAAATCAGCCAGTCCCATTTTCAAACGTTTTTATGTCAATGTGACGATTTGTGCCTATTACATGCCAAAAATTTGCCTGATCACGGGTCTCAGTGTGACCATCATGTCGCCGTCGACTGGCGAAGCAAAGTTCATCCACACCGATACAGTATCAAAACGTTCATCTACCCAACACAGAGAATGCCTCACCGGTAATTTGGGCAATAAACGGGACGCTGTGCTGGATGATTTCCCCTCCATACCAGAAATAGATCTTCTGACGTTCATCAAGTCATTTCTGCCACCGCTTCCTCCCGGGGTTAATCTACAAAGCATCTTCCTTTCACTGCGCGACAGCCGGGGATCTCAGCGCATTCGTGGGCTTAAGGAAGGCTACTATTGGGATGTTTTTGCGACTGAACCAGCAAAGTCTACTGATGCGGAAGGTGCTACGTTCGATAAGCTTATGGAAATCTATAGGGCAGTGATAGAAACGGCGTCAATATCAAGGGCAGGACGTACAGCGAAGCTCTGTCTCAATCCTAACAAGGCCCTCTTCTCGGACAGAACTTATGACACTCGACCCGACGGATATATAATATTGATGCGGCCTAGTATTACAAGTCAGGTCAAGGATCCTTGGGAAGACTTGGCGATCCCAATTGAGTTTCAAAAGACAAACAGTGAATCTGCTCGTATAGACGTTCGTCCACCCCATAATCATTCGTACCATGATTTGATTTGACTCTGACAGAACATGAAAAAACAAATTTTCAGCATGCAGCAATTAATGACGTATGATCCCTGCCGACGATTTACTTTCGGCTTAACCATTGAGAATACGGAGGTCAGATTCTGGTTTTGTTCTCGCTCGATGCTTGCAGTCAGTGCAATGTTTGACCTGAATAGGGTTCGTATCACGTCTAGCGACATTATTCTCCCAACTGAAGTCTATAGCACCCTACATATCTGATTATTGCATTCTTGTCCTTCTCGTATGCCTCGAAAGCGGACCTAGGTTGGGATGAGACCATGAAGCCCAAAATTATCGGCGGGGAGAAGCGATATGAAATCAAAGTCGGAAATAATACATACGAGACGCAGGGAGTTGCTATATCCGATTTTATGGCCCATTCCATTGTTGGACGCGCGACTCGCGTCTACAAAGTGAAAAAATTGCAAGATGACACAGGACGAATTCATGTTCTCAAGGATGTCTGGGTCGCCAAGGATAGGCGACCAGAGCACACCATCCGGAAAGAAATACTGGAAAGTATTGAGGAAGTGCTAGGGAAGGACGACAAGAAGAAAGTGGAAAAACATCTTTTCACGTCAGCTGATCACTGCATCGTGCAGGTCGAAACAAATGAAGGATGGGTCGATGACGACACACATGATGTAATTTTGCGCAAGGCCGAGTTTTCTACGTCAAATCGCATCAATGTCATGCATATGGTGACAAATCTGACCCATGTAGTACATACAACTGATTACCAGAGCAATTGTGCTAAAGATATTATTCATCGATATCACTATCGAAGCGTTTCTAAAGAGTTGGCAGTCCCGCTATATGACTTGAAGCAAGTTTCATTAATATTTTATTTGTTCTATGAAATGGTGCAAGGTAATGTCTCTCTAGTACCTTTCAACGGTTGACACGTACTTCAGCTTTCTTTCCAGTTCTTCATATTTTCCACCGAGCTGGCTGGGTTCATCGAGATCTCAGCGTAGGGAACGTGTTCCTATATCAAAACGAATGCTTTAAACTAGGCGATTTAGAATTTGCAAAGAAAATCGGTAAAGACGGAGAGCACGATGTTCGAATAGTGAGTATGTTATAATTAATTTCCTCACTCTACTAAACCGTGAAGGGCACATTGGATTTCATGGCATGTGAGGTGGAGCGCCAAGAATACCTGTATCTGCCTGGCGCCGGACCCAGTTTCTTCTACCACAATTCTCTTCATGAATTGGAATCAGTGTGGTGGCTCGTAACATGGTGCCTCTTTTTCCATCGTCCCTTTGAGTCAGCACCCGAAGATCCGACGGGGCAGAAAAATGCCCTGGATGCGCTATTTCCTCGTCAACTGAACGACATGAATCGGTCACTACTTTTCGGTTTAGATGGGAAATTTGCCAAATTCATTCAATATCTTCATAGTGATGTTTGTGGTCTTGGAACTGAAGTCGATACGCTGCGCGTCAGTTTGATGGCCGCATATAGCTCTTTCGAGACATGCCTTGTTGAACCAGATGCCCTGATGCACGTCACTGACAAGTTCTCCCAGAATCATTTGGGTGGTATACACGATGCCTTCAAATCGAAATTTGAAGAGATCTGGACAAGATATAAAGCAAACGACATCAAGCTAATTCGCCTGTATGGCAGTGTCAAACGGGAACGTCTGGAAACTGAAGAATTGCCAGAGGCAAAAAGATACAAGTCCAACTGGGATGCCGCCGAGTATGCCATGAGTTATCATTGTTTTTCGCCTATATTGACTTCATAATTAGTGAAACTCAGATGAGATTGTTAGGGTTGTAGTATTTGTTATGATACTTGCAGGATGTTGAGAGATTATATTCGACTATCTATTGGCAATTACATGGACACTACCAAAGAAAGGATGGCAAAAAAATTTACTTGAACAGAAATGAAGATGCCATTTCAACACCATGCTGTTCAGTATGTTCAGTGATGAGCCTGCCACCCTCTGCACCAGCCAGTTATCTTGTTGATTTTATTGAAATGGTGGGCAGCAAAGTGCTGTAAACAGCTTAGTAAGCTTTCAATGTACCTACTGTATTAGTCAGCTGTTTGGGAAGGTTTGTCTAATGTTATGACATGTTAGTATATCACACTGATGAAATGATCGGAAAATTCCATGGGGACAGACAGTCAGAATGCCCTCCTTTTATACATTTCAGGAACCCTAACCTAATTACAAAATATAATAATAAAAATACTATTAAACGAGTTTTATTTATTATTATCTATTTTTAGTTATTCTATGATGTTCTTTATGACATCATTTCCTTCTTTATGAGTCATTGTACAGCCACTCTGAGTCATTTCACAGCCACTCTGAGTCATTGCACAGCCACTCTGAGTCATTGCACAGCATAGTGAGTCATAATCTAATAATAGATGCTCTAGACCGGTCCATATGATGTCATGCTCTGAGTCATTATCTAAATATAAATGATTCTTATCAACTATTCAATATAATTGATAGTTGTCCCATCAAACTCTATAATATCTGTCAAACTCTATAATTTTGTACACAAGTACAAATAAGAGTTTATTATTACTAATCAGAGTCTAGATGAGTCTATATGACTAATCATATGACTAATCAAGTCTAGACAAGCCTATGTGACTTTTATGTAATATGTCACATAATGTCACATACTGTGACATAGTCTGACTAATAGATATTTAGTTAAATATGAAACACTTAATTAATCTAATTTTAATTATCTAATCAGCTTATTGTAACGATTAGATTAATAATGTAATGATCATTAGATTTATTAGATTAATCATTAGTTATTAGATTAATAATGTAATGACCATTAGATTCATTACATTAGTTATTAGTTATTAACTTTTGTTACAATAACTTTGTTACTTTATTACAATAACTAATCTAACTTTCAACACTCCCCATAAATGAAGCATATAGAATGCTTATTCAACAATAAGGTTATGTCAGCAGCTTGATCATTATTATGTAATGCAGATCAACTAAATCATCTTTGACATATTGTCTTTTATAATGATATCTGACATCTATATGTTTATTCTTGAGCTGGATTTGAAGTAGTGTAGATAGCTATTTGATTATCCATTATTAAAGGAATGGATCTCATGTTATATCCTAACTTTCAAATAAATATTTATGTATCTGCATGTGTCTAATGTGGCCATACATTCAGTTCCTGTTGAAGATAATGCAATGGTTTTTTGTTTTGCAGTATACTGATGTTCCTGCTAATTTTATGACTATCCCATTTGTTGATTTATGATCAATGGGATTTGATGTCCAATCAGCATCAGCATAACATATTAAACCATATTTGTCTTTTCCATTATAGTAATCCAATGTACTTCCAACATATTAGATTATATATAATATCTATCCATTAAAGGATTATGACATTAGAATTGTTGCATAAACAATATCTAATCTTGTATACCATAGCAATAATTAATAATGATCTTATCAGTTGTTGATAGTACATGATCATTTTTGTATTGCTTAATCCTTTATTTATTGGATTTAAAGTTTTCAATATTGTTATTTTCATAACAAATGAATCTTTTATTCATATTCAATATTTATGAATATTTACAATAGTTGAATGTATTGTCAACTTTTTCATATAATGAATTCATAATGTAATCTTCTCAAAGATTATAAATTATGATATTAGAATTGTAATATATACAATGTCTAATTCATTATTCCTTATATAATTCTTTCTTCTATTTGTTTGATAGAAATGCGACTAGTTGTTAAAGGCTTGTTTAACTAGTTTAATCATTCATTGATCTAAACCTGTTTAACTATCTCTGTAGTATATTTTGGTTTCATCAATGATAATGGTATGATTGATAAAATTAATCATAATGTTTATTTCTTGAATATTCATTTTAGGTTTCCTAATCTTCTGTTCTTTATTTATTCATAAACCATTAACAGTATTGTTTATTATTGCTCATGGATATTATGTCATCAACATACAAGATGATTATGATTATATCATCTTCTTATTCTTTTAAAGACATATATCAGCATATAATACTTTCATAATAATACTGTTATGAGCTTAAGTCTTTCAAACTTTCAATACTTGTTTCAAAACATATGAACTCTTATTTGAGTTTATAGACTTTGAATTATAGTCTATAGTTTTGAAATGTCCAGTTATATTATGTGAATTCATATTTTTTCTAATTGATCAGGTTAGAAAAAGAATTCTCAACACAAGTGCTTTGAGCACCCATCTCTCTACAGCTTGCTGGTGTTGATAAGATTCTGACAGTCTAGAATCTTTGAAACTAGATATGGTTTCAAAGTCTATTCCTGGTACTTTGATAAACCATTATTAGCAACTGATTGTGCACATTTTATGTTGCTTTGTATACATTCTATGCATGTATTTCTTTTAAGGTCTTTTTAACTTATTCCCAAAATTCAATTCTTTCTTTGCATAGCATCATCATTCTATATGATATATGACATAGGATTATTCTTTTTTCTAAAGAATCTTTATAACAATAAGTATATTCTTCAATTTATATAGAAGAATATTTGTATATGATGATTAGTCATCATTTGTTTCAGAATTTCAATTTATCATATAGTTAGTCATCATTTGTTTCAGAATTTCAATTTATCATATAGTTCTTAATTCAACTATAGTTCAGTCATTAATTATGAATCTATCTGATTAATCAGAAGTAATAATTTGTTATTCTTGATTAATTAATTCATAATTGGATGATTATCTATGTTGATTTTGATTTTTATAATCAACATTTTATCCTTACTTGTATTAATCTTGATTGATTTCGCTTTTCTGACTTCATTAAGCTTTTTCTCTTAAGCTTATAAGGTTATAGATTTATTGTTCTGAATACTAGAAGAT
This sequence comes from Amanita fuliginea, assembly GCA_023014435.1. NCBI lineage: Eukaryota > Fungi > Basidiomycota > Agaricomycetes > Agaricales > Amanitaceae > Amanita > Amanita fuliginea. The sequence goes on along the minus strand of JAEBUQ010000011.1, from coordinate 768,003 downwards.
TTGTAAATATATTCATATCTTCTGGTATGTATAACCTCATTTGAAATCAACTGAATAAGATTATAATATAAGTCTTCTAGTTATTAAGTTTGTCTCTTAATATTAATTGAAGATCTTAATATGGTTATAATTTTCTTTATGATCAGTAGAAGTTGTATCATGTAGAAAATTGTTTCATTAAGACTTTTAATCTTTTTGGATTTGTTTATCACTTGTTTAAAGTTTTAACAAACATCAAAGATTTAATCATCAAGTGACTTATTAACAATCAATGAATTATCTTATTAATTGTTTTATAAATCTATTCTGATTTAATATAATCAGATTCCATTATCTGATTCTAAGCTATGATATGAAAGATAACTGTCTTTCAAATGAGTGTCTAATCTCTCTATCAGACTTATGATCATCAGTAACCGACAAATCATCATCATTTGAATCATTGATATCATGAAATGATTGCCTTTTATCATTAACTTGTAGTGTCATGATTGTAATGATTTTATTTTGTGCGAATTGTTTTTAGATCTTAAAGTTGGGTATGTTTCTTTTATGAATAAGTTTGATTTGAGAAAAATATGATTTCAACATCATACTTAATGAATATAATTAACTTTGGTATATCCAAATATAGTAAGTCTTTCTTTTGATACATGGTGAAAACTTTTTGTACTCAAGATATTATAAGTACCGATGTTCAAATTCAAAAGAATTATTTGATTTCATTTCAACTGAATAAATATTTTCAATTCAGTTTCATTCTCCCCCTCAATCTGAATGCATACTTTAAAACTGTTTAGCTTTATTAAGTATCATATTAAGATTGAACTACTGCCATGTATAGGCAAAATGAAGAATATCAATTAATAAACATATCTTTAAGCATTTGAGATATCATTATGTATCAACTCAAGTAAATGAGTCAATTTGATTAAATGATAAGTTTACTAATACTATATATGATTTATTAATGTTGGAACTTATTCCTGTTTCATTATTATTTGGATTTATTTATTTGATAATATCAAACAAAATAATCAATGATTGATTGTATTATAGAAGGTCATTATATATTAATTAATAACCAATATGCAAAATTGGTTCTTTTATATAATTTCCAATCAATGTTATGTTTCCCATTGTGTATTTTTGATATTATGGACATATAGTCCAAACTGGTTATGTTGTGGTACAGAAATAATTCTGTGTTTTTAATATTGGCATTTTTTATAGCATGTATTGAGGGTCAAGATAAGTTTGTTATTATAAAACATACTTTTGCTTTTCCCTTTACAAGTTTCCGAGTTTATTTAATTGCATTAATTACTTTGTGTGTTATCTTTTATGATATTATCCACATTGGATGATAGAAAATGATATATTGTTAATGTATATCAACATGTTGTTAATTGAACATGTTTATCATTATTTGTAGACATATCTTGATATGACATGTTTAACAAATATTTATTGTGTCAAGATTATTACAAAATTTCATCATTTTGTCCAATTTTATCCAATATTCAACATGTTGTCATCATAAATTTAATACATTTGATACTATCAATCACCTTTGTTTAGGTAAAGGATGATTATATATCATTTAATTAAATTAGAATCCTATTGGTTTCCAATTTCATAATCTAGAGTGATATATATGTTTCATCAAAGATCATCTACTTTTAATAAGTAGATATGTATTCTAAAATATATTTTAGAATCTCCCCCTATTACATGAATGGGAGTATTTAATGTTATTATCAACATAAGAATATTTAAAGTTCTCTTTCTCTCTAATCTAATTGTTTTATCATTCTACATGTATATTAAAGCTTATAGTTTAATTTCAAAATTTATTGAAATTTATCATTTTATGTCTTGAACATCTTTATACATGAAAAGCTTTATTGATATTTGACTTTACTCATGAGTCATCAATATTAGATCAGTATAGATTTGATATCGTTTTCTATTATCTTTGTATTAGATATAGAAAACCAATTTACTCTTAATTAGTAAATGTAATTTGTATTCTGATACAATACAAGTCTTTGTTAATGCTTATTGAATATTTGTGCAAGATCCTTTTAAGATTCAGGCTCCTTTTCAAATATTAGATCCTGTATTTGTGATCTGAATAATTTATCTAGGTTTACCCTTAGATTGCAAAGATTTTATTTGTTCTGATTTCTAGGAAAGATTACAGCTATTAAAAGATTTTCAATCTTGCTAACATCAATATCAGTAGCTAAGTTACTATATTATTGATTTCAAGTTATGTAATAGCATAAGACAAATTTTATTTGTTAGAATGCTTTTTCTACCAAATCTTATGATATTGATAGATTCATGCAATACTTATAGATATACATTTCTTTGACATGAGATCTTAGATTGTGAATATCATCAATCTTAGTATTAACAATATCAGTAACCAAGTTATGATATGATTGACTGATATTATATAGAAAACAATTCTGTGTTGTTTTTGATTTTCAACATACAGAACATGTTAAGCAGAATATTATTGTCAAGGTTTATGTATCTAAAGTATTCATTATTACATTTTGGAATTTCAGTAATGTCAAATCAAAGATCAGTTATTTTGTCATCCATGGTTAAATGAATTTAGAAATGTAATGACTTTCTATTCTTTGATCAAACATTATGCTTTATAATGTACATTCCAAAATATTTGCTCATATGAGTTCAATATAGATTTGCTAATGTCATTTATTGTAATACAGTTATAAAACCTGTAATACTAATTTTGAATAACCTTCATGGTAAAGTTTTACCATTAAGTATTGTTTAATAATACATATATGTATGACATTATTGAAGAAAACATGTAACTATTTCTTCAAATAAATCTAGATGTTTACTAGCAAATGTTCTTATTAGAATGTGAGACATTTTGCTTTGTAAGCAATATTATGTCAGCTATAATTTTTCTTGAATTGATTATCTTTAGAAGAATACAATTACAAGATCAAATCTTTTCATTAAAGTATGTTTGATCTCTTATCTTTATTTTCTAAGTCAAGAACTTTTTACTTTTGAACATTTTTAAGCAATTCTCTTATCAAATATATTAGAGGATGATTTCCAAAGATTATTGTGAATTGAACTATTTTAGTCAATTTTACATAATCAAACATGTAAGATTCTGATTAAATTGGGCCTAACAAGGCAATTGTGTTAAGGGAGATACTCCCCAAGACAATCAGTATGATCAGAGTTCCATCTGTAATCATTCTTGATACAGAAAAAGAGATTTCAAAGGTTTGTGATATTGTAACAAATTTATCAGCATTTTAATTTTGGCTGCTGATTTTTAATGGTTATATTAATTGTTTGCAACATTTTGGGATCAAGATACTTGATCAATACTCCTGTTTCAATGACAATCCATTTCACTTTATTAATTCCTGTGTCCAATATCCAAATGGAATATTATTTTGCCAACATATGCAATGCCAAAGGCAAAGAGTCAGGTGACCATATGGAAATATACAATGGACAGAGAATAGTGAAAGTGTGGGAGTGTCAATCTTGAGGATTTTCATTCAAAAATTTCATATATGAAACTACCTTTATCAAATTTAATTAATTTGATTTTAGATATATGAAAATATACTAATGAATGAAAATTTTCTATGTTGCAAATCAAGATACAACAATGATTTGTGAAGGAGGAAGAGAAGCTGATGGGATAAATGTAACTGGTATTTGATTTCAGGAGAAATCTTTTATCTGATACCAATTACTATGTTTCTAAAGCATCCCAACTAAATGTTCAATCTGACAAGTCAGATATATCTTTTCATTATCCTCTTTACAATACCATTGTAAAATTTGATTAACATCACAATAGCCTTAATCACTGTTTGAATGAAGCACAATATAATATCTCTGATTATTATTAATATAATCTTCTTGGCATTTATTAAATAATCTCCAGATGCTGATTGCTTGGAGAAAGAACCAAGAGAAGATTTTTTAATAAATTGAGATATGTTATAGAAAAATTTGGTTAGCCTTGAATTCCTTTTGAAAAGAATTATGTTATAGGCTGTACTATTTTTCTTTTGATAACATGTTATAAACAGTGGAGCAACACAGACAACTGTATGCAGTTATGGAAAGTTGCTATATGCCAATAAAAGTGCATCAGGGGCTCCTACAAATTCCCTGCATGCAAAAAATCCACCAACTACTAGTAATGTGTGTGTGTGTGTAATGTAAGAAATGTGACATCTAATCTAAGTGGGTCCTTAAGGGGTGCCCACCACTAGTCTGCATGTACATGAGACAATGCTCATCCAGCACAACCTTTATACAAAATTATTATATACTAAAAATGAGAAAGAGGGGACAAAAACCCCTATAATGATATAGAGCTTTTAACTATTGGGCAATTGGGGGAAGGTCAAACCTTTACAGGGGATTGGCCCTGATATCCACCATAAGGTGGCCCAAAATCCATGTCAATTTTGCTTTATGGTTTGACAAAACCATGATCTTTTAAGGATAGATCAATCCATGTGAGAATTTTGATTATGGTGGTTTCACAACACCAAATGACTCTGATACATTACACCAGGTATTTAGTCAGTGCCCCCACACTGTATGTCACAAGGGTGACATAAATGGTATCCCTCCTACCATTAAGGGGATCATTTTTCCCATGATCATGGGTTAGCTCAAAATAAATATGAAAGGTCATAGAAAAATGTCACAAACACAATACACACACTTACACATACTTACTTACTATGTAGCCACAATGACTAGCATCATATGTTCTTTGTGTGAGAATAAATATTGTCACATGTCACAATGAATACCGTCATGTGTCATAGCGAGTACCGTCATGCAATTTGGGTCACAACAAGTACCAACATGTGTCACATGTCACAATAGGTACTGTCACGTGTCACAGCAAGAACCGTCACACAATTTGGATCACAACAAGTACCAACATGTGTCACATGTCACAATGGGTACTGTCACGTGTCACAACAAGTACCATCATGTGTTATATGTGACAATGAGTCATGTCACATGTCACAGTGAGTCGCATCACATGATTTAGGTCATAACAAGTACCATCATGTGTTATATGTGACAATGAGTCATGTCACATGTCACAGTGAGTCGCATCACATGATTTAGGTCATAACAAGTACCATCATGTGTTACATGTGACAATGAGTCATTGTGACTGTCACAATGGGTATCGTCACATGTGATGTGTCACAATGAGTACCGTCACGCATAGCGTGTGAAAATGAGTACCATCACGTGTCACAACGGTCACCGTCACACAATTTGTGACATAATGAGCATAGTCACGCATCATCACGTGATTCGTGTGAAAATTCGCGTCACAACGGTTACCGTGACGTGTCACGTGTGAAAACGCGTATTGTGACGGTCACAATGATTACCGTTACGTGTCACACGTCACAATGAATATAGTCACATGTTACATGTCACAACGGTTACCGTGACGTGATTCGTGTGAAAATTCGTGTCACAACGAATATAGTCACATGTCACAACCGTTATAGTCACGCGTCACAAACGTGACGCAATCACAAGTCATGTGATTGTGGGAAACAGTCCGATCTGTTATTGATTGCAACAGATATAAATATATATAAATATATATATACTATGATGTCATTCTATATAGACAAAAATGGGGCCCATAACTTATTGAAATGGTGGGCAGCAAAGTGCTGTAAACAGCTTAGTAAGCTTTCAATGTACCTACTGTATTAGTCAGCTGTTTGGGAAGGTTTGTCTAATGTTATGACATGTTAGTATATCACACTGATGAAATGATCGGAAAATTCCATGGGGACAGACAGTCAGAATGCCCACCATTTCAATAGATTTCAGCCAGGTACCTGGCCTCAGGCCCACCCCAATAGAAGTGAATCCTGCCATCATCAGACATATTAAGCGACTTCTCAGGAATAAAAATATTGCCTAGTGGAGATCGTTGTCTGCTTTGTCACCTGCTCAATGTGCAAGTAAGGGTTCGATGAAACAGTTGGTCTACATTATGACGCCAGACATATACGTAGAGTCGGAGTCGGCATTTTCAATTAGGTTACTATCAGTCATCTCACCGTTTACATTTCATTTTTTCAATGATTTGGTCGTCTGCTCCTTAGTCAGTTTTCTCATTCAACTTTTTGTTGTTTATATCTCTCTCCTGTAGTAGAGTACAGAAGAGGTGCTTTGCACCTCTTCAAATATATCCATGCAAAAAAAAAAAAAAGAGTTGGAGTTGGAGTGTGAAAACCGAGTGAGACGAGCAACCATGTCGACAGGAGATCAAGTGACACAGCAAGCCTATATTATCCTATCCGACCTCTTTCTCAACACAGAGTACACCCCATCGCAGATCTACTACATCTCTGCCTCATTGCGCTCTCTCAGAATCCCCGCTGCAACATTGCAGCATATGCTCTGTTATGTATTGAAACAATAGACAGCAGCGCAGTGCACTGACTAAGTAAGGTTTCAATAACTTACATCTTTAGTTAGTAGCTTATTCTGCCTGTGTGTTAGGTGGAAAAACTAAGGAGCTTAGCGTCCAAAACGCCCTCCTTATATACATTTCAGTAACCCTAATCTAGGTACAAAATATAATAATAAAAATACTATTAAACGAGTTTCTTTTATTATTATCTATTTTTAATCATTCTATGATGTTTTATATGACATCATTTCCTTCTAAATGACTCATGTGCACAGCTATATGACTCATGCGCAGTAGTATGAGTCATTGCACAATCATTGCACAGCAATGCACAGTCATATGAGTCATTTCTGAGTCATGTTCTAAATATAAATGATTCTTATCAACTATTCAATTCAGTTGATAATCGTCCCATCAAACTCTATAATATCTGTCAAACTCTATAATATCTGTCAAAGATATAAATATCTCTGAACTCTATAATTTCGTACACAAGTACAAATAAGAGTTTATTATTACTAATCAGAGTCTAGATGAGCCTATAAACGCATGAATAATCACATGACTAATCACATGACTAATCATGTGATATCACATAATCTAAATAGATATTTAGTTAAATATAAAACACTAATTAATTCTAATTCTAATTATCTAATTAATTCTTAATTATCTAATCTAACTTTTAACACTCCCCCTTGTTGAATATTTTACTAAATGTGTATTCCACATAATTTAAGCATCCTACTATGCTTATTCAACAATAAGTTTTTAGTTAGTATGTCAGCAGCTTGATCTTCAGTTTTAATATAATAAAGATCAACTAAATCATCTTTGACACATGATCTTATATAATGATATCTGACATCCATATGTTTTGTTCTTTGTTCTTGAGCTGGATTTGAAGCCATATAAATTGCTGCTTGATTATCCATTATTAACGGAATGGATCTTATATTATATCCTAACTCTTCAAACAAATTCTTCAACCAAGATATCTGTCCGCATGCATCTGATGCAGCCATATATTCTGCTTCTGTTGAAGACAACGCAATGGTTTTTTGTTTTGCTGATTTCCAATATACTGGTGCTCCAGCTAACTTGACAACAATCCCTGTCGTTGATTTATGATCAATAGGATTTGATGCCCAATCAGCATCAGCATAACAAATTAAACCATATTTATCTTTTCCATTATATTTAATGCAGTAATCCAATGTACTTCCAACATATTGAATTATATGTAATGCCTTTTTAATGTGATCCTGTGAAGGATTACTTACAAATTGTGACATTAGAATTGTTGCATAAACAATATCTAATCTTGTACACATTGCAAGAAACAATAATGATCCTATCAATTGTTGATAGTATGTAATCATTTCTTGTGTTGCTTGACCTTCTATTTGTTTGTTTGGTACATAACCAGCTGGTAAAGGCGTGTTTACTGGTTTTGCATTAATAAGACCAAACCTTTCAACAATCTTCTTTGCATATTTAGCTTGATCAATTGTGACTATATGATTTTGTTTATCAATCACAAAGTTCATCCCTAAATATTCACTTAAATCTCCTAAATCTCTACTTTCCCATTTATCCATGAATTTCTTTTTATGATCATTAACAGTCTTTTCATTATTGCCCATGAATATTATGTCATCAACATATAATATAATGACTATAATGTCATTTTCTGTTCTTTTAACATATATTCCAGTGTCAGCATATAATCTTCTAAATCCTAATTTAGTTATACTGTTATGAGCTTGAATATTCCAAGCTAATGATGCTTGTTTCAAACCATATAAAGCTCTATTTAATTTATAGACTTTATTTTTATCATTGGTTTTGAAACCATCGGGTTGTTCCATATATATCTCCTCTTCTAATTGGCCATATAGAAAAGCAGTTTTAACATCTAGTGCTTTGAGTACCCATCCCTCTAAAGCTGCTAATGCTAATAAGATTCTAACAGTTTCGAATCTTGAAACCGGGCTAAATGTGGCTCCAAAGTCTATTCCTGGTACTTGTGAAAAGCCTTGAGCAACTAATCGCGCTTTATATCTATTATCTTGTTGCTTTATAGTGTAAACCCATCTACAACCTATAGGTTTATGATCTTTAGGTCTATCGACTAATTCCCATACATTTCTTTTCTGTATAGATTTAATTTCTTCTTTCATAGCTTCTACCCATTTTGAATATGATTCAGGATCTTTATCTTTTATCTTTAAAAGATCTCTGTATACAACAGGTATACCCTTTTTCCTATTCTCTTGATCTACAAGTTTTGCTGCTGCTTTGGATAGTAAGAATTTATCTATTCTTTTCTGTCTTTGTTTACGTCTTTCCTTCCAATCTTCATTACTGATTTCTGAACTTGGAGAACTAGGAATTGGTGTAATCACATTATCAGAAGGTGCTGGTGTTACTGTTCTTTCCAGATCTTCTTCTGATTTTTCTGATTTATCATCAACCTTTTTATCATCAGATTTTATATCTAATTTTGGTTCAACAATAATTTCCTTTCTAGGTTTTCTACCAAAGAGTTTATTTAGACAATCTCTTTCATGCTTAGATTTATCTATAGGCATGAGATCTTCTAAAGTTAATTCAGGTTGAACAACTCGTTGTTCTTTAGCTGATTTAGTATCTAACTCTTGTAGCTTTGATATGTTAATTGTTTTCTTAAGCATTTTTCTTTAGCTGATTTAGTATCTAACTCTTGTAGCTTTGATATGTTAATTGTTTTCTTAAGCATATCACACCATTCCTTTTCTTCTTGATTTTGTTGTTTAACAACTTTTTCAAAATCTTTATCTGTTTGAATTTCTGCTTGTATTTTAGCAGGATGTTTATCTCCATAAAGATCATTATCAATAATTCTAACTTTTGGTTTCCTAGACGATTTTCTAGTAGCAAGTTTTTGTTGTATAACTTTTCTTTCTTGCTCTCTAAAACCAAATGGATGAGATATTGGGTCTTGTATGATTTTTGGTCTATCATTATCAAGTTTTCATCTTTTAGCTGCTTGCAGGTCTAACTTTTTTCCAATACATTTAGAACCTGTAGTAACATTATCTCTAATGCTAACAGTAGGATCCCAAAAATCTCCAGTATTTAATTCAAACTTAGATTTAAGATGAGGTTTATCAAAGATTTCTTTGACTCTTTTTCTAATATCTTCTTTAATAGATTTCTCATCTATTTTAAGATTTTTATTTCGTCCAGAAAGATTATCAAGTTCTGCAAGTCTTTCTTTTTCATGTTTATCAAGTATTTTATATATCTTTGATAAATCTATTTGTTTAACTTTTGATGTTGAAGGAGTATTATTAGAAAGCTCTGCAACTTGTTTATTAACAGTATTCCATTTTCCAAGTCTGGAATATCTCCTATTAATTTCTTCAGAATCCTTTTTAAATTGTTCAACTTGTTGAATCTCTGAAGAAGTTAATCTCTTAGTATTATCTTTCTGTTTTCCTTTATCAACCTTTGTAGGAATATTATCTTTGTGTGATTTATTACTTTGTGATTTGAAATATTTATCATTTGCATCATGATAAGTATTATTAGAAGAATCACTGTCTTCTGATTGATTGTCTGATGGTTTTCTTTTTGTGTCAGACTTATGATCATCTGTATCCGACGAATCACTATCATCAGAATCATTTGAATCATGAAATGATTGCCTTTTATCATTCTTCGTAGTGTCATGATTATAATGATTATCTGTTGTGGGAATTTTATCTAGATCTAAAGTTGGGTATTTATCTTTATAGATGATCTTATCTTTAGATAATTTAGGAAATATGTTTTCATCAAATATGGCATGTGAGGCAATGACTATAGTATTTTTGTCATTCATAAACTTATAAGATTTACTTTCATATCCAATGAATGTCATTGGTTCAGCTCTTGGTGATAACTTATCTTTACGTCTTTCTTTGACTATATAGACATATGCCAAACATCCAAATATTTTAAAATATGACATGTCAGGTTTTTTACCCATCATAGTTTCATAAGGTGTTTTCCATTTAGTTCTTCTTAATGGTGTATGATTATATATATGAACTGCAGTCTCAAATGCAAAAGACCACCAGGATTTTGGGCATCCTGATTCTAATAAAAGTGTATAAGCTTTCTTTAGAATAGTTTCATTTAATCATTCAGCATGACCATTTTGTTGATGAACATGTGGAGCACTTAGTTCATGTTTAATACCTTTGTCTTGAAAATAGTTATTTAACTTTTGATTCACAAATTCTCCCCCTCAATCTGAACACATACTTTTGACTTTTAAGTTCAACTGATTTTCAATAAAGACAATGTAGGCTTTAATTGAATTAAAAGTATCAGCTTTAGATCGAAGTAATGCAACATAAGCAAAAGAAGAATAGTCATCAAGAATTAATAAAGCATACGACTGTATCGGCATTTCAATTAAATCAACATGTATTAATTCCAGCAACTGAGTTGCTCTACTAGATGAAACATGATATGGTTTATTATCAAATACATGTTTTACAAATGCTCTTCATATGGGGTTTAATAAGTTTTGAACTATTTTCAGTATTTCTGAACATATGGTTTAACACATTATCACTAGGATGTGCCATCCTTCTATGCCAAATAAAATAATCAATAGTTTTAGAACTATTATTGATTAATAAATGATGAGAAGGTCTTTTTATTATAGTAGATAGCCAATGTACAGAATTGGCTTCAGTTGGGTGTCCAATAAGAGTTATGTTTCCCTTATGTATTATAGTTTTGGTTTTACCATGATAAACATGATAATCCATACTTGTTAATTGTGGTACAGATATAATTCTGTATGGTAACATCGGCATATAGCATACATTCCAATTCATAACATGTTTATTATGTCTGAAGCAGATTTGTCCTTCTCCTTCAATAAATGTCTGATTATGTTTATTAGCAGTGGTAACCTTCATGGGATTAATATATTTCTTATATGATGTAAAATCACTTAAGAATGGTGTACAATGTCTAGTTGCTCCAGAGTCAATGACCCATCGATCATTCTTATTTAAGAGCATAATTTGTTCACCAGGAACTGTATTCTCATAATTACTACATACAAATTTGTAACTACTGTTATTTACGTCTTGATCTGACATATTTAATATGCCATTATTAGTAATATCATCAAGCACTAAAACAGTATTAGATAAGTAATTATTTGAAGAATTTAATCCATACCCAATGTTAAGGTTAGCCATGTTGTTATCATTTCCAGTTCCATCAATATATTCTAATCCATGATCAGAATAATCACTTCTAAATGGATCTGATTCTTCTCCACTGTGATATTGTTCTTCCTCTTCAGGAGAACCATCACTGGAAATCGGTGTTAAAGGTGTTAAAGGTGAAGAATTGGTTTTGAATAACCGATGAATACTATCATCTTGAAAGTATTCATAATCTACCCTATCTTCAATAGGAGTATCATTGTCATCCATCTGTATTTCTCCAATCCTATCCAATAAAGAACTATTGTGTTGTACATCAGGTACTAGTTCTTCTATAAATCCAGCAGATTCTTCCAATGGATATTGTTTATAATACCCAGGAGCTGTATCTACTATCATTGGATTTGCAAAGTGGATTGTAGTGGATGAATCCTTTTTCTTCCCTTTCAATTCTCGTAATTCATTGATTAGAGCTTTATTCTTCAATTTTTTGTTAGCCCTATTGATTTTATTATGTTTCTCCTTGTCATCCCTTGACATAGAAGATGCATTTCCTCTGTCAGGAAATTTATTGTAACTTTGTCGAGGTACAAATGTTTTGCTTTTATTGAAACGTCCTCTAAAATAACCTTTTCCCCTGTTATTATTGTTATAACTGTTATTGGAATGTTGATCTTTCCAATTTGGGTTTGTGTTTGGATTCTTTTGAATATTTGATCCAATATTAGCAATTTGAGCATGATGACGTATCTTGCCTTTTGATATCAGCAGATTATACTCGTTCTGAATGCGAGGAGTAATGTTATCTATCATAAAATCTGCAACCTTGGTATCTATCAAATTTGTAACTAGAGTACCATATGATTGACCAAGATTATGTAAGATAAAGAAAAGTACTACAAAATCAGGAATTTTGTATTTATTTTCAGTACCTAAATCAGCAACTAATTTCATTAATTTGGATATGGCTATGATAGGATCTTGTCCTGGTTTCATAGACCAGCTGAATATATTCTTATAAAGAATAAAATATTTAGCTATTCCTTTTAATCCAAATATTTTATCTAGCTCAGCTAGAGTTTCTTTAGGAGTTGCTTTAATATAGACATGAAGATTTGCAGCAAGCGACATTTGGAAAATTGCATTTGCTCTTGCAGAATATTCAGTCCAATCTTGTATTTCTTGCCAAGTTCTTTTGAATGTTAATTCATATTCAAGTTTAGTAGCTGCAGAAGCTGGATGTGTAGCAGTGTCGGTATACATTGAAGGAAGGACTGGTTCTTCTCCAGTGACATATTTGGTATATCCCTTCATGGCCATATATGACAAAATGTTTGTACGCCATTTTTGAAAATCAGAAACACCATTGAAGACAGAAACCATCTTCTCAAGTGAATCTTTATCATCTTTGCCACCACAAAGGTATGAATTAAATCTAGAATTAGATTTCACCATATCATCTAGATTCCACCATTTGCAAGTTCCTCTTTGAGTAACTTCAAAGTGCAAATATCGTCGTCCTTCAGATTTATAGACAAAATTCAGTACTTTTCACTCCCCCCCCCTTCTGTGTGGATTCCATGTGGATTCCACATGATTGTGCACTATATTGTGGACTTAGTAATGTCATCATGTCACAATACTAGAACTAGTCCATCTACTTTGCTATGCACTTTACTCCTGGTATTTCTACATATATTCCCATTATTACATAGTACTCTAACACATGTCATGTGATTTTTCAACTTTCCCACACCCCACAAAAGTGAGAATTGTGACATTCTGAATCAAGCATTGTAATTGATTGTTTGCTTGGCCCCATATTTTTCCTAGGCTTCCTGTACATGCTCCATTGATTACACAACATTCTATGTGTATGTGACATAATTAACAACATTTTGCCACAGTCCAAAAAAGTGTGTATGGTCAGATTTTGATCATATGTCTGACCTCCTGGTGTTTCTGCACAAAGTACCATTGTCACACTTTGACACAATGTCACATGATTTTCTAGCTTTCCCACAACTACACAAATGAGAATTGTGAATTTTTATCAATCAAAGAATGTAGTTGTTTGCTTTGCTCCCTAACTTTTCTCAGGCTTCCATGTACATTTGATAGCATTTGTAATATTTTCCCATGATCCAAAACAAAGTGTGTGGTGAGATTTTGATTATAGAAACTTCAATATTCTACACTGTCCCAAGATGTAAATAAGGGTGAACTAAGTTCTAGTTCAGGAAACAAGTGAATATTTTTGCACAAATCTCAGCAAATGCTAAATTCATGATCATTTTGTTTTCACCTTCTTGGTCAAATTCTGAATGTGTCTTGATCAAATGAGGTGACATGAGTGGAAAACACTTAGACAAATGATGGAGATACAACAGGAACCCCCTTTTGACATTAGGGGAAGAGTGAGAAAGCAAGAGTGAAGAAAGTGGTTGTTACAACTTTCTTTTCCCCTTCTATGATACACTCCTTTCATATTACATCATCATTTGCTATGTCACTTATTGGATGCTTATCTCCTTTAGCTATTGCCTTCACATTCCCCTTCATAGGTAACTAGCTGCACATACTGCACATTTCCTTTGTTCTTCTAAGTATATAAACCCTCATGTATAGTACAATTCCTCAGTTCAAACTTAATTGAATATTGCTCTTATCTGAATAAATTCCTCTCATCTTCTCTTGAGCTTGTTGTTAGTTTGACCTTTGTCATCATTTGGCTTAATGGCCAGAATCTTTGTCCAGCTGGCTGGAAGTGGGCTGAGACTCCTGTTACTTACAACAAATCACATCAAGGGCATCAATCTTAACAGTGGTGAGCAGGAAGTATTGTATGTGCATTGTTCAATGGAATGCATGATTTTCAGTCCCTGAAGTTTGAGAAAAAATCAAAAATTATGGTTTGTTCCAACAGTGGCAAGCAGATTTTCAGTTCACTCCCAGCATAGTGGACAAAGAGTGGTGGATGCTGGATGACAAAGGTCAAATAAGAAATGAGCTTAAGAGGAGATGAAAGTGCTGAGTTCACTCATAGATGAGAGCAATACTTGATTAAGTTGGAACTAGAAGAGTACTGCACATTAGCAGTTTATATATGTTTGGAGAACAAGAAAAACACAAAAACAATAAAGTTGTAGCTACTCAAGAAAGGGAAATGAAGGTAGCTGGCTAATGGGAATAGCATCCAAGCTGTACATTGCACAGTTGAGAAGTATATAAGTGACATGTTGTAGTCCATTAGAAGAGGAGAGAAAACTGTAAAGAATGACATGAATTTAGTATCTTGACTGTGGGAAAAGTGACAATGATGTAACATATAACAAATGATGTGACATGAGCCTGTATGACAAGCTAGGAGAAGGAAACTGAGTAAAAAAGAATGCAGTGAATAGGAAGATGCCTGTTTTGTTCAGTTTCTAAAGTGTGAGAAAAAATGACAAATGATGTGACATATGTATAGGACACCTCATGGGAATAATGGAATGCATGAGAAAGTTAGGAGGAAGCAGCTAAGTGAGAAAGAAATTAGTGATTAGGATTTGTGTGATTCATTCAATAACTGCCACAGTTCTCAGTTTGAACTGTGGGAAAAAATTACACATGATGTGACATATACATGAAGCAGCTTGCAACAAGTGGAAGATGTGTTAGAAGCTAAAGAGAAAGTAATTGAGTGGAGGAGTAAGTGAAAAGGTGTTCTGGAACTGAATCAAAATAAGGGGATTCCTTGTGGAATCCATGCGGAATCCATGCGGAATATTCCGCGCGGTCATTCCGCGGACATTCCGCATTCCGCACTGCGTGACAATGTCACAAGTCACCACAGGGAAAGCATGTCACATTGATTCCACACAAAGCTATCTGAAATAAGCTTGCATTACATGTAGAATCCCCCTCTGTAACTATTGTAACATGTTTATACCCTAGATGGGTGAAAATGTCACACGGAATCCGCTCGGTATTGGGGGGGGGAGTGTAAAGTACTCACAAAATTTGAATCTTGTCTCCATATTTTTGGTAATGCTACTATTTCCCATAGAGCAGGATACATTTCCCATATCCATTTGAAGAAATGAGCTTGTTTGAATAATGCCAATAGCATAATCCAGGTTTATTCCAAATAGGATGCTCATTGGTATGAATAACCATTTTAACTTCTCCAAATTCTCTATATTTGACTTGAGTAGCTCCAGAAAAATCATTGTAATCGTGATCATATCTATGTTTCTTGATTAATGGATAAATCTTTCTTTCAGATTTTTCTTCATCTGACTTGTTGTTGAAGCTCTTCTTTTTAAGAAAAGTCTTCTTAAAGAAAGGACGAAAGTCTTTGACTTTCTTAACTCGATGAATTTGTCGAAATGCTTTGTATGATCGTTTGGGTGGAACAACATTCTTTTCCTCTGGCCATAAACCATCATCTTCTTCGATAGGCCAGTATGAATTGGACGATCTGGGCAATGATTTATGCTCATTATCAGGCCAATTTTCAATTGCTTCTTTGAGTTGTTGATGTTCCAATTCATCCTTTGAAGGTTTATCTTCCCTCAACGGATAACTTTCCCAAGGACCATTCCAACCATTATCATTATCGTTATCTTTCTTTTTATCATGATTTTCTTCTTCAGTATCGGTAGCTTTTTGCTTCATAGCAACTCTATCTAGACGTTCTATAATGATCTTAATCATATCTGAAGCCCAATCAGGTGCTTGAGGCTCCGGAGTATTATTAAGAGGTCTAGTCATCTTTGGAAAATCTTGAACAACATTTTCATTGTGAATCATGAATGCTGATTGTTCTTCTCCCATAAAAGGATTTCCTGGGGGATAATACAATTCCTTAAATTTATCTTCAGGAATGTAAATAAATGTGCTACCATCGGAGGTGTGTGTGACTTCATTTTGTCGAATGTCCTCATCAAACTTTATCAACTTGAGTTTTTTAGTTTGATTAACACACTCATCACACAACTGAAAAGAATTTATATTTGGACCATTTTGGTCCACAATGGTACATATATATTTATTACAAGGTTTCATACCTTGTAATAACTCCTCTCAGATCCTTGATCTGAATCTTCCTTTGATATGCCCAACGGGGGCATTAACTCTGGGGATGACCGGAGTCGTCTCGGAGACCTTTCTCCTTTGACTGGGGATAAACTTTTCCCCGGACTGGTATAATTGAGGGGATTGTGCCTCAAAGATTTTTGTACAAGTGGGGTTCTCGTAACCCCGAAGAACATACGCTGTGACAATATTATCAGCTTTTGGAAATAATAGCTGATTTTGATAAGTCACCTTTGGTTCTTCTTTTTGCATGACATCATGCAACTTTATCTGTGCCAACTGCATATCACGACGTAGCTCATCGTCCATCTTCTGCAATTCCGCCTGCCTAACGGCCTCCTCATAATTGACACGACTATGATAAACCTTTTCGTTTAGCATCCAGACAGGCAAACTTTCTGCTCTGCGTCTTTCAGCTAGCGCTTCGCTAAGTGCTTCTCCTCGAAGGTCCCTAAGAGACTTGTATCGCAGTCCTGGACGTCCACCAAGACCAAGCATGTGAACTGCTGGACCATCATAGTGAGGTTGGTTCATGAGAGGTGGTAACTCAGGGGCACTTTGAGTCATCGTCAGTAGTGGCGGTGCAAGAAGATCATTATTGATGATCTCTTGATCATCAATCTCAATGCTGTTATTGTCATTGCCATCATAATCGTCAGCGTTGCTGCCGCTGTATTCGCCTTCTTTGCTGCTATCCCCCTCTTCCTGTATTGGCAATTCGGAAGAAAGAGGGGGGTAAACAACTTTGTTTGCCTCGCTAGGCACGACATATTCATTTACAACTATATCAATTTTTTCAGTTAATTGATTTGGATGAGTGTAAATTTTCATACATAGACCATTCGCATTGACATATTTGACTCCTAACGTCTTTTCAGAGGAAGTACTATTTAAGTCATATGAAGGGTGAAGGTGGACTTCCTCTTTGAGGAAGCAATCATAGACGAATACATGGACAGATGCATCAACTGCATTCCATATATGAGAGGCAGATCTATCATAGACCCTGGCAGGCAAGAAGAACTCCCGAGCTTCAGGAGAATTCTTGATACAATTATAGCTGCAGGTGGTATTAATCATATATACCAACTTGGCCAGATGATGACCAGGATAGAGATAACACATGTCATCTGCATCATATTTTTTCATAATATTCTCGATGTCCTCAACCGGCAATCCATGGACTTCTTTCATTACACAACGAAGAATACCTGCATTGATATAATCAGGTTTATTCATAGCGGAATCCAAGTAGAGCATCGGGTGAACAGATTGAGACAAGAAACCGATTTGGAAAACTTGAGACATCTAATAAAATTTGCATTAGCCTAATTCATTTTCTTGAATGAAACATGAGAAAAGATGTGCTTATCAGGCTGTGCTATTTATGTAACAACATGTTATAGGCTGCCAACAACGCAAACAATGTCTTGAAGTTTGGAATGTTGCATGCCAATAAGTGTACCTGGGGCTCCTTCAAATTCCCAGCATACAAAATCCACCAATTACAAGTATGCTACTGTGTGACTATAGT
This sequence comes from Amanita fuliginea, assembly GCA_023014435.1. Taxonomy (NCBI): domain Eukaryota; kingdom Fungi; phylum Basidiomycota; class Agaricomycetes; order Agaricales; family Amanitaceae; genus Amanita; species Amanita fuliginea. The sequence continues at coordinate 749,669 of JAEBUQ010000011.1, read as the reverse complement.
AAAAGTGACAATCTCAATCGTCCTAATCTAAGAGGGTCCATAGGGGGTGCCCTCCACTAGTCTGCATGTACGTGGAACAATGTCCACTCAGCACGACCTTTATACAGAATATCGATCCAAATAAAGAAGTAAACCAGGGGACAAAAACCCCTATAATGGTATAAAGGCATTAAATATCGGGCAAACGGGGGTGCATCAACCCTTTCAGATGTGGCTTCCACCACACCCTTATCCGTCGACTGGGACGGCCCATAATCCATGCATTTTTGCTTTCTGGTATGGCAAAACCAGTGTCGTTAGGGTGACAAGCCCTTGTGAGAATTTTGATTTCGCTGTTCCACAACAGCGGGTGACTCCGAAGCACCACTCCAGATATTTAATCAGTGCTCCCACACTGTAGATCTCAAGGGAGATCTAGATGGTATCCCTGGTACCATCAACCAGATCATTATCCCATGATCATGGGTTAGCCATTCTGTATGGATGAGGAAAGATCGAGAGAGGTTAGTGTCACAGTCACAGTCACAGTAGATCGATCAGCTATCAGATCCCATCAGACCAGATAGAGGGCCATCAGCCATATCTGCTTGCCTGATCTTGAGTGGGATCTAGCCGATCTAACGTCTATCTAAAAATACATTGTATCTAATTATAACCAGCATCCTTCCTGCGACATGTAACAACTCCGCACAGGTTGCTTTTGAGGCTGTTGCTAGCGGGGCCCATAACCTATTGAAACAATAGACAGCAGCGCAGTGCACTGACTAAGTAAGGTTTCAATAACTTACATCTTTAGTTAGTAGCTTATTCCGCCTGTGTGTTAGGTGGAAAAACTAAGGAGCTTAGCGTCCAAAACGCCCTCCTTATATACATTTCAGTAACCCTAATCTAGGTACAAAATATAATAATAAAAATACTATTAAACGAGTTTCTTTTATTATTATCTATTTTTAATCATTCTATGATGTTTTATATGACATCATTTCCTTCTAAATGACTCATGTGCACAGCTATATGACTCATGCGCAGTAGTATGAGTCATTGCACAATCATTGCACAGCAATGCACATGAGTCATTTCTGAGTCATGTTCTAAATATAAATGATTCTTATCAACTATTTAACTCAGTTGATAATCGTCCCATCAAACTCTATAATATCTGTCAAACTCTATAATATCTGTCAAAGATATAAATATTTCTGAACTCTATAATTTCATACACAAGTACAAATAAGAGTTTATTATTACTAATCAGAGTCTAGATGAGCCTATAAACACATGACTAAACACATGACTAATCATGTGATATCACATAATCTAAATAGATATTTAGTTAAATATAAAACACTAATTAATTCTAATTCTAATTATCTAATTAATTCTTAATTATCTAATCTAACTTTTAACATTATGATCTCTTTCCCATCCTTTTCCCAAACCTTCTTTGCATTGCAGGCGAGTGGCAAGGATTCGACCCGGACTGGTTGCTCCAGAAAATACAAGACAGAAGGTCACATGTTGTAGGGTGGACGAAGAGTATAGCCGAAGGTGCGATTTGGTACTCACTGGGTTACTACATGGTTCGGCCTCTTTGGGATAAAGTCAAGGAAGGTCTGAATGATGACCCAAACGAGGGCTTTACACTCCCCCCCCCCATCCCGGTGGACTCCTGGTCAGTCCCAGACTCAACTGGGACTGGGGGAGAGCAGACAACCCAGCCAATTTTTACGAGGAGTGAACCAGGACTCCCACAGAGTCCTGGTTCACTCCTCGTAAATCCACTGGACCCTGGTGGACTGTCCCGACCAGGAATCCCGAGGAATCCCACTGGACTGGGGCAGCAGATTATATATGTGCTGTGCCTCCATGTCACGTGACCATCAACGACGCGCGGGCGCGACTTTGTTGATTGCCATGTGACACACCGTCCAGTCACGGGTCTCGTCCGTCATCGATCATCTGACCATCGATATGCCGCGTCCATCGAAACAAGCCGCAAGCTGTTCACCACCCTCTCGCACTACCCGCTCGACTTGAAAGCGGGCCAAATCGACAAGCAGCGTTGAAGGATCGAAAAAGAAGGCGAAGCAGTCGGGTGAGGATGAAGCTGGGTCGAGTAGAATGACTCGGTGCGTCCCATTTCCCTCCTTTTTTCCACCTGCTGATTTCTTTGTGCAGGTGAGTCGCCACTAGCTACGCGCGACCATTTGCTGACTGCCACGCCCGTTTTTTTCTCTCGCGCCCAGTATACTTCACCCGAACGGGTTTTTTCTGGATTCCCCGGATTTACACCTCTTCCCAACCCTCCCTCTTGCTCCAACGCCCCAGGTGAGTCACCAACAAGTTGTGCAGGTCGTTTTCTGACCGCCGCGCCCGTTTTTTCTCACTCGTGCCCGTTTTTTTGCCTGGACGAATGCTCCAAATTTGTACTACCCCCCCGACCCTCCCTCTCACTCCAATGCCCCAGGTGAGTCACCAACAAGTTGCGCAGGTCGTTTTCTGACCGCCGCGCCCGTTTTTTCTCACTCGCGCCCATTTTTTTTCACCCGCGCTCGTTTTTTCGCCCGGACGAATGCTCCAAATTTGTACTACCCCCCCGACCCTCCCTCTCACTCCAATGCCCTAGGTGAGTCACCAACAAGCTGCGCAGGCCGTTTTCTGACCGCCGCGCCCGTTTTTTATTTTACTCGTGCTCGTTTTTTGCCCAGCCGTTGTTTTTTAAATGCCGTAAATTTATACTGCCCCCCGACCCTCCCTCCCACTCTAATGCCCCAGGTGAGTCACCAACAAGCTGCGCAGGCCGTTTTCTGACCGCCGCGCCCGTTTTTTATTTTACTTGCGCTCGTTTTTTCGCCCGGCCGTTTTTTCTCGAATGCTCTAAATTTATACTGCCCCCCGACCCTCCCTCTCACTCTAACGCCCCAGGTGAGTCACCAACAAGCTGCGCAGGCCGTTTTCTGACCGCCGCGCCCGTTTTTTTATTTTACTTGCACTCGTTTTTCGCCCGGCCGTTGTTTTTTGAATGCTCTAAATTTATACTGCCCCCTGACCCTCCCTCCCACTCTAACGCCCCAGGTGAGTCACCAACAAGCTGCGCAGGCTGTTTTCTGACCGCCACACCCATTTTTCTTTCACTCGCGCTCGTTTTTTCGCTTGGACATTTTTTATTTTCGAATGCTCCCTCTCACTCCAATGCCCTAGGTGAGTCACTAACAAGCTGTGCAGGCTGTTATCTGACTGCTGCGCCCGTTTTTTTTACCTGTGCTCGTTTTTTCACTTGGACGGTTTTTTTCCTGAATCCTCTGAATTTATACCTCCCCCTGACCCTCCCTTTCATTCCACAATCACTACTATTTTTTTGTATTTTGTTTATGTTTCCTGTCTCCTAGTGCTGAACAAATATTGGCTAATAGTGGTGCCACTGTTGCACCACCTCCACGTGGGAAGCCATCCACCATCTCATTTGCCCCATCACAAGTGCCCAGACATCAGCTTTCTCGTATTGGTAAGGATGAGGAAGCAGAAAGCAGCAAGGAAGAGACTGTGGAGTCTGTAACAGGTATGTTTATACCTATATGGATTGCATGTATGTATCATGCAAATCAGGGAGTGGTGAAGAAAGTGATAAAAATGGTGGCAGTGAATTGTATGGTGGTGAGTCTGGGGAGGACACAGACAATAAGGAAAAAGAAGCAAAGGAAGCAGAGGCTTTACAGAGGGAGGAGGATGAAGAGGTTAGTCTTGTTGTTATACTTTTCATCATTTGCTGAATGAATTTAGGAACTTGAGACAGGGGTGCTTAAGGATAAAGGCAAAGGAAAGGTGGGTATTCTGGATCAGAATCACAACTTTTCATAATTTATGAACAGGAATCTGGTGGAGATGATGATGTAGATGAAGGAGAGAATCCTGGACTCCATGGAAATATATTTGATGAAGAAGGTAGTTGAAATTTTATTAGATTGCTTCCTGTCTGACAATTTGAAGATGTTTTATTGCAACCACTTCAAGGATCTTCTCGTGTATCTGGTGGGATTGCAAGAGGTAAAGCCATAGGGAATGTTCATAACATGGGTGATGCAGAGGCAGGAATGTCATTGGTTACTGAGCAGGATGGAACAGTCAAGCTATTCAGCAGCTTGGCAGAGGCAGATATGACCAGCATCAAACCCTTGGTTGTGAAAGTTCCAGTCATGCCTACCATAGCTCCAGTCCTGAAGAAGTTGGCTCACTGTGCTTCACCCATTGAAAGTAAGTAATTGGCAATATGCTCTGTATTGGGTATTAAACGATTTCAAGGAGATGATCAACACATCCTGGTGCTACAAAATGAGCAGTGGGTACTGAAAGGGCGCTATGCCATTGCTGTTGAAGATGATGACAAGATACAATGGACTAATGAAAATGGAAACCTGTCTTTGACTGTTTGTGTTGTAAGTACCATCCATTTTATTCATAATGATCTCAACTCAAAATATACAGAATGCTACTAACCCTCTGTTGGTCACAAGGGGCAGCAGTATTGCCTCTGCCTCCATTTCTGCATCAGCACACTCAGAGGGCAAGACCTTGAACTCTGATGATATGTCTAGAGGCCAGTTGATTGATTTACTTGGAATATCTTGTCGAAGCAGAGCATGACAGGGGTGCAGTAGAATAGTAGAGCCAAGTAAGTATTACTTACTTGTAGCTGTAGATAGTCACTAAGGTCCGCTTGCGGCGATCACCTTGTAGTAGCTGAGAGGATGTAGATTGACGTCTACCTACACAGGTATATATACTGTCTATCTACTAGTATCATGTCAGCGATATTAGTAGCGCTGACTGATGATTTGTATTGCGCTTGGTAATGCGCAGTCATTGCTATGCCAATAGCTGTGTGTAGCACAGCTATGCACAGTCGTGCATGTGGTGCACTATTGTCTGAGTATGACTCCTGTCAAACTCTATAATATCTGTCAAACTCTATAATATCTGTCAAAGATATTAATAGCGTTGAACTCTATAATTATGTACATAAGTACAAATAGATGTTTCAGGACAGATTACATAAGATTGATTGAGATCGGAGTAATCTGAAATGTTCTCACAATCTTTCCCACGCCTACGGGTTTTTGGGAGTAAGATCGTTTCAACACTCCCCCTCATTGAGGATCTCAATGCCAATTTTATCTCTTAACTCTTTGAACTTTTGCCAAGTCAAATTTTTTGTTAAGATATCAGCAAGTTGATCATTTGTGGGGACATATTGAATGTTGACATCTTTATCCTCAACACGTTCTCTAACATAATGATAACGAATATCAATATGTTTTGTTCTATGTTCTTGGGCTGGATTCTTGGCTAAGAATATTGATCCTCTGTTATCCACATTGAGATCAATAGCTCCAACATTGAATCCTAATTCTTTGAATAAGGATTTTATCCACATAATCTGATGTGAGCAATCTGATAAGCTCATATATTCAGCTTCTGTGGAAGATAATGCAACAGTTTTCTGTTTTCTAGAAATCCAACTAATTGGAGCTCCTGCCAGTAGAACAAGATTACCCGTTACTGATTTACGCGTGATTTGGTCTCCTGCCCAATCAGCATCAGCATAAGCATTTAATCCTTCTTTATTAAAGCCATTATATGTTATTTTTCCATTTATTGTGGAATTAACATATTTTAATATGTATAAGGCTTTGGCAATATGTTCTTTAGAAGGATTTACCATGAATTGCGACATCATGATTACTGCCTGAGTAATATCATATCTCGTGCCAAGTGTAAGATATAATAAGGATCCAATAATTGATTGATAATAACTTCTCTCTTGAGAAGTTGCTTGACCTGTGTTTGCTGCAGGTATATATCCTGCTGGTAACGGAGTGCGCACAGGTTTTGAATCTTCTTGACCAAATCTTTTAACTATCTTTTTTGCATAATTAATTTGATCAAGAGTGATCAATTTTTTCTTCCTATCTCGGACAATCTTCATTCCAAGATATTCAGTAATGGGTCCTAAATCTCTACATTCCCATTTTTTCATAAATTTGTGTTTTATTTCCATGAGTAATTTTCTATTATCACCCATGAATAACACATCATCAACATATAATATAGCAACTATAGTTGATTTTTGTTTATAGCAAACATAGACTCCTGTGTCTGAAAGACATCGTCCAAAGCCTAATTCATTTAAGCTTTTATTTGCTTTCTTATTCCAAGCTAATGAAGCTTGTTTAAGTCCATATAAGGCTTTTCTGAGTTTATAGACTTTATGCTCTTGTCCAGAGATGATAAATCCTTCTGGCTGATCCATGTAGATGTCTTCTTCAAGATCACCATACAGGAAAGCTGTCTTTACATCTAGCACTTCAATTTCCCAATCTTCTAGCGCTGCTGTAGCCATAAGGAGTCTCACAGTTTCAAATTGTGCAACTGGTGAGAATGTATCATCATAATCAACTCCAGGTATTTGTGAAAATCCTTTAGCAACTAGTCGAGCACGTTTTCGACCATCACTTTTAACTGCATAAACCCATCTACATTTTACAGGTTTGCGGTTTTTAGGACATGGTACTAATTCCCATACATCACGATCTTCAAGGGCTTTTATTTCTTCTCTCATTGTACTATGCCATTGTTCCCATTCTTTTGGGTCAGTAGCCTTTAATTTGTAGGCATCTTTATATGTCCATTGTTCCACATTTTTGGAATAATTTGGACTAATGGCTTTTGAAAGAAGATAATTTACAAAATTATTTCCTCCTTCTTTGTGCATTCTTAGTAGAAAGCTTATTAAATCATCACTAGGTGATTTAGTTAATAGATTTTTATCTATTTCATCTTCACTTGAATTAAATGGATCACTATCTTTATTTTTTCCTGAATCTATATCAGATTCATTTTTACTTTTAGTTTTGTGTTCAGAACCAGAGTCAGACGGAGTCTTATACTCTTGTTCAGATTCTGAACTAGATTGTTTATCCATTTCAAGCTCTTCATCCATTCTATACAACGGATTTTGAAGTGCTTTTCGTGAAGATGTAGGACTGAAGATGGGTCTAAATTTCCCTCTTCCTTTTCCAAAAATCCTTTTCTCCCAATCTGATTTCGATTCTTTTTCTATTTCCAGAGGATCTTTCTCCTCATAGAAATTATCAGAAAGGAATTTAGGTTTTCCAATTCTGGAAGTCCTTCTAAGAGTTTCATTGAACCTCTCATCTCTTCTAGCTTTCCCTTTCTCTGAACATCTTGTTTGTTCAGGAGGTTGAATAGATCGATTCATATTTTGTTCCAATCTATCCTGATTTCCTTGATCAGGATTTATATATGAATCTTCAAGCCCTTTGTCATTATCATTATCATGAGACAATTTACTGCGATCATCATATGTAGTATCATGATTTGACTGATAATCAAAGATTCTTTTCTTGGGTGTGTCATCATCACTGTCACTATCATCAGAGTGACTACCATGGTGTATGTGGGAATTGGAATCAGAGTCCTGTCCCTTATTGGAATTTTCATCATTTTCCCAAGTATCAATACCTGGTGGACTTTTAAATAGTCTCTCATTTTGGCCTTTTTCAGCTCTAGGAAATTTTTGTTCATCAAATATTGATTGAACACCAACAAATATGGAATTATTGTTTCGCATGAATTTATAAGCTTTTGAACCATTTTCATAGCCAATGAATATCATGGCTGCTGCTTTTGGTGCAAGCTTATTTTGTCTAATTTCTTTAGGTATGAATACCCATGCGAGACATCCAAATGTTTTAAAATAATGAACTTCTGGCTTTTTATTGTAAAGGTTTTCAAATGGTGTTACCCATTCTGTTCTTTTTAATGGTGTGCAATTATATACGTGAATAGCAGTTTCCATTGCAAATTCCCACCATAGTTTGGGACATTGTGCATAGAGTCGCATACTTTCTGCTTTTTCAAGTATAGTATTATTTAATCTTTCTGCATGACCATTTTGTTGGTGGATATAAGGTGCACTGTGTTCACGCAATATGCCTTTTTGTTTTAGAAATTGATCAAATTCCTTTGATTTAAACTCTCCCCCTCGATCCGATCTGAAACGCTTGACTCTGTGTCCTGTTTGGTTTTCAAACAGTTCAACAAAGTCAACAAAATGTTGAAACGTTTCTGATTTTAATCGTAGGAATGCCAGAAAAGCATATGAAGAATAATCATCAAGAATCATAAGACACCATTTTTTACAATGGTAAGATTCTTGAGGGAATTCTAACAAATCAGCATGTAACAACTCTAAAGGTTGTTTTGATCGTGTTTGTGATACAGGATAAGATTTATTATGCATCTTTCCTTGTGCACATCCAGAACATATATTGTTTTCTGATGGTATTGTGATTTTCCCATCAAAACCTTTCGTATGTTGGCTCATATTTCTAATTACATTTTTATTTGCATGAGCCATACGATTATGCCAGGTTGTAAAATCAGCCAAATTAATGACTTTGTTCATTTTCTTTATAATTACTTCTGCCCAATGAATCGGTTCAAACCGGTTTTTTGGTTCAGCAATTATAAGTTCATTTCCTTTTTTAGAAAATACCGTTTTATCACTGTTTGAGGCTTCAATGTAACCAGCAATTTTTAATTGACCCGATGAAATTAATTTGTGTGAAGGTTTTGGCATATAACACACTTCCAATTTAGCGATATGTCTCTGTCCCTTAGGATTTTTAAATTCAAGAAACATAGTTCCTTGACCTAGTATGGTAGCAGCTGATTTTGAATCGGCTGTTTTTATTTCCTCTGGTTCAGAATATGGATGATATTCAACAAAATCATTTTTGTTATTAGTTATGTGCACTGAAGCACCAGAGTCTATTATCCAAAATTCCTTATTCTCACTTTTATTTAAGGACACAGCAGATTTTAATACATTAGCAGCTATTAAGCTACTTTTACATCTGCTATTTACGAACTTACCAGTACTATGACTAGAATCCATCATCATGGAAGTCATCATAGCATCCTTCGTGGTGTCCATAGTCATCATCACTACTGATTTTCTATCAGTATTTTGAATATGACTAGTGAGAAAAGCATACTTTGCAGGTTCATCCCAGTAACCAGTTTCTAATTGTGGTATTTCAACTACATCTTCTTCGATACTTTGTAAGGCATTATCATCATCAATGCGACAATTTTTGCCTGTAATAGAATGTGCCGGACCAAAGTCTTCTTCAATGAGATCTTTGCCTTTTCCTTTAAGATCTCTGATCCGAGATAAGATTTTCTTAGTCTCAGGATCAACTTGGTCTATATTTGGACTAATTCTATCCAGTAGTTTCGAAGATGAAGGTTGTGGAGTATCCACATTCATCCTATCATGATTATCTGTGATAACCATGTTGGCAAATCATTTAAGATTTTGCCGTTCCTTCTTGGAAAGCTCCTCAGGGTGATGGGTAGCTTTAGAGATAAGATTGAGTTTCCTCTTTCTATTTTCTCTATTGTGATTGTTTTTTACCCATTTAGGTCCTCTTTTATTCCCAGGAGGTACATATGCAGGTTGATTACTCGGTCCTGCTTGTGCATTATTTTGCACATATTTCCCTTTAGGCATGTTCACATTAGGAGTGAACGGCTTTTTATAAGACTTTTTGCCTTTGGAAAATTTATTTCCTCCTTTGGAAACAAAGTGTGCAGAAGGAGCACCTTGGTCAGCTTTACGTCGCTGCCACTCATTCTCTATTTCAGGAATGAGGTCCTTTAACTTGGTTGTCCCCAATTTAAATTTCAGGAGACAATAAGTTTTAAAGGAATCCCAAGATGATGGTAATCGATCTAAGACTTCCATGACTTGGAAATCTTCATCGAATTTCTTGCCATTAGCCTCCATTCTAGCCCATTTCTGCATTAGATCATGGACTGACTCCGCAGGACTTTTCCCTTTAGGGAATTCCCAAGATTTGGCATCTTTATAGATATTAAAGACGCCCACTGCTCCAGGATTAGAAAATGCAGCTATAAGTGCATCCCAAGTTTCCTTTGATGTTCCCTTGATATATATATTAAGGGGTTGAGACAGATAAAGGGATATTAATCCCAAGGCTTTTCCGTCATTTTCAAGGAATTCTTGGTGCAACTTCCATTTCTGGGTAAGAGCTGCAACCTGACCAGCTTGAACGCTATCAGCATTCATTTTCTTCTGATCAGCTTCAGTGTATGGATCATGAACGACTCCTCCTGAGACGTATTGCCATACACTTTTGGACTGAAGCAGTGCCCTCATTAATTGTTCCCATGTTGTCCAATTACTGGACCCTTTAAGGATGGGAACCTTCTCCTTATCATTGCTGTCCACTCCAACAGTCCAATGGCTTTTATTTGATGTAGCCATTTTATCCAAATTTGCCCAACCATATTTTCCTTTATGGGCAATCTGGAGATGAAAACGCTCATTCTTTTGTTCAACAAGGGTGAAGCCAATGTCTTTGCGTAACAAGTGGCTTATTGTAGACATTTCCTTAATGGTAGGATATGTCTTCCACACATATTTAGACAGTGCTCGTAACTTGATGGCTGCTAAATAACACATGCCTGGCTTGCGCCAAACAGGTTGTTCAGATGTGTGTCTGAATACTCTATTTGTGCTATGCACAAATAGTAGTTCACCCTGTTCAAGAGCTCGATCACTCTGAGCCTTTTTGAACGTGCTATTTTCATCATCAGATAACTCCCAGTGGGAATTATCAGAGCCATACAATAAATCCTCAAAGGTTTGATCCTTCGATTCTTTAAGTTCATCGTGTGAAGGTACACGATTTCTAGGCTCTTTGGAGTGGGCTGTAATGATAACCTTATCAACTTCTTTCCTTTTCAGCCGATTTTCTTTCTGATGTTGCTTTTTAAGTTGTCTCTTTTCTCGAGACAAATCATACTTTGCTTTGTCAGAATCGAGCCAAGATTCCGCTGCATCTGCACGGTTCTTTTGCTCTTGTACTTCTTGTTGTAATTTAGAAATTACAACTTTCGCCTCTGTATTTGTTTGCATATGACGCAAACGTTGCTGGAAATGCACCTTTTCTTGGATCATGCCTAATTCTTGCATGCCCAAGATGTCGTTTTTTAAGGTATTGTTGTGAGACAATAATGTGTCACAAGTATTGACAACATTTTTGACTGTCGATGCAATTTCCTTAATTGTAGTTTGATGAGTAGCGACCATTATTTTCGCATCCTCAACTAACTCATTTGTGTCATAGGCAACACGCAAGTTTTTATTGAGAAGAGTGGAATCACTCCTTCTCTGTTTAACTACGCGTATTTTATTTGGGTTGACACCCAAATTTACAAAGGCGGTGGCAATATTTTGCCACTCCGAAGTCTGATGCGCCCATCTGGCACATTGTTCCCGCGTCTCTCCCTTGTTGTTCCCATTATTGGATCGAAGCGAAAGCGGGTTTTCTGCTTCGACCCACTTTGAGACCTCGGTCTCGACCCTTGCTCCCCATGTGGCAAGCCACTTCTCGTGGCGCCTGTTCTGCTCTATAGCAGATAACGAATATACTTTATTAGGATCTTCGTTTTTGGGGAAAGAAATGGGACCACGCACATTTCCCATGCCACTGCTCACTGTGGTAGCATAGGTAATTCTGGATGGACCAGGAACAGGAATCGGAGTCCTGTTTTCAGTGTTCCCTAAACGAGGGAACGGAGTTTGCGGCCTATAATTGCCACTGGTGATTCTGTCTATCACCATTTGGTCTCTTTCAGAAAGAGACATATCCCCTGTTTGACCAACAGGGACTGGATTTGGGTTGGAATATTTAGCCCGAATTTCTTTGAAACGGCGAAGAGATTTCTTGCCTTGCAATGAGCGAGCCATGCGCCGCTCGTTATCTTGCACCTTCTGTGCAATGTGTTTGGCAATTCTCTCTTCTTCACGTTTCTTGGCCTCTTCAATTTTTGCCCGGCACTGGGCAATGACGTTCTGGTTTCGCCAAATTAGATCATCGGCAAATGTGATGTCACAGGCCTTTGACGGCCCAGAGCCGGTAACTCGTGCCTTGCCGGCATTCTTTTTGTGCGCGGCCGACATGAAGATGTTGCCGTGAAGAGGCGGCGTGACAGATTCCTGCTTAATAGCAGGAGAGGGCGAGCGCGAAATGAGCGCAGGAAGGGAGGATGAACTTGATCTTGCCGGGCTAGCCGGCATCTTACCCGCTTTGTTGGAGTGGGGAGAGCGGATAATGTCGGCTGAGGAGCCGACGTTGCGCTGTTTAATCAAGTTAGAATCCTTTATATTTCCGAATTTAAATTGTGCAATTACCTGTTTTCCTTTGTAGCGCGAAGCTACACCAAACAGGGCTGCATTTTCCGACTTGCCATCGGAATCGGGAATGGCCTCCTCAGGGAGGTCAAAGTAATTTATCCTCCTGCCGGAGGACGACGAGGAGCTGGAGGATGATCCAGCTATAGCAGCAGAATTGCCGCTTTGACCGGCCAAGTTGCCGGAGGGAGAAGGCAAGTTGCCGACAAAATTGCCGGACTTGCTGTTGCCGTTGCCGGTGTTGCCGGTGTATTTGCCGGTGTATTTGCCGACTTTTTTATTGGTAAAAAAGTCGTCATTGACCATAATGCTCGCCATGTTTTTGCCAAAATCGGCAATAGACATTTTGTTGCCGGTAGAACCGGCAGGCGAGGTCGGCAAATTGGAGAGGGGAGATGAGTTGCCGGACCTGGCAACGGGTTTTTTGCTGGCAGCGGCAAAGACGGCAGCAGAGGCGGCAGCAGCATTGGAGAAAGACATTATATATATATATATATTTATTTGTTTGAAAAACAAAGTAAATACGAGAGGAGGGTTGGTTTGGTTTGGATGGTCTGGAAAAAATTCCAGTTAGCATGTGCATTCGCTTTTTTGATGAGAAGAGCGAAGGCGCGTGTCATGGATACTCCCGGTTAGGGCACAACAAGTGCTTCCCATAACAGGGACAGAGATCGCTTTTGGCGGTTCATCATCATCAGGGAAGTATCCTCCTTCCCTGATTTTGGTTTCGGGGCTCCATCAAATCCCGACAACCGGTAAAAGATATGTAAGATCTCTATAAAAAGTAGACTAGATGCCACTAAGGAGCGATCCTATGACTAAGTGGGATGCTAATCAGTGCCCACCACTGGTCTGCGTGTACCATGGAACAATGTCCAAGCAGCACGACCTTTATACAGAAATAATTACTAAATAATCGCAGAAAGATGGGACGAAAACCCATATAATGATATAAGCGCATAATTTATTCATGGCCAATAGGGGGGCGCGTAAGCCTTTCAGTCATGACCATGTTAGTCACAACCTTATCCATCCTAAGACGGCCCTAAACCCGGAGGTTTTTGGTAAAGCGAATTCCTCTGTCCGCTCCAGACACCAGGTCCATAAGGACGTGTCCAGATTATGTTTTTTGTATTACCAGGGTCACACAGAAACCTGGGGCCGGTGAGATAAGCCACACCAAGTATTATTCTCACACCTCTCCAGGTGGAGATCAGATCTCTGTCAGGGATCTGATCTGGCTCTTTGTTTGGTGAGCTCCAAGGTTACGTTAGCCAATATCAAACGGGTGATAATACATCCGGTATGATCTACAGCTAGGGCTTCTACTAACAAACCTGATTACCTTTTGATTGAAGAACCAAAAGCGTCTCTGTAATCCCAGGGCCTGTGACAGCATCAATGTCCCTCCCTGTCCTTAAGACAGGGTGTCAAGGGGTGAGACACCAGGTCTGCGAGCAGACGGGGCCCATAACCTGTCGAAGCAGAGCATGACAGGGGCGCAGTAGAATAGTAGAGCCAAGTAAGTATTACTTACTTGTAGCTGTAGATAGTCACTAAGGTCCACTTGTGGCGATCACCTTGTAGTAGCTGAGAGGATGTAGATTGACGTCTACCTACACAGGTATATATACTGTCTATCTACTAGTATCATGTCAGCGATATTAGTAGCGCTGACTGATGATTTGTATTGCGCTTGGTAATGCGCAGTCATTGCTATGCCAATAGCTGTGTGTAGCACAGCTATGCACAGTCGTGCATGTGGTGCACTATTGTCTGAGTATGACTCCCGTCAAACTCTATAATATCTGTCAAACTCTATAATATCTGTCAAAGATATTAATAGCGTTGAACTTTATAATTATGTACATAAGTACAAATAGATGTTTCAGGACAGATTACATAAGATTGATTGAGATCGGAGTAATCCGAAATGTTCTCACAATCTTTCCCATGCCTACGGGTTTTTGGGAGTAAGATCGTTTCAACATATCTGGGGATCTGGTCACAGAATCTAAGAATCTTGGTATTAGGCAACACTATGCTAGGTACAAAGCCTGCTTGGAGGCACAGCAAACTTTGAATGAGAAACTGCAGGAGGGGACTTGGCCTGGCAGAAGGCCAAAGAATGCATCTATTATCCAACTTTTCACTTCAAAAACTACTTGGTTCACATATGTCATACCTGCATTTTGTGATATCAATAATTTTCCTGACATCAAGGACTGGCTAGAGGGAGGAGAAGGATGTCCCACCAACTTGGAGATTTGGGGCAAAGACAAGGGTACATATACCTTCTCTGAACTGAAGGAAGAGAAAAAGAAAAGGGCTAGTGAAAAGGCAGAGAAAGAGAAGAGAAAGAAGGAAACTAGGAGTGAAGCTTCTGGATCCAGAGCAGCAGGTCAGTCAAAAAGAAGCAGAAAATATAAGTAAGCAGTAATATGTGACAACACATATACCATTTTTAAACTAGATGATGAATATACAGCTTTGATATGTCCTATCAATCCAGTTGGGTCCTAATGATTATATTCATCCTTTGTTTTATCCCTGGTACTGTGGCACAAGAAGCAAGCCCATTTCCCAACATTACATTCAAGGAGTTTAACCAATTTGTTGAAGCTCATTTTAGTTCCACTGTCACATTGTCAACAGTCTTGATGACCCTCTTCACAGTTACTCAAAACACTGATCTCCTCAGTTTACACTTTCGTCAGCAGAGTGCTACAGGTGAAAATGAGAGACACATAGCAGTGACTGGTTGGATCAGAGGTCTTGGTAATGCATTGGGTAACAGGCTGAAAGAGACAGAGACTCATTTGTTAAAAAAGTCAGAGTCCAGTCCACAAATGCCACAGGATAAAGTTGATGTTGCACTGGGTGCTAAAATTGAAGCTTTGTCAATCCTCTTGGGTTTAAATCCATGCAGTCCTGCAGGTAGATTCAGAAGAAAGTTAAAACCAATTGCACATGAAATATTGCAACCTGTATATGTAATATGTCCTACAGCTGCTGTTTGTCAAATTTCAACTTGCAACAGGGCAGCTCTATATCAAGGGACAAAGTCAAGGGACATCCCACTAGTGACATTGATCAAGGATTTTAAAAACCATAACAAGGTGCCTGTCCTTTCAGGACAATGCAAGAAGTGCAACACAATTTACTACATGGATCATGAGAGAATACCTGGGAACACCAGCCATGAAAGGGTTTATCTGAATGATGCAATGTATATCAAAGTAGGGCAGAACTTATGGGTTGATCGGAAGTTTACCTCAGCAGTGCTCAGTGCAATGTATAATTTCCATGCATCTGCTGCAGCATACAAAGCGTTTTGGAATGACACTTTCAATCAAATAAAAATTGTAACACAACGTCATATTTGGCAAGCTTTTGTCCAAGAATCAATGCGCTTTGTTGCATCAGAGTCAAATATAGATGTTGCAATGGATGATAATCTTTCCATAGATGAAGTGACAGCAGAGGCATTTAATTCTTGGTGAAAAAGGCATCATTAGGGCTGCTGAATACCATGCTTGTGCTGAATGTACACACAAATATAAGGGAACTGCAGATATTATAACAGAAAATGATGAATCAGGGACACTAGGGATGGATAATATTAGACTAAACTCAGCAAGTCAAGAAGAAGTAGTTCATGGGTTTGATGATGAAGACAACCCCCCTGTTAGACTAGTTATTTATCTTTGTGTGATTTATTACTTTGTGATTTGAAATATTTATCATTTGCATCATGATAAGTATTATTAGAAGAATCACTGTCTTCTGATTGATTGTCTGATTGATTTCTTTTTGTGTCAGACTTATGATCATCTGTATCCAACGAATCACTATCATCAGAATCATTTGAATCATGAAATGATTGCCTTTTATCATTTTTCATAGTGTCATGATTATAATGATTATCTGTTGTGGAACTTTTATCTAGATCTAAAGTTGGGTATTGATCTTTATGGATAATCTTATCTTTAGATAACTTAGGAAATATATTTTCATCAAATATGGCATGTGAGGCAATGACTATAGTATTTTTATCATTCATGAACTTATATGATTTACTTTCATATCCAATGAACGTCATTGGTTCAGCTCTTGGTGATAACTTGTCTTTACGTCTTTCTTTGACTATATAGATATATGCCAAACATCCAAATATTTTAAAATATGACATATCAGGTTTTTTACCCATCATAGTTTCATAAGGTGTTTTCCATTTAGTTCTTCTTAATGGTGTATGATTATATATATGAACTGCAGTCTCAAATGCAAAAGACCACCAGGATTTTGGGCATCCTGATTCTAATAAAAGTGTATAAGCTTTCTTTAGAATAGTTTCATTTAATCATTCAGCATGACCATTTTGCTGATGAATATGTGGAGCACTTAGTTCATGTTTAATACCTTTATCTTGAAAATAGTTATTTAACTTCTGATTTACAAATTCTCCCCCTTGATCTGAATGCATACTTTTGACTTTTAAGTTCAACTGATTTTCAATAAAAACAATGTAGGCTTTAATTGAATTAAAAGTATCAGTTTTAGATCAAAGTAATGCCACATAAGCAAAAGAAGAATAGTCATCAAGAATTAATTCAACCCATTTCTGTTTATGATGTGATTGTATCGGCATTTCAATTAAATCAACATGTATTAATTCCAGCAACTGAGTTGCTCTACTAGATGAAACATGATATGGTTTATTATCAAATACATGTTTTACAAATGCTCTTCATATGGGGTTTAATAAGTTTTGAACTATTTTCAGTATTTCTGAACATATGGTTTAACACATTATCACTAGGATGTGCCATCCTTCTATGCCAAATAAAATAATCAATAGTTTTAGAACTATTATTGATTAATAAATGATGAGAAGGTCTTTTTATTATAGTAGATAGCCAATGTACAGAATTGGCTTCAGTTGGGTGTCCAATAAGAGTTATGTTTCCCTTATGTATTATAGTTTTGGTTTTACCATGATAGACATGATAATCCATACTTGTTAATTGTGGTACAGATATAATTCTGTATGGTAGCATCGGCATATAGCATACATTCCAATTCATAACATGTTTATTATGTCTGAAGCAGATTTGTCCTTCTCCTTCAATGAATGTCTGATTGTGTTTATTAGCAGTGGTAACCTTCATGGGATTAATATATTTCTTATATGATGTAAAATCACTTAAGAATGGTGTACAATGTCGTGTTGCTCCAGAGTCAATGACCCATCGATCATTCTTATTTAAGAGCATAATGTCGAATTAATAATGATCTGGAGCTAAGGGGATTGAACCCACAGCTTCATGTATTACAATATCATTATTAATGAGACGCTAAATAATCCCTTATTATAATCTTTGACAGAAATTATAGAGTTCATACTCAGAGTAGAGACGCCAGCAAAGCGCCACCTGGCGCTACCCACAGTGCCACCTGGCGCTACACCCAGTTGCCACCTGGTGCTACCTTCAGTAGCGCTCTGCTGGCATTACCTTAGGTAGTCTTATTGTACTCTGGCCCACATGTATATAAGGAGGGCCTTATGCCCTCGTTTCAATAACATTGTATCGTCTCTGTTATCTGTTAGTTGAGCCTCTAGCTCCTAAACAGCCTTCAACAACTACAAACAGTATTAAGTAAGTCTCCCGCTTACTAAGCCTCAGTCTGCGCCGCCGTCATTAGATTTCAACAGGTTATGGGCCCCGCTGGGACGAATGGCCTTGTCGCTGGCATAGACATTAGTCAGCAACCTCTTGTCATAACAAAGGTAAACAAGGAAGGTCGTACATAGCGTATATGCCTGTAGTACTGTTATTTGTACCTGTTTACTGACGTTTGTTCCTGCTAATGCGCTACTCTTGGGCTATGACAGGAATAGTCTTCACTCCCTTTTTGGGTTGAGTGACCACCTTGGATGGTGTGACAATAATCACCAGTGTGACACACTCTACTAGTCCCCAGTTTTGCGATATCTGGGTTAATAATAGAAACGCTTCTTGATTGGTGGATCAATAAACCACTCGGTCTGGTGAACCGATTAAATCACTCGGGTTTAGGGCTGCCCCATGGCAGATAACGAGTTATGACATCATAGTCTAGACTTGGAAAGGTTTCGCACCCCCCTATTGGCCGTGAATAATTAAGTGCTTATATCATTATACGAGTTTTCGTCTCGTTCTTCACATCTATTTATAAAAACTATTCTGTATAAGGGTCGTGCTGCTTGGACCTTGTTCCATGGTACACGCAGACCATCAATGGGCACTGATTAGCATCCCATTTAGAGTAGGAACACTTCTTAGCGTCATAAATAGCTTAGTATCTAAATATAGCTGGTGGATATTTTTAACTGGCTGTGGGGAACTTGATGGAGCCCCCAAGTCAATAGAAGTGTGGAAACGCTTCTGACGATGAATTATAAAGCGCATTTATGACAAAGAGCAAACTGAAATGTCTATGAAGCACTTGGAATTCTACTCAGATGGAGGAAAAATCGTTCTATCCTTAGAGCGATCCCAAACCTAGTTTGGCTATTTATAGCGTTGATCGATTTGCAAGGATCGTTGCTTACCCAATCTATTTTAGACTCGCTCCAACTCAATCAATCTATTTTTACAAATGTCTTCGATCACCAACTCCGCATCTTCGACTGCCACTTCTGGCAATACCACCCCTGGAACCCTCAGTTCCAAAAATACTTCTAGCTCTGATCTTCAGGGCAAGATCGCCAGGGCTGGATTTTCCAGCACTATCTTCATCAACTCGCTCAAAAGCGCGACCGCTCGTCGCGCTACCATTCCCACTGCTCCCATTGGGGAGATTATCAAGACCAATTCTGTGGAAGCGCAGAAGGTTCGCCGTTGCCTGGAAGAACGTCGTGCTCGCATTGCAGGAGCGCAACAGCGCATGGAGGAGCGCCGCCTTGCGCTGGAAAAAGAGAAGGCGCTATTAGACCAAGAAGGTCAGGAGATTCTCGATATCCTCGAGGATGTTCGTCGATGGGAGGCTGACCGCCTTTCAAAAGTTCGAGGGTCTTACTCCGTCGAAATTGGGACTGGGAGAAAGATTCCCAATCCACCCATATCAGTGTCGTACACTGATAAAGCAAAAGCGGGCCTGTCCGCTGCCCAGGCAGGCAAAACTATTTCACCCTTTAATCCACAACTCACCTACTGCCCCACCTCTGCAGACATCCAACGATGGGGTGGGAAACTTGGAGGAGAGGCGAAGGACTGGGAGGAGAAGGCAGTTCCGGTACCGCCCGTATCGACATCCAATCTTGCGTCGAGAACTGGTGGACTTAGAACTGAACCCTGGTATTCGGTTAAGGAGTGGGAAAAAGTTGGACGAACTAAAATAGTACCAGCTAGAAAGCGGGGGAATCGTACCCCTGCTAATTTATCTAATAAACCTCTGTCCGTCTCTGCATATCCACAGTCTGATAAGACGCCGATAGAGAAGATGAGAGAGGATATTCAGGTTATGATGAAGAACTTGAATATTGAAGCGGCTAAGGAGAAAGCTGCTAAAAAGGCTAACAAGAAGTTGCGCCAAAAACAGAAACGCCAAGAAGCCTGGAAGGCATTTGAGGATTCGAATTGTCCTCCTACACACAAAAAAGATGTCATTAATCATGACATTTTTGAATCGGACAACTCACACACAAAGTTGGACGACGATACCTATAGCACACTTTTGCGTGCTAACGACGATTCAGAACTTGAACCAGGCGAAATCATGTATGTCAGACTTGACACCATGATAGATCCCTTTGTACATTCCAGAAATACCCCAGTATGGGAAGTACGCGGATACTGTTATTTGGCGGCGATTAAAACAAGGGCACTTCCTTGTTATCAATGGCAGCCTTTTATTAAAATCAAAGCGTTGGCATCCTACTCCAAGTTGATTAGGAAGAATGTGGCCTTTGATCTTATGAAAACTGAGATTCGCGACAACTATCATCTCCAATTAAATCCACGATCTACTTCTGGATGGAAGGAAATTGATAGCATTGCTAGCGGTAGCAATGCTCGCCTTTCACTTGGTGGAGATGAGGATGTCGGCAAAATTCCAACTTTAACAGGATTAAATTGGAATGAGTGGTCTGTAGCCATGATCGCCTATCTTCGTTATAAAGGTCTTTGGCTATATGTCAAAGGATCTAAAGCAGCGATTACAAATCTGACCGATTCGGAGAAAGTACTTTACAATGCGGCAGATACTAAAAAGGAAGAAAGGGATAAGCTACAAACCAAGCTAGAACTTTGGGAAGAATTTCTCGAATATGACGACAAAGCACTTGGGTTAATTACACTCAAATTGGCACCATCATTGCGTCACTATGTTGACTCTACTGCATTAAGAACATGGGACGCATTAGAAAAAGCTTTTGGGCAACCAGGAGCTGCAGGAATCTTCGTCGATTTTTCAAAAGCAATTCATTGGAAAGTCAATGTCAACAAAGTCACTGAGTCAGTTAACGAATTATTAACTACTACTCAACGACTCCATACCAATGGATTCACATTTCCTGATAATATGGTTGCCATGTTAGTGCTGGCATCACTTCCACAAGGATGGGATGGTGTCTCGTCCAGCATTCTTCTCACTACGAAAGCAAGTGATTTAAAACTTGCCGATGTCCTTCCTAAGATAGAGGAAGAACAGCAAAGACGTAGAACGTCTTCATCATCAGGGGGGGCTGTTAATACAGCTCGCATCACTAGAGGCCCTATGAGACCTCAATGGCAAAACCCTGGTTCGGCCGGTCCTAGCAATAGGACCAATTTTCAACGACAGTCTGGAAATTTCCAAAGTAACAAAGGAAAATCCAGAGATCAGAATCAACCGCCTGCAGGACCATCTAGACAGTTTAGTTCTAATCAGGAACGCAACCGCTTCAATCGCGCAAATAAGAAGAAGAAGTGTGCTTTCTTGTTGCAACAAGAACAATCTGCTGGGTCCAGTAGATCTAAAGGAAAAGCGAAGGCACCTACCTTTGCTAGTGCAGCGTTGATTGATAGGCTTGGATCTCAACCCCTGATTGACAGGGTTGAACCAGCCTTATTACCTGATAATCTCAAAATGTTACAAGAGCAAGGCTTTTGTGTGGCAGATGAGATTGAATGGCCGGTTAAAACTGGAGGGAATGCAGAAAATCGCTTTATTCCAAAGAGCGATGACATGGATGTGGATAAAGATGATGCATCGGATACAGTCTCTCTAGGAGAATTTGAAGATGCAGAATCTTGGTATCAGTGCGTATATTTCACTAATTTAAAGTCTGATACTGATAATAAATCAGTGAGGACTATGCTACAGAAGACTTCGGAGAATTCGAAGCTTCTTAAATTTAAAGGTAATAATAGTAGTAATCAATGTACTGCTGTAGATAGCGATAATATAATCGCTGAAATTACCTGCTATAATAGTGAGATTAAGGCGTGCTATTGTAATAATTGCCTTCAAATGGCACTTAAAGGAAAGTCATGGATGATAGACTCTGGAGCGTCTGTACATGTAACTCATGACTTAGAAGACTTTGCTGATTATCAACCATTTGATAATCCAAAACCTATCTATACTGCTGATAAAAAATCAAAAGTTTCTTTATTAGGTGAAGGAACTGTGTTCCTTCAAATAGAAAATTCCAAAGCGCTTAGACATTTCATTAAACTTGAGAAAGTTTGCTACATGCCTGAAGCTAGTCATAGACTTATATTGTCTGGACAGTTAAAGCTTCAAGGCTGGCAGGAACAATCAGATAAACATGGGACAATTTTTTTGCTAAAATCTGGTCAACATGTTCTACGAGCATATCCTAGACATGATAATGAACCTATTCATTGGGTTTTGAATCAGATAGTCAAGCCAGATAAACAAATAATGGACCATACTGTGTATGTTGTCAATTATGACACTTGGCATAGACGATTGGGACATCCTTCAAAGAATGTTCTTAAACATACTTTTGAACATACTAAAGGATTTGATGAGAAAATCACATTCCCATCAACAAATCCTATATGTCCTGGTTGTGCTCAAGGAAAAATGCACAATAAATCTTTCCCTATTTCTAATAAGCGTGCTTCTAAACCGCTTGAATTAATTCATGCTGATTTACTTGAACTACCAATGGAATCATATCATCGAAAAAAGTGGTGTTTAATGCTACTGGAATGTATATAATTGCACTCCATTAAGAAGAACAAACTGGAAAACACCTTATGAAAATCTGACTGATAAAAAGCCAGATGTAAGCTATTTTAAAATATTTGGTTGTCTTGCATGGGTTCTTATACCCAAAGAAATGAGAAAAGATAAGCTAGCGCCAAGATCTGAACCAATGACCTTCATAGGTTATGAACAAGGATCTAAAGCTTATAAATTTATGAGAAAAGACAACACAATATTTATAGGTGTTCAATCACTGTTTGATGAATCAGTGTTTCCACGAAAAAGCGAAAATTACAACAAAGATAGAATATTTGAACGTCCACCAGGTATTGATCAATGGGATCAATATGGACAAGAATCTGACTCCGATTCCCAAAGTGATTATCTCGATGATAGTGATAATGATGATCCCACATCAAAAAGAAAATCATATAGAAATCATGATTCTACACATGACGATCAGCAGACATCGTCTCATGATAAAGATGATATGGATAAAGAGCTTGATAAAGAGGTTGAAGAACAGGAACCACCAATGGAACCTCCTGTTGATCCTGATGTTCGAGGACCAAGTGAAAACAGGTCTGTTGAGAACCCTAGTGAATGGCCTAGGACACAACATCAGATTGAACCTCCTAGCATTAAGAAAACACGAAAAGAGAAAAAGGATTCCAAACGTGCTGAACAAAGAATACCACGTAAAGAGCCTATTCAATTTCCTCTTCGCAGGGGAATAAGAGATAGAAAACCAGTCTATAGAGAGGGAAATATATATGGTCAAAAGACTCCTCTTGAAATTGAAAAAGACTTGGGTAATGACTCTGATCCTTTTGGTTCAGATCAGGATGATAACAATAATAATCCTGATAAAACTATTTATGAAGATGCACCAGAAGGGCCAAATCCTGGTTCTAGTCAGGATACTCTTGATAGTTTAAGACTGCTCAAGAAATTACAAAAAGAAGGAGGCACAAAATTTGTGAACTTCTTATTATCAAAAGCAGTTGAAGTAAAATCAGAGGTACCTGTGCACTTTAGAGACGTGTTGAAAATTAGAAATCTCAATCCAAAAGCTTTCCAAGAATGGGTTACAGCTATGGAAGAAGAGATACAAGCTCTATGTGATCGAGATGTCTGGGAGTTAGTGGAATGTCCCAAAAATCGTAAACCTGTTAAGTGTAGATGGGTTTACAATATTAAAAGTGATGGTCAAAAACATGCTCGATTAGTTGCTAAAGGTTTTTCACAAATACCTGGTATTGATTATGATGACACATTTTCTCCTGTCGCACGCTTTGAGACAGTGAGATTACTTTTGGCTTCTGCAGCACTCGAAGATTGGGATATCGAGGCGCTGGATGTTAAAACAGCATTCTTATATGGAAATCTCGATGAAGAGATTTACATGGAACAGCCAGAAGGTTTTGTCACTAAAGGACAAGAAGGGAAAGTCTATCGCCTTAAAAAGGTTTTGTATGGTCTTAAACAAGCATCTTATGCTTGGAATAAACAAGCTGATAAAAGCTTGAAATCCTTAGGATTCCATAGATGTCTTTCAGACACAGGAGTTTATATCTTAAGAGAAAATTCATCAATTTTAGTAGTTATCTTATATGTAGATGACGTTTTATGGATGGGCAATAACTCTGAACTGCTACAAACTCTCAAAAGCAAGTTCATGAAAATATGGGAATGCAGAGATTTAGGAAAAGTCTCTGAATATCTTGGAATGAAAATTGTCCGAGATAGACAAAATCGATTATTAACTATCGATCAAATAGACTATGCTATGAAAGTTGTTAAACATTTTGGTCAAGAAAATGCCAAACCTGCTAGAACACCTTTACCAGCAGGCTATGTTCCTAAACCAAATAATGGAACAGCAACTTCTCAGCAGAGAAGCCATTATCAATCCATAATTGGATCCTTATTATATCTGACACTTGGAACTCGTCCAGATATTGCTTATGCAGTAATCATGATGTCACAATTCATGGTTAATCCTTCTGAAGAACACATTCAGAAAGCATTATATATTGTCAAATATGTTGCCACTAATCCTAATGGAAAAATAATATATAATGGTAAACAAAAAGAAGGATTCGTTGCATTTTGTGATGCAGATTGGGCAGGTGACCAGATTAATAGAAAATCAGTCACTGGTTACATTGTAAAGTTAGCTGGAGGACCAGTTAGCTGGGTTTCTAGAAAACAAAAAACTGTTGCTTTGTCTTCAACAGAAGCAGAGTATATGAGTTTGTCAGATACATCTAGACAGTTAGTCTGGATAGAATCCTTATTTTATGAAATAGGGATGTATTTAAGAAACATCCAATTAGGTGTTGATAATCAAGGAGCTATATTTTTAGCATCCAATCCTGCTCAAGAGCATAGATCTAAACATATTGATATCCGCTACCACTATGTGAGAAATTGCGTAGAGGAAGGAAAAGTGGAATTAATATATATTCCCACAGATGAGCAACTTGCTGATATCTTAACTAAAAACTTGTCTTTTGATAAGTTTGCACAGTTAAGATCTAAAATCGGATTAGTGATTTATTAGCAAGGGGGAGTGTCGAATTAATAATGATCTGGAGCTAAGGGGATTGAACCCACAGCTTCATGTATTACAATATCATTATTAATGAGACGCTAAATAATCCCTTATTATAATCTTTGACAGAAATTATAGAGTTCATACTCAGAGTAGAGACGCCAGCAAAGCGCCACCTGGCGCTACCCACAGTGCCACCTGGCGCTACACCCAGTTGCCACCTGGCGCTACCTTCAGTAGCGCTCTGCTGGCATTACCTTAGGTAGTCTTAATGTACTCTGGCCCACATGTATATAAGGAGGGCCTTATGCCCTCGTTTCAATAACATTGTATCGTCTCTGTTATCTGTTAGTTGAGCCTCTAGCTCCTAAACAGCCTTCAACAACTACAAACAGTATTAAGTAAGTCTCCCGCTTACTAAGCCTCGGTCTGCGCCGCCGTCATTAGATTTCAACACATAATTTGTTCATCAGGAACTTTATTCTTATAATTACTACATACAAATTTGTAACTACTGTTATTTACGTCTTGATTTGACATATTCAATATGCCATCATTGGTAATATCATCAAGCACTAGAACAGTATTAGATAAGTAATTATTCAAGGAATGTAATCCATACCCAATGTTAAGGTTAGCCATGTTGTTATCATTTCCAGTTCCATCAATATATTCTAATCCATGATCAGAGTAATCACTTCTAAATGGATCTGATTCCTCTCCACTATGATATTGTTCTTCCTCCTCAGGAGAACTATCACTGGAAATTGGTGTTAAAGGTGTTAAGGGTGAAGAATCTGTTTTGAATAACCGACGAATACTATCATCATGAAAGTATTCATAATCTACCCTATCTTCAATAGGAGTATCATCGTCATCCATCTGAATTTCTCCAATCCGATCCAGTAAAGAACTATTGTGTTGTACATCAGGTACAAGTTCTTCTATAAACCCAGCAGATTCTTCCAATGGATATTGTTCATAATACCCAGGAGCTGTATCTACTATCATTGGATTTGCAAAGTGGATTGTAGTGGATGAATCCTTCTTCTTCCCTTTCAATTCTCGTAATTCATTGATTAGAGCTTTATTCTTCAATTTCTTGTTAGCCCTATTTATTTCATTACGTTTCTTCTTGTCATCCCTTAACATAGAAGATGCATTTCCTCTGTTAGGAAATTTATTGTAACTCTGTCAAGGTACAAATGTTTTGCTTTTATTGAAATGTCCTCTAAAAGAACCTTTTCCCCTGTTATTATTGTTATAACTGTTATTGGAATGTTGATCTTTCCAATTTGGGTTTGTGTTTGGATTCTTTTGAATGTTTGATCCAATATTAGCAATTTGAGCATGATGACGTATCTTGCCTTTTGATATGAGTAGATTATACTCAGTCTGAATGTAAGGAATAATGTTATCTATCGTAAAATCTGCAACCTTGGTATCTATCAAATTTGTAACTAAAGTACCATATGATTGACCAAGATTATGTAAGATAAAGAAAAGTACTACAAAATCAGGAATTTTGTAATTATCTTCAGTACCTAAATCAGCAACTAATTTCATCAATTTGGATATAGCTATGATAGGATCTTGTCCAGGTTTCATAGACCAGTTAAATATATTCTTATAAAGAATAAAATATTTAGCTATTCCTTTTAATCCAAATATTTTATCTAGCTCAGCTAGAGTTTCTTTAGGAGTTGCTTTAATATAGACATGAAGATTCATAGCAAGTGACATTTGAAAAATTGCATTTGCTCTTGCTGAATATTCAGTCCAATCTTGTAATTCTTGCCAGATTTTCTTATATGACAATTCATATTCAAGTTTAGTAGCTGCAGAAGCTCTTTCTGAAGCAGGTTGGTATACATTGATGGAAGTACTGGTTTTATTCCAGTGACATATTTGGTATATCCCTTCATGGCCATATATGACATAATGTTTGTACGCCATTTTTGATAATCAGAAACACCATTGAAGACAGAAACCATCTTCTCAAGTGAATCTTTATCATCTTTGCCACCACAAAGGTATGAATTAAATCTAGAATTAGATTTCACCATGTCATCTAGATTCCACCATTTGCAAGTTCCTCTTTGAGTAACTTCAAAGTGCAAATATCATCGTCCTTCACATTTATAGACAAAATTTGAATCTTGTCTCCATATTTTTGGTAATACTACTATTTCCCATAGAGCAGGATATGTTAAGATCGATGCTCTCAACGCAATTCGTTCTAAGTCAACAGTGGCAAGCAGAGTCTCGGTCTGCTCCCAGCCTACTGGACAGGTTCTGGACACAAAGTCAAATGATGACAAAGGTCAAATAAACGACGAGCTCGAAGATGAGAGCGAGGAGTTTCGTTCAGAGGTTGAGAGAAGAATTCGATTAAGTTGGAACTGAAGTCTAGCTACTTTACAAGACGGTTTATATATGTAAAAGAACAAGAAAAATATAAAAGGAAACGTACAGCTAAATACCTAAGAAAGGAAATGTGAAGGTAAAGTAGCTAAAGGAGATGAGCGTCCATGAAACGCATAACGATGATTATATAATAAAATGAGTCCATTAATGAAAGGGAAAGAAATCGTAACATTACCCCCTTCGTATGCAAGAAGTCACCGACTTCTTAACCTGTTCCCCAACCATGGTTTCCACCATTTGTCCACCCGAATATTATGTTTTAGTTGGAGGTTGGTGCGATAGTAAGTCATTTTCTTCTGAGTTGTTTCAGAGGTTCCTTCTGTTTTTATACTCAACTAAGATATCCGCAGCATTGCCTAGATGTCTTTCCGGTTCCCAGGTATTATCATTTGCTCCATAGCCTTTCCATTTGACTAGGTATTGATAACCAGCTCCGCGTTTCCGATGTCCAAGGATAGCCTCAATCTCAAACTCTTCTTGTCCATTAACCATATCGGGAGGTGGCATAGTGAAATTCGGACCATGCATTGAGGTTTCCTTATATGGAGTGAGGAGTGATGCATGAAACACAGGGTGAATGCGCCATTGTTTCGGTAGTTTCAATCTATAGGTAACTGGCCCCATGACTTGTTCAACCTGGAAGGGTCCTTCTCGTTTTGGTGCTAGCTTTCTTGATTGATACGGAATGTGAAGATTCTTATTTTCAAGCCAGACTTTGTCACCCTTTTCGAATCTTATTGACTTGTCTCTGTGTCTATGAGCGACCATTTGTCTAGCAAGTTCATGAGCAGCTAGAGCTTCTTCTCTGGCTTTTCGAAGCATCTGGAGGCGTTCTTCTGCTGCTGGAGCAGTCATTTTGAGCGCTGCTGTAGGGATGGCGATCGGATCTGTTCCATACATAAGTTGGAATGGAGATGTTTTTATTGTATCATGATAACGGTTATTGTGTGCGAATTCGGCAATAGGCAAGAGTGGTTTCCATTTGTGGGGTTCGTTGGTACAAAACATCCGAAGATAAATTTCAAGTTCTTGATTGACACGTTCAGTTTCGCCATCTGTTTGAGGGTGATAAGCAGTGCTCATCCTGTGATCGATTCCCAGTGCTTTTCGTATTTCTTGGAATACTTTGGCAGAGAACTGTGGTCCTCTATCAGAGATTAAGATATCTGGGAGTCCAAATCGTTTGAAGATTTCAGAGATATAGAGATCGGCTGTTCCTAAAGCGTCGATTGTCTTGTTGCAAGGGGTAAAAATTACCCCCTTTGTAAGGCCATGGTCCACCGTGACCAAAATGGAGTCATAACCGTCAGATATAGGAAAATCGGTAATAAAATCCAGTGTGACTTGTTGAAATGGCCGAGTAGCTTTTGATGGAATAGGGATTATTCCATTAGTGTTAACTGTTCCATCTGCGTTTCTGACTTTGATTGGTTTTCGCAATTTTTCTTTTGATAACTTGGTGGTTACTTCTTCGTCAATAAAATTCCCTTCTGCTCCACAATCGATTAGAGCAGAAGTTTCAGCGGGTAAATCGGACGTTTCCACAGAAATTGAAAGGCGCTTGTCATTATTTGATCTTACTATTACAGAATCGAGCGCTAACTGTGAATGTCCATTTGTTATGGAAGTGCCAACCGCTGTATGACGCTTCCGGGTTAAAAACCCTCGTTCTCGAGTTCATTGAGAAGACCTTCTCGTTCATCGGCCTTCATCCCAGCAAGGATCGCTCTGATGCTTGCAACTGGGTCATCTTTCTTTTCCTTGGGTGCATCTTCAGGGATGGATCTGATCCCCTTATTCTGAAACGATGAGGAGGCCCTGAAGGAGGCGTTTGACGTGGTGTTTCGTTTGGGACAATTCCTTGAAACGTGCCCCTGGTTTCCACATCTGAAACATTTTCCAGATTTCATGTATTCCTCCTTTTGCTCATCTGTCAAACGTCCAGTGGGCATAGCATTTACTGATCGAGTTAATCCGCCCCTATTATTGGTGTTTCGATTAAAATTGGAGCGGTTCCCTTGTCCTGGTTTTCGCCCAAGCGCTCGCATCATTTCCCAAGCACCATGAAGCTGTTCTGCCTTCTCATATGCTTCCTTCATGGATAAAACATTCGCTTCAAGGATCTTTGTAGCGATACTTTCAGGGAGTCCTTTAACAAAGGCCTGGAGCTGCGCAGTTGTTCCTTTCAATCCTGAAGTACCGATCTCCATGCGGAATTTTCTGATATATTCAGGGACTGAAACGTCGCCCCCTACTCTGAGATTGGCTAGATTGTTCAGCGCTCTGAGAGCGCTATTCACTTCACCCCAATCGGCTAAGAAACGTTTCTTGAATTCTGCCCAATTCGTCCAAGTAAGGGTTGTTTCTTCTTCATCGTCCAATTCATCCTTGATCAAGACTTTCCAATCATCGAGTTCCTGCCCAAGACAGGCAAGAGTAAATCGAATCTGCTTCTGTGCTTTGTTTTTATAGTTATCATCATTCAAAACAAAGTAATCTTCAAGACTTCCAATGAAAGCCTTTGCTTCGGTTCGTTTTCCTGTAAAAACGCGCATAGGCTGCGGTTTGATATCTCCTTTAGAGGCAGGTGTTGCTACGTCAGATGCCATCTTTTCTGTTTGATCTGTAGGTTCTCCTGTTTCGTCTTTCTTCTTCCCTGATTCTGGATCTCCAAATAGACTTTGTTCGATCTGTTTCTGTTCTAGAAAATCTCTCCAAGGCTGTTTCCCTTTGTCTTGGAGTGCGTATCTGTCCTGTGGTGGTGCTCCAGAGAGACTGAGGAATTCGTTCCACCAGGAGGATTCTGGTTCTTCAGTGGGTGGATAAAATAGAGAGTAAAAGTCCTCTTCTAGATCTTCGTTGATCCACTCAATCCAAACGTTATCTGGGAGGACTTCCTTTCCGTCTCCTTCAATATAATCACCTTCAAAGAGGGATGCTGGTACTGGTTCGTTTTTCTTCTTAGTTCCTGAGCGGAAAAACCACCCTGTTCCTGTAGTCGACAGAAAAACCTCTCGTCGATCTAGATAATATTTTCGTCTGAAACGGACAGAGCCGTTCGGTGGTCTGAGGTTCGAGGTTCTGGTATCAATGGTGTCTGGCTAGTGTAGAAACACTGAGTGGTTCTGTGAGTTCCAACTTGTGTTAAGATCGATGCTCTCAACGCAATTCGTTCTAAGTCAACAGTGGCAAGCAGAGTCTCGGTCTGCTCCCAGCCTACTGGACAGGTTCTGGACACAAAGTCAAATGATGACAAAGGTCAAATAAACGACGAGCTCGAAGATGAGAGCGAGGAGTTTCGTTCAGAGGTTGAGAGAAGAATTCGATTAAGTTGGAACTGAAGTCTAGCTACTTTACAAGACGGTTTATATATGTAAAAGAACAAGAGAAATATAAAAGGAAACGTACAGCTAAATACCTAAGAAAGGAAATGTGAAGGTAAAGTAGCTAAAGGAGATGAGCGTCCATGAAACGCATAACGATGATTATATAATAAAATGAGTCCATTAACGAAAGGGAAAGAAATCGTAACAGGCATCAGGGGTGTAGGCAAGGGTGAGCAGGGTTGGCCAACTTAGCCACATAAAAACTTACTGTGTGTCCTGTCACAATCCCATCCACCACAACCATCTTCAGGTGCACAATTCTTAATTATGTTATTCTGCATGTGGGATGTGATCATTGCTTCTTCCATGCCAATGACAGCTGATTGATCTGCTCTACCTGTGCCAGTGCCAGACTGTTCCATTGATGTGAGTACACATGCAGCAGGCTTAAACCAAAGTTTTGAGCTGGACTTTGGCAAAATATAATAATTCTGATTCTTTGAACCATGGAAAAACTTTATAAATCATGTGACATGTGTGCAAAATGTCCTGTAATGATGGGAACATGTTTGAAAAGGCTATGAAAAATGTACATAGTGAGTAAATCTGTTGTATTCTCAACCATGATAAATCTGGTAAATCATGACACATATGGTAAGACCAAACTTCAGGCTACTTGAGCAACTTTCTCACATTTGGGAGAGTGGGAAAGGGAATGTGTTGATCATGGGTCATAGGTATGCAGATGGGGATAAGTTATATTCAATTTAATTTATTTAATAATCAATATATATTTTTTAAAATACACTTAACCCATGTTACAACAAATTAAAATAAAACGGTCATGACGAAAGCCCGTAGGGCATATGGCATGGGTGTTGGCATGGGAATGGGCGTCGGCATGGGCATGGGCAGGTGGGTGGTAAGGGTGCAGGGTGTGGTCAGTGCAATGCAGGTGTGGGTGGGCGAACGGGCGTGTGTGTAGAGGTGGGTATCAGGGGCATGGGTATCAGGGGGGCGAGGGCGATTGGGTGTCGGGGTGTGAACGTGAGTGCGGAGCGGTGGTGGTAAGGTGCATGCAGGTGAGGGTGAGCAGGTGGTGGTGGTGGTGGTGGTGGTAAGGTGCGTACGTTGCGTCTGCGTCTGCGGCAGGCGAACGGGCGTGCATGGTAGGTGGTGGTGGTAGTAGTAAGGTGCGTGCGTTTGCGTTTGCGTTTGCGTTTGCGTCTCTTCTAGTCTGCGTCTGCGGCAGGCGAATGGGCGTGCGTGTGGGCAAGGGCGATGCAGTGGGCGGGTCTCGGGGTGTGGACGTAGGCGTAGGCGAGTAGGTGGTGGAGGTGGTGGCCCGGTGCGCGCGTTTACGTGTGCGTTTGCGTGTGCGTTTGCGTGTGCAGGCGGGTTAATGGCCGTGCGTGCGGATGTGCGTAGTCGCAGGGGTGGGCGTGGATGCAGGTGAACGGGCGGGGCGCGAGTGGGCGTGGATGCAGGTGAATGGGTGGGGCGCGTTCAGATAAAATAAAATATTAGTTACGATGAAAAAAGAAAAAAAAACGTACAACGGGCCCGGATGCTTGTTATCCGGGCCCTGGTGGTATAATCTTGGACGGCGACGTGGTGGTAAGTGGTGGAGGTGTGACGGGTGTGTGGAGGGTGACGTGGGGACGGTGACGCGGGGGTGGGTGGCGCGTGAGGGCGACGGCGAGGGCAGGGGCGATGGCGCGTCTGTGCACGACGCGGCTATGGCGACGGTGGTGGTGGCAGTCGTCGTTTGGCGGTGGTGGCAACGGCGTTGGTGCGATGGTGACGACGGCGATGGTGCGACGGTGACGACGGCGATGGTGCGATGTTGGCGATGGTGATGGTGATTGGTGAGCTGAGGGTCAGGTGACGGTCACATGGTGTGTTCACGTGACAATAAACAAAGGCGCGAAAGCGCGCGTGAAGACACGTGTCACATATGTCACAAATGCTATATATGGCTCAGTTAGAATACAACCCCCACAGCTCAGCCAGCTCACACTCTACTCGGACTCTACTCGGAGTCCGAGCTCAGTCTTAGCATTGTCAGTCCTAGTACTCCTAGGCTGATTCCGAGTTCAGCTCGGATTCAGCTCGGACTGGACTAGGACTGAACTCGGATTACTAGTTCCTGTTTTAGTGAGTTCCAAGCCAGCTTTTTGAGCTCGGAATTGACTCGGATTCCACTCGGAATCCTAGGATTGAGCTCGGACTGAGCTCGGAATCTCGGAATAAGGGGGGGGGGAGTGTCATGCTCTCGAGTCATTGCCAAGACTTATTCCATTAATACATGCTCTAGACTGCTCTAGACTGCTCTATGTGATGTCATGTGCAGTTATGCACAGTCATCTGAGTCACTAGTAAATAACTGTTCTAGATCTAGACCAATCTATGAACATGTGATCAATCATGTGATAAATCACATGACTATCACATGATCTCACTAATAGATATTTAGTTAAATATGAAACACTAATTAATCTAATTCTAATTATCTAACCTACTTATTGTAATGTATTAGATTATCAATATAATGACTATTAGTTCATTACATTAATCATTAGTTATTATTAGTGTTACAATAACTCTGTTATCTTATTACAATATCTAATCTAACTTTCAACACACTTTCAACACTGTCAGTACTGTGGCACTGTGGGCACTGCAGCTATCTACAGACATTCTACATGAGGTCTGTGACTTGTCTGCAGTCCTGCAACACTGTGGGCACTGTGGGGAAACCCAAGGTTTGCTGATGTGTGTAGTGCTGCCATAGCTACAGTGACTCAAAAGTGATTCAACTGTTTGGTGCTTTTGGACTATTTGTAAAATAACTCAGAAACAAGGATAAACAAAGGTAAACTATGAGTGGCTGTGTAAGAGCACTACATAAGGGCTACATGCTGATAAAATAATTATGTTAACAGGCATGGCATTTATGGAGATATAGGCATTTGAATTTGATGAGTCATTGAATCACTTTTTTGAGTGTGTATAAGAAATATAAATGGTTATTCTAGTACTTTGTATTGCCCCCCATTGCTTATCACTTCTTCCACCCTTCTAGGCATGCTTTCAATTAAGTTCTGACACACCTCTGGCTCTATATCATTCCAGACCTCTGCCACTTCTCCCAAATCTGCCAAACTTCCTTGGCTGGTTGGCCAGCTGCATTTTGATATGTTGCCAGGGGTATTAATGTTAGGAACACCCAACACAACCACAAGCCTCATATGAGGAATGAAAGAAATAGATTGATAAGGACAACACAATAGACTAGTGACCTGTGTGGAGGAAACTATCTAGAGTCTTAGAGACTCGTATGTACCTACAAGACAACCTCCTTATATACACCAATGCCTGGTCTGTGCGCTGATGTGCAACTAGGTGGGAACTCTATCACCAAACCCTAAAACCAACACCAGGGCAACACCTTCAGTGGACGATCGAATCAAAGTTCAAAAGGAGGAGTAGAGGGGATCAAGAGGGCCTAAAGCGACTGCTGTGAGTGGAGAGACCTGTAGAACTGCACTATGAAGCTGGGAGTGCCAGGAGGCACTGAAACAACAAAGGGACAAAGGCAAATGAAGGCGAGGACAACTAGACAAGGTTTCAAATGTGGTTCAAAGATGCAAGGCAAGGTTTGACTAGGTGGCTGGGATGCTGGAATGACTCTAGGGGTGCAAGGGCAAGACAAGGGAACAAAGGGCGACGCTTAGATCATGACTCTGAGGGGGAACACAACTGGGGGCTGACTCTCTTTTTGTATCTATACAGGGGATGTCCTATATAAGTAAAAAGGGGGTGAAACGATGAAAGGGGGTGCCTGATGCTAAAAATAGTCTAAAATCGAACTGGAAATGAAACAAAAGATGTGGAGCAAGTGAAACATATGCTGTGCAAACCATGACAACGCAATCCTGATGACAACTGGGCTTCGTGCTATATTCTAGAAGATACCTGGGGTTGCTAGGGGGTCAAACAAACAGTAGGTGATGACTGGGAGCTGCTGACAAGGGAACAAGGCTTGATTGAAGGTCTTGAACATCTTGGATGCCTTTGAATGGCTAAAGTGCTGTGTGCTCTGGAACGCTCTGGGTCTGTGGACTGCTACTAGATCTTGGGATGTCTCCTGGGCTGCTAATTGAATGTGGTACTGGGGCTGCTGGGCTTGGACAAGTGGATCGAAGTTACAAATCATTTCAAATGTGTCTCTGAGCTTTGTGGCTGCTTCGAATGTCTCTTGTAATTGTCGCAAACACTGCCTAGACTCGCTGGATGCTCATCAGCACACAGACTGCGCAGCTACAAGACCTAGGCCTACCATCTAGAAACACCTGGACTTGCCCAGAGTCTTAGCCCCTATAACCCCATATGCCATGGTGTAGCCACCTTGCTGATCTAAGCCCTCAGAGTATCCCATTAGGGGTGGGAGTTGTTGTCCATGTTCAGAGAAGTGTCAATAGAGCCCCAAGGAAAATAGATAAAAATATAGAAAAATCTGTAGAAAATCATTAGGTCATAACAATTGAGGGCTCAAAACTGTGGAGGCTAATCTAGAAGCATGATATTATTCTCAGTTTGCTGATGTATGGAAAGTGTGTTTACTTGCAAAGGTGAAGGCACCAAATCATAGTAGCTCTAACAGCAATGCTGGTACTCTCAAAGGTAAAGGTACTAATGTTACTATTCTCAAAGATAAAGTTACTAAATTCATTTGACATTTTGCTGAAGAGTGTTAAGATTGATGCTCTCAATGCAGTTTGTTCTTAGGTCAACAGTGGCAAGCAGAGTCTCAGTCTGCTCCCAACCTACTGGACAAGTACTGGATGCTAAGTCAAATGATGACGAAGGTCAAATCAATGACAAGCTCAAAGAGATGAGAGCAAGGAGTTTGTTCAGAAGTTGAGAGAAGGAATTCAATTAAGTTGGAACTGAGGACTAGCTACATTACAAGGAGGTTTATATATGTAAAAAGAACAAGAGAAATATAAAAGGAAATGTACAGCTAAATACCTAAGAAAGGAAAGGTAAAGGTATGTAAAATAGCTAAAGGAGATAAGCGTCCATGAAACACATAGCAATGGTTATGTAATTGTAAAGTGTCCATCAACAAAGGAAAGGAAACTGTAACAAAGAGTATGGTCAAAATGCAATAAAAGTTAAAACCACCACTATAAGAATTGAGTCAGCACAAATGTACACAGTACAATACAACACTCAGAAGAACAGTCTCAATAGCTACGGAACTACTTGGTAAGGCAGATCAAAACAGGATATCATTCTTCAATCATGGACCGGGGCAAATCCCATGCGTTGCCCTGCAACATCCCAAATGCTATAGTAGTGCTTCAACAAACTTCCTCCAATAATATCAAGGCCGTCAAATGCATTGATGAGCGTCTGACATGTCTTAGAGTCGTTAGGAAACGGCCCAACGTTTAGTTCACTGCTAGGAATCGTAAGGTTGAACGGTTTTCCAGACTGGGATGTAAACGTGATGTCAATGACTGCAGGTAACGACGAGATCCGAGTGCATGGAATGCCATATGCCCCTGGTTCTGCGGCGTAGGGCTTGATATCGGGGGATATAATCGCATAGATCGCCTGTCGATGTCGCTGTCAAAACACGAACATTGAGGACCTAAACTCGGGACTCACATTCGCAGTGACAGTAGAGAATACAATGTTACTCGTTCCGCTGTCGAATATAAATGTTCTCGGCGAATTCAGTAACTTTGTTGTCTTCCCATTTACGGCTACTCCGCTTGACAAGAGCTGCCACGCTGGTCCAGTATCAACAAGCAAACTTGAGTATACAGGATCACCTGACGACATTTTCAAATCCAGTTCCACTTAGAAATACTAGTATTACACGGCGTACCGTGGAACTTTGTATAATCAATACCACCGAGCGTAAGTTCTGCGTGACCAACTGACTTTGGTGTCAGGTAGAAACTGAACAACGCTATTACATCGGAAAAGTCATGATGCCGGTCGAAATAGTACACGATTCAGATGGGCCCTACCTGGTAAGCCCTGTTCAACAATGCCAGCAAAGAAGCTCTGCGCCATTGCCGACATCCCTTCAATGCGCCATCAGACCAATGAACGGCAATATCATGGAGTTACGTTACCCATAATTCCACTGAAGGGATCGATATTGAATGCCTCAGTTTGATTCGTGATCAAGAATAGGTTGACTTTGTGCGCAACAAGACCTCCGATAGCGACAGTATCCATGGCTGATCTTAGAGTGAGAACATATTCATTGCTGGAAATAACGGGGTTGACGCCTGCTCCGGTAGCGAATGATATGGTGGAGGTTTGTCCTCCGTCAACGAACGTGCTGCTCTTCGAAGGGTCGAATTGAACTTGGTCCTTGCAGGCTGAGCCACACAATGTACCTACAACAAGAGTTAGTTTACATAGTGAGAATCATGGCGCTCCTAGAACATACTAGCGAACTCTAATGTCGCACTTCCCGTGTCAAACACGACCTTGCAAGTTCATATGAATCAGCATCGTGCAATGAATGCGAGAAAAAAATGCGCACAGAAACGGCTTGCGGGGGTGTGCCAACTGGAAGCAATATTAAGGCGGCCAAACTACTATGCGCTTGTCTTTACTCACTTGTGATGTTACTATACCATCTGCGATCCAGTCAGTACTAGAAGTCGTTCAAAAGGGCCTTGATTTACTGAAGAT
Source organism: Amanita fuliginea (assembly GCA_023014435.1). Classification (NCBI taxonomy): domain Eukaryota; kingdom Fungi; phylum Basidiomycota; class Agaricomycetes; order Agaricales; family Amanitaceae; genus Amanita; species Amanita fuliginea. The sequence continues at coordinate 712,126 of JAEBUQ010000011.1, read as the reverse complement.
CCGTGTTAATGAAAAAGTCTTGGAGGGGAACATTCATTTTCGACGGAATTCGACGCTTGGTGAGCTGTGCCGCTTTGGACCTTATGGATCGGGATGACAGAGTTAGTTTGTGGCCCGCGTTCTCCGCGAGTACGGTGCCAGAGCAGAAAACGGCCAAAAGGCAGAATGACAGGAGCATAGTAGGGGTAAGAGCTGACATCTGGATAATAATTGCCGCCTTTTTATCGCCTTTATGTAAGGACACAGGCTGGTCCGCGCTAAATACGTAGTGATGAGCACCAGATGAACCAGCCCCACCGTCAACGCTCGGCGCTCAACTGTCTAGTTTTCTGTGTGCAACCTTGGGAACAGTAGGCAATCTGTTTTGGGTTTGGAAATTGGAATTGAACCGATCATCAAACATACGGTTCGAAGTGTGTACGTGTTATTCAGTTTCATGCTATCTGATGAAACAATCACCCGTACCATTGTTCTAAACTCCGCCTAATTTACTCATGGTTGCGAGCGCTCAAGAGTCTTGAGATTTGAGAATCAAGACCATTGTTCAAGAATCAAGGCCTCGTTTGGGTTCGAATGTGGGCGTTGTGTCTGACAAACACTTTCTGGAAGAGTGCACACCCAAGTTATATGCAGGTGGTCAACCATTTTTGAACAACTGGGCGATGTGGCAAGTCGCATGAACAGGAGGCAACGGCGCGAGAAATAGCATATCGAAATCGGAACTCGGTTCTGCAAGTTAAAGTGGCGTGCGGCGGCGCAAATAGGCACAAACCCGGGGTACGACAGTCAACGTTTCAACTTCCACCAATACAATACCACAATCATAATTAGTGCGCCCTTCCAAACTCACCACTCGTAACGCAAGCTCTATCCAATGAGCTGGTCGCTCAGACTGGGGCAAATCCCATGCGCTGCCCCTCGATATCCCAAATGCTATAGTAGTGCTTCAACAAGCTTCCTCCTACAATATCAACACCGTCAAGTGCATTGATTAACGTCTGACATGTCTTTGGGTCATTAGGAAACGGTCCAACGTTTAGTTCGCTACTAGGAATCGTTAGGCTGAACGGTTTGCCGCATTGGGATGTAAACGTGATGTCGATGACTGCAGGTAGCGCTGAGATCTGACTACATGGAATGCCATACGCCCCTGGTTCTGCAGCGTAGGGCTTGATATCGGGAGATATAATGGCATAGATTGCCTTTCGATGTCGCTCCATCAAAAAAAAAAAGACAAACATAGCGCAACTAAACTCGGAACTCACATTTGCGGTCACAGTAGAGAATACGACGTTACTCGTTCCGCTATCGAAAATAATTGTTCTTGGCGAAGTCAATAATTTTGTTTTCTTGCCATTCACTGCTATTCCGCTTGACAAAAGCTGCCACGATGATCCGGTATCAACAAGCAGACTTGCATATACAGGGTCACCTGGCAACATTGTAAATCTGGGACCGTTTATTGACAACAGTGAGTGGTTCAATGCACGAACCATGGAACTTTGCGTGGTCGATTCCACCAAGTGTAAGCTCGGCATGCCCAATTGACTTTGGTGTCAGGTAAAGGCTAAACAGCGCTGTTGCATTACGCCATTTACAAATATTAGCTAATGTCGTGTGAAATTGAGGCATCTTACCTGGTAAGCCTTGCTGGATAACGCTTGCAAGGAATCCCTGCGGCATGGCCGACATCCCTGTACCTTCAGGCTAGCGAACGACAATAATTGTGAAGACGTATTACCCATTATTCCACTGTAGGGATCGATATCGAATTCTTCGGTCTGATTTGTAACCAAGAATAGTTCGACTTTGGGCACAACGAGGCCTCCAATAGCGACAGTATCCGTGGCAGCTCTCAGGGTGAGAACATACTCATCGCGGGAAATAACGGGGTTGACGCCTCCTCCAGTTCCAAATGCTATGGTCGTGGTACGTCCTCCATCGACAAAGGTCCGGCTCTTGGAAGGGTTAAATTGGACTTGATCTTTGCAGGCCAAGCCGCACAGTGTACCTGCAACAAGAGTTTGTAAGGGAACCAAAAAAAAATAATTACAGCGTCCGAAACGTACTGGTAAACTCTAATGTAGAGCTTCCCGTATCAAATACGACCTATCAAACTCAGATTAGTAGTTCGGCATTTGCTGTACATTTGAGAAAACACACTCACTGGTAGAACTTGTGGAGGTGTGCCAACTGGAAACAACATCGCAGCGCTCGCACTCAGATACTCGGGCTCTGCACTGACTCACCCGTGATGTTACCATACCATCTGTGCCAGTCGAATTAGTAGCAGCCGCCAGCAGGGGAAAGAGAGCTCGACGCACTGTAGGTCTGTACCACTGAAAAAGTCATTGAGGGGTAGGTTCGCCCTTGATGGAGTCCGACGCTTTGTGAACTGTGACGCCTTGGACCTCGGCTTCATGGACCGGGAGGATAGAATTATTCTGTGACCTGAATCATCAACCGCGAACGCGCTGAAGCACAAAGTGGCTAAAAGGCAGCCCAATGACAAGAGCATGGCAGAAGTGCTGTCCGCCGCCAAAATTTCGTCGCCTTTATGTACTAGGGACCGGCGGTGCTTGCCTGATTAAGCCATCCCCATTGAAGGTTGGCGTTCACACCCATAGAATAGCCTGTATAAGCGCCTGGTTCTTTGCCGAAATAACGCCCCGACAGTGACGCAGAGATTTGTACAGTGCGAAAATGTCAAACGGCCATGCCGTTGTTTCGCCGTCTACACAGGCTTCTTGTGAAATAAGGTTCTGTCAAGCGTGGACTGAGGTGACGAAGCGGTAAGCTGCGTTTCGAATTTCGACCTTTTGTTCCTATAAAATTGACACTGGCTGAGGGCGGCCGTAACTCGCGCCTTGTGTTTGGTTCGTCAGTTGAGTTTGGTGACCACTACCACTACATGCGGGGCCCAGGCATTGACGCGAAAGAAGAGATGACGAACACATAGGCGTAAACAAATCAGATCATACCTATCATTTATTGATACGTAGCATATTCACAAGGTAAAATCATCAAACGCAAGTGCGAACTAGTAGTAAACCGGAAGGTCCCTGTACCACAACGGGGCCAAGGAGCGGCACCTGGTCACAGTGCGCCTAGCCAAGTCGTCTATCTGCGGATCCTGACTTTCCCTACAGTGGTCGACGAACTTCTCGAGAATGGTATTATATGTCAAATAAACGAAGACAACTGTTAGCGAGCGTGGAAGCCGAGAAACAATGGACAATGCCGTCTAAATGGAAAGGTGCTTAGCATAGAAATCATGAACGTCTAATACTGTCTAAGCCCAACTCACTTTGTTGAATGCGCGACAAATATCATATCTATTATGATCAAGTACAAGCTCTTTAAGGTTCGTGCATTGCAAAAACAATACATCATTCTGATTGTTTAAAAGGTGATGAGTGAAATTGTGCATGACAGCGCCGAAATACGTCAACGTCTTGGAATGCCGAGCCAAGATGGTAAAGATCGCTTTGCTATCGTTATCCTCTTCGATTTCGCAGTCAAGTTTCAGACCCGTGATTCTCGGGTGAACATTCAAATAATCAATAAACCGCTTGTCAACGTGGTAAATTCCCATCATTGGCGGGAACACGCCTTCTGCGAGAAATAGGTCCAGACAGCCCGAAGCACCGAAATAGATGGACACCAATGAGCGAATATGGGGAGCAACAGAGGCCGGTACTGAAGAGAGCCATCTTATACCAAGGTGTTGCAACTTTAGCGGCTGATCGGCTGGCACGAGGCCTAACAATTCAGCTATTGTCAGCTGGTAGTTCAAGCTCACGTCCAGATGCGTTAAATTGGGATTTCCCGCCATGAACTGTCCAACACATGTCATTTGTGAACTCCGTACCGTGTCCGTGGAGGATGGGATATATATCTTAAGCTTGCGCAAATTATGCAGCTTGCAAAGACAATCAAAGACGTGCTCAAAGAACAGGTAAGTCGTTTTGATACTGAGCACAAGTTCATCGAGCTGGGGGAGTTGTAGAAGAAGATCTACTGTGAAATGCGATATCCATTTAGGTTCTTGTTGGTTCACGTTCCATCTGCGGCGAGATAGTTTTTTTTAATCCAATGAAGCTTTGCAATAGACAACTTACTCTACACAACGGACGTTAGGCAAGTTGATCCTCGGAGCACGGGTTAGAATCTGTTTAGACCGATGCCGGAGAAAATGATTGTACAAGCGTTGAGGCAGGGAATTTGGATGACCCAAGCCGTATATGGGATAAAAAAGCGCGAGAAAGAAGTTGAGGACAACGAGTCGGCCAGCATTGGGTAGCTTCACGTAAGGAATAAAATATGATCCGTCGAGCCATGCCCATTCGTCTATTCTTAATTTCTTCGTTGTGCACAGGTGACGAGACCTTTTTGGGGATAATAGAGTCCGAAGCTGGTCAAAATTGTACGGCACTTTGAACCGATCCTTGAATAGGCGAATATTCGAAAGAACTTTAGGTGCAATGATATCGTTGAGCGCTCTGCAAACAAGGCGCAGGATTTTTAGCTCCTCAAAAGTCGTATCTGGATCTCTCATGAACTGCGGTGGAGTGGCGGTCAGCGTGCAAACCAGTATAGAAAGTGTAGCAACACTTGCCTGGACAATAATCCGGTCCTGCAGCCGAACAGGAAGATTGATAAAGTTTGAAGGCTCTTTCTGTAAGGTTGAAAACATTCGGCCAAGTTGGTATGCAGTCCTGCACTGCAGCCTCAAGTTGTGTGACAGTCACCGTGTAAACGCATAATAGGGCCTGATAAGGCAGTGCAGCTCGTCGATCGTCGATGAGCGAAAGGTTCAGTGTTAGGCTCACGTGACCTCCGGGACACCTCAGCCGGGTCACGCGTTATCCTACCACACTGATGTCAAGAAAATAGAATGGATGTCGATGGTGTTCCCAGGACCCCTCTCCAGGGCTTCTCGACATTCTCCCGGGTCTTCGTCCACGATACCGCAGGGTCTGGCGGACGAAGTCAAGACTGCGTATGCTGTTGTCTATCATCACTGACTTCCAATGCGACGAGAAGAACTCTGGCCCTGCGGAGACGTTCACCATCATGGTGGTTGTTTTCAACGCTACACCCATCTCCCCGATCACTTTCTGGTATTTGATCTTTATGATCGCAACACGGACACATTTCTTCATCGCAAGGGTTTGATCTACGACGTCCATGCAGGGCGATTGGAACTCCGCCACGGCTCACTCCGAGTCATGCGTACACAGTTTATTTTGTTATCGATCGCTCACTCTCATCATGCCTTTTCTAGTTTTTTGCATGGGCCATCCTCTTCTTGACATGCAGGTAGTCAATCGGGAGGATCTTCTCAAAAAATATGACCTCAAGCCGAATGATGCTATTCTCGCGGCTGAAAAGCATGCGCCCCTGTACGACGAGATTTCCAAAGAGCACAAAATTACCTACCTCGCGGGCGGCGCGGCGCAGAATACGGCTCGAGCAGCCGCTGTGTGTCATCTCGGATTGTCGTGCGCTGCTTAGAACTGACTACCGACTCGGTAGTACAGTACGTTTTGCCAGATCGGTCTGTCGTCTACACGGGCTGCGTCGGCAATGACGATCTTGCCGAGCACCTGAAGTTGGCCAACAAAAAGGAAGGCGTTGAGAATCTATACCTCGTGAAACAGGGCGAAAAAACCGGAGCTTGCGCCGTTATTATCACGGGGCACCATCGGTGACAACCTCCCTTAATCCCAACAATTTCAAGCTAATAGTATTGACAGCTCGCTGGTGACCACATTACGTGCAGCTGAGAAGTTTGATCAAGCCCATCTTTCTTCTCCAGCTGTCGCTTCCGCCATTGATTCTGCCAAGCTTTTCTACGTGGGAGGCTTCTTCCTCACTTATGGCACGCCTGCAGTGGTCGAACTCGGTCAAAAAGCATCGGCGGCTGGAAAGGTTTGCATTGGCACGGTCGTTGAGACATGAGTCGCGCTTAATTTGTCCCAGACCTTTGTCCTCAATTTATCCGCACCTTTCATACCACGATTCTTCGCTGCTAACTTGCAGCAAATCATGCCCCATAGTGATATTATTATATCCAATGAAGCCGAGGCAGAGTCATGGGCCGCCACGAACGGGCTGCCGAATACGAACGACGTTGCCGCTATAGCAAAGGCCATAGCTATCCTTCCTAAATCTAACGTATCTCGCCCTCGCACTGTGATCATTACTCAAGGAGAAAATCCAACAGTTCTCGTTACCTCTTCAGAACCCGATGCACCCAAAATATATCAAGTAGAGAAAATCGACAGCTCAAAAATAGTAGACACCAACGGCGCCGGTGACGCTTTTGCAGGTGCATTTATTGCAGCGTACGTCCTAGGTAAGGATATTGGCGAGTGCATACGCGTAGGTCATGCGCTTGCTGGTATCTGCGTGCAGGAGGTAAGTAACATTAGTTGTGACCGAAAGGTTCAAGGTATATACTGCACCAGGTTGGTCCACAGTTCAAGTGGCCCAAGGTTCAGATCATCTAGGACGTACATAAATAACAGCATATTCGAGTACTCATTGACGAACTAAGCGTAGCTAAGATACCGTAATAGAAGATATGCGATTAATAGTTTTACTCGAGGATTGATGATCACCCTGTTGAGGACCATGCTACCAAGCGTCTGGCCCTGTCCGCGTTGAACGACGGAGATGGCCTTACGAGGCCAAACATGTTGCCAAACTGTTCGGTTTCAAGTTTATCGAATGGCTTCTAAAGCTCAAAGTTTCGCTTTTATCCACTTACGATGGGTCTCCCTTCTCTACAGCCGCGCTCTTCCATTCTGTATGTACTACCAGCTCCCGCATAACCTTCTTGATGTAATGTACTTTTGCAGACCTGTCTCCATCGATGTCGCGTCACGGTGTAGCCGCTCTATCCCTGTTTCGCAATAGACATCTCCGTCTCGATAAAACATCTTGCGTGTTGCCAGAGAGCCTGCCCCGGATTGTTCCGTGCCTTCCTTGTGAATACCTGCTCGGACGCACGTGTCACGGCGAAGTCAGGCCAGGTCGTACGTAAACGTGCGGTTGCTTATATTTACTAACAAGGGTTCGAATTGGAGCTTTTTCGTCGCCATGCGTAGACTGACGTTCGTCGTTCTCTCTGCTCTCTCTGCGCTTTCTACCGTCCACGCCCAGACTCCCACCGTCTCTGCCTTCATCTCAGGCAGTCCTGTCATTTTGTCTGCATACCCTAGCGCCACTGCTATCATCTACAACAATACAAATGCTCCTAATGCGCCAAAAGGCAAGGTCTTCAAGTATTTCGTCCAAATCTGGCTTGAAAACGAGGTATGACGTATCACAGCCGACAGACTTATTGCAGCTGAGCTGTTTGTGTTCACTGGCAGGACTATGCAAACATTAACAAGCTTCCTCAATACCAAGCTGTTGCTGAGCGAGGAATCCTCCTGACGAATTACAACGCTATTACCCATCCTTCTGAACCCAATTACGTGGCCGCTGTTGCCGGTACCAACTTCGGTATCGATAACGACGATTATTATGACATTCCTGCCAACGAGACTTCTGTCTTTGACTTGCTTGAAAAGAAGGGCCTAACTTGGAAAGCATACAACGAAGATATTCCTGCTCCAGGCTGGACGGGTTACTCCAACTCCAATGGTTCATATGTGCGGAAACACGACCCTGCTATTATATTTGATAGCATTGGCCTGAACCAAACCCGTTCGGCGAACGTTGTTCCTGGCAAGTATATGCTATCCAACATTCTGAATGATATCTCAAGTATAATTCTTTTAGGTGATCTCTTCAAGACGGATATTGCCCACAATAACATACCCGCCTACTCTTTTTACACCCCCAACATCACCAATGACGGTCATGATACCAACGGTACTTTTGCAGGCACTTGGCTCGATGGATTCCTGAGCTCGACCATCGCCAACGCTTCCTTCGTGAAGGATGCCCTCATTCTTATCACGTTTGATGAGAACGAGTCCTATTCAGAGCGTAACCAAGTATGGGCCTGCCTCATCGGTGGCGTTATCCCTCGTCATTTGTGGAACACCACAGATGACACATTCTACACCCACTATTCAGCTCTGCACACGGTAGAGCTCAACTGGGATCTCGGGAGTTTGAACCGTAGCGATGCCAACGCTACCGTCTCCAACGTATTCGATTTTGCCACAGCCGCTCTCAATTATACCAACGTCAAAGTAACCAACATCCCGTACTTTAACAACACCATCACTGGCCCATTGACCAACAACTCATGGAACGAAACCCAATCTAGCACCACTGGATCCAAAAAGTCCGGGGCTACGGAATTACCCCACGTCTCCGCTTTAGCCGCTCTCAGTACACTTGTCGCCGCTCTTGTCCCTTATTTGTTCTGATCAATCTTGATGAACTATGTTCTTGAGCCAATGTTGGTGCATGTCGTAAAAATTTCAGACTGTTGTATTTGAAAAATGAACCATTGGACGATCAATATACTCTACTAGACTAGATACCACACTGTCTACTGATCTCGCTTCCCAAATCATTTACATAATCGTGGTCAGGGACGGACCAACTTTAATTAATCGAACTTCCGAATTGTTGCCAGAAGGTTCTCGCACCCGCTCTAGTCGGTGCTGCCAACCGAGCACGACTGTGATCTTAAACGCATGCAACTAGCGCTTTTTGGCAAATTATTATCGACTTGTGACTTCGCCTACTTAGTCCAAGTACAACAGAAAATCATACGGGTCCTGAGAACGATCATGAGCCTGCCAAATGCGAGTCTCCTCCGTTATAATATCTAAGTATTCTACATCGTTCTCCTTGCATTGAGTCATAATTCTCTGCAGTTCTCGATCTAAATCGTCATTCTTCTGATGGCGGTGAACCGCGACCTGATAGAGTTTCTGGATGACTATAGATCCTCCGTCCTCGATCGGCCTGTGGCGCAGCCCAATCAATTCGAAAAGATAATCGAGCTCGGGCTGCATACGGCTGCAGATGGTCAGCGACTGCAAGCATGTCAACTGCGGTGTTCCTTCGTGATGCATGTCAACGAGCCATTTGCATATCTCAACGACATGGGTAATCGTCTTCAAGTATAGGTGTGTGATTTCTGGAGCATTCATGAAGACGCACATGGCTAGAAGGGCATCGCTATTCTGCAGCTTGAGGTTCTTGATTCGACATCCTGACCTGTAAAAGAACGATTGCACAATTTCCGCCGTCGCAGAGGTCTCCACCACGATATTGAGGGACAGCTCTTCCAACACCGGCGTCGCTATGACGGACAGCAACCCCACCCCGTCGATCATCAGGGACCTGAGGCTTGAAAGCGTAATCGGCGCATCGCAAGGAGGGGCAACATCACCAACAATGATCAACTGCTCGAGCCGCGTGGCCCGGGAAAGAACGATAGGAAGTCGGGCCAAATCCATTCCGCGGTTGCTACTAGCACTGGGTGCTACGAATTCCAGCAACTTCATGTTGGACCAGTCGAATTCCCATGTTGAGATGGGATTGATGGTCATCCGAGTCAAAAGCGGGGTGTCGTCGAAGAGATCGGCGAATGAGTCGTCCAAAATCTCACATCCGCTGATATGAAGCACCAATGATTCCAATTGGTGGAGCTTGTGTTTAACGCGGTAAAGCTCAGGAATCTCGGATGAGCGCAATACCATGGTGGCCTTTCTCCAGCGTTGGGACTCTGCTATCAACCTATCCAGAATGGCGGCGAGATAAGGCGATCCCGTTCCGCTGCCGCGGAGCAGCAATTCGAATGTGAACGGATATCCACGATTACACTCGAGAAACTTGCAGAGTATGTCGAGTACGTTGTGCTCCCCCAGTTTTCTGTGGGTTTCAGGGTCATCCAGCACCTGCAGGGATATCATGATCTCGTTCCAAAATATGTGTCGCATAGTAAAAAATTCGGTTCGCCATGAAGAGCAGACGTGAGCAAGATACCAAGGGTAGCGACAGATTCTGTCGGTTACTAAGGGTGCAGCAAAGTGCTTCAGGATATCGTATATGACGGTGGATGGTAGATGTTGGGCGATGGATGGACGAAAACCATCAGAATGAGCCCCTCGGGCCATCGAGTCTGTTATCGCATCATGGGCAGCCGCGAAAGGTGTAGATAAGGACTTACAATGCCGAGAAGATGGAGAATGGATTTACGGTGGCGAAGTAGCTCCAAATGGAGTAGCTGCGAGCCCACGACTCGTCACCGGTTTCTCGACTGGTCCTCTGGACTGTATCGCTTCGGCTCGATATTCGCGTCCCGTTCGAGACCTGTTGAATTTCAGGTCAAAGTCACGAATGATATCAGACTCGGGTATGTTATCTGCTGGTCGTAACGCCGAGATATGCCGGATTTAATACATACCTATCAACACATCAGGATCTGGCCATCAAGAAAGGGATGTGGCGCATGTTTAGTAGTCAGGTGAGAAACTGGCTTCCCTTTTCCAACCCTTCTATCACCTCTCTTTCACAACGTTGCTCACGGGTCATACTGTGAGCATCCAACATCGCGCTCTGCGCTCTGCGCACCGTTGAATTTCCCGACCGTTTTTGTGGGAGCTCATGATGATCCATATCGGACGAAACATTCCCCATGACGTCATTCGCGACATCTTTGGCCATTTCTCCTCAAAACTTGTAGCCGATGACACCAACTCGTTTCCATGGCATCTTGGACACATTTGCGGGGAATGGAGGGCTATATTTCTGTCAATGAACGTCGAGTTTTGGGCAGACATTATCGTGTTTCGGCATCAACCTCTTTCGCGGCAAGGATATGAGCGAATCCTCGACATCGTCAAGTTCTTTCTTCAACGTGGCCGCGACGTACCATTTTCTTTGCAGCTGTATGATACTGAAGAAAAGATCTACGTCGATCGGGTCTTGGACATGTTTCTCGAGCATTCCACGCGTTGGAACAGAGCGAAATTCGCCCTGGATGTCTCCAAATATCCGGCGCTTGCTCGTGTGAAGAACCGTCTTCCGCGCCTACAGCACCTCGAGCTATTCATCAATCCCATCCATCGTCTCCCCGATCTTCTTGCTGATACATTCGTGGATGCTCCATCTTTGACCAGCGTCAAAACTGATTGTATGACGATATGGGAGTTTAACTGGTCAAAGTTGACAACGTTTAGGTTATCCTGGGGACTCACCTTTGTAGATCGGCTCGACACGCTCTGCAGAATGACAAACCTCCAGGACTTGTGCATAGGTTACTTTGAACTTCCGGCTTCGTCACCGTCTCAAATCACGCTTCCTCGGCTGAGAACGCTGGAGACGTATGGGTCTAGTCTCTTATGGCTGCTCAAGGCACCTGAATTGGAGAGGCTTGCCATAACCTTCGTTCACGGGGGAAAGGCAGGACCTTCTCCTGATCTCGTCGCGTCCTTCTTACGCAGATCATCTTGCACGCTTCGACACTTGGAAATTTCGCGATGCGAAGGGATTACGGTCATAGAGATACTTCCATATACACCTCACATAACTCATCTGCAAATCAATTTCGTGGAGAACCTTGTGGATGTCCTTCGGTGGCTTACGATATCCGCCCAGGCGACTGCATTTCAAAAACGTGGCTTACCTGTGCGCCACTTGCAGCTGTTGGAGGTCTGCCTTTACGTCTGGATTTCGGGCGTGACAGAAGCACTTTATGATTTAGTCGCATCTCGAATCATACTAGGCCCAAACGAGGGAATTGAACGGCCCCGAGCGGTGCACGTATATGCCTTGGATTCACCTACTAAATTTCAAAGGATGCAAGAACTTTGTGATAAATGTAATGTTTTGTTTCGTCTTCGCAAAGATTATTGTAGTAACAATTCTTGATACCATCTATGATTTTACCTTCTCGAAGATCTGGATCTTTAATTTTTCCATTGGCATACTACAGGCACTTCTACTTGACTATAGGTACATATAGCAATTTGTTCACGAATTGTAGATGCCATAGCGCACCGTAACTAAATATATTTCTATGCGTGAAAATAAATAAAAATGGAAATACTACAGCAGAGCCTGCTTATGTAATTCATAAACTCACCGTTCGCTTCTCATAGCTCAATGGCTACAACTCATGGTTCGTCCCTACTAACGTCATCTATCGCACAAAGACTACCCCCTTATATCATTTATGAAATTCTGAAGCACTTTTCTGCGCCCCTGGTTTTGAATCAAATTGCTCGATACCCCTGGTATCTTGCCCACGTCTGTTCCTCGTGGCGCATCGAGTTCTTGACAATGCGACGGAATTTTTGGAACGAGATCAAAGTCTACGTTCGGAATGAATATCTCGGATTGGAGAAAACGCTTCAACGCATCATAGATGTGCTCACCATGTTCTTGGAGTGCAATCGCGGATATCCCTTCTCATTTGAACTGGATGTCGAGGGCGCTGCAAGAAACAGTCCCCACTTCCTTACAATTTTCAACCTTTTCATGTCGGAGTCACCTCGCTGGCGGAGGGTCACATTGCGAATAAGGACGGCTGATATTCCAGGACTCTACCGTGTCAAGGGCCACCTTGAGCATCTGGAATCCTTGCATCTTTTCTGCACAGATTATCATAACACTGTTTCAGAGACTTTCACCGATCTTTTCATGACTGCCCCACGTTTAACACGCTTGTCCTTAGGCGGCCTTCCGACATGGAACTTTAACTGGTCTATCATGACGTTTATGCATCTTGGTTTTAATCAACGAATATTGGCGGCACGGCTTCCCTTCATCCTCTCACAAGCGGTGCGGCTCAAGACTTTAATCATGTTCTTTGACGATGATGAGGCGCCTCCCTCTGTTACATCGATCGTACTTCCAAGCCTATTGTCGTTGACAACAGATATGATTTCTCTGATTCAGGCAATAACAGCCCCGTCTTTGAAAGAGTTGTGTGTCGACTCTGACTGGGAAATGGGTGATGGGCCCGCCCTCGTTGGCGCTTTGAAGTCCTTTTTCGCCAGGTCACGATGCCGTCTGCAAGCGTTGAAATTAGAGAACATCCCTGCCACGTCAGTCATCGAAATCTTATCACATAGCCCAGATATCAGGACCTTATCTCTGGCTTTCGTCCATGATACCGTGGTCGATGTCTTCGGGTGGCTTACTGGAATGGATCGGGCTGAAACTCCCAAGCTGATCTGCTTACAATCGCTTGGAGTGTATGGTTGTTTTCCCCCTGCCACGAATCAAATGTATAAAATACTCGACTTTGTTGCTCAGCGCAAAATGCGAGTGGGTTCTGTTGAGAAATTGCAGAAGCTCAATATTCAGTGGATGTGGTGTCCAGAAGCATCCAAAGCACTTGAGGAGCGGCTGAGAAAGGCATGCAAACTATACGATATTCAATACCAACACACACTGTAATGCGGGAACCGTAGGATGCTCGCGATCGGTCTCAGGACTCTTATTAGGACTCAAGTCCGACCAACTGCAGCGTCTCCTCTTCTCTGACTCAGAATAATCACGGCTCTGCGGAAACGTTCATTTGGCGAGCTCATTCTTTTCCATTATCCTTCACCAGCGTTACACCGAACATTCCGAGCATACCGTCACTCTCATCTGAATTACTTCATCTTCGTCATCTCGGACCGGTGGTTACACAGAAACCAGGCTACCCGTCTCTTTTCATCATCTCATAATCGAATCCCATCCAAATTTTCAATAAATACAGACGACGTAAAACTACTCCCTCGATTACTCAACATCACGCCATCATTACGACTGGGAATCGCCGTTTACATCACATTTGCCAATGGCATTGGGAGACCCGGAGCGCGCTAAACGCCGAGCATTGCCAGGTCGACATACCTACAAGTCCGTTATATTGCTATCATTCGCCAGGAGAGGCATCAACATATAGGTTTTCAGCTTTGTTCTGCCAGTGGATTTGACGCTGAGTGGAGGAGGTCGTGACGCATGACTTTTCAGGGGCCTTGACACAATATTTGTATTGATAAGGCCCAGTCGCCGGCGGCCAAAACAAACCGTCACCCTTCGACCTGATAAGAAGGGAGCCTCCTTTCGTATTTAAGGTATGCAAATGTTTATTAATCAATGCGGGAGTTTTATCCTTTCCAAGGTCCTACAGCATAACCTTCGCCCAAGAATTGGAAGTGGACCGAAATTCCCATTCGAACAACGTAACATGCCTCCTGCACAAATCCTGGAACGATTGCGGCAGCCAATTCTCCACATCATTCAGCTTATACCCTTTCACAACGGCAATATCCAACAACTCTTTGATGTCGCCAATATCGTGAGGAACTTTCTTCCTGAAATGAGGCTTCCTCGAGATATTGTGATGCCACCACGCTTGGACCTTGAGTAATAAGACAGGGATAAATGGCATCACGCGTATATTGTCGCGGTTCTTCAATTTATACAGTTGATCAAGTGGGACGGATGGAATCGCAAGTTCTCCTGGTTTCAGAAGGTCGACTTTACACTGTCTGGCATCTTGATATCGGAACCAAAGCACGCGATACGTGGCAACCGGGTTTACGGAATTCACAAGGTGGAACCGGGCATCTGAGGCAACAAGGGACTTTTTAACTGTCTCAATGTCCACTGTCGGTTCCAGGACTACAATGTCGACGTCCTAAAGCAATTCTCAGTATCATATTATTGTTAGGTTGATAAAAGGAACGGCTACCTGGGGTGTTCGGTTTCGCATGCCCCACGCTACACAGGCAGCGCTCCCCACGATGCATGAGTCGTAGCCAAGGCGTTTCAAAACGGCGCTGGTAATGTCGCTAATGTCGTATATCTCATCATAAGAGAAGGATGTCATGGGTTGTGAGTGCATCTATGCTGCTGAGACGTAGAGAGTCACCTTTTAAACACGACCTACAAAGCTTAACGCCGTTATACCTGCTTCTTTATCTCAGGCTGCGCAATAAGATGCATACGTCCTCGGAGAACTATGGATATTGCTTCATCAAGCTCACGTTCTTGACCTCTACCCTTAGGATAGGAAATCCCCGCCACGGTTTCTTCTGAGTCCTGCGCGCGTATCTCTGCACCGTACAGATCTGGTAATTCATTCATATTGCATTGTGCCAGCGAGTTTGGTCCTTGAAGCTTGAAGGCCCCATTGAAACCGGAACCCAAGTTGCTTCAAAGCAAAGTTCGTCAAACTGTTATCATCATTACTCCTACTAATGATCGTGCGAATTTCTCGAGATAGCACGATTCCCAACAGTGTGGCTTTAGAATTATGCTTATCAATCCACATATACAGAATATGAACAAACGGCATGACATGAACATAGAAGCGGATATTAATGGTTCTCATGACCGCCTCATGTTTTCACGGGAATGATGACTTGTCGGCGCCATTCTTGCTGTCATTCTTGCTGTCATTCTTGCTGTCATTCTTGCCAATGCACCTCCAACACATCGTACGCAGAAGGTCCAAAAGTCTTGAAAAATCCCCTATGACTGCGCGGACTTTGTATTGTCGTGAGTCACATCAGATATTGTGCCTGCTTTAGCCGGGGTTTTTGGTTTGGCGAGTTCAATGGTGCCCCTTCCGAAGGGGAAAAGGGCCATCAATTCTTTGACATGACGTGGAAATCATATGGTACCCTTTTGTTTTGTTCTTCTTTTTTTTCTGATATACGGTAGGAAGTTATGTCGTAAAACATTTGGAGCAGGCTAATCCCGTTTTGCCTTCATCGATAAGCGCGGTGTATGTCAGATCTCATGACACGGGGATCAGCTGGCGGTCTCCGACACACGTTTGAGAAATTCTGGAGTATAAAGACCCAGTCGTCTGCCCCCAACCCAGTGCGTCCTCTCAACAATGGCTCCCAGAGGTAAGTCCTCCATCTGGCCCAAATTTCCTTCACAGAACCAAAGACATAGCTTTCTTCATTGGCTTGCTTGCCCTTTGCAGTACCTTTGTCACCGCTCTGGACTTCAGCAAATCCAATTGGATTTGGAAAGACCACAATGAGCAAGTACCTCCCTATGAGCTCGCTGACTTCCGCTACGATTTCAGTCCACTGCCAGGCAAGACCGCTGCATCAGCGGAGATCCTAATTGCTGCTGATAACAACTACACCCTGTGGGTTAATGGCGAGCATATCGGTAAGGGGGATGATTGGACGCAAAGTCAGGACTACTGCGTGACGCTCAATCCTGGCCGCAACCTATTCGCTGTAGAGATCGAGAACCAACCTCCTACCAGTCCCGCAGCTTTGTTAGCTGCCATCCAGATCACTTATAGTGATGGAACAACACAAATTATAGGGACCGATGGCACATGGAGAGTCAACAACGCCATTGCGGGATTCCAATACCCTGAATATGTTGATTCGTCCTGGCCCTACGCCGTTGTTCTGGCCGGCGCTAACGGACCTCCTTGGCATACACCAGCGTTCCCACCTCCCGCCTCTTCGTTATCACTCTCGAATTCCCTCTGGATTTGGACCAATGAAATTGCCAGTCCTGGAGGCCCTGCACCTATTGGTCATCGCGCCTTCCGCAAGAAGATCCATCTACCTGGTGGAATATTGACGAGAGGCGGCACCATCATCTTTGACGCCGACAATGGATACACGCTTTATATCAACGGAAAGACAATTGGCTCAGCCCATGATTGGACCCACGCGCAACGGTGGACTTTCACTCTCGATTACCCTACCGATATCATTCTCATTGCGGCGGATGCCTATAACGATGGTGGGCCAGCTGGGATAATTGCCGCTGTCGAATTTAACGTCGAGAATTGCCACTGCTCTACTTATTCCGTCTATATATCGGACGGCAGCTGGAAATACAGCTATACTGTGCCAGCAGGTTTCGAGCAGCTAAACTACAATGACTGCGATTGGCCGTACGCGGATGTGGAAGGCCCTTATGGAATGCAGCCGTGGGGAAACGTTCCTATTGTCAATGGGTTACTACCCACGACTTTGACTTTGGAGACGAATCCTACACACGAGCAAACGGTTTTGGTTTAGTATGATGCATTGATGTCTGAAGATTTGAACGGTTCATATATGTTTTGGCTCTCAATTGATGTTTTGTGTATTTTGGCTTGTAAACGAATCCATTTCAATGTCTAACCAGTAAACCAATCTTCCGTTTTTCTACTTGTATCTAATTCAGAGCTGTCGATTCCGACCACAATCCTAAGTCACCCAAGTTTTGGGCCTCGTATAGTGACCGAGTTACTCAAGGCAGGGCACCCAGAGATGGAGAGATGGTATTTCGGCATACCGTATGTTCTTGATACGGTGTTCAGGACATGGTCCATATCTAACGGTGGCTTCAAAAGGTTCTGGATTGACAAGTATGTGGTGTTTGATAAGAACAGTCTGGAGCCGCAGGTGCCAGGAATCGGAGAAATTTATGACCATGAGGAAATCATTGCTGAGAAACCTGAGCAACCTAAGTGCCCCAATTCATTTAAGCCCAAGCTCAAGTCAAGCCCTCAAAATCCTCAAAGAGATGAGGGTGATCATTCATTGTAGCAGTGATTGCGACGAATAAAACGGGAAGCGAGTGGCTACTGGGTATGACATGCCAGTTGAAAGCGATTCGTGCTGCGAGAGAAGCGAGCGATAGGACGAGTGCCAGTAGCTTGAAGCAAAACTGGATGCAAGTAGTGAAGCTTGAAGCTTGAAGAGTGAATGTAACCGAATGAATGATCATTCAGTGAGTACTATGACTCAGAGCATCCGGACGACATTTACTCTCGCGCTCAAACTCAAGCACCGTCACTTGCATATGTGCGACTTGTTCACGCGCAGCCATCTCAGTTCGGTCCTTGATTCACCCACCACTGACCGGTTGACCACCAGCGACAGGACAGCCAAGGCGGTGCCGTAAGTACTAAGCTTCAATGGGAATCGTTACAATCGTATCGGATACGAGCTTGCTTCATCACCATCATTTTAAGCTCACTACTACGCTCAAATTCAATTACCGTGACCACGCCAACCTCAATCAGAAGACTGCCTGCCCCTCGCTACCTTTGGTCCATATGTCACTGGTAGCTGTTTAGCTAGATGGCTGACACTCCGGTGTAAAGTTGGCATCTCACACGTCGACCCCTTCTTCTTGCTAGCTGGATACGACAGAGCTGGCCTGCCATCCGCGTTGCCACCATTCTTAACGCTCTCGCGCTCAAATTCAAACACCGTGACCACGTCAACCTCCACCCCACGCTACCTTTGATCGTATCATGGTAAGCTTCTTTCCTCCATCTTGCCTACACCGCCGAATGTTAAGTTACAGTGACATAGTTACTGGTTCGGACGGACGGCAGCTCATACAATAAAAGGTCGTCTGGTGTGGACCTAGCACCTCATCTATGCCGACATTCTTCCTTTTCATCCTTCTTACGCTCTCGATAGTGGGACAGGCTCTGCAGTATGGGACTGCCGACAACGACACCTTAGCTCTCACTAAGCGTATTCTGGAAGACATGTTTGGCACCGGAAACCTTGATAAGCGCAAGATGGAAAAAGTACGTGACTTTGAGCCGCTCCAAATCTTGCAAAGACTCATTCCTTGAAGACAGCCCAACCTCCTCCTCCTCGTCTACGCGAGAGAATATCGCTACCACTCAAAAAATCTAGTTCCAACTACTGGTTCATCGAAGTGCGAGGGGAGGGAAATTATGATTATGTCAAATACAGGTTCATGATCAGCACAAACGACATATGCACCACGGTTCCAGCTTCTGGGGATAAGGTTAAATGGGTTGAAGAACAAAAATCACCGATCACTTGTCCGCCGGACCCTTTTTGGCCTAGTATGACAGGCTCCCCTCGGACGAGAACGTCGCGGAAGAATAGTTTTTCATGATATTAATGATATTAATGATCCGATCACCTGGGAAGGTATGCTTGTGTCTACTACAGTATATTATCTTGGGTGAGCATTTACTTCGTGCTCAGCTTTTCATCGCCCTGAACCATCCCCAGAAAGCTCGGATGGATGTTAGACGACTCCAGAGTGCCTAGAAGATTGCACACTCTTCCAATACTTCTCGCAAAGTTCAAATCACCCGTCTTCGCAATGTACCTCACGCATCAGCCCTACAAGGCGAAGGTCGATATCGGTGGAGTCGACGAACGCGTCGGTCCTATCGAGTACCACAAAGTTGTGAAAGGCGGTGAAGATTATCAGCCATGGCTGATTGGATCGTTACGTATTTATGTGGGTAGTCAAAGGATTGAACTGGATGTCAAGACGAAAGCGGATACCGAGACGCAGCCGCCCGATATCAAGTCGAGAACGAATACTGCGGCGGAACCAAATCCCAAGGCAGAACTGGACATCAAGACGGTATTTAGTAGTGTAGCACGGTTTGTAATAGGGCCTCCCTCTCAGGTTGCCCAAATTCAGGCCAGGATTATCGATAGTCATAGCCTGGTGTTTTTCCAATGGGGTGACGGCGGGCGCAAATGGCCACTCCAGTAAGTCATTCATTCATTCATTCCTGTGATGAGGCTTACTGACATACTAATTCAGAGCTGTCGATTTCCACCACAAACATGATTCACACGAGTTTTGGGACTCGTATACCAAGTTACTCTGGGCAGGGGACCCAAAGCTGGACAGATGGTATTTCGGCGAACCGTAAGTTCTTGATACGGTGTTCAGGACATGGTCCACATCTAACGATGGCTTCAAAAGATTCTGGATTGACAGGTGTGTGGTGTTTGATATGGACGTTCCGGAGCCGCGGGTGGGAATTGGAGAAATGGTGCAGAAGAAAAACATTGCTGAGAAACCTACCTTCAAGTCCAAGTTTAAGTCCATATTCAAGTCCTCGAAGTCCTCGAAACCCTCAAAGAGATGAGGGTATTCATTCATAGTGTTACCCATGGTACTTTAATTGCGACGAATAAAACAGGGCGGTGCGACAAAGCGAACTTGTGCTGGGAGAGAAGCGAGCGATAGTGCAAGAAAATAACTTGAAGCAAGTACGAAAAAAACTGGTGTGACAGGACAAGTGCTGTGAAACTATTCATTGCATCGCACGACATTACGTTGTTACAATCCACGCTCATTGTTACCATTATCGCTCGGCTGGCACGCCAGTGAGTGAATAGTATCATTGAATCATAGACACATGGCCGATCCTGCATGGATCCCTCACCGTGATCGTGTATGCCTGCCAAATCCATTTGTCTCGGAGAGAAAGTGCTATTGAGTCAGTATGGATTGTCAACAATTGACAGATCAATCCTCTTCGCTGTCCATATCGTCATCATCGCTCTCGCTCTCTTCGCCCTCTGCCACATCAATCGGATCCAGCGCAATATCGTGATCCGCTCCAATATAAGAATCACAGATAACATACAACTTCAGCGAATGCTTCCCTTTTGGCAATGTGAACTCTAGCTTGACTGCGAGACCTTTGGCTACTGTCACTCGTTTAATCACCAGGAGTTGTCGCGTCGTAGGATCCCCAACAACGAGCCACCAATTAGCCATCTTTTTGAGTGGGTAGAATGGTGCGATGACCCTCTGCCCATCATCCTCCTCGTCCTCGTCAACGTCTCTTGATAGCGCAACTTTGAGTACGATAGGCGCGCCGGCAGTGTGCTCTCCCTTGGCGAGTTCATGCACGACATCCAAAGTGGGGTATGAATTGACGAACGTAGCCACGTCACGCCTAAGACGTTGTTAATAAGTTAAAAAGTAAATAGAATGCGTAATGGACTGACATTTGCGCGGGCGTCATCTGCAACAACTGACTGCGTTTTTCGTCCTCCATCTCCATGATATCATACACAGATTCAATACCCGCCGCCTTGGACCGCTTGATCAACTCGTCATCGAAATGAGGAATCTGTTTTAGAGGCGAGTCTGTCTCCCACATCGCCTGCACACACATTTGTGAGAGATCCATGGCACCAAGGGCATTGAGCCATGCATTAGACGACATGACGTCGACGCAAGCCGAGAGCAAGTTGAGGACCTTCTCCAGAACAATCACTTGATCAGCTGCAAGATCCGCCGGTAGCTGGATACGCGAGAAATGGGCTTGCATAAGTAGGAATGTCTTGAAGTGCGGTGCTTCAAAGTCGACCCTATCCAATTTGACAGGGACACGTTCGTAAATGCGTCGTAGAAGCGCCTCCTCGTGCCGACGGATGGGAATTGTCTCGAACTCTGCGGACGACGATACTACTTCGAGGAGCCCCTTGAGCTTCGTTCGTTCCTTCAATGAGAGCGTATACACCTCAACGGTGACGTATGAGATATTATAATAAGCGGCGATCATTCCCAAGTTCAACGGTGAAACTTCCATCTCGTCCTCGATAGATATACATTTTGAGTTTACGAGGTCATTGAGCGTATTTTCGACGAGTTCCGACAAGTGGTCCGATAGATGTTGATGGCTGACATTATGTAGATTGTAGTAGTTCGGATTCTGTGTCATCCGCCTGTAGAAGTATGTCCACGTCAGAATGTCCATAGCGTCCTGCTTGTTCTCAATGGTCTTGACAGCGATCTCGGCTAGGAAGTAGTCGTGAAGCATGTGTGTTGGGAGATGCGACTCCGTAGGTAGACCTTCAGCGAGGAATTTCTTATAAAACTCCTTCCGCGTTTGCTGGCACATGAGAACGCATCGGCTGCGTTCATCTTCCAATGGTCGGCAGGCTCGACCCATCATCTGCAGAACGTCTGTCACTGGGTAGTCTATGTATCGATGTTCCTTGCCCTCGTAGTACTGGACGCCCATAATAATGACCATATAGCTGGCCACCGGAATACTCCAGGCGGTATCCTTATTGATCATCAATGAATAGGCTAAACGTATGAGCTAGTAACGTCGGCATACCTTACTCGCAACCAAGATCTGAATAGCGCCCGATTGGAACAATCTCTGCACAATGCGCTTGTCTTGTTTAGAAAGGGCTTCATGGTAATACCCGATGCCGTGCTTCAACGTTTCCACCAATGCATTGTCTGACAAATGGTCAAGATGAGGCTGCAGGTCTTCCAGCTCGATATTCAAGAATCGGTCAGGCTTGTCGTCCGCCGCACAGTGCGTCAAAATGTCGTCAACGGTCAGACGACATTGTCGACGCGAGGGAACAAAGATAATCACTGGTTTCGTCGACGAGTACTCGACAATGGCCAAATACGCCGGCTTTGACATGGCAATCATCAGAGAGGGGAAATGGGGGATCTGGAAGGACTGCAGGTGGATGTCCATATCCAGTGGACGAGCGCTTGGCGAAAAGTTGAAGATGGCATGGGAGGGTGCACCGATCCACTCTCCCAAATCACGGGCATTGGCAAGAGAGACACCGCATGCAACAATTCGCGTCTTATTCTCCGTCTGAGCAGAGACATAACGTGTCCGCGAGATGATCACTTCATACGTTGGGCCCACCACGCCGCCGACTTGTTGCACTTCATCAGCGATAAGAAGCCCGATATTTTGTACATTCTTGCGCTGTCTCCATCTGCGTGATAGGATGTCCCACTATAAAACAAAATCTAGTCAGCACGCACTTCACGCCACGTTTCACGAACCACGTACTTGTGTCGGCGTGCAAACGATCACATCTCCCTTCTCCAACAACCGCAAGTCTGCACTCGTCTCGCCCGTCAAACTCAGAATCTCCTTTCCTCCCTGTAATTGGGAGAACTTGGCCTTCCATTCCGCTACGCGCTGGTCCACCATCTCCTGATACGGCTCAATACAGACCGCTCGTGGCTGCTCACGCTTGCTCCATAACCGGAGCAAAGCAAACTCGGCGCAAATTGTCTTGCCGCTTCCCGTTGGTGCGCCAATAAACACGTTTTCGTCGGTCGTGTACAACGCCTGGAACACTTGGGTCTGTATTTTATTGAAGGTTTGGATAGTATTCGAGTATATTGCCTCGAATTCTTTGTTGTGAAGGGCGGAAAGAGGTAGCGGCTGAAGGTCGAGGAGAGGCGTTGGAGGCGGGAACTTCTCCGGAAGGATGAGGTGCTTGAAGGATATTGGTAGCCTGGTTTCTGCGTGTAACCACCGGTCCGAGATAACGGAGATGAAATAGTTCGGAGGGACAGGTTCGTACATGGGCACGGTCAGAGTGACAGTGTGCTCTGCATCTGGCAGTTCGGCATAACGCTGGCGAAGAATAAAAGTATCATGGAAAAGAATGACTTCTCCATCGACATCCTCCACCATGATAATGAACGTCTCCGCTGAGCCATGGATCTTCTCACTCCAATTGAAATCGGGGGTGATAGACAAATCGATCCGCAACAGTGTACGTGTGATCGGCTGCACTTGTGCCTGTAGTTGCAATTTGGGGAAATTGTGCACGAGCCGTTCCACGAGGCGGCCTGCGTGCGGCATGCCTAGGAGTTCGCCGATTTCGGGAGGTTTCAAATCGTAATACCGCTCCCAAGGGAACTGTTTTCCCTCCGCCTTACGCGTCACTTCTGCTGGGACGCCTTTGAACTGACGAAGTGGCGTCATCGAACGCCACATCCTCTTCTCGACCTCTTTGCACATGTCCAGCGCAGCTCTAGCCGGGACTGCCCATCCCCTCTTCAAACATATTTCGAATATGGCGCGAAGGATCCGTCCAGCCGACTGCGTAACATAGACCATATCAGAAACGAGGACGAAGCCGTCCAACTTGAGTCCCGAAATATATGCTTGCAAAAGGACGTTGATCTTCGCAGCCGGCTCATCGACCGTTTCCTTGACTGGTATCGGCACCCGCTCCAGCAACTTAGTCAACTCGAGTTTCTCCTCTTGCCTCACAGGCACCAGCTTGAACTCATTGGATAGTGCAAATACGCGGAACAACTCGATCGATGACATGCTAGACCTGAGGTGTTGGTTGTACACCATCATTGAGCTGTGTGTGACATAATAGTGGGATGCGATCCGGCCTAATTCGGTGCTTTGGAACCGGCCGGATGAGCGCTCATACTTGAGCAGTTGACACTTTTCTAGTAGGGCCGCCGCGGTATGGACGATGTCGGCCCGTTTCTGGACGAGCCCAGTGTCACCGTCCTGATAGTCAATGCCAACGCTGTATAGCGACGGCGCCTTGAGCATCCGAACGTATCTAGTTAAAAGTAAAAATGCGTCAGCACGCTACGCCCTACCAAACTTTTTAAAAGAAAAACCCACAGATACGTATAACCCAACCATTGTACCGCCTCGTCTCTGTTCCGGATCGTCCCAAGCACGATCTCCGCGTTCAAGTTATCTGCCAGCTTAGACACAAATTGACTTTCGATGGGGAGCTGCTGGTTCAACAAGCTGAGATAGTACTGCAGCTCGGAATGGTTCGTGATGATGATGCCCTCCCCAAATGTGTCGTATTGCGGCCGACCGGCTCGACCGAGCATTTGGAGTACGTCCTGTGACGAAAGCTCGACCCATCTTCCCTTTTCCGGATTGTAGATTTGTGTTCCCTTAATCACGACGGTATGCGCTGGCAAGTTTACACCCCATGCCAGCGTAGCAGTGCAAACGAGCACTTGGATAGACCCATCCGCAAACAGTTCCTCAACGAGCCCACGAGCTTCTCTTGTCATACCTGCATGATGAATCGCAAATCCGAACGGTAAAAGGTCCTTCAAATGCGAATCCTTCACGTTCCCGGCTTCTTCGTTCAGAATCTCCCTGATGGCCCCATCCGGTTTGACGAATTGAGTGATCGTCTCCTTCTCAACCGCCATATCGCGTAAAAACCTCGCCGTCTTCGCCGTCTCCTTCCGGGAGTGGACGAAAACGAGAGTTTGGTTCTTGCCAGCCTGGTCGAGCACCTTTTCGTACAACACCTCGTTCATGACTTGATACCGTTTAATAGCCTTCTTCTCTGTAATACCGATGAATTGTTGTTGTAGGCCACAAGGCCGATATGAGGCATCGAAATAAAAGAGACCCTTCTTCTCGTCAACCCGCAAGAACGTCGCCACGTCCTCATAGTTCGGCAGGGTTGCAGACAAACCGACCAACCGAACGTACTCGTTCGTCTGCTCCATTTTTCTGATCGTCCTGGCAACGATGGCCTCCAACACCGGGCCGCGCTCGTCGTGAAGAAGGTGGATTTCGTCGATAATGATGAGCCGGACCAGATTCGTGTAACTAAGGTCGGTGCTCTTGCGCGTAATCACGTCCCATTTTTCCGGCGTGGTGACGATAATTTGCGTCTCCGAGATTTGCTGCTTGGTCATTTGTGAGTCTCCAGTGAGCTCGCCAACCTTGACTCCGAAAGGTTTCAAACGCGCCGAGAAGTTGCCGACCATTTCCTGTACCAAGGCTTTCATGGGCGCGATGTAGATGATTTTGAAGGCATCCAAGTCGAACGTTCCAGTAGCTTCGTCCCTGACTTTGGATAGTTCGTTGAGGATGGTAAGCATAGCAACATTGGTCTGGATAGCAAGTATGTCAGCGATCAATAAAGACTTGAGAGAAAGGTTTGAATACATACTTTACCGGCACCGGTGGGCGCACAGAGAAGGATGGGTTCGTCGGTTCCGAACGCGACGGGGAACAGTTTACTTTGTACTCTGTTCAGCCGAGGAACTGTGAACGCCTCCCTAGCCCATTGCGGCAACGCCGAAATAGGCACTAACTCGCCTTCCGTGGTAGGCTTCTGCTTCGGGGCGGGTACGTGAATTTCTTCATACCCTTTTCGCGAGCGTTTGAACGAGCCCTCGGGCAACTTGCATTTTTTGTTCGACATCAAATGGCCTCCCTGACTAAACATCATACTTTCGAGATCGAGAGTTCGTTTAGGCTGGAGGGTCGATCCAGGCGCGAGGGTGGCCGTCTTGGGAACGTCTGGCTTGCGTTCATCAACGTCCATGGCGTCATCCCTGGCTTTGGTTTGCCTATCCCCTGCCAACTCTCGCAAGATCCAACCTACTCCCTTTTCTCTCATGGCTACTTCGACGTTCACCCTTTCGTCGGCATCTGAGCGTGCAAGTTTCGTACACCAGACAACGACATCCCTATTCTTCAAAAATTTGGTCACCGTGTGGAAGCTCTGGAATTCGAAGAGCTCCATAAGCTGATTTTCGACATCTCGCAAATTGGATTCCGAACCGAGGATGCTGAGGACGGCTGCAGCCTTATCAGCAGCTGTAACCGGGTCAGGATAGATTTCCGAAATTTGTCGTTGAACCCAGAAGCCGTCAATGACGTGTGGAGAAACGATGTCCTTGTCCGCCTTGACGCCTTTTGGCTTTTTCCCCTCTCCTCCAATCACCAGCTCCTCTTCTCCCACGTCTTCACTTTCCCTTGGTTCACCTTCGGCCTCCTGCACATCAGCCTCCTCTTCTTCGTCGTCTGACTCATCCTTAATCTCAAAGCCTTCCTCGTCCTCGTCCTCTTGCTCTTCCTCATCAAACACGACCGCAACTCCCAATTCATCGTCAATCTCCGCGTCCTTCTTCTCCAAATCAGGATCCGCCATGGCCACATCTTCGTCTCCGTAATCCGTGATTTTTTTCGCCAAGCTCACGAACTGCCCAAACATGTCGTTGCTCACGGGGCCAACCACGTCCTCCACCTGTCGCTTCTTGTCAAAGTCCTTCACCCCCTCAGTTTTCAGGACATCGAGTACGACGTCCGCGGCAGAGCGCACGATGTCAGGAGACTGGTCGCCTAGAAGGCCGTGGATGGCAGAAAGAATGAATTGGTAGACCTCCCGCGTTTCGAGCGTCCGAGGGCGATACGTCAAACCCTCCACGTCCTGCGTCGCTTCTATAATGTCCGCGTACCCAAAGCCAGGAGCGCCACCTGCACCTCCGCCTGCACCAGCACCGGCCGTGGATCCGTCCGCCCTTCTCCTGGCGAGTTGCCGCTCGGTAGCATCCTTTCCCTTCCCGTCTGCCGCTTTTTTCTTCTTCTTCTCCAAGTCCTTGGGCGTCGACCGCAATGCGCGTGAACCCATTTCCTTTGGGTCTATTTTTCCAGCCAAGCTGGTGGGGGCGCCATCTGGTTCCTTGTCACGTCGTGGTAGTGCCGAGCGGTCTGCCGTGAGGACGAGAGAAGAGAGAGCGCTGTAGTTGTAGCCCGAAAGGTCGGGTTTTCCAGACTTGGACATGGTGGCAGAGCGAGAAAGGTGACTCTTTGTGGGGGTGGGCAATTCCGTACAAGCGTGACCCCTGTGACGCGCCTGTGACACCTGTGTGACGCACCAAAACCTTGACCCAGGGGCCCACCTCTTACCACAACTGATTTGTGGCTTGCTTTTGGGTGCAGAGAGGACTTATTATATAGTATCTATAAATGTATGGCAGTAATTATTCATCTGTAGTGGCAGAAGTGTGTCAGCTGGCACATTGCCTGCCAAATGTCACCCTATCACAGGGGTCACACTTGCAAGGAGTGTCTAGCACCCCAGACACATTGTATCAATTTGAAGTGAGGGAGAAAGTTTTTCAGTTTTACAGTCTCTACAACTTGTATAAGATGGAAGTTCGGAATTTTGGGTGTAACACCCAGAACCATACATCTATTATACTTATTTGGGTGATTAGAGCATGTATTTTGAAAATCTGTTTTATACAAGTTTTAGAGCATAAAAAAATAAGAAACTTTCTCCCTCACACCAAGCCAATCCAGTGAGTATGGAATGCAGTACACCCCTTGCAAGTTTCTAAAACTTGTATAAAACAGATTTTCAAAATACATGCTCTAATCACCCAAATAAGTATAATAGATGTATGGTTCTGGGTGTTACACCCAAAATTCCGAACTTCCATCTTATACAAGTTGTAGAGACTGTAAAACTGAAAAACTTTCTCCCTCACTTCAAATTGATACAATGTGTCTGGGGTGCTAGACACTCCTTGCAATGTCTGAGGGTGTGACAGAGCTATCACAACATGAGGTCACTTGGTGTTTCCTTCATACCACCATCATCGCCAGCCTTTTCCTTCATTGTGTGCATGCTTTTAACTGATATGCATATAAACTAATGCTCCAATAGAACCAAGCTTCATTCAATGACACTAAAATGTGGGAAAGCAGCAAGACAGAAAAATGCAGCTAATGCCAGGGCAAAATCTGCACATGATAAAAATGAATTGGAGAGGACTCTTGGAGAGTTGGAGCCCAGCTATGATGAGGCATTGGAGACAAAAAAATGTCTGGAGGAGAAATTATCTGATGAGCAGATGTTAAACGAACATTTTATTATTTTATTTGTACATGTTTATTTACGATACCATAGCACAACACTAGAAGTGTATATAAGAAAGCTCGTATCTCAATAAACAGTAGTTGCTCTTTCTTGCTTTCCAGCATGTGAGTATCTCCTCTCTATGAGAGTAAAGACCTGGAGAGGTCTCTGGTCATTGTCGTTGACAATGATACAATACTCAAAACACCTGTAGAGGTGTCTGGTCACTGTCTATGACAGTGATACAATACTTTTGTCATCATGAATCGATGACTCTATGTCTGACGGACATATGAGCTCATCGTTCAAGACAGTGACGACCACTGGGACAATTGACATCTTAAGGATGTCCGATTGCTGCTCAACAGGTTATGGGCCCCGAAAAGCCCGTCATTGATCTACACGATGACAACACATATCTCAAGGATGTGTCCAACGATGATGAAATTTTTTATTTTTGAAATATTTTTTTTCAAAATTACTAAAAAATGATTTTACAGTCACAGAAACACTAAACATGTCATCGAAAATTTCTACTGGAATTGATTCTATCAATACCTTTGCAGGTGTTGATTACCGTATCTGGGCTGAAAGAATGAAGTCTTATCTTTTACATATCGGATCTTGGGCTATCATCAATGAATCATTCGTCGAACCATCTCCTCCTGCAGAAGGCACCACCTCTGCTGCTGTTACTGCCGCTACCGAATATAGAAAAAAAAAAAGGGAATGGCAAAAACTTAATGATGCTGGTCTCGGAGCGCTTAGACTCAAAGTTTCCGATTCTGTCCAACGTCACATAGCAACAGAAGATAATCTACCGACAGCCTGGAAATCACTCGCCGACTTATACAAAAAATCTTCTCCAGCCTCCATCTTTGATCGATTCCAGAAAGCCGTTACTTTCCAACTTTCTGGAAAAGATCCTGTTCCTGAGATAGAAAAACTTGGATCATTTTTCTCACAGCTAAAAGAAGACAATGTCGAAATCCCCGATTTCATTCAGGCTCTCACACTTGCTAAAGCGCTTCCAAAAGAATGGACAGCAATATCTACCGTCATGTTTCAGATGTACGGATCTGAAAAATTCACATTCGACACTATATCCGATTCAATCATTTCCGAATATCGTCGACGATACGCTATGAACCAACATCATGGTTCAAAAGACAAAGCAAATAAGATTAGCGGAGTCAAACGTAAGGAAAAAGATGCGTCATGGAATAATCAGAAAAAAGATGGAGATAATCAGCAACAACAGAACGTTGATGAACCTAAGGAGCAAAGACCTCGCTCTCGAAAAGGTTTTAGAGGCAAGGGAAAGAAACGCGCCCAAGAAGCAGACGTTACTCCTGAATCAGATCGGGAATCAAATCATGCTGTCGAGATCATATCTCCAGTATTATCTATTGCAGCACGCAATGTACAATCAAGGATGTTTCCATCCGCTGCCCGATATACAGGGCAATCACAGTCTCGTAACGGCATCTGGAAAAGGTCTAATGAAACTAGATCTTTAGCCGAACGGATCGGTGCTATACCAACAACGGAAACGTTGAAAATTTTAGATACTGTTACAAAAGATGAAGTATCTTTTAGCCCCCCTCCTAAAAAGTCCAAAACAGACGATCAAATCGTTTCCATGGATCTTGATACCACAGAAATTTTACATTCTGGTAACCAGGGCGAAAAAGAATATGACATCTCAAATGATCCGTTTGACGATCCTCTTTTTGACGAAGATGACACCGTTAGTCTTGGAGACAAGTTGAGTCATTCAATTATTACGAGAAAATCTACTGATGGCTATAAACAGCGACATGGTAGTGTAAATGTATATAGAGAATATATGCATTATTTTTCTCACTGTAATAACTGTGTGAAATGTAAGAATAACGACACATCTTGGATCTTGGATTCAGGAGCGTCCTTGCACTTTACACATGAAAGAAATGATTTCTTATATTATCGATCACTGATCGATAAAAGGTTTGTACAAACTGCTGCTAAAGGGAAAACCCTTCAAATTCTAGGCGTTGGTGCTGTAATGATTAAAATTTTCATTGATGGAAAATCAAAAATCAAATTAATCAGACCCGTCTTTTATATTCCTGATATGGATACAAGATTGTTGTCAATGGGAACGTTCCTTAATCAAGGATATGTTTTATCAGGAAATAAACATCATATTGATTTAAAAAATCAATTAACAACTATACGTTTCTCACCACATGAAGAAGGACAAACCATTTATTGGTTAGATTCTGAAATTCATACAGAATCAATAAATGTATGGGACATCCACAGGACGAAGTTATCAGAAAAGGAAAAATTCATCTAGAAGGATTTCCTGACGTCAAAGTCCCAAAACAAAAACGAATTTGTTCAGGTTGCGCTAAAGGAAAAATGCGCAGTAAATCATTTCCAGAATCACAAAGTCGAGCAATTGCTCCTTTTGATTTGATACATTCAGATCTCAAAGAAATCTCGATGATTTCATATCACAAATACAAATATTTTGTGACATTTATCAATGATTTTTCAGGTCATCTTTGGATAGGTTTATTAAAGAAGAAATCCGAGACGGAATCTTCTTTGAAACAATTCATTGCCTTATTAAATAACAAATATGGAAAAACGCCTAAATCTTGGCGATTCGATGGGGGAAGTGAATTTACGAAATGCGAAAATTATCTCAAAGATATTGATATTGAAATTCAAAAATCCATCCCATACACATCACAACAAAATGGCAGAGCAGAAAGAATGAATTGTACTATATGGGAAAAGTCACAATCCCTTAGATTCGATGCTTGCTTACCACAATCATGGTGGGAATTTGCGCTTGAACACGCAGTATATCTATACAATAGGACTCCCATAGCTCGTAATAAATGGCAGACACCATATTTTCTTATAGAAAATAAGAAACCGAATGTATCGGAATTACGAGTGTTTGGATGCCAAGCTTTTGTACATACTCCTATGCAACGGAGACAAGATAAGCTTGAAGCTAGATCGAAGATGATGATCTTTCTAGGATACAAAAAAGGAATGAAAGGGTTTAAATTTATGAATCCAGAAAATAATTCTATATTCATGGCAACAACAGCAATCTTTGATGAAACGAAATTTCCAAAGTGTAAAAATGTTGATCAAAACCCTACATTCATAAATCCAGAAGATGAGTTTGAGGATCTCATGCCAGAAATACCTCAAGAATCTGATGATACGTCACACATTTCTGATAATGAATCAGAAACTGAATCAGAAAGTTCCAATAGTGAAACAGAACCTATTGAGGATTCAGATAGCGAATCAGATAATGATGATCAAGATGAAATTGAAAGGGAATTATTTGGAGAAAGATCACCGTCTCCAGGTCCATCAAGACCAAGAAGAAACAGAATACCTGTAAATAGACCTGATAGTGTCTATGGTGATAAAAATCCAGTCGAAATTGAACAAATCAACAGGCGAACTAGATTGGATCGATTTACAATTAATCAATTATTATCTTGCGCCATCCCTTTTCAAAATACAGCAAATACCGCTGTTCCTGAACATCATCATGAAATATTTCGTCTACCAGTCGACGAACAAATAGACTGGATCAACGCCGAAAAGAAAGAATGGGCTATGCTCATTAAAAGAGGCATAATTACATATCTACAACATCTCCCTGAAGGTCGAAAGGCCATAGGTTGCAGATGGGTATATGTCCAAAAAGATGATGGACATAAAAAAGCTCGTCTTGTTGCCCAAGGTTTTTCTCAAATTGACGGCATAGACTATGATGAGATATTCTCTCCAGTCGTAAGATATGAAACATGTCGTCTCATACTTGCATTAGCAGCACTAGAAAAATTATATATATCATTTCTGGATGTGACTGCTGCGTTTCTATATGGAAAACTGGACGAAGAAATCTATATGAAACAACCACCTGGCTTTATCAATAAAGATAAAAAAGGCATGGTATATAAATTACATCGTGCACTTTATGGATTAAAGCAAGCTTCATTAGCTTGGTGGAAATCATTGGATCATTCTATGGAGAAAATGGGTTTTACACGAATACATTCCGATGCAGGAGTGTTTGTCTTCAAACAAGGATCAAATATTGTCATAGCGATTATTTACGTTGACGATTCAATGTTCCTCGGATCAAATAAAGATATAACACTTCGAAAAAAGCAGGAATTTATGAAAAGATGGGAATCTAAAGATTTAGGAGATCTTATTGATGGCGGTGATTCGAAAAACTTTTTATCATTCCAAATAAAGAAGAATGGAGATAAAATAACTATCGATCAAAAACCATACTTGCATAAAGTTATCCAGAGATTAGGAATGAATAATGCAATACATAGCAACACTCCTCTTCCTGCTGGATATGAACCGATGATAAATGATCAAACACTTGATCCATTGATCAGGTCACAGTATCAATCTGTGATTGGATCATTGTTATACTTGATGATTGGAACAAGACCGGATATATGCTTTAGCGTAATCAAAATGTCTCAATTTTCTTCCAACCCATCATCGGATCATTTACAATATGCAATTAATATGGCAAAATATTTAGCCAAAACGATAAATCTTCAAATTGTATACGATGGATCACTAAGATCTGGCCTAATGAGTTATACCGATTCGGATTGGGCTACAGATAAAAATGATCGACATTCTACATCAGGATTCTTCACACTTTTATCAGGAGCTGTCGTATCTTGGACGTCGCGTAAACAAAAAACAGTGGCATTGTCTTCTACAGAAGCAGAATACATGGCATTGTCTGATTGCGCTAGAGAAAATAAATGGATTAGATCAATTCTATCAGAAATCCATTTTCCCATAGCAACTGCACCAATCTACGGTGACAATATGGGATCTCTATTCATTGCAAACAACCCTGTCACTGAGAAACGTTCAAAACATATCGATATTAAATATCATCATATACGCAAACTCATTGATAATAAGGAAATTGAATTACGATTCATTGAAGGATCTAATAATCCTGCAGATATTCTAACTAAAAACCTTGGTAGAATATTATTTCAAAAATTCGTACCAATGATGGGATTACATGAATCAATTACTTGATTCAGGGATGCGTCATGACAACGCTTCTCACATATATACGTGTCAACTATCTCACAGAACATGTTTCATTCTCATGAGATACGTTACAATATCAATTTGACGTGGCTTGCCCACACCAAGACTGTATAAAAACTCGTATATTTTTCTGTTTCCCTCATTCTTCATTCTGGAGACTCGTTCATTACGACGAGTCCAACGTTACTACGACATCCACTCCCTCTACATGTCGTCCTCCCCGGCTCCCAACGCCCTCCTTGACTCCTCCTCGGCCTCCACACAGGCCATCGCCGCTGCTACCTCCGACGTTGTCCACAGCGTCACCGTCCTCGCCGCCGCCCTCGACGCTGCCACCCACGGCACATTGGTCCTTCCCAGGGCCTCAGTCACCATTGCGCAAGCGCGCATCGATAATGAACGCCTCGTTCATATTCGCTGGGTCTTGAAGGCCCAAGAACAATCTATTGCCGCGGCGATATCAAATTTGGACGCCATCTTGGAATGGTACGAGGCTCTGCAGAGCCAGAGTTGGGGACAGGGGGTATGGGGCAAAAATTAAATAAATAAAAAATTCATGTAATCTATAAATATAGAATAGTGTATAGATTATGGGGGGGTGTTAAACGAACATTTTATTATTTTATTTGTACATGTTTATTTACAATACCGTAGCACAACACTAGAAGTGTATATAAGAAAGCTCGTATCTCAATAAACAGTAGTTGCTCTTTCTTGCTTTCCAGCATGTGAGTATCTCCTCTCTATGAGAGTAAAGATCTGGAGAGGTCTCTGGTCATTGTCGTTGACAATGATACAATACTCAAAACACCTGTAGAGGTGTCTGGTCACTGTCTATGACAGTGATACAATACTTTTGTCATCATGAATCGATGACTCTATGTCTGACAGACATATGAGCTCATCGTTCAAGACAGTGACGACCACTGGGACAATTGACATCTTAAGGATGTCCGATTGCTGCTCAACAGCAGAGTCAGTCTGCTGCACTTGAAAATGCTTTGCAAATTAAGAGGGAGAAAATCTCTCAACTGAAAGAGGATCTGAAGAGACAATTAGCTGATGAGCAAAGTCAGCCTGATGCTGTTGATATGTATCATGCAGGTGAATGGAACCCTTATGAAGGTCATGAGGAGGTAAACAAAGGTGGAGAAGCAATACTTGAGTTTATGGGAATTTAGAAAGGAGGAGGAAGATGAATGGGAAGATTTACCTGGCATGTGACACTATAATGTCATCATAGCAGGCCCCTCAGCTCATATCTCTGCACTAGACTTCAGATCTGTACACTATATACCTTATACTAGTTGTATAGTATTATGTGGAACCTTAAGTGACACTGTAGGTATCATACTTTTTTCAAATATTGAGTGGGTCAAGATTTGTGACACATTTGGTCACAGACGTGACGTCACGCACTCACATGTGTCACTGAGCGTTGCCCACCCCCACTCTTTGCTGACTAAGCACATTCATTGCTACTCTACTAGTGTTATGTCATGGGCATCCCAATTTACGCACTCCTTCCACTCCTTTGAGTATTGGATATCGTACAGTCTGCACGTTTTTCTCAGCTGCTCATCAAGTGCTCGACACGCTTCAAGTTGATTTTGATGCCCATAGATGCACCGAATATTGAGTTTCTGCAATTTCTCAACAGAGCCCACTTGCGTTTTGCGCTGGGCAACAAAGTCAAGTATTTTATACATTTGATCTGGAGGAGGACAATAATCGGATACCACAAGCGATTGCAAGCAGGTCAACTTGGAAGTTTCGACTCGATCCATTCCATTAAGCCACCCGAAGACGACCGCAGTATCAACACTAACCAGACACAAGGACTTGATATCTGGGGTATGAGACAAGATCTCTATGACCTGCGTGGAATTCATGTTCTCTAATTTCAGCGCTTGCAGATGGCATCGTGACCTGCTGAAAAAGGATTTCAAAGCACCGACGACCTCATCATTACGATCGCGAACTGGAGAGATAAAATACAATTCCTTCAGAGACGGTGTCGTTATTGCATGTATCAGAGGAGTCGAATCCGTGGCCAACGTCAGCAAGCTTGGAAGTGTGCCAATCGATGTGAAAGAGGGAGGATTTCGATAGCCAAGATACATGACTAAAGTCTCGAGTCGCACCGCTTGTGAGAGGACGGAGGGAAGCCGTGCTACCAGTCCCGAGTCCCAACCAAGACGCAAAAATTTGATGGTGGACCAGTTAAAGTTCCAGGTGGAAAGGTGGTTCAAGCACAAGCGTGTTAAGCAGGGCGCAATTGTGAAAAAATCGATGAAGGGAATGGGGGGGGTGTCATAAGCATCTGAACAAGAAATAAACAAGGATTCCAGATGCTCGAGTCGGCCCTTGACAGGCTTGAGTCGCGAAATATCATACATGTCTAATTTCAACGTGACCCTCTGCCAGCGAGGTGACTCTGATAGGAGCAGGTTGAAAATCGTGGAGAAGCCAGGACAGATTGCGATGGCAGGCCGGGCGTACAGATCGAACGAGAA
This sequence comes from Amanita fuliginea, assembly GCA_023014435.1. Taxonomy (NCBI): domain Eukaryota; kingdom Fungi; phylum Basidiomycota; class Agaricomycetes; order Agaricales; family Amanitaceae; genus Amanita; species Amanita fuliginea. The sequence goes on along the minus strand of JAEBUQ010000011.1, from coordinate 676,338 downwards.
CAGATGTCCGCGATTGCACTCCAAGAACATGGTAGTCGCATCTATAACGCAATGTGTTTTCTTCATTCTGGCATTACGCCAAATGCCAACATTAATCTTGTTCCAAAACTCCCGTCGCATGTTCAAGAACTCGATGCGCCATGAAGAACAGACGTGGGCGAGATACCAGGGATATTCAGAAAATCGATTCACATCCAGGGTTGCAGAAAAGGGCTTAAGAATTAGATAGATGATATAGGGGGGTAGGTTTTGCGCAATGGATGAGCCATTAATTGTAGTCATTGACTCGGAGCTTGAGTAGCTTGAGTTGTCAGATGCGCAAGTGCAGCACGCCCAACCATGTCTAGAGCGGCAGCAGCGTCAGTTATCCGGAATGCTGCTTACATAAATCAGTCGTTGAAGGATTGGCGCGGGCAGGATTACATAAGCACACTCATACGGAAGAAATCATCATCCACTATAGTAGGGCCGGCAGAATTTATCTCAGTCATTGTGACCCTCTATCAGGGTACGACCAGTGCATCAAACCATATTCATGGTATGTAATGTCAATTGCTTCGTCTCGGTATCACGTCTGAAAGTGAAACCAGAACAGCCATCATGTCTGACATGACCACTGTCGGATGCCTCGTTATCAATCATGTGAAGAAATATCTTTGCAAGACCGTTGTGCCCATATCTCCTCAAGCAACTATTAACGAACTGAAGCAGCTACTCAAGGGGAATTCAACGATTGTTGCCAGTGATGTCCACATCGACATGCTCGAGGTGTGGAAATGTACCAGTGCCCTGGAGGTAGTATCCGATGATTTGGAAGAACTCAAAGAAAATCTACTCAAGCTTGACCTTTCCGACAAGCAGACTGCCCAGATGCTCTGTTCAAGTGTAAAGGTGTCGAACCTCGGTTTGCAAGAGAATGAGATGCTACTGGTACGGTTGCCCAGTATGTATTCTCCTTTACCCCTGGCTGTTACATTCAAATTTACCACTGTCATGTCAGGTTCCCTCTGGTGCCTCGTCGTCGACCCTGATCAGAAGCCGGTTTGTCTCATCCCGGTCACCGTATTTCCTGGAATCGAAGTATCGAATGTGAAGGAGATCGTCTTGAAGGAGGCTCATATTGAAATTGGTCTCGCCGACCCCACAGTGTGGAGATGTGTTGGTCTGAACATGCAAAGTAATCGAGAAGACGACCGAGAATTTGAGGCACGTGTCCGCACCAGCCTTTTGCACGCCGAGAGGCTCTGTGAAACAAGCGACGTGTTGGAACTCAATGTGCCACCGGATGAGATGCTGCTGGTGCAGTTGCCTAGTTTGTACATTCTTTCTTTACCATTATTTGAAAGTGATTCACCATCGTAGATATCCGGGGAGACAAGCGCAAACATGATGAAAATGATGAAGATGACGAAAATGGTGGTCTGCCACCGGGACTGAAATGTCTGAAATTGGAAATTGCTGAAGTGACACCTAGTTCCGACGAATTCCAAAATATCACGGGATTAGAACATAGGATTGTCTTTAATCGTCCGTTTGAACCCTTTACGATCCCTCTTGTACTACTTCACAAAGCTTTTGCAATCTTCAAAGATAGGTGCCTGGAGGCGCCTTCGGAGCAAGCACTCATTTTCCTCAGTGAACTTGCCCCTGTTGCCTGTGAATGGCACGGTCCAGAGCTCTCCCGGAGGACGGCAGTTCAGTCCATAATTGCGCGACACACGTGTCTCCAGTTCCACGAGCAGAAGGTCCCGGGAACCGAATTTACGACAGATGGAAACCTTGCCGTCGTCGTCATGCCGGCAGCTATCCGAGAATGCAAGAACAAGCACAGATATGGTCTTAACCATGCCATCTCATCGTATGCAAACTTTTTGAGCAAAGCACAGGAGGATCCCCGTCGCTTTTGCAACTTCAACACACGTTTTCCGAGCATTCTCATGTTAGAAATGGGTACATTTGCTTATTCACTGTCTGTTCACTTGCTCAAGGTATATGCAGGTCCTTTTTTGGGATTTTATGGTGCTGTATGGGACGGGAAGTGTGTGAGGGTCGAACCTCTCACACGTCTCTTCGATCTATCGGTCCATGAGAGGAAAACCAAAATCAGATGTGATATCGCAGCCTCCTTTGATGCACTCATGGTTGCTGTTAACAACATTGAAGCACATTACAAGTCAATAGAGGCTGAGGCCAACTCAGAGTCCCCACCAAAGAGTTATGATTGTGCTATTCAGAAGGCTCGCGAATATCCGTTCTTGACATCTTACGAAGACAATGGGCAGGAAATAAATTTCATGTACAATGAGCGGCTCCATGACAAAGTGCTTATCTTCTCCGCCACCCAGCCCGACTCTGATGAACTCATTGTCAAGTTCACGCCGTGGTATTCGGAGGACGCTCATAATTATCTGGCATCTCACAATTTAGCCCCGAGGCTTCGGCGATGCATTCGAATATCTGCGGATTGGACTGCGGTCATCATGGACAAATCGAAGTACCAGAAACTCTTGGGTCTACAGCTCTCTGGTGCAGACAAGGAGAAGGTACGACATAAAGTAATGAGTGTGGTGCGATTGCTACATCAAGAAGGGTTTGTTCATGGGGACATTCGAGAAGGCAATATTCTTATTGACGAAAAGTCACTTACATCTGATGATGTGAGGATTCACCTAATTGACTTCGATTGGGCTGGGCCTATTGGAGAGGCCAAGTACCCAGCTGACATTAACAAGATAACTGTGCAGCGCCCACATAGTGTTGAGGGTGGCGGGCTCATCACTGAAGAGCATGACATCAAAATGGCATCTTCATTTCTGTTCAGGTAACCTCTTTTTTTCCATCCTTTCTTTGAAGGACTTCAATGTAGTGTTCATGTAATTGTCTGCAAGTGATGAATTCAGATTTGCAACTTTGCAGGCATTCAATTATCGTAACAAAGACTACAACCCTAATAATTCATTCTGAGTTTTACTACTAATCAAGTCAATATAAGCAAAAAAAACAATGACAACTGATAATGCATGGCATACCCAGCAGCATACCTATTGGACTTCTATCTTTTTGCCTCTGCATCAGCAAACTTGGGGGGTCTCTACACAGTACTACTATAGCTATGGTAGTACTACATAGCATCCATAGTGGTCCATAGTGGCCATAGTGCTGGTAGAGAAGGTCTATTTGCTGTGTAGTACTACCATAGCACTATGGTGAGCTATGACAGCTACTATACACTAGCAAAGTCTGTCAAAAGTTAGATTAGATAATTAGAATTAGAATTAATTAGTGTTTTATATTTAACTAAATATCTATTCAGATTATGTGATATCATATGACAAACACATGATTAGTCATGTGATTAGTCATGTGATTAGTCACATGTCTATGGACTCATCTAGACTCTGATTAGTAATAATAAACTCTTATTTGTACTTATGTATGAAATTATAAAGTTCAAAGATATTTGGGAGAGAGTGGCAGAGGCATGGAATGCTATAGAGCCAGAGGTGTGTCAGGGGTTGATTAAGAGTATGCCTAGAGGGTTGGAAGCAGTTATCAAGGCCAAGAGAGGCAATACAAACTACTGAATTGTGCATTTTCTGTAATTCTGATGCTCACTCAAAAAACTGTCCCAATGAGGTGTCAAAATGAATTGCCTATATCTCGATGGGAAATATGTCAAAGCACATAATTTTTCGTTTGTCATGTAGTTATTATGTAATACTTTTTTATGTACACCAATAGTTTGGCTGTGTTTGGTCTTGGTGTGATGCTATGCTACAAACAGTCAAAACATGCCAAACATTGGGACAGTTTTTTGAGTCACTGTACTTAGCTGTGCTCTGTGCTGCTGTATATAGTTTCAATAAAGTCTGCCAGTATTGCAGTAGCTGCCATATCCAAGGTGTTTACACTCCCCCTCTCTTTCCTGGTGGAGTCCTGGGAATTCCCAGGACTGAGAAAGAAACCAGTTTTCAACAGCCAAATGACCATTCCTCAGGGAATCCTGAGGAATGGCCTTGCCAGGAATCTCAGTGGTGGGGCATGGCTGGAGCACCAACCTTATATATGGTTGTGACATGTGTCACAATGTGCCACAAAACACACTTTGTTGATGGTCATGTGAACCAACATGCTGTGACTCACAGCCACACCCACTCTTGCTGTCCTTGCAATGTCCCCTTGCCCTCACCTCCACTGTCACCTCTGCCCTCTCACCACCACCCAAACCCTGCTGTCACCATCACCTTCACTGTCACCCCACTTGTGTACCCATATGGAAATGGGAGGTCTTTGCACTCAGCAAGGTATTCCATGTGGAATCCTAGGAGTCCACTGGGAATATTCCCAGTCAGTCCTAGTAAAAATAAAATTTGAGCATCCCAGCCAAAATGGCTGAAATATTCCCAATGCATTCCTAATGGGTTCCCACTGCAGTTCCAGTGCATTCCTACCCCAGTGGTAGGATTGAGGGTGCTATTCCTAGGACTCCTACCTGCTAGGAATGGGTAGGAATGGGTAGGAATCCTAGGACTCCACCTGTGTAATGTGTCACAGGCACTGCTACTCTATTGGAGTCACATATATTAGAAACTAGTAATGTAACAACTGTATTGCATGCTCTGATAAAAATAATGTGTGACAAGTGTCACATATCACATGACCAGTGCCAGATGGTCTGTGCACTCCTGACAGGTATATAAGGACAGCCAGAAGCACCCAGTTTCTGCCATCCCCCCTCCTTGAAAATTGATTAGTCAGCTATTGTAGTAGGCTAGATGATGTATATAGATTGATTACATAAGTAAATTAGATTGGTAATGTAGATAAGATTGTATGTAGACTGATTAAATAAGGTTTACATTTTCCCACAATAAGTATCAACCATTCTCATGTGTCACATGTCACAATAGTGTCATATTTCCCACAGTTTTGAAAAGGCAGAATTGTCACATGACCTATTAACAAAAAATAGAGGGAGTCTATTTGTCCCAGAATATGAAAACCAAATATGAAAAAATTGAGATAATGGCAAAATACTTTTGTAATTTCGCTTTTTTTATAGCACAGCCACAGCACTCTGAGGTACAAAGTCATATTTATGACATGTGTTAAGATTGATGCTCTCAATGCAGTTTGTTCTAAGTGAACAGTGGCAAGCAGAGTCTTGGTCTGCTCCCAACCTACTGGACTAGTTCTGGATGTTAAGTCAAATGATGACAAAGGTCAAATCAAACAATGAGCTCAAAAGATGAGAGCAAGGAGTTTCATTCAGATGTTGAGAGAAGAATTTGATTAAGTTGGAACTGAAGAGTATGTACATTACAGGGCAGCTTATATACCTAAAAGAACAAGAGAAATATAAAAGGGAATGTACAGCTAAATACCTAAGAAAGGAAATATGAAGGTAAATAGCTAAAAGAAAATAAGTGTCCATGAAATGCATAGCAATGGTTATGTAATAGTAATGAGTCCATCAATGAAGAGAGAAGAAAATGTCAAAAGTTAGATTAGATAATTAGAATTAGAATTAATTAGTGTTTTATATTTAACTAAATATCTATTCAGATTATGTGATATCACATGATAAACATGTGATTAGTCACATGTCTATAGGCTCATCTAGACTCTGATTAGTAATAATAAACTCTTATTTGTACCTGTGTATGAAATTATAGAGTTCAAAGATATTTATATCTTCGACAGATATTATAGAGTTTGACAGATATTATAAAGTTTGATGAGATGATTATCAACTGTATTGAATAGTTGATAAGAATCATTTATATTTAGAATATGACTCATAAATGATTCATATGACTGTGCATTGCTGTGCAATGACTATGTTATGACTCAGACTACTGCACATGAGTCATGTAGCTGTGCACAAGAGTCATATAGAAGGAAATGATGTCATAAAGAACATCATAGAAGGAATAATAATAGATATGACTCATTTATAGGTATTTTTAGTATTGTACATTGTACTTAGGTTAGGGTTTCAGAAATGTATATAAGGAGGGTGTTTTGGACACTAAACTCCCCAGTTTTCCAACTAACAAAACAGTTATAAGGCAAACACTACTAACAAAATGTAAGTATATTGAAACACTTACTTAGCTAGTGTCTGTGCTGCTGTGTATCATTTTAATAGGTTATGGGGCCCACTAGCAACAGCCTCAAAAGCAACCTGTGTGGAGTGGTTACATGCTGTGAGAGGATGCTGGATATAAATAAAATGTGTTTTTAGATAGACATTAGATTGGCTAGATCTCAATCAAGATCAGGCAAACAGATATGGCTTAAGGCCCTCTATCTGGTCTGATGGGATCTTGATAGCTGATCGCTTGATGTGACTGTGACTGTGACTGTGACTAACCTCTCTCCATCTTTCCTCATCTGTACAGAATGGCTAACCCATGATCGTGGGATAACAATCTGCTTAATGGGAGCAGGGATCCCATTTACATCTCCCTTGAGATCTACAGTGTGGGAACACTGACTAAATATCTGGAGTGGCATTTCAGAGTTGCCTGCTGTTGTGGAACAGTGAAATCAAAATTCTCACAAGGGCTTGTCACCCTTAAAAGACACTGGTTTTGCCACACCAGAAAGCAAAAAGGCATGGATTACAGGCCGTCCCAGTTGATGGATAAGGACATGGTGGAAGCCATGTCTGAAAGGGTTAATGCACCCTGTTTGCCTGATATTTAATGCCTTTATACCAATATAGGGGTTTTTGTCCCCTGGTTATTCTGTATAAGGGTCATGCTGAGTGGACATTGTTCCACATACATGCAGACTAGCAGAGGGCACCCCCTATGGACCCTCTTAGATTAGGACGATCAAGATTGTCACTTTTATTATAGTCACACACAGTAGCATACTTGTAATTGGTGGATTTTGTATGCTGGGAATTTGAAGGAGCCCCAGGTACACTTATTGGCATGCAACATTCCAAACTTCAAGATGTTGTTTGTGTTGTTGGCAGCCTATAACACGTTGTTACATAAACAGCACAGCCTGATAAGCACATTTTTTCTCATGTTTCATTTGAGAAAAAAGAATTAGGCTAATGCAAATTTTATAGATTTCTCAAATTTACCAAATTGGTTTTCTCTCTCAACAAATGCATGTTATGTTGTATCCAAAGTTGATTATATCAATACTGGAATCATTCCTTGCACAATGGTCGAGGATCATCATTTACCTCTCGATGATTGTGGATAAATATGATGCTGATGATATGATGGTCTTATCTCCAGTTGACTGACTTTCCAAATTGGTCTATATGATTAATACAGTAGTCAGCTGGAATATGATAAAGCACAAAGCTGAGGTCAAAGACTATTTGCCACCCATCTACATCACCAATCATCCTGTATCTCTGATCTGGTCTGCTGCCAAGTCCACTGTCAATATTTTTATCTACAATTGTTTCCTCAAAGAGGAAACCAGATTGTATGATGAAAATACTCCCAAAACATTGGGAGTTCAATACGTTGATGAGAACTGTCATTGTATAAAAATTTATACTCATCCAAATCAATTATCTAATAAAATTGATACAGTTGCCCAAGTATATGTTGTTAAGATCGATGCTCTCAACGCAGTTCGTTCTAAGTCAACAGTGGCAAGCAGAGTCTCGGTCTGCTCCCAGCCTACTGGACAAGTTCTGGACGCTAAGTCAAACGATGACAAAGGTCAAATTAACGACGAGCTCAAAGATGAGAGCGAGGAGTTTCGTTCAGAAGTTGAGAGAAGAATTCGATTAAGTTGGAACTGAAGTCTAGCTACTTTACAAGACGGTTTATATATGTAAAAGAACAAGAGAAATATAAAAGGAAACGTACAGCTAAATACCTAAGAAAGGAAATGTGAAGGTAAAGTAGCTAAAGGAGATGAGCGTCCATGAAACGCATAACGATGATTATATAATAAAATGAGTCCATTAACGAAAGGGAAAGAAATCGTAACATTACCCCCTTCGTATGCAAGAAGTCACCGACTTCTTAACCTGTTCCCCAACCATGGTTTCCACCATTTGTCCACCCATGATCCCTTCGCGATTTCAACCATTCGGCGATGGTATTGATGTCGTGGTTAGCGGTCTCAAACCGCCATTGCAATGTCCTTGTGATATAGTCGAGCTGGACCGTTTGTTCAAGGATTGCATCGCGTTCTTCATCCGTGATGGTGTGAGGGTCGGTGGTGAGGGCGGTGTTGAGCATGGTGTCGAGGGGTCCGGCGAAAAGTTGATAGTCAACGATGAAAGTGGCGAGGGCTTCCTGAGCCCGAAGAAGGGTGGCGTTAGGAATCCTAGCGAGAGGTGGTACGGGTAGAGCGGGTAGGGGTGCCTCTTCTTCAATGACGAAATCCGCGAGCTCATCTGGATGTTGATGAAGGTCGGCGACGGTGGATGAGGGAGAGGCAGGCCAATTCGGGAAAAGGTAGTCGTCGACGGTGGTGGTGGTGGTAACGAAGACCTCGATAGGGAGGTCATGGGCAGTGGCGAGGAACGGGGAGGCGGCGATGAGAGAAGGGTCATAACAATGGCCACAAGCTGTGACCAAGAGCGCAAAGGCGAAAGCGACAAGGTAGGCGATGACGACGATTGTGGACATGCTGTATCGATATGATGGGGACTAGACCGTTGAGTGTGGTTTAAATATCCCAAATCTCATCGTCGGAGTCCAAAGCTAAGATCTCTTCGATCTCAGGTTCCCTGGTTCTGAGAAAGTTCTCACGAGAGTTCCTAGCTGCTTCTTCTTGTTCTGATCGGGTTCTTGCATCGTCAGGGTGTGGAATACGGATTTGTTCAGGGTGTGCATGTCGTGTAATACGTATTTCTGGATTGTTCATGCTAGCCTGTATTGCTTGGTTCAGAAGATCGTAATATCGTTCGGTTGCAAGTGTTATTTCCATTTGCGCTCTTGTGCGGTTAAAATTTTCACTTCCCCTTATGTTCATTCGTCGTTCATATTGCCATTGTTCCGCGGAAATGTCTCTGCCGAGCTGGATAATCCATTGTAAAGCTTCTGATAATTCAGGGAAGGTTTGTCGTAACCAAACCCTGTGATAAACGTTGTCATATTGAAAACAAGGGTGAACTGATGCTGGAAGATAATGTGATTTGGCTTCCTGAAATGTGGGTAGTTCTCCTAGATCAAAAGAGAGGCGATGATACTGGGGAAGATACTTTGATAAAGCATTATATGGGATCTCTGTATGGCCTTGTGGATGCGTTCGTTTGTGAGGAGGTAATCGTGATACTTTAGGCGGTTTTGACATCATTGGAACGTATTTCAGTTTCTGATATATAGAAAGTGTTCGTTTGGAGGGGTGTTTGAAAGCGGGAACAAACATCTGCGTGACAGAGTATCTGGTTTTGACAGTGGGAGTGTATCGTCCAACAGTTCTGCAGAATCTTTTGACATAACAGATATTATGTTTTAACTGGAGGTTGGTGCGATAATAAGTCATTGCGTTGACTGTTTCAGAGGTTTCTTCTGTTTTTATATTCTACCAGAATATCCGCAGCATTGTCTAGATGTCGTTCTGGTTCCCAGGTATTATCATTTGCTCCATAGCCTTTCCATTTGACTAGGTATTGATAGCCGGCTCCGCGTTTCCGATGTCCAAGGATAGCCTCAATCTCAAACTCTTCTTGTCCATTAACCATATCGGGAGGTGGCATAGTGAAATTCGGACCGTGCATTGAGGTTTCCTTATATGGGGTGAGGAGCGATGCATGAAACACAGGATGAATGCGCCATTGTTTTGGTAATTTCAATTTATAAGTAACTGGTCCCATAACTTGTTCAACCTGGAAGGGTCCTTCTCGTTTTGGTGCTAGCTTTCTTGATTGATACGGAATGTGGAGATTCTTGTTTTCGAGCCAGACTTTGTCGCCTTTTTCGAATCTGATTGACTTGTCTCTGTATCTATGAGCGACCATTTGTCTAGCAAGTTCATGAGCAGCTAGAGCTTCTTCTCTGGCTTTTCGAAGCATTTGAAGGCGTTCTTCTGCTGCTGGTGCAGTCATTTTGATTGCTGTGGTAGGGATAGCGATCGGATCTGATCCATACATGAGTTGAAATGGGGATGTTTTTATTGTGTCGTGATATCGGTTATTGTGTGCAAATTCAGCAATGGGTAATAGTGGCTTCCATTTATGGGGTTCATTTGTGCAGAACATTCGAAGATAGATCTCGAGTTCTTGATTTACACGTTCAGTTTCTCCATCTGTCTGAGGATGATAGGCTGTGCTCATCCTGTGGTCGATTCCTAAAGCTTTTCGTATTTCTTGAAATACTTTAGCAGAGAATTGTGGTCCTCTATCAGAGATTAGGATGTCGGGGAGTCCAAAGCGTTTAAATATTTCAGAGATATAAAGATCTGCAGTTCCTAAAGCATCGATCGTCTTGTTGCAAGGGGTGAAAATCACCCCCTTCGTAAGGCCATGGTCCACCGTGACCAATATGGAATCAAAGCCTTCGGAAATAGGAAGATCAGTGATGAAATCGAGTGTGACCTGCTGAAATGGGCATGTAGCTGTTGATGGAATAGGGATTAATGCCGGTGAATTTGGGTGAGTATTGACTTTCATTTAGTGCGCAACCATCAACCCATTCTTTGACATGTCTATACATTCCAGGCCACCAGTAATCACGCTTTAAAAGCGCTAGTGTTTTTAATCGTCCAGGATGTCCAGAAGATAATGCTTCATGTATTTCCTTGATTAACCGAATGCGTAACTTAATTCGATCAGGAACATAGATCTTGCCTAGGTAGTAGATGATGCCATGAGTATATGTCCAGTCTTGCAGTTTCGATTTAATCGGTGGCGCCCTTTGTTTAGTGATAACTTCAATAAGGATGCGTCCAAAATCATCATTTGCCATATATTTCTTTAGTTCACTGGCAAGATCATCATTGATTAGTCGAATAAATCGGTCATTTGGCAGAACAGTGACAGTAGTTTGTTCTTCATCATTACCCATGTGATCTGGTCGTCTGGATAATGCATCTGCTTCGAACATTTTTGTCCCAGGTATATGTTCAATACGAAGATCAAATTCAGATAACAATGATGACCACCGAGCTTGTCGAGGTGTTAATCGTTGAGCAGTTTGGTAATAGGACAAGTTCTTATGATCACAATGGACAATGGTCGTATGAGGAGAACCATGTAATAGATGGCGCCAAACTGCAAGTCCCTTGATGATTGCAAGCAATTCTCTGTCATAGATTTGGTAATTCTGTTCCGTTGGTGTTAGCGCATGAGATATAAATCCACATGGATGAAGTGCTCCAGATTCATCAGCCTGTTTCAGTACTGCTCCAATTGCTTTGTTAGAGGCATCAGTTTGAAGGATGAATGGTTTTGCAGGATTTGGCATCAACAAAACTGGCATAGAGGCGAACCGTTGCTTTAAGGTGTCAAAGGCAAGTTGTCGTTCATTATTCCAGTCGAATGGTTCCGCTTTCTTGGTCAGGTCTGTGAGTGGTTTTGCAATTGCTGCAAAATTTCCAATAAAACGTTGATAAAAGTTCCCAAAACCTAGGAATGATCGGACTTGTTTAACCGTTGATGGTACTGGCCAATCGGCTATTCCTGCGAGTTTGATAGGATCCATTCGTATTTTCCCAGGTGAGATGATCATGCCCAAAAATTCGACTTCTTGAACAGCGAATTTACATTTTTCTAATTTCAGGAACAGATCGTTCTCCTCCAATCGATCGAGAACCCTCTTTGTCCGTTCTTCTAGTTCATTCAAATTCTGAGAACATATCAGGATGTCGTCCATGTAGATAATGAGCCATCCTTCATTAATCATGTCTCTGAAGTATTCGTTCATCATGGTTTGGAATGTAGATGGCGAATTGCATAGGCCAAAGAACATAACAGTTGGTTCATATAGTCCTCTGTTGGTAATGAAAGCAGCTTTCCATTCATCACCTTTCTTAATCCTGACGTTATTATATCCCCAATGGAGGTCTAACTTGGTGAAATATTGTGCTCCAGCGAGTTTTGTAAGGAGATCAGATACTAGAGGTAATGGGTACGCATTCTTGATTGTCCAATCGTTTAAATATCTATAATCTTGGCATGGCCGAAGCACACCACTTTCCTTCTTTGAGACAAAGAAAAACGGCGATGCTTGAGGAGATTTCGACGGTTTGATGTATCCTTTAGCTAGCTGTTCCTCAATCCATTCGTCTAGCGATGACTGTTCTTTGATTGATAACGGATAGATCTTGCTAACTTTAGGACTAAAACCAGTTTTTAAATCGATAGCATGATCCCAAGTCTGGAAGTTGGGAATCGTTCTGATGCCTTTTTCTCAAAGACTGAACGCCATTTCCCATATTCTAATGGTAATTCCGTCTTCGGTTCCTCCTTTTTCAACTGATGTTCTAATGCTTGAGATGCCGACGTCTTGACTCTAATCCAATAATCGTCTTCGCCCCATTGATGATTGTCCAATGCCATTTGCCAGATAGTTCCTTCATTCTGTTGTTCATCAATGAGGTGTATCGTTTTATCTCTCCAATCAATAGTAGGATTGTTTTCTTCTAACCAAGGAATTCCCAGAATTAATCGTTGATCTCCCAATCTAGTGATTAGAAACCAATTGCTGTATTGTTTTCCCCCAATTGAATATTGAATATGGACTCGATGAGTGATCATTCCGTTGGTGTTAACCGTTCCATCTGCGTTTCTGACTCTAATTGGTTTTCGCAATCTTTCTTTTGGTAACTTGGTGGTTACTTCTTCGTCAATAAAATTCCCTTCTGCTCCACAATCGATTAGAGCCGAAGTTTCAGCGGGTAAATCGGACGTTTCCACAGAAATTGAAAGGCGCTTGTCATTATTTGATCTTACTATTACAGAATCAAGCGCTAACTGTGAATGTCCATTTGTTATGGAAGTGCCAACCGCTGTGTGACGCTTCCGGATTAAAAACCCTCGTTTTCGAGTTCATTGAGAAGACCTTCTCGTTCATCGGCCTTCATTCCAGCAAGGATCGCTCTGATGCTTGCAACTGGGTCGTCTTTCTTCTCTTTGGACGCATCTTCAGGGATAGATCTGATCCCCTTATTCTGAAATGATGAGGAGGCCTTGAAGGAGGCGTTTGACGTGGTGTTTCGTTTGGGACAGTTCCTTGAAACATGCCCCTGGTTTCCACATCTGAAACATTTTCCAGATTTCATGTATTCCTCCTTTTGTTCATCTGTCAAACGTCCAGTGGGCATAGCATTTACTGATCGGGTTGATCCGCCCCTATTATTGGTGTTTTGATTAAAATTGGAGCGGTTCCCTTGTCCTGGTTTTCGCCCAAGTGCTCGCATCATTTCCCAAGCGCCATGAAGCTGTTCTGCCTTCTCATATGCTTCTTTCATGGATAGAACGTTCGCTTCAAGGATCTTTGTAGCGATACTTTCAGGGAGTCCTTTGACAAATGCCTGAAGCTGTGCGGTTGTTCCTTTCAATCCTGAAGTACCGATCTCCATGCGGAATTTTCTAATATATTCAGGGACTGAAACATCGCCCCCTACTCTGAGATTGGCTAAATTGTTCAGCACTCTGAGAGCACTATTGACTTCTCCCCAATCGGCTAGGAAACGCTTTTTGAATTCTACCCAGTTCGTCCAAGTAAGGGTTTTTTCTTCTTCATCATCTAATTCATCTTTGATCAGGACTTTCCAATCGTCGAGTTCCTGCCCAAGACAGGCAAGAGTAAATCGAATCTGTTTCTGTGCTTTGCCTTTATAATTATTGTCATTTAAGACAAAGTAATCCTCAAGACTTCCAATGAAAGCCTTTGCTTCAGTTCATTTTCCTGTAAAAACACGCATAGGCTGCGGTTTGATATCTCCTTTAGAGGCAGGTGCTGCTGCGTCGGTTGCCATCTTTTCTCCTTTTGGTTCTTCTGGTTCTCTTGTTTCGTCTTTCTTCTTTCCTGATTCTGGATCTCCAAATAAACTTTGTTCGATCTGTTTCTGTTCTAGGAAGTCTCTCCAAGGCTGTATTCCTTTGTCTTGGAGTGCGTATCTGTCCTGTGGTGGTGCTCCAGAGAGACTGAGGAATTCGTTCCACCAGGAGGATTCTGGTTCTTCAGTGGGTGGAAAAAATAGAGAGTAAAAATCCTCTTTTAGATCTTCGTTGATCCACTCAATCCAAACGTTATCTGGGAAGACTTCCTTTCCGTCTCCTTCAATATAATCACCTTCAAAGAGGGATGCTGGTACTGGTTCGTTCTTTTTCTTAGTTCCTGAGCGGAAAAACCACCCTGTTTCAGTAGTCGACGGAAAAACCTCTCGTTGATCTAGATAATACTTTCGTCTGAAACGGACAGAGCCGTTCAGTGGTCTGAGGTTCGAGGTTTTGGTATCAATGGTGTCTGGCTAGTGTAGAAACACTGAGCGGTTCTGGGAGTTCCAACTTGTGTTAAGATCGATGCTCTCAACGCAGTTCGTTCTAAGTCAACAGTGGCAAGCAGAGTCTCGGTCTGCTCCCAGCCTACTGGACAAGTTCTGGACGCTAAGTCAAACGATGACAAAGGTCAAATTAACGACGAGCTCAAAGATGAGAGCAAGGAGTTTCGTTCAGAAGTTGAGAGAAGAATTCGATTAAGTTGGAACTGAAGTCTAGCTACTTTACAAGACGGTTTATATATGTAAAAGAACAAGAGAAATATAAAAGGAAACGTACAGCTAAATACCTAAGAAAGGAAATGTGAAGGTAAAGTAGCTAAAGGAGATGAGCGTCCATGAAACGCATAACGATGATTATATAATAAAATGAGTCCATTAACGAAAGGGAAAGAAATCGTAACATATGTTGTCCCAAATGACAACATTGTATATCCTTTTCTTCCCACTGAAATGCCAATCCTGGAAAAAAAGGAACAATCAGAGGATGGTGAAATTTCCTCTGAGGAGGAACAAGATGACATTGATATCAGTAATAAAATGATTGAAAAATATATCAATCTTACTAATGAAAATCTTGTATTTGAAGAAGAAGAAGAAGAAGATTCTGCTGTGAAGAGTTTTGTCACAACTCTCTTCTTGTACTGCAGCTGCCATCGGTTACTCAGTCTGAACTTGAGTTGCCTCATCTCGTGGACCAACCTCATTACAATGGTCCTTCTGTTCATATGCTTGGTCTTGGTGGATGTCCAGGACCTCGATATGAGTCCTTGCATGGGCTTTGTGGCAAACAGATTAGTGAAGCTCTTGAGAAGTGTTGTTCTCAAGAGAATCTCCCCATTTGGATATTACATAAATGGGGAGATATATCACAATATCACCAAATGTGAGGAGGCAGTTAGAAAGCAAGAATTGCAAGAGGTGGATGATAAATTGCATCACAAAAATGATAAGAAGCAGCAAGAATTGCATAAACTTATGCAAAATAATGAACACAAGGTGACTTATGAAAATCAGCTATTATATCCAAAAGCTGATAATTTGGTCACAGCATTCATTCTTTGGGGTCATGAGGACTCCAATTGTATGAAAGGAATTGAGGCACAATCCCCTCAATTATACACATCTGGGGAAAAGTTTATGAGACCCCTAGCCACCATATGTCCCATCAGCACCTCCACTGCCATATGTGCCCAGACCATATGCCTTGCTGCACATCCTATTGTCCATGTGTTTGGGTGCTGCCACCTGTCAATCATTTAATAGACCAGGTCTGGCCCTTTCCCATGATGTCCGGCCTTCCCATGGACTGCTCTAGACTCCCATAATGGGCTGCACTACCTCCCAGGCTTCCCGTGATCCCCAATGGTGATCCTCCTGCCTTAACAAGCCTCCAAGCCCCTGTGCTGTCCCTGTGGCTGATCCTAGTGATGCGCTGATGTGATCCTGAGGTGCCATCACTCAGGGTCTGATCCCTCCTTGCTAATTATATCCTTGGTTGGCTCAACCAACTGCCATCCCATCTTCTAGTGAGCACTACCAAGCGCTGACCCACATGAAGTGTTCCTATAGTCATCCTAAGGTCCCAGACCTTGTGCCAGTGACGCAGAGTGATGCCTGATCACCCTATGAATAAAACTGAACAATAGATGCTAGGATCGGTTCCTAACAATAAGTTATTACCCAGATCATCCAATTTATACTGGCAAATAGAGGAAGATGATGGCTTATAGCCAGGAGAAAAGAATGTTGTTCCACCCAAATGATCTTACAAAGCATTTTGACAAATTCATTGAGTTAAGAAAGTCAAAGACTTTCGTCCTCTCTTTAAGAAGACTTTTCTTAAAAAGAAAAGCTTTAATGATAAATCAGATGAAAAAAATCTGAAAGAAAGATTTATCCATTAATTAAGAAACACAGATATGATCATGACTATGATGATTTTTCTGGTGCTACTCAAGTCAAATATAGAGAATTTGGAGAAGTTAAGATGGTAATTCATACCAATGAGCATCCCATTTGGAACAAACCTGGATTATGCTATATGGCATTATTCAAACAAGCTCACTTCTTCAAAAGGATATGGGAAATGTATCCTGCTCTATGGGAAATAGTAGCATTAACTAAAGTATAGAGACAAGATACCAATTTTGTCTATAAATCTGAAGGATGACAATATTTGCACTTTGAAGTTACTCAAAGAGGAACTTGCAAATGGTGGAATCTAGATGACATGGTGAAATCTAATTCTAGATTTAATTCATATCTTTGTGGTGGTAAAGATGATAAAAATTTGCTTGAGAAGATGGTTTCTATCTTTAATGGTGCTTCTGATTATCAGAAATGGCATATGTTACAATTTCTTTTCTTTCATTAACAAATACCTTACAATTATATAACCATTGCTATGCATTTCATGGACGCTTATCTCCTTTAGCTATTTTACCTTCATCTTTCCTTTCTTAGGTATTAAGCTGTACGTTTCCTTTTATATTTCTCTTGTTCTTTCATGTATATAAACCTCTTGTAATGTAGCTAGTCCTCAGTTCCAACTTAATCAAATTCTTCTCTCAACCATTGAATGAAACTCCTCGCTCTCATCTTCTTGGGCTTGTCATTTCTTTTGACCTTTGTCATCATTTGACTTAGTGTCCAGAACTTGTCCAGTAGGCTGGGAGCAGACCGAGACTCTGCTCGCCACCATTGATTTAGAACGAACTGCGTTGAGAGCATCGATCTTAACACAAGTTGGAACTCCCAGACCGCTCAGTGTTTCTACACTAGCCAGACACCATTGATACCAGAACCTCAAACCTCAGACCACCAAACGGCTCTGCCCATTTCAGACAAAAGTACTATCTAGATTGACAAGAGGTTTTTCCGTCAACTACAGGAACAGGGTGGTTTTTCTGCTCAGGAACTAAGAAAAAGAACAAACCAGTACCAGCATCCCTCTTTGAAGGTGATTATATTGAAGGAAACGGAAAGGACATTTTCCCAGACAACGTTTGGATTGATTGGGTCAACGAAGATCTAAAAGAGGATTTCTATTCTCTATTTTATCCACCCACTGAAGAACCAGAATCCTCCTGGTGGAACGAATTCCTTAGTCTCTCTGGAGCGCCACCACAGGACCGATATGGACACACAGACAAAGGGCTACAGCCTTGGAAAGACTTCTTAGAAACAGATTGAACAAAGTCTATTTGGAGATCCAGAATCAGGAAAGAAGAAAGAAGAGAACCAGAAAAGCCAAAAGCAGAAACAGAAAAGATGGCAACTGATGCAGCAGCACCTGCCTCTAAAGGAGATATCAAACTGCAGCCTATGTGTGTTTTTACAGGAAAATGAACTGAAGCAAAAGCCTTCATTGGAAGTCTTGAAGATTACTTTGCCTTGAATGACGATAATTATAAAAACAAAGCACAGAAACAGATCCAATTTACCCTTGCCTGTCTTGGGCAAGAACTTGATGATTGGAAAGTCCTGATCAAGGACAAATTAGATGAAGAAGAAGAAACAACTCTCACTTGGACAAGCTGGACCGAGTTCAAGAAACACTTCTTAGCTGATTGGGGAGAAGTTAATAGCGCTCTCAGGGCACTGAACAATCTAGCCAATCTCAGAGTAGGGGGCGACGTTTCAGTCCCTGAATATATCAGAAAATTTCGCATGGAGATTGGTACATCTGGTCTGAAAGGAACAACTGCACAGCTCCAAGCTTTTGTCAAAGGGATTCCTGAAAGTATCGCTACAAAGATCCTCAAGGCGAATGTTCTATCTATGAAAGAAGCATATGAGAAAGCAGAACAGCTTCATGGCACTTGGGAAATGATGTGAGCGCTTGGATGAAAACCAGGACAAGGGAGCCGTTCTAATTTTAATTGAAACACCAATAACAGGGGCGGATCAACCTGATCAATAAATGCAATGCCCACTGGACGTTTGACAGATGAACAAAAGGAGTATATGAAATCTGGAAAGTGTTTCAGATGTGGAAACCAGGGGCATGTTTCGAGGAATTGTCCCAAACAAAACACCATGTCAAATGCCTTCTCCAGGGCCTCTTCATCGTCTCAGAATAAGGGGATCAGATCTATCCCTGAAGATATGCCCAAGGAAAAGAAAGATGACCCAGTTGCAAGCATCAGAACAATCCTTGCTGGGATGAAGGCCAATGAACGAGAAGGTCTTTTTGACAAACTTGAAAACGAGGGTTTTTAACCTGGAAGCATCACACAGCGGTTGGCACTTCCATAACAAATGGACATTCACAGTTAGCGCTTGATTCTGTAATAGTAAGATCAAATAATGACAAGCGCCTTTCAATTTCTGTGGAAACATCCGATTTACCCACTGAAACTTCAGCTCTAATTGACTGTGGAGCAGAAGGGAATTTTATTGACAAAGAAGTAACCACCAAATTACCAAAAGAAAAATTGTGAAAACCATTTAGAGTCAGAAACACAGATGGAACGGTTAACACTAATGGAATGATCACACATTGAGTTCATATTCAATATTCAATTGGAGGAAAACGATACAGCAACTGGTTTCTAATCACCAGATTGGGAGATCAATGGTTAATTTTAGGAATCCCTTGGTTAGAAGAAAACAACCCTACCATTGATTGGAGAGATAAAATGATACACCTTATTGATGAACAACAGAATGAAGGAGCTATCTGGCAAATGGCATTGGACAATCAACAATGGGGAGAAGATGATTACTGGATCAGAGTCAAGACATCGGCATCTCAAGCATTAGAACATCAGTTGAAAAAAGACGAACCAAAAATGGAATTACCATCAGAATATGGGAAATGGCACTCAGTCTTTGAGAAAAAGGCATCGGAACAATTCCCAACCTCCAGAACTTGGGATCATGCTATCGATTTGAAGACCGGTTTTAGTCCTAAAGTTAGCAAAATTTATCTGTTATCAATCAAAGAACAGTCATCACTAGACAAATGGATTGAAGAACAGCTAGCTAAAGGGTACATCAGACCGTCAAAATCTCCTCAAGCATCGCCGTTTTTCTTTGTCTCAAAGAAGGAAAGTGGTGCGCTTTGACCTTGCCAAGATTATAGATATTTAAACGATTGGACAATCAAGAACACATACCCATTACCCCTAGTATCTGATCTCCTTACAAAACTTGCTGGCGCACAATATTTCACCAAATTGGACCTCCGATGGGGATATAATAACGTCAGGATCAAGAAAGGAGACAAATGGAAAGCCGCCTTCATTACCAACAGTGGATTATACAAACCAACTGTTATGTTCTTCGGCCTATGCAATTCGCCATCTACATTCCAAACTATGATGAACGAATACTTCAGAGACATGATTAATGAAGGATGGCTCATCTACATGGATGATATCTTGATATGTTCTCAGAACTTGAATGAACTAGAAGAACAAACAAAAAGGGTCCTCGATTGATTGGAAGAGAATGATCTATTCCTGAAACTAGAGAAATGTAAATTCGCTGTTCAAGAAGTTGAATTTCTAGGCATGATCATTTCACCTGGAAAAATACAAATGGATCCCATCAAACTAGCAGGAATAGCGGACTGGCCAGTACCATCCACAGTTAAACAAGTCTGGTCATTCCTAGGTTTTGGAAACTTGTATCAATGATTTATTGGAAATTTCGCAGCAATTGCAAAACCACTCACAGACTTAACCAAGAAAGCGGAGCCATTGAATTGGAATAATGAATGACAAATCACTTTTGATACTCTGAAAGAACGATTTGCCTCTATGCCAGTTCTGTTGATGCCAAATCCAGTGAAACCATTTATCCTTCAAACTGATGCCTCTAATAAAGCAATTGGAGCAGTACTGAAACAAGCCAATGAATCAGGAGCACTCCATCCATGTGGATTTATATCCCATGTGTTAACACCAATGGAACAGAATTACCAAATCTATGACAGAGAACTGCTTGCGATCATCAAAGGACTTGCAGTCTGGTGCCATCTATTACTTGGTTCTCCTCACACGATCATTGTTCACTGTGATCACAAGAACTTGTCCTATTACTGAACCGCTCAATGCTTGACACCTCAACAAGCTTGGTGGTCATCATTGTTATCTGAATTTGATCTTCATATTGAACATGTACCAGGAATGAAGATGTTTGAAGCAGATGCATTATCCAGATGACCAGATCATATGGGCATTGATGAGGAACAAACTACTGTCACAGTTCTACCAAATGATCGATTTATTTGGCTTATCAATGATGATCTTGCCAGTGAATTAAAGAAATATATGGCAAATGACAATTTTGGACGAATTCTTATTGAAGTAATCATGAAACAATGGGTGCCACCGATTAAATTGAAACTGCAAGATTGGACATATATTCATGGCATTGTTTATTACCTCAGCAAGATCTATGTTCCTGATCAAATTGAGTTGTGAACTCGGTTAATCAAGGAAATACATGAAGCATTATCTTCAGGACATCCTGGACAATTGAAGACGCTAGGACTTTTGAAGTGTGATTACTGGTGGCCTGGGATGTATAGACATGTGAAAGAATGGGTTGAAGGATGTGCACTCTGTCAACAAATGAAAGTCAATACTCACCCTAATTCACCAGCGCTAATCCCTATTCCATCAAAAGCTACACAACCTTTCCAACAAGTTACACTCAACTTCATCACTGATCTTCCTATATTGGAAGGATACGATTCTATATTGGTCATGGTGGACCATGGCCTTATGAAGGGGGTAATTTTCACTCCTTGCAACAAGACAATCGATGCTCTAGGAACTGCAGACCTTTATATCTCTGAGATCTTTAAATGCTTTGGACTTCCTGACATCTTAATCTCTGACAGAGGACCACAATTCTCTGCTAAAGTATTTCAAGAGATATGAAAAGCTTTAGGAATTGACCACAGAATGAGCACAGCCTATCACCCTCAGACAGATGGAGAAACTGAACGTGTTAATCAAGAACTCGAGATTTATCTTTGAATGTTTTGCACAAATGAACCCCATAAATGGAAGCCACTGTTACCCATTGCTGAATTTGCACACAATAAATGATACCACGACACAATAAAGACATCCCCATTCCAACTTATGTATGGATCAGATCCAATCGCTATTCCTACAGCAGCAATCAAGATGACTGCACCAGCAGCAGAAGAACGCCTTCAGATGCTTTGAAAAGCCAGAGAAGAAGCTCTACATAGCTGCTCATGAACTCACTAGACAAACGGTCGCTCATAGATACAAAGACAAGTCAATCAGATTTGAAAAAGGCGACAAGGTCTGGCTCAAAAACAAGAACCTCCATATTCCATATCAATCAAGAAAACAAGCACCAAAATGAGAAGGACCCTTCCAAGTCAAACAAGTCATGGGACCTGTTACATACAAATTGAAATTACCAAAACAATGGTGCATTCACCCCATATTTCATGCATCGCTCCTCACTCCATAGAGAGCATGACACTCCCCCCCCCCTTATTCCGAGATTCCGAGCTCAGTCCGAGCTCAATCCTAGGATTCCGAGTAGCCTACTCGGAATCCAAGTCAATTCCGAGCTGAAAAAAGGTGGCCTGGTACTCACCAAAATGGGAACTCGTAATCCGAGTTCAGTCCTAGTCCAGTCCGAGCTGAATCCGAGCTGAACTCGGAAGCAACCTAGTAGTACTAGGATTGACAATGCTAGGAGTGAGCTCGGACTCCGAGTAGAGTCCGAGTGGAGTGTGAGAGCTGAGGGACAGGTAACTGCCATGCCATTTATAGCATTTGTGACATGTGTGACACGTGTCAGCACACGTATTTTCAACTTTGTTGATCATCACATGACATCCACATGACGTGCACGTGATGCGCCTGTGCTCATCGACCGCAGCCCGGCGCTTGATCGTTATCGATCTCACACTACAATGCCCACCACCCGGTCCACCCGTCGCACCAGCCCACCCGCTGCTTCACTCCCTGCACCAACCAAGCGTAGCCGAGCTCCATCCTCAGTCTCCATCACTGGAAAATCGAAGAAACGAGCAAAAACGGCGGTGGAACAACTAAAACCGTACGTTTTGTTCGTTTTGACAGTGTCTTTTGCATTCTGATCAATGCACCACTCCTCCTGCCCCTCCCTCCTGCCCTCCACCCTCGCAACCACACGCTGCCTGCTCCCCCAACCACCACCTGTTGACTGCGCCATCCGGCCGCCGCCCACTCTCGTTTGGTCACCACCTCGCACTTGACGAACGCCTCGCTCATAAACGCCGTATCGCTCGTAAATGCCACCTCGCTCGTAAACGCCGTCCTGCTCGTTACTAAACGCCGTCTCGCTCTCAAACGCCGCCCTCTCCTCCTTCAGTTACCGCCTCTCGCTCGCAAAACGCCGTCTCGCACACGTTCGGTCGCTTCCCACCTCGTCTGCCGCCCACTCGTCTGCCGTCCGCTCCTCCCTCGATCACCATCAATCAACCGTCTGCCACTAACCCCTCCCTCGGTCACCATCTCTCGCACGCAACTGCCACGTCACCCACTCACTCGGCCACCACCCCCTCGGCCGTCACCCCTCGGCCGTCACCCCCTTGGCCGCATCCTGCTCATAACTGCCATGTCACCACTCCACCTCCTGCCTATTTCCCCCTCGGTTGCTGCCTCGGTCGCAACTGCCATGTCACCAACCACAATCATCCCACTTGTACTCCCCCCTGATTGCCTACTTTCTCAAAACCATATCATGTCATGCATTATTATTATTATTTATTATTTATTCTATTCATTCATGTAGAATTGAACAATTATTAGAGGATAGTGGGGTATCTGTTCCCCCCCCTAAACGACCAATGCCTGCTGGTGTCAGCAAGGATATTTCTGAATCTGATGATGGTACCAAGGGAGAAGAAGAGGTATGTACACAGGTTATCATTTGATATGACCATAAGGGTACTAAATCTGAGATAAGGATGAAAGTGATGTAGGTGAGGATGGTGGAGATGGTGAACATGAAGATGAGGACAAGGATGAAAGTGAAACACATAAGAAGGTGTGTGATAATTATTCACATTGTACAGCATCTAATCATTTATTAGAGTATTGACAATGATGAGGGAAGCAAAAGTGGTAGTGAGATTGTGGTTGGTGAAGTTCTTAATCTTAATTCTCTCCTCTCCCTCAGATTGAACAGGAAGAGAAAAGTGAAGAAAATACAGGGGAAGGAAATATGGCTGTCATTGCTGGTATGCCATACTTATACATTATTTTAGAGGCAAACATTGATATCCCATCAGGAGATGTCTCTAGGACTTCTGGAGGATATGGAATTAGTCAGCACACAGTCAGTGAGATTCCTGGTTATCTTCCCTTTCTTATGTAGGATACAGGAAGAGACAACTGAGGAGAAATCAAAGGAAGGAAATGCTTTTGACATTGCTGGTATGCTATACCTAACTTTAAAATCATTTTTACAAATCCTACCAGAAGAAGGAATTCATATACCATCTGAGGGTGCATCTAGAGCCACTGGGGGAACCATCAGAGGCCATGCGACTGGAAACACCTTCAGTCTTGCAGATGCTCCTAATCCCCTATCAGGGAGCATCCCAATTCAGGGCTGGGTCAAAGTGTATAAAGCTTGCTTTAATGATATTGACAAATTAAAGCCACATTGGGTTTTAAAAACTGAAGTCACTCCTACACTTGCCCCTGTCCTCAAGAAGTTATCCAGAAAGTATTCCATTGTGAGCAGTGAGTAATTGAGCTTCTCTCTTTATTTCATTATGGATTTGATATCATCAGAATCCAACCAAAGGATATATGTCCTTGAGGATGAAGAATGGGTCATTAAAGGAAAATATGATGATGCCATAATTGATGATGAGGATATAGAGTGGACATCAAGTGAAGGAAAATCTGTACTTCACCTTTGTGCTGTAAGTTATTGCACACAAATTTGAACATGCTTACTCATAAATTCAATTCAGGAAGATAAAAGTGTTTCATCTTTGACAGGCAGCATCATTGCTGGTTCTAGTGTTTTTGTGGCTCCTAGTGCTTCTTCTGCAGTTCCATCCACTGCAGTTCCATCTGAGCTTACTTCTGCTGAGCTAATGGCAGTACTCAACATTCCTGGATATTTGACTGATAAAGAAGACAAGTCCTTGAAGTCTTACTATCAGAAATACAAGGGCTGCATTCAGGCACAACACAATGTGGATGATATGTTTGCACAAGGTCAATGGCCTGCTCAGAAGAGGCCAAATATGACAGAGATTATCAAATTATTTGTATCACCATCAATGTGGCATTCTCATGTAAAGAGAATGTCAAAAGTGTCTGATTACCCTCAAATGCAAGAATGGCTAGAGGGAGGTGCCAATGCCCCTGAAGATCAAGAAGTCTGGGGTACTCTCAAGACATCATATACCTTTGCAGATCTAACAGCATATTTTAATAAACAAGATGAGATTAAGGCTAGAAAGGGCAAAGGCAGGGAGAAAGTGGTGGTACATGACGATGGAGGCTCTAAGAAGAAGAAGAAGAAGGTTGTGCAGAAGGCCGAATCTTCTAAACACAAGAAATCAATGAAGTAAGCTTCCTTTGATATGAGATGATTTTCATGTCATTCCTGTATCATCCTGTTTGTAGTATCTTGTGTACTTTGCTATGGTTTATAAATGTGATGACCAAATATGTGTTGTGCATACTTGCATTTCAAAATATCCCAGTGGTGGTAGCAAAGTCAGAGCAGCCATTCCCAGATGCATCATTCCAAGACTTCTGCAAGTTTGTTAAAGACAACTTCCACTCAACAGTTTCACTGTCTACAGTTTTAATGATTCTTTTTTCTATGACAGAAAACACAATGCTCCTTGGACTCCATGCCTGTCAAAAAAACCCAGAATATGGGAGGGAGAGATCACATTTAACTACTGGGTGGATTAATTGCTTATCAAGGGCAATATTACAAAGGACAAGTTCCAAGAATGCCAAAGTCCTGCCAAATGATGATACAGAGGATGGCAATAATGATCAGGTCATAACAAATGTCAGCTTAAAGCTTGATGCATTAGCCAAATTGTTGAAACTATACCCTTATGATAAGAAAGGGAAATTCACTGGAAATCCAAAGCCAGTCTCACATGATGAAATTGTTCCAGTGCATGTCATCTGTCCAGACACAATTGTGTGCACATCCATGAATTGTAATCCAAGGTCACTGATTCAGAATACCAAGCCAAGGGATATCCCAGAAGTGTGCCTTATCAAGAATTTTACTCACTATTACCATGTGCCTGTACTTAGTGGTCAATGCCCAGGTTGCAAGGCTATTTACTATGCTGATCATGAATCAGTACACAATCAGCAGGACAACAGGCAGGACAGAATATATCTAAACTCTGCTAAATACATAAAACTTGGACAGAGTTTATGGGCTGATAGGTCTTTTACTTCTGCTGTCATCAGTGGCATATACACTTTTCATGCATCAGCTGGAACTTATGCACAATTTTGGAATATATCATTTGCACCTGCAACAAAACTGACAAGGAGGAAGGTATGGAATGCATTTGTACAAGAGTCATTGCGCATGCAGGCTGCAGAATCCAAAGTGAAATTTACAATACCAAATGGGCTGCCACTAGTTGAAGTTACCAGAGAAGCTTTTCAATTGCTAGGTAATAATGGTATCATTCCAGGATCACTGCAACACAGATGTGATAAGTGCACCCAACAGTACAGGGAACAGTCTGGCACTGGCACAGGTGGAGCAGATCAATCAGCTGTTGTTGGCATGGAAGATGCAATGATCACATCCCACTTACAGAGTAACATAATTGAGGATTGTGCACCTGTGAAGATGGTTGTGGTGGATGGAATTGTGACAGGACACACAGTAAGTTTTTATTTGGCTAAGTTGAGCTAGTGTTCATGCCCATTGTAGTATTGTGGATATCCAGGCTGCACTTCTGACCTATTGGATGCACATAAAGGTGTCTACTGTGCTTTCCATCAGAATTTGGTTGGAAGATTATGTCATATTGATGGATGCACCAATGTAAAAGTGCACAAAACTCAAGCTTGTGTAGAGCATCAGGATAGGTGGCAAAGATATCATACCAAACATAAGGCCAATGGGCTAGGGGGATATAGAAGGGCAGCAAGGAGAGCAGCTGAGACTTTGCCATGGTTGCCAGCTTCACAACAACAACAACAACAACAACCACATGATACTGAGGTAAATGACCAAGTAACACAAACTGAATTGTTCACACCTCCAAGAACTTATTGTATTGAAACAATTTGTGCACCATGTGGTGTAGTTGTAGCATGGGCTAAGTTTATAAAATCAGAATCACCCACAAACATATTAGGCTTCCTTGAGCATGTTTATCCTAATGATGAAAGCAGACCTGCATATATATGCATTGACAAAGCCTGTATGGTGCTTTGGAGGAGTGTTTCAAATGGTTCATGGGACAGGTGGAAAAATACCAGCAGGTTCATAGTTGATGCCTATCACTATTTCAACCATCGTGTGAGTGACCACTTATGTCGCAAATGGTGTAATCCAGCACCATTGGATGGCTCAGCCCCCAACTTGGTTATTGTGGAGACTGATGAAAATGGGAGGCTTTACTACAAACGTGCATTTAATACACAGGCTTGTGAACAATTAAATGCCTGGTTGGGTGGCTATGATCATATCTTGAGAAGAATGAAATCTTGGAACTTCAACTGGTTTCTACACAGCATACTGTATTATCACACAAAACATGTTGTTAAAAAGCAGGGAATCATGGAGGAAAGCTCAGATCATGAAATCTCAGATGTAGAAATATCAGATGAGGAAGAAATCTCAAATGATGAAATATCAGATGGAGAAATATCAGATGAGGAAAGCTCAGATGATATGTAATATATATACATATACCTAATATCTGTATCCAGCTTTAATTGAAAAGTTGACTTTAGCTGAGATTTGAACACCATCTACAACTGCAACACCAATGTCTGATAATTAGGACCCTGGTAGATGATTACGATTCTGAGCAAGTGCTAAGACTCATTTGAATATGAGGCCAGATAATCTTCAAGTTGGCTGTAATAGCACAGATGAGCAAGATAGAGTCCTGGTACTCAGAGGTACTAAAACTCTTCTAACATGAGGAACAAATTAAGGTAGGATCTGCCATGAGCACAGATGAGCAGGATAGAGTTCTTTTCAAGTAAGCACTGACAGGGCTTGCTATGGATGAGGAAAGGTGAGAATACATGTACCACATTGTTGTATCTAGAACAATTTCAAACTTCTCAACCAATATTCCATTGCCTGGACAATCTCAATAATTGAATGTATTGTGAGAGAATTAAATGATTGGACAAAAGGAATAGATATATTGACATAGCTTTTCTATATACAGCATTGGCCAATAAGAATGGGCTCAAAAAGCAAGGAATCCAAGTAGAATCCGAGTAGAATCCGAGTCCAGTCCGAGCTCAGTCCGAGTTTAACTCGGATTGAATGGTGAAGTATCCCAACTCGGACTGAGCTCGGACTTGACTCGGATTCTACTCGGATTCCTTGTACTTTTTTACCCTACTCGGACTGGACTCGGACTGGACTCGGATTCTACTCGGAATCCTCGGACTGAGCTCGGATTCCACTCGTACAGGGGGGGGAGTGTCACTTGCTCACTCCATATAAGGAAACCTCAATGCATGGCCCAAATTTCACTATGCCACCTCCCAATATGGTTAACGGACAAGAAGAGTTTGGGATTGAGGCTATTCTTGGACATCAAAAACGTGGAACGGGTTATCAATATTTAGTCAAATGGAAAGGCTATGGAGCAAATGATAATACCTGGGAACCAAAACGACACCTAGGCAATGCTGCGGATATTCTGGTTGAGTATAAAAGCAGAAGAAACCTCTGAAACAATCAAAGCAATGACTTACTATCGCACCAACCTCCAATTAAAACATAACATTCGTTATGTCAAAAGATTCTGCAGAACTGTTGGATGATACACTCCTACTGTCAAAACCAGATACTCAGTTATGCAGATGTTTGTCCCTGCTTTTAAACACACCTCCAAACAAATGCTCTCTATATATCAAAAACTGAAATACGTTCCAATGATGTCAAAACCACCTAAAGTATCACGATTACCTCCTCAAAAATGAACACATCCACAAGGACACACAGAGATTCCATATAACGCCTTATCAAAATATCTTCCTCAGTATCACTGCCTCTCTTTTGATCTAGGGGAGTTACCCACGTTTCAGGAAGCCGAATCACATTATCTTCCAGCGTCAGTTCACCCTTGTTTTCAATATGACAATGTTTATCACAGGGTCTGGTTACGACGAACCTTCCCTGAACTATCAGAAGCCTTACAATGGATTATTCAGCTAGGTAGAGACATCTCTGTGGAACAATGGCAATATGAACGGTGAATGAATATAAGGGGAAGTGAAAATTTTAACCGCACACGAGTGCAAATGGAAATAACACTTGCAACCGAGCGATATTACACTCTTCTGAACCGAGCAATACAGGATAGCATGAACAACCCAGAGATACACATCACATGGCATGAACGCCCTGATCAAATTCGTATTCAACATCCTGATGACACAGGAACCCGATCAGAACAAGAAGAAGCAGCAAGGAACTCTCGTGAGAACTTTCTCAGAACCAGAGAACCTGAGATCGAAGAGATCTTGGCTTTAGACTCCGACAACGAGATTTGGGATATTTAAATCACACTTAATGGTCTCATCCCCTCCATCTCATCGATACAACATGTCCGCCATCTTTGTAACCATCACCTACCTCATTGCTTTTGCCTTTGCTCTTCTGGTCACAGCATGTGGCCACTATTATGATGAATTGCTTGCTGCAGCCTCCCCCTTCCTTGCCATCATCCATGACCTCCCCATAGAGGTCTTTGTCACCACCACCACCACCATCGACAAATATTTGTTCCTGGCTTGGCCTCCTTCCCCTCCCTCCACCATCGCCAACCTCCATCAGCATCTGGACGAGCTTGCCAATCTTCTCATTGAAGAAAAAGCACCCCTGCCCACTCCCCCAGCACCACTTCTCGCTCAGACCCCTAACGCTTCCCTTCTTCAGGCTCAGGAAGCCCTCGCCACCTTTATCATCAATTATCAGCTCTTCGCTGGACCCCTTGATGCCATGCTCAATGTCGCCCTCACCACTGATCCTCATACTGTCACGGGTGAAGAGCACAACGTGATCCTTGAACAGACGGTCCAACTAGACTATATTACAAGGACCTTGCAATGGCAGTTTGAGACCGCTAACCATGACATCAATACCATTGCCAAATGGTTGAAGTCACGAAGAGATCATGGGTGGACAAACGGTGGAAACCATGGTTGGGGAACAGGATAAGAAGTCGGTGACTTCTTGCATATGAAGGGGTAATGTTACAATTTCTTTTCTTTCATTAATGAATACCTTACAATTATATAACCATTGCTATGCATTTCATGGACGCTTATCTCCTTTAGCTATTTTACCTTCATCTTTCCTTTCTTAGGTATTAAGCTGTATGTTTCCTTTTATATTTCTCTTGTTCTTTTATGTATATAAACCTCTTGTAACATAGCTAGTCCTCAGCTCCAACTTAATCAAATTCTTCTGTCAACCATTGAACAAAACTCCTCGCTCTCATCTTCTTGGGCTCGTCATTTCTTTTGACCTTTGTCATCATTTGACTTAGTGTCCAGAACTTGTCCAGTATGCTGGGAGCAGACTGAGACTCTGCTTGCCACCGTTGATTTAGAACGAACTGCGTTGAGAGCATCGATCTTAACAGCATACAAATATTATGTCATATATGGCCATGAAAGGATATACCAAATATGTCACTGGAGAACAACCCACACTTCCACAAATGTGTATGGATACTGCTACACATCCAGCTTCTGCAGCAACTAAACTTGAATATGAATTAAATTTCAAAAGAACTTGGCAGGAACTACAAGATTGGACTCAATATTCAGCAAGAGCAAATGCAATTTTCCAATTGTCACTTGCTACAAATCTTCATGTTCATATTAAAGCAACTCCTAAAGAAACTTTAGCTCAACTAGATAAAATATATGGATTAAAAGGAATAGCCAGATATTTCATTCTTTACAAGAATATATTCAGCTGGTCTATGAAACCAGGACAAGATCCTATATAGCTACATATATCCAAATTAATGAAACTGGTTGCAGATTTAGGTACAGAAGCTAATTACAAAATACCAGATTTTTGTAGTAAATTTCTTTATCTTACATAATCTTGGTCAAGATTTATAGAAGAACTTGTACCTGATGTACAACACAATAGTTCTTTATTAGATAGGATTGGAGATATTCAAATGGATGATGATGATACTCCTATTGAAGATAGGGTAGATTA
Source organism: Amanita fuliginea (assembly GCA_023014435.1). Taxonomy (NCBI): domain Eukaryota; kingdom Fungi; phylum Basidiomycota; class Agaricomycetes; order Agaricales; family Amanitaceae; genus Amanita; species Amanita fuliginea. The sequence goes on along the minus strand of JAEBUQ010000011.1, from coordinate 645,462 downwards.
TGAATACTTTCAAGATGATAGTATTTGAAGGTTATTCAAAACTGAATCTATACTGTTAACACCAATTTCCAGTGATAGTTCTCCTGAAGAAGAAAAACAAAATCATAGTGGAGAAGACTCAGATCCATTCAAAAGTGATTATTCTGATCATGGATTAGAATATATTGATGGAACTGGAAATGATAACAACATGGCTAATCTTGATTTTACATCATATAAGAAATATATTAATCCCATGAAGGTTACCACTGCTAATAAACACAATCAGACATTTATTGAAGGAGAAGGACAAATCTGCTTCAGACATAATAAACATGTTATGAATTGGAATGTATGCTATATGCTGATGCTACCATACAGAATTATATCTGTACCACAATTAACAAGTATGGATTATCATGTCTATCATGGTAAAACCAAAACTATAATACATAAGGGAAACATAACTTTTATTGGACACCCAACAGAAGCCAATTCTGTACATTGGCTATCAACTATAATTAAAAGACTTTCTCATCATTTATTAATCAATAATAGTTCTAAAACTATTGATTATTTTATTTGGCATAGAAGGATGGCACATCCTAGTGATAATGTGTTAAACCATATGTTTAGAAATACTGAAAATAGTTCCAAAATTACTAAATCTCATATGAAGAGCATTTGTAAAACATGTATAATGGGTAAACTTGATAATAAACCATATCATGTTTCATCTAGTAGAGCAACTCAGTTGCTAGAATTAATACATGTTGATCTAATTGAAATGCCAATACAATCGTATCATAAACAGAAATGGGCTTTATTAATTCTTGATGACTATTCTTCTTTTGCTTATGTCACATTACTTCGTTCTAAAACTGATACTTTTAATTCAATAAAAGCCTACATTGTCTTTATTGAAAATCAGTTGAACTTATAAGTAAAAAGTATGCATTCAGATTGAGGGGGAGAATTTGCGAATCAAAAGTTAAATAACTATTTTCAAGACAAAGGTATTAAACATGAACTAAGTGCTCCACATTTTCATCAACAAAATGGTTGTGCAGAACAAGAAAGCTCAACACTTTTACTAGAATCAGGATGCCCAAAATCCTGGTGGTCTTTGGCATTTGAGACTGCAGTTCATATATATGATTATACACCATTAAGAAGAACTAAATGGAAAACACCTTATGAAACTATGATGGGTAAAAAACCTGAAATGTCATATTTTAAAATATTTGGATGTTTGGCATATGTCTATATAGTCAAAGAAAGATGTAAAGATAAGTTATCACCAAGAGCTGAACCAATGACATTTATTGGATATGAAAGTAAATCATATAAGTTCATGAATGATAAAAATACTATAGTCATTGCCTCACATGCCATATTTGATGAAATTATATTTCCTAAATTATCTAAAGATAAGATTATCCATAAAGATAAATACCCAACTTTAGATCTAGATAAGATTCCCACAACACATAATCATTATAATCATGACACTATGAAAAATGATAAAAGGCAATCATTTCATGATTTAAATGATTCTGATGATAGTGATTCATTGGATACAGATGATTATAAGTCTGACACAAAAAGAAAACCATCAGACAATCAATCAGAAGACAGTGATTCTTCTAATAATCCTTATCATGATGCAAATGATAAATATTTTAAATCACAAAGTAATAAATCACATAAAGATAATATTCCTACAAAGGTTGATAAAGGAAAACAGAAAGATGTTACTAAAAGATTAACTTCTTCAGAGATTCAATGACAAGTTGAACAATTTAAAAAGGATTCTGAAGAAATTAATAGAAGATATTCCAGATTAGGAAAATGGAATAATGTTAGTAAACAAGTTGCAGAACTTTCTAATAATACTCCTTCAACATCAAAAGCTAAACAAATAGATTTATCAAAGATATATAAAGCACTTGATAAATTTGAAAAAGAAAGACTTGCAGAACTTGATAATCTTTCTGGATGAACTAAAATTCCTGAAATAGATGAGAAATCTATTAAAGAAAATATTATGAAAGATCTTAAAAAGATTTTTGGGATCCTACTGTTAGCATTAGAGATAATGTTACTACAGGTTCTAAATGTATTGGAAAAAAGTTAGATCTGCAGGCAGCTAAAAGAGGAAAACTTGATAATGATAGACCAAAAATTGTACCAGATCAATCATCTCATATGTTTGGTTTTAGAGAGCAAGAAAGAAAAGTTATACAACAGAAACTTGCTACTAGAAAATCATCTAGAAAACCAAAAGTTAAAATAATTGATAATAATGTTTATGGAGATAAACATCCTGCTAAAATACAAGCAGAAATTATCGTTGAACCAAAATTAGATATAAAATCTGATGATAAAAAGGTTGATGATAAACCAGAAAAATCAGAAGAAGATCTGGAAAGAACAGTAACACCAGCACCTTCTGATAATGTGATTACACCAATTCCTAGTTCTCCTAGTTCAGAAATCAGTAATGAAGACTGGATGGAACAATGTAAACAAAGACAAAAAAGAATGAATAAATTTTTATTATCCAAAGCAGCAGCAAAACTTGTAGATCAAGAGAATAGGAAAAAGGGTATACCTGTTGTATACAGAGATCTTTTAAAGATAAAAGATAAAGATCCTGAATCATATTCAAAATAAGTAGAAGCTATGAAAGAAGAAATTAAATCTATACAAAAAAGAAATGTATGGGAATTAGTTGACAGACCTAAAGATTGTAAACCTATAGGTTGTAGATGGGTTTACACTATAAAAGAACAAGATAATAGATATAAAGTGTGATTAGTTGCTCAAGGCTTTTCACAAGTACCAGGAATAGACTTTGGAGCCACATTTAGCCTGGTATCAAGATTCAAAACTGTCAGAATCTTATTAGCATTAGCAGCTTTAGAGGGATGGGTACTCAAAGCACTAGATGTTAAAACTGCTTTTCTACATGGCCAATTAGAAGAGGAGATATATATGGAACAACTGGATGGTTTCAAAACCAATGATAAAAATAAAGTCTATAAATTAAATAGAGCCTTATATGGTTTGAAACAAGCATCATTAGCTTGGAATATTCAAGCTCATGACAGTATAACTAAATTAGGATTTAGACAATTATAAGCCAATACTGGAATATATGTTAAAAGAACAGAGAATGACATCATAGTCATTATATTATATGTTGATGACATAATATTTATGGGCAATAATGAAAAGACTGTTAATGATCATAAAAAGAAATTCATGGATAAATGGGAAAGTAGATATTTAGGAGATTTAAGTGAATATTTAGGAATGAACATTGTAATTGATAAACAAAATCATATAATCACAATTGGTCAAGCTAAATATGCTAAGAAGATTGTTGAAAGGTTTGGTCTTATTAATGCAAAACCAGTAAACATGCCTTTACCAGCTGGTTATGTACCAAATAAACAAATAGAGGGTCAAGCAACACAAGAAATGATTACATATTATCAACAATTGATAGGATCATTATTGTTTCTTGGAGGTGTTTACATTCCCCCCCTCATTCCTGGTGGAGTCCAGTGGAGTCCCGGTGGAGTCCCAGGAATGCCCGGGACTGAGAAAACTGGCATGAAACCAGTTTTCGACAGCCAAATGACCATTCCTCAGGAATCCCGAGGAATGGCCTTTCCAGGAATTCCCAGGACTCCAGAGGAATCCCGGTGGTGGGGCATGGCTGGAGCACCAGCCTTATATATGGTTGTGACATGTGTCATGGTGCGCCACGAAAACGCGCTTTGTTGATGGTCACGTGAACCAATGCGCTGTGACAGCCACGCCCACAGTCATCACAACATCCTCTTGCCCTCACCTCAGCCATCACCCTGCCTGAGCCCTCACACTGCTGTTGCCTCCGCCCTCTCACCGCCGCCTGAACCCTGCTGTCACCATCACCTTCACCATCACCCCACTCACATACCCATATGGAAACGGGCCCAGACGATGAACTACATTTGTCGTCTGGGCCCTGGTATGTTTTTTTCTTGCTTTTTTTGCCTTTTTCATAACTAATTCTTTTCCATAGACCACGTGCATCACCATCACCATTGCACTCCACCCACACCCTCTCGCCTCGCCATTGCCCACCACCACCACTGCCATTCACCAACGCCTCTGGCACCTTGTTGCCCTTCGCTGTTGCCCTCTCACCACCTTCAAATTTGCCTGTTCGCCCTTACCCTCGCCCTCTCACCCTCGCATTTGCCCTGATTGCCCTCTCACCACCGTCGCATTCACCCTTGCCCCCTCACCATCTCACCATGGCATTTGCCTTCACCACCACCCTTGCATTCACCCTCGCCCACTGCCACCACCACCACCACCATCACCTCGCCCCTCACCAACATCTCCATCACCTCCATTGCACCCTCACCCTCTCACCAACCATCACTACTTCACACTCCCCCCTGTGTTCCACCAGACTCCTGGACAGTCCTGGTCCACCACAGGACTCAACCAGGACTCAACCAGTGTTAAGATCGATGCTCTCAACGCAATTCGTTCTAAGTCAACAGTGGCAAGCAGAGTCTCGGTCTGCTCCCAGCCTACTGGACAAGTTCTGGACACTAAGTCAAACGATGACAAAGGTCAAACAAACAGCGAGCTCAAAGAGATGAGAGCAAAGAGTTTTGTTCAGAAGTTGAGAGAAGAATTTGATTAAGTTGGAACTAAAGAATAACTACGTTACAAGAGGGTTTATTGTTACAAGCTCACGCTCTTAACACAAACCCACAAGCCTTGCAGAGGAGGGATAGAAGAAGAGGGGGAAGAGAATGTATTAAGACCACTACAATGATAATCTAAGGCTCATAAACAGAGCATAAGAGAAACCATCTAGAGTCTAAAGAGACTCTTACTATCTACCAAGGTCCTTATATACTCCTCCTAGTAGACCCCTAGCCACCATGTTCCATTGGCACTCCCACAGCCGCAACCACCTTAACTCCCTGCCTTGCTGTGTGTCCTATTGTATCCATGCTTCTTGGGCGCTGCCGCCTGTCAACTGTTTAATAGACCAGGCCTGGCCCATTCCCATGATGTCCGGACTTCCCACAGACTGTCCTAGGCTTCCATTATAGGACGCGCTACCTCCCAGGCTTCCCGCGATCCCCATAGGTGTGTCCCCTGCCATATCGAGCATTGGTATCCTCCTGATGACTTGACCTGATGATGCACTGATGCACTGATGCGTTGATGTGATCCCGAGGCGCCATCATGCAGGGTTGATCCTCCCTTCCTATTATATCCTTGGCTGGCCCAGCCAACCGCTGTCCTGTCTTCCAGTGAGCGCTGCCATGTGCTAACCCATGCAAAGTGTTCCCATGGCCTTCCTAAGGTCCCAGACCTTGTGCCAATGATGCAGAGTGATGCCTGATCACCCAATGAATAAAACCGAAAATTAGATGCTAGGATCGATTCCTAACATTTATATACTGAAAAGAACAAGGAGAATATAAAAGGAGACTGTACAGCTAAATACCCAAGAAGGAAATATGAAGGTAAAATAGCTAAAGGAAATAAACATCCATGAAACGTGTAGCAATGATTATGTAATAAAAGAGTCCGTTAAACAAAAGGGAAAGAAATTGTAACATTACCCCCTTTGTATGCAAGAAGTCACCGACTTCTTATCCTGTTCCCCAGCCATGGTTTCCACCATTCGTCCACCCATGATCTCTTTGCGACTTTAACCATTCGGCAATGGTGTTGATGTTGTGGTTAGCGGTCTCAAACTGCCATTGCAAAGTCCTTGTGATATAGTCGAGTTGGACTGTCTGTTCAAGGATCACGTCACACTCTTCATCTGTGACAGTGTGCGGGTCAGTGGTAAGGGCGGTGTTGAGCATGGCATTGAGGGGTCCAGCGAAGAGCTGATAATCGACAATGAAGGTGGCGAGAGCTTCCTGAGCTCGAAGAAGGGTGGCATTAGGGGTTCTGGTGAGGGGCAGTGCAGGCGGAGCGGGTAGAGGTGCCACTTCAATAGGGAAATCAGCAAGCTCGTCTGGATGCTGATGAAGGTCGGCAACGGTGGAGGAAGGAGAGGCGGGCCAGTCTGGGAATAGATATTCGTCTACGGTGGTGGTGGTGGTAATGAAGACCTTGATGGGGAGGTCATGGGCGGTGGCGAGGAACGGGGAGGCGGTGACAAGAGATGAGTCATAACAATGGCCACAGGCTGTGACCAGAAGTGCAAAAGTGAAAGCGACGAGGTAGGCAATGATGATGATGGTGGACATGTTGTATCGATAAGATGGGGAAGACAAGAGCACTGAGTGTGGTTTAAATATCCCAAATCTCATCATCGGAGTCCAAAGCTAAGAACTCTTTGATCTCAGGTTCCCTGGTCCTGAGAAAATTTTCACGAGATTGTCTGGCCACTTCCTCTTGTTCTGATTGGGTTCCTGCGTTGTCAGGGTGTGGAATACGAATGTGTTCAGGGTGTGCATGACGTGTAACGTGTATCTCTGGATTGTTCATGCTAGCCTGTACTGCCTGATTCAGAAGATTATAATATCGTTCAGTTGCAAGTGTTATTTCCATTTGCGCTTGTGTGCGGTTAAAATTTTCACTTCCCCTTATGTTCATTCGCTGTTCATATTGCCATTGTTCCGCGGAGATGTCTCGACCTAGCTGAATAATCCATTGTAAAGCTTCTGATAATTCAGGGAAGGTTTGATGTAACCAAACCCTGTGATAAACATTATCATATTGAAAACAGGGATGGACCGATGCTGGGAGATAATGTGATTCAGCCTCTTGGAATGTGGGTAGTTCTCCTAGATCAAAAGAGAGGCGATGATACTGGGGAAGATACTTTGATAAAGCATTATATGGGATCTCTGTGTAGCCTTGTGGATGCGTTTGTTTGTGAGGTGGTAATCGTGATACTTTAGGTGGTTTTGACATCATTGGAATGTATTTCAGTTTTTGATATATAGAGAGCATTCGTTTGGAAGGGTGTTTAAAGGCAGGAACGAACATCTGCATGACGGAGTATCTGGTTTTGACAGTAGGAGTGTATCGTCCAACAGTTCTGCAGAATCTTTTGAGATAACAGATATTATGTTTTAATTGGAGGTTGGTGCGATAATAAGTCATTGGGTTGACTGTTTCAGAGGTTTCTTCTGTTTTTATACTCTACCAGAATATCCACAGCATTGCCCAGATGTCATTCTGGTTCCCAGGTATTATCATTTGCTCCATAGCCTTTCCATTTGACTAGGTATTGATAACTGGCTCCGCGTTTCCGATGTCCAAGGATAGCTTCAATCTCAAACTCTTCTTGTCCATTAACCATATCAGGAGGTGGCATAGTGAAATTCGGACCATGCATTGAGGTTTCCTTATATGGGGTGAGGAGCGATGCATGAAACACAGGGTGAATGTGCCATTGTTTTGGTAATTTCAATTTATAATTAACTGGTCCCATGACTTGTTCGACCTGAAAGGGTCCTTCTTGTTTTGGTGCTAGCTTTCTTGATTGATACAGAATGTGGAGATTTTTGTTTTCGAGCCAGACTTTGTCACCTTTTTCGAATCTGATTGATTTGTCTCTGTGTCTATGAGTGACCGCTTGTCTAGCAAGTTCGTGAGCAGCTAGAGCTTCTTCTCTAGCTTTTCGGAGCATCTGAAGGCGTTCTTCTGCTGCTGGTGCAGTCATCTTGATTGCTGCTGTAGGGATAGCGATTGGATCTGATCCGTACATAAGTTGAAATGGTGATGTCCTTATTGTATCATGATATCGGTTATTGTGTGCAAATTCAGCAATGGGTAATAGTGGTTTCCATTTATGGGGTTCATTTGCACAGAACATTCGAAGATAAATTTCAAGTTCTTGATTTACACGTTCAGTTTCTCCATCTGTCTGAGGGTGATAGGCTGTGCTCATCCTGTGGTCAATTCCTAAAGCTTTTCGTATCTCTTGAAATACTTTGGCGGAGAATTGCGGTCCTCTGTCAGAGATTAAGATGTCAGGGAGTCCAAAGCGTTTAAAGATTTCAGAGATGTAGAGGTCTGCGGTTCCTAGAGCATTGATCGTCTTGTTGCAAGGGATAAAAATTACCCCTTTCGTAAGGCCATGGTCCACCATGACCAATATAGAGTCAAAACCATCAGAAATAGGAAGATCAGTGATGAAATCGAGTGTGACCTGCTGAAATGGACGTGTAGCTTTTGATGGAATAGGGATTAATGCTGGTGAATTCGGGTGAGTATTGACTTTCATCTGTTGGCAAAGTGTGCAACCTTCAACCCATTCCTTAACATGTCTATACATTCCAGGCCACCAGTAATCACGCTTCAAAAGCGCTAGCATTTTCAATCGTCCAGGATGTCCAGAAGATAATGCTTCATGTATCTCCTTAATTAACCGAGTGCGCAACTCAACTCAATCAGGAACATAGATCTTGCCCAGGTAATAAACGATGCCATGAGTATATGTCCAGTCTTGCAGTTTTGATTTAATCGGTGGCGCCCTTTGTTTAGTGATAACTTCAATAAGGATGCGTCCAAAATCATCATTTGCCATATATTTCTTTAATTCACTGGCAAGATCATTGTTGATTAGTCGAATAAATCGATCATTCGGCAGAACTGTGACAGTAGTTTGTTCTTCATCATTTCCCATGTGATCTGGTTGTCTAGATAATGCGTCTGCTTCAAACATTTTTGTTCCAGGTCCATGTTCAATATGAAGATCAAATTCAGATAACAATGATGACCACCGAGCTTGTCGAGGTGTTAGGTGTTGAGCAGTTTGGTAGTAGGACAAGTTCTTGTGATCACAATGAACGATGATCGTGTGGGGAGAACCATGTAATAGATGGTGCCAAACTGCAAGTCCCTTGATGATTGCAAGCAGTTCTCTGTCATAGATTTGGTAATTCTGTTCCGTTGGTGTTAGCGCGTGGGATATAAATCCACATGGATGAAGTGTTCCAGATTCATCAGCTTGTTTCAGTACCGCTCCAATCACTTTGTTAGAGGCGTCAGTTTGGAGGATAAATGGCTTTGCAGGATTTGGCATTAACAACACTGGCATAGAGGCAAACCGCTGTTTTAGGGTATCAAAGGCAATTTGTCTTTCATCATTCCAATCGAATGGTTCTCCTTTCTTGGTTAGATCCGTGAGTGGTTTTGCGATTGCTGCAAAATTCCCGATAAAACGTCGGTAAAAGTTTCCAAAACCTAGGAATGATCGAACTTGTTTAACCGTTGATGGTACTGGCCAATCGGCTATGCCTGCAAGTTTGATAGGATCCATTTGTATCTTTCCCGGTGAGATGATCATGCCTAGAAATTCGACTTCTTGAACAGCGAATTTGCATTTTTCTAATTTCAGGAACAGATCATTTTCTTCCAACCGGTCAAGGACTCTCTTCATTTGCTCTTCTAGTTCATTCAGGTTCTGAGAGCATATCAGGATATCATCCATATAGATGACGAGCCATCCTTCATTAATCATGTCTCTGAAATATTCATTCATCATGGTTTGGAACGTAGATGGTGAAATGCATAATCCAAAGAACATAACGGTTGGTTCATATAATCCTCGATTTGTGATGAAGGCTGCTTTCCATTCATTGCCTTTCTTGATTCGGACGTTATTGTATCCCCAGCGAAGATCTAATTTGGTGAAGTATTGCGCTCCAGCGAGTTTAGTAAGGAGATCGGATACCAGGGGCAGTGGATATGCGTTCTTGATTGTCCAATCATTTAGGTACCTGTAGTCTTGACATGGCCTTAACGCTCCGCTTTCCTTTTTTGAAACAAAGAAGAATGGTGAGGCCTGGGGTGATTTCGATGGTTTAATGTACCCTTTAGCAAGTTGTTCTTCAATCCATTCATCCAAGGACGACTGCTCCTTAATTGATAACGGGTAGATTTTGCTAACTTTGGGGGTGAAACCGTTTTTCAGTTCAATCGCATGATCCCAAGTTCTAGAGGTAGGAAATTGTTCTGAAGCCTTTTTCTCAAAGACTGATCGCCATTTCTCGTATTCCACAGGTAATTCTGTCTTTGGTTCGTCTCTTTTCAGTTGATGTTCCAGTGCCTGAGATGCTGATGTTTTGACCCTAATCCAATACTCGTCTTCTCCCCATTGTTGATTGTCCAATGCCATTTGCCAGATAGTTCCTTCATTCTGTTGTTTATCAATAAGGTGTATCGTTTTATCTCTCCAGTCGATAGTAGGATTGTTTTCTTCTAACCAAGGAATTCCCAAAATTAATCGTTGGTCTCCCAATCGAGTGATTAGAAACCAGTTGCTATATTGTTTTCCTCCGATTGAATATTGAATATGAACTCGATGTGTGATCATTCCATTAGTGTTAACCGTTCCGTCTGCGTTTTTGACTCTAATTGGTTTTCGCAATTTTTCTTTTGGTAACTTGGTAGTTACTTCTTCATCAATAAAATTCCCTTCTGCTCCACAGTCAATTAGAGCTGAAGTTTCAGCAGGTAAATCGGATGTCTCCACAGAAATTGAAAGGCGCTTGTCATTATTCGATCTTACTATTACAGAATCAAGCGCTAACTGTGAATGTCCATTCGTTATGGAAGTGCCAACCGCTGTGTGACGCTTCCAGGTTAAAAACCCTCATTCTCAAGTTCATTGAGAAGACCTTCTCGTTCATTGGCCTTCATTCTGGCAAGGATCGCTCTGATGCTTGCAACTGGGTCGTCTTTTTTTTCCTTGGGCGCATCTTCAGGGATAGATCTAATCCCCTTATTCTGAAATGATGAATCCCTGAAGGAGGCATTTGATGTGGTGTTTCGTTTGGGACAATTCCTTGAAACATGCCCCTGGTTTCCACATCTGAAACATTTTCCAGATTTCATGTATTCCTCCTTTTGTTCATCTGTCAAACGTCCGGTGGGCATCGCATTTACTGATCGGGTTGATCCACCCCTGCTATTGGTGTTTCGATTAAAATTAGAGCAGTTCCCTTGTCCTGGTTTTTGTCCAAGTGCTCACATCATTTCCCAAGCGCCATGAAGCTGTTCTGCCTTTTCATATGCTTCTTTCATGGATAGAACATTCGCTTCGAGGATCTTTGTAGCGATACTTTCAGGGAGTCCTTTGACAAATGCCTGAAGTTGTGTGGTTGTTCCCTTTAAACCTGAAGCACTGGACTCGCTTAAACTGTAACCACGCGGCACCCCTACTAAGACCCCGAACTTCATCGGTGGACTGTGGACTGTAGGACGCGACTGGCATAACAGTAATAGCTGTAGTCTTTTAGAACTTATCCCTACTCATACCCACACCCCATCCTCACTTTCAATACATAATAATGCCGAAGATCGTCCCCTATGACCCGAGGAGACTTAGCAGGCCAACGACCAGCCCCCTAGCCTCCCTAAGAAATAACGCTGCCACCGCACCCAAAGCGCGGGACAAAGACTCGCAATTACCTACGAAGTATCTCGAAGACGCGAAGGAATACCTCAGAAGCCAGGGACTATACGCCGACGAAGACCGAATCAACATGACAGAGATACAAATGATACTCCAAACCATGACAACCCTACCGGACCAATCAGTAGACACCCTAACGAAGACCATCCGTAATTTATGCATCATCATCAAAGCAGCACAGAGCAATGGGTCATCTGACAAAACGTCAAAAGCGACGGACGATGCAGTGAAAACAGGACTCGAGCGACAACATGATACCCTTACACGTTTGGAAAATACTGTCACCGAATTCAAAACTAACTTCCAATCCAACTTAGAACTGATTCGGAAAACAGTCGACAAAACGAGAAAAGACCTAAGCGACATAAAAATAGAAACAGAACACACAAAGCAAAGCATCAAGGACATAAACGACTCACTCAAAAACGGAAATATCAGCTGCCCGACAGTAACCGGACCCGACTCTACACACGAACAAAAAACGACATTCTCATACGCCTCGGTAGCAGCTCGACTGGACATGCAAACCCATGCAACGGCAATCTCAAAAGGTGACAACCGCGAACGCCAGATCGTGCTGACAATAAAGAATACAGCTGTTAGGGAGAGTACAAGAAAACTAACACCGAGAGAATTATAATGGGCTTTGAAACCCGCGAAACAGCTAATCAGGCAATCGATGACGGTTTGATAATAGAAAACAAGCACATTTATGCAGAAAAGCTACTAACAGAACCAACTAGATGCTTCAATTGTCAAAGCGTCAAAGGAGACCACTGAGCCGCAGACTGCCCATTCCCCAACCCAATCTGCACCCAATGCGCAGGCCACCATAGAACAAACGAATGTCAACACACAGGTGAACCTAGATGCAACAACTGCAGAGTAACAGGACACTCAGCGGCTGACAGACTTTGCCCAGAGTTTGAGAAATGCACGGAACGCTACAGAAAATATACCCCCGACGCAAAGTACAGATTTTACCCCATAGAGTCCGATAAACACACCTGGGAGCTAAAAAGCGAGAGTTTGAACCTAAAGGCCAGACGAATTGCAGACTTCAATGCAGAAAAGACAAACGATCAGGAATACATAGCAGAAGCAAACGCAGCGCGTAGTCTCACAAGAACTTCATATTACACTGACGACGACTCCAGCGCAATCATAGCAAATGACCAGGAGACCCCACGCCAAGAGCCAAATCCTCAACCAGTCTGAACAAACTGGGCTGACCCACACAATGGCAACACGCTCCCTCCTATCTCACCCGGCCACAAAGCACGACCCCTCACGAAGTTCTACTCCATACCTCGTTAATGTATAGTACGACCAACAACAACCCCGCAACGCAACGAAGATACCTGAAAATATGGCAACAAAACATTAATAAATCAATGGCGGCACAGGAAGATCTCCTAATAACGTTAAACAAAACGCAATGCGACATATGTGCAATCCAAGAACCCTATCTAGACGGCTTCCATAACACAAGAGCGAACTCAAAATGGCGGGTACTATACCCAAACACCCACTTCTTAGACCCAACAAAGACTCGAGCCATCATTCTTATCAACAAACACATACCCACAAACGAATGGAGCCCGATAGCCACGCGCTCAGGCGACTTGGTGAGCATACGGCTGAACACCTCAGTAGGGACAATCGACATACACAACATATATAACAATATACGCAACGATGACACCCTAGTCGAACTAAACTGACTAACAAGACCCAATGAACCAGCAAGCCACGCAAACCACATTATATGGCTAGGCGACTTCAACCAACACCACCCGTTATGGGACGAAGACAGAAACACACACCTCTTTACCTCATCAAACCTAAATAAGGCACAAAGAATCCTCGACATGATGACAATGCACGGCATGCACATGGCCCTACCAAAAGACATACCGACTTTACGTGCATCATCCACAAAGAATCTGACTCGCCCAGATAACGTCTTTGTCTCTGACCTGTTAATTGATGCGCTAATACAATGCACAACAGACCCAAAGAGACAACCACCAAACGCAGATCACTTCCCAATTATCACGTGCATAGACACCTCAACAGACACATACATTGAACCAGAACGATACGACTACAGACGCACAGACTGGAACGCATTTAGAGCCAACCTAAAAATGAGGATATGCACAATCCCCACCGACGGCCTCATAGAGAGCATATCAGACTTCGATACAATGCTGGAGAAAATTAACGACGCAGTGATGGCCACTATTGATTCTACAGTACCAAGAATACGGAAAAATCGTCACTCAAAAATGTGGTGGAATAGTGAACTTAACGAGGTACGAAAGGCGGTAACAAAGAAGGGACGCATAGCCCACCAACAACGCTTTAACCGACACCACCCAATACATGCCGATTACAAAGAATCAAAAAAAGCCTATGCAAAAAAGATAATTGACGCCAAAGTAAACCATTGGAATGAATGGCTAGAATCATTAGATGAGTCATCAGTATGGATAGCAGGCAAATACGCACAAAATACACCCACAGATGCGGGACGCACAAAAGTACCGGACTTGGAAACTAACACTACAAACCAGCCGCCAATGACATACGCAAGAACAAATGAGGAGAAAAGCCAAACCTTTTACAAGGCGTTCTTCCCGACCGCTCTACCAGAAACCAATGACATTGACAAAATGACGTACCCCCCCCCACGCTGGGGTTTTATCGGCATCTCAGACGCACAGATTGAAGAAGCAATAAACAAGATGCTGCCATATAAAGCAACAGCACCAGATACCCCTCCAAATTGCGTCCTAAAAGAAACAAAAGACATACTGATCCCTCTCTTAGGCTCCTTGTTTAGAGCGACATTCGCACTTGACTACTACCCCAAGGAATGGGCAAAGACCATTACAATCATCCTTAAAAAACCAGACAAACCAAACTACAAAAACCCAAATGCATGGCGCCCAATATCTTTATCAAACGGATTTGCTAGACTCTTAAATGCATGCATTGCTAACGAGATATCACACAGGTGTGAAGAACTCGACATCCTCCCAAAGAACCACTTTGGTGCGAGGCCAGGCCGCTCAACGACACACGCACTACATTACCTGACATCAACAGTCAAGAGCGCATGGCGGAAAAAGAAAGTGACATCAGCACTATTTCTAGATGTCAAAGGTGCCTTCCCCAGCGTAGACATTAACCGGCTCAAGCACGACATGAGAATACGAGGCATACCAGAGGAACTGACAAAGTGGATTGACCAACGTATGAGCGAAAGGACCACAAAGCTAAGTTTTGACGATTTTACATCAGACCTGTTTACAGTAAACAACGGTTTAGACCAAACTCAGACATCCTGGAAATACCAGACAACAATGGAGGGGAGGATGCTATCCTCTTCGTCGATGATGCAACCCTCATTGCCACAGGAGAAAACTACATCGAGACACATAAAACAATCGAAAGGATGCTGAACAAGCACAACGGCGTGCTAGAATGGGCTGACTCCCATAATTGTACATTTGGTGTCGAAAAGTTCCAACTAATTGACTTCACACGCAGTGCAAACGCGACAAGAGGCAAGGAAGGTGAGGGCTTACCAATAGTAATCAAAGGACATGAAATGCACCCACAAAACTCCGCAAAATACCTTGGCCTAATTATTGACCACAAATTGCACTGGAAAGAACAAGCTGCAGCAGCGACAGCAAAAGGTGAAAAGTGGATCAACCAATTTGGCCGCCTTGCCCAGTTATCAAAAGGCATAAACGCAAACTTTGTTAGACGCCTCTATCAATCAATTGCCCTACCACGAATGCTATATGGCGCTGACATCTACCTGAGCCCACGCAGGAGAAACAATACTAGAGCCCCGCGCATAACTCCGACATACAACAAAGCATTGATTGGCAAACTTGCCAGGGTACAAAGGAGAGCAGCCATTATCATTACTGGGGCGATGAAAACCACAGCCAGCACTACCCTCGACGTCCTAGCCGACATCCTACCCATCCACATAGCTATTGATAAATGGAGACACAATGCGGCACTCGCCCTCGTAACAATGCCCGACTCCCACCCATTGAACAAAACAGTCAAACGTGCAGCAACACACTATGTGCGAACCCACCCTAGCCCAATTCATGAATTACTGTACACGTACAACCTGAACCCCAAAACCATGGAAACAATAGCAACAAACAGACACCAACAATCACAGCCCCTCAAACTAACAATGATCATCGCAGATACAAAGGAACAAGCAAAGCTCATTTGCGAAACAAGCGAGGCAGACATTAAGATATTCACTGATGGCTCAATGACCGATGAAGGAGTAGGCGCAGCGGCAATAGCATACCATGGAGACAAGGTCATTAAGAATGTACGAGCAAAGCTAGGAGCAAAAGAGGATCATACCGTATATGAAGCTGAGTGTGCAGCACTATGCATGGGCTTATATGCAGTAAAAGGCTTAAAAGCAGACTCAATTATACTTTGTGTTGACCACCAGGCGGCAATCAGAGCCACCACCGCCAACACGCCAGGACCAGGAAAATACATCCTTGATGAGTTTTGCAAACAACTCAGGAGTCGCACAAAAAGGCCACAATGCTCAATTACCATTATATGGACACCAGGACACATAGGCATTCCAGGAAATGAAAAAGCAGATGAAGCGGCAAAAGAGGCAGCTTCCGGCAATACAACAGGGAGAAACTCGTTACCCCCATTCATGAGGAAAAGGCTCCCAACTAGCAAATCGGCGAAGAAACAGGCCTTCAACGACGAGATTAAAAAATGTGCGAAAATGATCTGGGAAACATCAACGCAGGCACAAAAGCTTAAGGGCATAATCAGAGAAGTACCATGCAAATCATTCAGAAAAGCGCTAATGACTACAAACCATAGAACAGGCAGCATATGGACACAGCTAAAAACGGGACATATCGGACTCAACGCCCATTTGCACCGCATTGGAATCAAAGAATCGGCGACGTGCGATGCATGCAAATCCTACAATGAAACCATTGACCACTTCCTACGACACTGCCATGCATATAAATCGCAAAGAGACAACTTGCGTAATAAGCTGAGACGAAACTTGTCCAGCTTAACAACACTATTGGCAGACGATAATAACATTAAACATGTTACACAATACGTCAAGGACACAGGGAGGCTCAAATGGTTTGGAAACCAGAGTATGGAACTAAGGGAAAAGGAACGAGGCAGAACAACTGGCAGGGAAACAGACGCAACCAGACAACAGGACCGCGGAAACAGTTACAGAAGAGATAGCAGGCAAGAGGAAGTGGATGATAACAGGCAGATAGGAAGGCAAACGGACATCAGGCAATGGTTAGAATGGGAAAGAGGGAATAGAGAAAATCGGGACGCAGAAACCGAAACAGCAGCACGAGAGGATCAGCCGCCTGACCAGTCAAACTAGTGGCCCAGATAAACTCAGCCTCACAAAACGAGGCCGAGCACACAGTGAAGGAAGAAATAATCACCAAAGAAGGCTTAGAAACTACCAGTAGATACACGATCTGTTCGAAGCCCTACCATGTACCTAATAGTACAACGGGGCCTAAACAAGGAAAAAAAAAAAAAAAAAAAAAAAAAAAAACCTGAAGTACCGATTTCCATGCAGAATTTTCTAATATATTCAGGGACTGAAACATTGCCCCCTACTCTGAGATTGGCTAAATTGTTCAGCGCTCTGAGAGCGCTATTAACTTCGCCCCAATTGGCTAAGAAATGCTTCTTGAACTCTGCCCAGTTTGTCCAAGTAAGGGTTGTTTCTTCTTCATCATCTAATTCATCCTTGATCAGGACTTTCCAATCGTCGAGTTCCTGCCCAAGACAGGCAAGAGTGAATCGAATCTGTTTCTGTGCTTTGCCTTTATAATTATCGTCATTTAAAACAAAGTAATCTTCAAGACTTCCAATGAAAGCCTTTGCTTCAGTTTGTTTTCCTGTAAAAACATGCATAGGCTGCGGTTTGATATCTCCTTTAGAGGCAGGTGCTGCTGCGGCAGATGCCATCTTTTCTGTTTCTTCTTTCGGATCTGTAGATTCTCCTGTTTTGTCTTTCTTCCTCCCTGATTCTGGATCTCCGAATAGATTCGTTTCAATCTGTTTCTGTTCTTGGAATTCTATCCAAGGCTGTAGTTCTCCTTCCTTGAGTGCGTATCGCTCTCGTCCTGCAATATCAGCAAGGTTGAGATATTCGTTCCACCAGGAGAGTTCTGGTTTGTCTGTGGGCGGTTTGAATAACGAAAGAAATCC
Source organism: Amanita fuliginea (assembly GCA_023014435.1). Taxonomy (NCBI): domain Eukaryota; kingdom Fungi; phylum Basidiomycota; class Agaricomycetes; order Agaricales; family Amanitaceae; genus Amanita; species Amanita fuliginea. Next base: position 627,725 of record JAEBUQ010000011.1, on the reverse strand, counting down.
TTCTTCGTGTTCTTTGTTTACCCAATCAATCCAAACGTTGTCTGGGAAGGCGTCCTCTGGTCCTTCAGTGTAATCACCTTCAAAGAGGGATTCTGGTACTGGTTTGTTCTTTTTCTTAGTTCCTGAGCGGAAAAACCACCCTGTTCCTGTAGTCGATGGAAAGACTTCTTTTCGATCTAGATAATACTTTCGTTTGAAACGGACAGAGCCGTTCGGGGGTCTGAGGTTCGAGGTTCTGGTATCAATGGTGTCTGGCTAGTGTAGAAACACTGAGCGGTTCTGGGAGTTCCAACTTGTGTTAAGATCAATGCTCTCAACGCAATTTGTTCTAAGTCAACAGTGGCAAGCAGAGTCTTGGTCTGCTCCCAGCCTACTGGACAAGTTCTGGACACTAAGTCAAACGATGACGAAGGTCAAACAAATGGCGAGCTCAAAGAGATGAGAGCAAAGAGTTTCGTTCAGAAGTTGAGAGAAGAATTCGATTAAGTTGGAACTAAAGAATAACTATGTTACAAGAGGGTTTATATACTGAAAGGAACAAGGAGAATATAAAAGGAGACTGTACAGCTAAATACCCAAGAAGGAAATATGAAGGTAAAATAGCTAAAGGAAATAAATGTCCATGAAACATGTAGCAATGATTATGTAATAAGAGAGTCCGTTAAACGAAAGGGAAAGAAATTGTAACAACCAGGACTCAACCAGGACTCAACCAGAACCCAACCATACCACAACTCCTGTACATACAAATAACAACAAATCCACCCTTGACTGAATTCTCACCCTCATCTCACTACACTTCCTACTGCATTCTTACTCACTTGTCCATTTTCCCACACCCCAGTACTTCTTCACATGTTCCTACACTTCCACCCATGTTCCCACACCTCTTCCCATGTTCCCACACCTCTTCCCATGTTCTCACACTGCATTTTCCAGCACCTCTTCCCATGTTCCTACACTTCCAACCATGTTCCCACACCTCTTCCCATACTCCCACACCTCTTCCCATGTTCCTACACTGCATTTTCCCACACCCCAGTACTTCTTCCCATGTTCCTACACTTCCACCCATGTTCCCACACCTCTTCCCATGTTCCCACACTTCCTGCCATATTCCTACCCACTTGTCTGATTCTTACTACACTCCCACACCCCTCATTGCATTTCCCACACCCCAGTACCTCTTCCTATGTTCCCACACTTCTACCAATGTTCCTGCACCTTTTGCCATGCTTCAACATATATCTGTCTTATCATATTCCCAAAACCTATGTACAACATTTTCACATCCCTGTTATCCCTACCACATTCCCACAGTTTCCAGCCATGACCTGTCTACCTTCTCACCATATTCCCACACCCCCATATCCATTCCTATGATTTTCCCACACACTGTTGCATTCTTGCCACATTCTTACACCCCCAATTCTTACTACCACATTCCCACATTCCCTGGCAAGTTGCTATGTTACAATAGTCCATGATATGTTTGAATGTGTTGTCAGCTCCTTTTCATTGATTCTGTGATAAATGTTCTTATAAAATCCTTCAGCTAATGGTCCACAACTTGTTTGAATGTATTGTTACCTTCTTTATAAATGTTTTTAGCTACAATGGTCCATGACTTACTTGAATGTATTGTTACCTTCTTTGTTATAAAATTCTTTAGCTACAATAGTCCATGACTTGTTTGAATGTATTTTTACCTTCTTTTCATTGATTTTGCAATAAGTGTTCTTATAAAATGAATTGATTTGTCCATAACTCATATTTTCTTAATCTCATTCAAATGTATTTTATTTTGCAATGGCAAATGTCAGTAGGATTATTTTTATTCAACACAAAGTAACTACAACTAAAATTAAATATCTATTCTTCATTCATTTCCTCAGCTGTTATCCCTTTTATTTCTTGATCTTCAATGACTCATTTAGTGTGGTAGCAAAGCATGGCATGTGAAAACCAATTGAAATTTGCAGAGGTCATTCTATTGAATATCTGCTCAAATCCACCCAGCCATGCATTCAACTGTTCACATGCTTGTGTATTGTCTGAGTGCCCTTCTGTACTCCTAGTGCTTGTTGTCAATGGTGTCTAATACATCTCTCCCAGATTCCTTCAATGCTATAACCCATGAGTCATCCTATTAAAGACTTCACACATCACATATGTATTTCCAAAAACACTTATCAGCCTTCCTAGAATGTTCCCATTGCCCATTATTCACTACACCTTTCAGCCTTCCCACCCATTTTCCCCACCCTTATATGCATTTCAACACTTTTTATTTTTTCACTGTTCCCACACACACCTGTTGCCCTTTCCATCACATTTGATCCTTTTCTCACATGTTAATAAACTACCTCAGGTTTCCTTATTACTCCCATGTATCTTCCCACACACCTGTTTCCTGCTCTCTTAGTATTTCACACATATTCTTTCTCATTACTTGGCCACTCTCACACAGTATTATTACCAACTGCCAAGCTTTCATTGATATGCTTGGAAAATTATATCATATTCAATATATATTACAATTTACAAAGAGTAGGTAAGGGGTGGTGAAAGGGTGAGAGTGCATGGTGGGCATGAGGGCATGGGCGTGAGGGTGTGAGTGGGGGCAAGGGCAAGGGCAATATGAGGGTGAGGGCAAATGTGAGGGCATAGCCATGGGCATGGACATAGGCATGGGTGTGGGTGTGGGCATGGGCAATATGAGGGCAAGGGCAAATGCAAGGGTGTAGGCATGTGCGTGGGCATGGGCAATATGAGGGCAATGGCAAATGCAAGGGTGAGAGGGAACATGAGGGCAAGAGGGCAACAGTAAGGGCAAATGGGCAAATGAGAGGGCAAGGGTGGTGATGGTGGGGCGAGGGTGGGGGAGAGGCATGAGGAGAGGGTGAAGGCATGGGTGTGAGGGTGAGGGCGTGGGCATGAGGGTGAGGGCGTGGGCATGAGGGTGAGGGCATGGGCATGGGCATGAGGGCAAGGGCAATATGAGGGCAAGGGCAATATGAGGGCAAGGGCGAATGCGAGGGCGAATGGGCGTGGGCGTGGGCATGAGGGCAAGAGGGGAGGGTGAAGGCATGGGTGTGGGCGTGGGCATGAGGGTGAGGGTGAACGCGAGGGCATGAGGGCAAGGGCAATATGAGGGCAAGGGTGAGGGTGAATGCGAGGGCAAATGGGCATGGGCGTGGGCATGAGGGCAAGGGCGATGAGGGCGAGGGCGAGGGCGAACGCGAGGGCATGAGGGCGACGGCGATATGAGGGTGAATGCGAGGGTGAATGGGTGTGGGTGTGGGCATGAGGGCAATGGCGATATGAGGGCAATGGTGAGGGCATGAGGGCAATGGTGATATGAGGGCAATGGTGAGGGCAAGGGCGACGGTGAACATGAGGGCATGAGGGTGAGGGCAATGGGGTGACGGAGGTGATGTGGTGGCTGGTGAGAGGGTGAATGCGGAGAGGGTGAGGGCGATGTGAGAGGGCAAAAGCAGGGTGATGGAGGTGATGGTTGGTGAGAGGGCAAGGGTGTGACGGAGGTGATGGAGATGTTGGTGAGGGGCGAGGTGATGGTGGTGGTGGTGGTGGCAGTGGGCAAGGGCAAATGCAAGGGTGGTGGCGAGGGCAAATGCCATGGTGAGATGGCGAGGGGGCAAGGGTGAATGTGACGGTGGTGAGAGGGCAATCAGGGCAAATGCGAGGGTGAGAGGGCGAGGGTAAGGGTGAACGGGCAAATGCAAAGGTGGTGAGAGGGCGACAGCAAAGGGCGACAAGGTGCCAGAGGCATTGGTGAACAGCAGTGGTGGCGGTGGGCGATGGTGAGGCGAGAGGGTGTGGGTGGGGTGCAATGGTGATGGTGATGCGCATGGTTTATGGAAAAGAGTTAGTTATGAAAAAGGCAAAAAAAGGAAGAAAAAAACATACCAGGGCCCAGATGACGAACTACATTTGTTGTCTGGGCCCATTTCCATATGGGTACGTGAGTGGGGTGATGGTGAAGGTGATGGTGACGGCAGGGTTCAGGTGGTGGTGAGAGGGCAGAGGCAACAGCAGCGTGAGGGCTTGGGCAGGGTGACGGCTGAGGTGAGGGCAAGGGGATGTTGCGATGACTGTGGGCATGGCTGTCACGGCGTGTTGGTTCACATGACTATCAACAAAGCGCATTTTCGTGGCGCACTGTGACACGTGTCACAACCATATATAAGGCTGGTGCTCCAGCCATGCCCCACCACCGGGATTCCTGGCAAGGCCATTCCTTGGGATTCCCGAGGAATGGTCAGGAATGACCAGGACAGGACTGAGACTGTCCCAGTCCAGTCCTGGTCATTTGGCTGTCGAAAACTGGTTTCATGCCAGTTTTCTCAGTCCCGGGAATTCCTGGGACTCCACCGGGAATGGGGGGGGAGTGTAAACACCTCCTTTGGAATCACATTTAAGGTTGTATACCAGACAAGGGAGATTAACATTTTGGTTAGCCAGGAAAACCATTCAGTAGCTTGGTAAGTATGTTGGATAATCTTCTCACACAGGACCCCCTTGTCAAAGCAGAGCATGACAGGGGCACAGTAGAATTTGTCTGAGTATGACTCCTGTCAAACTCTATAATATCTGTCAAAGATATTAATAGTGTTGAACTCTATAATTATGTACATAAGTACAAATAGATGTTCTTGGACAGATTACATAAGATTGGTTGAGATTGGAATAATGCTCAGTTGTCAGCCAGATGGCTTTAGACGACCTTCCATAAAAGGAGAAGACCACCAGTGGGTGTCTCCTTTTATGGTAATTCCTGTTTCAACACTCCCCCTCATTGAGGATCTCAATGCCAATTTTATCTCTTAACTCTCTGAACTTTTGCCAAGTCAGATTCTTTGTTAAGATATCAGCAAGCTGATCATTTGTGGGAACATAATGAATGTTGATATCTTTATTTTCAACACGTTCTCTAACATAATGATAATGAATATCAATATGTTTTGTTCTATGTTCCTGAGCAGGATTCTTGGCTAAGAATATTGATCCTCTGTTATCCACATTAAGATCAATAGCTCCAACATTGGAATAAGGATTTTATCCACATGATCTGACATGAGCAATCTGATAAGCTCATATATTCAGTGTCTGTGGAGGATAATGCAACAGTTTTCTGTTTTCTAGAAATCCAACTGATTGGAGCACCTGCCAAGAGAACACAATTACCCGTTACTGATTTACACGTGATTTGGTCTCCTGCCCAATCAGCATCAGCATAAGCATCTAATCCTTCCTTGTTGTAGCCATTATATGTTATCTTTCCATTTACTGTGGAATTAACATATTTTAGAATATATAAGGCTTTAGCAATGTGTTCTTTGGAAGGATTAACCATGAATTGTGACATCATTATTACTGCCTGAGTAATATCATATCTTGTGCCAAGTGTAAGATATAATAAGGATCCAATAATTGATTGATAATAGCTTCTCTCTTGAGAAGTTGCTTGATCTGTGTTTGCTGCGGGTATATATCCTGCTGGTAATGGAGTGCACACAGGTTTTGCATCTTCTTGACCAAATCTTTTAACTATCTTTTTTGCATAGTTAATTTGATCAAGAGTAATCAATTTTTTCTTCCTATCTTGGACTATTTTCATTCCAAGATATTCAGTAATGGGTCCTAAATCTCTACATTCCCATTTTTTCATAAATTTGTGTTTTATTTCTGTGAGTAATTTTCTATTATCACCCATGAATAACACATCATCAACATATAATATGGCTACTGTTGTTGATTTTTGTTTATAACAAACATAGACTCCAGTGTCTGAAAGACATCGTCCAAAGCCTAATTCATTTAAGCTTTTGTTTGCTTTTTTGTTCCAAGCTAATTATCAGGACTACCCTTGGCATGACACCTCAGGGCCCCAACAGAAGACTAGAGAAGAGAGGAGAGAATGAGGGTAGGAAGGAAACCCAAGAGAACTCGACTGAGGACTCTGGGTGCTAGTTGCTCAGTTTATATACTACAAGGGTGGTCTGTGCACCACTCTAATAATAGTAGCTATGCTGAGTAAGTATGAGTCAAAGAAAAAGCATAAGCAGCGGCCATGAGTCATAAGTACTGAGTCATTGGTCCGGTAGTCCATAATCTAATCTAATTGTAATCTAATCTAATCTGAGCGCTGACTAAATAAGATAGACACCGGGTTTGCTAAGATGTTTGGCTACCATGTTAGTAAAATACAAAGAAAATAATAAAAATGTCTTAGTCGAAAAACAAGTTTGACCAAGGTCATGACAGTACCCCCTTTTTAGGATTCAGCTTCCTAGACAAACTCCTTTGGAATTGGTTCCACCATGACATTCAAATCGTCATCGAATGTCACATATCTGCTCTTTTTCATTTTTTCAAGGTTTTTCACAGCTTGCCAGGCCCAAAAGCCATGCTGTGGGAATTTTCAGGGATCCTCTCCCATTTCCGCTTTTTCCATGAATATTTCTACTTTTCTTGAATACATGATGCATGGTTTTGGAGGAGGTTTTGGCTTCAGGAGGGGTTTAGCCTCAAGGAAATGATAACCACCCAGTACAAGGATTGTTTGTTTAGATTTTTTATTGTTGCGTTTGTTTTTTCCCATGGTGATCACAAAATGTACAAATGTGGGGTTTGTGTGTTCAAAAGGGCCTGAAATAAGGCCTACAGCAACAAAATGAAGCAGTTTAAGGCCCTACTCCAGGGCCAATCCTTTTAGTTTTGTAAGCATCCATTACAATTGCATGGCCCATTTAATAACTCTTTTCCTTTCCATTTTTGCCAGTTTTTCTCCCATGATGCAGTTTCTGCTACTGCATTGATATCAATCCTGGATATTGTTCCTTGTGGTGGTTCCATAAAGTTTTCATATTTTCGAAAGCATAATCCTTCAAAGATTTTCCTGTCAATGACCTGAATTGCACCTGGGTGTTTATCGTAAAAATGTTTAATTTTTCTTTTTGCGTTTCCTAAATTTTCTTTTGGCTTCCACGAATTGTGTTCTGCCATATATCCCTTCCATTTAACAAGATACTCCATCTTGTTCCTTTTTAATTGTACATCTATTACTTCTTCCACTTCATATTCTTTTTCTCCTTCAATTTCCACTGGTGGTGGCAGTGCTATTCTTTGTCCTCACATTGGTTTTATGTAAGGACGTATTCTTGAAACATTCACAACAGGATGAATTTGTTGTGAGAAAGGTAGATCCAATTCTACTGCATTTGATGAAATTATTTTCTTTATTGGATAAGGTCCTATCCAATGTACTGCTAACTTTCTTGTGGGTCTCCCAGAAAGTTGTAAATCTTTGGTCGACAACCAGACTTTATCTCCAACTTTGTATTCTGGTACTTCAGAATGTTTGCTATCTGCATATAACTTCATGTCATCTTGCAATTTTCATAATGCTGCCTGAGTTTCTTCATGAATTTCCTTCATTTTTTGAGCAAACTCTGCCACTGCTGGATGACTTCCTTCCTTTCTTGGTTCAATTCCCATTCTTCGATGTTTTCCATAATTAACAAAGAATGGTGAATGTTTCATTGATGCTTGAATTTTATTATTATAGCTAAATTCAGCAATAGCTAGCCATTCCGACCAATTTTCTTGTTGGTGATCCACAAATATCCTCAGGAATTGTTCTAAATCCTGATTCATTTGTTCTGTTTGTCCATCCATTTGTGGATGGAAAGCTGTGGACAAATCCGTAGAGATGCCTAACATTTGATTCAATTCTTTCATCATTTGGGTGGCAAATTGAGGACCATGATCTGAAATAATTGATTCTGGAAGTCCATGTAATTTCCATACATGTTCCCTGAATAGTGTTGCCAGTCCCTGAGCTGACATTTCTTTGGATGTAGGGATAAAATGAGCCATTTTTGACATTCTATCGCAGACTACAAGAATTGCATTATGTCCATGCGATTCAGGTAACTTTGTAATAAAGTCTCCTGATATGTGTGTCCATGGCTGTTGTGGTGCTGAATTAGGCATTAATTTCCCTGCTGGTTGTTCTGGGAAACTCTTGCTTCTTTGGCATTTGTCACATCCGGTGACATATCTTGTTACAAATTTAGTGACTCCTGGCCACCAATAATTTCTTGTGATGAGTTCAACCGTCTTCCACTGTCCTCCATGTCCAGCAATGGGTGTATCATGATGGAGCCTAACTATCTCCATTCGTAGTTTTTTGTCTTTTGGAACATAGACTTTTCCTCTCCAGAGAATTAATCCTTGCTCCATCTGCCATTCTTCTGCATTTAGTTTTTTCACATTTGCCTTTTTCATTGCTTCTACTGCTTTAACAACATCTTCATCTCTTGCTTCAGATTTCCTTATTTTGTTAAGGATTTCTTTTTCCAATGTGTTAACCAATACATGTCCTTGTTGCAATGCTGCAATGCAGAAAAACTCTGGTTTTAACAAGGTGACTTCCTTGTTATCATCCTCTACCCCCTTTTTATGGTCTGGCCTCCTGGACAGAGAATCAGCCTTTCCCATACTTGCTCCTGCTTTATGAATAATTTTAAAGTTAAATCTGCTGAGGTACAGTGCTTGCCGTCAATTTAACTTTTTAGCACTCATAAAGTATTCGAGATTTTTATGATCTGTCCATATCTTGAATTGATGCTGTGCTCCTTCTAAATAATGTCTCCAGGCTTCAAGACATCTTATAATGCCCAACATTTCTTTGTCATGGACATTGTAATTCCTTTCCATTTCATTTAGGGATTTTGAGAGAAATGTGACTGGTCTCCATTTATTATCATCACATTCCATTGATAACACCCCTCCTGTTGCATAATCGGAAGCATCAGATTCTATCCTGAAATTCTTGTCAGAATCTGGCGCAACAAGAATCAGTTGTTCTGTGAATAGTTTTTTAAGAGTTTTTATTGCTTTTTCTTCTTCTTCTCCCCAGTTCCATGTTTTTTCTTTTTTAACCAAATTGTGTAATGGTCTAGCAATTTTGGCAAAATCTTTGACAAATCTCCTATAGTAGTTTGCCAATCCCAAAAACCATTGAATGTCTTTGACACAAGATGGTGTAGGCCAATTTAGGATTGCTTCTACTTTTTTTGGATCCATCTTAATTCCATTGGGTCCAATTATCACCCCAAGGAATTTGACTTCTTCTACACTCCATACACATTTTTCTGGTTTTACGTATAGCTCATTTTCCTCCAATTGTTTGAGAACTTCCAACACTATTTGATCATGTTGTTCTTCAGTTTCCGTATAGATAAGGATGTCATCTATGTATACAATGACTTTTCCTTCGTTGATCATATCACGGAAAATATCATTCATCATTGCTTGGAAGGTGGCTGGTGAGTTGGTAAGACCAAAGTACATTACTACTGGTTCAAAGGAACCTTCTGGTGTAGTAAATGCTGCTTTCCATTCATCACCTTCTTTGATCCATACGTTATTATAGCCCCATCGTAGATCCAATCTACTAAAGAGCTTTGCCTTTCCTGCTCAATCCACAAGTTCTGATATAAGTGGTAATGGATAGTTATTTTTAACTGTCCATTCATTTAAGTAACGGTAATCCTGTACCATTCTTTTCTTTCCATCCTTTTTCTTTACAAAGAACACTGGTGATGTCTGTGGTGATTTAGAGGGTCTGATGTACCCCTTTTTTAGTTGATCATCAACAAAGCTTCAAACTTCACCGAGTTCATCCAGTGATAAAGGATATACTTTTCCTTTCCTTGGTTGATAACCTTCCTTGAGATCTATGGCATGATCCCAAGGCTTCCTAACCAGCATTCGCTCCAATGCTTTCTTTTCGAATAAATGAAGATAATTATAGTACTTTGATGGTACCAAATCTCTGGTTTTGGGTTTTTTAAGTTCCCTAATCCATTTTTGCCTATGTCTCATGTCGGCAATGATGGAAGAAATGAATATTTATCTCCATATTTATACCAACGGGGATGTTTCCATTCTGTCCTGAAATCTTCATTTTCATTTTCCTTCTCCTTTTGCGCAAGCCAGTAAGCAAAATCTAACTCTCGCTCCTTGTCCCATATATACATATTGGACTCCCAATGTTCCGCCTTTTTGGTTTTCTTTTCCCTTTCTTTCGTCCACTCCCTTTGTTTATGTCCATATGATCATGGGCATCTGGTCAACTTTATTTCTCTGGTGGTCCAGTTGATGTCTGGATTATGTGCTTGTAACCATGTAGATCCTATGATTACATTTGTCTTTCCTAATTTGCATATTTCAAAGGTTGCCCTTTTGCAATGTTCCTGATAACTCATGATTAGATCAACTTCATGAGTAATCATACCTCCTTTGTTGTTAGTTCTGTCAACATTCCTAACTTGAATAGGATGATCCAAAGGGATTAACCTAAAACCTTTTTCTTTAGTGAATTTAGAGTTCATAAACATGTTACGACCTTACAATTTTCTCTGGATTTTTCTATATTTTTATCTATTTTCCTTGGGGCTCTATCGACACTTCTCTGGATATAGGCAACGACTCCCACCCCTAATGGGATACTCCAAGGGCTTAGATCAGCAGTGGCTGTACCGTGGCATATGGGGTTATAGGGGTGAAGACTCTGGGCGAGTCTGGGCGGTTCTAGATGGTAGGCCTAGGTCTTGTAGCTGCACGTGCACAGCCTAGCGGCTGTGTGGTCTGTGCGCACAGACCAGGCATTGGGGTATATAAGGAGGGTGTCTTGTAGGTATGAGTCTCTAAGACTCTAGATAGTTTCCTCTTACCAGGTCACTAGTCTATTGTGTTTTCATTTATCTTTCTATTCTATCACCTTTTCATGAGGCTTGTGGTTGTGGTGGGATCCGTCCTAACAAAACAGACCTGTTGCTCCTGAATTGAGTAAGGCCGTTTCTTCTGTTTGGTCATGTGTGTCTAGAGTTTCTAGACTGATTGTCATTAAGATTTTGTCTTTCTGACCAACAGTTCTGATGAAAACTTCTTTTTGTCCCTTTCTTTGTACCTGTTTGTTGTTAGCTAAAGAGGAATGAAGCACAGGTTTAGCTGCCCTGCCACGCTCCTGCGCTTTCGCACTAGAGACCGCCTCTTGTGGGGTTACCCCTGAAACTTTCATCTCAGGGGCCACCATTTCTGCTGTTAGTGTTAAAATCGATGCTCCCAACGTAGTTTGTTCTAAGTCAACAGTGGCAAGCAGAGTCTCGGTCCGCTCCCAGCCTACTGGACAGATTCTGGACGCTAAGTCAAACGATGACGAAGGTCTTTAGGTCGACGACGAGCTCAAGGAAAAGAGAGAGAGGAGTTCGAGTCAAATTGGGAGTATGATTCGATTAAGTTGGAACTAAGGAGTAGAAGCATACATGAGAGCCTTTATATACTAAAAGAACAAGGAAAACGTAAAAGGAAATGTATAGCTAACTACCTTAGAAAGGAAAAGTGAAAGGTAAAGCTAAAAGGAAATAAGCGTCCAGGAAACACATAGCTATGATTAAGTAATAATTGGTCCGCTCACAAAGAGGAGAAAAGAAATTGTAACATTACCCCCTTTGTATGCAAGAAGTCACTGACTTCTTAACCCGTTCCCCAACCGTGATTCCCACCGTTTGTCCAGCCATGATCACGCCTCGATTTCAACCATTCGGCAATGGTGTTGATGTCGTGGTTAGCGGTTTCGAACCGCCATTGTAACGTCCTTGTGATGTAATCCAGTTGGATCGTCTGCTCTAGGATAGCATCACGTTCTTCGTCCGTGATAGTATGGGGATCGGTGGTGATGACGACGTTGAGCATGGCATCGATAGGGCTGGCGAATTGTTGATAGTCGACAATCATCGTTGTGAGGGCTTCTTGGGCTCTAAGAAGAGTGGCGTTGGGGATTCGAGCGAGGGGTGGTGCCGGAGGGATGGGAAGAGGGATTTCTTCCTCAAAGATCGGTTTGAGGACTTCGTCGAGTTCGGCCGGATGTTGGTGTAAGTCGGCGATGGTGGAAGTGGGAGAGACTGGCCAGTCCGGGAAGAGGTATTCGTCAATGGTGGTGGTGGTGGTAATAAAGATCTCGATAGGGAGATCGTGGGCGGTGGCAAGAAACGGGGAGGCGCGAGCAAAGGATGGGTCGTAGCAGTGGCCACAGGCTGTGACCAAAAGCGCGAATGCGAAAGCGACAAGGTAGGTGACGATGACGATGGCGGACATGTTGTATCAATAGAATGAGGAGGATGAATCCAACAGGCGTGATTTAAATATCCCAAATCTCATCGTCGGAGTCCAAAGCTAAGATCTCTTCGATCTCAGGTTCTCTAGTTCTGAGAAAGTTCTCATGGGAGTTCCTAGTCGCTTCTTCTTGTTCTGATCGGGTTCTTGCATTGTCAGGATGTGGAATACAAATTTGATCAGGGCGTTCATGCCGTGTGACATGTATCTCTGGATTGTTCATGCTATCCTGTATCGCTTGGTTCAGAAGAACATAATATTGCTCGGTTGCCAGTGCTATTTCCATTTGCGCTTGTGTGCGGTTAAAATTTTCACTTCCTCTTATATTCATTCGCCGTTCATATTGCCATTGTTCCGCGGAGATGTCTCGACCTAACTGAATAATTTGTTGTAAAGCTTCTGATAGTTCAGGGAAGGTTCGTTGTAACCAAACCCTGTGATAAACGTTATCATATAGAAAACAAGGGTGAACCGACGCTGGGAGATAATGCGATTCAGCCTCCTGAAATGTGGGTAGTTCTCCTAGATCAAAAGAGAGGCGATGATACTGGGGAAGATATTTTGGTAAAGCATTATATGGGATTTCTGTGTGTCCTTGCGGATGTGTTCGTTTGTGAGGAGGTAATCGTGATACTTTAGGTGGTTTTGACATCATTGGGACGTATTTCAGTTTTTGATATGTAGAGAGCGTTCGTTTGGAAGGATGTTTAAAGGCTGGAACGAACATTGGTGTGACGGAGTATCTGGTTTTGACAGTAGGAGTGTATTGTCCAACAGTTCTGCAGAATTTTTTGACATAGCGAATGTTATGTTTCAGTTGTAGGTTGGTGCGATAGTAAGTCATTACTTTAATCGTTTCAGAGGTTTCGTCTGCTCTTATACTCAACCAGGATATCCGCAGCATTGCCTAGATGTCGTTCCGGTTCCCAAGTGTTATCATTTGCTCCATAGCCTTTCCATTTGACTAGGTATTGATAACCGGCTCCGCGTTTCCGGTGTCCAAGGATAGCTTCAATCTCAAACTCTTCTTGTCCGTTAACCATATTGGGAGGTGGCATAGTGAAATTCGGGCCGTGCATTGAGGTTTCTTTATATGGAGTGAGGAGCGAAGCATGAAACACAGGATGAATGCGCCATTGTTTCGGTAATTTCAATTTGTAAGTAACTGGTCCCATGACTTGTTCAACCTGGAAGGGTCCTTCCCGTTTTGGTGCTAGCTTTCTTGATTGATATGGAATGTGGAGATTCTTGTTTTCGAGCCAGACTTTGTCACCTTTTTCGAATCTGATTGACTTGTCTCTGTATCTATGAGTGACCATTTGTCTAGCTAGTTCGTGAGCGGCTAGGGCTTCTTCTCTAGCTTTTCGGAGCATCAGAAGGCGTTCTTCTGCTGCTGGTGCAGTCATCTTGATTGCTGCTGTAGGGATAGCGATTGGATCTGATCCGTACATAAGTTGAAATGGTGATGTCTTTATTGTGTCGTGATATCGATTATTATGTGCAAATTCAGCGATGGGTAGTAGTGGTTTCCATTTATGAGGTTCATTTGCGCAGAACATTCGAAGATAAATTTTGAGTTCTTGATTTACACGTTCAGTTTCTCCATCTGTCTGAGGATGGTAGGCTGTGCTCATTCTATGGTCGATTCCTAGAGCTTTTTGTATCTCTTGAAATACTTTGGCAGAGAATTGCGGTCCTCTATCCGAGATTAAGATGTCAGGGAGTCCAAAGCGTTTGAATATTTCAGAGATATAGAGGTCTGCAGTTCCTAAGGCGTCGATCGTCTTATTGCAAGGAGTAAAAATTACCCCCTTCGTAAGGCCATGGTCCACCGTGACCAGAATGGAGTCATAACTGTCAGATATAGGAAGATCGGTAATAAAATCCAGTGTGACTTGTTGAAATGGCCGAGTAGCTTTTGATGGAATAGGGATTAATGCCGGTGAATTTGGGTGGGTATTGACTTTCATCTGTTGGCAAAGTGCACAACCTTCAACCCATTCTTTGACATGTCTATACATTCCAGGCCACCAATAATCACGTTTCAAAAGTGCTAGTGTTTTCAATCGTCCAGGGTGTCCTGAAGATAATGCTTCATGTATCTCCTTAATTAATCGAGTGCGCAGCTCAATTCGATCAGGCACATAGATCCTGCCCAAGTAATAAACGATACCATGAGTGTATGTCCAGTCTTGTAGTTTGGATTTAATTGGTGGTGCCCTTTGCTTAGTGATAACTTCAATAAGGATGCGTCCAAAATCGTCGTTTGCCATGTATTTCTTTAATTCGCTGGCAAGATCATCATTGATTAGTCGAATAAATCGGTCATTCGGCAAAACCGTGACAGTAGTCTGTTCCTCATCATTTCCCATATGATCTGGCCATCTGGATAATGCATCTGCTTCGAACATTTTTGTGCCAGGTATATGTTCAATACGAAGATCATATTCAGATAACAATGATGACCACTGAGCTTGTCGAGGTGTTAAGCGTTGAGCAGTTCGGTAGTAGGACAAGTTCTTGTGATCACAATGGACGATGATCGTGTGAGGAGAACCATGTAATAGATGGCGCCATACTGCAAGTCCCTTGATGATTGCAAGCAGTTCTCTGTCATAAATTTGATAATTCTGTTCCGTTGGTGTTAACACATGGGATATAAATCCACATGGATGGAGTGCTCCAGATTCATCAGCCTGTTTCAGTACCGCTCCAATTGCTTTATTGGAGGCGTCGGTTTGAAGGATGAACGGTTTTGCAGGATTTGGCATTAACAATACTGGCATAGAGGCGAACCGTTGCTTTAGGGTGTCAAAGGCAAGTTGGCGCTCATTATTCCAGTCAAATGGTTCCGTTTTCTTGGTTAGATCTGTGAGTGGTTTTGCGATTGCTGCAAAGTTTCCAATAAAACGTCTATAAAAGTTTCCAAAACCTAGGAATGATCGGACTTGTTTAACCGTTGATGGTACTGGCCAATCAGCTATTCCTGCGAGTTTGATAGGATCCATTCGTATTTTTCCGGGTGAGATGATCATGCCCAGAAATTCAACTTCTTGAACAGCGAATTTACATTTTTCTAATTTCAGGAACAGATCGTTCTCTTCTAATCGATCAAGAACCCTTTTTGTTCATTCTTCTAGTTCGTTCAAATTCTGAGAACATATCAAGATGTCGTCCATGTAGATAATGAGCCATCCTTCATTAATCATGTCTCTGAAGTATTCGTTCATCATAGTTTGGAATGTAGATGGCGAATTGCATAAGCAGAAGAACATAACAGTCGGTTCGTATAATCCTCTGTTGGTAATGAAAGCAGCTTTCCATTCGTCCCCTTTCTTGATCCTGACGTTATTATATCCCCATCGGAGGTCTAATTTGGTGAAATATTGTGCACCAGCGAGTTTTGTAAGGAGGTCGGATACTAGGGGTAATGGGTATGCATTCTTGATTGTCCAATCGTTTAAATATCTATAATCTTGGCACGGCCGAAGCGCACCACTCTCCTTCTTTGAGACAAAGAAGAATGGCGATGCTTGAGGAGATTTCGACGGTTTGATGTAGCCTTTAGCTAGCTGTTCTTCAATCCATTCGTCCAGCGACGACTGTTCTTTGATTGATAACGGATAGATCTTGCTAACTTTAGGACTAAAACCGGTTTTCAAATCGATAGCGTGATCCCAAGTTCTGGAAGTTGGGAATCGTTCTGATGCCTTTTTCTCAAAGACTGAGTGCCATTTCCCATATTCTGATGGTAGTTCCGTTTTTGGTTCATCCTTTTTCAACTGATATTCTAACGCTTGAGATGCTGATGTCTTAACTCTGATCCAGTAATCGTCTTCTCCCCATTGTTGATTGTCCAATGCCATTTGCCAGATAGTTCCTCCATTCCGTTGTTCATCGATGAGGTGTATCGTTTTATCTCTCCAATCAATAGTAGGATTGTTTTCTTCTAACCAAGGGATCCCCAAAATTAATCGTTGATCTCCTAATTTAGTGATTAGAAACCAGTTGCTGTATCGTTTTCCTCCAATCAAATATTGAATATGGACTCGATGTGTGATTATTCCATTAGTGTTAACCGTTCCATCTGCGTTTCTGACTTTGATTGGTTTTCGCAATTTTTCTTTTGATAACTTGGTGGTTACTTCTTCGTCAATAAAATTCCCTTCTGCTCCACAATCGATTAGAGCCGAAGTTTCAGCGGGTAAATCGGACGTCTCCACAGAAATTGAAAGGCGCTTGTCATTATTCGATCTTACTATTACAGAATCAGGCCCTGAAGGAGGTGTTTGAAGTGGTATTTCGTTTGGGACAATTCCTTGAAACATGCCCCTGGTTTCCACATCTGAAACATTTTCCAGATTTCATATATTCTTCTTTTTGTTCATCTGTCAAACGTCCAGTGGGCATCGCATTTACTGATCGGATTGATCCACCCCTGTTATTGGTGCTTCGATTAAAATTAGAGCGGCTCCCTTGTCCTGGTTTTTGCCCAAGCGCTCGCATCATTTCCCAAGCGCCATGAAGCTGTTCTGCCTTTTCATATGCTTCCTTCATTGATAGAACGTTCGCTTCAAGAATTTTGGTGGCGATACTTTCGGGGAGTCCTTTAACAAATGCCTGAAGTTGTGCGGTTGTCCCTTTCAATCCTGAAGTTCCAATCTCCATGCGGAATTTTCTGATATATTCAGGGACTGAAACGTCGCCTCCTACTCTGAGATTGGCCAAATTATTTAGGGCCCTGAGTGCGCTGTTGACTTCGCCCCAATCGGCTAAAAAGCGCTTCTTGAATTCGGCCCAATTCGTCCAGATAAGGGTCGTTTCTTCATCGTTGTCTAGTTCCTCTTTGATTAGAACCTTCCAATCGTCGAGTTCCTGTCCTAGGCAGGCAAGAGCAAATCGAATCTGTTTCTGGCCTTTGTTCTTATAGTTGTCATCGTTCAACACGAAGTAGTCTTCCAAGTTTCCAATAAAAGCCTTTGCTTCGGTTCGTTTTCCTGTAAAAATGCGCATGGGCTGCGGCTTAATATCTCCTTTAGAGGCAGGTGTTGCTGCGTCAGATGCCATGTTTTCTGTTTCTTCTTTTGGGTCTGTAGGTTCTCCTGTTTCGTCTTTCTTCTTTCCTGATTCTGGATCTCCGAATAGATTTACTTCGATCTGTTTCTGTTCTTGGAAATCTATCCAAGGCTGTACTTCTCCGTCCCTAAGTGCATATCATTCTCGTCCTGCTGTTCCAGTGAGACTAAGATATTCGTTCCACCAAGAGAGTTCTGGTTCGTCTGTAGGCGGTTTGAATAACGAACGAAATCCTTCTTCGTGTTCTTCGTTTACCCAATCAATCCAAACGTTGTCTGGGAAAGCGTCCCCTTGTCCTTCAGTGTAATCACCTTCAAAGAGGGATTCTGGTACTGGTTCGTTCTTTTTCTTGGTTCCTGAGCGGAAAAACCACCCTGTTCCTGTAGTCGATGGGAAGACTTCCCTTCGATCTAGATAATACTTTTGTCTGAAATGGACAGAGCCGTTTGGGGGTCTAAGGGTCGAGGTTCTGGTATCAATGGTGTCTGGCTAGTGTAGAAACACTGAGCGGTCTGAGAGTTCCAACTTGTGTTAAGATTGATGCTCCCAACGTAGTTCGTTCTAAGTCAACAGTGGCAAGCAGAGTCTCGGTCCGCTCCCAGCCTACTGGACAGATTCTGGACGCTAAGTCAAACGATGATGAAGGTCTTTAGGTCGACGACGAGCTCAAGGAAAAGAGAGAGAGGAGTTCGAGTCAAATTGGGAGTATGATTCGATTAAGTTGGAACTAAGGAGTAGAAGCATACATGAGAGCCTTTATATACTAAAAGAACAAGGAAAACGTAAAAGGAAATGTATAGCTAACTACCTTAGAAAGGAAAAGTGAAAGGTAAAGCTAAAAGGAAATAAGCGTCCAGGAAACGCATAGCTATGATTAAGTAATAATTGGTCCGCTCACAAAGAGGAGAAAAGAAATTGTAACAGTTAGCTCTTCCACAACAAGTACATTGTATCTATTTTGAGAATCTGGTGTGGGACTCACTGATTCTCTTCCTCTTTTAAACTTTCTCCCTTTGCGAAATATTCCTTCATTTCTTCAAAGGTCATTGTTTGGACATCCAATCCCGATCGACAGTTTCTTGCGATATACCCCACTCTTCCACATTTGTAACAGCGCATTGGCAGGTGATTGTTTCTGTCGATGTCCATTGCATTTGGGTTTGGCCTCGGTCCAGTACTACTACTCCCAGAGGGTCCAGCTCCCCCTCGGTTCTGACTCGCTGATCCCGATTGTTGCTTTATTTTCCATTGGGGTTTGGGCTGGCTAGTTCCTACCAGTCTTGCCATATCGGGGCCTTTAGATCCTCCTTCACTCCTATTGGTGGAGTTACTGTTTTGGGAAGAGTAGTACTTTTCCTCGGCTTTTGCTTGATACCACTGCCAATCAAGTCGGACTGATCTTCTGTACCATTCTTCAATAGTATCCGGGACTTCGTCTCCTTCCATTATTCTTTTTCAGAGTCTGGTGTTCAAACTCCTTTTGAATTCTTCGATCAGGGCCCTGCCGTGGTACCCTGTTCCTCATGCGACTTTTTTAAACTTTTGCACGTGTTCTTCACACATGTGTGCGCCTTGTGTCATCATGCGCAGTTCCAATATTTTCGACAACTGCTCATCTGTGTCGGTGAAATCCCTTTTGATTTCCCTGAATAATTGTTCCACCATCATGGGAACATCTTCATTGTTCTCTCCATATTTCTCAATTAGATTGTCTCACCAATCTACCGTGAATCCTTCTGACATATATGAGAGGACCAAATAGATCTTCTCTTCTTCATTCGCATTTGGCATCTTCAACTGCAAATAGAGTTTGCAGCCATTGATGAGATTTGTGAAGTCCACCATCTTTCCAGAGAAAGCCATTGGCTTGGTGGCATCTATTTTTGATGATCCATTACCACCAGGGTTGGTGATGTTGAACACAGCATTGTCAGGGATATTTATGATGGGAACAGGCTGTGCTGCCTGTTGTTGTGCTGCTTGCTGTGCTGCTGCAGCGGTGTTATTTTGTAACAGAGTTAACTGTGTTTGTAACTGCTGTATTACATTGTTTTGGTTTGCGAGCATTTGTAGTAGCTGCGCTGAGTTGAGCTGTTGCTCTTGATCATCTCCTGCATCTGACATGTTTCAGTAACTAGGAGCAGGTGTATATGGGGATAAGGATTGGGATGGTGTTGGTGATGGTAACTGGTATGGCGGTGCAACTTCTCCGATGTAATCTGTGTCGGAGTTGAAGAGTGCATTTGGGTTTAGTGTGGCTGGATTGGGAACTAAGATTTGAAAAGGGGCAGGTTCCCAATGATGTGTTTCCTCAGTGATCAAGGGTGTCAAATCAGTTGATGATGATGATGATTCAAAAGGGTCTGATCTGTCTGAGTCCAGACCGTTATTATCCCCAAATACTTTGTTCCAAAAGTTTTGTATTTCCTGATCTGATAGACCAGTGTTTCATAATAGTTCCCTGAGACCTTGATCTATTTTGTACAAAGTGAGGGAGGTCTTAGCCTGTCACTTATTTGGGAATGCACTCAGGGTCCACAACCCTCTCTGCAGTGCTAGTACAAAGTAGGTATTTGAGAACTATTTTAATCCAAAACAAAGGTTTATCTAAGCAGAGGCCGAACAGTTGTTCTGCTATCACTACACCCTACAGGTGTGGATCTTTCTCAGAAGTGCGTGCATTCTCCAACCATATTGAAAAATTGGAGGAGGAAATGAAGGTTAGTTTGACTCTTTGCACCTTTTAACTTTAGCTTATACTTGACAGGGATCAGTTGGAAAGATATCACTAACAACTGATGCATGATCAGATCCTAATCTTACCTCATTTATGGCTGTCACAGCCCACTGGGTTCAAGGAACTGAGGTGAAGACTCTTGCAGTGTTGGAAAGAAAGTTGGAGCTGAGAAGTGATCTGATTGGTTTCACCAAGATTCCTGGAAGGCACACTGGCAAACATCTTGCCCATTGTTTCATTCACATCCTCAACAGACTGAAAATAACCAACAAGGTCCTTGTTTTTGTATCTTTTTATCTTCATCACTTATATGCTCACAGATTGGATGGGTGACTTGTGACAATGCTAGTAATAATGATACCATGATGGCTTCACTGCAGATCATGCTTCTAAAGCAGAAGATAAACTTTGGTGCTGTTTCAAACAGGATTAGGTAAGATTTCCACTTATTTTTGTGGTCTTATTGACATTTTCTAGATGCTTTCCTCATATTGTTAACCTGGCCTGCAAAGCAGCTCTTAATGCCATCACTGACTTGAAATATGCAGAAAGTCAATCAGAGTATGTGGCACATACATTTAGGAAGGACTGTATTGCCACAATCCAATCTTTTATCAATGCTGCAAAGCCTTTTTATCATTTATTATGCCTGACTAATTGTTTTATAATGCAGGTTCACAATAGTAATGCCAAAAAACAGCATTTTTCAGAGTATGTCCAGAAACACTATGGGCAGGACTACCAGCTCCTTTGTGATGTATCCACAAGATAATCTTCAACACTTTTAATGATCAAGAGGGCATTGCAGCTTAAACTGGTATGTCAAGCATAGATTTTGGGAAAGTATTCTCATACATTCATAGGCCATTATTGATATGATCAATGACAGTGAATTTGGCTTAGATACATATGATCTAACTGAGGAAGATTGGCAAACACTGGAAGATTACAATCAGATTCTCCAGGTAAGAATTTGTGTCTAGAAGAATATGGGCTAATACAAATTAAGGTGCCTCATGCATTTCAGCATATGCTTGGAACTGAGAAGACTCCTACCCTCCCCTATATCATCCCTGCATTTGCAGCTTTCAGTGAGAGGTGGAAGGTATTTGCAGAGGAGAATGTGCATTGGGAGAGCATCATCAAACCAGGCCCAGACAAATTGGCAGAGTATGAAGAGGAACTAGACAAAACCCCAGCATATTTACTGGCAATGGGTATGCTGAGAACAACACTTTGTCATGGACTAATATACTCTTAGCTCTTGAACCTAGTTGCAAATTTTCTTATTTATCAGAAGATAAAGCCTACTCAGCCAACAGAACATTGTTGAAGGCAGTGAGTTGGCCTTCAAAATACATATCTAACCCTATCTCATCTTCTGACAGTTAAGGGCATATCAGAGCAAAACAACATCAGTGAATGTGCCTCAGCAGCAGCCTGTAACCAGATCATCTGGGCATGCTGCTGCTAGCATTTTATTTCCAAAGAAGCAGCACTCAGCACCCAAGTCACAGACTTTGGAAATAGAGGTTGATCAATATCTAAGCTCTCAAGACAAGGAGACTGGAATTCTGGAGTTCTGGCAGGTACCTAAGTTTGCAATCTCTTTTGAATTGTCTAACTTTGAATCTTGACAAAAGGCAAAGCAATCTCAGTACCCTCACTTATTCCAGCTTGCCATTGACATCCTACCTATTCAGGCCACCAGTGTTCCATGTGAAAGAGTTTTTTCATCTGGAAAAGAAACCATAACAGCAAGGAGGAGGAGGATTACTCCTGAACTGATGGAGGCACTTCAGGTTTTAAAGTTTACAATCAGGAAAGGCCCCTCCCTGAGCTTCACAGATGGATTGTCATGGGATGATGAAATTAGGGAATTTGAATATATAGCCAGAATTGCCCAGCCAGAAGATCCAGATAGTTATGGTAGGAATTTGAAGCAGGCAGGGCAGGATGAAGATGAGCTGGAGAAGATCATTGAGGAAGTGACTAAGGCCATGGAGGATCAAGAGAATGAAGGCTCAGAAGGTGGACTTGAGTATGTCTAAGAGTCAGGGATATATATATCTCAATTACTGAAATTACATTATGCTAATTGAAAGCATTGCCTTTGGAAACAGAGATCAATGCCTGACATGACTGCCTTAGATGAGAACATAGGCATTTTAGAGCTTTGGCAGGTGAGAGATTATTTTATTCCCTCCTGTTCTGATTTTCAGAATCATATGTATCATATGTACTTGACTGCTAAGCCTATGTCAAAATACCATTACAGTTGTGAGCAAAAAGAGGGGGCAGTGAGGGTCTTGTTTGATTCATGTTTAAGCTGTGGTGATATGCATTTGCAGACTCAAGCTGGTGATAAAGAAGGCAGCCAGAGGGCCAAGAGAGTCCACTCAAATGATAGCAATGGTAGGCCAACAAGTGTATGGATGTCAACGAGGAAGGCATTGTTGAGTCTGAGGAAAGTGAAGATGTTGCAATGAGGTGGGTAGGGCAAACAGGAAATGGACAGGGGGTAGCTGAAGGGTGTGGGCAGGAACAGACATGTCATCATATTTTTCATTAACAAACATGCAGCTTCTGACACAAATAAAAGAAAAGGTTTTTGTAATGGATGAAAAATGCTGAGAAATTGCAAAAACATGTGGTAATAGATATAAGAGCAGGAAGTGGATAAGAGTGGGAGTATAATCTGAAGATTTGAGGAACAGACATGTCACCACATTTTTCATTTACAAACATGCAACTTCTGACACAAATGAAAAAAAAGGTTTTTGCAATGGATTAAAAATGCTGAGAAATTGTGAGAACATGTGGTAATAGATACAAGAACAGGAAGTGGATAAGACACAAATGAAAGAAAAGGTTTTTTCAATGGATGACAAGTGCTGAGAAATTGTGGAATATGTGGTAATAGATATAAGAACAGACAGGTGAGTGAACAGGTAGTAGACAAAGGAGCAGGCAGGCAAATGAGCAACAGAAGTGAGTAGGTGTGCAGGTGAGGGTGGAGGCAAATGGGCAAATGGCCAAGTGGGTGAAGTTGGAGGAGAACAGGTATGGGGGAGGGGAGGTGAACAGGCAATGGGTGAGGCAAATGAGGGGGGAGGCAAAAGGGTATTGAAACAATATACAGCAGCACAGGCACTAGCTAAGTAAGGTTTCAATTACTTACATTTAGTTATTAGTGCTTTGCCTTACAAACTGTTGTTAGTTCGAAAACTGGGGAGTTTAGCATCCAAAACACCCTCCTTATATACATTTCAGTAACCCTAATCTAGGTACAAAATATAATAATAAAAATACTATTAAATGAGTTTCTTTTATTATTATCTATTTTTAATCATTCTATGATGTTCTATATGACATCATTTCCTTCTAAATGGCTCATGTGCACAGCTATATGACTCATGTGCAGTAGTATGAGTCATTGCACAGTCATATGAGTCATTTATGAGTCATGTTCTAAATATAAATGATTCTTATCAACTATTCAATACAGTTGATAGTTGTCCCATCAAACTCTATAATATCTGTCAAACTCTATAATATCTCTGAACTCTGTAATTTTGTACACAAGTACAAATAAGAGTTTATTATTACTAATCAGAGTCTAGATGAGCCTATAATCATATGACTAATCACATGACTAATCACATGACTAATCATGTGCTTATCATGTGATATCACATAATCTGAATAGATATTTAGTTAAATATAAAACACTAATTAATTCTAATTCTAATTATCTAATTAATTCTTAATTATCTAATCTAACTTTTAACACTCCCCCTTGTTGAATATTTTACTAAATGTGTATATAATTTAAGCATCCTACTATGCTTATTCAACAATAAGTTTTTAGTTAATATGTCAGCAGCTTGATCTTCAGTTTTAATATAATGAAGATCAACTAAATCATCTTTGACACATGATCTTATATAATGATATCTGACATCCATATGTTTTGTTCTTTGTTCTTGAGCTGGATTTGAAGCCATATATATATAGCTGCTTGATTATCCATTATTAATGGAATGGATCTTAAGTTATATCCTAACTCTTCAAACAAATTCTTCAACCAAGATATCTGTTGGCATGCATCTGATGCAGCCATGTATTCTGCTTCTGTTGAAGACAATGCAATAGTTTTTTGTTTTGCTGATTTCCAATATACTGGTGCTCCAGCTAACTTGACAACCATCCCTGTCATTGATTTATGATCAATAGGATTTGATGCCCAATCAGCATCAGCATAACAAATTAAACCATATTTATCTTTTCCATTATATTTAATGCAGTAATCCAATGTACTTCCAACATATTGGATTATATGTAATGCCTTTTTAATATGATCCTGTGAAGGATTACTTACAAATTGTGACATTAGAATTGTTGCATAAACAATATCTAATCTTGTACACATTGCAAGAAACAATAATGATCCTATCAGTTGTTGATAGTATGTAATCATTTCTTGTGTTGCTTGACCCTCTGTTTGTTTGTTTGGTACATAAGCAGCTGGTAAATGCATATTTACTGGTTTTGCATTAATGAGACCAAACCTTTCAACAATCTTCTTTGCATATTTGACTTGATCAATTGTGACTATATGATTTTGTTTATCAATCACAATGTTCATTCCTAAATATTCACTTAAATCTCCTAAATCTCTACTTTCCCATTTATCCATGAATTTCTTTTTATGATCATTAACAGTCTTTTCATTATTGCCCATGAATATTATGTCATTCTCTGTTCTTTTAACATATATTCCTGTATTGGCATATAATCTTCTAAATCCTAATTTAGTTATACTGTTATGAGCTTGAATATTCCAAGCTAATGATGCTTGTTTCAAACCATATAAAGCTCTATTTAATTTATAGACTTTATTTTTATCATTGGTTTTGAAACCATCCAGTTGTTCCATATATATCTCCTCTTCTAATTGGCCATATAGAAAAGCAGTTTTAAGATCTAATGCTTTGAGTACCCATCCCTCTAAAGCTGCTAATGCTAATAAGATTCTGACAGTTTCAAATCTTGATACCAGGCTAAATGTGGCTCCAAAGTCTATTCCTGGTACTTGTGAAAAGCCTTGAGCAACTAATCACACTTTATATCTATTATCTTGTTGCTTTATAGTGTAAACCCATCTACAACCTATAGGTTTACGATCTTTAGGTCTATCAACCAATTCCCATACATTTCTTTTTTGTATAGATTTAATTTCTTCTTTCATAGCTTCTACTTATTTTGAATATGATTCAGGATCTTTATCTTTTATCTTTAAAAGATCTCTGTATATGACAGGTATACCCTTTTTCCTATTCTCTTGATCTACAAGTTTTGCTGCTGCTTTGGATAATAAAAATTTATCCATTCTTTTCTGTCTTTGTTTACATTGTTCCATCCAGTCTTCATTACTGATTTCTGGACTTGGAGAACTAGGAATTGGTGTAATCACATTATCAGAAGGTGCTGGTGTTACTGTTCTTTCCAGATCTTCTTCTAATTTTTCTGGTTTATCATCAACCTTTTTATCATCAGATTTTATATCTAATTTTGGTTCAACGATAATTTCCTTTCTAGGTCTTCTACCAAAGAGTTTATTTAGACAATCTCTTTCATGCTTAGATTTATCTATTGGCATGAGATCTTCTAAAGTTAATTCAGGTTGAACAACTCATTGTTCTTTAGCTGATTTAGTATCTAACTCTTGTAGCTTAGATATGTTAATTGGTTTTTTAAGCATATCACACCATTCCTTTTCTTTTTGATTTTGTTGTTTAACAACCTTTTCAAAATCTTTATCTGTTTGAATTTCTGCTTGTATTTTAGCAGGATGTTTATCTCCATAAATATTATTATCAATTATTCTAACTTTTGGTTTCCTAGATGATTTTCTAGTAGCAAGTTTTTGTTGTATAACTTTTCTTTCTTGCTCTCTAAAACCAAACATGTGAGATGATTGATCTGGTATAATTTTTGGTCTATCATTATCAAGTTTTTCTCTTTTAGCTGCCTGCAGGTCTAACTTTTTTCCAATATGTTTAGAACCTGTAGTAACATTATCTCTAATGCTAACAGTAGGATCCCAAAAATCTCCAGTATTCAATTCAAACTTTGATTTTAGAAGAGGTTTATTAAAAATCTCTTTGACTCTTTTTTCAATATCTTCTTTAATAGATTTCTCATCTATTTTAAGAGTTTTATTTCATCCAGAAAGATTATCAAGTTCTGCAAGTCTTTCTTTTTCAAATTTATCAAGTGCTTTATATATCTTTGATAAATCTACATGTTTAGTTTTTGATGTTGAAGGAGTATTATTAGAAAGTTCTGCAACTTGTTTATTAATATTATTCCATTTTCCAAGTCTGGAATATCTTCTATTAATTTCTTCAGAATCCTTTTTAAACTGTTCAACCTGTTGTTGAATCTCTGAAGAAGTTAATCTTTTAATATCATCTTTCTGTTTTCCTTTATCAACCTTTGTAGGAATATTATCTTTGTGTGATTTATTACTTTGTGATTTAAAATATTTATCATTTGCATCACGATAAGTATTATTAGAAGAATCACTGTCTTCTGATTGATTGTCTGATGGTTTTCTTTTTATTTCAGACTTATGATCATCTGTATCCGATGAATCACTATCATCAGAATCATTTGAATCATAAAATGATTGCCTTTTATCATTTTTTGTAGTGTCATGATTATAATGATTATGTGTTGTGGGAATTTTATCTAGATCTAAAGTTGGGTATTTATCTTTATGGATAATCTTATCTTTAGATAACTTAGGAAATATATTTTCATCAAATATGGCATGTGAGGCAATGACTATAGTATTTTTGTCATTCATGAACTTATATGATTTACTTTCATATCCAATGAATGTCATTGGTTCAGCTCTTGGTGATAACTTATCTTTATGTCTTTCTTTGACTATATAGACATATGCCAAACATCCAAATATTTTAAAATATGACATTTCAGGTTTTTTACCCATCATAGTTTCATAAGGTGTTTTCCATTTAGTTCTTCTTAATGGTGTACAATTATATATATGAACTGCAGTCTCAAATGCAAAAGACCACCAGGATTTTGGACATCCTGATTCTAGTAAAAGTGTTTGAGCTTTCTTTAGAATAGTTTCATTTTGTTACAGTTTCATTTTTCTTTCATTGACAAATACTTATAATTACATAACCATTACTATGCATTTCATGGACGCTTATCTCCTTTAGCTATTTTACCTTCATCTTTCCTTTCTTAGGTATTTAGCTATACATTTCCTTTTATATTTCTCTTGTTCTTTTATGTATATAAACCTCTTGTAACGTAGCTAGTCCTTAGTTCCAACTTAATCAAATCTTTCTCTCAACCTCTGAACGAAACTCCTTGCTCTCATCTCTTTGAGCTCGTCATTTATTTGACCTTTGTCATCATTTGACTTAGTGTCCAGAACTTGTCCAGTAGGCTGGGAGCAGACTGAGACTCTGCTTGCCACTGTTGACTTAGAACAAACTGTGTTGAGAGCATCGATCTTAACATTCTGATTTTCAAAAATGGCATACAAATATTATGTCATATATGGCCATGAAGGGATACACCAAATATGTCACTGGAGATAAACCAGAACTTCCATCAATGTACATGGATACTGCCACACATCCAGGTAATGCAGCTACTAAATTAAAATATGAACTAGAATTCAAAAGAACTTGGCAGGAAATTCAAGATTGGACTGAATATTCAGCAAGAGCAAATGCAATCTTTCAAATGTCACTTGCTTCAAATCTTCATGTTCATATTCAAGCAACTCCTAAAGAAACTCTAGCTCAGCTAGATAAAATATTTGAATTAAAAGGAATAGCTAAATACTTTATTCTTTATAAGAATATATTCAGCTGGTCTATGAAACCAGGACAAGATCCTATCATAGCTATATCCAAATTAATGAAATTAGTTGCTGATTTAGGTACAGAAGATAAATACAAAATTCCTGATTTTGTAGTAAATTTCTTTATCTTACATAATCTTGGTCAAGCATATGGTGCTCTAGTTACCAACTTGATAGATACAAAAGTTGCAGATTTTATGATAGATAACATTATTCCTCACATTCAGAATGAGTATAATCTGCTCATGTCAAAGGGCAAGATACGTCATCATGCTCAAATTGCTAATATTGGATCAAACATTCAAAAGAATCCTAACACAAACCCAAATTGGAAAGATCAACATTCCAATACCAGTTATCACAATAATAACAGGGGAAAAGGTTCTTTTAGAGGATGTTTCAATAAAAGCAAGACGTTTGTACCTCAACAGAGTTACAATAAATTTCCTAACAGAGGAAATGCATCTTCTATGTCAAGGGATGACAAGAAGAAATGTAATGAAATTAATAGGGCTAACAAGAAATTGAAAAATAAAGCTCTAATCAATGAGTTACAAGAATTGAAAGGGAAGAAGGATTCATCTACTACAATCCATTTTGCAAATCCAATGATAGTAGATACAGCTCCTGGGTATTATAAACAATATCCATTGGAAGAATCTGCTGGATTTATAGAAGAACTTGTACCTGACATACAACACAATAGTTCTTTATTGGATAGGATTGGAGATATTCAAATGGATGATGATGATACTCCTATTGAAGATAGGGTAGATTATGAATACTTTCATGATGATAGTATTCAACGATTATTTAAAACAGACTCTTCACCTTTAACACTGATTTCCAGTGATAGTTCTCCTGAAGAGGAAGAACAATATCATAGTGGCGAAGAATCAGATCCATTCAAAAGTGATTATTCTGATCATGGATTAGAATATATTGATGGAACTGGAAATGATAACAACATGGCTAACCTTAACATTGGGTATGGATTACATTCTTCAAATAATTACTTATCTAATACTGTTTTAGTGCTTTATGATATTACTAATTATGGCATATTGAATATGTCAAATCAAGATGTAAATAACAGTAGTTACAAATTTGTATGTAGTAATTATGAGAATAAAGTTCCTGGTGAACAAATTATGCTCTTAAATAAGAATGATCAATGGGTCATTGACTCTGGAGTGACAAGACATTGTACACCATTCTTAAGTGATTTTACATCATATAAGAAATATATTAATCCCATGAAGGTTACCACTGCTAATAAACACAATCAGACATTTATTGAAGGAGAAGGACAAATCTGCTTCAGACATAATAAACATGTTATGAATTGGAATGTATGCTATATGCCGATGCTACCATACAGAATTATATCTGTACCACAATTAACAAGTATGGATTATCATGTCTATCATGGTAAAACCAAAACTATAATACATAAGGGCAACATAACTCTTATTGGACACCCAACAGAAGCTGTTAAGATCAATGCTCTCAACACAGTTCGTTCTAAGTCAACAGTGGTGAGCAGAGTCTCGGTCTGCTTCCAGCCTACTGGACAAGTTCTGGACGCTAAGTCAAATGATGACAAAGGTCAATTAGATGATGAGCTCAAGAAGACGAGAGTGAGGAGTTTTGTTCTGAGGTTGAGAGAAGGATTTGATTAAGTTGGAACTGAAGAATAACTACGTTACAAGAGAGTTTATATACTGAAAAGAACAAGAAAAATATAAAAGGAAACTGTACAGCTAAATACCTAAGAAGGAAATATGAAGGTAAAGTAGCTAAAGGAGATGAGCGTCCATGAAATGCATAGTGATGATTATATAATAAACAAGTCCATTAATGAAGGGAAAAGAAAACCGTAACAGAAGCCAATTCTGTACATTGGCTATCTACTATAATTAAAAGACCTTCTCATCATTTATTAATCAATAATAGTTCTAAAACTATTGATTATTTTATTTGGCATAGAAGGATGGCACATCCTAGTGATAATGTGTTAAACCATATGTTCAGAAATACTGAAAATAGTTCAAAATTTACTAAACCCCATATGAAGAGCATTTGTAAAACATGTATCATGGGTAAACTTGATAATAAACCATATCATGTTTCATCTAGTAGAGCAACTCAGTTGCTAGAATTAATACATGTTGATCTTATTGAAATGCCGATACAGTCGTATCATAAACAGAAATGGGCTTTATTAATTCTTGATGACTATTCTTCTTTTGCTTATGTTGCACTACTTCAATCTAAAACTGATACTTTTAATTCCATTAAAGCCTACATTGACTTTATTGAAAATCAGTTGAACTTGAAAGTAAAAAGTATGCATTCAGATTGAGGGGGAGAATTTGTGAATCAAAAGCTAAATAACTATTTTCAAGACAAAGGTATTAAACATGAACTAAGTGCTCCACATGTTCATCAACAAAATGGTCATGCAGAAAGATTAAATGAAACTATTCTAAAGAAAGCTCAAACACTTTTACTAGAATCAGGATGTCCAAAATCCTGGTGGTTATAGCTATGATAGGATCTTGTCCTGGTTTCATAGACCAGCTGAATATATTCTTATAAAGAATAAAGTATTTAGCTATTCCTTTTAATTCAAATATTTTATCTAGCTGAGCTAGAGTTTCTTTAGGAGTTGCTTGAATATGAACATGAAGATTTGAAGCAAGTGACATTTGAAAGATTGCATTTGCTCTTGCTGAATATTCAGTCCAATCTTGAATTTCCTGCCAAGTTCTTTTGAATTCTAGTTCATATTTTAATTTAGTAGCTGCATTACCTGGATGTGTGGCAGTATCCATGTACATTGATGGAAGTTCTGGTTTATCTCCAGTGACATATTTGGTGTATCCCTTCATGGCCATATATGACATAATATTTGTATGCCATTTTTGAAAATCAGAATGTTAAGATCGATGCTCTCAACACAGTTTGTTCTAAGTCAACAGTGGCAAGCAGAGTCTCAGTCTGCTCCCAGCCTACTGGACAAGTTCTGGACACTAAGTCAAATGATGACAAAGGTCAAATAAATGACGAGCTCAAAGAGATGAGAGCAAGGAGTTTCGTTCAGAGGTTGAGAGAAAGATTTGATTAAGTTGGAACTAAGGACTAGCTACGTTACAAGAGGTTTATATACATAAAAGAACAAGAGAAATATAAAAGGAAATGTATAGCTAAATACCTAAGAAAGGAAAGATGAAGGTAAAATAGCTAAAGGAGATAAGCGTCCATGAAATGCATAGTAATGGTTATGTAATTATAAGTATTTGTCAATGAAAGAAAAATGAAACTGTAACAAAATGAAACTATTCTAAAGAAAGCTCAAACACTTTTACTAGAATCAGGATGTCCAAAATCCTGGTGGTCTTTTGCATTTGAGACTGCAGTTCATATATATAATTGTACACCATTAAGAAGAACTAAATGGAAAACACCTTATGAAACTATGATGGGTAAAAAACCTGAAATGTCATATTTTAAAATATTTGGATGTTTGGCATATGTCTATATAGTCAAAGAAAGACATAAAGATAAGTTATCACCAAGAGCTGAACCAATGACATTCATTGGATATGAAAGTAAATCATATAAGTTCATGAATGACAAAAATACTATAGTCATTGCCTCACATGCCATATTTGATGAAAATATATTTCCTAAGTTATCTAAAGATAAGATTATCCATAAAGATAAATACCCAACTTTAGATCTAGATAAAATTCCCACAACACATAATCATTATAATCATGACACTACAAAAAATGATAAAAGGCAATCATTTTATGATTCAAATGATTCTGATGATAGTGATTCATCGGATACAGATGATCATAAGTCTGAAATAAAAAGAAAACCATCAGACAATCAATCAGAAGACAGTGATTCTTCTAATAATACTTATCGTGATGCAAATGATAAATATTTTAAATCACAAAGTAATAAATCACACAAAGATAATATTCCTACAAAGGTTGATAAAGGAAAACAGAAAGATGATATTAAAAGATTAACTTCTTCAGAGATTCAACAACAGGTTGAACAGTTTAAAAAGGATTCTGAAGAAATTAATAGAAGATATTCCAGACTTGGAAAATGGAATAATATTAATAAACAAGTTGCAGAACTTTCTAATAATACTCCTTCAACATCAAAAACTAAACATGTAGATTTATCAAAGATATATAAAGCACTTGATAAATTTGAAAAAGAAAGACTTGCAGAACTTGATAATCTTTCTGGATGAAATAAAACTCTTAAAATAGATGAGAAATCTATTAAAGAAGATATTGAAAAAAGAGTCAAAGAGATTTTTAATAAACCTCTTCTAAAATCAAAGTTTGAATTGAATACTGGAGATTTTTGGGATCCTACTGTTAGCATTAGAGATAATGTTACTACAGGTTCTAAACATATTGGAAAAAAGTTAGACCTGCAGGCAGCTAAAAGAGAAAAACTTGATAATGATAGACCAAAAATTATACCAGATCAATCATCTCACATGTTTGGTTTTAGAGAGCAAGAAAGAAAAGTTATACAACAAAAACTTGCTACTAGAAAATCATCTAGGAAACCAAAAGTTAGAATAATTGATAATAATATTTATGGAGATAAACATCCTGCTAAAATACAAGCAGAAATTCAAACAGATAAAGATTTTGAAAAGGTTGTTAAACAACAAAATCAAAAAGAAAAGGAATGGTGTGATATGCTTAAAAAACCAATTAACATATCTAAGCTACAAGAGTTAGATACTAAATCAGCTAAAGAACAATGAGTTGTTCAACCTGAATTAACTTTAGAAGATCTCATGCCAATAGATAAATCTAAGCATGAAAGAGATTGTCTAAATAAACTCTTTGGTAGAAGACCTAGAAAGGAAATTATCGTTGAACCAAAATTAGATATAAAATCTGATGATAAAAAGGTTGATGATAAACCAGAAAAATTAGAAGAAGATCTGGAAAGAACAGTAACACCAGCACCTTCTGATAATGTGATTACACCAATTCCTAGTTCTCCAAGTCCAGAAATCAGTAATGAAGACTGGATGGAACAATGTAAACAAAGACAGAAAAGAATGGATAAATTTTTATTATCCAAAGCAGCAGCAAAACTTGTAGATCAAGAGAATAGGAAAAAGGGTATACCTGTCATATACAGAGATCTTTTAAAGATAAAAGATAAAGATCCTGAATCATATTCAAAATAAGTAGAAGCTATGAAAGAAGAAATTAAATCTATACAAAAAAGAAATGTATGGGAATTGGTTGATAGACCTAAAGATCGTAAACCTATAGGTTGTAGATGGGTTTACACTATAAAGCAACAAGATAATAGATATAAAGTGTGATTAGTTGCTCAAGGCTTTTCACAAGTACCAGGAATAGACTTTGGAGCCACATTTAGCCTGGTATCAAGATTTGAAACTGTCAGAATCTTATTAGCATTAGCAGCTTTAGAGGGATGGGTACTCAAAGCATTAGATCTTAAAACTGCTTTTCTATATGGCCAATTAGAAGAGGAGATATATATGGAACAACTGGATGGTTTCAAAACCAATGATAAAAATAAAGTCTATAAATTAAATAGAGCTTTATATGGTTTGAAACAAGCATCATTAGCTTGGAATATTCAAGCTCATAACAGTATAACTAAATTAGGATTTAGAAGATTATATGCCAATACAGGAATATATGTTAAAAGAACAGAGAATGACATAATATTCATGGGCAATAATGAAAAGACTGTTAATGATCATAAAAAGAAATTCATGGATAAATGGGAAAGTAGAGATTTAGGAGATTTAAGTGAATATTTAGGAATGAACATTGTGATTGATAAACAAAATCATATAGTCACAATTGATCAAGTCAAATATGCAAAGAAGATTGTTGAAAGGTTTGGTCTCATTAATGCAAAACCAGTAAATATGCATTTACCAGCTGCTTATGTACCAAACAAACAAACAGAGGGTCAAGCAACACAAGAAATGATTACATACTATCAACAACTGATAGGATCATTATTGTTTCTTGCAATGTGTACAAGATTAGATATTGTTTATGCAACAATTCTAATGTCACAATTTGTAAGTAATCCTTCACAGGATCATATTAAAAAGGCATTACATATAATCCAATATGTTGGAAGTACATTGGATTACTGCATTAAATATAATGGAAAAGATAAATATGGTTTAATTTGTTATGCTGATGCTGATTGGGCATCAAATCCTATTGATCATAAATCAATGACAGGGATGGTTGTCAAGTTAGCTGGAGCACCAGTATATTGGAAATCAGCAAAACAAAAAACTATTGCATTGTCTTCAACAGAAGCAGAATACATGGCTGCATCAGATGCATGCCAACAGATATCTTGGTTGAAGAATTTGTTTGAAGAGTTAGGATATAACTTAAGATCCATTCCATTAATAATGGATAATCAAGCAGCTATATATATATGGCTTCAAATCCAGCTCAAGAACAAAGAACAAAACATATGGATGTCAGATATCATTATATAAGATCATGTGTCAAAGATGATTTAGTTGATCTTCATTATATTAAAACTGAAGATCAAGCTGCTGACATATTAACTAAAAACTTATTGTTGAATAAGCATAGTAGGATGCTTAAATTATATACACATTTAGTAAAATATTCAACAAGGGGGAGTGTTAAAAGTTAGATTAGATAATTAAGAATTAATTAGATAATTAGAATTAGAATTAATTAGTGTTTTATATTTAACTAAATATCTATTCAGATTATGTGATATCACATGATAAGCACATGATTAGTCATGTGATTAGTCATGTGATTAGTCATATGATTATAGGCTCATCTAGACTCTGATTAGTAATAATAAACTCTTATTTGTACTTGTGTACAAAATTACAGAGTTCAGAGATATTATAGAGTTTGACAGATATTATAGAGTTTGATGGGACAACTATCAACTGTATTGAATAGTTGATAAGAATCATTTATATTTAGAACATGACTCATAAATGACTCATATGACTGTGCAATGACTCATACTACTGCACATGAGTCATATAGCTGTGCACATGAGCCATTTAGAAGGAAATGATGTCATATAGAACATCATAGAATGATTAAAAATAGATAATAATAAAAGAAACTCATTTAATAGTATTTTTATTATTATATTTTGTACCTAGATTAGGGTTACTGAAATGTATATAAGGAGGGTGTTTTGGATGCTAAACTCCCCAGTTTTCGAACTAACAACAGTTTGTAAGGCAAAGCACTAATAACTAAATGTAAGTAATTGAAACCTTACTTAGCTAGTGCCTGTGCTGCTGTATATTGTTTCAATACCCTTTTGCCTCCCCCCTCATTTGCCTCACCCATTGCCTGTTCACCTCCCCTCCCCCATACCTGTTCTCCTCCAACTTCACCCACTTGGCCATTTGCCCAAACAGTTTGTAAGGCAAAGCACTACTAACTAAATGCAAGTAATTGAAACCTTATTTAGCTAGTGCCTGTGCTGCTGTATATTGTTTCAATAAGCCCATGACAATCAACAGTCCTTGGCATCAACAAGTGCTGACACATGTTGTGCATCTGAGTGACATGTCACATGGTCATGGCTGCCACATATAAGCAGTAGGCTGTTGCCCACCAACCCCATCATCAGCCACTGTCCACAGCAGATTCTGGCCATTCAGTTGGATCCAGTGTGGACAGTGGTGACAAAAAAAAAAGGTTTTCAGTGGGAGCCACAGTAGGGTGGCTCCCACTGGATGCCACTGGATTCCACTGGAATCTACCAGAATCCAGAATGAACAGACTGGAAAAAGGGGGGGACTGTAACAGTCTCTAATTATCAGTTTCTGAACTGAGAAAAAATGACAAATGATGTGACATATATGAGAACTACCCTGTGACAATGTGAATGGGAACATGTGTGAAACAGCTGGGAGAAAGTAACTGAAAGTAAGGCAGATTGTGGAATTCACTAATGCAAGTCAAAATTTCAAGCCATTCCAAGCAGACTATTCTAAGCCAGATTCTGAGCTCATTTTGAGGTCTTTGCGCTCAGCCAGGTATTCCGCGCGGAATCCTAGTGGACTCTGCGGAATCCTAGGACTCCACTGGGAATATTCCCAGTCAGTCCTAGTAAAAATAAAATTTGAGCATCCCAGCCAAAATGGCTGAAACAGTCCCAATGCATTCCTAATGGCTTCCCACTGCAGTTCCAGTGCATTCCTACCCCAGTGGTAGGATTGAGGGTGCTATTCCTAGGACTCCTACCCGCTAGGAATGGGTAGGAATGGGTAGGAATCCTAGGACTCCACCTGTGTAATGTGTCACAGGCACTGCTACTCTATTGGAGTCACATATATTAGAAACTAGTAATGTAACAACTGTATTGCATGCTCCGATAAAAATAATGTGTGACCAGTGTCACATGTCACATGACCAGTACCAGATGGTCTGTGCACACCTGACAGGTATATAAGGACAGCCAGTAGCACCCAATTTCTGTCATCCCCCCTCCTCGAAAATTGATTAGTCAGCTATTGTAGTAGGCTAGATGATGTATATAGATTGATTACATAAGTAAATTAGATTGGTAATTGGTAATGTAGATAAGATTGTATATGGACTGATTAGATAAGTTTTACATTTTCCCACAATAAGTATCAACCATTCTCATGTGTCACATGTCACAATAGTGTCACATTTCCCACAGTTTTGAAAAGGCAGAATTGTCACATGACCCATTAACAAAAAATATAGAGGGAGTCTATTTGTCCCAGAATATGAAAACCAAATATCAACAAATGCAATATTCATTGAGATAATGGCAAAATACTTTTGTAATTTCGCTTTTTATAGCACAGCCACAGCACTCTGAGGTACAAAAGTCATATTTATGACATGTTCTATTAACAAAAGTTGTAGAGGAGGTAAATCTGATGCCACCGATGGTGTCCAAATATTTGTAATCAAAGAACTTGTTGAGATATAACCCTTTCAAATAATTTTGTGTGACAGTCCCAAATTTCCATTCCAAAGTCAAATTCATGACATGCTCCACTAATGAAAGTTGTAGAGGGGTAAAATCTGATGCTAGTGATGGTATACAAATATTTGTAAACAATAGCCTTTCTGAGATATAACCATTGCTTTCATGTTTTTTGACTTTGCAGACATATCATGTTCAAAGTGAATATATGTATGTCATGATGGCAGGAGATGTCAATTTCCCCTGGTGGCACCAAACCATGCAAATCTTGTAATTGGGTAGGATAACATTAATAACTCTGAGGGAGCCCCGATCCACTTGGCTGACCAGCAAGACCAACCATGGCCAGGATAGGCCTGGAACTGAACCAGGACGTTACTTTTCAGATAATGCCAGCTCCATGTGAGTATATGATTGATTTAATGTCAAAAAGTAACAGAACTCCACTGCCCATACCAGCTGCTCACCACTACATCCCACCCATTTTCCCCTGCCCATTTGACTGCCTGCACATACCCAAACTATCTACCTGCCAACTCAAATTAGCCTGAAACCAACCACCATTCATTTGCCTGTGTTAAGATTGATGCCCCTAGCATAGTTCATTCTAAGTTAACAGTGGCAAGCAGAGTCTCAGTTCACTCCCAGCCTACTTGACAAAGATCAAAGCAACAATACTGGAGAATTGTAGTATACATGAGGGTTTATATTCATCCAGAGAATGATAGAACCAAAAAGGAAATAAGACTGTAGCTACCTGAGAAGAGAAACGTATTGGTAACTACCTAAAGGAAATAGTGCCCAAACACAGTATGTAAGCAAAATGTTGTAGTTTGTCATAGAAGGAGAAAAGAAAATGTCACTCTGTCTCAGTTTTATGTTTATCTCATTCGCCTATTACCCTCCTGCCTTTCCCAAAGTCATGGCTTTGACAATTGCATGACAACATCAGTATGATATATATTATCTGCACAGCCCAGATATAGTTGAAGCCAGAGTAATATCAAG
Organism: Amanita fuliginea; assembly: GCA_023014435.1. Taxonomy (NCBI): domain Eukaryota; kingdom Fungi; phylum Basidiomycota; class Agaricomycetes; order Agaricales; family Amanitaceae; genus Amanita; species Amanita fuliginea. The sequence goes on along the minus strand of JAEBUQ010000011.1, from coordinate 589,746 downwards.
AATGGGAATATGTAACATACTGAAGAGATTCAAGAATGGTCTAAACCAAGTGCCTATTGTTACGACCTTACGATTTTCTATGGATTTTTCTATAATTTTATCAGTACTTAACACTCCCCCCCGTGTTCCACTGGACTCCTGGTCAGTCCTGGTCATTCCCTGGAATTCCCTGGAATTCCTGGTCAGTCCTGGTCATTCCTGATTCATCCATGAACCAGTACTAGCCAGGACTCACCAGGACTCACCAGGACTCAACAAGGATACCCTCCAGGACTCAACCAGGACTTAGTCACTATTTGAACATACTGTGACTCCTGTACAGTAAATACCTCCAAACAATAACAAACCAAGCATCATTGAGTCACATTACAGGTTCTCCCAACTTTCCCACCCCATATTGTTATAACACACCTGTGCACTTCCCATGCATGTATTATCCACTTTTCCACAATGTTCATTCCCACACTCCCACCATCTTCCCACACTCCCACCATCTTCTCACACTCACAACCATCACATCTTCTCACACTCCCAACCATCACATACTCCCACCATCTTCCCACACTCCCATCATCTTCCCACACTCCCATCATCTTTCCACACCCCCACCATCTTCTCACACCCCCACCATCTTCCCACACCTCCACCATCTTCTCACACTCCCAACCATCACATACTCCCACCATCTTCCTACACCCCCACCAGGTTCATGCACACCTGTTAACTTCCCTGATCTTATATAATGATATCTGACATCCATATGTTTCGTTCTTTGTTCTTGAGCTGGATTTGAAGCCATATAAATTGCTGCTTGATTATCCATTATTAATGGAATGGATCTTATGTTATATCCTAACTCTTCAAACAAATTCTTCAACCAAGATATCTGTCTGCATGCATCTGATGCAGCCATGTATTCTGCTTCGCAATAGTTTTTTGTTTTGCTGATTTCCAATATACTGGTGCTCCAGCTAACTTGACAACCATCCCAGTTGTTGATTTTCGATCAATGGGATTTGATGCCCAATCAGCATCAGCATAACAAATTAAACCATATTTATCTTTTCCGTTATATTTAATGCAGTAATCCAATGTACTTCCAACATATTGGATTATATGTAATGCCTTTTTAATGTGATCCTGTGAAGGATTACTTACAAATTGTGACATTAGAATTGTTGCATAAACAATATCTAATCTTGTACACATTGCAAGAAACAATAATGATCCTATCAATTGTTGATAGTATGTAATCATTTCTTGTGTTGCTTGACCCTCTATTTGTTTGTTTGGTACATAACCAGCTGGTAAAGGCGTGTTTACTGGTTTTGCATTAATAAGACCAAACCTTTCAACAATCTTCTTCGCATATTTAGCTTGATCAATTGTGACTATATGATTTTGTTTATCAATCACAATGTTCATTCCTAAATATTCACTTAAATCTCCTAAATCTCTACTTTCCCATTTATCCATGAATTTCTTTTTATGATCATTAACAGTCTTTTCATTATTGCCCATGAATATTATGTCATCAACATATAATATAATGACTATGATGTCATTCTCTGTTCGTTTAACATATATTCCTGTGTCGGCATATAATCTTCTAAATCCTAATTTAGTTATACTGTTATGAGCTTGAATATTCCAAGCTAATGATGCTTGTTTCAAACCATATAAAGCTCTATTTAATTTATATACTTTATTTCTATCATTGGTTTTGAAACCATCCAGTTGTTCCATATATATCTCCTCTTCTAATTGGCCATATAGAAAAGCAGTTTTAACATCTAGTGCTTTGAGTACCCATCCCTCTAAAGCTGCTAATGCTAATAAGATTCTAACAGTTTCGAATCTTGAAACCGGGCTAAATGTGGCTCCAAAGTCTATTCCTGGTACTTGTGAAAAGCCTTGAGCAACTAATCGCGCTTTATATCTATTATCTTGTTGCTTTATAGTATAAACCCATCTACAACCTATAGGTTTACGATCTTTAGGTCTGTCAACTAATTCCCATACATTTCTTTTCTGTATAGATTTAATTTCTTCTTTCATAGCTTCTACCCATTTTGAATATGATTCAGGATCTTTATCTTTTATCTTTAAAAGATCTCTGTATACAACAGGTATACCCTTTTTCCTATTCTCTTTTGTCCATTCTTTTCTGTCTTTGTTGACGTTTTTCCTTCCAGTCTTCATTACTGATTTCTGAACTTGGAGAACTAGGAATTGGTGTAATCACATTATCAGAAGGTGCTGGTGTTACTGTTCTCTTCAGATCTTCTTCTGATTTTTCTGGTTTATCATCAACCTTTTTATCATCAGATTTTATATCTAATTTTGGTTCAACAATAATTTCCCTTCTATGTTTTCTACCAAAGAGTTTATTAAGACAATCTCTTTCATGCTTAGACTTATCTATTGGCATGAGATCTTCTAAAGTTAATTCAGGTTGAACAATTTGTTGTTCTTTAGCTGATTTAGTATCTAACTCTTGTAGCTTTGATATGTTAATTGGTTTCTTAAGCATATCACGCCATTCCTTTTCTTTTTGATTTTGTTGTTTAACAATTTTTTCAAAATCTTTATCTGTTTGAATTTCTGCTTGTATTTTAGCAGGATGTTTATCTCCATAAACATTATTATCAATTATTCTAATTTTTGGTTTCCTAGATGATTTTCTAGTAGCAAGTTTTTGTTGTATAACTTTTCTTTCTTGCTCTCTAAAACCAAATGGGTGAGATGATTGATCTGGTATAATTTTTGGTCTATCATTATCAAGTTTTCCTCTTTTAGCTGCTTGCAGGTCTAACTTTTTTCCAATATGTTTAGAACCTGTAGTAACATTATCTCTAATGCTAACAGTAGGATCCCAAAAATCTCCAGTATTCAATTCAAACTTAGATTTAAGAAGAGGTTTATCAAATATTTCTTTAACTCTTTTTTTAATATCTTCTTTAATAGATTTCTCATCTATTTTAACATTTTTATTTTGTCCAGAAAGATTATCAAGTTCTGCAAGTCTTTCTTTTTCATGTTTATCAAGTATTTTATATATCTTTGATAAATCTATTTGTTTAACTTTTGATGTTGAAGGAGTATTATTAGAAAGTTCTGCAACTTGTTTACTAATATTATTGAATTTTCCAAGTCTGGAATATCTTCTATTAATTTCTTCAGAATGTTTCTTAAATTGTTCAACTTGTCGTTGAATCTCTGAAGAAGTTAATCTCTTAATATCATCTTTCTGTTTTCCTTTATCAACATTTGTAGGAATATTATCTTTGTGTGATTTATTACTTTGTGATTTAAAATATTTATCATTTGCATCATGATAAGTATTATTAGAAGAATCACTGTCATCTGATTGATTGTCTGATGGTTTTTTATTTGTGTCAGACTTATGATCATCTGTATCCGACGAATCACTATCATCAGAATCATTTGAATCATGAAATGATTGCCTTTTATCATTTTTCGTAGTGTCATGATTATAATGATTTTCTGTTGTGGGAATTTTATCTAGATCTAAAGTTGGGTATTTATCTTTATGGATAATCTTATCTTTAGATAATTTAGGAAATATGTTTTCATCAAATATGGCATGTGAGGCAATGACTATAGTATTTTTATCATTCATGAACTTATATGATTTACTTTCATATCCAATGAACGTCATTGGTTCAGCTCTTGGTGATAACTTATCTTTACGTCTTTCTTTGACAATATAGACATATGCCAAACATCCAAATATTTTAAAATATGACATATCAGGTTTTTTACCCATCATAGTTTCATAAGGTGTTATCCATTTAGTCCTTCTTAATGGTGTACGATTATATATATGAACTGCAGTCTCAAATGCAAAAGACCACCAGGATTTTGGGCATCCTGATTCTAATAAAAGTGTATAAGCTTTCTTTAGAATAGTTTCATTTAATCGTTCTGCACGACCATTTTGTTGATGAACATGTGGAGCACTTAGTTCATGTTTAATACCTTTATCTTGAAAATAGTTATTGAGTTTTTGATTCACAAATTCTCCCCCTCGATCTGAACGCATACTTTTTACTTTTAAGTTCAACTGATTTTCAATAAAGACAATATAGGCTTTAATTGAATTAAAAGTATCAGTTTTAGATTGAAGTAATGCTACATAAGCAAAAGAGGAATAGTCATCAAGAATTAATAAAGCCCATTTCTGTTTATGATATGACTGTATCGGCATTTCAATTAAATCAACATGTATTAATTCAAGCAACTGAGTTGCTCTACTAGATGAAACATGATACAGTTTGTTATCAAGTTTACCCATTATACATGTTTTGCAAATGCTCTTCATATGAGGTTTAATAATTTTTGAACTATTTTCAGTATTTCTGAACATATGGTTTAACACATTATCACTAGGATGTGCCATCCTTCTATGCCAAATAAAATAATCAATAGTTTTAGAACTATTATTGATTAATAAATGATGAGAAGGTCTTTTCATTATAGTAGATAGCCAATGTACAGAATTGGCTTCAGTTGGGTGTCCAATAAGAGTTATGTTTCCCTTATGTATTATAGTTTTGGTTTTACCATGATAGACATGATAATCCATACTTGTTAATTGTGGTACAGATATAATTCTGTATGGTAACATCGGCATATAGCACACATTCCAATTCATAACATGTTTATTATGTCTGAAGCAGATTTGTCCTTCGCCTTCAATAAATGTCTGATTGTGTTTATTAGCAGTGGTAACCTTCATAGGATTAATATATTTCTTATATGATGTGAAATCACTTAAGAATGGTGTACAATGTCTTGTTGCTCCAGAGTCAATGACCCATTGATCATTCTTATTTAAGAGCATAATTTGTTCACCAGGAACTTTATTCTCATAATTACTACATACAAATTTGTAACTACTGTTATTTATGTCTTGATTTGACATATTCAATATGCCATTATTAGTAATATCATCAAGCACTAGAACAGTATTAGATAAGTAATTATGTGAAAAATTCAATCCATACCCAATGTTAAGGTTAGCCATGTTGTTATCATTTCCAGTTCCATCAATATATTCTAATCCTTGATCAGAATAATCACTTTTGAATGGATCTGATTCGTCTCCACTATGATATTGTTCTTCCTCTTCAGGAGAACTATCACTGGAAATCGGTGTTAAAGGTGTTAAAGGTGAAGAATCGGTTTTGAATAACCGATGAATACTATCATCTTGAAAGTATTCATAATCTACTCTACCTTCAATAGGAGTATCATCATCATCCATATGAATTTCTCCAATCCTATCCAATAAAGAACTATTGTGTTGTACATCAGGTACAAGTTCTTCTATAAATCCAGCAGATTCTTCCAATGGATATTGTTTATAATACCCAGGAGCTGTATCTACTATCATTGGATTTGCAAAATGGATTGTAGTGGATGAATCCTTCTTCTTCCCTTTTAATTCTCGTAATTCATTGATTAGAGCTTTATTCTTCAATTTCTTGTTAGCCCTATTGATTTCATTACATTTCTTCTTGTCATCCCTTGACATAGAAGATGCATTTCCTCTGTTAGGAAATTTATTGTAACTCTGTCGAGGTACAAATGTTTTGCTTTTATTGAAACGTCCTCTAAAAGAACCTTTTCCCCTGTTATTATTGTTATAACTAGTATTGGAATGTTGATCTTTCCAATTTGGATTTGTATTAGGATTCTTTTGAATATTTGATCCAATATTAGCAATTTGAGCATGATGACGCATCTTGCCATTTGATATGAGTAGATTATACTCATTCTGAATGCGAGGAATAATGTTATCTATCGTAAAATCTGCAACCTTGGTATCTATCAAATTTGTAACTAGAGTACCATATGATTGACCAAGATTATGTAGGATAAAGAAAAGTACTACAAAATCAGGAATTTTGTATGTATTTTCAGTACCTAAATCAGCAACTAATTTCATTAATTTGGATATAGCTATGATAGGATCTTGTCCTGGTTTCATAGACCAGCTGAATATATTCTTATAAAGAATGAAATATTTAGCTATTCCTTTTAATCCAAATATTTTATCTAGCTCAGCTAGAGTTTCTTTAGGAGTTGCTTTAATATAGACATGAAGATTTGCAGCAAGCGACATTTGGAAAATCGCATTTGCTCTTGCAGAATATTCAGTCCAATCTTGTATTTCTTGCCAAGTTCTTTTGAATGTTAATTCATATTCAAGTTTAGTAGCTGCAGAAGCTGGATGTGTAGCAGTGTTGGTATACATTGAAGGAAGTTCTGGTTGATCTCCAGTGACATATTTGGTATATCCCTTCATGGCCATATATGACATAATATTTGTATGCCATTTTTGATAATCAGAAACACCATTGAAGATAGAAACCATCTTCTCAAGTGAATCTTTATCATCTTTGCCACCACAAAGGTATGAATTAAATCTAGAATTAGATTTCACCATGTCATCTAGATTCCACCATTTGCAAGTTCCTCTTTGAGTAACTTCAAAATGCAAATATCGTCGTCCTTCAGATTTATAGACAAAATTTGAATCTTGTCTCCATATTTTAGGTAATGCTACTATTTCCCATAGAGCAGGATACATTTCCCATATCCGTTTGAAGAAATGAGCTTGTTTGAATAATGCCATGTAGCATAATCCAGGTTTATTCCAAATTGGATGCTCATTGGTATGAATAACCGTTTTAACTTCTCCAAATTCTCTATATTTAACTTGAGTAGCTCCAGAAAAATCATCATAATCATGATCATATCTGTGTTTCTTGATTAATGGATAAATCTTTCTCTCAGATTTCTCTTCATCTGATTTATTGTTGAAGCTCTTCTTTTTAAGAAAAGTCTTCTTAAAGAAAGGACGAAAGTCTTTGACTTTCTTAACTCGACGAATTTGTCAAAATGCTTTGTATGATCGTTTGGGTGGAACAACATTCTTTTCTTCTGGCCATAAACCATCATCTTCTTCGATAGGCCAGTATGAATTGGACGATCTGGGAAATGATTTATGCTCATTATCAGGCCAATTTTCAATTGCTTCTTTAAGTTGTTGATGTTCCAATTCATCCTTTGAAGGTTTATCTTCCTCCAACAGATGACTTTCCCAAGGACCATTCCAACCATTATCATTATCATGATTTTTCTTTTTATCATGATTATCTTCATCAGTGTCGGTAGCTTTTTGTTTCATAGCAATCCTTTCTAGACGTTGAATAACCATCTTAATCATATCTGTAGCCCAATCAGGTGCTTGAGGCTCAGGAGTATTATTAAGAGGTTTAGTCGTCTTTGGAAAATCTTGAACAACATTTTCATTATGTATCATGAATGCTGATTGTTCTTCTCCCATAAAAGGATTTCCTGGGGGATAATACAATTCCTTAAATTTATCTTCAGGAACGTAAATAAATGTGCTACCATCTGAGGTGTGTGTGACTTCATTTTGTCGAATGTCCTCATCAAACTTTATCAACTTGAGTTTTTTAGTTTGATTAACACACTCATCGCACAACTGAAAAGAATTTATATTTGGACCATTTTGGTCCACAATGTTACAATTTTCTTCTCTCTTCATTAACAGACTTGTTTATTACATAACCATCGCTATGCGTTTCATGGACGCTCATCTCCTTTAGCTACTTTACCTTCACATTTCTTTTCTTAGGTATTTAGCTGTACGTTTCCTTTTATATTTCTCTTGTTCTTTTACATATATAAACCCTTTGTAAAGTAGTTTTCTTTAGTTCCAACTTAATCGAATTCTCCTCTCAATTTCTGAATGAAACTCCTCACTCTCATCTCTTTGAGCTCGTCGTTTGTTTGACCTTTGTCATCGTTTGACTTAGTGTCCAGAACTTGTCCAGTAGGTTGGGAGCAGACCGAGACTCTGCTTGCCACTGTTGACTTAAAACGAATTGCGTTGAGAGCATCAATCTTAACACAAGTTGGAACTCCCAGAACCGCTCAGTGTTTCTACACTAGCCAGACACCATTGATACCAGAACCTCGAACCTCAGACCCCCGAATGGCTCTGTCTGTTTCAGACGAAAGTATTATCTAGATCGAAAGGAAGTCTTTCCATCGACTACAGGAACAGGGTGGGTTTTCCGCTCAGGAACTAAGAAAAAGAACGAACCAGTACCGGAATCCCTCTTGGAAGGTGATTACATTGAAGGACCAGAGGACGCCTTCCCAGACAACGTTTGGATTGATTGGGTAAACGAAGAACACGAAGAAGGATTTCTCTCGTTATTCAAACCGCCCACAGACGAACCAGAACTTTCCTGGTGGAACGAATATCTCAACCTTGCTGATATTGCAGGACAAGAGCGATACGCACTCAAGGAAGGAGAACTACAGCCTTGGATAGAATTCCAAGAACAGAAACAGATCGAAACGAATCTATTCGGAGATCCAGAATCAGGGAAGAAGAAAGACGAAACAGGAGAACCTACAGATCCGAAAGAAGAAACAGAAAAGATGGCATCTGACGCAGCAGCACCTGCCTCTAAAGGAGATATCAAACCGCAGCCTATGCGTGTTTTTACAGGAAAACGAACTGAAGCAAAGGCTTTCATTGGAAGTCTTGAAGATTACTTTGTTTTGAATGACAATAACTATAAAGGCAAAGCACAGAAACAGATTCGATTTACTCTTGCCTGTCTTGGGCAGGAACTCGATGATTGGAAAGTCCTGATCAAGGATGAATTAGAGGATGAAGAAGAAACAGCCCTTACTTGGACGAACTGGGTAGAATTCAAGAAGCGTTTCTTAGCTGATTGGGGTGAAGTTAATAGCGCTCTCAGAGCGTTGAACAATCTAGCCAATCTCAGAGTAGGAGGTGACGTTTCAGTCCCTGAATATATCAGAAAGTTCCGCATGGAGATCGGTACTTCTGGATTGAAAGGAACTACTGCGCAGCTCCAGGCCTTTGTCAAAGGACTCCCTGAAAGTATTGCTACAAAGATACTTGAAGTGAACGTCCTATCCATGAAAGAAGCATATGAAAAGGCAGAACAGCTTCATGGCGCTTGGGAAATGATGCGAGTGCTTGGGCGAAAACCAGGACAAGGGAACCGCTCTAATTTTAATCGAAACACCAATAACAGGAGCGGATCAACCCAATCAGTAAATGCGATGCCCACCGGACGTTTGACAGATGAACAAAAGGAGGAATACATGAAATCTGGAAAATGTTTCAGATGTGGAAACCAGGGGCATGTTTCAAGGAATTGTCCCAAACGAAACACCACGTCAAACACCTCCTTCAGGGCCTCCTCATCGTTTCAGAATAAGGGGATCAGATCTATCCCTGAAGATGCGCCCAAAGAAAAGAAAGACGACCCAGTTGCAAGCATCAGAGCGATCCTTGCTGGAATGAAGGCCGATGAATGAGAAGGTCTTCTTAATGAACTTGAAAACAAGGGTTTTTAACCCGGAAGCGCCATACAGCGGTTGGCACTTCCATAACAAATGGACATTCACAGTTAGCGCTTGATTCTGTAATAGTAAGATCAAATAATGACAAGCGCCTTTCAATTTCTGTGGAGACGTCTGATTTACCCGCTGAAACTTCGGCTCTAATCGATTGTGGAGCAGAAGGGAATTTTATTGACGAAGAAGTAACCACCAAGTTACCAAAAGAAAAATTGCGAAAACCAATTAGAGTCAGAAACGCAGATGGAACGGTTAACACTAATGGAATGATCACACATCGAGTCCACATTCAATATTCAATTGGAGGAAAACGATACAGCAACTGGTTCCTAATCACTAGATTAGGAGATCAGCGATTAATTTTGGGATCCCTTGGTTAGAAGAAAACAATCCTACTATTGATTGGAGAGAGAAAACGATACACCTCATCAATGAACAACGGAATGAAGGAACTATCTGGCAAATGGCATTGGACAATCAACAATGGGGAGAAGACGATTACTGGATCAGAGTCAAGACATCGGCATCTCAAGCATTAGAACATCAGTTGAAAAAGGATGAACCAAAAACGGAATTACCATCAGAATATGGGAAATGGCGTTCAGTCTTTGAAAAAAAGGCATCAGAACGATTCCCAACCTCCAGAACTTGGGATCATGCTATCAATTTGAAAACAGGTTTTAGTCCTAAGGTTAGCAAGATCTATCCGTTATCAATCAAAGAACAGTCGTCGCTGGATGAATGGATTGAAGAACAGCTAGCTAAAGGATACATCAAACTGTCGAAATCTCCTCAAGCATCACCGTTTTTCTTTGTCTCAAAAAAGGAAAGTGGCGCGCTTTGGCCGTGCCAAGATTATAGATATTTAAACGACTGGACAATCAAAAATGCATACCCATTACCCCTAGTATCCGATCTCCTTACGAAACTCGCTGGTGCACAATATTTCACCAAATTAGACCTCCGATGGGGGTATAATAACGTCAGGATCAAGAAGGGGGACGAATGGAAAGCTGCTTTCATTACCAACAGAGGATTATATGAACCAACTGTTATGTTCTTCGGATTATGCAATTCACCATCTACATTCCAAACTATGATGAACGAATACTTCAGAGACATGATCAATGAAGGATGGCTCATTATCTACATGGACGACATCCTGATATGTTCTCAGAATTTGAATGAACTAGAAGAACGGACAAAAAGAGTCCTAAATCGATTGGAGGAAAACAATCTGTTCCTGAAATTAGAAAAATGTAAATTCGCTGTTCAAGAAGTTGAATTTCTGGGCATGATCATCTCACCTGGAAAAATACGAATGGATCCTATCAAACTCGCAGGAATAGCCGATTGGCCAGTACCATCAATGGTAAAACAAGTCCGATCATTCCTAGGTTTTGGGAACTTTTATCGACGTTTTATTGGAAATTTTGCAGCGATTGCAAAACCACTCACAGATCTAACCAAGAAAGCGGAACCATTTGACTGGAATAACGAGCGCCAACTTGCCTTTGATACCCTAAAGCAACAGTTCGCTTCTATGCCAGTGTTGTTAATGCCAAATCCTGCAAAACCGTTCATCCTTCAAACCGACGCCTCTAACAAAGCAATTGGAGCGGTACTGAAACAGGCTGATGAATCTGGAGCACTCCACCCATGTGGATTTATATCCCATGCGTTAATACCAACGGAACAGAATTACCAAATTTATGACAGAGAACTGCTTGCAATCATCAAGGGACTTGCAGTATGGCGCCATCTATTACATGGTTCTCCTCACACGATCATCGTCCATTGTGATCACAAGAACTTGTCCTACTACCGAACTGCTCAACGTTTAACACCCCGACAAGCTCGGTGGTCATCATTGTTATCTGAATTTGATCTTCGTATTGAACATGTACCTGGAACAAAAATGTTCGAAGCAGACGCATTATCCAGACGACCAGATCACATGGGAAATGATGAAGAACAAACTACTGTCACTGTCCTGCCAAATGACCAATTTATTTGACTGATCAATGATGATCTTGCCAGTGAATTAAAGAAATATATGGCAAATGATGATTTTGGACGCATCCTTATTGAAGTTATCACTAAACAAAGGGCGCCGCCGATTAAATCGAAACTGCAAGACTGGACATATACTCATGGCATCGTTTATTATCTAGGCAAGATCTATGTTCCTGACTGGATTGAGTTACGCACTCGGTTAATCAAGGAAATACATGAAGCATTATCTTCTGGACATCCTGGACGATTGAAGACGCTAGCGCTTTTGAAGCGTGATTACTGGTGGCCTGGAATGTATAGACATGTCAAAGAATGGGTTGAAGGTTGCGCACTCTGCCAACAAATGAAAGTCAATACTCACCCAAATTCACCGGCATTAATCCCTATTCCATCAAAAGCTACACGCCCATTTCAGCAGGTCACACTCGATTTCATCACTGATCTTCCTATTTCTGAAGGCTTTGATTCCATATTGGTCACGGTGGACCATGGCCTTACGAAGGGGGTAATCTTCACCCCTTGCAACAAGACGATCGATGCTTTAGGAACTGCAGATCTTTATATCTCTGAAATATTTAAACGCTTTGGACTCCCTGACATCCTGATCTCTGATAGAGGACCACAATTCTCCGCTAAAGTATTTCAAGAAATACGAAAAGCTTTAGGAATTGACCACAGGATGAGCACAGCCTATCATCCTCAGACAGATGGAGAAACTGAACGTGTAAATCAAGAACTCGAGATCTATCTTCGAATGTTCTGCACAAATGAACCCCATAAATGGAAGCCACTATTACCCATTGCTGAATTTGCACACAATAACCGATATCACGACACAATAAAAACATCCCCATTTCAACTCATGTATGGATCAGATCCGATTGCTATCCCTACAGCAGCAATCAAAATGACTGCACCAGCAGCAGAAGAACGCCTTCAAATGCTTCGAAAAGCCAGAGAAGAAGCTCTAGCTGCTCATGAACTTGCTAGACAAATGGTCGCTCATAGATACAGAGACAAGTCAATCAGATTCGAAAAAGGTGACAAAGTCTGGCTCGAAAACAAGAATCTCCACATTCCATATCAATCAAGAAAGTTAGCACCAAAACGAGAAGGACCCTTCCAGGTTGAACAAGTCATGGGACCAGTTACTTATAAATTGAAATTACCAAAACAATGGTGCATTCATCCTGTGTTTCATGCATCGCTCCTCACCCCATATAAGGAAACCTCAATGCATGGTCCGAATTTCACTATGCCACCTCCTGATATGGTTAATGGACAAGAAGAGTTTGAGATTGAGGCTATCCTTGGACATCGGAAACGCGGAGCCGGTTATCAATACCTAGTCAAATGGAGAGGCTATGGAGCAAATGATAATACCTGGGAACCAGAACGACATCTAGACAATGCTGCAGATATTCTGGTAGAGTATAAAAGCAGAAGAAACCTCTGAAACAGTTAAACACAATGACTTATTATCGCACCAACCTCCAATTAAAGCATAATATCCGTTATGTCAAAAGATTCTGCAGAACTGTTGGACGATACACTCCTACTGTCAAAACCAGATACTCTGTCACGCAGATGTTCGTTCCTGCCTTTAAACACCCTTCCAAACGAACGCTCTCTATATATCAAAAACTGAAATATGTTCCAATGATGTCAAAACTGCCCAAAGTATCGCGACTACCTCCTCACAAGTGAACACATCCGCAAGGACACACAGAGATTCCATATAACGCCTTACCAAAGTATCTCCCTCAGTACCACTGCCTCTCTTTTGATCTAGGGGAGTTACCCACGTTTCAGGAAGCCGAATCACATTACCTTCCAGCATCAGTTCACCCTTGTTTTCAATATGACAACGTTTATCATAGAGTTTGGTTACGACGAACCTTCCCTGAATTATCAGAAGCTTTACAAAGGATTATTCAGCTTGGCAGAGACATCTCCGCAGAACAATGGCAATATGAACGGCAAATGAATATAAGGGGAAGTGAAAATTTTAACCGCACACAAGCGCAAATGGAAATAGCACTTGCAACCGAGCAATATTATGTTTTCCTGAACCAGGCAATACAGGACAGCATGGACAACCCAGAAATACGTGTTACATGGCATGAACGCCCTGATCAAATTCGTATTCAACATCCTGATGATGCAGGAACCCGATCAGAACAAGAAGAAATGGCCAGAAATTCTCGTGAGAACTTTCTCAGGACCAGAGCGCCAGAGATCGAAGAGATCTTAGCTTTGGACTCCGACGACGAAATTTGGGATATTTAAACCGCACTCGATGGACTCGTTTTCTCCATCTTATTGATACAATATGTCTGCCATCCTCGTCGTCATCGCCTACCTCGTTGCCTTCGCCTTCGCACTTCTGGTCACAGCCTGTGGCCATTGCTATGATCCCTCCTTTGCCGCCGCCTCCCCATTCCTCGCTACCGCCCACGACCTCCCTATAGAGGTCTTCATTACCACCACCACCACTATTGACAAATATCTCTTCCCTGATTGGCCCGCCTCCCCCACCTCCACTATCGCCGATCTTCACCAGCACCCGGACGAGCTCGCCAACCTCCCTATTGAGGAAGAAGCACCTCTACCCGCTCCGCCGGCACCACCCCTCACCTGGACCCCTAACGCCACGCTTCTTCAGGCTCAGGAAGCCCTTGCCACTTTCATTGTCGACTATCAGCTCTTCGCCGGACCTCTTGACGCCATGCTCAATACTGCCCTTACCACCAACCCCCACACCGTCACAGATGAAGAACGTGACGCCATCCTTGAACAAACGGTCCAACTCGATTATATCACAAGGACCTTGCAGTGGCGGTTTGAGACCGCTAACCACAACGTCAACACTATAGCGGAGTGGTTGAAGTCACGAAGGGATCATGGTTGGACAAACGGCGGGAACCACGGATGGGGAACAGGGTAAGAAGTTGGTGACTTCTTGCATACGAAGGGGGTAATGTTACAATTTTTTTCTCTCTTCGTTAATGGACTTGTTTATTACATAACCATCGCTATGTGTTTCATGGACGCTCATCTCCTTTAGCTACTTTACCTTCACATTTCTTTTCTTAGGTATTTAGCTGTACGTTTCCTTTTATATTTCTCTTGTTCTTTTACATATATAAACCCTTTGTAAAGTAGTTTTCTTTAGTTCCAACTTAATCGAATTCTCCTCTCAATTTCTGAATGAAACTCCTCACTCTCATCTCTTTGAGCTCGTCGTTTGTTTGACCTTTGTCATCGTTTGACTTAGTGTCCAGAACTTGTCCAGTAGGTTGGGAGCAGACCGAGACTCTGCTTGCCACTGTTGACTTAAAACGAATTGCGTTGAGAGCATCAATCTTAACACACAATGGTACATATATATTTATCACAAGGTTTCATACCTTGTAATAACTCCTCTCAGATCCTTGATCCAAATCTTCCTTCAATATGCCCGATGGGGGCATTGACTCCGGGGATGACCGGAGTCGTCTCGGAGACCTTTCTCCTGCTACTGGGGATAAACTTTTCCCCGGACTGGTATAATTGAGGGGATTGTGCCTCAAAGATTTTTGTACAATTGGGGTTCTCGTAACCCCAAAGAACGTACGCTGTGACAAAATTATCAGCTTTTGGAAATAATGGCTGATTTTGATAAGTCACCTTTGGTTCTTCTTTTTGCATGACATCATGCAACTTCATCTGTGCCAACTGCATATCACGATGTAACTCATCGTCCATCTTCTGCAATTCCGCCTGCCTAACGGCCTCCTCATAATCAATGCGACTATGATAAACCTTCTCATTTAGCATCCAGACCGGTAGACTTTCTGCTCTACGTCTTTCTGCGAGCGCTTCGCTAAGCGCTTCTCCACGAAGGTCCCAAAGAGACTCGTATCACAGTCCTGGACGTCCACCAAGACCAAGCATGTGAACTGCTGGACCATCGTAGTGAGGTTGGTCCACGAGGGGCGGTAACTCAGGGGCGCTTTGAGTCATAGTCAGTGGTGGCGGTGCAAGAAGATCATTATTGATGATCTCCTGATCATCAATCTCGATGCTGTCATCATCATCACCATCATAATTGTTGGCGTCGCTGCCGCTGTATTCGCCTTCTTCGCTGCTATCCCCCTCTTCCTGTATTGGCGATTCGGAAGAAAGAGGGGGGTAAACAACTTTGTTTGCCTCACTAGGCACAACGTATTCATTTACAACTATATCAATTTTTTCAGTTAATTGATTTGGATGAGTGTAAATTTTCATACATAGACCATTCGCATTGACATATTTGACTCCCAACATCTTTTCAGAGGAAGTACTATTTAAGTCGTATGAAGGGTGAAGGCAAACTTCCTCTTTGAGGAAGCAATCGTAGACAAATACATGTACAGATGCATCAACTGCATTCCATATATGCGAGGCAGATCTATCGTAGACCCTGGCAGGCAAGAAGAACTCCCGAGCTTCAGGAGAATTTTTGATACGATTATAACTGCAGGTGGTATTAATCATATATACCAACTTGGCCAGACGATGACCAGGATAAAGATAACACATGTCATCTGCATCATATTTTTTCATAATATTTTCAATGTCCTCAACCGGCAATCCATGGACTTCTTTCATTACATGACGAAGAATACCTGCATTGATGTAATCGGGTTTATTCATAGCGGAATCCAAGTAGAGCATGGGGTGAACAGATTGAGACAAGAAACCGATTTGGAAAACTTGAGACATCTATTAAAATTTGCATTAGCCTAATTCATTTTCTCGAATGAAACATGAGAAAAGATGTGCTTATCAGGCTGTGCTGTTTATGTAACAACATGTTATAGGCTGCCAACAACGCAAACAACGTCTTGAAGTTTGGAATGTTGCATGCCAATAAGTGTACCTGGGGCTCCTTCAAATTCCCAGCGTACAAAATCTACCAATTACAAGTATGCTACTGTGTGACTATAGTAAAAGTGACAATCTCGATTGTCCTAATCTAAGAGGGTCCATAGGGGGTGCCCTCCACTTGTTACAATTTCTTTTCTCCTCTTTCTTTACCTTTCACTTTTCCTTTCTAAGGTAGTTAGCTATACATTTCCTTTTACGTTTTCCTTGTTCTTTTAGTATATAAAGGCTCTCATGTATGCTTCTATTCCTTAGTTCCAACTTAATCGAATTATTCTCTCAACTTCTGAACGAAGCTCCTCGCTCTCATCTCTTTGAGCTCGTCGTTTGTTTGACCTTTGTCATCGTTTGACTTAGTGTCCAGAACTTGTCCAGTAGGTTGGGAGCAGACCGAGATTCTGCTTGCCACTGTTGACTTAGAACGAACTGCGTTGAGAGCATCGATCTTAACACAAGTTGGAACTCCCAGAACCGCTCAGTGTTTCTACACTAGCCAGACACCATTGATACCAGAACCTCGAACCTCAGACCACCGAACGGCTCTGTCCGTTTCAAACGAAAGTATTATCTAGATCGACGAGAGGTTTTTCCGTCGACTACTGGAACAGGGTGGTTTTTCCGCTCAGGAACTAAGAAAAAGAACGAACCAGTACCAGCATCCCTCTTTGAAGGTGATTATACAGAAGGAGACGGAAAGGAAGTCTTCCCAGATAACGTTTGGATTGAGTGGATCAACGAAGATCTGAAAGAGGATTTTTACTCTCTATTTTTTCCACCCACTGAAGAACCAGAATCCTCCTGGTGGAACGAATTCCTCAGTCTCTCTGGAGCACCACCACAGGACAGATACGCACTCCAAGACAAAGGAATACAGCCTTGGAGAGACTTCCTAGAACAGAAACAGATCGAACAAAGTTTATTTGGAGATCCAGAATCAGGAAAGAAGAAAGACGAAACAAGAGAACCAGAAGAACCAAAAGGAGAAAAGATGGCAACCGACGCAGCAGCACCTGCCTCTAAAGGAGATATCAAACCGCAGCCTATGCGTGTTTTTACAGGAAAACGAACTGAAGCAAAGGCTTTCATTGGAAGTCTTGAAGATTACTTTGTCTTAAATGACGATAATTATAAAGGCAAAGCACAGAAACAGATTCGATTTACTCTTGCCTGTCTTGGGCAGGAACTCGACGATTGGAAAGTCCTGATCAAGGATGAATTAGATGATGAGGAAGAAGGAACCCTTACTTGGACGAACTGGGCAGAATTCAAGAAGCGTTTCCTAGCCGATTGGGGAGAAGTCAATAGTGCTCTCAGAGCGCTGAACAATCTAGCCAATCTCAGAGTAGGGGGTGATGTTTCAGTCCCTGAATATATCAGAAAATTCCGTATGGAGATCGGTACTTCAGGATTGAAAGGAACAACTGCGCAGCTCCAGGCTTTTGTTAAAGGACTCCCTGAAAGTATCGCTACAAAGATCCTTGAAGCGAATGTTTTATCCATGAAAGAAGCATATGAGAAGGCAGAACAGCTTCATGGCGCTTGGGAAATGATGCGAGCGCTTGGGCGAAAACCAGGACAAGGGAACCGCTCCAATTTTAATCGAAACACCAATAATAGGGGCGGATTAACCCGATCAGTAAATGCTATGCCCACTGGACGTCTGACAGATGAGCAAAAGGAGGAATACATGAAATCTGGAAAATGTTTCAGATGTGGAAACCAGGGGCACGTTTCAAGGAATTGTCCCAAACGAAACACCACGTCAAACGCCTCCTTCAAGGCCTCCTCATCGTTTCAGAATAAGGGGATCAGATCCATCCCTGAAGATGCACCCAAGGAAAAGAAAGATGACCCAGTTGCAAGCATCAGAGCGATCCTTGCTGGGATGAAGGCCGATGAACGAGAGGGTCTTCTCAATGAACTCGAAAACGAGGGTTTTTAACCCGGAAGCGTCATACAGCGGTTGACACTTCCATAACAAATGGACATTCACAGTTAGCACTTGATTCTGTAATAGTAAGATCGAATAATGACAAGCGCCTTTCAATTTCTGTGGAGACGTCCGATTTACCCGCTGACACTTCGGCTCTAATCGATTGTGGAGCAGAAGGGAATTTTACTGACGAAGAAGTAACCACCAAGTTATCAAAAGAAAAATTGCGAAAACCAATCAAAGTCAGAAACGCAGATGGAACGGTTAACACTAATGGAATAATCACACATCGAGTCCATATTCAATATTCGATTGGAGGAAAACGATACAGCAACTGGTTTCTAATCACTAAATTAGGAGATCAACGATTAATTTTGGGGATCCCTTGGTTAGAAGAAAACAATCCTACTATTGATTGGAGAGATAAAACGATACACCTCATCGATGAACAACGGAATAAAGGAACTATCTGGCAAATGGCATTGGACAATCAACAATGGGGAGAAGACGATTACTGGATCAGAGTTAAAACATCAGCATCTCAAGCGTTAGAACATCAGTTGAAAAAGGATGAACCAAAAACGGAACTACCATCAGAATATGGGAAATGGCGCTCAGTCTTTGAGAAAAAGGCATCAGAACGATTCCCAACTTCCAGAACTTGGGATCATGCTATCGATTTGAAAACCGGTTTTAGTCCTAAAGTTAGCAAGATCTATCCGTTATCAATCAAAGAACAGTCGTCGCTGGATGAATGGATTGAAGAACAGCTAGCTAAAGGCTACATCAAACCGTCGAAATCTCCTCAAGCATCGCCATTCTTCTTTGTCTCAAAAAAGGAAAGTGGTGCGCTTCGGCCGTGCCAAGATTATAGATATTTGAACGATTGGACAATCAAGAATGCATACCCATTACCCCTAGTATCCGACCTCCTTACAAAACTCGCTGGTGCACAATATTTCACCAAATTAGACCTCCGATGGGGATATAATAACGTCAGGATCAAGAAAGGGGACGAATGGAAAGCTGCTTTCATTACCAACAGAGGATTATACAAACCAACTGTTATGTTCTTCGGCTTATGCAATTCGCCATCTACATTCCAAACTATGATGAACGAATACTTCAGAGACATGATTAATGAAGGATGGCTCATTATCTACATGGACGACATCTTGATATGTTCTCAGAATTTGAACGAACTAGAAGAACGAACAAAAAGGGTTCTCGATCGATTAGAAGAGAACGATCTGTTCCTGAAATTAGAAAAATGTAAATTCGCTGTTCAAGAAGTTGAATTTCTGGGCATGATCATCTCACCCGGAAAAATACGAATGGATCCTATCAAACTCGCAGGAATAGCTGATTGGCCAGTACCATCAACGGTTAAACAAGTCCGATCATTCCTAGGTTTTGGAAACTTTTATAGACGTTTTATTGGAAACTTTGCAGCAATCGCAAAACCACTCACAGATCTAACCAAGAAAACGGAACCATTTGACTGGAATAATGAGCGCCAACTTGCCTTTGACACCCTAAAGCAACGGTTCGCCTCTATGCCAGTATTGTTAATGCCAAATCCTGCAAAACCGTTCATCCTTCAAACCGACGCCTCCAATAAAGCAATTGGAGCGGTACTGAAACAGGCTGATGAATCTGGAGCACTCCATCCATGTGGATTTATATCCCATGCGTTAACACCAACGGAACAGAATTATCAAATTTATGACAGAGAACTGCTTGCAATCATCAAGGGACTTGCAGTATTGCGCCATCTATTACATGGTTCTCCTCACACGATCATCGTCCATTGTGATCACAAGAACTTGTCCTACTACTGAACTGCTCAACGCTTAACACCTCGACAAGCTCGGTGGTCATCATTGCTATCTGAATATGATCTTCGTATTGAACATATACCTGGCACAAAAATGTTCGAAGCAGATGCATTATCCAGACGGCCAGATCATATGGGAAATGATGAGGAACAGACTACTGTCACGGTTTTGCCGAATGACCGGTTTATTCGACTAATCAATGATGATCTTGCCAGCGAATTAAAGAAATACATGGCAAACGACGATTTTGGACGCATCCTTATTGAAGTTATCACTAAGCAAAGGGCACCACCAATTAAATCCAAACTACAAGACTGGACATACACTCATGGTATCGTTTATTACTTGGGCAGGATCTATGTGCCTGATCGAATTGAGTTGCGCACTCGATTAATTAAGGAGATACATGAAGCATTATCTTCAGGACACCCTGGACGATTGAAAACACTAGCACTTTTGAAGCGTGACTATTGGTGGCCTGGAATGTATAGACATGTCAAAGAATGGGTTGAAGGTTGTGCACTTTGCCAACAGATGAAAGTCAATACCCACCCAAATTCACCGGCATTAATCCCTATTCCATCAAAAGCTACTCGGCCATTTCAACAAGTCACACTGGATTTTATTACCGATCTTCCTATATCTGACGGTTATGACTCCATTCTGGTCACGGTGGACCATGGCCTTACGAAGGGGGTAATTTTTACTCCTTGCAATAAGACGATCGACGCCTTAGGAACTGCAGACCTCTATATCTCTGAAATATTCAAACGCTTTGGACTCCCTGACATCTTAATCTTGGATAGAGGACCGCAATTCTCCGCCAAAGTATTTCAAGAGATACGAAAAGCTCTAGGAATCAACCATAGAATGAGCACAGCCTACCATCCTCAGACAGATGGAGAAACTGAACGTGTAAATCAAGAACTCGAAATTTATCTTCGAATGTTCTGCGCAAATGAACCTCATAAATGGAAACCACTACTACCCATCGCTGAATTTGCACATAATAATCGATATCACGATACAATAAAGACATCACCATTTCAACTTATGTACGGATCAGATCCAATCGCTATCCCTACAGCAGCAATCAAGATGACCGCACCAGCAGCAGAAGAACGCCTTCTGATGCTCCGAAAAGCTAGAGAAGAAGCCCTAGCCGCTCACGAACTAGCTAGACAAATGGTCACTCATAGATACAGAGACAAGTCAATCAGATTCGAAAAAGGTGACAAAGTCTGGCTCGAAAACAAGAATCTCCACATTCCATATCAATCAAGAAAGCTAGCACCAAAACGGGAAGGACCCTTCCAGGTTGAACAAGTCATGGGACCAGTTACTTACAAATTGAAATTACCGAAACAATGGCGCATTCATCCTGTGTTTCATGCTTCGCTCCTCACTCCATATAAAGAAACCTCAATGCACGGCCCGAATTTCACTATGCCACCTCCCGATATGGTTAACGGACAAGAAGAGTTTGAGATTGAAGCTATCCTTGGACACCGGAAACGCGGAGCCGGTTATCAATACCTAGTCAAATGGAAAGGCTATGGAGCAAATGATAACACTTGGGAACCGGAACGACATCTAGGCAATGCTGCGGATATCCTGGTTGAGTATAAGAGCAGACGAAACCTCTGAAACGATTAAAGTAATGACTTACTATCGCACCAACCTACAACTGAAACATAACATTCGCTATGTCAAAAAATTCTGCAGAACTGTTGGACGATACACTCCTACTGTCAAAACCAGATACTCCGTCACACCGATGTTCGTTCCAGCCTTTAAACATCCTTCCAGACGAACGCTCTCTACATATCAAAAACTGAAATACGTCCCAATGATATCAAAACCACCTAAAGTATCACGATTACCTCCTCACAAACGAACACATCCGCAAGGACACACAGAAATCCCATATAATGCTTTACCAAAATATCTTCCCCAGTATCATCGCCTCTCTTTTGATCTAGGGGAACTACCCACATTTCAGGAGGCTGAATCGCATTATCTCCCAGCGCCGGTTCACCCTTGTGTTCTATATGATAACGTTTATCACAGGGTTTGGTTACGACGAACCTTCCCTGAACTATCAGAAGCATTACAACAAATTATTCAGTTAGGTCGAGACATCTCCGTGGAACAATGGCAATATGAACGGCGAATGAATATAAGAGGAAGTGAAAATTTTAACCGCACACAAGCGCAAATGGAAATAGCACTGGCAACCGAGCAATATTACATTCTTCTGAACCAAGCGATACAGGATAGCATGAACAATCCAGAGATACATGTCACACGGCATGAACGCCCTGATCAAATTCGTATTCCACATCCTGACAATGCAAGAACCCAATCAGAACAAGAAGAAGCGACTAGGAACTCCCATGAGAACTTTCTCAGAACTAGAGAACCTGAGATCGAAGAGATCTTAGCTTTGGACTCCGACGATGAGATTTGGGATATTTAAACCACGCCTGTTGGATTCATCCTCCTCATTCTATTGATACAACATGTCCGCCATCGTCATCGTCGCCTACCTTGTCGCTTTCGCATTCGCGCTTTTGGTCACAGCCTGTGGCCACTGCTACGACCCATCCTTTGCCCGCGCCTCCCCGTTTCTTGCCACCACCCACGATCTCCCTATCGAGATCTTTATTACCACCACCACCACCATCGACGAATACCTCTTCCCGGACTGGCCAGTCTCTCCCACTTCCACCATCGCCGACTTACACCAACATCCGGCCGAACTCGACGAAGTCCTCGAACCGATCTTTGAGGAAGAAATCCCTCTTCCCATTCCTCCGGCACCACCCCTCGCTCGAATCCCCAACGCCACTCTTCTTAGAGCCCAAGAAGCCCTCGCAACGATGATTGTCGACTATCAACAATTCGCCAGCCCTATCGATGCCATGCTCAACATCATCATCACCACCGATCCCCATACTATCACGGACGAAGAACGTGACGCTATCCTAGAGCAGACGATCCAACTGGATTACATCACAAGGACGTTACAATGGCGGTTCGAAACCGCTAACCACGACATCAACACCATTGCCAAATGGTTGAAATCGAGGCGTGATCATGGCTGGACGAACGGTGGGAATCACGGTTGGGGAACGGGTTAAGAAGTCGGTGACTTCTTGCATACGAAGGGGGTAATGTTACAATTTCTTTTCTCCTCTTTCTTTACCTTTCACTTTTCCTTTCTAAGGTAGTTAGCTATACATTTCCTTTTACGTTTTCCTTGTTCTTTTAGTATATAAAGGCTCTCATGTATGCTTCTATTCCTTAGTTCCAACTTAATCGAATTATTCTCTCAACTTCTGAACGAAGCTCCTCGCTCTCATCTCTTTGAGCTCGTCGTTTGTTTGACCTTTGTCATCGTTTGACTTAGTGTCCAGAACTTGTCCAGTAGGTTGGGAGCAGACCGAGATTCTGCTTGCCACTGTTGACTTAGAACGAACTGCGTTGAGAGCATCGATCTTAACACCACTAGTCTGCGTGTACGTGGAACAATGTCCACTCAGCACGACCTTTATACAGAATTTCGATCCAATAAAAGAAATAACCAGGGGATGAAAACCCCTATAATGGTATAAAGGCATTAAATATTGGGCAAACGGGGGTGCATCAACCCTTTCAGATGTGGCTTCCACCACACCCTTATCCGTCGACTGGGACGGCCCGTAATCCGTGCCTTTTTGCTTTCTGGTATGACAAAACCAGTGTTGTTAGGGTGACAAGCCCTTGTGAGAATTTTGATTTCACTGTTCCACAACAGCGGGCGACTCCGAAACACCACTCCAGATATTTAATCAGTGCTCCCACACTGTAGATCTCAAGGGAGATCTAAATGGGATCCCTGCTCCCATTAAGCGGATCATTATCCCATGATCATGGGTTAGCTATTCTGTATGGATGAGGAAAGATCGAGAAAGGTTAGTCACAGTCACAGTCACAGTAGATTGATCAGCTATTAGATCCCATCAGACCAGATAGAGGGCCATCAGCCATATCTGCTTGCCTGATCTTGAGTGGGATCTAGCCGATCTAACGTCTATCTAAAAATACATTGTATCTATTCCTAGCATCCTTCCCGCAGCATGTAACAACTCCGCACAGGTTGCTTTTGAGGCTGTTGCTAGCGGGGCCCATAACCTATTGAAACAATGACAGCAGCGCAGACACTAGCTAAGTAAGGTTTCAATGATACTTACATTTGTTAGTTAGTGCTTATCTGCCTATGTGTTAGGTGGAAAAAACTGGGGAGCTTAGCGTCCAAAACGCCCTCCTTATATACATTTCAGTAACCCTAATCTAGGTACAAAATATAATAATAAAAATACTATTAAACGAGTTTCTTTTATTATTATCTATTTTTAATCATTCTATGATGTTCTATATGACATCATTTCCTTCTAAATGACTCATATGCACAGCTATATGACTCATGCGCAGTAGTATGAGTCATTGCATAGTTATTGCACAGCAATGCACAGTCATATGAGTCATTTCTGAGTCATATTCTAAATATAAATGATTCTTATCAACTTATTCAATTCAGTTGATAATCGTCCCATCAAACTCTATAATATCTGTCAAAGATATAAATATCTCTGAACTCTATAATTTTGTACACAAGTACAAATAAGAGTTTATTATTACTAATCAGAGTCTAGATGAGCCTATAGACATGTGACTAATCACATGACTAATCATGTGATATCACATAATCTGAATAGATATTTAGTTAAATATAAAACACTAATTAATTCTAATTCTAATTATCTAATTAATTCTTAATTATTTAATCTAACTTTTAACAGGACACACTCAGAGGAACAAGAGGAAAGAAAAGAGAAAACTCGTTGGATAGTCTGCAACTATGACAATCAAGAGCCTGGGGCTCTCGATGCTACAACCAAGACTATATACCCAAAGCCTCACCCCCCCTTACTAATCCATCACCTGACCACCTCACCTCCACCTCATGCCGACCCGTGGTCCGCTTACATAATCTTGAAAGATAAGATCTCTGATAACCCGATAAGATCCGAGCTCCCCGAGATAAGAGATAAGATAAGATCTTAAGATAAGATCAAATCGTAAGAGTGGCAAGGGTGATGGATGACAGGGGCATGGGTGACTAGGTCAGCAAAGATGATGGGTTTGAGGTCAACAATGTTAGGAATCAATCCTAGCATCTATTTTTCAGTTTTATTCATTGGGTGATCAGGCATCACTCAGCATCACTGGTGCAAGGTTTGGGACCTTGGGAAGACTATGGGAACACTTTGCATGGGTCAGCACATGGGAGCGCTCACTAGAAGATGGGATGACAGTTGGTTGAGCCAACCATGGACATAATAGGAAGGAGGGATCACACCCTGTGTGATGGTGCCTTGGGATCACATCAACACATCATTGGGATCAGTCACAGGGCAGCACAGGGGCTAGGACACTTGTTATGGCAAGAGGATCACCTGTGGGGATTGTGGGAAGCCTGGGAGGCAGCATGGCCCATTATAGGAATCATGGGAAAGGGCTAGGCCTGGTCTATTAACTGGTTGACAGGTGGCAGCACCTAAGATGCATGGACAATAGGATGTGCAGCAAGGCATGTGGTCTGGGTGCATATGGCTGTGGAGTTGTCAATGGGATGCAGTGGTGGCTAGGGGTCTCAAGGAGGAGTATATAAGGACCTTAGTAGATAACTTGAGTCTCTTTAGACTTAAGATGGTTTCCCTTACACTCTGTACATGGGCATAGGTTATCATTCTTATGTAGTCTGAATATATTCCTTCCCTTCTCTCTTCTTTATCTATCCTCTGCAAGGCTTGTGGTTTAGTTGTGAGTGTGAGCTTGTAACAAACAAGTTCTTCCAGGTGTTGGTGGAGGTCTGGGAGATTGGCCCAGACAAAGTCATCAATGGTGGTGGTGGTGATGAAGACCTCAAGGGGGAGTTCATGGGCAATGGCAAGGAAGGGGGAGGCAGTGGTAGGTGAGGGTGGCAAAGGTGAACATTGTGTTTATTGAGTGGGCTGGGGAAGGAAGGGAGTCAGTGAGTTGTCTTTTATCAAGGAACGTCAAATGTAAAGGTCTTCCATGGAATCTCCTGTTTCATCATTGTCTGATGCTGATTCTGTGGTGTGAGCAAGAATAGCACAATACAGTGCATCATCTAGTGACAGTGATTCAGGAGTGTTTGTACATGTGAATTCATCTTCTCTGATGAATGCTCCTTGTGTGGTGACCTTACTGGTGATCTTTGGATATCCTGGTTTGAAATCATAGGTAGCACCTGTTAATTTTAATTATGAGATAGTGACTTGCATGTGACCTTATGTCACATGCAAAAGTATTGGACAAGCAGTTTTTTTTATACCTATTCTTGTACCATTTGTGCTACACACACCAATACAATTGTTCTAGTGTACAGTGCATCCCAAGAATTAAGTTAACAATCCCATCAACTTTTACATGATGGCAATATGTAGTGATGGTGATGCATGGTGACAATGAGTGCTCTAGGTCACTGTGACCACTGTGACATGATGGGTGAAAGGCACAATGCATCATGTGACATTCAACAAAGTGTATTACACATTGTGACATGTCATGTGACTGGCTTTTGGGTGACATATGTCATGGTCACAAACCTGATATGTATCACAAAGACTCCCCAGGATTCTCAGGGAACTGAGCTCCTGGGAATCCTGGGAAGTCCTAAGGAATGGACCAGGACTCCTTGTTGAGTCCTGGTCCATTCCTGGCAACTTTTGGCTGGCAAAAATATGGTTTGGCACCACCAACCTAGTCCTGGGAATTCCTGCCAGAATGTGTGGGGCAGTGTAAAGACCTCAATGATGTCTAATTGCTTGACACAATCCCTCAAAATACAACACCAATATGCCTTTAACTCAGTGCATTGTAGGAACATGTGGAGGAAGTTAAAGTGAATGTGAATGTGAGAAAAGAAATCCAGTAGGAATGGTGCATATGCAGGAAATCATATCATTCTATG
This sequence comes from Amanita fuliginea, assembly GCA_023014435.1. Taxonomy (NCBI): domain Eukaryota; kingdom Fungi; phylum Basidiomycota; class Agaricomycetes; order Agaricales; family Amanitaceae; genus Amanita; species Amanita fuliginea. The sequence continues at coordinate 562,544 of JAEBUQ010000011.1, read as the reverse complement.
GGAAATAAGGCAGAGTGCAAGTCAGCTTGATAGACTAATATCCAACATAAGTAAATGTGCAAATGAAGTATGGAAAAAATAACCTGCAGTGTGGGAATGTTGGTGGTAGTTGAATTACATCTGGGAAAAGGACGTATAGCATGGGAAGATACATATGTAACTATGGGGAAATGATGTGCAGTGAGTGAATGTGTGTGGGAAGTTGCTCTGGGTGTGGGAAAATATGAGAGAGTATGGGTATGTTGTGGGGATGTGTGATTGCTTGATGTGATTAACTCAAGGATCAAGATACAAGTAACACTTGCTATGGACTCCCTCCAAGGGAGCCACAATATGCCTCTGTAGGGAGTGAGGTGGGAGTGAGGTGGGACTCCAGAGAGACTCCAGAGAGACTCCTGGTCAATTATTGTTGTTTTGGTGAGAAATGCAGGGAGTCCCTGTGGATGCATGTGGGGGAGTGTAAAGTACTGCAAATATTCACACTTCCAATCTGCCTTTGTGTTACAATTTGATCTTATCTCAAGATCTTATCTTATCTTATCTCTTATCTCTTATCTCGGGAAGCTCAGATCTCTTATCGGGTTATCAGAGATCTTATCTTTCAAGATTACGTAAGCGGACCGCGGGTCAGCATGAGGCGGAGGTGAGGCGGTCAGGTGACAGATTAGTAAGAGGGGTGAGGCTTTGGGTATATAGTCTTGGTTGTAACGTCAAGAGCCCTAGGCTCTTGATTGTCATAGTCGCAGACTATCCAACAGAGTTCTTTCTTTTTTCTTTCCTCTTGTTTCTCTGAGCGTGTCCCTTGGTCTGACGACCTTGTGGCACTTTGCAAGTCTGCTGCACCTGGTCATCCACCTGGAGACAAGCCCATTGTGCAGTTCTTTTTGGTGTTGCCCAAACTCAATGACTGTTACAAGCTCATGCTCACAACTAAACCACAAGCCTTGCAGAGGAGGGAGGGCAGAGAAGAGGGGGGAAGGAATATTATTAAGACTACATTATACTAGTAACCTAATGCCCATAGACAAAGCATAAGGGAAACTATCTAGAGTCTAAGGAGACTCCAGCTAATCACTCAGGATCTGATCCCTCCTTGCTAATTATATCCATGGTTGGCTCAACCAACCGCTGTCCCATCTTCTAGTGAGCGCTGCCATGCGCTGACCCATGCAAAGTGTTCCCATAGCCTCCCTAAGGTCCCAGACCTTGTGCCAGTGATGCTGAGTGATGCCTGATCACCCAATGAATAAAACCAAAATTAGATGCTAGGATCAGTTCCTAACAATGACACAAGCCGCAGTGTGCATATTGGCATTGCTTGTTTCATTGATGTTGCACATCAAACAATGCTTGAGATATTACAGAAGGCATGCAATGAGAAGAAGCTTGATGGAGTGCAACTGCTCAAGTATTGGCATGGGTTTATGGAATCAACTGAATGTGATAAGTGTGAGGAGCTTCTTTCATACAAGTGGTTCAAAAAGCAAACAAAGTTAGTCATTTAATTCTCATTCATGAGCCCTCTTAGCATATTAGCAGATGAAAAACAACACACCTCTGAAAAAAGCCCTACAAAACAGAGCAACACAGTGGCACCATCTGATCCCAATGTCTCAGCTAAAGCTCTCAAATTTTACAAGTGTGATGCCAAGAAGGCCACTGAGAAACTGATGATGTTTCTTTCCAAAAGTTTTCCCACAAAAACAATAAGTGTCATGTACTTTGATGAAGCGCATGAATTGCATATGCAGTTTTGGGTCTTCCTACAAATCATGCAGCATCAGTCATTGTCAACAAAGATGTGGTATGCATTCATGGGTACCCCATTATAAGGATAGTCAGTCACCACTTTGCTTGCTTGGATGGGTCTGACTGAAAATAGTGCATTCTTTGTGACTGAAGGAGTATATCAGGACTTGTTTGTTACAAGCTCACACTCACAACCTAACCACAAGCCTCACAGAGGAGAGGGTAAAGAAGAGAGGGGGGAAGGAATGTATTAGAACTACTACAAATAATAACCTAATGCCCATAGACAGAGCATAAGGGAAAGCATCTAGAGTCTAAAGAGACTCCTACTACCTACTGGGTCCTTATCTACTCCTCCTTAGAACCCCTAGCCACCCTATGTCCCATTGGCACCTCCACAGCCATATGTGCCCAGACCATATGTCTTGCTGTGCATCCTATTGTCCATGTGTCTTGAGCACTGCCACCTGTCAACCGTTTAATAGACCAGGCCTGGCCCTTTCCCATGATGTCTGGACTTCCCACAGGCTGCTCTAGACTCCTATAATGGGCCAGCTTCCTCCCAGACTTCCTGTGATCCCCACTGGTGATCCTCTTGCCATAATGAGCATCCAAGCCCCTGTGCCATCCCCATGACTGATCCTAGTGATGCACTGATGTGATCCCGAGGCACCATCACTCAGGGTGTGATCCCTCCTTCCTATTATGTCCATGGTTGGCTCAACCAACCACCATCCCATCTTCTAGACAGCACTCCCATGTGCTGACCCACACAAAGTGTTCCCATAGTCCTCCTATGGTCCCAGACCTGGTGCTAGTGATGCTGAGTGATGCCTGATCACCCAATGAATAAAACCAAAAAATAGATGCTAGGATCAGTTCCTAACATTGTTAGGACAAATCTCACTACAGCCACAAGCCTTGTAAGGGATGTAGAAAAAGATAGTAGAATTGACACAGCATGTTACCTGCCCCCATTTGCACACATCTTGTTTATATGGCTGGGATTACTGCTTAATCCACTCCAGTTAAGCAAGGGTCATCAGCAGTTGAACATGGGTGCTAGCAGCAATCTGGTACAGTTTTTTTGATGAAGGTGGTTATACAGAGATGAGGGTCCACGCTGTACATGCACTCTAGTGTTGTAAGCTGCTTCTTTTGAGAAAATTGATATATGGCTTTAAAAAAAAATAGATAAAATTCTGAAATTATTTGAGCACATAGTTTGTCCCAAATGCAAGGGTCTCCCCTGCAAGCTCTAAGTGATGCATGTTCCAGGTGAAGAGATATTGATTGAGTGGGTTATCTGAGTGAAAAATGTGCTTAGTGTTGGCAGAAGACTGATTGGCTTTCAAATATACAGTGACCCAAAAAACTGTCCAGATGTTTGGTGGATTTGGAAAGATGGGCCCATAGCTCCTGAAATAAAATACATAGAAATTTGAAATAATCATATGTTGGAGGTATATATATAATATATATGCTGACATCAGCTTGACCTTACATGGTAGCTAGTTATGTGATTAGAAATTCAACAACTGACTGGGCACATCCAGACAGTTTCTTTGCTCTTGTATTAATAGTTGTTTTCAGTACTTAGTGTATCCTCCTTTGGCCTTCAACACTGCAGCAACCCTTCTAGGCATGCTTTTGATCAAATCAATGCATACTTCCTTTGGAATCTTCTCCCATTCTGCCTCCACCCTCTCCCACAACTCCAAGATCCCCTTTGGTGCTTCTGGGTATGTTCCAAGCCTCTTCTTGAGGTGCCACCATAGATGCTCTATTGGATTCAAGTCTGGAGACTGTGCTGGCCAGTCTAAAACCTCAACCTGATTCTCCACAAACCATTCCTTGGCCACCCTGGATGTGTGTTTGGGATCATTGTCCTGCTGGAACACAAACCTTTCCCTATCCATCCCATAATAATCCAATGTCTGAAACAAGTGGTCTTCCATGATCTCCCTGTAAAGTTCTCCATTCATCCTACCATCTATCCTGCACATATATCCCACCCCATGAGCTGTCATGCACCCCCAAACCATTAGGCTTCCCCCACCAAATTTGAGTGTCCCATTGACATGCTGATGTGTGAGCCCTGTGCCTCACCTTTTCCACATCCAATCCCTCCCATCAGAGCCCAAACGATTGATTTTAGTCTCATCTGAGAATATGACCCTAAACCAATCCTCTTCAGTCCAGTCTTTGTGCTTGAGAGCAAAGTTGTAGCGTTGCTTCATATGTCACTGGGTGAGAAGGGGCTTCTTGGACTTCACCACAGCCCTCAGATTCCCCCTCTTGAGTGCATTACGAACAGTTTGGGTGCTAACATTCAGGGAGAGAAGGGACTTTGCCTGGGAGGCATTGTCAACCTGTCCAGAGGTGACGGAACAGATGAGATGGCATTGATCCTGGGGGGACAGCTTGGATGGTCGACCTCCAGCAGGTGTTGGGAGTGTAAGAGAAAGTTGAGAGTGGATTTCAGAGACAGTGGAACGCCCAATATGAAGTTTAGAAGCAATAGAGTGACAGGAATGACCCTCCTGAAGAAGGGAGATGACTGAGAGACTGTTAGGAACCGATCCTAGCATCTAAATTTTGGTTTTATTCATAGGGTGATCAGGCATCACGCTGCATCATTGGCACAAGGTCTGGGACCTTAGGAGGATCATGGGAACACTTTGCGTGGGTTAGCACATGGCAGCGCTCACTAGAAGACAGGACGGCGGTTGGTTGAGCCAACCAAGGATATAATAAGAACAGGGGATCAGACCCTGAGTGATGGCACCTCGGGATCACATCAGTGCATCACTAGGATCAGCCATAGGGATGGCACAGGGGCTAAGAGGCTCATTAAGGCAGGAGGATCACCAGTGGGAAAGGGCCAGGCCTGGTCTATTAAATGATTGACAGGTGGCAGCGCCCAAGACGCATGGACAATAGGATGCGCAGCAAGGCATAAGGTCTGGGCACATATGGCTGTGGAGGTGCCGATGGGACTTATGGTGGCAAGGGGTCTCTAGAAGGAGTATATAAGGGCTTGGGTAGTTAGCTAGAGTCTCTTTAGACTCTAGATGGTTTCTCTTACACTCTGTTTATGAGCCTTAGGTTATCATTGTAGTAGTTCTAATACATTCCCTTCCCCCTCTCTTCTCTACTCTTTCCTCTGCAAGGCTTGTGGTTGTTGTTGTGAGCGTGAGCTTGTAACATCAGTGGCAAGCAAGTTCCAGTGGGCAGCAGGTAGGCAGTAATTGAGCAATGATGGCAGTAACCATGGGCAGCAGATAGTAAGGGAGTGGTTGAGTAGTGGCAGCAAAGTGGGCAGGACAACATTGAGTGATACAGTTTCTTTTCTTCTTCTATGAGGTTCCTAGTTCCAAATTAATTGAGTATTGCTCTCATCCTTGAGTGAACTCAGTGCTCTTGTCATCATTTGACTTAGTGTCCAGAACCTTTGTTCAGTAGGCTGGGAGCAGACCAAGACTCTGCTTTCTGCTGATGACTCTGGACAGACCACAACAAGGGCATCCTTAACAAAAAGTCAGTGAAGTATATAGAAAGATTAAAGCTTGGTAATAATGAAATTTAGTGTGCAGATATGTCCAAAAACTCATTCTTACCATAGAAAGTATCAGCTAGCTATAGGGATGGATACAAATGCCCAGATATAATTTTATGAACTGAAAATCCTAAGTATATGTGGGAATGTAAGTTAATAATTTAAAAGTTGGAAAGTAAATGGTTCTGACCACAGGAAAGTGTAGGAGAGCTGTTTCAGGTGTAGGAATTGAACATATGTTTGGTTGTCAGTGTGGGAAATCTGGAAAAATGTCAGAATACATAAGGGAAGTTGGTGGCTTGACTGTAGAACAATGCAGTGTGGGAATGTGCATGGAATTTATTCTGTTTTTGGATAATGTAGGGATGGATAGTGATACAATGTCCAGATGTACTGAAGGTCAGTGGTCAGAGCAGAGGGGGTTGATTTGACTGTAGGAAATAACATACAGTGGTGGGTATGAAACACAAGAATGAAATAAGAATAAAGTATGCCTGAGTAGGAATTCATTGGGAATGAGGTAGGAATAAAGTAGGAATAAAGTAGGATTCAGGTAGGATTCCTAAGGAATCCATGGACATTTGGTAGGAATCTGGTAGGAATCCTAGGATTCTGCTCAGAATGCTCAGAGTCCACTAGGAAGGGTGGCTCAGTGAAAAGTACTGACTTGATGGTGTTGATATTGTAGGAGGAAGCTTGTTGAAGCACTATTATAGCATTTGGGATAGGGGCAGCACATGGGATTTACCCCAGTTTGAGTGACCAGCTCACTGGATAGTGCTTATGTTGCAAGTGGTGAGTTGGGAAGGATGCACTAGAAGTAATTGTGATTGTGGTATTGTATTGTGTCATCTGATGGTACTCCTTTTTTCTTTTCCTTTTTTAAATAGCAATTGGGATTGACACAGGAGTAAACTACAGACAAAACCTAAAGATAACCAGCAGACAAGAACAGGTCAGGTAGGCATTGATACACTACATAGTAAAGACAACATGACAAGTCAGCAAGGGACAGATGGCAAGCCTCAACAGGCATAAACTAACAGTCCCAGCTCAGGACAAAAGGAGTCAGCAGGAGGGGGAACCCCTGGATATTCCCTAAGCAGGCACAGCACAAGCCTGAGAAAAGCACTGTTGCAGGTGCAAAGCACAGAAGTATACTCTTTGACTTGTTCACCCCAGACTCTGTCCATGGAAGCAAGAACCAGGGGGTGGAAGCAGGCTGTATAAAACAGGCAGGTGGTCACCATGACAATTGATGCATTGAGCAAGGGGGTAAGGGGGCAACCACTGCTTCAGGAGAGGCAGTTATGTGGTTGCATGCACAAACAGTGCACCATGGCTGTCTAGATGAACAGTGATGCATCATGTGGCCCCAACAGAGGCACATACCACATTGAGGGATGGACTTGTTGACCATCCACAGAGATGCATGGCAGGGGACACCCCAAAGAGAATGTGCATGGAGAGGAGGTGATGGGCAACCAAGGAGGCCCTGTCATCAAAAACCTCACAAAAAACCATCCAGTCAATCTTGCTTTGGGAAGACAAAGCAGGGCAGAGTGAAAAAGGCAACCTTGGCCCACTTCAGGTGGGCATGGATGGCTGCAAGCAAAGCACTGTCAGAGACAGGGACCTGGTCAGGGGACTGGGCCAGGACAGCAGGACATGAACAAACTTGATGGATGAAGTGCCAGTAGGCCAAGCTATACGGGACAGGGCCAACACGAAATGCTCCTTTACTGCAGCCTCGACCACGGCAATGCCTCCGGGGGAGGCAGGCCGCTTGAGCGTGACCTCAAAACTGATTGTACTCCTGACCCTGTTGACTATCGTGACTTGCCTCGAGTGGCTGGTGAAGCTATTGAATGGGACAATTTATGTGATTGAAAAGATAAAATGAATCATAAGGAAAGAGGGCACGCATAAGAGGGCGCAAACCTGGCAGTGGCGAGGCAAGTCCGGCAAAAGATTCCGGCGGAAGTCCGCCGATGGCATGTGGTCGTGATGCGCGAGTCGTACGAAGAGGAGGCGGGAACCCTCCAGGCCTCGGAGTGCGTGGGCGTAACAAACCCCGCTACACCAATACCAGCAGCGAGAGAGCCGTCTGTAGCAGTAAAGAGAGTAGCCTTGTCGACCCACCAAGTCACTCGAAAGAGTTGAAACTGGTGAATCACCCTCTGGAGAGGTCGTCGTTAGTTGACTTCTTGGGGTGCCAGTGAAACAAAAGAAACTCTGGAGGGGAAGTCCTCCAAGGGGCCTCCCCGGTCATGGGGAGCTCGGGTAAGAAACGTGTTTGTGCTTGTTTGCACGCCGTTCTCTGGTTCTTCTTGTGCAGGTACTAGAAAGGGTGAACAGGAACTTCCGTTGCCTCCTGTTCATGCGACTTGCCACATCGCCCAGTTATTCAAAAATGGTGGACCAACTGTACACAACTTGGGTGTACTCTTGTTCAGTTTGTCAGACACAATGCCCGCATTCGAACCCAAACGAGGCCTTGAACAATGGTCTTGATACTCAAGACTCGAGTCCCGGGCCCGCAACCATGAGTAAATTAAGCGGAGTTTAGAACAATGGTGCGGGTGATCGTTCCATCAGATAGCAGCATGAAACTGAATAACGCGTACTACACACTTCAGACCATATGTTCTCAATTCCAAACATAAAACATAAAACCGTAGATTGTCCACTGTGCCAAAGCATGTACACAGAAGACAAGACAGTTGAGCGCTGACAGTGGGGCTGGTTTATCTGGCGCTCATGATTCATCAGTACGTATTAAGTTAGCGCTGACCAGCCCTTGTCCTTACATAAAGGCGATAGAAAGGCGGCAATTACTATCCAGGTGTCAGCTCTTGCCCCTACTATGCTCCTGTCATTTTGCCTTTTGGCCGTTTTCTGCTCTGGCACCGTACTCGCGGAGAACACGGGCCACAAACTATCTCTGTCGTCCCGATCCATAAGGTCCAAGGCGCCACAGCTCACCAAGCGTCGGATCCCATCGAAAACGAATGTTCCCCTCAAAGAATATTTTATTAACACGGATCTTCAGTAAATCAAGGTCCTTTTCAACGATCTTTAGTACTGACTGGATCGTAGGTGGTATAGCAACATCTCAAGTGAGTAAAGGACCAAGGCGCTTAGTTTGGGCGCTTTAAGTTAATGTTGCTTCTAGTTGGCACACCCCCGCAACTCATTTCTGTGCGCATTTTCTTTCGTATTATGACACGATACTGATTCATCGGAACTACAAGGTCGTGTTTGACACGGGAAGCACGACATTAGAGTTCGCTAGTATGTTCTAGGATTGCCATGATTCTCGCTACTAATCTCAATCAACTCTTGTTGTAGGTACATTGTGTGGCTCGGCCTGCAAGGATCAAGTTCAATTCAACCCTTCGAAGAGCAGCACGTTCGTTGACGGAGGGCAGACCTCCACCATATCATTCGCTACTGGAGCAGGCGTCAACCCCGTTATTTCCAGCAGTGAATATGTCCTCACTTTAAGATCTGCCACGGATACCGTCGCTATCGGAGGCCTTGTTGTGCACAAAGCCAAACTATTCTTGATCACGAATCAAACTGAGGCATTCAATATCGATCCCTTCAGTGGAATAATGGGTAACGTACCTCCATATTATTGCCGTTCACTGGTCTGAGAGCGCTTTGAAGGGATGTCACCAATAGCGCAGGGCTTCTTTGCTGGCATCGTTGAACAGGGCTTACCAGGTAGGACCCCTCTGACTCGTATACTATTTCGACCATCGTCATGACTTTTCCGATGCCATAATAGCGTTGTTCAGTTTTTACCTGACACCAAAGTCAGTTGGTCATGCAGAACTTACGCTCGGTGGGATAGACCATACGAAGTTCCACGGTACGCCGTGCAAAACTAGTATTTCTGAGTGGAACTGGATTTGAAAATGTTGCCAGGTGATCCTGTATACTCAAGTTTACTTGTTGATACTGGAGCAACGTGGCAGCTCTCGTCAAGCGGAGTAGCCGTAAATGGGAAGACAACAAAGTTACTGAATTCGCAGAGAATATTTATATTCGATAGCGGAACGAGTAACATCGTATTCTCTACTGTCACCGCGAATGTGAGTCCCGAGCAAGTTTAGATCCCCCATGTTCGTGTTTTTGACAGTGACATCGGCAGGCGATCTATGCCATCATATCCCCCGATATCAAGCCCTACGCCGCAGAACCAGGGGCATATGGCATTCCATGCACTCGGATCTCGTCGTTACCCGCAGTCATTGACATCACGTTTACATCCCAATCTGGAAAACCGTTCAACCTTACGATTCCTAGCAGCGAACTAAACGTTGGACCGTTTCCTAACGACTCTAAGACATGTCAGACGCTCATCAATGCATATGACGGTCTTGATATTATTGGAGGAAGTTTGTTGAAGCACTATTATAGCATTTGGGATGTTGCAGGGCAACGCATTGGATTTGCCCCGGTCCGCGATTGAAGAATGATATCTCGTTTCGATCTACCTTGCCAAGTAGCTAAGTTCCGAGCGTTGCATTGTACTGTGTACATTTGTGTTGACTCAATATCACTCAATTCTTGTATACCTCACTGCCAAGATTGGTAGTAGTTTTCATGGCAAACAGAGTATCATCCCTTGATGAAATATAGCGAACAAGAGGTTGTTTGACAGGAAGAAACCGTTGCGCAGCCGAGGCGCTGACCTTAGTGGCTGGAGTACTGTGAGTTGTCAAAACTTTGGAGAAGGTCCTACTAGTAACGAGTAACGGTGATCGATTATCAATCTGCCAGACTCTTTCGCGGAAGGCGGAAGATATGTTGTGTTTGACAAGAAAAAGGGTTTAGGTCTTTTTGAACTAAAGTCAGCGTGACTCTCAGACGTGGCCACTCCGTGTAACAGGAGACGAAGATACATTAGAATGAGATTTATAAAGTGGCCAGGCTTCAATATTTCAATACTTCTGACCCGATGTCACTCGATGTCATTGGAATGGATTCGTTTACGCAAAATACACAAAACATCAATTGAGAGCCAAAACATACATTCAGACATAATACTAAAACAAAACCGTATGCTCGTGTGTAGGATTGGCAATGCATATTTACAGCAAGTCCCGTCAAGAAAGGCTATTTACTATACTCCTTATAAGGCCCTTCAAAATTCAATCGTCGCCCCGCCTCGCCAAAAATGCCCCGTTTGACTGACTATCGCCTCTCCTTCGACCTGTCACTCCAACGAAACTGACGCTCGGAAAACCGCGAGAAGCATCAGCAATCACATGCACAGACGAATCCGGGACCGCCGGGACATGGTCAAAATAAAGCAGTCCTTCCCGTTTTGGATTATGCATCACCTTTCCGTCTGTGGACGGCTGTGGCGGAGGATGGGCTTGTGATCCAGATTGGTCCAGCGAAACCGAGTGCGACAGGCCAGCTCCAAGTGAGGTGCTGCTTGTGGGGGAAGGAAGCGACGGTGATCTGGTTCCGGTACTGGTAGAACCTGAGATGGAGGACGATGAGATGAGGGTGGTCGGCTTCTTACGATTGGATTTGGGTGTCTTCTTCTGTCCTTCATTTACTGGGTTTGCGAACATATCGTCGTGAAATTGGTCAGAGCGGGAGCGGCGGTGGGGACCCAAGTTACTACTGCTGCCTCCGGTTGTAGTGCTCAACGTGGTTTGAGATGCCGTCCTCCCAGGAACACCAGAAACGGCCGGGCGCGCATATAAAGAGCCGTCCAGATCTACGAGCGTGTCTTCGTCCACGTCGCCAGGATCCAATGCGACGGAAGTTCCTGTAGTGCCCATCGAAGAAGCCGGACTCTTAAACCCTGTCTTAAACTTTGCCAACAGAACGCCATCGCCGCTACCCTGAAACCCTTCAAATTCTTGATGACTGCCATTAGATATCCCAGTCATCAAAGCGCCTTCAAGCGCTTCTCTTTCCTTTCGTTCCCTGCGCCCTCGCTTACGCCCCACCTTCTCGGCCCTCTTGACCTTATCACGATTCTCGGACAAGTCCTCTTCCTCCTCATCTTGTTTGTCCTGAATGTCACACTGCCCCTGACCAGCTATATGCGCACGGCTGAGTGCAGCGATGGCCTCGTCATCCAATGGGGCCGCATCAGAGTCAAGGGTACCTCCACTCTGGGTTCTTCTCATTTTACCGCCAACGTTTCCTTCGACATCTTCTTCCTCGTCGTCGGTCAGGGGGAGCTGGATAGCGGGGCCCTTCCGCTTTCCAAAGAGGTCATATCCAAGAACCGTGAACAATCCATCGTCCTGTCGTCTTTTCCTTCCCCTTCCCTTTCCCTTTGATTTGGACTTGGGTAGTTTAGTACTGATATGGGCCGACGTGTCCCCGTCAGCGTCAGACGACAACACCACGGAGCCCGCACGGGAACAGCGGCTCCTTCCGTCTCTTCTTCCACCGATATTAGAGTGCAACGACAACGTATCCGTATACTCGTCGTCGTCTGTCGATTCTTCTAGTAATAAGGGTCGAAGACCATCTGAAAGCGGCTGTGTACTGAATTGTGAACGAGAGGTGCCAGACCTGTTCCGATTCCTGTCGTGGCCTTCCCTGTTTCCACTCAAGGTAGAGCTGCGCTGGGGCCCGTGAGCGTGTTGTGCATAGTTGTGCAGCGAATCCGTAGAGGAAGAGACGGCGGGTGTGCAGCCGAGACAGCTTGATAGCGCATACAAGGTGTCAGACCATCCAAACTGAGTCATCATATTGTCGTGTGTGTATGGGTCGTACTAAAGCGTAAAGGGCCTTGGTGTGGGGGGGAGGGCAGAGCGGAACTTGTGAGGAGGAGGAGGAGGAAAGTGAAACGAAAGAGTTGCGCTGGCTCCTGTCGCACGGATCACCGAGTTTGGCAGCAACCTCCACGACAACACAACATCAAGCGATTGTAACAGAAATCACGATCCACCACAAGTTCAATATTCAATATTCAATATTCAATGACGACGGTCAGGGCCCTCTATCAGCAAGGAAGTTCGTATCTCTCTCCCTCGACATTTCAGTGGATAGCAACAACACCGGTTGTAGCTCTGAGCTGCCCTGCTTCTCTGAGCTTCTCAGGCGATGTGAACGACCTTCAATAGTGACTACCGACGGTGAAGTTGAAAATGTCAATCAGCTAACGACTTTGACGCCCATTTCCTTTCATATCCTTCATCCATGAAGACTTCCCAATCACACTGCATACCTGCGTATGGCAGACGACAAACAGCTGTCGGAATTAATGTCCAGCCCACTGTATCAATGCCGTGTGTGGTATCTCGACGACTTCTCCAACTATCAGATTGTATTTGGGGTGGCTAGTGGATGAACGTGCCCCAATTGTGAGCTAGTCATTATATATCGCTTGACCTCTTTTTCTAACTGATGTCCACGTGTTCAGCCATATGTACAGTGTCTTCCTCGATTTGTCGATGCCACTGATTGCTCTTGTTATTTCTAACTTCATCATTCGGCTACCATCACAAGTTCACCATATCGCTCCCGCGGTCATTGCCGAAATCCAATCACAATCGTCCTTTGCTTGGCGCGCTGATACCCGTTTACGAGAGCGTAACCCCATATCTAACGCACAGAGATTCCGCGAACAGATCATGAGGTGAGCGGAGAATCAAAACTATACGCCCTCGGAGTGCCCCTTTTTGTTTATCTTTACTCCCGTTCATTCGTTGCTTACAGCGAAATGCCTCAAATGAAGAGCACACCGTATGTCGAGTATTTCGAATGTCATCACTACATTTTAATGCATAGGCTTTTATTAGTAGATCTACTTCCGATCCACCGCCTTCGACGCCAATCACATTGTATGTACCGCATCTCTGCACTATCTTTCTAGAAAATTAACACCATCCAAAGGAGCTCTACTCCGATTCCGTGCGTCGATAGATATGAATTAAGATCACCATCTGATTTATCTGATCATGAAGTGACGCATCGGATTGGGATAGTAGTCAAGCAGATTCCAATGTCTCTGAAGGTCACGACGAAGGGAGGAGCGCAACGCTTCCATCTTTCCAGGAACAGATGATTTGTTCCGCGTAAGTCAAATCTTGTTCTACTATGTACATATGAACGCGAATGTTGAATGCTTTGGTTTACTAGATTCGCTGAAAAAAATGCTATGGATGACTACGAATTATGCTGCTGGTTGTTTGACCGTAAAACAGTGCCGCAAGCACTTGTACCCCATGACGACGACCCCCACTTCAAAAAATACATAGAAATGACAGAGTTCATCTGGCCAATAACGTGGGAGATCAGGGTTTGCAGTTTTCGTATTGCGCTGGATTAACCATGTTCTGATGATTCTCTCGTTTTTCCAAAGGAGAACCTTCCACGTGTTGAGCCGGGCTCGAAGTCCGCGTTGAACAATTGTTGAAGGCAGTCAATCAGCTCAAGCTCAAACCAAATGTAGTAAAATTAATTGAACCAGAAGAATTCCCGGCCGATCTCAAGCTGCTTACGTCCTATTTTTCTGCCATTTTCAACGCACATCACGGGAAGGCACATCATGAAGAAAACGCGTGCGATGCCTCCTGGCGCCACGATCATGACCGTTTACTATTGGACTTCTTTAAACTACGAGTTCCAGGCATGAAGGATACTACTATAATCGATCCGTCTGTGCGTCCCATGTACGTGGCCAAGTCAATGCCTTGGTTTTTTCTTAGTCCTGACATGGTGACGCAGTCTGGAGCGCACTCTCCGTTTCCCCAGGAATGATCGCGTGGATATTCCATTTTCTCGTGAAACCCAAGATAAGATTAATCAGTTAGCTTACAATTTCTCGGCATCGGCGCATCGAGAGATGATACTGCGCCGTTGTGGTGAAGCTTCCAGTGCTATTGTCACCGAAACGAACAACCAAGCTTATATTATCCAGCAACACGCGAGGTGGTCCAATGATATTGTTTTCGAGAACGAATTCCAGCGGCTCTTGAATATTGCCGGGGATCCAGCTTCGGGTAAATGCGATGCACTTGGACGGGTGCAGGTGGAACTCCCCTGTGCGGTACCTGAAGATTTCGCATTGATTCGGGCTGCAGCCGAGATCGAGGGTAATGGTAAGCGAAGTCGCGTTTATCATTAGGATTCTGACTGATATGAGACTGAAGACGAGCCTGAAGGCGAGACACGAACATCTGAAAAGGCCCGTGAATGGGACGAAACGTCAGAGACATCCGGGAGTTTACAGATTCCAGACGAGACGGAGTCGTTTAAACCATCATACAGTATCATATCGGCATCAGTCCCTTCGGCGGGGCCAGGATCCGTTTCCTCAGATCAGGTGGTTTCCAACTTGGACAAGCTATAGCTCGACAAAGATGAGGGGACCAAAGAGATGCCAGGGTTTCTTGACCTGCCCATTATCGCCATTGAATATAATAAGCAATCGGCAGATGCGAAAGAAGGCACGAACAAACTTCGCATGTACCTCACTGCATGCGTCAAGTTTTTGCATGTTCTTGGGATTACCGAATTTATGGTATTCGGCATGCAGACTGATGGCACCCATACAGCCTTGCCCGCGGCTGTGATGACAAATGATGGGGTACGTGTGCCTTCTTCACCTTATGCGCAACCCGCGAGCTGAACTTGAACTAAAAGATGATTCACCTGTATGAACGGCTAGTGGACGTGCTCGACATATCGACTCCATTGGGTGCGTGGCACCTTGTGACGATACTGAGCCGGCTCGCAACCCAGCATGCGGAATCTCTGAGGGGAAAGGTTAATGCCAAAAAAGAAAAGTTGGTGGCATTATTGGACAAGAAGCTGTCGTCGGACTTGGACCCACTGGAGCTGAGATGGACGATTGAGCACCAGCGTACCAAACTCGTGGAAACAGGCCAGGTCAAACCGCGGATAGAAGGGGATGGAGCGCCTACTCCAAAATGACAGTCACCTATAAATGTAAATAACGTAGCGGTTGCATCTTGAGCTCGCCGTTGGACGTATCTTTTCTTTTTGCAAACGAGCGTGCAGTAACTTAAAACAAAGGCAACCGTGACGCGTGACGCGTCACAGGCGACTGACTGCCGCACAACCATGAAAGCTTTCAATTCAACGGGGTTGGACTTGTTATAGCCAACAATAGACCGCAGAAAAAGCTCGCCTGTCAAGCATGGCAGCAATTATCTCTGCACCCAAGGCAAGTCGTGCCAGGCGTATCTATCAATTTTCCAATTTTTTGACCCTGAGTAGTCGCAGTCGTAGTAAAAACAAAAAAACACATCAAGAGTCATATGTCTGCTTATAAGTAGACCTCCTGTTAATTGAGAGGCTTCGAATCCAACCACGCTTTAACTGTGGCTACTCTCTCTGGTAGTGATTTCATCTCCTTCCCTATGGTCTGATACTTGATTCCTAAATAATCGAGTGTGGTTTGAAATATTTTATAACAAGCTTGAATATTCTCGATTGACCGGATCCCGTCGTCGACGACCCATTCTTCGACAGGTTCCAGCAAGACGAACAACGACTTGCGATAGAGAGGAAGGATATACTGGAATTCGTCCATCTGAACCAGTTGATCCTGACGTTCCACTGCACTTTTCTCATCTGTAGACGTCAAGACAACGTAAACGATGGGATCTATACCAGATCTGTCGCACAGAACTAAACCGGGCGATTCTTTTCTCGAAAGCTGTTCTTTCTGGATATGTGCAACCATGATATCACGTTGCATCTCCAATCGGTGGACGTCGTTGCGCGTATAACCACGCTCCTGTAGCACGGTTCGCGCAACCTCTGTAACATAGGCAATCTCGTCAAGTCTTAGGTCTTTAGCCAATGCGGTGCACAGAGTTGTCTTTCCCGTCGACTACAATCAGCGCAGGAATAAAGGTGAAAATTGATTTAGATTGCCACGTATCAAGGTTGCGCTCACCGAAGGACCAATGACATAAAGAACGTGCCGTTTGCTGATCTCCTGGTTCGCCATTGTAGCGGAAGGTACAAGTGGGAATCAGGGAGATGGGGGCATTCCGTCGCAGTATGTTTGACTTTTATACATCTGAGGTGTCAGCTGATGTGTAATCCGCAGCCCAAGTATCCGATAAGCGCCGTCATCAGAAAGGTTAAAAAAGCAACGTTACCCACGAATGCTGCGGAAGCCCTTCTCTGCTCCATACTATGCCTCCTTACATTCTGAAACTGAATCCCTTACCAGAAGATAGCGAGTGGAGGTTCACTGTGCCCGTTAACGCATTGAGTCCCCCTCGCAACCCCAAACCAGGGGTAATCTATGGTAGGGGAATCAGCTTCACAGCAGAGAAGATCACGATTCAGATCGATCCATTCTCGAGCAATCGTATCCTTCGCTCCGATGATCCGTCCAAGTTCATCAGAGTCTCATTTGGTGGTTTGAGATTCCCGGACTCGGGCATACAAGTCACGGCCAAATACATTTCCCAATTCATGAAAAGCGGCTTGTTTCTGAACGGTATTCAATATCGGTTCTATCACCACAGCAATAGTCAACTGGTCAGTTATAGAGGTTTCTTTGATCCACCCGAGATTTGATACACATTAGAGGGAAAGGTCGTGTTTTCTGAGACAAGCTAATAACGATGCAGAACTCGATGATCGCATCTATAAGCTCGGAGATTTTGGGAAAATTATGATAGTTGCAAAACGTTTGTCCTTTGGCATCTCGTGGTTCGTCATTAACCTCGCTTCCAGGTGCCAAACGCATTGGTCTTTTGTTTTCGGCCGCAGAATTGGATTATAGCTTAGACCCTAAGCTCATCTGCGATATTCCTGATATTAAATCTGGTGATGAGGTATTTTCGGATGGCTGTGGACTAATCAGCCGCCGTTTAGCAAGACAGTTGAGCAAGGTCATGCGTATCATCTACAGAGGTCAACGATACACCCCAACTGTCTTCCAGATCAGGTATGATCCGATACAATACGACCGTCTATGCCACGTTCCGATAGGTTTTAACGCGTCGTTAGATATCTTGGTTACAAAGGTGTCTTAATGCTTCATCCGCAGCTCGACGTTGAGAAAAAATATTGGGCGCAGTTCAGAGCCAGCATGAAAAAGTTTAGCACAGACGTTGATCACCGCTTTTCTGTCGTTAACTATTCAAAGCCCTATGTTTTCGGGAGACTGAACAATGATGTTATTGTGTTATTGTCAAGTTTAGGCGTCTCAAATGACGCTATTCGAGCGAAGCAACAAGAATATTTTAAATGGATCGAAGGAGCATCCCAAGACCCGGTCAAGGCGATTGATCTGTTGTATTGCGTTGGGCAATATGAACTGGCAGACAAGATCTTGTTGAAGGAACTGGATGACCCAACCGTTTTTCAGCAAGTCGTCAAAGTTCAGGCATCCGAAATTGCAGGGTTTAAGAAAGGGGGCGACAAGTTCAAGTCTCGAATGATCGTACACAACTCGAGACGTCTGTACGGAGTTTGCGACCCATACAGGGTATTGCGTGAAGGAGAGGTTCATATCAGGATCACGGTATCGAGGAAGGGAGAAACTACGCCGATAAACGCAGATGTTCTGGTGGTCAGAAACCCATGCTTACATCCAGGTAACCATAACCTCACCGCAGTACTCGTTACGCTGACGAAAACTAAAGGCGATTGTTTGAAACTTCGTGCGGTTCAAAACGATAAGTTATCTCACCTTGTCGACTGTGTTGTCTTTGCATCCGTTGGACGTCGCGCTGCACCTGCTATGAGTAGCGGAGGCGATCTTGATGGTTTGTGTTCCTTGAAGTCGATTCAATCACTCATGAGCATCTATTAGGAGACGAATATTTCGTTTGCTGGGATAAGGATATTGTTCAGCCTTACATTGTCCAGGTACGCCCAATTGATTACCGATTATTGATATGTCGTGTGATTATTCGTTCGAAGTCATACGATTATCCACCCAACAAGGAACACAGTAATGCGAAGGTGACACGTGAGGACTTGGCCAATTATTTTGCTTCATACAATAAGTTAGTACGCTTCATGTTGAGATTTTCTGACTTAATCGCATATGTAGTGTCGGTGTTGCCAAAGTTGCGGCCCTCCACGCAAAATGGGTTCGAAGTGCTGAAAAAGGTGCCCTGAGCCCTGAATGTCAGGAATTAAACGCTCTGCATTCCAAGGCAGTTGATGGTGGCAAGGTCAAGATTCCAGAGAGGTTGACAATGCCCCCTGAACCGAAAGAAGACTTTATTCTCACTTTACTGGAGAAAGACGCTCAAGAGTTCCAGAATAAGCACGCAGCTTCATCAGATAGCCGAGCGTTGCTCAGATTCGTAGATCTGGAAGACGAGAAGGAGCTAGTGGCTCGGCTTTTGCAAAGCGAACAGAACGCTCTGTCCGAGTATGAGTTGTTCGAACTCGCTTATAGACATGCACGGAAAGTGAGCCTTGGCGCAAAATCAAATGTTGATATTGCACCCTTCATGAACCATATTGATTTCTCCGCCTTAACATTGGCACAGAAATATGCCATGAGCAACACATTAGGGGTCACTGCGGACGAGCATCCGGAGATTTGGAATTCACTCATTCGTTCCGACATTCTCACCCCACGTGACCTGTATGAAAGATCGTTGGGCAAGCCGTTTCCAATTCAGCGATTGTATTCTTCGAAAAAGAATGGCTTGAAGACATTTTTCAAGTATCTCAAAATTGCTACGCAGCAATACTCAAGAAAGTTGCTACTGATACAGGTAATTTTTGAAGCCTTGATCATGTCTGAAATGTGCTTATGAAAAACTAACTTAGTTGGAAGGCCGCTTCGCTGTCGGCGTCTTTATGCGCGGGCCAATTGCATGGGACGAAGAACCGGAAGTTGATGAAAAAGTTGTCGTTTGTTCTTTCATGCCGCAAACTTCATCCATGCAGGCTACTCTCCGGCCATGTACCACAGGGTACAGATTACACTTCAGCGACATAGATTTACAGCTGTACAACAAAAAGCGACAAGACACATTCATATTTTTGACATCAACATGGCCTGGCGCGGACGTTGCAGCGAGTATCGCGCTTCAAAAAATATCGAAGATCGTACAACAGGTGAGTCACGGTCTAGTATTTAGAGAATAATAATGCGAATCTTTATCATCAGCAAGTTGGAAGGGTACAGCGCACTGAAGTCAAAGCTATTGAGCTCCATGTCGTATCCAACAGGGATCGCGTTGCTCATCAGTTGTTCGATCTCTGGTTTGAGCAGTAAGTTTATGCGTGTAGCTGTGTCGTAATGCACCTGACTGGCACGTATGAAGTGTTCCGACTGAAGAATATATAAGGCGTTTTGACCGTAAACCGCAGCCATACCGCTACAATGACATCCGCGAAGTTGATTGGTTAAAACATGATGATTGGTTAAAAGGCGCCTTTATACCAAACGCGTACATCGATGGGATACGCGAGACCAAGCATACCGAGAGGACGATGCGAGTTTACCTCTCGACGCGCACCCAAAATGAGATCAAGCGTATTGTCGATTTCGCATTCGAGTATCACGCGGAAGACGAGATTTATCTCATTTTCAATGAGATCATCTCTCAACGACCCCTCGATCATCATCAAGAGATTATCACGGAATTGCTTGATCGTTTACCAGAACTCATCTTTGTTATGCTCAAGGCATACCCGCCCGACGACGTGACGCAAACATTGAATCATCATGTTGAATTCTTAAAGGATGACGTTTTGCGTTGCATCATCCGATCTGTGAATAAGGTTGGCATAGCATCCCTGGTCGCTTTGGAAAAGCTAGCAGGGACAATTGCGACGATCAATTTGGAGGAGTACTTCGAGTTGTTGATGTTGGCAGCTCTATCCGTTCGTGCTCCACAACTCGTGCAGGAGGTTCTGCTCGTCCTGAACGACAGCAGACATAGACCCGGTGATAATGAAATCGCGATTGCGCTGCAGTACGGGTACAAACGTGCGCTTGGCATTGCTTTCGAATGTGCAGAAGAGGCAGGTGATGAATGCCCCTGCGATGAGGACGGAAACATCAAGAAGAACAAGAGGAACCCACCGGCGCAATGTAAATTGCACTTTATGGAAGGCAGCAAGAGTCGTGTCAAGGCAGACGTGAGGGTCGACGCCAGAAGTCCGGTTAGATTGCATTCCCATGTCAGGTTGAAAGCGGCATCACACGCGGAGAATAGGTGGCTCGGAACTCTGGTCCTTGATGGTGTGGTCTACCAGGCAAATATAGGTGAATACAGGATAGAACTATTCCATCATCCTCCGCCTGAAACAGAGAAGATCGACTGGAATATGTATAATGCGGGAAGCATTGGTAAGTGACCTGACGTAGCAAACTTGTTTTTTTATTCTACCCCCGCCCCAGCCAATTCAAGATCAATGATAGATGCATTGCGACGATTGCTCACAGAGAAAGAATCTTCATGTGCATTTTATGGTATTATCACAGGCGACACTGATAAACAAGACGCCAATGACGTCGGTGAACAAGATGCAGACGACAACCCAATTGAGCAGCCTGAGGAAGGCTTTGCACCTGCTGATGGCTTGAACGATAGCCAGGTAGCAGCTGTAAATTCGTGCACCTCGCCTCTGTCCTTGATATGGGGACCTCCTGGTATCTTGTTGCGCTACCTTACCTGTTTATGCCTCTGACGCATGTCAGGTACTGGAAAAACGACTGTTGTAATTCAAATATTGCGTCGGTTCCTTGTTACCGCTACACATCCAAAGATCCTGATGACTGCATCAACACATAATGGTTAGTTTAGTTGCTTCTCTGACTTCCTTGGTTATTTTACGAGATTATCTCAGCTGTCGACAATGTCCTCGAAAGATTTATCAAAATTAATCGCGAAGAACACCTGCTTCGGAACGAAGAGGAACAACTGCTCCGGGTTGCCACAGACCAGTCCAAGGTCAACAAAGCTTTGAGGAACTACACGATTGACGCCCGTGTTGGGGGTGACGTGAATGAGAACAATAAACTTCTCAAGAAGGCAAAGCAAAGAGTCGAAAACGCTGTTATTATTTTCACGACGTGCGCTGGTAAGTCGCACAGGCTTTCCCGACTAGAACTGGATTGACAGTAACAAACTAGGCGCTGGACTTGGCATCCTCAGAGCTGTTGATTTTGACATTGCCCTTATTGATGAGGCATCGCAGGTAACCGAACCAGGCGCCCTCGTGCCACTAGTTAAAGGGATCAAAAAAGCTGTTCTTGTTGGGGATCAGTGAGTAGGACAAATTTGATTGCAGGCTGCTACTCACGGTAAGATTCAGGGTTCAATTACGTCCCACAGTGAGAAATATGGGGAAAGCCTTGCAATACGATGTGTCTCTTCTGGAAAGGCTTTATAGTCGAAGCGATGAGACGGCAGATATGCGAAAGACGATGCTGAACGTTCAGTACCGATTCTCACAGGAGCTCAATGCATTCCCTTCTCGTGAATTCTATCAAGGTCGATTAATGACTGGGAATACAGACAGTGCAACTATCTTGCAACCGCTTACTCTTACAGCATTTCCATGGCCCAAACACGATGATCTCTTGATACCGACTGTCTTTGTTCAGTGCTCTGCTGAAGAAGATATGGGTGGTCGGTCCAAAAGTAATATCGGCCAAGTCGAAGTAGTGCAACAGATGATTCCTCTTTTGACCATGAAAGGGAACGGGGAGGCCTCGGGATTGAGTGTGACCGTCCTGACACCATACACAAAGCAGATTAAAGAGCTTCGCGCTCACCTCCCGTCCTCCATCGAGTGTTCGACGGTCGATGCATTCCAAGGGCGTGAAAGCGATGTCATTGTCTTCTCCACGGTACGCTGTAATGATGAAGGGGAGATCGGGTTCTTGGATGATCCGAGGAGATTGAACGTGATGTGGACACGGGCGAAACTAGCGTTAGTGATTGTAGGGGATCGGAGGACGATGAGCACGAATGAGCTGTGGAAGAGAGCAATCGAAGCATGTTCAGAAGTTCAGATCCCCATAGCAGCATAATGAGTATTGCTATACGAAGTACACAGGATATATCGATTCTAGTCTTGTTGGGTTCGGATGGCAAGCACGTAAATGTCTTGATCAGTGGTTGGATTCCTGTTTAGCAGGCAACTTGAGGATGTGCCTTGGTTCTGTGGCGGTAGGCGGCCTGAGGATGTAATGTGGGATTATCTTACGGCAATTCGGTGATACGTCGTAGCGTATGCTAAAATCAACGATATGAGCGAACGCCGATTCCCCAAATTTTACGTGTCAGATTTGCTGATCATCCCGGCCCAGGCAAGATCATTTTAAATCTAAAAACTCGTTTTGAAGTCCGTGTCTGGGAATGAAGTCTTTCGAGGTGTCGGGCATCAATGAATAAGGCGCTAGTAAGAGGAGGAAAAGTGACATACGATAACCGTTTAGTAGCTCTGTTGGTCATGTGGTTGCATATAAATTGCAGACTCGCACGAGCCAACAGCCCGCCGCCTTAGAGCTTGAACATGATGAAGCAGTCAGCCATTTTGAACAGGACTGGTGGACAGCGGCTGACAGTCAGCCTGGCTTTTATTCGGAATTTGTTGCACCCAGGCTTCTTTCTTCAGCTACCCCCATCAGCTCTCTCCCTCTCGTCTTGCATATCTGCGATATCCTTGACGACTACCTGGATCATCTGCATCATCACAACCCAAACATTTACATTCCGATATCCTTCATACCTCCTTCACCTATCAAAATGAACGCGAATGCTACCTCGCTCCGTTCTCGCCGTGCTTTGTTCCTCGGTGCGGTCATGGCGCCCCTTTCCAAGTGGTGCAAAAAAGCGATCCCTCGTTGGATCAAACGTGATAATAAAAACTCGACAAAGGTAAGCGTCGTCATTGTCATTGCCGTAAGCCACCCGGACTGAAGCGTCAACACAGGTGAGTGATAATGATTGGTCTTTCAAGGATAAGACGTTGCCTTGGGCAGACGGCCCGACGGTGGATGATGACGATGAGGAGTTGTGGGATGGGTGGAACGAGAATGCGATGCTGGACATTGTTCTCATTCATGACGGGCGAGACGAATGCTTGAGAGGTACGTTCTTGGAATGGAATGAGGCTGATATTATAGACTCGGCGCGATTCAACGACGCGAGCCTATAGGGCGCACAGAGAGGAGGGTGAGTGCTTCATGCGGGAGGGTAGTAAGTCCTGACCAAGCTTGCTATTCCCAATGCATGAAGCGGTAAAAGGTGAGCGGTTCCTTCCCGGGGGCGGTGAAGAGACTTGCTCTCCTTTCCGCGTGCTCCCTTGTCGTGGGCCCCTGGGCTTAAGACCTTCATGGTCGACCAGAAGCACGTTAAACATATTTCCATCATTTTCTCCCTAGTCATAAGTCGTTGGACATCTGTACTGTAGTAGTGTTTCGTTTTGCCGTGAGCGTTCTCGGACTTGATGTTGATGACGTAAGTTGTCCATTCTTAGCATCGTTCGTTGACGTGCCTGATAAGTCAGCATTTCCATGTTGATTCACATAGTACAGATGGAGCGCATTTATCTAAGTGGCCCGAGCCGGAAGTCCTATTCATAATCTCATTCTCATGCCAATATACTGGCCCTAGTTACATGGAGTGGTCTTGGATCACGACTTTAGTACTAAAAGACCTAAGCCCTTTTCATCGTCAAACACAACATATTTTCCGCGAAAGAATCTGGAAGATTGTTCATCGGTTACCGTTAGGACCTTCTCCAAACTTTTGACAACTTACGATACTCCAGCTAGTACGAAGGAATCCCCGAGATCTGGGCGAGACTGAAGAACTCCTGGACACTTGCCCTTTGGCATCGAGGTCCTATATTCCATCTGGTTAAATCTGAATCCTCGAGGGCATTAAAACAACTTACTGAACGATGGGATAATTGACCTCGCCCAATGAGATGGAGGCCACTGGCTGCCTGTCGCAAGGGACCATCCAAACATCGCTGTCGCCGTTTTTCCCTTTCACAAGCTGGGCTTTTTTTACTTTCTTTTTATACACGTCCTCCACGGTTTTTGAATCACCATAAATATATGGCATTCCACTACTGATCTGGAGGGTAACTTTCTTAACCGCCTCACCCACTTTGATGGTTGCTTTTTCGACTATGCGACCATCCTTGTTTATCTTATACCATTTGATACCCTTTTGGTACTCTTCACGAATGTCGCTAAAGTCAAATTCTGCTTTATCGTTCCCGTAATAGAATGCGAAAGTTGAAGAAAGTTCATGACTGTTCCGTTCTGGCCAACTTGCAGGAGAGCGGCGTAGACCGAGGCCACTGATATATGAAAGATGACCGTCAGATTCGCACAGGATAACAGGAGAGGGATCCCTTACCCTTTATAGCCCTTTGTAGCCTCCCTGTATGACTGAGAGACGGCCGTGAAGAACACTCTGGACTCGAGCAACCCTTCGGACTCGGGCAATTCGTGGGACTTAAGCGACTCGTGCTGAAGCCCCACGGTACCCTCGATTTTGTATCCTTCGAGTTTCGCACCTAAAAACTCAAACTGGTAGGTATGCATCACTCTGGGGTCGACGGTAGGAAATGGTGAACCGTCCGTTACCCAAGTGGTGGCCGAGCCCGTGTCGAGAACAACTCCCGAGAGAGGATGGCTGTAGAAATAAGCGGCTGCAGTGAAGAGACCCCTTTCAATAGTTAATGTGACTGTAATCCTCTGAAAATATCGCCTAAGTAGTCGAAATCATCAATGAATATAAACGTCTACCTTGACTACTTCCCGCTTACTATTCATGTTCAATGAATTCCCGTCGCTCGTGTTGGATCTGGGGAGCATGAATAGATCACGGTTTGATATGCCAACGTCATTGAGTGGAACCTGAGCATTCCTGTGTCGCAGCTTAGAGTTATGAGCAGTAGCGGAAAGCGAGAGAACGATTGCAAAGAATAGATATAGTAGCGGGGGCATGTCTGTGCGTCGGTGGGGCAGATAATTTTTACAAGGACAAGCAGGCCACCGGACCTGCATTTATGCGTGCCAGTGGATTTGATCAATGATGTCAATTCGACCTATGGCGATGCGATGATAGATGTGGTTAACTGTAACTGCGTCGTCTCCATGGTGCCGGCACACTACCAGGATCGTCCTTGATTGTCACTTCTAGTATACAACGTCATAGTAGATGGGCCATGTGCTAGTATTGTGATTTGTGAGTACATTCAAGTGAAATGGTTGAAATCATCCAACAATGATAGACCGACATCACCAGGACCTTGAAAACTCGTAAACCCGAGTTAGCCTTCATCTAAGGCGGTCCATACTCCAGGACCACCGTTTGGTATTTCAATTTCAATGGCAATATGACCTAAAAGATCCCAGCCTGCCATCAGTCTGCCGGCCGTTGATCCGGTTGAAGATGAGCTATCTTATCATGCTGAGCTGTAGCGCCTGCTAACGCAGTTGCCTTAATTCCTACAGAGTAGACAGCAAAAAAATGATTTCATTTCAACTCGGCGGTTGCCGAAGTCACAAACAGTGATCGGCGATTGATCGATGATCGATGATCGATGATCCTTCTTACGTCTTCAGAAAAACTTGACAACCGAACATCAAATACCATACGTAAGTCACTTCTTCAGCAACGGCCTCAATAACTGTCTTTACTGCTTAAAGTCCAACGCATGCCTTCGGAATCAGCGCGGCGCTGCCTTCTAATGCCACGGGCATTGCGACCGCCTGAATACATATGTATGCAATTAACAAGTCGTGGTGGCACGAGGACACTCCGCAGCTCTATTCCAGTCAAGAAAGGATAAAGAGTTCCCCAAACATATTTTCAAGAACTAGTAAGTCATTGCGGACAACATCGATTGTCACTGACCGGAATCTTTGAATTTGCAGAAACCTTTTGCATGAACAGGGCTGAAATTCGCCTCCAGTCCATATGGCGCCCGCTCATCGATCAACTTCCTCCAGGAACCCGAATATAAAACCATGCTTGCACTTCCGGAGACCCTCCGGGAGACGCATGCCTGACATGTGGACATGCAACATGGCGTGTGGACGCACTGCGGAGCCTGAGATGAAGAAGCAGATAATCCACATTAAGTTTCGTCAGTTATGCTTAAAAGATCCTCTACACCTCAGCGACGTACAACTCAGAGCCCATGTCGTCCTTCACTTACAACGAGATCTACGACATCGGCAACGTTTCCAGTGCCATTCTGAAAAGGCTTGGTTATGACTCATGCATCGTGGGCAGTGTTGCCTGCGCAGCATGGGGGATGCGAAACCGAACACCTCAGGTAGCTATACGAGTCGTTCTTCCATTGAAGACATTCATACATATTTATTCCAGGACATTGATATTGTAGTACTGAACCAGAGAGCGGATCTCGAGGCAGTGAAAAGGTCTCTTGTTGCCTCAGATACCCGCTTCTATCTCGTGGAGTCGGTAAATCCAACGGCCGCCTACCGAGTGCTTTGGTACCGCCACTCCGACGGCAGGAAGTGCAAAGTCGATCTTCTGAAACCTGGAGAGCTTACAATTCCCTCGGTTACAGTGGATCGACTTTTCACCATCAAGGATCTTAGCCATATTCGCGTGATGCCATTCATACCTGTCTTATTGCTCAAGGTCCAAGCGTGGTGGCATCACAAAAGCTCCGACAAGCTTCATTTTAGGCAGAAAGTCCCCCAGGATGTCCGCGACATCAACGAGTTGTTGGAAATAGCTGTTCGGGATGGATATAAGCTAAGAGACGTGCAAAGCTGGTTGCCGGGTTGGATCCAGGACGTGGGCAGGAGGCACGTTGCTCAATTCAAACTGGAGCATGGTTCTAGTTCTTGGGCAAAGATTATGGATTAGCATTGAGAGCATAGTCGAACGTATGAATGTACTGCAATATCAATGATTTGATTGGCCGATTTGCGGCATCTTGAAGACCAGATCGTGGAAAAGGAATGACACATAATTAAAAATCAAAATATGTACAGTCGTTTGAAAAACGAAGCGCACAAGGTCGACAAGTGAAGAATGATGGTGCTGAAACCTCCATGGATGCAGGAGGCTCTCAGAGCCGACGTTGGCTTGGGATCGTCTAAGATGTTAAGATCCTCTCCCATATTATCAGCAACAAACTTGAATATGTTGGCGCCGACATCGCCACGGCCCAAACTTCCTAGATCCCAGTTGACTTCGACTGTGCGAAGCGCCGAGTAGTGCGTATAATATGTATCGTCAATGCTGCCCCTGAGGTGCCGAGGGATGGCTCCACCAATGAGACACGACCATATGTGGTTGCGCGGAGCAAAGGGCAAACTTTCGTCAAACGTGAGGAGAACAAGGGCCTCCTCCATGAAAGCGGCATTATTGAGGACATTGTCGACAAAGTCCAGAAGCCATTCGCCCGCGACCGTGCTATCTGAGTCGTGTCCGTCGTTTATCATGTTTGGAGTATAAAAGGAGTAGGCAGGAACTTTGTGTTTAGCGATATCTTCTGAAAGTAAGTTCGCTTAGCAGACAAAAAAAAAAAAACGTTAGAAACTCCGATGTAGTAATTGCGAACAACATACATACCAGGAACGACATTCATCGAACGAGTCCAGTTGAAAGCAATACTATCGAAAGAGATAGCGGGGTTGTGCTTGCGAACGTATAATCTATCACGGGACCGTTTACCCTTCCAGCCTCGAGCTGGAAGTTGTTCATTGTATGCCTTCCAAGTCAAACCCTTTCGCTCAACCAAATCGAAAATATGTGTTACATCAGCGGGAATGGTGTGGAATCCATCGTCGGTGATGCCGAGCGTGTCGCCACCCACAGCGGCAATATAATTCGGCTGGGACGGATGGGTGAAGGCGTCGTAATTAGACAACAAAATCCCCTGCTTTGCAAGCTCCTGATACGTTGGGAGGTCGACGACGGTCTCATAATTCTGTTTACGACAATCAAACGCGCGTTGCCGACATTTTGAACGAAAACCAACATGCCTCGTTCTCAAGCCAAATTTGCATAAAGTACTGAAACACTTTGCCTCTCGGTGTGCCGCCGCTGGGTGTATTAGTGTTGTTGTAAATGATGGGATTGTCGCGGGGATACGCCGAGCGGACGACAGGACTGGCTGATGAAGGGATGCAACTTGAGGCAAGAGAAAACGCTGAGAGGACAGTCGCCATCGTAGGCAGACGCATGGTGACAAAATGCAGTAAACTCACTGTGCGTTAGGCCAAAGGGTATATACGTATATGTATGCGTTGCATTTATTTGTTTTCAGGTTCCATTCAAGCTGTCAAGTCATTTATGAGTCTTCGGTTCCACCACGCAGTAGTGACTAGCGCCAACCATTTTCAGTTAGGGTGGCTGCACTGGTGCGTTGCGCGTGAGGAGCAGAACAGGATATCCGGAGAAAATCTTCAATGAAGACAAACAGTGCCAAAGTGATGTCCACCACCACGTAGGGAGACGTATAAGTAAGTATCAGGCGACTTTCGGCCAAGTCAACCAATCCCCTCAAGATGCCGCAATTTGGTGAGTGGCCAATTCATCATGGTATCATATTTCAACTTAAGCTTGTCGGCAATCAAATGTGACGGGTAGTACGGATCCACTTTTGATATAAACCATCAACATTTCGACTGCGATCGCAATGCTGTGGCCGCAACACCCTCTTTCAGTAGGTAAGCGGTACAACTACTCTTCAACCTGTGACTGGGAAGGCCCATAGGACTGGATTTATCTACCACTTTCAAGGCGGCCACTGGGTGTTAAACGCTAATGTACGCCTTTTTCGTGTTTGCGTTTGGGGTACATCACATGAGTCCGTGATCGCCGCTATCATTTGTCTGCACTCCTGCGATTGATATCATCATGCCCATAGACTTGATGCACCCACCACAGTAAATGTCAAAACCATTGCATGAAACTCTACAGCGCCTCCCATGCTGACGATTCTTCTTGTACTGGCACATTTTGCGCTTGCAGCTACAGGGTCTCGTCCACGTCACAGGAATGTCGGAAATGCCACGCAATTCGCCAAACGGAACAATTTAACCGACGTGTTCCATTACGCCAACACCCAGCTGTCGGATTCATCAATTAAACGCCGCAACATTGCAAGGCACCCAGGCCTAGTATGTACCCTTTTAATTGCCACATCTTGTCCTTACTGATTTCGCATGTCAAGTGGCACATGTATCCTTCCATGCAGAGTCCTCAAGTAGTTTATGTACCATTGTAGAGACATGCGGAAAAGTTGGTATGGACCACGCTCATTCTCATCAGACGTTCAAGGTATTGGTCGATACGGGTGGGATCGATCTCTGGGTGGTTTCGCCCGAACGCAGCATGCCAAAACACAATCTAGGACAGAAGCCAGAAACTTTTGACATAAGATATCTGGATAACGGACATGTTACGGGAATAGTACGTTCCGGCGTGGTGACCCTTGGGTCAATTAGAGTGGACAATCAGTACTTTGGAGGTGCAACTACGGCAAGCGGTGAGCTTGAATGGCAGGGGTGAACATTTCCTAACCTTTTTACTCCATTTTACTCACTTTGTCATAGCAATCTCGGTTTACCCCCCGTTCCCATTTTTTACAGCCACAATTTTATCCATCATCGAAACTTTCTGCACGAGGCCATCGAGCAACACAAGATATCTCCCGAATTCGCCATCAACCCTGTGGCTTCGCGTCTCCACCTTGGAATTGGGCGCTTGAAGACTGTTACATTACTGTGCACCGACCCGGTCCGCAAGGGACAGCACACATAGTCCATTTGCCCATCCATCGGACACATATCGATACTGGCACGACGGCGATATTGGCGATCCCAGGACCGTGAAAGAACTCTATAAAGAGATAGGGGGTAAGAAAGTGGAAGGCTTATGGATATTTCTCTGTCACAAAGAGCCTGTAGTCAGCATCAGTTGGGGGCGAGGCAAAAACTGGAGAATTCAGTAAGTAGTAGATCATCCTTTTTCACATCGTAAAAGTTGAAGAGATACAGGTTCAACCTTCGCCCCCTCTATCATGGTTCGCCGATGTGCATCGGATCAATTCAGGAGAAATCGGGTAGTGGCTGGATCGTTGGTGCCATGTACGTCGCTACGGGTTCTCACGTTCAATATCTGACGGTGACAATGATTTGGCAGATTTATTGGACACGTGTATTGTGTATTCAATGTGAAAGAAATGGAAGTTGGGTTCGCGGAACTTAGCGCTCATGCATTGCATTATTGAACGCAAAACAGAATGCTGTACAATCAAACTATTTAATTATCAAACCACCCATGCGCTCTCAGTCCAATCAGACGCTGCCCGCGGGTGATTAGCGAACCAAATCCAATCTTACAACGCCTTTCACGCCGACTCTTTACGTCGTACTGGTGCACCTTGCTGCTGGGCCCTGCTTCTTGCACAAGTCCAGATGGATTCAACTATGGCAGGGAGCGGGTGTCGCCTTTGATATCAGCCATTGCCAGTTGTCCAAGTGGACAACCAGTGGCCGCTGGGTTTGGCGGTGGAATGGTCAACGCATTGCTGATGTGTGGACACGCATGGGCCATTCACAGCAATGCACCGGCCTGCATGGTAAGACAAAGTATGATTGACAACCGTATCTTGATCGATTGATCGTTGACAACGTTGATCGGTATGGTATCCCGCGTTGAGCCGTTGATATTGTACAGCACTACACGGCGGCGTTAGAAGACAGAACGGCGACCCCGGCACGTACGTCTCAAGCCATGACATATCTCAACGACCGCCGCGGATCTTAGCATCGGTGCTATTTTTCATATATATAACTGCAGTTCTAGTGCCAATGATCGCCTTATTGCTCACTGGATGGCCAGAGAGACGAACAAATATTAACCGTGAGCAACGCCTCATTCCTTCCTCGACAATTGATTGTGGACCGCGGTGCAGACGTACCGGCAGGGGCCGCTATTTTCTGCTGACGCCATGGAACTAAACAAAACTGCTGTCAGCTATAATAAGGGGGGATATTTCCTCTCTTAAGCTTGCCATCGCTGTCGTCCCCTTGGTGATTATGGTCACAACCATGTGCGTCATTCTGCTCTCAGTTCACCGAGCACGAGGCCTCGCTCCAAAGCATGTTGTTTCCTTTGACTCGATGAACACGCTGCACATCGTCGCCGCATGCAGTTCAGGAAACATAAACGCACGAAATGCCTTGTTCCCGGATTACAACAAAGACATGGGTGCGTTTGGTAACCATTTGCATGTTCGACTTCCAGCAGGACAAGAGGGCGCGTCAGGCTTTCAGGTTGACCCTGTGATCATTGGATGTCAATTACGAGAATCTTCGCAGGGAAGCCGAAGGGAGACAACAGGAGTCGGATATGTATAGAGCAAATCTGGAACTGACTAGTAATGTTGCGAAGGAGCAACTTTATCTTGCGTTGCCATTTGTAGAGTTGACGCGTGAATGTTAAATTTAGGTGTCTTACGGGTTGCCATCGTCTACAATACACAAGTTCTGAGCATCCGATGCTAATGTTACAGTATGACGATTCCTCCCTCCTCCGAGATAGTCATTCATGCTCAAACATCGAACCCAATCGCCTTCCATTTTTCCTTGGTATGTTCCCGCTCAACGACGAACATTTTGACGTGTTTATGTTCAATGTCAATGAATGTGGCAGGAAGCCATCCATTCGCGCTCAGACGATGGGTATCGTCCACCATGCCCAACAGTTTATCGATATCTCGAAAGTCCTCGGGTATCTTCTCCTTCACGTGCTGACGGTCGTCCCTCACATGGCCAACCCATCCCTGCACTTTAAGTAGTAAAAGTGGCAGGAATGGCATCACGGGGAGATCATCTCGGATCTCGACGAGATCGGGAGGGATCTGAGGGATATTCAACAGCCCCGGAAGCAGAATGTCCACCTTGCACGACACTCTTCGTCTGACCCTGTACCACAAGATACGGAACGTGTTGGCCGGGTTTTTGGAGCGGGTGAGGTAAAACTTGCCATCAGCAGCAACGATCTTGCGTCCTATCTCCTCCCTGTCGCCGCTGGTGAGTACGACGACATCCACATCCTTCATGAATACGATTTATACATTCATTGAGACCGTTTCAGAAGTAACTTACGTGTGGTATACGATTTTCCATTCCCCATGCGACGCATGCGGCACTACCGAATAAGCAACACGCATAGCCTGAGTTCTTGAGAACGGCCACGGTAAGAAGTGATATTCTTTTGATGTCTCCCCTGGTAAGCATCGTTGCTCAAAAGTGTGGACGAAGAGAGAGAGCGCTTGGTCCGGTGTTTAAGCTCAAGATTCGAGGTCAGACGACAGAACTTTGATTCGGATCGGTCATGTTGCTAGAGATGAAATGTTCAAAGAAAATATGCTGCGTCTGACACGTGAGCTCGACGGGCAACTTACGTCATCAGCTTTATGTGCCTTGTGTTTCATTGTCAGTCCGAGTCTCCGACATTGTTGGATGTTTTCAACCACTGTTTCGATGTTTTCCTCACGAATCACGATACTAGCTCCATCTACTATGGCGTTTTATAATCCCAAGCCCTTGGTCTATGCTAGAAGTGCTGGCATTGTGCGGGAACGACGTACGACATCTATCATTGCACCGCCCATCACCAGGGATCTAATCCACGCACAAATATAAACCGCGGCCTAGTCTTGTCCTTGTATCTGCCCCACCACCGCACAGATAGTATGCCTGCGCCATATCTATTCCTTATTACAATTGTTCTCTCGCTTTCCGCTACTGCTTATACCTCCCAGCAATGCAAGAACGTTGCTCCAGTGGATGACGTTGGTATATCCAACCGTGATCTATTCATGCTCCCCAGATCCAACACGAGCGACGGAAATTCATTGAACATGAATAGTAAGCGGAACCTACCCATGGTAAGTGTTTATGTTCATTGATGATTTCGACTACATATGCGATATTTTCAGATGGGTACGGTCACATCAACTATCGAGGGGGGTCTCTTCACCGTAACCGCTTATTTCAATGGAAAAGTTGCTGCAGGAGTCGTCCTCAACACGGAGAATGGCGAGGCTTGGGTAATCGCGGAGCAGCCCACGCCGGAGGAGTTCGTCCGTGAGCTTTCATTTTTAGGTGCAAAACTCGAAGCACGAAACCTTGTCGTCGGTATTGTGAGGCTTCAGAACGAGTTGCTCGCATCAGAAATGAGAATCTTCCTCGTTCCCGAGTCGTACAGCAAAGCTACAAAGGGCTATAATGGGCAAGTGATACATATCCCATGATCCTGCGCGAGTCTGATGGTCGTCTTTCATACATCAGTGCTATCGGTCTATACTGGAATTATTTTAGTTGGCAAATGCGCAACATTCATGGTCTTTCTTCAATTTTCGCGTTCTATTACGGGGACGATAAAGCAGAATTTGACTTAGGCGACATTCGTGAAGAGTACAAAAAGGGTATAAAATGGTATAACATGCGCGATTTCAATAGTCACGTAGCCAAACAAGCAACAATCACAGTGGGTGGAAATGTGGTTAGGGAAGTGGGGACCTTTTACTTCAAGATTACTACTGGAGTGCCATACATTTATGGTCATCCAACTGACGTGGAGAGCGTGTATAAGAATGTAAAAAATTCCGTGAACCACGACGGGGTTTGGATGGTCCCTAGCAACGAGCAGCCAGTGGTATCCATCTCATTGGGCAAGGACAATTATCCGATACATAAGTAAGCTTAGTTTTTAGCACTCGAGGATTCAGAGTTTACCAGACTCTGGTATATAGGTTCTTGGTGAATGACCAGTGCACCAAGGTGGAGGGCAAGAACTATTGTCAGGGAATCCTTCGGTCTCACCCCGAACTCCCCAACCGTCGTTTCCTGTTTGGAGTATCGTGAGTTGTCAAAACTTTGGAGAAGGTTGGTTATCGATGATCAATTTGCCAGATTCTTTGACGGAAAATATGTTGCGTTTGACCATCAAAAGGGTTTAGGTCTTTTAGTACTAAAGCCGTGATCTACTATGGCCACTCCATGCAAAGAGGGTCAGTATATTATTGGCATGAGAATGATATTATGAATAGGCTCAATACGTCACTTCCGTCTCGGGCCACTTGTAGATCTCGCTGCATCTGTATGTGAATCAACATGGAAGTGAAGCGAACATGATATGTACATGGCTGACGGGCTGTCAGCGAACGATACTGGCAACCAAAAACGGACTACAACATCATCGACACCGAGAACTTTTTTTTTTTTTTTTTTTTTTTTGGCATAGTAATGGTGGAATTTAAGACGAGTAATCAAGTACAAACGATGAAAGGAAAGGAACTAAAAAAGTCCTTGCGTTAAACATACGTGAGCGGTACAGGGGGCAAACAGTCGAGCGGAAAATGGAACTTCGTAGCTACAGGACCATCAATCAGCGAACAAGCGGTGGAACGCGCCTCAACGCAAGCCGACTCCCCCTTCTGTAGGAGGGTCAATGTGGAAAAAGGTGCCCGCCCCTGGGTTAGCCTTCAAAAAGGAAACCAAGAGGCAGTAGTTGACTCGTTCGCGTTCTCTCGGGAAGGAGAAATAGGAAGAAAAAAGGTCAACATAGCGCACGCACTTGCATATGATATGGGCGTGCATCAGGGGGACCAGTCGCGAGGCAAGGCTGGGAAAAACTGTTGCCGAACGTCGGTAGACGGCATGTGGTTGGTAGCAAAGCGCACAAAGTGCGAGTAGTACTAGTAGAGTTCCGTAAAAGCTGCGACGACCTGTCCCCAAAGAGGGATGTACGGGGCAATGTCAGCCCCCTCGTAGTTGGCGACCAGGGTGTCTGCCGCTTCATTTTCAGGAATGCCTTCATGACTGGGGAACCACGAGACCGTCAGTCGACGGGCGGGAAGCCAAGCGGTAAGCGCGACGTCACGCGTGTCACGTACGTCCGTGTGAAAGACGCCTACATTGTCGACAAGGACCACCACATGGCCGGGTTGGGAAACGTGGGCCAGGTGAGCCGCAAGAAATTCCAAAGCTTGGAGCTCCGCCTCATAAGACGACGTGGCCAGAACCCGGTGGGCCTCGGAGTAGGCGGGGGTGACAAACCCTTCACGGAGGGAGCCATCAAGTCCGAGAACGCTCACGGCAAAACGAAACACTTCTACAGTACAGATGTCCAACGACTTATAACTCGGGAGAAAATGATGGAAATATGTTTAACGTGCTTCTGGTCGACCATGAAGGTCTAAGCCCAGGGGCCCACGACAAGGGAGCACGCGGAAAGGAGAGCAAGTCTCTTCACCGCCCCCGGGAAGGAACCACTCACCTTTTACTGCTTCATGCATTGGGAATAGTAAGCTTGGTCAGGACTTACTACCCTCCCACATGAAGCACTCACCCTCCTCTCCGTGCGCCTATAGGCTCGCGTCGTTGAATCGCGCCGAGTCTATAATATCAGCCTCATTCCATTCCAAGAACGTACCTCTCAAGTATTCGTCTCGCCCGTCATGAATGAGAACAATGTCCAGCATCGCATTCTCGTTCCACCCATCCCACAACTCCTCATCGTCATCATCCACCGTCGGGCCGTCGGCCCAAGGCAACGTCTTATCCTTGAAAGACCAATCATTATCACTCACCTGTGTTGACGCTTCAGTCCGGGTGGCTTACGGCAATGACAATGACGACGCTTACCTTTGTCGAGTTTTTCTTGTCACGTTTGATCCAACGAGGGATCGCTTTTTTGCACCACTTGGAAAGGGGCGCCATGACCGCACCGACGAACAAAGCACGGCGAGAACGGAGCGAGGTAGCATTCGCGTTCATTTTGATAAATGAAGGAGGATATCGGGATGTAAATGTTTGGGTTGTGGTGATGCAGATGATGCAGGTAGTTGTCAAGGATATCGCGGATATGCAAGACGACTCAGAGAGAGAGAGCTGATGGGGGTAGCTGAAGAAAGAAGTCTGGGTGCGACGAATGCCGAATAAAAGCCAGGCTGACTGTCAGCCGCTGTCGATCAGTCCTGTTCAAAATGGTCGACGGTTCGCCTCATTGTGGCAGTGGAGGCCCCCAGAAATCCCCTATGGCCGGTGGTCCTTGCGGGAGCCAGCAGCAGCCCAGGTTGTGCTATGAGTCCTACGTTCACTTTACTGATCTTTGTTTTTGTCAGTTCATTGTGATTTATTACTTCTCTTTTGCATTCAACGTGAATAATTGATAAACTACGAGAAAAAGGAGCCGGACGATACTAAAACTGCCAGATCATACTGCATTCATAATTGAAACTGATTGCTAGCAACTCAGGAACCGTATCTATCTTGCGATTCTTGGTGGCTCGTCACTTGACACGTGGCATCGTGGAAGGTAAGGGAAGGAAGCATTCAATATTCATGAACCCGAAAGTGCGTTTAATGCAACTGTGAAAGCATCACCATTGCAACCGGACTCACGGATGGACCGGCGCACAAGGATCGGTAGGAATAGAATGCTTGTCTTTAGGTGCCAGTGACTTTTGATGCCGAGCATGACGTGGAGAATTCCGAGTATTTCGTGCTGTAATTGGAAAAGGGCTACTAGACGTATGGTTTCAGTAATTCTTTCAGTCGTAGGACCTACTGATGATGAATTCGCCGCGGAGTGTATTGGCAACACAGAAAATTCAACCATTGAACCACTTGGAGTAAGGTTTGCACGTCACAACTGAATCCATCGTTGTGGAAACCTGTCCTGTGCTATGGATGACCGATTATTTATTGCTAAACTATGTAGCCGGTGCAGTGCCGAACGCCAATTCTTGAATGCAGTACCAGAGTGTTTTCAAGAGGGATGCAATTAATGTGCCTCAGGACAAGACTGAGACTACAAAAAAATATTCGAAGATGGTAGGCATAGTAGTATACGAAAACTACTGTTACATATAATGGGAGATTACAAAATATGGAGCTAAATGTCGAATCCCATATCCCTGAATGAAGCGGCGGTGTGTGGATATTTTTCGGTGTACAATTCTATCAAGTCTGCAGCGTGGTCTACAAACCACTGTGGCAACCAAATAAATCTGGCAAGATGGTCGTTGTCATCGAGCATGGTCAACAACTGTTCTATGTCTTGTCTGTCTTGAGGTATTTTGTTTCGAAGATGGGGTTTATTGGATATGCGATGGTCGCGCCACCCTTGTACTTTGAGGATCAAGAGCACGAGGAATGGCAGGACAGGAATATCGCTATTTCCAACATATTGAACATGGCGAAGCGGTATCTTCGGTATATGGAGAGGGCTATTCCTACCCGCGGTGAGGATATCCACTTTACAATTCAAGCCCGTGCGCTGTGAAAGTGAATAATACACTTTTTTGTAGGTATTGTGAGGGTTCATGGAATCTTCAAGATAGCACCGGGAGTTTGTGTCAGCGAGAAAAGCCTTGATAACTTCAGGATCATCGTCGCTAAATACGACAATATCTATGTCCTTAGTAGGGGGCGCAAGATTTCACCATTGTCACATTGGTGGCATGAATGAATTAGCAATCCTCACCTCTGGAACGCGATCCATGCCCCATACAAGACAAGCGGCACTGCCGAATAAGCAGCATCTGTAGCCTCCTTGCTCCAATGTCTCGACTATGCGCCGAGCTACTCTGCGGATATCTTTCTTTGTCAACACAGGTGTCATCACGTCAAACCGGGGCCTATGATGTAATTTGTGACTTCTTAGTTATGCAGCTAGTGGAATCAAAGCAACGCACGTACTAACAAGGGCTAATATGAAGTACAACTTGGCAAGATATCAATGGATGAGGGAGTCCCGGTCAGTGATTGATCAGCGCTCACCCGAACGGGCGAGGCCGGCGCCCACAATGAACTATGGCCCTCCTCGTGGACAAACGTCATAGGCCAATGGGAAAGGTGGACTGAATTTAGATTTGAACCTTATCCTTGAATTGGGAGACATCGCTCCCAGCTTCTAAATCTGGCTGGGAGATGAGTTTACTGATCACGAGAGCTGCACCGTTAGTAGCTCGGTGGACGCTAGCAAAGCGTTAGTATCAGCCGAATACAAACATTTCCCACGTTTCCTTGGCATCAACAAGTGCTGACACATGTCCGACAATTGATGAACGAGTTTCGTCGTCTGCAACAGTTTGGTACGTGCTGAGACACAGCACCGACTACTACTACATATAAAATATGTTTACATAACCATCAAACGTTGAATCCCATGTCTCTGAACGGCTCGGCACTGGACGGATACTCTTCGATGTACACCCCTATGAGATACTCGGCGCGCCGTATGAACCACTTCGGCAACCACCCAAACCTGCGAAGATGATCCTGGTCATCCAGTATACCCAGTAAACATTCTATATCTCGTCTATCTTGAGGTACTTTATCTCGACGATGGACTTCGTTGCATATGCGATTGTCATGCCATCCTTGTACTTTGAGAATCAAGAGCACAAAGAATGGCATCACGGGAAGATTACTATTCCCCACACATTTAATAAGGTGGTACGGTATTTTCGGTATATGTAAAGGACCATTCTTTCCTGCAGTAAGAACATCCACTTTACATTTCGAGCCATATGGCCACGAGGGTGTGTAGAACAGTTTCTTGTAGGTGTTTTTAGCGCTTCGTGCCCTTTTAAGAAAACACCTCCGGGGGCCTATCATGTCAAAGAGATAAGCTTTGATATCTTCCGGATCTTCGTCTGTGAAAACAACCACATCTACGTCCTAGTAGATAGGACAATACATCGTCAGCGTTTGGCCTGGGCAAACGAGTCATACAATTCACCTTTGGAGCACGATAAGGCATTCCCCACTCAAGACATGCAATACTACCGAACAAGCAACATTTGTATCCTTCTTGTTGCAATATTGTGACTATATGCAGAGCCACTTTGCGAATAATTTTCGGAGGAGGAGGCGCCATCTTGGTCTGACATAAGTATTTCAGTCTTCGTCAACGTAAAAACGCACTAAAAGAGTTGATATGAAACAGAAGATGTGAGGATGGGGAGTTTGAATGACCGTTTGCTGTCTAGGCTGTGGACCACGAGGCGCCCACGATGACGGAACCGAGTCAACACATGTAAACATTCCATTTTATTTTTAATCGAAATCAATATCTCAATATATATTCCTTATCAACTCAACTTGGGCCCATACGGTTGTGCATGGATACCATTGACAATGAATTGGACGACTACGTATGTCTTCTCGAAGATACTGCTTGGACCTTGTTGACATTTTGGGGATAACCTTGCATATCAATATGTCATACTAGATCGAGTTTGCACCTACGCCCTTCTCGAGCTACACGTGTCCACAGTCGGACGATTATTCTTTGGTTAAGGAAGACGACGACAATACAATCCATTATCTAGAGCCACCAGACGAGGCAGCGTTGAAAGTGGAAGTGGAGAGATTGGAAGATGAGGTCATGAGGCTCAACACCGAAATCGCTAGGCTAAAAGCCATGAAAGCCGCTCGAGAGCATGATTTATTATCGCTGAAAGATCAAATCCTCGTCCCTCGTCAGAAACATGCAAATGTCATGCAAGAGGTCGACTATCAGCACCGCGACTTTGATTGGTCCGAACGCCTCACGACGTCCTTGAAGAGCGTCTTCAAGATCGAGGATTTTCGTCTTTGCCAACGAGGGTAGGTCCCTTCAGATGGACGAAATCCCGTAACGCGTCCTACTTAGCTATCGCTAGTGTTTGTAATGCGGTGATGGACAGACGGGATGTCTTTTGCGTCATGCCAACCGGTCTGTCAGGTCCTCCTTGCCACTACTACATCGATAACAAAGTGTCAACAACTAGGTGGTGGCAAGTCCTTGACATACCAGCTGCCCGCTTTGGTCCAAGATGGCTGCACGTTAGTCATCTCACCTTTGGTGGCGCTCATATCCGATCAAGTACATCATTTGCTCGAAACCGGAAGTAAGAATCACGCATTTATGAACAAATATGTTTTGTTTTGTTGATCTATGCTTCAAGTTGATGTCGTTCGGATAACTGGAGCGACTTCTGAGCAGGATCGGAGAATGATCTACCGGCGGCTGTATGCCATGGCAGACGGCACCCTTCCTGGTCATGAAAAGGGCGTGAGGTTGTGTTACGTCACGGTGAGTGGTTCGTGTTTCCCTTCCATAAACATTTCTGACAATGTCATTAGCCTGAAATGGTCTATCGCAGCAAAAAATTCAAAACCGTACTGACAAAGTTGTCGCAGAACAAAAAGCTAGGTGAGTTCAAATTCTATAGATGAATCAAACATGAAATCATCATCAAAAAAAGCTCGCATTGCTATTGACGAGGCGCACTGCATCTCTGAACTTGGTCATGAATTCAGGTTCGCGCTCGTTATTTTATGAAAGCAAGACAGGCGATTGAATTACAACCAGGAAGGACTACGCTGAGCTGCGTACGCTGCGCACGTATTATCCAGAAGTTCCTATTTTAGCGCTCTCAGCGACTTGCCCACCTCGCGTCGTGGACGACGTACTCGAGACGTTACAACTGAGGGGCATCATTGATAGTGTGTCTATACCGTTACCAAAGTGACATCGTCATACTCATATAGTCATCAGATGGGGACCCTCAACGCACCCTTTACTTTTCTTCTCCTCTATACCGAAAGAACTTGCATTATACGATCTTGCCGAAACCAGAAAGTCAAAAAGCAGCTATCGAAGCTGTTGCAAAATATATCTTGGATAAGCATCCGAAAGACAGTGGTATAATCTACTGTCTCCGTCAGAAGGTAAGTGCAATATTATATGATTTATTATGAATGTTGATGACCGCAAAGGACAGTGAAATGGTTTCTAGAGAGCTAAGGAGGATAACGAATGGCCAAATCAAGACTGGAGTGTACCACGCAGGGCGACCTGATCATGAAAAAGAATCCCTTCACTCAGAATGGCGGATAGGGAACATCAAGGTCGTATGTGCTACAATAGGTGAGTAGTATCATCCCTGGATGATAATCAGCTTTGTTTAACCAAAGTATAGCTTTCGGTCTAGGTATCGACAAGGCCGATGTACGTTTTGTGCTGCACCATACGGTAAGATCTCGACTATCTCATTCCTTCATCTGTTTGCTCACTTGAATTGTTATAGGTTTCTGTGAGCTGACGACGTAATTTTCTTCCGAATACTGACCTCTTTTCAGAAATCAATAGAATGCTACTACCAGGAATCTGGAAGAGCAGGTAGGGACGGCAAGAGCTCAGACTGCG
Organism: Amanita fuliginea; assembly: GCA_023014435.1. NCBI lineage: Eukaryota > Fungi > Basidiomycota > Agaricomycetes > Agaricales > Amanitaceae > Amanita > Amanita fuliginea. The sequence goes on along the minus strand of JAEBUQ010000011.1, from coordinate 521,048 downwards.
TTTTGTTCTATCGCCCACAAGATATCACAAGTCTTTATGCCATGGCGTCCACCGAAAAGAATGGCACATATAAAGGTCCGTTTTCTCTCTATCTCTCTCTCACTTTTTGAATCATCTATAGTGCGGGAAATGATAGCATTTTCCGAAAATCTTACAAAGTGCCGCAAGCTGTTGTTCGCAAGGTACAAAATCCATCATTTTACTATGAAACTAGTATCAACTAAGGTTCCTTGCGTTTCAGGTACTTTTCAGTTGCATCGCAATTAGATCCGTCGTCATGGACGACGGAGGAGGTCGATGCATCAGATCCATGTGGTCATTGCGACAACTGCTTGCGTTCCATGGATAGTATAATAGAACGCGACGTCACCCAAGAAACTTGGAAGCTCATTAAGGTTGCTGAGGAGGTAGTACGACCTCTCACGCTCAAGCAGTTGACGGGTCTTGCGCGGGGCAATGGAAAAGGTTCATACGCCATGGGAAAAACCATGAAAGAGAAGATAGATCTGGATAAGATAATAGGGCAGCCAATCAAGCTTAAACCAGTCGTACGTCATTTCCATCTTTAGAATAGTAGGACGGACAATGCTCAAAATATTTCGGCTCGGATAGGAATCGGAACACCTCCTGAACTACTTGATGACGGTGGGTTATTTCAAGGAGAAAGTGGAGATAAACGAACACACGTCGAACGTCTATGTCATTCCAGGACCGGCGGCTGTTAGACTTTCCCGCTTCGGTTTGGACGAGATTCCTAAGAATCTCGTGCGACACAATTTTAGACGGATTGCCCGGTTACCCAGTATTGGACAACAGAAACGGAAACGGAAACGCGACGCCGCAGAAGGCTCATCTTTGGAAGAAATTGAAGAGGTGGAGAAGATTCTTGCGCTTGGTGTAGACGCCTATGAAGATGATGAGGATGATGAAAATGTTTCGTATGATTGGTCTCATAGCATGTGCGAACCTCCTCCTGCCAAACGGCATCGTCAAATGGACAGTACCATCCTGTATGTTTCCGACTCGGAGAATGATTGACAATTAGTCTTGGATGTATCAAGTCACAACTTGTATTAAATAGTCGACACTAGACTATGTATTTAAAGGCTGTAGCGGTACACGATTATTTGTTTAGCTCAGAGCGCGGTTGGGACTGCTTTAGCTATATATCGGCTAGAACAGCCGACGATCTTTTTCATTTTGTTGTTGAACTGGGTAGTACGGCCAGATGATTTTCTACGAGCGACGACGTAATTAACTGTGAAACGTATGACTGGTGCTCCTGCCAAATAGCATCGTCAAATGGACTGTTCCATCCTGTAGTATGTTTCCAACTCGGAGACAATTAGTCTTGGATGTATCAAGCCGCAACTTGTATTAAATAAGAATAGTCGACACAAGACTATGTATTTAAGCTTATTGTAGCGGTACACGATTATTTGTTTAACTCATATATTTAAGAGCGTGGTTGGGATTGCTTTAGAGCGGGACGCAAGGGAGCTTTGGGTATCAAGCGGTGACCCATATCGATCCGCACGCACTTCTCATTCATCCAGCCTTCCCCATATTCGGGATAATCATCCAGATCGGGTGGGTACTCCTGTCCAGCAGGAGCAGGCATATACAGCCCGTCGTTTGTCCACAACTGGTCTCTGCAAGAAAGAAAAAATATATCAACATCAATATCCAATACCAAAAAATGATAAAGCCGCTTTTGGAAATACATACCCTCGTCGGTTAAACCACCCATCCCTTCGCCGAGAAGATGGAATTGGGGAAGGACAGATCAGGTTATCGTCCCACCGCACAGTGCGCGGGTTCGGCATCGATCTCCTTGGGCCGGCACTTGTCGATGGCTGAGCCAATGGTGGTGGTCTGGACGCGGTTGTGTTCGCTGCAAAGAAGGAAGGGGGCGGAGGGACGTCGCCGTCCGAATACCGTCTATGATGAGGCTCCGGAATAGCCGGTGCCGACGACGACAGGTGGGGCGCGTAAGAGGAATACGCGGGATTCGTGTTGGGGGGCACGATGCCGCCAGGGACCGCTGCTGCAGCGTCACGCCGACTTGGATAACTGCCGGGGGTGCCTGGCGACCGATCATCGTCAGAGGATCTCCTGTTGGGCCGCTGGGAAGAGGACCCTTGTGATTCTGCGGTTGCCATGGGGGGGCCGCTGCGGGAGTAGGAGCGTGGGACTGGGTCGGGTTGGGGCCTGGCTATCGGTACGAGTGCTGGGGAGACGAAGGGAACTTCGGACGGCATGCTAGGCGGTTGTGCCAGGGAATCCTTCCTCCTGCGCTCCGGCTTTTCGGCCGGAGGTGGAATTGGAATAGGAGGACGGCTGGTGTTGTACTCCTGTCGTGGAAGAATGGGAATGGGTGGTGTCCGGTCCGAAGAGTGACGTGATGATTTGGTGGATTTGTCTGGCCCTCGCTCGTCGCGCGAGCCAGAGCAAGGTTTCTTAGTTCGTTCCTGATCCATGTTGTCAACACCATCGCGAGGTGAGCGTGTTGATCGGGACCCCGATGCCCTGTTTTCCTCAAGAGGAGCCTGCGTGGAGTTGTGCCGAGCGATGGGTTGCGCACGGCCCGTAATTGGTGAGCTTTCTGTTTTTGGCGGAATGAATCGAGGCTCATGCGGTGGTGATGATGTGCTCGTGCTTTCAGGAGCACGCTGGGCATCGTCAGGTAGCACAGCCCTTCGCTTATCCTTGGACTTGCGCGTGGACGAGCTTCGCGTCATCTCCCCACCGTCATATTCGTCCGAGGAGTAGAGGACAGCTTCCGCGGAAGACGGAGGAGAGCGGATAGCAGGCACAGTCGACTCGGCCTGCGCCGAAATAGAGCTCCGACGCTCGCGTCGACTTTGCTTGCTCTGAGATACAGATACACCAGGTTGTTCAGGAGCATCGGTCCGCTGCTGAGTCCTCCAGAGGTCAGGAAGCATTTGCTCGGTCGCACCTTCTGGCGATCTCGGCAGCACAATAACCTTTTCTGCGATCGGCAAGCCTTCGGAGGCGTTGTATGGGCGAGTTTGCGTTGGAGGGGTGGGCAAAGGCCGGGAATGTGTGCCGTCAGAGTCTCGTTCACTCGTGCGTCGAGGACGTGATGTCGGGCTGTACGACTCGTACTGTGACTGGGGGCTATTCCAGGGAGTCGGAGGGGTTCTTCCATCGTCCCACTCTTTCAACGAGGGGGGAGAGAATTCGTCGGAGTGGCGCGACGGAGGGACAGCTGACCTGGGTGGGGCGGGCCTGTATGAAGTGGCGCTGTAAACGGGACGTCCGTCTGAGGGACGGTAACTAGACGAGCGTTGGAGCTCATCCGCATATCGTATCTGAGTTGGGCTGCTCGTAAGCGGACCGTCTGTATACACTTGGCGAGCTGTTGATTCGCGTGGAGGAGGGGCTGTTCGCGCCATAGATCCTGCACGTGCATCCCGTCCCTGTATTCCATACAGGGCAGACGTTGCTGCGTTATATTCAGCGTTTAACTTTGCCAGCCTGTGGACATCGTCTTCCGATTCAGTTGAGAAGACTGATTCAGCATAAGGGACCTCATCGGCTGTCGAGACAGTTGCCGGAGGCACGTTCCCATTTCTGGATTGATGGAATGCAGGGTGCCTGCGAGAATCGGGTTGTAAGCGTGAGTTATCGCTGGACCCTGGATGAAAGGAAAGGTCTGGCGTGATGTATCCAGGATCCGCATGATTTCGGAAATTGTTAGGGTAAGCTGCCTGCTGCTGGGGAGGCGAAGAAGTAGGTACAGATGGGACGGGTTGTACTCCCGAATCTACGGGAGAAGTTGGATGCGAATAATCAGAGTGGTCTGAGCCGAGTTCGGGCATAGATATTGAAGCATCGTCGGAAACGACGAGAGAATAAGTAGATGCGGGTGTGGAGAGATGATCCTCATAATCTGGAGAATAAATATCTGGCAGAGGAGAAAGGGAACGTTCATAAATATAGTCGTCTTGAGGGAACCGAGAATAAATGGAGTAATCTGGGGCGGGTTTTCTGTTGTCAAAGTTGCGTTCAGAGTCTGGAAAGTAACGGGGGGTGCGTGACCTATCGTCCGTGGTGGGACCGCTCACGTCGCGATACGAGGTTTGATAGTAGCGATTATCAGAATGGTAGCCAGGATCCATCTTGGAGGGTGTGGCGTAAGGCAGGGAGGATATTACGGGTGCCCTAAAAACGCGGAAGGAGGAGGCTCCATCGGCATAATACTTTGGTGAACGGGGTCAGTAGGGAGTATGATACTGCTAGGGAATAGCAAACACCTTTTTCTGAGCATTTTGAGCTGGCCGTGACGACGACGAAATGGCAGACATGGCAGTAGACCTGGCAGTCGTGAACATGGGATTATGTAGAGATGATGCTCAGCATCGGGTCGAGGTATTGGAGGAGGTATGGTGTATATGTAGTTCAGGGTTCAGTCACGTTCCGTACACGAGTTTGGACTTGTGTTATACATGTGGCAAATTCTCTCGCCACTGATCGCACTGGGAAGCCCGTTCGAGTCGCTACGCATGTCATCGTAAGGGAATAAAGCAGTGCTGCCCCATGTTGGGGTATGAATTGCAAGTGAACTGAATTTTTCTTCTGATTTTGTGTGCTAGGGGTAGCGCCGCACACTCCAAGTGCACCATCCCCATCCCCGTGTTTCCGTTTTCATTTGATAGAGATACTGCCTGCGGCAAGTTGCTAGAACCACGAGACGAGCCTGTGCAATGTGAATGCCGGAGTTTGTATAGCCCACGCGCAGTTGGTGTATTGAATGTATTACAGTAGGTGTGATCCCGAGACAAGAGCGCTGTCAGCAATGTCTATAATGCACAGGTAAGCTCCTACTGAACATGCTTTTCAACTTTGGTGCAGTGCACGATGGGCGCGGCAATGACCGTAGTAAGCGCCTGTGACGGTGTGACGGCAAGGAATGGAAGGTGTTGCCAAACACTGAGCCAAACAGGAAAAAGTTGAACCACGACATTGTTGAGCAGAGGCATCACGGAGAGGCATGCATGCTCTGAGACAGCAAATTCTTCCTCCAAGTGGAGTAGAGTTTGTCGCAAGTCTCAAGTTGACCCCGGCGACGACGACGACGACGACAACGTTCCCGAGGCACGAGTTTGTCGCACGGGCACTTTGCAATGTGGTCGTCGCGCGGTCTAATCTTCTCCGCATTTTTGAAGTTCGAGAGGAGCTCGCCCCATTGCCTGACGAAAAGTCCAAACCCAGACGAGGGACGGAGCCGGTCGAGGGAGAGGTCGAGATGGATCAAGACGGGGAGGGTTTTGTCAATATTGCCAAGGTCGTCGCGTTTTGTATCATTAATTTGAGAGACCAAATCAAACTGACCCCTTGTCTCTATCTTTCTCTCTCTAGTCTGTGGTGAATAAAAGTCCTGTAACACCACCTACTATCACCCGTCTGTTCCTGGTCAAGGAACACCTTCTGCATGGACACGTCACAGGTTTGGCGGGTGTCAAAATTATTTCCTCATATGAAGACAAACTCGACCGTCTCTTGGTATCCTTCAAAGACGCCAAGGTGTGTGTGTGTATCATGACCGGTTTTGTCCTTGAAACGCTAAAATTCGGCGTAGATCGCATTATTGGAGTGGTCAGACGCGGTGCAAGACCTCATAACCGTGTCTATCCATACTTATGAACGAGCTCCGCAGCTCGTACGCGTCATTCATCTCCGTTTTTCTTGAACACCGCTCACCCCTTTTTTTTTTTTCTTTTTTCAGGCCTCCCTTGATTCACCACTGTGTCGATCCCTCTTCCGCGTCGATCCTCTCTCTCGATGCGCCGCCCTTTCTCTTCCAAAAGACGCCATCGCAATCCTCCCATTTGCTCAGGCCCAGGTCGATTTGGACGTGATGGACCAAGACCAACCCAACAGGCACGTCTTCTCTCCCTTACCTACCCCACACACATGACCCGCTCATACCCGGGCAGGGATATACCCTACTCTCCTAGTTTCATCCTCGATCTCCCCGCAGAGGTCGATCCTAATATCCATAACATCATCGATTTTGCGTTCTTGCCCGGCTTCAACAACCCCACCGTTGCCTTGCTCTTCCAGCCTCAACAAACGTGGACAGGGTAAGCCACACCGTCTCCTGATTGATGATCTTGATCTGACTCAAACAACTCACAACTAACAATTAACCGCCCAACAAGGCGTTTGAAGGAGTACAAGGACACGACCAAGCTCATCTTCTTCACGCTCGATCTGACGTCACAAACTTACCCGATCATCACCTCCGTCGAAGGGCTCCCTTACGACTGCCTCTCGCTCCTCCCCTGTTCCACCTACCTCGGGGGCGTGGTGATCCTCGCGGGGAACGGCCTCGTCTACGTCGACCAGTCCTGCAAGCGGGTCGTGCTTCCCGTGAACGGGTGGATGGCCCGGGTGAGCGATATTCCGATGGTACGTCCCGAAGAAGGAACCGAGCTACCAGCCGCAGTCGCAGTCGCAGGAGGAGGAGGGAAAGGTGGTGGTGGATTAGCGCTGGAAGGGTGCCGTGCGGTGTTTGTCGACGACCGCACGTTCTTTGTCGTTCTCAAGGACGGGACGGTCTACCCCGTCGAGATGGTCGCCGATGGGAAGCTCGTGTCGAGGTTGAGGATGGCTCCGCCGGTGGCGAGGACGACGGTGCCGGCGGCGGTGGTCAGGATGGAAGAGGGCTATTTGTTCGTGGGGAGCTGTGTGGGACCGTCGGTGTTGTTGAGGGCGGCGCGTGTGGAGGAAGAGGTGGTTGGGGGTGGGGATAATGGGGATGTGGATATGGGGCCTGTGCTGCCTGCGGCAGTTGTGCCCTCTACGAGCATGGTGATTGATGACGATGATGAAGGTGGGCAGCAGGGTTTACTCAAGGTTCTTTGATCCGAAATATGTACTGATTGCACATTCTTCCCCCCCCTCTCCCCACAGACATTTATGGCCCGTCCAAGACAGACGAACCTACTGCGAGTGGTGGAGGTGGTGGTATTGGTGGTGGTCTTGTTGGTGGTGGTAGTGGAGGAGGAGGAGGAGGCAGTGACGGGCGGAGCGGGGCGAAACGGACGCGGACGGTGATTCACCTATCCATGTGCGATTCGCTAGCTGCGTACGGGACCGTCGCGGACCTCACGTTCTCTCTTGCAAGAAACGGCGTGCGTTTCATATCTTCATTTGCGCAGTTGCGCTTTGTGTTTTTTTTTTTTTTTTTTTGGTTGATAATTGATGATGATGTTACCAGGACCGATATGTGCCGGAGCTGGTCGCAGCCACTGGATCAGGTACGCTCGGTGGATTCACGTTGTTCCAGGTAAGCTCTAAGCGTGCGGTCTGTATATATGTATATCTAACATGGGGGGGTGGGGACGATTGCAGCGAGACCTACCCGTGCGAACGAAACGCAAGCTGCACATCCTCGGGGGTGCGCGCGGGATGTGGTCTCTCCCGATCCGGCCCTCCATTCGGGATCAGCGCAGCGGCGGAGCGGGAATGGGAGTGGGAGTGGGAGGAGTGGGAACAGGGACCGCGGGTGACTTGTCTTCTTCTTCTTCTTCTTTGGACACGCTAGTGATCAGCACCGACGCGAACCCGTCTCCGGGGGTGTCGCGAATCGCGAAACGCAGCAGCGCCAAGGGCGTGGTGGACGTGACGGTGACGGCGCGGATCCCGGACACGACGGTCGGGTGCGGGCCGTTCTTCCAGCGGACGGCGATCCTGCAGGTGATCACGAACGCGATCCGGGTGCTCGAGCCGGACGGGACGGAACGCCAGGTGATCAAGGACATGGACGGGGCGGTGCCGCGCGCTAGGATCAGGGCGTGTAGCGTCTCGGACCCGTTTGTCCTCATCTTTAGAGAGGACGAGACGATCGGGCTGTTTATTGGTGAGACGGAGCGGGGCAAGATTCGGAGAAAGGATATGTCGCCCATGGGTGACAAGGTGCGTGTGGGGGGGGGAGTTTTCTCTTTTTTCTTATACGCTAACGTATATATAACTGATGATGCTAAGGCATCGAGGTACCTCTGTGGATGCTTTTACCTCGACTCTACTCGGTTATTCGACAACCAATGGACAGGTCACCAGGGTGGTCCGACGACAACGACGACGGTTCAATCTGTGAGTACGGGAGGGAACCGGAGTCAATGGCTCGTCCTGTTACGGCCCCAAGGCATCATGGAGGTCAGTTCTCCTCCGCCCTATCCATAAAATATAACAACTTTATTACTACTATTAACGCAGATATGGACGCTCCCAAAACTCTCACTCGCTTTTTCGTGCTCGACCCTCGCGTCGCTCCAACCCGTGCTGACGGACTCGTACGACGGCCCAGCAGCGTCCCCGCCACAAGACCCGCCTCGCAGGGCGCACGAGCTGGACGTGGAGCAGTTGTTGCTCGCGCCCGTGGGCGAGTCTTATCCTCGACCGCATCTTTTCGTGCGTAACAACGGCTGTTTTGAAAAACACATTCGTTTATGATATTAGGTTTTATTGAGGTGTGGCCAGATTGCGATATACGAGGCGTTTGCGGGTGGTGGTGGTGGTGGTGGTGGTGTCGTTAGTCCCGTCATAGGTGCGGGTGCGGGTGCGGGTGCTAGTACAGGGACAGCGACGGGATCAGGATCAGGAACAGGGATGGGGACAGGGAGCATGACCGATCTCGGTGGAGATGCCGGCGACGACCAAAGTAACCACGGCAACGGCAACGGCAACGGTACGCCGTCATCGCGCAGCACGCGCACGTCTTCTCTCCAAATCAAGTTTGTCAAGACGCTTTCCAAGGCGTTCGAGATCCAACGCGCAGAAGAGAGCGAAAAGAGCGTGATCATCGCTGAACAAAAACGGATCCTGCGGTCCTTTGTACCCTTTTCATCATCATCATCATCTTCTGCTTGTTGCGGTGGTGACGGCGGCGGTGGGGATGGCAGCGGCTCGTTTTTCGCGGGGGTGTTCTTTACGGGGGACAACCCGCATTGGATCATGGCGACGGACAAGGGAGGGCTGAACCTCTACCCGTCTGGTCACCACGTCGTACACGCCTTTACCGCATGCTCGCTGTGGACAGGCGGGGGCGAGTTTTTGGTGTACACGGACGAGGGCGGGCCGAGTCTCGTCGAGTGGATGGTCACCTCTAGTAATGGCAGCGGCAGTGGTGGTATTGGTGGTGGGGTGGGATACAGGCTGGACGGCCCGCTGCCGTACCGCAGCGTGCCTATTGGGCGGGCGTACACGAGCGTGGTGTTCGACGCGTCGACGGGCCTGTTAGTGTGCGCGTCGTCACTGCAAGCGCGGTACGGGGCGTACGACGAGGACGGGGTGCGGGTGTGGGAGCCTGAGGAGGGCGGGGGGGTGTTTGACCCAGTGTGCGACTGCGGGACGGTGGAACTGATGAGCGTGGCGGGGGAGCAAGGGTTTGCGATGGACGGGTACGAGTTTGGGACGAACGAGTACGTGAATGAGGTGGCGATGGTGAGTTTGGAGACGGCGGGGACGGAGAGCGGGATCAAAGAGTTTGTGGCGGTAGGGACGACCGTGGATCGAGGGGAGGATTTGGCGGCAAAGGGATGTGTGAGTGGTTTTTTTTTTTTTTTTTTTTTTTGCGAATTTTCCCTCTCTCTCTCTCTCGCGCGCGCTCGTGTGTTTTTTGTTATGCGATGCTGATGATGGAACGAACGGGCGGACGGTGCAGACTTATATTTTTGAGATTGTGGAGGTGGTGCCGGAACCAGGGCAAGGACCCAAGAGGTGGTACAAGTTGCGGTTGAGGTGCAAAGACGAGGCCAAGGGTCCAGTTACTGCGGTGTGTGGGTTTCAAGGATATCTCGTTTCTTCCATGGGCCAAAAGGTAAAAAAAAAAAAAAAAAAAAAAAAAAGCTGGTTACACAGACAGAGAGAGAGAGACTGATGACTGACTGGGGGATATAGATTTTTGTTCGGGCGTTTGATTCGGACGAGCGGCTGGTGGGAGTGGCGTTCCTGGATGTGGGTGTGTACGTGAGCTCGCTGCGGACGGTGAAGAATCTGCTGTTGGTAGGGGATGCGGTCAAGAGCGTGTGGCTGGTGGCGTTCCAGGAAGAGCCGTACAAGCTGGTGTTGCTTGCCAAGGACACGGAACGGGTGAGTGTGACGTGTGCCGATTTCTTCTTTGCAGGCGGGGAGCTAGCGATCGTGACGGGAGATGAGGAGGGGATTATGCGGGTGTACGAGTACAATCCTGCAGATCCCGAGTCGGGGGATGGACGAAGGTTGCTGTTGCGGACCGAGTTTCACGAGCAAAGCGAGTATCGAACGAGCGTGTTGGTGGCCCGAAGAAGTAAAGAAGAAGGAGTGCCGCAGGCCCGATTGATTACAGGAGCGACGGACGGGTCAGTGGCGAGTTTGACTGCGGTGGAGGAGATGGCGTTTAAGCGGCTGCAACTGCTGCAGGGGCAGTTGGCGCGGAACATGCAGCATGTTGCTGGGTTGAATCCGAAAGCGTTCCGGTAAGTTGGGAAAAGGGCTTGATGAAGATGAAATTGAATTGGGAACAGGATGGTACGCAACGAACGAGTGACCAAGGCACTTAGCAAGGGAATACTGGATGGAAATCTAATTGGGGAATTTGAAGGGCTATCAGTACACCGACAAGAGGAAATGACGCGTGAGATTGGGATAGAGCGGCGAGGGGTGCTTAAGGATTGGATTGGAGCGAGTGGAAGGTGGTAAGATCGGATCTTGGGGTGACTGGGGGGTGCGCCGGGTGCCTGGGCCGTGGCCGAGCGTGAATAGAAGAAAGGGAATAAATAAATATAAATATTAATGGCCCCCAGCGCGATTTGCAGTTTCCAAACGTTTTCCCCCCCCAAAAGCAAAGCAAATGGCGTTCTTCGCTCACCCGCAGTCATCCGCTCTCAACTACGACGACGAGTTAACTGCTTTGTCGCCGCCTGTCTTTGATCTTCACTTTACTCTTCCTACTTTTCATTCCACCAATCGTTCTCGCTCTCCTTCTCGTTCTCCCTCCGCTCCTGGCCCTGTCACTTCTGCCCGCGCTGCCCGCTCTCGTACAAGTCCACCCATCGTCATCCCACGCACAGATTCAAACGGCGCTTGGTTCATTCCCGACGCATATACTCCCTTTTCTCTTTCAACTTCCACCACAAACCGCAACTCTCTTCCTCCCCCTCATCACCCTCATCACCATCCTCCACACCCTCCACCACTCACTCATCATTCTCATTCTCACTCTCATTCTCATTCTCACTCTCACTCTCTTCCAAAGCCCGCATCGGCCCACCACCACTTTTTCCCAACCCTCGGCCCCGCTTCTCCAGTCACTCCATCCAGTGCAGGCGGCCTACCCTCTTCCCCCTCTTCATCCGTATCGGCATCGGCTGCTGCTGCCGCCCTATCTGCGCAAGAGAAGCAGGCCGCGATCGCCAACGAGAAGCGCCGTAGGAGGAGGGAAAGCCATAATGCTGTCGAGAGAAGGCGGAGGGACAATATCAATGAAAAAATCAGCGAGCTCGCCACTCTGATTCCGGAATGTATGTTGGAACCAGTCACGCCCTGTGCTACCGGTGGAGGAACTGGAGGAGCTGGAGGAGGAGGAGGGGGAGCAGGGGAGGACGGGGGTATATTGCCTTCTTCCCCGCTTGATGTGGGGAATGGATCGCCGCCTCGCGATGCCGCCGTGTCTAAAAAGGAAGACCTTGGATCCGACACGGGTGCCGAAAGCGGCGCTCTCAATGGGAGTGGCGCGAGCAGCGCAGGCGGAGGGGGCGCGGTCGTCAAGGCGAACAAGGGGATGATTCTGCGTAAGAGCGTCGAGTATATCAGGTATGTTTCCCACCCTCTTCCTGCGCATGGTGTGTTGTGACTGGCAGAGTCAAGGTATCTGCAACAGCTCGTTTCCGCTCAGGGTGCCCGTAACAGGGAGTTGGAAGCCGAACTCAAGGCCTACAGGGCCGCCGCGGGCGTGTTACCTCCTCCCTCGTCTGTCCCCGTCTGCGCGTTGGACGGAGGGAAGGAGGGTGCTGAGGGTGCACTGGAGGCTAGCCAGTCGAGATCTCCCACCCTATCGACCGACGGCAGCGGCGGCGGCGGCGGAATGTTGTTGCACGATGGCCACCCGCCCCCGCCCCCGCATCCACATCAACATCAGCATCAACATCAACATCAACATCAACATCAGTATCCCCATCAGCAACCACTTTCGCATCAGCACGGTCACTATCCCAACGGGCACCAGCCGCATCTCAGTCTTAGTCGTCACCACTCCCACGTGAGAGGAGGGAGTTACGGATCGTTTGGACTGTTTGGCTTGCCGAGTATGCCTGAAGGAGGCGGCAGCAGCGGTGCCGGGGACGACCCTGTGTACCCCCGGCACGGTTCTGGCGATGGGATGGATAGTATAGATGGGATGGAAAGCATGGATGGGATGGAACGTCTGGACGGGATGGATGGATTGGATGGATTGGACGGACTGGACGGGATGGATGGGATGGAATTGGACGGGATGGAAGACCAGGAAGGGGAGGACGAGGAAGAGGAGGAGCATCACCATCAACAGCAACAGCATCATCAACAGCAGCACCAGCACCAACAGCAACAGCAACAGCACCAACAGCAACAGCACCAACAGCAACAGATGGAGAGAGGCCGGCCGAGGGTCAAGACGACTTACCTCCCGGGCAAGATCAAAGAAGAGGAAACGGTTCGGATGGGAGTGGGGATGGGGGTAGGGATGGGAGTGGGTGTTGCGCTCGCGATGGAGTCGTGAGGGGTTGAGGGAGTGATGCGGAGGGGGTGGTGCGTTCGGGCGAACGGACGACGATGAGGACGACGACGACGACGACGACGGCGAACGACGGCGATCTCAGAGGTTCTTTGTTCCCTGCGCCTGCCACTGACTGGCTCTAACGATCAACAAAAGAAACGCCCAACAAGTTTTTTTTCCTTTCTTCATATTACTTCTTTTCACCGAAAAAAAAGGAACGCATTTTTTCTTTTTTTTTTTCTTTTATGCGTTCTAGATTCCTGTGTTGTTGTTTTTGTTTTTGTTGTTGTAACATCAGTTATACGTTTCTCGCGCTTTTTTAAAATTTATCTATCTATTACCAACTTGCAATTGTTACCACCACCACCACCACCACTACCACTACCACTACCACCATGATACCATACGCGGAACCGGTAGAACGGGTGAACGGGTGAACGGATGAGCCGATGCCGAGAAACCAATGTATTGGTAATAAATGGGTGTACCTACCCACACGCAAAAAAATGAATGACGTCTAGATTTTTGACAAGGCTACATACTACTATGTGCTAACTACTATGTACTAAACTATTTAAAATGTAGGACGGATCTATATATCAATATGTGTGTGTGGTGTGTGTATGTGTATGTGTGCGTGTGTGTGTTAATTTCATAAACGGCGACAGACGGTGATTCCCCTTATAAGTACTACATATACATACAATACAAAAATGTGTGTGTGGTTTGATTGAGTTTCATTTCTTGATAGGTTGCTCATATATATATAATTGATTGATTGATAATCGATAATTATGAGTTACATACATACTGATACATACATATATACCGATTACCGATGGATGATAATATTGTATGATGCGACGCGACGCGATGATGGATGATGGATGATGATGGAATGTGATTTTGGTTTTTGGAATATTATTTGGCGATTAGTATATGGCGATTTTTCACTTTTTCCCTTTTTTCAAATATTGGATATGGATAAATCCAGCCGCCTGCGTCACTTTGAGGTTATTCGGCGCGGGTTACTTACTGCTTATGTAGCTTGATGCGATGCGGAAAGTTAAGGAACTAAGGAGGGAGGGAGGGAGAGGACCCTGAGATCGATAATTTTGAACCGCCGGCCTCTCCCCCTCTCCCCCCTCCCCCAAGTAACCCCACCCCACGCACGCCCCACACTCGTATTCATAGGACAGAACAAAGCGAGTGAAGCGAGGGAAAAAAAGAAGCGCAGGGGTGCGGCTGTTTCGCCTTTTTTTTTTTTTTTCTTTTCTTTTCTTTTTTAGCACGCTCATTTCCGTCTTTACGCACCGAAAAAAGAAAGAAAGAAAGAAAAAAAGAAAATCCCACCACCAACCCAACTTCAATACTTTACTCATCGAGTTGGATGGATGTGGGAGTGTCGGAGTCCAGCTCGGCTCTTTTGATGCGTGAGGGAGCGTGAGCAGTGATCGCGCTGAGTTACTTACTTGCCGTTACTCGATCGCGCTAGTCTATACTGGGCAACACAGGCCCAGCAACTCACTTCTTCGGCCGACACGAACCGGTTCGTCTCTTCTCGGTACTAGATATAGATGATGAATGATGATGATGATGATGATGATGAAAAACTCCCCCCAACCCCACCTCACCTCACCTCACCCTCGTCATGGTGCGTCAGTGTGAGTTGGGATGTGGACGCGCGGGGGGGGAGGTGGCGGAATTCAGAGGCGTGCGATTGCGTGGTGGTTACATAACACAATAATGCGTCACGATCGATGGGCGTCCGACTACTCCAAGGGGGGGAGAAGGAAGAGAAGGGGCCATCGTGGTATTCCGGGGTCCTTTGGTCCCAATGAGGGAAACCACCACCCGGTGCGACGGCGCGCTGGGGCAAAAAAGAGGCGTTTAGCGTGCTTCCTTCCAACACGTGTGACCACCGGCCGTAGTAGTACTCCACCGTGGCTTTGCTTGCTTTATGCTTGCTCTCTCTTTCTCTCTTTGTCGGTTGTTAATGAATAAATCAATGAATGGATCAATGAATCAATGAGCTGCCATTGCCACCTGAGTACACGTTGCCAGGGCTCACTGAGAAACGCAAGCTGCGCGAAAAATAATGACGCACCCCTCCATATGGTCCCAAGCGAGAAGCAAGCAAGCGAGTGAGCGCCCCTGCTTACATGCGACCCAATGATGTTTGGCGTCACGGAGCTTGCGGTTTTTTTTCTTCTTGGAAACTTCGGTTCCTCCCAAGTACCGACCGATATGAATTTGAAGGGGTTACTACCCCGACTTGTTGCGTTTCAATGGCAAGACGATGACAACGAACGACGGGACGGGCCCCTATATATCAACTTCTTGGCGCAGCGTGGATTCCTTCAATTTCTCGGAAGCCTGGCAGGTTGGCAGGTTCGTCTTTGCTCCGAAACGTCCGATGACGTCGCGAAGTCGCGAGACTGTCAGACTTGCCGGGACGGAGCTTTTCCTGACGCCATATGTGCGACTTGCTCACGCGCGGCGATCTTCGGTCTTCGATTCATCCACCACCACCACTACCAGCAGCGACACTGGACAGCCAAGGCGATGCCGTAAGTTGAAAGGTAAAAAGAAAGTTCGATGGGAATCGTATCGGATACCAGCTCCATTGAAGGCTGTACTCAGTTGAACTTCGTGGGAGACGGCGAGTCCGAATTGCTTCATCACCATCGGCGGCCATATCATCCATCATCTCAAGCTCACACTCAAATTCAAACACCGTGACCATGCCAACCTCAATCAGAGAACTGCCCCTCGCCTTGTACACCACCATATCACTAGTACTTCTAGATGTGCTGACACTCCCGATTAGGTCTAAAACTGGCAGCTCATCCTTCTTCCTTACTAGCTGGATACGACAGAGCTGGCCGGCCATCGGCGCTGCCACCAAATTCTTAATGCTCTCGCGCTCAAAATTCAAAACATGACCACGTCAACCTTTACCCCTCGCTACCTTTGATCCTATCATTCTTTTCCTCCCTCTTGCCTACACCGCCGTATGTCAAGACATAGTTACTGGCTGTCTCGGACCGACGGACGATGGTTCATATCATAAAAGGTCTTCCGTGGTGTAGACCTAGCACCTCGCCTATGCCGACGTTCTTCCTTTTCATCCTTCTTGCGTTCTCGGTAGTGGGACAGGCTCTGCAGTATGGGGCTGCCGACAACGACACCTTAGCTCTCACTAAACGCATTCTGGAAGACATGTTTGGCACCGGAAATCTTGATAAGCGCAAGATGGAAAAAGTACGTGACTTTGAGCTGCTCCAAATCTTGCGAATATCACTGCCACTCACATATAATTCACGTTACCGCGACTGGTACATGGGAGTGCCATCAGCAATACATCCCTACGGCGAATTCAGTTTCATCATCGATACATACAAAATATGTAGCACGGCTCCAAATCACCCGTTCGATTATGAATGGTTTGGACCACCAAAACAAGAGATCGAATGTCCGTTGCTCCCTATTTGGGGTGAAGACACCTCCGGGCAAGAACATCAGGGCAAAATAATTTTTCGCGATTTTCATGATGTCCGTAATGCGGTCACCTGGGAAGGTCTTCTTGTGTCTGCGCCTGAACTACATGATTATGGGTGAGCATTTACTTCGTGCTCAGCTTTTTATCGCCCTGAACTATCCCCAGAACCCTTGGTTGGATATTGGACGACAAAAGAGTGCCTGAAAGATTGCACACTCTTCCATCACTTCTTGAAAAGTTCGAGTCGCCTGTCTTCGCAATGTACCTCACGCATCAGCGCGGCAAGTCGAAGGTCGATATTGGTGGAATCGACAACCGCGTCGGTCCTATCGAGTATCACAAAGTTGTGAAAACTGGCAAAGACTTTCAGCCATGGCAGATTGAATCGTTACGTGTCTATGTGGGTAGTGAAGGATTGAACTGGGTATCAAGCCAGATACCGATATCAAGAAGGAACCGAATATCAAGACGAGAACGAATACCGAGGCGGAACCAAATCCCAAGGCGGAACCGGACATCAAGACGGTATTTGATAGTACACAACTTTAATGGCACCTAGCTCTCAGGTTGCCCAAATTCAGGACAGGATTCACGCAACTCGTGGCCTGGTGTATTTCCAATGGGGTGATGGCGGGTACAAATGGCGACTGGAGTAAGTCATTCATTCACTACTGTGATAAAGTTCACTGGAAAACTAATTTAGACCTTCCAATTACGACCACTCTCCTGACTCACGCGAGTTTTGGGACTCGTAAGCCAAGTTATTCAGGGCAGGGCCCACAGGGATGGAGGAATGGCATGTCGGCTTCCCGTATGTTCTTGATACGGTGTTCAGGACATGGTCCATATCTAACGATGGCTTCAAAAGGTTCTGGATTGGCAAATATATGGTGTTTGATAAGAACAGTCTGGAGCCGCAGGTGGGAATTGGAGAAATGCTGCCGATTGATCATCCGGGGGAAAACGTTGCTGAGGAACATAAGCAACCTCAGAAGCCCCCCAATTCCTTCAGGTCCACGGTTAAGTCCAAGTTCAAGTCCTTCTTCAACAAGCCGAAGTCCTCAAAACCCTCAAAGAGATGAGGGTATTCATTCATTGCATTACCCACAGTACTTTCATTGCGACGAATAAAACGGAAAGCGAGTGGCGGTGCGACATGCCAGTTGAAAGCGACCCGTGCTGCGAGAGAAGCGAGCGACAGTGCAAGAAGATGACTGGTGCGACAGGGCGAGTGGTAGCTTGAAGCAAGACTGGATGCAAGTAGTAGTAGTATACTAAGAGCCTGAAGCGAATGTAACCGAATGAATGATCGTTTGGGTACTATGACCCTCAGGATAGGTACGAACGCTCAGCCTCCAACGGTTATCCGCCACCTGTTGCCCTTCTCCGACCCCCTGCGCGCTCTGTCATGCACCAGTACTACATTATCTTGAGTGGAATCTGGGGTAGGGCTGCTTAGAGGGAGCCTTCGGATGCGCGATTGCAGTGGAAGCAGTAGTGGGGATGTTGATGAGATTTGAGCAGTGGCATTATGAGCACACGGACGTGTGTCCGACCGTCGTAGATTTCTCAGTAGTTTGTGAGACAGACTTTGAGAGAGGTCTGACGGAGGACTGTACTGCAGATTGGACGGACCCAGCTGGACGGGGGGGGGGGCATTAAAATCCCACCATATTTCTTCGCTTCGCCATGGAATCTCTTCACACCTGACCAGCATGCCCATGCAGTCACCGACGTGTGCAATCTTGATGACGGCATCGTATCCACCTTCTGCCTCGAGGTTCGTCGTGGAGATGGACGGGTACTGGGAGGGATCCGAGTTGGTGATTTGAGTGGGTACTTGATCAAGCACGGCCAACAGAGCAGTTGAAGAACCCGACATCAAGGGAACCATTTCTGCCTTGAGACTCGAGGGCTTTCCTGATATGTCCATTGGCTGATTCGTGATCGAACGTGCGGGAGATTGGGAGCGACTAGCATCAGGAGCAGTAATGACGGGCACTTTGAGAGTGCGATCATATGCTTTCTCCAAGATTTGCAGTACTTCTATTCCATCCGATAGTTCTTCAAGAGATTCTTCCAAGTCCTGTTCTAATTCCGATATAGTTTTCTCCCTTGATTGAAAAGGTGAAACTTGATGGTAGCGACGAGGAGATGAATAGTGCGGAAAGGAACGAAGGGCGTAGAATTGTCTGACCAATCCCCAGAGGGTGCGAGTATGGGTATTACTGTAAAGCGGGGGTTCGAGCATGCAAAAGAAAATTGAGGACGGGGAGGTGAGGCCGGTGAGAGTGGTATCGCTTTAGACACCTCTGCAGAGCAAAAATGCATGAGACGGCGCGCAAAGAGCGCGCTGGGAGTAGGTTGAGCCCTGGAGCTGGCCGACCTCGATGGTATCTCTGCAATCAACACTATAAGCAAGACGAAAAAAGAACCTTTAGGTCTCACTCTCGCCCACCCTCCAACACCGTCAGCCACACCCATGGCATTATCCCTGACAAAATAAGCATCTTCCCCGACTTGCATGGCAAGACTCATATCTTCCTCACCGCTCTGCATTCTAATAGGCATTCCTCTCTTCCGTGAGGACGATATGCCAGACGTTGAAGATTTCTTGGGTATCCCATACGCACAAAAAAACAGCTGGTACTCTGGCCACTGCTTCTTGGTCGCACGTCTTGCGGCGGATCATGCGCCGTGGGCAAGGTCGCAGGGTAAAAACTAGGCGCCGACGTTAGCGAATAGGAGAAAAGGGCATGGTGGCCCGTGGATCCATGCGACTTGCCGACGAACGTATGCCCGTCGTTGGACGAGGGCTCCACAGTGGGAAGCGTTGGATTGCGACGACTGGCTTTGTGGGGTAGGAGGTGGGTCTCGAGCTTGGGCGGCTTTGCCTTGATGGACGGGCAAGGCGACGAGAAAGAATTTGAGCGTGTGCGCGGCAGCAACTCTGAGGGCTGCTGGGAGACGGCAGCGTTTCTGGTTTTCGAACTTGCAGCCCATTGAACTTGCACTGACGAAGGCGCTTGTCTGGCAAGTTTGTAGTAATATACGGTGAGCACCACTGATACGATGTCGACTCATCCGCTAGAAAACCCACCCAACCGTCGCATACTGCACCTCGCGCTCAAACACCATCACGGTGACCATGTCAACCTCGTTCAGATCCTGTCGATGCGTCTGACACAACTCCGCCCCTCGCTACCTTTGATCGTATCATTCTTTCCTCCCTCTTGCCTACACCGCCGTATGTTAAGACATAGTTACTGGCTGTCTCGGACGGACGGCGGCTCATACCAATAAAAGGTCTTCTGGTGTAGACCTAGCACCCCATCTATGCCGACGTTCTTCCTTTTCATCCTTCTTGCGTTCTCGATCGTGGGACAGGCTCTGCAGTATGGGGCTGCCGACAACGACACCTTAGCTCTCACTAAACGCATTCTGGAAGACATGTTTGGCACCGGAAATCTTGATAAGCGCATGATGGAAAAAGTATGTGACTTTGAGCCGCTCCAAATCTTGCAAAGACTCATTCTTTGAAGACAGCCCAACCTCCTCCTCCTCCTCCTTCTCCTCCTCCTCCTTATCTGTACAAGAGAATATCACTGCCACTCAAATATTCTGTAATATACCGTTACTGGTACTTCGAAGTGCCAGTAGCAACACGTTGGGGCAAATTCAGATTCGTCATCAACACATTTGAAATATGTAGCACGGCTCCAGCTGACAGGCTCGAGTTTGATTGGGTCGGAGAACCAGGAAAAAGATTCGAGTGTCCGTCGCTCCCTTTTTTGCCTGGTACAGGCTCCTCCGGACGAGAACGTCAGGGAAAAATAGTTTTTCATGAAACTCTCACCTTGGAAGGTCTTTTTGTGTCTATAGATGGGATACGTGATTGTGGGTGAGCATTTACTTCGTGCTCAGCTTTTCATTACCCTGAACTATCCCCAGAACCCTCGGTTGGGTATTGGACGACAAAAGAGTGCCCGAAAGATTGCACACTCTTCCATCACTTCTCGCAAAGTTCGAGTCACACATCTTCGCAATGTACCTCACGCATCGGCCCGGCAAGGCGAAGATCGATATCGGTGGAGTCGACGACCACGTCGGTCATATCGAGTATCACAAAGTTGTGAAAACTGGCAAAGACTTTCAGCCATGGCTGATTGAATCGTTACGTGTCTATGTGGGTAATGAAAGGATTGAACTGGGTATCAAGCCGGATACCGATATCAAGAAGGAACCGAATATCAAGGCGAGAACGAATACTGAGGCGGAACCAAATCCCAAGGCGGAACCGAACATCGAGACGGCATTTAATAGTATAGCACAGTATTTAATAGGACCTCCCTCTCAGGTGGCCCAAATTCAGGCCAAGATTTTCGCAAGTCGTAGTTTGGTGTATTTCCAATGGGGTGACGGCGGGAAAAAATGGCCACTCCAGTAAGTCATTCATTCATTCATTCCTGTGATAAAGCTCACTGACATACTAATTCAGACCTGTTGATCCCGAATACGATCCCAAGTCACCCGTGTTTTGGGAGTCGTATACCAAGTTACTCAGGGCAGGGCACCCAGAGATGGAGAGCTGGTATCTCGGCGTCCCGTATGTTCTTGATACGGTGTTCAGGACATGGTCCATATCTAACGATGGCTTCAAAAGGTTCTGGATTGACAAGTATATGGTGTTTGATAAGAACAGTCTGGAGCCGCAGGTGGGAATTGGAGAAATGCTGCCGGTTGATCATCCGGGGGAAAACGTTGCCGAGAAACTTGAGCAACCTCAAAAGCACCCCAGTTCCTTCGGGTCCACGGTTTAAGTCTAAGCTCAAGCCCTCAAAGAGATGAGAGTGTTCGTTCATTGTGTTACTCACAGTACTTTAACGCCAGTGATTGCGACGAATAAAACGGGAAGCGAGTGGCGGTATGACATGCCAGCTGAAAGCGACTCGTGCTGTTGCTGTGAGAGAAGCGAGCGATAGGACAAGTGGTAGCTTGAAGCAAAGAGTGAATGTAACCGAATGAATGATCATTTGGGTACTACTATGACCCTCAGGGTAAGTCCACACGAACGCTCAGCGCTCAGCGATTTGAGCGCTGAGCGGTGGCATTATGAGCACCCGGACAAGTGTCCGACCGTTGTAGATTTCTTACCCGCCCAATGATACCTTGTTGAACCCGCACTGCGGGGTACCCATTTACAGTCTCGCGCTCAAACTCAAGCACCGCCGTGACCAGAGGGCGGACGTCTGATTGTACTATCATGCCAAATCGAGTCTGCGACTTGCTCACGCGCAGCGATCTTCGGTCGTCGATTCACCCGGTGACCGGATGACCACCAGCGACAGGACAGCCAAGGCGGTGCCGTAAGCTTCAATGGGAATCACGAGCTTGCTTCATCACCATCATCTTAAACTCACCCCTCGCTACCTTTGATCGTATCATGGTAAGGTTCTTTCCTCCATCTTGCCTACACCGCCGTATGTTAAGTTACAGTGACATAGTTACTGGCTGTTTCGGACGGACACAGTGGTGGCTCATACCATAAAAGGTCTTCGGGTGTAGACCTAGCACCTCATCTATGCCGACGTTCTTCCTCTTCATCCTTCTTGCGCTCTCAATAGTGGGACAGGCTCTGCAGTATGGGACTGCCGACAACGACACCTTAGCTCTCACTAAACGCATTCTGGAAGACATGTTTGGCACGGGAAACGGTCCCCTTGATAAGCGCACGATGGAAGAAGTATGTGACTTTGAGCCGCTCCAAATCTTGCAAAGACTCATTCCTTGAAGACAGCCCAACCTCCTGCTCCTCCTCCTGCTCCTCCTGCTCCTCCTGCTCCGAGTCTACACAAGAGAATATCGCTGCCACTCACATATTCTAAACGTGACCGCCACTGGTACATCGAAGTTAAAAGTACAACAATTCGCGTCACATTCAGATTCATCATCGATACAATAGAAATATGCACCACAGCTCCAGTTTACAAGCACGAGTTTGATTGGGTTGGAGAACCAGGAGAAATAATCGAGTGTCCATCGCAGCCTTTTTGGCCTACTAATACAGGCTACTCCGGACGAGAACGTCGGGGAAGAATAGTTTTTCATGATACGCTCACTTGGGAAGGTCTTTTGGTGTCTGCTGCAGGATATGGTTGTGGGTGAGCATTTACTTCGTGCTCAGCTTTTCGTTGCCCTGAACTATCCCTAGATCCCTTGGTTGGGCATTGGACGATTCCAGAGTGCCTAAAAGCGTGCACGCTCTTCCATCACTTCTCGCAAAGTTCGAGTCACCCATCTTCGCAATGTACCTCACGCATCGGCCCGGCAAGGCGAAGGTCGATATCGGTGGAGTCGACGACCACGTCGGTCCTATCGAGTACCACACAGTTGTGAAAAGCGGTGAAGATTTTCAGCCATGGCTGATTGGATCGTTACGTATCTATGTGGGTAGTAACAGGATTGAACTGGATATCAAGACGAAAGCGGATACCGAGACGCAGCCACCCGATACCAAGGCGAAACAGAATATCAAGACGAGAACGGATACTGAGGCGGAACCAAATCCCAAGGCGGAACCGGACATCAAGACGGCGTTTGTTAGTACAGAACGGTATTTAATAGGACCTCCTTCTCAGGTGGCCCAAATTCAGGCCAGGATACTCGCAGATCATAGCCTAGTGTATTTCCAATGGGGTGACGGCGGGAAAAAATGGCCACTTCGGTAAGTCATTCATTCATTCATTCCTGAGATAAAGCTCACTGACATACTAATTCAGACCTGTCGATTCCGACCACGATCCTACGTCACACTGGTTTTGGGAGTCGTATGTCGAGTCACTCAAGGCAGGGCAACCAGAGATGGACAGATGGTATTTCGGCGAACCGTAAGTTCTTGATACAGTGTTCAGGACATGGTCCATATCTAACAATGGCTTCAAAAGGTTCTGGGTTGACAGGTGTGTGGTGTTCGATAAGAACAGTCTAGAGCCGCGGGTGGGAATTGGAGAAATGCCGCGGGAGGAAAGCATTGCTAAGAAACCTACCTTCAAGTCTAGGTTTAAGTCCATCTTCAAGCCCTCGAAACCCCCAAAGAGATCAGGGTATTCATCCAATGTATGACCCATGTTACTTTAATTACGACGAATAAAACGAATTCTTGACAATGCGACGGAATTAGATCATAGTTCACTGTTTTATCACTAGAATGGAGAAAAGTTATCAACGCATGATATTTGATATATAGATGTACTCAATGTTCTTGGAGCGCAATTGCAGATGTCCATTCTCGTTCGAACTGGATGTCAAGTCTAGCGCCGCAAGAAAATCTCCCCATTTCTTAGATTTCAGAACCTCAGTTTCGGGGCGTTGGAGCATCCAAGAGAACAAGGCACAAGGGAGCGCAAAGTTCAGTTTGTTTGCATGGAGGCGCTCAGGGCTCCCTCAATTCGACCCACGCTAATTAGCTCCGCCTACTCTGTTCAGCTGCATGGAGATACATAGACAGACTCGAGAATGGGCAGCTATGTCCGAATGAGAAAGCCATTTGACCCCTCGCGGTTAAATTCCGAAATGTGACCGTCGTGACCATGTCAACCTCCATCAAAGGACTTCACGTCTGATGAGAAGTTGTATCATGCCAAATCTCCCACCACGCATGTTAAGTTGATATAACAGCTTCAGTCTTGCCATTTCGGATGGCTGGCACCATAATCACTCGACCTAGCTAGCGTTCTAGTGCCCTCCCGCGCTCAAGTTCCGAAAACACCGTGACCACGTTAACATCAATCGATATCAGAGGACTCCCACCACCCTTTGCTACCTCTGATCGTATCATGACAGATCTTCCACCACGCACGGTAAGTTCCTGGTCATTTCGGACCATAAAACATTCCCAGGTGACACTAGACCGCTAGCTAGCAGCACCTCATCCATGTCAATCTTGTTCCTTTTCGCCCTTCTTGCACCCTTGATCATGGGCCAGGCTCTGCAGCATGAATCTGTCGACAACGATACTTTCATTCTCAATAAAGTCACTCTGGAGGACATATTTGGCACCGGAAACATTGATAAACGGATGTTGAAAACAGTACGTGACTTTGAGTCGTTTTGTCAAAGCCTCGCTCTCATTCCTTGAAGGAAGAATCTTTGTCTCCTCTGCGCGAGAGAATATCGGTGCCACTTATGAAATCTGAGTTTCACTACTGGTACATAGAAGTCCCAGCAGCAACATCTGATAGCAAATTCAGATTCGAGATTGATACGTACGGAATATGCTCGATCGCTCCAAGTCATATCGACTCTTTTTGGGTTGGGTCACCCGAATCAAAGATCAATTGTCCGGATCGCCCATTTCGGCTTCATTCACGCATCTCTGGATGCGAACGTCAGGGCAAAATTGCTATTCATGAAACATTCACCTGGAAAGGTCTTCTCATGTCTGTGAGGGGTATACATGGTCATGGGTAAGCATCTGCTTCATGCTCAGCTTTGTATCGCCCTGGACCATCCCAGGACCCTCGGTTGGACATTGGACGACTCCAGAGTTCCCGAAAGGTTGCACTCTCTGCCTACACTTCTTTCGGAATTCCGGTTTCCCGTCTTTGCGATGTACCTCACGAATCGAACAGGCGAGGCTAAGGTTGACATCGGTGGAGTCGACGATAACGTCAGTCATGTCGAGTATCACAAGGTTGTGAAAACCGGCGCAGGCCATCAGCCATGGCTGATTGGATCACTACATATTTTTGTGGGAAGTGAAATGATTGTGCCGGATATCAAGGCAGGAGCAAATATCAAGACGGCATTTGATAGTACAAAACGGCATTTGATAGGCCCTCCCTCTCAGGTAGCCAAAATCAAGGCCAAGATTCGCGCAGAGGGTAGCATGGTGTATTTCCAATGGTCGGAGAACGGGCACAAATGGTCACTCCAGTAAGTCATTCATTCATTGTAAATTGTCTGCGAAGTTCAAGGCTGACAAAATCCAGACCCGCCGATCCCAACCACGACCCTACGTCACAAGAGTCTTGGAGCTCGTATGCGAATTTACTCAAACCGGGGCACTCAAAGATGGATAGATGGGACTTTGGCGAACCGTGCGTCTTGATACTATATTCAGAACCTGGCCTACAACTACGGACACCTTCAAAGGTTCTGGACCAACAAATATATGGTGTTTTATAAGGACAGTCTGGAGCCGCAGGTGGGAATTGGAGAACTGCTGCCGTCTTATGACCAACTCCAAGGTCCATCTTATCCATAAGACCAGCACGTGCTTTCACAATACAGGGATTGGTGGTGTGCATAGCAGTTCTAGCACTAGCATGGTCTAAATTAAATTCACCGATTTTTGTAGTGTTGCCTGTATACAATGGTAACAGTGTTGAATTAATAGTGATCTGGAGCTAAGGGGATTGAACCCACAGCTTCATGTATTATAATATCATTATTAATGAGATGCTAAATAATCCCTTAATATAATCATTGACAGAAATTATAGAGTTTGACAGAAATTATAGAGTTCATACTCAGAGTAGAGACACCAGCAAAGTGCCATCTGGCTCTACCCACAGTGCCACCTGGCACTACCCTCTGTAGCACTCTGCTGGCATTACCCTAGGTAGTCTTAATGTACTCTGGCCCACATGTATATAAGGAGGGCCTTATGCCCTCATTTCAATAACATTGGATTGTCTCTGTCATTGTTAGTTGAGCCCCCTAGCTCCTAAACACCTCCAAACATATATAAACAGTATTAAGTAAGTTTCCTGCTTACTAAGCCTCAATCTGTGCCGCCGTCATTAGTTTTCAACAGGTTATGGGCCCTGCTGGCATCAGCAAACCTTGGGGTTTCCCACAATCATCTGTAGTGACTGTAGTGAGTCAGTAGTGTCAGTAGCTCCCATAGTCACAGAGGCAGTGGTAGAGATTTTGTAGTAGTGCTGTAGTAAGCTATAGATATTCCATAGTTCCATAGATTGTGGTAGTGTACTATAGCACTGTAGTGACCATAGCACCATAGTGCCCATAGTGCCCATAGTGAATCTGAAGTGAAACTGCAGTAATCTGTAGTGCAAGTAGACTCCTTGTAGACCCTGGCAGACTCCTGCAGACTCCTCACACACCTCAGTAGAGCATATCCAAGAATTTTTTGTAAGTCCAACTTTGTTATTATTTGGTCAGGCAAATTAATAATGTTAATGAATATGAATTTTTTACACACCACTATGAACACTTTGCCCTTCCTGTCAGCATTGTAGGGCTCTATGGGACTTTGTGAGGCACTGTGGCTTATTGATACAGTTATTCACTTGGACTGACCAGACCCAGCAGACTACCATAGACTACCATAGACTACCATAGACTACCATAGACTACCATAGACTACCATAATAGACTACCATAATAGACTACCATAGACTACCATAGACTACCATAGACTACCACTTATCTGTACAGTTATTTATGTAGACTGTCACAGACTGTGGTAGTACTGCACAGTGCTGCATAGAATGTATACATATCTTCTGAGTCCTGTGGGGCTCTGTGGGGTCTGGATAATCACTACAGCTGTCTGCCATCACTTGTCATTTGGATAAACATGAATAACTTAGGAACTACTGATTGACAGCATTCCTACCATTAACAAAAGTTGTGCGCCTTCTTCCATACTACAACTTTTGTCACTAGCAAAAGCCTAGATTTGTAGAACCTGACTTGGAAAATAGTATTTAGTTGAGTGAATGCATTGGCAAGACTAAGTCCATTGCAGAGGATGTAGGATATATGTGTTCTTGATACCAATATGACAATGGTAGTTTGGTGTAATGGTTTGTATCGCATCAGCTGTGCTCTTAAGGTTGTGGGTTCAATCCTGGTCAGGTGCAAATTATTTATGATCATGTAATGCTTTAATTTACTTATATAATTGATAACATATGTACTATATATAGATATATAGATTAGATTAGATTAATTGGTGACTAATATGTATAGTATAACTGATGACATAATATAGAATTAATCTGTCACAGAAAATATATTTTTACATGGACTATCACAGAGAGTATGGTAGTACTCTGTAGAGTTTGGTAGTGCTCCATAGACATGGTAGGGCATGGCAGCTACTACAGCTGTACTAGTCTATGAATAGTCTGCATAGACTGTAGCAGCTACCATAGTCTACCATAGTCTACCATAGTACTATGTAGGACTACACAGCATGTAGACCTTTTCTACCAGCACTATGGCCACTATGGACCACTATGGACCCTATGGACCACTATGGACCCTATGTAGTACTATGTAGAGACCCCCCAAGTTTGCTGATGCAGGACAAATGGCCTTGTCACTGGCATAGACATTTAGTCAGCAACCTCTTGTCATAACAAAGGTAAATGAGGAAGGTCGTACATAGTGTATATGCCTGTAGTACTGTTATTTGTACCTGTTTACTGACATTTGTTCCTGCTAATGCACTACTCTTGGGCTATGACAGGAATAGTCTTCACTCCCCTTTTTGGATTGAGTGACCACCTTGGATGGTGTGACAATAATCACCAGTGTGACACACTCTACTAGTCCCCAGTTTTGCGATATCTGGGTTAATAATAGAAACACTTGATTGGTGGATCAATAAACCACTCAGTCTGGTGAACCGATTAAATCACTTGGGTTTAGGGCTGCCCCATGGCAGATAATGAGTTATGACATCATAGTCTAGACTTGGAAAGGTTTTGCACCCCCCTATTGGCCATGAATAATTAAGTGCTTATATCATTATATGAGTTTTTGTCTCGTTCTTCACATCTATTTATAAAACTATTCTGTATAAGGGTTGTGCTGCTTGGACCTTGTTCCATGGTACATGCAGACCATCAATGGGCACTGATTAGCATCCCATTTAGAGTAGGAATGCTCCTTAGTGTCATAAATAGCTTAGTATCTAAATATAGCTGGTGGATATTTTTAACTGGCTGTGGGGAACTTGATGGAGCCCCCAAGTCAATAGAAGTGTGGAAATGCTTCTGGCGATGAAATATAAAGCACATTTATGACAAGAGCAAACTGAAATGTCTATGAAGCATTTGGAATTCTACCCAGATGGAGGAAAAATTGTTCTATCCTTAGAGCAATCCCAAACCTAGTTTGGTTATTTATAGCGTTGATTGATTTGCAAGGATTGTTGCTTACCCAATCTATTTTAGACTCACTCCAACCCTATCAATCTATTTTTGAAATGTCTTCAATCACCAACTCCACATCTTCCACTGCCACTTCCGGCAATGTCACCCCTGGAACCCTCAGTTCCAAAAATACCTCTAGCTCTGATCTTCAAGGCAAGATTGCCAGGGCTGGATTTTCCAGCACTATTTTCATCAACTTGCTTAAAAGCGTGACCACTTGTCATGCTACTATTCCCACTGCTCCCATTGGGGAGATTCTCAAAACCAATTCTGTGGAAGCGCAGAAGGTTTGCTGCTGCTTGGAGGAACGTTGTGCTTGCATTGCAGGAGCACAGCAGTGCATGGAGGAGCGCTGCCTTGCGCTGGAAAAAGAGAAGGTGCTATTGGACCAAGAAGGTCAGGAAATTCTTGACATTCTTGAGGATGTTCATCAATGGGAGACTGACCGCCTTCCAAAAGTTTCAGGGGTGTATTCCGTCGAAATTGGGACTGGGAGAAAGATTCCCAACCCACCAATATCAGTGTCCTACACTGATAAAGCAAAAGTGGGCCTGTCCACTGCCCAGGCAGGCAAAACTATTTCACCCCTTAATCCTTGACTCACCTATTGCCCCACCTCTGCAGACATCCAATGATGGGGTGGGAAACTTGGAGGGGAGGCGAAGGACTGGGAGGAGAAGGCAGTTCCAGTACCACCTGTACCATCATCCAATCTTGTGTTGAGAACTGGTGGACCTGGAACTAAACCCTGGTATTTGGTTAAGGAGTGGGAAAAAGTTGGACGAACTAAAATAGTGCCAGCTAGAAAGTGGGGGAAATGTGCCCCTGCTACATCTTATTATAAATCTGCATCTGGTTCTGTGTTCCAACAGTCTGATAACTTAAGTCAGAATCGATATCTACATCTGCAAAATCCTTTGCAGACTGGATTAAAGGAACAGATGCCGATAGAAAAAATGAGAGAGGACATTCAGGATATGATGAAAAACCTAAATATTGAAGCAGCTAAGGAGAAAGCTGCTAAAAAGGCTAACAAGAAATTGCACCAAAAACAGAAACCCCAAGAAGCCTGGAAAGCATTTGAGGAATTGAATCATCCTCCTACACATAGAAAAGATGTCATTGTTAAGATCGATGCTCCCAATGCAGTTCGTTCTAAGTCAACAGTGGCAAGCAGAGTCTCGGTCTGCTCCCAGCCTACTGGACAAGTTCTGGACGCTAAGTCAAACGATGACAAAGGTCTTTAAGTTGACGACGAGCTCAAGAGAAAGAGAGCGAGGAGTTTGAGTCAAAATTGGGAGTATGATTTGATTAAGTTGGAACTGGAGAATGTACAGGATATTCTAGGGTTTATATACGTTTTGAGAACAAGGAAAACTATAAAGGGAATGCGCAGTAAGTGCAGCTAACTACCTATGAAAGGAAATATGAAAGCGTTAGCAAAAGGAGATAAATGTCCACTAAACCGTATAGTAATGATGATGTAATAATAAAGCGTCCATCATAGAAGAGGAAAAGAAACTGTAACATTACCTCCTTCGTATGTGAGAAGTCACCGACTTCTTACCATTGTGCATCTGTGGTCCAGCCATGGTCTTTCCTGGATTCGATCCACTTGATGATGGAGTCCAGGTCCTTGTTGGCCGCCTCGATGCGCCATTGGAGGGATTTTGTGATGCGCTCCAATTGTTTTGCATGCTCCCATAGGTTGTCCTGTTCTTCATAGGTGAGACACTGCGGGTCAGTGGAGAGCATGAGATGGGTGACGGAGTTGAGGGGCATGGATAGCTGATTGAAGTCAACAACAAGGGTGCTGAGGGCTTCAGAGACGGGAGAGAGGACAGAGTGACGAGGATGGTGGGCATAAGGGATGTGGGTGACGGGGTCCTGGACAATGGGGTTGGCGAAGGTCATGGGGGCGAGTTCTTCTGGATGCTGGTGAAGTTCTGGGAGATCCGCCCAGACAAAGTCATCAATAATGGTGGTGGTGGTGACAAAGACCTCGAGAGGGAGGTTGTGGGCCGTGGAGAGGAAGGGGGAGGTGGCGGCGACGGGTTCGATATAACAATGACCACAAGCAGTGATCAGGAGGGTGAGGATGAAAGCAATGAGGTAGGCGAGGGTGATGACAAAGGCGAACATTGTGTATTGAGTAGGATGGGGAAAATGGGTAGCTGGTGGGCCGTCTTTTATCCTAACTCCTCAAATGTAAAGGTCTTCCATGGAATCTTCTGTTTCGTTAC
Source organism: Amanita fuliginea (assembly GCA_023014435.1). NCBI lineage: Eukaryota > Fungi > Basidiomycota > Agaricomycetes > Agaricales > Amanitaceae > Amanita > Amanita fuliginea. Next base: position 490,352 of record JAEBUQ010000011.1, on the reverse strand, counting down.
CATCTGATTCTGTGGAGTGAGCAAGAATGGCGTGATACAGCGCATCATCTGATGGTGTTTCAGGAGTGTTTGGTTGAGTGAATTCGTTTTCTCTAATGAACGCTCCTTGAGCTGTGACCCTGCTGGTAATCTTTGGGTATCCTGGTTCGAAGTTGTAGGTAGGATAATGCGGAGGTTTTGGTGGGTAAGGAGGGGGAAGGCGCTCCCATGTTAATGAGTCGTATGGTGGTGGAATGATTGCATCAAGGTTTTCCACAGGGAATTCGATTTTCTGTGGGAAGAGATGATAAAATTGCATGAAACGGTTGCACCCATGTTCTTGTAGATCTCATCATCGATCTAATACCCATATATTCATTTTGTGGAGGGTCCATTGCTGTAGATTTCGGAATTCTTGTTCCTGTTCTCTCGTTCTTGATGCAGTAAAGTTTGATTGAATAGCTTTTGATGATGACAGTGGTCGTCTTGGTGAAATGAAAAGTATGTGTTTACTGGTGATTGGGTAGCGTTGTGCATGTGGGAGTCGTACTAGGTGTTTCTTATTGTGACGATGTGGTAATAAATGAGTCCGAGGGGGAAGGAATTGTCCTTTGAGCGCATAAAGGGTTTTCCAGAATTTCTTTGATCGGTTATAGGCCATAGATGAAGTTCTATAGGTGTCTTCTGTTTTTATATTCTATCAGAACGTCTGCAGAGTAATTCTCTATCATAAATCTGGTAGTTCTGTTCCGTTGGTGTTAGGGTGTGGGAAATAAAACCACAAGGATGTAATGCGCCAGAGTCATCCTTGTTTTAATACTGCTCCTATGGCCTTGTTAGAGGCGTCAGTTTGGAGGATAAATGGTTTTGCTGGGTTTGGCATTAGGAGAACTGGTATAGAAGCAAATCATTGTTTCAAGGTATCAAACGCAGCTTGACGCTCCGTGTTCCAGTCAAATATCTCCATCTTCTTTGTTAAATTGGTGAGCAGTTTTGCTATAGCCGCAAAATTTCCAATGAATCGTTGGTAGAAGTTCCCAAAGCCTAGGAATGATCGAACTTGTTTGACTGTTGTTGGTACTGGCCAATCGGCTATCCCTGCTAGTTTGATAGGATCCATCTGTATTTTTCCAGGTGATATGATCATTCCTAGAAACTCGACTTCTTGTACAGCAAATTTACATTTTTCCAGTTTCAAGAACAAGTCGTTTTCCTCTAATTGGTCTAGAACTCGTTTTGTTCGTTTTTCCAATTCTGTCTTGTTTTGAGAACAGATCAAAATGTTGTCCATGTAAATGATGAGCCATCCTTCATTAATCATATCTCTGAAATATTTGTTCATCATGGTTTGGAATGTAGATGGCAAATTGCATAGTCCAAAGAACATAACAGTTGGTTTGTATAATCCTCGATTTGTGATGAAGGCTGCTTTCCATTCGTCGCCTTTCTTGATTCGGACGTTATTGTATCCCCAGCAAAGATCTAATTTGGTGAAGTATTGTGCTCCAGCAAGTTTAGTAAGGAGATCGGATACTAGGGGCAGTGGATATGCGTTTTTGATTGTCCAATCATTCAGGTACCTGTAGTCTTGACATGGCCTTAATGCTCCACTTTCCTTTTTTGAAACAAAGAAGAATGGCGAGGCCTGAGGTGATTTCGACGGTCTGATATATCCTTTAGCAAGTTGTTCTTCAATCCATTCGTCCAAGGACGACTGCTCTTTAATTGATAACAGGTAGATTTTGCTAACTTTGGGAGTAAAACCGTTTTTCAGTTCGATCACATGATCCCAAGTTCTAGAGGTAGGAAATCGTTCTGAAGCCTTTTTCTCAAAGACTGATTGCCATTTCTCGTATTCCACAGGTAGTTCTGTCTTTGGTTCGTCCTTTTTCAGTTGATGTTCCAGTGCCTGAGATGCTGATGTTTTGACCCTAATCCAATAGTCGTCTTCTCCCCATTGATTGTCCAGTGCAAGTTGCCAGATCGTCCCATCTTGTCGTTGATTATCAATGAGGTGAATTGTTTTGTTTCTCCAATCAATAGTCAGGTTATTTTCTTCTAACCAAGGAATTCCCAAGATTAATCGTTGGTCCCCTAGCTTGGTGATTAAGAACCGTTACTGTGACGCTTTCCTCCAATTGAATATTGAATTAATACTCGATGGGTGATCATTCCATTCGTGTTGATTGTTCCATCTGCGTTCCTAACTCGAATTGGTTTTCTTAGCTTTTCTTTTGGTAGTTTTGTTGTTATTTCTTCCTCAATAAAGTTCTCTTCTGCTCCGCAATCAACAAGGGCAGAGGTTTCAGCAGTTAAATCGATCGTTTCAACAGTGATTGAAAGGCGTTTGTCATTATTTGACCGTACTATTACAGAATCAAGCGCTAACTGTGAAAGTCCATTTGCTGTGGAAGTGCCAACTGCTGTGTGACGCTTCCTGATCAAAAACCCTCATTCTCGAGTTCATTAAGAAGACCTTCTCGTTCATCGGCCTTCATTCCAGCAAGGATCACTCTGATACTCGCAACTGGGTCGTCTTGCTTGTCTTTAGGCGCGTCCTCAGGGATGGATCTGATCCCCTTATTCTGAAACGACGAGGAGGGCCTGAAGGAGGCGTTTGGAGTAGTGTTTCGTTTCGGACAATTTTTTGAAACATGTCCCTGGTTTCCACATCTGAAACACTTCCCTGTTTTCATGTACTCCTCCTTTTGTTCATCTGTCAAACGTCCAGTGGGCATAGCATTAACTGATCGAGTTGATCCACTCCTAGTGTTGGTGTTTTGGTTAAAATTAGAGCGGTTCCCTTGTCCTGGCTTTCGTCTGAGCACTTGCATCATTTCCCAAGTGCCATGAAGCTGTTCTGCTTTTTCATATGCTTCCTTCATTGATAGAACGTTTGCCTCGAGGATTTTGGTGGCAATACTTTCAGGGAGTCCTTTGACAAATGCCTGAAGTTGTGCGGTTGTCCCTTTCAATCCTGAAGTTCCAATCTCCATGCGGAATTTTCTGATATATTCAGGGACTGAAACGTCACCCCCTACTCTGAGATTGGCCAAATTGTTCAGGGCCCTGAGTGCACTGTTAACTTCGCCCCAATCCGCTGTTAAACGAACATTTTATTATTTATATTTGTACATGTTTATTTACGATACCGTAGCACAACACTAGAAGTGTATATAAGAAAGCTCGTATCTCAATAAACAGTAGTTGCTCTTTATTGCTCCCCAGCATGTGAGTATCTCCTCTCTATGAGAGTAAAAGACCTGGAGAGGTCTCTGGTCATTGTCGTTGACGATGATACAATACTCAAAACACCTGGAGAGGTGTCTGGTCACTGTCTATGACAGTGATACAATACTTTTGTCATCATGAATCGATGACTCTATGTCTGACGGACATACGAGTTCATCGTTCAAGACAGTGACGACCACTGGGACAATTGGCATCTTAAGGATGTCCAATTGCTGCTCAACATCCGCTAAAAAGTGCTTCTTGAATTCGGCCCAACTTGTCCAGGTAAGGGTTGTTTCTTCATCATCGTCTAGTTCTTCTTTGATTAGAACCTTCCAATCGTTGAGTTCCTGTCCTAAGCAGGCAAGAGTGAATCGAATTTGTTTCTGTCCTTTGTTCTTGTAATTATCATCATTCAAAACGAAGTAGTCTTCTAGGTTTCCAATGAAAGCCTTTGCTTCGGTTTGTTTCCCTGTAAAAATGCGCATGGGCTGCGGCTTAATATCTCCTTTAGAGGCAGGTGCTGCTGCGTCAGATGCCATCTTTTCTGTTTCTTCCTTTGGGACTGTAGGTTCTCCTGTTTTGTCTTTCTTCTTTCCTGATTCTGGATCTCCAAATAGATTTGCTTCGATCTGTTTCTATTCTTGGAATTCTATCCAAGGCTGTAGTTCTCCTTCCTTAAGTGCGTATCGCTCTCATCCTGCAATATCAGCAAGGTTGAGATATTCGTTCCACCAGGAGAGTTCTGGTTCGTCTGTAGGCGGTTTGAATAAAGAATGAAGTTCTTCTTCGTGTTCCTTGTTTATCCAATCAATCCAAACGTCATCTGGGAAGTCGTCCTCTTGTCCTTCAATGTAATCACCTTCAAAGAGGGATTCTGGTACTGGTTTGTTCTTCTTCTTGGTTCCTGAGCAGAAAAACCACCCTGTTCCTGTAGTCGATGGAAAGACTTCCCTTTGATCTAGATAATACTTTCGTCTGAAACGGACAGAGCCGTTTGGGGGTCTGAGGGTCGAGGTTCTGGTATCAATGGTGTCTAGCTGGTGTAGAAACACTGAGCGGTCTGAGAGTTCCAACTTGTGTTAAGATCGATGCTCCCAATGCAGTTCGTTCTAAGTCAACAGTGGCAAGCAGAGTCTCGGTCTGCTCCCAGCCTACTGGACAAGTTCTGGACGCTAAGTCAAACGATGACAAAGGTCTTTAAGTTGACGACGAGCTCAAGAGAAAGAGAGCGAGGAGTTTGAGTCAAAATTGGGAGTATGATTTGATTAAGTTGGAACTGGAGAATGTACAGGATATTCTAGGGTTTATATACGTTTTGAGAACAAGGAAAACTATAAAGGGAATGCGCAGTAAGTGCAGCTAACTACCTATGAAAGGAAATATGAAAGCGTTAGCAAAAGGAGATAAATGTCCACTAAACCGTATAGTAATGATGATGTAATAATAAAGCGTCCATCATAGAAGAGGAAAAGAAACTGTAACAGTCATAGATCACAATGTCTTTGAATTGGACAACTCACACACAGAGTTGGACAATGACAACTATAGCACACTTCTGCATGCTAATGACAATTCAGAACTTGAACCAGGCGAAATAATGTATGTCAGACTTGTCACCATGATAGATCCCTTCGTACATTCCAGAAATACCCTAGTATGGGAAGTATGTGGATACTGTTATTTGGCAGCGATCAAAACAAGGGCACTCCCTTGTTATCAATGGCAGCCTTTTATTAAAATCAAAGTGTTGGCATCCTATTCCAAGTTGATTAGGAAGAATGTCACCTTTGATCTTATGAAAACTGAGATTCATGACAACTATCATCTCCAATTAAATCCACGATCTACTTCTGGATGGATGGAAATTGATAGCATTGCTAGTGGTAGCAATGCTCGTCTTTCACTTGGTGGAGATGAGGATGTTTGAAAAATTCCAATTTTAACAGGATTAAATTGGAATGAGTGGATTGTAGCCATGACCACCTACCTTTGTTATAAAGGACTTTGGCAATATGTCAAAGGATCAAAATCATCTGCTTCAAATTTAAATGATTCAGAAAGGGCTATTTTTGAAGCTCTAGATACAAAAAAGGAGGCAAGGGATGTGTTACAAAACAAACTTGATATTTGGGAGGATTATGTCGAAAGTGACAACAAAGCACTTAGGTTAATCACACTCAAATTGGCACCATCACTGCGTCACTATGTTGATACCACTGCATTAAAAACATGGAATGCATTAGAGAAAGCTTTTGGGAAACCAGGAGCTGCAGGAATCTTTTTTGATTTTTCAAAAGCGATTCATTGGAAAGTCAATGTCAATAAAGTCACTGAATCAGTTAATAATTTATTGACTACTACTCAACAACTCCATGCAAATGGATTCACATTTCCTGACAATATGGTCACCATGTTAGTGCTGGCCTCACTTCCACAAGGATGGGACAGTGTCTCATCCAGTATTCTTCTCACTACAAAAGCAAGTGATTTAAAACTTGCAGATGTTCTTCCTAAAATTGAGGAAGAACAGCAAAGATGTCGAATGTCTTCATCATCAGGGGGGGCTGTTAATACAGCTCACATTACTAGAGGCCCAATGAGACCTCAATGGCAAAACTCTCATTCAGCCAGTCCTAGTAACAGGACCAACTTTCAATGACAATCTGGAAATTTCCAAAACAACAAGGGAAAATCCAGAGATCAGAATCAACCACCTGCAGGACCATCCAGGCAGTTTAGTTCTAATCAGGAATGCAACCGCTTCAACCATGCAAACAAGAAGAAGAAGCATGCTTTCTTGTTGCAGCAAGAACAATCTTCTGGGTCTAGTAGATCTAAAGGAAAAGCAAAGGCACCTACCTTTGCTAGTGCAGCATTGATTGATAGGTTCAGATTGCAACCCCTGATCGACAGGGTTGAACCAGCCTCCTTACCCAATAATCTCAAAATGCTACAAGAGCAAGGCTTTTGTGTGGCAGATGAGATTGAATGGCTGGTACAAACTGGAGGGAATGCTGAAAATTGCTTTATTCCAAAAAGCGATGATATGGATGTGGATAAAGATGATGCATCAGATACAGTCTCTCTAGGAGAATTTGAAGATGCAGAATCTTGGTATCAGTGTGTATATTTCACTAATTTAAAGTCTGATACTGATAATAAATCAGTGAGGACTATGCTACAGAAGACTTTGGAGAATTTGAAGCTTCTTAATTCTAAAGGCAATAATAGTAGTAACCAATGTACTGCTGTAGATAGCGATAATGTAATTGCTGAAATTACCTGCTATAATAGTGAGATTAAAGCATGCTACTGTAATAACTGCCTTAAAATGGCACTCAAAGGAAAGTCATGGATGATAGACTCTGGAGTGTCTGTCCATGTAATTTGCAAATTGATAATCCAAAACCTATTTATACTGCTGATAAAAAATCAAAAGTTTCTTTATTAGGTGAAGGGACTGTGTTCCTTCAAATAGAAAATTCCAAAGTGCTTAGACATTTCATTAAACTTGAAAAAGTTTGCTACATGCCTGAAGCTAGTCATAGAATTATATTGTCTGGACAGTTAAAGCTTCAAGGCTGGCAGGAACAATCAGATAAACATGGGACAGTTTTTTTGCTAAAATCTGGTCAACATGTTATACAAGCATATCCTAGACATGAAAATGAACCTATTCATTGGGTCTTGACTCAGATAGTCAAGCCAGATAGACAAATAATGGACCATGCTGTGTATGTTGTCAATTATGACACTTGGCATAGACGATTGGTGTTAAGATCGATGCTCCCAATGCAGTTCGTTCTGAGTCAACAGTGGCAAGCAGAGTCTCGGTCTGCTCCCAACCTACTGGACAAGTTCTGGACACTAAGTCAAACGATGACGAAGGTCTTTAAGTCGACGACGAGCTCAAAAGAAAGAGAGCGAGGAGTTCGAGTCAAGATTGAGAGTATGATTCAATTAAGTTGGAACTGGGGAATGTACAAGATATTCTAGGGTTTATATATGTTTTGAGAACAAAGAAAACTATAAAGGGAATGTGCAGTAAGCGCAGCTAACTACCTATGAAAGGAAATATGAAAGCGTTAGCTAAAGGAGATAAATGTCCACTAAATCGTATAGTAATGATGATGTAATAGTAAAGTGTCCGTTAGAGAAGAGGAAAAGAAACTGTAACAATTGGGACATCCTTCAAAGAATGTTCTTAAACATACTTTTGAACACACTAAAGGATTTGATGAGAAAATCACATTCCCATCAACAAATCCTATATGTCCTGGTTGTGCTCAAGGAAAAATGCACAATAAATCTTTCCCTATTTCTAATAAGTGTGCTTCTAAACCGCTTGAATTACCAATGGAATTGTTAAGATCGATGCTCTCAACACAGTTTGTTCTAAGTCAACAGTGGCAAGCAGAGTCTCGGTCTGCTCCCAACCTACTGGACAAGTTCTGGACACTAAGTCAAATGATGACAAAGGTCAAACAAACAACAAGCTCAGAAAGATGAGAGCAAGGAGTTTTGTTCAGAAGTTGAGAGAAGAATTCGATTAAGTTGGAACTAAGGAAAAGAGGCATACATATGAGTCTTTATATACTGAAAAGTACAAGAGAAATATAAAAGGAAAAGCATAGCTAAATACCTAAGAAAGGGAATGTGAAAGGTAAAGCTAAAAGGAAATAAACGTCCATGAAATGCGTAGCAATGATTAAGTAATAACTAGTCCATTAATGAAGAGGAAAAGAAAACTGTAACAGGAATCATATCATCGTAAAAAGTGGTGCTTAATGCTACTAGATGATTATTCTTCATTTGCTCATATGGCACTTCTTTGATCAAAATCAGAAACTTTTACTGCTCTCCAAAGTTATATAGAACTTATGGAAAATCAGCACAATATTGTTAAGATTGATGCTCTCAATGCAGTTTGTTCTAAGTCAACAGTGGCAAGCAGAGTCTCGGTCTGCTCCCAACCACTGGACAAGTTCTGGACACTAAGTCAAACGATGACAAAGGTCAAACAAACGACGAGCTCAGAGAGATGAGAGCGAGGAGTTTCATTCAGAGGTTGAGAGAAGAATTCGATTAAGTTGGAACTAAAGAAAAGAAGCGTACATGAAAGCCTTTATATACTAAAAGAACAAGGAGAATATAAAAGGAACTGTACAGCTAATTACCTAAGAAAGGAAATGTGAAGGTTATTAGCTAAAGGAGATAAGCGTCCATGAAACGCCTAACAATGGTTATGTAATTGTAAAAGTCCATCAATGAAAGGGAAAGAAATTGTAACATTACCCCCTTTGTATGCAAGAAGTCACTGACTTCTTAACCTGTTCCCCAGCCATGATTCCCACCATTTGTCCACCCATGATCTCTTCGTGATTTTAACCACTCAGTGATAGTATTGACATTGTGGTTAGCGGTCTCAAACCGCCACTGGAGAGTTCTAGTAACATAGTCCAACTGGACTAATTGTTCTAGAATTGCATCGCGTTCTTTATCCGTTACCATATGAGGATCAGTGGTAAGGGCGACGTTGAGCATTGCATCAAGGGGGCCAGCGAACAGTTGGTAGTCCATGATCATCGTGGCAAGGGCTTCTTGCGCTCTGAGGAGGGAGGCATTGGGAGTCCGAGCAAGAGGTGGTGTTGGTGGAGTGGGTAAAGGAGCCTCCTCTTGGAGGATCTGAAGATCGTCAAGTTCAGCTGGATGCTGGTGAAGGTTGGCGGCGGTAGAGGTAGGGGAAGCAGGCCAGTTCAGGAAGAGGTAATCATCGATGGTGGTGGTGGTGGTGATGAAGACCTCAATAGGGAGGTCATGGGCAGTGGTGAGGAAGGGGGAGGCAGCGATGAACAAATCATTGTAACAATGGCCACATGCTGTGACCAGAAGGGTGAAAGCAAATGTGAGGAGGTAGGCGATGGTGGCGATAACGGCAGGCATGTTGTATCAATAAGATGGAGGAGATGAGTTCATCAAGTGCGGTTTAAATATCCCAAATTTCATCGTTGGAGTCCAAAGCTAAGATCTCTTCGATTTTGGGTTCTCTGGTCCTGAGAAAATTCTCGCAAGAATTTCTAGCCACTTCCTCTTGTTCTGATTGGGTTCCTACGTCATCAGGACGTGGAATACGGATTTGCTCAGGGTGTGCATGGTGTGTAACATGTATTTCTGGGTTATTCATGATAGCCTGTATTGCCTGATTCAGTAGATTGTAATACCGTTCAGTTGTGATTGCTATTTCCATTTGCGCTTGTGGACAGTTAAAGTTTTCACTTCCTCTTATATTCATCCGCCGTTCATATTGCCATTGTTCTGCGGAGATTTCTCTACCTAGCTGAATAATCCATTGTAAAGCTTCTGATAGTTTGGGGAAGGTCCGTCATAACCAAACCCTGTGATAGACATTGTCATATTGGAAACAAGGGTGAACTGATGCTGGGAGATAGTGTGACTCGGCTTCTTGAAACGTGAATAATTCCCCTAGATCAAAAGAGAGGCGGTGATACTGAGGAAGATACTTTGACAAGGCATTATATGGAATCTCTGTGTGTCCTTGCAGATGTGTTCATTTGTGAGGAGGTAATCGTGATATTTTAGGTGGTTTTGACATCATTGGAACATATTTCAGTTTTTGATATATAGAGAGCATTTGTTTGGAGGGATGTTTAAAGGTGGGGACAAACATCTGCGTGACGGAGTATCTGGTTTTGACAGTAGGGGTGTATCTTCCAGCGGTTCTGCAGAATCTTTTGGCATAACAGATATTATGCTTTAGTTGGAGATTGGTGCAATAATAAGTCATTGTTAAGATTGTTTCAGAGGTTTCTTCTGCTTTTATACTCAACCAGAATATCCACAGCATTGCCCAGATGTCGTTCCGGTTCCCAAGTATTATCATTTGTTCCATAGCCTTTCCATTTGACTAAGTATTGATAACCAGCTCCACGTTTTCGATGTCCAAGGATAGCCTCAATCTCAAACTCCTCTTGTCCATTAACCATATCGGTGATGTGCAGCGTCGTGGACAAAACCCAAAACGAACCCAACACACAAACCAACCACAAAATTGAATCTGGATGGGGCACACCTTCAGTAGTAACGGGCTGGCTGGAGGGGAGCATGGGTGGACAGATGTTTGAAGTGGCACGGAGGCTGGACGAAAAGGATTCGAACACGTACTGAGACTGATGGCAAGGGCGGAAGGGGTTTCTCAGTCTTCACTAATACGATGAAGTACGAAAGTGACTGTAAGTGGGGGCTGGCTGAGAGTAGTCAAACCAGAGTGCTCGTCCGAAGGAGGGGACGAGGGATAAGGGTGTGGAGAAGAGGACAAATGGGGCAGACGAGAGGAGACAGGACAAAGACAAGGTCAAAACAAGGCTGGATGTGGGCAAGGGACCTAAGGCAAGACTCAGAGAGAGGGCAACGCTAGCACCGAACTCTGAGGGGAGGGAAAGAAGGTCAAATTTTCTCTGTTGCATAAATGCAAAGATACATGTATATAAAGTAAATGATGGTAGCTAAGAATCAATTTGAAGAAGAAAGTCCGCTCCACCGACTGATAGGAGTCTCCTGGACACCATCCTTTCAAAGGTCATAGAGAAGGAACAGAGGAAACAAGTCCATAACAACAAACAAAACAGGTACAAACTGAGTGCAGAACTCATCTGCCATCACTGATGCTTGCAATGCCCATACAGGCTTCTACTGCCATTCAGGCTCCCTGGTTGAAGTCTTCTGCGGTGATGGTGACCGCTCCACAGTATTTCCTAGGCTTCGCAATCATGACAGAGGAGGTTCTCTAAGTCTCCATGGCTTGTCAAGTCTGCAGGAAGATGCGCCACATGCCACGTTAAATAGTAGGGCATAAACAGATGGGCTCTTGCTTCTCTCAAAGCTGCTAGGTGTTCCACGGCGCCAAATTCACAATGGACAAAGGTGTCAGGGACTGTAGTGGGGTAGGCATGGTGTCATCAAGCAAAGCAGAGGTGATGGTGAACTGAGGTGGTTAGGTGTTGCAAGTGTACGAAGATGCCGAGATGGCCAGTGTGGTACCTAGCTGATTTGAAATGCTTGGACTCCCTTCAAATGAAGTATGACCAACTTGTGATGCTCCTGCTGTGGGCTAGAGGCTTTGAATGGGTTCGGTTTTGCTTTGTAGGTGTTCGTATATGCCTAGTACCTGTGTGGATGTGTAGCTGGTGCATCATCAGGAGGTGGCATAGTGAAATTCGGGCCATGCATTGATGTTTCCTTATATGGAGTGAGGAGCGATGCATGAAACACAGGATGAATGTGCCATTGCTTTGGTAATTTCAATTTATAAGTAACTGGTCCCATGACTTGTTCAACCTGGAAGGGTCCTTCTTGTTTTGGTGCTAGCTTTCTTGATTGATACGGAATGTGGAGATTCTTGTTTTTGAGCCAGACTTTGTCACCTTTTTCAAATCTGATTGACTTGTCTCTGTATCTATGAGCAACCATTTGTCTAGCAAGTTCATGAGCAGCTAGAGCTTCTTCTCTGGCTTTTCAAAGCATCTGAAGGCGTTCTTCTGCTGCTGGTGCAGTCATCTTGATTGCTGCCGTAGGGATAGCGATCAGATCTGATCCATACATTAATTGAAATGGGAATGTCTTTATTGTGTTGTGATATCGGTTATTGTGTGCAAATTCAGCAATGGGTAATAGTGGCTTCCATTTATGGGGTTCATTTGTGCAGAACATTCGAAGATAAATCTCGAGTTCTTGATTAACACATTCAGTTTCTCCATCTGTCTGAGGGTGATAGGCTGTGCTCATCCTGTGGTCGATTCCTAAAGCTTTTCGTATCTCTTGAAATACTTTGTTAGGATCGATGCTCTCAACGCAATTTGTTCTAAGTCAACAGTGGCAAGCAGAGTCTTGATCTGCTCCCAGCCTACTGGACAGATTCTGGACACTAAGTCAAACAATGACAAAGGTCAAACAAACGACGAGCTCAGAGATGAGAGCAAGGAGTTTCGTTCAGAAGTTGAGAGAAGAATTCGATTAAGTTGGAACTAAAGAATATAAACCTACATGAGAGGCTTTATATACTAAAAGAACAAGGGAAATATAAAAGGAATTGTACAGCTAATTACCTGAGAAAGGAAATGTGAAGGTCAATAGCTAAAAGGAGTTGAGCGTCCATGAAACGCATAGCAATGGTTATGTAATTGTAAAAGTCCGTTAACGAAAAGGAAGGAAATTGTAACATTACCCCCTTCGTATGCAAGAAGTCACCGACTTCTTAACCTGTTCCCCAACCGTGATTCCTGCCATTAGTCCAACCATGATCTTGTCGTGATTTCAACCATTCGGCAATGGTATTGATGTCATGGTTAGTGGTTTCAAACCGCCATTGTAAGGTCCTTGTGACATAGTCGAGTTGAACCATTTGTTCAAGGATTGCATCACGTTCTTCATCTGTGACGGTATGAGGGTCGGTGGTGAGGGCGGTGTTGAGCATAGCATCAAGAGGTCCGGCGAAGAGTTGATAATCGACGATGAAAGTGGCGAGGGCTTCCTGAGCCCAAAGAAGAGTGGTGTTAGGAGTCTGGGTGAGAGGTGGTGCTGGCGGAGCGGGTAAAGGTGCTTCTTCCTCGATAAGGAAGTCAGTGAGTTCCTCTGGATGCTGGTGAAGGTCAGCGACGGTGGAGGAAGGGGAGGCGGGCCAGTCTGGGAAAAGGTATTCGTCGATGGTGGTGGTGGTGGTGACGAATATCTCTATAGGGAGATCGTGGGTGACAGCAAGGAAAGGGGAAGTTGCGGCGAGGGATTCATCATAACAATGGCCACATGCTGTGACCAGGAAGGCGAAAGCAAAAGCGACGAGGTAGGCAATGGTGATGAGAATGGCAGACATGTTGTATCGGTAAGATGGGGAAGAAGAGGCCATTGCACATGATTTAAATATCCCAAATCTCGTCGTCGGAGTCCAAAGCTAAGATCTCTTTGATCTCAGGTTCTCTAGTTCTGAGAAAGTTCTCACGAGAATTCCTTGCCGTTTCCTCCTGTTCTGATTGGGTTCCTGCGTCATCAGGATGCTGAATATGAATTTGATCAGGGCGTTCATGCCGTGTGACACGTATCTCCGGGTTGTTCATGCTATCTAGTATTGCTTGGTTCAAAAGAGCGTAATATCGCTCGGTTGCGAGTGTTATTTCCATTTGCGCTTGTGTGCGGTTGAAATTTTCACTTCCCCTTATATTCATTCGCCGTTCATATTGCCATTGTTCTGCGGAGATGTCTCTGCCTAGCTGAATAATCCATTGTAAGGCTTCTGATAATTCAGGGAAGGTTCGTCATAACCAAACCCTGTGATAGACATTATCATATTGAAAACAAGGGTGAACCAATGCTGGGAGATAGTGTGATTCAGTCTCTTGAAATGTGGGTAGTTCTCCTAGATCAAAAGAGAGGCGGTGATACTGGGGAAGATACTTTGATAAAGCATTATATGGAATCTCTGTGTGTCCTTGTGGATGTGTTCATTTGTGAGGAGGTCATCTCGATACTTTGGGCGGTTTCGACATCATTGGAACATATTTCAGTTTTTGATATATAGAGAGCATTTGTTTGGAGGGATGTTTGAAGGCAGGAACAAACATCTGCGTGACGGAGTATCTAGTTTTGACAGTAGGGGTATATCTTCCAACAGTTCTGCAAAATCTTTTGACATAGCGGATATTATGCTTTAGTTGGAGGTTAGTTCGGTAGTAAGTCATTTTCTTCTGAGTTGTTTCAGAGGTTCCTTCTGTTTTTATATTCAATCAAGATATCCGCAGCATTGCCTAGATGTCTTTCCGGTTCCCAAGTGTTGTCATTTGTTCCATAGCCTTTCCATTTAACCAAATATTGATCACCTGTTCCGCGTTTCCGATGTCCAAGGATAGCTTCGATCTCAAACTCCTCCTGTCCATTTACTATATCGGGAGGTGGTGTGGTAAAGTTTGGTCCATGCATTGACGTTTCCTTATATGGAGTGAGAAGCAATGCATGAAATACAGGGTGAATGCGCCATTGTTTTGGTAATTTCAGCTTGTATGTAACTGGTCCCATTACTTGTTCGATCTGAAAGGGTCCTTCTCGTTTTGGTGCAAGCTTCCTTGATTGATATGGGATGTGTAGATTCTTGTTTTCGAGCCAGACCTTGTTGCCTTTTTCAAATTTAATTGACTTGTCTTTGAATCTTTGAGCGACTGTTTGCCTGGCAAGTTCATGTGCTGCTAATGCCTCTTCTCTCGCTCTTCAAAGCATCTGGAGGCGTTCTTCTGCTGCTGGGGCAGTCATCTTGAGCGCTGCTGTAGGGATGGCAATTGGATCTGTTCCATACATAAGTTGGAATGGAGATGTTTTTATTGTATCATGTGTCATGACCTTGGTCAAACTTGTTTTTCGACTAAGACATTTTTATTATTTTCTTTGTATTTTACTAACGGGGTAGCCAAACATCTTAACAAACCCGGTGTCTATCTTATCTTGTCAGCGCTTAGATTAGATAAGATTAGATTACGATTAGATTAGATTACGGACTACCGGACCGATGACTCATTATGTATGACTCATGGCACAGCCATGCGCAGCATGGCCGCCGCTTATGCTATTCCTTTTACTCATACTTACTCAGCGTAGATACTATTATTAGAGTGGTGCACAGACCACCCTTGTAGTATATAAACTGAGCAATTAGCACCCAGAGTCCTCAGTCGAGTTCTCTCGGGTTTCTCTCCTACCCTCATCTCCTCTCCTCTCTAGTCTGCTGTTGGGGCCCTAAGGCGTCACGCCAAGGGTAGTCCTGATAGTAGAACTCGACTTTACATTCTCTTACCGCCCCAACGCTTGATACACCTGGACTGCAGGGTTAAGCAGACGATATCAGGGGGATCACATACAGTCGTCCGTCGACTATAAAACGTTATTAGTTGTTGGGTTCTATAAAACCATCACACACGGTTCTGCAGCACATCCATAAAAGCGTTGTCCTACGTTCCCGGTCTACGCAAACCGAAGGACCTAACCTGGTCGATAGGGTTACCTGTGCACAGGAGACCAGTGCCATATACCGATCACACGTTACGTGATCCACATCGTGGGAAAAGCCTCGCCAGCCCCTACGCACGTTAAATTGCCCGGCCTAGGCCCCTGAAGGCTATACCGTATATACCTAGTTACTTTATTTGTATAACTTTAGTCCCTGGAAGTAGCCGTCACTTGACCACGCACTTCTGAGAAAGATCCGCACCTGTAGGGTGTAGTGATAGCGGAACAACCGTTCGGCCTCTGCTTAGATAAACCTTCGTTTCAGACTAAAATAGTTCTCAAATACCTATATTGTACTAGCACTGCAGGGAGGGTTGTGGACCCTGAGTGCATTCCCAAACAAGTGACAGGCTAAGACCTCCCTCACTTTCGTACAAAATAGATCAAGGTCTCAGGGAACTATTACGAAACACTGGTCTATCGGATCAGGAAATACAAAACTTCTGGAACGAAGTATTTGGGGATAATAACGGTCTGGACTCAGACGGATCAGATCCCTTTGAGACATCATCATCATCAACCGATTCAACACCCTCAATCACCGAGGAAACACATCACTGGGAACCCGCCCCTTTTCAAATCTTAGTTCCCAATCCAGCCACACTAAACCTTAACGCCCTCTTCAACTCCGACGCAGATTACATCAGAGAAGTTGCACCACCATATCAATTACCATCACCTACACCATCTCGATCCCTATCCCCATATACACCCGCTCCTAGTTACCGAAACATGTCGGACGCAGGAGATGATCAAGAGCAACAGCTCAATTCCGCGCAGCTATTACAAATGCTTGCAAATCAAAATAACGTCATACAGCAACTGCAAACACAGCTGACGTTACTACAAAATAACACCGCTGCGGCAGCACAGCAAGCAGCTCAACAACAGGCGGCACAGCCTGTTCCCATCATTAATATTCCCGACAATGCCGTTTTCAATATCACCAACCCTGGTGGTAATGGTTCGTCAAAAATAGATGCCGCCAAACCAACGGCTTTCTCCGGAAAAATGGCGGATGTTACAAACTTCATCAACAGCTGCAAACTCTATTTGCAGTTGAAGATGCCAAATGCAGACGATGAAGAGAAGATCTATCTGGTCCTCTCTTATATGTCGGAAGGATTCGCGGTAGATTGGCGAGACAATCTAATAGAAAAATACGGAGATAACGATGAAGATGTTCCCACAATGGTGGAACAATTGTTCAGGGAGATCAAACGAGATTTTGGCGACACAGATGAACAGTCGTCAAAAATATCGGAATTGCGCACAATGACACAAGGCGCACACACGTGTGAGGAACACGTGCAAAAGTTTAAAAAAGTCGCATGAGGAACAGGGTACCAAGGCAGGGCCCTGATTGAAGAATTCAAAAGGAGTTTAAATGCCAGACTCCGAAAAAGAATTATGGAAGCAGATGAAGTACCGGAATCCATCAAAGAATGGTACCAAAGATCGGTCCGACTAGACCGGCAGTGGCGTCAAGCAAAAGCCGAGGAAAGGTATTACTCTTCCCGGAACAGTAACTCCGCCAATAGGAGTGAAGGAGGATCTAAAGGCCCCGATACGGCAAGACCGGTAGGAACTGGCCAGCCTAAACCCCGATGGAAAATTAACCAACAATCGGGATCAGCGAGTCAGAACCGAGGGGGAGCTGGACCCTCCGGGAGTAGTAATATCGTACTGAGGCCCGACCCAAACGCAATGGATATCGACAGAAACAACCGCCCGCCAATGCGCTGTTACAAATGTGGAAGAGTGGGGCATATTGCAAGAAACTGTCGATCAGGATTGGACATTCGGTCAATGACCTTTGAAGAAATGAAGGAATACTTCGCAAAGGGAGAAAGTTTAAAAGAGGAAGAGAATCAGTGAGTCCCACACTAGATTCTCGAAATACAGTGACTCACAAAAGGTTTCCAATGTTTTGTGAATTTATGTTGAGTGACTTCTAGTATGGGAAATAAATTACATAAAAATGTGGGAAAATCAGAATACATAGTTTAGCATGTATAAAATTAGATAAACAAGCAACATTATGTCAGCAACACTTTTGATGGAGATAGAAAATGTTCAAGTCAGATTGCTCATTGGAAACCTTTTGTTGCCAATGCAAGAATGGCATTTTATGCACCCTCAAGGTCATGTGACTAATCCTAAAGTCATGTGACAATGTCAGAGAAGCTAAAATAAAACCAAACAACCACAAACATTACTCACACCTGATCCTGTAATCACTCAATGACACACAATGCCTCACCCCCCTGGTGGCCAATCACCACATGCCATCTTCAATATGGCTAGTTTTAACACATGGAATAGCTTTACATTGAACTGGAAACATGTTTCCAAACTTCTCAGGTTACCTGATTGCAGGCAATGATGGCTTAAGCAGTGGAATGTGCAATGTGCCATCCTGGCCCATTTACTGAACTTCCCCTGATAATTGCACAGGTAGCCAAAAAGTTTGCTAGATTGCTTCATAATGTTGTTCATGAGTCTATCTGAACCTCCACTACTATAACATATGCAAATAGGCCAGACATCAGGGCTGTGCTGAAGATGAAAAGGCTGACAGTTCCTGCCAGTCACAACATTAATGAGCTGTGCTTGACCATAGAATGCCAGAAGGGGTCAATGTAGTGAAATGAGGCTGATATCAGTTGTTTAGGGTGATATATGAGGAAATATTGCTGGGCAGAAGCTTGGCCAATGCAGTCTGCAGGTGACACTGAATGTTGAGGGAATGTCTGTTACATTATTGGGGCTCATGGTGTCAGAGGGTCCTTGCCTGGCTTTACAAACTAATGAAGGGACAGAGAGTGGCCTCTGAGCTGCTATTCTAGATATTAACATGGCTTCATTGTCTTCTACAGTAATGCAAGAGGAGATGTAGGATCAGCCATGTTTGACAGTTGTCACAGTCTCATCTGACATCCTTCCACAATTGGCACCAGATAACCTGAGAAGGCTGTGAATGTGTTTCCAGTTCAATGTGAAGCTCTTCCATATGTTAAAACTAGCCATATTGAAGATGGCATGTGGTGATTGGCCACCAGGGGGGTGAGGCATTGTGTGTCATTGAGTGATTACAGGATCAGGTGTGAGTGATGTTTGTGGTTGTTTGGTTTTATTTTAGCTTCTCTAACATTGTCACATGACTTTAGGATCAGTCATATGACCTTGAGGGTGCATAAAATGCCATTCTTGCATTGGCAACAAAAGGTTTCCAATGAGCAATCTGACTTAAACATTTTCTATCTCCATCAAAAGTGTTGCTAACATAATGATGCTTGTTTATCTAATTCTATACATGCTAAACTATGTATTCTGATTTTCCCACATTTTTATGTAATTTATTTCCCATACTACAAGTCACTCAACATAAATTCACAAAACATTGGAAACCTTTTGTGAGTCACTGTAGGTACAATGTACTTGTTGTGGAAGAGCTAACGACAGAAACGGTGGCCCCTGAGATGAAAGTTTCAGGGGTAACCCTGCAAGAGGCGGTCTCTAGTGCGAAAGCGCAGGAGCGCGGCAGGGCGGCTAAACCTGTGCTTCATTCCTCTTTAGCTAACAACAAACAGGTACAAAGAAAGGGACAAAAAGAAGTTTTCATCAGAACTATTGGTCAGAAAGACGAAATCTTAATGAAAATTGATCTAGAAACTCTAGATACACATGACAAAATACAAGAAACAGCCTTACTCGATTCAGGAGCAACAGGTCTGTTTATGAACTCTAAATTCGCTAAAGAAAAAGGTTTTAGGTTAATTCCTTTGGATCACCCGATTCAAGTTAGGAACGTTGACGGAACTAACAACGAAGGAGGTATGATTACTCATGAGGTTGATCTAATCATGAACTATCAGGGTCACCGAGAAAAGGCAACCTTTGAAATTTGCGAATTAGGAAAGACAAACATAATCATAGGATCTACATGGTTACGAGCACATAATCCGGACATCAACTGGACCACCGGAGAAATAAAGTTGACCAGATGCCCACGGTCATGTGGACATAAACAAAAGGAGTGGACGAAAGAAAGAGAAAAGAAATTTAAAAAGGCGGAACATTGGGAGTCCAATATGTATATATGGGACAAAGAGCGCGAGTTGGACTTTGCTTACTGGCTTGAGCAAAAAGAAAAGGAGAAAGAAAATGAAGATTTCTTGACGGAATGGAAACATCCTCGTTGGTACAAATACAGAGATAAATATTCATTCCTTCCATCGTTACCAAAAGAAAAATGGATTAGGGAACTTAAAAAACCCGAAACCAGAGATATGGTACCATCACAGTACCATAAATATCTTCATCTATTCGAAAAAAAAGCATCAGAACGAATGCCAGTTAGGAAACCTTGGGATCACGCTATAGATCTCAAAGAAGGTTATCAACCCAAGAAAGGAAAGGTGTATCCTTTATCACCAGATGAACTCGGCGAAGTTAGAAGCTTCGTTGATGATCAACTAAAAAAGGGATACATCAGACCTTCTAAATCACCACAGACGTCACCGGTGTTTTTTGTAAAAAAGAAAGACAGAAAAAAGAGAATGGTACAGGATTACCGTTACCTTAATGAATGGACAGTTAAAAATAACTATCCATTACCACTCATATCGGAACTCGTGGATCGAGCAGGAAAGGCAAAACTCTTTAGTAGATTGGATCTACAATGGGGTTATAATAACATAAGGATCAAAGAAGGAGATGAATGGAAAGCAGCATTTACTACACCAGAAGGTTCTTTCAAACCAGTAGTAATGTATTTTGGGCTTACCAATTCACCGGCAACCTTCCAAGCAATGATGAACGACATTTTCCATGATATGATCAATGAAGGAAAAGTCATCGTATACATAGATGATATCCTTATCTATACGGAAACTGAAGAACAACACGAACAAATAGTGTTGGAGGTTCTCAAGCGACTGGAAGAAAATGACCTTTACATAAACCAGAGAAATGTGTATGGAGCGTAGAAGAAGTTGAATTCCTTGGGGTAATAATTGGACCCAATGGAATAAAGATGGATCCTAAAAAAGTAGAAGCAATCCTGAATTGGCTGACACCAACCTGTGTCAAGGACATTCAAAGATTCTTAGGATTGGCAAACTACTATAGGAGATTTGTCAAAGATTTTGCCAAAATCGCTAGACCATTACACAATTTGGTTAAAAAAGAAAAAACATGGAATTGGGGGGATGAAGAAGAAAAAGCAATAAAAACCCTTAAAAAACTATTCACGGAACAGCCAATTCTTGTCGCACCAGATTCCGACAAGAATTTCAGGATAGAATCTGACGCTTCCGATTACGCTACAGGAGGGGTGTTATCAATGGAATGTGATGACAAGAAATGGAGACCAGTCGCATTTCTTTCAAAATCCCTGAACGAAATGGAAAGGAACTATGATGTCCACGATAAAGAAATGTTGGGCATTATGAGGTGTCTCGAAGCTTGGAGACATTATCTGGAAGGAGCAAAGCATCAATTCGAGATTTGGACGGATCACAAAAATCTTGAATACTTTATGAGTGCAAAAAAGTTAAATCGAAGACAAGCACGCTGGGCATTATACCTCAGCAGATTTAATTTTAAAATCATTCATAAAGCAGGAACAAGTATGGGAAAGGCTGATTCTCTGTCCAGGAGGCCAGACCATAAAAAGGGGGTAGAAGATGATAACAAGGAAGTAACCTTGTTAAAATCAGAGTTTTTCTGCATTGCAGCTTTGCAACAAGGACATGTACTGGTTAACGCATCAGAAAAAGAAATCCTGAATAAAATAAGGAAATCTGAAGCAAGAGATGAAGATGTCGTTAAAGCAGTTGAAGCAATGAAAAAGGCGAATGTGAAAAAACTTAACGCAGGAGAATGGCAAATGGAGCAAGGATTAATCCTCTGGAGAGGAAAAGTCTATGTTCCTAAAGATGAAAAATTACGAATGGAGATAGTCAGACTCCATCACGATACACCCATTGCTGGACATGGAGGACAATGGAAGACAGTTGAACTTGTCACAAGAAATTATTGGTGGCCAGGAGTCACTAAATTTGTAAAAAGATATGTTGCCAGATGTGACAAATGCCAAAGAAGCAAGAACTTCCCAGAACCACCAGCAGGGAAATTAATGCCTAATTCGGCACCACAACAGCCATGGACGCATATATCTGCAGACTTTATTACCAAATTACCTGAATCACATGGTCATAATGCGATTCTTGTAGTCTGCGATAGGATGTCTAAAATGGCTCATTTTATCCCTACATCTGAAGAAACGTCAGCCCAGGGACTGGCAACATTATTCAGGGAACATGTATGGAAATTGCATGGACTTCCTGAATCAATAATTTCAGATCGCAGACCTCAATTCGCCACTCAAATGATGAAAGAATTGAATCAAATGTTAGGCATTTCTACAGATTTGTCTACAGCTTTCCATCCACAAACGGATGGACAAACAGAAAGAATGAATCAGGATTTGGAACAATTCCTGAGGATATTCGTAGATCACCGACAAGAAAACTGGTTGGAGTGGATAGCTATTGCTGAATTTAGCTATAATAACAAAATTCAGACATCAACAAAACATTCACCATTCTTTGTCAACTATGGTAAACATCCAAGAATGGGAATAGAACCAAGAAAGGAGGGAAGTCATCCAGCAGCAGCAGAGTTTGCTCAAAAACTGAAAGAAATTCATGAAGAAACTCAGGCAGCATTACGAAAATCGCAAGATGACATGAAATTATATGCAGATAGAAAACGTTCTGAGGTACCGGAATACAAAGTTGGAAATAAAGTCTGGTTGTCAACCAAAGACTTACAACTTTCTGGGAGACCTACAAGAAAGTTAGCAGAACGTTGGATAGGACCTTATCCAATTAAAAAAATAATTTCGTCAAATGCGGTAGAATTGGATCTACCTTTCTCACAACAAATTCATCCTGTTGTGAATGTTTCAAGAATACGTCCTTACGTAAAACCAATGAGAGGACAACGAGTAGCACCGCCACCACCAGTAGAAATTGATGGTGAAAAAGAATATGAAGTAGAAGAAATAATGGATGTACGATTAAAGAGAAACAAGATGGAATATCTTGTTAAATGGAAAGGATATACGGCAGAACACAATTCGTGGGAGCCAAAAGAAAATTTGGGGAATGCAAAAAAGAAAATTAAACATTTTTATGATAGACACCCGGGAGCGATTCGGGTCATTGACAGGAAAACCTTTGAAGGCTTAGGTTTTTGAAAATATGAAAACATCACGGAATCACCACAAAATGTAATTTCCAGGATCGACATAAATGCAGTGGCAGAAACTGCATCATGGGAGAAAAACTGGCAAAAATGGAAAGGAAAAGAATTGTTAAAACAATTAAATGAACCATCAGATCATGATGGGCCATGCGATTGTAACGGATGCTTACAAAATTAAAAGGATTGGCCCTGGAGTAGGGCCTTAAACTGCTTCATTTTGTTGCTGTAGGCCTTATTTCAGGCCCTTTGAACACACAAACCCCACATTTGTACATTTTGCACTCACCATGGGTAAAAACAAACACAACAATAAAAAATCTAAACAAACAATCCTTGTACTGGGTGGTTACTCCAACGTGGATCACCTATGTGAAAATGCATCACGTTGTCATTTCCTTGACGCCAAACCTCCCCCGAAGTCAAAACCTCCTCCTAGACCGCGAATCATGTATTCAAGAAAAATAGAAATATTCATGGAAAAAGCGGAAATGGGAGAAGATCCTTGGAAATTCCCGCAGCATGGTTTTTGGGCCTGGCAAGCGGTAAAAAACCTTGAAAAAATGAAAAAGTGTGGATATGTGACATTCGATGATGATTTGAATGTCATGGTGGAACCAATTCCAAAGGAGTTCGTCTAGGAAGCCGAATCCTAAAAAGGGGGTACTGTCATGACCTTGGTCAAACTCGTTTTTCGACTAAGACATTTTTATTATTTTCTTTGTATTTTACTAACAGGGTAGCCAAACATCTTAACAAACCCGGTGTCTATCTTATCTTGTCAGCGCTTAGATTAGATAAGATTAGATTACGATTAGATTAGATTACGGACTACCGGACCGATGACTCATTATGTATGACTCATGGCACAGCCATGCGCAGCACGGCCGCCGCTTATGCTATTCCTTTTACTCATACTTACTCAGCGTAGATACTATTATTAGAGTGGTGCACAGACCACCCTTGTAGTATATAAACTGAGCAACTAGCACCCAGAGTCCTCAGTCGAGTTCTCTCGGGTTTCTCTCCTACCCTCATCTCCTCTCCTCTCTAGTCTGCTGTTGGGGCCCTAAGGCGTCACGCCAAGGGTAGTCCTGATATCATGATAACGATTATTGTGTGCGAATTCGGCGATAGGTAAGAGTGGTTTCCATTTATGAGGTTCATTGGTACAAAACATCTGAAGATAGATTTCAAGTTCTTGATTGACACGTTCGGTTTCCCCATCTGTTTGAGGGTGATAAGCAGTGCTCATCCTATGATCAATTCCCAATGCTTTTCGTATTTCTTGGAATACTTTGGCAGAGAACTGTGGTCCTCTATCAGAGATTAAGACATCTGGGAGTTTAAAGCGTTTGAAGATTTCAGAAATATAGAGATCGGCTGTTCCTAAAGCGTCGATTGTCTTATTGCAAGGGGTGAAAATTACCCCCTTTGTAAGGCCATGGTCCACCGTGACCAATATTGAGTCGTATCCATCCGAGATAGGAAGATCAGTAATGAAATCAAGGGTTACTTGTTGGAATGGACGTGTTGCTTTGGATGGAATAGGGATTAATGCCGGCGCATTTGGGTGAGTGTTAACTTTCATTTGTTGGCATAATGCACATCCCTCTACCCATTCTTTGACGTGTCTGTACATTCCTGGCCACCAGTAGTCACGTTTCAAAAGCACTAGTGTTTTCAATCGTCCAGGGTGCCCGGAAGATAATGCTTCATGTATTTCCTTGATTAATCGAGTGTGCAATTCAATTCGATCAGGAACATAGATCTTGCCTAGGTAATAAACGATGCCATGAGTATATGTCCAGTCTTGCAGTTTTGATTTAATTGGCGGTGCCCTTTGTTTAGTGATAACTTCAATAAGGATGCGTCCAAAATCATCATTTGCCATATATTTCTTTAATTCATTGGCAAGATCATCATTGATTAGTCGAATAAATCAGTCATTTGGCAGAACAGTGACAGTAGTCTGTTCTTCATCATTTCCCATGTGATCTGGTCGTCTGGATAATGCATCTGCTTTGAACACTTTTGTTCCAGGTATATGTTCAATACGAAGATCAAATTCAGATAACAGTGATGACCACCGAGCTTGTCGAGGTGTTAAGCGTTGAGCAGTGCGGTAGTAAGACAAGTTCTTGTGATCACAATGGACGATTATTGTGTGAGGAGAACCATGTAACAGATGGCGCCAAACTGCAAGTCCCTTGATGATTGCAAGCAGTTCTCTGTCGTAGATTTGGTAATTCTGTTCCATTGGTGTCAGCGCATGAGATATAAATCCACATGGATGGAGTGCTCCAGATTCATCAGCTTGTTTCAGTACTGCTCCAATTGCTTTGTTAGAGGCATCAGTTTGAAGGATGAATGGTTTTGCAGGATTTGGCATTAACAACACTGGCATAGAGGCGAACCGTTGCTTTAGGGTATCAAAGGCCAGCTGACGTTCATTATTCCAATCAAATGGTTCTACTTTCTTGGTCAGATCTGTGAGTGGTTTTGCAATTGCTGCAAAATTTCCAATAAAATGTCGGTAGAAGTTCCCAAAACCTAGGAATGATCGGACTTGTTTAACCATTGATGGTACTGGCCAATCGGCTATTCCTGCAAGTTTGATAGGATCCATTTGTATTTTTCCAGGCAAGATGATCATGCCCAGAAATTCGACTTCTTGAACAGCGAATTTACATTTTTCTAATTTCAGGAACAGATCATTCTCTTCCAATCGATCAAGAACCCTTTTTGTCTGTTCTTCTAGTTCGTTCAAATTCTGAGAACATATTAGGATATCGTCCATGTAGATAATGAGCCATCCTTCATTAATCATGTCCCTGAAGTATTCGTTCATCATAGTTTGGAATGTAGATGGCGAATTGCATAGGCCGAAGAACATAACAGTTGGTTCATATAATCCTCTGTTGGTAATGAAAGCAGCTTTCCATTCGTCTCCCTTCTTGATCCTGATGTTATTATACCCCCATCGGAGGTCTAATTTGGTGAAATATTGTGCACCAGCAAGTTTTGTAAGGAGATCGGATACTAGGGGTAGTGGGTATGCATTCTTGATTGTCCAATCGTTTAAATATCTATAATCTTGACATGGTCGAAGCACACCACTTTCCTTCTTTGAGACAAAGAAAAACGGCAATGCTTGAGGAGATTTCGATGGTTTGATGTATCCTTTAGCTAGCTGTTCTTCAATCCATTCGTCCAGTGATGACTGTTCTTTAATTGATAACGGATAGATCTTGCTAACTTTAGGACTAAAACCGGTTTTCAAATCGATAGCATGATCCCAAGTTCTGGAGGTTGGGAATTGTTCTGATGCCTTTTTCTCAAAGACTGAGCACCATTTCCCATATTCTGATGGTAATTCCGTTTTTGGTTCATCCTTTTTCAACTGATGTTCTAATGCTTGAGATGCTGATGTCTTGACTCTGATCCAGTAATCGTCTTCTCCCCATTGTTGATTGTCCAATGCCATTTGCCAGATAGTTCCTTCATTCCTTTGTTCATCGATGAGGTGTATCGTTTTATCTCTCCAATCAATGGTAGGATTGTTTTCTTCTAACCAAGGGATTCCCAAAATTAATTGTTGATCTCCCAATCTAGTGATTAAAAACCAGTTGCTGTATTGTTTTCCTCCAATTGAATATTGAAGGTGGACTCGATGTGTGATCATTCCATTAGTGTTAACCGTTCCATCTGCATTTCTGACTCTAATTGGTTTTCGCAACCTTTCTTTTGGTAACTTGGTGGTTACTTCTTCATCAATAAAATTCCCTTCTGCTCCACAATCGATTAGAGCTGAAGTTTCAGTGGGTAAATCGGACGTCTCCACAGAAATTGAAAGGTGCTTGTCATTATTTGATCTTACTATTACAGAATCAAGCGCTAACTGTGAATGTCCATTTGTTATGGAAGTGCCAACTGCTGTGTGATGCTTCCGGGTTAAAAACCCTCATTCTCGAGTTCATTAAGAAGACCTTCTCGTTCATTGGCCTTCATTCCAGCAAGGATCACTCTGATACTTGCAACTGGATCGTCTTTCTTTTCTTTGGGTGCATCTTCAGGTATAGATCTGATCCCCTTATTCTGAAACGATGAGGAGGCCCTGAAGGAGGCGTTTGACGTGGTGTTTCGTTTGGGACAATTCCTTGAAACATGCCCCTGGTTTCCACATCTGAAACATTTTCCAGATTTCATGTATTCCTCCTTTTGTTCATCTTTCAAACATCCGGTGGGCATTGCATTTACTGATCGGGTTGATCCGCTCCTGTTATTGGTGTTTTGATTAAAATTAGAGCGGTTCCCTTGTCCTGGTTTTTGCCCAAGCGCTCGCATCATTTCCCAAGTGCCATGAAGCTGTTCTGCCTTCTCATATGCTTCTTTCATAGATAAAACATTCGCTTCAAGAATTTTTGTAGCAATGCTTTCAGGGAGCCCCTTGACAAAGGCCTGGAGCTGCGCAGTAGTTCCTTTCAAACCTGAGGTACCAATCTCCATGTGGAATTTTCTGATATATTCAGGGACTGAAACGTCCCCTCCTACTCTGAGATTGGCTAGATTGTTCAGCGCTCTGAGAGCACTATTGACTTCGCCCCAATCGGCTAAGAAACACTTCTTGAATTCTGCCCAGTTTGTCCAAGTAAGGGTTGTTTCTTCCTCATCATCTAATTCATCCTTGATCAGGACTTTCCAATCATCGAGTTCCTGCCCAAGACAGGCAAGAGTAAATCGAATCTGTTTCTGTGCTTTGCCTTTATAATTATTGTCATTTAAAACAAAGTAATCTTCAAGACTTCCAATGAAAGCCTTTGCTTCGGTTCGTTTTCCTGTAAAAACACACATAGGTTGTGGTTTGATATCTCCTTTAGAGGCAGGTGCTGCTGTGTCAGATGCCATCTTTTCTGTTTCTTCTTTCGGATCTGTAGGTTCTCCTGTTTCGTCTTTCTTCTTTCCTGATCCTGGATCTCCGAATAGATTTGTTTCGATCTGTTTCTGTTCTTGGAACTCTATCCAAGGCTGTAGCTCTCCTTCCCTGAGTGCATATCGCTCTTGTCCTGCAATATCAGCAACGTTGAGATATTCATTCCACCAGGAGAGTTCTGGTTTGTCTGTAGGTGGTTTGAATAACAAAAGAAATCCTTCTTCGTGTTCTTCGTTTATCCAATCAATCCAAACGTCGTCTGGAAAGGCGTCTTCTGGTCCTTCAGTGTAATCACCTTCAAAGAGGGATTCTGGTACTGGTTCGTTCTTTTTCTTAGTTCTTGAGTGGAAAAACCACCCTGTTCCTGTAGTCGATGGAAAGACTTCTTTTCGATCTAGATAATACTTTTGTCTGAAACGGACAGAGCCGTTCGGGGGTCTGAGGTTTGAGGTTCTGGTATCAATGGTGTCTGGCTAGTGTAGAAACACTGAGCGGTTCTGGGAGTTCCAACTTGTGTTAAGATTGATGCTCTCAACACAATTCGTTCTAAGTTAACAGTGGCAAGCAGAGTCTCAGTCTGCTCCCAGCCTACTGGACAAGTTCTGGATACTAAGTCAAACGATGACAAAGGTCAAACAAACGATGAGCTCAAATGAATGAGAGCGAAGAGTTTCATTCAGAGGTTGAGAGAAGAATTCGATTAAGTTGGAACTAAAGAACATAAGTGTACATGAGAGGCTTTATATACTAAAAGAACAAGGGAAATATGAAAGGAGTTATACAGCTAATTACCTGAGAAAGGAAATGTGAAGGTCAATAGCTAAAAGGAATTGAGCGTCCATGAAATGCATAGCAATGGTTATGTAATTATAAAGGTCCGTTAACGAAAGGGAAAGAAATTGTAACAGGTAAATTTTCTGTGCTGAGGTACACCTTATCGCCAGGTTTGTATTGCCGAGCCTGAGACTTGCCTGCATCATACCGCGCCTTCATCATAGTAGCCGTTTTCTCCAGTGCCGCTCGCGCTTGTGAATGGACATCCTTTAGCTCATCCACCAACATCTCAACCGCCACTACTTTCGGCTTGTACGTAGGACTAAGACCCTTGTGTGGATGACGTCCGTAATTCATGAAGAACGGCGAAAATCCCATAGAGGCGTGCACTCAATCATTATGGCAAAATTGTGCTACCGATAGCCAATCACTCCAATTGTCCTGCCTGTGATTAACAAACATCGTCAGGAATTCTTTAACTTCCTGATTGACGTGCTCCATTTGTCCATCAGTTTGCGGGTGATAGGCGGTGGATTGATTAGGTTTGATCCCCAACATGCCATAAAGATCATCCATGAACTTTGATGCAAACTGAGGCCCTCAATCACTGATGACCTTGCGCGGCAATCCGTGGTCCCTGAACACATTGTCCCTCATCAGAACGGCTACCCCTTGTGATGTAACTGATGATGTGGTCGGCAAGAAATACGCTTTCTTAGTGAAGCGATCCACTACTACCATGATCATGTCATTTCCCTTGGATTCCGGTAACGGTCCCATCAAGTCCACTGATATAACCTCCCATGGTTCTTGCGGCACTTCATTTGGTATGAGCAGTGCAGCTCTTGGCTGTCAGTCCGGTTTGGGCACGTTGACAGGTTTCACATCCGGCAATGTATTCTTCAACATCCCGTCTCATGTTTGGCCACCAATAATCGCGGGTAAGCTGTTCCATGGTTTTGATGATCCCAGAGTGTCCCCATGAATGGTGAATTTGGATAATCTCTCCTCAAATGCGTTTGACAGCGGGTACATACATGTGGCCCTTCCATTCTACTAATCCCTTATCCACCTTGAAATCCCCATCGCCTTCCTCCAGACCCTTTAAGACTTGCTTCTCCCATTGGCACTTTGGAATCTTCCTGATGCAATCTACAATTTCCTCCAGTGCCCTATCATCATCGAAAATCCAGACAAACAAGTGTTCTTTTAACAAGATAACACCCTCATTATTGTTTTGTCCTCGTTCGTGGCCTGCTCATTGCGATAGTAGATCTGCCTTGGAGTTGGACTTTCCTGACCGATGCTTGATAATAAAGTTGTATTCCTGCAAGTCCGTCACCCAACGCGCTTGGCGCCTGTTCAGATTCTGTGGCTTTCAGAAGTATGTGAGGTTTTGATGGTCCGTTAAAACCTCTACTATCTCTTTAGCACCCTTGAAGTAATGAGACCATTTGTAGAAGGCGTGCATGACCACCAACATTTCCTTATTGTAGATCTCGTAATTTTGTTCCGCATTGTTAAGCGATTTTGAGATGAACGCCACCGGTCGCCACAGGTTATCTTTCCCTTGCTGTGACAAAATCCCGCCTATTGCAAAGTCCGACGCATCTACTTCCACCCGAAATTGACCCTCATCATCTGGAATTTTCAAGGTCACCTCCCTCGCCACAAGGTCTTTCAGTCCCTGAAAGGCCATAGTTTCAAGCTCCGTACACATCCAGTCCACCTTGCCAGTCAAACGAGTCAACGGTTTTGCCACACGTGCAAAACCCTCCACAAATTGACAATAAAAATTTATAAAGCCCAGAAACTGCTGAAGCTCCCTTTTAGATGTTGGAGTAGGCCATTCCGCCAGCACACGGACTTTACCCTGTTCCATCTTGATTGAGTCCTGACTAATAACGAGTCCCAGAAAATTGATTTGCGGCTGATCGAACCAACATTTCTCTGGCTTCAAGGACAGCTTATGTTCCTCCAACTTGGCCAAGATACAGTTAACATGACGAATATGGTCTTGTTGATTATCTGAAAATACTAAAATATCGTCCATGTAAATGACCACCCATCCCTCAGCAATTTCTACCCAAAAAATGTTGTTCATCATGGTCTGAAATGTGGCCGGTGAATTGGTGAGGCCAAAGAACATAACTAAGGGTTCAAACAACCCTCTATTCGTTCGAAACACCGCCTTCCACTCATCCCCTTCCTTGATTCGGACATTATTATACCCCCATTGGATATCCATCTTGGAGAATATCCACGCCTTGGACAATTTGTCTACCAGTTCACCAATAAGAGGGAGCAGGTATCAGTTCTTAATAGTCATTTCGTTCAACCATCGATAATCCTGTACTGGGCGCAGTTTACCATCCTTTTTCTTGACAAAGAAGAAGGGAGACGCCATAGGAGATTTGCTAGGTTGAATGCGTCCTGACTCCAAGTTTTCCTTAAGAAACTCATCCAACTGGGCTTGTTCCTCGCGGTTGAGAGGGTAGATCTTGCAATCCACTGCCTTGGACCCCGGAATTAGCTCAATTGCATGGTCCCAAGGACACCTCAGTGGTAATTTGTCAAAGGTCTCCTTTTCAAACACCTTGCGATGGCCTAAGTAGTGCTTAGGAACAACCTCCTCCAATGTGCGCTTGACTGCCGTACCAGCTTCCCTTGCCGCAATGTCCGTTGCCACTGATCGAATATGGAATTCAGGCTCGCTGATGTGCATGGCCAATAGCCGCTCTCCCTGCTCCAGAGGTTGCATCGGATCAACTTCTTCCTCAGGTTCAGCTACCTCTGACCGATCCCAACAGGTCCCTGGACAGTGGCTAAATCGGACCTCTTGTTTCTTCCAATCCATTACTGGATTGTGGTGTTGCAGCCAGTCGTGTCCCAAAAACAGGTCTGTTTTTCCTAATTGTGCGACCCCACATTCAATTACTTCTTTGTGATCACCGATGCGTAGTTTGAATTGTACCATGTATTCCAAACTACCCATTACGTTGCATGTACTGTTGGCATTATAGACCGCCATTGGCCTTAGCATCCTTTGTTTATTGAGTTTATGATGTTCCACAAACTCGTCATTGATGCATGACCCCGTACAACCCAAGTCCACTAATGCCGTCACACCAATGGTGTAATTTGTATCCATGGTGGTGATCGTTCCTTTTAAATTCATTTCCTGCTTCCCCGAAGCTTTTACCAATTGTCCCCGCAATTGGACTAGATTCCATAATGCTTCTTCTTCTGGTAGTGCATTCAAGTCCATTACAAGCCTGTCATCTACCTGTTGAATTCGCTTATTGTGAACCCATTCTTTTAAACACCGCACTGCGGTTTCCTTATCTTGCTGCCAGATTCGCCTTAAGACCCACACCAGAGTCCAAGTCTTAATTCGGGGTTTAGCGCTCACACTCAGGTTCCGAATACGATGAACAAAAGATGAACATTCATATAGTAACTCCGGAACATTAATACACGAGTCCTTGTGTACAACTGAGTCCTTTTTTGTCAATAGCACTGAGCGCTCGCCTATTGACCCTTGCCAAAACCCTTCTCCTTTCCGTACTCTTTCCACATTTCCTCTGTGAGATCCTCGACCCACAACTCCCTAATCCGCCCCTTGCCCTTATCCTGCGTCTTAACCCTTTTTGGTTCAGGGCAATCCTTAGCCCAATGCCCCGTGTTTCCGCAATTGAAACTGGCACCTTTTGCTCGCTTCGTTTTGTCTACATCCATTGCATTTGGATCGCGTGTCGATTTAGATCCTGAGGGCGCGCTGTACTGAAATTGGTTGGGCTTGGAGTCCTTGGCAACTGGTTTCTCCTTATAACCATCATTGCTCCTGCCTGTTCCATAGGCCTCATTAGCCTTCCGATATGCACACGCTAATTCAATGGCCCTTTTTTGGGTCTGATCAAGGGTCGCATCCTCTGGCAGATTTCCATATCAAATCAGATCTTGTCCCAACGCAGGGTGGATATGCCCTAAGAAGTGCACCAACAGCGCCCGATCATCCCAATTGACTAGTGGCTTCAGAGCGTTGAACTTAATGATATAGTCCTTGACCGGCTGGGTTCCTTGTTTGAGTACCAAGATCGCGTCCGTCGCCTTCTCCCTAGTTTCGGTGGACATGAAGAAATGATGCATTTCTTCCTTGAATCCTGTCCATGTTGTTAAGATCGATGCTCTTCAACACAGTTTGTTCTAAGTCAACAGTGGCAAGCAGAGTCTCGGTCTGCTCCCAGCCTACTGGACAAGTTCTGGACACTAAGTCAAACGATGACAAAGGTCAAACAAACGACGAGCTCAGAGAGATGAGAGCGAGGAGTTTTGTTCAGAGGTTGAGAGTATAATTCAATTAAGTTGGAACTGAAGAATAACTACGTTACAAGAGGGTTTATATACTGAAAAGAACAAAGAGAATATAAAAGGAGATTGTACAGCTAAATACCCAAGAAGGAAATATGAAGGTAAAATAGCTAAAGGAAATAAACATCCATGAAACGTATAGCAATGATTATGTAATAAAGGAGTCCGTTAAACGAAAGGGAAAGAAATTGTAACATTACCCCCTTCGTATGCAAGAAGTCACTGACTTCTTATCCTGCTCCCCAACCATGATTTCCACCATTCGTCCACCCGTGATCTCTTTGTGACTTTAACCATTTGGCAATGGTGTTGATGTCGTGGTTAGCGGTCTCAAACTGCCATTGCAAAGTCCTTGTGATATAATTGAGTTGGACCGTTTGTTCAAGGATGGCATCGCGCTCTTCATCCATGATAGTGTGGGGGTCGATGGTGAGGGCGGTGTTGAGCATGGCATTGAGGGGTCCGGTGAAGAGCTGATAATCGACAATGAAGGTAGCGAGGGCTTCCTGAGCCCGAAGAAGGGTGGCGTTAGGGGTCCTGGTGAGAGGTGGTGCGGGTGGAATGGGTAGAGGTACCTCTTCTTCAATGGGGAAGTCAGCAAGCTCGTCTGGATGCTGATGAAGGTTGGCGATGGTGGAGGAGGGAGAGGCAGGCCAATCTGGGAAGAGATATTCGTCAATGGTGGTGGTGGTGGTAATGAAGACCTCAATGGGGAGGTCATGGGCAGTGGCGAGAAACGGGGAGGCGGCGATGAGGGATGGATTGTAATAGTGGCCACAGGCTGTGACCAGAAGTGCAAAAGCAAAAGCAACGAGGTAGGCGATGATGACGATGGCAGACATGTTGTATCGATAAGATGGGGAAGACAAGAGCACTGAGTGTGGTTTAAATATCCCAAATCTCGTCGTCGGAGTCCAAAGCTAAGATCTCTTCGATCTCAGGTTCCCTGGTTCTGAGAAAGTTCTCACAAGAGTTCCTTGCTGCTTCTTCTTGTTCTGATCAGGTTCCTGCATCGTCAGGGTGTTGAATACGAATTTGATCAGGGCGTTCATGCCGCGTAACGCGTATTTCTGGGTTGTCCATGCTGTCCTGTATTGCTCGGTTCAGGAGAATGTAATATCGTTCGGTTGCAAGTGTTATTTCCATTTGCGCTCGTGTGCGGTTAAAATTTTCACTTCCCCTTATATTCATTTGCCGTTCATATTGCCATTGTTCCGCAGAGATGTCTCGACCTAACTGAATAATTCGTTGTAAAGCTTCTGATAATTCAGGGAAGGTTTGTCATAACCAAACCCTGTGATAAACATTATCATATTGAAAACAGGGATGGACTGATGCTGGGAGATAATGTGATTCGGCTTCTTGGAATGTGGGTAGTTCTCCTAGATCAAAAGAGAGGCGATGATACTGGGGAAGATACTTTGGTAAAGCATTATATGGGATCTCTGTGTAGCCTTGTGGATGCGTTCGTTTGTGAGGTGGTAATCGTGATACTTTAGGCGGTTTTGACATCATTGGAACATATTTCAGCTTCTGATATATAGAGAGCGTTCGTTTGGAAGGGTGTTTAAAGGCAGGAACAAACATCTGCATGACAGAATATCTGGTTTTGACAGTAGGAGTGTATCGTCCAACAGTTCTGCAGAATCTTTTGACATAATGGATATTATGTTTTAATTGGAGGTTGGTGCGATAATAAGTCATTGTGTTGACTGTTTCAGAGGTTTCTTCTGTTTTTATACTCTACCAGAATATCCGCAGCATTGCCCAAATGTCATTCTGGTTCCCAGGTATTATCATTTGCTCCATAGCCTTTCCATTTGATTAGGTATTGATAACCAGCTCCGCGTTTCCGATGTCCAAGGATAGCCTCAATCTCAAACTCTTCTTGTCCATTAACCATATCGGGAGGTGGCATAGTGAAATTTGGATCATGCATTGAGGTTTCCTTAATGGGGTGAGGAGCGATGCATGAAACACAGGGTGAATGCACCATTGTTTTAATAATTTCAATTTATAAGTAACTGGTCCCATGACTTGTTCAACCTGGAAGGGTCCTTCTCATTTTGGTGCTAGCTTTCTTGATTGATATGGAATGTGGAGATTCTTGTTTTCAAGCCAGACTTTGTCACCTTTTTCAAATCTGATTGACTTGTCTCTGTATCTATGAGCGACCATTTGTCTAGCAAGTTCATGAGTGGCTAGAGCTTATTCTCTGGCTTTTCGAAGCATTTGAAGGCGTTCTTCTGCTGCTGGTGCAGTCATCTTGATTGCTGCTGTAGGGATAGCGATCGGATCTGATCCATACATGAGTTGAAATGGGGATGTTTTTATTGTGTCATGATATCAGTTATTGTGTGCAAATTCAGCAATGGGTAATAGTGGCTTCCATTTATGGGGTTCATTTGCGCAGAACATTTGAAGATAAATTTCGAGTTCTTGATTTACACGTTCAGTTTCTCCATCTGTTTGAGGATGATAGGCTGTGCTCATCCTGTGGTCGATTCCTAGAGCTTTTCGTATTTCTTGAAATACTTTGGCGGAGAATTGTGGTCCTCTATCAGAGATTAAGATGTCAGGGAGTCCAAAATGTTTAAATATTTCGGAGATGTAGAGGTCTGCAGTTCCTAGAGCATCGATCATCTTGTTGCAAGGGATGAAAATTACCCCCTTCGTAAGGCCATGGTCCACCGTGACCAATATAGAATCGTATCCATCAGATATAGGAAGATCAGTGATGAAGTCGAGTGTAACCTGTTGGAAAGGTCGTGTAGCTTTTGATGGAATAGGGATAAGCGCTGGTGCATTAGGATGAGTATTGACTTTCATTTGTTGACAGAGTGCACATCCTTCAACCCATTCTTTAACATGTCTGTACATCCCAGGCCACCAGTAATCGCATTTCAAAAGTGCTAGTGTCTTCAATCGTCCAGGATGTCCTGAAGATAATGCTTCATGTATTCCCTTGATTAACCGAGTGTGCAACTCGATTCGATCAGGAACATAGATCTTCCCCAGGTAATAGACGATGCCATGAATATATGTCCAGTCCTGTAATTTTGATTTAATCGGTGGTGCCCTTTGTTTAGTGATAACTTCAATAAGTATGCGTCCAAAATCATCATTTGCCATATATTTCTTTAATTCGCTGGCAAGATCATCATTGATTAATCGAATAAATCAGTCATTTGGCAGAACTGTGACAGTAGTTTGTTCCTCATCATTACCCATGTGATCTGGTTGTCTGGATAGTGCGTCTGCTTCAAACATTTTTGCTCCAGGTACATGTTCAATACAAAGATCAAATTCAGATAACAATGATGACCACCGAGCTTGTCGAGGTGTTAAGCATTGAGCATTCTGGTAATAGGACAAGTTCTTGTGATCACAGTGGACGATGATCATGTGAGGAGAACCATGTAATAGATGGCGCCAAACTGCAAGGCCTTTGATGATTGCAAGCAGTTCTCTGTCGTAGATTTGGTAATTCTGTTCCGTTGGCGTTAACGCATGGGATATAAATCCACATGGATGAAGTGCTCCAGATTCATCAGCCTGTTTCAGTACCGCTCCAATTGCTTTGTTAGAGGCGTCGGTTTGAAGGATGAACGGTTTTGCAGGATTTGGCATTAACAACACTGGCATAGAGGCAAACTGTTGCTTTAGGGTGTCAAAGGCAAGTTGACGCTCATTATTCCAGTCAAATGGTTCTGCTTTCTTGGTTAGATCTGTGAGCAGTTTTGCGATTGCTGCAAAATTTCCAATAAAACGTCTGTAAAAGTTCCCAAAACCTAGGAATGATTGGACTTGTTTAACCGTTGATGGTATTGGCCAATCGGCTATTCCTGCAAGTTTGATAGGATCCATTCGTATTTTTCCAGGCGAGATGATCATGCCTAGAAATTTAACTTCTTGAACAGCGAATTTGCATTTTTCTAATTTCAGGAATAGATCGTTCTCTTCCAACCGATCGAGGACTCTCTTTGTTCGTTCTTCTAGTTCATTTAAGTTCTGAGAACATATCAGGATGTTGTCCATATAGATAATGAGCCATCCTTCATTAATCATATCTCTGAAGTATTCATTCATCATGGTTTGGAACGTGGATGGCAAATTGCATAGGCCAAAGAACATAACAGTTGGTTCATATAGTCCTCTGTTGGTAATGAAAGCAGCTTTCCATTCGTCACCTTTCTTGATCCTGACGTTGTTATATCCCCATCGGAGGTCTAATTTGGTGAAATATTGTGCGCCAGCAAGTTTTGTAAGGAGATCGGATACTAGGGGCAATGGATATGCATTCTTGATTGTCCAATCATTTAAATATCTATAATCCTGGCATGGCCAAAGCGCACCACTTTCCTTTTTTGAGACAAAGAAAAACGGCGATGCTTGAGGAGATTTCGACGGTTTGATGTATCCTTTAGCTAGCTGTTCTTCAATCCATTCGTCTAACGATGATTGTTCTTTGATTGATAACGGATAAATCTTGCTAACTTTAGGACTAAAACCGGTTTTCAAATCAATAGCATGATCCCAAGATCTGGAGGTTGAGAATTGTTCTGAGGCCTTTTTCTCAAAGACTGAGCGCCATTTCCCATATTCTGATGGTAATTCCGTTTTTGGTTCATCCTTTTTCAACTGATGTTCTAATGCTTGAGATGCTGATGTCTTGACTCTGATCCAGTAATCGTCTTCTCCCCATTGTTGATTGTCTAATGCCATTTGCCAGATAGTTCCTTCATTTCGTTGTTCATCGATGAGGTGTATCGTTTTATCTCTCCAATCAATAGTAGGATTGTTTTCTTCTAACCAAGGGATTCCCAAAATTAATTGTTGATCTCCCAATCTAGTGATTAGAAACCAGTTGCTGTATCGTTTTCCTCCAATTGAATATTGAATGTGGACTCGGTGCATGATCATTCCATTAGTGTTAACTGTTCCATCTGTGTTTCTAACTCTAATTGGTTTTCGCAATTTTTCTTTTGGTAACTTGGTGGTTACTTCTTCATCAATAAAATTCCCTTCTGCTCCACAATTGATTAGAGCTGAAGTTTCAGCGGGTAAATTGGACGTCTCCACAGAAATTGAAAGGTGCTTGTCATTATTTGATCTTACTATTACAGAATCAAGTGCTAACTGTGAATGTCCATTTGTTATGGAAGTGCCAACCGCTGTGTGACACTTCCGGGTTAAAAACCCTCGTTCTCGAGTTCATTAAGAAGACCTTCTTGTTCATCAGCCTTCATTCCAGCAAGGATTGCTCTGATACTTGCAACTGGATCGTCTTGCTTGTCCTTGGGCGCATCTTCAGGGATAGATCTGATCCCCTTATTCTGAAACGATGAGGAGGCTCTAAAGGAGGTGTTTGACGTGGTGTTTCGTTTGGGACAATTCCTTGAAACATGCCCCTGGTTTCCACATCTGAAACATTTCCCAGATTTCATGTATTCCTCCTTTTGTTCATCTGTCAAACGTCCGGTGGACATCGCATTTACTGATCATGTTGATCCGCCCCTATTATTGGTGTTTCGATTAAAATTGGAGCGATTCCCTAGTCCTGGTTTTCGCCCAAGCGCTCACATCATTTCCCAAGCGCCATGAAGCTGTTCTGCCTTCTCATATGCTTCTTTCATGGATAGAACATTTGCTTCTAAGATCTTTGTAGCAATACTTTCAGGGAGCCCTTTGACAAAAGCCTGGAGCTGCGCAGTTGTTCCTTTCAAACCTGAGGTACCAATCTCCGTGCGGAATTTTCTGATATATTCAGGGACTGAAACGTCACCCCCTACTTTGAGATTGGCTAGATTGTTCAGTGCTCTGAGAGCGCTATTAACTTCGCCCCAATTGGCTAAGAACCGCTTCTTGAATTCTGCCCAGTTTGTCCAAGTAAGGGTTGTTTCTTCTTCATCATCTAATTCATCCTTGATCAGGACTTTCCAGTCGTCGAGTTCCTGCCCAAGACAGGCAAGAGTGAATTGAATCTGTTTCTGTGCTTTGCCTTTATAATTATTGTCATTTAAAACAAAGTAATCTTCAAGACTTCCAATGAAAGCCTTTGCTTCGGTTCGTTTTCCTGTAAAAACACACATAGGCTGCGGTTTGATATCTCCTTTAGAGGCAGGTGCTGCTGTGTCAGATGCCATCTTTTTTGTTTCTTCTTTCAGATCTGTAGGTTCTCCTGTTTTGTCTTTCTTCTTTCCTGATTCTGGATCTCCGAATAAATTCGTTTTGATCTGTTTCTGTTCTTGGAATTCTATCCAAGGCTGTAGTTCTCCTTCCCTAAGTGCGTATCGCTCTTGTCCTGCAATATCAGCAAAATCAAGATATTTGTTCCACCAGGAGAGTTCTGGTTCGTTTGTAGGTGGTTTGAATAACGAAAGAAATCCTTCTTCGTGTTCTTCGTTTATCCAATCAATCCAAACGTCGTCTGGGAAGGCGTCCTCTGGTCCTTCAGTGTAATCACCTTCAAAGAGGGATACTGGTACTGGTTCATTCTTCTTCTTAGTTCCTGAGCAGAAAAACCACCCTGTTCCTGTAGTCAATGGAAAGACTTCCTTTCAATCTAGATAATACTTTCGTCTGAAACGGACAGAGCCGTTTGGGGGTCTGAGGTTTGAAGTTCTGGTATCAATGGTGTCTGGCTAGTGTAGAAACACTGAGCGGTTCTGGGAGTTCCAACTTGTGTTAAGATCGATGCTCTTCAACACAGTTCATTCTAAGTCAACAGTGGCAAGCAGAGTCTCGGTCTACTCCCAGCCTACTGGACAAGTTCTGGACACTAAGTCAAACAATGACAAAGGTCAAACAAATGACGAGCTCAGAGAGATGAGAGCGAGGAGTTTTGTTCAGAGGTTGAGAGTATAATTCAATTAAGTTGGAACTGAAGAATAACTACGTTACAAGAGGGTTTATATACTGAAAAGAACAAAGAGAATATAAAAGGAGATTGTACAGCTAAATACCCAAGAAGGAAATATGAAGGTAAAATAGCTAAAGGAAATAAACGTCCATGAAACGTATAGCAATGATTATGTAATAAAGGAGTCCGTTAAACGAAAGGGAAAGAAATTGTAACACATGTGGTAAAAGGGTACTGGTTCCGGAGAGGTTGCCTTAATAGGGTAGGCGGCTCCGTTAAATGGTTAAATCATCCTGTATTTAGTTCCTCCCAAGTAAGACCCGGTGTCCAGAACGGCGACGCGTTATCCATTTTATCCTGATACTCTTGGTCCACTTCCAATGCCTGTTTAAGTTGGACTCCTGCCCAATCACCTGCTTGATTGTCCTTTCCCTTCCTAATCCAGTATAAGCACAACAAGATTTTCTGATCTGCGTGCACATTTCTCTTGCCAAGCGGAAATAGATCTCCATTTGCCTCAGCCATCCGTCGACCATACGGGGATCTCCTTCATAATGATCCGGCATTTTGGCCTTCATGAGAGGTTGTGGTTCCGGCCTTGGATTGGCACGGTTGTACTCATTGATTAAGTCAGCAATGGCTCCACCAATGGCCGACGCTGCATCAAGCCGTTGCTCATTTTGCAAGATGACTGCGTTCTCATGTGCATGTATAGCAGCTTGATCTGCATTAGCAGCTGGCGGAGGGATGTCTGGGCTGTTTTGTAGATTGTTCCATCCCCATATGCCATGCAACAGACGAGTGACCATGTTGGCTGTGTATTGAAATGCTCCTATGCGCATATGACCCGCTCCTCGTGTAACCAAGATTGCCATGTGATCCCAACCCGTTTCTCCCCATGGAGTAGCGATAATGTGAAGACAACCTGGCCTGCCATACGTGGACCTTAGCATTATCCTGACTTCAGTGTTCCGAAGTTCCGAGTCCCATTCCATTATTTCCTGTATCTGGGGGTATTGCGGCCACACGTACTCAGTCCAATATTGTTGTCGAATCAGATGCAGGTAGCAATAACCGGGCATGGATGGATTAATCGTTCCTACAACACTGGCTGGTCTAGGGTATGGGTAAGGAACATCAATTTCCCTTCCCACTGTTCTTCTCCATTGGTCTATCTCCATGCGCTTGTGATCTAGTTCCCCATTGTTAGGTACTGTGGGGACTGTTGTTACCCAATCCTCTACGCGCTGTACTGGTCCTCCCCACC
Source organism: Amanita fuliginea (assembly GCA_023014435.1). Classification (NCBI taxonomy): domain Eukaryota; kingdom Fungi; phylum Basidiomycota; class Agaricomycetes; order Agaricales; family Amanitaceae; genus Amanita; species Amanita fuliginea. The sequence continues at coordinate 449,597 of JAEBUQ010000011.1, read as the reverse complement.
ATGTCATATCCGCACCCTGGGTTCTAGTTTTTGCTTTGCTAGGACCTGCCACTTTGGCGATAACCTGCGCATACAATCCCTTGGTGACGGTGACCAATGACAGGTTCTTAGAGGGGCCTTGAATGAAAGAGGAGATTGTAGGAGCGGGTGACCGCTTAAGCTTGGACTTCCCATGTCCTCCGAACTCCGCCTGAAGCCGATGATCTGGGAGTCGTTCTAGCCGCATCAGCTCTTCCCAGGTATAGATCTTGTTGTCGAACTCTCTGATGGCTGATTCCTCAATCACATGGAACTTTCAAGGGTCCCTGTTGTCCTGTAGCGCGAACTGAGCCAACAAGTCCCTGAGCTCAGGGTCCCAACTAAGAATATCCATTACATGCGGCCAACGTGGCCAGCAATATTTGTCGTGATATTCTTGTTTAAACAACACCATATAGCATAGCCTGTCCTCTCGCCAGGGGTATTTCTTTCCCATGCCCTTTGCGGCTGGTCCAGGCATCACCGCCCATCCGCATGGTACATTTTCCCTCCATGTGTTCAACCTCTTGGCATGGTCCCTCAGGGTTTCATCCCCTCCATATTCTTCCAGTAGTTTATTCAACTCGATCTCCCCAAGCTCATGGAATACGTCATTCACGTATGTTATTCCATTTGCCAAAGATGGAGTCGGCATTCCTGCTCCTGCTTTTCATGATGTGTGCGTACGCATGTATGGATCGTATCGGATCCCCTGGCGACGCTGCTCAGCTTCCTCTCGCCTTTGCGCCTTTCCCAGAAAGGTGCCTTTGATATTTCCGTTAAGGGCATGCATGAGGGCGTTCCAGTCCTGATGCGACATCTGCATTCCCTCATTGAAATACAGAGTCCGCTCCTTCTTCATAGTCGATGGTGGCCACGTCAATGTGGTATTTCTCTAGTGCCCGAGCCACATCCTCTACTACAAGGAGGTACTGGTTGTATGGTACTGCCAGTATTGCCTTGACGACCACATTATCGGGCCGTCCTCCATATGCCTTTTCGATGAGACCCACTAAAGTCCCCTTGTCTCGGCGTGCCCTGAGTAATGCCTTATTCAGGCGCTGTTGTTCCAGGAGGGCTTGCCAAGCCTCTTCCTGCTTGCGGATCTGTTCCACCTCCTTGATCTTAAGCTCGTTCACAATCCTTTGTCGCTGGCAAGCTGCCACTGCTTTGAGATGTTTGCGCCACAGCCTGACGTGATTGTCGTGACGCCTGATGACCGAGTCACCGATAAATGCTGCCAGCCTCAACTGTACCGGCTCAAGCGCTGCTGCCCAGTCCACTTCGAAGATCCGTCCGATCTCCTCTAGTGTCGCCTGGGCATAGGGTAAAACATAGTTGAACAATTGTACCATTGTTCCAAAAACAAATCTTCAACCGAACCAAACACTCCTGGTTTGCACTTCAGTTCGTTCGTGTGGCCTTTGTTGCCTAAGATCCCTGTCAGATGACAAGGACTGTTGTCTTTTCGTCGCAGACTACCCTTCCCGGCGTAGTCAGAGTACAATGCGGTCAATAACGCACCTGCACTTGTATTTTCAATTTAATTCCATCAATAGACCAAAAGGGGTGGTGCCTGGCTCTTCACTCAGATGTCCTCATGCTCAGGTAACTAAGACCTGATACGTAATTGGTATTCTGAGACTGTGTGCCTTGATACACGTCACACCAATTGATTTTCTTCAACAGTTCCACTGCCTATTCCGCAAGCACTAGTGTTGGTACCAGCAAGACCCTGCCCGGTCGACTGCTGCGCGCCCCAACTCTCGTCTAGTGCCTGTGTGTCGACTAGTGTGGTCCCAACGTCAGTCGTGACACTGTGTTGCCAGTCGATATCGAGTGTAAGGAAAATGAAAAGATTCGTTCAACGCTGTGAGCGACAACGAGCAAGACATGCTCGGCGCTGTGTGCAATGACGAAGAGTGTGGTTGAAAGACTCTAAATTATGTTAGGACTAATCCCACCACAACCACAAGCCTCGTGAAATGATGAGGAAGAAAGAATAGATTGAAAACACAATAGACAAGTGACCTGGTAAGAGGAAACTATCTAGAGTCTTAGAGACTTGTACCTACAAGACACCCTCCTTATATACCCCAACGCCTGGTCTGTGCGCCCAGACTGCACAGCCGCTAGGCTGTGCACGCGCAGCTACAAGACCCAGGCCTACCATCTAGAACTGCCCAGACTCGCCCAGAGTCTTAGCCCCTATAACCCCATATGCCACGGTACAGCCACTTGCTGATCTAAGCCCTCGGAGTATCCTGTTAGGGGTGGGAGTCGTTGCCTATATCCAGAGAAGTGTCAATAGAGCCCCAAGGAAAATAGATAAAAATATAGAAAAATCCCATAAAAATCGTTAGGTCGTAACAGATAAGGCATTTAAGTCCCTTACAAGACCCTCATTGACTTGATGAGTCCTTTTGTTATGAACCCACTCTTTTAGACACCGCACCACAGTTGTTGTTTCCTGCTGCCATATTCGCCTTAGAACCCATGTGGGTGTCCAAGTTTTTATTTGGGGTTTTGCACTCACACTCAGGTTCCGGATACGATGGACAAAGGATGAACATTCATATAACAATTCCGGAACACTAATACACAAGTCCTTGTGTACAACTGAGTCCTCTTTAGTCAATAGCACTGAGCGCTCACCTATTGACTCTCGCCAAAACCCTTCTCCTTTCCATATTCTTTCCACATCTCCTCTGTGAGATCTTCAACCCTCAGCTCCCTGATCCACCCCTTGCCCTTATCCTGCGCTTTAGCCCTTTTTGGCTCAGGGCAGTCCTTAGCCCAATGCCCAGTATTTCCACAATTGAAACAGGCACCCTTTGCCCATTTTGTCTTGTCAACATCCATAGCGTTTGGATCCCATGTCAATTTAGATCCAGACGGTGCACTGTACTGGAATTGGTTCAGTTTGGAGTCTTTAGCGATCAGTTTCTCCTTGTAACCATCATTGCTCCGACCCATTCCATAAGCTTCATTTGCCTTTCAATAAGCACGTGCCAATTCAATAAGCACATGCCAATTCAATCGCCCTCTTTTGGGTTTGGTCTAAGGTCGTGTCCTCCGGTAAATTTCCATATCAAATAAGATCCCTTCCCAGTGCAGGGTGAATGTGTCCCAGGAAATGTGCCAGCAGCGCCCTGTCATCCCAATTGACTAGCAGTTTCAGAGCGTTAAACTTGATTATGTAGTCCTCGACTGGTTGCGTTCCCTGTTTAAGCACCAGGATCGCATCTGTCGCCTTTTCCCTGGTTTCCGTGGACATAAAAAAGTGATGCATCTCTTCCTTGAATCCTGTCCACGTTGTGAAGGGATACTTGTTCTGGAGTGGCCACCTCAACAGGGTAGGCGGTTCTGTCAAATGATTGTACCGCCCATTGTTTAATTCCTCCCAACTCAGACCTGGCATCCAGAATGGTGATGCGTTATCCATTTTATCTTGATATTCCTGGTCCACTTCCAGCGCTTGTTTAAGTTGTACCCCCACCCAATGCTCTGTTGTCCTTGCCCTTCCTGATCCGATATAGGCATAGCAAGATCTTTCTATTGGCCCGCATTTCCCTTGCCAATCGGAAATAAATCTCCATTTGTCTTAACCATCCATTGACCATGCAAGGATCTCCTTCGTAGTGATCTGGCATCTTGGCCTTTGTGAGAGGAGGTGGTTCTGGCCTAGGGTTTGCGTGATTATATTCATTAATCAGATCCGCAATGGCTCTGCCAATTGCTGCTGCTGCGTCAAGTCATTGTTCATTCTGTAGAATAATGGCATTTTTGTGTGCATTTAGAGCAGCCTGATCTGCGTTTGGTGCCGGCAGTGGTATATCTTGGCTATGCTGTAAGTTGCGCCATCCCCATATACCATGCAACAACCGAGTGATCATGTTAGCTGTGTACTGGAATGCCCCTACATGCATATGCCCTGCCCCTTGTGTGACCAGTATTGCCATTTGATCCCAACCCATCTCTCCCCATGGGGTAGCGATGACATGTAGACACCCCTTGTGCCTGTATGTAGACCATAGGATAATTCTGACCTCCGTGTTTCGAAGTTCTGAGTCCCACTCCATTATCTCTTGTACCTGGGGGTATTGCGGCCATGCATACTCAGACCAATACTGTTGTCAAATCAAATGCAAATAACAGTAACCCGGCATTGATGGATTGACTATCCCTACAACACTGGCTGGCCTAGGGTATGGGTATGGAACATCTATCTCCCTTCCAACCGTTCGCCTCCACTGATCTATTTCCATGTGCTTGTGATCCAGCTCGCCCTTGTTTGGTATAGTAGGGACTGTTGCCACCCAATCTTCCACATGCTGTACTGGTCCTCCCCACCAGGTCATATCTGCACCCTGGGTTCTGGTTTTAGCCTTACTGGGCCCCACCGCTTTGGCAATAACCTGTGCATATGACCCCTTTGTGACTGTGACCAATGACGGATTCTTTGAGGGCCCTTGTATGAATGAGGAGATCATGGGAGCTGGTGACCGTTTAAGTTTGGACTTCCCATGTCCCCCAAACTCCGCTTGGAGTTGATGATCTGGGAGATGTTCCAACCGTATCAATTCTTCCCAGGTATAGATCTTGTTGTCAAATTCTTGGATAGCCAACTCCTCAATCACATGGAACCTATGGGGATCTCTATTATCCTGCAATGCGAACCGAGCTGTTAAATCCACCGAGCTGTTAAATCCCTGAGTTCAGGGTCCCAGCTAAGAATATCTAAAACCCTCAGCCAGTGCAGCCAACAGTACTTGTTGTGGTATTCTTGTTTGAATAAGACCATGTAGCATAGTCCATCCTCACACCAAGGATATTTCTTGCCCTTTCCTTTCACAGCCAGCCCTGGCATCACTGCCCTTCCACATGGTACATCCTTTCTCCATGCGTTTAACCTTTCGGCATGGTCCCTGAGGGTCTCATTGCTGCCACATTCCTCCAAAAGGGTATCCAACTTAATCTCATCGAGTTCATGGAACATGTTGTTGACATATGTCATTCCATTTGCCAATGACGGAGTTGGTGTCCCTGCACCTGCCTTTCTTGACATTCGCATGCGCATGTATGGATCATAGCGGATCCCTTGCCGACGCTGCTCATCCTCTAACTGTCTCTGCCCACACTGATAGGATGTGAATTTGATATTCCCATTGAGCACGTGCATGAGCGCGTTCCAATCTTGGTGTGACATCTGCATCCCTTCATTGGAATACAAAGTCCGCGCCCCTGTCTCATAATCTATAGTGGCAACGTCGATATGATATTTTTCGAGTGCTTTTGCCACGTCTTCCACCACAAGGAGATATCGGTTGTAGGGAACTGCCAATATTGCCTTAACAACCGCATTGTCGGGCCGTCCTCTATACACTTTCTCAATCAGACCCACCAGGGTCTTCTTATCTCTGCACGCTCAGATCAAAGCCTTATCCAGGCACCTTTGTTCCAGAAGGGCTTGCCAAGCCTCTTCTTGTTCACAGATCTGCTCTGCCTCCTTAATTTTCAACTCATTGACAATCCTTTGTCATTGACGAGCTGCTACCACCTTGAGATGCTTGCACCATAACTGAACATGGTTGTTGTGACACCTGATGACTGAGTCACCAATGAATACTGTCAGTCTCAACTGAACTGGCTCAATTGCTGCTGCCCAGTCTGCTTCGAAGATCCGTCCAATCTCCTCTAGTGTTGCCTAGGCATAGGGTAAAATGTAGTTGAACAATTGGTCCATTGTTCCCAAAATAAATTTTCAACCAAGCCAAACGCTCCTAGTTTGCACCCTGGTCTGTTCCTGTGGCCTTTGTCACCTAAGATCCCTGTCAGATGACAAGGACTATTGTCTGTTTGTCGTGGACTACCCTTCCTGGTATAGTCAGCATACAATGGGGTCAATAATGCACCCCCACTTGTATGTTTGATTTAATTCCATCAAAAGACCAAATGGGGTGGTGCCCGGCTGTTCACTAGAGTGTCCTCATGCTCAGGTAACTAAGACCCAATATGTAATTGGTATCTCTAGACTGTAGACCTTAATACACATCACGCCACCTGATTGTCTTCAACGGTTCCACCGCCTATTCCGCAGCAACTAGTGTTGGTACCAGTAAGACCCTGCCTGGTCGACTACTGCGTGCCCCAACTCTCGTCTAGCACTGTTGTGTCAACTAGTGTGGTCCCAATGTCAGTCGTGACGCTGTTGTTGCCAGTCGATGTCGAGAAAATGAGAAATGAAGAGAATGTTTCAATGCTGTGAGTGACAGTGAGCAATGTAGAATATCAACTCAGTCATGGCACAAACGACTCTATTGCATATTATATACCTGTAGAATATCAACTACAGAGTATTGATAAGTTAAATGGCAAAATATGCGAAAAACATAAAAGCGCACCTCAGTCATGGCACAAACAACTGAGGGCATGAAGGGGCAATCTAAGGCGACTAAATACGTGCGCTCAGCACATGTGATATCAATGGTAGAACGTGCAAGTGTGGGGCAGTGGTGATAACGTCAAAACTTCGGCGTGACGGTGTGACATACTATAAACGGAAGGTAAGCCAAAATGGGCAATCACGTCAAAACACAGGCTTGTTAGCCTCGTATTCCAACACTCCCCCTCAAGCCTGAGAGAGACGGTGATAAGGTAAGTAAAGTCTGTTACCAGTTCAACAGGCAACATTAACAAAGCAAAGTAGACGGCGCTGGGGTCTTCAATAGGGCGAAAAATCGGACAAAGCATGTATGTGTGACATAACAGCATCACAACCAAGGTAAGTGTCGTTTTTCTCCACCGCTTTGCACTCGTAAAGCGTGAAAAGTGCGTTGATAGACAAAGGATGAGTAGGTTCTTTCATCGGCAAGGTGGCATCCAGGTAAGCAGCTGTACTAGAAACGTGAATAGGCTTATCAAGTGTCATTGATAGCCTCTCCCTCTCAATTTGCGATTCGATAACGTCTCCCCAGTCAATTGGCAAGATGGGGGGCTCATCGTCGATGTGAACGACAGAAGGCAACGGGTTTTGAGCAGTTACATGAGGCAATAAGTGTGGAACGTATATGATAGGCATGGGCATAGGCGAAATGGGCGCAGACTCATGTCAATGATCAACAGCAGGGTTGGTGAGTCTTCTAGCATATTCTATATCTTCATTTTTGTTGTTGGCATTGGCTACAGCAGGTATCAATTCGAAAATTTTAAAGATATCAGTGGGCGGCTCAGATATATCATCAAATGGCAGGCGCGGAGAGGTGTTGGAAGCATCAGCAGCAATTTCTTCACCAACAGCGTCCTCTCTCCCCTTGCTTCCATCACCTCAAGGTGCAGGGGCATCAAAATGGACCAAAGGCATGGTGTCAAAGGTAAACAAGACAGTGAATGTACGTTCTCCCTTCAAATAAAAGCGTGGCGTTATGCTGACTGTATCATGGCAGATACCATTCCCTTCGTTTACACAGGCACGCAGCGTAGGGCGGTCAGCATGGATTAAGAGGCGAATAGGTGCACCAGCACCCTGGGCATGGGTTGACAGGAAAGTCTTGGGCATAGCAAAGGTATGTTCACCAGCAGGCAATGCAGGCGACAGCAGGCAACTAAAGGCAGCATGTAGGAGGCAATCTCCACACAGCAACAACAGCATCGAAAATATGAGTAGGGAGGCATAGACCCTCTCGAGCAAAGTAGAGCGCCGCACACATACCTCGGCAACGGTAAGTGTAGGCAGCTCGATTTCATCAAGTTTTACATTGTCATCCAGGAGCAGCAATCCTGGAGGGCTCAGCAAGGCAACAGTTTCAACAGCATCAGCAGCAGATGCATCAGCAAGTCTGGACGGCAAGGCAGTGACGTCGGCAACAGGCAAGATAGGGCATGGCGGGCAAGGGTGCTCTGTATCATAGCAAAAATGATACTCCGGTGAGTCGTCATCAACCGGATCGGCAAGGGCAGTTAAAACATCAAAATCAGCAGATAGGAAGGCAGACCAGGCACCGGCAATGACAGGAAGATCAGTGGCGGCACTCGCGCTGCCACTCGGCTTGGATGTATATTGCAGCGGTGACGAGGTAGGGCCTTTCATTTCATCATTGGCAGGTGGATTAGCTGAATTGCCATCAGCAGCATCAGATTTCAGACTTGGGCAGGCATCCTGGCGATGACCTTTCCCTCCACAGTTCCAGCAAACGCCAATTGGCCTTTGTGGGCCTCGGAAAATTTTACATGGACTGCCTCCGGCCTTACTACCAGGCCTCTCACTAGAAACAGACACGAGTGCAACTGGGTCTGTGGGCAGTGTAGTAGCCGGCTTCTTGTAAGCGGCACAGCACTCCCATTCCTCAACAGCCATCTGCATCAGCATTTCGGCATCGAGAATGGCAGCAGATGAAGCAGTTGTCGGGTCAGCAGGGGTAACAACAGCAGGTTGCGAAGACATCAAGACCTTCAGGTTGGTGGAGATCTGGGCAATGAAAGAGGATATGTTGGCAGGTACAAAGTTGATTATGAGTGTGCAGTAATCATCGTTGCTAATGGTTACTCCAGCATTCAGCAGCTGTTCATACTTCATATGGACACAGTCAAATTCTTCACATAGGTTAGTGCCCTTCGTGTAGCGCATAGCCATGAACTCAGAATGCAAGTTGGATTTCATCAACATGGACTTTTGTGTAAATTCTGCAATGATAGCAGACCACATCTTGGCAACGGTCGGTTTACACATATACTTGGCGAGGATGGAGTCTGGCAGCTTCTGAAATAGTAGATAGAGGGCAAGATCCTTGTTCTGTATCCAGTCTTTGTCGGAATCCTTCGGTTTAATGCTCGTACCATTGAAATGGTCCAAAATGCACTTCTGGCGGACAGCAATAGTGAAACAGCGTTGAAACATGATCCAATTGGAGCCATTGGGCTCGAGCTTGTCAACAGCAGTGGAAAAATCAGAGAGCAATGGTGTAGCAGAGTTGTAGAGCGACATGATCCAGAGAGCTAAGTATTCTTCTTGACTTAATGATAAGGGCTGGGGCCCATAACCTGTAGAATATCAACTCAGTCATGGCACAAACAACTCTATTGCATAGTATATACCTGTAGAATATCAACTACAGAGTATTGATAAGTTAAATGGCAAAATAAGCGAAAAACATAAAAGCGCACCTCAGTCGTGGCACAAATGACTGAGGGCATGAAGGGGCAATCTAAGGCGACTAAATATGTGCGCTCAGCACATGTGATATCAACGGTAGAACATGCAAGCGTGGGGCAGTGGTGATAACATCAAAACTTCGGCACACGTGGCGTGACGGTGTGACATACTATAAACGGAAGGTAAGCCAAAATGGGCAATCACGTCGAAACACAGGCTTGTCAGCCTCGTATTCCAACAAGCAAGGCATGCCCGGCGCTGTGTGCAACAACAAAGAGTGTGGTTGAAAGACTCTAGATTATGTTAGGAACACCCAACACAACCACAAGCCTCATGTGAGGAATGAAAAGAATAGATTGATAGTGAAAACACAGTAGACTAGTGACCTGTGTGGAGGAAACTATCTAGAGTCTTAGAGACTCGTACCTACATGACACCCTCCTTATATACCCCAACGCCTGGTCTGTGTGCACAGACTGCACAGCTGCTAGGCTGTGCATGCACAGCTACAAGACCTAGGCCTACCATCTAGAACTACCTGGACTCACCCAGAGTCTTCACCCCTATAACCCCATATGCCGCAGTACAGCCACTTGCTGATCTAAGCCCTCGGAGTATCCCATCAGGGGTGGGAGTCATTGCCCATATCCAGAGAAGTGTTGATAGAGCCCCAAGGAAAATAGATAAAATATAGAAAAATCTGTAGAAAAGCGTAAGGTCGTAACAATTTTGAGCCAATAAAAGAAGTAACCAGGGGACAAAAACCCCTATAATGGTATAAAGGTATTAAATATTGGGCAAACGGGGGTGCATCAACCCTTTCAGACATGGCTTCCACCATGTCCTTATCTGTCGACTGGGACGGCCCGTAATCCATGCCTTTTTGCTTTCTGGTGTGGCAAAACCAGTGTCTTTTAAGGGTGACAAGCCCTTGTGAGAATTTTGATTTTGCTGTTCCACAACAGTGGGCAACTCTGAAACACCACTCCAGATATTTAATCAGTGTTCCCACACTGTAGATCTCAAGGGAGATCTACCTCTGCACAGGTTGCTTTTGAGGCTGTTGCTAGCGGGGCCCATAACCTATTGAAACAATATACAGCAGCGCAGTTGCACTGACTAAGTAAGGTTTCAACTACTTATGTTTGTTAGTTAGTGTAGCTTATCTGCCTATGTGTTAGGTGGAAAAAACTGGGGAGCTTAGCGTCCAAAATGCCCTCCTTATATACATTTCAGTAACCCTAATCTAGGTACAAAATATAATAATAAAAATACTATTAAACAAGTTTCTTTTATTATTATCTATTTTTAATCATTCTATGATGTTCTATATGACATCATTTCCTTCTAAATGACTCATGTACACAGCTATATGACTCATGCGCAGTAGTATGAGTCATTGCACAGTCATTGCACAGCAATGCACAGTCATATGAGTCATTTATGAGTTATGTTCTAAATATAAATGATTCTTATCAACTATTCAATACAGTTGATAATTGTCCCATCAAACTCTATAATATCTGTCAAACTCTATAATATCTGTCAAAGATATAAATATCTCTGAACTCTATAATTTCATACACAAGTACAAATAAGAGTTTATTATTATTAATCAGAGTCTAGATGAGCCTATAATCTTATGACTAATCATGTGTTTATCATGTGATATTACATAATCTAAATAGATATTTAGTTAAATATAAACCACTAATTAATTCTAATTCTAATTATCTAATCTAACTTTTAACACTCCCCTTTGTTGAATATTTTACTAAATGTGTATTCCACATAATTTAAGCATCCTACTATGCTTATTCAACAATAAGTTTTTAGTTAATATGTCAGCAGCTTGATCTTCAGTTTTAATATAATAAAGATCAACTAAATCATTTTTGACGCATGATCTTATATAATGATATCTGACATCCATATGTTTTGTTCTTTGTTCTTGAGCTGGATTTGAAGCCATATATATAGCTGCTTGATTATCCATTATTAATGGAATGGATCTTATGTTATATCCTAACTCTTCAAACAAATTCTTCAACCAAGATATCTGTCTGCATGCATCTGATGCAGCCATGTATTCTGCTTCTGTTGAAGACAATGCAATAGTTTTTTGTTTTGCTGATTTCCAATATACTGGTGCTCCAGCTAACTTGACAACCATCCCTGTTGTTGATTTACGATCAATGGGATTTGATGCCCAATCAGCATCAGCATAACAAATTAAACCATATTTATCTTTTCCATTATATTTAATGCAATAATCCAATGTACTTCCAACATATTGGATTATATGTAATGCCTTTTTAATGTGATCCTGTGAAGGATTACTTACAAATTGTGACATTAGAATTGTTGCATAAACAATATCTAATCTTGTACACATAGCAAGAAACAATAATTATCCTAACAATTGTTGATAGTATGTAATCATTTCTTGTGTTGCTTGACCCTCTTTCTGTTTATTTGGTACATAACCAGCTGGTAAAGGCATGTTTACTGGTTTTGCATTAATAAGACCAAACCTTTCAACAATCTTCTTTGCATATTTGAATGACCATCTTGACTTCTCCAAATTCTCTATATTTGACTTGAGTAGCTCCAGAAAAATCATCGTAATCATGATCATATCTGTGTTTCTTGATTAATGGATAAATCTTTCTCTCAGATTTCTCTTCATCTGATTTGTTATTGAAGCTTTTCTTTTTAAGAAAAGTTTTTTTAAAGAAAGGATGAAAGTCTTTGACTTTCTTGACTCAACGAATTTGTCAAAAGGCTTTATATGATTGTTTGGGTGGAACAACATTCTTTTCTTCTGGCCATAAACCATCATCTTCTTTGATAGGCCAGTATGAATTGGACAATCTGGGCAATGATTTATGCTCGTTGTCAGGCCAATTCACAATCTATAGAACTATGGAATATCTATAGCTTACTGCAGCACTACTACAAAATCTCCACCACTGCCTCTGTGACTGTTACGATTTCTTTCCCTTTCGTTAATGGACTCATTTTATTATATAATCATCGTTATGCGTTTCATGGACGCTCATCTCCTTTAGCTACTTTACCTTCACATTTCCTTTCTTAGGTATTTAGCTGTACGTTTCCTTTTATATTTCTCTTGTTCTTTTACATATATAAACCATCTTGTAAAGTAGCTAGACTTCAGTTCCAACTTAATCGAATTCCTCTCTCAACTTCTGAACGAAAACTCCTCGCTCTCATTTCTTTGAGCTCGTCGTTTATTTGACCTTCGTCATCGTTTGACTTAGTGTCCAGAACTTGTCCAGTAGGCTGGGAGCAGACCGAGACTCTGCTTGCCACTGTTGACTTAGAACGAATTGCGTTGAGAGCATCGATCTTAACACAAGTTGGAACTCACAGAACCGCTCAGTGTTTCTACACTAGCCAGACACCATTGATACCAGAACCTCGAACCTCAGACCACCGAACGGCTCTGTCCGTTTCAGACGAAAATATTATCTAGATCGACGAGAGGTTTTTCCGTCGACTACAGGAACAGGGTGGTTTTTCCGCTCAGGAACTAAGAAGAAAAACGAACCAGTACCAGCATCCCTCTTTGAAGGTGATTATATTGAAGGAGACGGAAAGGAAGTCCTCCCAGATAACGTTTGGATTGAGTGGATCAACGAAGATCTAGAAGAGGACTTTTACTCTCTATTTTATCCACCCACTGAAGAACCAGAATCCTCCTGGTGGAACGAATTCCTCAGTCTCTCTGGAGCACCACCACAGGACAGATACGCACTCCAAGACAAAGGGAAACAGCCTTGGAGAGACTTTCTAGAACAGAAACAGATCGAACAAAGTCTATTTGGAGATCCAGAATCAGGGAAGAAGAAAGACGAAACAGGAGAACCTACAGATCCGAAAGAAGAAACAGAAAAGATGGCATCCGACATAGCAGCACCTGCCTCTAAAGGAGATATCAAACCGCAGCCTATGCGCGTTTTTACAGGAAAACGAACCGAAGCAAAGGCTTTCATTGGAAGTCTTGAAGATTACTTTGTTTTGAATGATGATAACTATAAAAACAAAGCACAGAAGCAGATTCGATTTACTCTTGCCTGTCTTGGGCAGGAACTCGATGATTGGAAAGTCCTGATCAAGGATGAATTGGACGATGAAGAAGAAACAACCCTTATTTGGACGAATTGGACAGAATTCAAGAAACGTTTCTTAGCCGATTGGGGGGAAGTTAATAGTGCTCTCAGAGCACTGAACAATTTAGCCAATCTCAGAGTAGGGGGCGACGTTTCAGTCCCTGAATATATCAGAAAATTCCGCATGGAGATCGGTACTTCAGGTTTGAAAGGAACAACTGCGCAGCTCCAGGCCTTTGTTAAAGGACTCCCTGAAAGTATCGCTACAAAGATCCTCGAAGCGAACGTTCTATCCATGAAAGAAGCATATGAGAAAGCAGAACAGCTTCATGGCGCTTGGGAAATGATGCGAGCACTTGGGCGAAAACCAGGACAAGGGAACCGCTCCAATTTTAACCGAAACACTAATAATAGGGGCGGATCAACCCGATCAGTAAATGCTATGCCCACTGGACGTTTAACAGATGAACAAAAGGAGGAATATATGAAATCTGGAAAATGTTTCAGATGTGGAAACCAGGGGCATGTTTCAAGGAACTGTCCCAAACGAAACGCCACGTCAAACGCCTCCTTCAGGGCCTCCTCATCGTTTCAGAATAAGGGGATCAGATCTATCCCTGAAGATGCGTCCAAAGAGAAGAAAGACGACCCAGTTGCAAGCATCAGAGTGATCCTTGCTGGAATGAAGGCCGATGAACGGGAAAGTCTTCTCAATGAACTCGAAAACGAGGGTTTTTAATCCGGAAGCGTCACACAGCGGTTGGCCCTTCCATAACAAATGGACATTCACAGTTAGCGCTTGATTCTGTAATAGTAAGATCGAATAATGACAAGCGCCTTTCAATTTCTGTGGAGACGTCCGATTTACCCGCTGACACTTCGGCTCTAATCGATTGTGGAGCAGAAGGGAATTTTATTGACGAAGAAGTAACTACCAAGTTATCAAAAGAAAAATTGCGAAAACCAATCAAAGTCAGAAACGCAGATGGAACGGTTAACACTAATGGAATAATCACGCATCGAGTCCATATTCAATATTCAATTGGAGGAAAACGATACAGCAACTGGTTTCTAATCACTAAATTAGGAGATCAACGATTAATTTTGGGGATCCCTTGGCTAGAAGAAAACAATCCTACTATTGATTGGAGAGATAAAACGATACACCTCATCGATGAACAGCGGAATGAGGGAACTATCTGGCAAATGGCATTGGACAATCAACAATGGGGAGAAGATGATTACTGGATCAGAGTTAAAACATCAGCATCTCAAGCGTTAGAACATCAGTTGAAAAAGGATGAACCAAAAACGGAACTACCATCAGAATATGGGAAATGGCGCTCAGTCTTTGAGAAAAAGGCATCAGAACGATTCCCAACTTCTAGAACTTGGGATCACGCTATCGATTTGAAAACCGGTTTTAGTCCTAAAGTTAGCAAGATCTATCCGTTATCAATCAAAGAACAGTCGTCGCTGGACGAATGGATTGAAGAACAGCTAGCTAAAGGCTACATCAAACCGTCGAAATCTCCTCAAGCATCGCCATTCTTCTTTGTCTCAAAAAAGGAAAGTGGTGCGCTTCGGCCGTGCCAAGATTATAGATATTTGAACAATTGGACAATCAAGAATGCATACCCATTACCCCTAGTATCCGACCTCCTTACAAAACTCGCTGGTGCACAATATTTCACCAAATTAGACCTCCGATGGGGATATAATAACGTCAGGATCAAGAAAGGGGACGAATGGAAAGCTGCTTTCATTACCAACAGAGGATTATACGAACCAACTGTTATGTTCTTTGGCCTATGCAATTCGCCATCTACATTCCAAACTATGATGAACGAATACTTCAGAGACATGATTAATGAAGGATGGCTCATTATCTACATGGACGACATCTTAATATGTTCTCAGAATTTGAACGAACTAGAAGAACGAACAAAAAGGGTTCTCGATCGATTAGAAGAGAACGATCTGTTCCTGAAATTAGAAAAATGTAAATTCGCTGTTCAAGAAGTTGAATTTCTGGGCATGATCATCTCACCTGGAAAAATACAAATGGATCCTATCAAACTCGCAGGAATAGCTGATTGGCCAGTACCATCAACGGTTAAACAAGTCCGATCATTCCTAGGTTTTGGAAACTTTTACAGACGTTTTATTGGAAACTTTGCAGCAATCGCAAAACCACTCACAGATCTAACCAAGAAAACGGAACCATTTGACTGGAATAATGAGCGCCAACTTGCCTTTGATACCCTAAAGCAACGGTTCGCCTCTATGCCAGTATTGTTAATGCCAAATCCTGCAAAACCGTTCATCCTTCAAACCGACGCCTCCAATAAAGCAATTGGAGCGGTACTGAAACAGGCGGATGAATCTGGAGCACTCCATCCATGTGGATTTATATCCCATGCGTTAACACCTACGGAACAGAATTATCAAATTTATGACAGAGAACTGCTTGCAATCATCAAGGGACTTGCAGTATGGCGCCATCTATTACATGGTTCTCCTCACACGATCATCGTCCATTGTGATCACAAGAACTTGTCTTACTACCGAACTGCTCAACGCTTAACACCTCGACAAGCTCGGTGGTCATCATTGCTATCTGAATATGATCTTCGTATTGAACATATACCCGGCACAAAAATGTTCGAAGCAGATGCATTATCCAGACGACCAGATCATATGGGAAATGATGATGAACAAACTACTGTCACGGTTTTGCCGAATGATCGATTTATTCGACTAATCAATGATGATCTTGCCAGTGAATTAAAGAAATACATGGCAAATGACGATTTTGGACGCATCCTTATTGAAGTTATCACCAAGCGAAAAGCACCACCAATTAAATCCAAATTACAAGACTGGACATACGCTCATGGTATTGTCTATTACTTGGGCAGGATTTATGTGCCTGATCGAATTGAGTTGCGCACTCGATTAATTAAGGAGATACATGAAGCATTATCTTCAGGACACCCTGGACGATTGAAAACACTAGCACTTTTGAAGCGTGATTATTGGTGGCCTGGAATGTATAGACATGTCAAAGACTGGGTTGAAGGTTGCGCACTTTGCCAGCAAATGAAAGTCAATACTCACCCAAATTCACCGGCATTAATCCCTATCCCATCAAAAGCTACACGCCCGTTTCAGCAGGTCACACTCGATTTCATCACTGATCTTCCCGTTTCCGAAGGCTTTGACTCCATATTGGTCACGGTGGACCATGGTCTTACGAAGGGGGTAATTTTCACCCCTTGCAACAAGACAATCGATGCCCTAGGAACAGCCGATCTCTATATTTCTGAAATCTTCAAGCGCTTCGGACTCCCAGATGTCTTAATATCTGATAGAGGACCACAATTCTCTGCTAAAGTATTCCAAGAAATACGAAAAGCATTAGGAATTGATCACAGGATGAGCACTGCTTATCATCCTCAAACAGATGGCGAAACTGAACGCGTCAATCAAGAACTTGAGATCTATCTCCGGATGTTTTGTACCAATGAACCCCACAAATGGAAACCACTCTTGCCTATCGCCGAATTTGCACACAATAATCGTTATCATGATACAATAAAAACATCTCCATTCCAACTTATATATGGAACAGATCCGATCGCTATCCCTACAGCAGCGCTCAAAATGACTGCTCCAGCAGCAGAAGAACGCCTCCAGATGCTTCGAAAAGCCAGAGAAGAAGCTCTAGCTGCTCATGAACTTGCTAGACAAATGGTCGCTCATAGATACAGAGACAAGTCAATCAGATTCGAAAAGGGTGACAAGGTCTGGCTCGAAAACAAGAATCTCCACATTCCGTATCAATCAAGAAAGCTAGCACCAAAACGAGAAGGACCCTTCCAGGTTGAACAAGTCATGGGGCCAGTTACCTATAGATTGAAACTACCGAAACAATGGCGCATTCACCCTGTGTTTCATGCATCACTCCTCACTCCATATAAGGAAACCTCAATGCATGGTCCGAATTTCACCATGCCACCTCCCGATATGGTTAATGGACAAGAAGAGTTTGAGATTGAGGCTATCCTTGGACATCGTAAACGCGGAGCCGGCTATCAGTACCTAGTCAAATGGAAAGGCTATGGAGCAAATGATAATACTTGGGAACCAGAACGACATCTAGACAATGCTGCGGAAATTCTGGTAGAATATAAAAACAGAAGAAACCTCTGAAACAGTCAACACAATGACTTATTATCGCACCAACCTCCAGTTAAAACATAATATCCGTTATGTCAAAAGATTCTGCAGAACTGTTGAACGATACACTCCCACTGTCAAAACCAGATACTCTGTCACGCAGATGTTTGTTCCCGCTTTCAAACACCCCTCCAAACGAACACTTTCTATATATCAGAAACTGAAATACGTTCCAATGATGTCAAAACCGCCTAAAGTATCACGATTACCTCCTCACAAACGAACGCATCCACAAGGCCATACAGAGATCCCATATAATGCTTTATCAAAGTATCTTCCCCAATATCATCGCCTCTCTTTTGATCTAGGAGAATTACCCACATTTCAGGAAGCCGAATCACATTATCTTCCAGCATCAGTTCACCCTTGTTTTCAATATGACAACGTTTATCACAGGGTTTGGTTACGACGAACCTTCCCTGAATTATCAGAAGCTTTACAATGGATTATCCAGCTCGGCAGAGACATTTCCGCGGAACAATGGCAATATGAACGACGAATGAACATAAGGGGAAGTGAAAATTTTAACCGCACACGAGCGCAAATGGAAATAACACTTGCAACCGAACGATATTACGATCTTCTGAACCAAGCAATACAGGCTAGCATGAACAATCCAGAAATACGTGTTACACGACATGCACACCCTGAACAAATCCGTATTCCACATCCTGATGATGCAAGAACTCGATCAGAACAAGAAGAAGCAGCTAGGAACTCTCGTGAGAACTTTCTCAGAACCAGGGAACCTGAGATCGAAGAGATCTTAGCTTTGGACTCCGACGATGAGATTTGGGATATTTAAACCACACTCAACGGTCTAGTCCCCATCATATCGATACAGCATGTCCACAATCGTCGTCATCGCCTACCTTGTTGCTTTTGCTTTTGCGCTCTTGGTCACAGCTTGTGGCCATTGTTATGACCCTTCTCTCGTCGCCGTCTCCCCGTTTCTCGCCACCGCCCATGACCTCCCTATCGAGGTCTTCGTTACTACCACCATCACCGTCGACGACTACCTTTTCCCAAATTGGCCCGCCTCTCCCTCATCCACCGTCGCCAACCTTCACCAACATCCAGATGAGCTCGCGGATTTCGTCATTGAAGAAGAGGCACCCCTACCCGCTCTACCCGTACCACCTCTCGCTAGGATCCCTAACGCCACCCTTCTTCGGGCTCAGGAAGCCCTCGCCACCTTCATCGTTGACTATCAACTTTTCGCTGGACCCCTCGATGCCATGCTCAACACCGCTCTCACCACCGACCCTCACACCATCACGGATGAAGAACGCGATGCAATCCTTGAACAAACGGTCCAACTCGACTATATCACAAGGACATTGCAATGGCGGTTTGAGACCGCTAACCACGACATCAATACCATCGCCGAATGGTTGAAATCGCGAAGGGATCATGGGTGGACAAATGGTGGAAACCATGGTTGGGGAACAGGTTAAGAAGTCGGTGACTTCTTGCATACGAAGGGGGTAATGTTACGATTTCTTTCCCTTTCGTTAATGGACTCATTTTATTATATAATCATCGTTATGCGTTTCATGGACGCTCATCTCCTTTAGCTACTTTACCTTCACATTTCCTTTCTTAGGTATTTAGCTGTACGTTTCCTTTTATATTTCTCTTGTTCTTTTACATATATAAACCATCTTGTAAAGTAGCTAGACTTCAGTTCCAACTTAATCGAATTCCTCTCTCAACTTCTGAACGAAAACTCCTCGCTCTCATTTCTTTGAGCTCGTCGTTTATTTGACCTTCGTCATCGTTTGACTTAGTGTCCAGAACTTGTCCAGTAGGCTGGGAGCAGACCGAGACTCTGCTTGCCACTGTTGACTTAGAACGAATTGCGTTGAGAGCATCGATCTTAACAGTGACTATGGGAGCTACTGACACTACTGACTCACTACAGTCACTACAGATGATTGTGGGAAACCCCAAGGTTTGCTGATGAGGGTTGATACAGAGGGATGATGCGGAATGATTTGTTGTGTGTGTCTCAGTTGTATACTATTGAATGAGGAAAATGATGTTTCAACAGCAATTGTTCAACTGGTGCACACAGAAAACAATGTCATACAGAACAGCTCCAATGCAGCCCACTGAAGCACATAAATTACATCTCTTTTTTACCATGACAGACAGAACTAGCAACACGATAGTATCTCATGATTCATTATGTGGACTCTCAGGGATGGTTAATGAATGAACACAAGTTGAAAGCGTTGGCAAGTTATATTGCATACGAGGAACGCCCACATCCAGCTGCTGCACGAGTGATTGCCGTGCATTGAGAGTTCCGATTAAGGAGCCAGTGTACACTGTTATTGAAGTCATCAGTCTGTTAAAGGAACAATAAGGGATATTCCAAGGACTCACATTTTCCGATACACGCTGCGAACGTGACATAAACCATGGTCTCAGGAAATACTGATACCTGACATTACTTCAAGATCAGGAGCATTCCTACAACATAGGTACCTACCGAGATCAAGGCACCAATAGCGAAAATACTGGAAGTGCAGTTTAGAGACTATGAGAACGGTCCAAATGCCAGATCTAACCTGGGCATCCTACAGAATGCGACATCATCACATGTGGCCGTGGCGCACGGAAAATAGACTCACATTCCAGTGGTGAAAAAGAATATTATCTGCGAAAAAATGAGGACATCCTTATGTGAACACGGAGGACCGTTACCATCTTGTTGATCAAGCTATCTGATCTGCGAGTTGAAGATACTATGAGTTATAGTATACCCACAATCACACCTTTTGAACGCACTTGTTGAGCCCAGTCCGAGACTTCCATAGCAAGATAATGAGGCCCATCGTGTTGACCACATCAATGACAGTCGACATCAGGGAAATCGTGATTTTCATTGGCTTGGGTAAAAACATTAAATGGGCAGGGGAGGACGCAATTATCCTTACTCTCAATCGCAAAAGCCCTGCATATGAGTCCGCTTGCAACCTGCAATGCAATCAAATTCAAGATAACGCTGAAGTAATGGGGTTCAAAGCTGACATCATAACAACCCATACTACGGCAATTGGTTAAAGAGATGCACTGTTGTAACCAAAATAAGCGTACTTGTGCTAGAGACTGTTGAAAGGTTGACATTAGTAGTAGATTACCGACTGAAAATAGGATGGCTCCATACCAATTTGGGCAAGGACCAGCACTAAGATAGCCAACAGCAGTACGTGATTCTTACCAACTGCCCATAATCTCAGAGTATAAATATAGATGTAGCGTTCTTCACTCACATCGCCATACCCGTAAAGCATAATAGCTAACAAATTTCAGCCGTAATTGCGCAACAAATGTTGTGTATGCACGTACGATTGCACCAAGCAGGAATTCAAAATCTTGGGGCTTATCAGGTAATCCAGAAATATACTACAGTGTCACATACCATGAATATGGTTTGGCACTACGTTAATGCGATGAAAGCCGAAATCAATGGCTATTGGACAAAACTCACCGTCAGAGACCTAGAATAGTTCTAGAGAAGTAGATTGTGAGGATTATTGCATTACGCACCACACGACATGGCTCAACTTCCCAGGGTTGCTAAGCATGATTTAAGTACTAGGTGATACGAGGAACGGCCATGAATGCTCACTAATAATTTCTAACCAAGTAGTAGTAGACTAGACGATATCAGTACTAAACACTACTTAAATGAATGGAAACTGTTTCACCTGTATAGATCATAAGAATCAAGTGCGTCCCATCTGATATCAGCAATATCGCTACGAGCGTCTTGAGGTATGGAAGGTCTTTTGGGTATACTACCACCGATCAACTAGTCAGTGAAGACTAAGACCAGCTTGACACACTTACGCATAAAGTAATAATAATATGCCTGGACGAGTGTCATTCCATACAGAACCGCGCTTGCCACGGTGGCAATGAGCAAGGCACCCATACTGTCGAACATTATTAGGATTGACAGATCAGAACTGGATGCCAGATGGAGATACTAACGTGTTATCCAAAGGTGAACCCGGGCTGAGAGTACTCCACATTGTCAAAGTAGCCTAAGTTGACCTACGAGCAAGTGGGGGGGAAGAGTTGCGAGGCCCCCAAGATTCGTGGCCCAACGCTTAGTAGAAAATGACGAAGTGAAAAAATAGCATTCGCCCAATTGAGTTGACATTCGTATACAGTCAGGGACGAGAATGGCTGTACACATGTTTTGTTGTCAGCTGTGTATAGGGTGTCGCTGCCTCGTCTCAGTAAAGAAAGTCCGCAAAGTGAATGATGCACTTGAGTCCAATAAGCAGTCTAACAGCAGATGTACATTACATACGTACCTCCTACGGCCGCAACATGGCATAGATCGCGCTTGCCCCTGGACGGGATCGAATCCGAAAGTAACAGCACTTTAGTACAGCACCGGTGGTACCTGACAATGGACATACTATGTACGACCCTGCTGAGAAATTCAGCGTCCACGTGTCTTGTGGGATCGTTCGCACTGAAGCCTGGGTAATGCCAAGCAGTCGGAAAGCCCACAAAACCGTCTGTTACATTTGCCTTTAAGTTTTCCCCCACTGATTCATTAGGGTAGCACTGGCGCTATCTGCACGTTTCGGCGGCATCGGCGTCAATCGGAACTGCGGCCACCAATTGGGTTACAGGGGCTACCATCACCTTTGTACTGTATCACCCGAAAGGGCAAGACATTCGGATATGCAATGATGCACCGATCCTTATCATGGGATGGCAAGCAATGTTTGTCACTGTTGTGAGAGATTTAAGGTAAGTAATACAATGCTCGATATAGGTATCATACTATTTATTTATATACAGTATATCATGGCAGCGATGGCGCAATTTGACTTGCGGCCGCTAACGGCGAAACAATACATACGTCTGTCAGGACGCCATGGTACAGCGCAGAAAATCAGGGGGAACGATAAATGTTATCTAAACGAATACCACCAGGAAACACGTTACTTCGTCACTTGGTATAATTCTTTCCGGGAATAAAACATGTCAAAATCAAAAGTTTCGATATCTGATTGATATGTGTCGCACAATTACAATCGCCATAAACTGCTATTGGTATGCTGATTGGTGAAGCTTGAAGTATCACGACGCAAGCGTCATCCAATCAAGAACTGTTGTCTGACGAACAGCGAAAAAAGGAGCATTATTCCGTCAACAAATGTGCACATACCTCAATCCGCATTCAAACGAATTTGACATCACTGAGGGATGACAAACGACCCTATCAAAATTCCTCAGGCTTGGAATCAGACTGTCAGCTGCCGA
This sequence comes from Amanita fuliginea, assembly GCA_023014435.1. Classification (NCBI taxonomy): domain Eukaryota; kingdom Fungi; phylum Basidiomycota; class Agaricomycetes; order Agaricales; family Amanitaceae; genus Amanita; species Amanita fuliginea. Next base: position 426,752 of record JAEBUQ010000011.1, on the reverse strand, counting down.
GCAGCTGCAAAGCTTGTTCCTCAAACGTATGCCTGTTGCCTGAAACCGGATCAGTTCCCTAGAAAGTCAAGTTCGATCTGAACGGATGATGAAACCCAACTTGAGAACAATACATTCCTTAAAAATCACCTCGGCTTTTGATGTTGACTCTGGATGTTTGAATCTAAGAGCCAACATTTCACGTTTGACTTCCTATGTTTGTTTGTCATACTTGTTTGGGCCCCTTCGCACAAAGGTACATTGCATCTTGTTTCCCTTTTTGTTTCATCCTTCGGTACTTGCTCACGCATCCGAGTCCTTTTGTGGACGAATCTGAGAATGTCGTTTCGATGATCTCAGAGGGAGAGTTCGACTTCTTACTATTTTCAGACGTTCTAGCATCCATCTTATGAATGGTCATCATGTACCGTGGTGCCCAACGAACAAATAATGAATGCTAGTGCACCCTGGCCGAAGGAAAGACGGCGCTACCAACTGCCACTAATCATTGATATGCGACTTGGGTTTCTGCGTGTGACCAACTGTCAATATGACGCTTGTGTTCATCGCTAACAACTCACATGATTGACTGCCAACTTGCGCAGGCCACGTTGCCTTGGAGCTTGCAATGAAGTTCACGGTCAGTCGGCGACTATGATCGAAGCCGATAGAGTGGTGGCTGACGGTCTCTTATTTTGAATTCGTTGCTCTTCTTCTTCACTTCCTCCCATCTTCTGCCCTCCCTCCTCTCGAGTATCTGCGATATCCTCGGCGACTACCTGCATCATCACAACCAAACCACTTTCAAACCCGATATCTGCGATATCTTTTATCTGCTTCATCATCAGGATGAATGCTAAATTTACCTCGCCGTGCCGTGTTCACTAGTGCGGTTACTGCGCCCCTGTCCAAGTGGTGCAAAAAAGCGATCCCTCGTTGGATCAAACGCGATAAGAAGGAATTGGAAAAGGTGAGCATCGTCATGGTCATGGTCGTCAGTCACCCGGACTAAAGCGTCACGCAGATCAGTGATAATGGTTGGCCTTTCAAGGATAGTACCTTGCCTTGGGATGACGAGTCCATGGTAAGTGACGAGGAATTGTGGGATGGGTGGAATGAAAATGCGATGCTGGACATCGTTCTCATTCGTAACGGAGAGGAAGCGGAAGGGCACGATGATGTCTTGATCGACGATGCGAGGTACAAGGCAGGTTTCTTTGCGCGAGACGATACAGGCCGATACGGCAATGGCGTGGCAGAGCCTGAGTATCTCGCCAACGACAAGGGTCAACTTGATAACGACGGTGACGACGTGAGATACCTTACCATCGAGGACAAGAGCCAACTTGATAACGATGACTTGAGCCGCTTCGATAACGACGACAGCTACTACCAAGAAGATATCTATGACGACTTCGAGATCGACGACGACGACGATACGAGCGACGAGTGGACAGACGACTGCGATTCGATGGATAAAGCGGTTGATGCCTTCCTCGATGGTTTTCTTGAAGGGCGCCACATGCAGTGAGGAGGAGGGGGGGGGGGGGGGGGGGATGAAAGTGGGCGAGACAGGCATCGCGGAGTGTTGAAAGCGGAGGGAGTAGGTCCTGGCCAGGCTTTCTTCCGATGCATGAAGCATCCGCGGTAAAAGGTGAGTGGTCCCTTTTTCCCCCAGAGGTGGTAAAGAGACTCTCTTTTCCTCGTGCTCCCTTGTTGTGGGCCCCAGGCTTAGACCTTCATGGTCGACCAAAAAGCATGTTAAACATGTCTCCATTTCCGTCTGAAATGTTAACATTATAGCTATCGGGAACGAAATTTCAACGTCCAATCTGCCTCATGTTATCACGCTTTATTTAACGATGGACACATACATGATGGATGGAGCTTGCGCTATTTTATCAGGCTGAAAGCGTCGGGTCTGTGTCTGGATCCTTCGGTACCAGCTCATCCGCTTCCTGGCGCTGGGAAGAATCAGAGTCGGCCAAAAAACGCATCTGATCCGCGTTCAAGCATTCAATGGGGATCGGTGCTTGTAAGAGATACGTACGTGTCGGACACGCGGGTGGGCGGATCGACGTGATCGTTGGCGTCTGCGCCGGAAGTTCAGGACCGGTGTTACTGAGAAACCTATGATACTTGCAGTGCAGTAGGCTGGACAATTTTGGCCTTGACTACCTGAATTCTCAGAGCTTGACCATTTGGATCGCATGGTCGCATGGTCGCATGTCGGGCCAAGAGCGGCTTGATGCCAAGGGATCCGTGCCTCGCGGGTCACGTGCTAATGTCACGAACCTGCTTTTGAATTTGTGAGCGACCGCCAGATTCAAAATGTCGCCAACTTGTAACAGCTTTCCAACCTCCGACACCCCGTCTTGCTATACTCTTCACCTTTGTTTTGAATTTCGCCGTTGGACTTGATGTTTTCGACATTGCCAATCGTCATTGTTGAACGTGAACCAAGGCTGGGACCATCTTTGGATCAGACGTTGGTGCTGGCTATCGGTTGTGTTCTGCACTGGTGCCAACTAATCTTTCTTTTTTCGTCCCAGGATGGGTGTTATGCTTATCAACACCCTGGTGAGCGCGGTTCTTCATGGGATAACGGTCGGGCAAGCATACCGATATTTCAACTGTACGTGTTGAACAGCGCAAATTTGATCTTCCAAAGGAACTTTGTTTTATGCCAGCATATTCGAAAGATATATTGTACTTGAAGGTACTGGTGTCGGCGCTGGTGGTAGCGGATGCCGTGCATCTATATATGGCGATTTATACCAGTAAGATATCTTTGATTTACGAGAGTGATAACTAAATTATACCACGTTAGTATATTATCACATGATAAGCAATTACTAGTCAGTTACAGATCACTTCCTTGTATTGCGGAGCTAATTTTGAAAAGCAAACCTGTGACGATCAACTATACCGTATGGTGGGTGTATGACTTCTCGTCATACGTTGATCTCATTTTAGTTGTCCTAGGGCTATGACAGTGAGTCCGAGCCCATCCGCGTGCAGGCAGGGGGGTTTACGAGGGCTGCAGGTCCAAACAATTTGTGCGGTATGTTCCAGTGATGCAATGCGACTCAACACTGTCATGACCAGATAAAAGGGCCTGAACAGTAACATAGTTCAGTTGTAAGAGCCATTTACGTTCCGATGGCCCCAAGATTAATGCGCCTCAGCTTGTATGCCTTGTGGGTATGGCGAAGTGAGTGATGAATAGTAGATCAACTTGTTGAACAACTGCGGATTGACCATGTACAGTCAGCAAGAGCAAGTTGTTGCTATTTATTACCGCTGCTTTAATTCTGCTGCAGGGTGGTATGGCGTCATATTTTTCACACCATATCAGCCGCTGCTGACGTTCCCAACCTTAGCTTGCAATATTGGTACGACTATCGCGTTGCGCATTCCAAAGGAATACCCTTCTCTGACATATTGCAATTAGCATGGGTGCCATCTCGTAAGTTGCCTTCATATTCTCTTACTCATAATCAATTATTATTATTATTTTCCAGGGCGCAATTTACGGTGTACTGGCAGCTGAATCGCATTACGGTGAGAAGCGTCGTATTTCGTTCGTGCTGCATATATCCTAAGGTCACCGCCGTAGCCATTGACGATAACGATGCAATTGCTATCGGCTTTGATTGATGTGATCAATGCAGTCAGCTTCATTGTGCTCTTGCGTCGATCGCGATCGGGCTTCATCAAGTCAGTTGACCATTCTAAACTAAACGCCGTGTGTATAGTCGACCATCTTTGGCAGATCGGACGGATTGATCAACAAGATGGCAGGTACCACGTGCTGACATTGATTTCACACTTATTCATTTATCTGAATTTTTTCCAGATATTTTTTGTCCTTAGCACTGGGCTGTAAGTCGGCCGATCAAGTAGGATTTGATTTTCATACTGATGTGATCCTGTGCTAGGTTGACAAGGTTCCGTCGTTTCAACGGGCGTCATGAACCAAAACTTATTCTTCTAGTTTGTATGCCACAGTCGAAGTGATTTTGGTAAGTGTTTGGTTTTCGGAACGCCCTGGACGCTTCAAGGGTCCTGATCTCCTTTGTCAGCTGATAGCCACACCGCGATCGCTTATCGCTGGCGCGCTTTACCTTTGCGCGGAGAGATGTGAGTAGTCCTAGTCGTCGCTTCTCTTGGAGTTGTCTCAGCATGCTATAGTATATGTAAACTCGTTTATCGCAGCACTCAATGCGCGGCGAGTAGTCGTCAAACGAGGGATTAGCACGCCGCAATTGAGCACCGTGCCACTGGCATACGATTCCATGCCACGTACTATGCCCGCAGAATAACACCACTAATTCTTCCAGCCTAATGTATTTCTTGACGTTTGTGGATTTGTATAATTAGCAACAGTATAACACTCGCGTAATTTTGACTGAGGACACGTCATTTGGCCCTTGATACAATAGGAAAGGCCACGCCAGCTACGGCAGGCTCAGCATTGGTGGTGCCGAGCGATGACATGATGACAGGAGCTTGCGTCAAAACACATGTGTGACACGGCGCTGTCACTTACCTCGGTTAGTCTGCCGAGTTACATAATTTGCATTGAGGCACGCGGCATCGACCTCACGATAGCCCAGCGGCACGCTTATGTGCGAACATGCAGCTAATAGAAAACTTGTTCAGATAAATACTGCAAGGTCTGAGACAGTGGTCGTACCAGCTCTAGTCAACGATCATGTCCTCCCAAAAACTCCCTACCCGCAAGATTGGAAACACGCCTGTCTCGTCGATTGGCTTTGGCGCGATGGGCATGTCCAGTTTCTATGGATCCATAGAGTCCGACGAAGAGCGGTTCAAGGTTCTGGATACGGCATATGAAGACGGTTGCACATTCTGGGACACCGCAGACATCTACGGCGACTCGGAAGACTTGATTGGCAAATGGTAAGGAGTCACCCTCCTACATTTCACGACATTGCGGATAATATTCAAACTAAACCACCATTTTAGGTTCAAACGTACTGGAAAGCGTGACGACATATTCCTCGCGACTAAATTCGGTTTCCTCGGGGCGACAGGCGTTATCAATGGTAAACCGGAATACGTCAAGACTGCGTTTGAGAAGAGCAGGCAACGGCTCGGCGTCGAGACAGTTGACTTGTATTACCTGCATCGTGCAGACGCTAATGTTCCTATTGAAGTACGTGTTTTTTCAGTGCAACTCGGGTTGCATCAGTTTCTGAAATATATGCGTGTTCCTAGCGCACGGTTGGCGCTATGGCCGAGCTCGTAAAGTAGGTCCAACTGCCGTTCGTGCGTTGCAGGCATTCTCATGCTATCTGTGTTCTAGGGAAGGGAAAGTAAAGTATCTTGGGCTATCCGAAGTTTCCGCCAGCACTCTTCGCCGCGCACATGCCGTTCATCCGATCGCCGCAGTTCAAGTAGAATATTCTCCCTTCACCCTTGATATCGAAGACGAAAAGATTGGGCTGTTGAAAGCTTGTCGCGAATTAGGAGTCGCCATTGTGGCCTATTCACCGCTTGGTCGTGGAATCTTAACAGGACAACTCGTGAGTCGCTCTCTATTTAAACGAGGACGAGTTTTTGACTATTGTATGCGCTCAGAGAAGTCCTGATGATTTTGAAGAGGGAGATTTCCGGCGTTTTATTCCACGGTATAAAATACAATGAGAACTTTGCACTGGATATCGATCGCTTGACGCTTTTTTTTTGAATAGATACAGCAAGGAAAATTTCCCCAACCTGCTCAAGGTTGCCGACGAGCTCAAGGCTGTGGGCGAAAGGCACAATGCGACGGCCGGTCAGACTTCGCTTGCTTGGATCTTGGCACAGGGCGAGGATTTCATTCCTATTCCTGGGACAAAGAGAATCAAGGTATTCCTCGCGTTTCTCGCATATATGTGCATACACTTGACGCTGATGAATTGAATAGTATCTGAAGGAGAACATTGCTGCGGCGCAGATTGAATTGACTCCTCAGGAGGTCGAGGAAGTGAGGGAAATTGCGAACAGGGTTGATACATCCAGTGATCAGCGGTATCCACAGGGTTTTAGTCAACAACTGTTTGCAGACACTCCTTCTCTTTGATGTGTAACGACGTATATAGCACGGTCATAGAACTTTGAATCTCCACTTCCTCTTCCAAGCTCCTCCTGTTCCTTGTAACAAAGGGAATCGAACCAGTCGCCGGGCGGATACGCTTAAACAAGTCGGAAGTGAGCAAACAAAAGCAATACCTGACCTTGGAGCGTACAGGTTGCAAAGAGGCCAGCGAGATCTTGGGGAATGAATAGGAGGAAACGACGATGCCACGAGGAACGGTACGCGAGAAGCCTGCCCCTCCCTCGTGTCTGCCTCTGTGAAACGCGCGTTTCGTTGGCGGCTGGCAAGGAGCTGGAGGTGGTCCCCAGCTCGCGATCAGCCAAGGACTTGGCGGGGGGCAACGTTTAACTCCCAACGGATATGGCGGCGTTATAGAGCGCGCATCAGCTTCTGTTGAGCACAATCGGGCCTGAGGCATACAGTTGATTCGTTTGGAAAGCGGAGTGTTGACGATCTTCGCGCACACCGATACGCTCGTCCACGGCAACAGTCCTGATAGACGCGTTGACGAGCTTGAGAGTGGCAGGCTGTCTTGGGCACGGGAAGAGCGGCCATCGGACGAGTGGGAAGTGTTAGCACCAGAGTCACTGAGTTCCCGTCGGACCTGCTCCTGGCGTTCGTCCAACTTGCCGTGATAGACGAGACGGTTAGGATCCTGGTGAATGTCGAGCCTGTTGTTCAGTACATATGTGTCGTTGTGAGCAGTCTGATTAAGATTTTCAGTGGGATGTCAGTTGTTTATGGCTCTGTTCCTCAAGGCCTCACGCTCATATAGACCTCTGGCCTAATTTTTGGTTCTAAGGTTGGAAGTTGGCTATATGCGACCGTGGAAGTTTGTTCTTGTTTATGTAAAACATTACATCAACAAGCATTTCATCACGACGTTCATATACGCTCTACAGATAGCAGCGCCGCCGGATATCCAATGGCAGAAACTTAGTAGCCCAGGATCACATGGCACGAAATAAGGGAAGAAGCACACGGTAGCAGCAAAGGTTAACCCAAGCCTTGAGCAATTCTGGAGAAGTGTCACAAGTCGAAGGGTAAGGCAGTCCACAACTTGGTTCGGTGTTGAGGTGATATATATAACATCGCTAACAAGGTCCAAGATTTGCTATCTACACCCCGTTGTTCTGAAATTCATACAGAATGTACGCGTCCAAAGTACATAGCACGGTAAGAAATCGTCTCAGAATCAATCAGTCATAATTCTACTAGCCATAGTCCACGGAAACATGTAATTGGCGTCACGAGATCATATGTTCGACCTGAAAACCCGACGCCGCACCCTCTTGTCCTGCTGGAAGTCGAAGACGCAAATTGTTACCAAACGCGCCAATGTCTCTGTTGTAATCCGGGAACAAGGCGTTTCGTGCGTTGATATTTCCTGCACTGCACGCAGCAATGATGTGTAGCGTGTTCATTGGGTTGAAGGAAACGATATGCTTTGGAGTAAGTCCTCGTCCTCGGCGAATTGAGAGCAGGATGATGCAAATGGTTGTAACCATGATCACCAAGGGAATGACAGCAACGGCAAGTTTGAGAGAGGAAAAATTCCCCAATACTATAGCCATTGCGTACGTTGTCGACGTGACAGCAATTTTGTTTAGTTCCGTGCCATCAGCAGAATATAGAGGCCCCTGCCGGTATGTCTGCATCGTGGTTCACAGTCAAATGTAGTGAATGAAAAAAGAGACATTACTCACAGTCAATATTTGTTCAAACACGCCTCGGATATACTCCGCCTAAAACAATAGATTATTATATGTAGTTGAACAGAATTTGATTTTACCATTGCGAGTTCTGTGAAGTTCTCAATGGGAGATGGCCATCCTTGCTCTTCAGAGGCCAACATCTTCCATGTATCTGCTATATTGTTGCCATAGAATGTTTGAGCCTTAATAAAGTGAGTTTGCAAATCATATATTGCCTGCCAGATAGGGTGTGAGGAATTGAGAGCAACAGGTTGATCCACAGGGTCACTGAGTATAACTAGTCCACTGTTGTTGTATGTCACATTCATGCTCAAAATGTTGAGTTTTAGGCTACAAATCAGGTTGTGTATCAAAGGCCCATTGCCCATGATTAAGACTAATTTGGCTGAATGAGCATTGTAGATGTTCAAAGTTAATCAGTTCATACCAGTATCAAGGTCCATAGGCTCCAATCCACAAATAGAAAAGGTGACATAAGAGTAGGCACCACTGGCAACCACCACTGACTGAAGACCTAATAAAAGCTTTAGCAAAAGCCAGGCATGTTGAGGAGGCCAGTCCAAACCTGTGTTTTTCAAGTCAAATTCATGTGGCCCAACACTGCAATTGCAACATGCTGCAATTTGTATCAAAGTATGGTTGAATGCATCCTTAAAAGACAACTTCATCAAGACATCAAATCCTAAGAAACCACCATCAGCAGTGGCAGTTGCATTTTTGCAAGTCACATCTACTGCAAATCCCTGCTGAATTGCTTCTATGTGTGTCCAATTATTCCAGCCAGAGGTTATATTTGGGAATGGCAGAATCCCACCTAGGTCCCAATCATCACTTAAAGCCATGTGAACATCAATGACTGCTTACGAGTGGTTCCATTGAGTGTGTGATCAAAGTATGTCAGTAATTGTGTTTGGTTTGCCATCTGTCTTATGGCAGCTATACCACTGGATGCCAATTGTGTCCAAGGGAAATCCAGGGTAGAGGAATCAGTCGCAACTTGTGGAATTAGCTTCTATAGACAATGCCCTGTTCACTGCTCACATTTTGTCCCATTATTTAAATAAGCATTTGTGAAGTCATAATCCATCAATTTAATTTGATCAGCAATGGGCATAGTTATTTGCTTTGGTGTAAGAACAGTTGCCCAGCTAACATGGTTTATCAATGACATTCTTGAAGAAATAAGGAAGCAAACATACGCAGCAGTTTGGCCAAGAAACAGCAAGAAATAGATGATTGATATGGTTACCCAACGGATGCATTGCATATTTAGATTAAAATTAAACAGGGGCGACCGAGAACTGATGACAGTCACAGCATAGAATGAGTATAACGACATGCCAGTCAATTCAGGGTTTCCCAGTGACACAGATATGGCAAAGCGGATGGCCTCAGCAAAGAGCCTAATCCCCTGATTAGTAATTAACTAATTATTTAGACAATGAGAGCATACTGGGTGTTTATTAATGATAGTAGAGTTGCGGTCAACGTGACAACTGTTGGAACAAATTGAGAATGTTCCAGATACAGACGTGCCAATAAGCTCGGGACAGCTATATGTTTTGCAGAGATCCATATGATGAGAATCATCAAGGCTAACATGATGAATTGCGCTGCTAGTGCAATGATGGGAATGAACCGTCTGAGAGACCAAGAAGATTGGGATTTCGGAGCTGCTTGTCCGAGTCTATGATCAGAAATTCAACGACTGATAGGTTCAAAGATTTCCAAGCCTACTTATATGCCGATTCAATTTCAATATTCTGCCAATCCGAGTCCAAGCTATCGTCGTCGCCACCATCCAAGCTGTTTTCGGGATCCAACGTCCCTTGAGTGGACAAGAGTGTCGCAGTCTCACTTATCCTGGCAGTTTGATCGCAGATAACATCAAGTTTGAGGCTTTCCGAGGACATTCAAAACACTACAGTGGAGGAAGGAGGTTCCAAGTTGTCTTGTGGGTGCACTGTGCGTTTGCGACAAATCGATGGGTTGTTAACAGGAACGCTGGCTCATATATGGACACCATTAACGTAAACCGCAGAACTTCTGGGAATAGATGCAGTGCAGGACCGCCGTAATAACATATCCAGTGAGAGATATTCAATAAAGCAATGCCGAACAACAGTGCGGCACTGGTGGATGAAGCGACGAAGATGGGCACCGGTTGGCACTGGAATAGCACCGATACTAAGATCCGCAGAGGTCGCTGATTGTGTCATGGCATGAGAAGTACGTATCGCGTAGCTGTACTATGAGTTCAGGGTCGTCTGTTTGTCTTCTAACGCCGCATTTGTAATGATATTGATTGGCGGTATAATAGCAAGGAACACGATGAAGAGGGCCCAATAAATGACATTGATCCTAACCGTAGTCAAATACATCTGGAGTTGCGCAAGAAGTGGGCCCAGCAGCCGTAACAAGTGTGGCAAGGTGCACCGGTGCGACAAAAGAGTTGGCATGGGAAACATTGTAGATCTTCATGAGATTGGATTTGATCCTCAGCGTAGACGATGAACATCAAGTCCGCGGGAACGAGAGTATCAACTGCGGGAGTCCAGGCAATGTTGACAGATCAGCGTGTTGCGCAGTCTGGAATTGAAAGCGCATCCTGGTAGAAACCAACCTATCGATTCGTTTCTGAGGATCATTGCAGGGCACATGCGACAAACAGAACATTACCATGCAACGGATGTGCTGAAATGGTATCATCTTGTACTCCAATAAGATATAAACCGCAGGACCTACCACAGCAAGGGTAAATTGCTGCTAGCATTCCAACCGCGTACCACTCCAGATTAGAAGCTGAAAAGTTCTTCGGGAGTCCAAAGCATCTGCGCGATCCTCTCATATTAACCCCTTAGTATACAACACGAACTTTCGCCATCTGAGCAACATTTTATACCATAAGGCAACGTGCGGGCAGGGAGTGGCGAAGATAGCAACATTGCTGTTATGGGATATAACGGTCTCGAAACGTATCAAGGATACGTTTGATGCTCGAGTTGTATTCAGTCTTTTCATCTATTTCATCGCTACGTCAGCGTTATGCTTCACCATTACCATTGACCCACCCCACTCCTGGTTGACCGCAGTACGGTCATGACTCAAGGCCCCCCATCCCAACCTCTAGCCTTTGAGCCTGTACCCTTATGTGATCTTGAAATCGTCGGACACGACATGGTGCGACAAGAGAGATGATCGATGGGTGACGTGGCTGCTAGCGCAAAATTTCATTATACCGGCGAGCGCAGAAGCTGACTGTGCATGTCTCGCGGAGCTATAATGATAGCATCTTAGCTTAAGCTCTGTAACTAATAAGTCATGTCCTTACCTGCAAGATTCCTACACTGTTGTGGACCAAATGACAATGAATATCGGAATGTAGTACGTAAGTATTGATGATCCTTGCGATGTTAAGAGAACGTGTTCATCGAAATTTGGATTTTCTAGGAATACTGGAAGGAACGAATTATGAGTCGGCGGCGCATACGCTGCCTCACATAACATACTCGCTCACGCATGGTATTACCATCCCTTCGAATATAAAAGTAACACATATATTTTTTGACTACACCTCGCGTTGTTGCAACAATAGGTTGACTAGTTGATGACATCCCTAGTCGGACCTGTTGCGAGACCATGTGATACAGAGGTAAACTGCGGAGAAGATCCATTCGTCCGTTGGATGGGTGACCGCCGCGCATTGGCCATGATGAACGAGATTAAATGCACTGTGACAAGATGATGAGACGGGTCGCATGATTATAACTAACACTCACATCTTCCAAGGCTATCATAGAATACGCTCGAGACCAGTTTCCCTGGCATGCTACCAGCTGACCGTTGGACTCCCGAACATGGCATGAACTTCCGAACCTTGTCAACCTAGTCCAGAGGATGAGATGAGCGTGCGTGTGATACCTAGCACATGATCTTGACTTACGACCTAGTACCGACAACGAAAAATATCTGAAAAAAAAACATCAGGGCGAATTCAAGTTCGCTAGTACGTTTAGTACTTGCCATCTTGTTGATCAAGCTATCCGATCTGAGAACATGGTTAATATCATGGAATGTTCAGGAATGGGGCAACACACTTGTAGAGTCCTGAACGAGATCAGCATAATATAACAATGAGCTAACTGCATTCATCACGTCGATGAAGGCTGTTAATGAGTCAGACGTGACTGTCAACGTCTACAGCCATAACATCAAGACGGTAAAATATATGAGAAACAATAACCCGCACCGTAAGCTGCACCAATTGTGAATATGTGCTCATTCGTGTTCTGCTGGACAATTCGTCGTGGTTTATGGTACAATAAAGCTGACTGACGAGATGATTATTCATGCTAAATGCTATGAATCAGAAACGTCTATAGCAAAGAAACGACAATTATATATACCCACGAAATAGCTGTGGATGATCGCGAGTCTGGACCCCGGGGTGAAGAAGACGATGAATGAGGATGCCATCAACTTTGCCAATCCGTGATCGCGTGGTAAAACGGCTTCTGCAATTCAATTTTGCTTTTGTCGTCTCGGACACTGTGGTGACTTTTGTAAAGTAGATAATTGATAATCAACGAGATTGGTATGTTGTTCTTACATTATCAAAAAAGAGGTATTTTGCTCCGAGACGTTTACGGCGACTCTTGTGAAGATTTGATTGGCAAATGGCGCGTATTGAAATATTCCTTGCGACTCGAACCGTTTTTGAGAAGACCATGCAATGGCTCAGTCAGTTGTACAGTTGGCGCTATAGCCAAGCTCGTAAAGCGAGTCGAACCCGCTGCATTCTCATCCTATGCGTGTTCTATAGGGGTCACCAAGCGCATGCTGTTCAGATCACCGCAGTTCCCTCCACCCTTAATATTGAAGGCGAAAATATTTGGCTATTGAAAGCCTGTTGCGAATTAGGGAGCCGTCGTTGTGGCTTATTCTCCACTTGGTCGTGGAATCCTGACAAGGACAACTTGTGCGTTCGTTCTCTATTCAGATGAAAAATGAAATTTTGAATGCGCTCAGAGAAGTCCTGATGATCTTGAGGAGGAAGATTTCCGGCGTTTTCGCTCCGAGGTATGAAGTTAGACTTGATACCAATCGATTTACGCTCCAGCATGGAAAATTTCCAGGACTGTCGGTTGGAAAGGCACAATGCAACGGTCTGCCAGACTTTGCTTGCTTGGATCTTGGCAAGCGATAAGTGGGGCATTAATAAGATGGGGTCTGGGTACTCACTACTTCGGCTCAACTCATGTTTGCTTCGCTCCTGCCACTACCATCGCTAACAGCTCGCCACCAACCATCTTCGAAGAGTGGTGCCCTTGAGTCGCGGACTCGCGAATGGTCGCAGAGAGCTGGTGGGTGCTTATCGAGCGCCAGTCAGGAAGTGCTGGGCCGGAAGTGTCCAGGAGAGACATCTCCCATAGTATCCTCGCCATGCATTTTCCACACTGACCGGCTGGGAGTTTTGATAGCACGCCAGGTTACGCCGCCTTGGGGAGGCGCTCGTTTCATCCCAAATGGAAATGGGGCATCATCTGGCAAAGGCCATGTTGAAGGTATTCTGCCAAGAACTTAGGCAATGGGCCCGTGGATCTAGATCATCACTTACCGCTGGAAACGACAATGGGGAGGGGAAGGCGAAGGCGAATGAGGTCCGGAGGAAACGACGATGCCACGAGGAACGGTACGCGAGAAACCTGCCCCTCTCTCGTGTCTGCCTCTGCGAAACGCGCGTTTCGCTGGCGGCTGGCGGGGTACTGACCAAGGATTCGGTGGGTGACTGTGGGGGGACACAGGCTGTGTGCAGGGCTGAGAGAAGCCGGGGTTGGTGGACCTCAGCTCGCGAGCGGCCAAGGACTTGGCGGAGGGCAACGTTTGCCTCTCAATGGATATGGCGACGTTATGGAGCGCGCATCAGCATCTGTTGAGCACAATTGGGCCTGAGGCATACAGTTGATTCGTCTGGAAAGCGGGGCGTTGACAATCTTCACGTACACTAATACGCTCGTCCACGGCAATGGTCTTGATAGTGGCGTTGACGGGCTCGAGAGTGGCAGGCTGTCTTGCGCATGGGAAGCGAGGCCGTCGGAAGTTCGTAAAAGATTACATCAGCAAGCATTTCGCCAATTCGCTACGACGTTCATACGCTCTATAACAGGTAGCGGCGCCGGATATCCAATGGCAGAAACCCAATAGCCCAGTATCGACGAAACAAGGGAAGAAGCACACGGTGGCAGAAAAAGCTTATCCGAGCCTTGAGCAATTCTGGAGAAGTGCCAACTTCGCAAGCCTACGGAGTCGACAAGTTAGTTCGGTGTTGACGTGATATATATAACATCGCTAACAAGGTTCTAGATTTTCTGTCTACACCCTTTTTGTCTGTGAGATTCATACAGAATGTACGCGTCCATACTGTACATAGCACGGTAAGAAATCTTCTCGGAATCAATCACTGTCATAACCTCTACTAGCCATGATCTATGGAAATATGTAATTGGCATCAGAGGATCACACGTTCGACCTGAAAACCCGACGCCGCACCCTCTTGTCCTGCTGGAAGTCGAAGACGCAAATTGTTACCAAACGCGCCAATGTCTCTGTTGTAATCCGGGAACAAGGCGTTTCGTGCGTTGATATTTCCTGAACTGCACGCAGCAATGATGTGTAGCGTGTTCATTGGGTTGAAGGAAACGATATGCTTTGGAGTAAGTCCTCGTCCTTGGTGAATTGAGAGGGAGATGACGCAAATGGTTGTAACCATAATCACCAAGGGGATGACAGCGACGGCGAATTTGAGAGAGGAAAAATTCCCCCACACTATAGCTATTGCATACATTGTCGACGTGACAGCAGTTTTGTTTAGTTCCGCGTGGTGAGCAGAGAATAGAGGCCCCTGTCGGTATGTCTGCACCATGGTTCAGTCAAATGCCATAGCAATGAAAAAAGAGACACTACTCACGGTCAATATTTGTTCAAATACGCCTCGGATGTACTCCGCCTAAAAGACAGATTATTATCCGGAGTTGAAGAGAAATTTAATTTTACCATCGCAAGTTCTGTGAAGTGCTCAATGGGAGATGACCATCCCTGCTCCTCGGAGGCCAACATGCTCCATATATCTGCTATATTGTTACCATAGAATGTTTGAGCCTTAATGAAGTGTGTTTGCAAATCATTTATTGCTTGCCAGACAGGGTGTGAGAAATTGAGAGCAACAGGTTCATCCACAGGGTCACTAAGCATAACAAGTCCACTGTTGTCATAAGTCACATTCATGTTCAACAGGTTCAGTTTTAGGCCACAAGTTAGGTTGTATATCAAAGGCCCATTGCTTATGACAAATATGGCTAGTTTGGTTCAATGAGTATTGTGGCAGATGTGCAAAGTTAATCTGTTCATACTGGCCTCTGAGTCTGTGCCCCTCTTAGGTTTTGCAAAGTCAGTACAAACAGCTAATGCAATATAGGGGTAGCGGTCGCTGGCAACCACCACTGACCAGGGACCTAATGCAACTTTAGCAAAAGGCCAGCACGAGGAGGCAAGTCCAAACCCATATTTTGTTCAATGACTGTTACTGGTGTATTAGAGTCGATAGCAATCCCGAGTAAGCCCGGACTGGAGGTATTATATTGAGTCGTAGTGCAATTGCAACAAGCTGTGATTTGTATCAAAGTATCTTTGAATGTATCCTTGAAAGGCGCCTTCGTCAGGAAGAAATTTGAATTAAAACTGGTCGCATTTTGGCAAGTTACGTCTACTGCAAATCCCTGCTGAATCGCTTCTACGTGTGTCCAATTATCCCAGCCGGAGGCTATATTTGGGAATGGCAGAATCCCACCTAGTGTAATCATCACTGAAAGCCATGTCAGTAAATATTAGTGACTGCTTACGAGTTGTTCCGTTAAGCACATGATCAAAGTACGTCAGTAATTGCGTTTGGTTTGCCATTTGTCTTATGGCAGCTATACCGCTGGATGCCAATTGTGTCCAAGGGAAATCCAGGGCAGAGGAATCAGTGGCCGCTTGTGAAATTAGCTTCTATACACAATGTCCTGTTTACTACTCACACCCAGTTGTCCCATTATTTAAATATGCATGTGTGAAGTCATAATCTATCAATTTGATCTGATCAGCAGTGGGTATAGTTATCTGCTTCGGTGTGAGAATGGTTGCCCAGCTAATCCAATTCATCAGTGACATTCAAGAAATAAAGAAGTAAACATACGCAGCAGTTTGAGCAAGAAATAGCAAAAAATAGATGATTGATATGATTACCCAACGGACGCATTGCATATTTAGATTAAAATTAAACAGGGGCGACCGAGAACTGATGACAGTCGCAGCATAGAATGAGTATAGTGATATGCCATTCGATTCTGGGTTTCCCAATGACACGGTTATAGCAAAGCGGACAGCCTCGGCAAAGAGCCTAATCCCCTGATTAGTAACTCGACTATTTAGACAATGAGAGCATACTGGGTGTTTATTAGCGATAGTAAAGTTGCGGTCAGCGTGACAACTGTTGGAACAAATTGAGAATATTCCAGATACAGACGTGCCAATAAGCTCGGGACAGCTATATGTTCGGCAGAAATCCATATGAAGAGAATCATCAAGGCCAACATGATGAATTGCGTTGCTAGTGCAATAATAGGAATAAACCGCCTAAGAGGCCAAGAAGATTGGGATTTCGGAGCCGCATGTCTATGACCAGAAAATCAACGGTTGATAGGTTCAAAAAACTTCCAAGCATACTCATACGCCGATTCAATTTCAATATTCTGCCAATCCGAGTCTATATTATCGTTGTTTGCAAAGTCCAAAGTCTCTTGAGGGGACAAGAGCGTCGTAGTCTCGCTTATCCTTAGAGTTCGATGGCGGATATCGTCGAGTCTAAAGCCTTCCCACGACATTCTGGTAAAAACCACAAGGAGGAATGGTCCCCACTAGTCGTCTTGTCGTTATATACTGTAATCCGTGTTGACGAAAGTTATAGGCGTGTACATAACATACCGATTCGTTTCCAAGGAGGATGCTATGTTTCATAGGCGCATGCGACAAGCCGAACAATGCCAGGCGACGGATGCGGTGAAATAACGGTATCATCTTGCACACCAATAACGTATAAGCCACAGGACTCACTGGGTAGGAATGGTAAATCGCTGCTAGGGTCACTCTAACGGCGTACCATAGATACCGAAAAGTTCCTCGGGAGTCCTCTATGCGCTTCTCCAATATTAACACCTCATGTAACACGTTTCGCGAATTGCCATCATCTGAGCATGTTTTATACCACCCCATAACTTATAAGGCAATGTGCAAGCAGGGAGTGGCGAAGACAGCGACTAATAACTGGTATTGCTGTTATGGGAAATTTGGATACGTTTGATGCGTGAATTCAAGTATTCAGGGTCGCTATCTTTTCATCTGTTCCTTCATCGGCGGACTAAATCATCGCTACGTTACACTTGAATATCAATTGTTGAAAGCTTCAAGAGCTTCAGCGCCTTACCATTGACCACCCCACCATCCCTGGTTGATCGCAATAGTCACCTCTCATTCTTCTGGTCTTTGAGTCCGTAACCCTTATGTGATCATGAGTCTTCCATTTGGAAATCTACTGTGACTCGGAGATGAATCGATGACGTGGCTGTGCCCAAATTTCATTATACCGGCAAGCGCAGAGGCATTGAACTCGTGCTGGAGCTATAATGATGACATCAACAAACTCTGAAACTTGCTTCATGTTGCAAGTGTCGGAACACGCCTCGGCCCACAGCTTCGCATCCACTATGGGACAAATTTTGGATTTCCTGGAAACACTGGAAGGAACGAATTATCGTCAGCACTTACATCTGCTTCACATCAACCTCGCTCAGCAGTATGATATTGCCATCCCTTCAAATATAAAAGTAATACATATATCACATAATTATTTGACTACAGCTCGCGTCGTTGAGTTGACGACAACTATAAGTTGACTAGTTGATGACATCGCTAGTCGGACCCGTTGCGAGACCATGTGATACAGAGGTAAACTGCGGAGGAGAAGATCCATTCGTCTGTTGGATGAGTGACCTCCGCGCATTGAGGGCCATGATGAACGAAATTATATGTACTGTAGCAGACAAGATGATGAGACGGGCCGCATGATTGTAACTAGCACTCACATCTTCCAAGGCTATCATAGAACACACTTGAAACCAGTTTCCCTGGCAATGCGACCAGCTGACCGTGCCTTTCAGTCTAAAAGTATCGTGCGTGGAAAACAGTCTTTCTCACCATGATTACTACGCCCATGGCACACAAACTAATGACGTGAGTTTGGACTCCCAAACATGGCATGAACTTCCAAACCTTGTCAACCTTCAGAGGATGAGATGAGCGCGTGTGTAATACCTAGCACACGATTTCGACTTACGACCCAGTACCGACAACAAAAAATATCTGAAATAAAACATCAGCGCGAATTCAAGTTCGCTAGTACGTTTAGCACTTGCCATCTTGTTAATCAAGCTATCCGACCTGAGAACATGGTTAATATCATGGAATCTTCAAGAATGAGGCAACACACTTGTAGAGTCCTGATCGAGATCGGCACAATATAACAATAAGGCTAACTGCATTCATCACGTCGATGAAGGCTGTTAATGAGTCGGAAGTGACTGTCAACGTCTACAGCCGTAACATCAAGACGGTAAAATATATGAGAAACAAACCCGTACCGTAAGCTGCACCAATTGTGAATATGTGCTCATTCGTGTTCTGCTGGACAATTCGTCATGATTTATGATACAATAAAGCTGACTGACGAGACGATTATCCATGCTAAATGCCATGAATTAGAAACGTCCATAGCAAAGAAACGACAACTATATATACCCATTTCGCAACCTATAAAATCATGAGCTATGAATGTAGCAGACGAACGTCAGAACATCGTACCGAACTGCGCTAAGATTGAAGCAAGAGTGAACAATAGCAACAGCCTGTCCTTACAGACTGTCCACTGGCTAAGCCCTCTTTACAGGTTGGTTTGCCGTATCGCACTCACGTCGCCATATCCACACCGCGTAATGGCTGAAAAGGGTTAGCCGCGATCGCAAGGAAAATAAACGGTACTGACAATTGAACTATGCTGCTACTCAGGCCCTAGGAAAATTCGTTGATCCATGAGCCATTGTAACAATCGCGTGACCTACCGTGCATAACGCCTGGACCTATAATATCAATATGAACTCCCTGTTGCCACCGGGAAGGAAAAAAAAAACATACTCGCGCAGACCTAGGATGGCTGAGGCGATATGGATGCAAGAAAAGACGACGGCACGCACCATGTCAAACGGTTTGTCAGCGAAGCGTTGCTAACCAATGTTAAACATCGAGCGTGAGGTATTGGGTTGGCAACGGACTAGTACGTGGTGATTAAATGATAATATACTAGCAATCATATCAGCTTCCGTTGTCGGTATGATAAGATACGACGGATGACTTGCGTATTTGTGTGATCATTGACAGATGTATCGTATCCAGCATCACTAACAGTAATACCAGTGCCTTCAAGTGCAAAGTATCCCTTGGATGCGCTGAGATAAATTAAGTTTTTTCGCAGAGGCATGATTATGGGCTGCTCACAATCAAAGTAATTATATGCTTGTACAAATGTTGCTCCGAGAAGAACCGCGCTTATCAAGGTGCCGATAAACATAGCGCCCATTCTGATGTGTAGGAGGTCATTATCCGGCTGTGCATAATAAAAGGGACCTACGTCTCATCCAATGGCATGTGTTGTTCCGATGAAACCTGCGCTGTCAAAAACATCCTGAAACGTTGGTGTGTGCACAGAAGAGAGAGAAAGGCGTTGAAAAATGAAAAACCAGGAGATTATAGAACGGTTTTTGAAGCCCCATGTTCCGTAGTGTGTTTCTCCCAACATCAGGTATGGGGTTGACCCGTATTTCGGCTTCATGATTAAGGCGTGTGGATACCAGAAAAAAAAAACGGATTGGCATATTGCATTTCATTCTCCGCGGCGGTGCCTGTATCAGTTGTACGCGATTATCGAAACCGGCAAATAAATGTTCAATCGATTGCGCAGATGTATGCCGCCCTGCATCGGAATGGGATAGGTCAACCTTATTTCCTGAATCTTGCCAGGGGATGTATGTAAATGTCGTGGAGACGAGTAAAGAACATTCTGTCCGTACCAAAGCTGACCACATGCTGTTATTTCTTGGCCTTTATATCCGAATTTAGCAGGGACGCGACATATATTTCCCAATAGACGCGCATTCGTCACTTTTGAATTGGACCAAACTTAGTGGTTAAACTGACTCGACCATGTGGCTGCAGCGAAATTGGATGAGTTAGCTCCACTCGCGTGGGAGCGCGACGACATTTAACAAAGGAATGTCATGGGGTCAGCGTACCAGAATCAGAAAGTTCGTCCGAGAAATTAAAGGCACCGCAATAATCTTAATCACCGCCGGTGCTTCATGCAGCGCACTACGTATATACCAGGGGATTCCTGACTGGAATTATCCCTATACCACTGTACATGTCAGCCGGCAATAGAAAACTCGATTGTGTGCTTACGGTCACTCCAGCCATCAATTTGGCGCGCTGTACGTTTGGTTGATTGAACGCCCATATAACATTGTTTACACTTGTGTGTAACTGTGTACTCCGGCGATCCCCAACCAGTGACGAGCGTCAAAGACCTTTCCATCCGCTCCTGTGGAAGCTTGAACATTCGACGCATGGGCAGGGGCGTTAATCTGGTAAATCCATTTCAGCTGTAATAACATGCAAAATGTGGCGCTTATACCTTGTTATGATTGCCAGGCCGCCATTTTGACCTTTCACCTATCAATGTCAATGAAAATCGGATGATATTTAACGTGCTTCTGGTCAACCGAAGAGGTCTAAGCCCAGGGGCCCACGACAAGGGAGCACGAGGAAAAGAGACGAATCTCTTCACCACCCCCGGGAAAAAAGGGAACCACTCACCTTTTACCGCGGATGCTTCGTGCCTTGGGAGCTAGCCTGGCCAGGACCCGCTCTCTCCGCCTTCAACAATCCGCAGTCTCCCTTCCTCCCTTTACACTCAGTCCCTACCGCGATACCCTCCGAGGAATGCATCAAGGCATGCATCTACTGCTCCATCCATCGAATCCAAATCGTCATTCCACTCGTCACTCGTATCATTGTCGTCATCGATCTCGAGGTCGTCACAGATGTCTTCGTGGTAGTAACTGTCGTCGTTGTCGAAGTGGCTCATATCGTCGTCGTCGTCGTTATCAAGTTGGCTCTCGTCGTCGTGAGGAAGGCTCATCGCATCGTCATCGTCGTTATTAAGATCGTCGTCGAGATGCTCCTTTATCGCGCCGTTGCCGTATCTGCTCGTGTCGTCTCGCGCAAAGAACCCTACCTTATCAGGACAGTACCCCGCATCGTCGAATTGTGCCGAGTCTATAATATCAGCTTCATTCCATTCCACGAGCGTACCTCTCAAGAAATCATTGTGGCCTTCCGCTTCCTCTCCGTTACGAATGAGAACGATGTCCAGCATCGGATTCTCGTTCCACCCATCCCACAATTCATCATCGTCATCACTTACCGTCGGTTCGTCATCCCAAGGCAAGGTATTGTCCTTGAAAGACCAATCATTGTCACTGATCTGCGCGACGCTTTAGTCCGGGTGGCTGACGACCATGACCATGACGATGCTCACCTTTTTCAATTCTTTCTTATCACGTTTGATCCAACGAGGGACCGCTTTTTTGCACCACTTGGAAAGGGGCGCAATAACCGCACTGGTGAACACGGCACGGCGAGCCTGGAACGAGGCAATTTTAGCATTCCTTTCGATAAATGAAGCAAATAAAAAAGATATCGCAGATATCGGGTTTGAAAGTGGTTTGGTTGTGATGATGCAGGTTAATGCAGGTAGTCGTCAAGGATATCGCAGATACTCGAGACGAGTGAGGGCAGAAGATGGGAGGAAGTGAAGAAGAAGAGGGGCGCGACGAATTCAAAATAAATAAGTGCCTGACCGTCAGCCACCACTCGGTTTCGATCATAGTGGCTGACTGACGGTTGCAAGCTCCAAGGCGACGTGGTTTGCGCGAGTTGGCAGTCAATTATGTGGGTTGTTAGCAACGAACATAAGCGTCAGCTTTTCAAAATTCATTTCTTTAGATTGCAAAAGTGCGCAACTCGCACGCAAGCCCCTATGATCGACACACTTTCGAGCTATTAAGCTACCCAAGTTGTACTACCTTGCGTTTACTGGCATCGGTGCATTATTTTTCTTCTGCCAACGTGAATCGATAACATCTCTAGATAGTCGTAGTGAAAATAAATGTATCCGAGCTTGAAGACCAGGCTGACAGTAGAGAATCGCCACTTCCTGCAAATTCAAGGCGAATAAAATCTGCCTGCATTCACCAACGATAGATGCATTAGAACGAATGGTTACCTAAACATTATTATTTTTGAGATCAGTTTGATGATTATAACTCCGCTATTCCGTTGATACACGTTACCCGTTGATACACGCGCTCCATGCCTCTGGGCTATCCCAACCAACATTTTGCTCTGGCTTGAAGACGGACAGCGGTTGAATCCGGGAAAGTTTACTGTGGAGGTTTACGTGACATTACTGCGTTTGGCTGGTAAGCCCATGAAGTTGACCAGTGGGACCGTTTATAACCCCCATCCCAGAATTTAAAGATCTCGCCGCCGCCACCTTAGCTGGTTGAAACGCAAAGTGAGCTATGGGTACCGGTAAGGCATGAGTTATTTGACGTACCGCAAACCTGACCCGATTCTAGGATGCCTTTTCACTTGGTCCGATATCTCACTCCAGCTACATACTATGTCACTTCTTCCAACATCACACCGCTCTTGTCCTCACGATCGCTCTACTTCGCCGTAACGCGTTACTTGGATGCCGAATTATTATTCGTCAGGAACCCAAAGCCTAAATTTAGATGGAAATCAGCTGAGGTTCGGCTAGTCTGTCAGCACCTCAGCCGACGATAGATTCATGACAGGTAGACGACGTGGCAAAGCCGGCAAATGGGTTACCTGGGTCAATGGCGATAGGGGCTGTTCGTATGACTAAATATCTGACGGCAGCACCTAAGCATACCTCATCGTATTCGAATAAATACCGCAAGATCAGCCGTCTAATCTCAACCTCTCTGAAATCATGCCTGCCAAACTCCCTGCCCGCAAGATCGGAAACACGCCCGTTTCTTCGATTGGCTTCGGCCTGATGGGCATATCCAGATCTTCTGAGCCGGACGAAGAACGCTTCAAGGTGTTAGATGCTGCATACGAAGACGGCTGCACGTTCTGGGATACGGCAGATATATATGGCGACTCGGAAGATTTGATTGGAAGATGGTACGTCCATCTATCCATCCATCCGTACTCCACTTTTTATTTGACTAACCTGTATCCAGGTTAAAACGCACTGGAAAACGAGACGAAGTATTTATCGGGACTAAATTCGGATTCGTTGGAAACATCGGAAGCGAATGGGTCGTTGACGGCAAAGCGGAACATGTCAAGGCCGCTTTCGAGAAGAGCAGTAAACGACTCGGCATTGAGACCATTGATTTGTTTTACCTGCATCGCGTAGACGTTACTATTCCCATTGAGGTAAGTTTTTCATTGCAATTGGTCATAATACTTGAGTGCCCATATTGCATGTTTTTAGCACACGGTCGGCGCTATGGCCGAACTTGTCAAGTGAGTTGAATTCTCAACTTTCCGAGGTTCTCTAATGCAATGCCGCTTCAGGGAAGGGAAAGTGAAGCATCTCGGTCTATGCGAAGTTTCCGCTGCCACTCTTCGCCGGGCACACGCTATTCATCCAATTGCCGCAGTACAAGTCGAATATTCCCCTTTCACTACCGATATCGAGGACGAGAAAATTGGGCTGCTCAAGGCATGTCGCGAATTAGGAGTCGTCGTTGTAGCCTATGCCCCGCTCGGACGTGGGCTCTTGACAGGTCAAGTCGTGCGTGACTGTTTTAGTATCCTAGATAGAAGGAATTCTAAACATAAGATCTTAGAGGAGCCCGGACGATTTTGAGGAAGGTGAAATTCGGCGCTCTGTTCCGCGGTAAGTACCACCGAAATATTGAGAGGCATACCAATAACCTGACGCCATAATAATAGGTTTAGTAAGGAAAACTTCCCCAACATCCTGAAGGTCGCAGATGGGATTAAAGCCATCGCCGAAAGACATAATGTGACAGCTGGGCAGGTCGCCCTTGCTTGGATCCTGGCACAGGGTGAAGACTTCATTCCTATTCCTGGGACGAGGAAAATCAAGGTAATGGTTTTGGTTTCTCGCATCCCTGCTCGACGCTGAGGTATCCGACAGTATCTCAAGGAGAATATTGCTGCAGCACAGGTCAATTTGTCTCCGGAGGAAGTCAAGGAAGTAAGGGAATTGGTAATCAATATCGATACATCCATTGAGCTGCGTTCTCCTCCGGGCCTGGTTAAATTCATGTTTGCAGATACTCCTTCCCTGTGATGACCGTTCCTTGATTTGCATGTATACAAGCTATAAATTACATGACGAAACTTTTTAAGGAGGCTTTTCAAACATTCGAAGGGATGCTGCGAGTGATTTGGTAAACTCTTCCTCCATTCAGTATCTTCGGTATTTTTCATGCTTCGTCCAGGATTTGGTTTGTGCCTTTTTATGCCCGCCGCCTCACGTGCTGCAAACAACTTCCGTCGTTCCACCCCTTACCTTACAAAAACAGTATATATGCTACATATATTTACTTTACATGAATACAGGTTGCGTCACTAATTGATGGCATCGCGAGCCAGACATGTGGTCATTTGTGATACAGAGGTAAACTGCGTATCAGACATCCCATTCACTTTTTGGATAATTGATTGCCGCCCATTAAGGGCTGCAATGAACGAAATTACATGCACTGCAACCCGCAACATGAGGCGTACATCATAATTCAGAATGGATAAGTTATAACTTACATCTTCCCAGGCTGTCATAGAATGCGCTAGAGACCAGCGTTCTTGGCATCGCTACCAGCTGATCGCTGTTTCTCAGCATCAGAAATTACAGGCGGAAATTACTCTTCTTACCGAGATTATCACACTTGTGGCACACAAACTGGAAAAAAAATCAGCCCCATCTGAACATCCGAAGGGGTGATCAGACCTTGTCAACCTTCAGAAGTTGGCATTAGCGCATATGGTACCTACATAGCTCATGGAGTTAACTTACGACCCAGTACTGATAACAAAAAATATCTACAAAAGACAGTGAACGGAAGCTCGGGTCGACGCGCAGGACTTACCATCTTGTTGATCAAGCTATCCGGCCTACAGAAATAGTCAATTCCACGCGATGTTCACGAATGGAGCAACGTGCTTATTGAGCCCTGATCGAGATCGGAACAATACGACAAGGAGACTAATTGCATTGGTCATGTCGATGAACGCAGTTAGTGAATGAGACGCCTTCGTCAGTGCCTATAGTCATGTCCTTATGGAAGGTGGAATATGTAAAAATGAGAATACCCTACCCCGAGCTTCCAGATTTGTGTATAAGTCATCAATTGTGTTCTGAGATATAATTGATCGTCATGATCCATGATAATACTAGAGATGACTCACGACATGACCACCCACGCTAATTGTAGCAAATTGCTTAGAAATATCAATTGTGAAATGGAGCGATGGCCATACTCATATTGCAAGCTGAAGTTTTGAAATTTCAGGGATGTTAGCAAATCATGATGATAGCGGATGCCTTACCCAACTGGGCAAAGATCAGAGTAAGAGTGAACAATAGTACGGACTTGCTCTTGCTGACTGTCCATAGCCATTTGGCTCATTTTTGACGAACTCGCTTTGTGCACTGTGTCACTCACGTCGCCATATCCATACTGCATAATAGCTAATATATATTAGTCCTAATAGCGAGGTAGGTAACGGATGATGCTTACAATTGCACTATGTTGTCGCTCAGGCCCTATGGATTCAATTGATCACAAAAAACTGTAATGATATGGCGCTTACCGTAGATAAGGCTTGGCCCTGCAGCACCAGCCCTATGAGTTCCACCCTGCGACAATAAGAAATCAAGGCTCACTCGCACGGACCTAGGGGACGGTAAAATAAATACAGCGAGCAACCGAACCACGCACCATGTCAGATGGCTTATCAATGAGACGTTGCTAATTGAAGTGTCAAATCTCCAAATACGAAGAACCGTAATGACGACTAACTAATAGGTGGTGATCAAGTGATAATATACTGTCAATATTTTAGCATTCAATCTAGTAAGAAGCAGCAGATGTCTTACTTATATGCGTTACCATGGCCAAATGTGCCGTATCCAGCATCACTAGCACCGATACTAGCGCCTTTAAGTACACACCATCTTGTGGATACGCTGGGATTATTGAGTTTTTCCCAGAGAGGCAGTGATATGCACGGTCATGGCAGGCTCACCATTAAAATAATGGCATGCTTGTACGAGCGTTGTTCCGTGAAGAACTGCGCTTATCAAAGTGCCAATGAACATAACGCCCATTCTGTCACATCCAGGAGGCCATTAGCCAGCTATGCATGCAGATAGAAGGCTTGTATCGAGACTAACGTCTTATCCAATGGCATATGTTGTTCCGAGGCAACCCGCGCTATCAAAAACATTGGGAAAAGAGCAGCGGCAAGAGGCGTTGAGAAGAAAAAAAGCTGGAAATTCAACAACTATTTTGAAGCCCCTAACATCAGGTAGCCTGAGGATGATGCGGTCGACCCGTTCGGCTTCAATTAACTGTGGGTAGACGTTGAAATATAGCCTCCGCGGCGGTGCCTGTATCGGTGATGTTAGTCGGAAAAAGCTGTAAAGCACCGACTCCGCGCATACAATGAAGTGAAACCGGCAAATACACGTCCAAGTTGCGCAGATGTATACTGCCCTGCATCAGGAATGGTACAAGTCAACCTTATTTCCTGCATCTTCCCAGGAGAATAAAGAACATTCTGCTGAATTTGATCCGTACAGAAAATTGACCACTGACCTTGGCATCCGAAGATTCCGGATGCAGTTCAGCTAAGTCGTATTTGGCAGGGCCATGTGGCCACGCCGAAATCCGATGAGCCTACCGTGTGGGAGCGCGCGAGTTAATAGAGCGGCAATGTCCGAGAATGGGAGGCATTGGGATTGGGCGCGGCTGCGGGTTATTCGTGAATTCAGGGAATGGGTCTCGGGGGGTCGAGTGAACCTAGCTGAATCTTGTACCAAGAAATAGGTTTGAAGTTCTGACATTTGGCATTCCACCCCTTACATAAAAAAACAAAATATATGCTACATATCTAAGTTTTATGAATACAGGTTTCGTCACTGAGTGACATTGATAGCATCGCTAGGCGGACATGTCGTCATTTGTGATACAGAGGTAAACTGCGGATCAAAGGAAACGTTCAATTCTTGGATAAGTGATTGCCGCCCATTGAGGGCTGCAATGAACGAAATTATATGCACTGCAACCCGCAACATGAGGCGGACATCATAATTCAGAATCAAGTTAGAACTCACATCTTCCCAGGCTGTCATAGAATGCACTAGAAACCAGTGTTCCTGGTATCGCTACATGCTGTGCGTTAATTGTCAGCATCGAGAATTGGAGGCGGAATTTCTCTTCTTACCAAGATCACGACACTTGTGGCACACAAACTGAAAAAAAATGAGCCTCCTTTGGACGTCCAAAGGGATGAAACGTTCAAACCTCGTCAACCTTCAGAGGTTGGCATCAGTGTGTGGGTACCTAGTTCATGAATGTAACTTACGACCCAGTACTGATAACGAAAAATATCTGCAGAAACATGAAGAAAAAAGGCTCGAGTTGACGTGTAATACTTGCCATCTTGTTGATCAAGCTATCTGACCTGCAAGAGCAGTCAATTTCATGGGATTGCCATGTTGTAGCAACGTACTTGTGGAGTCCTGATCGAGATCGGAACAATACAACAAGGAGACTGAATGCATTGGTCACGTCAACGAAGGCAGTTAAAGAGTCAGACGCCACTGTCAGTGCCTACAGCCATAACCTCAAGATGGGAGGAATATATCCGAGAAACAACACCCCTACCGTCAGCCGCACTAATTGTGTGTATGTCCTCACTTGTGCTCTGGAAGATGGTTTGTCATTATCCATAATAACATAAAGACGACTTACGACACGACCACCCATGCTAATCGTAACAAATTACTTAGAGATATCAATTGTGGGGTGTAGCAATGGTCATACCCATATCGCAAGCTGGAATTATATTCAGGGCTTGTGAGTGTGGACAAATGGTAAAACATCTTACCAAATTGCGCAAAGATCGAAGCGAGGGCGAACAATAGTACCGGCTTGCTCTTGCTGACTGTCCATAGTCTCAGCCCTCTCTTCAACAAACTATCTCTTCGTACATCACTCACGTCGCCATATCCATACCGCATAATACCTGAAATGTATTAGTCGTGATAGCAAAGCGAGTAACGGACGATGCTGACAATTGCACTAGGTTGCCGCTCAGGCCCTATCGATTCGTCAAAGCACGACGCAGTATAAAGATATATGATCTACCGTGGATAAGGCTTGGCCCTGTATCAGTATGAGTTTTCCGATATCATAACAAGAAATTGAAGCTCACTTGCACCGACCTAAAAACCATAAAACAAAATACAATGATAAATCGCGCCACGCACCATGTCAAATGATTCATTATTGAGGCGTTGCTAATCGATGTGAAATCTCCAAATGTGAAGGATCTCTATGATGACTAACTAATAGGCAACGATCAAGTGATAATATACTGTTAATATTTTAGCATTCGATCTAGTAAAGTGAGGCAGAGCGTCTTACATATATGCGTTATCGTGAGCAAATGTATTGTATCCAGCATTACTAGGACTGCGACCAGCAACTTCAAGTACAAACCATCCTTTGTGTGTGCTGGAATTAATAAGTTTTTCTCGCAGAGCCTAATATGCACGATGACGAGCGCACAGTCAAAGTAACTATATGCTTGCACGAGCGTAACTCCGTAAAGAATTGCGCTTATCAAGATGCCGATAAACATAACGCCCATTCTGTTATGTTCAGGAGTCTATTAGCTGGCTGTCCAAATAAAACGGGCGTACGTCTTATCCAATGGCTGCTCTGAAGTGGCCCGCGCTATCAAAAACATTCTGAAACGTTGGCTTGTGTGCGGAAAAGAGCGGCAAGAGGCGTTGAAAATTGAAGCAAGATTCCACACCTATTTTTGAAGCCCACGTTAATTGATCCCGCCTTTCCATTCTCCGCGGCGGTGCCTGTATCAGTCGAACAACTTCGCACACACGATAAGCGACACCGGCAAATAAATATTCAAATGAGTTGCGATCTATACTGCCCCTGCATCAGGAATGGTACAAGTCAACTTTATTTCCTGAATGTTCCCAAGAGGCGACAAACGTTACCGAGTAATTGATCCGGACCGAAAGTTGACCACATGTTCTTAAACTTTGTATCTGAATGCAGTTCGGCTAGTGACGACATTCGTTTCCCATCAGACACGTATTCCTCACCTTGAATTGGCAGTCGATAGTAGTACCAAAAGTTGTGGTCCGTTCGTGGAACGAAAACGTGATAAATGATCTGCTCAACCTAATTCTTATTTGGCATGACCATGTGGCCGCGGTGAAATCCGATGAGTTTGTCCCACTTGTGTGGGAGCGCGACTACGTTTAACAAGGCAATGTCACGGGAGCAGGTGGTCAACATCTGCGTTAGATGAAATCAGAAAGGTACCGTGCTCATCCTAATCGCCCCTGCCAATACGCAAACCCGGTTCTTATTGTGACCGCAAGTTAGCTCTCGTCGCTGGCGTTAAGCGCTCCATGTGCACAGTAATCCAACTCGACTCCGGTTTGTTGGCCGAGAGAGAGAGGTGACGCGTGGGAATGTTTGTACCTCGTCTGAAATCAGCACTGCTGATTTCCTTCTGACATCAATAGGGTGGCTATGGGACACGCAGATTACAGAGGGAGGGATGTTCGCGTGACTGATGCGGTTTTGTAGGTGCATCCGTTCAACTCTGGGGAAAAACAGCACTCTCAACTTCGACTATTGGAGCGCTGTTTCCTGAACCAGGGGCTCTGCTATAGCTTGCTTCCCGGAAATTATAAGAGAAGGACGACTCCTTTTTTCGCCAGTATTCGCTATACCACCGTGCACGAAGGGCATTTCATCTTCTAACTTTAAAGGGTATGACCTTGTACAGTTAACTCGCAAATATGCTACATAAATATACAAATCGTGAAAAAATTTTAATCGCTAGTAATAACAGTTGGATAAGTTGTAAGTTCATCTTGCACAGAGGTGAATAACTGAAGATCATCGGTCTTATCATTTCGTTGAACGAAGAATGGCCGCCGCGCATTGATACCCGCCAAGAAAGAGTTTACATACACTGCAAAGAAAGGTGTGATGCTGACACATGATTCAGGGCAAATAGCGCTCACATTTTCCTAGGAGAACATAGAATGCGCTGGAAATAAGGGTGGTCGGGGCTGTTGTGAGCTGATCGTTTCATCAGGATCAAAGACGGTGGACGAAAGCTAATCTTCCTACCGTGACTACCAGGGCGATAGCACACAAACTAGGTAATTGGGTACAGACTCTTCATAACATTGATTAAAACAATCGAACCTTGTCAACCTTCAGAGGATTAGTATTGATACTTGATACATCATAGGTTGAGCTTACAATCCAGAACCAACAATGAAAAGTATCTGGAAAGTGTGAATAAAAAAATATAACCTGGCACGCAATGCATACTATCTTGTTGATTAAATTATCTGATCTACGCCGGAAACAATTAACAATGCGCGAAAGGCACGAATGAATCGACGAACTTAATCATTCCCGACCGGGATCGTCGCAGTAGCACAATGATGCTAGCTGCATTCGCTACGTCGACAAAGGCCGATATCAAGTGTATCGTCATTGTCAAGGGCTATATGATCATTCTCAGTCATGAACAATAAATGGAAAAATTGACCTTGTACCGCAATCCTAATAGTTTGTTGGACCGCTTTCATTCGCGACCTGTAGAATGGTGGTCGGTCTCATTCGCGAGAATTCAGAGGCAGCTTACGAGATGATCAGCCATGCTGAATGTACAGGGTCAGAGACGAGCGGTACTATAATCCCATTGTCATTCATACCCATATTGCATCCTAAGTTTTGTCAACTTCGGTTTATGTACTATAGTCTAATAGGGGACTCATACCAACTAGCACCATAATCAAAGCGAGGGTAAACAATAGTAGCGACTTGCTGTTGCTGGCTGTAAAATATCTTGGTCCTCCTAAATTGATTGATTTATCGCAGTCACTCACCTCTCCATATCCACAAGGCATAGTGACTTGAAAGCATTGACCACTATAATTGCAGATAAATAGTGAATGAACGCTCACAACTGTACTAAGCCGCTAGTCATGCCCTTTTGGTAAAAATTGTTCAGTTAGGACCAGCCGTGATGATTGTTTTACGGACCGTACAAAATGCTTGGGCCTGTGATATCATCATGATTTCCTGTCTTCAGAAGGATAAATGAAGACTCACCTGCGTAGACCTGGGATGGCAGAGATGAGATAAAAACAGTGCGAAAAAAACGAATCCCATGTCTCGTACCACGTCATGTAGCCCAACATCGTGGGGTCACTAATTGACATCAGACGTGGTCACGAATTAAGGAAAGTGAGTCGCCACTGTCACTGACTAATACTTTGTTATCAAGTGAAAATATACTAAGTTGTCGTATTGGCACTGCAGTTATCAATCTTGTCGGCTAGTACCACGAGGGTAACTTACAGATATGCGTTATCATGCATAAATGAATCGCATCCACTAGCACGAGCACGTTCACCAGGGTTTTCAGGTATAGTGGATCCGAAGGATATACTAGGATGAAAGTCGTCATGTCTCTCTTTTACGACGAATGCAACAACTTGTGCTCACGATTGAAGTAATAAAAACCCTGTGTGAGTGTCACTCCGTGGAGAAGCGCGCCTATGATGGCAGCGACAAGTAGAGCTCCCATTCTGAGACCCGTGAGTCGGGAAATTGGTTGGAACTTCTCAGGACTTACGTGCAGTTCAAAGCTGGAGTCACTTCAGCTGTCATCGTCGTTGGAACCATTCACGGCCAATGGCGAAAAGACGAAAAACAGTAGTCGGGTTTATTTGGAACACCGGTGGGCATTTTCAATGTCTTTTTGTTTTTGCTTTTTTTTTTTTTTTTCAATTCAATGCTTATGGCTAGTATGTCGATTTTGAAACGCGGTACTTGAATAGGAATGCGAGTCACTGGGGAAGCGGGCGCTATTTTATTTTGGTTGAGCGCGATTAAAACCGAATTCGAACTTGAATTTCAATTACCGCATTTGGTATTGATTGGGGGTTATTCTTTATTTATTTATTTATCATTCAGCTGAATATTTTATTTCATGCCTCATTACTCAGTCCTCAGACGAAAGTGTAGGTCAGTCGTAGACAGCAACGCACCAGCTGAACAGTCCTTGGTCTACGGATCTACAACGTCAGAAAGTCAATCGAGTAGCCAAGGTGACGTTTCCCTTGATTGAAATTGAATGTCCGGGTTATTCCGGTGCCGGGGTTGGCAAGAGCAAAGAAAAGGGCTTTCGCGAAAACTGATTTTGTAACGCAACATTCGGTTTCATGTTCAATGGAGAATCAAGCACCGCCCGATGACATGTTTTTGGCCCTTTTTTTTATTGCGTCGAAACCCCCGAAAAGACTAGAACATAGGGTGACAATCCCGTAATCCGTTCAATTCTCACTGAGATCTCACAGTTGGCCGAGTGGGTATCAGACGTAGATCTTGACCACTGTGTTGTTTTTGGCCTCGTCATCATCGCGTCATCAATTGAATTTTGAGGTTTTGGCAGGAGAAACTCACTCGACACTAAATCTAACTGGTTCCGTTCAAGTTGGCAACGGTTCCTGTTTCTTCTGCTTAGTATTTCACTGGCAGCGCCGCGATCCGCCGCTCGCATGTGGTTCCCTAGAAGGAAAACGTTATTTTAAAAATCACCCGTTGCAACCACGTGCGCGAGAGTTGGGTACCCCTGCCGCCACAAAGGCCGCTCATGATCATTATCGGCACCAAGATCCCTTTGGACATTCAATGGGAAAAATTATAATAAATTCTGGGAATCGTTGGTGCCACCTACTTATCTATGGCTCTTGACTAGTTCCCGCAGGTCGGGTGGTGGTGCGTATAAGGTAGGAAACACGAGGGTAGGATTCAATTCGGTGGCAGTCGCCAGGCACAGGGCAAGGAGTCGGTGGTTTTCATGAAACTCTACCACCACCACCATCTCATTCCCTTTTTTTGTACTGCTCGGGTCCCCGAGCTGTACAAGTCAAGGAGTTAAAAACGACAGGCTTCACAGTGACAGGACCTAGAATATGATGATATCATTGCCCATTAAGCGAACTGTAAGCCGAACAACAAAGAACCTTCTCGAAAAAGAATTAACCAACAGAAGACCAATCAAGATGCACAAGAACATTATGTATTATATATCCACCCATGTACACACGACGTAGCGTACACTTTATTCGTGAATCCTGCGAATTCCCAGGACCAGCAACCGAGTTAAGAGAGAGATGGAGAGAGACGGAGAGAGAGACGAGAGAGAGAGAACATTATTACCAACCCCAATCCATGTCCTCGTCCTCCGTTAGGTTCACGTTTGGGTTCGGGTTTTGGCCCGGGCCCAGACTGCTACCGATAACGATCGGCTTCATCGGCTGCAGGGCAGTACGAGTCGAGAAGAACCCGCCATCTTCGTCTTGGTCAAGGAGAGATGCCGACGCCGCTGCCGGGCCGCGCATGGTCAGTGACACCTGCGGCGACGGCGGCGGCAGGGGTCGAACGGTAGGACCCGTACCGGCCATGCTGGAAAACGCGGATACCAATGTCTGCGAGACGTCACTGAACAAGAGAGAGGCACGTTTCTGGCTCTTGGTCAACCTGTCACGAAAGCTTGGTTAGTATACCCCTGCGGTTGCGGTGCATAGCCAAAAAGAAAACACGCACGTCGCGGATCCCCACCCTCTGCTCGTCCAAGAAGAAGTCAAGGGAGGTTGTGCTTGAGATACTCCGCTTCCGATTTCGTTGCTGCTTGTGATGGGCACATTAGGACCTCCCTCAAACGAGTTCAGATCATCGCCATTAAAGCCGTTGCTTGGATTGGGCGATAAGGATCCCAGCACATGTGGAAGCTCAACTCCGGGAGAGGACACCTCTCTCGATTTTCGCCGGTGACAGCGAGTGCTACCTGCATCGATCGCAGACGAACTTGCCGCGGGGCCCACATCGTCAGCGTAACCGTGTCGGTCTTCTCTTCCTACCCCGCCCAAGATCGACACCTCATCCTGCACTGGTACCTCAATGGGATCCGCGTCCCCGACCTCTGATTCCTTCCTTCTCACCCTCTCTCTCTCCTTACGTCTGCCTAGCCGAAACATAAACTTGGGATTCGGGCACACCGTCGGCGTCGCACCCGTATCTCTCACTATCAGTTCCTGGGAGCACGAGGAAAAGGAGTGCGGGCTTCCGCCTCTGTCACTATCACCACCACCATCGCCCTGTTGAGCTGACTTGAGTTCGACACCCTTTTCGTCGGATTCTTGCCCGTGCTCCCGGTGCTTGACTGGCCCCTCTTCTTCTTCGAAGAAGAAAGAAGAAGCAGACGAGAGAGGGGTGGCAGAGAACCTCGTTCCGCTTGTCGTGGTTGTGGAGGACGATGACGTAGAGAGATTGGAGGACCGGATGTGGGAGCTTGAAGGGAAATACAACGAATGCGGCCTTTCTCGTGGCTTGAGTGGTGTTGACGTTGGCCTTAATCTTGGTCTGATCATAGTGGTGGTGGTGGTGGTATCCGCATCTACGCAATTGGTCGAAAGCGAGTGTGGGTTGTCTCCGTTAGTGATGGACAAGCCGGTTGCGATTATTCGGCTCACGCCTTCAATGACAGTACTGGTAGCGCCGTCTGGAGTTGAGGCGGATATACTTGAGGATGCTGTGGGTGGGCTGTGGGCGGCTGACGATGCAGGTGACGATGATGTTGAAAATGAGTTTGGGGATTCAAAGCCCCGACTGACGATGCGTTCCCATTTGTGTTTCACTGCAAAATGGTGGGTGGATATGACAGGGTAGGCTGAGGAAGCCACGTACGTTGCAATAGCTCTGCTTCGTGTACGGCGAGCTGTGATCGTAATTCGAGACATTTCGATTCTTTCTGGGCGATGAACCGGAGAAGGTCTGCGTGTCTGCAGCATGGAGACTGTGATTAATAGACGACTTTCATAGGAGACAAGAGCTCATACTTTTCTGCCAACGTCAATGGCGGTCTATCCCCCAGTGACAAGCCTGCTGTAGAAAACCCCGGACCTAGACTTCTTCTATCCCTTGGGATTGACGAGAAAGGTGGACTAGGATAAGCGAGGCTTTTGGGCCTCGGTTTTACCCTTCTGGGCGACGAGTCGGAGTCGTCCAGCAAGCGAATATGACCTGGCGAGTGGTAACTGGACCGCTTGTAAGATTTGCTCGCCAGGTTCCGGCTATGAAAGTCGGAAGTGGTTCCATCGACGAGGTGCAATGGTTTTGGGCCTGTTGGCGAATGAATGTTTACTAAAGAGTGTCGTTTTGAATGAGTGTCTTGTGAGCTCATCGTGGTTTTGATCCAAGGAGCGTTGGGTGGCAATGGTAGCCTCAGTGCCCACCTTTGACTACATCTAAGTACTAACGAGCTCCAGTATTACAACTCTCTATTGGTCGCCTCATCAGTGCTTGGTACCTGCATGCCCGTCTTCCTTCTCAGCCTCCGCAATGAATTTTTTGATGCTGTTCATTCAGAAACGCGTCAGCCCATTCACAGTCGACATACACCGGATAAGAAAAACCCACAATTCTTCTTCTTCGCTAAACCGCACCAAAAGAGCCCGTCAACAACCACGGCCAGACGCATGGATGGACATACCTCGAGCTAGCATTCAAAGGCACAGACAACTTTGCCTGCTCCACCGTCCGGGGCGGCGGGCTGGCCTTGCTTCCTCCTCTCGTAGCCAACCATACACCGCCGAAAAAGGTGGTCAGAACGCCAAGCGAGAAATGCTCGGTTTTGACGGCACGGCCGAAGATGACGCTGGGTATATGCGCACGATCAGTACAGCCTGTAGCCGGTGGAACATAGACGGACGCGTACTAGGACATGGATGCAGAGTTCTCTGAATTTGCAACGAGTGGAAGTGGTGTTCCCGGAAAGTTCCGCTTATTTACTCACGCCGCATCCACTGACCTGCAAGTGAATTATCTAACGCGCGTCAACGACGCGATGGCACAGGTAAATGTAATACGTCAGTGTCCGAGGGTGCGTAGAATTACAATGGCTCGCGTCACCACTACTCATCTTGATGTTGGACTCACAACGGGCCGAAAATGGACTTCAAAATGCCAATGCGTACGTATTCATAGCCAGGCCAAGGTCGATATACAACTCCTTCATAGCTGGCGTCGTTATTGTTTGTATCAGAGAAACCGAATCCGTGACCAATGACAGCAGCAGTGTTAAACGTTAAAGAGGGGAGAATTTCATATATGATTAACGTTTCGAGTCGCACCACTGGTGAGAGGATGGAAGGAAACCATGCAACCTCTTTTCTGCGCTGGCGGCAACTAGACGTCATGATAGACCCAGTTAATGTTCCACATCGAAAGACTGTCTAAAGCCATGAATAGATTAGGATCATTTGCATCTGTCCATGTTACAGTCTTCTTTTCCCTTTGTTAATGGATACTTTATTATTACATAACCATTGCTATGTGTTTCATGGACACCTATCTCCTTTAGTTATCTACCTTCACTTTTCCTTTCTTAGGTACTTAACTGTGCATTTCCTTTTATATGAGTCTTTTCAAGACCCACCCCTGCCCATGGAGCGCCCTGGGGAGGGGCCTGCAGCCAAGAGGAGGAGGACAACAGTGAGGAGCTCCCTCACTGTTGTCCATGGCCTGGTGGCCAATGGGGGTGTGGGGGTGAGTTGCTCTTTCAAGGAGAAGGACAACAGTGAGGAGCTCCTCACTGTTGTCCATGGCCTGGTGGCCATTGGGGGTGTGGGGGTGAGTTGCTCTTTCAAAGAGAAGGACAACAGTGAGGAGCTCCTCACTGTTGTCCTTGGCCTGGCAGCCATTGGGGGTGTGGGGGTGAGTTGTTCTTTCAGAGCTCCTCACTGTGTTGGCTTCTGATCATCTTTGAAATCTATATAGATGGTGTGGTTCTTGTGTTGCTTGAACTGCACTATTGTCTTGTCCCTTCAGCTTGCTGGGGGTGCACCCCCAGACCCCCACAAATCCCACTTCATGATTTTGATGTGGTGTTGGATGAAACACATAAGGTACATATACATTCTAGTGTCTACAATAAAAGTCCTTGTAATATTTCTTTGTAAACTATGTTAGGAACCCTTCTTATTTCATTCCTATCCCCCAATAATGCTGTAATCCTATCCCCAGATGTGCATCTTGATAATGCAACATACAATTGTCCATGT
Source organism: Amanita fuliginea (assembly GCA_023014435.1). Taxonomy (NCBI): domain Eukaryota; kingdom Fungi; phylum Basidiomycota; class Agaricomycetes; order Agaricales; family Amanitaceae; genus Amanita; species Amanita fuliginea. The sequence goes on along the minus strand of JAEBUQ010000011.1, from coordinate 389,263 downwards.
GAAAATACATCTGTCTGCAAGTTTAACCCAACATATTTAACAGATTGGCCTTGACTCTTGTTGATTGTCATAGCAAATGCTAACCTTATCGGAAATTGTCTTCTCTTTAGAGGGATAGGCAGATTCTCAGCAGATGGTTCCAATGTAATTCTGGGAATCAATGCAACCTTTCCAGCAAACCTTTCATCACCTGAAATGATTTCACATTTCAAACTCCTGTTCCCTATTTGCCTGACAATCATCCTTGTCCCATTGCAAAGTCCTCCAGATGGATCGAGATTCCTCAGCAGCATCACAGGACATCCAACTTTCAATGCAAGCTTGGCCAAAGGTAATCCACTGGCATTCAAGGAATTCAAATACTCCATGGGATATGGCTGATATCCATCCTGAGCCTCATTGACCAACTCAATGGAATCAGCACTTGTCAGAACTTTCTCTCTACCTGGCATCTGATCAAGCAATACTTTGTTGATCTCATCTACATCATCATTCTTGCAGCAGAGAATGGTCCTTTCCAAAAAGTATTGATTAGTCTTGTTGCCCAGATGAATCCCTGGATATACCAACTGGATGAGCCTCTCTATTGTGTTTGGATTGCAGCACATGTTCTGTGGTAGCTCAATCTTTTCAGCATCATCCAAGTTAGTCCCAGCCCCAATTTGCAAAAGCCATGCAGCATGTGCATCACTTTCAGGAGTCCTATCCAATCGCATATTCTGTGTCAAATAGTGAATATCCATGTTTGTCCACAGATGACTTCTGGCAATGGATGCACCAACTATTTCTTGGCGCAATGCTCTAGGCACAACTGGCAAAGTTTGATGAAAATCACCTCCAAATACCACTGTAATACCTCCAAAGGGGACATGTCTATCAAGCAGATCTTGTAGAGCTCTGTCAACTGCATGGACTGCATGTTTGTGTTGCATAGGAGCTTCATCCCAGATTATAATCCTGGTCTGTTGCAACACTTGATGCATGTGTGAGTTCCTCCTTACATGTGCTACAGAAGTGTCTATGGCAGGAATTGGAATTTTGAAAGTGGAGTGAGCAGTTCTTCCACCTTCAAGCAAGAGAGCAGCAATTCCAGAAGAGGCTACACAGAGAGCAACATGACTTTGAGCCCTGACAGTAGCAGCAATAGTATTGCACACAAATGTTTTCCCACATCCTCCAGCACTGTGCACAAAAAACACTTTCCCTCTGTTATTGTTGACTGAATCCATGACAGCATCATAGGCAACCCTCTGCTCCTGGCTGAACAATTCCAAATTCTGATTCACCAAATCTTGTTGCTGTTCAGGATTATAGGCCAATTGCTGAGCCAAGAGAAAGTTACAACTATGTCTTCCCAGGTTTGGCCATCAACAGGACCTTGAGGCAAAGGCATAGGTGGAAAGTCTGCAAGACTTTTTCCAGACTGCCTCAGTATTTTGTTCAGAAGATGCAAGCCATAGTCATAAATCTTTTCATCCTCAAATTGATGATTATGGAATTGAGGAAGTCTTTGCAGTTCTCTCCTTAAGTCATCACAGATATGCATTCTGTATCTTTCCCATAGAACTTCAGGAGAAACTGGAAAACAGCAGAGCAAGACAACAGCAAACAGAGATCTCAAAGCAGAGCCAGACTGCATGTGTGATGCTTCTCTGAGACATTGATCCCATTCTCTATCATCCTCAAGCAAACCCCTGGCATAGCATGCTTCCTTAAAGGTTTGATAAAGGACATTATCAAATGTCCTCAAGTCTCTAAAGGATTGTGCTCCAGCAACTACTGTCAAAAGCAATCTGAGGTAAAACCTTTCACCCTGAGCTGGTGAAGCAAAGTACATTCTTCCTATTGCTGGAGGGTGTCTGCCAGTTCTTGCCTTCCACTTGTGATCCCGTTTGACAAACCAATAATGTTTTGGAAACTCTTGGTAAAGCAAAGTCCTTGCATTAGGATCAACTCTATTGGCTTCAAACCAAGCAGTCAATGGTGTATGTTTTGTTTCCCCCCTCTGTACAACCTCATCCAACATGTCATCTGCATTGAAATAGACCAATTGCTCATCCTCCAAATGCACTGGCAGGCGTGTGACAGGTGGAAACTCCTTATGCATGTTAAATTCAAATATGCGCCAACAGGATTCAGCTGCAGAAATATATCTGGAGTCCAAATACTCCTTGACCTCATTTCTGTTTTGATCTCCAGAAACTTCTAGAGTGGTTCTATCATGACCCTTGTAAATGTATTTGTGGATATATTTGATTGCCTGAATAGAGGCACAGACTTCAACATTAATGTGGCAGTTGTATTTTGCTGACAGGTATGGATTGTGTGGAACAACATTCTGGTTGTCATATCTATAACCATTCTTTTCAAATGAGTGACCATTATTTGGCCTTGCATACTTGGGATAGCCATCATTATCAGGACTACCCTTGGCGCAACGCCTTAGGGCCCCAACAATAGACTAGAGAGGAGGAGAGGAGTGAGGGTAGGAAGAAACCCGAGAGAACTCAACTGAGGACTCTGGGTGCTAGTTGCTCAGTTTATATACTACAAGGGTGGTCTGTGCACCACTCTAATAATAGTATCTATGCTGAGTAAGTATGAGTAAAGGGAATAGCATAAGCGGTGGCCGTGCAGCGCATGGCTGTGCCATGAGTCATACATAATGAGTCATCGGTCCGGTAGTCCGTAATCTAATCGTAATCTAATCTAATCTAATCTAATCTAAGCGCTGACAAGATAAGATAGACGCTGGGTTTGCTAAGATGTTTGGCTACCACGTTAGTAAAATACAAAGAAAATAATAAAAATGTCTTAGTGAAAAACAAGTTTGACCCAAGGTCATGACAGTACCCCCTTTTTAGGATTCGGCTTCCTAGACGAACTCCTTTGGAATTGGTTCCACCATGACATTCAAATCATCATTGAATGTCACATATCCACTCTTCTTCATTTTTTCAAGGTTTTTTACCGCTTGCCAGGCCCAAAAGCCATGCTGCGGGAATTTCCAAGGATCTTCTCCTATTTCCGCTTTTTCCATGAATATTTCTACTTTTCTTGAGTACATGATTCGCGGTCGGGGAGGAGGTTTTGACTTCGGGGGAGGTTTTGCGTCAAGGAAATGGCAACGTGATGCATTTTCACATGGGTGATCCACATTGGAATAACCACCCAGTACAAGGATTGTTTGTTTGGATTTTTTATTGTTGCGTTTGTTTTTACCCATGGTGAGCGCAAAATGTACAAATGCGGGGTTTGTGTGTTCAAAAGGGCCTGAAATAAGGCCTACAGCAACAAAATGAAGCAGTTTAAGGCCCTACTCCAGGGCCAATCCTTTTAATTTTGTAAGCATCCGTTACAATCGCATGGCCCATCATGATCTGATGGTTCATTTAATTGTTTTAGCAATTCTTTTCCTTTCCGTTTTTGCCAGTTTTTCTCCCATGATGCAGTTTCTGCTATTGCATTGATATCGATCCTGGAAATTACACCTTGTGGTGGTTCCGTGAAGTTTTCATATTTTCGAAAACCTAAGCCTTCAAAGGTTTTCCTGTCAATAACCCGAATCGCACCCGGGTGTCTATCGTAAAAATGTTTTATTTTCTTTTTTGTGTTCCCTAAATTTTCTTTTGGCTCCCACGAATTATGTTCTGCCGTATATCCCTTCCATTTAACAAGATATTCCATCTTGTTTCTCTTTAATCGTACATCCATAATTTCTTCAACTTCGTATTCTTTTTCACCATCAATTTCTACTGGTGGTGGCGGCGCTACTCGTTGTCCTCGCATTGGTTTTACATAAGGACGTATTCTTGAAACATTCACAACGGGATGAATTTGTTGTGAAAAGGGTAGATCCAATTCTACCGCATTTGACGAAATTATTTTCTTGATTGGATATGGTCCTATCCAACGTTCTGCTAACTTTCTTGTAGGTCTCCCAGAAAGTTGTAAGTCTTTGGTTGATAACCAGACTTTATCTCCGACTTTATATTCTGGTACCTCAGAACGTTTCCTATCCGCATATAATTTCATATCATCTTGCGATTTTCGTAGAGCTGCCTGAGTTTCTTCATGAATTTCTTTCATTTTTTGAGCAAACTCTGCTGCTGCTGGATGACTTCCTTCTTTTCTTGGTTCTATTCCCATTCTTGGATGTTTACCATAATTGACGAAGAATGGTGAATGTTTTGTTGATGCCTGAATTTTATTGTTGTAGCTAAATTCAGCAATAGCTAGCCACTCCGACCAATTTTCTTGTCGGTGATCTACGAATATCCTCAGGAATTGTTCCAAATCCTGATTCATTCTTTCTGTTTGTCCATCCGTTTGTGGATGGAAAGCTGTAGACAAATCTGTAGAAATGCCTAACATCTGATTCAATTCCTTCATCATTTGAGCGGCAAATTGAGGTCCGCGATCTGAAATAATTGATTCAGGAAGTCCATGTAATTTCCATACATGTTCCCTGAATAGAGTTGCCAGTCCCTGTGCTGACGTTTCTTCGGATGTAGGGATAAAATGAGCCATTTTGGACATTCTATCACAGACTACAAGAATCGCATTATGTCCATGTGATTCTGGTAACTTTGTAATAAAGTCTGCTGATATATGTGTCCATGGCTGTTGTGGTGCCGAATTAGGCATTAATTTCCCTGCTGGTGGTTCTGGGAAATTCTTGCTTCTTTGGCATTTGTCACATCCGGCGACATATTTTTTGACAAATTTAGTGACTCCTGGCCACCAATAATTCCTTGTGACGAGTTCAACCGTCTTCCATTGTCCTCCATGTCCAGCAATGGGTGTATCATGATGGAGTCTAACTATCTCCATCCGTAATTTTTCATCTTTTGGAACATAGACTTTTCCTCTCCAGAGGATTAATCCTTGTTCCATCTGCCACTCTCCTGCATTAAGTTTTTTCACATTTGCCTTCTTCATTGCTTCTACTGCCTTAACGACATCTTCATCTCTTGCTTCAGATCTCCTTATTTTATTAAGGATCTCTTTTTCCGATGCGTTAACCAGTACATGTCCTTGTTGCAAAGATGCAATGCGGAAAAACTCTGGTTTTAACAAGGTTACTTCCTTGTTATCATCCTCTACCCCCTTTTTATGGTCTGGCCTCCTGGACAGAGAATCAGCCTTTCCCATACTTGTTCCTGCTTTATGAATGATTTTAAAATTAAATCTGCTGAGGTATAATGCCCAGCGTGCTTGTCTGCGATTTAACTTTTTTGCACTCATAAAGTATTCGAGATTTTTATGATCCGTCCATATCTCGAATTGTTGCTTTGCTCCTTCTAGATAATGTCTCCAAGCTTCGAGACACCTCATAATGCCCAACATTTCCTTGTCATGGACATCGTAGTTCCTTTCCATTTCATTTAGGGATTTGGATAGAAATGCGACAGGTCTCCATTTCTTATCTTCACATTCCATTGATAGTACCCCTCCTGTAGCGTAATCGGAAGTGTCAGATTCTATTCTGAAATTCTTGTCGGAATCTGGTGCAACAAGAATTGGTTGTTCCGTGAATAGTTTTTTTAGGGTTTTTATTGCTTTTTCTTCTTCATCTCCCCAATTCCATGTTTTTTCTTTTTTAACCAAATCGTGTAATGGTCTAGCGATTTTGGCAAAGTCTTTGACAAATCTCCTATAGTAGTTTGCCAATCCTAAGAATCTTTGTATATCCTTGACACTAGTTGGTGTCGGCCAATTTAGGATTGCTTCTACTTTTTTCGGATCCATTTTTATTCCATTGGGTCCAATTATTACCCCAAGGAATTCGACTTCTTTTACCCTCCATACACATTTTTCTGGTTTAACGTAAAGATTGTTTTCTTCCAATCGTTTTAGAACTTCCAACACTATTTGTTCGTGTTGTTCTTCTGTTTCCGTATAAATAAGGATGTCATCTATGTATACAATGACTTTTCCTTCATTGATCATATCACGGAAAATATCGTTCATCATTGCTTGGAAGGTTGCCGGTGAGTTGGTAAGCCCAAAGTACATTACCACTGGTTCAAAAGAACCCTCTGGTGTAGTGAATGCGGCTTTCCATTCATCTCCTTCTTTGATTCGTACGTTATTATAGCCCCATCGTAGATCCAATCTACTAAAGAGCTTTGCTTTTCCTGCTCGATCCACGAGTTCCGAAATGAGTGGTAATGGATAGTTATTTTTAACTGTCCATTCGTTAAGGTAACGGTAATCCTGTACCATTCTTTTCTTTCCATCTTTCTTTTTTACGAAAAACACTGGTGACGTCTGCGGTGATTTAGAAGGTCTGATATATCCCTTTTTTAGTTGATCATCAATGAAGCTTCTAACTTCGCTGAGTTCATCTGGTGATAAAGGATACACCTTTCCTTTTCTAGGTTGATAACCTTCTTTAAGATCTATCGCATGATCCCAAGGTTTTCTGACTGGCATTCGTTCCGATGCTTTCTTTTCGAATAAATGAAGATAACTATGGTACTGTGATGGTACCAAGTCTCTGGTTTCGGGTTTTTTGAGTTCCCTAATCCATTTTGGTGATGACGGAAGAAATGAATATTTATCTCCGTGTTTGTACCAACGAGGATGTTTCCATTCCGTTAAGAAATCTTCATTTTCTTTTTCTTTCTCCTTTTGCTCAAGCCAGTAAGCAAAGTCCAACTCGCGCTCTTTGTCCCATATATACATATTGGACTCCCAATGTTCCGCCTTTTTAAATTTCTTTTCTCTTTCTTTCGTCCACTCTCTTTGTTTATGTCCACATGACCGTGGGCATCTGGTCAACTTTATTTCTCCGGTGGTCCAGTTGATGTCCGGGTTATGTGCTCGTAACCATGTAGATCCTATGATTACGTTTGTTTTTCCTAACTCGCAAATTTCAAAGGTTGCCCTTTCTCGGTGACCCTGATAACTCATGATTAGATCAACTTCATGAGTAATCATACCTCCTTCATTGTTAGTTCCGTCAACGTTCCTAACTTGAATTGGGTGATCCAAAGGGATTAACCTAAAACCTTTTTCTTTAGCGAATTTAGAATTCATAAACAGACCTGTTGCTCCTGAATCGAGTAAGGCCGTTTCTTCTATTTGGTCATGTGTGTCTAGAGTTTCTAGACCGATTGTCATTAAGATTTCGTCTTTCTGACCAATAGTTCTGACGAAAACTTCTTTTTGTCCCTTTCTCTGTACCTGTTTGTTGTTAGCTAAAGAGGAATGAAGCACAGGTTTAGCCGCCCTGCCACGCTCCTGTGCTTTCGCACTAGAGACCGCCTCTTGCGGGGTTACCCCTGAAACTTTCATTTCAGGGGCCACCTTTTCTACGGTTAGCTCCTCGATAACTTGTGGGGGAGCAAGGCTCGCCACTCTCCAAGCTTCTCGATCATCTTCCACAACAAGTACATTGTATCTATTCCGAGAATCGAGTGTGGGACTCACTGATTCTCTTCCTCTTTTAAACTTTCTCCTTTTTCGAAATATGCCTTCATTTCTTCGAAGGTCATTGTTCGGACGTCCAATCCCGATCGACAGTTTCTTGCTATGTGCCCCACTCTTCCACATTTGTAACAGCGCATTGGCAGGCGATTGTTTCTGTTGATGTCCATTGCGTTCGGGTCGGGCCTCGGTCCGGTATTACTACTCCCGGAGGGTCCAGCTCCCCCTTGGTTCTGACTCGCTGATCCCGATTGTTGGTTTATTTTCCATTGGGGTTTGGGCTGGCCAGTTCCTACCGGTCTTGCCGTATCGGGGCCTTTAGATCCTCCTTCACTCCTATTGGCGGAGTTACTGTTCTGGGAAGAGTAATACCTTTCCTCAGCTTTTGCTTGACGCCACTGTTGGTCAAGTCGGACCGATCTTTGGTACCATTCTTCGATGGATTCCAGTACTTCATCTGATTCCATAATTCTTTTTCGGAGTCCGGCGTTTAGACTCCTTTTGAATTCTTCGATTAGGGCCCTTCCGTGGTACCCTGTTCCTCGTGCTACCTTTTTAAATTTCTGCACGTGTTCCTCACACGTGTGTGCGCCTTGTGTCATCGTGCGCAATTCTGATATCTTTGACGACTGTTCGTCTGTGTCGCCGAAATCCCGTTTGATTTCCCTAAACAATTGTTCCACCGTTGTGGGAACATCTTCATCATTTTCTCCATATTTTTCAATTAGATTGTCTCGCCAATCTACCGCGAATCCTTCTGACATATAAGAGAGAACCAAATAGATCTTCTCTTCTTCATCTGCATTTGGCATCTTCAACTGCAAATAGAGTTTGCAGCTGTTGATAAAGTTTGTGACATCCGCCATCTTTCCGGAGAAAGCCATTGGTTTGGCGGCATCTATTTTTGACGATCCATTACCACCAGGGTTGGTGATATTAAACACGGCATTGTCGGGAATGTTAATTATAGGAACAGGCTGTGCCGCCTGTTGTTGTGCTGCTTGCTGTGCTGCCGCAGCGGTGTTGTTTTGTAATAATGTCAGCTGTGTTTGCAGTTGCTGTATGACATTATTTTGGTTTGCGAGCATTTGTAGGAGCTGCGCGGAATTGAGCTGCTGCTCTTGATCATCTCCTGCGTCCGACATGTTTCGGTAACTAGGAGCGGGTGTATATGGGGATAGGGATCGAGATGGTGTAGGTGATGGTAACTGGTATGGCAGTGCGACTTCTCCGATGTAATCTGCGTCGGAGTTGAAGAGGGCGTTTAGGTTTAATGTAGCTGGATTGGGAACTAAGATTTGAAAAGGGGCGGGTTCCCAATGATGTGGTTCCTCGGTGATCGAGGGTGTCGAATCGGTTGATGATGGTGTGTCCCCAAAAGGGTCTGATCGATCTGAGTCCAGACCGTTACTATCCCCAAATACTTCGTTCCAGAAATTTTGTATTTCCTGATCCGATAGACCAGTGTTCCGTAATAGTTCCCTGAGACCTTGATCTATTTTGTACGAAGTGAGGGAGGTCTTAGCCTGTCACTTATTTGGGAATGCACTCAGGGTCCACAACCCTCCCTGCAGTGCTAGTACAAAGTAGGTATTTGAGAACTATTTTAGTCCGAAACGAAGGTTTATCTAAGCGGAGGCCGAACGGTTGTTCCGCTATCACTACACCCTACAGGTGCGGATCTTTCTCAGAAGCGCGTGGTCAAGTGACGGCTACTTCCAAGGACTAAAGTAATACAAACAAAGTAACTAGGTATATACGGTATAGCCTTCAGGGGCCTAGGCCGGGCAATTTAACGTGCGTAGGGGCTGGCGAGGCTTTCCCACGATGCGGATCACGTAACGTGTGATCGGTATATGGCACTGGTCTCCTGTGCACAGGTAACCCTATCGACCGGGTTAGGTCCTTCGGTTTGCGTAGACTGGGAATGTAGAGCAACGCTTTTATGGATGCGATGCAGAACCGTGTGATGATGGTTTTATAGATCCCAACAACTAATAACGTTTTATAGTCGACGGACGACTGTAGTGATCCCCCTGATCGCGTCTGCTTAACCCTGCAGTCCGGGTATATCAAGTGTTGGGGCGGTAAGAGAATGTACAGTCGAGTTCTACTATCAGGACTACCCTTGGCGCGACACCTTAGGGCCCCAACAATAGACTAGAGAGGAGGAGAGGAGTGAGGGTAGGAAGAAACCCGAGAGAACTCAACTGAGGACTCTGGGTGCTAGTTGCTCAGTTTATATACTACAAGGGTGGTCTGTGCACCACTCTAATAATAGTATCTACGCTGAGTAAGTATGAGTAAAGGGAATAGCATAAGCGGCGGCTGTGCTGCGCATGGCTGTGCCATGAGTCATACATAATGAGTCATCGGTCCGGTAGTCCGTAATCTAATCTAATCGTAATCTAATCTTATCTAATCTAAGCGCTGACAAGATAAGATAGACGCTGGGTTTGCTAAGATGTTTGGCTACCACGTTAGTAAAATACAAAGAAAATAATAAAAATGTCTTAGTGAAAAACGAGTTTGACCCAAGGTCATGACAATCATCACCAAAATGAGTGGTTTCGCGGAATTCCTTTGGATACTGCTTAGTGCATCTTCCATTAGCCATGCATTTGGCATTGGGCTTTTCTGCTCCACATGGCCCATGTACCATGTTTTTAGTGATCACATCATAGAGTACTGGCTGAGTGTCTGGATTGGGAATTTGAGCAGAAACAACAGAATCAACATCAGCTGCATTCCTGATTCTATTATCAGGATGCAAAAAGAGCAAAAGATGCATGTGTGGAAGGCCTCTTTTCTGAAATTCAATGGTATAAACAACAGCTACAGCATGACCAAAGATACCACTTTTCACTTCTTTGTATAAAGCCTGATGCTTTTGCTCAAAGATTCGAGCAACAATATCTGGTCGATCGGAAGCTGTTTGAGGCATGCCATGGGGGCCTGCTTCTGCAAGCAAAGCCTCTGTTATCTCTGGCCAGCTGGGATTGGCAGTCATAGTTATGAAGAGGTCAGGTTTTGTGAATTCTCTGCAAATGGCCATAGAATCTTGAAAGAGTTGGAGCATGTTTCTCTCACTTCCAATATGAGTTGAAGGCAAAATAACTCTTTGACCATAATTCTCCATATTCAAGTTTTCATTCCTATCTCCCATTGCAGCATCTCTGAGACCTCTGTATACATCTGCTCTGAGTTCTTTCTGGTGAGTTCTCACCCAGTTCAAGGCACTTTGCTCAGTGGAGGCCCAGGCATCAACAATGTACTGCTGAAACAATTTGCCTCCTCTAAACAGTGGAGACTGATCTTCAGGTCGGACATGAAGCCTGTATGCATTGCCATTTGGCCTATGCTGGGTTGGAATATGTGGATGCCAACCATCTTCACCATGTGGAAAAAGCATGACATAGTGCAAAGGTGAGTATGCAGGATTCAAATGGCTTATACGTTGCAGCCCACCACCTTGAAGCCTCAAAATAATATCTCTGTGATTTGACACCTCCTCAGAACCATCTCCAGGTATGACAGCAGCTATCTCATCTGCAGTGGGCAAGTTATACCTATTTCTGTCTTGAGTTCTATCAGCTCTCAATAAGACTCGGACATTTTGCCTCTCATTGACAGGTGTTTCAGCCATGATATGATGTGCTGACTTATAGAGATGAACATATGGATGAGTTTGAAGAATCATTGCCTGTAGCTCAGTCATGATGACTGGATCTAAATGAGGATTATTTGCCATCCTCATCCCAAGTTGTTGTGCTCCATCATGAATATATATCTGTGCATATCGCTCTGGCTGGCCCTCTTGTGGGAGCAAAGCACCTGAATGATGATGTAACTCCCCACTAACTTGGAATGAATAAGGCCCAGGAGCATTGGTAATGGCCTGATCAATTTTGACACCCAAAGATGTGAAAGCAAAGGCAGCATTGTATTGATGAATGCTCTGCCTGAAGGACTTTGAGTGAAGAGAAATGCCACATAGCATCTCTCTCAATGCTCTGGGAGTCTCTCCAAAAGGTGGAAGCAATACTTGACCTTGTAAGCAACAACTCCCAAACTTTTTATTCTGAGCAGTTGAGGCTGACAACTTTTCTGAATCAAAATGTAAGGCATGACAATGAGAACAAAGGACATTCATTGGACCCAAGCTATGCACTTGATGTGGCTGAGGATCATGATATGGCCTTTGAGCAACAGGTAAATCTCTAGGGTTTCTGGGAGGTGGTGGTATATGTGCATGCTCATTTTGCAAAACTCTTTGCATGTCATGTTCAAAATTCATGTTAGCTTGATGGTTCTGAGCATCCTCCAAGTCAATCTGACCCTCATTTTGAGCCAATCCCAGTCCTTGAGCTGGAAAATTATCTGGCCTTTGTTCAGGATCAAAATTATGGCCATTGATGTTAAGATCAGGATCAAGTTCTCTTTCATGTTCTGCTCTCCATTGATTAAAAATATTTTGCCTTGCATGAGCATTGTCATCTGCAGCATTCATTTGCCTTTTCTGTTGAATTTGCCTCTCTCCCCCTTTGCAACAGCACCTGTCTATAATTCTCTGCTTGCTCTCTCTGAGCAATCTGTCCTCTATGAAGATTATTCAGAGCCCCATTGGCCTGTTCCCCAGATAATATCACTCTTGGTCCAGAGGGCTGCCTTGGTCTACCTCTCCTTGGAGGTTGCACTGGCATAGGAGGCAAATTATGTAGTAGCTGTCTGACTTCAGCAGGTGCAAGCCTGGGAACAGCAGCATTCACAGCATTTCTTCTTCTCCTCAAAGGAGGGATTAAAGGAGGAACATCAGGCACAGGGAATTCCCTTGGTGCATCCAAAGTCTCAGGTATCTGTACCTGTGGAATAAGAGCAGCTAAATTTTGCTGCTAAATGAGATGAGCAACCAAGGCCCAAGATATGTACATATGGAATGCACACCTGAATAGCTAGAGCATCAAAGATAGGCTGTTGAATGGCCTGAACTATATGAGGAGACATAGCAGGCCTAACCCGACTACGATGATCATCAGGATCAGTCATTGATTCTATGCATTGCATCCTATCAGCTGAGCGAGCATTTTGACGCTCACCCTCAGGAGTAGCAGGCCTAGACCTATAAAAGAGAGATCAGTTAGATTGGCAAGATTGCTCACCAAAAGTCAAACATTTGATCATACATGATATTACAGACAATCTATATGCTCAAGACAAAAATTGGATATGACAAAAAAGAGAGAGTCAATAGATTTACATGCCTTTTGTATTAAACAAAGGGGATTGGCCAAGACTGAACCACAGCAGTCTTATCAGTGACATCACTACTATTGAAAGCTTAAATGTTATCATACATGATGCTATAGACACTGTTAATACTTAAGAATCATGAGAACTGAAGCATCAAAGATGGTCAACACATTCACATACTAAGTTGTGCCAGAAACAGTGGGGATTTGATGTGATGAAGAGAGAGGCAAGAAAGGAGGCCAACTCCGCATTTTTTGTCACGCTTTGTCACGCTTTGTCATGGGAGTCACACTCACACAGAGCAGCAAGGCTTAGTCAGTATTACGTAAATATATTAGTCAGGCTTATGTCATCATTGTTCCCTTCTTTATAGATTTCCCTTGTTCTTTTACATATATAAACCCTCATGTAATGTAGTTACTCTCCAGTTCCAACTTAATTGAATTCTTCTCTCAACCTCTGAACTAAACTTGTTACAGTTTCTTTTCCTTTCGTTGACGAATATTTTATAATTACATAACCATCGCTATGCGTTGTTAAAAGTTAGATTAGATAATTAAGAATTAATTAGATAATTAGAATTAGAATTAATTAGTGTTTTATATTTAACTAAATATCTATTCAGATTATGTGATATCACATGATTAGTTCATGTGATTAATCACGTATTTATAGGCTCATCTAGACTCTGATTAGTAAAAATAAACTCTTATTTGTACTTGTGTACGAAATTATAGAGTTCAGAGATATTTATATCTTTGACAGATATTATAGAGTTTGACAGATATTATAGAGTTTGATGGGACAATTATCAACTGAATAGAATAGTTGATAAGAATCATTTATATTTAGAACATGACTCAGAAATGACTCATATGACTGTGCAATGACTCATACTACTGCGCATGAGTCATATAGCTGTGCACATGAGTCATTTAGAAGGAAATGATGTCATATAGAACATCATAGAATGATTAAAAATAGATAATAATAAAAGAAACTCGTTTAATAGTATTTTTATTATTATATTTTGTACCTAGATTAGGGTTACTGAAATGTATATAAGGAGGGCGTTTTGGACACTAAGCTCCCCAGTTTTTTCACCTAACACCATAGGCAGATAAGCACTAACTAACAAATGTAAGTATAATTGAAACCTTACTTAGCTAGTGTCTGCGCTGCTCAGCAGTTTACACTCCCCCCCCCCTACGAGTGGAATCTGAGCTCACTCCGAGGATTCCGAGGAGAATCCGAGTCCAGTCCGAGTCCAGTCCGAGTAGGGTAAAAAAGTCCTAGGAATCCGAGTAGACTCCGAGTCCAGTCCGAGCTCAATCTGAGTTGGGATATTTTTCCATTCAATCCGAGCTGAACTCGGAGTGAGCTCGGAGTGAGCTCGGACTCTGAGCACAGCCCAAGCCCATTCTCAGCCAACTCTCCCAACATATCAAAACATTAAGTTGGCTATATCTCCATGGTAACACTCTCAAATTACATTATTATTGATTCCCAGTACAGCCATCATATTGTATTACCTTATATACATGACACTTTGGCTTGATTTAGTCTTGGTATAATTCTATGCTATCAGTAAGGATAATCATTTAATTGACTATATCTCAATGGCAACACTTTCAAATTACATAATTCTTGATTTCATATGCACCTTTAATTGTGTGTTTGTTGTCCACAGACATATACACTTTGGCTTTGTGTTGTTTTTGTTTGATTCTATGTTATAAACAAAATGACTATATCTCCATTGCAATAACTTCAACTTACACAATTCTTGATTTCCTACATGGTCCTAATTCCAACTCTGTGCCATGCACCAACACTTTGGCTTTGTTTGGTTTGGTGTGATGCTAGGTACAACAAGCACATTGGATAATACTTACAAGATCAAATGTAACTAACTGTATTGGTGGAGTCCTGGCAAGTTATGGTATTTGAGCAGTATTTTACACTGCTTATGCTACATCTATCTCATCCTCATCCTCACTTTCATTAACCTTCTCACTACTCCTCTTCTTGTCTTGCCTTTTGATCACCTGCTTGGTGTGATAGAACAACATGCTTTGCAGGAACCAGTCAAAATTCCATGAAGTCATTCTCCTCATGATATGGTCAAAACCACCTAACCAAGCATTCAATTGCTCACAGGCTTGAGTATTAAATGCTCGCTTAAAGTAAGGCATGCCTCTTTCATCTGTCTCCACAAGCACCAAGTTTGGAGCTGACCCATCTAATGGTGCAGGATTGCACCATTTACGGCATAATTGGTCAGTTGCACGATGATTCACATAGTGATATGAATCAACAATGAACCTGCTGGTATTTCCCCACCTCTCCCATGATCCATCTGCAACACTCCTGCGAAGTACTAAGCAAGCCTTGTCAATGCATATGTATGATGGTCTGACTTCATGTATTGGGTATACATGTTCAAGGAAACCCAATATATTGGTTGGAGATTCTGTTTTTGTAAACTTAGCCCATGCTATTACAACACCACAAGGTGCACAGATTGTTTCAACACAATATGTTCTTGGAGGTGTGAAGAGTTCCCTGGGTGTCTTTTCAGGGGAATCATCAATATCATGTGGTTGCTGTTCATGAGTAGAAGCAGCTGGCATCCAAGGCATTGTTTCATCACTTCTTCTCATGGCTCTTCTATATCCTCCTAGTACATTGGTCCTACGATTGAGAGCATGTCTTTGCCACCTTCCCTGGTGCTGTGTACAAGCTTGAGTGCCCTGAACTTTAATATTGGTGCAGTGATCAACATGGCACAATCTCCCAACTAAGTTTTCATGAAAAGCACAATACACTCCACCCCGTGCATTTAACAGATCAGCAGTGCAGTCTTGATACCCACAATACTGAAACATCAATGAACATCAGGTACCAAGTTCCAACAATGATAAAACTTACTGTATGACCCATGACAATCCCATCCACAACAACCATTTTTACAGGGGCACAGTCCTCAATAATATTTGCCTGAGATTGTAATGCAGCTGACATCTCTTCCATGCCCACCATGGCTGATGGATCTATGTGAATGGTACTGGTGGGTTGTTCCCTGTATTTCTGTGTACATTCATTGCAACTATGTTCCATTGATCCACCAATTCTACCACCATTTCCAAGGAATTGGAAAGCCCTCCTTGTGACCTCATCTATGGACAGGCCATCTTCCATTATGAAATTCACTTTTGACTCAGCAGCCTGTATCCTTAATGATTCCTGTACAAATGCTTGCCACACCTGCCTTCGACTTAAATTTTTTGCAGACACAAATGACATGTTCCAAAATTGAGCATAAGTAGCAGGTGATGCATGAAAGTTGTAGATGCCACTCATGACAGCTGAAGTGAAAAGCCTATCAACCCATATGCTCTGTCCAATCTTAACATATGTTGCAGAGTTTAAATACACCCTATCATATTTGTTGTCCACTTGAGTGGGTACTCTTTCATGGTCAGCATAGTATACTGTTTTGCAACTTGGGCATTGGCCACTGAGTAATTGTACTTTCTCATAAGACACAAAATTCTTGATCAAAGTCACCAATGGGACATCTCTTAGTTTGGTATTCAGAATCAGTGACCTGGGTTTGCAGCTCATTGTCTCACAAACATTTGAGTCAGGGCAGATGACATGCACTGGAGAAATTTCAGCATGTGAGACTTGCTTAAGTTTTCCTGTGAATTTCCCATTCTCATTGTAAGGGTGAAGTTCCAACAGCTTTGCAAGTGCATCAAGCTTCAAGCTAACATTTGTTATGTTCTGGTCACCACTCCTTTGAAAATCACTGTTTGCTTCACTTGCTGGCAGGATGCCTTCTCCTCTACTATCTACTCTTTGTAATATTCCACGTGATAAAGAATTTATCCAGCCAGTAGCTAAAATGGACTTCTCTCCCCTATATTCTCGCTTCTGTTGGCGAGCATGAAGGCTGAGAAGCATTGTGTTCTCTGTCATAGAAAGTAGGATCATAAGAACTGTTGCCAGGGATATCCCAGAATGAAAATTGTTTTCAATGAATTTTGAGAAAGTTAGAAATGGGATATTGGGGAATGGTTGCTCAGCTCTTGTTGCTGCAACTACTGGAATGGTGTATATCATGAATATCCAAAAGGTACAACTGGACACCACATTCAACATATTTGAGACACTAAACAAGATACTAAAACAATCTGCACATGTACATCAGTTTATATCAAGTTAAAGCTTACTTCTTGCTGGACTTCCTGGGCTTAGAAGATTCAGCTTTCTCCACAACCCTCTTCTTGCTTTTCCTTACATCTCCTTCTAAATTCTGAGTTCCTTTCCCTTTCCCCTTTTTACTTCTCATGCTATCATGTTCCTTCATGTACTCATTCAAGTCTTTGAAATTATAAGAAATCTTGGAAAATCCCCACACTTCCTCATCATCCGGAGCATTGTCTCCACCCTCTAGCCATGCCTGCATAGCAGGATAATCAGAAACCTTGGCCAATGTCTTCACATGGGAGTGCCACATTGATGGAGATACAAAGAGCTGTATCAACTCTGTCAGATTAGGCTTTTTCTGTGCAGGCCATTGCCCCTTGGAAGCCATATCATCTACAGTGTGCTTGGCCTGCATGCAAGCCTTATACTTTTGATAGTAAGTCTTCAAGGCTTTATCATCTTTGTCAGTCAAATGTGCAGGGATATTCAGTATAGCCAATAGCTCTTGTTGAGTCAACTGAGAAGGTCCAGAGCCAGAAGCACTGGCTTTAGAGGCCCCAGAAGCAGAAACAGCAATGCTGCCAGTGCTGGGGGCAGCATATGATACTCTTCTTTCATCTTCCTGTGTTGCATTGATATAAGCTTCAGCTTAATACAAAGTCATGAACTTACTGCACAAAGATAGAGAATATTCTTTCCTTGAGAAGTTGACCACTCTACCTCCTCATCATCAGCAACAGCTTCTTTGTACCTGCCTTTAGCAATCCAATCTCCTTCCTCACTGACAAATATCCTTTGGTCCCACTCTAGAGTGTAATACATCAATTACTAATATCAAGGAGAAACTCAAGCAACTTACTGCTGGGATCAGAGTACTTCCTAGAGATTGCTTTGAGGATAGGAGCCAGAGTTGGACTGACATTTGCCTTTACCACCACATCTGGCTTTACCTCATTGACATCACCAGGGCAAGACTTGTAAATCTTGACCAAGCCCAATGCCTTTCTCTCTCCTGGCATATTATCATCTGCATCAGCCAAGCTAAACACATTGCCAGTGGCCTGGCCCCTGATACTCCCTCCCTTAGTCCTAGATGCACCTTCAGCAGGGAGAATGTCTACTTCAGTGTCATTAAAAATGTTGGTCGATGCCTTGGTTGCTAATGTGAGCATGGAAATATGATTAAATTTTGACTGACCTTGTTTTCACTTTCCACTCCTGCAGGCTCACTTTTGCCACTTTCATTACCCTCTTCATCCTTACTGCCCTCATCACTCTATCACACAATGAGATATTTAATCAGAAATAATTCATATCACATACCTTAGATATGCCCTCAAACTCAACAGCACCTTCATCATCAATGCCCTCACCCTCACCCCCAAGTCCACCAGTTTCCTCAACCTATCGTGCTGTTATACTCAAACTAAAGATAGAAAATTATTACACACCTCACTCTCAATGTATTCAGCACTCTCTTGCTTTCTCTCATCATGCTCTTCCTCAGCTATATTATCATCACAACCCTCAACATCTGACCGACGAATACGGGTTTGAACAGGGATGACAGGAACCTCAGCCAAACCTGTAGAGATGGTACGCTTGGGGGGGTGTACAGAAATTGCACTATTTGCCAAGACTTGCTCAGTTCTAATTGTTAAGATCGATGCTCCCAACGTAGTTCGTTCTAAGTCAACAGTGGCAAGCAGAGTCTCGGTCCGCTCCCAGCCTATTGGACAGATTCTGGACGCTAAGTCAAACGATGACGAAGGTCTTTAGGTCGACGACGAGCTCAAGGAAAAGAGAGCAAGGAGTTCGAGTCAAATTGGGAGTATGATTCGATTAAGTTGGAACTGAGGAATGTACAAGGTATTCTAGAATTTATATACGTTTTGAGAACAAGGAAAA
The DNA here is from genome assembly GCA_023014435.1 of Amanita fuliginea. Classification (NCBI taxonomy): domain Eukaryota; kingdom Fungi; phylum Basidiomycota; class Agaricomycetes; order Agaricales; family Amanitaceae; genus Amanita; species Amanita fuliginea. Next base: position 370,456 of record JAEBUQ010000011.1, on the reverse strand, counting down.
CTATAAAGGGAATGCACAGTAAGCGCAGCTAACTACCTATGAAAGGAAATGTGAAAGCATTAGCAAAAGGAGATAAACGTCCGCTAAATCGTATGGTAATGATGATGTAATAATAAAGTATCCGTCATAGAAGAGGAAAAGAAACTGTAACATTACCCTCTTTGTATGTGAGAAGTCACCGACTTCTACCATTGTGCATCTGTGGTCCAGCCATGGTCCTTCCTAGATTCAATCCATTTGATGATGGAATCCAGGTCCTTGTTGGCGGCCTCGATGCGCCATTGGAGACTTTTCGTGACACGCTCCAGCTGCTTGGCATGCTCCCACAGGTTGTCGCGTTCCTCATAGGTGAGGCATTGGGGATCAGTGGAGAGCATGAGGTTGGTAACGGAGTCGAGGGGCGCAGAGAGATGGTTGAAGTCAACGACGAGGGTGCTGAGGGCTTCGGAGACAGGGGAGAGGACCGAGTGGCGAGGGCGGTGGACGTAGGGGATGTGAGTGACCGGGTCCTGGACGGTGGGAGTGGCAAAGGTGATGGGGGCGAGTTCTTCTGGATGCTGGTGAAGTTCTGGGAGGTCTGCCCAGATAAAATTGTCGATAGTGGTGGTGGTGGTGACAAAGACCTCAAGGGGGAGGTCGTGGGCGGTGGAGAGGAAGGGGGAGGCTGCAGCGACGGGTTCGATGTAGCAGTGACCACAAGCAGTGATCAAGAGGGCGAGGACGAAGGCGATGAGGTAGGCGAGGGTGATGGTGAAGGCGAACATTGTATATCGAGTAGGATGAGGAAAATGGGTAGCTGGTGGGTCGCCTTTTATCCTAAAGCTTCAAACATAAAGGTCTTCCATAGAATCTTCTGTTTCGTTACCATCAGATTCTGTGGAGTGAGCAAGAATGGCGTGATACAGCGCATCGTCTGATGGTGATTCAGGGGTGTTTGGTCGAGTGAATTCGTCTTCTCTAATGAACGCTCCTTGAGCTGTGACTCTGCTAGTAATCTTTGGGTATCCTGGTTCGCAGTCATAAGTAGGATAGTGTGGAGGTTTTGGTGGGTAAGGAGGGGGAATGCGTTCCCATGTTAATGAATCGTATGGTGGTGGAATGGTTGCATCAGGATTGTCGATGGGGAATCTAATTTTCTGTGGGAAGAGATGATAAAATTGCATGAAACGGTTGCATCCATGTTCTTGTAAATCTCGTCGTCGATCTAATATCCATATATTCATTTTGTAAAGGATCCATTGCTGTAGATTTCGGAATTCCTGTTCCTGTTCTTTCGTTCTTGGTGCAACAAGGTTCGGTTGAATAGCTTTTGATGATGACAATGGTCGTCTTGGTGAAATGAAGAGTGTGTGTCTACTGGTGATTGGGTAGCGTCGTGCGTGTGGGAGTCGTACTAGGTGTTTCTTATTGTGACGATGTGGTAATAGACGAGTCCGAGGGGGAAGGAATCGTCCTTTGAGTGCATAAAGGGTTTTCCAGAATTTCTTTGATCGGTTATAGGCCATAGATGAAGTTCTATAGGCGTCTTCTGTTCTTATATTCTATCAGAACGTCCGCAGCATTTCCCAGATTGCGTTCAGGTTCCCAGGTATTGTCATTCGATCCATAGCCTTTCCATTTAACCAAATATTGATAACCTGCTCCGCGTTTTCAATGTCCAAGGATAGCTTCGATCTCAAACTCCTCCTGTCCATTTACTATATTGGGAGGTGGTGTGGTAAAGTTCGGTCCATGCATTGATGTTTCCTTATATGGGGTAAGAAGCAATGCATGAAATACAGGGTGAATGCGCCATTGTTTCGGTAATTTCAGCTTGTATGTAACTGGTCCCATGACTTGTTCGACCTGAAAGGGCCCTTCTCGTTTCGGCGCAAGCTTTCTTAATTGATATGGGATGTGTAGGTTCTTGTTTTCGAGCCAGACTTTGTCGCCTTTTTCGAATTTAATTGACTTGTCTTTGAATCTTTGAGCAACTGTTTGCCTGGCGAGTTCATGTGCTGCTAATGCTTCTTCTCTCGCTCTTCGAAGCATCTGAAGGCGTTCTTCTGCTGCTGGAGCAGTCATCTTGAGCGCTGCTGTAGGGATGGCGATTGGATCTGTTCCATACATGAGTTGGAATGGGGATGTTTTTATTGTATCATGATAACGGTTATTGTGTGCGAATTCAGCGATAGGTAGGAGTGGTTTCCATTTGTGGGGTTCATTAGTACAAAACATCCGAAGGTAGATCTCGAGTTCTTGATTGACACGTTCAGTTTCCCCATCTGTTTGAGGATGATAGGCGGTGCTCATTCTGTGATCAATTCCTAATGCTTTTTGTATTTCTTGGAATACCTTGGCGGAGAACTGTGGTCCTCTATCAGAGATTAGGATGTCAGGGAGTCCAAAGCGTTTGAAGATTTCAGAAATGTAGAGATCGGCTGTCCCTAAAGCATCGATTGTCTTGTTGCAAGGGGTGAAAATTACCCCCTTCGTAAGGCCATGGTCCACTGTGACCAATATTGAGTCATATCCGTCTGAGATGGGAAGATCGGTAATGAAATCAAGGGTTACTTGCTGAAATGGACGTGTCGCTTTGGATGGGATAGGGACTAATGCCGGCGCATTTGGGTGAGTATTAACTTTCATCTGTTGGCATAGTGCGCATCCCTCTACCCATTCTTTGACATGTCTGTACATTCCTGGCCACCAGTAGTCGCGTCTTAGAAGTGCCAATGTTTTTAATCGTCCAGGGTGTCCAGAAGATAACGCTTCATGCGTATCTTTGATTAATCTGGTCCTTAATTCGATCTGGTCAGGGATATAGATCTTTCCGAGGTAGTAGACGATGCCATGGGTATATGTCCAATCTTGTAGCTTTGATTTGATTGGTGGTGCTCTTTGTCTTTTAATAACATCGATCAGAATTCGTCCAAAATCATCGTTCGCCATGTACTTCTTCAATTCATCGGCTAGATCGTTATTGATGAGGCGAATAAAGCAATCGTTTGGTAACATAGTGACTGTGGTTTGTTCTTCGTCATTACCCATGTGATCTGGTCGTCTAGATAGAGCATCTGCTTCGAACATCTTCGTACCCGGTACATGTTCAATCCGAAGGTCAAATTCAGATAATAAAGATGACCATCTGGCCTGTCTAGGTGTCAATCGCTGAGCCGTTCTATAATAAGACAGGTTCTTGTGATCGCAATGCACAATGATGGTATGAGGTGACCCATGCAAGAGGTGACGCCAAACTGCTAATCCTCTAATGATAGCAAGTAATATTCTCTATCATAGATCTGGTAGTTCTGTTCCGTTGGTGTTAGGGCGTGGGAAATAAAACCGCAGGGATGCAGTGCACCAGAGTCGTCCGCTTGTTTTAAAACCACTCCTATTGCTTTATTAGAGGCGTCGGTTTGGAGGATAAACGGTTTTGCTGGGTTTGGCATTAAGAGAACTGGCATGGAGGCAAATCGTTGTTTCAGGGTATCAAAAGCGGTTTGACGTTCTGCGTTCCATTCAAATATCTCCGTCTTTTTTGTTAAATCGGTGAGTGGTTTTGCTATAGCCGCAAAATTTCCAATGAATCATCGGTAGAAGTTCCCAAAGCCTAGGAATGATCGAACTTGTTTGACTGTTGTTGGTATTGGCCAATCGGCTATCCCTGCTAGTTTAATAGGATCCATCTGTATTTTCCCAGGTGATATAATCATTCCCAGAAATTCGACTTCTTGTACAGCAAATTTACACTTTTCCAGTTTCAAGAATAAGTCGTTTTCCTCTAATCGGTCTAGAATTCGTTTTGTGCGCTCTTCCAATTCTGTCTTGCTTTGGGAACAAATCAAAATGTCGTCCATGTAAATGATGAGCCATCCTTCGTTAATCATATCTCTGAAATATTCGTTCATCATGGTTTGGAATGTAGATGGTGAATTGCATAGCCCAAAGAACATGACAGTTGGTTCGTATAATCCTCTGTTTGTGATAAAAGCTGCTTTCCATTCATCGCCTTTCTTGATTCGAACGTTATTGTATCCCCAGCAAAGATCTAATTTGGTGAAGTATTGCGCTCCAGCAAGTTTGGTAAGGAGGTCGGATACTAGGGGTAATGGATATGCGTTCTTGATTGTCCAATCGTTCAGGTACCTGTAGTCTTGACATGGCCTTAACACTCCGCTTTCCTTTTTGGAAACAAAGAAGAATGGCGAAGCCTGAGGTGATTTCGACGGTCTGATGTATCCTTTAGTAAGTTGTTCTTCAATCCATTCGTCTAGAGATGATTGCTCTTTAATTGATAACGGATAGATCTTGCTAACTTTAGGAGTGAAACCGTTTTTCAGTTCGATCGCATGATCCCAAGTTCTAGAGGTAGGAAATTGTTCTGAAGCTTTCTTCTCAAAGACTGATCGCCATTTCTCGTATTCCGTAGGTAATTCTGTCTTTGGTTCGTCTTTTTTCAGTTGATGTTCTAATGCCTGCGATGCTGATGTTTTGACCCTTATCCAATAGTCGTCTTCTCCCCACTGATTGTCCAATGCCAGTTGCCAGATCGTCCCATCTTGTTGTTGATTATCAATGAGGTGAATCGTTTTGTCTCTCCAATCAATATTCGGGTTATTTTCTTCTAACCAAGGAATTCCCAAGATTAATCGTTGGTCTCCTAACTTGGTGATTAAGAACCAGTTACTGTGACGCTTTCCTCCAATTGAATATTGAATTAATACTCGATGAGTGATCATTCCATTTGTGTTGATTGTTCCATCTGCGTTTCTGACTCGAATTGGTTTTCTTAGCTTTTCTTTTGGTAGTTTTGTTGTTATTTCTTCGTCAATAAAGTTCCCTTCTGCTCCACAATCGATGAGGGCAGAGGTTTCAGCGGGTAAATCGATCGTTTCAACAGTGATAGAAAGGCGCTTGTCATTATTTGATCGTACTATTACAGAATCAAGCGCTAACTGTGAAAATTCATTTGTTGTGGAAGTGCCAACCGCTGTGTGACGCTTCCTGATCAAAAACCCTCGTTTTCGAGTTCGTTAAGAAGACCTTCTTGTTCATCGGCCTTCATTCCAGCTAGGATCGCTCTGATACTTGCAACTGGGTCGTCTTGCTTTTCCTTGGGCGCATCCTCAGGGATGGATCTGATCCCTTTATTCTGAAACGATGAGGAGGACCTGAAGGAGCCGTTTGGGGTGGTGTTTCGTTTCGGACAATTTTTTGAAACATGTCCCTGGTTTCCACATCTGAAACACTTCCCAGTTTTCATGTATTCCTCCTTTTGTTTGTCTGTCAAACGTCCAGTGGGCATAGCATTAACTGATCGAGTTGATCCGCCCCTAGTGTTGGTGTTTCGGTTAAAATTAGAGCGGTTCCCTTGTCCTGGTTTGCGTCCAAGTGCTCGCATCATTTCCCAAGCGCCATGAAGCTGTTCTGCCTTTTCATATGCTTCCTTCATTGATAGAACGTTTGCTTCAAGAATTTTGGTGGCGATACTTTCAGGGAGTCCTTTAACAAATGCCTGAAGTTGTGCGGTTGTCCCTTTCAATCCTGAAGTTCCAATCTCCATGCGGAATTTTCTGATATATTCAGGGACTGAAACGTCGCCTCCTACTCTGAGATTGGCCAAATTATTTAGGGCCCTGAGTGCGCTGTTGACTTTGCCCCAATCGGCTAAAAAGCGCTTCTTGAATTCGGCCCAGCTCGTCCAGGTAAGGGTCGTTTCTTCATCGTTGTCTAGTTCCTCCTTGATTAGAACCTTCCAATCGTCGAGTTCCTGTCCTAGGCAGGCAAGAGCAAATCGAATCTGTTTCTGGCCTTTGTTCTTATAGTTGTCGTCGTTCAAAACGAAGTAGTCTTCCAAGTTTCCAATAAAAGCCTTTGCTTCAGTTTGTTTTCCTGTAAAAATGCGCATGGGCTGCGGCTTAATATCTCCTTTAGAGGTAGGTGTTGCTGCGTCAGATGCCATCTTTTCTGTTTCTTCTTTTGGGTCTGTAGGTTCTCCTGTTTCGTCTTTCTTCTTTCCTGATTCTGGATCTCCGAATAGATTTGCTTCGATCTGTTTCTGTTCTTGGAAATCTAACCAAGGCTGTACTTCTCCGTCCCTAAGTGCGTATCGTTCTCGTCCTGCTGTTCCAGTGAGACTGAGATATTCGTTCCACCAAGAGAGTTCTGGTTCGTCTGTGGGCGGTTTGAATAATGAACGAAATCCTTCTTCGTGTTCTTCGTTTACCCAATCAATCCAAACGTCGTCTGGGAAAGCGTCCCCTTGTCCTTCAGTGTAATCACCTTCAAAGAGGGATTCTGGTACTGGTTCGTTCTTTTTCTTGGTTCCTGAGCGGAAAAACCACCCTGTTCCTGTAGTCGATGGAAAGACTTCCCTTCAATCTAGATAATACTTTCGTCTGAAATGGACAGAGCCGTTTGGGGGTCTGAGGGTCGAGGTTCTGGTATCAATGGTGTCTGGCTAGTGTAGAAACACTGAGCGGTCTGAGAGTTCCAACTTGTGTTAAGATCGATGCTCCCAACGTAGTTCGTTCTAAGTCAACAGTGGCAAGCAGAGTCTCGGTCCGCTCCCAGCCTACTGGACAGATTCTGGACGCTAAGTCAAACGATGACGAAGGTCTTTAGGTCGACGACGAGCTCAAGGAAAAGAGAGCGAGGAGTTCGAGTCAAATTGGGAGTATGATTCGATTAAGTTGGAACTGAGGAATGTACAAGGTATTCTAGGGTTTATATACGTTTTGAGAACAAGGAAAACTATAAAGGGAATGCACAGTAAGCGCAGCTAACTACCTATGAAAGGAAATGTGAAAGCGTTAGCAAAAGGAGATAAACGTCCGCTAAATCGTATGGTAATGATGATGTAATAATAAAGTATCCGTCATAGAAGAGGAAAAGAAACTGTAACACTAATTATTCAGCATATTAATGATCATTATTAGTCATGAGGTAGGTTACAGTGCAAATGAGGTATTGACAAGGTAATAGGGTGTCAGTGGGTAATGGGTGGCAGGAGAGGTTAACAGCATGGTTGTGGCAATGAGTGTAGCAGCAGTGAACAGGTGGCAGGAGTGGCATGTGGGCATAGTTGCAGGAGGGGGGCAGTGGTGCGGTTGCGGTGGTTGACATGGTTGCAGTGGTGGACAGTTGTGGTTGACATGATTGTGGTGGTGGAGCAATTGCAGTGGTGGGCACGGTTGCGGTGGTGGGCACGGTTGCAGCAGCGGGCATGGTGACATTGGACGGGTGGCAGGGCGATGGGTAATGGGTGGTGGGAGTGATACATTGGCGGTTTGCGAGTTGTAGTGAGACGGGGGCAGCATATGTTAACGGGGTAAAACGGGCGTTACGGACCGGCAGGGGGGAAGAGAACAGGATAGATCAGCGGGAAGAAAAAAACAAAAAAAAAACAAAAAACTCACGGAGTGAGATCCTGGGCTTGCGTCGCTGCGACCTCATCTTCACGGATGCGGGCAGTGGATGTCTTCCTGCTCGTTCGGTGCGATTGCATGGGACAGGCATGGGACGGGGTGCGAAGGAGTGAAAATCAACGAAAAAAAGAAAGAAAAAAAAGACGGCGTACCTGTTCGCCGCTTTACCCTTCCCACCCCGTCTGCTCGTTATCGCTGCACTGGATGGCTCTACGGTGGGTGCAGCCGCGTCGCTAAAGGGATAGGTAAGTGTGTTTTCCGGTTGGGCTGTGCTCACCTGTCCTCTTCGATATGGGCCGTTTTCGGTTTCTTCTTCTCTTTCAGGGAGACCGATGACGGCGCTCGACTCCTCTTGCTGGGCGGTGGGGGTGGGCTATGTGGACTGGCACGTTGGGTGGCGTGGGTACTGGGCGGCATGCTGGTGGTCAGTGACAAGCGATATCGATCGCGATAACGCACAGCATCAATGGAGCGCGTGCAAGTCACATGACCATACACGTCTCACGTTGAATGCGAAGGTGGTGGTAAGACAGAGGGTGAGTGGTGGTGTATGGTGTGGCAGTCGTGACGAAAGGCTGCAGCGCGAGCGACGAAGGGCAAGAGAGGCGTGTGGCAGTAGGGATGGTGTGACGGCGGTGGTGGTGGTGCAACGGTGGTGATGGTGCAACGGTGGTGACGGTGCAATGGTGGTGGTGATGTGACGGTGGTGTCGATGCGACGGTGGTGGCGATATGACGGTGGTGGCGATGCGACAGTGGTGAGCGAGGGCGGTGACGACTGACAGTGGACGGGGTGGGGGTGCACGTGCGACGGTGATGTGACACTCACGTGACAATAAACAAAGACGCGACGTGACCGTGCATGTCACTATCACCTAGTCACATGTCACACTTGCTATATATAGGTGGTGGCAGGCATGGTACTGCCCCACTCTCAGTCAGCTCACCCAGCTCAGACTCCACTCGGAGTCTGAGCTCAGTCCGAGTGTTGGCAGTCCTAGGACAACCAACCATTGTCCGAGCTCCAATCGGACTGAGCTTGGACTGAGCTCGGATTGCACTCAGATTGCACTCGGAGTCCGAGTGCACGTTTGAGTGGGTCATCCCCTCATTTTCCCAATGTTTTAAAAACACTCGGACTCCGAGTAGCCTACTCGGAGTCCAAGCATTTTGCTCGGAGTGAGCTCGGAGTCTGACATTTAGGGGGGGGGGAGTGTAAAGCGCTCGCATGGGCATGGGCGTGGGCATCGTGGACGTGGGTGTGGGCATCGTGGACATGGACATGGGCATGGGCATTGTGGGTGTGGGTGTGGGCATGGGGATGGGGATGTGCAAGGGTGTGGGTAAGGGGATGGGTTCGGGCACAGGGATGGGCATGGGCACATACAAAGGGATGTGGATGTGGGGATGGGCGTGGCATTGGGATGCAGGGGGGGAATTGGCAGGTGTGATAAGTGTGGGTATGGGTATGGGGGCGGGGCGAGTGTGGGTGTCGACTGGGTTGGGCTGGGCTGGGTACGAGAGGCATGGTGGCTAGGTGCGTGAAGGGGTGTGCAGATGGGTGCAAATGGGTGGGCGAGCGGTCGGGCGGGGTGAAGGGGTGCACAGACATGTGCAAAGGGTGGGCGAGCGGCCGGACAGGCGTGGCGTGGCGTGGTGGGGCATTGGTATAGGTGAGGGGCTGGGCTGGGTACAAGCGGGGTGGTGGTCCAGGTGCGTTAACAGGTGGGTGAGCGGCTGGGCGTGGCATGGCAATGAGGAGGGCGTGGGCATTGGCATAGGCTGGACTGCGCTGGGTGCGAGAGGTGTGGTGGTGGCTAGACAAGCTGGGCGCGGGTGCGTGTGTGAACGGGTGCGCAAGCAGCCAGGCACAACCCGGTGGGAGGTTTGGGGCGAGGGCGAGAGGGAGGCGTGGGCAAGGGTGAGAGGGTAGGCTGACAGGCGAGGGCGATTGAGTTGGAGGGCGTTGCTGGTGGGCGTGGGCGATCGAGTGGGCATTGGTGCACAGTCTGAAAAAGCTTAATTAGCCGTGAAAAAAAAGAAAAAAAAAGACATACGGCCCAGACGAACGGATTTTGTCTGGGCACGGGTTGGGCATGGTGAATGGTGGGAGACGTGGGGCAAAGCAAGGGTGAGAGGATGAAGGCAAAGGCGAGAGGGCAAGGGCAAGGGTGACAGGTAGTGTGGTGCAGGTAGGCTGACAGGTGTGGGCAGTCGAGTTGGATGTGTTGCTGGGCGTGGGCGATCGAGTGGGCGTCAGTGTGTAGGCAGTTTATGAAAAAACTTAATTAGCCGTAAAAACCCTGAAAAAAGAAAGAAAAACATACGGCCGAGACGAAATCCATTCGTCTGGGCTCTGAGTCATGTCCTGTGAGCGTGCAACTTCGGGGTGCGGGCATGGGAATGGGTTGGGCGCGTGCGGCTGGTGGTAGGCAGCTGGTGCAGGTGTGTAGATGCATGGGCGTGCGGTAGGATGTGGGATGTGGGCGAATGGTGGGTGCGCGGGTAGCGTAGGCGGCAATTGTGGTGCAGAGGGAGACGGGCGATGGGAGACGGGGAGGGGGTTAGGTGGGTACTAGTGCCGCAGTGCGTGGGCAACCGGGTGCAATGGGGGTGATGTGGCTGCATGGTGGTGATGGTGACTGCGGCTGTGAGCGGTTGACGGTCGTTGGGAGAAGACAGCTGTAAAACAGTAAAACGAAGTAGTGAATTCAAATGGAAAAAAGAAAAAAACGTACGAGTACGCCCAGCAGTGGTGACGGTGACGAAGAATGGTGGGGGGGGTGGCAATGGTCAGGTGAGCTTGAGCAGCGAGGGTGGCAGTGCGGCGACGATGGGTGACAGTGACAGCGAAGGTGAGTGGCAGTGATGACAACAGTAGCGGTGTGGTGAGGCAAGATGATGGTGGGTGGCGGTGTGGCGAGGGGCAGTGACGATGACAGTGGGTGGCAGTGTGGGTGGCGGTGACGATGATGGTGACGAGCGGGGCGTCCGTGGTGTGACGTTGGGGTGACGTTGCGCGTCCACGTGACAATCAACAAAGACGCAACGCGATGTGTCACCCAATGTCACATGCTCATGTCACAGTTCTGTATATAGCTGGTGGGTGGCAGGCATGGTGCTGCCCCACCAGCATTGGTCACCTGGATTCCTTGTGGACTCCAGGTACTCCCTGGAGTCCAGGTGGAGTCCAGGGACAGGGAGTCCTGAAGAATCCTGGTACTCCAGTGGGACTCCACATGGACTCCACCTGGACTCCAAGTACATTTTTGGCTGTGTCTCAGGCATCTCAAAATGTACCTGGACTCCACTGGACTCCCACTGGACTCCCACTGGAGTACCAGGACTCCTCAGGAGTCCACGTGGAATGCGTGGGGCAGTGTAAAGACCTCGTATAAACATGGTGTCCAGATGGGGGCAAATCAAGTTTCAGTAGTGTTGGAATTGTGGGAAGTCAGGATCAATGCCCTTGACACAGTTTGTTCTGAGTCAACAGTGGTGAGCAGAGTCTCCCACTGCCAGCCTACTGGACAGAAGTTCTTAGACACTAAGTCAAATGGTGATGAAGAACAAATTGATGTAAATTGGAACCAGAGAACTACAGTACATGAGAGGGTTTATATACATGAAGAACATGGAAAATATAAAAGTATTGTAGTCTGCTATTGAAAGGGAAAGAAACTGTAACAGTTAGGGTTTGTTCTAAGTCAACAGCCAGCAAGCATACTGGATAAAGAGTTTTGGACACCAAGTCAAATGATGACAAAGGGCAAGTTGACAAGAAGCACAAGAAACACGAGCACATGACACTCCCCCCCCCCTTATTCCGAGATTCCGAGCTCAGTCCGAGCTCAATCCTAGGATTCCGAGTGGAATCCGAGTCAATTCCGAACTCAAAAAGCTGGCTTGGAACTCACTAAAACAGGAACTAGTAATCCGAGTTCAGTCCTAGTCCAGTCCGAGCTGAATCCGAGCTGAACTCAGAATCAGCCTAGGAGTACTAGGACTGACAATGCTAAGACTGAGCTCGGACTCTGAGTAGAGTCCGAGTAGAGTGTGAGCTGGCTGAGCTGTGGGGGTTGTATTCTAACTGAGCCATATATAGCATTTGTGACATGTGTGACATGTGTCTTCACACGCACTTTCACACCTTTGTTTATTGTCACGTGAACACACCATGTGACCGTCACCTGACCCTCAGCTCACCAATCACCATCACCATCGCCAACATTGCACCATCACCATCGTCACCATCGCACCAACGCTGTCGCCACCACTGCCAAACGACGACTGCCACCACCACCGTCACCATAGCCGCGTCGTGCACAGACGCGCCATCGCCCCTGCCCTCGCCGTCGCCCTCACGTGCCACCCACCCCCGCGTCACCGTCCCCACATCACCCTCCACACACCTGTCACACCTCCACCACTTACCACCATGTCGCCATCCAAGATTATACCACCAGGGCCTGGATAACAAGCATCCGGGCCCGTTGTACGTTTTTTTTTCTTTTTTTCATCATAACTAATATTTTATTTTATCTGAACGCGCCCCACCCATTCACCTGCATCCACGCCCACTTGCGCCCCACCCGTTCACCTGCATCCATGCCCACCCCTGCGACTACGCACATCCGCACGCATGGCCATTAACCGTCTGCACACGCAAATGCACACGTAAACGCGCGCACCGGGCCACCACCTCCACCACCTACTCGCCTACGCCTACGTCCACACCCCGAGACCCGCCCACTGCATCGCCCTTGCCCACATGCACGCCCATTCGCCTGCCGCAGATGCAGACTAGAAGAGACGCAAACGCAAACGCAAACGCATGCACCTTACTACCACCACCACCACCTACCACGCATGCCCGTTCGCCTGCCGCAGACGCAGACGCAACGTACGCACCTTACCACCACCACCACCACCACCACCTGCTCACCCTCGCCTGCATGCACCTTACCACCACCGCTCCGCACTCATGTTCACACCCCGACACCCAATTGCCCTCGCCCCCCTGATACCCATGCCCCTGATACCCACCTCTACACACACGCCCGTTCGCCCACCCACACCTGCATTGCACCGACCGCACCCTGCGCCCTTACCACCCACCCACCCATGCCCATGCCGACGCCCATTCCCACGCCAACACCCATGCCATATGCCCTACTGGCTTTCGTCATGACCGTTTTATTTTAATTTGTTGTAACATGGGTTAAGTGTATTTTAAAAAATATATATTGATTATTAAATAAATTAAATTGAATATAACTTATCCCCATCTGCATACCTATGACCCATGATCAACACATTCCCTTTCCCACTCTCCCAAATGTGAGAAAGTTGCTCAAGTAGCCTGAAGTTTGGTTTTACCATATGTGTCATGATTTACCAGATTTATCATGGTTGAGAATACAACAGATTTACTCACTATGTACATTTTTCATAGCCTTTTCAAACATGTTCCCATCATTACAGGACATTTTGCACACATGTCACATGATTTATAAAGTTTTTCCATGGTTCAAAGAATCAGAATTATTATATTTTGCCAAAGTCCAGCTCAAAACTTTGGTTTAAGCCTGCTGCATGCATACTCACATCAATGGAACAGTCTGGCACTGGCACAGGTAGAGCAGATCAATCAGCTGTCGTTGGCATGGAAGAAGCAATGATCACATCCCACATGCAGAATAACATAATTAAGAATTGTGCACCTGAAGATGGTTGTGGTGGATGGGATTGTGACAGGACACACAGTAAGTTTTTATGTGGCTAAGTTGGCCAACCCTGCTCACCCTTGCCTACACCCCTGATGCCCACCACTGTTGTCTATACCTACATCCAGACACCCTCACCACCCATGCCCATGTCCTATGTGTGAGCCGTTCTCATAACTGGAGGTAGGTCTTTTATTTTGTTATAGTATTATTGGTTAAGTATAGTTTTAATATGTGTATATTGATTATTAAATTAAGTATTATTATATTATTGGTCAAGCATATTTGTAAAATATATATTGTAAAATAAATAAATTATATCTCCTCACCATTGTTGGAATATGAGCCTGACAAGCCTGTGTTTTGATGTGACTGCCTGATTTGGCTTACTAGTATATCATGCCAAAGTTTTGATCCTATGAAACATTGCCTTCATTTAATGGTTCAGGTACAGATTTGGGCAAATGCTTGGATGTCCAAACCTGTCCAAACACCTCAAACAGGCATATTACATGCATGTCACATAATTTATTGAATTTCCCCATGGTTTGGTGTGATAGATTTTTTTCAGCTATGCTGGAACTGGTGCCTACCAAACAGCACTCACTATTCCTGACATTGATAAAGCCTGATAAGCTTAACTGATGCCAATTGAACCATCTCTGCACATTTGATCCATGTTCAGACCCTCCAGACCATCTTTGGAATCTTCAAGCCATTTTGGAACCTTCAAACCACTTTTGGACCCATCTGAGGGCTTTACACTCCCCCCCCCCCATCCCGGTGGACTCCTGGTCAGTCCCGGACTCAACCAGGACTGTACCGGGAATTCCCGGGACTGGGGGGAGAGCAGACAACCCAGCCAATTTTTACGAGGAGTGAACCAGGACTCCCGCAGAGTCCTGGTTCACTCCTCGTAAATCCACCGGACCCTGGTGGACTGTCCCGACCAGGAATCCCGAGGAATCCCACTGGACTGGGGCAGCAGATTATATATGTGCTGTGCCTCCATGTCACGTGACCATCAACGACGCGCGGCCGCGACTTTGTTGATTGCCACGTGACACACCGTCCAGTCACGGGTCTCGTCCGTCATCGATCATCCGACCATCGATATGCCGCGTCCATCGAAACAAGCCGCAAGCCGTTCACCACCCTCTCGCACTACCCGCTCGACTCGAAAGCGGGCCAAATCGACAAGCAGCGTTGAAGGATCGAAAAAGAAGGCGAAGCGGTCGGGTGAGGATGAAGCTGGGTCGAGTAGAATGACTCGGTGCGTCCCATTTCCCTCCTTTTTTCCACCTGCTGATTTCTTTGTGCAGGTGAGTCGCCACTAGCTACGCGCGACCATTTGCTGACTGCCACGCCCGTTTTTTCCTCTCGCGCCCGGTATACTTCACCCGAACGGGTTTTTTCTGGATTCCCCGGATTTACACCTCTTCCCAATCCTCCCTCTTGCTCCAACACCCCAGGTGAGTCACCAACAAGTTGCGCAGGTCGTTTTCTGACCGCCGCGCCCGTTTTTTCTCACTCGCGCCCGTTTTTTTTCACCCGCGCTCGTTTTTTCGCCCGGACGAATGCTCCAAATTTGTACTACCCCCCCGACCTTCCCTCTCACTCCAATGCCCTAGGTGAGTCACCAACAAGCTGCGCAGGCCGTTTTCTGACCGCCGCGCCCGTTTTTTATTTTACTCGCGCTCGTTTTTCGCCCGGCCGTTGTTTTTTGAATGCTGTAAATTTATACTGCCCCCCGACCCTCCCTCCCACTCTAATGCCCCAGGTGAGTCACCAACAAGCTGCGCAGGCCGTTTTCTGACCGCCACGCCCGTTTTTTATTTTACTTGCGCTCATTTTTTCGCCCGGCCGTTTTTTCTCGAATGCTCTAAATTTATACTGCCCCCCGACCCTCCCTCTCACTCTAACGCCCCAGGTGAGTCACCAACAAGCTGCGCAGGCCGTTTTCTGACCGCCGCGCCCATTTTTTTTATTTTACTCGTGCTCGTTTTTCGCCTGGCCGTTGTTTTTTGAATGCTCTAAATTTATACTGCCCCCCGACCCTCCCTCCCACTCTAACGCCCCAGGTGAGTCACCAACAAGCTGCGCAGGCCGTTTTCTGACCGCCGCGCCCATTTTTCTTTCACTCGCGCTCGTTTTTTCGCCTGGACATTTTTTATTTTCGAATGCTCCCTCTCACTCCAATGCCCTAGGTGAGTCACTAACAAGCTGTGCAGGCTGTTATCTGACTGCTGCACCTGTTTTTTTTACCTGTGCTCGTTTTTTCGCTTGGACGGTTTTTTTCTTGAATCCTCTGAATTTATACCTCCCCCTGACCCTCCCTTTCATTCCACAATCACTACTATTTTTTTGTATTTTGTTTATGTTTCCTGTCTCCTAGTGCTGAACAAATATTGGCTAATAGTGGTGCCACTGTTGCACCACCTCCATGTGGGAAGCCATCCACCATCTCATTTGCCCCATCACAAGTGCCCAGACATCAGCTTTCTCGTATTGGTAAGGATGAGGAAGCAGAAAGCAGCAAGGAAGAGACTGTGGAGTCTGTAACAGGTATGTTTATACCTATATGGATTGCATGTATGTATCATGCAAATCAGGGAGTGGTGAAGAAAGTGATAAAAATGGTGGCAGTGAATTGTATGGTGGTGAGTCTGGGGAGGACACAGACAATAAGGAAAAAGAAGCAAAGGAAGCAGAGGCTTTACAGAGGGAGGAGGATGAAGAGGTTAGTCTTGTTGTTATACTTTTCATCATTTGCTGAATGAATTTAGGAACTTGAGACAGGGGTGCTTAAGGATAAAGGCAAAGGAAAGGTGGGTATTCTGGATCAGAATCACAACTTTTCATAATTTATGAACAGAAATCTGGTGGAGATGATGATGTAGATGAAGGAGAGAATCCTGGACTCCATGGAAATATGTCTATCCTATACCAGAGTCTAGGCCAGACTATGTTTGCATTGATAAGGCATGCATGGTTCTCCGTACTTGCTTAATAAATGGCAGCTGGGAGCAGTGGAAGAACACAACAAGATTTATTGTTGACTCTTACCATTATGTCAACCACCGTGTTCATGATGAATTATGCAGGACCTGGTGCAATCCTGCTCCTTTAAATGGCTCTGCACCTAACTTGGTGGTTGCTGCCAGAAATGCACAAGGACAACTATACTATAAACGTGCATTTAATACACAAGCATGTGAACAATTGAATGCATGGCTTGGTGGTTTTGAGCATATCTTAAACAGAATGACTAGTTGTAATTTCAATTGGTTCTTGCATTCTATGCTCTTCTACCACACTAAGCATGTCATTCAGAACCAAAAATTGAAGGAAGTAGAGACTGAGGACATGGAAGAAGAGGAATAGGTAGTCATATCCAAATGCTAATACAAGCTATCATGTTTTCATCAAAGGCTAGACATGGAACAGTAAAGATGTACCAATTATACAAATGGTTTTTTCTGTGCAGGAAATAGATGAGCATGCAAGAAACAATTGATTGATAAAATGAAGAATCTAGATGTGAAACAGTAAAGTAAGTAAATACTCAAGACACCAATAATACAAATATCTTTTTTCCATGCAGGAAATAGGTAAGCATGCAAGAAACAATTGATTGATAAAATGAAGAATCTAGATGTGGGACAGTAAAGTATAGATGTGAAACAGTAAAGTAAATAAATACTCAAGACACCAATAATATAAATATCTTTTTTCCATGCAGGAAATAGGTAAGCATGCAAGAAACAGTTGATTGATAAAATGAAGAATCTAGATGTGAAACAGTAAAGTAAATAAATACTCAGGACACCAATAATATAAATATCTTTTTTCCATGCAGGAAATAGGTAAGCATGCAAGAAACAGTTGATTGATAAAATGAAGAATCTAGATGTGAAACAGTAAAGTAAATAAATACTCAAGACATCAATAATACAAATATCTTTTTTCCATGCAGGAAATAGGTAAGCATGCAAGAAACAATTGATTGATAAAATGAAGAATCTAGATGTGGGACAGTAAAGTATAGATGTGAAACAGTAAAGTAAATAAATACTCAAGACACCAATAATATAAATATCTTTTTTCCATGCAGGAAATAGGTAAGCATGCAAGAAACAATTGATTGATAAAATGAAGAATCTAGATGTGGAACAGTAAAGTAAATAAATATTCAAGACATCAATAACACAAATAAAGAACATATATATGAAATATCATATAGGTCAGCAGCAAGCAGGTGTGGAAAGTAGATAAGAGTGTAAATGAAATGTGCTGAGGAACTGTGGGAATGTAGAATAAATATAAGGATAGGAAACATGGTGAGAACATAGACAGGTGTGTGGGAACATGGGAAAATTAACAGGTAGTGTGAATGTGATGAGAAGGTTGATAGGTGTGTAAAAACAATGGGGAAGTTAACAGGTGTGCATGAACCTGGTGGGGGGTGTAGGAAGATGGTGGGAGTATGTGATGGTTGGGAGTGTGAGAAGATGGTGGAGGTGTGGGAAGATGGTGGGGGTGTGAGAAGATGGTGGGGGTGTGGAAAGATGATGGGAGTGTGGGAAGATGATGGGAGTGTGGGAAGATGGTGGGAGTATGTGATGGTTGGGAGTGTGAGAAGATGTGATGGTTGTGAGTGTGAGAAGATGGTGGGAGTGTGGGAAGATGGTGGGAGTGTGGGAATGAACATTGTGGAAAAGTGGATAATACATGCATGGGAAGTGCACAGGTGTGTTATAACAATATGGGGTGGGAAAGTTGGGAGAACCTGTAATGTGACTCAATGATGCTTGGTTTGTTATTGTTTGGAGGTATTTACTGTACAGGAGTCACAGTATGTTCAAATAGTGACTAAGTCCTGGTTGAGTCCTGGAGGGTATCCTTGTTGAGTCCTGGTGAGTCCTGGTGAGTCCTGGCTAGTACTGGTTCATGGATGAATCAGGAATGACCAGGACTGACCAGGAATTCAAGGGAATTCCAGGGAATGACCAGGACTGACCAGGAGTCCAGTGGAACACGGGGGGGAGTGTTAAGTACTGACCCATCTCCACTAAGCACCTTGGAAAAACCCCATCCAAACTTTCTTCAGTTTCTGAACTGTGAGAAGAAAAAACAAATGATGTGATATGTCTAGGAAGCATCCCATAATAATTGGAACATGTATGAGGCAACAATTGGAACATGTATGAAGCAACAATAGCATGTATTGTTGGATTCCGAGGTGTAGATCTTGTGACCTGGACTAAGCAGGAAGCATCCATGTGTGGACAACAAATGGTGTGCCCATACTGAGGATGAGTTCAACTCACCATGCCAGGAGTGTGTGTAAATAAACACAAACAATCTAACTACCATATATGTAATATATGTATGCAGTCATGCTTGTAGTGTCTGGATACTAAATATAAAATATTCCAACATGTATGACAATTCTAGGAGATGGAAACTGAGAAATTTAAAAATGATTGAAGGGGATGTCTGTGATTTGTTCAACAGAACACCACAATTCTAAGTTTCTGAGCTGTGAGAGAAAGTGAGGGATAATGTGACATGTCTAGAAAGCTTCCTGTGACAATGGAATATGTGCAAAAAAAAAGCTAGGAAATGATAACTGAGTGAAGAAGAAAAGAGTGACGAGGATGCTTGTGATTCATTCAATAGAGCCCACCATTCTCAGTTTCTGAACTGTGTGGAAAAAATGACAAATAATGAATGTCATGCAGATCCCATGAATTCTGTGTGAGTTGCACAAAGTCAACATGGAATCCATGTGGAATGGGAGGGAGTGAAAAGTACTTGCTAATGTGGGAATGTGGAGAGAAAGCTGACTTGACTGTGGGAAAATCAATTACAATGTGAGAATGTTGACATATATTAAGTGTTGATATGTTCTATGTCAATTGATATGCAGAGACTGGTCTATAAGTTGGTGATATGCACTTTTGAAATTACTCAGAATGAGCTTGGATTTTGGTCGGAGTCCGAGCTCATTCCAAGTTGGGCTCGGACTGAGTGGTGAAATATCCCAACTCAGACTGAGCTCGGACTGGACTCGGATTCTACTCGGATTCCTTGTACTTTTTTACCCTACTCGGACTGGACTCGGACTGGACTCGGATTCTGCTCAGAATCCTCGGACTGAGCTCGGATTCCACTTGTACAGGGGGGGGAGTGTCACTTGCTCAGAAACACTGTAACAGCAAAGAATTGTCAAAAAGTAAAATAAAATACAATGGATGTCCTTCATTTATAGATGTTTAAATATCACCACCAGGGTTGAAATGTTTTTTTTGCAAGTTCTGTTAATGGGGTGTGCTAAGAGTCTTACTTTGATGTTGGATGTTTGTTACAAGCTCACGCTCCTAACACAAACCCACAAGCCTCGCAGAGGAGGGATAGAAGAAGAGGGGGAAGAGAATGTATTAAGACTACAATAAATAGTAACCTAGGCCCATAGACAGAGCATAAGAGAAACCATCTAGAGTCTAAAGAGACTCCAACTACAGTGACTCACAAAAGGTTTCCAATGTTTTGTGAATTTATGTTGAGTGACTTCTAGTATGGGAAATAAATTACATAAAAATGTGGAAAAATCAGAATACATAGTTTAGCATGTATAAAATTAGATAAACAAGCAACATTATGTCAGCAACACTTTTGATGGAGATAGAAAATGTTCAAGTCAGATTGCTCATTGGAAACCTTTTGTTGCCAATGCAAGAATGGCATTTTATGCACCCTCAAGGTCATGTGACTAATCCGAAAGTCATGTGACAATGTCAGAGAAGCTAAAATAAAACCAAACAACCACAAACATTACTCACACCTGATCCTGTAATCACTCAATGACACACAATGCCTCACCCCCCTGGTGGCCAATCACCACATGCCATCTTCAATATGGCTAGTTTTAACACATGGAATAGCTTTACATTGAACTGGAAACATGTTTCCAAACTTCTCAGGTTACCTGATTGCAGGCAATGATGGCTTAAGCAGTGGAATGTGCAATGTGCCATCCTGGCCCATTTACTGAACTTCCCCTGATAATTGCACAGGTAGCCAAAACGTTTGCTAGATTGCTTCATAATGTTGTTCATGAGTCTATCTGAACCTCCACTACTATAACATATGCAAATAGGCCAGACATCAGGGCTGTGCTGAAGATGAAAAGGCTGACAGTTCCTGCCAGTCACAACATTAATGAGCTGTGCTTGACCATAGAATGCCAGAAGGGGTCAATGTAGTGAAATGAGGCTGATATCAGTTGTTTAGGGTGATATATGAGGAAATATTGCTGGGCAGAAGCTTGGCCAATGCAGTCTGCAGGTGACACTGAATGTTGAGGGAATGTCTGTTACATTATTGGGGCTCATGGTGTCAGAGGGTCCTTGCCTGGCTTTACAAACTAATGAAGGGACAGAGAGTGGCCTCTGAGCTGCTATTCTAGATATTAACATGGCTTCATTGTCTTCTACAGTAATGCAAGAGGAGATGTAGGATCAGCCATGTTTGACAGTTGTCACAGTCTCATCTGACATCCTTCCACAATTGGCACCAGATAACCTGAGAAGGCTGTGAATGTGTTTCCAGTTCAATGTGAAGCTCTTCCATATGTTAAAACTAGCCATATTGAAGATGGCATGTGGTGATTGGCCACCAGGGGGGTGAGGCATTGTGTGTCATTGAGTGATTACAGGATCAGGTGTGAGTGATGTTTGTGGTTGTTTGGTTTTATTTTAGCTTCTCTAACATTGTCACATGACTTTAGGATCAGTCATATGACCTTGAGGGTGCATAAAATGCCATTCTTGCATTGGCAACAAAAGGTTTCCAATGAGCAATCTGACTTAAACATTTTCTATCTCCATCAAAAGTGTTGCTAACATAATGATGCTTGTTTATCTAATTCTATACATGCTAAACTATGTATTCTGATTTTCCCACATTTTTATGTAATTTATTTCCCATACTACAAGTCACTCAACATAAATTCACAAAACATTGGAAACCTTTTGTGAGTCACTGTATCTACCAAGGTCCTTATATACTCCTTCTAGTAGACCCCTAGCCACCATGTCCCACTGGCACTCCCACAGCCGCGACCACCTTAACTCCCTGCCTTGCTGTGCATCCTATTGTATCCATGCTTCTTGGGCGCTGCCACCTGTCAACTGTTTAATAGACCAGGCCTGGCCCATTCCCATGATGTCCGGACTTCCCACAGACTGTCCTAGGCTTCCATTATAGGACGCACTACCTCCCAGGCTTCCCGCAATCCCCATAGGTGTGTCTCCTGCCATATCGAGCATTGGTATCCTCCTGATGACTTGACCTGATGATGCGCTGATGCACTGATGCGTTGATGTGATCCCGAGGCGCCATCATGCAGGGTTGATCCTCCCTTCCTATTATATCCTTGGTTGGCTCAACCAACTGCCGTCCTGTCTTCTAGTGAGCGCTGCCATGCGCTAACCCACGCAAAGTGTTCCTATAGTCCTCCTAAGGTCCCAGACCTTGTGCCAATGATGCAGAGTGATGCCTGATCACCTAATGAATAAAACCGAAAATTAGATGCTAGGATCAGTTCCTAACAATGTTAGCATTGTCACACAAAAAGTGAATAAATGGCTGATATCTTGAGGAAGGCTTTGTTTACACATGTTTGCTTACCACCAATGCCATCAGATTTATTACCTCTACAACTTTGATTAATAGAACATGTCATGAATCTTACTTTGGTGCTGGATGTCAGCATTGTCACACAAAAGCTTAATAAAAGGCTTATATCTCAAGAAAGGCTTTGTTTACGAGGTCTTTACATTCGCCCCCCCATTCCACGCGGAATCTGCACCATTCCATGTGAAAGTTTGACACATCTACAATATAAACATGTGACATGGGTCCCACCATGGCATTCTACATATAATTCAAGTATATTCCATCTAGTTTTGTGTGGAACATATGTAACACACTTGCACAGTGCAGAATGCGGAATCTGTGCGGAAATTCCGCTCGGAATGGACATGGAATGGATTCTGTGTGGATTCCACATGGATTCCACAAGGAATCCACTTAAATTGAGTTGCAGAACACATCCTCATCACTTCTCTTTCACTCAGTTTCTTTCTCCTATCTATTTTATCATTGCACTGCTTCTTACATATGTCACATCATTTCTCTTTTCCCACAGTTCAGGATGACAATTGAAGCATTTTTTTGAATAAATTACAGACATCCTCCTCACTGTGTTCTCCTTTACTCAGTTACTTTCTCCTATCCACCTCACCATTGTTACAAGCTGCTTCCTATATATGTCACATCATTTTTCATTTTTTCCCATGGTTCAGAAGCTGACAACTGTAGTATTTTGTTGAATAAATCACAGATATCTCAATTGCTGCATTTGCCTTCACTCACTTACTTTCCCCTGCCATTTTTACCATTGTCACAGGCTGCTTGCAATATAGATTACTCTATTTTTATTTTATTTTTTCCCACAGTTCAGAAACCAACAATTGCAACATTTTATTGTATAAATCAGACATCCTCCTCTCCTTCACTCAATTACTTTCTCCTCATCTTTTCACAATTATTACAGGCAGCTTTCTGTATATTTCACATCATGTGTGATCTTTTCCCACAGTTTAGAAACTGACAATTGTGGCATTTCTTTTTGAACAAATCACAGACATCCTCCCTACTATCTTCTTCATTCACTTACCTTCTCCTGGCATTTCCATTTATGTTGTCATTGTCAGGGTGCTTTATACACATGTCATATCATTTGTTATTTTTTCCCACAGTTTAGAAACTAAACTTATGTCACTCTTTAAATAGCATATGGTGCTCCATTCCTATTTCACATCATCTTTTATTTTTTCCCACAGTTTAGAAACTAAAATTATGTCATTCTTTAAATGTCTTTCTACTATCATTTAGCAAAATTTCACCAACTTCAGATACTGAGGTCTCTTCAACAAACCACATACACACTGCTCACCACTTTCCTAGTTGTGCAGTTCCTTTTTCCTAGTTTTTCACACTCCCCCTACTGTCACAGATAATATATGAGAGAAAAAAAGCTCATGTAATGTGGGAAATCAAACAGAGCATGGGAATGTGGACAAGAAAGTATTCTATGGCTGCAAGCATAGACAAGTGCAAGAATGTGCAGACAATGGTAATTTAGAGTGAGAAGAATGAAACAAAATTCTTCATATGTGGGAAAAAATAATACTTCAGAAGGAATTGGGAAAAAAGGATATTGTAATGTGAGAAATCAAATAGGGCATGGGAATGTGGACAATAAGTACAGATAAGTGTGGGAATGTGCAGAGGAAGTTAATTTAAGAATGGGAAACAATGAAACAGAGTGAGTATGTAGGAAAGTATTGTACTTAAGGTGCTGATACATGAGTTGGCATACCTGAAACAAAGTTATAAACAGCAATGGCAGAATTTGAAGTAGATTCCATGGAAATTCTGCACATTCCATGTGGAATCCACATGGAATGGGGGGGCCAGTGGAAAGTACTGGCTACAGCAGATGGCCCGAGCCTACCAATACCAATTGTATGGCAATAAGCCCACCTTCCTATATCATACCTGAAGTTCTTACTCAGCACTTGGGCGTTCTGCATCAAATCGCTCAATACCCATGGAATCTTACCACACACCTGTTCTTCATGACGCACCAAATTCTTGATAATGCAAAAGAATTTCTGGAATGAGATCATCCACATTGGGTATTCTGATACTAGAATAGAAAAATTTTCAAGTGTGATCGAGAATATCCATTCTCATTTGAACTGGATATCAATTCTAGCACCGCAAGAAAATCCCCCTATTTCTTCACCATTTTCAACCAAGTTGCTGGAAGAGGGCCACATTGAAAGCAGGGATAGACAATGTTCCGGAACTCTCCTGTGTCAAGGGCCAACTAAAGGATCTTTTAATCCTGCTACACGAACTGTTCCAGAGACTTTCACCAATCTTTTCATAGCTGCGCCGCATAAATCAGTTTTGAGCTATCACATCAGTCATAGATTCATATATGCATGTGATCCTATTTGTCAGTGTCACACATTTCCGTCACACACATCAACCCTAGCCCAATGATGAGTTATCTTGCTGCCAACTAATGGCACCAAAATCGAGCAAAGCATTGGTAACTCAAGTTGCCAATGTATGCAGCAGACAGGATGTGCTACAAGGTGAACACAACGTGCTACGAGACAAACAGGAGGCGCTACAAGGCAAACACGACATGCTATGAGACAAACTCAACATGCTACAAGGCAAACACAACACAGTACAAGAAAAACTTGTCACAGTACAAGACAAACTTGACAGACTAGAAAAAGGGATGGTGAGTACAGTTTGACGAATATCTAAAAGCAATAATTAATTGTTTAACACTAGGCTGGACGTTGTGCTATTGCATCACACCAAGAGTATGAGATGTTGAAAAGAGATGTCAATGAGGTATGTAATGTCTTACACAAAAGGAATTATGACTCAATCATCCAGCTAAAACCAATGGTTATATGCCTGTACCAACGAATGATTGTAAATGACGCATGCAATAAGATATACAACAGACACAACCACACTAGACACTACCAGGGCAACTTAGCCACATTATTAAATTCAATTCAAAAGTGTGATAAAGATGCATGTTGCCTTTCTGTACCAACACTCACAATGCTATTCAATCCTCAACACAAATTACGAGGCAGAGGAAATGCAGTACTTCACACTCCCCCCTGTGTTCCACTCCCCCCTGTGTTCCACTGGACTCCTGGTCAGTCCTGGTCAGTCCTGGACATTCCTGGTCAGTCCTGGTCAGCCACAGGACTCAACCAGGACTCAACCAGGACTCAACCATACCACAACTCCTGTATATACAAATAACAACAAATCCACCCTTGACTGAATTCTCACCCTCATCTCACTACACTTCCTACTGCATTCTTACCCACTTGTCCATTTTCCCAAAACCCCAGTACTTCTTCACATGTTCCTACACTTCCACCCATGTTCGAGGTCTTTGCGCTCGGCCAGGTATTCCGCGCGGAATCCTAGTGGACTCCGCGGAATCCTAGGACTCCACTGGGAATATTCCCAGTCAGTCCTAGTAAAAATAAAATTTGAGCATCCCAGCCAAAATGGCTGAAACAGTCCCAATACATTCCTAATGGCTTCCCACTGCAGTTCCAGTGCATTCCTACCCCAGTGGTAGGATTGAGGGTGCTATTCCTAGGACTCCTACCTGCTAGGAATGGGTAGGAATGGGTAGGAATCCTAGGACTCCACCTGTGTAATGTGTCACAGGCACTGCTACTCTATTGGAGTCACATATATTAGAAACTAGTAATGTAACAACTGTATTGCATGCTCCGATAAAAATAATGTGTGACCAGTGTCACATGTCACATGACCAGTACCAGATGGTCTGTGCACTCCTGACAGGTATATAAGGACAGCCAGTAGCACCCAATTTCTGTCATCCCCCCTCCTCGAAAATTGATTAGTCAGCTATTGTAGTAGGCTAGATGATGTATATAGATTGATTACATAAGTAAATTAGATTGGTAATTGGTAATGTAGATAAGATTGTATATGGACTGATTAGATAAGTTTTACATTTTCCCACAATAAGTATCAACCATTCTCATGTGTCACATGTCACAATAATGTCACATTTCCCACAGTTTTGAAAAGGCAGAATTGTCACATGACCCATTAACAAAAAATATAGAGGGAGTCTATTTGTCCCAGAATATGAAAACCAAATATCAACAAATGCAATATTCATTGAGATAATGGCAAAATACTTTTGTAATTTCGCTTTTTATAGCACAGCCACAGCACTCTGAGGTACAAAAGTCATATTTATGACATGTTCTATTAACAAAAGTTGTAGAGGAGGTAAATCTGATGCCACCGATGGTGTCCAAATATTTGTAATCAAAGAACTTGTTGAGATATAACCCTTTCAAATAATTTTGTGTGACAGTCCCAAATTTCCATTCCAAAGTCAAATTCATGACATGCTCCACTAATGAAAGTTGTAGAGGGGTAAAATCTGATGCTAGTGATGGTATACAAATATTTGTAAACAATAGCCTTTCTGAGATATAACCATTGCTTTCATGTTTTTTGACTTTGCAGACATATCATGTTCAAGGTGAATATATGTATGTCATGATGGCAGGAGATGTCAATTTCCCCTGGTGGCACCAAACCATGCAAATCTTGTAATCAGGTAGGATAACATTAATAACTCTGAGGGAGCCCTGATCCACTTGGCTGACCAGCAAGACCAACCATGGCCAGGATAGGCCTGGAACTGAACCAGGAGGTTACTTTTCAGATAATGCCAGCTGCATGTGAGTATATGATTGATTTAATGTCAAAAAGTAACAGAACTCCACTGCCCATACCAGCTGCTCACCACTACATCCCACCCATTTGCCCCTGCCCATTTGACTGCCTGCACATACCCAAACTATCTACCTGCCAACTCAAATTAGCCTAAAACCAACCACCATTCATTTGCCTGTGTTAAGATTGATGCCCCTAGCATAGTTCATTCTAAGTTAACAGTGGCAAGCAGAGTCTCAGTTCACTCCCAGCCTACTTGACAAAGATCAAAGCAACAATACTGGAGAATTGTAGTATACAGGAGGGTTTATATTCATCCAGAGAATGATAGAACCAAAAAGGAAATAAGGCTGTAGCTACCTGAGAAGAGAAATGTATTGGTAACTACCTAAAGGAAATAGTGCCCAAACACAGTATGTAAGCAAAATGTTGTAGTTTGTCATAGAAGGAGAAAAGAAAATGTCACTCTGTCTCAGTTTAATGTTTATCTCATTTGCCTATTACCCTCCTGCCTTTCCCAAAGTCATGGCTTTGACAATTGCATGACAACATCAGTATGATATATATTATCTGCACAGCCCAGATATAGTTGAAGCCAGAGTAATATCAAGAATGGGAAGATGTAACATACTGAAGAGATTCAAGAATGGTCTAAACCAAGTGCCTATTATCTTTTTCAGATTGTGTGAAATGTGATAGTCCAGATGTCACTTCACCCCTGGAAAAGTTTGACATGTTGGTGATATTTGAGAGTAGTCTGAATCAACCATGTATATTTACATACCATCTGCACAATGGCTACAGTCATGTATGCCTAAACAAGTGTAAATAACCATAAATGTGTCCATATTATACTAGATAATTACATTCCATGCTCTGATAACAATAGCAGTGAGCCTTTAAAAAATAGTCTGTACAATAGTGATGGTCATGTATGCACAAACCACCATACATGTGCACAAATTACATTCAATGAATCCAATCCAGCAATGAGCAAGAGACAAGCTTGAAACAATATTGACATGCCCAAAAAGTTCCTTGTACATGTATATCCACAAACAACAATGTAGAATCATACACATGTAAATGTCACACTAGGTATTCAAATTTCATACAAACTTTGTGAAATGAATGTGGAATGAGTGGAATATCACATGGATCCCATTAGAAAGTAGAATGAAAAGCAGGGAATAGCTAGGAATATGCCAGGAAGTCTTCAGTGGTAGGTTTATATCAAGATATGATCCACTGGGAATGCACTGGGAATGTGCTGGGAATGTGCTGGGAATGTGCTGGGAATGTGCTGGGAATGTGCTGGGACTTTAGTGGACCAAGTGGGAATTTACTGGGAATTCAATAGGAATCCCAGGAGTCCACTAGGAATCCTCGGAGTCCACTGGGAGTCCACTGGGAAACATGGCTCAGTGGAAACTACTGCCATGTTCCCACACCTCTTCCCATGTTCCCATACCTCTTCCCATGTTCCTACACTGCATTTTCCCACACCCCAGTACTTCTTCCCATGTTCCTACACTTCCACCCATGTTCCCACACCTCTTCCCATGTTCCCACACCTCTTCCCATGTTCCCACACCTCTTCCCATGTTCCCACACTTCCTGCCATATTCCTACCCACTTGTCTGATTCTTACCACACTCCCACACCCCTCATTGCATTTCCCACACCCCAGTACCTCTTCCTATGTTCCCACACTTCTACCCATGTTCCCACACTTCTACCAATGTTCCTACACCTTTTGCCATGCTTCAACATATATCTGTCTTATCATATTCCCACAACCTATGTACAACATTTTCACATCCCTGTTATCCCTACCACATTCCCACAGTTTCCACCCATGACCTGTCTACCTTCTCACCATATTCCCACACCCCCATATCCATTCCTATGATTTTCCCACACAGTGTTGCATTCTTGCCACATTCTTACACCCCCAATTCTTACTACCACATTCCCACATTTCCTGGCAGGTTGCTATGTTACAATAGTCCATGATATGTTTGAATGTGTTGTCAGCTCCTTTTCATTGATTCTGTGATAAATCTTCTTATAAATTCCTTCAGCTAATGGTCCACAACTTGTTTGAATGTATTGTTACCTTCTTTATAAATGTTTTTAGCTACAATGGTCCATGACTTACTTGAATGTATTGTTACCTTCTTTGTTATAAAATTCTTTAGCTACAATAGTCTGTGACTTGTTTGAATGTATTTTTACCTTCTTTTCATTGATTTTGCAATAAGTGTTCTTATAAAATGAATTGATTTGTCCATAACTCATATTTTCTTAATCTCATTCAAATGTATTTTATTTTGCAATGGCAAATGTCAGTAGGATTATTTTCATTCAACACAAAGTAACTACAACTAAAATTAAATATCTATTCTTCATTCATTTCCTCAGCTGTTATCCCTTTTATTTCTTGATCTTCAATGACTCATTTAGTGTGGTAGCAAAGCATGGCATGTGAAAACCAATTGAAATTTGCAGAAGTCATTCTATTGAATATCTGCTCAAATCCACCCAGCCATGCATTCAACTGTTCACATGCTTGTGTATTGTCTGAGTGCCCTTCTGTAACCTCCTAGTGCTTGTTGTCAATGGTTTCTAATACATCTCTCTGAGATTCCTTCAATGCTATAATCCATGAGTCATCCTATTAAAGACTTCACACATCACATATGTATTTCCAAAAACACTTATCAGCCTTCCTAGAATGTTCCCATTGCCCATTATTCACTACACCTTTCAGCCTTCCCACCCTTTTTCCCACCCTTATATGCACTCAACACATTTTATATTTTCACTGTTCCCACACACACCTGTTGCCCTTTCAATCACATTTGATTTTTTTCTCACATGTTAATAAACTACCTCAGGTTTCCTTATTACTCCCATGTATCTTCCCACACACCTGTTTTCTGCTCTCTTAGTATTTCACACACATTCTTTCTCATTACTTGGCTTCTCTCACACCAACTGCCAAGCTTTCATTGATATGCTTATCATTCATAGTCTCTCTCCTTCCAGACTTGGAAAATTATATTATATTCAATATATATTACAATTTACAAAGGGTAGGTATGGGGTGGTGAAAGGGTGAGAGTGCATGGTGGGCATGGGCATGGGCATGAGGGCATGGGTGTGAGGGCATGAGTGTGGGCAAGGGCAAGGGTGTGGGCATGGGCATGAGGGCAAGGGCAAGGGCAATATGAGGGTGAGGGCAAATGCAAGGGCATAGGCATGGGCATGGATGTAGGCATGAGGGCAAGGGCAAATGCAAGGGCATAGGCATGGGCATGGATGTAGGCATGAGGGCAAGGGCAAATGCAAGGGCATAGGCATGTGCATGGGCATGGGCAATATGAGGACAAGGGCAAATGCAAGGGCAAGAGGGAACGTGAGGGCAAGAGGGCAATGGTAAGGGTGAATGGGCAAATGAGAGGGCAAGGGTGGTGAGGGTGGGGTGAGGGCAGGGGAGATGTCATGGCCTTGGTCAAACTCGTTTTTCGACTAAGACATTTTCATTATTTTCTTTGTATTTTACTAACGAAGTAGCCAAACATCTTAGCAAACCCAGTGTCTATCTTATCTTGTCAGTGCTTAGATTAGATAAGATAAGATTACAATTAGATTAGATTATGGACTACTGGACCGATGACTCATTATGTATGACTCGTGGCACAGCTATGCGCAGCACGGCCACCGCTTATGCTATTCCTTTTACTCATACTTACTCAGCATAGCTACTATTATTAGAGTGGTGCACAGACCACCTTTGTAGTATATAAACTGAGCAACCTAGCACCCAGAGTCCTCAGTCGAGTTCTCTCGGGTTTCCTCTTACCCTCACTCCTCTCCTCTCCTCTAGTCTGCTGTTGGGGCCCTAAGTCGTCACAACGAGGGTAGTCCTGATAGGAGAGGCATGAGGGGAGGGTGAAGGCATGGGTATGAGGTGAGGGCGTGGGCATGAGGGTGAGGGCATGGGTGTTACAGTCTCTTTTTCTCCTCTTCTATGACAGACACTTTATTACATCATCATTACTATATGATTTAGTGGACGTTTATCTCCTTTTGCTAACACCTTCATATTTCCTTTCATAGGTAGTTAGCTGCGCTTACTGCGCATTCCCTTTTTGTTCTTGAAACATATATAAACCCTAGAGTATCATGTACATTCTCTAGTTCCAACTTAATCGAATCTTACTCTCAATCTTGACTCAAACTCCTTGCTCTCTTCCTCCTGAGCTTGTCGTTGACTTAAAGACCTTTGTCATCGTTTGACTTAGTGTCCAGAACCTGTCCAGTAGGCTGGGAGCAGACCAAGACTCTGCTTGCCACTGTTGACTTAGAACGAACTGCATTGGGAGCATCGATCTTAACACAAGTTGGAACTCTCAGACCGCTCAGTGTTTCTACACTAGCCAGACACCATTGATACCAGAACTTCGACCCTCAGACCCCCAAATGGCTCTGTCTGTTTCAAACAAAAGTATTATCTAGATCGAAGGGAAGTTTTTCCATCGACTACAGGAACAGGGTGGTTTTTCCGCTCAGGAACTAAGAAAAAGAACGAACCAGTACCAGAATCCCTCTTCAAAGGTGATTACACATCACGCCATTCTTGCTCACTCCACAGAATCAGATGGTAACGAAACAGAAGATTCTATGGAAGACCTTTATGTTTGAGGCTCTAGGATAAAAGACGACACACCAGTTATCCATTCTCCCCATTCCACTCGAATATACAATGTTCGCCTTCGTCCTCACCCTCGCCTACCTTATTGCTTTCGCCCTCGCCCTCCTGATCACTGCCTGTGGTCATTGTTACATTGAACCCGTCGCTGCAGCCTCCCCCTTCCTCTCCACGGCCCATGACCTCCCTCTTGAGGTCTTTGTCACCACCATCACCACTATCGACGACTTTGTCTGGGCTGACCTCCCAGAACTCCACCAACATCCGGAAGAACTCGTGCCCATGACCTTCGCCGCCCCCATCGTCCAGGATCCAGTCACCCACATCCCCTACGCCCACCACCCTCGCCACTCCGTCCTCTCCCCCATCTCCGAAGCCCTTAGCACCCTCATCGTTGACTTCAACCAGCTTTCCATGCCTCTTGACACCATCACCCAGCTCATGCTTGCCACTGACCCGCAATGTCTCACCTATGAAGAACGGGACAATTTATGGGAGCATGCCAAACAACTGGAGCGTGTCACAAAGACCCTCCAATGGCGCATCGAGACTGCCAACAAGGACCTAGACACCATCATCAAATGGATCGAGTCCAGAAAAGACCATGGTTGGACCACAGACGCACAATGGTAGAAGTCGGTGACTTCTCGCATACGAAGGGGGTAATGTTACAGTCTCTTTTTCTCCTCTTCTATGATGGACACTTTATTACATCATCATTACTATACGATTTAGTGGACGTTTATCTCCTTTTGCTAACGCCTTCATATTTCCTTTCATAGGTAGTTAGCTGTGCTTACTGCGCATTCCCTTTACGGTTTTCTTTGTTCTTGAAACATATATAAACCCTAGAGTATCATGTACATTCTCTAGTTCCAACTTAATCAAATCTTACTCTCAATCTTGACTCGAACTCCTTGCTCTCTTCCTCCTGAGCTTGTCGTTGACTTAAAGACCTTTGTCATTGTTTGACTTAGCATCCAGAACCTGTCCAGTAGGCTGGGAGCAGACCAAGACTCTGCTTGCCACTGTTGACTTAGAATGAACCGCATTGGGAGCATCAATCTTAACAATGGGTGTGAGGGTGAGGGCATGGGCGAGGGTGTGGGCATGAGGGCAAGGGCAAACGCAAGGGCATGAGGGCAAGGGCGATATGAGGGCGTGGGCGAGGGCGATGGGGTGACGGAGGTGATGTGGTGGCTGGTGAGAGGGTGAATGCAGAGAAGGCGAGGGCAATGTGAGAGGGTGAGAGCAGGGTGAGAGGGCGAGAGCGGGGTGATGGAGGTGATGGTTGGTAAGAGGGTGAGAGGGTGAGGGTGCGATGGAGGTGATGGAGATGTTGGTGAGGGGCGAGGTGATGGTGGTAGTGGTGGTGGCAGTGGGCGAGGGCAAATGTGAGGGTGGTGGCGAGGGCAAATGCCATGGTGAGATGGCAAGGGGGCAAGGGTGAATGCGACGGTGGTGAGAGGGCGATCAGGGCAAATGCGAGGGTGAGGGTAAGGGCAAATGGGCGAATGCAAAGGTGGTGAGAGGGCGACAGCAAGTGTGAGAGGGCAACGAGGTGCCAGAGGCATTGGTGAATGGCAGTGGTGGCAATGGGCAATGGCGAGGCAAGAGGGTGTGGGGTGCAATGGTGATGGTGACGCGTGTGGCCTATGGAAAATAGTTATGAAAAAAGGCAAAAAAAGAGAAAAAAAACATACCAGGGCCCAGACAACAAATGTAGTTCGTTGTCTGGGCCCGTTTCCATATGGGTACGCGAGTGGGGTGATGGTGAAGGTGATGGTGACGACAGGGTTTGGGTGGCGGTGAGAGGGTGGAGGCAACAGCGGTGTGAGGGCTCGGGCAGGATGATGGCAGAGGTGAGGGCAAGGGGACGTTGTGATGACTGTGGGCGTGGCTGTCACGGCGTGTTGGTTCATGTGACCATCAACAAAGCGTGTTTTCGTGGCGTGCTGTGACACGTGTCACAACCATATATAAGGCTGGTGCTCCAGCCATGCCCCACCACTGGGATTCCTGGCAAGGCCATTCCTTGGGAATCCTGAGGAATGGTCATTTGGCTATCGAAAACTGGTTTCATGCCAGTTTTCTCAGTCCCGGGAATTCCCGGGACTCCACCGGGAATGAGGGGGGGAGTGTAAGCACCTCAGGAAATGAAGTAGTGCATGAAGCTCCAGATGCAGCCAAGATGGCTGCAATCATATCGACCGTGGATGCTTTATCAACACAGGAGTGCCAGCATCTGATGCAGGCATATCAGTATGCATATGGCTTTGATGCCTTTACTGAATCAATAACACAAATAGCATCTACATAATCATTAATAGACTCTTCAATACCTAATTGTATAACTGGATTGTTCATTCCTATGTAGCACACATGTTGTGTTGAATTAATAATGATCTGGAGCTAAGGGGATTGAACCCACAGCTTCATGTATTATAATATCATTATTAATGGGACGCTAAATAATCCCTTGTTATAATCATTGACAGAAATTATAGAGTTCATACTCAGAGTAGAGACACCAGCAAAGCACCACCTGGTGCTACCCTCTGTAGCGCTCTGCTGGCATTAACCTAGGTAGTCTAAATGTACTCTGGCCCACATGTACATAAGGAGGGCCTTATGCCCTCATTTGAATAACACAGTATTGTCTCTGTTGCATTGAGCCCTTTGCTCCTAAACACCTTCAAACAAATACAAACAGTACTAAGTAAGTCTCCTGCTTACTAAGCCTTGGTCTGCGCTGCCGTCATAAGTTTTCAACAGGTTATGGGCCCTGCTGGGACAAATGGCCTTGTCGCTGGCATAGACATTTAGTCAGCAACCTCTTGTCATAACAAAGGTAAACAAGGAAGGTCGTACATAGCATATATGCCTGTAGTACTGTTATTTGTACCTGTTTACTGATGTTTGTTCCTGCTAATGCGCTACTCTTGGGCTATGACAGGAATAGTCTTCACTCCCCTTTTGGGTTGAGTGACCACCTTGGATGGTGTGACAATAATCACCAGTGTGACACACTCTACTAGTCCCCAGTTTTGCGATATCTGGGTTAATAATAGAAACACTTCTTGATTGGTGGATCAATAAACCACTCCGTCTGGTGAACAGATTAAATCACTTGGGTTTAGGGCTGCCCCATGGCAGATAACAAGTTATGACATCATAGTCTAGACTTGGAAAGGTTTCGCATCCCCCTATTGGCTGTGAATAATTAAGTGCTTATATCATTATACGAGTTTTTGTCTCATTCTTTCACATCTATTTATAAAACTGTTCTGTATAAGGGTCATGCTGCTTGGACCTTGTTCCATGGTACACACAGACCATCAATGGGCACTGATTAGCATCCCATTTAGAGTAGGAACACTCCTTAGCTGCCACAAGGTCACTAGACCAGGTTGCACTCTCAGAGGAAGAAGGGAGAAAAAGAAAAAAGAAAACTCTGTTGTACAGTCTATGACTATGACAATCAAGAGCCCCAGGCTCTTGACACTACAACCAAGATTATATACCCAAAGCCTCACCCCTCTGACTAATCCATCACCTGACCGCCTCACCTCCACCTCATGCTGACTCACAGCCTGCTTACATAATCTTGAAAGATAAGATCTCCAATAACCCGATAAGATCTCCGAGCTTCCCGAGATAAGGGATAAGATAAGATAAGATAAGATCTTAAGATAAGATCAAATCATAACATTACTCCCCTCATAAAGGTTTGCATCCACGAGAACCTTAGCTGGGTCCATGATGATTTTGTCCATGTGATTGATTTCATTGTCAGCTCCTCCTTCTCTGTTGTACACATCCTTTCGAGGTCTTTACACTTAGCCACATATCCTGGCGGACTCCGATCAGACTCTGTCGGAGTCTGATCAAAGTCTGATCAGAGTCTGATCGGACTGAGCACAGTGAGACACCAGCCAAATTATCAGTCCTATCTGATCAAAGTCTGATCAGAGTCTGACCAGATTGTAGGAGTCTGATAGGACTCCTAGCTAGTCCTCGGACTGTGACACACGTCACACTTTTGTCACACTTTCCCACATTTCAGAAAGTGAGAATTGTCACATGACCTATTAACAAAAAGTGTAGAGGGGGTAAATTTGACCCAGAATGTAAAAACCAAATAAGTGTAAACATAGTATCCATTGAGATAATTGCAAAATACTGTCAGAATTTCGGTTTTTTTAGCACAGCCACTGCACTCTGATGCACCAAAGTCAGATTCATGGCATCTTCTATTAATCAAAGTTGTAGAGAAGGTAAATCTGATGCTAGTGATGGTAAGCAAACATCTGTAAACAAAGCCTCTCTTGAGATATAAGCATTTTATTAAGTTTTTGTGTGACAATGCTGACATCCAGCACCAAAGTAAGATTCATGACATGTTCTATTAATCAAAGTTGTAGAGGTAATAAATCTGATGGCATTGGTGGTAAGCAAACATGTGTAAACAAAGCCCTCCTCAACATATCAGCCATTTATTCACTTTTTGTGTGACAATGCTAACATCCAACATCAAAGTAAGATTCTTAGCACACCCCATTAATAGAACTTGCAAAAAAAACATTTCTACCCTGGTGGTGATATTTAAACATCTATAAACAAAGGACATCCCTTGTATTTTATCTTACTTTTTGACAATTCTTTGCTGTTACAGTGTTTCTTGTGCTTCTTGTCAACTTGCCCTTTGTCATCATTTGACTTGGTGTCCAAAGCTCTTTATCCAGTATGCTGAGAGCAAACCAAGACTCTGCTTGCTGGCTGTTGACTTGGAACAAATTACACTGCATTGACCCTGTTCCAGTTTTCTTTTCCCTTTGTTGACAGACTTATTATAATTACATAACCATTGCTATGCATTCATGGACACTTATTTCCTTTTAGTTATCACCTTCACATTTCTTTTCTAAGGTAGATAGCTGTATGATTCCTTTTGTATATAAACCCTCATGTATGCTCTCATTTCTTAAGTTCCAACTTAATTGAATTATTCTCTCAACCTCCGCACGAAACTCCTCACTCTCATCCCTTTGAGCTCATCATTCATTTGACCTTTGTCATTGTTTGACTTAGCATCTAGAACCTGTCCAATAGGCTGGGAGCAGACCAAGACTCTGCTTGCCACTGTTGACTTAGAACAAACTGCATTGAGAGCATTGGTCTTAACAGACCCTAACTGTTACAGTTTCTTTCCCTTTCAATAACAGACTACAATGCTTTTATATTTTCCATGTTCTTCATGTATATAAACCCTCTCATGTACTGTAGTTATCTGGTTACAATTTACATCAATTTGTTCTTCATCACCATTTGACTTAGTGTCCAAGAACTTCTGTCCAGTAGGCTGGCAGTGGACTGAGACTCTGCTTGCCACTGTTGACTCAAAACAAACCATGTCAAGGGCATTGATCCTAACACTAACATTTGCTGTCCCACAATTCCAACACTACTGAAACTTCATTTGCCCCCATCTGGACACCATGTTTATACCCCTCTCTGCCCTGTTGTTCCCCACCTTGCAACTATTTTTCCCTTCCTCCTTCCCCTACCTGCCTTCTGTTACAAACTAACTTATTTTCCTTGATTTTCTATATTCCTCTCTCCTTCTCATGAGGCTTGTGATTGTGTGGAATTTGTCCTAACACTTTCCAATTTGTCTTGTATTCATTGCCACATATCCAGTTTTTTCCACATGCAAATCAACTTTCTGCCATGATCACAGCTAAATTGTAGGAAATTTTGAACTGCAAAAGTAACATTTCATGCATAACTGTGATAAAATAATAAAATAATATTATTTTGACAGATTGAAGGAATTGAGGGAAATTTTCATGCAGTGTAATTCTCAAGGGGAAAATGTAGATGTATGAGTATGAGTGTGGGAAATGGTACAA
Organism: Amanita fuliginea; assembly: GCA_023014435.1. Taxonomy (NCBI): domain Eukaryota; kingdom Fungi; phylum Basidiomycota; class Agaricomycetes; order Agaricales; family Amanitaceae; genus Amanita; species Amanita fuliginea. Next base: position 333,283 of record JAEBUQ010000011.1, on the reverse strand, counting down.
TGTGTGGGAAAGTGTATAACATGTATGGAGAAATGTATGCAAGTGTGAGAAATGTGTACAATGTGTGGAAAAATGTGTAAAATGTGTGGGAAATGTATGCAATGTGTGGGAAAATGTGTGGGAAATGTATGTCTTGTGTGGGAAAATGTGTAAAATGTGTGGGAAATGTATGCAATATGTGGGAAAATGTGTGCAAGTGTGGGAAATGTGTACAATGTGTGGGAAATGTGTACAATGTGTGGGAAATGTGTAAAATGTGTGGGAAAATGTATGCAATGTGTGGGAAAATGTATGCAATGTGTGGGAAAATGTATGCAATGTATGGGAATATGCACAGGGAGGCTGTACATAAGTTGGCAAATGCAGGACTGCTGGAATTCTTCAACTATGAGGAAATGTGGTTGGACAGATCTTACATATGAGTGTGAGAAAATGTAGGTGATGTGGAAGCACAGAGAAGTTAAGTTTATGGTGGGAAAAATCACATCAAGTGTGGGAATAGGTGCAGCAAGGAAAGTGCAATAAATGTGGGAAATGTAGTGTGGGAATGTTTAGAGGTAGTTAACTTGAGTGTGGGAAATGAAATAGAGCGTGGGAATATGCCTGGGAAAGTATTCTATCATGATAAAGTGTTGACATGCATCACTGTCAGTGCAGCTAGTCAGGTTGTAAGTTAAAGTCTGATCAGAGTCTGAGTGGAGTCTGATCAGACTGTGTAAATTTGTTAAGTCCAAGTCAGTCTGGTCAGACTCTGATCAGACTCCAATCAGACTGGTAGGAGTCCGATCAGAGTCCAATAGGATATGTGGGGGAGTGTAAAGTACTGTCTTGGCCTCGTCCTTGCTGGGATCCTGTTGCCATTTTTTTAGTTGGGAACGCGACCAATAGGATATGTGGGGGAGTGTAAAGTACTGCCATGATGCCATCCAAGGTCGAACAGCTCGCAGAACTGGTGGAATTGGCTACAACATTTGACCATTGGTGTGATTGGCTGAAACAATTGGCAACATTCCTGGTAAGTGAACATCGAATAATGGCGAAGTATTTAGCCTCATTAGACACAGGAGTCGTGCAACTTGTGCGACATAGGGTCTACAGAGCTGGAAAGAGCGCTTGAGCTATGTCGGGTGGCAGAGCGGCAGGTAAGGAGAGATGGTTTTACTGGACTGGGGAGAACACAGGCCGTAAAAGCAATCCAAACGTTTTGATGGGGTACAACGCGCAACCCTTAGTCACGAAGCCACACTGACTGCTTGTGCAGGTGCAGGAGACACTGTTTGAACGGATGATGTGGATGATGCCGCAAAGGAAGCTGCTGGGACCCAAGCTAGTATTTCGAAACTGGTTCAAGAACTGTGCACCGGTGTGGCTCCGAGGCTGTTATTCAAAGTACCTGCTAATGCAGAGCCTGATCTGGGGTCTCAGGGCAGGCCAGAAGACGGCATGGAGGGCGCAGATGGGAATGAAAGTGCGGATAGCGAAGGAAGTGCAGACGGCAAAGAAGCCGAGGACGACAAAGACAAAGACGGCAAAGAAGAGGACAGCACTGAGAGCGGTACTGCAGCGAAGACCGAGGTCAGGCAAGATACAGGGCCAGATGGGCCGCTCCCAGTTATGGGGCAACTCAAATTTTGACAACGGTACTACACCTACGATCCCGAGCTGGAAGAGGCAAGCCAAAGGCAGTCAGTCGGGAATAAGGTACACAACAGGGTGGCGTGGTTTTGTAGGGTCTAAAAGCTCTTACTAGTGCCTGCTGTGCTGCAAGGCTGTGACGCGTGGCCTCTGTGCCCTCAAAGACCGCTGTTTGCAGGCTAAGCCAGGCAAGCCATGGCTAGACAAGTGTTTGCGGTGCAAGGTGATGAAGACTGTTTGCAATTTTAGCAAGCTCGAAGTGCCTCATGAAATGAACGTGTTTGTGTTCCCAACTAAAAAAATGGCAACAGGATCCCAGTGAGGATGAGGCCAAGACAGTACTTTACACTCCCCCACATATCCTATTGGACTCTGATCGGACTCCTACCAGTCTGATTGGAGTCTGATCAGAGTCTGACCAGACTGACTTGGACTTAACAAATTTACACAGTCTGATCAGACTCCACTCAGACTCTGATCAGACTTTAACTTACAACCTGACTAGCTGCACTGACAGTGATGCATGTCAACACTTTATCATGATAGAATACTTTCCCAGGCATATTCCCACGCTCTATTTCATTTCCCACACTCAAGTTAACTACCTCTAAACATTCCCACACTACATTTCCCACATTTATTGCACTTTCCTTGCTGCACCTATTCCCACACTTGATGTGATTTTTCCCACCATAACTTCAAAATGCAAATATCGTCGTCCTTCAGATTTATAGACAAAATTTGAATCTTGTCTCCATATTTTAGGTAATGCTACTATTTCCCATAGAGCAGGATACATTTCCCATATTCTTTTGAAGAAATGAGCTTGTTTGAATAATGCCATGTAGCATAATCCAGGTTTATTCCAAATTGGATGCTCATTGGTATGAATGACCATTTTGTTCTCTCCAAATTCTCTATATTTGACTTGAGTAGCTCCAGAAAAATCATCGTAATCGTGATCATATCTGTGTTTCTTTATTAATGGATAAATCTTTCTCTCAGATTTCTTGTCATCTGATTTGTTATTGAAGCTCTTCTTTTTAAGAAAAGTCTTCTTAAAGAAAGGACGAAAGTCTTTGACTTTCTTAACTCGATGAATTTGTCGAAATGCTTTGTATGATCGTTTGGGTGGAACAACATTTTTTTCACCTGGCCATAAGCCATCATCTTCCTTGAAAGGCCAGTATGGATTATATGACCTAGGCGATGACTTATGTTCATTATCAGGCCAATTTTCAATTGCTTCTTTAAGTTGTTGATGTTCCAATTCATCCTTTGAAGGTTTATCTTCCTCCAACGGATAATTTTTCCAAGGACCATTCCAACCATTATTATTATCATGATCTTTCTTTTTATCACAATTTTCTTCTTCAGTATCGGTAGCTTTTTGCTTCATAGCAACTCTATCTAGACATTCTAATCATATCTGAAGCCCAATCAGGTGCTTGAGGCTCTGGAGTATTATTAAGAGGTCTAGTCATCTTTGGAAAATCTTGAACAACATTTTCATTGTGTATCATGAATGCTGATTGTTCTTCTCCCATAAAAGGATTTCCTGGGGGATAATACAATTCCTTAAATTTATCTTCAGGAACATAAATAAATGTGCTACCATCTGAGGTGTGTGTGACTTCGTTTTGTCGAATGTCCTCATCAAACTTTATCAACTTGAGTTTTTTAGTTTGATTAACACACTCATCGCACAACTGAAAAGAATTTATATTTGGACCATTTTGGTCCACAACGGTACATATATATTTATTACAAGGTTTCATACCTTGTAATAACTCGTCTCAGATCCTTGATCCAAATCTTCCTTCAATATGCCCGACGGGGGCATTGACTCTGGGGATGACCAGAGTTGTCTCGGAGACCTTTCTCCTTCGACTGGGGATAAACTTTTCCCTGGACTTGTATAATTGAGGGGATTGTGCCTCAATGATTTTCGTACAAGTGGGGTTCTCATAACCCTGAAGAACGTACGCTGTGACAATATTATCAGCTTTTGGAAATAATAGCTGATTTTGATAAGTCACCTTTGGTTCTTCTTTTTGCATGACATCATGCAACTTTATCTGCGCCAACTGCATATCACGACGTAACTCATCGTCCATTTTTTGCAATTCCGCCTGCCTAACGGCCTCCTCATAATCGACGCGACTATGATAAACCTTCTCGTTAAGCATCCAGACCAGTAGATTTTCTGCTCTATGTCTTTCTGCTAGCGCTTCGCTAAGTGCTTCTCCACGAAGGTCCCTAAGAGACTCGTATCGTGGTCCTGGACGTCCTCCAAGACCAAGCATGTGAACAGCTGGACCATCGTAGTGAGGTTGGTTCACAAGGGGCGGTAACTCAGGGGCACTCTGAGTCATAGTCGGTGGTGGCGGTGCAAGAAGATCATTATTGATGATCTCCTGATCATCAATCTTGATGCTGTCATCGTCGTCGCCATCATAATTGTCGACGTCGCTGCCGCTGTATTTGCCTTCTTCGCTGCTATCCCCCTCTTCCTGTATTGGCGATTCGGAAGAAAGAGGGGGGTAAACAACTTTATTTGCCTCACTGGGCATGACGTATTCGTTTACAACTATATCAATTTTTTCAGTTAATTGATTTGGATGAGTGTAAATTTTCATACATAGACCATTTGCATTGACATATTTAACTCCCAACGTCTTTTCTGAGGAAGTACTATTAATGTTGTACGAGGGGTGAATGCGGACTTCCTCTTTGAGGAAGCAATCGTAGACAAATACATGGACAGATGCATCAACTGCATTCCATATATGTGAGGCGGATCTATCATAGACCCTGGCAGGCAAAAAGAACTCCCGAGTTTCAGGAGAATTCTTGATACGATTATAACTGCAGGTGGTATTAATCATATATACCAACTTGGCCAGACAATGACCAGGATAGAGATAACAAATGTCATCTGCATCATATTTTTTCATAATATTCTCGATATCTTCAACCAGCAATCCATGGACTTCTTTCATTACACGACGAATAATCCCAGCATTGATATAGTCAGGTTTATTCATGGCGGAATCCAAGTAGAGCATCGGGTGAACAGATTGAGACAAGAAACCGATTTGAAATACTTGAGACATCTAATAAAATTTGCATTAGCCTAATTCATTTTCTCGAATTAAACATGAGAAAAGATGTGCTTATCAGGCTGTGCTGTTTATGTAACAACATGTTATAGGCTGCCAACAACGCAAACAACGTCTTGAAGTTTGGAATGTTGCATGCCAATAAGTGTACCTGGGGCTCCTTCAAATTCCCAGTGTACAAAATCCACCAATTACAAGTATGCTACTGTGTGACTATCGTAAAAGTGACAATCTCGATTGTCCTAATCTAAGAGGGTCCATAGGGGGTGCCCTCCACTAGTCTGCATGTACGTGGAACAATGTCCACTCAGCACGACCTTTATACAGAATATTGATCCAATAAAGAAGTAAACCAGGGGACAAAAACCCCTATAATGGTATAAAGGCATTAAATATTGGGCAAACGGGAGTGCATCAACCCTTTCAGATGTGGCTTCCACCACACCCTTATCCGTCGACTGGGACGGCCCGTAATCCGTGCCTTTTTGCATTCTGGTGTGGCAAAACCAGTGTCGTTAGGGTGACAAGCCCTTGTGAGAATTTTGATTTTGCTGTTCCACAACAGCGGGCGACTCCGAAACACCACTCCAGATATTTAATCAGTGTTCCCACACTGTAGATCTCAAGGGAGATCTAGATGGTATCCCTGGTACCATCAACCGGATCATTATCCCATGATCATGGGTTAGCTATTCTGTACGGATGAGGAGAGATCGAGAGAGGTTAGTCACAGTCACAGTCACAGTAGATCGATCAGCTATCAGATCCCATCAGACCAGATAGAGGGCCATCAGCCATATCTGCTTGCCTGATCTTAAGTGGGATCTAGCCGATCTAACATCTATCTAAAAATACATTGTATCTATTAATAACCAGCATCCTTCCTGCGGCATGTAACAACTCCGCACAGGTTGCTTTTGAGGCTGTTGCTAGCGGGGCCCATAACCTATTGAAACAATATACAGCAGCACAAGCGCTTTACACTCCCCCCCCCCTAAATGTCGGACTCCGAGCTCACTCCGAGCAAAATGCTTGGACTCCGAGTAGGCTACTCGGAGTCCGAGTGTTTTTAAAACATTGGGAAAATGAGGGGATGACCCACTCAAACGTGCACTCGGACTCCGAGTGCAATCTGAGTGCAATCCGAGCTCAGTCCAAGCTCAGTCCGATTGGAGCTCGGACAATGGTTGGTTGTCCTAGGACTGCCAACACTCGGACTGAGCTCAGACTCCGAGTGGAGTCTGAGCTGGGTGAGCTGACTGAGAGTGGGGCAGTACCATGCCTGCCACCACCTATATATAGCAAGTGTGACATGTGACTAGGTGATAGTGACATGCACGGTCGCGTCGCGTCTTTGTTTATTGTCACGTGAGTGTCACATCACCGTCGCACGTGCACCCCCACCCCGTCCACTGTCAGTCGTCACCGCCCTCGCTCACCACTGTCGCATCGCCACCACCGTCGTATTGCCACCACCGTCGCATCGACACCACCGTCGCATCACCACCACCATTGCACCGTCACCACCGTTGCACCGTCACCACCGTTGCACCACCACCACCGCCGTCACACCATCCCTACTGCCACACGCCTCTCTTGCCCTTCGTCGCTCGCGCTGCAGCCTTTCGTCACGACTGCCACACCATACACCACCACTCACCCTCTGTCTTACCACCACCTTCGCATTCAACGCGAGACGTGTATGGTCATGTGACTTGCACGCGCTCCATTGATGCTGTGCGTTATCGCGATCGATATCGCTTGTCACTGACCACCAGCATGCCGCCCAGTACCCGCGCCACCCAACGTGCCAGTCCACATAGCCCACCCCCACCGCCCAGCAAGAGGAGTCGAGCGCCGTCATCGGTCTCCCTGAAAGAGAAGAAGAAACCGAAAACGGCCCATATCGAAGAGGACAGGTGAGCACAGCCCAACCAGAAAACACACTTACCTATCCCTTTAGCGACGCGGCTGCACCCACCGTAGAGCCATCCAGTGCAGCGATAACGAGCAGACGGGGCGGGAAGGGTAAAGCGGCGAACAGGTACGCCGTCTTTTTTTTCTTTCTTTTTTTCGTTGATTTTCACTCCTTCGCACCCCGTCCCATGCCTGTCCCATGCAATCGCACCAAACGAGCAGGAAGACATCCACTGCCCGCATCCGTGAAGATGAGGTCGCAGCGACGCAAGCCCAGGATCTCACTCCGTGAGTTTTTTGTTTTTTTTTTGTTTTTTTCTTCCCGCTGATCTATCCTGTTCTCTTCCCCCCTGCCGGTCCGTAACGCCCGTTTTACCCCGTTAACATATGCTGCCCCCGTCTCACTACAACTCACAAACCGCCAATGTATCACTCCCACCACCCATTACCCATCGCCCTGCCACCCGTCCAATGTCACCATGCCCGCTGCTGCAACCGTGCCCACCACCGCAACCGTGCCCACCACTGCAATTGCTCCACCACCACAATCATGTCAACCACAACTGTCCACCACTGCAACCATGTCAACCACCGCAACCGCACCACTGCCCCCCTCCTGCAACTATGCCCACATGCCACTCCTGCCACCCGTTCACTGCTGCTACACTCATTGCCACAACCATGCTGTTAACCTCTCCTGCCACCCATTACCCACTGACACCCTATTACCTTGTCAATACCTCACTTGCACTGTAACCTACCTCATGACTAATAATGATCATTAATATGCTGAATAATTAGAACTGAGCAAGTCTTGGCAAATAGTGCAATTTCTGTACACCCCCCCAAGCGTACCATCTCTACAGGTTTGGCTGAGGTTCCTGTCATCCCTGTTCAAACCCGTATTCGTCGGTCAGATGTTGAGGGTTGTGATGATAATATAGCTGAGGAAGAGCATGATGAGAGAAAGCAAGAGAGTGCTGAATACATTGAGAGTGAGGTGTGTAATAATTTTCTATCTTTAGTTTGAGTATAACAGCATGATAGGTTGAGGAAACTGGTGGACTTGGGGGTGAGGGTGAGGGCATTGATGATGAAGGTGCTGTTGAGTTTGAGGGCATATCTAAGGTATGTGATATGAATTATTTCTGATTAAATATCTCATTGTGTGATAGAGTGATGAGGGCAGTAAGGATGAAGAGGGTAATGAAAGTGGCAAAAGTGAGCCTGCAGGAGTGGAAAGTGAAAACAAGGTCAGTCAAAATTTAATCATATTTCCATGCTCACATTAGCAACCAAGGCATCGACCAACATTTTTAATGACACTGAAGTAGACATTCTCCCTGCTGAAGGTGCATCTAGGACTAAGGGAGGGAGTATCAGGGGCCAGGCCACTGGCAATGTGTTTAGCTTGGCTGATGCAGATGATAATATGCCAGGAGAGAGAAAGGCATTGGGCTTGGTCAAGATTTACAAGTCTTGCCCTGGTGATGTCAATGAGGTAAAGCCAGATGTGGTGGTAAAGGCAAATGTCAGTCCAACTCTGGCTCCTATCCTCAAAGCAATCTCTAGGAAGTACTCTGATCCCAGCAGTAAGTTGCTTGAGTTTCTCCTTGATATTAGTAATTGATGTATTACACTCTAGAGTGGGACCAAAGGATATTTGTCAGTGAGGAAGGAGATTGGATTGCTAAAGGCAGGTACAAAGAAGCTGTTGCTGATGATGAGGAGGTAGAGTGGTCAACTTCTCAAGGAAAGAATATTCTCTATCTTTGTGCAGTAAGTTCATGACTTTGTATTAAGCTGAAGCTTATATCAATGCAACACAGGAAGATGAAAGAAGAGTATCATATGCTGCCCCCAGCACTGGCAGCATTGCTGTTTCTGCTTCTGGGGCCTCTAAAGCCAGTGCTTCTGGCTCTGGACCTTCTCAGTTGACTCAACAAGAGCTATTGGCTATACTGAATATCCCTGCACATTTGACTGACAAAGATGATAAAGCCTTGAAGACTTACTATCAAAAGTATAAGGCTTGCATGCAGGCCAAGCACACTGTAGATGATATGGCTTCCAAGGGGCAATGGCCTGCACAGAAAAAGCCTAATCTGACAGAGTTGATACAGCTCTTTGTATCTCCATCAATGTGGCACTCCCATGTGAAGACATTGGCCAAGGTTTCTGATTATCCTGCTATGCAGGCATGGCTAGAGGGTGGAGACAATGCTCCGGATGATGAGGAAGTGTGGGGATTTTCCAAGATTTCTTATAATTTCAAAGACTTGAATGAGTACATGAAGGAACATGATAGCATGAGAAGTAAAAAGGGGAAAGGGAAAGGAACTCAGAATTTAGAAGGAGATGTAAGGAAAAGCAAGAAGAGGGTTGTGGAGAAAGCTGAATCTTCTAAGCCCAGGAAGTCCAGCAAGAAGTAAGCTTTAACTTGATATAAACTGATGTACATGTGCAGATTGTTTTAGTATCTTGTTTAGTGTCTCAAATATGTTGAATGTGGTGTCCAGTTGTACCTTTTGGATATTCATGATATACACCATTCCAGTAGTTGCAGCAACAAGAGCTGAGCAACCATTCCCCAATATCCCATTTCTAACTTTCTCAAAATTCATTGAAAACAATTTTCATTCTGGGATATCCCTGGCAACAGTTCTTATGATCCTACTTTCTATGACAGAGAACACAATGCTTCTCAGCCTTCATGCTCGCCAACAGAAGCGAGAATATAGGGGAGAGAAGTCCATTTTAGCTACTGGCTGGATAAATTCTTTATCACGTGGAATATTACAAAGAGTAGATAGTAGAGGAGAAGGCATCCTGCCAGCAAGTGAAGCAAACAGTGATTTTCAAAGGAGTGGTGACCAGAACATAACAAATGTTAGCTTGAAGCTTGATGCACTTGCAAAGCTGTTGGAACTTCACCCTTACAATGAGAATGGGAAATTCACAGGAAAACTTAAGCAAGTCTCACATGCTGAAATTTCTCCAGTGCATGTCATCTGCCCTGACTCAAATGTTTGTGAGACAATGAGCTGCAAACCCAGGTCACTGATTCTGAATACCAAACTAAGAGATGTCCCATTGGTGACTTTGATCAAGAATTTTGTGTCTTATGAGAAAGTACAATTACTCAGTGGCCAATGCCCAAGTTGCAAAACAGTATACTATGCTGACCATGAAAGAGTACCCACTCAAGTGGACAACAAATATGATAGGGTGTATTTAAACTCTGCAACATATGTTAAGATTGGACAGAGCATATGGGTTGATAGGCTTTTCACTTCAGCTGTCATGAGTGGCATCTACAACTTTCATGCATCACCTGCTACTTATGCTCAATTTTGGAACATGTCATTTGTGTCTGCAAAAAATTTAAGTCGAAGGCAGGTGTGGCAAGCATTTGTACAGGAATCATTAAGGATACAGGCTGCTGAGTCAAAAGTGAATTTCATAATGGAAGATGGCCTGTCCATAGATGAGGTCACAAGGAGGGCTTTCCAATTCCTTGGAAATGGTGGTAGAATTGGTGGATCAATGGAACATAGTTGCAATGAATGTACACAGAAATACAGGGAACAACCCACCAGTACCATTCACATAGATCCATCAGCCATGGTGGGCATGGAAGAGATGTCAGCTGCATTACAATCTCAGGCAAATATTATTGAGGACTGTGCCCCTGTAAAAATGGTTGTTGTGGATGGGATTGTCATGGGTCATACAGTAAGTTTTATCATTGTTGGAACTTGGTACCTGATGTTCATTGATGTTTCAGTATTGTGGGTATCAAGACTGCACTGCTGATCTGTTAAATGCACGGGGTGGAGTGTATTGTGCTTTTCATGAAAACTTAGTTGGGAGATTGTGCCATGTTGATCACTGCACCAATATTAAAGTTCAGGGCACTCAAGCTTGTACACAGCACCAGGGAAGGTGGCAAAGACATGCTCTCAATCGTAGGACCAATGTACTAGGAGGATATAGAAGAGCCATGAGAAGAAGTGATGAAACAATGCCTTGGATGCCAGCTGCTTCTACTCATGAACAGCAACCACATGATATTGATGATTCCCCTGAAAAGACACCCAGGGAACTCTTCACACCTCCAAGAACATATTGTGTTGAAACAATCTGTGCACCTTGTGGTGTTGTAATAGCATGGGCTAAGTTTACAAAAACAGAATCTCCAACCAATATATTGGGTTTCCTTGAACATGTATACCCAATACATGAAGTCAGACCATCATACATATGCATTGACAAGGCTTGCTTAGTACTTCGCAGGAGTGTTGCAGATGGATCATGGGAGAGGTGGGGAAATACCAGCAGGTTCATTGTTGATTCATATCACTATGTGAATCATCGTGCAACTGACCAATTATGCCGTAAATGGTGCAATCCTGCACCATTAGATGGGTCAGCTCCAAACTTGGTGCTTGTGGAGACAGATGAAAGAGGCATGCCTTACTTTAAGCGAGCATTTAATACTCAAGCCTGTGAGCAATTGAATGCTTGGTTAGGTGGTTTTGACCATATCATGAGGAGAATGACTTCATGGAATTTTGACTGGTTCCTGCAAAGCATGTTGTTCTATCACACCAAGCAGGTGATCAAAAGGCAAGACAAGAAGAGGAGTAGTGAGAAGGTTAATGAAAGTGAGGATGAGGATGAGATAGATGTAGCATAAGCAGTGTAAAATACTGCTCAAATACCATAACTTGCCAGGACTCCACCAATACAGTTAGTTACATTTGATCTTGTAAGTATTATCCAATGTGCTTGTTGTACCTAGCATCACACCAAACCAAACAAAGCCAAAGTGTTGGTGCATGGCACAGAGTTGGAATTAGGACCATGTAGGAAATCAAGAATTGTGTAAGTTGAAGTTATTGCAATGGAGATATAGTCATTTTGTTTATAACATAGAATCAAACAAAAACAACACAAAGCCAAAGTGTATATGTCTGTGGACAACAAACACACAATTAAAGGTGCATATGAAATCAAGAATTATGTAATTTGAAAGTGTTGCCATTGAGATATAGTCAATTAAATGATTATCCTTACTGATAGCATAGAATTATACCAAGACTAAATCAAGCCAAAGTGTCATGTATATAAGGTAATACAATATGATGGCTGTACTGGGAATCAATAATAATGTAATTTGAGAGTGTTACCATGGAGATATAGCCAACTTAATGTTTTGATATGTTGGGAGAGTTGGCTGAGAATGGGCTTGGGCTGTGCTCAGAGTCCGAGCTCACTCCGAGCTCACTCCGAGTTCAGCTCGGATTGAATGGAAAAATATCCCAACTCAGATTGAGCTCGGACTGGACTCGGAGTCTACTCGGATTCCTAGGACTTTTTTACCCTACTCGGACTGGACTCGGACTGGACTCGGATTCTCCTCGGAATCCTCGGAGTGAGCTCAGATTCCACTCGTAGGGGGGGGGGGAGTGTAAACTGCTGGCCCATGCCCACACACACAACCACAACCACATCCCTTCGTACATGGCCATGCCCATCCCCACACACAAACCCATCCCCTTGCCCACACCCACACCCATGTACCAGCCCAACCCAGTCCCTCACATGTGCCAACACTAAATTCAAATATATTTATTGTATTAAATATAATAAGAATCATAAATGCTTTTAATCTAGTTTTGTAGGAACCCATGCTCACTCTTAGTGACATGGCTGCATGCTTGGTAATCCACTGAACCCTGACTAACACCTGCTTCCTCACTGTCCCATGCCTACCCTCACAATTCACTCCCTTGATTGCCTATTTAATAAATGTACCAGTCACTTATTCACATCATCACCATTTCTCCTCTCCACCCTAGTTTTAAGACAATAGGAATATATGGCTTTTTCAAAAAGTACTCTAAGTCATTGCCAATGTTTTGCATTGCAGGAATATGTAGATGCAGATGTTTGAAAAATGTGAGAAACAGACTGGATGTAAAGTTAAAACTTCAATTTAAACATGGCTTGGGTCATAGTGATGTTTCCAAAGTTCAATTGAGTCTGGGAAAGTCAGGTTGTTTGTGGTTCTTGTGAGAAAATCAAGTCCATGGCAATGTCCTATTGATATACAAGTAGCCTCAAATGAATAGGTACTGTAACTTGTGAGAAATGTTAATAGTCTCAAAAAGTCAAGTGCATGTTATCTATGCATGATAAGAAATGTGACATTTGTACAGGAAAGTAGGTAACATAGTGTGAGAGATGATTTGGCATAAGTCATCTGAGATAGAGACTAATAGTATCAACTGATTTGACAAGGACAACATCTGAGGTAAAACTGACAATGCTGAGTTGAATAAAACTAATTTAAGGTTAAGTCATCCATGATACAGGACCATAACATAGTTGTGTGGGCAAGTCATGGAAAAATGAACAGGAACATATAAAATGGAGCATAATATGGACAGGACTATGGTGGGAATAACAAAGAAGAAGGGTGTGTGTAAGCATTGTGGAAAATGAGCAGGAGCAGGTAGAATGGTGCATGGGAATGTGGTGAGAAAATAGTGTGGGAAAATAGTGTGTAGTATGAATAAATATTGTGGAAAATGAGTGGGAGCATGTAGAATGATGCATGGGTACAAGGTGCAAAAATAGTGTGTGAATTGGGGAACATGAATGGGAATTACCAACAGAGTGGTGTGTATGCACATGGCAGGAAATGAGCAGGAGTATAGAGGGTTGCATCAAGAAAGTGTGGAAATAGAGTGTGAGAATATGGCTAGAGATGTGGTAAGAATATTGGAACAACTGGTGGGAATAGCTGAGTGGAGTAGTGTGTGTGAACATGGTGGAAAATGAACAGTGCTGATGCTGAACATGGTGGGAAAATAGTGTCTGCAACAATGTACAGGACAGTAGGAGTATGTGTGTCAGAAAATGGTGGGGAAATGAGCAGGAATGTGGAATGGTGTGTGGGAACCTCATGGAAAAACAGTGTGTGGGAATATGTACAGGACCATGGTAATGGTGGGAAAATTAACAGGAGCATGTAGAGTGGTGCATGAGAACATGGTGGGAATGTGGGAAACACTGGGAAACTGGTTTTGCAATGTCATTCAGCTCTGGAATGTCACAGAACAATAGGGAGTGCACAGGGAGTCCTGGTTGACCCTGGACTCCTGCCAAATTTCATGAACCTGGAGTGAGCCTGGAGTGAGCCTGGAGTGAGCCTGGAGTCCTTACCCTTTTTGAGACTTTTGTGATTTTTACCTGGAGTCCACCAGGACAGGTGGGGCAGTGTAAAGTACTGGGCAAGAGCAACACAGTGAGGGTGAGGTTGAGGGCAAGGGTTAGGGCAAGGGCAAGGTGAATAGGGTGGGTGGTTTGCATAGCTGACAGCATTGCATATCATGTGTGACAATATACGGTGCATTGCATGCAGATGTGGAAGTCATGTGTCACATGTCACATATGCCTATATAGGCACAGGCTGCTCCCCACCAGGACTCCCCAGGATTCCCAAGACCTCCTCAGGGATCCTGGGGATTCCTGGGGATTTTAGCATGGGTGTCATTTAGTCTCCAGGTGCCAGGAAAGTCCCAGGAATTCCTGGAGGTCTTTACACTCCCCCATGTAGTCCTCATGGACTCCACATGGACTCCAGGCACTGTGCCTGGACTGTCCTTACATTTTCACATATCATGGTTTGGCAGGCAATCCCAGCCAAAATGGACCTGGACTGTGCCTGGACTTCCACCTGTTTTGCGAGGACTAGTCCTGCAATTCCAGGGAGTCCCTGGAGTCCAGGCACTGCTAATATGTGAGACTGTCACAGCATTGCTCACATGATGTATATGTCACATGATCAAGCAGGTGGTCTGTGCACACCTGACAGGTATATAAGGACAGCCAGCAGCACCCAGTTTCTGCCATTCCCCCTCCTCGAAATTTGATTAGTAAGCTACTGTAGTATGATTACATAAGTAGGTTAGTTTAGTAATGTAGATAAGCTTAAGATTAAGATTAAAATTTTATATAGGGTGATTAGATAAGATGTATATTTTCCCACAATAGATATTAACTGTTCTCACTGTCACATGTCACAATAGTGTCACATTTCCCACAGTTTCAGAAAGTGAGAATTGTCACATGACCTACTAACAAAAAATATAGAGGGAGTCAATTTGGCCCAGAATATGAAAACCAAATATGTGCAAACCCAATATCCATTGAGATAATTGCAAAATACTATCATGATTCCGCTTTTTTATAGCACAGCCACAACACTCTGAAGTACAAAAGTCAGATTCATGACATGTTCTATTAACAAAAGTTGTAGAGGAGTCAAATCTGATGCTACTGATGGTATACAAATATTTGTAAACAAAGTACTTGTTGAGATATAACCCTTTTAAATAGTTTTGTGTGACAATGCCAACATGCCATTGGAAAGTCACATTCAAGACATGTTCTATTAACAATAGTTGTAGAGGAGTTCAATCCAATGCCGCTGATGGTATACAAATATTTTTAAACAAAGTACTTGTTGAGATATAACCCTTTCAAGCAGTTTTGTGCAACAATGCCAGCATGCCATTCCAAGGTCACATTCATGACATGTTCTATTTATCAAAGTCATAGAGGGGGTGAATATGAGTCGTTAATTATATACAAATATTTGTAAACAAAGAAATTCTTGAGATATAACCAATTCAAAAATGTTTGTGACAGACACTGCACTCCAAAGTCAAATTCATTATACATTTTATTAATCAAAGTTGTAGAGGGATTAAATCTGATGCTAGTGATGGTGTTCAAATACTTGTAAACACTTGCCTCTTTGTCTCTACACCCACACCCTTGCCCTTGCCCTTGCCCTCTTGCCCTCTTGCCTCTATGCACCGTTGCCCACACCCTTGCCCTCACCCTCTTGCCCTCTTGCCTCTATGCCCATGCCCATGCCCTCTTGCCCTCTTGCCTCTATGCCCACACCCTTGCCCTTGCCCTTGCCCTCTCACCCTCTTGCCCCTACACCCACACCCACACCCACACCCTCTTGCCCTCTGTTAAGATCGATGCTCCCAACGCAGTTCGTTCTAAGTCAACAGTGGCAAGCAGAGTCTTGGTCTGCTCCCAGCCTACTGGACAAGTTCTGGACGCTAAGTCAAACGATGACAAAGGTCTTTAAGTCGACGACGAGCTCAAGAGAAAGAGCGAGGAGTTCGAGTCAAAATTGGGAGTATGATTCGATTAAGTTGGAACTAGGGAATGTACAGGATATTCTAGGGTTTATATACGTTTTGAGAACAAAGAAAACTATAAAGGGAATGCGCAGTAAGCGCAGCTAACTACCTATGAAAGGAAATGTGAAAGTATTAGCAAAAAGGAGTTAAACGTCCGCTAAATCGTATAGTAATGATGATGTAATAATAAATCGTCCGTCATAGAAGAGGAAAAAGAAACTGTAACATTACCCCCTTCGTATGCAAGAAGTCACTGACTTCTACCATTGCACGTCTGTGGTCCAACCATGGTCCTTCCTGGATTCAATCCACTTGACGATGGAGTCCAGGTCCTTGTTGGCAGCCTCGATGCGCCACTGAAGCGTCTTTGTAATACGCTCCAATTGTTTGGCGTGCTCCCATAAATTATCTCGTTCTTCATATTTGAGATACTGAGGGTCGGTGGTGAGGACGAGATTGGTGACGGCATCAAGGGGCATAGAAAGCTGGTTGAAATCGATGACCAAGGTGCTGAGTGCTTCAGTGACGGGAGAGAGGACGGAATGACGAGGACAGTGGGCGTAAGGGATGTGGGTGACGGGGTCCTGGACGACGGGGTTGGCGAAAGTCATGGGGGCAAGTTCTTCTGGGTGTTGGTGAAGGTCTGGGAGATTTGCCCAGACGAAGTTGTTGATGGTGGTGGTGGTGGTGACAAAGACCTCGAGGGGGAGGTCGTGGGCCGTGGAGAGGAAGGGAGAGGCGGCGGTGACGGGTTCGACGTAACAGTGACCACACGCAGTGATCAGGAGGGCGAGGACGAATGCAATGAGGTAGGCGAGGGTGATGGCGAAGGCAAACATTGTATATCGAGTAGGATGAGGAAATGGATAGCTGGTGGATCGTCTTTTATCCCAAAATTTCAAACGTAAAGGTCTTCCATAGAATCTTCTGTTTCATTACCATCAGATTCTGTGGAGTGAGCAAGAATGGCATGATACAGCGCATCGTCTGATGGTGATTCAGGGGTATTTGGTCGAGTGAATTCATCTTCTCTAATGAATGCTCCTTGAGCTGTGACTCTGCTGGTAATCTTTGGGTATCCTGGTTCAAAGTCATAAGTGGGATAATGTGGAGGTTTTGGTGGATAGGGAGGGGGAATGCACTCCCATGTTATCGAGTCGTATGGTGGTGGAATGATTGCATCAAGATTTTCCATGGGGAATTCGATTTTCTGTGGAAAGAGATGGTAAAATTGCATGAAACGGTCGCACCCATGTTCTTGTAGATCTCGTCGTCGATCTAATACCCATATATTCATTTTGTGGAGGATCCATTGCTGTAGATTTCGGAATTCTTGTTCCTGTTCTCTCGTTCTTGGTGCAGTAAAGTTCGGTTGAATAGCTTTTGATGATGACAGCGGTCGTCTTGGTGAAATGAAAAGTATGTGTCTACTGGTGATTGGGTAGCGTCATGCGTGTGGGAGTCGTACTAGGTGTTTCTTATTGTGACGATGTGGTAATAAACGAGTCCGAGGGGGAAGAAATCGTTTTTTAAGCGCATAAAGGGTTTTCCAGAATTTCTTTGATCGATTATAGGCCATAGATGAAGTTCTATAGGTGTCTTCTGTTCTTATATTCTATCAGAATGTCCGCAGCATTTCCCAGGTGGCGCTCAGGTTCCCAAGTATTGTCATTTGATCCATAGCCTTTCCACTTAACCAAATATTGATAGCCTGCTCCGCGTTTTCGATGTCCAAGGATGGCTTCGATCTCAAACTCCTCCTGTCCGTTTACTATATCGGGAGGTGGTGTGGTAAAGTTTGGTCCATGCATTGATGTTTCCTTATATGGAGTGAGAAGCGATGCATGAAATACAGGGTGAATGCGCCATTGTTTTGGTAATTTCAGTTTGTATGTAACTGGTCCCATGACTTGTTCAACCTGAAAGGGTCCTTCTCGTTTTGGCGCAAGCTTCCTTGATTGATATGGAATGTGTAGGTTCTTGTTTTCGAGCCAGACCTTGTTGCCTTTCTCGAATTTAATTGACTTGTCTTTGAATCTTTGAGCAACTGTTTGCCTGGCGAGTTCATGTGCTGCTAATGCCTCTTCTCTTGCTCTTCGAAGCATCTGAAGGCGTTCTTCTGCTGCTGGGGCAGTCAATTTGAGCGCTGCTGTAGGGATGGCAATCGGATCTGTTCCATACATGAGTTGGAATGGGGATGTTCTTATTGTATCATGATAACGGTTATTGTGTGCGAATTCAGTGATAGGTAAGAGTGGTTTCCATTTATGGGGTTCATTAGTACAAAACATCCGAAGATAGATCTCGAGTTCTTGATTGACACGTTCGGTTTCCCCATCTGTTTGAGGATGATAGGCAGTGCTCATTCTGTGGTCGATTCCTAATGCTTTTCATATTTCTTGGAATACTTTGGCAGAGAACTGTGGTCCTCTATCAGAGATTAAGACGTCAGGGAGTCCAAAGCGCTTGAAGATTTTGGAGATGTAGAGATCGGCTGTCCCTAAAGCGTCGATTGTCTTGTTGCAAGGGGTGAAAATTACCCCTTTTGTAAGGCCATGGTCCACCATGACCAATATTGAGTCATATCCGTCCGAGATGGGAAGATCGGTGATGAAATCAAGGGTTACTTGTTGAAACGGGCATGTTGCTTTGGATGGAATGGGGATTAAAGCTGGCGCATTTGGGTGAGTGTTCACTTTCATCTGTTGGCATAATGCACATCCCTCTACCCATTCTTTGACATGTCTGTACATTCCCGGCCACCAGTAATCGCGTTTTAGAAGTGC
This sequence comes from Amanita fuliginea, assembly GCA_023014435.1. Classification (NCBI taxonomy): domain Eukaryota; kingdom Fungi; phylum Basidiomycota; class Agaricomycetes; order Agaricales; family Amanitaceae; genus Amanita; species Amanita fuliginea. The sequence goes on along the minus strand of JAEBUQ010000011.1, from coordinate 314,590 downwards.
CAACGTTTTTAATCGTCCTGGATGTCCAGAAGATAACGCTTCGTGCGTATCTTTGATTAATCTAGTCCTCAGTTCAATTCGGTCAGGGATATAGATCTTTCCAAGGTAGTAGACGATGCCATGGGTATATGTCCAGTCTTGTAGTTTTGATTTGATTGGTGGCGCTCTTTGTCTTTTGATAACATCAATCAGAATTCGTCCAAAATCATCATTCGCCATATACTTCTTCAATTCATCAGCTAGATCGTTATTGATGAGGCGAATAAAGTGATCGTTTGGTAACATAGTAACTGTGGTCTGTTCTTCATCATGTCCCATATGATCTGGTCGTCTAGACAGAGCATCTGCCTCAAACATTTTCGTTCCTGGTACATGTTCAATCCGGAGGTCAAATTCGGACAATAGAGATGACCATCTGGCTTGTCTAGGTGTCAATCGTTGAGCCGTTCTGTAATAGGACAGGTTCTTGTGATCGCAGTGCACAACGATGGTATGAGGTGATCCATGCAGAAGGTGATGCCAAACTGCCAACCCTTTAATGATGGCGAGTAATTCTCTATCATAAATCTGGTAGTGCTGTTCCGTTGGTGTTAGGGCATGGGAAATAAAACCACAAGGATGTAATGCGCCGGAGTCGTCCGCTTGTTTTAATACTGCTCTTATTGCCTTGTTAGAGGCGTCGGTTTGGAGGATAAATGGTTTTGATGGGTTTGGCATTAAGAGAACTGGCATAGAGGCAAATTGTTGTTTCAGGGTATCAAAAGCGGTTTGACGTTCTGCGTTCCAGTCAAATATCTCCGTCTTCTTTGTTAAATCGGTGAGTGGTTTTGCTATAGCCGCAAAATTTCCAATGAATTGTTGGTAGAAGTTCCCAAAGCCTAGGAATGATTGAACTTGTTTGACTGTCGTTGGTACTGGCCAATTGGCTATCCCCGCTAGTTTAATAGGATCCATCTGTATTTTTCCAGGTGATATGATCATCCCTAGAAACTCGACTTCTTGCACAGCGAATTTACATTTTTCCAGTTTCAGGAACAAGTCGTTCTCCTCTAATCGGTCCAGAACTCGTTTTGTTCGTTCTTCCAATTCTGTCTTGTTTTGAGAACAAATCAAGATGTCATCCATGTAAATGATGAGCCATCCTTCGTTAATCATATCTCTGAAATATTCATTCATCATAGTTTGGAACGTAGATGGTGAATTGCATAGTCCAAAGAACATAACAGTTGGTTCATATAATCCTCAATTTGTGATGAAGGCAGCTTTCCATTCGTCGCCTTTCTTGATTCGAACGTTATTGTATCCCCAGCGAAGATCTAATTTGGTGAAATATTGCGCTCCAGCAAGTTTAGTAAGGAGATCGGATACTAGGGGCAGTGGGTATGCGTTCTTGATTGTCCAATCGTTCAGGTACCTGTAGTCTTGACATGGTCTTAACACTCCGCTTTCCTTTTTTGAAACAAAGAATGGCGAGGCCTGAGGTGATTTCGACGGTTGGATGTATCCTTTGGCAAGTTGTTCTTCAATCCATCATCCAAGGACAACTGCTCCTTAATTGATAACGGGTAGATTTTGCTAACTTTGGGAGTGAAACCATTTTTTAGTTCGATCGCATGATCCCAAGTTCTAGAGGTAGGAAATTGTTCTGAAGCCTTTTTCTCAAAGACTGATCGCCATTTTTCGTATTCCACAGGTAGTTCCGTCTTTGGTTCGTCCTTCTTCAGTTGATGTTCCAGTGCCTGAGACGCTGATGTTTTGACTCTAATCCAATAATCGTCTTCTCCCCATTGATTGTCCAGTGCCAGTTGCCAAATCGTCCCATCTTGTCGTTGATTATTACTGAGGTGAATCGTTTTGTCTCTCCAATCAATCGTCGGGTTATTTTCTTCTAACCAAGGAACTCCCAAGATTAATCGTTGGTCCCCTAACTTGGTAATTAAGAACCAGTTGCTGTGAGGCTTTCCTCCAATTGAATATTGAATTAGTACTCGATGGGTGATCATTCCATTCGCGTTGATTGTTCCATCTGCGTTCCTGACTCGAATCGGTTTTCTTAGCTTTTCCTTTGGTAATTTTGTTGTTATTTCTTCGTCTATAAAGTTCCCTTCTGCTCCACAATCGATGAGGGCAGAGGTTTCAGCGGGTAAATCGATTGTCTCAACAGTGATTGAAAGGCGCTTGTCATTATTTGATTGTACTATTACAGAATCAAGCGCTAACTGTGAAAGTTCATTTGCTGTGGAAGTGCCAACCGCTGTGTGACGCTTCCTGATCAAAAACCCTCATTTTCTAGCTCATTAAGAAGACCTTCTCGTTCATCGGCCTTCATTCCAGCAAGGATCGCTCTGATACTTGCAACTGGATCGTCTTGCTTGTCTTTGGGCGTGTCCTCAGGGATGGATCTGATCCCTTTATTCTGAAACGATGAGGAGGACCTGAAGGAGGCATTTGGAGTGGTGTTTCGTTTCGGACAATTTTTTGAAACATGTCCCTGGTTTCCACATCTGAAACACTTCCCAGTTTTCATGTACTCCTCCTTTTGTTTGTCTGTCAAACGTCCAGTGGGCATAGCATTAACTGATCGAGTTGATCCGCTCCTGGTGTTGGTGTTTCGGTTAAAATTAGAGCGGTTCCCTTGTCCCGGTTTACGTCCAAGCGCTCGCATCATTTCCCAAGTGCCATGAAGCTGTTCTGCTTTTTCATATGCTTCCTTCATTGATAGAACGTTTGCCTCGAGGATTTTATTGGCGATACTTTCAGGGAGTCCTTTAACAAATGCCTGAAGTTGTGCGGTTGTCCCTTTTAGTCCTGAAGTTCCAATCTCCATGCGGAATTTTCTGATATATTCAGGGACTGAAACGTCGCCCCCTACTCTAAGATTGGCCAAATTGTTCAGGGCCCTGAGTGCACTGTTAACTTCGCCCCAATCTGCTAAGAAGCGCTTCTTGAATTCAGCCCAACTCGTCCATGTAAGGGTTGTTTCTTCATTGTTGTCTAATTCCTCCTTGATTAGGAATTTCCAATCGTCGAGTTCCTGTCCTAGGCAGGCAAGAGCGAATCGAATCTGTTTCTGTCCTTTGTTTTTGTAATTATCATCGTTCAAAACGAAATAATCTTCCAGGTTTCCAATGAAAGCTTTTGCTTTGGTTCGTTTCCCTGTAAAAATGCGCATGGGCTGCGGCTTAATATCTCCTTTAGAGGCAGGTGCTGCTGCGTCGGATGCCATCTTTTCTGTTTCTTCTTTCGGATCTGTAGGTTCTCCTGTTTCGTCTTTCTTCTTTCCTGATTCTGGATCTCCGAATAGATTTGCTTCGATCTGTTTCTGTTCTTGGAATTCTATCCAAGGCTGTAGTTCTCCTTCCTTAAGTGCGTATCGCTCTCGTCTTGTGATATCAGAAAAGTTGAGATATTCGTTCCACCAGGAGAGTTCTGGTTCCTCTATAGGCGGTTTGAATAAAGAATGAAATCCTTCTTCGTGTTCTTCGTTTATCCAATCAATCCAAACGTCGTCTGGGAAGGCGTCCTCTTGTCCTTCAATGTAATCACCTTCAAAGAGGGATTCTGGTACTGGTTCGTTCTTTTTCTTGGTTCCTGAGCGGAAAAACCACCCTGTTCCTGTAGTCGATGGAAAAACCTCCCTTCGATCTAGATAATACTTTCGTCTGAAATGGACAGAGCTGTTTGGGGGTCTGAGGGTCGAGGTTCTGGTATCAATGGTGTCTGGCTAGTGTAGAAACACTGAGCGGTCTGAGAGTTCCAACTTGTGTTAAGATCGATGCTCCCAATGCAGTTCGTTCTAAGTCAACAGTGGCAAGCAGAGTCTTGGTCTGCTCCCAGCCTACTGGACAAGTTCTGGACGCTAAGTCAAACGATGACAAAGGTCTTTAAGTTGACGACGAGCTCAAGAGAAAGAGCGAGGAGTTCGAGTCAAAATTGGGAGTATGATTCGATTAAGTTGGAACTAGGGAATGTACAGGATATTCTAGGGTTTATATACGTTTTGAGAACAAAGAAAACTATAAAGGGAATGCGCAGTAAGCGCAGCTAACTACCTATGAAAGGAAGTGTGAAAGTATTAGCAAAAAGGAGTTAAACATCCGCTAAATCGTATAGTAATGATGATGTAATAATAAATCGTCCGTCATAGAAGAGGAAAAAGAAACTGTAACACCCTCTTGCCCTTACACCCATGCCCATGCCCTCCTGCCCTCTCGTCCTTAAGCCCACACCCTCACCCTCACCCTCTCACCCTTATGCCCTCACCCTTACCCTTGCCCTTGCCCACACCCCTCTGCCCTTGCCCTCTTGCCCTTACCCTCCTCTCATCCTTGCCCTCTCACTTGCCCACTCCCTATAGTTTTGTAATAAATAAAATAAAATAAAAATAAAAATGTTTTTAATTTTAAATGAACAAGGCACTAATGTGGGAAGATATATTGATACATTGAACATGTAGATGGTGCTGAGTGTTGCAGAGCATGAGTGCAAGGGTAAATAAAAGCTACTATGCTCTTTTCCTTCAATAAGCCATTACACCCTATCTTGCATATTTTGTACCATAAAACATATTCATTTGCCTGTGCACATGTCTGAGGCAAGATATCTTTTCTACCACTACATGAACTACTCACTTACCTTCATATAGTTTTCATTAGTGCTCTCAACATAGGAATCCTGGAGTTTGGTGTTGGGTTTGTCCATGCCTTAATCAGTTTGAGTTTGCACAGTTCCAAAAAACTGACTATCACCTACCATTGCTTATTTACTGCCTGTCAACAGCCATTATGACATGCCCACCACCCACCTATGCTGTTAACTTACCTGTGATCACACAAGTTTATCACTATCCACTAGCCAAGCTCACCAACTCTCCAACCTCTTGTGATTGCTGTTAGTAGCCATGCTACCAATCTCCAGTAATTATTTCCCACTTTTATATAACACCAGTGCCACATGCACAACCTGTTGAGCACACTACCAACCTTCCACCACCATCATCACCTAAAATTTGTATTTTCCATTACCAAATCAACTGCAGTTTAAGCTCTTTGATTCTGTCATGGTGGTGTTGCATGAGGGTTATTATCAGTATAAGTGATATGAATATTCAGATTGTGTGTGCTGGCTGACCACATTACCCAGAAAGAGTAAAGAAATAGTTTCTGAAGGTGCAATGGTTAAAGAAAAATGGTCCAGAAAATATCCAGATAACTGAATTTAAGATACAAGTTAGTTACAATGACAAAAACTGTCAGGAGTCTACATGGAGTTCACAGAGACTCACATATATTCCTGCTACATGCTCACTTAAACTTTAGTGTCCTTAGTGTCCAAGACATGCAAAACATCACATTCATGTACACTAAATAGACTGAGCATCAGGAGAATGTAAAAAATGTGTTTAAACACTGTTTTTGCAAAATATATATTTTACCTGGACTCCACAAGGACTGAACCTGGGCTCCCTACAATGACCTTGCTTGTGCCTGGACTGAACCTGGACAGTCCCTGGAGTGCAGGGACTTTACCTGGACTCCACAAGGACATGTGGGGGAGTGTAAAGTGCTGCGAGTCCACCAGGATATGTGGCTAAGTGTAAAGACCTCGGGATGGGTGGGCATGGGTGTGGTGAGGCATGTGCATGGGTGACGGCATAGGCATGGGCAAGGCATAGGCAGGGCGAGGGCGAGGGTGAGGGCAGCAAGGCTTTGGTTGGTGTGTGAACGGTTGTAACTGGTTTCAGCAGCAAAAAAAAAATGAATGAAATAAAAAAATGTATGGCCCAGACAAAATTGGTTCATCTGGGTCTAGAGCGGTGGCAGGAGAGTGGGCTCCTGGTGGAAGGGGCATCAGCACAGTGCATATGCAGTGGTGACAGTGAGCGGGGAGACGGGTGACAGTGGTGACGATCTACGGTGGTGATGGTCTACGGTGGTGAGTGTGGTGATGGTGGTGACGAGCGGACGATGGTGATGGTGACGGTGGTGACGAGTGGGCGATGGTGATGGTGGTGATGGTGGTGACAGTGGTGACAGTGGTGATGTGTTTGGTGGTGAGTGGAAGTGGTGTGACAATGTGGTGACACCTGTGAACCACATGACAATAAACAAAGATGCGGGACGTGTCTAATATCACTTGGTCACACATGTCACAACTGCTATATATAGGTGGTGGCAGCATGGTATTGCCCCACCTCAGTCAGCTCACCCAGCTCGTACTCCAGTCAGAGTCCTAGCACAATCCGAGCACCATCAGTCCTAGTACTGATGGTCCAGTCCGAGCCTCAGCTTGGATTCAGCTTGGATTCAGTTCGGACTGGACTCGGAGCAAGAGTTACATTTTAGGTGAGCTGTCAGCCATTTCAAAAAGTGCTCGGAGTCCGAGTAGGCTACTCGGAATCTGAGCTCGGAATCTCGGAATAAGGGGGGGCTCTGTGTAAAGTGCTCCTATTTGTTTGTTTGGTACATAACCAGCTGGTAAAGGCATATTTACTGGTTTTGCATTAATTAGACCAAACCTTTCAACAATCTTCTTTGCATATTTAGCTTGATCTATTGTGACAATATGATTTTGTTTATCAATCACAATATTCATTCCTAAATATTCACTTAAATCTCCTAAATCTCTACTTTCCCATTTATCCATGAATTCCTTTTTATGATCATTAACAGTCTTTTCATTATTGCCCATGAATATTATGTCATCAACATATAATATAATGACTATAATGTCATTCTCTGTTCTTTTGATGTATATTCCTATATTGGCATATAATCTTCTAAATCCTAATTTAGTTATACTGTTATGAGCTTGAATATTCCAAGCTAATGATGCTTGTTTCAAACCATATAAAGCTCTATTTAATTTATAGACTTTATTTCTATCATTGGTTTTGAAACCATCCAGTTGTTCCATATATATCTCCTCTTCTAATTGGCCATATAGAAAAGCAGTTTTAACATCTAGTGCTTTGAGTACCCATCCTTCTAAAGCTGCTAATGCTAATAAGATTCTGACAGTTTCGAATCTTGATACCAGGCTAAATGTGGCTCCAAATTCTATTCCTGGTACTTGTGAAAAGCCTTGAGCAACTAATTGCGCTTTATATCTATTATCTTGTTGCTTTATAGTATAAACCCATCTACAACCTATAGGTTTACAATCTTTAGGTCTGTCAACTAATTCCCATACATTTCTTTTCTGTATAGATTTAATTTCTTCTTTCATAGCTTCTACCCATTTTGAATATGATTCAGGATCTGTATCTTTTATTTTTAAAAAATCTCTGTATACAATAGGTATACCCTTTTTCCAATTCTCTTGATCTACAAGTTTTGCTGCTGCTTTGGATACTAAGAATTTATCCATTCTTTTTTGTCTTTGTTTACGTCATTCCATCCAGTCTTCATTACTGATTTCTGAACTTGGAGAACTAGGAATTGGTGTAATCATATTATCAGAAGGTGCTGGTGTTACTGTTCTTTCCAGATCTTCTTCTGATTTTTCTGGTTTATCATCAACCTTTTTATCATCAGGTTTTATATCTAATTTTGGTTCAACAATAATTTCCTTTCTAGGTCTTCTACCAAAAAGTTTATTAAGATGATCTTTTTCATGCTTAGATTTATCTATAGGCATGAGATCTTCTAAAGTTAATTCAGGTTGAACAACTCGTTGTTCTTTAGCTGATTTAGTATCTAACTTTTGTAGCTTAGATATGTTAATTGGTTTCTTAAGCATATCACACCATTCCTTTTCTTTTTGATTTTGTTGTTTAACAACTTTTTCAAAATCTTTATCTGTTTGAATTTCTGCTTGTATTTTAGCAGGAGGTTTATCTCCATAAACATTATTATCAATAATTCTAACTTTTGGTTTTCTAGACGATTTTCTAGTAGCAAGTTTTTGTTATATAAATTTTCTTTCTTGCTCTCTAAAACCAAATGGGTGAAATATTGGGTCTTGTATGATTTTTGGTCTATCATTATCAAGTTTTCCTCTTTTAGCTGCCTGCAGGTCTAACTTTTTTCCAATATGTTTAGAACCTGTAGTAACATTATCTCTAATGCTAACAGTAGGATCCCAAAAATCTCCAGTATTCAATTTAAACTTAGATTTAAGAAGAGGTTTATTAGAAATCTTTTTAAGATCTTTTTTAATCTTTTCTTTAATAGATTTCTCATCTATTTCAGGAATTTTAGTTCGTCCAGAAAGATTATCAAGTTCTGCAAGTCTTTCTTTATCATATTTATCAAGTATTTTATATATCTTTGATAAATCTATTTGTTTAACTTTTGATGTTGAAGGAGTATTATTAGAAAGTTCTGCAACTTGTTTATTAACAATATTCCATTTTCCAAGTCTGGAATATCTGCTATTAATTTCTTCAGAATCCTTTTTAAACTGTTCAACCTGTTGTTGAGCCTCTGAAGAAGTTAATCTCTTAAAAACATCTTTCTGTTTTCCTTTATCAACCTTTGTAGGAATATTATCTTTGTGTGATTTATTACTTTGTGATTTAAAATATTTATCATTTGCATCATGATAAGTATTATTAGAAAAAATCACTGTCTTTTGATTGATTGTCTGATGGTTTTCTTTTTGTGTCAGACTTATCATCATCTGTATCTGACGAATCACTATCATCAGAATCATTTGAATCATGAAATGATTGCCTTTTATCATTTTTCATAGTGTCATGATTATAATGATTATCTGTTGGGGGAATTTTATCTAGATCTAAAGTTGGGTATTTATCTTTATGGATAATCTTATCTTTAGATAATTTAGGAAATATGTTTTCATCAAATATGGCATGTGAGGCAATGACTATAGTATTTTTGTCATTCATGAACTTATATGATTTACTTTCATATCCAATGAATGTCATTGGTTCAGTTCTTGGTGATAACTTATCTTTATGTGTTTCTTTGACTATATAGACATATGCCAAACATCCAAATATTTTAAAATATGACATGTCAGGTTTTTTACCATCATAGTTTCATAAGGTGTTTTCCATTTAATTCTTCTTAATGGTGTACAATTATATATATGAACTGCAGTCTCAAATGCAAAAGACCACCAGGATTTTGGACATCCTGATTCTAATAAAAGTGTTTGAGCTTTCTTTAGAATAGTTTCATTTAATCATTCTGCATGACCATTTTGCTGATGAACATGTGGAGCACTTAGTTCATGTTTAATACCTTTATCTTGAAAATAGTTATTTAGCTTTTGATCCACAAATTCTCCCCCTCAATCTGAACACATACTTTTTACTTTTAAGTTCAACTGATTTTCAATAAAGACAATATAAGCTTTAATTGAATTAAAAGTATCAGTTTTAGATCGAAGTAATGCTACATAAGCAAAGGAAGAATAGTCGTCAAGAATTAGTAAAGCCCATTTCTGTTTATGATATGATTGTATCAGCATTTCAATTAAATCAACATGTATTAATTCTAGCAACTGAGTTGCTCAACTAGATGAAACATGATATGGTTTATTATCAAGTTTATCCATTATACATGTTTTACAAATGCTCTTCATATGGGGTTTAGTAAATTTTGAACTATTTTCAGTATTTCTGAACATATGGTTTAACACATTATCACTAGGATGTGCCATCCTTCTATGCCAAATAAAATAATCAATAGTTTTAAAACTATTATTGATTAATAAATGATGAGAAGGTCTTTTAATTATAGTAGATAGCCAATGTACAGAATTGGCTTCAGTTGGGTGTCCAATAAGAGTTATGTTTCCCTTATGTATTATAGTTTTGGTTTTACCATGATAGACATGATAATCCATACTTGTTAATTGTGGTACAGATATAATTCTGTATGGTAACATTGGCATATAGCATACATTCCAATTCATAACATGTTTATTATGTCTGAAGCAGATTTGTCCTTCTCCTTCAATAAATGTCTGATTGTGTTTATTAGCAGTGGTAACCTTCATGGGATTAATATATTTCTTATATGATGTAAAATCACTTAAGAATGGTGAACAATGTCTTGTTGCTCCAGAGTCAATGACCCATTGATCATTCTTATTTAAGAGCATAATTTGTTCACCAGGAACTTTATTCTCATAATTACTACATACAAATTTGTAACTACTGTTATTTAGGTCTTGATTTGATATTCAATATGCCATAATTTGTAATATCATCAAGCACTAGAACAGTATTAGATAAGTAATTATTTGAAGAGTGTAATCCATACCCAATGTTAAGGTTAGCCATGTTGTTATCATTTCCAGTTCCATCAATATTGTTACAGTTTCTTTTCCTCTTCTATGACAGACGCTTTACTATTACATCATCATTACTATACGATTTAGTGGACATTTATCTCCTTTTGCTAACGCTTTCATATTTCCTTTCATAGGTAGTTAGCTGCGCTTACTGCGCATTCCCTTTATAGTTTTCCTTGTTCTCAAAACGTATATAAACCCCAGAATACCTTGTACATTCCCCAGTTCCAGCTTAATCAAATCATACTCCCAATTTTGACTCAGACTCCTTGCTCTCTTTCTCTTGAGCTCGTCGTTGACTTAGAGACCTTCGTCATCATTTGACTTAGCATCCAGAATCTGTCCAATAGGCTGGGAGCAGACCGAGACTCTGCTTGCCATTGTTGACTTAGAATGAACCGTGTTGGGAGCATCGATCTTAACACAAGTTGGAACTCTCAGACTGCTCAGTGTTTCTACACTAGCCAGACACCATTGATACCAGAACCTCAACCCTCAGACCCCCAAATGGCTCTGTCTGTTTCAAACGAAAGTACTATCTAGATCGAAGGGAAGTCTTTCCATCAACTACAGGAACAGGGTGGTTTTTCTGCTCAAGAACTAAGAAAAAGAACAAACCAGTACCAGAATCCCTCTTTGAAGGTGATTACACTGAAGGACAAGAGGACGCCTTCCCAGACGACGTTTGGATTGATTGGATAAACAAAGAACACAAAGAAGAATTTCATTTGTTATTCAAACCACCTACAGACGAACCAGAACTCTCTTGGTGGAACGAATATCTCAGTCTTACTGAAATAGAAGAACGAGATTGATACACACTTAGGGACAGAGAACTACAGCCTTGGATAGAATTCCAAGAACAGAAACAGATCGAGGCAAATCTATTCGGAGATCCAGAATTGGGAAAGAAGAAAGACAAAACAGGAGAACCTACAGACCTGAAGGAAGAAACAGAAAAGATGGCATCTGATGCAGCAGCACCTGCCTCTAAAGGAGATATTAAGCTGCAGCCCATGCGCATTTTTACAGGGAAATGAACCGAAGCAAAAGCTTTCATTGGAAACTTAGAAGACTACTTCGTTTTGAACGATGACAATTATAAAAACAAAGGCCAGAAACAGATTCAATTTGCTCTTGCCTGCCTAGGACAGGAACTCGACGATTGGAAGGTTCTAATCAAAGAAGAACTAGATAATGATGAAGAAACAACCCTTACTTGGACGAGTTGGGGCGAATTCAAAAAGCGCTTTTTAGCCGATTGGGGCAAAGTTAATAGCGCACTCAGGGCCTTGAACAATTTGGCCAATCTTAGAGTAGGGGGCGACGTTTCAGTTCCTGAATATATTAGAAAATTCCGCATGGAGATTGCAGTACTTTCCACAGGCCCCCCCATTCCGTGTGGAATCCATGGAATCCATGCGGAATCCGCGGAATCCGTGCGGAATATGCAGAATCCATGTGGATTCCACATGCAATCTCCATTGTCCACACACAATTTACACAGAATCTACATTGATTATGCAACAGCTGTCACTATCTATTGTTGCTTGTTATATTTGTTGTTTTATCACAGATGACTACTTAGTCTTGTTGATTTATTTGAGTTATTTGACATTGGATGTGAGAACAAAACATGATAAAAATTAAATACATGACTGTGATACTTAGTCCTCAGAATCATCACTCTCACACTCAGACTCTTCAACCCTAAGTCTCTCCTGCCTCTTCAGAACTTGGATTGTATGAAAGTTTAGCATTGCATGCATAAACCAGTTGAAATTTCTAGGTTTCATCCTATTCATCACTGATTCAAAACCACCCAGCCAAGCATTTAACTGTTCACAAGCCTGAGTGTTAAATGCACGCTTCTGATAATGTTCACCATCATTGTTACTACCACTGACAACCAGATTTGGTGCAGAGCCATTTATTGGGGCAGGATTACACCAAGTACAGCAAAGTAAGTCTGTTGCCCTATGGTTTGTATAGTGGTATGAGTCAACAATAAACCGGCTTGTTTGGCTCCATATATCCCAACTCCCATTTGCAATGCTGGACCTCAGTACAAGACATGCCTTATCTATGCAAATATAGTCAGGTCTTGTGTCAGGATGAGGATAAACATGCTCCAAGAATTGAAGGATGTTAGTTGGAGACTCTGACTTTGCAAACTTTGCCCATGCAACTACAACCCCACATGGAGCACAGATTGTTTCTACACAATAAATTCGAGATGGCATAAAGGCATCTCTTTCTCTGTGCCTGCCAGTTTCCTCATCATGGGGCTGCTGTTCCCCTTGATTCATGTCAATCCATGGAACATTCCCCTCTGGTTGCCTTAGTGCTCTCCTAAACCCAGCCAGGTGTCTCTTTTTATTGTTTCTCACATGCTGGTTCCACTTGGCTTGATGGCCTTGGCAGGCTAGTGTGCCTTGGACAAGATTATTTGTGCAATTTGCAACATGGCATACTGCACCATACATGTCTTCATGTAATGCACAATACACACCTCCCCGAGCATTTGCAAGTTCTGATGTGCAATCTGGGTATGCACATATTGTGTGACCCATTATAATTCCATCCACCACAACCATCTTGACTGGGGCTGCACCTTCAACAATTTCTTGTTCTGCTAGTGATATAACAGAGGCATCATCCATTCCCAATGTATTTGACTGGTCATCAGCTGTTGCTATAATGTTTGTTCCCCTGTATTTCTGAGTACATTCATCACAAGCATGCCCATTAGAAGCCCTTATTAAACCACCTTCCCCTAATATGTGGTAAGCTTCTTTTGTCACCTCATCAATTGGAAGGTTGTCCCTTATTGTCAGATTTATGTCAGACATAGATCCCATGAATCTGATTGACTCTTGGACAAAAGCATCCCATATTTGTCTGTGGCTTACTCTGCCAGAGGATGAAGATTTATCACTGAACACATCATTCCAAAATGCTGTATAGGCTGCAGTGGATGAATGAAAGTGATATACCCCATTCAAGACTGCTGATGTGAATCCTCAATCAACCCATAGGGTTTTCCCAATTTTTATGTACTTTGCTGAGTTCAAGTACACCCTCTCATACTGGCCAGTCATGTCAGACAGTGTACGTTCATGATCAGCATGGTATGTTGTTTTGCAGACCTTGCAATAGCCTGATAGTACTGGAACATCCTTGTAAAAAGCAAAGTTTTTGATCAAAGTCACTAATGGTATATCTCTTATCTTTGTTGACATAATCAGTGAACGTGGGTTGCAATTTGCAGTTTCACAGACCACTGCATCTGGACATATTACATGAATGGGCTGTATGTCCTTATGTGAGATAGGCTTGAGCTTCCCAGTAAAATTTCCAGAGTCATTAAATGGATAGAGTTTTAGTAACTTTGCCAAATAATCAAGCTTCATTGCAAATGTGTCAATGCCTTGTTTATCATCTTCATTGACTGACATGCCACTATCATCTGATGGATATCCACCATTCCTTTCAAGTTTTTCCTTCAGTGGGCGTGCCAGGGCTGTCATCCATGAAGTGACAGTTGTATTTTTCTCTCCCTTATATTTCTTTTTCTGCTGCCGGCCATGCAAGCTCAACAGCTGCACATTTTCAGTGAGACTAAACAATATAAGAAGAACGCTTGCCAGTGAAATTGATGAATTGAAGTTTTTCTCAATAAAGGTTTTGAACACCTTAAATTGTATGTCAGGGAATGGCCCTTCATTCAGTGGTGCTGCCATGGTCATAGGCAGGAACAATAGCATGGCCAATATTCCCAACAATGCATGGAAACCTTGGTGAATATGAACAATCCTATGGATTTCAAAAGATAAAGTATTGGTACATGAAAATCATACTTCATTTATCCTCATTTGATTGCTTACATTCCCTTGCTTCTTGTTTTATACTTCTTTGCCTTGATCTCTCCTTCCTCTTTCTCCTTCCTCTTTCTCCTTTTCTCCTTATCTATATCACTCTCCTTTGCTTTCCCTTTCCCCTTTCTCCTAGTTTCCTTGTCCTTCTCATCTAACCAATGCCTCAAGCCTTTGAATGTGAAGGGACCCTTTTCTTGTCCCCAAAGCTCAGCAAGTGGTAAAGCATCATCACTTTCATCAAGCCACTTGACCATCTCATGGTACTTTGAAACCCTGGAGAAGACCTTCTTCACATCTGAATGCCACATTGACTTTCCAACAAACAGTTCCACTATATCTGTCTCTGATGGCTTTCTTATAACCCACTCTCCAGCATTAGCCATCCTCTCACAAGTTAATATGGCTTGAAGGCAAGCCTGATACTTTCTATAATATAACTGCAATCCTCCTGCAGGTTTCCCATCCCTGAGTAAATCTTTTGAGATGCCAAGTGCCTCTACAATCTGCTTCTTGTACTCTGTATTTGCCTGGACAGGCTCCAAGGGTGCAGTGACACTAGATGAAACCCTGTCAGATTGTGAGTGTGAAGCCTTAGAGAAATGTGATTTAGAGTCTCCAGGCTCCTAAATAACTTTAGCAAGATAAGCATTATGATGAAAATTTGAGAACATACCAAGGCAACAGAAAGGGAATACTCTCCATTTTTCCTATCCCAGAGGACAGGATCATTCTCCTCCAATGCCTGTATGGAAACATCCTCTAACACACCATTCACCATCTTCATAAGTGAAGATTCTCATATTGTCATCTTTAAAAATTATGAGGTTTTTTGATATTCAATAAAAAATGAAGCCCCTCACCCTCAACAGGAGAATAACGCTTGGACATTTGTTTGAGCACAGAGGACATATCAGTCCCAATCTTCACCTTCAAGACCATGATAGGAGTGCTTGTGACAGGGTCATCTTGAAGATTGAATAACCTGATTTTTCCTAATGACCCCACACCTGTATCTAAAGCATCATGTGAATCCCCCAAGTTAAAGACATTACCAAGGGCCTTTCCACAAATTATACCTCTTGTTGTGTGAGAGGCACCTTGGAGATCAGGGGGCTCAACCACAGAATCTTCTATCATTGAGTTAGAATTGTATAAGATTCCTGAACAATTTTACCTTGTTGACCAAAGAAATTAGCTTGGTCATCCAGCTGGCCCTCAGGAACAGCTTCATCAATCTGAGAGGTATTAGACAATTGAGACCAGAGAAATAAAAAAACAAAACCTGAACATTAGCTGCAAATGGGACATTAGTCTAATATAGTATTACTTTGTGACACTGACAATTAAGAGGCATCTGTGACTCTGCACCCTCATTCTCTCTTGAAATGCCAATCTTTTCCACATTGAAGTTAGATTATTTTGTACTGCAAGAGCAGACACACACCTGAGATAACTGTTTCCCAATTGCTCCTTCAACCTTATTGTCATCTTGTTCACTCCCACCATCAACATCAGTATCAATTCCCTCACTTTCCACACTCTCAGATGATTCACTCTCAGACTGCTCATAATCAGAGCCACTGCCTATCTCTTCATCAGAATGGAGGCTTGCAATGTCACTCATACCCACTGTCACTATCTATGTCACCATCAAGAGGTAGGGATTCAGTCTCCCTGCTCCCAGATGCACCTTGAAAATCAGAACGACGAGCACGTCCTGAAGAATGAGCTGGTTTTGTAGCAAGAAATTGAATTGTAGCTGAGCGTGAGCGTTCAGGAGGTGCAACTGATATGCCACTCTCCTGTAATACTGTTTCAGCTCTATATATACCAACAAGTAATATATCAATTTTAAAGTATAAAATGAAGTTGCAGTTAAAAAATATTATTACATGTCAATAAGGTTATTTACATATGTGAGAAGTTATATAACATTCATCAGAAAAGGAACAGTATGAGTAGGGAAAACATACCTAGTTGATCTTGATGCATTATCAGCCCATGAGAGTAGAGAGGGTGTTGACATTGGTAGGGATATAAGTAAACAGTATTCATCAGAAGATGAAGAGTGAGATTGGCCATGACATACCTAGTTGATGGTCTAGATCTATCTGCATGTGGTGCATGGTGCATGGTGGTGCGTGGTGCGTGGCTGGTAGCACGATGGTGGTTTTTACGTGGGGGATGGGCATCATGTGGCAGCAGGTGTCATGTTAGGCAAGCGCGGGAAGCAGCACGCATGTGTGGGCAAGGTGGTACATGGCAGGTGGGTACGTGGCAACTGTCGTGTTCATCCAGCGGTTGCACGTGGCCGTGGCAGTTGGAGTCACATTTGGTCGGGGGGCGTGGTGGGCAGGAGCCGCGAGCATGCGCAACGGTGTTTGATGACGGGCGGCATGGTGAATGGTGAGCGAGAGGTGGCCATGGCAGTCAGAGTCACGTTCGGTCGGGGGGCATGATACGTGGCAGGAGCCACAGGCGGCGTGGTGATTGATGTGGAGGTGAAACGTGGCAGGAGGGTGGTGGTGGATGACAGGCATTGTGGTGAATGCCGGGGAACGTTGTAGGTGGTGGTCAATGTGTGTCGTCACGAGGTAAAGGGGGGAGAAGTACAAGACTGATTAGAAAAGACTGAATGAGGGTGGATGCAATGTACCTTGTTGAAGCTTCCTCCCCACTGTCTCGTCGAGAGCGCTTCGCGCTGCATTTCTTGGCTGATCGTTCCAATGCCTCCGATATGGCCCGTTTGCGGCCATTGCATGACTTAGATGGTGAGGTAATGGCGGCGTCAAGCTGCAATCGAGTGCAAGCCATGGGTGCGGTGTGTGTGGTGTTGGTGTGTAGGAAGAAGGTTGTAATGTGTGACATAACACTGTCACACAGAATATTCCATTCGGACTGTCCGTGGAAATTCCGCCATTCCATGTGGAATAAGCCCGGAATCCGCACGGAATGGTGTGGAATGGCCCAGCCAATCCACTGTGCAGCAGATCTATGTGGATTCCACACGGAATCCACGGAATCCGCACGGAATGGGGGGCTGTGTAAAGACCTCCTGGTACTGGTTCATTCTTTTTCTTAGTTCTTGAGCGGAAAAACCACCCTGTTCCTGTAGTTGATGGAAAGACTTCCTTTCAGTCTAGGTAGTATTTTCGTCTAAAACAGACAGAGCCATTTGGTGGTCTGAGGTTCGAGATTCTGGTATCAATGGTGTCTAGCTAGTATAGAAACACTGAGCGGTTCTGGGAGTTCCGACTTGTGTTAAGATCGATGCTCTCAACACAGTTTGTTCTAAGTCAACAGTGGCAAGCAGAGTCTCAGTCTGCTCCCAGCCTACTGGATGAGTTCTGGACACTAAGTCAAACGATTGACAAAGGTCAAAGTAAACGACGAGCTCAAGAAGATGAGAGTGAGGAGTTTCGTTCAGAAGTTGAGAGAATAATTCGATTAAGTTGGAACTGAAGTTTAGCTACATTACAAGAGAGTTTATATACATAAAAAAACAAGAGAAATATAAAAGGAAATGTACAGCTAATAACCCAAGAAAGGAAAGGTGAAGGTAAAATAGCTAAAAGGAAATGAACGTCCATGAAACGTATAGTCATGATTATGTAATAAAGAGTTTGTTAACGAAGGAAAAGAAATTGTAACACATCAACCCTCTGCCCCAGCCACTTGGCTGAGGAATTGACTGAGCAGCACACAGTTGCTTCCCTTTCTCGACTTGAATCACAGTGCCCTTCTGCACTGCCATTGTGTATTTTAGCTCACCATGAGTTTTAAACACAAGGATCTCACTGTGTTCCCCTGCCCCTCCTGTATTTATGTATCTGTGTGCAGCACTTCAACTGAATATATTCACCATTTCCATTCAAAAAAGAAAAAAGTGCCATCCGTCCTTTCCTCTCCAGCTCTATGTTCATCCCATCAATACCTACTACTTCACCAGCATCTCCCACTGGGACCAAGGTTATTGTCCCTCATTCATGTTCCTATCCTCAAACACCTAGAGGTCTGTCCTCTCAACACTATCATTTCATCACTTGTCGTCAACGACTTATTGGATGCCGTCTGAAAAATGATTGTACACAACAGTTTAAAATACATAAGAATATATAGATGATGGTACACTGCAGTGCATGACAGTTGCTGATTTTGTGTATGTACATTGTGTATCAACCTTCAACTGTGTTCATCGTGTACACAGTTGATTCTTATGCTGGGTCCATTTTGTTATTCACAGTGGTTTTTTTTTTTTTTTTTTTTTTGAATGGAAATGGTGAATATATTGAGAATGTATCATATACTACTACACAAGATACGAGAGAAAGCGGGGGATCTCATAGAGATCCTCGTGTTAGAAGCTCGATGGGAGTTAGAAGGCACAAAGGCAGCGGGGTACGCAGGGATCCAGTGTAAGAAATGTAAGCAACCAACTGTTACTCAGTCAAAACCATGCCCAAGTGGCCGTGGTAAAAGGTCAATATCCCCAAACGTGCCTGCCATGGCATTGCATTTAAGGAAAGCAATGAGTTTGATATAATTATTGTGAAGGTGTAGGAAGGAAAAGAAAGAAGAAAAAGAAAGTTCATACCTGACGCATGTGCAGAGGATGTGGGAACGCGTAAGAGGAGGACCCATGGGGCAAAATCGGCAAGCCTGGTTGCAGGGTGGAACCGGCGACAATATGTGGCAGAGGGCATGTGATCAGTGGAAATGCAGACAAACCGGCTAAAGAGCACAGGATCGTCTGAGCAAGCTTTGATGAACCTGTGATGGCCACTTCCCATAGAGGGAGGAACATGCCTGCAAGAGTCGCGGAAACGGAGTAAAGAGTGGCCACATTAATCTTGAGAGAGCCACATGAGGTGTGTTACAAGCTCACACTCCTAACACAAACCCACAAGCCTCGCAGAGGAGGGATAGAAGAAGAGGGGGAAGAGAATGTATTAAGACCACTACAAATAGTAATCTAGGCTCATAGACAGAGTGTAAGATAAACCATCTAGAGTCTAAAGAGACTCCAGCTATCTACCAAGGCCCTTATATACTCCTCCTGGAGACCCCTAGCCACCATGCATCCCATTGGCACCTCCACAGCCATATGCGCCCAGACCATATGCCTTGCTGCACATCCTATTGTCCATGCATCTTGGGTGCTGCCACCTGTCAATCATTTAATAGACCAGGCCTGGCCCATTCCCATGATGTCTGGCCTTCCCGTGGACTGCTCTAGACTCCCATAATGGGTCGCGCTACCTCCCAGGCTTCCCGCGATCCCCACTGGTGATCCTCCTGCCTTAACAAGCCTCCTAGCCCCTGTGCCGTCCCTGTGGCTGATCCTAGTGATGTGCTGATGTGATCCCGAGGCGCCATCACTCAGGGTCTGATCCCCTGTGCTATTTATATCCTTGGTTGGCTCAACCAACCACCGTCCTGTCTTCTAGTGAGCGCTGCCATGCACTAACCCACACGAAGTGTTCCCAGAGTCTTCCTAAGGTCCCAGACCTTGCGCCAATGATGCAGAGTGATGCCTGATCACCCAATGAATAAAACTGAAAATTAGATGCTAGGATCGGTTCCTAACAAGGTGCCAGTGGAGGCCAGCAGTAGCACGAAAGCGCTTGTACTCGCTTAGACATGAGACAAAGGGCACAATGGCAGTGCCTTGGTAGCGGGTGACCATCTTGTCGGCAGCCTCGTTCTCCGCAATAAGAAACAGTAAGTGAGTGGCGGTCACTGGTCTGAAACCAAGCCCATAAGGTGCGGGCAAAACAAAGGTGAATGTGTTGGCCATTGCAGACGCGAGTGTTGAAAATGCCTCTAGTGGCGGCTTCGTTGTCCACTAAGAGGACGACATGTGAGCATGTGGGGGATTGTAAGACATATGCCATGGCCATCTTGATGGCCTGTGTTTCTGCTTCATAAGACGAGGTGGCTGGTACGAAGCACGCCTCTTGATGATCTGAGCAAACAAACCCCACTGTGGCGGAGGGAGCCTGTTACGGTTTCTTTCCTCTCCTATGACGGACACTTTATTATTACATCATCATTACTATGCAAACTAGTGGACATTTATCTCCTTTAGCTAACGCTTTCATATTTCCTTTCATACGTAGTTAGCTGCGCTTACTGCGCATTCCTTTTACAATTTCCTTTGTTCTCGAAACGTATATAAACCCTCAAGTATCATGTACATTCCCTAGTTCCAACTTAATCGAATCCAACTCCCAATTTTGACTCGAACTCCTCGCTCTCTCCATCTTGAGCTTGTTGTCAACTTTTAGACCTTTGTCATCATTTGACTTAGTGTCCAGAACCTGTCCAGTAGGCTGGGAGCAGACCAAGACTCTGCTTGCCACTGTAGACTTAGAACGAACCACGCTGGGAGCATCAATCTTAACACAAGTTGGAACTCTCAGACCACTCAGTGTTTCTACACTAGCCAGACATCATTGATACCAGAACCTCGACCCTCAGACCCCTGAATGGCTCTGTCCGTTTCAAACGAAAGTATTATCTAGATTGAAGGGAAGTCTTTCCATCGACTACAGGAACAGGGTAGTTTTCCGCTCAGGAACTAAGAAAAAGAACGAACCAGTACCAGAATCCCTCTTTGAAGGTGATTACACTGAAGGACAAGAGGACGCCTTCCCAGACAACATTTGGATTGACTGGATAAACAAAGAACACGAAGAAGGATTTCATTCTTTATTCAGACCTCCTACAGACGAACCAGAACTCTCTTGGTGGAATGAATATCTCAGTCTTGCAGGAATAGCAGAACAAGATCGATACACACTTAGGGACAGAGAACTACAGCCTTGGATAGAATTCCAAGAACAGAAACAGATCAAAGAGAATCTATTTGGAGATCCAGAGTCAGGAAAGAAGAAGGACAAAACAGGAGAACCAAAAGACCCAAAAGAAGAAACAGAAAAGATGGCATCTGATGCAGCAGCACCTGCCTCTAAAGGAGATATTAAGCTGCAGCCCATGCGCATTTTTACAGGGAAACAAACTGAAGCAAAGGCTTTCATTGGAAATCTAGAAGATTATTTCGTTTTGAATGATGATAATTATAAGAACAAAGGACAGAAACAAATTCAATTTGCTCTCGCTTGCCTAGGACAAGAACTCGACGATTGGAAAGTTCTAATCAAAGAGGAGCTAGACAATGACAAAGAAACGACCCTTACTTGGACGAGTTGGCCCAAATTCAAGAAGCGCTTTTAGCAGATTGGGGCGAAGTTAACAGCACACTCAGGGCCCTGAACAATTTGGCTAATCTCAGAGTAGGGGGCGACGTTTCAGTCCCTGAATATATCAGAAAATTCCGCATGGAGATTGGGACTTCAGGACTAAAAGGGACAACCACACAGCTTCAAGCATTTGTCAAAGGACTCCCTGAGAGTATTGCCACTAAAATCCTTGGGGTGAACATTTTATCGATGAAGGAAGCATATGAAAAAGCCGAACAGCTTCATGGCGCTTGGGAAATGATGCGAGTGCTTGGACGCAAACCAGGACAAGGGAACCGCTCTAATTTTAACTGAAACACCAACACTAGGAGCGGATCAACTCGATCAGTTAATGCTATGCCCACTGGACGTTTGACAGACGAACAAAAAGAGGAGTACATGAAAGCAGGGAAATGTTTCAGATGTGGAAACCAGGGACATGTTTCAAAAAATTGTCCAAAACAAAACACTACTCCAAACGCCTCCTTCAGGTCCTCCTCATTGTTTCAGAACAAAGGGATCAGATCCATCGAGGTCTTTACACTCCCCCACGTAGTCCTCGTGGACTCCACATGGACTCCAGGCACTGTGCCCAGACTGTCCTTGCATTTTCACATATCATGGTTTGGCAGGCAACCCCAGCCAAAATGGACCTGGACTGTGCCTGGACTGTGCCTGGACTTCCACGTGTTTTGCGAGGACTAGTCCTGCAATTCCAGGGAGTCCTTGCACTGGACTGGGCAGGGAGTCCCTGGAGTCCAGGCACTGCTAATATGTGAGACTGTCACTCACATGTGACAGACTGTCACAGCATTGCTCACATGATGTATATGTCACATGATCAATCAGGTGGTCTGTGCACACCTGACAGGTATATAAGGACAGCCAGCAGCAGCCATTTCCCCTCGAAATTTGATTAGTAAGCTACTGTAGTAGGATTACATAAGTAGGTTAGTTTAGTAATGTAGATAAGCTTAAGATTAAGATTAAAATTTTATATAGGGTGATTAGATAAGATGTATATTTTCCCACAATAGATATCACCTGTTCTCACAGTCACATGTCACAAGTGTCACATTTCCCACAGTTTCAGAAAGTGAGAATTGTCACATGACCTACTAACAAAAAATATAGAGGGAGTCAATTTGGCCCAGAATATGAAAACCAAATATGTGCAAACCCAATATCCATGGAGATAATTGCAAAATACTATAATGATTCCGCTTTTTTATAGCACAGCCACAACACTCTGAGGTACAAAAGTCAGATTCATGACATGCTCTATTAACAAAAGTTGTAGAGGAGTCAAATCTGATGCTACTGATGGTATAAAAATATTTGTAAACAAAGTACTTGTTGAGATATAACCCTTTTAAATAGTTTTGTGTGACAATGCCAACATGCCATTGGAAAGTCACATTCATGACATGTTCTATTAACAATAGTTGTAGAGGAGTTCAATCCAATGCCACTGATGGTATAAAAATATTTGTAAACAAAGTACTTGTTGAGATATAACCCTTTCAAGCAGTTTTGTGCAACAATGTCAGCATGCCATTCCAAGGTCACATTCATGACATGTTCTATTTATCAAAGTCATAGAGGGGGTGAATATAAGTTGTTAATTATATACAAATATTTGTAAACAAAGAAATTCTTGAGATATAACCAATTCAAAAATGTTTGTGACAGACACTGCACTTCAAAGTCAAATTCATTATACATTTTATTAATCAAAGTTGTAGAGGGATTAAATCTGATGCCAGTGATGGTGTTCAAATACTTGTAAACACTTGCCTCTTTGCCTCTACACCCACACCCTTGCCCTTGCCCTTGCCCTCTTGCCCTCTTGCCTCTATGCACCGTTGCCCACACCCTTGCCCTCACCCTCTTGCCCTCTTGCCTCTATGCCCATGCCCATGCCCTCTTGCCCTCTTGCCTCTATGCCCATGCCCATGCCCTCTCACCCTCTTGCCTCTATGCCCATGCCCTTGCCCTTGCCCTCTCACCCTCTTGCCTCTACACCCACACCCACACCCTCTTGCCCTCTTGCTCTTACACCCATGCCCATGCCCTCCTGCCCTCTTGTCCTTAAGCCCACACCCTCACCCTCACCCTCTCACCCTTATGCCCTCACCCTTACCCTTGCCCTTGCCCACACCCTTCTGCCATTGCCCTCTTGCCCTTACCCTCCTCTCATCCTTGCCCTCTCACTCACCCACTCCCTATAGTTTTGTAATAAATAAAATAAAATAAAAATAAAAATGTTTTTAATTTTGAATGAACAAGGCACTAATGTGGGAAGATATATTGATATATTGAACATGTAGATGGTGCTGAGTGTTGCAGAGCATGAGTGCAAGGGTAAATAAAAGCTACTATGCTCTTTTCCTTCAATAAGCCATTACACCCTATCTTGCATATTTTGTACCATAAAACATATTCATTTGCCTGTGCACATGTCTGAGGCAAGATATCTTTTCTACCACTACATGAACTACTCACTTACCTTCATATAGGTTTCATTAGTGCTCTCAACATAGGAATCCTGCAGTTTGGTGTTTGATTTGTCCATGCCTTAATCAGTTTGAGTTTGCACAGTTCCAAAAAACTGACTATCACCTACCATTGCTTATTTACTGCCTGTCAACAGCCATTATGACATGCCCACCACCCACCTATGCTGTTCACTTCCCTGTGATCACACAAGTTTATCACTATCCACTAGCCAAGCTCACCAACTCTCCAACCTCTTGTGACTGCTGTCAGTAGCCATGCTGCCAATCTCCAGTAATTATTTCCCACTTTTATATAACACCAGTGCCACATGCACAACCTGTTGAGCACACTACCAACCTTCCACCACCAACATCACCTAAAATTTGTATTTTCCATTACCAAATCAACTGCAGTTTAAGCTCTTTGATTCTGCCATGGTGGTGTTGCATGAGGGTTATTATCAGTATAAGTGATATGAATATTCAGATTGTGTGTGCTGGCTGACCACATTACCCAGAAAGAGTAAAGAAATAGTTTCTGAAGGTGCAATAGTTAAAGAAAAATGGTCCAGAAAATATCCAGATAACTGAATTTAAGATACAAGTTAGTTACAATGACAAAAACTGTCAGGAGTCTACATGGAGTTCACAAAGACTCACATATATTCCTGCTACATGCTCACTTAAACTTTAGTGTCCTTAGTGTCCAAGACATGCAAAACATCACATTCATGTACACTAAATAGACTGAGCATCAGGAGAATGTAAAAAATGTGTTTAAACACTGTTTTTGCAAAATATATATTTCACCTGGACTCCACAAGGACTGAACCTGGACTCCCTACAATGACCTTGCTTGTGCCTGGACTGAACCTGGACAGTCCCTGGAGTGCAGGGACTTTACCTGGACTCCACAAGGACATGTGGGGGAGTGTAAAGTGCTGGATCCATCCCTGAAGATGCATCCAAGGACAAACAAGATGACCCAGTTGCAAGTATCAGAGCGATCCTTGCTGGAATGAAGGCCAATGAACGAGAAGGTCTTCTCAATGAACTTGAGAATGAGGGTTTTTGATCAGGAAGCGTCACACAGCAGTTGGCACTTCCACAGCAAATGGACTTTCACAGTTAGCACTTGATTCTGTAATAGTACGATCAAATAATGACAAGCACCTTTCAATCACTGTTGAAATGATCGATTTACCTGCTGAAACCTCTGCCCTCATCGATTGTGGAGCAGAAGGGAACTTTATTGACGAAGAAATAACAACAAAACTACCAAAAGAAAAGCTAAGAAAACTGATTTGAGTTAGGAACACAGATGGAACAATCAACACAAATGGGATGATCACTCATCGAGTATTAATTCAATATTCAATTGGAGGAAAGTGTCACAGTAATTGGTTCTTAATCACCAAGCTAGGAGATCAACAATTAATCTTGGGAATTCCTTGGTTGGAAGAAAATAACCCGACTATTGATTGGAGAGACAAAACAATTCACCTTATTGATGATCAACGACGAGATGGGACAATCTGGCAACTGGCACTGGACAATCAATGGGGAGAAGACGATTATTGGATTAGGGTCAAAACATCAGCGTCTCAGGCATTAAAACATCAACTAAAAAGAGATGAACCAAAGACAGAATTACCTATAGAATACGAAAAATGGCGACCAGTCTTAGAGAAGAAAGCCTCAGAGCAATTTCCTACCTCTAGAACTTGGGATCATGCGATCGATCTGAAAAACGGTTTCACCCCTAAAGTTAGCAAGATCTACCCATTATCAATTAAGGAACAGTTGTCCTTAGATGAATGGATTGAAGAACAACTCACCAAAGGATACATCAGACTGTCAAAATCACCTCAAGCGTCGCCATTCTTCTTTGTTTCAAAAAAGGAAAGTGGAGCGCTAAGGCCTTGTCAAGATTACAGATACCTGAATGATTGGACAATCAAGAACGCATATCCACTGCCCTTAGTATCTGATCTCCTTACTAAACTTGCTGGAGCACAGTACTTCACCAAATTAGATCTTCGCTGGGGATACAATAACGTCCGAATTAAGAAAGGCAACGAATGGAAAGCAGCCTTCATTACAAATAGAGGATTATACGAACCAACTGTTATGTTCTTTGGACTATGCAATTCGCCATCTACATTCCAAACCATGATGAACAAATATTTCAGAGATATGATTAATGAAGGGTGGCTCATCATTTATATGGACGACATTTTGATTTGTTCCCAAAGCAAGACAGAATTGGAAGAGTGAACAAAACGAGTCCTAGACCAATTAGAGGAGAACGATTTGTTCCTGAAACTGGAAAAGTGTACATTTGCTGTACAAGAAGTCGAGTTTCTAGGAATGATCATATCGCCTGGAAAAATACAGATGGATCCTATCAAACTAGCAGGAATAGCCGATTGGCCAGTACCAACAATGGTCAAACAAGTTCGATCATTCTTAGGCTTTGGAAACTTCTATCGATGATTCATTGGAAATTTTGCAGCTATAGCAAAACTGCTCACTGATTTAACAAAGATGATGGAGATATTCAATTGGAATACTGAACGTCAAGCTGCTTTTGATACCCTGAAACAATGATTCACCTCCATGCCAGTGCTTAATGCCAAACCCAGCAAAGCCATTTATCCTTCAAACTGATGCCTCCAACAAAGCGATAGGAGCAGTATTAAAACAAGTGGACGACTCCAGCACACTACTTCCCTGTGGTTTTATTTCCCATGCCCTAACACCAATGGAACAGAACTACCAGATCTATGATAGAGAATTACTTGCCATCATTAAAGGGTTGGCAGTTTGGCATCATCTTCTACATGGATCACCTCATACAATCATTGTTCATTGTGATCACAAGAACCTGTCTTATTACAGAACCGCTCAATGATTGACACCTTGACAAGCCAGATGGTTGTCCTTATTATCTGAATTTGATCTCAGGATTGAACATGTACCAGGAACAAAGATGTTCAAAGCAGACACTCTATCTAGACGACCAGATGATATGGGAAATGACGAAGAACAAACCACAGTCATCATGTTACCAAATGATCACTTCATTCACCTTATCAACAATGATTTAGCCAATGAACTGAAGAAGTATATGGCAAATGACAATTTTGGACAGATTCTGATTGATGTCATTAAAAGACAAAGAGCGCCACCAATTAAATCAAAGCTACAGGATTGGACATACACTCATGGCATCGTCTATTACCTTGGAAAGATCTATATCCCTGATCGGATCGAATTAAGGACTTGCTTAATCAAAGAAATGCATGAAGCTTTATCTTCAGGACATCCTGGCCGATTGAAAACATTGGCATTTCTAAAACGCGACTACTGGTGGCCAGGAATGTACAGACATGTTAAAGAATGGGTAGAAGGCTGCGCACTATGTCAACAGATGAAGGTTAACACCCACCCAAATGTGCCAGCATTAGTTCCTATTCCATCAAAAGCAACACGCCCGTTTCAACAAGTAACCCTTGATTTCATAACTGATCTTCCCATTTCAGATGGATATGATTCAGTATTGGTCATGGTGGACCATGGCCTTACAAAGGGGGTAATTTTCACCCCTTGCAACAAGACAATTGACGCTTTAGGAACAGCCGATCTCTATATCTCTGAAATTTTCAAATGCTTCGGACTCCCTGATGTCTTAATCTCTGATAGAGGACCACAATTCTCTGCCAAAGTATTCCAAGAGATACGAAAAGCACTGGGAATCAACCACAGGATGAGCACTGCTTATCACCCTCAAACAGATGGGGAAACCGAACGCGTCAATCAAGAACTTGAAGTCTATCTTCAGATGTTTTGTACCAATGAACCCCACAAGTGGAAACCACTCTTGCCTATCGCTGAATTCACACACAATAATCGTTATCATGATACAATAAAAACATCTCCATTCCAACTTATGTATGGAACAGATCTGATTGCCATTCCCACAGCAGTGCTCAAGATGACTGCCCCAGCAGCAGAAGAACGCCTTCAGATGCTTTGAAGAGCAAGAGAAGAGGCATTAGCAGCACATGAACTCGCCAGGCAAACAGTTGCTCAAAGATTCAGAGACAAGTCAATTAAATTCGAGAAAGGCAACAAGGTCTGGCTCAAGAACAAGAACCTACACATCCCATATCAATCAAGGAAGCTTGCACCAAAACGAGAAGGACCCTTTCAGATCGAACAAGTAATGGGACCAGTTACATACAAGCTGAAATTACCGAAACAATGGTGCATTCACCCTGTATTTCATGCATCGCTTCTCACTCCATATAAGGAAACGTCAATGCATGGACCAAACTTT
The DNA here is from genome assembly GCA_023014435.1 of Amanita fuliginea. Taxonomy (NCBI): domain Eukaryota; kingdom Fungi; phylum Basidiomycota; class Agaricomycetes; order Agaricales; family Amanitaceae; genus Amanita; species Amanita fuliginea. Next base: position 286,365 of record JAEBUQ010000011.1, on the reverse strand, counting down.
ACCACACCACCTCCCAATATAGTAAATGGGCAGGAGGAGTTTGGGATCAAAGCTATCCTTGGACATCAAAAACGCGGAGCAGGCTATCAATATTTGGTTAAATGGAAAGGCTATGGATCGAATGACAATACTTGGGAACCTGAACGCAATCTGGGAAATGCCACAGACATTCTGATAGAATATAAGAACAGAAGACGTCTATAGAACCACATCTATGGCTTATAACCGATCAAAGAAATTCTGGAAAACCCTTTATGTGCTCAAAGGATGATTCCTTCCTCCTTGAACTCATTTATTACAACATCGTCATAACAAGAAGCACTTGATATGACTCCCACATGCACGATGTTATCCAATCACCAGTAGACACATACTTTTCATTTCACCAAGGCGACCACTATCATCATCAAAAGCTATTCAACCAAACCCTACTGCACCAAGAATGAGAGAACAGGAACGAGAATTCCAAAAGTGACAGCAATGGACCCTCCACAAAATGAATATATGGGTATTGGATTGACGACGAGATCTACAAGAACATGGGTGCGACCATTTCAGGCAATTTTATCATCTTTTCCCACAGAAAATCGAATTCCCTGTGAAAAATCTTGATGCAATCATTCCACCACCATATGACTCATTAACATGGGAATGTATTCCCCCTCCTTACCTGCCAAAGCCTCCACATTATCCTACCTATGACTTCAAACCAGGATACCCAAAGATTACTAGCAGGGTCACAGCTCAAGGAGCGTTCATAAGAGAAGACGAATTCACTCAACCAAACACCCCTGAATCACCATCAAATGATGTGTTGTATCACGCCATTCTTGCTCACTCCACAGAATCAGATGGTAATGAAACAGAAGATTCTATGGAAGACCTTTACGTTTGACGCTTCAGGATAAAAGACAATCCACCAATTACCCATCCTTCCCATCCTACTCGATATACAATGTTCGCCTTCATCATCACCCTCGCCTACCTCATCGCCTTTGCCCTCACTCTCTTGATCACTGCTTGTGGTCATTGCTACATCAAACCCATTGCCACCGCCTCCCCCTTCCTCTCCACAGCCCACAACCTCCCTCTTGAGGTCTTTGTCACCACCACCACCACCACTATTGACGACTTCGTCTGGGCAGATCTCCCAGAACTTCATCAACACCCAGAAGAACTTGCACCCATGACATTTGCTGCCCCCATCATTCAAGATCCAGTCACCCACATCCCCTACGCCCATCACCCTTGCCACTCCATCCTCTCCCCTGTCTCTGAAGCCCTTGGCACCCTTGTCATCGACTTCAACCAGCTCTCCGTGCCTCTCAACGCCGTCACCCACCTCATGCTCTCCACGGATCCACAATGTCTCACCTATGAATAATGGGACAACCTATGGGAGCATGCCAAGCAACTGGAGTGCATCACGAAGACCCTCCAATGGCGCATTGAGGCCACCAACAAGGACATAGACTCCATCATCAAATGGATCGAGTCCAGAAAAGACCACAGCTGGACCATGGATGTGCAATGGTAAGAAGTCGGTGACTTCTCACATATGAAGGGGGTAATGTTACGGTTTCTTTCCTCTCCTATGATGGACACTTTATTATTACATCATCATTACTATACAAACTAGTGGACGTTTATCTCCTTTAGCTAACGCTTTCATATTTCCTTTCATACATAGTTAGCTGCGCTTACTGTGCATTCCTTTTACAATTTTCTTTGTTCTCAAAATGTATATAAACCCTCAAGTATCATGTACATTCCCTAGTTCCAACTTAATCGAATCCAACTCCCAATTTTGACTCAAACTCCTCACTCTCTCCATCTTGAGCTCATCGTCGACTTTTAGACTTTTGTCATTGTTTGACTTAGTGTCCAGAACCTGTCCAGTAGGCTGGGAGCAGACCGAGACTCTGCTTGCCACTGTTGACTTAGAACAAACCATGCTGGGAGCATCAATCTTAACAGAGCCGTCCGTTGCAATAATGGTGATGGCAGTGTTTGAACGCCATTGCTGAAGTCTCTCTTGGAAGCCCACCAACCATGCCCAGTATAGGTGTTCATCCCATTTCAGAGGGTGGTCATAGTTGACGAAAGAGATTTGATGGGCATAAATGTCCAACAAGCAACGTCCCAGTATATTTTCCTTGTGGATGGTGTGGAAAGGTTTGTCAAGAGTGCCAGCGATGGCAAATAGATCAGGCACGGGGTTCTGTGTGGTCCACATATGAATGAGTCATGTGCGTGTGTGAGTTGAAAATGTGGGTTGAGACAATAAACCAGCCAGTCGTTGCATGGGATGTCAATCATATAGTGGCGAGCCGCACACCCGCTTGTTGGAGCAAAATGTCACAGTATATGCAAGCAGGGGGCATACCTGTGAGGTATTCAAGTGAGCCAGTTGGAGTAGTGTTGAACGCGCCCGAGGCCCAGATGAGGGCATGTCTCTGGGCTGATGAAATCTTGGAGATAAGCACTTGGACTCCGCAACCACCTTTGTGATACCATAGAGGGAGTCTGTATGAAAGGATTGGCCATATGCATCCCTTGATGATTTGTAGTCATCTAGATACCGGAAGTCCCCTCGCCACATTCCCAATCATGCAAAGTGTGCTAGTGGACGAAATAGCTTTGTTAGTGTAGTGTTGTACATGGAAACAAAAAGAGAGAGAAGAGTCAAAGAAAAACCCAAGATAATGCCAAACATCTGCCGCTTCCACCTCTGCCAGCAGCTGTCCTTGATCATCTCGTAGGAGCGCCTTGGTAGTATGTATGAGACCATTATGGTGCACAGAACTGGACAAATGCCTCCAAAATGCATAAAAATGTGCATGGCAACAGTGGCCACTCATTGGCAATGCATTGGCAATGCATGGCAACAGTGGCCATGCATTGGCAATGAGTAGCCATGCATTGGCAATGAGTGGTCATCACAAAAGCATAAACTCAAGATTTAAGATACATGTATTGCCCACTCATTGGCAACCAATTGACAATGCATTGCCAACTCAGACAACTCATTGGCAACTGATTGACAATGCATTGCCAACTCTCACCAGCAAATTGTCATATTTTCCTTTGATCCCTTTTGTTCCTCTTCATACCATCATCACAGTACTTTACACTCCCCCCTGTGTTCCACTGGACTCCTGGTTGAGTCCTGGTCATCCCTTATCCATCCCACTCTTCTCACACACTTGTCAACCTTCCCACCATGTTCCCACACATGTGATATATAATTTTCCCACTGTTCTCACACACTTGCCAGCTTTCCCACCATGTTCCCACATTTATAATAATTTTTCCACTGTTCTCACACACTTGTCAACCTTCCCACCATGTTCCCACACATGTGATAATTTTCCAGAACATCACAGTCTCCCACTTATTCCAGTGGATGCCAGTGGTTTCCTGCCACTGCTAGTACAATGACAATGCAGCAACATTCCCACATACTTGTCCACATTCCTATGCTTCTACTGCCAAGCCATTCTATGACACATTTTTTCCCACACATGTACTATCCACTTTCCCACACACCAATCAATACTCAACAAAGACACTTTTCACATACCAATCCACTTTCCCACATATCTACACTCAAGCCATTTTATTATACATTTTTCACACATATTGATTAGTCACTTTCCCACACACCTTATGCAAGTTGTCCCACATTCCCCTCATCTCTGTGTTATCAACACCTATTACATTTCCATACACTACTTTCAAATACCAGGTTACATCCCCACATTCCCACACACACCAAACCACATTCCCACACACTTGTCAACATTCCCTCATCTGTCCATATTCATACTACCTGTTACAACTGTTCCCACACTCCCAACACACCAGTTTACATTCCCATGCACCAGTCCACATTCCCACACACCATATTCATTTTCCCACACACCAGTCAACATTTCTTCAGCTGTCCATATTCCCACCATATTCATACTACCTGTTACTTTTCCAACTGTTCCCAGGTTCTCACACACATATTAAGTTTCTCACTATTTTCACACACCTGTCTGTGTTTATATCATGTTCTCATGCACCTTTACACAGTTTCACCATCTTCTTTTATCTATATGTATATTCCCACATGCTCCCACACTTCCCAGTATTTTATTCACACTGTCATCCACTCTCCACACCTGCTTGCTGCTGTCACAGTTTTTTTCATATGTATGTTCTTTTCCCACCACCTGGGAACTTTCTCACATTATTCCTATCTCAGACAATCCATTCACATACTATCAGTCAATTATTACTTCTTGCATGCTCATCTGACACATCTTATTTGTTGTATAGATTCAAATTCTTCATTTCATCAGTCAACTGTTCCTTGCATTCTTGTCCATTCCCTGCATGGAAAAACATAGTTGTGTTATTGATGCCTTGAATGTTTGTTTACTTTACTGTTCCACATCTAGATCCTTCATTTTTTATCAGTCAATTGTTTCTTGCATGCTCATCTATTTCCTGCATGGAATAAACATATTTGGGTATTGGTACCTTGAGCATCATGTACTTTACTGTATTGACATAGTTGAATCTGACTGCCTCTTCCTCCTCTTCCATTTCCTCAGTCTCTACTTTTGGTTCTGAATGACGTGGTAGAAGAGTATAGCATGCAAGAACCAATTGCAACTAGTCATTTTGTTTAAGATATGCTTAAAACCATCAAGCCATGTTTTTGGTTGTCCACTGTTGAAAACTATTGACAGTGGCACAGACCAAGGCTTAGTAAGTGGGAAATACTTAATACTGTTTATGTGTGTTCAAAGGTGTTTAGAAGCAGGGGCTCAACTAATGGTGGAACAGAGGATGTAACTGTGTTTTTGAACAAGGGCATAAGGCCCTCCTTATATACATGTGGACCAGAGTACTTTAGACAACCTATGGTAATGCCAGCAGACCATTACTGAGGGTGCTTTGCTGGCAGTATTTACTCTGTGTATGAATTCTACAACTCCTGTCAAGCTCTATAATTTCTGTCAATGATTATATCAAGGGATTATTTAGCATCTTATTAATAATGATATTATAATACATGAAGTTGTGGGTTCAATCCCCTTAGCTTCAGATCATCAGTAATTCAACATTCACATACTTGTATATTAAATAGATGTTTATAGTATAACTGTCCTCTAAGGGGGGAGTGGGCTGTGTAAAGCACATCTCAGGCAAAGTGGATGCTATGACTATCACCCATGAATCAGTTGGCCAGAACTAGAATATGACACAATTCATATTGATCCATAACCAGTTTGACCACCATGGATGGTTACTGATGTGCATGATGCATGTTGGATGTCATGACCTTGGGTCAAACTCGTTTTTCACTAAGACATTTTTATTATTTTCTTTGTATTTTACTAACGTGGTAGCCAAACATCTTAGCAAACCCGGCGTCTATCTTATCTTGTCAGCGCTTAGATTAGATAAGATTAGATTACGATTAGATTAGATTACGGACTACCAGACCGATGACTCATTATGTATGACTCATGGCACAGCCATGCGCAGCACGGCCGCCGCTTATGCTATTCCCTTTACTCATACTTACTCAGCGTAGATACTATTATTAGAGTGGTGCACAGACCACCCTTGTAGTATATAAACTGAGCAACTAGCACCCAGAGTCCTCAGTCGAGTTCTCTCGGGTTTCTTCCTACCCTCACTCCTCTCCTCTTCTCTAGTCTATTGTTGGGGCCCTAAGGCGTCGCGCCAAGGGTAGTCCTGATATTGGATTATTTATAGTTTTATTCTATTTTTAGTGACAGACCTGCACAACACTTTACTGAATAAATAAAGGAAAATACAGAAATATATGGGGAAAATATATAGTGTTACAACAGAGCATTCAAGATTGAGTCAAGACCACCTACTCAACACCCACCAAGTTCAACTACCCTGCTTATTTTTGGGAATCAGTTCCTACAAGACTTGATCAATTTTATTTGTTATTGTCATTATATTTAATACAAAACATTATATTGAAATAATTATACATAATTAATAGTCAGTGACTGATCAGTGGCTGGTTGCGTTGGTGGTGGAAGTGGGTGATTAGTGGGTGGGTATGGGCATGGGCATGGGTGAGGTGAGGATGTGTGAGCATGGGTGAGAGCGTGGAGAGGGCGTGAAGATGGGCATGGGAGTGGGCGTGGGCATGGTAGAGGGGATGGGGATGGGGATGGGGATGGGGATGGGGATGGGGATGGGGATGGGCGTGTGCGAAGGGATGGGTGAGGTGAGGGCGTGAGAGTGGGCATGGGCATGGGAGAGGGATGGGCGAGGGATGGGCATAGGTGTGGTGAGGGCGAGGGCGAGGGGATGAGACGTGGGCGTGGGCGTAGGCATGGAGGGTGAGGGCGAGGGCGAGGGCGAGGGAGGGGATGAGGCATGGGCGTGGGCGTAGGTGTGGACGAGGGGATGAGGCATGGGCGACGGCGAGGGGATGAGGCGTGGGCGTGGGGATGAGACGCGGGCGTGGGCGTGGGCGTGGGCGTAGGCGTGGACGAGGGGATGAGGCATGGGCGTGGGCAACGGCGAGGGGATGAGGCATGAGCAACAGCAAGGGGATGGGTGAGGGACGATGGCAAAAGGCGTGGGCAGTGGGTGAGGGCGACGGCGAGGGTTAGGGCGACGAGGGCACAGGCATGGGGTAGGGGTGGCAGAGTCAGGACAAGTGAGGGTCGTTGCGACCGTAGACTTGTCGGTTGTCGTCGTCGTTAAGTGGCGGTTGCGATGGGTCGTGATAGGTTGTTGCTGTGGGCGGTCTGTGGATTGGCTACGGCTGCCGGGGGTCGTTGCGAGTGGGGTCGAACGATTAAAAAAAAGTGTATTTAGTTAATAAAAAAAAGTGAAAAAAAAAACATACAGCCCAGACGAATCCGTTCGTCTGGGCAATAGGGCCGTCCGCCGTCCTTTAGGTCATGTTCAGCGGGCGAACGATGGCGTGGGGTGGGTGCTCGTTGAGCCACTTGGTGGGTGAGGGCGAAGGCGTGAGTAGGCGAGTGGGTGTGCGTCTGAGGGTGAACTGGCAGGGCGGAGTCGGTTGGTTGTGTGTGGCAGTACGTGACTGCCAAACGATGGTGAGTGGTGGTTGTAAGGTGTGTGGTCAGGTGCGAATGAGTAGGCTAAGTGGCTAAAAAAAAAGGTTAGTGAGCTGCGGATAAAAAACACAGCAAACGAGAGCAGACAGGGCGAAGGCGAGTGGATGGGATATGGGCGAGGGCAGTGGGCGGCTGCGGTGAGCAGTGGCAGGTTGTGGGCACCCTGTGGACGAACAAAGTAGGTAACGATTAGTTGTAAAACAAGCAGAAAAACAAAAAACAAAAAAAACATACCGCCCAGACGAATAGATTTCGTCTGGGCTCTGAGCGGAAGTTGGCGACGCGTGGACGATGCGTCGGCGACGGATTGGCGATGCACCTGGAAGTCGTCGTTTTCTTATCTTTGATGCGTTGTTTGGGTGGACGACCGATGGCCACTGTGGTTGGGCCCGTTGAGGGTGGGATGGTTGATGCGTATGGGATGCATCGGCAACGCATGGAGTGCATTGGCGACGCATTGGCGATGCGTGACATGCGTCAAGAGTGCATGGGCTGCGTCGCCAACGCACCGGCACGCGTGGCGGGCGGTGATGGACAACGTTTTGTCCAATTCCGCGGTCCATAGACCATCGAAGGAGTGATCAATTGACTGTCGAACCGTTCCTACAGTAACCGGATGCCTAGTCGAAGGGCGACGAGTCATAAGCGCAGGGACATCGTACGTAAGCCGGTATGGTGCAAAGGTCATGAGTGTCGTCTTCGATGGCTCGAGTGTGAGGCCTATGTAGCCCAATGAGCGCTGGAAGAAAGTGTATTGACGCTCCAGGGCTCTGATGTTAATTAAAAAGTCCCTGCCCGAACGAAGGAGGTTGTAGTCATCTATAAAAGCCATTGTGGCCGAATGAATGCTTTCGCAGCACCGGTGCCACGTAAAGGTTGGAGACTGTGGGGGACGAGTTATTCACAGTGGTGAACTGGATATTCGTGTGTTGAGAGCAGTGATGAATGAAATGGGATACACTGTAATTATAATTTAAGACGGAGTCAAAGGTAGGGAAGCGGAAAACAATAGTTCTCACATCTCCCGAGGCAGAAAAACGATGAGACATCTCTCTCGGAGCCCACGGCCAAGCAGGGCATAGGCTACAATGACGACTCCTGTGAGGTCTCCGGCAAGCGTTGAGCTAGAGGGGACCCCAGCAGAGGCGTTCGAATCTTGACGGTCGCGGAAATGCGTGGTGGGTATTTCAAATCCTACGGTAAGGTACAAGTGAGTGTCGATATAAGTAAAGCTAAAAATAGAAGGAATGATATCAGATGCGAACCGAAACAAAAGATGGGAACAATAGTTAGTCAAAGGGAATGTGTCATATGGAAACGAAAGGAAACAAGACGAACGAGCGGACACGGGCGCGGCGTTACAACTCCTAATTCGCGACAAGCCTTGAGCAGCCCAATTTTCTCGTCCTCGATATCGGTAGTGAAGGGGGAATATTCGACCTGCACTGCGGCAATTGGATGAATAGCGTGTGCCAGCGAAGAGTGGCAGCGGAAAGTTCGCATAGACCGAGATACTTCACTTTCCCTTCCCTAAAGTGGCATTGCATTAAAGAACCTCGGAAAGTTGAGAATTCGATACGTGGATGTTCGAGGGAGTATAGAATTGCATTGGCTCGGGTCTGAGCAAGTAAGCAACCACTACTCATCCCAATCCGAGTCATATGTGTAAGAATCCTGAGAACGGTCATGGACATGGTACGGAAATTGGTAGGGCTCGTGTGAGTATTGGATATCGTATAGTTTGCACGTCTTTTTCAGCTGCCCTTCAAGTGCTCCAGTCGCCTGCCCATCTCCATGCCAAGACCATCCAATATCGAGTTTATGCAATTTCTCGAGAACAGCGCCCACTCGTGTTTTGCGCTGCTCAACAAAGTCGAGTATTCTATGCATCTGAGCCCGGTATGGGGGAGAACAATCATGCACTGTAAACGATTGCAAGTAGGTCAATTTGGCAGTTTCGATTCCATGCTTGCCATTAAGCCACTCGAAGACATCGTCCACGTAGTCAGAAATGTGATCCAGATGCAAGATCCTGAGATCTGGGGTAAGTGACAGAATACCTATGACTGCCTCAACTTCAAAGTACTGTAATCTCAACGCCTGCAGACGGCATCGCGATCTGCTGAAAAAGGGCTCCAAAATGTCAAGGGGCTCGTACGTATTATTCGTCCATAGGTCGACAAACAACTCCTTCATAGCCGGCGTCGTCATTGTCTGTATCACGGAAAGCGAATTTGTGACCAATATTAACAGGTTTGGAAGTACGATCGGTGTCATTGAAGAGGGGATATAATCATCCAGATATGCAATTAAAGTCTCGAGTCGCACGGCTTGTGACAGGATAGAGGGAAACCGAGCAACCTCTTTTCGCAGGCAAGTAAGACATATGAATGTCATGACAGACCAATCAAAGTTCCACGTCGCAACGGGGTCCAAGGACAACCGTGTCAAAAGCGGAGCAGCGAACAGTTCAGCATCATTTGGATGTGTGCAGGAAAGATCCAAAGATTCCAGATGCTCGAGTTGCCCCTTGACATGATGGAGCCCCGGGATAGTATCATCTGTGCCTATTTTCAATGTAACCCTCTGCCAGCGAGGCGACTCTGATATGAGTAGGTTGAGAATCGTGACGAAATGGAGGGATTTTCTTGCGGCGCTAGACTTGACATCCAGTTTGAATGAGAAAGGATGTCCGCGATTGCACTCCAAGAACATAGTGAGCACATCTATCATGCGTTGTTGCCTTTTCCCCATTCCAGTACTGGTACAGCGAACTATGATCTCGTTCCAAAATATCCGTCGCATTGTCAAGAATTCGATGCGCCATGATGAACAGACGTGGGCAAGATACCAGGGGTATTGAGCGATTCGATGCAGAACGAGGGGCGCAGAAAAGTGTTTAAAGATTTCATAAATGATATAGGAAGGTAGGCTTTGTGCAATTGATGATGGTGGTAGACTCGGGCCATCAGTTGTAGCCATTGAGCTCAGTGAGTCGGACAACGTCTAATACATTGGTAATGCAGTTGTGAGTAACGTTTTCAAGAATGGGCGTACGTGGAAACCTAAGCTTGCGATTCTCTCTCTTAGGATTCTGACCGTCGCGCTCGTCATGCATTCATGGGCCGTGTTTGCTGTTTGTGATGCCAACGATATGGTACATGACAAGTGGACAGTTGCTCGTCTCACGCACCCGCAGTCCACATCGATCAAGCTTCAAGCTTCAAGGACCACGCAACCACGATCCAAGTTTGGCACTGCGAACAAGTTGAAGCTCTATTTTGGCAGGGGTTTGGGGCCATTGACAAGGTCAAAACAGCAGAAGCAAGAAACCGAGTCGCCATCCGTCATTACTACTTTCGTCTCCGGCTCTATGTTCATCCCATCAATACCTGCTACTCCACCAGCATCTCCCAGGACCAAGGTTATCGTCCCTTGTTCGTGTTCCTATCCTCGAACACCTAGAGGTCTGTCCTCTCAACACTATCATCTCATCGCTCGTCGTCAACGACTTATTGGACGCCGTCTGAAAAATGATTGTACACAACAGTTTAAAATACATAAGAATATATAGATGATGGTACACTCCGGTGCATGACGGTTGCTGATTTTGTGTATGTACATCATGTACACGGTTGATTTTCACGCCGGGTCCATTTCGTTATTCACAGTGGTGAACTGGATATAGGGAGTTTTCTCCGCTGCTGGCTGACGAATCACCCCTCGTGCGTTGAGAGCAGTGATGAATGAAATGGGATACACTGTAATTTCAATTTAAGACGGAGTCAGCGGTAGGGAAGCGGAAAACAATAGTTCTCACGTCTCCCGAGGCAGAAAAAGAATGTAGCGTCGATGAGACATCTCTCGCACATGGCAACCTGGTGAATATAGATCAGTTCAGGCCAAGCATATGGAAAATGATGCTTTTCATACTGCGATTAAAGAACCAATGGCGCATAAACTTGAATGGAGAAAGCGTCACGACTCTTGCAAGACAACATTAAAATGACAGCGAACCTGGTTAATCTATGATATAGTGAGCCATTTTGGACATTTTACCACGATTGTGTATCGCTTACAAGCCGGTGGTAACAAAAAACACGATCTGACAACAGGAGTCAAAAACAAGGATAACTTGTCGATCAGAGAGCAACTTGCGATCTTGCTTATCAAACTATCTGATCTACGAGGGGATAAGCCATTCCGTCTGGCATCGACTTGCGTGGCACTATAATCACATACGTACTCTTTGGACCCAGTCCTAGCGCGGCGTAACAACACAATGAGGCTAATGGCGATGATGATGTCAATGAAGGCGGATAGCGCGGTATTCAGAGTTGTCAGCGGCTACAGGCGGAATCAGGGCCACACTAGGAGTGGAATTTCAAGTCCTTACGCTGAGTTTCAAAAGCATTTCGTATGTCTTCATTCGTGATCTGCGAGGCGTTTAATAGCGTGATAGAGGTATGGGAGCGTACTTACAACAGAACCAACCATGCTACACACCAAAAATGGGTCAGGATAATAGCGTATACACCGGAAAGTACGCTCGCCGTACCAATGCCGCAAGCTAGGGGGTAGGTACGCGAGATGAACACGGATCTGAATAGATGCAGATAACCCTGACCGTTTTGTCCCACGATAAGGACCGCGATGCCTGACAGAATCATCTTGTTCCTGCTGACTGAATGTCGACTTCAGTCCAGACTGACAAGCATGGGATTGAGATCGCACGTGCGTTACTCACGTCGCCATATGCGATAAGCGTAATAACTAGTAGAGGTCAGTCCTGATAGTAGCTGGATAATGGACAGGCTGACGATTGCACCAAGTTGGTGTTAAACCCCTTCGATTATGGTCAGGTCGTGAAGAGTCATAAAGAAGAGTTACACACTGCGCATATTGTTTGGGCCTGGGTGATTGGAATGAAACCCGTTGCGCATATATCAATTCAATCGAGACTCACCATGCCAGACCTAGAACAGCTGAGGCGAAGCAAATGGTGAGATTGTAGCCTACGCACCAGATGAGTTTTTGTAATGACTTTGGGTCGCTGTTCGTCGTCAGCGGCTGGAAACACGAAAAGTGACCATGGTTGCGCACTAGTAACCAGTAATTAGATGATAATAAACTGTATGCACAACTCATCAGCCAAAATTATCGATGCATGGAAGGGGATCACCTACTTAAATGCGTAACAAGTGCCAAATGTACCGCATCCATGACAACTACCACGACTACTAGCGTTTTTCGATGCATAACATCTTTTGAATACACTGAATGTTTCGAGATGAATGTTCAACTTGAGGAGATATAATTATAAATGGCGACGCACGGAGAAAGTACTCATATGCCTGTACAATCGCGACGCCGTGAAGAATGGCGCTTAATACTATACCTATCAGCATAGCACCCATACTATTATGCAAGTTCATAAAGCTCTGGAAGGGTTACAAAGAGGTAACTGACGTGTTGTCCAAGGGCGCTCCCAGGTCGATGGTGGCCCAACTCATCTTGTCGCAGCGTGGGGATGTACATGTCCAAGTTCATTCCGTGAATGAAGCATAAGTTGCCGGTCATGTGACCTCATGTGTTCCAGCAAATTGGCACTTGTCATGCGCAGAAGGAAGTCGTCATCAGACTGTGCGTGGTGGCGTTGACGTTGTCTGCCAGGATGTCGGCCAATCTGTAAGACAACAGGTGAGCCAGAAGCACGGATATGGTGCTTTCAACGAAGACACGCTCTGTGGAATTCTAGGGCGCACGACACAGCAGCGAACGTGTTACTGTGCGCTTATGTAATCCATACTTGTCACGTCCTGCCATCACGCCCGCTTATTCAGTGCAAAAACATTACTAGACGTTTTTGTGCATCTGACGTGACGCAATCTCAATGGCTACGGCCGATGGCTCGACATCAATCGCACAAAACCTACCATCCTATATCATATACGAAATTCTCACATACTTTTCTGCACCCCTCGTTCTGCATCGAATCGCCCAATACCCCTGGTATCTTTCCCACGTCTGTTCCTCATGGCGCATCGAATTCTTGATAATGAGCCGAATATTTTGGGACGAGATCGTAGTTCACTGTACCAGTGCTAGAATGGAGAAAAGGCATCAACGCATGATAGATGTGCTCACTATGTTCTTGGAGTGCAATCGCGGACATCCATTCTCATTCGAATTTGATGTCAAGTCTAGCGCCGCAAGAGAATCTCCCCACTTCTTCACGATCCTCAGTCTGCTTATTTCAGAGTCACGTCGCTGGCGAAGGGTCACGTTGAAAATAGGCGCGGATGATATCCCGAGACTCTATCGTGTCAAGGGCCAACTCGAACATCTAGAATCTGTGCATTTTTGCTGCTCCAGCACGAAAGTCACTGTTCAAGAGACTTTCGCTGATCTTTTCATAGTTGCTCCGTGTTTGACACGTTTGTCCCTAAACTGTCTTTCGAAATGGGACTTTGACTGGTCTATTATGACGTTCATGGATCTCGGTTGCAATGGACCAGATGACGTGGCACGGCTTCCCTCCATCCTCTCACGAGCGATGCGACTCGAGACTTTAATCATATACTTTGGCGATGAAACTCTCCCCTCCATAACACCGATCGTGCTTCCAAACTTGCTGTCGTTAGTCACAGATAGGTTTTCTCTGATGCAGGTGATAACTACGTCGTCTCTAAAGAGGTTGCGTGTTGACCATGGGCTGGTTACGGATAAGGATCGAGCTGAACTCGCTGGCATTTTGAATTCTTTTTTTGACAGATCACGGTGCCGCCTGCAGGAATTGATACTAGTGGACCTAGAAGCCACGCATGTCATAGAGATCTTGTCACATACAGCAGATCTCAGGACCTTGCATCTGACTCACGTTTTTGACTCGGTGGCCGATGTCTTCGAGTGGCTTAATGGAGTGCATCCGGTCAAAACTCCCAACTTGACCTGCTTGCAATCGTTCGCGATGGACCATTGTGCTCTCCCACCCCAGAATCAAACCTATAAAATATTCGACTTTCTTGCTCAGCGCAAAACACAAGTGGGATCTGGTGTTGAGAAATTGCAGAAACTCAATTTTAAGTGGTATACTAGGCGTCACAATCGAGAGGCGTATAAAGTACTTGAAGAGCGAGTGAGAAAGAGGTGCAAACGATACGATATCCAATACTCAAATGAGACCTACGTAGTTCCGCCAGATGTCCATGAGCGTTCTCCAAACTGTTATGTGTACCACTCGGATTGGGATGACTCGGACTAGGATTGTATGTAAGTAGCGATAGTTGACTAGTAGATATGAAAATCATTGCTCAAATGGGGCGTTGAAGCTTCCACTAGAACGAGAAGATGGGCGTCTAGTACTAGTACGTCGTGAGAAAGCCATCAGTATCAAGCCTTGTCCAAGCCATGTCTGATCCCAGCCCAAGAATCGTCCCCGGCGCTCCCCCTCCTATCCCCCGAAAGTCCCGGAAGAAGCCAAAGGCAAAATCAGGTCCTGAAGCTTCCGCCGACATCGATGACGTCGATCCGCCCATTGCCACCACCTCCAGGCTAGTAGATAGTACCCCCGAGGCAGAACGGCCTCCTAGTGTGCAAGGCGAGTCGAAACGCAGTCGAATCGACAAACGAACTAAACGTAACCAACAGAAAGATGGTTGAGTTATCTCCCTGTGTCAAGGTGCTGGCTCGTTCATTCACTCCCATTCATAGTTATACCGAAGTCAACGGGGAGCCTATCGAGGTTTGTCAGTGACCCCTGGTGGAGCTGTCATCGATGGTAACTTTTTCCAGAACGAGGTGATCGAAAAACCAAGAGACAGGAAACTTGGGGGAAGGAGCGGTGTCGGTGCTGTTCAAATACCGCTACAGCAGCTGCATAAAACATGCATTACAAGAACAGTAGACCTCCTCGACGTTCTTCGGTTTTCGCTTATGGCGTCAGGTAGATTAGAAGCCTTGTTAACATACAAGGCCGAAGGATCTACCGTCTATTCTGTCGCGGATGCTTTGCTCGGTACGGACGACGACAAGAGAAGGGCTGCTGTCGAAGGTTTCTTGCAAGGGTCTGGTGACTTTGACGGTCTATCCTGTACGTCGAGGTCGCTCTTGAATATTGATTGGGTCTCTCCGTACTCAGTCTGCGTCAGATACACTGTTGGTGGGGATTGCAAAAGCAGGTCTTGCACTTCCTCATACCCCCGCTTCCCCTCTTATTGAGGAACGTCAAAAAGAAGGTGTATTGGCAAAAACTGAGCATAATAAGGAGCAGAGGCAACCGGAGGGTCGGCGACGAGAGGAAAGATTAGCCTCGTGGAGAAGCAGGGATACCACGGAGCAGGAACCATCATTGTTAAGCGTAACAACAATAAGAGGCCTTGTACTACCTCACTTCCCCGCGAGTCCCTACGGTGAAGAGGGTAAAAACCCGACCTCGTGGGGAAGTAGGGAAACTATGGAGCAGGAACCATCGTCGTCAGGCGTGACAACAGCAGCAGGCCTAGTACTGCATGGCGACTCTGCGTCTTCCCCTACTGAAGAGGAAATGCAGAAGGCTGCTGCAGATGCTGAACGGAAGAAACGCATTAAGGAGCGGCGCAAGCGAGAGGAGGAGGAGAAAAGGCGACAGGCGCAGCAGCGAGTGGCGGATCGGTTGAGACGAGAAGGGATAGAGGGTATCCGGAGGAAGCATCAAGAGGAGCGACAAGAGCGATATGAGCTGGAGGAACAAAGGCAAAGGATACTGGAGGAGCGACGCAGGCGAGAGGAGAAGGAGGCGCAATGGGAATTGTGGTCGGAGGAGCAAAGAGACAGGGAGTTGGATGAGTTGGATGAGTTGGTATGGAGGTTGGAGGAGTGGTCGCCAGGAATGCCAATGACTCTGAGGATGCAGTACTTGGTCCGTAAGTACATTCCCGGCGTGCTAATTGCATAGGAATGTTGTCACTTTGTTGCCAAGGCTTGCAGACTACAAAAATCATTGAGAATCCTCCAGTGTGTTGCAAACTCGTGGCGACCGGGTGATTAGGCTTGCCTAGGCAATTCATAAATTGATTCGAGGCGAGAACAATACGGATAACGGATAGCAATCGAGTAACGGCTAATGGACGATAGACCACTTCGAACCTTATCTGCTTGAACGGCCTGCCAAGCACCGTATACGCCCTCCGGACAAGGGGTCGGGCCACATCCAGGAATCGGATGACGAGCGCTGTAGAGTAGCGTGGGAACAGTCATATTATAACTACCGTACTACCCATCAGTTACATAATTACAAGCACGCCCAAGGTACAACATTTCACTTTCTATACGATTACATGCGTCTAGATAACGACCTTCTCAAGGGAAATTTTAACGTGCTTCTGGTCGACCATGAAGGTCTTAAGCCCAGGGGCCCACGCCAAGGGAGCACGAGGAAAAGAGACAAGTCTCTTCACCTCCCCCGGGAACGAATCACTCACCTTTTACCGCTTCATGCATTGGGAATAGTAAGCTTGGTCAGGACTTACTACCCTCCCGCATGAAGCACTCGCCCTCCCTCCTCTCCGCGCGCGCCCTCAGTATTGGCTCGCATCGTTGAATCGCGCCGAATCTATAATATCAGCCTCATTCCATTCCAAGAACGTACCTCTGTATTCGTCTCGCCCGTCATGAATGAGAACGATGTCCAGCATCGCATTCTCGTTCCATCCATCCCACAACTCCTCGTCGTCATCATCCACCGTTGGCCCGTCGGCCCAAGGCAACGTTTTATCTTTGAAAGACCAATCATTATCACTCACCTGTGTTGACGCTTCAGTCCAGGTGGCTTACGACGATGACAATGACGACGCTTACCTTTATCGAGTTTTTCTTATCACGTTTGATCCAACGAGGGATCGCTTTTTTGCACCACTTGGAAAGGGGCGCCATGACCGCACCGACGAACAAGGCACGGCGAGAACGGAGCGAGGTAACATTCGCGTTCATTTTGGATGAATGAAGAGGTATGAAGGATATCGGGATGTGAATGTTTGGGTTGTGGATGATGCAGATAATGCAGGTAGTCGTCGAGGATATCGCAGATATGCAAGACGAGAGAGAGAGAGCTGATGGTAGCTGAAGAAAGAAGCCTGTGCGCGATCCGAATAAAACCCAGGCTGAGGCTGACTGTCAGCCGCTGTGTATCGGTCCCGTTCAAAATGGCTGAGAATTCACCTCATTATGTGGAAGACCCTCGGGGCCGGTGGATTGTTGGGTCAGCAATCAATTATGTGGGTTTTTAGCGATGAACGCAAGCATCAGCTTTTTAATGAAATTGCTTATCTTCTGACTACAGATCGCAAAAGTGCGTACAACGCTGTTATTTATGTATTGTATGTCACACATTTATCTCACCAGCGCTTAATCCTGTGTGTCTCAAATATACTAAAGCGTTTCAATAAGTGCGACTTGAGATCACCGCTGAATCTTCCCACGCTTACCTCATCATCATCGTCAATTACACATTTCAAACTCAAGCTCAAATGGCTGGTGACTTGAGCCCACCAACATCAATCGCACAAAGCCTACCTTCCTATATCATATACGAAATCCTCAAGCACTTTTCTGCGCCTCTCGTTCTGCATCGAATCGCCCAATACCCCTGGTATCTTTCCCACGTCTGTTCCTCATGGCGCATCGCATTCTTGACAATGCGACGGAACTTTTGGAACGAGATCATAGTTCACTGTTCCATCGCTCGAATGCATCAACACATGGTAGATGCGCTCACTATGTTCTTGGAGCGCAATTGCGGACATCCATTCTCGTTCGAACTGGATGTCAAGTCTAGCGCCGCAAGAAAATCTCCCCATTTCTTCGCGATTATCAACCTGCTTATATCAGAGTCACCTCGGTGGCGGAGGGCCACGTTAAAAATGCGCATGGGCGATATTCCAGGATTCTACCGTGTCAAGGGCCAACTCGACCATCTAGAATCCTTGCATTTTTCCTGCTCCAGTGCGAGAGTCATTGTTCAAGAGACTTTCACCGATCTTTTCATAGCTGCTCCATGTTTGACACGTTTGTCCCTAAACCGCCTTTCAAAGTGGGACTTTGACTGGTCTATTATGACATTCATGGATCTCGGTTACAACAAACGAGATGACGTGGCACGGCTTCCCTGCATCCTCTCACAAGCTATGCGACTCGAGACTTTAATCATATATTTTGGCTTTGAAACTCCCCCCTCTGTAACACCGATCGTGCTTCCAAGCCTGCTGTCGTTAGTTACAGACAAATTTTCTCTGATGCAGGCGATAACTACGCCGTCTCTAAAGAAGTTACGAGTCGACCATGGGTTGACTATGTATGCGGATCGACCCAAGCTCGCTGGGATTTTGAAGTCCTTTTTTGACAGATCACAGTGCTACCTGCAGGAATTGAGAATACGGGACCTAAAAGCCCCGCACCTCATAGAGACCTTGTCACATACGCCAGATCTTAGAAACTTGCATCTGAGTGTCATTTCTGACTCGGTGGCCGATGTCTTCGGGTGGCTTAATGGAGCGCATCCAAAAACTCCCAAGTTGACCCACTTGCAGTCGCTTGTGATACATGATTGTACAGTTCCACCACAGAATCAAACCTATAAAATATTCGACTTTCTTGATCAGCGCAAAACACAAGTTGGATCTGGTGTTGAGAAATTGCAGAAACTCAATTTTGAGTGGCTTACTAGGAGTCATAATCGAGAGGTGTATAAAGTACTTGAAGAGCGGGTGAGAGAGGAGTGCAAACGATACAATATCCAATATTCAAACGACCCCGACAACGATGCCTCCGAAGTTCTGCCGAATGTCCATAAGCGTTCTCCGGACCGTTATGTGTACCACTTGGATTGGGATGACTCGGACTAGGATTGTGTGTAAGTAGCGTTAGTTGACTACTAGTAGATTTAAAAATCGTTTCCCGAACGGGGCGTTGAATCTTCCACCAGAACAAGAAGATGGGCGTCTAGCACGTCGTGAGGAAGCCATCAGCATCAAGGCCTTGCCCAAGTCATGCCAAATCCCAGCCAACCATCTCCGGCGCTCCCTCCTGTCTCCAGAAAGCCCCGGAAGAAGCCAAAGGAAAAATCAGGTCCTGAAGCTTCCACACATCGCCACCCCCCGGGCTGGTAGACACACCCGAGGCAGAATGGCCTTAGTGTGTCAGGCGAGTCGAAACTCAGTCGAATCGAGCTGGTCGATAAACGAACTAAATGAAACAAACAGAAAGATGGTTGAGTTATCTTCCCGTGTCATAGTGCAGGCTCGTTCATTCACTTTCATTCATAGTTATACCGAAATCAACGGGAAACCTATCGAGGTTTGTCCACGAATGGAATTGTGGTTGGAGGAGCAAAGAGAAAGGAAATGTAAAGAAAATTGTATTGAGATTCGCTTCCGCGGCGTGTCTGTCATTACCCTGCGTGCAACGAAAGTTTTCAGTTTTAAGCCCAAAGCACGTAATGGGATGACCGCTTCTGGATTGTGATACTCATATACTTTGAGAACAGGTCATGCTCGCTTGGTACTGAAGAGTTGCCATTGAGAAGCCACCGGGCCATGCCCGCGTTCCACCCCTGTTAACCACTAGACATATGCAAGATTTAGTTAAAGTCAAAGTCGGCGTTTGCGACTCAGCTAACGTTGGTGATGACGATTGCAGTAGAATTGCGCGAATTATACACGAGAGGAGCGTATGATCGAGATTTAGCTTTCAAGAATGAAAGAAGTGACCGAATCATGTAAAGTAGCTAGGCTTCGTCGTCTCCAACCAGTTCCATGTTCCCAAACAATTCCAGCCAATCGTCAAGTCGTTCGCGAATGAATATATCAAGGTTCCAGTCCTCATTTGAGACGGCATCAAGGTCACCGTTCCACAAGTAGACATCGGCATCGACCGCTTCAGCTCCATTGACAGTCTGGACATCTACTTGAGTTACCAGATAAGTCTCGCCTTCAAAATTATCCAATTTCTTCCGCTGTGACTGGTTCTGAGGGTGGAAGAGCAACCCATCGACCACCGACGCATCAGTATGTTTGACAAGAGCGGGATAGTCCTTTCCGTGCAGACTAAACCGGGCATACCCTCGGATGCGTGCAGGTTGGATGAGTGGTTTGACCACGCCAACTTTGGTGGAGTCCCCGGTTATAGCCCAGGCTAAGAACGGCAGCGCCCGAAGCGTTCCGTAGAGGAAAAGTGACCTTGGTTGCTGTGGCAAGTGGGATGAGAGTAATTCAATTCATAGAGATATGTACCTTTTGGTTAACGGTTACAGTCATGGAAGCTAGTAGATGCTGCGAGATGAGACAGCTGATGTAAGCTTTTCTTAACAACGGATAGCAATCTGAATAGACGATGGACCACTTCAAATTTTATCTGCTTGAACGTTTTGAACTACCCAGACAAGGGGTCGGGCCAGACCCAGGAATCGGATGACCAGCGCTGCAGAGTAGCGTGGTGACGAATAAAGGGGGCCGGCAACCCGTCGGCTACTCCTAAACATTGATCTGAATCCTACCTAAGACATTCCAGTAGCTACGTATATAAGCCAGGAAAGATGAGGGATACAATATCATCTGAGTGGGCTAACCCCCCTTACCTCGTGTGTGACTACCCTAAGTTTCTTCCTCATTCGACGCTCACTGCTTACGCCCACTGCGCGAGAGGTTATGGGCCCCGACACAGGCCAGGGTGCATTAGTGCCTGACAGTACAGCCCCAACACCACAGCCGAGACGTTCCCTCAGAGACCGCATCGAAGGCGAACATCAAAGTGATTTATTCTCTGAAAATGGACAATCAGAACCTCCAACAGAGAATGGGACAAACGGGGAAGATCCGGCCAATCCTCCTACAGCCCCTATACCTGGAGATGCGACAGCTGCAGGTGCTGCTCAGTCTGCTGACACCCAAGTCTGTGGTTATGCTCGTGGTCGTACTCGCCACTGCCGTCCACCTTCTAGCCCTTCCAGCTCTAGGTCTAGGTCTTCAAGCCGACACTCTGGGTCTCATCGTCGCCGTCACAAACACAAATGCCGTCGACACCACTCTAGTTCTTCCAGCAGCTCTAGCTCATCCAGTCACTCTCGTTCGCGCCGCCCTCGTTCACGCCGCCGTAAACGACGCCGTCACCGCTCTCACTCTAGAACCTTGGTACCACCAGGTAGGGAGGAAAACCAGGAGGAAAGCCGTGTCTATCGCAAACTCCTGAAAGCCTACAAAAGAGATACACCTTTAACAGACAAGTTCCAAAAGGATGAAGTCTTACGACAGGATAATTGGATGGCATGGAAAACTTCTATCATGCGCACTTTCACCAGCAGCCACCTTGATGGCTTTATCTCTGGAGAATATAAGCTACCGGAGACGCCTGTTACTCATCCAGAACATAAAGCTTGGTTCACTTTGGATCGGGCTGTTAGTGATTATATTTTAAAGAACATCGCCCCAAAACAGATGGTACAGATCCCAGGCTTACTCCATATCAATGGCAGTAATAACCATGAAATTTCCGCCGCTGCTGTTTGGAAACAATTATTAGACGTCTTTGAAGCTTTTGATGGTCTTGTCATTTCTGATCTATACTCCCAACTAGCTGTCTCTGTTGCGAAAGAAAACACCGACATGCGTACCCATATACTCCAGCTGATGAACATCCGTACTCGACTCGCCAATGTTGGACATCACATCGAAGATCATATTTTCAATGGCATGCTCCTTGGCACTCTACCCAAGTCCTGGCGCAATTTTATCAATGGTCTTCGTGGCAGTATGGCTACAGCTTTACAGAAAGGGGGTGCACAAGGAGGTGGATTATCTACCGTGCACCTGGTCAATGTTATTCTTGCTGAGGGAGGCCGCGATGGAGGCCGCGATGGAGGCCGTGACAGAAGGACAGATGGAAACGACCGAGTCTACAATTCAAACAATCATCACTCATATCGTGACAACAAAGATCACACTTACACACGACGAGATGATCGTCCTCGAGACATACGGGACTCTTGCTGCATTTGCCATTTACGGAACCACTTGACGAAGGACTGTAAATGGAAGGGTGATAAGGGAGGTTTTTGCACCTGGTGCCACAGGGGCGGACACTGGACCAGAGATTGTAAACGGCAGAAAGACGAGAGAGAGAAAGCCACTACTCAACGTGAACCTCCTCCACATCGAGGGGGAGGGACTATAAACGCTGTAAATGCGACCCAAGAGGTTACCACACCTATTGTACACGAGTTGAATAACGCCAATAACAATCGTTTTGATTATTATTGGCTGGCGGATTCTGCAACTACCTCACACATTGTGAAAGACAAAACTGTCTTCTCCACATACCACCCTCGCTGCACGACAGTACGAGGAGTAGGAAATGTCCTAGTTGATGCCCTTGGAATTGGCACAGTCATTTTATATTCCAATGTTGAACATGAACAATACATACTGACACTTCACAATGTCCTCCATATCCCAACTGCAACCGACAATCTCTTTTCAGTTGGCCGTTTTGAAGAACGAGGAGGTACATTTGTCGCAACAAATGGTCAGGCCAAATTATATTCACGAACTGGGACCTTACTTGCCACCGCTACCCGCCATAATGCCCTGTATTACCTAAATGTTCAAACAGAGGACAAGATGACTTTTGTCACAAACCATGACTTACCATCCTGGACCGACTGGCATAAACGCTATGGACATATAGCTGTTTCTGGACTAAAAACCATCCTCGACAAAAACCTCATTGACGGTTTCTCAGTCAACACAGACTCTAGCGTTATTGACTGTGAAAGCTGCATCCGTGCAAAGCAGAAACACCTACCATTCCCTCACCACTCTGACACCTACGCCACATATGCTGGCGAATTAACCCACACCGACATTTGGGGTCCAGCGCGCATCTACACGCCCAACAATGAAAGATACTTCATGACGCTCATTGACGACTATTCTCGTCATTGCACATTATTCCTGCTTAAACGCAAATCTGACGCACCGACAAAGATCAAGGAATACCTTGCTTTTGTTGAACGACAACTTAACACTAAACCGAGACGCATTCGCGCTGATAATGGCAAGGAATATGTGAATAGCACGCTGAAGACTTGGTGTTCAGCTTCTGGCATCATTCTTGAAACAACCGCGCCATACTCACCACAGCAAAACGGTGTAGCTGAACGCTACAATGGCACTTTAGCCGATATGATCCGCAGCATGCTCATTGCACAGTGCCTCCCCAAAACTCTCTGGGGGGCAGCCGCAAAACACGCCACATATTTGCGCAATCGCGCCTACACCCGTTCCATCCCTGATGCCACTCCCTTTGAGAAATGGTCTGGCCGTCGTCCACAAGTTCAACATCTTTATGAATTTGGACTACCTGTCTCTGTATTAAACGAATCCACTACCCGTGATAAATTGGACACACGGGGAAACCTCCATCTCTTTATCGGTTTTGAAGATGGCCCGAAAGCCATCCGCTATTTTGATGTCCAAACACGACAGCAGAAGGTCTCCCGGAACTATAAATTTGTTCCTACATCCACCAATCGTCCTTATTTTGAGGGGGAGATCCTGACAGACGATGAATCATTGTGGGAATTACAAAACAAGGACATTGAACCGCTGAAAATACGGATCCCCAAACGTACATATCCCGAGTCAGATAGTGATACTGATGATGACGAGGAAACACCTAAACGACAAAAAGTCAACCATCTACGATTGACAGAAGCAGAGAAAACCTACTTGGCATTCACCAATGCAACGTCACAAGATGCCCCTACTACTCTCAAAGACGCCAAGACAACTATCGAATGGCAACATTGGGAAAAGGCTGTTGAAACAGAACTCCATCAGTTACAGACGATGAAAACATGGGAATTGATAGATTTACCTCCTGGACGCAAGCCATTGGCAATCCTTGGGTCTTCGCAAAAAAGTTCAACCGAGACGGAACTCTACAGAAATATAAGGCACGCCTCATAGCCAAAGGATACTCGCAAGTACCTGGCATGGATTATAACGAGACTTTTTCACCTGTTGTACGCCTGGAGACAATCCGCCTACTCCTAGCACTCTCCGTCAATTTCGGCTGGGATATTGCTCAAATGGATATTAAAGGCGCATACCTGAATGGGATTCTACAAGAAGAAGTATATATGAAACAACCTGAGGGATACGAAGACGGCACTAACCGTGTCTGCAAACTGATCAAAAGCCTCTATGGACTTAAGCAGGCCGGGCACGAATGGAACAGTGAATTTGATGCCAAGATGCGCAGCCATGGTTTTATTCGCTTACAGGCTGACATGTGTGTATACCTTTGAGAGGGTGAACACTCCGTGGAAATCGTCACAGTATGGGTTGACGACCTACTGATGTTTGCCACGAGTCCCAAGATCTTAGATGATCTCCGGAAAGAAATGCATAACATTTGGGATGTAACTGACATCGGCGCACCCAAGAAGATCGTTGGCATTGAGATTGATTACGATCCTGTCACCGGATATCTGAAAATCAATCAGCCGCAATACATTGATAACTTACTGGCAAAATACCGGATGATGGATGCTTCCACTACCGTCATACCTATGGAGCCTGTTACAATTTCTTTCCCTTTTGTCGACGGACTTACTTTATTATATAATCATCGTTATGCGTTTCATGGACGCTCATCTCCTTTAGCTACTTTACCTTCACATTTCCTTTCTTAGGTATTTAGCTGTACGTTTCCTTTTATATTTCTCTTGTTCTTTTATGTATATAAACTGTTACGATTTCTTTCCCTTTCGTTAATGGACTCATTTTGTTATATAATCATCGTTATGCGTTTCATGGACGCTCATCTCCTTTAGCTACTTTACCTTCACATTTCCTTTCTTAGGTATTTAGCTGTACGTTTCCTTTTATATTTCTCTTGTTCTTTTACATATATAAACCGTCTTGTAAAGTAGCTAGACTTCAGTTCCAACTTAATCGAATTCTTCTCTCAACTTCTGAACGAAACTCCTCGCTCTCATTCTTTTGAGCTCGTCGTTTGTTAGACCTTTGTCATCATTTGACTTAGTGTCCAGAACTTGTCCAGTAGGCTGGGAGCAGACCGAGACTCTGCTTGCCACTGTTGACTCAGAACGAATCGCGTTGAGAGCATCGATCTTAACACAAGTTGGAACTCACAGAACCGCTCAGTGTTTCTACACTAGCCAGACACCATTGATACCAGAACCTCGAACCTCAGACCCCCGAACGGCTCTGCCCGTTTTAGACGAAAGTATTATCTAGATCGACGAGAAGTTTTTCCATCGACTACAGGAACAGGGTGGTTTTTCCGCTCAGGAACTAAAAAGAAGAACGAACCAGTACCAGCATCCCTCTTTGAAGGTGATTATATTGAAGGAAACGGAAGAGACGTCTTCCCAGACAACGTTTGGATCGATTGGATCAACGAAGATTTAACAGAGGATTTTTACTCTCTATTTTACCCACCTACTGAAGAACCAGAATCCTCCTGGTGGAACGAATTCCTCAGTCTCTCTGGAGCACCACCACAGGACAGATACGCACTCCAAGACAAGGGATTACAACCTTGGAAAGACTTCCTAGAACAGAAACAGATCGAACAAAGTTTATTTGGAGATCCTGAATCAGGAAAGAAGAAAGACGAAACAAGAGAACCAGAAGAACCAAAAGAAGAAAAGATGGCAACCGATGCAGCAGCACCTGCCTCTAAAGGAGATATCAAACCGCAGCCTATGCGTGTTTTTACAGGAAAACGAACCGAAGCGAAGGCTTTCATTGGAAGTCTTGAAGATTACTTTGTCTTAAATGACGACAATTATAAAGGCAAAGCACAGAAACAGATTCGATTTACTCTTGCCTGTCTTGGGCAGGAACTCGATGATTGGAAAGTCCTGATCAAGGATGAATTAGATGATGAAGAAGAAACAACCCTTACTTGGACAAATTGGGCAGAATTCAAGAAGCGGTTCTTAGCCGATTGGGGTGAAGTTAATAGCGCTCTCAGAGCGCTGAACAATCTAGCCAATCTCAGAGTAGGGGGTGACGTTTCAGTCCCTGAATATATCAGAAAATTCCGCATGGAGATCGGTACTTCTGGATTGAAAGGAACTACTGCGCAACTCCAGGCTTTTGTCAAAGGACTCCCTGAAAGTATTGCTACAAAGATACTTGAAGCAAACATCCTATCCATGAAAGAAGCATATGAAAAGGCAGAACAGCTTCATGGCGCTTGGGAAATGATGCGAGCGCTTGGGCGAAAACCAGGACAAGGGAACCGCTCTAATTTTAATCGAAACACCAATAACAGGGGAGGATCAACCCGATCAGTAAATGCTATGCCCACTGGACGTTTGACAGATGAACAAAAGGAGGAATACATGAAATCTGGAAAATGTTTCAGATGTGGAAACCAGGGGCATGTTTCAAGGAACTGTCCCAAACGAAACACCACGTCAAACGCCTCCTTCAGGGCCTCCTCATTGTTTCAGAATAAGGGGATCAGATCTATCCCTGAAGATGCGTCCAAAGAGAAGAAAGACGACCCAGTTGCAAGCATCAGAGCGATCCTTGCTGGAATGAAGGCCGATGAACGAGAAGGTCTTCTCAATGAACTCGAAAACGAGGGTTTTTAATCCGGAAGCGTCACACAGCGGTTGGCACTTCCATAACAAATGGACATTCACAGTTAGCGCTTGATTCTGTAATAGTAAGATCAAATAATGACAAGCGCCTTTCAATTTCTGTGGAAACGTCCGATTTACCCGCTGAAACTTCGGCTCTAATTGATTGTGGAGCAAAAGGGAATTTTATTGACGAAGAAGTAACCACCAAGTTACCAAAAGAAAGATTGCGAAAACCAATTAGAGTCAGAAACGCAGATGGAACGGTTAACACCAACGGAATGATCACTCATCGAGTCCATATTCAATATTCAATTGGGGGAAAACAATACAGCAATTGGTTTCTAATCACTAGATTGGGAGATCAACGATTAATTCTGGGAATTCCTTGGTTAGAAGAAAACAATCCTACTATTGATTGGAGAGATAAAACGATACACCTCATTGATGAACAACGGAATGAAGGAACTATCTGGCAAATGGCATTGGACAATCATCAATGGGGCGAAGACGATTATTGGATTAGAGTCAAGACGTCGGCATCTCAAGCATTAGAACATCAGTTGAAAAAGGAGGAACCGAAGACGGAACTACCATTAGAATATGGGAAATGGCGTTCAGTCTTTGAGAAAAAGGCATCAGAACGATTCCCAACTTCCAGAACTTGGGATCATGCTATCGATTTAAAAACTGGTTTTAGTCCTAAAGTTAGCAAGATCTATCCGTTATCAATCAAAGAACAGTCATCGCTAGACGAATGGATTGAGGAACAGCTAGCTAAAGGATACATCAAACCGTCGAAATCTCCTCAAGCATCGCCGTTTTTCTTTGTCTCAAAGAAGGAAAGTGGTGTGCTTCGGCCGTGCCAAGATTATAGATATTTAAACGATTGGACAATCAAGAATGCGTACCCATTACCTCTAGTATCTGATCTCCTTACAAAACTCGCTGGAGCACAATATTTCACCAAGTTAGACCTCCGTTGGGGATATAATAACGTCAGGATTAAGAAAGGTGATGAATGGAAAGCTGCTTTCATTACCAACAGAGGACTATATGAACCAACTGTTATGTTCTTTGGCCTATGCAATTCGCCATCTACATTCCAAACCATGATGAACGAATACTTCAGAGACATGATTAATGAAGGATGGCTCATTATCTACATGGACGACATCCTGATATGTTCTCAGAATTTGAACGAACTAGAAGAACGGACAAAGAGGGTTCTCGATCGATTGGAGGAGAACGATCTGTTCCTGAAATTAGAAAAATGTAAATTCGCTGTTCAAGAAGTCGAATTTTTGGGCATGATCATCTCACCTGGGAAAATACGAATGGATCCTATCAAACTCGCAGGAATAGCCGATTGGCCAGTACCATCAACGGTTAAACAAGTCCGATCATTCCTAGGTTTTGGGAACTTTTATCGACGTTTTATTGGAAATTTTGCAGCAATTGCAAAACCACTCACAGACCTGACCAAGAAAGCGGAACCATTCGACTGGAATAATGAACGACAACTTGCCTTTGACACCTTAAAGCAACGGTTCGCCTCTATGCCAGTTTTGTTGATGCCAAATCCTGCAAAACCATTCATCCTTCAAACTGATGCCTCTAACAAAGCAATTGGAGCAGTACTGAAACAGGCTGATGAATCTGGAGCACTTCATCCATGTGGATTTATATCTCATGCGCTAACACCAACGGAACAGAATTACCAAATCTATGACAGAGAATTGCTTGCAATCATCAAGGGACTTGCAGTTTGGCGCCATCTATTACATGGTTCTCCTCATACGACCATTGTCCATTGTGATCATAAGAACTTGTCCTATTACCGAACTGCTCAACGATTAACACCTCGACAAGCTCGGTGGTCATCATTGTTATCTGAATTTGATCTTCGTATTGAACATATACCTGGGACAAAAATGTTCGAAGCAGATGCATTATCCAGACGACCAGATCACATGGGAAATGATGAAGAACAAACTGCTGTCACTGTTCTGCCAAATGACCGATTTATTCGACTAATCAATGATGATCTTGCCAGTGAACTAAAGAAATATATGGCAAATGATGATTTTGGACGCATCCTTATTGAAGTTATCACTAAACAAAGGGCGCCACCGATTAAATCGAAACTGCAAGACTGGACATATACTCATGGCATCATCTACTACCTAGGCAAGATCTATGTTCCTGATCGAATTGAGTTACGCATTCGGTTAATCAAGGAAATACATGAAGCATTATCTTCTGGACATCCTGGACGATTAAAAACACTAGCGCTTTTAAAGCGTGATTACTGGTGGCCTGGAATGTATAGACATGTCAAAGAATGGGTTGATGGTTGCGCACTCTGCCAACAAATGAAAGTCAATACTCACCCAAATTCACCGGCATTAATCCCTATTCCATCAACAGCTACACGCCCATTTCAGCAGGTCACACTCGATTTCATCACTGATCTTCCTATTTCCGAAGGCTTTGATTCCATATTGGTCGCGGTGGACCATGGCCTTACGAAGGGGGTAATTTTCACCCCTTGCAACAAGACGATCGATGCTTTAGGAACTGCAGATCTTTATATCTCTGAAATATTTAAACGCTTTGGACTCCCCGACATCCTAATCTCTGATAGAGGACCACAATTCTCTGCTAAAGTATTTCAAGAAATACGAAAAGCTTTAGGAATCGACCACAGGATGAGCACAGCCTATCATCCTCAGACAGATGGAGAAACTGAACGTATAAATCAAGAACTCGAGATCTATCTTCGAATGTTCTGCACAAATGAACCCCATAAATGGAAGCCACTATTACCCATTGCTGAATTTGCACACAATAACCGATATCACGACACAATAAAAACATCCCCATTTCAACTCATGTACGGATCAGATCCGATCGCTATCCCTACAGCAGCAATCAAAATGACTGCACCAGCAGCAGAAGAACGCCTTCAAATGCTTTGAAAAGCCAGAGAAGAAGCTCTAGCTGCTCATGAACTTGCTAGACAAATGGTCGCTCATAGATACAGAGACAAGTCAATCAGATTCAAAAAAGGCGACAAAGTCTGGCTCGAAAACAAGAATCTCCACATTCCATATCAATCAAGAAAGCTAGCACCAAAACGAGAAGGACCCTTCCAGGTTGAACAAGTTATGGGACCAGTTACTTATAAATTGAAATTACCAAAACAATGGCGCATTCATCCTGTGTTTCATGCATCGCTCCTCACCCCATATAAGGAAACCTCAATGCATGGTCCGAATTTCACTATGCCACCTCCCGATATGGTTAATGGACAAGAAGAGTTTGAGATTGAGGCTATCCTTGGACATCGGAAACGCGGAGCCGGCTATCAATACCTAGTCAAATGGAAAGGCTATGGAGCAAATGATAATACCTGGGAACCAGAACGACATCTAGACAATGCTGCGGATATTCTGGTAGAATATAAAAACAGAAGAAACCTCTGAAACAGTCAACACAATGACTTATTATCACACCAACCTCCAGTTAAAACATAATATCCGTTATGTCAAAAGATTCTGCAGAACTGTTGGACGATACACTCCCACTGTCAAAACCAGATACTCTGTCACGCAGATGTTTGTTCCCGCTTTCAAACACCCCTCCAAACGAACACTTTCTATATATCAGAAACTGAAATACGTTCCAATGATGTCAAAACCGCCTAAAGTATCACGATTACCTCCTCACAAACGAACGCATCCACAAGGCCATACAGAGATCCCATATAATGCTTTATCAAAGTATCTTCCCCAGTATCATCGCCTCTCTTTTGATCTAGGAGAACTACCCACATTTCAGGAAGCCGAATCACATTATCTTCCAGCATCAGTTCACCCTTGTTTTCAATATGACAACGTTTATCACAGGGTTTGGTTACGACGAACCTTCCCTGAATTATCAGAAGCTTTACAATGGATTATCCAGCTCGGCAGAGACATTTCCGCGGAACAATGGCAATATGAACGACGAATGAACATAAGGGGAAGTGAAAATTTTAACCGCACACGAGCGCAAATGGAAATAACACTTGCAACTGAACGATATTACGATCTTCTGAACCAAGCAATACAGGCTAGCATGAACAATCCAGAAATACGTGTTACACGACATGCACACCCTGAACAAATCCGTATTCCACACCCTGACGATGCAAGAACCCGATCAGAACAAGAAGAAGCAGCTAGGAACTCTCGTGAGAACTTTCTCAGAACCAGGGAACCTGAGATCGAAGAGATCTTAGCTTTGGACTCCGACGATGAGATTTGGGATATTTAAACCACACTCAACGGTCTAGTCCCCATCATATCGATACAGCATGTCCACAATCGTCGTCATCGCCTACCTTGTTGCTTTCGCCTTTGCGCTCTTGGTCACAGCTTGTGGCCATTGTTATGACCCTTCTCTCGTCGCCGCCTCCCCGTTCCTCGCCACCGCCCATGACCTCCCTATCGAGGTCTTCGTTACCACCACCACCACCGTCGACAATTACCTTTTCCCGAATTGGCCCGCCTCTCCCTCATCCACTGTCGCCGACCTTCATCAACATCCAGATGAGCTCGCGGATTTCGTCATTGAAGAAGAGGCACCCCTACCCGCTCTACCCGCACCACCTCTCGCTAGGGTCCCTAACGCCACCCTTCTTCGGGCTCAGGAAGCCCTCGCCACCTTCATCGTTGACTATCAACTTTTCGCCGGACCCCTCGACGCCATGCTCAACACCACCATCACCACCGACCCTCACACCATCACGGATGAAGAACGCGATGCAATCCTTGAACAAACGGTCCAGCTCGACTATATCACAAGGACATTGCAATGGCGGTTTGAGACCGCTAACCACGACATCAATACCATCGCCGAATGGTTGAAATCGCGAAGGGATCATGGGTGGACAAATGGTGGAAACCATGGTTGGGGAACAGGTTAAGAAGTCAGTGACTTCTTGCATACGAAGGGGGTAATGTTACGATTTCTTTCCCTTTCGTTAATGGACTCATTTTGTTATATAATCATCGTTATGCGTTTCATGGACGCTCATCTCCTTTAGCTACTTTACCTTCACATTTCCTTTCTTAGGTATTTAGCTGTACGTTTCCTTTTATATTTCTCTTGTTCTTTTACATATATAAACCGTCTTGTAAAGTAGCTAGACTTCAGTTCCAACTTAATCGAATTCTTCTCTCAACTTCTGAACGAAACTCCTCGCTCTCATTCTTTTGAGCTCGTCGTTTGTTAGACCTTTGTCATCATTTGACTTAGTGTCCAGAACTTGTCCAGTAGGCTGGGAGCAGACCGAGACTCTGCTTGCCACTGTTGACTCAGAACGAATCGCGTTGAGAGCATCGATCTTAACATAAACCTTCTTGTAAAGTAGCTAGACTCCAGTTCCAACTTAATCGAATTCTTCTCTCAACTTCTGAACGAAAACTCCTTGCTCTCATCTCTTTGAGCTCGTCGTTTATTTGACCTTTGTCATCGTTTGACTTAGTGTCCAGAACCTGTCCAGTAGGCTGGGAGCAGACCGAGACTCTGCTTGCCACTGTTGACTTAGAACAAATTGCGTTGAGAGCATCGATCCTAACACAAGTTGGAACTCCCAGAACCGCTCAGTGTTTCTACACTAGCCAGACACCATTGATACCAGAACCTCAAACCTCAGACCACCGAACGGCTCTGTCCGTTTCAGACGAAAGTATTATTTAGATCGACGAGAGGTTTTTCCGTCGACTACTGGAACAGGGTGGTATTTCCGCTCAGGAACTAAGAAGAAGAACGAACCAGTACCAGCATCCCTCTTTGAAGGTGATTATATTGAAGGAAACGGAAAGGAAGTCTTCCCAGATAACGTTTGGATCGAGTGGATCAACGAAGATCTAGAAGAGGACTTTTATTCTCTATTTTATCCACCCACTGAAGAACCAGAATCCTCCTGGTGGAACGAATTCATCAGTCTCTCTGGAGCACCACCACAGGATAGATACGCACTTCAAGACAAAGGGATACAGCCTTGGAGAGACTTCCTAGAACAGAAACAGATCGAACAAAGTCTATTTGGAGATCCAGAATCAGGGAAGAAGAAAGACGAAACAGGAGAACCTACAGATCCGAAAGAAGAAACAGAAAAGATGGCATCCGACGTAGCAGCACCTGCCTCTAAAGGAGATATCAAACCGCAGCCTATGCGCGTTTTTACAGGAAAACGAACCAAAGCGAAGGCTTTCATTGGAAGTCTTGAAGATTACTTTGTCTTAAATGACGATAATTATAAAGGCAAAGCACAGAAACAGATTCGATTTACTCTTGCCTGTCTTGGGCAGGAACTCGACGATTGGAAAGTCCTGATCAAGGATGAATTAGATGATGAGGAAGAAGGAACCCTTACTTGGACGAACTGGGCAGAATTCAAGAAGCGTTTCCTAGCCGATTGGGGAGAAGTCAATAGTGCTCTCAGAGCGCTGAACAATCTAGCCAATCTCAGAGTAGGGGGTGATGTTTCAGTCCCTGAATATATCAGAAAATTCCGTATGGAGATCGGTACTTCAGGATTGAAAGGAACAACTGCGCAGCTCCAGGCCTTTGTTAAAGGACTCCCTGAAAGTATCGCTACAAAGATCCTTGAAGCAAATGTTTTATCCATGAAAGAAGCATATGAGAAGGCAGAACAGCTTCATGGTGCTTGGGAAATGATGCGAGCGCTTGGGCGAAAACCAGGACAAGGGAACCGCTCTAATTTTAATCGAAACACCAATAACAGGGGTGGATCAATCCGATCAGTAAATGCGATGCCCACTGGACGTTTGACAGATGAACAAAAGGAGGAATATATGAAATCTGGAAAATGTTTCAGATGTGGAAACCAGGGGCATGTTTCAAGGAATTGTCCCAAACGAAATACCACGTCAAACGCCTCCTCCAGGGCCTCCTCATCGTTTCAGAATAAGGGGATCAGATCTACAGTGACTCACAAAAGGTTTCCAATGTTTGGTAATTTCAGATTGACTTGGATGTAGGGTGGGAAATAAAATCTATAAAAATCCTCAAAAATCAGGGTTGGTAGGTTTATATGTGTAGTATTTGGTAATAAAGCCACGTGATGTTATTTCCATTTTTGGAGAAGACAGAAATAGATTAGCACAGGCTGGGCATTGGAAACCTTTTGTTGCTGGTGGCTTTGAGTGCTAGAACAAGGTCAGTCACATGACTCTGTCAATTAATTTCACACAGTCATGTGACTATATCTACTTTGTGCTGATTTCAACATTTACAGCAACTCTCACAACCACCTTTCCATCATGCACTCTCTTACTCCTGCCCAACAGCAACAGGTCATCTTCCTGCTCCTTGCTGGGTATTCTGCAAAGTCAATTGCTTCATCCACTTCTTATGGACTTGCCACTGTCTTCAGGATTCACTCTGAGCACTGACAATACCTCCCAAAGTCTATTGGAGGTCATCCCAAGAAGCTTTCCAGTACCAACATGCACCATGCCATGCACCTTATGACCTCCACAAAGACTGAGACAGCTGTTGATGTGGCCAAAACCCTTAGAACCATCACAAACCAGCCTCTGTCTGTCCAGACAGTTTGTAGATGCTTGAGGGCTGGTGGTATGAAGGCTGTTGTGAAGAGAAAGAAGCCATTCTTGTCCACAAGGCACTGGGGAGCACACCTAGCCTGGGCCAAGGTACACCAATACTGGACTATGGATGACTGGATGAGGGTTGTATGGTCTGATGAGACCAAAATATATTGTCTGGGATCAGATGGGAGGAAATGGGCTTGGAAAATGGGTGGGGAGGGTCTAACTGACAGGCTTGTACAGGGAAGAGTGAATGGATCAGTCATGATTTGGGGTTGCATGATGTGGGATGGAGTTGGGTATGCCACCAAAATTGAAGGGACTATGGATGGGGAGCTCTACACTGGCATTTTGGAGGATGAGCTGCAGAACAGCATCCAGTATTATGGGAAGTCTACTGAAGACATCATCTTTCAGCAGGACAATGACCCAAAGCACACCAGCCAGAGGGCCAAGAAATGGTTTGGAGAACATGATATGAATGTCCTGGATTGGCCTGCACAATCTCCTGACCTCAACCCTATATAACACTCTGAAGAGGAGGCTGGGACAGTATGAGACACCACCAAAGGGAATGCTTGAGCTGTGGGAAAGGATTGAAAAGGAGTGGGAAGCAATACCTGCTTCTGAGTGTCAGAAATTGATTGAAAGTATGCCTAGAAGAGTTGAGGCAGTAATCAAGGTTAAGAGAGGGTTTACAAAGTACTAAATGTTGTGTGTATTGGGTCCAGATTCATTGGCAACAAAAGGTTTCCAATGCCCAGTCTGTGCCAATCTATTTCTGTCTTCTCTAAAAATAGAAATAACATCACGTGGCCTTATTACCAAATACTACACATATAAACCTACCAACCCTGATTTTTGAGGATTTTTATAGATTTTATTTCCCACCCTACATCCAAGTCAATTTGAAATTAACAAACATTGGAAACCTTTTGTGAGTCACTGTATCCCTGAAGATGCGCCCAAGGAAAAGAAAAATGACCCAGTTGCAAGCATCAGAGCGATCCTTGCTGGGATGAAGGCCGATGAACGAGAAGGTCTTCTCAATGAACTCGAGAACGAGGGTTTTTAACCCGGAAGCGTCATACAGCGGTTGGCACTTCCATAACAAATGGACATTCACAGTTAGCGCTTGATTCTGTAATAGTAATATCGAATAATGACAAGCGCCTTTCAATTTCTGTGGAGACGTCCGATTTACCCGCTGAAACTTCGGCTCTAATCGATTGTGGAGCAGAAGGGAATTTTATTGACGAAGAAGTAACCACCAAGTTATCAAAAGAAAAATTGCGAAAACCAATCAAAGTCAGAAACGCAGATGGAACGGTTAACACTAATGGAATAATCACACATCGAGTCCATATTCAATATTCGATTGGAGGAAAACGATACAGCAACTGGTTTCTAATCACTAAATTAGGAGATCAACGATTAATTTTGGGGATCCCTTGGTTAGAAGAAAACAATCCTACTATTGATTGGAGAGATAAAACGATACACCTCATCGATGAACAACGGAATGAAGGAACTATCTGGCAAATGGCATTGGACAATCAACAATGGGGAGAAGACGATTACTGGATCAGAGTTAAGACGTCAGCATCTCAAGCGTTAGAACATCAGTTGAAAAAGGATGAACCAAAAACGGAATTACCATCAGAATATGGGAAATGGCGCTCAGTCTTTGAGAAAAAGGCATCAGAACGATTCCCAACTTCCAGAACTTGGGATCACGCTATCGATTTGAAAACCGGTTTTAGTCCTAAAGTTAGCAAAATCTATCCGTTATCAATCAAAGAACAGTCGTCGCTGGATGAATGGATTGAAGAACAGCTAGCTAAAGGCTACATCAAACCCTCGAAATCTCCTCAAGCATTGCCATTCTTCTTCTTTGTCTCAAAGAAGGAAAGTGGTGCGCTTCGGCCATGCCAAGATTATAGATATTTAAACGATTGGACAATCAAGAATGCATACCCATTACCCCTAGTATCCGACCTCCTTACAAAACTCGCTGGTGCACAATATTTCACCAAATTAGACCTCCGATGGGGATATAATAACGTCAGGATCAAGAAAGGGGACGAATGGAAAACTGCTTTCATTACCAACAGAGGATTATACGAACCAACTGTTATGTTCTTCGGTTTATGCAATTCGCCATCTACATTCCAAACTATGATGAACGAATACTTCAGAGACATGATTAATGAAGGATGGCTCATTATCTACATGGACGACATCTTGATATGTTCTCAGAATTTGAACGAACTAGAAGAACGAACAAAAAGGGTTCTCGATCGATTAGAAGAGAATGATCTGTTCCTGAAGTTAGAAAAATGTAAATTCGCTGTTCAAGAAGTTGAATTTTTGGGCATGATCATCTCACCCGGAAAAATACGAATGGATCCTATCAAACTCGCAGGAATAGCTGATTGGCCAGTACCATCAACGGTTAAACAAGTCCGATCATTCCTAGGTTTTGGAAACTTTTACAGACGTTTTATTGGAAACTTTGCAGCAATCGCAAAACCACTCACAGATCTAACCAAGAAAATGGAACCATTTGACTGGAATAATGAGCGCCAACTTGCCTTTGACACCCTAAAGCAACGGTTCGCCTCTATGCCAGTATTGTTAATGCCAAATCCTGCAAAACCATTCATCCTTCAAACCGACGCCTCCAATAAAGCAATTGGAGCGGTACTGAAACAGGCTGATGAATCTGGAGCACTCCATCCGTGTGGATTTATATCCCATGCGTTAACACCAACGGAACAGAATTATCAAATTTATGACAGAGAACTGCTTGCAATCATCAAGGGACTTGCAGTATGGCGCCATCTATTACATGGTTCTCCTCACACGATCATCGTCCATTGTGATCACAAGAACTTGTCCTACTATCGAACTGCTCAACGCTTAACACCTCGACAAGCTCAGTGGTCATCATTACTATCTGAATATGATCTTCGTATTGAACATATACCTGGCACAAAAATGTTCGAAGCAGATGCATTATCCAGATGGCCAGATCATATGGGAAATGATGAGGAACAAACTACGGTCACGGTTTTGCCGAATGACCGATTTATTTGACTAATCAATGATGATCTTGCCAGCGAATTAAAGAAATACATGGCAAACGACGATTTTGGACGCATCCTTATTGAAGTTATCACTAAGCAAAGGGCACCACCAATTAAATCCAAACTACAAGACTGGACATACACTCATGGTATCGTTTATTACTTGGGCAAGATCTATGTGCCTGATCGAATTGAGTTGCGCACTCGATTAATTAAGGAGATACATGAAGCATTATCTTCAGGACACCCTGGACGATTGAAAACACTAGCACTTTTGAAGCGTGATTATTGGTGGCCTGGAATGTATAGACATGTCAAAGAATGGGTTGAAGGTTGTGCACATTGCCAACAGATGAAAGTCAATACCCACCCAAATTCACCGGCATTAATCCCTATTCCATCAAAAGCTACTCGGCCATTTCAACAAGTCACACTGGATTTTATCACCGATCTTCCTATATCTGACGGTTATGACTCCATTCTGGTCACGGTGGACCATGGCCTTACGAAGGGGGTAATTTTTACTCCTTGCAATAAGACGATCGACGCCTTAGGAACTGCAGACCTCTATATCTCTGAAATATTCAAACGCTTTGGACTCCCTGACATCTTAATCTCGGATAGAGGACCGCAATTCTCCGCCAAAGTATTTCAAGAAATACGAAAAGCTCTAGGAATCGACCATAGAATGAGCACAGCCTACCATCCTCAGACAGATGGAGAAACTGAACGTGTAAATCAAGAACTCGAAATTTATCTTCGAATGTTCTGCGCAAATGAACCTCATAAATGGAAACCACTACTACCCATCGCTGAATTTGCACATAATAATCGATATCACGACACAATAAAGACATCACCATTTCAACTTATGTACGGATCAGATCCAATCGCTATCCCTACAGCAGCAATCAAGATGACCGCACCAGCAGCAGAAGAACGACTTCTGATGCTCCGAAAAGCTAGAGAAGAAGCCCTAGCCGCTCACGAACTAGCTATACAAATGGTCACTCATAGATACAGAGACAAGTCAATCAGATTCGAAAAGGGTGACAAAGTCTGGCTCGAAAACAAGAATCTCCACATTCCATATCAATCAAGAAAGTTAGCACCAAAACAGGAAGGACCCTTCCAGGTTGAACAAGTCATGGGACCAGTTACTTACAAATTGAAATTACCGAAACAATGGCGCATTCACCCTGTGTTTCATGCATCGCTCCTCACTCCATATAAGGAAACCTCAATGCACGGCCCGAATTTCACTATGCCACCTCCCGATATGGTTAATGGACAAGAAGAGTTTGAGATCGAGGCTATCCTTGGACATCGAAAACGCGGAGCCGGTTATCAATATTTAGTCAAATGGAAAGGCTATGGAGCAAATGACAATACCTGGGAACCAGAACGACATCTGGGCAATGCTGCAGATATTTTGGTAGAATATAAAAACAGAAGAAATCTTTGAAGCAATCAACACTATGACTTATTATCGCACCAACCTCCAATTAAAACATAATATCCGCTATGTCAAGAGATTTTGCAGAACTGTTGGACGATACACTCCTACTGTCAAAACCAGATACTCTGTCACGCAGATGTTTGTTCCTGCCTTTAAACACCCTTCCAAACGAACACTCTCTATATATCAGAAACTGAAATACGTCCCAATGATGTCAAAACCGCCTAAAGTATCACGATTACTTCCTCACAAACGAACGCATCCACAAGGCCATACAGAGATCCCATATAATGCTTTATCAAAGTACCTTCCCCAGTATCATCGTCTCTCTTTTGATCTAGGGGAGTTACCCATGTTTCAGGAAGCCGAATCACATTACCTTCCAGCATCAGTTCACCCTTGTTTTCAATATGACAACGTTTATCACAGAGTTTGGTTACGACGAACCTTCCCTGAATTATCAGAAGCTTTACAATGGATTATCCAGCTTGGCAGAGACATTTCCGCGGAACAATGGCAATATGAACGACGAATGAACATAAGGGGAAGTGAAAATTTTAACCGCACACGAGCGCAAATGGAAATAACACTTGCAACCGAACGATATTACGATCTTCTGAACCAGGCAATACAGGCTAGTATGAACAATCCAGAAATACGTGTCACACGACATACACACCCTGAACAAATCTGTATTCCACACCCTGACGATGCAAGAACCCGATCAGAACAAGAAGAAGCAGCTAGGAACTCTCGTGAGAACTTTCTCAGAACCAGGGAACCTGAGATCGAAGAGATCTTAGCTTTGGACTCCGACGATGAGATTTGGGATATTTAAACCACACTCAATGGTCTAACCCCCCCATCTTATCGATACAGCATGTCCGCTATCGTCGTCATCGCCTACCTCATCGCTTTCACCTTCGCGCTCTTGGTCACAGCCTGTGGCCATTGTTATGATCCCTCTCTCGCCGCTGCTTCCCCGTTCGTCGCCACCGCCCATGACCTCCCTATTGAGGTCTTCGTCA
Organism: Amanita fuliginea; assembly: GCA_023014435.1. Lineage (NCBI taxonomy): Eukaryota > Fungi > Basidiomycota > Agaricomycetes > Agaricales > Amanitaceae > Amanita > Amanita fuliginea. The sequence goes on along the minus strand of JAEBUQ010000011.1, from coordinate 246,377 downwards.
CCGTCACCACCACCATCGACGATTATCTTTTCCCGAATTGGCCTGCCTCCCCTTCGTCCACCGTCGCCGACCTCCACCAACATCCAGATGAGCTCGCGGACTTCGTTATTGAAGAAGAAGCACCTTTACCCGCTCCACCCACACCACCTCTCGCCAGGATCCCTAACGCCACCCTTCTTCGGGCTCAGGAAGCCCTCGCCACCTTCATCATTGACTATCAGCTTTTTGCCGGACCCCTCGATGCCATGCTCAACACCGCCCTCACCACTGACCCTCACACCATCACGGATGAAGAACGCGATGCGATCCTTGAACAAACGGTCCAGCTCGACTATATTACAAGGACGTTGCAATGGCGGTTCGAAACCGCTAACCATGATGTCAACACCATCGCCGAATGGTTGAAATCGCGAAGGGATCATGGGTGGACAAATGGTGGAAACCATGGTTGGGGAACAGGTTAAGAAGTCGGTGACTTCTTGCATACGAAGGGGGTAATGTTACAATTTCTTTCCCTTTCGTCGACGGACTTACTTTATTATATAATCATCGTTATGCGTTTCATGGACGCTCATCTCCTTTAGCTACTTTACCTTCACATTTCCTTTCTTAGGTATTTAGCTGTACGTTTCCTTTTATATTTCTCTTGTTCTTTTATGTATATAAACCTTCTTGTAAAGTAGCTAGACTCCAGTTCCAACTTAATCGAATTCTTCTCTCAACTTCTGAACGAAAACTCCTTGCTCTCATCTCTTTGAGCTCGTCGTTTATTTGACCTTTGTCATCATTTGACTTAGTGTCCAGAACCTGTCCAGTAGGCTGGGAGCAGACCGAGACTCTGCTTGCCACTGTTGACTTAGAACAAATTGCGTTGAGAGCATCGATCCTAACAGAGCCCAACGTCAACTTAGACGACGCACCCGCTGAACCGGCTGACTCACCAATCCGCCAACTTTATCCGTCCCTTATCAGCTCCTTGATGTACTTGGCCATCGCCACACGACCCGATATTGCATATGCTGTCCAGAAATTGGCAACGTATAACTCCAAGCCCGGGAAAATCCACTGGGAAGCTGCAAAACGAGTATTACGATACCTCAAAGGCACAAAGCAGCTGGGTATCACTTATCTACGAGATCCCAACTTCCAACCGAGTAACACTATACATGCCTACTCCGATGCCAGTCATAGTAACTTGACCGATGCGAAATCGATTAACGGATACGTTGTGAAATGCGCCAATGGCGCCATAACATGGGGCTCCTACAAACAAATGGTTACCGCGCTATCTACACTTGAGGCTGAATACATAGCCATGTCAGAAACGTCGCGAGAACTCACCTGGCTTAGAAAACTACTGGCCAACCTCCACTTGCCGCAAACGAGCGCAACATTACTGTATGGTGACAACCAGGGCGCCATCAAGGTCGCGGAAAACCCGCAGGACCACAAACGCACCAAACACATCAATACACACTACCATTACACACGCGATAAAGTCAGAGACGGAGAATTGCGTCTCCACTACTGTCCCACCACGGAAATGACCGCAGACATCTTAACGAAAGCGTTACCTAACGCAACGCACCACGTCCATCTCTCCGGTTTAGGCTTAGCCTAGGCTTGAGGGGGAGTGACGAATAAAGGGGGCCGGCAACCCGTCGGCTACTCCTAAACATCGATCTGAATCCTACCTAAGACATTCCAGTAGCTACGTATATAAGCCAGGAAAGATGAGGGATACAATATCATCTGAGTGGGCTAACCCCCCTTACCTCGTGTGTGACTACCCTAAGTTTCTTCCTCATTCGACGCTCACTGCTTACGCCCACTGCGCGAGACGTGGGAACAGTCATATTATAACTACCGTACTACGCATCAGTTACATAAGAATTACAAGAACGCCCAAGGTACAATATTTCACTTTCTATACGATAACATGCGTCTAGATAACGACCTTCTCAAGGGAAATTTTAACGTGCTTCTGGTCGACCATGAAGGTCTTAAGCCCAGGGGCCCACGCCAAGGGAGCACGAGGAAAAGAGACAAGTCTCTTCACCTCCCCCGGGAACGAATCACTCACCTTTTACCGCTTCATGCATTGGGAATAGTAAGCTTGGTCAGGACTTACTACCCTCCCGCATGAAGCACTCTCCTCCTCCTCCTCCTCCTCCTCCTCTCCGCGCGCCTTCAGTATTGGCTCGCATCGTTGAATCGCGCCGAATCTATAATATCAGCCTCATTCCATTCCAAGAACGTACCTCTCGAGTATTCGTCTCGCCCATCATGAATGAGAACGATGTCCAGCATCGCATTCTCGTTCCATCCATCCCACAACTCCTCATCGTCATCATCCACCGTCGGCTCATCGGCCCAAGGCAACGTTTTATCTTTGAAAGACCAATCATTATCACTCACCTGTGTTGACGCTTCAGTCCAGGTGGCTTACGACGATGACAATGACGACGCTTACCTTTATCGAGTTTTTCTTATCACGTTTGATCCAACGAGGGATCGCTTTTTTGCACCACTTGGAAAGAGGCGCCATGACCGCACCGACGAACAAGGCACGGCGAGAACGGAGCGAGGTAACATTCGCGTTCATTTTGGATGAATGAAGGAGGTATGAAAGATATCGGGATGTGAATGTTTGGGTTGTGAATGATGCAGATAATGCAGGTAGTCGTCGAGGATATCGCAGATATGCAAGACGAGAGAGAGAGAGCTGATGGGGGTAGCTGGAGAAAGAAGCCTGGGCGCGACAAATTCCAAATAAACCCAGACTGAGGCTGACTGTCAGCCGCTGTGTATCGGTCCCGTTCAAAATGGTTGAGAATTCGCCTCCTTATGTGGAAACCCCTAGGCGGTGGATTGTTGGGTCAGCAATCAATTATGTAGGTGGGTTTTTAGCGATAAACGCAAGCGTTAGCTTTTCACAATTTATTTCTTCAGTACGCACCCCTTGCGAGAACTAAGCATGTGTCGGTTGTGCTATCCTCCATTCACTTTACTGATCTTTTTCCTTATCAGTTCATTGTGATTGATTACTTGAATACTTCCCCTCTGCAACGTGAATGATCGATAAGCTATGGATTGCTTGCGAGAACAGAAGAGCCGCAGGTTATTATGTGTATCAAGAAGACCGAACACGCAATCAATTTAATGGCTACAACACACTCGCAGATAAACAGAACAAGAATGAGATCATACAGATTTGAAACGCACAATGCACGCCACATCCGGAGATCACCATTTCAAGAAATACATTGTCAATCTAGACGCGGTTTCAGAACACGTACAACGACAATGGCAATCTCCTCAACATGCCTGTGGATCGCGCGTCCCGATCCCGGGATAAAGTAGTTGACGAGAGAATCAAAACGTAAATCACCTTCAATTCATTTTTTTGTAGTCGCTTTTTGAAGCAGGTGATGATGCAGCGAAAGCCGGAGACCGATAAGAGAGCGGCTGAAGATACCCATCATATCGAGTCGTTCTGACGGTGACATTAACTACGGGCCGGGATCCTGCAACGCACTTCATTTCTGACAGTGATACAGATAACCTTCCAGTTGAGACACGTAGGAATGATATCCGAATAATCCGGTAACTTACCATCTAAACCGCTGCCCATTGGATTCGGAGAAGTTCTTAATGCTATAGTTCACAGATTGAAACGCTTACCAACACAAGTTAGAGTTACCAAAGGGTCATCTAGCTGTGGGAAGATTATAAATAATGAAACGACCCATGTTTTCAACGAGGATTCGCGATCCTGTTTCGTCCTCATCAACTTTAGTAATCACTCAAGGTGCGGGAGGCCGTCCACCACCGTGTATATCTGACATCATATGTATTAGTATTAATGATGAAACGGACGATTTACTCGGTGTCTTTGCCAGGAGCCGTGAATGGGGAAAAAAAAGCAGCCATAATTAATTAACGTCAGTTTTAGTGCATCACATATGTACAATTTCAGGCGCGCAGCAAAGAAAGTCAGGTTTGCACAAGAAACAGTTATTATTCACGTTCTTAGGCTAGTGGTGTAATTAATTATTAAAAGTGAGAAAAAAAAGAAAGATTTTGCAATGATCTGATGCTACAATGTGTATTATGAATGGACAAGAAAACGACTGGAATACTAGGCGATAAATAGTACGATAGTGGGATTGGTTATTCGTCCGAAGGAGGCCCAAAACAATGAACATTTAGAACAACGAAGGAAGACCCGAATAGACAGAGAGACAAAAACGATATTCAAACGCCCTCCACCCGCTGGCGGCGTTCAAAGTGTGTTCCTCGCTTCCCCCGTCGCTAGCCGTAACCGGTAGACATCCGTGTCGTTTAAGCCTTTGCCAAGTCCTCCGAGGCCGTATCCGATCACCATCACATCATCACCTTCTCGGTCTTCCCAACCCTTTTTACTCTTTCTGTAAAAGGAAGGGACGGGAGAAGACGAGAGGGAATCGCGGAGAAAGGCGGTGGCTGGCGGCCCAGGCGTTGGGTGGTAGAACGACGAAGAAGGTGGGACGATCACGACTTGCCGCTGGGCCTTCTTGGTCCTGGGAGATGCGGGTGGTGCAGTGGACGGGACGAACGAGGTAGAACGCCGAGAGGGAGACGAAAGCGATGAGGGATGACGGATCGCGCCAGTCGTGGCACGAGCGACTGCCGCCTTTGCCACCGCAATAGCAGAAGCCGACCCGGCTTTTTTGTGCTCCTTTTCTTGCTTCTCCTGCTTTTCCTGCTGCTGCTGCTGCTGTTGTTGTTGTTGTGAGTGTTTTGACTTTGTCGAGAGCGAACCCCCGCCGAAATAGAGTTTCAACTTGTTCGCGGCGCGAAACTTGGATCGTATTACATGGTCCTCGCAGAGGGACGCAAGCGTCGAGTTGCTCCACTTTGATCGCAACGTGGGCATGTCGTGAGTATCATCTGGGGAATAAAGCTCCGCGTCCGAGTCTGATGTCGGTGTGGTTGGAAGAGAAGATGATGGCTTGGAGCGAAAAGATGCAGATTCCAGCTGCTCGTCTATTTCTGCGTCCGTGACAGCAATGACGGGCGGAGCGGGTCCGTCACATCCCGCATTGCTGCCCCACAGTTTCTCTAAACCGAATGCGAAATCCGCCTCAAGGTCGGTAGGCGAGTTAGGTAGGGAAAGCGGTAGGCGTAGGGGCTGGTCGGTGCTAAGGTCAAACTTGATGTCATCCACCGCGAACTCAATCTCGGCAGAGTCCTCGATGTCGACGAACGACTGGTGCGGAAAAGCTGATAGCTGGGAATACATGCTTCCAGGGCTATCCGGGATTAGAGGAACAGTCAAGTGTAGCGAAGGGCGACTGGAAGGGGGCGAGACATGGACGGGAGAAGGTTGTTCTTCGTGAATGGGAAGATCGAAATCCGAGGACCAAAAGCTCTGATTTTCGTCAGTCATGAGATGGCAGTCGTTAGGTATGCTCATGCGTGGCGGCGGCCTACGGAAGGAAAGAGTATGGGACTGAATGACGGGACTCGCTGATCTCGGAAGCCCGACTATTTCCGGAATAGAAGTGGTTCCCGACGGCGGTGGAGAAGCCTGATTAGGGATGGCAGGAATTGGGATTGTGGGAGCAGGAGGTGGCGCCTCTTTGGGAATACTGCGGCCGCGTTTATGAATGTATGAAATGGCGCGCTTAGGGGGGGTAGGTGGTCGCGTAACAGGTTCTTCCGTCATAACAGGCTCCAGACGAAGGGATTCTGGCCGAGATGGTTGCTGCTTGGGTAACGAGGGTGGAAGGGGCCAGATCATCTTGGAAAACTCTTGGGTATACCATTCCGAGTCAGATTCATCGTCCTCAGAATCTTCCGACTCGAGGAAGGAGATTTTGTGAGATATACGCTTCTGAGCATTCTTTGTGATGTTGAGAGGTCTGATGGAAACGGGGCGTGGTTCAATTATCAACGGTAAAGATTCGTCCTCGGATGATGTAGGAGTAGGAGGTGAGGAAGATGATAATGATGAATTAGATGGCGTAGGAGATGTGGCTCCTGAGCGAATCTCGTAAACCATTTTCATTGGCGCTGAGCTGGATGAAAATAGCAAATCATGTTCATCGTGAGGGCCTGCAAGGGAAACCTCGATGAAGGAGTTGGAGAACGTCCGCTTGTCCTCGAGTCGTGGTGAAGAGGTGCAGGAAGATGAAGATGACGAGGAACTGCGGGGCTCTTCGTCTTCAGGGATGGCGTGTAATAATTTCCTGGAAGACGGCATTTGAAGTCGACTAAGGCGAGGTTTGCTTCGTGAAAAGACTAGAGTGGGAGTAGTAAGTACCAGAGCACGAGCTGATGGAATTTATGGGACCCACAATTTGTCATATCGTACGTGGGTACAAGGAAGCAATCCGGACAATACGGGGAGAACGAGCATGGCCTTGTGCTTTAAGTACAACGCATCCATTGTAGTTCGTCCAACAAAAGAATTGCCTTTTCCGGATAATACCTTGTTTGCGCCTATTGTGCTTTCCGAATTTGGCCTTATTCCGCCAAATTACCCTCGACGACAGATTTATGCACGGCGTTGTAATCCCATACGTCCATTATTAAATTCATTCCCACTCACATGAGAACACCTAGCCGTTTCATGCCCAGTCTACGAAATCCATAAGGTATCAATTCACGTATCATGTTCCTGACACGTATGGGAGCTTGAAATACCTGCTCCTCCGCACTGTGCCGCTCCCTGACTGTCGATCTGGTCTTTAAAACTCTTGATCTTCTTGATACACATGATAACCTTTGGCTCTTCTGTTCTCACAAGCAATCCATACCTTATCGATTATCCACGTCGCAGAAGGGAAGTATTCAAGTAATCAATCACAATGAACTGATAAGGAAAAAGATCAGTAAAGTGAATGGAGGATAGCACAACCGGGATAGCTGCCGACACCTGCTTAGTTCTCGCAAGGGGTGCAGCATACTAAAGAAATGAATTGTGAAAAGCTAACGCTTGCGTTCATCGCTAAAAACCCACATAATTGATTGCTGACCCAACAATTCACCGCCTACGGGTTTCCACATAATGAGGCGAACCCTCAGCCATTTTGAACGGGACCGATACACAGTGGCTGACAGTCAGCCTCAGCCTGGGTTTTATTCGGAATTTGTCGCGCCCAGGCTTCTTTCTTCAGCTACCCCCATCAGCTCTCTCTCTCGTCTTGCATATCTGCGATATCCTCGACGACTACCTGCATTATCTGCATCATTCACAACCCAAACATTCACATCCCGATATCTTTCATACCTCCTTCATTTATCGAAATGAACGCGAATGCTACCTCGCTCCATTCTCGCCGTGCCTTGTTCGTCGGTGCGATCATGGCGCCCCTTTCCAAGTGGTGCAAAAAAGCGATCCCTCGTTGGATCAAACGTGACAAGAAAGGTTCGACAAAGGTAAGCCGTGGTCCTTGTCATTGCCGTAAGCTACCTGGACTGAAGCGTCAACACAGGTGAGTGATAATGATTGGTCTTTCAAAGATAAAACGTTGCCTTGGGCCGACGGGCCAACGGTGGATGATGACGATGAGGAGTTGTGGGATGGATGGAACGAGAATGCGATGCTGGACATCGTTCTCATTCATGATGGGCAAGACGAATACTCGAGAGGTACGTTCTTGGAATGGAATGAGGCTGATATTATAGATTCGGCGCGATTCAACGATGCGAGCCAATACTGAGGGCGCGCGGAGAGGAGGAGGAGGAGGAGGAGGGAGGGCGAGTGCTTCATGCGGGAGGGTAGTAAGACCTGACCAAGCTTACTATTCCCAATGCATGAAGCGGTAAAAGGTGAGTGATTCGTTCCCGGGGGAGGTGAAGAGACTTGTCTCTTTTCCTCGTGCTCCCTTGGCGTGGGCCCCTGGGCTTAAGACCTTCATGGTCGACCAGAAGCACGTTAAAATTTCCCTTGAGAAGGTCGTTATCTAGACGCATGTAATCGTATAGAAAGTGAAATGTTGTACCTTGGGCGTGCTTGTAATTATGTAACTGATGGGTAGTACGGTAGTTATAATATGACTGTTCCCACGCTACTCTACAGCGCTCGTCATCCGATTCCTGGATGTGGCCCGACCCCTTGTCCGGAGGGCGTATACGGTGCTTGGCAGGCCGTTCAAGCAGATAAGGTTCGAAGTGGTCTATCGTCCATTAGCCGTTACTCGATTGCTATCCGTTATCCGTATTGTTCTCGCCTCGAATCAATTTATGAATTGCCTAGGCAAGCCTAATCACCCGGTCGCCACGAGTTTGCAACACACTGGAGGATTCTCAATGATTTTTGTAGTCTGCAAGCCTTGGCAACAAAGTGACAACATTCCTATGCAATTAGCACGCCGGGAATGTACTTACGGACCAAGTACTGCATCCTCAGAGTCATTGGCATTCCTGGGGACCACTCCTCCAGCCTCCATACCAACTCGTCCAACTCGTCCAACTCCCTGTCCCTTTGCTCCTCCAACCACAATTCCCATTGCGCCTCCTTCTCCACTCGCCTGTCCCTCTGCGCCTGTTGCCTTTCCCCTCCCTCCTCTCACTTGCGCCGCCCCTTTATGCGTTCCTTCCGTTCGGCATCTGCCGCAGCCTTCTGTATTTCCTCTTCAGTAGGGGAAGACGCAGAGTCGCCATGTAGTACTAGGCCTGCTGTTGTTGTCATGCCTGACGACGATGGTTCCTGCTCCGTGGTTTCCCTACTTTCCCACGAGGCCGGGTTTTCATTCTCTTCACCAGAGGGAGCGGGGAAGTGAGGTGGTACAAGGCCTCTTATTGTTGTCACGCTTAACAACGATGGTTCCTGCTCTGTGGTACCCCTGCTTCTCCACGAGGCTAATTTTTCCTCCCGTCGCCGATCCTCCGGTTGCCTTTGATCCTTATTATGCTCAGTTTCTGCCAATACATCTTCTTTTTGACGTTCCGGGGGGAAGCAAGGTATGAGGAAGCGCACTCTGACTTCTTCCGTCGCTTTCGAGAGACGGGGAGCGCCGGAAGGATTGGACATGGCTTGGACATGGCTTGACGCTGATGGCGTACTAGACGCCCATCCTGAAGGCTTGATTAATACATGTCATAATATAAGCAATCCTATGCCCCTTCTGCCTTGTTCTAAGTTGGAAACTTCAATGGTTATGAAATATGCTGGTAAAAACACGCTACTTACACAATCGTAACAACCATTAGTCCGAGTCTTCCCAATTCGAGTGGCACACATATGATTCCGCAGAACGCTCATGGACATTCGGCAGAACTTCGTAGGCCGCATTTGAGTATTGGATATCGTATAGTTTGCACTTCTTTCTCACCCGCTCTTCATACTTTATACGCCTCTAGATTATACTCCCTATGCCACTTGATATCGAGTTTCTGCAATTTCTCAACACCAGATCCAACTTGTGTTTTGCGCTGATCAAGAAAGTCAAGTACTTTGTACATTTGATCCTGCGGTGGAAGAGTACAATCGTCTATAGCAAGCGATTGCAAGTGGGTTAACTTGGGAGTTTTGACTAAATGCATTCCATTGAGCCACCCGAAGACGTCAGCCACCGAGCCAAAAACGTGAGCCAGATACAGGGTCCTGAGATCTGGGGTATGTGACAAGATCTCTATGACCTGTGCGGCCTGTAGGTACACTAATCTCAACGCCTTTAGAAGGCATCGTGATCTGTTAAAAAAGGACTTCAAAATGCAAACGAGCTCGGGTCCATTCGTATCCATGACCAGTCCAAAGATACGCAACTTCCTTAAAGACGGCGTCGTTATTGCCTTCATCAGAGAAAATCTATCTGTGACTAACGACAGCAGGTTTGGAAGCACGATCGGTGTTACAGAAGGGAGAGTTTCATCGTCAAAATATATGATTAAAGTCTCGAGTCGCATAGCTTGTGAGAGGGTGGAGGGAAGCCGTGCCACGTCATCTCGTTTGTTGCAACCGAGATCCATGAACGTCATAATAGACCAGTCAAAGTCCCATTTCGAAAGGCGGTTTAGTGACAAACGTGTCAAACACGGAGCAGCTATGAAAAGATCTGTGAAAGTCTCTTGAACTACGACTTTCGCGCTGAAGCAGGAAAAATGCAAGGATTCTAGATGGTCGAGTTCGCCCTTGACACGGTAGAGTCTCGGGATATCATCTGTGCCTATTTTCAACGTGACCCTCTGCCAACGAGGTGACTCTGATATAAACAAGTCGAAAATCGTGAAGAAGTGGGGAGATTTTCTTGCGGTGCTAGGCTTGAACTCCAGTTCGAATGAGAATGGATGTCCACGATTGCGCTCCAAGAACATGGTGAGTATATCTATCATGCGTTGAAGCCTTTTCTCTATTCCAGCGATGGAACAGTGAACTATGATCTCGTTCCAAAAGATCCGTCGCATTGTCAAGAATTCGGTGCGCCATGAAGAACAGACGTGGGAAAGATACCAGGGGTATCGGGCGATTTGATGCAGAACGAGAGGCGCAGAAAAGTGCTTGAGGATTTCATATATGATATAGGATGGTAGGCTTTGTGCGATTGATGTTGGTAGCCTCGAGCCATCTACATCAGCCATAGTCATTGAACTTGTGTAAGGATTACATAAGCCTAACTGGTACATAACATGCGTCAGATCTACACGCACTTTTGCAATCTGTAATCAGACTGAGAGAAGATATTCCAACAGTTTTGAAAAGCTGACGCTTGCGTTCATACATTCATCGCTAACAACCCACATAATTGATTGCTAACCAAATAATCCACTGTCTTGGGGCTTCCACACAATGAGGCATTGCCGTCTGCCATTTTGAACAGGACTGATCGATAGTGGCCGACGGTCAGGCTTAAGTTATTGGTCGCGCACAGGCTTCTTTCTTCAGCTACCCTCTGGTCTTGCATTTCGCAGATATCCTTGACGACAAGTACCTGCATCATCTGCATCATCACAACCCAAACATTTCCTCCCGATATCCTTCCTACCTAATGAATGCGAATGCTACCTCGGTGACGGCTGGTAACTTCCTCACGACGTACTGGGCGCCCGTCCTAATGCATGATGATACTGGTCATAATATGAGCAATCACATGTCTCCCGAGTCTGCTTTGTTCTGTAAAAACTTTCGACGCCCCGCTTGAGAAACGGTTCTTAAATCTACTAGTCAAACAATACTACTTACATACCGTGATCGTAGTAACAGCCACTAGTCCGAGTCATCCCAACCCGCCCAATCCCAGTGGTGCACACAAGAGTCCGGAGAACGCTCGTGGACATCCGGCGGAACTACGTAGACGTTCTCGTTTGAGTATTGGATATCGTACCGCTTGCACCTCCTTCTCACCCGCTCCTCAAGTGCTTTATGTGCCTCTCGATTATGACTCCTAACATGCCACTTAAAATTGAGTTTCTGCAATTTCTCAACACCAGATTCCACTTGTGTTTTGCGCTGAGCAAGAAAGTCGAGTATTTTATACTTTTGATCCTGCGGTGGGACTGTGCAATCACGTATCGCAAGCGATTGCAAGCAAGTCAACTCCGGTTTCTTGACCTGATGCGCTCCATTAAGCCACCCAAAGACGTCGACCACCGAGGGAAAAACGTGGGTCAAATACAAGGTCCTGAGATCTGCTGTATGTGACAAGATCTCTATGACATGCGTGGCTTCTAGGTCCACTAGTATCAATTCCTGCAGGCGGCACCGTGATCTGTCAAAAAAAGAATTCAAAATGCCAGCGAGTTCAGCTCGATCCTTATCCGTAACCAGCCCATGGTCAACACGTAACTTCTTTAGAGACGGCGTGGTTATCGCCTGCATCAGAGAAAACCTGTCTGTGAATAACGATTGCAGGCTTGGAAGCACGATCGGTGTTACAGAGGGGAGAGTCTCTTTGTCAAAATATATGATCAAAGTCTCGAGTCGCGTCGCTCGTGCGAGGATGGAGGGAAGCCGTACCACCTCATCTGGTCTATTGCAACCGAGATCCATGAACGTCATAATAGACCAGTCAAAGTCCCATTTTGAAAGGCGGTTTAGGGACAAACGTGTCAAACACGGAGCGGCTATGAAAAGATTGGTGAAAGTCTCTTGAACAGTGACTTTCGCCCTAGAGCAGGAAAAATCCAAGGATTCTAGATGGTCGAGTTGGCCCTTGACACGGGAGAGTCCCGGAATATCACCCATACGTATTTTTAACGTGACCCTCCGCCAGCGATGTGACTCTGATACAAGCAAGTTGAAAATCGTGAAGAAGTGGGGAGATTTTCTTGCGGCGCTAGACTTGACATTCAGTTCGAATGAGAATGGATGTCCGTGATTGCGCTCCAAGAACATAGTGAGCACATCTATCATGCGTTGATACATTTCCCCCATTCTAGTGATGGAACAGTGAATTATGATCTCGTTCCAAAAGATCCGTCCCATTGTCAAGAATTCGGTGCGCCATGAAGAACAGACGTGGGAAAGATACCAGGGGTATTGAGCGATTTGATGCAGGACGAGAGGCGCAGAAAAGTTCTTGAGGATTTCGTATATGATATAGGAGGGTAGGCTTTGTGCGATTGATGTTCGTAGGCCCGAGTCATCAGCTGTAGTCATTGAGCTTGAGTTACGTCAGTCTGTTATGAGTAAAATTTTGGGCACAGAATGGCGGAGTCGGATTACAAAAGTAAGCGCACATGGCTGTGTAGCAAGCCAAAAGTCCAACAACTCTCCGTTCGCGATGCGCACGAAGGCGACAAAGAACAGCCCATCGTTACTGTATTGGCTTGCATTTTCGTTTCATAACATAAATTTCCATCCGCCCGAGTCTTCAAGCGGTGCTTGCGCCCCAGGAGTCCGCTGAATACCTACGTTGAAGGCAACCATAAAGTTCGTACTCGTCGTAGTCGGGATTCTCGTGCGGTCTTCTGGCTCGCCTCTCGTCTTCCAGATTGACGGACACCCTGGTAGGTAACCTCAGCGCGACGGCGTGAGACGGCTCTCTTCTAGCTGTTGGCGCATTCGTCGAGGGATCCTTGAGCAGCACCATACTGGCACAGAGAAGGGGGTAGGCAAAGTAAGGATTTGCGTAATGCGTCCGCTAATGTCGTGGTCAACCGAAAGCACCTGAAATGTGGTTGGTAGGCTGGCCATCAACGTTTCAACTCGTGGGACCTTTGGGGAGCGGATTACATCTCCCGCCTTACACATATATTCCACCTTCCATCAAAATACTGTCGCTTGGCTTCACGCTTCACGGGTGACCGTGTGGTGCGTGGTATCGTTTGGTTTCCGCGGAGTTCCTTGGCTGCCTGACATATGTGATTCCACCAACCCTGCTGGGTTACCACCAGCTTTGTGGCGCTTAGTGTTAGCGCTCCACACTGCGTTGATAGCCCTGGCTGTCGAAGAGCGGAAGTGGCAGGACAGAGCAGGCGGTTTTTAAAAGGGATTTCGGCTGCTGTGGGTCCACCACTCGCCCGTCACCTTTTCTCGCCCTCCTCTCGCTTGCGTCGCTGGCCTAATAGATGTGATCCATTAGTATACATCCCGCGAGTTAGACGGCGAGACGGGATGCTATACGGTATGGAAAGATATGCGGCAAGCGAAGGACAGCCAATTCATGCACCATGCATCATGCATCATGCCTCGCGTTCCAGAAGTAATATAAGTAATAAAATACGCTGCTTACGCACAATCATAACAACCACTACTCATCCGAATCTGATGCATCTGGCGCACGGATGAGCGGTACACATAAAAGCCCTCAGAACATCCTCACGAATGGCGCAAGCTTTGTTGCACTTGTTTGAGCATTGGACACCATGCTGTGTGCACGTCTTTTTCAGCTCTCCATGTTCTCCCTCTTCTTGTTGATCCCAATACTCAATTTCAAGTGTCTGCAATTTTTCAACAACTGGGCCGGTTCGTGTATTGCGCTGAGCAACAAAGTCAAAGATTTTACACATTTGATCCTCGCTTGGGGTAGAACAGTGCAAGTGATTGCAAATAGGTCAACTTTGGAATTTCGAATGAATGCGTTCCATTAAGCCACTCGAAGACGTCGGCCACGACGTCAATAAGGTAAGCCAGATACAATGTCCTGATATCTGGGGTATGCGACAAGATCTGTATGATCTGCATGGCTCCTAGTTTCACTAATTTCAACGTTTGCAGATGGCATCGTGACCTGCAAAAAAACGGCTTCAAAATGCCAACGATCTCGGCATTATAATCATTCCAAGGTCAACACACAATCCCTTCAGAGATGGCGCCGTTATTGCTCGCATCAGAGAAAATGAATCTGTGACCAACGATAGCAGGCTTGGAAGTAGGATCGGTATTATAGAGGGGAGAGTTTCATCACCAAAATATAGGATTAAAGTCTCGAGCCGCACCGCTTGTGAAAGAATTTCCATGTCGAAAGACCGTCTAAGGACAAGCGTGTCAAACGCGGAGCAATGAACAAATCAGCATCCTTCGCATCAGTGCAAGAAAAATGCAAGGATTCCAGATTCTCGAGTCGGCCTTTGACACGCCGGTGGAGCGGACTGCCATCTGTACCCATTTCCAACGTGACCCCCTGCCAGCGAGGTGAAGTACTAGGGTGTGCACAGGCTTATTAACTCTAATTAACGAGATCAGTTTGTCCTGATGTGGGACCGAAGCCGCTCAAGTTGTGCCGTAACGTCCGCAAGTTGTGCCGTAACTTCCGTAAGTTTTTCCTTAACTTTCTTAACATCTTCCTCATCAGCCTCTTCCTTGAAGGTCCACTGTGTCGCTTCCGTAGGCACTGTTGTAAGGTAAACCTGTTATGGCTGTCGTCAGAAAATACGAAACGCGATTGATGAGAGGAGAAAGCACAGTTATTACCTCCAATTCAGCGTCAACACCCTCCAGGTTCTTGACTTTCCAGAATCGCTTCGTGCCATCATTTGTCTTAATAGTGCCTGTGTACGTGGGTTCGCTGGTTAGTGTGAAGAGTTAACGTGACATGTTAATTGATAGGCCCTAGAATAGATATCTACCTATCATCAGCCTGAGTGACTTTGCTGATCCACTCTGTGGCGAAACCAGAACTGATAATGGGCGGCCTCTTGACCTTGTCTGGGCTAAGATGCGTGAACTTATTACCATAGTCCAGTGACCTGATAGCGCCGTTTGCAGAAACCAACCACTATATGAATATATGTATAATATTGGGGTCTACCGTCAGAAATATAGCCATAGATCCGAGTGTGTAACCTACCTTATGGTTAGGCTCGTCCTCCTCCTCTTCCTTGCTTACTTTGAGTGTCCTCTTTTCTCCACCCGGGTCTGTAAGGAACAGATTGGTGTCATCATTGGTCGTACACGAAATTTTGTAGACGCCAGGGGGAAGGGAAACACGTTTTGCCATCGTAAGAAGAGATCTTATGCCAGTGTTAATGCTCACCGCCTCTTGAGTTTTTATACTGATTGAGCCCAGGTGAATGATCAATATTTCTAGTAGTCCACAA
The DNA here is from genome assembly GCA_023014435.1 of Amanita fuliginea. NCBI lineage: Eukaryota > Fungi > Basidiomycota > Agaricomycetes > Agaricales > Amanitaceae > Amanita > Amanita fuliginea. Next base: position 230,909 of record JAEBUQ010000011.1, on the reverse strand, counting down.
TTTTGATATTTGCCTGAGCCGATCAGACGCCGTCTAAATTGATTCTACTATTGGTAGTGGCTCCCTAGTTTTTGCACAAAGACGTACCTGAACTTCTTTTTAGTCACCTTTCCCTCCTAGAAGTTGCCTTGTATGTGGCGTTGACGTGTGAAGTTAATAGAGACCTAGTACAAACGGAGATATTTTAGGGGACAGAAATGAAAATGAAGCTTGAGGCGAATACTGGCACGCAGTGCTAGTATTGACGGTCATGATGACCATGAGGTTGTGGAGTCAGGGGCTCCTCCTACACGAGGTCGGCTTCGTGCCAAGGAAAAAAGAGAAAACCCTCGTATGATCAGCAATTACACGGATCCCAAATCACAGTTGCTTGAAGAAGTAATATTGAATGTTGAATAGGGATACCCGTTTAGTAGGTTAAACCGCAAGACTTCCGTGTACGGTCCGTCGACCTTAAAGCCACTAGGCACTGAATTTTTTAATTAAGAGGATCCAATGAGTCGCCAACAGTGAGTAGATACCACGGATTGCGCGAATCGGCCTGTTTCCCTGATTAGCATCCGGGGAGAAGGATGTATGATAGAATCTACCGACCGACAGATCTGGGGTGCTTCTATGTTTGGCCGACCGGAGTACAACAACGCCGGTTGCAAAGGTATGCAAATATGTCAACGTTGACATTGAACGTTGACATACGTTGTGATCTTTGAATAGATACGAGGGCTGGAAGAGGGCACCGAACGTGGCAAGAAGTTGGCGAGACGGTAGCAAGAAAGCAGCAAGGGCAACAAAAGCAGGCGGCGAGCATGGCAAGAAGGCGGCGAGATGGCAGAGGGTGCCAATGGTGGCGCCGTGGCGGCAATGGTGGCGAGAGGGCAGCAAGGAATGACAGCAGAGAGACAGGGCAGCAAGGGTGGCGAGAGGTAGGGGTAAAGAGAGGCAGACGGGGCGCTGAGGGGGTGAAAATTTACTGGCACGAGAGGGTGGCAATCGGATGGTGAGACGCAGACGGCGGCTTAAAAACGGCGGCAAGGGGAGTCATATCCTAATGCACAAGGCGCCGACACAACTTTCATTCACGGAGACTTTCCTCCTGGTGGACTCAAGTCGTTCCGTCGCGATAAGTAGATTTTGTGAAACCGTTCAAAGTTCAAACTTCGGGCAAGTGATAGTACAGGTGGACTGGTAGCTACATGATCGTGACGTGTGATTAGGCTACTTCCAGGAAGGTCCACTCTGTCGCAGTTCCCACTGTTACAAGGAGGACCTGTTATGGTTATTGTCAGAAAATACGAAACGCGATTGAAAGCATAGTTATCACCTCGGTGTCAGTGACTTGCCAGAATCGCTTCGTGCCATCATTTGTCCAAATAGTGCCTGTGTACTTGCCCACTGTGACACTGGTTGGTGTGAAGAGTTAATGGGACATGTTAATTGATAGACCCTGGAATAGACGTCTACCTATCCTTGACCTTGATCATCCACTCTGAGGGGGTACCCGAACTGATGATGGGCGGCTTCTTGACCTTGTCTTGACTAAGATGCGTGAACTTATTACCATAGTCCAGCGACCTGATAACACCGTTTGCAGAGACCAACCACTATATGAATATACGTATAATATTGGGGCCTACCGTCAGAAATATAACCATAGATCCGAGTGTGCAACCTACCTGCTGCCTAGCCGTGTCCACCGTGTCTTCCGCACTTACTGTGAGTGTCTTCTTGTCTCCGCCCGGGTCAGTAAGGAAGTTGGTATCCGAAATTTTGTAGACGCCAGGGGGAAGGGAAACACGTTTTGCCATCGTAGGATAAAAAAGAGATCTTATGTGTTAATGTTAATGCTCACCGCCTCTTGAGTTTTTATACTGATTGGGCCCCCATGAATGATCAATATTTCTAGTAGTCCACCATTTTGATATTTTGCCTGAGCCGATCAGACGCCGTCTAAATTGATTCTACTATTGGTAGTGGCTCCCTAGTTTTTGCACAAAGACGTACCTGAACTTCTTTTTAGTCACCTTTCCCTCCTAGTTGCCTTGTGACATCTCTTTTGTTGACCATGACATGATGTATGTGGCGTTGACGTGTGAAGTCGCATGTTACAGTAATAGAGACCTTGTACAAACGGAGATATTTAGGGGACAGAAATGAAAATGAAGCTTGAGGCGAACGGTCGTGATGACCATGAGGTTGTGGAGTCAGGGGCTCCTCCTACACGAGGTCGGCTTCGTGCCAAGGAAAGAAGAGAAAACCCTCGTATGATCAGCAATTACACGGATCCCAAATCACAGTTGCTTGAAGAAGTAATATTGAATGTTGAATAGGGATACCCGTTTAGTAGGTTAAACCGCAAGACTTCCGTGTACGGTCCGTCGACCTTAAAGCTACTAGGCACTGAATTTTTTAATTAAGAGGATCCAATGAGTCGCCAACAGTGAGTAGATACCACGGATTGCGCGAATGGGCCCGTTTCCCCGATTAGCATCCGAGGAGAAGGATGTAAGATAGAACCCACCGACCGACAGATCTGGGGTGTTTCTATGCTTGACCGACCGGAGTACAACAACGCCGGTTGCAAAGGTATGCAAATATGTCAACGTCGACGTTGAACGTTGACATACGTTGTGATCTAGGGGCCTGCCGACCGACGGGTGAACCACGTTTACCCATGACTAGTGACTAGTGACTCCTCACCTGTGCAAATTCAAGGGTTCGCCCAAATAGAGGTGCCTAATGCAAGGTTCGGGAGGCGCCAAATACTGAAGTGCTGAACGCTGAGCCTGTGATCTTCTGGGTTATCGTCCTAGTTGTGGCCATAGGGACGTGTGCTTAATACTAAGTACCAAGTATTAGGCCAAATAAGCCTCCAGGGTGCAATTGGCCGCTGGCGTAAGCGCTGCCCTGATAATACATCAATTTTGGGCCAGAGGCCAAGACGGACGACCATTTCACAATTGGGGATTGTTAATCCTCGCCGATTCCTCGGTTCAAGTGACTGCCAAGTGTTTTTAATTGCTTCTCCCAGGGTAACCTCATCCTCTCATGGTGTCAGGGCAATAGCGGGGCACAGAAACATAACTGTACCTGTAGATAGATCATTCCGATCCATAGTACTTGTCTAGACTGTTGGCACCTACGGCCACCTCTCCAATGGGTCAAATCATCCTTCATCCCCAGTGAGAACCAGAAGCCATAGCGATTGTGACCGGCTCGCGCGTAGGTTCAGAATCGCCGCCCCTCCCTCTACTGGCTTCAGACATCTTCCCATCGCTTCCTACGTCCTCTCCCTTCACATTCCCCTGGCCATCCTCATCCTCCCTTGGCTTCTATAAACCTCGTTGTTCCGTCGCTTCCTTCTCAATGCCTCCCCTCGCCTCCATCTCTCCTCCTCCAACCTCCTCCAACCTCTATGTTCCGTCACCGACCTACACAGCCTCCTTCGTCCTCACCTAGCCTACTCCAGCCTATCCCAGCCTTTGTTAGCCTCCCTCATGATAACGTCTGGGCCCCATCGGGAATGGGTACACGGCAGGGGAACGGAGCGGAGGCTAGAAGGGTATCAGTCGTCGAATGACGGTTGCGCGGTGCGTTGCGGTGAGCAGTTCCAGTGTGCGAACGGGAGTGACTGTGGCTGCGGCCGTGGGGCCATTGCGAGTGGATGTGGGGTGAGGCTAGCCTGGTCGACGTGGGCCATGTTCTTCGGGCGTGCGATTACCTGTCGTTGTAGGTGGGCGATTCTAGGGCAGAATGGCATGAGTGAATGGGTTGGACGGCCAGTAGGCGGCTGATGTGGGTCCGAGCGGGAATGGGCACGAGGTGCGGGCGAATGTGTATGTAAGTGCGCAGATGCGCATGGGCGAATGAATGGGGGTGGTTGTATGGTGGGTGAGCGAACGGGTGTGGGTACGCAACGTAGTTGCGAATGAAAAAAACACGTACTGGGTGGGCGGCTCGTGATCAGATTGATCATCGGAGATGGAAGGGTCTTTGTTTGATAATCCAAACAACTGGAGTGGATGTCAGTGCACGTTCCGCTAAGAAAAAATGGGCCAAAGTCGGAGGCTGACTGAAAAGGCAGGTTGACGTCTGGATACTATCAGCAAACAGTTTGGGACGCTGCCATTCTTGGTCCGCTCCCAGCCACACCACTTCTCACCGGGAGCCCCATGCTGCTCCTGTAATGATATATCAAACACATTGCCAAGTACTAGCCGCTTCGGATGCACCCGTTAAACCCCGAATACCAGCTATTTTCGTCCTGCATTTAATAAAGTCGATAATTGCTTTCACGTAAGTACCTTGTGATCGTTGTACTTCTATCGCCCAGGATACTTATGAGCTATATTCTCCGAATTGGTATGAGAGCGGGGTCCCAGAGCCAGAACTCTTAGAGATTCAATTCTATCTTCTTATTTGCATCTGATGACAAGTCAAGCATTTCGGAACGGCACATAACCGATAAGACACATGAAATGTCCCCATCTCAAGATCAGCATTTGCCACCCTCGAATTTTGCGGCGCCAAGTCACATGGATCCTACCGCCTGTCATTGACAAAGAGGGAAGGTGCACGCAATTTTCTCCGCAACTTTCCCGGGTAGCCCTTCTCATTAAAAGTTCCTTGACTCCTCAGTATCCCTCAATTTTCTTCGCTATGGAATCTGGTGCGCTTGTTCTCACCCGGGCTAAAATCTGTCTCATACAAGTGTTGTTTGTTTCCAGAGAACGTTATCCTGTTCCCAAGCCCGAAACCGCCTGCGCTTTTTCGCGAACTTGAGGAATGCATAAAATTTCGCAATAAGTATCTAAAAGCGTCGCTCCAACAGCCTGGCGACGAGCCATTGGAGGACGATGCGGAGTATACTATCCCAAGTGTTGAGGAATATTATGAAAACCTCTACCACGTCATTGCCATCAATGGAAACGCTCCGACAAAGACCCTAGTGGGCCGAAGGTTGAAGTATCTGGCCGACAAATTCGATTTGTATCTGTTGGAAAATGAATCCCATGAGCTGGAGGAAGTTAAGGTTGGATTTGACTCTATTTTACCGCGTCTAGATCTCATCCGGTGTTCTAGCGTGGTTATAGGTGACGTTCAAGCGAGAGGATATACAAAACATGATCCTCATTTTTTTTTCAGGGACCTCCAAAACATATACAAGGTGGATACCCATGTACACCACACCGCTTGCATGAGTCTGCATCGTTTCAATGCTTTTGTCAACGAACAAATCGAAAAGTACAGGAACGGGCCACCCCTAGAGTGGTCGGAGGTGAGCTTTTAATTGATATAGTGCAGCGCTACATGGACTAAAATATGACTGCAGGAGGAGCGAGCAGAAGTGTTTAAGGCCTCTCAAGTGCTCCGAAACCAAAACGATACTAGTCACGTGTCAATCGACGTAATGGACATGTTGGCGTATCGTGATTCGTTCCATCGCTTTGACAACTTCAACAAGAAATATCAACCTGCTAGTCAGAAGAGTATGAAAAGTCTCTTCCTTAAACACGACAATAAGTTCAACGGCCGCTTCCTGGCTGAATTGACTCGTGGTATGCGTTGTTACCGTCGTGTCTTCAGTGATTTAGCTCATCTTCATCATATAGCCGTTATGGACGATCTTCCCAACAAGTTTGAAGTGAGTATGTGTTTTTGACTGATCAGCTTAGCTAAAGTTAAAAAATAAGTGCTGTGAATGGCGGATTAGCGTCGGTGGTGAATCCCTTGAAGAGTGGAACGTTCTCGCCGAGTGGATTTCCAACCACCGCCTCCGTTCTCCCGATGTGAAATGGCTCATCCAAGTTCCTCGTCGACAAAAAGATATAAAGATAAAAACAAAAATAACCTTTGACATGATCATGAAAAGTAAGTTTCTCTCCTTTACTAGAACCCTTTCTATCAATATGGATTACACTTAGATATATTTGACCCACTCTTTGAGGTCACCCAAAATCCATCCAGCAACGAAGCATTACACCGGTTCTTGAAGGACGTGGTTGGCTTCGACTCTGTCGATGATGAATCCAAAGTCGAGCATCGTCTCGGGAAGACACCTCCTGCACCCGAAGAGTGGGACATGGAGTACCTTCCTCCCTATTCATACTGGTACTTTTCTATCGCTTCCATATTTCTCTACGGCATTAAATCCAAAGAATAGGCTATATCACATGTATGCTCAAATCGCAGCCTTAAATCTCTGTCGTAAAAAGAAAGGTTTCAGTGAGTCAATTTTGCAAAGTAATGAAAAATCCAAGGCTCAAACCTCGTCCATAGATACCTTTGTGTTACGCCCTCACTCTGGAGAAGCAGGGGACCCTGAACACGTCGCAGCCGCTTTCCTTACCTCCCATGGCATCGCCCATGGAATCACACTCCGTCACGAACCTGTGTTGCAGTATCTGTATTATTTGACACAAATCGGCATTGCGATGAGTCCAATTAGCAACAATGCCCTATTCCTGGAATATGAGAAAAATCCGCTGCCTGACTTTTTCAAAGTTGGACTCAATGTGAGCTTGAGTACGGACGACCCATTACTGTTCCATTTCACGCGGGTTAGTGGTGGGAACGTCATTTGCTAAATATCTAAGTTGTCTTCCTAGGACCCTTTGTTGGAAGAATATAGTGTTGCAACCCACGTCAGGATCAGGATATAATTTTCACAATTTTCAAATATTGATTTCTTCCGTTCTAGATATTCAAATTTTCCCAAGCCTCCTTGGCCGAGCTCGCTCGGAACTCGGTAGTTCAGAGCGGATTTACAATGAGATTCGCGGAAGAATTTGGAGACGATTGGCTAGACGTAGACAAAAATGACATCAACAACGTGAGTTGCGGGTTTCCTCTACAACGCGATTGCGACATGATCATATGACGAATATTTCTAGACGAATGTGCCGACTGAGCGCTTGATTCATCGGCGTAAAATGCTTGATGAGGAGAAAGAGTATGTACAAGCGAAGGCGGCCCCGGAACCCAACGAGACTTAGTAAGGGGTGTTCTTTCAAATGTGGGTCGTGTATGGATCACTATCACGAGCCATTATCAATAAATACTGTACTATTGTTCACTAGTAAGGACGGACAGGGATGAATATCTTACCTTAGAAGTGTGCATTACTCAGAAAAGCGGTAGCGTGGTCATGCCATCAGTAAAGTCATCCATAGTAATGGTGTTCTGGACCACTGTGAGGTTCTTCATTGCACTTTCACGGATCCACGGCTGAGTCTCCTTGTCGAAGCTTGCTTTTGTTGACAACTGGTTAGGCGAATTTACCGTACCGGCCGTGTCGGCGGCATGCTTATAGACAGCTTTAATTGCGACGGGAGTACCGATTATGAATACAGAAGAATTCGGCGCGCCATGAAGAACAGATGCGGGCAAGATACCAGTAACCAGGGGTACAGAGCGATTCGTTGCAGAATGAGGGGCGCAGAAAAGTACTTGAGGATTTCATACATATATGATAGGAAATGATGCTGGTAGGCTCGAGCCATCTGCATCAGCGCTTCACCAGCAGCCATTCAATGCTGTTGTGATTGGGCCTCTATCCTGATGATATGAAACTTCACCGCAGTTGCACAGAGTTCGCGATCGTGAGAAAGCCGCCTTTAACTCCCTCCCAATCCATGCCTGAGCCAAGCCGCCGCTACCAGCCTGTCCCCTCTGCCCCTCCTCCTTCCCCGACACCCCCGACACCTAAAAGGAGACAGAGGTACAGGGAAAAGCCAAAACCAAGTCCCGAATCTAGCTCCATCGTCCTGGACTCTGTCAACGACCCGCACATCGCCCCCTTCCTCACTGGTTTAAATGCCCCCGAAGCAGAAGGACCCAGTCTTCCAGACGACTCGATACTCACCCCGATCATCGACCATATCAACAAACGACTAAAGACAATTTCCAAAAAGATTGTTGAGTATCCATCATTACTACTACTACTACTACTACTACTAATAGGCCGCTCGTCCGTTCGGTACTTATTTATTTATTTATTTCCAATCAGGCACGTATAGAATCATACACTCTGACCGATCCCCAACTCTTGAACGCGGATCAGAAGCGTTTCATGAGAACTCTGCCCACCCAGCAGGCCGTCCAGAAAGAGCTAAGCGATATCAAGAGGGCCATCGAGGTCTGTCCGTCTCGGGCCCCCTGTATCCCGCCGAATTTCTCGATTGACCCTGACTGGCATTTCCAGGCCCAGGAAGCGGATTCGGCTCATGACCCGGTTGCGGGAACACTAGAAGCGGAAGAGATGGAAGGAGCAGACGCTAGCGCTAGCGCTGCTCAGGTAGACGCAGTCCCCCCACAGCTGTATTCTCAACTGCAGGAAACATGCGTTGTAAAAACAATAGACCTACTCAATCTTCTTCGCTATTCGCTCCTGGCTTCGGGTAAATTAAAGACCCTGTCAACAGACCAGACAGAAGGATCCATCATCGACGGAGTGGCAGATGCCTTGCTCGGTATGGACGATGACAGGAGAAGGGGGACCGTGGAAGGCTTCTTGCAAGGATCTGGCGATTTTGATGGCTTATCCTGTGCGTCTCAGGTTCAATGAGTGTTCTAAAGCTTGCGCTCACTTTTGCCGTGCGCCAGATACACTGCTAGTAGAGATTGCGAAAGCTGGCCTTGCACTACATCTCGGCCCTCCTACTACTACTACTGCTACTACTACTATTACTACTACTACTACCACTGCTACTCCGGCACCTCCTGCAGAGGACACTCCAGAAGAACCGGTGGTTGTCGAACCCGAAATTGCCGCAGACGTGATCATCGCCGGCATGCCAGAAGGACTGTCCAAACCGAAAACAAAGATACACTTTGTTCAGGAAAGCGAGCTTGAGAGCTTGGGAACGTCAGAGGGGAGATTGGTAGCCCCAGAACGGGGGGAGGCGAGTGGGCGCGTACGGGAAGTGGTTGCAAGGCGGCTGGAGGCCGACTCGTTTTCGGAACAGCAGCGGATTGCGCCGGTCCAAGAGGCGGTGGTGGGGGGTAGGCAGAAGAAGCGCGAAGGGGAGCAGCACCAGCGAGAGGGGCACGAGCGAAGGCGACTGGAGGCCGAGCGAAAGAGAGAGCAGCACAAGCGAGATAAGGAGCAACGGTGGATAGAAGAGTGGCGGCAGGTAGAGCAGTTGAATCAAAATAGGGCAGAGAAAGGTGAGACGAGTTGGAAGGGGTTGGAAACGCAAACTTGGGAAGACGAGAAGGACAAGAAGTCGTCGACGGAGGTGCCAGAACAGAGGAAGTCTGGGGGCCGCAAGGCCACAAAGATCCCCGGTACGCCAAGGCAGCGACGAAACAGAGGCGGGAAAGCCAAAGACGCTGCCGGAACGGCCGAGTAAGGGAACTCATTGGAGTGCTGAGAGCGAAGCGACGTGCATGAAGGGCAACAAGGGCAGGTGGGTGAGGTGGCGTGAGGGGGAGGGCGAGGCTGGCACAGTGGTAGTGGTAAAGGGCGTCAGGGCAAAGGCGAGGAACAAGTGTGGTCTGCGCCACATCCAGCCTGCTTTTCAGGTGCTATGAAGATAAAATAGCCGGGCGTCTATGTTGTGAGAAAGCTACTTTGGCGAACCTTATGTCAAAAGCATGCCTGAACATGGACCATCGCATCAGTCCCTCTACCTCTCCTCCTGCCTGCCATAAGCCCCGGAACAAAAGGAACCAGCGTAAGGCAAAGTCAGGTCCCGAATCTTCCACCATCGACATCGACCACGTTGAGCCGCCCATCGCCACCTTCCCCGGCTTAGATGCCCCCGAGGCAGAAGGACCCAGTGTGTCGAGCGAGCTGAGGCTCAGTCCAATTGATCTCATCAACAAACGACTAAAGGCAACGTCCAAAAAGATTGTTGAGTAGTCGCACGTACTAGGCTTCTCTTGTGCTTGTTATTTATTCCCACTGGCAAGGCACGTATAACATCATATGCTTCTGCCGATCCCCGATTCTTGAACGCGGATCAAAAGCGTTTTCTGAAAACATTGCCCATCCTCGAGACCATCCAGAAAGAGCTGAGCGAAGTCAAGAGCGCCATCGAGGTTTGTCCGGGGCTCCTGCCAAGTTTCGAGTGACGAGTCTGATCTCTCTTCTTCTTCACATGCAGGAGACTGATGCGGCAAATGAGCTGGTCGCGAAAAATCCAGAGGCAGAAAATGCAGAAAATGCCAGGATAGCCGACGCTGTTGCTGCTGTTCAGGTAGACGGGGCTCCGCAACACGTGGACTCTCAAATGCAGAATGAAAGATTCGTTACGAGAACAACAGATCTCATCAACGTTCTTCGGTACTCGCTCCTGACTTCCAGTAAATCAGACCCCTTATCGACAGACGAGACAGGAGGATCTATCGTCCATGACGTTGCAGATGCCTTGCTTGGTACGGACGACGACAAGAGAAGGGCTACTGTCGAAGGCTTCCTGCAGGAATCCGGCAACTTTGATGGCATATCCTGTACGTCAGGCTACTAAATATATTTAGACAAATCCATCTCCGTACTCACTGTGCGTCAGATGCTCTGTTTGTAGAGATTGCAAAGGCAGGTCTTGCGCTCCTGGCACGCCCCCCTCCCGCAGAGAAAAATCAAAAAAGCACGGTTGCTGCGACTGAAATTGCCGCAGGTGTGATTGTCCCCGGTAAATACCGGGGTTTGCCCAAAACAAAAGGGATTAAATACGTTCAGGAAAGCGAGATGGCGAGCTCTGGGGGAGCGCTTCCAGCAGCACGAGTGTGGACAAACTTTGCAGACGAACTCGAGCACAAGCCTAAGGAAGACGAGGCGGCGGCGGCGGCGGCGGCAGAGGCCGAGCAGAAGAAACGCAAAGAGCAGCGCAGGCGAGAGGAGGAAGAGCAAAAGCCGTTGGAGGAGTGGCGGTTGGTGGACCAGTTGAAACGAGACAGAGAAGCTAGGGGGAAAAGACGCGAAGGGGGGCTAGAGGAAGAGCAAAAGTCGCCAGTGGAGTGGGGTGTTCCGCGGAGAAGAAGCAGAGGTGTGATGGAGTTGGAGCGGGAGCCATCGTCGTCAGACGTGACGAATTGGACGCGATCGGAAATGCAAACTTGGCAGGAGGATGAGTCGATGGAGATAAAGGAGTGGTCTAGAGATATGTGGCCAAGTCTGACGCCCCCGGTGCACCAAGGGATTTGGGTGTCAGGACCAACGAAACGGGGCGAATCAGAAGTGTTGAGCAGTATCGGAGAGATGAAAGCATGCGAGACGAGGAAATCTTTTGCGCAGATGTTGGCACTGAAATAAAATAGACGGTCACGTGGACCATACAAAAGCCGCTGTTAGTCTTGGTTACAAATGCGTTACTTAAAAACACTCACGGCACAACAGAATGTATGTGAATGACCTGCGTAAATGGAAATATGTTTAACGTGCTTCTGGTCAACCACGAAGGTCTCAAGCCCAGGGGCCCACGACAAGGGAGCACGAGGAAAAGAGAGAAAAGTCTCTTCACCTCCCCCGGGAACGAATCACTCACCTTTTACCGCTTCATGCATTGGGAATAGTAAGCTTGGTCAGGACTTACTACCCTCCCGCATGAAGCACTCGCCCCCTCTCCTCCTCTCCGCGCGCGCCCTCAGGCCTCAGTATTGGCTCGCATCGTCGAACCGTGCCGAGTCTATAATTTCAGCCTCTTCCAAGAACGTACCTCTCAAGAATTCGTCTCGCCCGTCATGAATGAGAACGATGTCCAGCATCGCATTCTCGTTCCATCCATCCCACAACTCCTCATCGTCATCATCCACCGTCGGCTCGTCGGCCCAAGGCAATGTCTTATCTTTGAAAGACCAATCATTATCACTCACCTGCGTTGACGCTTTAGTCTGGGTGGCTAACGGCAATGACAAGGACGACGGCTTACCTTTGTCGAGTCTTTCTTGTCACGTTTGATCCAACGAGGGATCGCTTTTTTGCACCACTTGGAAAGGGGCGCCATGACCGCACCGACGAACAAGGCACGGCGAGAACGGAGCGAGGTAGCATTCGCGTTCATTTTGTTAAATGGAGGTAAGAAGGATATTCGGGGTGTAAATGTTTGGGTTGTGAGTGATGCAGATAATGCAGGTAGTCGTCGAGGATATCGCAGATATGCAAGACGAGAGAGAGAGAGAGAGCTGATGGGGGTAGCTGAAGAAAGAAGCCTGGGCACGACAAATTCCGAATAAAACCCAGGCTGAGGCTGACTGTCAGCCGCTGTGTATCGGTTCCGTTTAAAATGGCTGACTTCACCGGTACCTGAAGCCCTAAGGCGGTGGTGGATAGTTGGGTTAGCAAACAAATGCTAATGTGGGTTGTTAGCGATAGACGTTTCAAAATTGACGATATATGAGTCTGACTACCTGACTACAGATTCCAAAAGTGCCTTGCGTCTCCTCACTTTTAGGGGTGCGACTTGGGATCTGAACCGGTCGAACCGGTGCTACTTTCATAGGGGCATGTGCGCTTAGTATATAATTTATAAGGGACATCTCAATTTCTGACGATGAAGAATAACCCCGGCCCTGTTCGGAGGTGACTCAAGCTCGATGGCGACCCTACCCCCATTATCTATCGCACAAAGCCTACCCTCCTATATCATACGTGAAATTCTTCAGTACTTTTCTGCGCCCCTAAATCTGCGTCGATTCGGCACTCAATATCCCTGGTATCTTTCCCATGTCTGTTCTTCATGGCGCATCGAATTCTTGACAATGCGACGGCACTTTTGGAACGAGATCATAGTTCAGGTTCGGGATTCTGATACTGAGGAAACGCATCAACGCATCATAGATGTGCTCACCATGTTCTTCGAGTGCAATCGTGGTCATCCATTTTCATTCGAGCTGGATCTCCGCCGATCTGACCGTGCAAGCAAAAGTCCCCACTTCGTGACAATTTTCGGCCTGTTTATATCACAGTCGTTTCGCTGGCAGAGGGTCAAGTTGAGTATAAGCAAGGTTGATATTCCGCAACTCTACCATGTCAAGGGCAGACTCGGTCATCTGGAATCGTTGCATCTTTACCGCTTAGAAGAGAATTACACTATTCCAGAAAGTTTCACGGATCTTTTCATGACTGCTCCGCGTTGTACACGTTTGTCCTTTCCTGGCCTTCCGACGTGGAACTTTAACTGGTCTGTCATGACGTATCTTGATCTTGGTTACACAGGACACGCGTTGGCATGGCCTCCCTCCTTCCTTTCGCAAACAGTGCGACTCGAGACTTTAATCATACATTTTTTTGACTGTAAAGCTCTTTCCAACCCTATAACACCGATCGTGCTTCCAAGCCTGGTGTCGTTGGTCACGGACACCCTTCTTCTGATGCAGGCAATAACGGCGCCGTCTCTGAAGGAGTTGTGTGTCTACTGTGAAGTTTTTGAGATAACAAATGGTCACGACTTCGTTGGTGGCATTTTGAAGTCCTTTTTCGGCAGGTCACCATGCCATCTGAAAGCGTTGAAATTACTGGATTGTCAAGCTGCAGTGGTCATAGGGATCCTGTCACATATTCCAGATATCAGGATCTTGTGTCTGGTTGGCGTTCGGGGCTCAGTAGTCGACGTCTTCGAGTGGCTTAGTGGAATGCATCCAGCCGAAACTCCCAAGTTGACCAGCTTGCAATCGCTTGCGGTGCATATGTATACTCCCCCACAACTAGATCAAATAGATGCAATACTCCACTTTGTTGCTCAACGCAAAACAAGAGTTGGCTCCGTTGTTGAAAAATTGCAGAAGCTCAATACCAAGTGGCCTAAGTATTGGTATACTCAAGAGCCATATGAAGGACTTGAAGAGCAACTGAGAAGGACATGCAAATTGTACGATATCCAATACGCAGACAAGGAGTACATAGGCCGTGGTTGGAATGACACAATCTCGTACCAGAATGAGTAGCGGTTGTCACGATCATGTGTAACTAGCGTTAGTATTTGATGGGTTTACGAATGGTTTCTCAAACGTATGTGCGGGGGAAATCCATGTCACGTAGTAGTCGTTGTTGGCGTGGATGGGTCGATACAGATACTGGTGTTGCAGCCATTTGGGCTTATGTAATTAATCCACTGTTTCATCACTTCAGCTTCAGTATTCCAAACTTTACTCACAACAGCGTGCGTAAGACGCAATTCAGGCTCGATGGATACATCAGACGGCTTAATCCTATCAACAACATCTATCGCGCAAAACCTGCCTCCCTATGTTATCTATGAAATTCTTAAGCACTTTTCTGCGCCCCTGGTCCTGCATAGAATCGCTCAAAATCCCTGGTATCTTTCCCACATCTGTTCTTCATGGCGCATCGAATTCTTGACAATGCGACGGAACTTTTGGAACGAGATCATAGTTCAGGTTCGGGATTCTGATACCAGAATGGAGGAAACGCATCAACGCATTATAGATGTGCTCATCATGTTCTTGCAGTGCAATCGCAGTCATCCATTCTCATTCGAACTGGATGTTGGTTGGTCTGGCGCCGCAAGAAAAAGTTCCCGCTTCTCTACGATTTTCAATCTGTTTATATCAGAGTCACCTCGATGGCAGAGGGCCACATTGAGAATAGGCACAAATGATATTTCAAGATTTCATCGTGTCAAGGGCCAACTCGAGTCCTTGGAATCATTGTGTATTTCCTGCACAGATGCAGAAGACACTGTTCCAAAGACTTTCACCGATATTTTCATGACTGCTCCATGTCTTACACGTCTGTCCTTGGACTCCCTTTCGACATGGAACTTTAACTGGTCTATCATGACCTTCATGGATCTTGGTTGCTATTACGAAGAGGTGGCACGGCTTCCCTCCATCCTTTCACAAGCGGTGCGACTCGAGACTCTATTCGTATCTTTTCTTGATGAAACTCTCCCCTCTACAACGCCCATCATGTTTCCAAGCTTGTTGTCGTTGGGCACAGATTCTCTTTCTCTGATGCAGGCACTAACGGCACCGTCTCTGAAGGAGTTGTGCATCGATTATTCACTGGTTCGTAATGAATGTGGCCCCGAGGGTGATGGCATTGTGAAGTCCTTTTTCGGCAGGTCACGTTGCCACTTACAAACCTTGAAGTTAGTCCACCTTAGAGCCGTGCTGGTCGAGGAGATCCTGTCGCATTCCCCGGATACCAGGACCTTGGTTCTGGGTAGCATTCTTGACCCAGTCATCGGCGTCTTTTGGTGGCTTAATGGAGTCGATACTCCCCAGTTGACCTGCCTGCAATCGCTCGAACTGTATAATTGTGCCCCACCGTATCATAGCCAAACGTATAAAATGCTCGATTTTGTTGCTCAGCGCAAAATGCGAGTGGGCTCTGTTGAAAAGTTGCAGAAACTCACTACTCATTGGCATTGGCATGAAAGGCGATGGGAGAGCAAAATACTCGAACAGCAGCTGAAAGCGGCGTGCAAACTATACGGTATCCGATACTCGAACGAGTACAACCAGTCCTACGCTGTTCGTGAGGATGTCCACGATCGTTCTCAGGACTTTTACGTGTACAGTCGGACTCACTTGGCATAGCCCATTGCTGTATTCGAAGTCAACTGTACCCTTGAATTAGGACGAATAGCGGTTGTTATGATTAGCACTTCATCGCGAGCCGCGGCCATGATAATAAATAATCGTTACTGTCGAGCATCTCGTAGAGTGTGATGGCGATGAGATTCGAAGAGCCTTCTTTCATTGTGCTCAAGGTTTATATGGATCGAAAAACACCCTCAGTGATACAGCGTTCATTGCCTTGGATAAAAAACTTGGAATATGAATTGGAGATTCAGATAACTCATAAGTGATCTGGCTATGATAAAGTGATAATACAATATCAGATCCGGAGAATAAGTTGCTTGATGCCAGACATCCACAGCGCAATATTTTCAGTCTGCGATTCGCGCGTGAGCAGGTCGACATGGATAGCCAGAGCCGCAGGACGATCATGGGCTTCCATCGCTAAGATAATCCAGGTCAGCCACCACCCGCAGCAGAGACCTGTAGAAACCAACACACCCTTGACCAAAACCAACAGCTGATCCACGACGCTATCCGACAATGTCTCGCAATTCAACGCGTCAAACAGGGAGTTGACCCTCCTCTCTAAGTCATCCACAACTCGCTTCTGCGGCGGCGGCGTCACTTGCTTCATCCTGTTCAGATGTTCACAAAGCGCGTTATAAATTGGCTGTGCATGCTCGGGTATATGACTACGATCTCCAGGAGCTATCAACGTGGATCATTTAGCACCCATTTAGTAGACACAATGCAACTCTCTACTCACGGTATTTTGGCGGGGGCTTACTCGGCGCTCGTGGGGGCTGGCTTGGCCTCCCCTGTCCGGCTGGACCAGGCGGCGGGCCTTGTGGAGAACCCAACCCAGCCGTCGGCGGTGGCTGATGCAACAACTGTGCTGGATGATGCTGCCCAGCTGGTCCCGTCCCAAGTCCGTGCACTCCACCCAGCGTTGGAGGGGCCGTTCTCTGCATCTGCTGTATTGGTAGTGGCTGCTGCTGCTGAGGCGGGGGCGGATACACATCTGGCTGATTCTGATGTGGCTGGATAAGTTGTTGTTGTCGAGAAGCTGGTCGAGGACCACCACCAGGTCCATACTGATTGGGCGAGGGTGACCCTGGCGCATACGCTCCTGGTCCTGGAGGTCCTTGGTGAGCTTGAGGCGGAGGGACGCTCATCGATCCTCTACCCATCTGTGACATTGGCGGGGGCGGCGACTGACCAATGGCTCCCCTTGGAGGAGGGGCATACTGACCAGGTGTAGGTTGCCTTGGTGGTGGCGGTATGCCCGACGTCGACATAGGTCTCCCAGGAGGATATGCGGTTCCATGGTGCTGCTGCTGCTGTGGTCCCGGCTGCGGCGGCATCCTCTGCCCTGCCTGTGGTGGCGGCGGTATCGTCCTTTGCTGTTGCTGGACACTACTTGGTCTAGGTGGGGGCGGCAGTGGAGCATTTCCAATCTGTCCACCGTACCCAGACAACGTTGGGGAGACATAGCCTGGGGACGGCGCCGCATTCGGGAAAGGCGACGTGATCGCAGCTGGCTTGTTCAAGTTCAAGTTCACCGGCGCCCTCGACGTGTTTTGTACAACTGGCGCATCATTCCATCCACTGTGGTCTCTCTTCGGCGGGGGAGGAAGCTGGGCCAGAGCGGTGCGTTGAGGTGGCGGAGGGAAAGAAGTAGGGTGAGACGGATGCGTAAAGGATGTACCACCGTATTGCGTTGTCGATGGTTGTACCTGGGAATGTGCAGCTGGTGCATATGAGCCTTGCGAATATGACACAGGTGCTGTGGCGGTATTAGCAGCTTGGGCCGGGGGATTATAAGAGGGGTATGAGGTTTGTGCGGGTTGCGGGACCGTATTGGCATAGGCAGGGTAACCACCATACGTCCTGGCCGCCGTCGCCGTTGTCGCTGTCGCTGTCGACGTCGTTTTTGCTTTTGCTACTGGCTTTTCTGCGGCTGCCGCACCAGTAGGTTTTATGCCCGCAGCCTCAAGTAACCTTTTTCTCTCTCCTTTCACCTTATAGTCCGATGGCGTCAACTTGACAAATTCAGCTGCCTCCTTCACAAGGCCTTGCGTCGCCAACATCTCCGCGTACTCAAAGTACCGATCATAAAGTGGTGCCAATTTGTAGCTCTGATCCCCATCGGCATGAGCAACGATCTTTTGCTCTAAATCGTCATCAATGTACTTGGTCGCAGCCCGGAACACGGTAACTTTCTCAATGAAGGTTTGCAGCGCATGGACGTGCGCCGAGTACTGCGAACTTTGACCATCTCCACTGCCGACAAAAGCCTTCTCTTCTTCGTTCAATTCTTCGCTCCAAATATTGACCAACCTCTCTAATCTCGCCGCAGCCAGATACGTCAACGTCGCATTCTTCCTGTACTCCTTTGCCACATCCTCTCCCTGCGCATCGAGTTCATCCTCTGTAACCAGGCTCTCAAACTCTAATCGTGCCCCCAGTTGCTCAGCTAGGCCTGGAAACTCATCGTCCTTTGCAAACGTGCACAGAACCACAAAAATCTCCCGCCACTCCTGTAGATCTGCATTTTGCACGATATCCGAAAGGTCGTTCGTCACAATTGACTGGAACAGTCTCAGATAAGGCAGCGTCGTCGTCCGCCGCTCAAAGTAGGCCTTTTGTGTGCGCTGGAGGAGCTCAGGACCTCCGCGGACAGCGAGGAGGATTGCGTCCGCAAATCGATCGGATGAGAGGCAAAGGGATACTGCACTCTCGAAATCGCCTAAGACGAGAGCCTTTGTGACGAGCCTATCCGTCTCAGACTCGTCGGCAGGATAAATTTTGAACGTATTGTTCTTCATGATCTCTGACGTGACAGACGACGTCCTGGAGCCAATCGTCGCGGCCACGGATGAGTCTACGCCATAATTCATGTGCGGAATCAACACAGAATGGCTGTCGCGGCCGCCTTGTACAATCGTATTGAAAAAGTCTTCTTGAGGTGTTCCTGGTCCCAAATCGTCGCCAAACAAGCTAGGAACAGTGGTCGTCGACTCTGCGTCGGCCGTGATACCACTAGCAGCGTCAGACGTAGCCCCGCCACTCGTTTCAGACTTGTCAGTTGCTCCACTTCCCGGCGTTTCCCCGTCGCTCTCTTCCGCCTCCTGACGTTCAGGCTCCGCGAAAGAGACGACCGGCTCTCTCTGTTTCCCATCCGAAAATTCGTCGATCTGGTCATTGGACTTGAACGAAGCTTCTTTAAGATGTTCAACTGCTTGATCCACGAGCCCCGCAACCTCGTCTTTTGAAAAGCCAAGGAGTGTCACCAACTCGTCTCTCGAGTCCGCCTTGAACAAGCTCAACAACGCTTTCCACGTACCCGACGCCGTGACAGCATTCTCCGCCCTGCCCTCTGCGAATGAGTGTAATGCCTCGTCCCGGATAGCGTCTTGCAATCCAGTAGCACGTTCGATAAGGTCCTGCTCCGTAGTCACTTTTCGAATATGAACAGTGCTGCTCTGAGCCTTGCCCTGAGCATTCATGAGGTTGGACACCGTAACGAGCTTTCCACCAAATCCGAATGAAGAAGAAGCTGGACAGCGCAACCATTTGGGAGGTTGCTTGAGTGAGAATGTGGCACTTTGAGAGGAGCGCGAGGCGCTAGACACGTCGAAGATGTCCGCGCCGTTGGGCTGAGGTGAAATTTGCGTGGTGGGCTCGTTGGTGGATTGGATTGAGTGAATACCAATAGTACCGTCGAAGAAAGCAGTTGCTAGAAGATCAGGATTGCGAGGACACCAATCGACTTGGAACGCCCAATTGTCGGCAGAGGGGAGCTATGTAGCACATTAGCCGATCACTTTTGACGACCCATGTATGCTATACCTCGCTGATGATCTCGGACGTTTGCGGATTCCAACAGAGCGCACGATTGTCTTTACCGCAAGACAACAACAAGTCTGCGTCTTGCTTGCACCAGGACACTGACAAAATCCCTTTCTCGTGGCCTGTTAAAATCTATCAAGCGTAAATTCCAAAGTTTAAGTTTCAATAGAATACATTGATCGTACCTTTTCGGGTGCCCTGGCGTTGCGAAGATCCCAAACCATAATAATGGGCGACGCGTCATCTTCCGAGGCCGTGACGACTCGCGTTGCCTCAAACATCCTCAGATCATGCGGAACTCCAACAGTACGGAACTCACATTATCTGGATGCCAGGCAATATCGCTCATCCCGCGCCTTCCACCAACTGCCAAACTACCACCTGTCCCAATCTGACCCGCCAATGTACCAGCACCACCGCCATAAGCTAGCGCAACGACTTCCCGTTTTCCTCTTAGATCCCATACGACGGTATACCCGGTACTGCTAGCGCCGGCCAGGACATATTGTACTTGTTGGTTCCAGGCAACAGACGTGATGTCGTCCAACTTCGTACTGCGTGATCCCGGTGTGGGTGAATATGGTTTACTTGGATCTTTTAAATCCCAGATATAAACCTACGTGAAATAAATCCGCCTGTCAAAACGGCATATATAGGGATGAGACACGGACCTCGCCACTAACGCCTCCAGAGGCCAGTAGGTGAGATTGAATGGGATTGAAATCTAGTCCGCGGACGGGACCAGCGTGCGTCGTGTTCCGCAAAATCAGCGATTCTGAAGCACTGGATATACAGAATCTGTCAGGTAAAACTGGGGAGCAGAGAGATAGGAAGACGGACTCTGCTCGAGCAAGGATTTTAGCTGGATCCCACAATGCCAGTTCACCATTTTCAAGACCGGCGGCGATGACACCGTTCTGCCGACCATCTACGCTGCCCCATGCTAGTCGATTATACCTGGCGGTGGGGTGCAAATCAGGCTTCCAAATCAACACAGACGCGCGAATTCGGCCGCTCACCTAGCCGAGTCATTCACGGCACCACTTGGGCCCTTGCCGCCCACAGCACCCAGCCCAAACTCGTCTCTATCCATGAAATTGGGGGCCCATATTTCGAGTTGGCTCTCATTGCTGAAGGATTCGTCCAAAGCGCCAGCAACAGTACCAGTCGCGATTAAAGGGAAGGCGGATGAAGGCGACCAGGCAAAAGTGGAGGTTCTGTGGATTTCCTTGAGCTTCATTGTCGTTCGCCGCCGTTGTTCGTTTGCTGCTATTTACACTTGACACGTTGGTACAGCCCTAAACAACACGTGACTCCAGGTAATATATGACCAAACACTGAAACAAATAGCCGCCACCAGCACATTCAACCCTCTGCCGTCTCGCCATTCGTAAGGTTACTAATTGATGGATTTGAACCACTAAATGTAATCATCACGATAGATTCAGTGAGGGTGGGACATATGTCATAGTTGGACCCGACACTCATCAGTCTTTCACAGATGCATAATCATGATAGATTCACAATTGTCCACACATTCCATACAGTACGTATCGTAAACGACATTGTCTGACAGAACTAACAAGTACAAAAATTATGCCACTGGGCCGTGGTGGTGGTGGTGGTGGTGGTGTCCATCATGGTGGTGACCATGATGTTCGCGGTGGCCATGGTGCTCGTGGTGGCCGTGGTGGTGTTCAGGGAAGTGGTCCTCATCTCGCTTCACAGGACCAAAGTGATGACGATGATGATGCTCGTCGTGGTCACCATGGTGCTCGTGGTGCTCGTGGTGACCATGATGTTCGTGGTGGCCGTGGTGCTCGTGGTGGCCGTGGTGGTGTTCAGGGAAGTGGTCCTCATCGCGCTTCACAGGACCAAAATGATGATGACGATGATGATGCTCGTCATGGTGCTCATGGTGCTCATGATGTTCGTGGTGACCATGGTGCTCGCGGTGGCCGTGGTGGTGTTCAGGGAAGTGGTCCTCATCGCGCTTCACAGGACCAAAGTGATGATGACGATGATGATGCTCGTCGTCGTCACCATGGTGCTCATGATGTTCGTGGTGACCATGATGCTCGCGGTGACCATGGTGCTCGCGGTGACCATGGTGGTGTTCAGGGAAGTGGTCCTCATTCCGCTTCACGGGACCAAAGTGATGATGACGATGATGCTCGTCGTGGTCACCATGGTCCTCATGGTGCTCGCCGTGATGGTAATGGTGCTCGCGGTGGCCGTGGTAGCCGTGGTGGTGGTGGTGGTGGCGTTCAGGCCAGTGGTCTTCATTGCGCTTCACAGGACCAAAGTGATGGTGACGATGATGATGCTCGTCGTGGTCACCATGGTCCTCATGATGTTCGTGGTGACCATGCTCATTGTGGTCGCCGTCGTCGCCATGGTGGTGGTATGGGTGGTGGTGGTGGTGGTGGTGGTGGTGGTGTCTGTAACTTTCAGCCAAAGCTGTATCACCTACCGGTGCGCTAAGGACCAACGCCGCAGAGACCAATGCGACAAAAGCAGCGGGGAAGAACAATTTCATTGTGACCTGAAAAGCGCTTGGTAGAATGAGTTGCCAAGTCGAGTGCTATGAAGAAATGGATGCTCACAAAGGTTGAAGTCAGTGAAGACTGCTGAAAACATCGTCTTCTGCTACACTTTATATACGTATTTCTTGCGTGGCCAAAGTCATTAACGGAAATCCTCGCGTCTTCGATCATGTCCAGGAACCGTCAACATTCGCAGTTATCACTCGAGGCAGTGCCTTACGAATGTTACAATATCCTCTGCGGCGGCCCCTGATCCTGAATCGTGAGCGGTTTACAGCATTTTGTCTCCACCTCCACGCAATGCTCCATTTATCCTTGATTACATATGCCTTTGGTGCTTGGGAGTTGACGACTTTCTGTTGCGAAATAACAAATACATGTCGCATCACATGAAGGGAAAATTATCTGCATCCATTTTCCGGCCTCTCAAGCCCGCCCATGAGAGGCTGATCCGATCAGGTACATTCAAAAATAGATCCAGCCTCAGCCTGCGTCACGCGTCACGACTGCAGCTGGCTTGAGACTTGCCACGGCATTTTGCGAAGCATGAGGAAAGAATATCATTGCGTCAGGTACCATCACAAGCATGAGGTTAGTTCCAGGGGGGGATGAATGAAATCGACGACGGGCCGCCCAAGCTGTCACAAGCCATCACATCACGCCAACTTTCGAAGCCGCGAGGTTCCACATTCAATATTCGGATTGCTCGCTCGATATGCACGGTACAGAGAACCCCCTCGCTTTTCACTCAGATGACAATGTACGTACGATAGACAATAATTTGTATACACCCACGCGCAAGCTCGATGACGACGTGGTTTTTAATGCGGGACGTATGTTCAACCATTGTTTCTCGTACAGTCATTCCTCTGATCCCATCTTTATGATGGCGCGGGCGAGTAGCTAGGGCGAGTTACATCACAAGAAGAATGAAGGGAACGTTTGGTATGGATATGTGACATAAGTCTGGCTGCGTGACGGCCTGGCACGCCCATCGGACATTGGTAACCAGTAACCATCGGACATTGGAGTCGCGCGCGAGTAATCCTGCCACATCTCTCAATGGCATTCTCTTCAAGGTACTCGAGAAAGAATCCCGCGACTTAGTTTTCTCACCATAAGTTAAATTGAGTTTGCGGTGCCTGGTGAATGATTTAATACATCATGTTCATCCCTAGCATTGACATACCCTGTGACGGTTCCTGGCGCCCGACAGACACTTTGGCCAAAAGTTGGTGTGACGGCTTGGCACTTGGACTAGTCACAATATTCACGCCTGCGAACGCTCCCCGATTGCACAACAGTCTCGGTCCGATGGCTATCATCTTCAATCTCAGTCCAGGCACCCGTACGATGGCAAATATACATCTTTTCTCTGGTGCAGGGCGGGAAGGAGCAAAAACAGGGATTTCTTCCAAGATTGTTCACTAGGCCTGGCTGAACAATCAGCCTATCAATCAACCAGCCATTGTCGGGCAAAGGCGTACACGAGGAGCAAATGTTGCGATGAGCAACACGGGCCTTGAACGACCTGTTTCGCTGAAATGCTGTATATCGCAAGTCTCGTGATGCTATGTACGTGGTCGAGGGTGTCCGGAACTATTTTTGGACAAGATATTGAGGTACCTGATCGGATCAGCTAAGGGCACTGGACGGGCTCGAGAGGCCGGAAAAGTCAGCAGAATGCGCGGACATGACAATTGTCTCCTCATGTGGTGCGGCATGTAATTGTTATTTTGTAACAGAAAGTTTTCAACACCCTTGGTACAGAACACTAGGAGAAAAGGAGTTTTGCCCTTATTAAAATCACCGCAGCCGAGCATCGCGAAAGGAAGGATTGCAGGGCCACTCAGGAACAAGGGCAGCCGCAGAGGATGTCATAACGCTCGTAACTAACTCGAGCGGTATCTACAAACGTTGACGGTTCCTGGACGCAATCGAAGACGCGAGGTTTACGCCCTCAACCGTCCACGACCGAAGTTGGCCTCGCTATGCTGGAAACACGTATATAAAGTGTAGCAGAAGACGATGTTTTCAGCAGTCTTCACTGACTTCAACTTTTGTGAGCATCCATTTCTTCATAGCACTCAACTTGGCAACTCATTCTACCAAGCGCTTTTCAGGTCACGATGAAATTGTTCTTCCCCGCTGCTTTTGTCGCATTGGTCTCTGCGGCGTTGGTCCTTAGCGCACCGGCAGGTGATACAGCTTTGGCTGAAAGTTACAGACACCACCACCACCACCACCCATACCACCACCACCACCACCATGGCGACGACGGCGACCACAACGAGCATGGTCACCACGAACATCATGAGCACCATGGTGACCACGACGAGCATCATCATCGTCACCATCACTTTGGTCCTGTGAAGCGCAATGAAGACCACTGGCCTGAACGCCACCACCACCACCACCACCACGGCTACCACGGCCACCGCGAGCACCATTACCATCACGGCGAGCATCATGAGCACCATGAGGACCATGGTGACCACGACGAGCATCATCGTCATCATCACTTTGGTCCCGTGAAGCGGAATGAGGACCACTTCCCTGAACACCACCACGGCCACCGCGAGCACCACGGCCACCGCGAGCATCATGGCCACCGCGAGCATCATGGTCACCATGAGGACCATGGTGACGACGATGAACATCATCATCGTCATCATCATTTTGGTCCTGTGAAGCGCGACGAGGACCACTTCCCTGAACACCACCACGGCCATCACGAGCACCACGGCCACCGCGAGCACCATGGCCACCGCGAGCATCATGGTCACCACGAACATCATGAGCACCATGGTGACCACGACGAGCATCACCATCGTCATCACTTTGGTCCTGTGAAGCGAGATGAAAATTAACCGCTCCTCCCCACGGCCTGATCTTCGTGTTACCTACTCATTCTTGCATACAATGTTGTCTCCGATATGTATTGTTTTGAGTTTGTCGAATGTTCTCGTTTCATCTACAGCGACAATATATTCATGATTATTGTACAATAGTGTGATGAGCGGTGGCTTCTTTTGAGATATGTGCGACAGTTTGTTTTTCCATTACGCCAAACTTCGTGTGCCAACGGAATTTGGAAAACTTGTGAAAATGAATAATTGCGAGTGGTAGTACGCATCTCTTGCCTCCCTTCATTAGGACTCGGAGACTTTGCGACCTCCGAACGTGTTCCGTTGTCGGTCGTGATGAGTGACGCGGTTTATAACTTCTTTTGCAAAGGGGTTGTGCGAGAAGAATGTAGGGAGACTGGGTTGAGATCGTAGGGAGGAGAAACAATGTTGCCGAATTTCAGTTGATCGAGTCGCGTAAACCCTAACAAGTTGTCAAATTGCTTGACGCTTCAAAACAGGCTATTATGATTATGGCGCGCCTGTTATCCAGAGGTCGCATGCCCTCGACTAGACGTCGAAGAGGTCTAAGAATTTGCGGCCGGTGCATTGCAACGACAGGCGCGGCTGATACTGGTCTCCGACTTGTGCCTGCAACGATGGGTGACAGGAATCTTGTAGAACGTTGGCAATGTGCCGGTTCTGGCCATCTCTTTCTAAACCGAGAGGGTGTTTTTGTATTGCAGCAATAGCCTCAGCGTCGAGCGATGATGAGCGCTTGAACTGTGGTTGTTTGTGGCCATTTGTCTTGCGCATTATGCAAGCGAGTCCCCACCAACTGCTCTTCGAGCGTATCCCATTGTGCGTAGAAGATACATGGCAAGATCCATGTAGCGTACAACCTGGTGAATCCTCATTCTCCACTTCATCCACCTTAAAGTCTCGATAGGGGGACAGATCTCGTAAGCGTCGGGCTCCACCACCAGTGCAAGTCTAGCTCCTCAAGCGAGCGGCTGTACGCGTCGCGACTTTGGGACCACTCCACCTGATTAAGTCCCGCGACCGCGTTAGGCGACTTACACGAGTCATACACACGCGCACGGCACAGAATCCTTTTCCACCGCTCGCTGATATTGCAGCCTCCTTGGACAAACCTTTCCAGTTAACGAATAATGAAAACATCCGGGGTTTGATATTTTTTCTGAGCGCATCCAGTTCCGCCATTACACTCACCCAGTGACACGCTTTACAACACGTGGTTCAACACGTACCTAGACACCGTCTCAGCATGGCGCAACGACCCCTCCGTCACTCTAGCAGCTACCGATGGCTCTTTACGACGCGGTATCGCCACAGCCGGATTCGTCCTACCTGACTTTTCCCAAGCACGTCTTGTTCCCGCCACATCGTCGTACGGCGCTGAGACACAGGCCATTGAAATGCTCATGCACCACTTGCTGGGCCACGCTACACAACCCCATGTCGTGGTTCTCATAGACAATGAGGCAGCTGCTCGAGGCATCTTCAACACGGACGTCAGTGATGGCCAACACATCGCCCTGCGTTTCTCTTCTGCTCTTAGAGCTTGGCTAACAGACCACCCTACTCGCCGCCTCACGATTTCTTGCCCCCCCCGTCCGCCTCTCGTCTTGGCGCTTACCAACGCTTTCGGCACACGCCGGCCTTCACTGGGGTGTCATGTGGATGTCTCACAAATATCGCGGACACTCCCTTCTGCGATTCAAGAACTCTCGAAGACTCTTCCGCCCCACCATGGGCGCTGGTCGTACGCGCTTTATCAAGGCGTGCGGGAACTCCCCCGCCCTTTTTGCTTGCTTTATTTGCTTCACTACCAACCACGTGCCGTCACCTGACTTCCGTCAGCGGGTTTTCCCCGACTCACCACGAGCTTGTTTAATATGCCTACATGATCCCCCCTTAACGCCATCCCACATCTTGAGTAAGTGCGTCAAGTATGAGGGTCTCTTTCCTTCCTTCTTTTTGTTTTCTCGCATGCCGAACAACCTCTCGAAGCTGGTGACTTTCCTGAAACGCGACCCTGCTGCAGATTCCTTTGCGGACATCGACCCACCGAATCAGCCACTTGGCTTTAGATTTGGCTTAGCGACTATCGGCCGTTCACATTAGCTCACCGTTGCGCCACATCGCCCCGCTCCAGGCTTCTAATACGAGGCTCCTAATAGGATCCCCCCCCCCCCCCCCCCCCGTTGTAGATACTTTGGTCCCCCGATGTATCGTACCATTGTCAATACACTCCACCATTTCCAGTTGAAAAAAAAGCGTCGAGCTCCAGTCAGCCTTAGCAAAGTCCCGTGACTTCGGCATTCTCCGAGTGCGATTTTAACGAGAACCGATTCACTGGCGCGGCTTAGCTCAAGTTCAAGCCTCAAGGCCACAAGGCCTCACTTCTGGACATGTGACGCAGTGGCACAGGCAAACGAATGTTGCATAGAACAGTTGTTCTTCCCCGCAACCTGAAAACACGTGAGTCCGCTAAGATTTGGCCAAAACAATGCTTTAATCATTAATGCGTTAACGGTCTTGAGTTCTGCATGAATTGAATGTTGATCAACACATGAGCAGTATACAATCAGGGCCACGTTGCTTGTGGGAAAGCGTCCCTGATTTCCATCTTCGTCAACCCTTTACTCGCTTGAACCACAACGACGAACCAAGGCTAGTATACTCTCTGTATGGCGATTTGTACATCCTGACCAACAATGGTATAGCACCATATCTGTTACGGATGACTTCCATGGCACAGTCCATTCCACCAGACATTGTTCGCGAAATCTTCAGTTATTTCTCTTCAAAACTGCAGCTCGAGTGTCTCGGGATTTTCCCTTGGTTTCTTGGGCATATATGCTCACAATGGAGGGCTATATTTCTAACGATGACGCTCGAATTTTGGTCCACCTTTTCCATAACCATCAGTCCGTATATCGCCCATATGGGAGCGTCGCTCATTCTGGAGGTGACGAAATTATTTGTAAAGCGAAGTCCAGGAGAACCACTGTCCTTTAAACTCATACTGGACGATTACAGTCACACTGCGCGTCGCCTGGGAGATCTAGAGAGTGCTGTATTCGACGTACTCGCAGAAGAAGCGGAGCGTTGGGCCGAAGTGCACATTCAACTTCACCCATCGGATCTAAGGATACTCCACCGCGTGAAGCATCGCCTTCCACTACTTCGCAAGTTCGTCGTTGTAACTTCTCACGCACAAGATCTCGAATGCAATGATTATTTAGAAGATGCACCGTCTTTGCGAGAGCTTGTCATGAAGTACAAGCTATCGCTATCGCTTCAGAGATCGGCGAATGCCGGTGGAATACTTTCCAGCTCTTTCCTCACTTGGAAACTGGACTGGTCATCCTTGACAACACTTTCAATAGATCCCGCATTTTATAGCCAGGACCTGCTTGCTTTTCTATCGCAAGCCTACAATCTCGAATCATTGTCCATATACCAAGGATTCCAAACAGGAGTTGTCACCACAAGCCAGATCAGATTTCCGCGTCTGAAAAGGCTGTCAATATCTGGGTCCTTTGAACTTCGATTTCTCAGCATCGCAATTGCTCCTGCGTTGGAAGCACTGTCACTTCAGCTTCTTGTCAAAGAACAATCTGCCACAATCTGTTCATTTTTGTCACGATCGTCTTGCACGATTTTAAATCTTAGCGTGATATACATGACCTCTGCAGCATTCTTACATATCCTGCGACATACGCCCCAACTCGTGCACCTCCAGCTACAAGATTTGCCAATGTTGGACCGTCTGAATTGTCTTGACGCACAAGCTTATCCACTTGTGCCTCATCTGCAGTCATTGCTGATCACTCTCGGTAATCATGGACAGCCGGTCTTCTCTGAAGAAGAGGTTCAACAGTTAGTCAATGTCGTCATTTCTCGCACAGCAAAGTTGAAATCCCTCACGATGCAAATGACGTCAGACTTCCCAACCGAACTAAAAGGACTGGGCACCCTTTGTGATAATGCCGGGATCGACTTCAAGTACAGGCGTGGCTGGACAGACTCAACGCGGTTTTAATATATATATGGATTAGCCTTTGAATGTCATTCACCCGGGGTTGCTAAATAATTAGGTAGGAAGTCCAGTTGTACTGTATCATGAACAGACTTTTTCTCGCAAGAGCTGAGCTGATATGGATGGTCGAATTTAGGGTGCCATCCATTCAATGTTATCATGATGAGGTGAACCTCATGTCAGAACGTGAGGCGTCAATATAGCTGGTAAAAGATAATCGAAGCACACAGGAAACTAGGAAATATATCATTGCAGCGGTACGCTCCCAGTCGATGCCATCAAGAATCATGTCAATATGTAATTGACGCCGTAGGTCTCCGAGATCCACGGCAGGTGTGCGTGCGTTCAAGTTACCACCATTGTTCGACAGATTGGGGTCTTACTTCCGGTTTAACTCAATCCAAACTGGAATGTATGTCACTCTAGTTTCCAGGCGGAGAGAATGCCGAGACCTCCCGGTCTATACATATGCATGTCAAGTTTCCCAAAGACAGCCATGCTCACAATCCTGTGAGGAGACGTTACAATAGGGAACTTGCGGAGCGAATCGTACTCAGCATCGTTGAGGCTGACTCAAGCCGAATTGGCGAGCCGGTAGAGATTTGATGTACGGCTGTGTGCACACTGAGTAATATTGAAGCATCATCTCCCTCGTCTTCGAAGTTTGAATTTGATGCTATCCGCAGGTGATCGGAATGAGTATACCATTCTGTTCCTGAATTGTATGCTGATATTCCTGAAACGGCCCCATTTCTTGTCTCCATAACTGTGCGCCATCTTTCGACGTGGAAGTTTGACTGGTCTTCGTTGGAGTCGTCAATGTCCATCAAATGTATAACGCTTGCTGTATGTACTAATCGAAAGTCGGATTTCTTAAAGCATTCATGTATCTGACTTATATTCTACCTGCTAGGTGGTCTTCGTTCAGGTTAGTCCATTGGTGAGAAGCAGGCAGGGAACTCTTATTTAGCATGTAGGGGATGCGACAGGACGATATCAGTCTCTCCAATGGAGCGACCCTTGAAGTCATAGTTAGTTCATATTTTCGGATGACGAGCTGTAAGTTTATGCCCTCTCCGTCTACGCCTGTTGGAGCCCGCGATGCGACCATGTGAAAGAGTTGATCTAGGTCATCATCCTTCATCCAGTGAGGCTCCGCATCGATGCGAAACATCTCGAGGTGGGGTGCCTCGCTTTTCTCGCTTGCAAGCCATAAAAAGATATTGGATAGATTTGCAACATATCCAGAGCACAGATAACGGATGTCGGGCGTATGCGGTAATAATTACTTCACACTGGTAGAGGCGTCATGGTGCACGATGCAGAGATGCAAGAAGATCGACGAAGAAAATCAATTATGTTTGTTTCGGGCGCCGACTCGTTCTGTTTGCTCGAGATTCTCTGAGGTCGACGTGTTTCTAACATGGTTAGAAACCTGGAAGGGACACTTAACTATATCGAACATAGCAACTTAATGGGCCTAGTCCTGGGTAACTGTGAATGGCTAAAAAATGGCGACAGAACCCCTGGGGAAAATGTTTCCATCATTGAGGGCAGGGATCGTAGTGAGTCACGGTATGATGAGCAGTCTTGGTTGCCAAGGATCACGCCAGAGTGTAATCCTGACGTGGCGCGGAGACGTACAAAACCAAAGGATGGGAGAACGCTGTGACATCCAATTCAGGAAACTGTCATGAGAACAGATGTGACACATTGCGGGAATTGTCTTTCTGCTTACATTCTTCCAGTGTCGCGATCGTACGAAGCCTGAAGAAGCATTCATAAATAGAGGGCTATATGCGCAACGCGAACCCAATGTCATTGTTGAGACATTCATCAGAACGAGTCCTCAGGCCATCATGCATCATGTTCCGTTTCTCTGGTTCCCATTCCCGTACATAGTCGGCGTTTGGGTGAAAGAGAAAATATCAAGACTCCGCATCTCGCGCATCGGAATCAGAAGGTACATAATCCTATTTCATCATTTTGCGCACTGAGATTAATAGCTGCAGATTCGCATAGTTTTCAGCCGACATGGTAGGAACAAAGAAATCAAAGCCCTACCGTAACCTAGTCCGACCCTTCTGTTCTACTATATTCCCTCTCATACTTCGCCTGCCCTACTATCAACGGACGTGCTGGATTCAATATAGTACTGGGGTCCGAGCATCTTCCGGTACAGATTGGTACGAATTACTGCCGTGTCATGAAGCCCTTGCCTTTATTACTTAAGTGCATCCACGGCGGTCCTAGATGTTGCTTCCATGTCAGTTCTTGATGTGTTATGTGAAGATACAATAATGGCTGGGACATTGAGTGCACCAAATTACTGGCTCCCCTTTTCCACCGGATTTCTAACTTGCAGGACATATAAGAAATGAGGACGACTTTTTCTCTTACATGGACATTCAGCTGGACCCACCTATTGGCACCTCTTATTTCAAAACGTAAGCCCCTAGTCGTGATCAAGGATTATTCTTCTAGCCCCAATATTTATTCTTCTAGCTATCAATACACCATTGCAAGCGATGGCTGGTACAAATTGAACTTAACTGTGACATTTTACATCTACGTGACGCTCGCGAAGCCAGATCAAGACTTCACTGCTAACGGTGGCAAAGTTTATATTATCATAGTGTATAATGGCTGGGGTACGAATCGGGGTGAAGATACAAGTCTCCGTTTCGGCCTTGCGGATGAATCTGGTTTAGGATTATTGCGCATAAGCCAACTCCCCATCACTGGATCAGAAGTACAAAACGGGGACATAAGAACATGTGCGTTTCCTTTTGGCGAACAGATGCAATTTATTCATCCTTCGTTTTACAAATCAGACACAATTGACTTTTCACAAAGCATGAGCATGTTCAACAATGACGGAAACAGTCAATTCACTTTCCCTGCTAAATACAAGCGCTCTTTTAGCCTGACGGGATTCATCCAGTCTGAGCAGCCGTCAACATCTTGGGGCTGGAGACTAACGTATCAGAATGATGTGAGTTTTAGCTGTGACGTGGTTTCATTCGAATCTGACAATGTTCAAAGGCAAGTCAACAAGATCAAAGGCCCAATTTATATGGTTTTCATGTTTTTGAGACAAATAAGCTTGGAGTCGCCAACTGCAGTACGCATTCGCTATGCATGCTTTTCGCGGTCTTGATGAAACTACATAGCGCTTTTTTATGACGTTTATTCTTATGACAGTGCAGTAAGTCCTATATTCTACTGATTGCTCTGGTTATTAGTAGTTGAAGATGTACTCTTCTTAGCTATTTCAGGCTCACAGAGTAGAAACCATCGACTTTTCAGCAGAGACTATGGCGAGCAGCTGCTCCCTGGCAAACAAAGATTGAAATTACATCTTTTATGCCAAGTAATATGTTTTGTAGAATGTAGTATATGTAGGCGCTTGCGGCCTGTTGCAGATCGTGAAGTGTGCCATTTTTTTTACATAGCTCTCATTTATCTCAACGCAAAATTGATGAGGTGATGCCCAGATGCCCTACGTTGATCGATGGTGACCAACAGACGAAACCCATGTAATCATTCGTGAAGTATTATGTATATGTAGTAGACAGTAGATGTCACCGTCTAAGTGTGTGACAATGATCCTCGGTTCTAAGCTCAAACACTAACATTCTCCGCCGTTTTCCGCGGTGATGCCCCTTGCAACGCCAGGCTTCAAAGGGTAGATTCCCGCTCTTGTTCTCTTTCTCACACCCTGTTCTTGCTCATGCCCGGGCGGCTTGACCGAGCTAATGTCTGGAAATGTTTGCGGGTTCTACCGCCGCAAGGCGGCGTTACGCCTTATTACGAAAGTATCAAGGTTTTGTGACGTACAAGAAACCACGACTGTCGCGCAGCTTTGCGACCTCGAACGTCTTCTTTCTGGCTAAACGGCGGCGAAGAATTGGCAGTACGTGACATCAATGGTCAACACTCACTTGAGCAAGTGCCAAAACAACCCAAACTCACGACAGTGGGAACTTGAGCTTATCCATTCCAAGAGCTAGTTTGTCACGTCAATTAGAACGTCCGGATTTCTTTGGTCCGTGCGCAGCCTCTGAAACCATAAGTACATCTATGCATCTGTTTTATTCACTGGAAGCAGGCAGCTATACATGGTTCAAATCGTAAACGACATCGAAGTCCCATGTTCAGCCACCGTGCGGGACAAGGTGGCTAATGGCAGTGTGGTATGGTCAGGTACAGTACAGCCGGGCAAGACGCAATCCGTTTCAGCTGTTCTTCCATTGGCAACGTTGACCATCGTTCGAGGCACCACGACATTCACGGTTAGCGAAGCGTGAGTGGAAGAGCAAGCCAGATACGAACATTCTCACATTCACCTCCCCAGAATAATTTTTATTACTTTGACACTGTCAAAGATCTTTGGATCTCAACCGAGTTCCGTGGCTCTCACTCTGCCTGGGTCATCTGGGAGCTCTGAAGTACCGGTGTACAGACCGGATTATAAAGAAACGGATACTGTATCTATCATCAATGACGATGACCTCAAGGACTACATCACGGCTGGTGGGAAGCCTGATGATACCACGGCACGCGTAATAGAAACGGCCAAGGAGAGAGTTAGGAGCAAATAAACCAAATGATCATGTGCGTCCCTCAATTGAGAATTTTGCGGCAGCCAGCAGGATGAATAATGACAATGTTAGGTGTAGCAACATACTCTGAAACTGGCCTTTGTTGTATAGGACTACGAACTTGTGTCTTTCGTGTCTTAGATTGTCAATGAGATTGATTTGCAAGAGCATTGCTGTTCGGTTTACTCCTTGACTCCTAATTTGTCTTCTACCATGGGGGACGGACCGGCGAGAATGAGGTCGTTCAGAATGACTAGGAAGCCTCGCATGGGCCTTGACCATCGAGTGAAGTCAGTCCGCTTATGGGCACGGGGTTTTCTGTGACAGCAGAAGAGTGCAAGAAAGAAAGACACCATGTTTGAACCAAAGGTGAAAATCTCGGTAGTAAAACTGTTTGATACTGAAATCGGAGTACTATGATATCAAAATATTCTTTCAGCGCAGCAATGACTCACATCAGAGAACTATTCTTATCGTGGGCCGCGATCCCCACCTGAAGCGCTGGCAGATGGAACGAAGTATGCTATATTGCAGGCTTGTAACAGGAGAAAGAATGCTCTGCGTTGTCCAAACAATCCTAGTAGCACGATCGTTCCAAATGTAAATTTACTGAAGCACAATCGATGAAGGCATATATCAACATACCTAATCGTCATCCAGAGGTAGCTTTTCCTTTGCTTTCTCCTCCCAGTTAGCGACAGAGAAACGTCCACAATGCAAGTATGTCAGTTGAACATGGCACTGGTAGTATTTGGCATTTTTTCACGAACGGGAAGTCCTCGGACGAAGCTTAATTTTTGAGACAGAGTGGATCTCACGTGACGCGCGACGCGTTCGCACAAAACTTCAATCAACTGATTTTCGAGCACATCGGGCTGATCTCCAAACCTGCATTGCGGTCAATGACGAGCGCCATGCCTTGGACCATACAGAGTATACCCAACGACATAGTTCAAGAGACACTTTCCTACTTCTCCTCGAGCCTTGAGGTTTACAATGCGACGAGCTTTCCGTGGTTCCTTGGTCACATTTGCGCAGCATGGGGGGCATCATTTCTATCCATGCGACTACAGTTCTGGAACGCAATAGCACTAGATTGGCCAAGATGGCGCCAAAGGGAGCCAGAACGCTTCCCTCTTCCTTGGTACACCCAGCGTGTCATAGACATGCTAAATTTCTTCCTCCAGTGCAATCAAGGCGCCCCCTTCTCGTTCACGCTCTGTACGATATTTTCCGGCTACACCGAAGAAGAAGCTCGGGATGTCAACCGAGTACTTTTGATCCTTGCATCAGAGTCAACCCGATGGGAAGACGCTTCGCTTGATCTCCGAGCATCAATGTTGCCAATACTATATCGCATCAAGCATCGTCTCCCTCGTCTTCGAAGTTTGAATTTGATGCTATCGGCAGATGATCGGGACGAGAACTATTCTGTTCCTGAACTGTATGCCGATCTTTTTGAAACGGCTATGCTTCTCGCCTCCATAACTATGCGCCATCTTTCAACGTGGAAGTTTGACTGGTCTTCTTTGACATTTGTCTGTTTGGACTACGCATTGAACAATGCCTTGCTCTATAGTGCACTTCCTCTTGCAGTCCGTTTGCAGGGACTCGAAATCGACGTGCCATTTTTTAGCCATTCACAGATACCCGGGACCAGACCCATCAAGTTGCTATGCTTGATATACTTAAGCGTCCCTTCTTCCAGGTTTCTAACCATGTTAGAAGCGCCTGCATTGGTCGATCTAAGAATCTCGAGCAAACAGAACGAGTCGGTGCCCGAAACAAACATAATTGATTTTCTTCGTCGATCCTCTTGCAGGCTCCACCATCTCTGCCTCGTGTACCATGTCGCCCCTACTGTGAAGCAAGTATTGCCGCATACGCCCGACGTCCGTTATCTGTGCTTTGGATACGTTAAAAATCTATCCGATGTCTTTTTATGGCTTGCGAGCGAGAAAAGCGAGGTGCCCTACCTCAAGACGTTTCGCATCGATGTGGAGCCTCACTGGATGAAGGATGATGACCTAGATCAACTCTCTCACATGGTCGCATCGCGAGCTCCAACAGGCGTAGACGGAGAGGGCATAAAACAGCTTATCATCCGTAAATATGAACCAACTACGACTTCAAGGGCCGCTGCGTTGGAGAGACTGATATCGTCCTGTCGGGTCCTCGGAGTTGAATTCCCGTTCCCGACCCATGTATTTTCTTGCAGATTCTGTTCATCCTTGTTTTCATATCGCACTTACTAAGTGTAGGAGCCGTCCCTTACTTCTGCATTAGAAGACCACGTAATTTTCTACGAGAGGAATGTCACTTTGGTAAATACAGGCTCCAAAGGTGTCTAATGACTATGTTTTCAAGTAAGTATAGTATACCTCGCAAGATTCACCGTTGACTTGAAGCTGATGGATAGTGACTCCTTCTTTTTTCGCGTGCTCTTCAGCTTCTTTGGTGAGTCTCTTCTTGCCCCCAAAACCACAATGTTTTACTGCCCAAGCGGTGATGTAGAGAGGACCACCCTTCACTACTGGGAGCGATGAAAGGTCCTTCGGAGGGTCTTCTCCGTCCTTTGCTGCGGCGTATACATCATCCCATGTCTTTTTCACATCGGCAAGATGATATTTATCATCGGCCGCTGGGGCGTCATTGGAACGTTTCTGAGAAAAGTGAGCAAGACCCTGCAAAGTCGGATGAATACCGGAAAACGAGCTCCAGCAGACCCTTGCGTGGACGATGGCCATCGCTTCTAAAATAAATAATCCACACTTGCTCAAACTCCAGAAGAAACATAGGGCATACTGAGAAGGCCAAATCTACCTCATGATTGTGGCGCGCCCTGACATGCACTGGAGATGCAAAGACAGTGGCAGACAAGGAAACGAAGAGGACTGTCACTGGTACAGTGAAACGCATTGGCGGTTAAGTTGAAGGTTCGAAAATGAGGTCCAGCCTGGCTTGCATTCTGCATCGGACGGGTTTAAATACTCGTTTCTGGCCACGATGATGATCAACTGGTTTCCGCAACGTCAATCAGTAAGGCAGTGCGTTTTCTCTGCGCATCAGCGCATCAGCACAGCACGAGCATCATCTGATTGGTGACTGTACTGGTATGGACTCGGTGAGTCCGCGATGCCCGAGTCGGCAGCCTGTTCCGCAATACTTTGACAAACAACGCAGTGACTTTATCTGGCGTTGGACGTTGGCCTCTCATACGCACTGCTCGGATGCCATCAAAAAATTTGTCTCCCGTTCCACTTGGCGCCAATGTCGTGGCATGGTTAAAAGGACTCCTGACAGCCGCTTCAGAGAAGTTGATACTCTTGACACAGCTCAATCTCAAGTACTCAGTACTCACCGGCACCATTGAGCTTTCAAAACGTCCTCACAGGTCTTGAAATATGCAGACGACCAGGCTGGGCTGTTCGAGTTATCCGTTGAACTTCCCTCTTGAACGACGTCATACATCCCTAAGCGATCCGTTGAATCACCTATCAATCCTCGGGGCAGAAATATTAGGTGCTTTCGTCACAGTGACGATGAATGAATATAACTGAGACTTTCGGCGCTGCCCGATACATCAAGCGAAGGCTGAAGCGCTGACAGGTCTAACGGCACCGAGCCTGGCTACTAATTCCGTTTGGTAATAATGATATCAGTCCTACGGTCGCGCTGCACACGCTCAGCTAAGGTTTGGGTACGGGGGCAAGTAGTAGGCGCTCGTGACGGACCGTGTTGATTCACCTGGCGCTCGCCGTCTGGGTTACTGCATGGACACACCATTCTCAATACCGAAACTTTCAGATGCATAGGGGCGTTTTTTTTTTTTTGCTGACTGCAGCAAACCTGTAAGCATTTGATAGTGACATGTGAGTCGTATTTCGCTTGTCAACGCATCTTCCCCGGGTAATGAATGGGATTATCGAATACCTGTTTGCAGACCTAACAATAGCCGTATCTGAGATCCACATGTATCTCGACATTTAGTCCACGCTTATAATTAATAAATGCGCCCAATTAGAAGCTACTTTTTAACATCATTAGCTCCATCATGTGCCGCTTACGCTCGTATGACGCCGATGTTCCAAGATCATGATTCCGGGGCGAGCGAGCGAGCGTCATGGATGAGCGATGCCATTGTGAAAATCATCCTTCTCTATCGACTTCCCAACGCCGTTATTCGCTTGTTTACGCGCCCTTTGTCCAAGATAAATGAAAATCTCTTCCACCAAAGGCGTGGGTGGGTATCCTTCGAACCACTTGGCTGGGTAGCGTCGTCGGATGTTATTTGTGAGCAATCCAACTGCCAGCACGAGGGATGATGAAAGCAGAACAACCGGGAGATAGTACCAGCCTAAATCTCTCACGGCCGGGTTGACAGAGGCGAGAAGTGCCGTTGCACCTGAGATCATAGCGCATTTGTGAAAATCAGGCACTTTCTGGGACATGAGGAAACGTACCGGCTGGAGGGTGTGTCGTTCCCGTTGCTTGCATGATCACCACAGCAGAAGCACAAGACAGGGAACTGATGAGCCATAGCAGCTCTTCGAATCTTTTTTCTGTGGGTAAAAAAAGGAACAGTTTCGTTATGCAGATGCCGGTCAGAGCACCGAAGAAATGGCCTCCGAGAAGAGCGCGCGGTTGAGCTAGTGGGGATTCGATTGTTCCGTAAACGAGAACGGCGCTGGCACCCTTTATAAGAAAAATTTTAAACATTTGTTAGTGCCGTTTACTCGGAAAAAGGAAAGCAAGATTGACTCATACGTACATAACTCGCAATTATGGGTGGGACTCCCCGCCTGATGAAGTAGCTTGCTTGGCCAAAGACGGCCTGTATAAGTGCAATTCCACCGAATGCTCCAATGAATGCCCAAAGACATTTTTCGTAGAATCGTATCCTTGGGGCTTGCGAGGACCGATATCCAAGCCAACGAGACAGCCAAGGGGATAGGCGGCTAAGAGGATGGGACGTAGAGTCCACTGTCATTGTGATGTGGTTAGTGCTGCTGGCGGAAGGTATAAAAGAGCCAGAAAGCAATTCCTTTGGTGAATACCGCTGGCGGGTGGTGCAGCCCAAATATGGAAGTGTTTCAACATTCGTCAGCCTTTTACCCGGATTAGCTTAGGTTCTTTTAGACTCGACTAGTCGCTACCCTGTTGGCATTATTCATTGACAAACGGGCCAGAGAAGAGGCGTGAAGCTGTCCCAATCCATTATAGAAATCACTGGCGTACTGCTACAACTGCCAATCTGCCTTCTGACTACTACTAGGACTCCCACTTGCCTTACATGTCAAACGGACAAAAGATATTTGTTTCTCTTTCTAACCCAACGTTTCTAGTCAGGAGGCATGCGAGGATCCGGCGCAACGCTTGTTGTGGTCACTCGATAATCTTGTGGTCGGCCTCGGATCGACTACTAGCCCAAGCTGCGCCGCATCACGATGCTATGCATTCAACCCATCGGTTACATTTCTATGCCTGCCAGTGGTAGACTATCTCACCTCATTACCAAGAGCTGTTATCTTTCAAACTGCGTCATAGTACCGGGCACTGAAGCTTAATCCATCATGAGTTCTTTACGGCAAGTTGTCCGCCATATTCGAACAATCGCTAACCGGAGTGGTGATCTGTTTTAAACTGAGACAGCGCCCTATCCCTCACGATTTCGTGCGCCCTGTCACCGCCAGCCATTTCAGCACTGACGTTGACTTTCTTCTCAGGAGAGGCCCATCTCGGCATTTCACCCTTTCGAACGTGATATGTATGCACCCTGGGCATAGGGTAATACGTTTCCCCGCGATGACACTCTCAGGCATGCAAAACAGAATCCCATTGATCAACACCTCGTAGAATGATAAAGCAAGTGGCAACTCTATCCTTGAACTTGTTAAATATTCCAATGATTGTTCGGCTCTTCAAATTCATCCTTGGTTCCGACCAAATTCCATCCTTCCTCATCCTCTTCCTCAAGTATCAAATCATCCCGTATCATAGAAGCATGCATTACATGCATAGGACCACCACTAGCTGTCGGAACTTTGGCCGCAGAGGATAAAGGAGCAGATGGGGTGGAGATAGTGCGCTCCGGACGGATTCTGCTGGAAGGCTTGGTCGTCACTTTGAGCCGAGCGCGTGAGGCAGGGTTTGCAGTGGTCGCTTGCACCAGCTGCGAAAACTCTAGTGGGAACGTCGCTGGTGTCGGGGGAGATAGAATCGGCGTTGTCTCGTGAGACTTTCTGTTCATGATGACGATTAACAATCGTTCATTTCCGAGGGGGAAAAGCAAAAATTCACACGTCAGATAACACGACAGGTTCATACAAAAGAGACAGAATAAACTTACTTTCCAAGTTCACTGCTGCTACACACTCGCCAAAGGTTGCTCAGAACGTCACCGGCTTGGCTAAGCGGGACGTCCACGCTTTGAGTGAAAGCGAGATAGATCACGTTATAAATCAACATGGCCAAAGCCGTCATGAACGATGAGCCGCCGGCCCCGGACTCTAGAGGAGGCTGCTCTTCGTAATAACCAGATTCTGCCAACTGATTGCCGGACGGCGATGATGATATTGGATCGGGCTGGAGCAGCGGTGGTGGTGTTTGTTGCGGCGGCGACGGTTCATGAGATGTCCGATGGATTACTGGAGGGGCTGAAGCAGAGACGTGGAGGCAGTACTTGCTTGTCCATCTGTAGCCATTTAGATGTAATTCAGTAGTAGCAGGAGTCGTATCAGTGGTACCTTGCCCAGCCTCCCGTTTCTGAACCCTTTCCTGCTCCGATCCACGGCTGGCCTACGCCAAGCTTACCGGAACTCCAGGAAATTTCGAATGGTAGCTTTACCCCAAGGTAAAACGTCAACAACGACAGGAAGTGGACTGTGTAAGTTATAACTGCATTGACGTGGTTTGGTGGGTATCCTGACAAAGGGACGGGTTTAGAACCGCAGCTCGTCCAAGGATAAAAAGTGATACTGACTCCTCATGTCTCCCGGCACAGGCAGAGTAAGCGTGCCAATCGTCCATTCGCCCTTCATTCCTAGCTTTCCACCGATTGGTAGTCTTCCACTAACTTCAAATACTTCTATTAGTTCTTGTACGAGACCCGATCGAGCTCTAGAAATCGTTGTCGAAAGCGCGTTTAATTCTTGTCTCTCGCGCGAAGCAGCTTGATACAGTGCAGAGGTAGTCGGAGCGGTAGGCGTCGCTGGTGAGGGAGGAACAAACGAAACTAAGTGCAGTTTTGCTGCGGAGAGATTCCGACGGCGAGTAGCTAGTGTCTCCCGCAGTAATCGTAGGCGATCACGTTCTGTTTCGTTAGAATAAGATGAGGAGTTCAAGGAAAGGTTGGGACGTACTCTTGTCGTTCTCCTTCCTCAACCGCACCAGACTTGCTTGAATCTCCTCCAGCCGTTGTTGGAAGGTCGAAACATCTGCTCGTCCTATTCGGGCGGGTACTATACTCTCTAGTGCTCTAGAAGCGCGAGTGACATGTTCATCGCGGTCGATGGAGAAATGCTGGATCTGACGTCGAAAGTCGCGTATGCTGTTGATTTCCTAGTCAGTTGGAACTAAATCGGACGCAAAGATTCTCACTGGGTGCGTATGCAAGTCTCACAATAGAACTGCCTTTGCTTTAGCTCGCATGTCTTGCAATCCATTCTACTGGAAGTGGTATTTTTGAAGCCGAGTATCCTGGCGTTTTACTATGTAACGGTTACGTTTAGTATCGCTCAGGACGGGACAAGGAGCTCTTTCTCTGGGCGTCCAATAATGGCGACTCGCGGCTTTCGGCGCCTTGACAGACAACAATAACTGCAAACAGAGATTCACTTTTTGAATTCATACCGCGAGCTGGGGCTTGATTATGCACAAGCAGTCTTGAAGGCCGCAGAATCCTGGGATTGGCCTCTTTATCTTCAGGCCTCGGGAAAGATGTCTGGAAAACTCAAGGCCATCATGTCCAAACTTTTGTGGGGCTTTGTCAGTAAATCACAAGTTCTTCGTGGGACATTACTGGATCAGTTCTGGATCACAGTTAGCCATAGGTTTGCGGAAAACGGTACGTCAGGGTCCCCTGTCCCATGATTTAATCACATTCCCTCATCTGATCCCTTTACAGTTACAGTCCTTCGGATCACGCCGTTTTAACTTTTCCTCGAT
The DNA here is from genome assembly GCA_023014435.1 of Amanita fuliginea. Lineage (NCBI taxonomy): Eukaryota > Fungi > Basidiomycota > Agaricomycetes > Agaricales > Amanitaceae > Amanita > Amanita fuliginea. Next base: position 189,340 of record JAEBUQ010000011.1, on the reverse strand, counting down.
ACCACACTCCGAAACCGTATTATTTCAAGGCATAGACCGAGATTCAGTGAATTTTGATTCAGTGTTTCAGTTGTCTGCGGAATTTTTTTTACCTATCTTGGCGTCGCATGTGGGTCTCTTCAGAAAGGATGTCAAATAATTAATATGACAGCCTTACATTAGTTATGGGACGCAAATCATGGACCAATACTTCCTGCTCACCTGTTTCCATGGAGACGGACGCACTATTGGAGATATCTACTGAAGAGTCTTCGGAAACAAAAAGCAAGTAGCTCTTGAGTCTGGCATGTCGTAACATCGAATATCGTTTCTTTACTACGCTAACGACTTGGAAACGCAGATTCTCAAGCGAGACGGCACATCATGCCCATTGACAGGTGCGACCTTCAGTGAGGATGGTGTTGATCCATTTCTAGTCCATACAAATACGGTGTCTGAAAAAGTAAGTAAAGTCCTTTGTAAACCCGGATTTATCCTATCCTCAGCCTGACACCATGGAATGTATTGCCTTGTTCGCTGGGACGGAAGGGTGCGACCTTGTTCTCCGACAGTTGAATGGCCTTTGCAATTTTATGAACGTTCAATCCGATGCCAATACTGTTTATGATAATCTGAAGTGGGGCATTGAAGGCCGTATGGAGAACGGAACAGTATGAACCTAAAATCCGACGTGCGGTGAGACAGTACTCAAACTCCAAAGGTTACACACATCTACAGAAGAATTCCTTCTTAGAGGATGATGATGATTCGGACTTTCCTCACGAATATGTCTCTTCGCCAGCCTTTTGGAATACTTTGGCTGCCAGGCTCTCTTAGGTCGAGCCCTCATATAACAACAGTATCCATTCAAAATGGTACTTTCAAACCCATCCGTCATCCGACTAGAACGCTCCCCTCACCTGTAGCATTGGCTTCTTGTCTCCTGCATCCCACGCAGATGAGAAAAAGGTTAAATCTGATGCTAGCCATAGAAATAGAACATGGCCGTGCGCGGTAATTGCTACTATGAATCACAGAAGCGAGGTTGTAAATGTTAGAACTATCGTCAACGTGTATACGTATGAAGCAAGCTATCTTGAATATATGGATTGAGCTACTCGCCAAAGACCTGTGTTCCCTACGTGAAATGAATGAAGAATGATCGCCAGGACCGTGGACAATGTTATTTATGCAGATCGTTGGCTATGCGTCGTAGTACGGATAACTTGATAGATGTGTCGATCGACGCATAGGGTAACGTTATTAGATGTGAAGTTATGCGATAATCAAATCAGCTATCTTCGCTTTGAAAGACAACAACGTCATATTACATGTTCTCGACGAACGGCCGTCAAGTCTCCCTGTCGGACGTGCTGTGACTCGCTAGAACCGAGTATGATGTCAAATATGGATGTGCGCCCTTATTGGATGACAAATATGGCATCGGCGGTTATGACGAGCGGTTATCAGGGCGTCCCCGGAAGCCCCAATTGGCCGCTGATCGAGATACAAAAGAGGAAATGAACGCTTCGCGGCGCTCTGACCGGGAATATTCTAACACGCTCCAGACAATCGTAACAATACATCTTGAACCTGTTTGCTAATCAACGATGAGAGCGTCGTCTAGGGCATGGGCAAATCGTGATGATTGCGCCGTATTTGCAACGCCTTCAACAACACTAGGGCGTTAGGATACATATGTATTTCTGACCTGCGTTCCCGTCACGGATAGTAGAAACAATGCTCTTGGCAGGCGTATCGACTGTTCATTTCATAACCTGAAGAGGGCATGTTTCCACCCACGGTCATAGTTGTTAACTTTGCCGAGTAGCTACTCCGGGAGCGCCAAAATATCAAACCATCGCCTATAGGCGAGTAATGCAGTGATTCCGCGCTGGAGCCCAAAACTTCATGAATCCCATCTCAAGATGGCAAACGCACGCCGGTGGAAGAAAAAATGTCCCTTAATTTTGACCAACAACCTTTGCGGCACACGATGGTACGCGCACATTCATGATGTTACCTGACTGACTGCCATCAGATCGGGTACACGACATCTAAGGTGTGCATTACCATCAAAAATAGTACCATGGCAACTTTTTAGTCCACTTGAACAAGGTATCCCATGCGGGACAGAAAACATGTTGAAACCTCGTTCAACTCAGACGATAGACACAAGCACCTGGTACAAATTGGACGGTTGACATGAATATACAGCAGTCCATATGGCAAGAGCAACTCTCCGAGCCTGAACTTATTAACCCATATTCGGACTTTGTTGATTCACTCACGATCTCTATCTCGACGCGGATCTCACCTGTGCAAGTTTGACTAGTTCTGAGTAGTTAAATATCCCGGACGCTTACCAAAGCGGACCGCTTTTAGCTTTCTCTTGGCTAGCTTGGCTGCACGACCATCTCCCACACAATGACTATCAGGCTCGTCGAGAGGTCCTCTTGGCCAATATCTTGGCCAAGATACTCGCATGGGTAGGTTTTTTGATCCGTTAACCAGCTGACATACTTGCTGTGATACAGAACTTTGCCAAGAATAGTTCGAGAGCGAGGTAAGCATGTGACGGAATGCTAAGCTGCTCCGAGTCCGCGCGCCTTACTAATTCCATGCCTGAAGACTGTTCCCTGTCATTAATCTGTCGAATGAGATTGGGAATCTAAGTACCTTGATGTATGCTTGGGCTATGGTGGCTAGATTACAAACGGCCCGGACAAACCCAAATCCCTACGCTGTGAAGTACATATATGTGAGTGCGAGTAGCACGAAGGGAGCCACATCAGACCGTTGCCTTGACCGTCGCGCCGCACATGTCTGCGCCTCTCCGTCGGTGAGTTTGTGTCCAACAATATCTAGCCTAACGAAATTAACGTTTTTAAACAGAGCTATCGTTGCACTATGCGATTTATCCCGATGGCCTTTCTGGCTATCCAGGTGGATAGGATACCGAGCGATGCCATCGCCGGGATTGCCCATGCACAGGTCCCTTTTGTGGAGTTTTGTGGGAACATTTTGCGGGGTCGCGCTGATTCAAGGCGTCTTTGGGAGAGCGAAAACATTTGTAGGATACGCCGTACCTCCCATCGTCTACAGTTATGTACGTGCACTGCTCATGCACAGACTGGAATGGAAAACTGACGCGATAAAAATCTCCCCAGGGTAGTGCTGCACTCGTGGCCTTCGCGACGCTAGATTCTCCTACTGCCCAGCCTCGCGCGTTTTTGTGTGGCCATTTCATTGGCGCCCTGATAGGCGTATCAATGACAAAACTATTTTCTCTCCTGCATAATGAAGAACGGATCCAAGAGTTTCTGTGGCTGACGGCAACCTTATCATGCTCGATAACGCTCCTGTTAATGAAGTTAACCAACACAGTGCACCCTCCAGCAGGTAGGCCAACATTACTCGTATTTGTCAAAATTTCCTGACCGTGCTTCTGCAGGTGCCACGTCCATCTTAGCCGCCATCACTCCGGAAGTGAGACAAATGGGCTGGATCCTATTACCGATCATCATCTTGTCGTCGCTGTTAATGATGGCAGTGGCGTTGATCGTCAATAATATTGAAAAACAATATCCATTATACTGGATGAAGGGACCTTCAGAAGAAGAAGAAGAAGATGATGATGAAAAGACTATTGGACCTGATACGTTTGACACAAGGTCCCGCGCGTGGCTATCGGACACCACTCTAGCAAGTACGATTATGATGCCACAAAGGGTCCACCTACCTGTTTGATACAGGACCGAAAAAATGGCCCCTGCCACGAGTCCTTACTTTACTGTTTCACACTGCTTTCCATCGCATTGGGGTTAATCGATCGAATATAGGGACAATGTTGTACAGGGTACCGCACAGCCGCATTTCTTTTTCACGTCACTGGCATGTAATTTTATAGATCGCATATCATTGTAATTATGGTTCATAGAAGAGTAAATGTAACAACTTACGAGATTGAAGCGGGAAACGTGAGGCTCATGAGGACATGAAGGCCTAACTTAAAACTGACATGCTTGTTGGTGTACCCAGGGTGAAACGGCCGGGGATAAAACGAGTCCCAAGGAAGCTTTGACCGCTGGGGGAAAAAGACAGAGTGGATAACGAGGCATGATAAAGCCCTTATGCCATGACGGGCTGGAAGTGCCGTTGTGAAGTTAATCGGAAATTGACCAGTTATTTACACTTGTTGACCATTTGCCGTGTACGCAAGCTCAAACAAACACCACAGACAACACAACCATCCGGACATTGTGAACGACGACAAGGCCTCCGGAGGAAACAAAAACATAACGATGACAGTAAGTTTTATAACTTTGTTTACGTTCCGGGGGTGCTTCCAGATGTAAAAAGACTGTAAAACGGTTATAGTGGATGGATGGATATTGTCCCAAGTGGATGACGAAATTTGCTACGGAGCGCCTGGAACCTGGAGATGGAAATTCTGACCACAAGTTGCACAGGATTCCAACTTCAAACGCTTCGTCGAGGTCGGCCGCGGTGTGTATTTGGCTTGTTAAGGTGTTGAGCTGCAGACGAAAACTGAATCCCAACAAGTGGTCTTCCTTAAGTCTGGCCCATCCGCTGGAAAAATCGCCGTCATTTCAGAAATCATAGATCATAATCGTGTATGAGATTTTTCATCCTTCTGAGGATTTACTGTTTTGACCTGGTGTATGAACCAATAGGCTCTGATCGACGGCCCATCAACAGGAGTTCCCCGCCAACCATTCCCCTACAAGCACCTCGTCCTCACACCCCTCAAGCTTACAAACCTGCCGCGCGGCGCTGGCAGCGGTGTCATCAAGAAACTACTGGAGAAGGAAGCTGTCGTGGAGAAGTGGGAAAAGTCAAACTGGACACAAAGACGATTGGCCTTAGAGAGGAGAAGGGCGCTCAGCGACTTTGGTCGTTTCAAGGTCATGCTGGCCAAAAAGCAACGGAGAGATGTTGTTAGGAAGAAACTCCACAAGTCCAGTGCATGAGTGTTGGGATTTCGATACTCTTCCGTTGTGTAAAACAAGACGGGTTACACATGCATTACGTTTGTACACATATCATACCACGCAAACGCCGACAGCACGTCTTCAATCGATGGGTTCTTGAATCGATATTTAAGCAATTCCTCGCATTGGACTAGTTGTCATCTGAATCGAAAAATGCAACTCTTTTCGCGTCCTTAAGTTTTTGGAAAATTGCCCGTCATGCGATGATAACGAGCACGGGTGGCTTTGCTAACGGCGAGCGAGTACTTTGTGGATTGTCTTCCGTGCAATACAGTTTGAAATTGGCTCACGCATTTGCGGTATTTGTATACCGATAAATGGAACAATGGACGGAGACATGAGAATCACTGCCTCTCGAGCACGCCGTTCTCCATGGAATGTTCAAAAGCTTTCCGTTTCAATGATGGGTAGTTTTTTGATATCTCCGACTCGGTTGTCCATCAATACTTGACTAGAGAGATAGGCAGGCGGAAGAGCCACTCTATTTCATAGTCTCCCAAGAAGTACTAAGCAGCCCGTCATATTCCTGTTCAAAAGTCAAATGACGATATCAATTAAATATGTAGTCTGTACAGGGCATAAATTGAGTATCGGATGCATGCAACAATTTTTTGCTTAACAGCAAAGGCGTTGTGATTTCTGATGTAGAGATGGCTAGTAAGTGCGATTTGAAAATTGTTGCCCACAGAATCTGCAAGAAAATACATGGGTCGGGAACGGGAATTCAACTCCGAGGACGCGACAGGACGATATCAGTATCTCCAGGGCAGCGCTCTGAAAAGTCGTGCCGGGTTCGACGTATTGACGGATGGAAAGATGCTTTATGCCCTTTCCATCGATGCCTGTTGGAGCTCGCGATGCGACCATGTAAGAGAGTTCATCTAGTTCACGATCTTTCATCAACTGAAAGATGTGGAGCGTCTCGAGGTGGGGCACCTCGCTTTTCTCGATCGCAAGCCATAACAAGATGTCGGATAAATTTTGGACATATACAAAGCATAGATATCGGATGTCGGGCGTATGCGGCAATATTTGCTTCATAATAGAGGCGACATGGTGCATGATGCAGAGATGGTAGAGTTTGCAAGAGGATCGATGGAGGAAGTCGATTATGTCTAGTTCAGGTGTTGATTCGTGCTGTTTGCCTGAGATATTCAAGTCGACTAATGCAGGTGTTTCCAACATGGTTAGAAACTTGGAAGAAGGGACGCTTAAGTATATTAAGCATAGCAACTTGATGGGTCTAGTCTCGGGTAACTGTGAGTGGCTAGAAAATGGCACGTCGATTTCGAGTCCCTGCAAACGGACTGCAAGAGGGAGTGAGCCATAGAGCAAGTTATTGTTTGCCGCGTCGTCCAAGCGGAAAAATGTCAAAGAAGACCAGTCAAACTTCCATGCCGAAAGATGGCGCAGAGTTATTGAGGCGAGAAGTGGAGCCGTTTCAAATATATCAGCGTAAAGTTCGGGAACCGAATACTCGTTCCGGTTATCCGCGGATAGTATCAAATCCAAACTTCGGAGAAGAGGGAGATGATGTTTGATGCGGTATAGGGTTGGCAACATTGATGCTCGGAGATTAAGTGTAGCATTCTCCCATCGGTTTGATTCTGATACAAGGATCAAAAGTACTCGGTTAACGTCCCGAGCTTCTTCATCAGTGTAGCCAGAAAACCCCTTACAAAGTGTGAACGAGAAAGGAGAACCCTGATTGCATTGGAGGAAGAATTTTAGCAAGTCCATGACGCGTTGAGTGTACCAAGGAAGAGGAAAGCGTTCTGGCGCCCTTCGGCGCCATCTTGGCCAATCTAGTGCTATCAGTTTCCAGAATTGTAACCGCATGGATAGAAATGTTGCCCTCCATGCTGCGCAAATGTGACCAAGGAACCACGGAAATTGCATTGCCTTATGAACCTTAAGGCTCGAAGAGAACTGGGAAAATATCTCTTGAACAACATCGTTAGGTATAGTTGGAGGGGTTATGCTCTTCATGGAACACAATGCTGGTCTAGCACTTGTAAATTAGTAGTTCAAAGTTTTAGAAATGCGAACGTACATAATAGTCCTTGCCAATCGATTATTGATTACTAAGCAATCCCCATGTTATTGTCCCCGTTCGACCTTCCCCCTTGTACCTCCTTCCTCCTCATCACCGACAATGACCTCTCCTCGTCTGCAGACTTCCTCCTCCACCGCACCCTGCATCAACATCTCAAATCCGCAAGCGATAACGACAGCAAAGCGATCATCCTCTCAGTGTCGGAAGACCTGGTAAGATGGAAAGCCATCGCATCTGCCAGCAGGTCCCCGGGTGGCGGGCTGGACTTGGACCGGTGCATCGAAGACGGCTCTGTCGAGTTTATCACTGTTCTGTCGCATCTCGCTTCTCACCCGACTTTAACGCCCTTTAGACCCCTTTTTGACATCCTCTCTCGATCGCTTCGCGCGGGTGATGGTGGTGGGCTCGTCATCCTCGACGACATATCGACACTCGAATGGATCGGACACGACGCTACGGACGTGCTGCGGTTCGTTAGGGCGTTGCGGGCGGCGTGTATCAAGGCCAAGGCGACGCTTGTGGTCAGGCACCACAGGATTTCCTCCGACCTGGAGCTAGCAGAGGACGACACTTTCGCGACGCTGTACCAGCTTTGCACGTATCACGTGGAAGTGCGAGGGTTGGCGAGTGGACGGAGCGGGTCTGTGAGTGGAGAGATTGCTCTCCACCCTGGCCCAGCCACAGTTCATTCGAGTTCGACAGAGGCGGGTGTAAGAGTTAGAGAGCGGAGCAGCGCGATACAGTACAAGCTAACAGACACAGGCGCCGTGTTTTTCGAAAAAGGAACGAGAGGATTGTAATACGACATGCTGCTACCATTGTCTCCCAGACCGTCTCTCCCGTTCCTTCTCCCTTCGCCGTCGTGCCTCCTCTACTTCTTCTCTGTTAAACATGTCACTGGTGAGCTCGCTGCCATGGACCGTGCTTGGCGTCTCGCTCCCGCTCGTTTCGCGTTTCTTGCGCCGGATGAGGGCAAGTGCGCGTTCCCGCTCAGAGGATTCACGCGCGAGACGGGCCTGGACGTCACCGTTGGAAGTGATGTTAGACTCAGATCGAGTGGGTGGTTCGGGTCGTTTGAACCGCCGCCTGTGTTCGTGTTCGTGCTCCTGAGACGAGAGGTGTCGGTTGATCGCTGTCAGCGGGTCCTCGACCGACTTGCGAGCGGTGTCCCGCAGGCGTATCTCATCCTCGTCTAGATCATTTCCGCGATGCTTTCTGTAACCATGACTGCTTCTTACATCCGGATCACCTTTTCTGCTCGAGTACCATGGCCGGAGGTCCTCTTTCGACGGAGCGAGGGCAACACCCTTGTCGTTGGCCGCAGCCGCCGGTGTCTTCGTCATCTTGATCACTTTCACTAGCTCTGTCTGCCACATACAGTTCAATAGATTCATACTAGAGTGCACAGACAGACAGACCTGTTCCAGATCTTGAAAAAAGTTGATGTGCCCGTCTGTCGTTGGAAGCGAGGCAGTGTGGGACGTCACGGCAAGCGGGGTCCGTTCCTCGAGCATCCGCTGCTCTTCGCGATCTTGCTGTCTGCGGCTCATGCCCGCACGCTGACGAAGTAGGTCGATACGGGCTTCCGAATCCTGCGGATCGTATCAGGCTGCTCGGCATGTAGCGGGAGAGAAGACACACGGCGAGCATGGTGCGGCCCTCCTGCTGAGCCTCTTTAAGCTTTGCCTCTTCCTCATCACGCCGCACACGGTCGATGTTGTCTCGGCGGTAGGGATGGTAGGATTTGTGGTGGGCGATGTTGAGCTTTCCCATGTTGGCAATCGACCAGTCAACAAGAGTCACGCGTCACGATTGAAGAGGTCTACAGCTAGTACAGGGATGTATACTGGTATTTCATGCGATTCTGTAAGAATAGAATACATAATGCTTGGTGTGAGCATAGTCAATGATGTGAATGTTCGCGTGGCCCTTGGCCTTCTCGTGCTCATCAATTTCATGACGGGTTTCTTTCCCGTGGCCAAATGATTTAACCCAGGTTTAAATCTGACAATGAAAAGGCCAGGCCTCTCCGACACTTCGACCTGTTCGCCTACAAACCCTGGTCCGGACGATAACTTTGTCCATTCGGCTTCCAGATCTTGGAAACGATCCTTAGGGTCACGTTCGTAATCACGTTTCTGAGAAATGTGAACAAGGCCCAGAGCTGCAAGTCGGATAAAAGTAAAACATACTGAAAAACGAACTCCAGCAGATCTTCGCATGGACTCGGATGGCCATCGCTTCTAAAATAAATAATCAACACTTGCTAAAATCGAAGGATGATACTGAAGCATACCGAGATGGTCAAATCTACTTCACGATTGTTGCGCGCCCTGACATCCACTGGAGAAGCACAGACAGTGGCAGACAAAAGAAAGAGGGCGGTCAGCACAGCGAAACGCATTGGCAGTTGGAAAGGTTGAAAATGTTAATGAGGTCCAGCCTGGCTTGAATTTTGCTTCGGACGGTTTAAATACACGTTTCCCACACCGTTGCTATGATGCAGTCAACCAGTGTTCACCACATCAATCAGGAATGGCTCCCGCTCGCATCTTTGCTGGGCATCAGTAACTAACCTCAATATCAAAACAGTCATACTCTACTGCAACAGGGAGTGTCACGCTCCATCTGAAACAGATTACTATCATTTAGTAGGTGTTTGAAATTTTTTGAAAACTTGCTTCAGAAACGTGCTACCCAGCCCCCGGCTTTTTGTGGCAGGTTTATCTGCTTCTTATCTACACTTCTAAATAAACCAAACTGAAATAAACAATTCGCAGGGAGTCACACTGCCGGTTTTGCTATGTTCGAAAAAGTAGGCTTTTGAAAGTTTTGAGTCACATCAGTCACGTTTCCCATCATGCAGTTCAATCTCCGCCACGGCCATGAGACAACATCGATAAACCAGGATAAGCCCTGGGCTGCTTAAATACATTCCTCGACTCCTAGTATAACTTGAAAAAAGGGATTAGAAGACTATGATTATAGTATGATTATAGTGGTAAGTATTGTCAATCTGTGGGATAAGAATTGATATGATAATAGGGTGGAATATGCATCAGCAAAATAGCAGGCTGGTCTTTTGGATCTTTGAGGTCTTTAGAAAGACCTCAAAGCTCTCCAAGACTGAAGAGACAATGGTCTTCACAAAGACCTGTCAAAAGTTAGATTAGATAATTAGAATTAGAATTAATTAGTGTTTTATATTTAACTAAATATCTATTTAGATTATGTGATATCACATGATAAACATGTGATTAGTCATATGATTATAGGCTCATCTAGACTCTGATTAGTAATAATAAACTCTTATTTGTACTTGTGTATGAAATTATAGAGTTCAAAGATATTATAGAGTTTGATGGGATGACTATCAACTGTATTGAATAGTTGATAAGAATCATTTATATTTAGAACATGACTCATAAATGGCTCATATGACTGTGCAATGACTCATACTACTGTGCATGAGTCATATAGCTGTGCACATGAGTCATATAGAAGTAAATGATGTCATATAGAACATCATAGAATAATTAAAAATAGATAATAATAAATAAAACTAGTTTATTAGTATTTTTATTATTATATTTTGTACCCAGATTAGGGTTACTGAAATGTATATAAGGAGGGCGTTTTGGGCACTAAGCTCCCCAGTTTTTTCCAACTAACACTCACAGTGAATAGTAAGGCAAAGCACTCTAAACAAATGTAAGTAGATTGAAACACTTACTTAGCCATGCTCTGTGCTGCTGTATATCATTTCAATAGGTTATGGACCCTGCTAGCAACAGCCTCAAAAGCAACCTGTGCAGAGTTGTTACATGCCGTGGGAAGGATGCTAGGAATAGATACAATGTATTTTTAGATAGACATTAGATTGGCTAGATCCCAATCAAGATCAGGCAAACAGATATGGCCTAAGGCTCTCTATCTGGTCTGATGGGATCTTGATAGCTGATCACTTCGATGTGACTGTGACTGTGACACTAACCCTTCTTGATCTTCCCTCATCTGTACAGAATAGCTAACCCATGATTGTGGGATAATGATCCACTTAATGGGAGCAGGGATCCCATTTAGATCACCCTTGTGGTCTACAGTGTGGGAACACTGATTAAATATGTTACAGTTTTCTTTTCTTTTCGTTGATGGATACTTTATTATTACATAACCATTGCTATGCGTTTCATGGACGCTGATACACCAGCTACGTATCCACACGGGTACCACACACACATGAGAACAGAAGAAGTGAAAACAAAGGCATTTGAAGCCCTTTGCCCATGGAAGAAGCGCTACAAGCAGGTTGCACTTCATTCGAAGGAAGAGTGAGCATTTCAAAACAGTTTTGGCTGAGTCGGCCACCTTGGCGTTTGGAGAAGCGTAACATCCGGTCCGTCACTGCCTCCATACTGCCAGACAGAACAGTACCTGCATCACTAGGTGTGTGCCTGACAACCAGACAAATTTCATATCTGCCCAGACTGGCCGTTGTATGATTTGAAAAACATAAAGAGTCGTCCCTGCTGCTCCCCAACTCCTATCAGAACCTTATTCAACAGTTATCACACACAGCATGTGTAGATCAGCCCGACAGAACAGAATCACTCCTTCTGGCCAGCGCTTAAGCCTTAGAGAAAGGCTTTCCCCTTCAAATCAGTCGTTGCTCGCCACCAGGATCACAGACCATGCAGAACCTCCCACTGTCAACCCAGATTCGTCAATGGTAGATGTACCCCCTAGCCCAGTCAAACCACCCACATCATCCAGCACCACCAGCGCTACGGTAGACCCAGGAGCTGTGCTTCGAATGATACCATTGTCTGAATGAACGAGCATGGCTATTACAAATTCAATTGGGATGCAGTTTGCAGATTCGAGGCTGGTCCCTGATGATTGTTGGACTCACCTAATGTGCAGCATCAGAGCTAGAGGAGGTTGGGAGAATATGTTCCATGACCTGAATGAAGCATCCACCTTAATGGCACCAAGGGACCCACGCCTTTGAAACTGGTTTTACCTCGAACTCATCAACAGCTTGGTCTCAGTAGGGGAGTTAGCCTCAGTTGAACGAACACATTTCATGGTTGGACAAGTAGTCTGGCAGACCAATGCAATTGCCAAACATGACAGTTTTCAAAGGACAATATCCCCTGGGGGCCCTTGGATCATAGTAGGTTGAACTCTTGCCAGATATGTGGTCATCAACAGGGAGGGAACATTGCATCCAAGGCTGGTTCCAGCAGACCAGTTAATGCCCTACTATTTGATGTGGCATGTGGCATGCCTTCCTGTGGACTTGATGAGCCATGGGGACTGCCACAAGGTTGTCAGACCAGGGGACACTCTCAGAGGAACAAGAGAAAAAGAAAAGAAGAAACTCTGTTGTATAGTCTATGACTATGACAATCAAGAGCCTGGGGCTCTTGACGCTACAACCAAGACTATATACTCAAAGCCTCACCCCTCTGACTAATCCATCACCTGATCACCTCACCTCCACCTCATGCTGACCTGTGGTCCGCTTACATAATACTGCAAGATAAGATCTCTGATAACCCGATAAGAGATCCGAGCTTCCCGAGATAAGAGATAAGATAAGATAAGATCTTAAGATAAGATCAAATCGTAACAGGGACCTAGAGAACCTCCTCTGTCATGATTTCGAAGCCTAGGAAACACTGTGGAGCAGTCACCATTGCCACAGAAGACTTTGACCAAGGAGCCCAAACAGTGGTAGAAGCCTGTATGGGTGTTGCGAGCATCAGTGATGGCAGATGAGTTCTGCACTCAGTTCATACCTGTTTTTTGTTTGTTGTTATGGACTTGTTCCCTCTGTTCCTTCTCTATGACCTTTGAAAGGATGGTGTCCAGGACACTCCTATCAGTTGGTGGAGTGGACTTTCTTCTTTGAATTGATTCTTAGCTACCATCATTTACTTTATATACATGTATCTTCACCTTTATGCAACAGAGAAAAATTGACCTTCTTTCCCTCCCCTCAGAGTTCAGTGCTAGCGTTGCCCTCTCTCTGAGTCTTGCCTTAGGTCCCTTGCCTGCATCCAGCCCTGTTTCGACTTTGTCTTTGCCCTGTCTCCTCTCGTCTGCCCCATTTGTCCTCTTCTCCACGCTCTTATCCCTCGTCCCCTCCTTTGGACAAACACTCTGGTTTGACTACTCTCAGTCGGCCCCCACTTACAGTCACTGTTCATACTTAGTTGTGTTAGTGAAGACTGAGAAACCCCTTCTGCCCTTGCCATCCGTCTCAGCATGTGTTTGAATCCCCTTCGTCCAGCCTCAGTGCCACTTTGAACATCTGTCCACCCATGCTCCCTCCAGCCAGCCTGTTGCTACTGAAGGTGGAGGTCTTTACTCTCCCCCCCCCCATACCCTGTGGACTCCCGGTTAGTTCCGGAACTAACAGGGACTCCAGTGGGACAGTCCCTGGACTCCTGCCTTTTTTTTTTGGCACAGACCTCAGCCAAATTTTGGTGGGACTAAACAGGGACTCCCACCTGAGTCCCACCAAAGTCCCACCAAATCCTGGGAGTCCTGGTACCAGGACTGATCGGGACTCCTGATCAGTCCTGATGCTACATGCACTTTGTTACTGTGTCACTGTCACACACTGCTGCTTACACCCAAGTGACACATGTCACATGTCACATGACCACTGGCAGATGGTCTGTGCACTCCTGACAGGTATATAAGGACAACCAGCAGTACCCAGTTTCTACCATCCCCCTCCTCGAAAATTGATTAGTCAGCTACTTTGGTAGGTAGATAAGATTGCATATAGGTGATTACATAAATAGATTAGTTTTGGTAATATAGATAAGATTGTAAATCTGGTGCACATTTTCCCACAGTAAATATCACATGTCACATGTCACAATAGTGTCACATTTCTCACACTTTTGGAAAGTGAGAATTGTCACATGACCTACTAACAAAAAAGATAGAGAGTGTGAATTTGGCCCAGAATATAATAACCAAATATGTACAAACCCAATATTCATTGAGATAATTGCAAAATACTATCATGATTCCGCTTTTTTATAGCACAGCCACAGCACTCTGAGGTACAAAAGTCACATTCATGACATGCTCTATTAACAAAAGTTGTAGAGGAGTCAAATTTGATGCCACTGATGGTATACAAATATTTGTAAACAAAGTACTTAATGAGATATAACCCTTTTAAATAGTTTTGTGTGACAATGCCAACATGCCAGTTGAAAGTCACATTCATGACATGTTCTATTAACAATAGTTGTAGGGGAGTTCAATTCAATGCCACTAATGGTATACAAATATTTGTAAACAAAGTACTTGTTGGGATACAACCCTTTCAAGCAGTTTTGTGCAACAATGCCAGCATGCCATTCCAAGGTCACATTCATGACATGTTCTATTCATCAAAGTCATAGAGGGGGTGAAAATGAGTTGTTGATTATATACAAATATTTGTAAACAAAGAAATTCTTGAGATATAACCAATTCAAAAATGTTTGTGACAGACACTGCACTCCAAAGTCATATTCATTATACATTTTCTTAATCAAAGTTGTAGAGGGATTAAATCTGATGCTAGTGATGGTGTCCAAATACTTGTAAACAATGGAATTCATAAAATATGCAGAAATGCCACATGTTATGTTTGTTTGTAGCTACCCAACATAACCACAAGCCTTGTTGAGATAGCAAGAGAGGAAGAGAAATGTATTGAACAGTAAATGGGTTTACTGGGTAGAGTAAACTATCTAGAGTCTTAAGGACTCTCACCTACAGACTCACTCCTTAAGTGTCTGACTCTTTGTCCAGTAGAGTGGGAGCAGACCAAGACTCTGCTTGCAATGAATCATATCAAGGGCACAAGAAATGACTTGACCCTGGTGGTGATTAGTGTCTGACTCTTTGTCCAGTAGAGTGGGAGCAGACCAAGACTCTGCTTGCAATGAATCATATCAAGGGCAGAAGAAATGACTTGACCCTGGTGGTGATTTTCAAATATCTGTAAATGAAGAATGCATCAGCTGTTTCTTAATTTTTGTGACAATGCTGAATATATATATACACCTATATAAGGCCCTTTGGAATCACATTTAAAGTTGTATACCAGACAAGGGAGATTAACATTTTGGTTAGCCAGGAAACCATTCAGTAGCTTGGTAAGTATGTTGGGTAATCTTCTCACACAGGACCCCCTATGTAAATTTATATGAGGCTAGTGCCTGATCTTTCTCACCTCCCCCTAATAAGAAGACATGAGATACTTTGATGGCAACATGGAAGGAGCAGCAATCATCATACATGAAGTAGAAGCAAAAGAAATATGAAAGAAAGAGACAGGGATCATTGTGACATGAGCTGGCTACAATAGTTGTAACCTAGAAAAACATAGCCCAATCTAGCCACTGACCTGAAAAGGGCCTAAGGAGTAATGGTGCTGCCTACTGTTTTTGCAAAATATATATTTTACCTGGACTCCACAAGGACATGTGGGGGAGGGTAAAGTGCTGGGAAAAGCTAACAAACTGAGTGAAGTAAGGAGGATGTCTGAATTCTACAACAAAATTCCAGTTTTTGGATAATAATAAATAATGTGACAAATATATGACACAGCTTGTGACAATGGGAACATGTGTGAAAAAGCTGGAAGAAAGTAACTGAGTAAGTGGAAAGTGGATGGGAACACAAAGGAAAAGTTCTGAGGAAGTATGGGAATGTGGGAATAGATATATGGATAGGAAACATGGCAGAACTGTATCAAGATGCATAGGAACATTGTGGGAACACAGACAAGTGGATGGGAACTGTAGGAAAGTTAATGATTATTATGCATATAGTGGGAAGGCTGATAGGTGTGTGAAAGTAGTGAAAAAATCAACACATGTGTGAGAACCTGGTGGGAGTGTGGGAACAGTAGGAAAGTTAACAGGTAGTATGAATATGGTGGGAAGGATAATATGTGTGTGTGATAACAATGGGAAAATTAGCATGTGTGTGGGAACATGGGAGTGTGGGAACATGATGGAAAAGTAGGTAAAACAGTGGGAAAGTTAATGGGTGGTATAAATATGGTGGGAAAACTGACAGGTGTGTGAAAAGAATGGGAAAGTTAGTTAAGATGTGTGTGGGAACATTGTGGAAGAGTGGATAGGTACATGGATGAGAAGTGTACAGGTGTGTTAAAACAATAAGGGTGGGAAAGTTAGAATAATGTAATTGACTTGATGCTTGGTTTGTTGTTGTTTGCATGTATTTACTACCCAGGAGTGGTGGTATGTTCAAATGATGACTGAATCCTGGTTGAGTCCTGGTGAGTCCTGGCTAGTTCTGATTCATGGATGAATCAGGAATGACCAGGACTGACCAGGAGTCCAGTGGAACTGGGGGGGGGTGTAAAATATTGACAGGGACTGGCCATGAATCCCTGTGGAGTCCCGGTACAGTCCCGGTACAACCGGGAGTCCAGTGGAACTGGGGGGGGGAGTGTAAAGTACTGAACTAAAGCATAATATCCGTTATGTCAAAAGATTTTGCAGAACTGCTGGAAGATATACCCCTACTGTCAAAACCAGATACTCCGTCACGCAAATGTTTGTCCTTGCTTTCAAACACCCTTCCAAATGAATGCTCTCTACATATCAAAAACTGAAATATGTTCCAATGATGTCAAAACTGCCTAAAGTAGCACAATTACCTCCTCACAAACAAATGCATCCACAAGGACACATGGAGATTCCATATGACGCTTTACCAAAGTATCTCCCTCAGTATCACCACCTCTCTTTCAATCTAGGGGAAACACTATCTCCCAGCATCAGTTCACCCTTGTTTTCAATATGACAACATTTATCACAGAGTTTGGTTATGACAAACTTTCCCCAAACTATCAGAAGCCTTACAATGGATTATTCAGCTAGGCAGAGACATCTCCATGGAACAATGGCAATATGAATGGCGAATGAATATAAGGGGAAGTGAAAATTTTAACCATACACAAGCACAAATGGAAATGACACTCGCAACCGAATGATATTACGATCTTCTGAACCAGGCAATACAGGCAAGCATGAACAACCCAGAGATACACGTTACACATCATGCACACCCTGAACAAATTCGTATTCCACACCCTGACAACACAGGAACCCAATCAGAACAGGAGGAAGCGGCCAGACACTCTCATGAGAACTTTCTCAGGACCAGAGAACCTGAAATCGAAGAAATCTTAGCTTTGGACTCCGATGATGAAATTTGGGATATTTAAACCGCACTTGATGGACTCATCTCCTCCATCTTATTGATACAACATGCCCACTGCTATCGTCACCATTGCCTACCTCCTCGTGTTTGCTTTCGCCCTGCTGATCACAGCATGTGGCCATTGTTACAATGATTTGTTCATTGCCACCTCCCCCTTCCTTGCCACTGCCCATGACCTCCCTATTGAGGTCTTCATCACCACCACCACCACCGTCGACGACTACCTCTTCCTGAACTGGCCCGCTTCCCCTACCTCTACCACTGCCGACCTTCACCAGCATCCAGCCAAACTCGACGATCTTCAGATCCTCCAAGAGGAGGCTCCCTTACCTGCTCCACTGACACCACCTCTTGCTTGGACTCCCAATGCCTCCCTCCTCCGATCACAAGAAGCCCTCGCCACTATGATTGTGGACTACCAACTGTTCGCCGGCCCCCTTGATGCAATGCTCAATGTTGCCCTTACCACTGATCCTCATACAGTGACAGATGAAGAACGCGATGCGATTCTGGAACAATTAGTCCAGTTGGACTATGTTACTAGAACTCTCCAGTGGCGGTTTGAGACCGCTAACCACAATGTCAATACTATCACCAAGTGGTTAAAATCATGAAGAGATCACAGATGGACAAATGGCAGGAACCATGGCTGGGGAACAGGTTAAGAAGTTGGTGACTTCTTGCATACGAAGGGGGTAATGTTACAATTTCTTTCCCTTTCATTGACGGACTTTTACAATTACATAACTATTGCTATGCGTTTCATGGACGCTTATCTCCTTTAGCTAATAACCTTCACATTTCCTTTCTTAGGCAATTAGCTGTACAGTTCCTTTTACATTCTCTTTGTTCTTTTAGTATATAAAGGCTTTCATGTATGCTTCTTTTCTTTAGTTCCAACTTAATCAAATTATTCTCTCAACCTCTGAACAAAACTCCTCACTCTCGACTTCTTGAGCTCGTCATTTACTCTGACCTTTGTCATCGTTTGACTTAGTGTCCAGAACTTGTCCAGTAGGCTGGGAGCAGACCAAGACTCTGCTTGCCACTGTTGACTTAGAATGAATTGTGTTGAGAGCATTGATCCTAACAGTGTCAAAGACATTCAACGGTTTTTAGGATTGGCAAACTATTATAGAAGATTTGTCAAAGACTTTGCCAAAATTGCTAGACCATTACATGATTTGGTTAAAAAAGAAAAACAATGGATTTGGGGAGAAGAAGAAGAAAAAGCAATAAAATCCCTTAAAAAACTATTCACGGAACAACCGATTCTTGTTGCACCAGATTCCGACAAGAATTTCAGAATAGAATTTGATGCTTCCAACTACGCTACAGGAGGGGTATTATCAATGGAATGTGATGACAATAAATGGAGACCTGTCGCATTCCTTTCTAAATCCCTTAATGAAACGGAAAGGAACTATGATGTCCATGATAAAGAAATGTTGGTAGGGCTCCCAAAGTTCAGTTCAGTTCGGTTCGGGGCTATTTTGGGCCGAACCTAAACCTGGAACACCTGGAGCTTGCCCGAACCAAACCTGAACCTGTCGGTTTGGGTTCGGTTTGGTTCAGTTCCGGTTTGAACCCACTGAACCGTGGGAAAATACCTTTTTAAGAAATATCAAGTGTAATTGCAGGTTAGAACATGCCTGCATGCTTGCACTATGGTCCCACACCCCTAAAATTTGATATAACAGCATATAGTGCTGTATGACTATAAGTACTTAGGAAATACAGCAATGTTGTGGCTAGTAAACAGCTGTGAAAGGTCACCTTGGTGTGGCAGTGGTGTGGCAGTGGTGTGGTGTGGTGTGGTGTGTGATTGGCTAATGCAGGCAATGGTGTGGCTAGTAAACTGCTGGGAAAGGTGGAAATTGTGTGGCAAAACAACTGAACTAGGAAAAATCATTTTTCATTATAAGATTTGAGCAAAAATAAAGAGTAAGTAAACAAATATTCTATCTACTAATCTACCTTGCTTGGTGCCCAGGCCTTTGGTTCCCATTTCTTGGCCTCCACATTAGTATCAAGATCACCTGTTGAGTATGCATTCTTCAATAGCTGCAATGCCTGAATACTTTCAGCAGATAAGCTATTTCTTATGTGAGTCACTGTCAGGCCTGCTTGAGAAAATGATCACTCTGATGCAGTTGAGGACCCTTGAATGGCAAGATAGTCAAAGCCATGGCAGACAAGACAGGATATTCTTGAGAATGGTACTAATAAACATCAGAATTAGCTGATATCACATTGTGAATGTAAATTATACATATGAACTTACCCCCCACCACTTGATCTGGTCATTGGTTTGCTCCAGATTACTTTCCAGGTATTTTATTAGCTCCTGGTGTGCTACCCTTCCACTCTGTTCCCTTTCCAGACAATGCCTGATTTTTTTATACATCATGGAAGTACCATAACCTCCACTTTGTGTAAGGGAAGCTGTATAAAATAAATAAAGATTGGCTGACTTGGAAAATCATGCTTACATGGCTCAAGAGTACTGGACTCAGCAGCAGGAGCCTTGGAAGCTAATTTAGCAGCATAGTACTCAAACTGATACTAGTTAAACAAGGGGACTCATGGCTTGGAAAACACACCTCTCTTTCCAAAGCAGCTTTACCTTCAGCAAAGTACTGCCCATCCCATGCTTCCTTCAAATATTCAAGCTTGAAGTTAGGATCCAAGGCTGGAGAGATTATGATGTATATTAGATAGAGTACATGGGAATCAATACAGAAAAATAAACTGACCAAGGCAAATAAAAGCTACATTATTTTGGTCAAGTAGCTTGTAGTACTTCTTCATCTTATCAATTCCCTTCTCAATGGATTTCCTGAGTCTGGCAAACTTCCCCATGGATGCAAAGGTCTCCCATCTATCTTGAAGGGCTTCAAGAGTGGGTAGGGCCTTCCAAACTGTTGGTTGCCTTTCTGAAGAAAATGATGATTGTGCATCTCTTGGCTCCTATACATACATGAGAATTATTTAACACCATTAAATAAATATTACCTTGAGAACTTCTTTAATCAGTTCCAACATTACCCACTCCTCTTCCCTGACAGCATAATCTGAATATTTTTTTCCACCTTTTAGCTTGGGTACCTTGGAGCTGATATCAGCTAAAAGGCAAAACTTATTCACTGCCTATTCAGTTTCAAGTAAGTTGAAGTAACAGGCAGCAAGGCAAGGGCTCTACTTACCACCTTGTTCTGTACCAAACGTTCAATTAAATCATACATGGATCCCCAGCGTGTGCGAATCCACTTAATCAGTTCAAGTGGTTTCAAACCCTCCTCCTTACACACAGTAGAAAAGTAGGCCTTTGCCTGAGGAGAAAGTCTTATCTAATATCAGGGTAAAAAGGGGGGAATGTAAATGGGTGTAAATTGGCAAAATACCTGAGTAATGAGTGCAAGCACTTTCCCAAGAAGGTCTCCAGGCTCAAAGTCTTCAACATCATCCACCTCCACCTCCTCAATTGTGTAAATCCAGTGAGCACTTTACTCTCCCCCCCCCCAAATCTCGGAATCCGAGTGGATTACGAGGACTCCTCGTATTCCGATCGGATTCCGAGCTGCCATTCCGAGCTCAAAAAGTTGGCAGGAAGCTCACTCAAAATGGAACTCGGACTGGAAATCCAGTCCGAGCCCATTCCGAGCTCATTCTGAGCCCAACTAGGACTAACCTGACCAGTCCTAGGACTGGTCAGCCTCAGAATGGGCTCGGACTACTAGTAGTCTGAGCCCATTCCGAGGGGAGCAAGCACACATGGCTCAGGTTATATATCTGAGCCATTGTTGATCATCACGTGACACAACCGCGACCGTGACACGCATTGTTGACCGTCACGTGGTACACCAAAAAAAAGGGCACATCACAACCACGCCGCTGTTTCGCACCGTTCACACGCATTCCATCACCGCCATCAGCAACGCCCGACCCCTCGTTCACACGCCCTGACAGTGCACATCACAACCACACGCCACTCCAGTTGCCCCATTCACACGCGTCCCATCAGCCACCAGCGACCACAGCTACCAGCGATCGTCCGTTCACGTGCCCCAACACGCATCCACACCGCAACCACACCATCCGCCATCGTCGTTCGAGCATCCACCACTAGCCTCCCCTTTTGCGCAAAACCACGCCGACTCAATCACCCAAACACCTCCCGGGGCCCAGACGATATTGTCTGGGCCCTGGTATGTTTTTTTTCGTTTATTTTTATTACTAAACTTTTTTGTAGGTAGTCTCGTCACTACTCGCACCCGCGCCCACACCTGAACGCCAACGCCCGTTCGCCCAACCACACCCCGCACTCACACCCGCACCCGCACCCCTTCACCTCGTCCACCCACCCACTGGCA
Organism: Amanita fuliginea; assembly: GCA_023014435.1. NCBI lineage: Eukaryota > Fungi > Basidiomycota > Agaricomycetes > Agaricales > Amanitaceae > Amanita > Amanita fuliginea. Next base: position 167,642 of record JAEBUQ010000011.1, on the reverse strand, counting down.
CACTACCACATACCCCGCGTGCACACAGCAGCCGCCAGCCGTCAGCGGCCACCCACCGTTGTGCTCGCCACCTCGCCCGTTTGCCCACCCACACCTGCATTTCCACACATCACGTCAAACGCTGCCAACCGCTCGCGATACCACCGCCCCCATCGTCAACGTTCACCCTTTGGTCGCCACACACCACCCCTCGCACCCACACTTCCCACCCCCACACTTCCACTTGCACTCGCAGCTGGTCGCAAATGTACACACTCACCTGTTCACCCACCTGCACCTGTTCTCCCGCATCCCATCCATGGCCTAAACATTACCAGGGACCCAGACGAAACATTGTCTGGGCCCTCGTATGTTTATTTTATTTCTATCTTATGACTAATATATTTTATTAAGCTCCCACCATGCCGGTCTTCTCACCTCCTCTCTCGCCCTCTCACCTCTCACCCTTACGCCCTCGCCTTTGCCCTCTCACACCTACGCCCATGCCCTCTCGCCTTCCCGCCCTTCCGCCAACGCCAACACCCACGCCCTCTCGCCCTTCCACCTCTCACCCTCACGCCCTCACCCTCGCCCTTGCCCTCTCGCCCTTGCCCTCTCGCCCTTCTGCCTCTCACCCTCACGCCCTCACCCTCGCCCTTGCCCTCTTGCCCTCTCGCCTCTCACCCTTACGCCCTCGCCCTCTCACCTCCCACCCTTACGCCCTCGCCTTCGCCCTCTCACACCTACACCCACACCCTCTCACCTTCCCACCCTTCCACCAACGCCAACACCAACACCCTCTCGCCTTCTTGCCCTCTCGCCCTTCTGCCCTCGCCCTCTCGCCCTTCTGCCCTCGCCCTCTCGCCCTTCCGCCTCTCACCCTCACACCCTCACCCTCGCCCTTGCCCTCTCGCCCTCTCGCCTCTCACCCTTAAGCCCTTGCCCTTGCCCTTGCCCTTGCCCTCTCGCCTCCCACCCTTACGCCCACACCCTCTTGCTCTTACCCCCACACCCTCTCGCCTTTTCTGCCCTCACCCTTACGCCCACGCCCTCTCGCCTTCCCGCCCTTCCACCAATGCCAACACCCACGCCCTCTCGCCCTTCCGCCCTCGCCCCACCCTCTCCCCTCTCACCCTTACGCCCACTCCCTTTCGCCCTTTCGCCCTCTCACCCTTACGCCCATGCCCTCCCGCCCTTCCGCCCTTCTGCCAACGCCAACGCCCACACCCTCTTGCCCTTCCACCCTCGCCCTCTTGCCCTTACGCCCATGCCCACACCCTCTTGCCCTCTTGCCCTCTTGCCCTTATGCCCATACCCACGCCCCGGCCTTCTCACCCTCACCTCTCACCCTTAACCTTGGCCTATTGTTCTTACCCCCTCCACCCTCTTACCCTTGGCCTCTTGCCCTTACCCTTGCCCTCACCTCTTGCCATTGCTCTCTTGCCCTCACCCTCCTCTCATCCTTGCCCTCTCATTTGTGTATAATTTTGGAATAAATAAATTAAAATTAAAATTAAAATTAAAATGTTTTCAATCTTAAATGAATAAGGCAACAATGATATATTACTGTCTTTTTCACATCAGTTGACCTTTTGAGGAAAAATTGAAAAATGCACACCAGAAAGAAATCAGTGCAACTCACCAAGTTTTGGGTTGAATAATGTTGGTATTGTCTTAGAACCAGAATAAAGTGTGCTTTTTGTCCATGATGCACCAAGTACATGAGAATAGATTTTTGGGGTTCTGTATACATGGCATTAGAGATGGGGATAAATGTTTTGACAATCATGGAATTACAAAAAAGCATTCGGATTATTCAAAGATGCAGGGGATAACTGAAATCTTTAAAACTTGATCTTTGTATGCTTGGACCATTACACCCAACGAGAAATTGCCCGGGCGAAATCTGCTTGGATTGGTGGAAGCAGGAAACAGCAGGATGGAGTAGAATATTTTCCATTTTCCAGGTTCTTCCATTTTAAACTGTTGTTTTTCTGTTGTTTTCTGCTTTGGGTCACCGGTGGCAGGGCCACCTGAAATTGCACACGTAGAAAAACCACAATCTGCACGAATCTGTCCAAAATTGAGTCCATCATTGCTCCCCGGCCTCTTTCTGTTCCCTTCCGCTCGTTCTGCTACCTTCTGCTTCCCCCATTTCGCTTCTGTCCCCTTCTGCTTCTCCCGTTCCCCTTCTGCTACTCCTGCTCCTCTCCTGTTCCCTTCTGCTCCCACCGCTCTGCTGCTCCCACCGCTCCTTCTCCCGCTCCCCTGCTCCTCTCGCTTTGCCTCGCTCTAGTTCTCTTTGCCTCCATTACACTGCCTAATGTAGATATTAGAACAAGAACGTATAGAGCAATATAAAAATACCTTTTCATACGCTTACTCAGTTCAAAGTATTCCTACAATTCAGTTAGTACAGCAAACAAAGTGAAAAGACGTTGACAGACCTGTTTCTCCTCCACAGGAAGTGCATTCCATGCCCTTGAAACGTCGACTGCTTTCCTGTTCTCAGCATTGGCTGGGGCTGCAAGAAATTTGAGTGCGAACAGGTCCCTGGGGCACGTTGCCCACATTAGTGGAGATATTTGTTGCGAAACAAGGCTTACTTTGGGGCTGTTGAATCTGGATTGACGATATACTCTTTTGCTGGTTTACGGCCTCGCGCTACCTGCTTTTTACCCATGTTACTAGATGACGGGTCGACGGGTTTTTCTGCGGTGCTCAGCCCTGGCGCAGCAAGATTCGCCATCTCCATGTTATGTGCCACCAAGTGGGCTGCAAGTGGGCATGGGCGTGGTCTGGGACTGTTGGGATCTGGGGATACTAAGCATAAGTATCTTTTTATGATACGCAAGTATACTTACTAGTAGAACTTTCCTGCTGGGCGAGCGTAGGGGGGATCTTGAGAGTCAACTTGAGAGAAGAAGGCTGTGCTTCTGCGTTGCAGGTGACAGGCGTCACTGAAGCGGATGTAGAAATAGAAGTAGAAGAGCTCGCTTTTGACGTATTCACAAGTTCTGCAGGCAGGATGGAAGGCAGCTGAGCCATCACAGTCGCAGGAGCTTGTTTGGGCGTATCGGGTTGAATATTAGTAGTGTTTGTCTCGAGAGAATCAAGGCTTGGTTTGTCTGCGTCAAAGGCACCATCAGTTACTACTGTTGCTGTTGAAGAAGTTGAAAGAGGCTTTAGCGGAATGGCATTGGTCCAGGTCAGCTGAGCGGCCTGCAGTGCTTGGTTGGGAACAGGATCAGGAACAGTTGTCGGTTTGGATGCAGCTGTGGCGGATGCACCAGGCGAAGTGGGATGTGGGTTACTAATCGTAGACATGGGAGCAATTTGGTTGTTAGGTGCGCTAAAGCAATACGGTACATTAGCGCATGTAGATCTTTTTGAGTCCAATGAAATACGTTGGAGGCTCAGGGTGTTGTGGGAATGTCGTTGAATGTTTAATAGGTTCGCTGGGGGGATGGTACATGTTAGCGCGCATATTCAAAGTATGTAGAAAAGAAAGGCCCAATGCCTTACAAAGGGTCTGGAAGCTTGGGTATCTTGATTTCTTTCTTGACATTTTTCCACGAAGCTTTTGATGCTTCTGCAATGCGCTTGGTTGGTATTGAAGTGGCTGTAGCTTGCTCGTCTTCATCCTCTTCACAATCTTCAACCTTAATAGTGCCGCTATGTATCTCCGCATCTGGCATCTGAACTCTTTGGAAACTGGGGAACCATTCGACCATCAGGGAACGGGGCTTCCACTCATCTTGACAATATGAAAGTTCCGGAAAGCGACAGGCCAGTTCAAGGTGGCACCTGGTCATCAGTTCATGATCCGCACCAGTTGCCCAACCCTTCTTGGGCAAGAGTCCATACATGAGCTCCTTGAGTTCCTTGAAGGTGCCGCTAAGGAACTTGCGTATTGAATTTAGACGATGCTCTGTTATTGGCATCCTGTTAATGTCTTCAAGGAATCGAAGTTTCTTTCCAACGAATCCAGGATATGTGATGCCTGGTTTGAAGCTCCCTACAGCCCAGAATTTCACATTGGGACACTCTTCTTGACTCTCGATAGCGTCAGGAAATTCATCTTCAGCTTTGTATGCAAGTGGGAAAGCTGTCCGCAAAGCTTCATCATGTCGTGCAGCAAAGCTCTTGTTGCCAACAGTAGAGTGTTTACTCATGTTCATAACCATTTCTCTGTAGCGTAGGGTGAATCGACTGCGCATATACATGATCCACTTACGTGATTTGTTTCTCTCGTTTCTCTTGGTGTTTGCCTAAGATTTCAATGCGTGTTTCAAGCCTATGTACTTTGTCTCTGCAATCAAAATTGGCGTTGAACTTGGCTCAATTCGTCAGCAATGAGCAGAACATGCACAGCAATTCATGTCGCTCTGTATATATGCAGGTATATTCTCTGTTCCCACTCTGTATAAGCATTTCATGGGTCGCATTTCTCAAGATACTGAGGCCTTGGGGTTCGTTATGCATGTCCTACAGAGAGTGAGCAGAGTAGTGAGTGGAGCGCCATTATATCTCAAGCGCTGGGTCAATGTTCTGATAGTTGAACTGATTCATCCCATAGTTTGCAGTGGTTTGAGGACGAGATGCTTTCCCTGTGAAACTGGGTGAGCTTGCGATTGCTGGCTCTGGTGGTGGATGCATTTCGCTGGAAGCGCCATGCATGTGGTGGTGATTTGCGCTGCCGCTAACATTTTTGTGCGACAAGTAATAGCCGGAATAGCGATCCATGCTTTGTGGGGATATGGTGGTGGGGAGCGAGATATGGCTGCACTGAACAAAGTGCAGTAGTCTAATTTTAGATATTAGGTGGTTTAAAAATAGGATTCAGCGTCGCACTTAGATGCCATGAAAAGGCGCTAGCTTGAAAGTGTTTGATTAGCGTTTAACATACATATGCATGAACATAGAGTTGTTGTCAAGTGCAATTCTTGTTTCAAAATGTATTGGAGTATAACAAAGAACAAGAAGTAATTAATCTGAACATTTCGTGAGTATCAGAGTACAGTGGGCTCCTGCCAACTTACGGCTACTGTCATCTTGCTCCTTCACTGCCTCCTGGAATATTCGCAACTCTTGAGCAGCAAGATCGATGTATTCCCTTGCTTTTCTTAGGTTTCCACTTGCCCCTTCCAAATATGCAACAAAGAGGTGATTGTTCTTTGTCTTTCTACCGATTGCCAGACCCACGTGGAAAGCGAGACATTTTGCTAGAAAAATTGTCATCTCTGAAATCTGACATAACCTTGCTGCTACACGTTTGAATGATTCGGGATCCATGTCAGTTGGTTGGGAATACAAAAATTCCCGATATTTGCGTTGAGTAGGCGGGTAGTTGTCGCAGAATGTGATGAGGGTTTTGAAGTGGATGTTCATGATGGTATCTGGTGGAGGGATGTCAGGCCAAGGCAGTGACTAGTTGTAATTGTGAGTTCAAATGCTGGCTTGACGGATGAAAGGACTCACTACTACAACTGGCTCATTGTTATCAAAATCAGAGTCAGGCTCTGTCACAGATGAGCCTGATGGTGTCGGAGGAGCTCGGGCAGCACGGGCTTGAAGATATCCAATATACTCATACACTCTGTCGAGTGAATCATTGAGTGAAGGAGATTTGGATCCAGGACCCATGGTAGTGATGAATTGACTCACCTTAGGCTGTTGGCTCAAGTATATAGGTACAATGTCGTAGTTCTGGGGTGGAAGGTTAGTCTGGAAGGTGTACTAGCTGACGTATACACGTCAGCGCGTCAGCATCGTGCATACGTAAAACAGCAGCCAACTAGTATTCTTCATCCAACTGAGTTTCATCATTGCCATTTGGCAATGGATCGGTGGTGGAATTTGTAAAATCCAGGAATGGTTTTTCCCCAATGAAAAGACAATTGGCGCATTGCTCACAAATAGTTGGATTTTGTTTTTCTTCACTGGATAAGATGAACGGCACCATAGCAACGACTGAATGTATTGATTTAACATCAATGATGCAGAGGGCATCTCTGCCTTGGTAACATACGACCCGTAGCGTGTCAGAAGATTCCTTCAACAGATCTTCATCTGGGTCAGAGTACTCGGAGACCATAGCCAATGTATGGATTTTACTCGCTACCTTGACCTGGAAATAGTACTGAGCTTCTCCGAAATGGAATGAACTATCACGCTGAAACTGAGGGAGTTGTGAAAACAGTTTTTGCTTTCTTTTGAAATACATACTTTGATGTTATGGGAATTGCGTGATGCCTTGTTCTCTATCTCCTTCCAGGCACACCAAGCAGTTTGCCCATTTGGGAGGCGCATTCTTGCCCAGCGTTGCAACCCAAATTCATGGTCATTAATCCGGTTAGGCTCACCATCATTTGCAAAGAACTGGATCAGCACATGAATTTGCATCACATCTGTGATGATGTGATCCTTATCGTCCCGCACTGTCAGCAGCACATAGCCATCCCCAATAGGTAGTGCGCCGCATGGTAATAGAGGGACAAGATCCAACTCAGGAACAATGGCTTTGAGCGCATTTGTCTGAGCGCGTAGTAAGCCACACTGGGATAGGTTCATAAAGGGGTTTGAGTGTTGACGCACTTCCCGTCCCAGGTTTCCAATGGTGTTTTCCAGGACCCATTGTGCAACTAAATTGAGTGGGCCACATCGTTGAGTCTCATGTGCAAGGTGGAGGAGTGCATGTAGACATGGACGAACAAGGTGCAATCGACTGACATCCCTTTGGTAGTAAAGGTTTTCAAAATCAATCACCCACTGCGTTAGCAGATTGTGAGCACGTTTAAGTTCTTCTTCTGTTACGGTGCACTGATGGAGGAGTCTGATGCCACAGACAAGCTTGCAGTAATGTTGCCATAGGTGGCTTGGCAAAACAGTTCAGAATAGTGCTGGCCCAAGCACCCAGAAGTAATTCAGCCACTCAATAGCCTTATAACCAGAGTTGATCTTCTTGGAAGGATCCCGGGGGAGTCTATCAAAAGATCCAGGGAAATAGGGATGTGTGGATTTAACAATTTTCCCGTGTTCTTTCCATATCTCATCGTCATCCAAAACAATAAAGCAGGGCTTGGAAAGATTCCCACACGTAACCCTTGCATCTGATGAATTCCGCCAAATAGAAACGAGGTGAGGAGGTATGTTGAGCGAAACAAGGTGCATGAGGTCAAGCATAAAGCACCATGGAACAGGGACCATGGATTTCAGTTGGAGGCCAAGGCAAATGCTAGGCTGACATATCCCCGTTTCGAGCCGGTTATGCTTGTACCTTCTTTTGTTGGGCGATAAAAGGACTCTCCTCAAGTTCTGTTGATATTTGACGGCATCAGGCGATCCCAATTTAGAAATATCGTAATCGGGGTGATTGCATTTTGCAATCGTGTAGTTGTTCGGTTGCAATACCACAGGGTAATATGTGGGTTTACCAGGGGGGGTGCCTACCTGGCATCCCACAGCTCAGCCTGCAGCCATTCTGTCCATTATGTCCAACTAAGCCACTGAGGAGAGGGAGTGCAAGAGTGTCAGCTGTGCCAAAGCCAAAGAAAGGTCGTGAAGTGATTGGATGACCAAGACAACCGTCATAAACTTGAAGTCCTTCTTTTTGCAATGCTGAGACATGTCTGAAGGATGGTAAAAGAAACAAATCCATGTTCTCAGGTTTCTTGGGCCCAGGGACGAAAAATCCAGGTAAGACATATTTCTTCTTATAGCGCAAGTCAGGACTTAGATTCAATATTACCCATATCGCAAACCAAGCATCCGATGCTTTATCACGATAGAGCTGTGCACCATCGAAGGAAAACATGACAAAAACGTCATCAGAATTGATTTTGCCATCACGACAGGCATTGATATATTCTGAGCCATGAAATACGTCTTCAAAACTTGAGATCTTGCCTTCGGCAATGATTTTTTGAATAATTTCAGCAGTCTTTCAGTTACGGTACCTCATGCGATCAGCTCCCTCTGGTGTACGCCACATGGCCTGCAGCTGTAATCCTAATGGGATGGTGTAGAATTGTTGCCAGGGCTGTAGTTTCCCAGATTTCTTGCTCTTCTGATAGCGATCCTCGTTACATTCTGGACATTTATCCAGTCTTTTTAACGGTCCTGTGAAAGCCACGCAACTATTGATACACATGTCATTCCGCAGCTGGGCTACCCCAGTGGTATTTTCAACTTTTGTTTTCACTATGTGGTATTGTTACAATTTCTTTTCTCCTCTTTGTGAGCGGACCAATTATTACTTAATCATAGCTATGCGTTTCCTGGACGCTTATTTCCTTTTAGCTTTACCTTTCACTTTTCCTTTCTAAGGTAATTAGCTATACATTTCCTTTTTATGTTTTCCTTGTTCTTTTAGTATATAAAGGCTCTCATGTATGCTTCTATTCCTTAGTTCCAACTTAATCGAATCATACTCCCAATTTGATTCGAACTCCTCGTTCTCTTTTCCTTGAGCTCGTCGTCGACCTAAAAGACCTTCGTCAACGTTTGACTTAGCGTCCAGAATCTGTCCAGTAGGCTGGGAGCGGACCGAGACTCTGCTTGCCACTGTTGACTTAGAACGAACTACGTTGGGAGCATCGATCTTAACACAAGTTGGAACTCACAGAACCGCTCAGTGTTCCTACACTAGCCAGACACCATTGATACCAGAACCTCGAACCTCAGACCCCCGAACGGCTCTGCCTGTTTCAGACGAAAGTATTATCTAGATTGACGAGAAGTTTTTCCGTCGACTACAGGAACAGGGTGGTTTTTCCGCTCAGGAACTAAAAAGAAGAACAAACCAGTACCAGCATCCCTCTTTGAAGGTGATTATATTGAAGGAAACGGAAAAGACGTCTTCCCAGACAACGTTTGGATCGATTGGGTCAACGAAGATCTAAAAGAGGATTTTTACTCTCTATTTTACCCACCTACCGAAGAACCAGAATCCTCCTGGTGGAACGAATTCCTCAGTCTTTCTGGAGCACCACCAAAGGACCGATACGCACTCCAAGACAAAGGATTACAGCCTTGGAAAGACTTCCTAGAACAGAAACAGATTGAACAAAGTTTATTTGGAGATCCAGAATCAGAAAAAAAGAAAGACGAAACAAGAGAACCAAAAGAACCAAAAAGAGAAACAGAAAAGATGGCAACTGACGCAGCAGCACCTGCCTCTAAAGGAGATATCAAACCGCAGCCTATGCGTGTTTTTACAGGAAAACGAACCGAAGCGAAGGCTTTCATTGGAAGTCTTGAAGATTACTTTGTCTTAAATGACGACAATTATAAAGGCAAAGCACAGAAACAGATTCGATTTACTCTCGCCTGTCTTGGGCAGGAACTCGATGATTGGAAAGTCCTGATCAAGGATGAATTAGATGATGAAGAAGAAGGAACCCTTACTTGGATGAACTGGACAGAATTCAAAAAGCGTTTCCTAGCCGATTGGGGAGAAGTCAATTGCGCTCTTAGAGCGCTGAACAATTTAGCCAATCTCAGAGTAGGGGGTGACGTTTCAGTCCCTGAATATATCAGAAAATTTTGCATGGAGATTGGTACCTCAGGTTTGAAAGGAACAACTGCGCAGCTTCAAGCCTTTGTCAAAGGACTCCCTGAAAGTATTGCTACAAAGATCCTCGAAGCAAATGTTCTATCCATGAAAGAAGCATATGAAAAGGCAGAACAGCTTCATGGCGCTTGGGAAATGATGCGAGCGCTTGGGCAAAAACCAGGACAAGGGAACCGCTCTAATTTTAATCGAAACACCAATAACAGGGGAGGATCAATCCGATCAGTAAATGTGATGCCCACTGGACGTTTGACAGATGAACAAAAGGAGGAATATATGAAATCTGGAAAATGTTTCAGATGTGGAAACCAGGGACATGTTTCAAGGAATTGTCCCAAACGAAATACCACGTCAAACACCTCCTTCAGGGCCTCCTCATCGTTTCAGAATAAGGGGATCAGATCTATCCCTGAAGATGCGCCCAAGGAAAAGAAAGATGACCCAGTTGCAAGCATCAGAGCGATCCTTGCTGGGATGAAGGCCGATGAACGAGAAGGTCTTCTCAATGAACTCGAGAATGAGGGTTTTTAACCCGGAAGCGTCATACAGCGGTTGGCACTTCCATAACAAATGGACATTCACAGTTAGCGCTTGATTCTGTAATAGTAAGATCGAATAATGACAAGCGCCTTTCAATTTCTGTGGAGACGTCCGATTTACCCGCTGAAACTTCGGCTCTAATCGATTGTGGAGCAGAAGGGAATTTTATTGACGAAGAAGTAACCACCAAGTTATCAAAAGAAAAATTGCGAAAACCAATCAAAGTCAGAAACGCAGATGGAACGGTTAACACTAATGGAATAATCACACATCGAGTCCATATTCAATATTCGATTGGAGGAAAACGATACAGCAACTGGTTTCTAATCACTAAATTAGGAGATCAACGATTAATTTTGGGGATCCCTTGGTTAGAAGAAAACAATCCTACTATTGATTGGAGAGATAAAACGATACACCTCATCGATGAACAACGGAATGGAGGAACTATCTGGCAAATGGCATTGGACAATCAACAATGGGGAGAAGACGATTATTGGATCAGAGTTAAGACATCAGCATCTCAAGCGTTAGAACATCAGTTGAAAAAGGATGAACCAAAAACGGAATTACCATCAGAATATGGGAAATGGCGCTCAGTCTTTGAGAAAAAGGCATCAGAACGATTCCCAACTTCCAGAACTTGGGATCACGCTATCGATTTGAAAACCGGTTTTAGTCCTAAAGTTAGCAAGATCTATCCGTTATCAATCAAAGAACAGTCGTCACTGGACGAATGGATTGAAGAACAGCTAACTAAAGGGTACATCAAACCGTCGAAATCTCCTCAAGCATCGCCATTCTTCTTTGTCTCAAAGAAGGAAAGTGGTGCGCTTCGGCCGTGCCAAGATTATAGATATTTAAACGATTGGACAATCAAGAATGCATACCCATTACCCCTAGTATCCGACCTCCTTACGAAACTCGCTGGTGCACAATATTTCACCAAATTAGACCTCCGATGGGGATATAATAACGTCAGGATCAAGAAAGGGGACGAATGGAAAGCTGCTTTCATTACCAACAGAGGATTATACGAACCAACTGTTATGTTCTTCGGCTTATGCAATTCGCCATCTACATTTCAAACTATGATGAACGAATACTTCAGAGACATGATTAATGAAGGATGGCTCATTATCTACATGGACGACATCTTGATATGTTCTCAGAATTTGAACGAACTAGAAGAACGAACAAAAAGGGTTCTCGATCGATTAGAAGAGAACGATCTGTTCCTGAAATTAGAAAAATGTAAATTCGCTGTTCAAGAAGTTGAATTTCTGGGCATGATCATCTCACCCGGAAAAATACGAATGGATCCTATCAAACTCGCAGGAATAGCTGATTGGCCAGTACCATCAACAGTTAAACAAGTCCGATCATTCCTAGGTTTTGGAAACTTTTATAGACGTTTTATTGGAAACTTTGCAGCAATCGCAAAACCACTCACAGATCTAACCAAGAAAACGGAACCATTTGACTGGAATAATGAGCGCCAACTTGCCTTTGACACCCTAAAGCAACGGTTTGCCTCTATGCCAGTATTGTTAATGCCAAATCCTGCAAAACCGTTCATCCTTCAAACCGACGCCTCCAATAAAGCAATTGGAGCGGTACTGAAACAGGCTGATGAATCTGGAGCACTCCATCCATGTGGATTTATATCCCATGCGTTAACACCAACGGAACAGAATTATCAAATTTATGACAGAGAACTGCTTGCAATCATCAAAGGACTTGCAGTATGGCGCCATCTATTACATGGTTCTCCTCACACGATCATTGTCCATTGTGATCACAAGAACTTGTCCTACTACCGAACTGCTCAACGCTTAACACCTCGACAAGCTCGGTGGTCATCATTGCTATCTGAATATGATCTTCATATTGAACATATACCTGGCACAAAAATGTTCGAAGCAGATGCATTATCCAGACGGCCAGATCATATGGGAAATGATGAGGAACAAACTACTGTCACGGTTTTGCCGAATGACCGATTTATTCGATTAATCAATGATGATCTTGCCAGCGAATTAAAGAAATACATGGCAAACGACAATTTTGGACGCATCCTTATTGAAGTTATCACTAAGCAAAGGGCACCACCAATTAAATCCAAACTACAAGACTGGACATACACTCATGGTATCGTTTATTACTTGGGCAGGATCTATGTGCCTGATCGAATTGAGTTGCATACTCGATTAATTAAGGAGATACATGAAGCATTATCCTCAGGACACCCTGGACGATTGAAAACACTAGCACTTTTGAAGCATGATTATTGGTGGCCTGGAATGTATAGACATGTCAAAGAATGGGTTGAAGGTTGTGCACTTTGCCAACAGATGAAAGTCAATACCCACCCAAATTCACTGGCATTAATCCCTATTCCATCAAAAGCTACTCGGCCATTTCAACAAGTCACACTGGATTTTATTACCGATCTTCCTATATCTGACGGTTATGACTCCGTTCTGGTCACGGTGGACCATGGCCTTACGAAGGGGGTAATTTTTACTCCTTGCAATAAAACGATCGACGCCTTAGGAACTGCAGACCTCTATATCTCTGAAATATTCAAACACTTTGGACTCCCTGACATCTTAATCTCGGATAGAGGACCGCAATTTTCCGCCAAAGTATTTCAAGAGATACGAAAAGCTCTAGGAATCGACCATAGAATGAGCACAGCCTACCATCCTCAGACAGATGGAGAAACTGAACGTGTAAATCAAGAACTCGAAATTTATCTTTGAATGTTCTGCGCAAATGAACCTCATAAATGGAAACCACTACTACCCATCGCTGAATTTGCACATAATAATCGATATCACGACACAATAAAGACATCACCATTTCAACTTATGTACGGATCAGATCCAATCGCTATCCCTACAGCAGCAATCAAGATGACCGCACCAGCAGCAGAAGAATGCCTTCTGATTCTCCGAAAAGCTAGAGAAGAAGCCCTAGCCGCTCACGAACTAGCTAGACAAATGGTCACTCATAGATACAGAGACAAGTCAATCAGATTCGAAAAAGGTGACAAAGTCTGGCTCGAAAACAAGAATCTCCACATTCCATATCAATCAAGAAAGCTAGCACCAAAACGGGAAGGACCCTTCCAGGTTGAACAAGTCATGGGACCAGTTACTTACAAATTGAAATTACCGAAACAATGGCGCATTCATCCTGTGTTTCATGCTTCGCTCCTCACTCCATATAAAGAAACCTCAATGCACGGCCCGAATTTCACTATGCCACCTCCCGATATGGTTAACGGACAAGAAGAGTTTGAGATTGAAGCTATCCTTGGACACCGGAAACGCGGAGCCGGTTATCAATACCTAGTCAAATGGAAAGGCTATGGAGCAAATGATAACACTTGGGAACCGGAACGACATCTAGGCAATGCTGCGGATATCCTGGTTGAGTATAAGAGCAGACGAAACCTCTGAAACGATTAAAGTAATGACTTACTATCGCACCAACCTACAACTGAAACATAACATTCGCTATGTCAAAAATTTCTGCAGAACTGTTGGACGATACACTCCTACTGTCAAAACCAGATACTCCGTCACACCGATGTTCGTTCCAGCCTTTAAACATCCTTCCAAACGAACGCTCTCTACATATCAAAAACTGAAATACGTCCCAATGATGTCAAAACCACCTAAAGTATCACGATTACCTCCTCACAAACGAACACATCCGCAAGGACACACAGAAATCCCATATAATGCTTTACCAAAATATCTTCCCCAGTATCATCGCCTCTCTTTTGATCTAGGAGAACTACCCACATTTCAGGAGGCTGAATTGCATTATCTCCCAGCGTCGGTTCACCCTTGTTTTCTATATGATAACATTTATCACAGGGTTTGGTTACGACAAACCTTCCCTGAACTATCAGAAGCTTTACAACGAATTATTCAGTTAGGTCGAGACATCTCCGCGGAACAATGGCAATATGAACGGCGAATGAATATAAGAGGAAGTGAAAATTTTAACCGCACACAAGCGCAAATGGAAATAGCACTGGCAACCGAGCAATATTACGTTCTTCTGAACCAAGCAATACAGGATAGCATGAACAATCCAGAGATACATGTCACATGGCATGAACGCCCTGATCAAATTCGTATTCCACATCCTGACAATGCAAGAACCCAATCAGAACAAGAAGAAGCGACTAGGAACTCCCATGAGAACTTTCTCAGAACTAGAGAACCTGAGATCGAAGAGATCTTAGCTTTGGACTCTGACGATGAGATTTGGGATATTTAAACCACGCCTGTTGGATTCATCCTCCTCATTCTATTGAAACAACATGTCCGCCATCGTCATCGTCGCCTACCTTGTCGCTTTCGCGTTAGCGCTTTTGGTCACAGCCTGTGGCCACTGCTACGACCCATCCTTTGCCCGCGCCTCCCCGTTTCTTGCCACCGCCCACGATCTCCCTATCGAGATCTTTGTTACCACCACCACCACCATCGACGAATACCTCTTCCCAGACTGGCCAGTCTCTCCCACTTCCACCATCGCCGACTTACACCAACATCTGGCCGAACTCGACGAAGTCCTCGAACCGATCTTTGAGGAAGAAGTCCCTCTTCCCATCCCTCCGGCACCACCCCTCGCTCGAATCCCCAACGCCACTCTTCTTAGAGCCCAAGAAGCCCTCGCAACGATGATTGTCGACTATCAACAATTCGCCAGCCCTATCGATGCCATGCTCAACGTCGTCATCACCACCGATCCCCATACTATCACGGACGAAGAACGTGACGCTATCCTAGAGCAGACGATCCAACTGGATTACATCACAAGGACGTTACAATGGCGGTTCGAAACCGCTAACCACGACATCAACACCATTGCCGAATGGTTGAAATCGAGGCGTGATCATGGCTGGACGAACGGTGGGAATCACGGTTGGGGAACGGGTTAAGAAGTCGGTGACTTCTTGCATACAAAGGGGGTAATGTTACAATTTCTTTTCTCCTCTTTGTGAGCGGACCAATTATTACTTAATCATAGCTATGCGTTTCCTGGACGCTTATTTCCTTTTAGCTTTACCTTTCACTTTTCCTTTCTAAGGTAATTAGCCATACATTTCCTTTTTATGTTTTCCTTGTTCTTTTAGTATATAAAGGCTCTCATGTATGCTTCTATTCCTTAGTTCCAACTTAATCGAATCATACTCCCAATTTGATTCGAACTCCTCGTTCTCTTTTCCTTGAGCTCGTCGTCGACCTAAAAGACCTTCGTCAACGTTTGACTTAGCGTCCAGAATCTGTCCAGTAGGCTGGGAGCGGACCGAGACTCTGCTTGCCACTGTTGACTTAGAACGAACTACGTTGGGAAGCATCGATCTTAACAGGTATGACTCGAGCGTACGTCCTGTAAACTGCTTGATCGTTTGGCAAATGTCATGATACATTTGTTGAGAGCCACCCATAAGATTGTTGAATATAGCCATTGAAAACAGAATGTCTGGTGCGAGACTCTCAGGCTGTTCAGGAGGGTTTCGCAGCCTTGCCAACATTTCTTCATTAAGATCATCCTCCAAACGCGCAGCCTTGACACTTTCAACCATATCTTTGGCAAGGACAAGCTTTGCAAGGGTCAGCTGGGGCAACGGGTCATCTAGTGTAAGGGGGATGATGGTACTACCATGTTCGTCTTCGTCCTCAAGATATTCCCCTGGTTCAGGGACCTCGAACTCGTCCAAGTCTAAGGCAAGTGTATCCATATCTTCCTCTGAGTCATTGTCATCGTGGTCATTGTCATCGTCATCATCATTGAAGTCATCCCAAGTTTGGCGTGGAGGCAATGAGTTCAGTGGCGCTTCCCTCTGCATTAAGGCATTGCCAACGAGTGCTTCCTTCAACTGAGTTGGTGTGTTGCCATCACCCATGGACACGTCCCTTTGAACCGGTGCTTCACCCATCGGCCCATCATTTATGAACGGAAAGTTGTGGAAACCGTTGTCCATGCCCTGAAATCTAGGTTCTGTAGGCATGCTATTGTCAAGGACCTGAGGATGGGATAAAATGGTTGTCTGGTGTGTTGACTACCATACTACTTTAGTTGTTTAATACATTTCATATGGCGTGACACACCTTTGACCTTTTCTTTCCACATGCTGTATGTGTCTGACTTGAGCTTGACAATGCGGAGGACGCATTTGGTTTGCCCCATTTCTCAAAAAATGCGGTACGAGTAGCACGGTGCTGTACCTCCTCCTCATCCAGGTCCAAAGCACGGTATTTCTCATGGTTTCGGTATGTTTGCAGTATAAGATAAACACCAGTTCGACAGATCTGAGAACATTTCTGGCATTCGCATAGAATGTTGCCATCATCCCGTCGTCAAGTGAGTTTCTTCATCTTTGTTGAGGGACTTAGCAATTTTGACACGCAACGGTTTAAAGGATGTTTGATTGCATAGCTACAATTACAGAAATATGTGGACCTAGTGGACGGTATGTGGCAGAGGCAAACCGAAATGAGCAGAATATCGGGTAGGTGCCAGGTTTAGCCAGTGCGTGACAGGTTGGCTCCAGGTGTAACAGGTTCTACCTGCGGGATTTTTGACTGGGCATTACAGGCAAAGAATACACTTTATTCCAGTTCTAATGCACTAATAGTCATGTTATTTCACCCAAAACTTGGTGAGTTACACTGATTTCTTTCTGGTGCATGTTTTTTCAATTTTTCCTCACAAGGTCAACTGATGTGAGAAAGACAGTAAACATGTGGATGGTGCTGAGTGTTGCAGAGCATGAGTGCAAAGGTGAAAGCTTCTATGCTCTTCTCCTTCCATAAGCCATTGCACCCTACTGATGCCATAGTCACCTATTTTGTACCATAAAACATATTCATTTGCCTGTGCACATGTCTGAGGTGAGGCCACTACTCACTTACCTTCATATAGTTTTCATTAGTGCTCTCAACATAGGGAGTTTGGTTTGGTCTGTCCATGCCTTAATCAGTTTGAGTTTGCACAGTTCCAAAAAACTGACTATCACCTACCATTGCTTATTTACTGCCTGCCAACAGCCATTATGACATACCCAACACCCACCAATGCTGTCCACTTACCTGTGATCACCCAAGTTTACTGTTACAATTTCTTTCCCTTTCATTGACGGACTTACTTCATTATATAATCATTGTCATGCGTTTCATGGACGCTCATCTCCTTTAGCTACTTTACCTTCACATCTCCTTTCTTAGGTATTTAGCTGTACGTTTCCTTTTATATTTCTTTTGTTCTTTTACGTATATAAACCTTCTTGTAAAGTAGCTAGACTCCAGTTCCAACTTAATCGAATTCTTCTCTTAACCTCTGAACAAAACTCCTCGCTCTCATCTCTTTGAGCTTGTCGTTAATTTGACCTTTGTCACCGTTTGACTTAGTGTCCAGAACTTGTCCAGTAGGCTGGGAGCAGACCGAGATTCTGCTTGCCACTGTTGACTTAGAACGAACTGCGTTGAGAGCATCGATCTTAACATTTACCACTCTCCACCAGCCAACCTCACCAATGTTAAGATCGATGCTTCCCAACGTAGTTCGTTCTAAGTCAACAGTGGCAAGCAGAGTCTCGGTCCGCTCCCAGCCTACTGGACAGATTCTGGACGCTAAGTCAAACGTTGACGAAGGTCTTTTAGGTCGACGACGAGCTCAAGGAAAAGAGAACGAGGAGTTCGAATCAAATTGGGAGTATGATTCGATTAAGTTGGAACTAAGGAATAGAAGCATACATGAGAGCCTTTATATACTAAAAGAACAAGGAAAACATAAAAAGGAAATGTATGGCTAATTACCTTAGAAAGGAAAAGTGAAAGGTAAAGCTAAAAGGAAATAAGCGTCCAGGAAACGCATAGCTATGATTAAGTAATAATTGGTCCGCTCACAAAGAGGAGAAAAGAAATTGTAACATTACCCCCTTTGTATGCAAGAAGTCACCGACTTCTTAACCCGTTCCCCAACCGTGATTCCCACCGTTCGTCCAGCCATGATCACGCCTCGATTTCAACCATTCGGCAATGGTGTTGATGTCGTGGTTAGCGGTTTCGAACCGCCATTGTAACGTCCTTGTGATGTAATCCAGTTGGATCGTCTGCTCTAGGATAGCGTCACGTTCTTCGTCCGTGATAGTATGGGGATCGGTGGTGATGACGACGTTGAGCATGGCATCGATAGGGCTGGCGAATTGTTGATAGTCGACAATCATCGTTGCGAGGGCTTCTTGGGCTCTAAGAAGAGTGGCGTTGGGGATTCGAGCGAGGGGTGGTGCCGGAGGGATGGGAAGAGGGACTTCTTCCTCAAAGATCGGTTCGAGGACTTCGTCGAGTTCGGCCAGATGTTGGTGTAAGTCGGCGATGGTGGAAGTGGGAGAGACTGGCCAGTCTGGGAAGAGGTATTCGTCGATGGTGGTGGTGGTGGTAACAAAGATCTCGATAGGGAGATCGTGGGCGGTGGCAAGAAACGGGGAGGCGCGGGCAAAGGATGGGTCGTAGCAGTGGCCACAGGCTGTGACCAAAAGCGCTAACGCGAAAGCGACAAGGTAGGCGACGATGACGATGGCGGACATGTTGTTTCAATAGAATGAGGAGGATGAATCCAACAGGCGTGGTTTAAATATCCCAAATCTCATCGTCAGAGTCCAAAGCTAAGATCTCTTCGATCTCAGGTTCTCTAGTTCTGAGAAAGTTCTCATGGGAGTTCCTAGTCGCTTCTTCTTGTTCTGATTGGGTTCTTGCATTGTCAGGATGTGGAATACGAATTTGATCAGGGCGTTCATGCCATGTGACATGTATCTCTGGATTGTTCATGCTATCCTGTATTGCTTGGTTCAGAAGAACGTAATATTGCTCGGTTGCCAGTGCTATTTCCATTTGCGCTTGTGTGCGGTTAAAATTTTCACTTCCTCTTATATTCATTCGCCGTTCATATTGCCATTGTTCCGCGGAGATGTCTCGACCTAACTGAATAATTCGTTGTAAAGCTTCTGATAGTTCAGGGAAGGTTTGTCGTAACCAAACCCTGTGATAAATGTTATCATATAGAAAACAAGGGTGAACCGACGCTGGGAGATAATGCAATTCAGCCTCCTGAAATGTGGGTAGTTCTCCTAGATCAAAAGAGAGGCGATGATACTGGGGAAGATATTTTGGTAAAGCATTATATGGGATTTCTGTGTGTCCTTGCGGATGTGTTCGTTTGTGAGGAGGTAATCGTGATACTTTAGGTGGTTTTGACATCATTGGGACGTATTTCAGTTTTTGATATGTAGAGAGCGTTCGTTTGGAAGGATGTTTAAAGGCTGGAACGAACATCGGTGTGACGGAGTATCTGGTTTTGACAGTAGGAGTGTATCGTCCAACAGTTCTGCAGAAATTTTTGACATAGCGAATGTTATGTTTCAGTTGTAGGTTGGTGCGATAGTAAGTCATTACTTTAATCGTTTCAGAGGTTTCGTCTGCTCTTATACTCAACCAGGATATCCGCAGCATTGCCTAGATGTCGTTCCGGTTCCCAAGTGTTATCATTTGCTCCATAGCCTTTCCATTTGACTAGGTATTGATAACCGGCTCCGCGTTTCCGGTGTCCAAGGATAGCTTCAATCTCAAACTCTTCTTGTCCGTTAACCATATCGGGAGGTGGCATAGTGAAATTCGGGCCGTGCATTGAGGTTTCTTTATATGGAGTGAGGAGCGAAGCATGAAACACAGGATGAATGCGCCATTGTTTCGGTAATTTCAATTTGTAAGTAACTGGTCCCATGACTTGTTCAACCTGGAAGGGTCCTTCCCGTTTTGGTGCTAGCTTTCTTGATTGATATGGAATGTGGAGATTCTTGTTTTCGAGCCAGACTTTGTCACCTTTTTCGAATCTGATTGACTTGTCTCTGTATCTATGAGTGACCATTTGTCTAGCTAGTTCGTGAGCGGCTAGGGCTTCTTCTCTAGCTTTTCGGAGAATCAGAAGGCATTCTTCTGCTGCTGGTGCGGTCATCTTGATTGCTGCTGTAGGGATAGCGATTGGATCTGATCCGTACATAAGTTGAAATGGTGATGTCTTTATTGTGTCGTGATATCGATTATTATGTGCAAATTCAGCGATGGGTAGTAGTGGTTTCCATTTATGAGGTTCATTTGCGCAGAACATTCAAAGATAAATTTCGAGTTCTTGATTTACACGTTCAGTTTCTCCATCTGTCTGAGGATGGTAGGCTGTGCTCATTCTATGGTCGATTCCTAGAGCTTTTCGTATCTCTTGAAATACTTTGGCGGAAAATTGCGGTCCTCTATCCGAGATTAAGATGTCAGGGAGTCCAAAGTGTTTGAATATTTCAGAGATATAGAGGTCTGCAGTTCCTAAGGCGTCGATCGTTTTATTGCAAGGAGTAAAAATTACCCCCTTCGTAAGGCCATGGTCCACCGTGACCAGAACGGAGTCATAACCGTCAGATATAGGAAGATCGGTAATAAAATCCAGTGTGACTTGTTGAAATGGCCGAGTAGCTTTTGATGGAATAGGGATTAATGCCAGTGAATTTGGGTGGGTATTGACTTTCATCTGTTGGCAAAGTGCACAACCTTCAACCCATTCTTTGACATGTCTATACATTCCAGGCCACCAATAATCATGCTTCAAAAGTGCTAGTGTTTTCAATCGTCCAGGGTGTCCTGAGGATAATGCTTCATGTATCTCCTTAATTAATCGAGTATGCAACTCAATTCGATCAGGCACATAGATCCTGCCCAAGTAATAAACGATACCATGAGTGTATGTCCAGTCTTGTAGTTTGGATTTAATTGGTGGTGCCCTTTGCTTAGTGATAACTTCAATAAGGATGCGTCCAAAATTGTCGTTTGCCATGTATTTCTTTAATTCGCTGGCAAGATCATCATTGATTAATCGAATAAATCGGTCATTCGGCAAAACCGTGACAGTAGTTTGTTCCTCATCATTTCCCATATGATCTGGCCGTCTGGATAATGCATCTGCTTCGAACATTTTTGTGCCAGGTATATGTTCAATATGAAGATCATATTCAGATAGCAATGATGACCACCGAGCTTGTCGAGGTGTTAAGCGTTGAGCAGTTCGGTAGTAGGACAAGTTCTTGTGATCACAATGGACAATGATCGTGTGAGGAGAACCATGTAATAGATGGCGCCATACTGCAAGTCCTTTGATGATTGCAAGCAGTTCTCTGTCATAAATTTGATAATTCTGTTCCGTTGGTGTTAACGCATGGGATATAAATCCACATGGATGGAGTGCTCCAGATTCATCAGCCTGTTTCAGTACCGCTCCAATTGCTTTATTGGAGGCGTCGGTTTGAAGGATGAACGGTTTTGCAGGATTTGGCATTAACAATACTGGCATAGAGGCAAACCGTTGCTTTAGGGTGTCAAAGGCAAGTTGGCGCTCATTATTCCAGTCAAATGGTTCCGTTTTCTTGGTTAGATCTGTGAGTGGTTTTGCGATTGCTGCAAAGTTTCCAATAAAACGTCTATAAAAGTTTCCAAAACCTAGGAATGATCGGACTTGTTTAACTGTTGATGGTACTGGCCAATCAGCTATTCCTGCGAGTTTGATAGGATCCATTCGTATTTTTCCGGGTGAGATGATCATGCCCAGAAATTCAACTTCTTGAACAGCGAATTTACATTTTTCTAATTTCAGGAACAGATCGTTCTCTTCTAATCGATCGAGAACCCTTTTTGTTCGTTCTTCTAGTTCGTTCAAATTCTGAGAACATATCAAGATGTCGTCCATGTAGATAATGAGCCATCCTTCATTAATCATGTCTCTGAAGTATTCGTTCATCATAGTTTGAAATGTAGATGGCGAATTGCATAAGCCGAAGAACATAACAGTTGGTTCGTATAATCCTCTGTTGGTAATGAAAGCAGCTTTCCATTCGTCCCCTTTCTTGATCCTGACGTTATTATATCCCCATCGGAGGTCTAATTTGGTGAAATATTGTGCACCAGCGAGTTTCGTAAGGAGGTCGGATACTAGGGGTAATGGGTATGCATTCTTGATTGTCCAATCGTTTAAATATCTATAATCTTGGCACGGCCGAAGCGCACCACTTTCCTTCTTTGAGACAAAGAAGAATGGCGATGCTTGAGGAGATTTCGACGGTTTGATGTACCCTTTAGTTAGCTGTTCTTCAATCCATTCGTCCAGTGACGACTGTTCTTTGATTGATAACGGATAGATCTTGCTAACTTTAGGACTAAAACCGGTTTTCAAATCGATAGCGTGATCCCAAGTTCTGGAAGTTGGGAATCGTTCTGATGCCTTTTTCTCAAAGACTGAGCGCCATTTCCCATATTCTGATGGTAATTCCGTTTTTGGTTCATCCTTTTTCAACTGATGTTCTAACGCTTGAGATGCTGATGTCTTAACTCTGATCCAATAATCGTCTTCTCCCCATTGTTGATTGTCCAATGCCATTTGCCAGATAGTTCCTCCATTCCGTTGTTCATCGATGAGGTGTATCGTTTTATCTCTCCAATCAATAGTAGGATTGTTTTCTTCTAACCAAGGGATCCCCAAAATTAATCGTTGATCTCCTAATTTAGTGATTAGAAACCAGTTGCTGTATCGTTTTCCTCCAATCGAATATTGAATATGGACTCGATGTGTGATTATTCCATTAGTGTTAACCGTTCCATCTGCGTTTCTGACTTTGATTGGTTTTCGCAATTTTTCTTTTGATAACTTGGTGGTTACTTCTTCGTCAATAAAATTCCCTTCTGCTCCACAATCGATTAGAGCCGAAGTTTCAGCGGGTAAATCGGACGTCTCCACAGAAATTGAAAGGCGCTTGTCATTATTCGATCTTACTATTACAGAATCAAGCGCTAACTGTGAATGTCCATTTGTTATGGAAGTGCCAACCGCTGTATGACGCTTCCGGGTTAAAAACCCTCATTCTCGAGTTCATTGAGAAGACCTTCTCGTTCATCGGCCTTCATCCCAGCAAGGATCGCTCTGATGCTTGCAACTGGGTCATCTTTCTTTTCCTTGGGCGCATCTTCAGGGATAGATCTGATCCCCTTATTCTGAAACGATGAGGAGGCCCTGAAGGAGGTGTTTGACGTGGTATTTCGTTTGGGACAATTCCTTGAAACATGTCCCTGGTTTCCACATCTGAAACATTTTCCAGATTTCATATATTCCTCCTTTTGTTCATCTGTCAAACGTCCAGTGGGCATCACATTTACTGATCGGATTGATCCTCCCCTGTTATTGGTGTTTCGATTAAAATTAGAGCGGTTCCCTTGTCCTGGTTTTTGCCCAAGCGCTCGCATCATTTCCCAAGCGCCATGAAGCTGTTCTGCCTTTTCATATGCTTCTTTCATGGATAGAACATTTGCTTCGAGGATCTTTGTAGCAATACTTTCAGGGAGTCCTTTGACAAAGGCTTGAAGCTGCGCAGTTGTTCCTTTCAAACCTGAGGTACCAATCTCCATGCAAAATTTTCTGATATATTCAGGGACTGAAACGTCACCCCCTACTCTGAGATTGGCTAAATTGTTCAGCGCTCTAAGAGCGCAATTGACTTCTCCCCAATCGGCTAGGAAACGCTTTTTGAATTCTGTCCAGTTCATCCAAGTAAGGGTTCCTTCTTCTTCATCATCTAATTCATCCTTGATCAGGACTTTCCAATCATCGAGTTCCTGCCCAAGACAGGCGAGAGTAAATCGAATCTGTTTCTGTGCTTTGCCTTTATAATTGTCGTCATTTAAGACAAAGTAATCTTCAAGACTTCCAATGAAAGCCTTCGCTTCGGTTCGTTTTCCTGTAAAAACACGCATAGGCTGCGGTTTGATATCTCCTTTAGAGGCAGGTGCTGCTGCGTCAGTTGCCATCTTTTCTGTTTCTCTTTTTGGTTCTTTTGGTTCTCTTGTTTCGTCTTTCTTTTTTTCTGATTCTGGATCTCCAAATAAACTTTGTTCAATCTGTTTCTGTTCTAGGAAGTCTTTCCAAGGCTGTAATCCTTTGTCTTGGAGTGCGTATCGGTCCTTTGGTGGTGCTCCAGAAAGACTGAGGAATTCGTTCCACCAGGAGGATTCTGGTTCTTCGGTAGGTGGGTAAAATAGAGAGTAAAAATCCTCTTTTAGATCTTCGTTGACCCAATCGATCCAAACGTTGTCTGGGAAGACGTCTTTTCCGTTTCCTTCAATATAATCACCTTCAAAGAGGGATGCTGGTACTGGTTTGTTCTTCTTTTTAGTTCCTGAGCGGAAAAACCACCCTGTTCCTGTAGTCGACGGAAAAACTTCTCGTCAATCTAGATAATACTTTCGTCTGAAACGGGCAGAGCCGTTAGGGGGTCTGAGGTTCGAGGTTCTGGTATCAATGGTGTCTGGCTAGTGTAGGAACACTGAGCGGTTCTGTGAGTTCCAACTTGTGTTAAGATCGATGCTCCCAACGTAGTTCGTTCTAAGTCAACAGTGGCAAGCAGAGTCTCGGTCCGCTCCCAGCCTACTGGACAGATTCTGGACGCTAAGTCAAACGTTGACGAAGGTCTTTTAGGTCGACGACGAGCTCAAGGAAAAGAGAACGAGGAGTTCGAATCAAATTGGGAGTATGATTCGATTAAGTTGGAACTAAGGAATAGAAGCATACATGAGAGCCTTTATATACTAAAAGAACAAGGAAAACATAAAAAGGAAATGTATAGCTAATTGCCTTAGAAAGGAAAAGTGAAAGGTAAAGCTAAAAGGAAATAAGCGTCCAGGAAACGCATAGCTATGATTAAGTAATAATTGGTCCGCTCACAAAGAGGAGAAAAGAAATTGTAACAACCAACTCTCCAACCTCTTGTGATTGCTGTCAATAGCCATGCACCAATCTCCAGTAATTATTTCCCACCTCTACCTGCTTATAACACCAGTGCCACATGCACAACCTGTTAAGCACACTACCAACCTTCCACCCCCAACATCACCTAAAATTTGGATTTTCCATTGCCAAATCAACTGCAGTTTGGGTTTACCTGTGGTCACCCAAGATCTCTATTTACCAGGCAACACTATCTCACAGTGTCTTATCATGGCCAACCTCATTTGGCACCTACCTTCCCCCAGTCCTGTATAGGTCTGGGTGGAAATATCAATACATGGTGGGAAAATGAACAGGAGGATATAAAGTGTTGCCTCAAGAGAATATGGGAAAATAGTGTGTGGAAATATGGTCAAAGACATGGTAAATATTGGAACAGCTAGTGGGAATGACTAAGAGGAGTGGTGTGTGAACATGGTGGAGAATGAACAGGAGCATGTAGAGTCCCTGGAGTCTACCTGGAGACTCCCAGAACACATGGGGCAGTGTAAAGTGTTGAGGAAATGGAAGAGATATGAGGATCAAAATTACATTTGGAGCATCCAAACACTCTTGGCTAGTCTATTTTACACTCATTGGCTAAACCAACATCACAAATAAATTCAGCAACTCAAAAAACCCCAGTCAACACATGTGAAGTTATTAACCTGTGATTGAGCTTGCAAGTTTCCAAAATGGGTGTGGGATAGTGTGACATTTGCCAGTGCATGTTACACCATGATAGATGGCTTACAAGAGGTAGAGGGCATATATGTACTTGTACTTGGTCATAATAAACCTTCTATGGCACCAAGAATGGATCAAAATGAGTATTCTCTGAGTCCATTCCAAGCCCATTCCGAGCCCATTCCGAGTCCATTCCGAGTTCACCTCAGAATCCAATGAGCTCGGAATGGACTCGGAATGAGCTCGGAATGGGCTCGGAGTCTGCTCGGAATTCCGAGCATTTTTGGTACAACTTGGAATGAACTCGGAATGGGCTCGGATTCTGCTCAGATTCCGCTGGGAATACTCGGAATGAGCTCGGAATCCACTCAGAAGGGGAGGGAGTGTTAAGTGCTGAAATCCAGTCCCCAACATCTTCCCCTAGTTCTGCCAAATCTTCATCTTCTTCACCATCCTTACCTCTTCTGGATTTTGTAAATGGAGTTGGACAGATGTCTGACAGGAATGCTTTTGCACCCAGATGAAGTGTATGTTCCATACACCTTAAATATGTTCAGTAATTGAATGAAATCAATTAAATGAAGAGAAGACCATTCATACCTAATTCTCCTCTGCTGTGCAAGCCAGGGGTGTTGCACACTATTGAGAGTTTTTTGGAGGACCCTCATGGCTTTATCATTGCTGCTTGCATTGTCTGATGTGACCCACCCCACTTTGCCAGAGAGCCCATAGTCCTCAATTACCTTCAATAAAATGCTTGCTACATTTGCTCCCCCATGATCACCCTCAATAGCAGTGAAAGCCAAGATCCTTGCCCTCAGCTCCCATTCATTCGATTTGTCAGAGAGAGCAGTAATGTAGTGGGCAGTGACAACCAGATATGGATCATAAGCCTTCGTCCATGCATCAAAGGTAAGTGAAATCTGCCCTGGAACATTTTGAAGGGCACCTCTGAGCTGGAGCTTTATCTCACTGGCAAGGGATAGGATTTCATCTCTGAGCTTGGTGGAGTGGGGAATGTCAGAATCAGCTATTTGTGGACGTTGATACCTGAGTAAATTTCTGAAAGACTTCTTATCTATAACTGAAAATGCCTACTATGACTCAGTGAAGATTCATAATAGAAATGAGATGAGCAACTTGGTCCTCAGAAACAACAAACTCAATAATGTGGGCAAGAAGCCCTTCCTTGGACCACTTGGACTCTGTAGGCTTAGCAAAAAATTGATCCAACCTCTTCTGATTTTTCTGATTAGAGTTTAACACTTCACCAGATTCAGGATCAATCCCAGCTGGAATGGCAAAATGGTTGGGAGAAATACCAGCCTCCTTGCATTTTGCAAGGTATTGACTTCCATGGCTACCCCAATTTTGAGCAATATGCTTCCTGAGGGAGGACATTCCCCCTGTAAACCAACATTTGTCTGTGGTGATCTTAAGATGCCTGAGTAGTAATTGATTAATCAAAAACTAGGCATATACACTACTAAAATAACAAACTCACTGACAGACTTCACACCAATGCCCATCAACAGTACTCCCACTGGGCATCAAACGTGCCATCTCTCTTGTAAATATTCCCCATACATCTTCAGTATGTTGATCATGACCATGATGTGCATGCTTTTGAAACTATAAGTGAAAAGGAGTAGAAACAGTGTCAGGAAGTAGGGATGAGATGTACCAAGTGAAGGGTATTGGAAACAAGTGTTGGACGAGTGTATATGGGCATGGGAGGCTCAATTTCAATACAAAAAGATACAGTGACTCAAAAAACTGTCCCAATGTTTGGCACCTTTTGACTGTTTGTGGCATAGCATCACACAAACACCAAATACAGCCAAACCTTTGGTGTACATAAAAGCTTATTACATAATACCTACATGACAAACCAGGAATTACGTAATTCTGTGCATTTCCCGTGGAGATATAGGCAATTTGGTTTGATACCTCATTGGGACAGTTATTTGAGTTGGCCTCAGAAGTATCAGAATCTGATGGTGGCTGGTTCCTGTGGCATGAGAAATCCAATAGATTCCTATCAGGGTGATTGTACCTTATATTGTTCCTGAATTCAATGTATTCAACAATGGCCAGCATCCAGAGTCCCCCAATGCAACATGCATCCCATCTCCTCTGCTCAGAAGGAAAACATCCTCTCCAATGGTTTCTCCACCCATCATATTGCCTCCAAACTTGGTGTTGGCAGGTCCACTATCTCCAGACTCCTTCAGAATCTTCACCCCAACTGACAAATCTCTTCTGGTGGTCATCCTTCCAAGCTGTCTCCCACTGACAAACAATCTGACCTCACACAAATCACCACTGGGAAGGCTGCCAATGCTGTCCAGGTCACCAACCACATTAACAGCATCATCTCCCACCCAGTCTGCCCACAAACAATCACAAATGTGCTGAAGCAGCACTCATTCAAAGCTGTGACAAAAAGGAAAAGCCATTGCTCACTGTAGTGCACAGGAAGAGGAGGTTGGCCTTTGCTCTGAAGCACAAGGAATGGAGTGTGGAGGATTGGAAGAGGATTATTTGGTCAGATGGGAAGCAATGGGTGTGGAAACAGGTGGGGGATGAGCTGATTGAGAGGTAGGTCCAAGGACAGTGAAATTTGGTGGTGTGAATATCATGGTATGGGGCTGCATGGGCTGGAATTGTGTTGAATAACTTACAGAGGTTGAGGGGAGGATAAATGCTGACCAGTATGTGAACATTTTGGACAACCACTTACTGCCCAGCATAGAGGAATCTGGGATTGGTGATGGGGAGCACATTTTTCAGCAAAACAATGAACCAAAACACACCTCCAAAAATCCAGAAACTGGATGGAAGAGTACAATATCACTCTCCTGGACTGGCCTGCACAGTCTCCTAACCTTAATCCAATTGAACACCTCTGGCATCATATCAAATTGCAGCTGTGCA
This sequence comes from Amanita fuliginea, assembly GCA_023014435.1. Classification (NCBI taxonomy): domain Eukaryota; kingdom Fungi; phylum Basidiomycota; class Agaricomycetes; order Agaricales; family Amanitaceae; genus Amanita; species Amanita fuliginea. Next base: position 139,051 of record JAEBUQ010000011.1, on the reverse strand, counting down.
GGCATGAGACACCAGCAAAGTGAGTTTGGGAGATTTGGGAGAGAGTGGCAGAGGTGTGGAATGCTATAGAGCCAGAGGTGTGTCAGGGGTTAATTGAGAGTATGCCTAGAAGGTTGACAGCAGTTATCAAGGCCAGGGGAGGCAATACAAACTACTAAATTGTGCATTTTCTGTCATTCTGATGCTCACTCAAAAAACTGTCCCAATGAGGTATCAAAATGAATTGCCCATATCTCCATGAGAAATACATCAAAGCACATACTTTTTAGTTCATCATATATTTATTATGTAATCCTTTTTTATGTACACCAATAGTTTGGCTGTGTTTGGTCTTGGTGTGATGCTATGTGACAAACAGTCAAAACATGCCAAACATTGGGACAGTTTTTTGAGTCACTGTAAAACTAAGCAGACACACCCTATCTTCGTGTCCCTTCTCCTCCTGTATTGCCTCATACTCATCCTGCACCTCTGATTCTTGATCTGCCAACTGTGAGGCTGGTGTATAATCTGACATATCTGTGATTAGACGAGATAAGTATTGTAATTTGACATATACACACCTTCTGTACCACCATTGGGCTCATTTGACAATGCACCTGCATGTTTAATGCTTGCCTGACGCTTTATGGGCCTGCACAAGGTGGCAGTAGGTCCAGCCGGTGTGATTGTTTCAGCGTGCTTTTGTTTGACAGTTGATTGGGCTCGTTTGAGCTCAGCGTTATCTTCGCTTGTAACTTTCCAGGTTTTTCATCGGTTTCGGTTGCTAATGCATATGCTGGAACCTCCAGGTGGAGCCTGGAGCAGTGTAGTGTGTTCGATTTCTGTCAGATACGTCAGAGATAGTGTAGAATAACTATAAGCCACTCACCTGATCCCTCAGGTGCCGTCTTTGAGCCAATGGGGTTCTCATCACTTTCAGAATTGTAAAACTCTATCTCAGATGTGTCTTTCAATGACCCATCTGGATTGAGTGCAGACATGATGAGGTGATGATGGGGGGTGGGTGAGCGGGACCATTTAGGTGTGTGGGAACTTTTCTCAGCCAATCTCGCCTCAACCAAGTCCAGTCCTACCTCTTGTTGGTTCGGCGGTTTGGAATCAGTTTGGGCACTACCTGTTACGATTTCTTTCTCCATTGTTGACAGACTCTTTTATTACATAACCATCACTATACGTTTCATGGACGTTCATCTCCTTTAGCTATTTTACCTTCACTTTTCCTTTCTTGGGTATTTAGCTGTATGTTTCCTTTTATATTTCTCTTGTTCTTTTAAGTATATAAACCCTCTTGTAATGTAGCTAAACCTCAGTTCCAACTTAATCGAATTATTCTCTCAACCTCTGAATGAAACTCCTTGCTCTCATATTCCTGAGCTCGTCGTTTACTTTGACCTTTGTCATTGTTTGACTTAGTGTCCAGAACTTGTCCAGTAGGCTGGGAGCAGACCGAGACTCTGCTTGCCACTGTTGACTTAGAATGAACTGCGTTGAGAGCATCGATCTTAACACTACCCAAACCCAAACCGATGTATGCAGGAAGCAGCAGAACCAAACCTGAACCATACTCGAACTGTCAGTTCAGTTTGGCCAGTTCCGGTTCGAACTGAAGTTCAGAACTGAACTTCGGGAGCCCTAAATGTTGGGCATTATAAGGTGTCTCGAAGCCTGGAGACACTATCTAGAAGGAGCACAGCATCAATTCAAGATATGGATGGATCATAAAAATCTCGAGTACTTCATGAGTGCTAAAAGGTTAAATCGAAGACAAGCACACTGGGCATTATATCTCAGCAGATTTAATTTTAAAATCATTCATAAAGCAGGAACAAGTATGGGAAAGGCTGATTCTCTGTCCAGGAGGCCAGACCATAAAAAGGGGGTAGAGGATGATAACAAGGAAGTGACCTTGTTAAAACCAGAGTTTTTCCGCATTGCAGCCTTGCAACAAGGACATGTACTGGTTAATGCATCAGAAAAGGAAATCCTTAATAAAATAAGGAAATCTGAAGCAAGAGATGAGGATGTCATTAAAGCAGTAGAAGCAATGAAAAAGGCGAATGTAAAAAAACTTAACGCAGGAGAATGGCAGATGGAACAAGGATTAATCCTCTGGAGAGGAAAGGTCTATGTTCCAAAAGACAAAAAATTACGAATGGAGATAGTTAGGCTCCATCATGACACACCTATTGCTGGACATGGAGGACAATGGAAGACGGTTGAACTCGTCACAAGAAATTATTGGTGGCCAGGAGTCACTAAATTTATAAAAAGATATGTCGCCAGATGTGACAAGTGTCAAAGAAGCAAGAATTTCCCAGAACCACCAGCAGGGAAATTAATGCCTAATTCGGCACCACAACAGCCATGGACACATATATCTGCAGACTTTATTACAAAGTTACCAGAATCGCATGGACATAATGCAATTCTTGTAGTCTGCAATAGAATGTCTAAAATGGCCCATTTCATCCCTACATCCGAAGAAACGTCAACTCAGGGACTGGCAACATTATTCAGGGAACATGTATGGAAATTGCATGGACTTCCTGAATCAATTATTTCAGATTGCAGACCTCAATTCGCTGCTCAAATGATGAAAGAATTGAATCAGATGTTAGGCATTTCCACGGATTTGTCTACAGCCTTCCATCCACAAACGGATGGACAAACAGAACAAATGAATCAAGATTTGGAACAGTTCTTGAGGATATTTGTAGATCACTGACAAGAAAATTGGTCGGAATGGCTAGCTATTGCTGAATTTAGCTATAATAATAAAATTCAGGCATCAACAAAACATTCACCATTCTTTGTTAATTATGGAAAGCATCCAAGAATGGGAATAGAACCAAGAAAGGAAGGAAGTCATCCAGCAGCAGCAGAGTTTGCTCAAAAAATGAAGGAAATTCATGAAGAAACTCAGGCAGCATTACAAAAATCGCAAGATGACATGAAATTATATGCAGACAGGAAACATTCTGAAGTACCAGAATATAAAGTTGGAGATAAAGTCTGGTTATCGACCAAAGATTTACAACTTTCTGGGAGACCTACAAGAAAGTTAGCGGAACGTTGGATAGGACCTTATCCAATTAAAAAAATAATTTCATCAAATGCAGTAGAATTGGATCTACCTTTTTCACAACAAATTCATCCTGTTGTGTATGTTTCAAGAATACGTCCTTATGTAAAACCAATGTGAGGACAAAGAATAGCACTGCCACCACCAGTAGAAATTGATGGTGAAAAAGAATATGAAGTGGAAGAAATAGTGGATGTACAACTAAAAAGGAACAAGATGGAATATCTTGTTAAATGGAAGGGATATACGACGGAACACAATTTGTGGGAGCCAAAAGAAAATTTAGGAAATGCAAAAAGAAAAATTAAACATTTTTACGATAGACACCCAGGTGTGATTCGGGTTATTGACAGGAAAACCTTTGAAGGATTAGGATTTCGAAAATATGAAAACTTCACAGAACCACCACAAGGCATAATTTCCAGGATTGACATAAATGCAGTGGCAGAAACTGCATCATGGGAGAAAAACTGGCAAAAATGGAAGGGAAAAGAATTGTTAAAACAATTAAATGAACTGTTAAGATCGATGCTCCCAACGCAGTTCGTTCTAAGTCAACAGTGGCAAGCAGAGTCTCGGTCCGCTCCCAGCCTACTGGACAGATTCTGGACACTAAGTCAAACGATGACGAAGGTCTTTAAGTCGACGACGAGCTCAAAAGAAGAGAGCGAGGAGTTCAAGTCAGAGTTGGAAGTATGATTCGATTAAGTTGGAACTAGAGAATGTACAGGATATTCTAGGGTTTATATACGTTTTGAGAATAAGGGAAACTATAAAGGGAATGCGCAGTAAGCGCAGCTAACTACCTATGAAAGGAAATATGAAAGCGTTAGCAAAAGGAGATAAACGTCCACTAAACCGTATAGTAATTATGTTGTAATAATGAAGTGTCCATCATAGAAGAGGAAAAGGAAACTGTAACATTACCCCCTTCGTATGCGAGAAGTCACCGACTTCTACCATTGTGCGTCCGTGGTCCAGCCATGGTCCTTCCTGGATTCGATCCATTTGATTATGGAGTCCAGATCCTTATTGGCAGCCTCGATGCGCCATTGGAGGGTCTTCGTGACCCGCTCCAGCTGTTTGGCGTGCTCCCAAAGATTGTCTCGCTCTTCATATGTGAGGCATTGTGGGTCGGTGGAGAGCATAAGGTGGGTGACGGCGTCGAGGGGCATGGAGAGCTGGTTGAAGTCGACGACGAGGGTGCTGAGGGCTTCAGAGACGGGGGAGAGGACAGAGTGGCGAGGGCGGTGGGCATAGGGAATGTGGGTGACGGGATCCTGGACAGTGGGGGTGGCGAAGGCCATGGGTTCGAGCTCCTCTGGGTGCTGGTGAAGTTCTGGGAAGTCGGCCCAGACGAAATCATCAATGGTGGTGGTGGTGGTGACGAAGACCTCGAGGGGGAGGTCATGGGCAATGGCGAGGAAAGGGGAGGCGGCGGCGACGGGTTCAATGTAACAATGACCACACGCAGTGATCAAGAGGGCGAGGGCAAAGGCGATGAGGTAGGCGAGGGTGATGATGAAGGCGAACATTGTGTATCGAGTGGGATGAGGAAATGGATAGCTGGTGGATCGTCTTTTATCCCAAAGTTTCAAACGTAAAGGTCTTCCATAGAATCTTCTGCTTCGTTACCATCAGATTCTGTGGAGTGAGCAAGAATGGCGTGATACAGCGCATCGTCTGATGGTGATTCAGGGGTGTTTGGTCGAGTGAATTCGTCTTCTCTAATGAACGCTCCTTGAGCTGTGACTCTGCTAGTAATCTTTGGGTATCCTGGTTCGAAGTTATAAGTAGGATAGTGTGGAGGTCTTGGAGGGTAAGGAGGGGGAATGCGTTCCCATGTTAATGAATCGTATGGTGGTGGAATGGTTGCATCGGGATTGTCGATGGGGAATCTAATTTTCTGTGGGAAGAGATGATAAAATTGCATGAAACGGTCGCATCCATGTTCTCGTAAATCTCGTCGTCGATCTAATATCCATATATTCATTTTGTAAAGGATCCATTGCTGTAGATTTCGGAATTCCTGTTCCTGTTCTTTCGTTCTTGGTGTAGTAATGTTCGGTTGAATAGCTTTTGATGATGACAGTGGTCGTCTTGGTGAAATGAAAAGTATATGTCTACTGGTGATTGGGTAGCGTCGTGCGTGTGGGAGTCGTACTAGGTGTTTCTTATTGTGACGATGTGGTAATAGACGAGTCCGAGGGGGAAGGAATCGTCCTTTGAGCGCATAAAGGGTTTTCCAGAATTTCTTTGATCGGTTATAGGCCATGGATGAAGTTCTATAGGCGTCTTCTGTTCTTATATTCTATCAGAATGTCCGCAGCATTTCCCAGGTGACGCTCAGGTTCCCAAGTATTGTCATTTGACCCATAGCCTTTCCACTTAACCAAATATTGATAGCCTGCTCCGCGTTTTCGATGTCCAAGGATAGCTTCGATCTCAAACTCCTCCTGTCCGTTTACTATATCGGGAGGTGGTGTAGTAAAGTTTGGTCCATGCGTTGACGTTTCCTTATATGGAGTGAGAAGCGATGCATGAAATACAGGATGAATGCGCCATTGCTTCGGTAATTTCAGTTTGTATGTAGCTGGTCCCATGACTTGTTCAACCTGAAAGGGTCCTTCTCGTTTTGGCGCAAGCTTTCTTGATTGATATGGGATGTGTAAGTTCTTGTTCTCAAGCCAGACCTTGTCGCCTTTCTCGAATTTAATTGACTTGTCTCTGAATCTTTGGGCGACTGTTTGCCTGGCAAGTTCATGAGCTGCTAATGCCTCTTCTCTTGCTTTTCGGAGCATCAGAAGGCGTTCTTCTGCTGCAGGGGCAGTCATTTTGAGCGCTGCTGTGGGAATGGCGATCGGATCTGTTCCATACATGAGTTGAAATGGGGATGTTCTTATCGTATCATGATATCGGTTATTGTGTGCAAATTCGGCGATAGGTAGGAGTGGTTTCCATTTGTGGGGTTCATTAGTGCAAAACATCCGAAGGTAGATCTCGAGTTCTTGATTGACGCGCTCGGTTTCCCCATCTGTTTGAGGGTGATAGGCGGTGCTCATCCTATGGTCGATTCCTAATGCTTTTCGTACTTCTTGGAATACTTTGGCGGAGAATTGTGGTCCTCTATCAGAGATTAAGACGTCAGGGAGTCCAAAGCGCTTGAAGATTTCAGAGATGTAGAGATCGGCTGTCCCTAAAGCGTCGATTGTCTTGTTGCAAGGGGTGAAAATTACCCCTTTCGTAAGGCCATGGTCCACCGTGACCAATATTGAGTCATATCCATCCGAGATGGGAAGATCGGTAATGAAATCAAGGGTTACTTGTTGAAACGGGCGTGTCGCTTTGGATGGAATAGGGATTAATGCTGGCGCATTTGGGTGAGTGTTAACTTTCATCTGTTGGCATAATGCACATCCCTCTACCCATTCTTTGACATGTCTGTACATTCCTGGCCACCAGTAGTCGCGTTTTAGAAGTGCCAATGTTTTTAATCGTCCTGGATGTCCAGAAGATAACGCTTCGTGCGTATCTTTGATTAATCTAGTCCTCAATTCAATTCGGTCCGGGATATAGATCTTTCCAAGGTAGTAGACGATGCCATGGGTGTATGTCCAGTCTTGTAGTTTTGATTTGATTGGTGGCGCTCTTTGTCTTTTAATAACATCAATCAGAATTCGTCCAAAATCATCATTCGCCATATACTTCTTCAATTCATCGGCTAGATCGTTATTGATGAGGCGAATAAAGCGATCATTTGGTAGCATAGTAACTGTGGTCTGTTCTTCATCATTTCCCATGTGATCTGGCCGTCTAGATAGAGCGTCTGCCTCGAACATCTTCGTTCCTGGTACATGTTCAATTCGGAGGTCGAATTCGGACAACAGAGATGACCATCTGGCTTGTCTAGGTGTCAATCGTTGAGCCGTTCTGTAATAGGACAGGTTCTTGTGATCACAGTGCACAATGATAGTATGGGGTGATCCATGCAGAAGGTGACGCCAAACTGCCAATCCTTTAATGATGGCAAGTAATTCTCTGTCATAAATCTGGTAGTTCTGCTCCGTTGGTGTTAGGGCGTGGGAAATAAAACCGCAGGGATGTAATGCACCAGAGTCGTCCGCTTGTTTTAAAACCGCTCCTATTGCTTTATTAGAGGCGTCGGTTTGAAGGATAAACGGTTTTGCTGGGTTTGGCATTAAGAGAACTGGCATAGAGGCAAATCGTTGTTTTAGGGTATCAAAAGCAGTTTGACGTTCTGTATTCCAGTCAAATATCTCCGTCTTTTTTGTTAAATCGGTGAGTGGTTTTGCTATAGCCGCAAAATTTCCAATGAATCGTCGGTAAAAGTTCCCAAAGCCTAGGAATGATCGAACTTGTTTGACTGTTGTTGGTACTGGCCAATCGGCTATCCCTGCTAATTTAATAGGATCCATCTGTATTTTTCCAGGTGATATGATCATTCCTAGAAACTCGACTTCTTGCACAGCGAATTTACATTTTTCCAGTTTCAAGAATAAGTCGTTCTCCTCTAATCGGTCTAGAACTCGTTTCGTTCGTTCTTCTAATTCTGTCTTGTTTTGAGAACAAATCAAGATGTCGTCCATGTAAATGATGAGCCATCCTTCGTTAATCATATCTCTGAAATATTCGTTCATCATGGTTTGGAATGTAGATGGTGAATTGCATAGCACAAAGAACATGACAGTTGGTTCGTATAATCCTCTGTTTGTGATAAAAGCTGCTTTCCATTCATCGCCTTTCTTGATTCGAACGTTATTGTATCCCCAGCGAAGATCTAATTTGGTGAAGTATTGCGCTCCAGCAAGTTTGGTAAGGAGGTCGGATACTAGGGGTAATGGATATGCGTTTTTGATTGTCCAATCGTTCAGGTACCTGTAGTCTTGACATGGCCTTAACGCTCCGCTTTCCTTTTTGGAAACAAAGAAGAATGGCGAAGCCTGAGGTGATTTCGACGGTCTGATGTATCCTTTAGTAAGTTGTTCTTCAATCCATTCGTCTAGAGATGATTGCTCTTTAATTGATAACGGATAGATCTTGCTAACTTTAGGAGTGAAACCGTTTTTCAGTTCGATCGCATGATCCCAAGTTCTAGAGGTAGGAAATCGTTCTGAAGCTTTCTTCTCAAAGACTGATCGCCATTTCTCGTATTCCGTAGGTAATTCTGTCTTTGGTTCGTCTCTTTTCAGTTGATGTTCTAATGCCTGCGATGCTGATGTTTTGACCCTTATCCAATAGTCGTCTTCTCCCCACTGATTGTCCAATGCCAGTTGCCAGATCGTCCCATCTTGTCGTTGATTATCAATGAGGTGAATCGTTTTGTCTCTCCAGTCAATAGTCGGGTTATTTTCTTCTAACCAAGGAATTCCCAAGATTAATCGTTGGTCTCCTAACTTGGTGATTAAGAACCAGTTACTGTGACGCTTTCCTCCAATTGAATATTGAATTAATACTCGATGAGTGATCATTCCATTTGTGTTGATTGTTCCATCTGCGTTTCTGACTCGAATTGGTTTTCTTAGCTTTTCTTTTGGTAGTTTTGTTGTTATTTCTTCGTCAATAAAGTTCCCTTCTGCTCCACAATCGATGAGGGCAGAGGTTTCAGCGGGTAAATCGATCGTTTCAACAGTGATAGAAAGGCGCTTGTCATTATTCGATCGTACTATTACAGAATCAAGCGCTAACTGTGAAAATCCATTTGTTGTGGAAGTGCCAACCGCTGTGTGACGCTTCCTGATCAAAAACCCTCGTTTTCGAGTTCGTTAAGAAGACCTTCTCGTTCATCGGCCTTCATTCCAGCTAGGATCGCTCTGATACTCGCAACTGGGTCGTCTTGCTTTTCCTTGGGCGCATCCTCAGGGATGGATCTGATCCCTTTATTCTGAAACGATGAGGAGGACCTGAAGGAGGCGTTTTGGGTGGTGTTTCGTTTCGGACAATTTTTTGAAACATGTCCCTGGTTTCCACATCTGAAACACTTCCCAGTTTTCATGTATTCCTCCTTTTGTTCGTCTGTCAAACATCCAGTGGGCATAGCATTAACTGATCGAGTTGATCCGCCCCTAGTGTTGGTGTTTCGGTTAAAATTAGAGCGGTTCCCTTGTCCTGTTTTGCGTCCAAGTGCTCGCATCATTTCCCAAGCGCCATGAAGCTGTTCTGCCTTTTCATATGCTTCCTTCATTGATAGAACGTTCGCTTCAAGAATTTTGGTAGCGATACTTTCAGGGAGTCCTTTAACAAATGCCTGAAGTTGTGCGGTTGTCCCTTTCAATCCTGAAGTTCCAATCTCCATGCGGAATTTTCTGATATATTCAGGGACTGAAACGTCGCCCCCTACTCTGAGATTGGCCAAATTATTTAGGGCCCTGAGTGCGCTGTTGACTTCGCCCCAATCGGCTAAAAAGCGCTTCTTGAATTCGGCCCAACTCGTCCAGGTAAGGGTTGTTTCTTCATCGTTGTCTAGTTCCTCTTTGATTAGAACCTTCCAATCGTCGAGTTCCTGTCCTAAACAGGCAAGAGCGAATCGAATCTGTTTCTGGCCTTTGTTCTTATAGTTATCATCGTTCAAAACGAAGTAGTCTTCCAAGTTTCCAATAAAAGCCTTTGCTTCGGTTCGTTTTCCTGTAAAAATGCGCATGGGCTGTGGCTTAATATCTCCTTTAGAGGCAGGTGTTGCTGCATCGGATGCCATCTTTTCTGTTTCTTCTTTTGGGTCTGTAGGTTCTCCTGTTTCGTCTTTCTTCTTTCCTGATTCTGGATCTCCGAATAGATTTACTTCGATCTGTTTCTGTTCTTGGAAATCTATCCAAGGCTGTACTTCTCCGTCCCTAAGTGCGTATCGTTCTCGTCCTGCTGTTCCAGTGAGACTGAGATATTCGTTCCACCAAGAGAGTTCTGGTTCGTCTGTAGGCGGTTTGAATAATGAACGAAATCCTTCTTCGTGTTCTTCATTTACCCAATCAATCCAAACGTCGTCTGGAAAAGCGTCCCCTTGTCCTTCAGTGTAATCACCTTCAAAGAGGGATTCTGGTACTGGTTCGTTCTTTTTCTTGGTTCCTGAGCGGAAAAACCACCCTGTTCCTGTAGTCGATGGAAAGACTTCCCTTCGATCTAGATAATACTTTCGTCTGAAACGGGCAGAGCCGTTTGGAGGTCTGAGGGTCGAGGTTCTGGTATCAATGGTGTCTGGCTAGTGTAGAAACACTAAGCGGTCTGAGAGTTCCAACTTGTGTTAAGATCGATGCTCCCAACGCAGTTCGTTCTAAGTCAACAGTGGCAAGCAGAGTCTCGGTCCGCTCCCAGCCTACTGGACAGATTCTGGACACTAAGTCAAACGATGACGAAGGTCTTTAAGTCGACGACGAGCTCAAAAGAAGAGAGCGAGGAGTTCAAGTCAGAGTTGGAAGTATGATTCGATTAAGTTGGAACTAGAGAATGTACAGGATATTCTAGGGTTTATATACGTTTTGAGAATAAGGGAAACTATAAAGGGAATGCGCAGTAAGCGCAGCTAACTACCTATGAAAGGAAATATGAAAGCGTTAGCAAAAGGAGATAAACGTCCACTAAACCGTATAGTAATTATGTTGTAATAATGAAGTGTCCATCATAGAAGAGGAAAAGGAAACTGTAACATGAACCATCGGATCATGATGGGCCATGTGATTGTAACAGATGCTTACAAAATTAAAAAGGATTGGCCCTGGAGTAGGGCCTTAAACTGCTTCATTTTGTTGCTATAGGCCTTATTTCAGGCCCTTTGAACACACAAACCCCGCATTTGTACATTTTGTGATCACAATGGGTAAAAACAAATGCAACAATAAAAAATCCAAACAAACAATCCTTGTACTGGGTGGTTATTCCAACGTGGACCATCCATGTGAAAATGCATCACGTTGTCATTTTCTCAATGCCAAACCTCCTCCAAAACCGAAACTTCCTCCCAATCCACAAATAATGTACTCCAGAGGAGTAGAAATATACATTGACAAAGCAGCAGCAGGAGAAGGTCCCTGGAAATTCCCACAGCATGGCTTTTCGGCCTGGAAAGCTGTAAAAAACCTTGAAAAAATGAAAAAGAGTGGATATGTGACATTTGATGACAACTTGAATGTCATGGTGGAACCAATTCCAAAGGAGTTCATCTAGGAAGCCAAATCCTAGAAAGGGGGTACTGTCATGACCTTGGTTGAACTCGTTTTTCGACTAAGACATTTTTATTATTTTCTTTGTATTTTACTAACGTGGTAGCCAAACATCTTAGCAAACCCAGTGTCTATCTTATCTGGTCAGTGCTTAGATTAGATACGATTAGATTATGATTAGATTAGATTACAGACTACCGGACTGATGACTCATTACTTATGACTCATGGCACAGCTATGCGCAGCATGGCCACTGCTTATGCTATTCCTTTTACTCATACTTACTCAGCGTAGATACTATTATTAGAGTGGTGCACAGACCACCTTGGTAGTATATAAACTGAGCAACTAGCACCCAGAGTCCTCAGTCGAGTTCTCTTGGGTTTCTTCTCTACCCTCATCTTCTCTCCTCCTCTCTAGTCTGCTGTTGGGGCCCTGAGGCGTCACACCAAGGGTAGTCCTGATGAAATCTTTCTTTCAGATTTCTCTTCATCTGATTTGTTGTTGAAGCTCTTCTTTTTCAGAAAAGTCTTCTTAAAGAAAGGACAAAAGTCTTTGACTTTCTTGACTTGACGAATTTGTCAAAATGCTTTATATGACCATTTGGGTGGAACAACATTCTTATCTTCTGGCCATAAACCATCATCATCTTCTATAGGCCAGTATGAATTGGACAATCTGGGCAATGATTTATGCTCATTATCAGGCCAATTTTCTATTGCTTGTTTGAGTTGTTGATGTTCCAATTTGTCCTTTGAAGGTTTATCTTCCTTCAATGGATAACTTTCCCAAACCATTCCAACCATTATCGTTATCATGATCTTCCTTTTTATCATGATTATCTTCTTCAGTATCGGTAGCTCTCTGTTTCATTGCAACTCTATCTAGACATTCTATAATTATCTTGATCATATCTGAAGCCCAATCAGGTGCTTGAGGTTCAGGAGTATTATTAAGAGGTCTAGTTGTCTTTGGAAAATCTTGAACAACATTTTTGTTATGTATCATAAATGCTGATTGTTCTTCTCCCATAAAAGGATTTCCTGGGGGATAATACAATTCCTTAAATTTACTTTCAGGAACGTAAATAAATGAGCTACCATCCGAAGTGTGTGTGATTTTATTTTGTCAAATATCAGTATCAAATTTTATCAATTTATTTGACTTACAGTGACTCAAAAAACTGTCCCAATGTTTGGCATGTTTTGACTGTTTGTGGCATAGCATCACACCAAGACCAAACACAAACAAACTATTGGTGTACATAAAAAATGAATACATAATAGCTACATGACAAACCAAAAATCATGTGCTTTACGGTATTTCCCATGGAGATATAGGCAATTCATTTTGACACCTCATTGGGACAGTTTTTTGAGTGAGCATCAGAATCACAAAAAATGCACAATTTAGTAGTTTGTATTGCCTCCCTTGACCTTGATAACTGCTTCCAACCCTCTAGGCATACTCTTAATCAAACCCTGACACACCTCTGGCTCTATAGCATTCCACACCTCTGCCACTCTCCCAAATCTTCCAAATTCCCCTTGCTGGTCTTTCATACCTCCACAGCTACAATTTGATGTGATGCCAGAGGTGTTCAATTAGATTAAGGTCAGGAGACTGTGCAGGCCAGTCCAGGAGAGTGATAGTGTTTTATTCCATCCAGTTTCAGGCCTTTTTGGAGGTGCATTTTGGGTCATTGTCTTGCTGAAAAATGCACTCCCCATCACCAATCCCAGATTCCTTTATGCTGGGGAGTAAGTGGTTGTCCAAAATGTTCACACACTGGTCAGCATCCATCCTCCCCTCAACCTCTGCAAGTTTTCCAACACCATTCCAGCCCATGCAGCCCCATGCCATGATGTTCCCACCACCAAATTTCACTGTCCCTTGGACCTCCCTCTCAATCAGCCCATCCCCCACCTGTTTCCCCACCCATTGCTTCCCATCTGACCCAATCCTGTTTAATTTAGTCTCATCTGACCAAATAGTCCTCTTCCAATCCTCCACAGTCCACTTCTTGTGCTTAGAGCAAAGGTCAAGCTCCTCTTCCTGTGCACTGCAGTGAGCAATGGCTTCTGCTTCAGCATATTTCTAATTGTCTGTGGGCAGACTGTGTGAGGGATGATGCTGTTAATGTGGTTGGTGGCCTGGACAGCATTGGCAACCTTCCCAGGGTGATTTGTGTGAGAACAGATTGTTTGTCAGTGGGAGACAGCTTGGAAGGACAACCACCACAAGAGATTTGTTGGCAGGGATGAAGTTCCTGAAGGAGTCTAGAGATAGTGGACCCACCAACACCAAGTTTGGAGGCAATATGGCAAGTGGAGAAACCATTATGAGCAAGGGAGAGAATGTTTTCCTTCTGAGCAGAGGAGATGGGTGCATGTTGGATTGGGGGACTCTCTGGATGCTGGCCCTTGTTAAATACATGGAATTTAGGCATAATCTAAGGTACAATCACTCTGATGGGAATCTATTGGATTTCTCATGCCGCAGGAACCAGCCACCATCAGATTCTGATACTTCTGATGCCCACTCAAATAACTGTCCCAATGAGGTGTCAAACTAATTTGCCTATATCTCCATGGTAAAAGCATCACATCATGTAATCTTTGGTTTTCCATGTAGTTCTTATATAATCCTTTTTTATTTACACCAAGAGTTTGGCTGTATTTGTCCTTTGTGCAATGCTATGCCACAAACAGTCAAAAAGTGCCAAACATTGGGACAGTTTTTTGAGTCACTGTAATTTGATTTCCACACTCATCAGACATCTGAAAAGAATTCATAATTTGACCCTTTGGGTCCACTATTGTAATATGCCCTGTGGGCAGGGGAGGGGCCTGTGGCCAAGGGAGGGACAACAGTGAGGAGCTCCCCACTGTTGTCCTTGGCCTGGTGGCCATGGGGGGTGTGGGGGTGCACCCATGGATTCCTATAAAGCCCATTACTTATTCAATGCTCAATCCCATTGCTTAACTTCATTGCAAATCCCACTGCTTAATTTTTCTCAATTCCCTTTACCAATTTCATTCTTGAATCCCACCATTTGACTTTATCTCAAATCCCACTGCTTACAGTTTATCTATGTTTACTGAGCTATTTGTTGCAGTAAATGGCTTGACATGTGTGTGTAATTGGGGTGAGAGTCCCTGAGTATCCTGTGAGGGAGTGACAGTCCACAACTGCCCTATGAGTGAGGCAAGAGTCCCTGTGACTGGGAATAGTATCCCTGAGTACTGTGAGAATGGGGTGTGTCACATGTGATTGGTGTGACTACCCTTGACTGCCCTGTGACTGGGAAGACTGTACCTGAGTACCCTGAGACTCATGTGTCACATGTGATGGAGAGAGAGAGTGTGGTGTCACAATTGACTGGAATACTCAACTTGGGATGTGTGGCATGTGACTGGAGTACCCTGCAATTGGGGAGAGCATGTGGTGTATGGCTGTGTGACATGTGACTGTACTCCTGACTGGCCCTGTGTGCTGTGTGAATTTTCAAGCACCCTGTGAATGCTGTGACATGTGACAGGTGTGCTCTGTGGTTGTGGCAAGAGTTCCAATGATGGTCCCTGTATGATGTGTGACATGTGACAGTCCCTGTGTGGTGTGTGATCTGTGACTTGAGTGATAGTCCATGTGTGGTGTCATGTGACTGGAGTAATCTGTAGTTGGGCTGACAGCCCCTGAATCTGTGAATTGGATGTGTGACCATGTGACTCTTGTAATTGGTGATATCCCTGACCCTGTGGCTGGGGTGAGAGTCCCTGTGTGCTGTCATGTGACTGTGGTTGATTGCCCTGTGTGGTGTGAAATGACTCCTATAGTTAGGATGGCCCTGTGACTGGCCTGTGTGGTGTCCCTGTATATGCATGGTGGTATGGTGTGTGGGGGTGTGACATGTGAGTGGAGTGTTGGTGTGTGGTGTGACATGTCAAATGGTGAGTGTTGGAGAGTGGGCATGTGACATGTGACTGGAGTGTTGGTGTGGGTGTGTGATATGTGACTGGCATGAGTGTGTGACTGGAGTGTGGTGTGTTACATGTGACTGGAGTGTGGTGTGTGACATGTTGGAGTGGTGTGTGACATGTGACTGGGTCTGTGACTGGGTAGATGGCCCTGTAACAGAGGTGAAAGTCCCTGGGAATGTCCGCTATTTTTCCAATATTTTTGAATTTATTCAAATGTTAATGTGGATGTGGATGAATGAAGGTTGCTTACAAATGCTTACAAATGATATGGTGTGTGGGGTGGTGGCATGTGACTGGAGTGATGTATGTGGTGTGATATGTGACTGGGTCTGTGGGTAGACCCTGGGAATGTCTGCGACTTTTCTGATATTTTTTGATTTTTATTGCTTATTGCTTACCAATGCTTACAAATGATATGGTGGTGTGTGACATGCAACTGGAGTGATGTATGTGGTGTGACTGTGTGTGATATGTGACTGAGTCTGTGACCCTGGGAATGTCTGCGATTTTTCTGATATTTTTTGAATTTTATTTGATTTGAATTTTAATGTGTGGGATGTGGGGAAGAAAGGTTGCTTACCAATGCTTACCAATGCTTACCAATGATTAGTCAGGCTGACCAATCTTATGTCAGCCTTGGTCAGCATTTGGTCACTGTTACCAAATGATTTGTCAGGAATTTGTCAGCAGTACCTTTCCTGCAGTTTGTCCCGTTCTTTATAGATAATGATTATTACAAGGTCTCATACCCTGTAATAACTGCTTTCAGACCCTTGGTCCAAATCTTCCTTTGATATGCCTGACAGGGGCATTAACTCCAGGGATGACCAGAGTTGTCTCAGAGATCTTTCTCCTTCAACTGGGGATAAACTTTTCCCCAGACTGATGTAATTGAGGGGATTGTGCCTCAATTGTCTTCATACAAGTGGGGTTCTCATAACCCCAAAGAACATATGCTGTGACCATATTATCAGCTTTTGGAAATAATAGCTGATTTTCATAAGTCACCTTTGGTTCTTCTTTTTGCATGACCTCATGCAACTTGATCTATGCCATCTGTGTTAGGACTAATCCCACCACAACCACAAGCCTTGTAAGATGAGGATGAAAAGAATATGATTGAAAACACAATAGAGTAGTAGCCTGGTAAGAGGAAACTATCTAGAGTCTTAGAGACTTGTACCTACAAGACACCCTCCTTATATACCCCAATGCCTGGTCTGTGCACACAGACTGTGCAGCCGCTAGGCTGTGCATGCGCAGCTACAAGACCTAGGCCTACCATCTAGAACTACCCAGACTTGCCCAGAGTCTTTGCCCCTATAACCCCATATGCCGCGGTACAGCCACTTGCTGATCTGAGCCCTCAGAGTATCCCGTTAGGGGTGGGAGTCATTGTCCATATCCAGAGAAGTGTCGATAGAGCCCCAAGGAAAATATAGAAAAACATAGAAAAATCCATAGAAAATTGTAAGGTCATAACGTAGCCCTCTTTTGAGCAAGTGACACTCCCCCCCCTGTACAAGTGGAATCCAAGCTCAGTCCGAGGATTCCGAGCAGAATCCGAGTCCAGTCCAAGTCCAGTCCAAGTAGGGTTAAAAAGTGCAAGGAATCCAAGTAGAATCTGAGTCCAGTCTGAGCTCAGTCCGAGTTGGGATATTTCACCACTCAGTCCAAGCCCAACTCAGAATGAGCTCGGACTCCAACCAAAATCCAAGCTCATTCTCAGTAATTTCAAAAGTGCATATCACCAACTTATAGACCAGTCTCATATCAATTGACATAGAACATATCAACACTTAATATATGTCAACATTCTCACATTGTAATTGATTTTCCCACAGTCAAGTTAGCTTTCTCTCTACATTCCCACATTAGCAAGTACTTTTCACTCCCTCCCATTCCACATGGATTCCATGTTGACTTTGTGCAACTCACACAGAATTCATGGGATCTGTATGACATTCCTACCCATTTAGGGTATAAAAATATCACACATCAGTCACACAGTGGCATTTTACATGTAATACAACTATATTCCTCATGGTTTTTTTAATAGCATCTGTGTGACATGCTTCCCCTGTGGAACTTGTTACTGTGTCACACTGTGGAATGCACAATGTGCATGAAATGTCCAGATGGAATATTCCATATGAACTTTGTGTGGATTCCATGATGAATCCACTTATTGTGGGTGAGTTCCAGAACATTTTCTCCTTGCTGCATTACCTTCTCCTAGCCCTTTTACAGAAGCTCACATTGTCATAGGATATTTTTCATACATGTTACACTATTTGGCATATTTTCCCATGGTTCAAAAACTGAGGATTGTGGTGTTCTGTTGAATAAATCACAGATATCCCCTTCATTCCTTCCTTTTTGACTCCATTACCTTCTCCTAACATTTTCGCAGAAGTTCATATTGTCACAGGCTGCTCTCCATACAGGTCACATTATTGTCATTTTTTCCACACAGTTCAGAAACTGAGAATGGTGGGCTCTGTTGAATGAATCACAGGCATCCTCCTCACTCTTTTCTTCTTCACTCAGTTATCATTTCCAACTTTTTTTACACATGTTCCATTGTCACAGGAAGCTTTCTAGACATGTCACATTATCCCTCATTTTCTCTCACAGCTCAGAAACTTAGAATTGTGGTGTTCTGTTGAACAAATCACAGACATCCCCTTCAATCATTTCTAAATTTCTCAGTTTCCATCTCCTAGAATTGTATGCATGCTATTGTTGCTTCATACATGTTCCAATTATTATGGGATGCTTCCTAGACATATCACATCATTTGTTTTTTTTTCTCACAGTTCAGAAACTGAAGAAAGTTTGGAAGGGGTTTTTCCAAGGTGCTAAGTGGTGATGGGTCCAAAAGTGGTTTGAAGGTTACAAAATGGCTTGAAGATTCCAAAGATGGTCTGGAGGGTCTGAACATGAATCAAATGTGCAGACATGGTTCAATTAGCATCAGTTAAGCTTATCAGGCTTTATCAATGTCAGGAATAGTGAGTGCTGTTTGGTAGGCATCAGTTCCAGCATAGCTGAGACCAATCTATTACACCAAACCATGGGGAAATTCAATAAATCATGTGACATTCATGTAATATGCCTGTTTGAGGTGTTTGGGTTTGGACAGGTTTGGACATCCAAGCATTTGCCCAAATCTGTGCCTGAACCATTGAGCGAAGGCAATGTTTCATAGGATCAAAACTTTGGCATGATATACTAGTAAGCCAAATCAGGCAGTCACATCAAAACACAGGCTTATCATGCTCATATTCCAACAATGGTGAGGAGATATAATTTAATTAATTTACAATATATTTTTACAAATATGCTTGACCAATAATATAATAATACTTAATTTAATTTAGTAATCAATATATATATATTAAAACTATACTTAACCAATAATACTATAACAAAATTAGACAACAGTGGTGGGCATCAGGGGTGGAGGCAAGGGTGAGCAGGGTTGGCCAACTTAGCCACATAAAAACTTACTGTGTGTCCTGTCACAATCCCACCCACCACAACCATCTTCAAGTGCACAATTCTTAATTATGTTATTCTGCAAGTGGGATGTGATCATTGCTTCTTCCATGCCAACAACAGCCAATTGATCTGCTCTACCTGTGCCAGTGCCAGACTGTTCCATTGATGTGAGTACACATGCAGCAGGCTTAAACCAAACTTTTGAGCTGGACTTTGGAAAAATATAATAATTCTGATTCTTTGAACCATGGAAAAACTTTATAAATCATGTGACATGTGTGCAAAATGTCCTGTAATGATAGGAACATGTTTGAAAAGGCTATGAAAAATGTACATAGTGAGTAAATCTGTTGTATTTGTTGAAATTTATGACGGCGGTGCAGACTGAGGCTTAGTAAGTGGGAAACTTACTTAATACTGTTTGTAGTTGTTGAAGGCTGTTTAGGAGCTAGGGGCTCAACTAACAGATAACAGAGACGATGCTAAGTTATTGAAACGAGGGCATAAGGCCCTCCTTATATACATGTGGGCCAGAGTACTTTAAGACTACCTAAGGTAATGCCAGCAGAGCACTACAGAGGGTAGCGCCAGGTGGCACTGTGGGTAGTGCCAGGTGGCGCTTTGCTGGCGTCTCTACTCTGAGTATGAACTCTATAATTTCTGTCAAACTCTATAATTTCTGTCAATGATTATAATAAGGGATTATTTAGCATCTCATTAATAATGATATTATAATACATGAAGCTGTGGGTTCAATCCCCTTAGCTCCAGATCATTATTAATTCAACAGTATTCTCAACCATGATAAATCTGGTAAATCATATGACACATATGGTAACACCCTACTTGAACAACTTTCTCACATTTGGGAGAGTGGGAAAGGGAATGTATTGATCATGGGTCATAGTTACACAGATGGAGATAAGTTATATTTAATTTAATTTATTTAATAATCAATATATATTTTTTAAATACACTTAACCCATGTTACAACAAATTAAAATAAAACAGTCATGACAAAAGCCCGTAGGGCATAGGGCATGGGTGTTGGTGTGAGAATGGGCGTTGGCATGGGCATGGGCGAGTGGGTGGTAAGGGTGCAGGGTGCGGTCAGTGCAATGCAGGTGTGGGTGGGTGAACGAGCGTGTGTGTAGAGGTGGGTATCAGGGGCGTGGGTATCAGGGGGGCGAGGGCAATTGGGTGTCGGGGTGTGAATGTGAGTGGGGAGCAGTGGTGGTAAGGTGCGTGCAGGCAAGGGTGAGCAGGTGGTGGTGGTGGTGGTGGTAAGGTGCGTGTGTTGCATCTGCGTCTGCGGCAGGCGAATGGGCGTGCATGGTAGATGGTGGTGGTGGTGGTAGTAAGGTGTGTGCGTTTGCGTCTGCATCTGCGGCAGGTGAACGGGCATGTGTGGTAGGTGGTGGTGGTAGTAAGGTGCATGCATTTGCGTCTGTGTTTGCATCTGCCTCTAGTCTGCGTCTGCGGCAGGTGAATGGGCGTGGGTGTGGGCAAGGGCGATGCAGTGGGTGGGTCTCGGGGTGTGGACGTAGGCGTAGGCGAGTAGGTGGTGGAGGTGGTGGCCCAGTGCATGCGTTTATGTGTGCGTTTGCGTGTGCAGGTGGGTTAAAGGCCGTGCGTGCGGGTGTGCGTAGTTGCAGGAGTGGGAGTGGATGCAGGTGAACGGGTGGGGCGCGAGTGGGCGTGGATGCAGGTGAATGGGTGGGGTGCGTTCATCAACCCTGGCAGTAGGATAAAATGAAATATTAGTTACGATGAAAAAAAGAGAAGAAAACGTACAACGGGCCTGGACGCTTGTTATCCGGGCCCTGGTGGTATAATCTTGGATGGCGACAGGGGGTAAGTGGTGGATGTGTGACGGGTGTGTGGAGACAGTGACGGTGACGCAGGGGTGGGCGGCGCATGAGGGGGACGGCAAGGGCAAGGGCAATGGCGCGTCTGTGCATGACGCGGCTATGGTGATGGTGGTGGTGGCAATTGTCATTTGGCATCAAGCATCCTGGTCGATGGTGGTGGCAACAGCGATGGTGTGATGGCAATGGTGCGATGGTGACGACGGTGATGGTGCGA
Organism: Amanita fuliginea; assembly: GCA_023014435.1. Lineage (NCBI taxonomy): Eukaryota > Fungi > Basidiomycota > Agaricomycetes > Agaricales > Amanitaceae > Amanita > Amanita fuliginea. The sequence continues at coordinate 118,229 of JAEBUQ010000011.1, read as the reverse complement.
GGTTAGTGATGGTGATGGTGATTGGTGAGCTGAGGGTCAGGTGACAGTCACATGGTGCGTCCACTTGACAATAAACAAAGACGCAAACGTGCGCGTGAAGACACATGTCACACATGTCACAAATGCTATATATGGCTCAGTTAGAATACAACCCACAGCTCAGCCAGCTCACACTCTACTCGGACTCTACTTGGAGTCCAAGCTCAGTCTTAGCATTGTCAGTCCTAGTACTCATAGGCTGATTCCGAGTTCAGCTCAGATTCAGCTCGGACTGGACTAGGACTGAACTCAGATTACTAGTTCCTGTTTTAGTGAGTTCCAAGCCAGCTTTTTGAGCTCGGAATTGACTCAGATTCCACTCGGAATCCTAGGATTGGGCTTGGACTGAGCTCGGAATCTCGGAATAAGGGGGGGGGAGTGTCATGCTCTCCCCTCTTTTCAAGACTTCATGTCCAAAACCAAATTTTGACAGCCAGGAAGGCCCAAAATGGACCGGGACTGCCCCGGTCCATTCTGGCCCTTCCTGGCTATTCCCTGGGATTTCCGAGGACTGACATCACCAGGAGTCCAGAGGAATCCTGACAGTGGGGGTGTGGTTGGCCCCCTGCTGCTTATATATGTTGTGTGACACGTGTCATGGTGCGACGCGAAACGCGCTTTGTTGATTGTCACGTCACCACACCCACATCCACCATCACTCACCACTGCTCACCACTACTGCCATTCACTCATCACCACCAGCCACCACCCTGACCACCCCGCCACCGTTACCACCACCCCATCACCGTCACCACCACACCGTCACCATCACCGTACCACCACCATCACCGACCACCGACCACCACCGCCATTGTCACTTTTGCTACCCAAACACCACCTGGGGCCCAGATGAACCACGTCTGGGCCCCTCGTATGTTTTTTTTTTTTTATCTTTCAGCTTACTGTTTTTTGAATTTCTAGTTAGCCACAAAATGCCCTTGCCCTTGCCCTTGCCCTTGCCCACACCCTTGCCCACACCCTCACGCCTACACCCTCATGCACTTACTCTCACCCACCCACCCTCATGCACTTACCCTCACACACCCACCCTCACACCCTTACCTGCCGCCCTCGCCCCACGCCCGCACCCCATCTCGCCCTGCCGCTCTCGCCCTCGCCTCGCCTTCACGCCTTTACCCTCACGCCTCGCCCTCCCTCACACCCTTGCCTTTGCCCTCACACCCTCGCCTTTGCTCTCTCGCCTTCCCCTCGCCCTCACACCTTTGCCCTTGCCGTCATGCCCATGCCCTTCTCGCCCGCCCTGGCCCTGGCCCTCACGCCCTCATGCCCTTGCCCTCACACTCTCGCCTTCCCACCCTTGCCTCACACCCTCCCTCGCCTTCGCCCTCATGCCTCACACCTCACGCCCTTGCCCTTGCCCTCATGCCCTCACCTTCCCCCCGCCCTTGCCCTTGCCCTCATGCCTCACACCCTTGCCCCTGCCCTCACATCCTCGCCTTTGCCCTCACGCCCTCACCCCTGCCCTCATGTCCTCGCCATTGCCCTCATGCCTCACGCCTCACACCCTCGCCCCTGCCCTCATGCCTCACGCCCTCACGCCTGCCCTCACGTCCTCACCTTCGCCCTCACGCCTCACACCTCACACCCTCGCCCCTGCCCTCACGCCCTCGCCTTCCCCCCCTTGCCTCACGTCCTCGCCCCTGCATCACGTCACCGCCTTCCCCCTCATGCCTCCGCCCTCGCCCTTTTGCCCTCACACCCTCGCCCTCACACCCTCACCTCATGCCCTCGCCCCGCCCTCACCACTCTGACCAGATGCCCTCCCTCTGAGTTGCCCTCTGAAATACCCCTGCTCTCGCACACCCATGTACAGCCCTGCACCTATTTTACACACCCATGTACATTTGCCCTCACCACATGCCCTTGCCTATCATGTAGTTATTAATCAATATTTTTAAAAATATCTTTTGTTTATTAAAAAAATAAAGTATATTCCATGTCCACCATGACAACCTATCACCACCATCTCTTTTTCCACCCTCCAAAATGTAAGAAAGTAGCTCAAGTGAATGCCATGTAATATCTCTAGCTTGTGGAAAAATGTGTTGAGCTGGTGATCTGAGCTGAGTGGTCAGTGTCAAGTTAATGTCATGAACTATTGGGATCATCACACACTCTCCACCCTTATTGCATGCCCTCTCCACACTCATCACACCCAGTGTGCCCTTGCTGCCTTTCTGCCCTTAACAGTCATCATTGCTATGCTGCCTGTTGGACACTTATTTCCTTTTAGCTATCACTTTATTTCCTTTCATAGGTAGTTAGCTCTGCATTCACTTTTATATTCTCCTTGTTCCTTTAGTATATAAACCCTCATGTATAGTATGATTTTTTTGTTCCAACTTAATTGAATCACTCTCTCAATTTCTGAACTAGACTCCTTGCTCTCATCCTCTTGAGCTTGGAACAGTGGTAAATGCTGAAAGAATGGTGGGAATAAGGTGGGAGTGTGGTACCAGGACTGGACCAGGAGTAGCTCTGGGAACATGAGAAACACTTGTTGTATAACCAAAGTGGTGTGTAAGCATGGCAGGAAAATGAACTGGAGCATGTCAATAATGCCTGGAAATGTGTGGGAAACACTGTGCAAATATGGTGGGAATATAGGAAACACTGATGGGAATAACCAGGAAGGCTGGTGTGTATAAGCATGGTGGGAAATGAGTAGGAGTGTAGAATTGTGCATGGGAACATGGTGTGAAAATACTGTGTGTTAAACATTGTGGGAATATGGACAGGACCATGGTGGGAGTATAAGAAACACTGGTGTGTGTAGTGTGTGTAAGCATGTGGGAAAATGAACAGGAGCACAGAATGGTGGATGGGATCATGGTGGGAAAATACTGTGTGTAAATATTGTGGGAATATGGACAGGACCATGGTGGGAATATAAGAAATGCTGGTGGGAATCCAGGAAGACCTGTGTGTGTAAGCATGGTGGGAAAATGAACAGGAGCATAGAATGGTGCATGGATACATGATGGGAAAATACTGTGTGTAAATATTGTGGGAATATGGACAGGACCATGGTGGGGAAATAGTGTGGATGATATGGTTAAAATAACATGGTGGAAATATTGGGAACACTGTGGGAATAACCAGGCTGCACAGGTATTGTAATCAGTTAGAATAACTGTAAGGGAGTCCTGGTTGAGTCCTGGTTGAGTCCTGGTTGAGTTGTTTTTGCAAAGTTGCTCAGCTGACCAGGAATGACCAGGACAGTCCTGGACAGTCCTGGAAATTACAGGAACTGACCAGGACTCCAGTGGAACACATGGGGGAGTGTTAAGTGCTGCAGTGGGGTTGGCTTTGTGGAATTTCTGAACCTCCTTCTTGGCGTTTTCAAGGTTCTCTGCAGGTTCCCAAGTGGAATCCTCTACTGGATAATTTTTCCATTTGACCAAATATTCCAACCGTCTGCCACTGTGTCTGCTTACTCGGCTGTCCATGACTTCCTCAACTTTCTGGGTAGGAAATCTCGGTTCTTTGTATGGTTTAAGAAGAACCTCGTTGAACACATTGTAGACTTTCCAGGAAGCCGGAACCTTCAACCGATATGCCGACTCGCCAACCTTCTCAACCACTTCCAGGGGACACACAAACTTGCCATCCAATTTCTTGGTTGCATGAATAACTGGTAGATTCTCCATACTAAGGTAGACTTTGAATCCAGGTTTGTATTGCCGAGCCTGAGACTTGCCCACATCATACCACGTTTTTGTTAAGATCGATGCTCTCAACGCAATTCGTTCTAAGTCAACAGTGGCAAGCAGAGTCTCGGTCTGCTCCCAGCCTACTGGACAGGTTCTGGACACTAAGTCAAACGATGACAAAGGTCAAATAAACGACGAGCTCAAAGAGATGAGAGCGAGGAGTTTTCGTTCAGAAGTTGAGAGAAGAATTCGATTAAGTTGGAACTAAGGAAAAGAGACATACATGAGAGTCTTTATATACAAAAAGAACAAGGAGAACGTAAAAGGAAATGTATAGCTAATACCTTGGAAAGGAAAAGTGAAGGATAAAGCTAAAAGGAAATAAGCGTCCATGAAATGCATAGCTATGATTATATAATAAAGGAGTCCGTTAAACGAAAGGGAAAGAAATTGTAACAGTTTTCATCATTGTGGCCGTTTTTTCCAATGCCGCTCGCGCCTGCAAATGGATGTCCTTTAACTCATCTACCAGCATTTTGACCGCTACCACCTTTGGTTTGTACATAGGACTAAGACCCTTGTGTGGATGTTGTCCATAATTCATAAAGAACAGTGAAAATCCAGTGGATGCGTGTACCCGGTCGTTGTGACAGAACTGCGCTACCAACAACCATGTCCTGCCTATGGTTGACGAACATTGTCAGGAATTCCTTAACCTCCTGATTGACTCACTCAGTTTGTCCATCAGTTTGCAGATGATAAGCAGTTGATTGATTAGGTTTGATCCCCAGCATGCCATAAAGGTCGTCCATGAATTTTGATGCAAACTGAGGTCCTTGATCACTGATGACCTTACGTGGCAATCCATGATCCCTGAACACATTGTCCCTCATTAGAACTGCTACCCCTTGTGACGTAATAGATGACGTAGTTGGCAGAAAATAGGCTTTCTTTGTGAAGTGATCCACTACCACCATTATCATGTCATTGCCCTTGGACTCTGGGAGCGGCCCCATCAAGTCTACTGAAATGACCTCCCACGGTTCCTGGGGCACCTCGTTTGGTATTAATGGCGCAGCCCTAGGTTGTCGATCTGGCTTAGCACAGTGACAAGTTTCACAGCCAGTGATGTATTCCTCAACGTCCCGATTCAGCCACCAGTAATCATGGGTGAGCTGCTCCATGGTTTTGGTGATCCCAGAATGTCCCCATGAGTGGTGAATTTGAATAATCTCCCCTCTGATGCATTTTACTGCAGGTACATATATGCAGCCCTTCCATTCCACCAATCCCTTGTCTACCTTGAAATCTCCATTGCCTTCCTCAAGTCCCTTCAGAACCTGCTTTTCCCACTGGCACTTTGGAATTTTCCTAATGTGATCCACAATTTCCTCTATCGCTCTGTTGTCATCGAAGATTCTGACAAACAAATGCTCCTTTAATAAGATGATGCCTTCGTTGTCATTTTGACCTCGCTCATGACCCACTTGTCTTGACAACAGATCTGCCTTAGAGTTAGATTTTCCCAACCAATGTTTAATGACAAAGTTGTATTCCTGCAAGTCCATCACCCAATGTGCCTATCGTCTATTTAGATTCTGTGGTTTCCAAAAGTATGTGAGGTTTTGATGATCAGTTAAGACCTCCACAATATCCTTGGTGCCTTTAAGGTAGTGAGACCATTCATAGAAGGTGTGCATAACTGCCAGCATTTCCTTATCATAGATCTCATAGTTCCTTTCCATGTCATTGAGCGACTTTGAAATGAAAGCTACAGGTCTCCACAGGTTGTCCTTCCCTTGTTGTGACAAAATTCCATGATAGCAAAGTCTGAAGCATCCACCTCAATCCAGAATTGTCCCTCGTCATCAGGAATTTTCAAAGTCACCTCCCTCGCCACAAGGTCTTTCAGTCCCTGAAAGGCCATAGCCTCAAGCATTGTCCACAACCACTCCACTTTACCAGTTAAATGAGTTAGAGGTTTTGCCACACACGCAAAACCCTCCACAAATCGACGATAAAAATTAATAAAGCCCAAAAACTGCTGCAGCTCTCTTTTGGAAGTCAGAATGGGCCACTCCGCAAGGGCTTTGACCTTGCCCTGTTCCATCCTGATGGAATCCTGACTAATCACCAGTCCTAAGAAGTCGATCTGCAGTTGGTCAAACCAACATTTCTCTGGTTTTAAGGACAACTTATGGTCTTCCAACTTGGCCAGGATACGGTCAACATGCCATACATGATCCTGCTGATTATCCAAGAAAACCAGTATATCATCCATGTAAATCACAACCCATCCTTCAGCAATTTCCACTCTGAAAATGTCATTCATCATGGTTTGAAATGTTGCTGGTGAATTTGTGAGGCCGAAAAACATGACCAAAGGTTCAAATAATCCCCTATTTGTTCGAAACGCTGCTTTCCGTTCATCTCCTTCTTTGATACAGACATTATTATAGCCCCATCAGATGTCCATCTTGGAGAAAATGCACACTTTAGATAATTTGTCCACCAGTTTGCCAATGAGTGGGAGTGGATACTGATTCTTCATGGTCATTTCATTTAACCTACGGTAATCCTGTACCGGCCACAATTTCTCATCTTTTTTCTTGACAAAAAAGAAAGGCGATGCCATAGGAGATTTGCTAGGTTGAATTTGCCCTGACTCCAGATTCTCCTTGAGAAACTCATCCAGCTGTGCCTGTTCTTCACAGTTAAGAGGATAGATTTTGCAATCCATGGCCTTTGAGCCTGGAATCAATTCAATGGCATGATCCCAAGGGCGCCTTGGTGCAGAATGTTGCACTGCCCCACATATTCCAGTCGGATACCGGAAATTCCAGGTGGATTCCAGTGGATTCTGGCTGGAAGTTTGGCAGATTTTTATATAATAGAATTTCTCACTACTTTCTGGGCATGTGACAGGATCAGTGTCACATCTGACAACAAATATAATATGGGCATCACCTAAAAGCATTTTTTCAGCACTTTCTATCTGTGTGACTGACAAAAAATCTGATATGGATATCATTTGAAATCATTTTTTCAACACTTTCCACCTCTTTGACTAGTAAGTGTGACATGTGACATCAAGTATGATATGGACATCATTTGAACTCATAATTTCAACATTTTTCACCTGTTCAACTGGAAAGTGTGACATGTGACATCAAAGATGATATGGACATCATTTGAAAGCATTTTTTCAGTGCTTTCCAGCTGTGGATTGGTGTCTCACAAGCTGGACATGGCCATAGTTTGAATGCAGGGCATATGGTCAATAGCAGAGCATTGATATCCAACTATGTGCTTTCCAGACCATTGCAGTCCCCCACCTTTTCCACTGGAGGCCACTGGAGGCCACTGGAATCCACTGGCTGCTGCTCTACCAAAGGTGGCAATGGTGAGCAGCCAAGTCTCAGCTCTTTTCTCCCATGTTCCCATTAGCGCACATACTTTTCTCATGTGTCACAATCAATGTCACAACCATACAATATTTTCCCACAGTCCAAAAAGCAAAAATCATTATTTTCACTAACTGCCTTCTCAATGACAGTTTTCCATGAGTCATTCTTATGTTCCCGCACACATGTTAGCCTTCCCACCATGATTCCCATGTTCCCACCCACATGTTAGCCTTCCCACCATGATTCCCATGTTCCCACCCACATGTTAGCCTTCCCACCATGATTCCCACATTCCCACCCACATGTTAGCCTTCCCACCATGATTTCCACTTTCCCACACACATGTCAGCCTTCCCACCATGATTCCCATGTTCCCACACACATGTCAGTCTTCCCACCATGATTCCCATGTTCCCACACACATGTCAGTCTTCCCACCATGATTCCCATGTTCCCACACATGTCAGCCTTTGCACCATGTTCCCACCACCTACCAACTTTAACACACACATCTCAGTCTTCCCACAATGAGCCCACCATTTGCTGCACCTATCGGCTTTCCCACACACCTGTCAGCTTTCTCACCATGTTTTCACATGTCATCAACATGTCATTTCTCACACTGTCAAATTTTCTTAAAAGTCACAATCATGATATCTCACATTAATAGAACTTTTCCACAAACTGATTTTCTGTCATGTCACTGATGTTGTCAGATCCTCCCATGGTCTCAATGAACAAGATCCACCTTCCCACATGAACAAATATGTATACCTTTTCAGAATTTATGGAATTTTGTGAACACACAATAAACCAAGCCATTTTTAAAGTTCAAGTTTACATTCAATTTATTTCTCACATTTTCCAAGTATGTATACATATTCCCATAGTGTCAAGTATGAGATTGGAATGACTGAGATGGTATCTTTTAAATGTCATATTATCTAATTTCTCACAATTAGGATCTTGAACATGGGGGATATGGAGGTGCTGCACATAGGTGGACATGGGTGTGTGCCTCAGGTCAAGTGAATGCTTTAACCCATGAGTCATCCTAATAAAGACTTCACATGTCACATATATATTTCCAAAAACACTTATCAGCCTTCCCAGAATGCTCCAATACACCTTTTTGCTTTCCCACCACATTTTCCCATCCTTATCTACATTTCCACACTTATTTACTTTTTCACTGTTCCCACACACCTTTTGGCCTTCCCTTCACATTTGATCCTTTTCTCACATGTTAACAATTTACCTCAGGTTTCCTCATCTGCATCCATCTTCCTTCACACCTATTTTCTGCTCTCATAATATTTCACACATATATTCTTATTACCTGGCCACTCTCCCACAGTATTACCAACTGCCAAGCTTTCACTGATGTGTTTATCATTCACACACACACATTCTTTCTCTATTCATACTCAGGAATATTTATATATATTATATGATTTACAAGTTAGTAGGCAGTGGTGAAAGGGTGAGAGAGAGCATGGGTATGAGGGTGAGCATGGTATAAGGGTGAGGGAAAACACTAGGATGCTGAGAGGGCAAGGGTGGTGAGAGGGCAAGAGGGCAGTGAGAGGGTGAGGGTGAGGGGGTGATGGTGATGGTGGTGATGGTGATGGTGGAAGAGCATGAGGGCAAGGGCAGGGGAGAGGGTGAGGCAGGGGAGGACATGGGCATGAGGGTGAGGGCATGGGCATGAGGAGAGGGAGAGGGCAGGGTGACAGGCAAGGGTGGTGAGAGCACGAGAGGGTGGTGAGAGGGGGTGACAGGTGATGGTGATGGTGGTGATGGTGGAAGAGCATGAGGGCGGGGGCGGTGTGAGGCGGGGGAGAGGGTGTGAGGCGGGGGAGAGGACGAGGGCGTGAGGGCGAGGGCGATAAGAGGGCGTGTGCGAATGCGAGGGTGTGGGCGAATGCGAGGGCGAGAGGGCGACGGTGAGAGGGCGTGGGCGATGGGGAGAGGGCGAGGGCGGGGTGACGGAGGTGGTAGGGTTGGTTGGTGAGAGGACGAGGACGAGGGCGTGAGGGCGTGGGCGTGGGCGTGGGCGTGAGGGCGAGGGTGATAAGAGGGCGTGTGCGAATGCGAGGGCGAGGGCGAATGCGAGGGCGAGGGCGAATGCGAGGGCAAGAGGGCGACGGTGAGAGGGCGTGGGCGATGGGGAGAGGGCGAGGGCAGGGTGACGGAGGTGGTAGGGTTGGTTGGTGAGAGGACGAGGGTACGGCGGAGGTGATGGTGAGAGGGCGAGAGTGGGGTGACGGAGGTGAGAGGGATAGCGGTTGGTGAGAGGGCGAGGGCGAATGCGATGGTGAGAGGGCGAGGTTGGTGAGAGGGTGGTGAGAGGGCGAGAGCGAGGGTGAGAGTGAGTGGGCAAGGGTGAATGCGAGGGCGGTGAGAGAGGGCGAGAGCGAGGTTGCGACGGAGGTGATGGAGGTAGTGGTGACGGAGGTGGCAGTGAGGGCGAACGGACGAATGCGAGGGTGGTGTCGGCGAGGGTGGTGAGAGGGTGTCGGCGAGGGTGAGAGGGCGATGATGGTGGTGGTGAACGGCAAGGGCGGTGAGGTGGCTTGGGCGAGCGCGAGGGTGTAACGGAGGTGAGAGGACGAGGACGAGCGCGAGGGTGCGACGGAGGTGGTGGTGACGGAGGTGACAGTTCAGGAGTACCTATTAAAAAAACAGTTAGCATGGCAACGAGAAAAGAAAAAGAAACATACGAGGGGCCCAGACGTGTTCGCGTCTGGGCCCCGGTTGGGTGGTGGTGTCGACGTTGATGGGCGGTCTTGAAAGTCACGTGAAATCCCGTGACAATCAACGGCGCGTCGCTTGCGTGTCTGAGTGACGTGTCACATGGTCACGACTGCCATATATAAGCAGCGGGCCATTGCCCACTGACTTCCGGGGGATTCCGGTGGCATTCAGTCCGATCGGATACTGGTGGTTCGGTCTGGTTCAGAACGGAATTTGGGTGAGCCGGACTGGTGATTTGGGTGTTAGTGAGCCAAAAATTTCAAGACTGGATTCCACTGGATTCCACCGGATTCTGCTGAATCCGGCCGGATCCGACCGGATTATGTGGGGGAGTGTAACATCCTCCCTTGGTGGTAGTTTGTCAAAAGTCTCTTTTTCAAAAACCTCACGGTGACCTAAGTAGTGCTTAGGGACGACCTCCTCCAGAGTACATTTTGCTGTTGCACTGGCTTCCCTTGCTGCAATGTCCATTGCCACTGATCAAATGTGAAGTTTGGGGTCCCCAATATGAACGGCTAATAACCGTTTGCCTGCTTCCAAGGGTTGCATTGGATCTACTTCCCCTTCTGGTTCCGCTACCTCGGACCGGTCCCAGCACATTCCTGGGCATTAACTAAAGTGGACTTCTTGCTTTTTCCAGTCCATTACTGGGTTGTGATGCTGGAGCCAATCATGCCCTAAAAACAAATCCGTCTTTCCTAGCCAAGCCACCCCACATTCGACAATTTCCTCATGATTGCCGATATGCAATTTGAATTGCATAAGGCTCCCAAAGTTCAGTTCAGTTTGGTTCAGGGCTATTTTTGGCAGAACCCAAACCTGGAGCACCTGGAGCTTGCCCGAACTGACTGAACTGTGGAAAAAATACCTTTTTAAGAAATATCAAGTGTAATTGCAGGTTAGAACATCCCTGCATGCTTGCACTATGGTCCCACACCTCTAGGATTTGATATAACAGCATATAGTGCTGTATGATGAAAAGTGCTTAGGAAATACAGCAATGTTGTGGCTAGTAAACAGCTGTAAAAGGTTACCTTGGTGTGGCAGTGGTGTGACAGTGGTGTGGTGTGGTGTGGGGTGTGATTGGCTAATGTGACACTAAATTGGCAGCAAGATCAAGCTTTTCCACACGTGTCCCCATCATCACAATGATGGCCATTGGCCCCTTGGGCATAGTGGGGACCTTCTTACACCAGTCCAGTCCAGTTCAAACCAATGCTGGCACTGCCCAAGCCAGAATCAAAGTTTTCTGAGACTTTATTGTTGTTATTTGGTGGTGTGAAATGTGTAATGGTGGTACATGCATGACCATTGACCCCTCTGGCATAGTGGGGATTTTCTTACATCAGTTCAGTTCAGTTTGAACCAATACTGGCACTGCCCAAGCCAGAACCTAAGTTTTTCAAGACTTTATTGGTGTTAATTGGTGGTGTAAAATTGTGTAATGGGTACAGACATGGCCATTGACCTGTCAGGCACAGTGGGGACCTTCTGACATCAGTTCAGTCCAGTTCAAACCAATGCTGGCACCAGCACTTAACACTCCCCCCCCCTTCCGAGTGGATTCTGAGCTCATTCTGAGTATTCCAAGCAGAATCCAAGCAGAATCCAAGCCCATTCTGAGTTCATTCCGAGTTGTACCAAAAATGCTTGGAATTCCAAGCAGACTCCGAGCCCATTCTGAGCCCATTCCAAGTCCATTCTGAGCTCACTGGATTCCGAGGTGAACTCAGAATGGACTCAGAATGGACTCAGAATGGGCTCAGAATGGACTCAGAGAATACTCATTTTGATCCATTCTTGGTGCCATAGAAGGCTTATTATGACCAAGTACAAGTACATATATGCCCTCTACCTCTTGTAAGCCATTTATTATGGTGTAACATGCACTGGCAAATGTCACACTATCATCCCACACCCATGTTGGAAACTTGCAAGCTCAATCACAGGTTAATAACTTCACATGTGTTGACTGGGGTTTTTTGGGTTGCTGAATTCATTGGTGATGTTGGTTTAGCCAATGAGTGTAAAATAGACTAGCCAAGAGTGTTTGGATGCTCCAAATGTAATTTTGATATCCTCATATCTCTTCCATTTCCTCAACACTTTACACTGCCCCATGTGTTCTGGGAGTCTCCAGGTAGACTCCAGGGACTCTACATGCTCCTGTTCATTCTCCACCATGTTCACACACCACTCCTCTTAGTCATTCCAACTAGCTGTTCCAATATTTACTATGTCTCTGACCATATTCCCACACACTATTTTCAGGTAGGTAAGTTACAGTGTGATGTGTGACACGGTCCAGTGAAGGCATACAGTGTATTGAAAGTGACGGTTTCAGCAAATTCGCTGGGTCCTTATGCCAGGGAATGCTGTAGCTGGTAGTCAGGCAGTTGGATACATTTGCTTAGCTTTATTGGCACTGGTCAAAGATGCCTGACATGAACAAAAAAGAGTGCAGCCATCATGATCAGCAATATCATGGCTGACAAGGATAACCTGGCAGCGGCCTAAATGAACCAGCCACCTGGCGATGAAAGCTTCAGACATCGCTCAGAATGGCCGGTGGTAGGATTCCACTTCCATCTTTCTCTTGTGCATGAATGCTCCAGCAGCTCCTCCCGGCCCGGCTCGTGCTGGCCACAAGAGACGGATACTTTGGCTCAGCCATGCCAAAACATGTTCTACTGGCCAAGGCAATTGGAGATGCAACACCATACATGTAGCCCGGCCTGCCAGCAATTTATGATGAGGCTCAGAATGGTGCCAGGCTTGACAATTCCCGACATTATTTACTTGACAGATATTACTACTGCAAACGCCGCCTTTTTCCCATCTGCTCTAACAGCCCTTGGCTGATGTCTTCTGACATTCCATGGGGGCCTTTACACTGCAAATACCGCCTCTGCTTGACCTCACAGTAAAGGCATCTACAATCACTCATAGACTTCACCCCCATATCTGCTTGGCCAACGTCTCCTCCTCTGACTTTGCCAATGAACACCTGAAACATTGGTGGCTTCCCGCGCATCCATGGTACCGGCTGAAACTGTGTGATTGTCACCATGGGTGTTGATGTCAGCCAGTAATCCTGCGTTGGCCAGTGGTTCATTGACTTCATCGGTAGTTTCAACTGCTGATGATCTTTGGTCACCCCCACCATCTTCACCCTCACCATCTTCATCAGTGGCCAGTGGTTCAGTTTCCTCACCAGTATCATCTGCCGATGATCCTTCACCCTGGCCTTCTTCATCAGTTGTCGGTGGTTCAGCGTCCGTACTATCCTCCTCGTTATTCCGGTTTGCCGGTGCGAGTATATTTTGGTTTGCCAGTGTGGTTATATCTCGCCTTTTCACTCGCCGGCTATTTGCTGGAGGCTTATCTGTGACATCACTGCTACCTGGATATTGAGCATCTACAATCCTGTCACCTCACTTGACCACCCTAAAGCAAAATGCTAATGCCGGCCCATGTAACAATTGTCGGCTGGAAATATGTGAAAAGAACTCTTCCAGTGCCTCCTTTCACATATTGCGGGGTTGCCTTAACTGAATATTGGCTGGTATGTATTGTGGATTGATGAAGGCCGATGTATTATTGGCTATCACACTAAATGGGACATGTGTTGTGCGATTGTGCATGGCAAGCTCTGCTTATTCTCAGAAACTTGACCTAGTATGGTATTGGACGCCTACTGTAGTGTTGACTCAGAAACAGTGTAAACAACTGCTCATAGTCTTGCTTTTTATAGTCCGTCGGAATCCATGGATCGGGCAACATTGGAAATCCATCATCAGTGAGGGATAACGTTAACGGCATGGAAGCTGGGGCACTGCTTGGCCGACCTTGGCACGTCTTGACATATTGGAGCAAGAGTCGCTTCATTTGATGTACCTTGTCTTCATAGCTGTCTATAAATGACCTTGCTGGCACTCCCATTAGCTTTGCCATATAATCATGGCTTTTGAATTGCTCAGCTTTTGCCATGATAGTGTAGATGAAAAATCACTTACACATCAACAGCCAACTGACCATTTGGCTCAGTATATGCTGTAAATGTCATGGACACCATGCCCATTTCAAGCCCATGTTGGTGGGCAGAGGCTTCCACTCGCTTTGCAGCATTCTTCTTGGCAAGCCTACAGTGATCAATCATGGGGGCTGGCACTGGTGGATAATAATATCACCTTACCTCTGCCTAGCTTCTTCTGGGTTGCCCACAGCAGACATTCGATCTACTTCTGCATCCAGTATAGCAAGCTTGCCTGCGCTCATCCTCTCAATGATGTTTTTGATGGCCGGCATTCGCTGGCCCAACCAATTTGGGGTAGAAGAATTTGCTTTGTCCAAGCCTAAAATCTTGGCAATTTCTTTGAAGACATCGCCTTGCCAAGTGCGCCAGATGACATCAGCTCGGCAAACCCAAAATCCACTGGATTTCCCAGCAAATGGTGTTAATGGCCTCCAGTTGTTGCTCAGCCAAGTTGTCAACTTCTACAGCAATGTGAGGAAATACTGATTTGTATAATCATTGGCATTCTCAACCTTGGCACGATCCCAACTTTCCTCGTCATCCTGAGGCTGACGACCAATCTGGACCCAATAGTTGAACATTGCCAGTAGAATCTTCGACCGGAGGATTAGCAAGCGGCTGGCTTTCGATGTCTGGGACCTGAACTCATGTTTGAAGGGCTCTATCACTTTGCGTTCTTCCACACTGTAGAAGCAGTGGGTTCACAGCTTTCTTTGCCTTTCTTGTTGAGACATCAAGTGGGGAATGGGGAATGGGGAAACTATTAAGACTTTGAAAATGATACTTAAGACACTGGCAAACATGCGGCAGCCACATGTTGCGACTACGTCATCATATCAACATTATTATTACATTCCTTCATGGACACTTTGCCGATTTGTGCACTACTCTGCTGCTGGCTGGCATTCGTGAGGGGAAACAAGCACCGGCAATTGTGGCAATGTGCCGCTGGCATGGTATTGTGTTTGTGTTTATTTACACATCACGTGTATGTTCAAAATTTTCATCTCATTCTTCCTCTTACTCCCAAGTCCCATCAGCCGGCACTAACACTGTTCACTATGTCGACCATTGCCGAAATCACTGCTGCAATCTGCAAGATAGATACAGCTGTCCAAGAGGGCATAGAGAACTGGGACGTCATGACAGTAATGACCCAGTATAAATCAGAGCTGGTAAGGTGTATCATTGGAAAATAAGTATCAGCTAACATTCAACGCAGATTCAATTATTTAAAATCGAGAAAAGTTCCAACTCGCCAGAGATGGCCACCATGTTCACCGAGTGGCACTTCCTGTGGCAATTCTGTACAGCTTGGGTGCAGTCCGATCGTACTGGTGATGATGACTTCATCAGAGCACAACAGGCAGAGTTAGTCAGGTGGCAACAGGAGTGACGACTACCGATGCCGGAGGCCATACCCGATGCCCCCACGACCACCAGTGAATTGGCAGGTCTGGCGAATCGGCAACATGCTGGCAGGGGTGGAGCAGAGGAGACAGAGTGGGAGGGCTTGCAAGGGGAATCAGAGCCGGAGTGCATACCGGCAACTGAAAAATCAACGAGGCCAAGAGCACCACCCATCCGTGGTGACTGTCTTGAGCTGCCTTGCAAGTGGTGCCTTTGATTAGCAGTGGCATGCTATGAGAGGCTGAATGGCAGGGGGGCATGCTGTGAATGTGGAAGGGTGAAGGTATGGTGTGAGCAGCAGGACAATCAGTCGGCGAGCAAGACTCCAGCTGGCAAACAATGCCAGAGATGTGCTGGCACAATTAAAGGGAAGGGTAGAGCGGCTGTGTCAGTCTCGCACATCCAAACAGTCCGAGTCGAAAAGCCTGGCCCACTGGCAAAAAGGAAGAGGACGTTTTTGGATTCTGATGACTCCAACACCCCCTTGGCAGTAGTTATCCGCTGCTCAAAAGTGTGTCGAGTTACATTGCCTCTGCCTCCACCACCAGCCGCCTCTCCCAAGCATTGGCTGGCAACACAACAGGGACTCAGCCAGCCATCCACAAGTGCGGCAGCTGATACTACGACAGCCAACAAAAGCCTTGCTTGCCAGCTGTCTCAGTGAATGGACTTGATTGAGGCCAAATTAGACATGCCGTTCGAGCTAATGCCAAGGCAGGAGCAGTCTTTAGAGGGCCGGATGGCAAAAATGGAGGGAAAAGTGGGCAGGCGGTTGGATGAAATGCAGTCACAGCTAGATCGGCAATACGTCGAACAAGCTCTGGACCAGATGAACTGGTTACAGGACCGGGTGGATGAATTGGCCAAGCATGTCCACCTAGGGTCAATTTCTGAAGTGGTTGGGCAAGTCCCCTCAGCCGATTTCCAACCAGCACCATCCATACCGGCCACAACACAAGTTATGTTACCACCGCCCACGTCACAACCAGCAGTTGCGCTGCTGCAGGCCACGAGGGCACCGAACTCTATGCTGGTCATACCAGAGCCAGTCACGACACAAAATGCTCAAGCAGCCCTCGAAACCTCACTCACGCCTCCGAACCCCCAGTCCTCATCCCATGGTGAAACGGAGTGAGAACGCATGATGGATACAGTATATTCTATGGCTCCATTGTATATAATATACTTGTTTATCGATACCTCTGGCTGAAATGACTGAATGGCCAACCGACAGTCAGTAAATGCCGACGCATTGAAGAAACGACCAACACTGGCAACCCTGTAACATGCGATGGCCCTTTTGCGAGAACAATAAGGTCAGTCTAATGAACCCCACACCAGCCATGCGAGTTCCACCATGCAAGCCGTCAGCTGTCTCACATCGCCGAACCCCAGGCCACCGCTTGTACAACATGCGACAGCCACATGTATCAAGGGTGGTACCTCGAGGTGTTACAATTAAACACACGGCTGTCAGGAGATAGTTGTATCATATCAAGAACACAATCTTGTTTTTTCATTCCTCACCATGAGTACCCAGCAGGCGATATTGACAGCACCCAAATGGAAGAGATGTTCTAAAAAAACAATCTTACATGAGCATGACATCCAGGCAGCTGAAGCAATTACGCACATGGACGTTGAAGTAGGAAGAAAGAAGAAGCATACGAAGGTACCACTAGAGGCCCCTCCTATCCCGCCTGGCAGTGTGAACATCCCCCAAAATATCCCGGATAGCTTCAACACAAATATTGATGCTATGGATGATATACTACCAGATGTTAGAACCACAACCAATAAGGTCAGTGACATTGTCTGATTTATAGTAACAATAGAGTATAATGTCCTCCAGAGTCAGAAGGACTATCTAGAAGAATTTGTTGAACGCATAGATGACTTACTCCAAGCATCCTTGTGTCATGAGGTGTGGCCGGCCAGCCAACGCAAGTGTTCCCATTGTGCCTTGGATAAGTGGGCTACTTGGAGATGTATTGATTGCACTCTGGGGGCCCCATTATGCCGGCAATGCATGCGAAACACGCACTGGCAATGTCCATTGCACCACATTGAAAGATGGACTGGTTTGCATTATGAGGCAGCAGAGCTGTGGCAAGTCGGCACGTATATTCTAGTCCAACACTGGCACGATATGGGGTTATGCAAGACACTAGAATTTCAGAAGCAGTATCTGGCCATCTTTGAGACACGCAAAGATGATGAAGAGCAGCAAAACATACAGTTGTTAGGGACATCGGGGCCGGCAAGGGCGATGGATTCAGACATTACCATGTGTATGGAAGACGAACATGGATTTGATGATGGACAGAATATAGGACTTGATGGCTATTTGCAGTGTCTGCAGCAAAAGGACAAGGATGGAGACTATGACAATACAGACAAGGATGAGATGGAAGATGAAGCCAATGAGTTGGCCGAGGATGATGATCCAATTCCATTTAGTGAAGCATATTTGCCTGAAGAATTGGATTCAATGCACATCAACAGTTGTCCACAAGCCAATGCCTTGAATAATTCCTACGACTGAATCGTGCACACAAATGGGATTCATTACTTAGCCCTAGTCTCTTGTCATTGCCAAGGTCATGAAGAGCTGCCTCTGGATCTCATGGCTTGTCAACTTGTCCCAGCCAGCTTTATGCAGATTCGTACGCTTTTCTCGGCCCATGTTTTGGACCACTTCCACCTCTGCAATCTAGAACTTAAAGCATCAGCCTATCAGTTCTAGCAAATGCTTCGCTGCCTCACAATGTTGGTTACACCAGCCAGAGTTACCAATCTATACCATGAATTCCAGAGGATGTCGCGAGTGTGGCGCTGGGTGAAGAGGCTAAAATGGGCTGGTTACAGTCACAATGAGCAGGATCCTTGATCTGTGCCTGCTGGTGCACTTGCTGACTTCTGTCCAGCTTGTCCACAGCCAGGCATAAATTTACCAGACAACTGGAAGGAGGATCCCAATAAGTGCAGTCATTGTTTGTTTAAATGGATCATGTTATTAATCAATCCAAGGTTTGTTTTCTGCCAGGTGGTTGTGGCTGATGGTAACTTCAAGGCTGATCATGTTCGGCAAAAAAATGAGGATAATGACATGTGGCTGTCAGAAGGAGGGGGAATGATTCCTACATGGGAAGAGTATTTTGAATTCCTCAAGCAGGTGATCAAAACCTCCCCAGTAAAGTTTGCTGAACCTGATAGTGGCCAGTGACTGATTTGCTGACAGAAGGCGCCATGTGAAACCTCATTCAGGGCCATCATCAATGCAATGCAAGCTTCCAAAGTGTGTGACATAACGGGAGTTGCTGCAATTGCTTGTGCCCAGCATGGATGCTTTGCACCCAATGCCTTAGTTGACTTGTTTTTGGGTGAACAACAGAAAAACATAGATTTTGCATTCCTGAAGGCCATCACAACTACTGGTGTTGATCCTCAGCAAGGTGTCATGATCATTTATGACATCATTTGCCAGTATTATGTTCACCTACAACAGCACATTGGGCAACATCTGCCAGCAGGCCTTGCAATTGACCAAGCCATCAGTCTATTCCACGTCCATGCACACAAGGACGACTGCTTTTTCTGGTTCGCCTCCTCTTTCATACCTGGCACCAGGGTCGTGGCCGGTGAAATCCTCAAATTGCTTTGGTCTTCACTGAATGCTATTTCTCCCACTGTGCATACGGCTACTCTTGCACACCAGGCTGAGATGCTGGACGACCATGCCAGTGATTCCAACCATAAGAAGACACTGGAAATGGCTGGCGCCTTATGCCATCGCTTCGAAGATGCATTAGCCATGGCCATCCAATGTAACAGGTACTTTGAACAGTTATCAGCTTGCATAGGAGAACAGGCACTAGGGAAGTGGACTAGTGATATTGCACTGGCTGAGGTAGCGCGATTATCTGATGTATTGGTCATGGATATCTACAAAGCAGAAGCAGTCAATTGGCATGCAATCCAACCACAAGGGACATCCCTTGGAGGGACGTCACCAATGCATGAATGGATTAACTTTGCCCTCCTGGTTGAAGAAAGGCAGTGAGTGAGTCATCTGGGTCAATGGAAGACTAATAATAGTTGGCAGAATCGAAATACAGGACAAAGTTTGCCAGTTGGGCAAGTATCCATCTGATACCGACCAGCAGACAGTTCAAGATGGCCAGAAAAATATAGAATCACTCTTACTTCAACTGAAACAGCTTCAAGACCGGGCTGGGGTTCTTGAGAAAGTGTTGATTGTCTCATCTGCAAGCCTTCTTCATCCACACCCAGAAGATGAATTTGATCATGTGGACACTGTCGACAAGTTACCGACATCAGAACCGGCTGCCCAACCTGCTGGTGACACTGCAGAACGTTGGCAAATTTGTCTTCCATCCAACAGCAATGTGGAGGGTTCCCTTGATGCTGTGGAACTTGTATTCCGTATACGTCAGGCACACCATCACCTGAACAGGCTGAGAGAACTCATAGCCGACAAATCTTTTCAGTACTTGCATGTAATCAGGGTAGCCCCATGAAAGGCAGTCCGTACACAGGCATGAAATCAGATCAAAGGCCTCAATCATCAGATTATCTTACATTCCCGTATTTATTCGTGCTGCCAGTCTTGACTGGCACGTCTGGGTGCCAAAGAGGCTACCCTAAAAACCTTCAGGCCTTTGACAAGGAACAATGTTCAATCTAGTTCTGTTATTTTGGATCCTAATATCACCAGTTCCACTTGAGTTTGTTTATCATGGATTTGGCAGGCGCGCAATAATGCCATGGACATGAATGCCGACCCAACAATGGCCAGTATAAATGCTGCGGACAGTGCAACTCTCTGGGAATGCATGTACTTTCTTTTGCAGTTCAAGCCAGAGCTGACCTTTTCTAAAGTCAAGCGAGTTCATTGGCTGCGTGCGCAAGCCCAGCACAATGGTGGCAAGAGGAAGTAATGCTCATCACATATGAGATGCAATGGACAGTTTGTTATTTTCTTTACCAAGGTGCAATGTGGAGATCAGCCTGGCAAAAGGGTGCACCGGCTGATCCCTCAGCCAGTCTTAGTGGCGCACAAGCCTATGCCCACCGTCAGTATGTACTATGGAGTCAGTTAGCGATGGTTGCCAATGAGCGGTTTTGGTGTGCCAATGAGCAATACATTTCCTTAGTTAGGTAGTAGCATATATAATCTGATTTGATCAGAAATTTTCATCTCTCTCATCACCACAATGTCGCAGAACTTCATAACTGTGTTCAGCCCCTTCACTCTCAATGCTGGATCAAAACGGCAAAATCATCTCCTTACCCAGGAGATTATCCACTATGGGGAGTCTCAGTTCAGGAAGGCCCTTCTCAAGATCGGCAAGGCTAGCACATCCAATCAAAGATGGATGCAAAAAGTGCTCCAAACAGAGCTGGTGTGTACTTTTCATCACGTGCATTGCAGGAAGTGACTATTCCAGCTATTTACGATGTCATTCCTTGGCATTGCCTACACAATCGGCCAAGTCATTGATGTGCCGATCATTGTTCACTCCCTGGCCAACAGCTTAGCTCACTGGTCAGGTTCTGAACTTCCTCTGGCATTTCATCCAGACTTCCTCGTGACTCTGGATGCTGGCACTGATCCCTCAAATCATGGGTGCTTGGTGGAGAGATACCAATATGATTGGTGGAATGCTGGTGAGCCACCGGCCTTCGACCATATTTTTTCAGGATCAACACTACGCCAGTGCCTCGAAACACATCAACAGCAGGTCCTGTCCCAACACCAGATGCCACCCAAAGTCTCCACCAGCACGCCAGCCAGCAAGCCAACCTGTGCGAAGTGCAGAGAGTATGCGGCCTTGCTTGCCAGGCTGCTATCTGAGTTGGATGGCATCCATGGTTATGTGCGAGCCATGGAAGCATCAACATCTAATCAAAAGCAACTCAATGCCCGGCAAGCTGCCAGCTTTTTTTTGTTGCATGAGAAAGCCATGATGAAAGAAATGTCAGCCATGTTGGCTACAACAGACGACCCAGCTGCCGCTCAGCAGGCTAGGAGAAATCAGCAAGATGTCTCCCAAAAGTCATGACAGGTCATGCAGCATGCACAGGCTGAGTTAAATCACCTGCAGGGCTTGCCAGCAGGTTCCTCAAAATGGACATGGGGCGCTGATCTCACCGAGGCAGATGTCACATCTAAAAATCAGCAATCAGACAAGTACCATTCCGGCTACAAGTCATCCCTTCCTTTGGGCATGATGCAAGGAAAATGGTCAGCTGCGCCATCTGATCCAACAGGGACGGCCAGATATGACACCATGCGGTCAGACATTCTGAGCATCCCTTCCATGTCCGATTCACTGGTAACTGGCCTGCAGCATCCGGCAAGCCTGCCAAGTGCCAGAATGGCAGGCAACTTATGGCTTGATGGCTCTGAAGGAATTTCCAGCACCCAGTCTTCTCTCATCGCAAGGAGAGCAGCCAATCTCTGGTTGGCCACAGAAGACGATGCCACACATGGCTCGCTGGTGGATGACCAGCCAATAATGCCAAGTGTGGCCAGAATGGCAGCCAACCTCTGGTTGGCCGGCTCAAGTGCCGAAGTGTCGCCCATATCTTCGCCCGGGCCTCCTAAATTGGCCACACCTGGTTCGCTGGTGGATAACCAGCCCATAATGCCAAGTACCGCCAGAATGGCCGGTGACATGTGGGTGGCCAATGACAGTGCCACAGTGTCACCCATTTCCTCGCTGGGGCCTGAAGGGTTTAAGGCTTTCGCCACTCCCTCATTGCAACCGGTGAATGATGTCACTGCCCGGCAAGCAGGTGAACTGTGGATGATGGATGGAGATGATGATGATGATGCGGAATATGAGGATGATCTGGACTATGCACAGGATGTGTTAATGTCTGACTCTGGCCAAGTAGCCCCAGTTCCAAATACTTATGGGCCGTCAGATTTTGATTTTGTTGATGAATCCTGGCTATAATAATTTTTTTTGCAAATATTTGTAATTACATGGTGTGGTGAGCCAATGGATTTGACAGACCATTTTAACTTCTGGATGTGTCGCTTCAACAGGCAGCTGGTGTGCGACAGGTTGGTTGGTAGGTGAGAAATTCTTGCTCAATTTCGACAGCCTCCATGGTTGTTTTAACTTCATGATTGTCGCTTCAACAGGTAGCCGGTTTGCCACAGGTGGGTAGGGCAGAAACTCTTGGTTGATTTCGACGGCCTCCATGATTGTTTTTTAACTTCTGGATGAGGCAGCCATGGTCGGCAAGGCAGCCGGTTTGCCACAGGCTGGTAGGTGTAACTCTTGCTTTCAATGGCCTCCGTGATTATTTTTACTTCTGGATGAGCAACCGTGGCTGGCGAGGCAGCCAGTGTGCCACAGGGTAACATCATGCTGGAGCTCTTTACACAGTAAACTAATATTACAAGAAATGTGAACCGAGTCAGCACGGGATTTTCAATGGCTGACTGTGGTTGGCTGGTGTAATGTTTGGGTGGCTTCTGGCATGCTCACACCATACCAGCTGCCAGAAGTCGATCATGGAGGCCATCGAAATCAAGCAAGAATTTCTCACCAGCTGTTGAATGCTGTCTGGCGTTTACCAACCTCTGGCACACCGGCTGCCTTGCCGACCACAGCTGCCTCATCCAGAAGTTGAAACAATCATGGAGACTGTTGAAATTGAGTAAGAGTTTTTCACCTAGGTCTGGCCAATCTACACCTTTGTACGCAATTGTGACCACATTTGTTTTAATCTACCTACATCCTAGCTACTTGAAGTACTTCAGGATCTCTTCTGTTCTATCCTTTAGGCTTAAGAAGGCCTTGTGGGCCTTGTCATTGGCCTTGAGTTTTTCGTACTTGGCCATATATAGCCGGTGTGAGGCATCCTTGTAGGAGAGCCCAAGCCAGAGCTGCAATGCCTTAACCTCGGCATGGAGGTTAAGTAACTCTTGCTCTGTCAATGGCTAAAAGCAAATCTCAGGGTCTGAGGGAAGGGAGAAGAAAGCAGACTTACAGGATCAGGAGGCATCATGAGAAGTTCGCCCTCGCCCATAGTGGAATAGGGAATGTCCTGGATATTTCCAGACTGACTTGTCGTTAGCCATGGCCGGCCAGTACCGGTATATTACAGATGACTTACCCCTCCCGGTGCATTCTCCGTGCCAAGGTCAAGCTTCATGCGATATGCATCCATCGCTTGGTGGGTGGCTGGCAGTATAAAGTTTGGCACAATATACTGCCTGCCAAGATGATCGGTTACCTGGATGAACCCATCTGGTACTCCTCTGTCTTGTGATGTGAGACCAATGTGAGACCAACTGGAGACGAGTCGGGCATCGATGGGAATAGATCGATTGGATGATGATGGATGTATTTGTTTGTGCTCATACATCATGTGCACAAATTTTTTTTTCCTTCCCTCTTCCATTCACCAAGTCCCCCAGCCGGCACCTGAACTCCACTATCCATCATGTCTACAGTAACTGAAGTCACCGCTGCCATAAAGAGGATTGATGCAGCCGTTCGTGCCGGGCTGGAGGAATGGAATGTCCTTGCCATCATGACCAAAAACAACAGCAAGCTGGTAAGCTTATATTTTACAATGGGAAAAAGCTGATTAACTATTCACATAGGGCCAACTATTCAGAATCAAAAAACAGACATTGTCAGTGGAAATGGCAGCCATTTTTGCTGAGCCACATTTTTTGTGGCGATTCTGTGTAGCTTGGAAGAAGTCTAGTCAAACAGGCGATGATGAATTTATTGGGCAGCAACGGGCAGAGTTGGCCAGGTGGGATCAAGAGCAATTGAAAGCAAGCAGGATACCAGCAGGGCATGCCAACCTAGCTGCATCTGCCAGGGAGATTCCCCCAGCCGTAATAGCCATACAGAAACCGGCGGATGAAGCCAAGCGTGTGATCTGGAAGCGACAAAGAGAAGTGAGGGAACACCCACCAGCAATGCCAACAAAGCCGACAAGACCAGAGCTAGTCCGTGGGGGGTGTCTTGAACCCCCCTGCAGGCATTGCATTCTCCAGGGTGAAATATGCTATGAAAGAGAGAATGGGAAGAGGGCATGTTGGGGATGTGTGAAAGCAAAAATGAAGTGCGACCAGCATGAAGATGACGCTGGCACCACAACGGATGCTGGTAATTTATCAGCTGCACCAGCCCGGCCATGTAAAAAGCCAGCCATGAAAGCAAAAACGAAGTGCGACTGGCATGAACATGACGCTGGCAACACAACGGAGGCTGGTAATTTATCAACCGCACCAGCCTGGCCATGTAGAAAGCCGGCCAGAGCAATCAAGAGCAAGGTCCTGCCAGACTTTGACTTGACAGTGGCCCTGATCACAAACGAACACATACCCCCTACACAAAGACCGGCACTAGCTCAGGCATCCACTTCGATGGCCATCGATGATGATGGGCCCACATACTCCTGGGGCAAAAAAGGCAAGTGGAAGGCCGTTGAAGTGAGCGGAGTCGATTTGTCTCATCAGCTCAGTACTCTTGAGGTAAAAATGGATATCCACAACTTCTTGCCTGATCAATCGGAGGAAAGCATTGAATGCATGGAGGAGCGGATGACGCAACGAGAGAGAATGTTCGAAAGAATGAACCAGTGTCTAGAGGAAGCTATAGATGATCAGCAGGTTCAAAGGAAGAACATACTTGACTTGTGCAAGTGGAGCTTGGCATGCGAAGATCGCGTCGACCAAGTGTCTACATATTTGGCGAGTGGCAGCAAGGAATGGAATGAGACCACAGTGAAGGTAAGGAAAGCGGCCAAGTTTGTAGGGATGGACACCTGACGTCTGGTGCTATATAATGGTCAGTCCATATCAGTGACTGATCTGAGGCCAGCCGCGTCAGATACTGTGGCCGCAGAGGATGGCCTCACTGCCTTACCCAACATCACACCGGCTACCACAGAAGTCATCATACCACCAGCCACACCGACAACCGCACATCCATTGAGGCCTACCAGCACTGAAGGCTCAAGATGACGGGCTGGCTCACAAGTACTGTACATATATATGTAAAAATACACACTATCTGTGATAACCAGGATTCATGATGACAATGGGGAGCTGGTTGGTAGTAAATACCGGCCCAAGGCCAGAAATTCTTGCTCGATTTTGACGGCCTTCATGATTCATGAGCGTCACTTCAACAGGCAGCGGGTTTGCCACAGTTAGGTGAGAAACTCCTGCTCAATTTCGACGGCCTCCATGCTTCATGAGCTTCAACAGGCAGCCAGTTTGCCACAGGTAGGTGAGAAACTCCTGCTCGATTTCAACGGCCTCCATGATTCATGAGCGTCGCTTCAACAGGCAGCTGTGGCCGGCAAGGCAGCCGGTTTGCCACAGGTACATTTAAGTGACATGACCACTATACCACTGCATTAGCCAACGTAATAATGGCTGCATTTTACCTTCCCTTTGGCTGACGTAGTACTTGCCACGGCTGCCTGTTGAAGTGAATCATGGAGGCCATCGAAATCAAGCAAGAATTTCTCACCTACCAGCCTGTGGCAAACCGGTTGTATGTTGAAGTGACGCTCATGAATCATGAAGGCCGTCAAAATTGAGCGACAGTTTCTCACCTACCCACCTGTGGCAAGCCGGCTGCCTCACTGGCCACGGCTGTGTTGAAGCGACTCATGAATCATGGAGGCCGTTGAATCTTTCTCACCTACCTGTGGCAAACCGGCTGCCTTGCTGGCCAACTGGCCACAACTGCTATAAATACTGGATTGACAAAATACGGTACATGCTATTTAATTACTACTATGTACTAAGCATTTTCACTATGTCTCACCATGGGATGGGGGTCAGGAGTTGTGCAGCGTGAGCGTGGCTTGACTGAAGGACCGGGGGTTGGACTATGTGAGGGTCCTGGGCTAAGACAAGGAGAGTGGCGCAGTTCTACCACTGGCAACAACACTGTTGGCATAAAGTTCGCCGCAGGCAGAACTGCAACTGGCGCTGGAAGCTGCACCCTTTCTTGTGATGTTTGTGGAGTTGGTGGAATTAAGTTAAGTGCAGGGCCAGCTGCACTTTCCAAGGGTGAGGCGACCTGCAAATTTGGGATGGCCAACGTGTCATCTGTGGCTGGTGGTGCCGTCGGTTGGTGTTCTGCCAGTGGGGTATATATGGCCAGTGACTTGAGCAAGTCTTCAGCCGACATGATATTGTGCTCCGTTGAGCCTGGTGGTGCAGGGTCAGCAGGTGAGATGGTGGCAGGTGGTGGGGCCTCCAATGATGCCAACTGCGTGGCAGGTGGCGTGGCCAGCGGGGGATCTTCATCCATTGGACCTAGCGCCACGGAAACTTGTAGCGTTGTGGGTGATGCGGCCGGTGTTTGTTAGGACAACCCCAACAAACCACAAGCCTCGTGTGAGAGATGAATAGAATGTATTAGAGACGTGAAAACACAGTAGACTAGTGACCTGCAAGGAGGAAACTATCTAGAGTCTTAGAGACTCATACCTACGAGACACCCTCCTTATATACCCCAACGCCTGGTCTGTGCGCACAGACTGCGCAGCCGCTAGGCTGTGCACGCGCAGCTACAAGACCTAGGCCTACCATCTAGAACTGCCCGGACTCGCCCAGAGTCTTAGCCCCTATAACCCCATATGCCGCGGTACAGCCACTTGCTGATCTAAGCCCTCGGAGTATCCCGTTAGGGGTGGGAGTCGTTGTCCATATTCAGAGAAGTCATCGTAGAGCCCCAAGGAAAATAGATAAAAATATAGAAAAACCTGGAGAAAATCGTAAGGTCGTAACATAGCCCTCTCCTCAAGACTTCACGTCCCGGGAAGTCGACGCTATGGGTTGTGCCATAGGGGAATGAAGCGCAGGTTTAACCGTCCTGCCACGCTCAAGGTCTCTTGAGAACGCCCCATCCATGTCTTTTTCCGCGTATATGTCCCGCCTGTCTCCTTTCCAACGCTGCCAGTTCCGTTTCAACTTTTCGAGGTACTCCCGCTCGAACTTGCCATCTTCCCATCCGAATAGCCTCTTGGGCGCACGCATATCCGTGTGATTTTGCCACTTTCGATAATGCAAGTCCCGTGTATTAACAAGCCGTCGCGGCGCAGCAGGGTTGGCTTTATGAAATTTTTGAACCTCCTTCTTTGCGTTTTCGAGGTTCTCTGCTGGTTCCCAAGTGGAGTCCTCTACAGGATAGTTTTTCCATTTGACCAAGTATTCCAAACGTCCGCCGCCACGGCCGCTGACTCGACTGTCCATAACTTCCTCCACTTCATATACATCATTGGAAGACTCCTCGACCATCTGCGCTTCTTGTCTTTGCGCAATTTTTTCCTTTTGATTAGGAAAACCTGGTTCTCTGTACGGTTTCAAGAGGATTTTGTTGAATATGTTGTAAACCTTCCAGGAAGCTGGGACCTTTAACCGGTATGCTGACTCGCCAACCTTCTCCACCACTTCCAAAGGACCCACAAACTTGCCATCCAGTTTTTTGGTGGCGCGAATGACTGGTAGGTTTTCAGTGCTGAGGTAAACCTTGTCACCAGGCTTATATTGCCGAGCCTGGGACTTGCCTGCATCGTACCGTGTCTTCATCATAGTGGCCGTTTTGTCTAGCGCTGCTCGTGCCTGGGAATGAACATCCTTTAATTCGTCCACCAGCATTTCGACTGCCACCACTTTCGGCTTGTATGTGGGACTGAGACCCTTGTGTGGATGACGTCCGTAATTCATAAAGAACGGTGAGAATCCCATAGAGGCGTGCACACGATCGTTGTGACAAAACTGCACTACCGATAGCCAATCGCTCCAGTTATCCTGCCTATGGTTGATGAACATTGTCAGGAATTCCTTAACTTCCTGGTTAACGCTGTTAAGATCGATGCTCTCAACGCAATTCGTTCTTAAGGCAACAGTGGCAAGCAGAATCTCGGTCTGCTCCCAGCCTACTGGACAAGTTCTGGACACTAAGTCAAACGATGACAAAGGTCAAATAAACGACGAGCTCAAAGAGATGAGAGCGAGGAGTTTTGTTCAGAGGTTGAGAGAAGAATTCGATTAAGTTGGAACTGGAGTCTAGCTACTTTACAAGAAGGTTTATATACGTAAAAGAACAAAAGAAATATAAAAGGAAATGTACAGCTAAATACCTAAGAAAGGAGATGTGAAGGTAAAGTAACTAAAGGAGATGAACGTCCATGAAACGCATTACGATGATTATATAATAAAGTAAGTCCGTCAATGAAAGGAAAAGAAATTGTAACATTACCCCCTTCGTATGCAAGAAGTCACCGACTTCTTAACCTGTTCCCCAACCGTGGTTTCCACCATTCGTCCACCCATGATCTCTTCGTGATTTCAACCATTCGGCAATGGTATTGACATCGTGGTTAGCAGTTTCAAACCGCCATTGCAGCGTCCTCGTGATATAGTCTAGTTGGACTGTTTGCTCGAGGATTGCATCGCGCTCTTCATCCGTGACACTGTGAGGATCGGTGGTGAGGGCGGTGTTGAGCATGGCGTCAAGAGGTCCGGCGAAGAGTTGATAGTCGACGATGAAGGTGGCAAGGGCTTCCTGAGCCCGAAGGAGAGTGGCGTTAGGGGTCCTGGCGAGAGGTGGAGCTGGCGGAGCGGGTAGGGGTGCTTCTTCTTCAATCAAGAAGTCAGCGAGCTCGTCCGGGTGCTGATGTAAGGGGGCAATGGTAGAGGAAGGGGAGGCGGGCCAATCCGGGAAGAGGTATTCATCGATGGTGGTGGTGGTGGTAACAAAGACCTCAATGGGGAGGTCGTGGGCGGTGGCGAGGAACGGGGAGGCAGCGGTGAAAGAAGGGTTGTAACAATGGCCACAGGCTGTGACCAAGAGCGCAAAGGCAAAAGCAACGAGGTAGGCGATGACGACGATGGTGGACATGCTGTATCGATAGGATGGGGGTTTTAGACCATTGGGTGTGGTTTAAATATCCCAAATCTCATCGTCGGAGTCCAAAGCTAAGATCTCTTCGATCTCAGGTTCCCTGGTTCTGAGAAAGTTCTCATGAGAGTTCCTAGCTGTTTCTTCTTGTTCTGATCAGGTTCTTGCATCATCAGGGTATGGAATACGGATTTGTTCAGGGTGTGCATGTCGTGTAACATGTATTTCTGGATTGTTCATGCTAGCCTGTATTGCCTGGTTCAGAAGATCGTAATATCGTTCGGTTGCAAGTGTTATTTCCATTTGCGCTCTTGTGCAGCTAAAATTTTCGCTTCCCCTTATGTTTATTTGTTGTTCATATTGCCATTGTTCCGCGGAAATGTTTCTGCCGAGCTGGATGATCCATTGTAAAGCTTCTGATAATTCAGGGAAGGTTCGTCGTAACCAAACCCTGTGATAAACATTATCGTATTGAAAACAAGGGTGAACTGATGCTGGGAGATAATGTGATTCGGCCTCCTGGAATGTGGGTAATTCTCCTAGATCAAAAGAGAGACGATGATACTGGGGAAGATACTTTGATAAAGCATTATATGGGATCTCTGTATGGCCTTGTGGATGCGTTCGTTTGTGAGGAGGTAATCGTGATACTTTAGGCGGTTTTGACATCATTGGGACGTATTTCAGTTTCTGATATGTAGAGAGCGTTCGTTTGGAAGGGTGTTTAAAGGCAGGAACAAACATCTGCGTGACAGAATATCTGGTTTTGGCGGTAGGAGTGTATTGTCCAATAGTTCTGCAGAATCTTTTGACATAACGAATATTATGTTTTAGTTGGAGGTTGGTGCGATAGTAAGTCATTTTCTTCTGAGTTGTTTCAGAGGTTCCTTCTGTTTTTATACTCAACTAAGATATCCGCAGCATTGCCTAGATGTCTTTCCGGTTCCCAGGTATTGTCGTTTGTTCCATAGCCTTTCCATTTAACCAAATATTGATAACCTGTTCCACGTTTCCGATGTCCAAGGATAGCTTCAATCTCAAACTCTTCTTGTCTGTTAACCATATCGGGAGGTGGCATAGTGAAATTCGGGCCGTGCATTGAGGTTTCTTTATATGGAGTGAGGAGCGAAGCATGAAACACAGGATGAATGCGCCATTGTTTCGGTAATTTCAATTTGTAAGTAACTGGTCCCATGACTTGTTCAACCTGGAAGGGTCCTTCCCGTTTTGGTGCTAGCTTTCTTGATTGATATGGAATGTGGAGATTCTTGCTTTCGAGCCAGACTTTGTCACCTTTTTCGAATCTGATTGACTTGTCTCTGTATCTATGAGTGACCATCTGTCTAGCTAGTTCGTGAGCGGCTAGGGCTTCTTCTCTAGCTTTTCGGAGCATCAGAAGGCGTTCTTCTGCTGCTGGTGCGGTCATCTTGATTGCTGCTGTAGGGATAGCGATTGGATCTGATCCGTACATAAGTTGAAATGGTGATGTCTTTATTGTGTCGTGATATCGATTATTATGTGCAAATTCAGCGATGGGTAGTAGTGGTTTCCATTTATGAGGTTCATTTGCGCAGAACATTCAAAGATAAATTTCGAGTTCTTGATTTACACGTTCAGTTTCTCCATCTGTCTGAGGATGGTAGGCTGTGCTCATTCTATGGTCGATTCCTAGAGCTTTTCGTATCTCTTGAAATACTTTGGCAGAGAATTGCGGTCCTCTATCCGAGATTAAGATGTCAGGGAGTCCAAAGCGTTTGAATATTTCAGAGATATAGAGGTCTGCAGTTCCTAAGGCGTCAATTGTCTTATTGCAAGGAGTAAAAATTACCCCCTTCGTAAGGCCATGGTCCACCGTGACCAGAATGGAGTCATAACCGTCAGATATAGGAAGATCGGTAATAAAATCCAGTGTGACTTGTTGAAATGGCCGAGTAGCTTTTGATGGAATAGGGATTAATGCCGGTGAATTTGGGTGGGTATTGACTTTCATCTGTTGGCAAAGTGCACAACCTTCAACCCATTCTTTGACATGTCTATACATTCCAGGCCACCAATAATCACACTTCAAAATGCTAGTGTTTTCAATCGTCCAGGATGTCCTGAAGATAATGCTTCATGTATCTCCTTAATTAATTGAGTGCGCAACTCAATTCGATCAGGCACATAGATCCTGCCCAAGTAATAAACGATACCATGAGTGTATGTCCAGTCTTGTAGTTTGGATTTAATTGGTGGTGCCCTTTGCTTAGTGATAACTTCAATAAGGATGCGTCCAAAATCGTCGTTTGCCATGTATTTCTTTAATTCACTGGCAAGATCATCATTGATTAGTCGAATAAATTGGTCATTCGGCAAAACTGTGACAGTAGTTTGTTCCTCATCATTTCCCATATGATCTGGCCGTCTGGATAATGCATCTGCTTCGAACATTTTTGTGCCAGGTATATGTTCAATACAAAGATCATATTCAGATAGCAATGATGACCACCGAGCTTGTCGAGGTGTTAAGCGTTGAGCAGTTCGGTAGTAGGACAAGTTCTTGTGATCACAATGGACGATGATTGTGTGAGGAGAACCATGTAATAGATGGCGCCATACTGCAAGTCCCTTGATGATTGCAAGCAGTTCTCTGTCATAAATTTGATAATTCTGTTCCGTTGGTGTTAACGCATGGGATATAAATCCACATGGATGGAGTGCTCCAGATTCATCAGCCTGTTTCAGTACCGCTCCAATTGCTTTATTGGAGGCGTCGGTTTGAAAGATGAACGGTTTTGCAGGATTTGGCATTAACAATACTGGCATAGAGGCAAACCGTTGCTTTAGGGTGTCAAAGGCAAGTTGGCGCTCATTATTCCAGTCAAATGGTTCCGTTTTCTTGGTTAGATCTGTGAGTGGTTTTGCGATTGCTGCAAAGTTTCCAATAAAACGTCTGTAAAAGTTTCCAAAACCTAGGAATGATTGGACTTGTTTAACCGTTGATGGTACTGGCCAATCAGCTATTCCTGCGAGTTTGATAGGATCCATTCATATTTTTCCGGGTGAGATGATCATGCCCAGAAATTCAACTTCTTGAACAGCGAATTTACATTTTTCTAATTTCAGGAACAGATCGTTCTCTTCTAATTGATCGAGAACCCTTTTTGTTCGTTCTTCTAGTTCGTTCAAATTCTGAGAACATATCAAGATGTCGTCCATGTAGATAATGAGCCATCCTTCATTAATCATGTCTCTGAAGTATTCGTTCATCATAGTTTGGAATGTAGATGGCGAATTGCATAAGCCGAAGAACATAACAGTTGGTTCGTATAATCCTCTGTTGGTAATGAAAGCAGCTTTCCATTCGTCCCCTTTCTTGATCCTGACGTTATTATATCCCCATCGGAGGTCTAATTTGGTGAAATATTGTGCACCAGCGAGTTTTGTAAGGAGGTCGGATACTAGGGGTAATGGGTATGCATTCTTGATTGTCCAATCGTTTAAATATCTATAATCTTGGCACGGCCGAAGCGCACCACTTTCCTTCTTTGAGACAAAGAAGAATGGCGATGCTTGAGGGGATTTCGACGGTTTGATGTAGCCTTTAGCTAGCTGTTCTTCAATCCATTCGTCCAGCGACGACTGTTCTTTGATTGATAACGGATAGATCTTGCTAACTTTCGGACTAAAACCGGTTTTCAAATCGATAGCGTGATCCCAAGTTCTGGAAGTTGGGAATCGCTCTGATGCCTTTTTCTCAAAGACTGAGCGCCATTTCCCATATTCTGATGGTAGTTCCGTTTTTGGTTCATCTTTTTTCAATTGATGTTCTAACGCTTGAGATGCTGATGTCTTAACTCTGATCCAGTAATCGTCTTCTCCCCATTGTTGATTGTCCAATGCCATTTGCCAGATAGTTCCTCCATTCCGTTGTTCATCGATGAGGTGTATCGTTTTATCTCTCCAATCAATAGTAGGATTGTTTTCTTCTAACCAAGGGATCCCCAAAATTAATCGTTGATCTCCTAATTTAGTGATTAGAAACCAGTTGCTGTATCGTTTTCCTCCAATCGAATATTGAATATGGACTCGATGTGTGATTATTCCATTAGTGTTAACCGTTCCATCTGCGTTTCTGACTTTGATTGGTTTTCGCAATTTTTCTTTTGATAACTTGGTGGTTACTTCTTCGTCAATAAAATTCCCTTCTGCTCCACAATCGATTAGAGCCGAAGTTTCAGCGGGTAAATCGGACGTCTCCACAGAAATTGAAAGGCGCTTGTCATTATTTGATCTTACTATTACAGAATCAAGCGCTAACTGTGAATGTCCATTTGTTATGGAAGTGCCAACCGCTGTATGACGCTTCCGGGTTAAAAACCCTCGTTCTCAAGTTCATTGAGAAGGCCTTCTCGTTCATCGGCCTTCATCCCAGCAAGGATCGCTCTGATGCTTGCAACTGGGTCATCCTTCTTTTCCTTGGGTGCATCTTCAGGGATAGATCTGATCCCCTTATTCTGAAACAATGAGGAGGCCCTGAAGGAGGTGTTTGACGTGGTATTTCGTTTGGGACAATTCCTTGAAACATGTCCCTGGTTTCCACATCTGAAACATTTTCCAGATTTCATATATTCCTCCTTTTGTTCATCTGTCAAACGTCCAGTGGGCATCGCATTTACTGATCGGATTGATCCTCCCCTGTTATTGGTGTTTCGATTAAAATTAGAGCAGTTCCCTTGTCCTGGTTTTCGCCCAAGCGCTCGCATCATTTCCCAAGCGCCATGAAGCTGTTCTGCCTTTTCATATGCTTCTTTCATGGATAGAACATTTGCTTCGAGGATCTTTGTAGCAATACTTTCAGGGAGTCCTTTGACAAAGGCTTGAAGCTGCGCAGTTGTTCCTTTCAAACCTGAGGTACCAATCTCCATGCAAAATTTTCTGATATATTCAGGGACTGAAACGTCACCCCCTACTCTGAGATTGGCTAAATTGTTCAGCGCTCTAAGAGCGCTATTGACTTCTCCCCAATCGGCTAGGAAACGCTTTTTGAATTCTGCCCAGTTCGTCCAAGTAAGGGTTCCTTCTTCTTCATCATCTAATTCATCCTTGATCAGGACTTTCCAATCATCGAGTTCCTGCCCAAGACAGGTGAGAGTAAATCGAATCTGTTTCTGTGCTTTGCCTTTATAATTGTCGTCATTTAAGACAAAGTAATCTTCAAGACTTCCAATGAAAGCCTTCGCTTCGGTTCTTTTTCCTGTAAAAACACGCATAGGCTGCGGTTTGATATCTCCTTTAGAGGCAGGTGCTGCTGCGTCAGTTGCCATCTTTTCTGTTTCTCCTTTTGGTTCTTTTGGTTCTCTTGTTTCGTCTTTCTTCTTTCCTGATTCTGGATCTCCAAATAAACTTTGTTCAATCTGTTTCTGTTCTAGGAAGTCTCTCCAAGGCTGTAATCCTTTGTTTTGGAGTGCGTATCGGTCCTGTGGTGGTGCTCCAGAAAGACTGAGGAATTCATTCCACCAGGAGGATTCTGGTTCTTCAGTAGGTGGGTAAAATAGAGAGTAAAAATCCTGTTTTAGATCTTCGTTGACCCAATCGATCCAAACGTTGTCTGGGAAGACGTCTTTTCCGTTTCCTTCAATATAATCACCTTCAAAGAGGGATGCTGGTACTGGTTCGTTCTTCTTTTTAGTTCCTGAGCGGAAAAACCACCCTGTTCCTGTAGTCGATGGAAAAACTTCTCGTCGATCTAGATAATACTTTCGTCTGAAACGGGCAGAGCCGTTTGGGGGTCTGAGGTTCGAGGTTCTGGTATCAATGGTGTCTGGCTAGTGTAGAAACACTGAGCGGTTCTGTGAGTTCCAACTTGTGTTAAGATCGATGCTCTCAACGCAATTCGTTCTTAAGGCAACAGTGGCAAGCAGAATCTCGGTCTGCTCCCAGCCTACTGGACAAGTCCTGGACACTAAGTCAAACGATGACAAAGGTCAAATAAACGACGAGCTCAAAGAGATGAGAGCGAGGAGTTTTGTTCAGAGGTTGAGAGAAGAATTCGATTAAGTTGGAACTGGAGTCTAGCTACTTTACAAGAAGGTTTATATACGTAAAAGAACAAAAGAAATATAAAAGGAAACGTACAGCTAAATACCTAAGAAAGGAGATGTGAAGGTAAAGTAACTAAAGGAGATGAACGTCCATGAAACGCATTATGATGATTATATAATAAAGTAAGTCCGTCAATGAAAGGAAAAGAAATTGTAACAAATGCGCTCCGTTTGTCCATCAGTTTGCGGGTGATAAGCGGTTGATCAGTTAGGCTTGATCCCTAACATGCCATAAAGATCGTCCATGAACTTTGATGCAAACTGAGGCCCCCGATCACTGATGACCTTGCGCGGCAATCCATGGTCCCTGAACACATTGTCCCTCATTAGAACGGCTACCCCCTGTGATGTAATGGATGACGTAGTTGGCAGGAAGTAGGCCTTCTTAGTGAAACGATCCACGACTACCATGATCATGTCATTGCCTTTTGATTCCGGAAGCGGTCCCATCAAGTCCACTGATATAACCTCCCAGGGTTCCTGAGGCACCTCATTCAGTACGAGTGGTGCAGCTCTTGGCTGTCGGTCCGGTTTAGCACGTTGACAGGTTTCACATCTGGCGATGTATTCTTCTACGTCTCGTCGCATGTTTGGCCACCAATAATCGCGGGTGAGCTGTTCTACAGTTTTGACAATTCCTGAGTGTCCCCATGAATGGTGAATTTGAATGACTTCCCCTCGAATGTGTTTGACTGCGGGTACATATACGTGGCCCTTCCATTCCACTAATCCCTTATCCACCTTGAAATCCCCATCGCCTTCCTCCAGACCCCTTGAAACCTGTTTTTCCCACTGACGCTTTGGAATTTTCCAGATACGATCTATGATTTCCTCCAATGCTCTGTCATCATCGAATATCCTGACGAACAAGTGCTCCTTCAATAAGATGACACCTTCGTTGTCATTCTGACGTCGCTCATGTCCAGCTCGCCTTGACAACAAGTCCGCCTTAGAATTGGACTTTCCTGATCGGTGCTTGATGACAAAATTGTATTCCTGCAAATCTGTCACCCAACGCGCTTGTCGTCGGTTCAGGTTCTGCGGTTTTCGAAAGTATGTGAGGTTTTGGTGATCCGTTAAAACCTCTACAATCTCCTTGGCGCCTTTGAGGTAATGAGACCATTCATAGAAAGCGTGCATAACAGCCAGCATTTCTTTATCATAAATCTCATACAGTGACCCAAAAAACTGTCCGGATGTTTGGTGGATTTGGAAAGATGGGTTCATATCTCTGGAAATAAAATATATAAAAATCTGAAATAATCATATGTTGGAGGTATATATATATAATATATGCTGACTTCAGCTTGACTTTATATGGTAGCTAGTCATGTGATTAGAAATTCAACAACTGACTGGGTACATCCGGACAGTTTCTTTGCTCAGTGTCCTGGCTCATTGAACATCATCTGATTGTGGGAATTTCAACTTGTATTCAACAAAGTCATGTGACCAATGTTGAAATAACGCTCTGACATCAACTTTGACCATCTTTCATTCCTCACCATCTCATGAGGCCCCTTTCTGCTGACACTCGTCTCTCAGTCATCTCCCTTCTTCAGGAGGGTCATTCCTGTTGCTCTATTGCTTCTAAACTTCATATTGGGCGTTCCACTGTCTCTGAAATCCGCTCTCAACTTTCTCTTACACTCCCAACACCTGCTGGAGGTCGACCATCCAAGCTGTCCCCCCAGGATCAACGCCATCTCATCCGTTCCATCACCTCTGGACAGGTTGACAATGCCTCCCAGGCAAAGTCCCTTCTCTCCCTGAATGTTAGCACCCAAACTGTTCGTAATGCACTCAAGAGGGGGAATCTGAGGGCTGTGGTGAAGTCCAAGAAGCCCCTTCTCACCCAACGACATATGAAGCAACACTACAACTTTGCTCTCAAGCACAAAGACTGGACTGAAGAGGATTGGTTTAGGGTCATATTCTCAGATGAGACTAAAATCAATCGTTTGGGCTCTGATGGGAGGGATTGGGTGTGGAAAAGGCAAGGCACAGGGCTCACACATCAGCATGTTAATGGGACACTCAAATTTGGTGGGGGAAGCCTAATGGTTTGGGGGTGCATGACAGCTCATGGGGTGGGATATATGTGCAGGATAGATGGTAGGATGAATGGAGAACTTTACAGGGAGATCATGGAAGACCACTTGTTTCAGACATTGGATTATTATGGGATGGATAGGGAAAGGTTTGTGTTCCAGCAGGACAATGATCCCAAACACACATCCAGGGTGGCCAAGGAATGGTTTGTGGAGAATCAGGTTGAGGTTTTAGACTGGCCAGCACAGTCTCCAGACTTGAATCCAATAGAGCATCTATGGTGGCACCTCAAGAAGAGGCTTGGAACATACCCAGAAGCACCAAAGGGGATCTTGGAGTTGTGGGAGAGGGTGGAGGCAGAATGGGAGAAGATTCCAAAGGAAGTATGCATTGATTTGATCAAAAGCATGCCTAGAAGGGTTGCTGCAGTGTTGAAGGCCAAAGGAGGATACACTAAGTACTGAAAACAACTATTAATACAAGAGCAAAGAAACTGTCCAGATGTGCCCAGTCGGTTGTTGAATTTCTAATCACATAACTAGCTACCATGTAAGGTCAAGCTGATGTCAGCATATATATTATATATATACCTCCAACATATGATTATTTCAAATTTCTATGTATTTTATTTCAGGAGCTATGGGCCCATCTTTCCAAATCCACCAAACATCCGGACAGTTTTTTGGGTCACTGTAATTCCTTTCCGCATCATTGAGCGACTTTGAAATGAACGCTACAGGTCTCCACAAATTGTCTTTCCCTACTTGTGACAGAATTCCGCCAATTGCAAAGTCCAACGCATCCACTTCGACCCGAAATTGACCCTCGTTGTCTGGAATTTTCAAAGTCACCTCCCTCGCCACAAGGTCTTTCAGTCCCTGAAAGGCCGCAGTTTCAAGGTCCGTCCACAACCAGTCCACTTTACCAGTTAAACGAGTTAACGGTTTTGCCACACGCGCAAAACCCTCCACAAAGCGGCGATAAAAGTTTATAAAACCTAAGAATTGCTGGAGTTCGCGCTTTGAAGTTGGAGTAGGCCAGTCCGCCAAGGCTTTAACCTTGCCCTGTTCCATCTTAATTGAATCCTGACTAATAACGAGCCCCAGGAAATCGATTTGCGGCTGGTCGAACCAACACTTCTCCGGTTTTAAGGACAGTTTATGTTCCTCTAACTTGGCCAAGATACGGTTAACATGACGAATATGATCTTGTTGATTATCAGAAAACACCAAAATATCGTCCATGTAGATTACTACCCATCCCTCAGCAATTTCCACCCTGAAAATATCATTCATCATGGTTTGAAATGTTGCTGGTGAATTTGTGAGTCCGAAAAACATGACCAGAGGTTCGAATAAACCCCTATTTGTTCGAAATGCGGCCTTCCACTCATCCCCTTCTTTGATCCGGACATTATTGTATCCCCATCGAATGTCCATTTTAGAGAATATTCGTGCCCTGGACAACTTATCCACCAACTCACCGATGAGCAGGAGCAGATACCGATTCTTTATGGTCATTTCGTTTAGCCTCCGGTAATCCTGTACCGGTCGCAATTTTCCATCCTTTTTCTTGACAAAAAAGAAAGGCGATGCCATTGGGGATTTACTAGGTTGAATGCGTCCTGACTCTAAGTTTTCCTTGAGGAATTCGTCCAACTGTGCTTGTTCCTCACGATTCAAGGGATAGATTTTGCAATCAACTGCTTTTGATCCTGGAATTAATTCAATGGCATGGTCCCAGGGACGCCTTGGTGGTAGTTCATCAAAGGTTTCCTTTTCAAATACCTTTCAATGTCCCAGATAGTGCTTAGGGACAACTTCCTCCATCGTGCACTTTACTGCTGTACCGGCTTCCCTTGCCGCAATGTCCGTTGCTACTGATCAAACCCGAAGTTCAGGGTCGCCGATATGTATCGCTAATAGTCGTTCCCCCTGTTCTAAAGGTTGCAGCGGATCTATTTCTTCTTCTGGTTCCGCTACCTCCGACCAATCCCAACAAGTCCCTGGACATCGACTAAAACGAACTTCTTGCTTTTTCCAATCCATTACTGGGTTATGATGTTGGAGCCAATCATGTCCCAAGAACAGATCCGTCTTCCCCAATCTGGCCACTCCACATTCCACAATTTCCTTGTGGTCCCCGATATGCAACTTGAATTGCACCATATACTCCAGGCTGCCCATTACATTACGCGTACCATCGGCATTGTAGACTGCCATTGGTCGAAGCATCCTTCGTTTGTTCAGTTTGTGACGTTCCACAAACTCATCATTGATACAAGACCCTGTACATCCGGAATCCACTAACGCTGTGACATTGATCATATGACCCATGTCCATGGTGGTAATCGTTCCTTTCAGATTCATCTCCTTTCCTGAAGCTTTTACCAATTGTCCCCGCAATTGTACTAGGTTCCATAACGCGTCATCTTCAGGTAACTTGTTTAAATCTGCGACAAGTTTTTTATCTACCTGCTGAACTCGCTTGTTATGGACCCATTCCCTTAGACACTGCACGGCGGTCTCACTATCCTGTTGCCATATTCGTCTTAGAACCCATGCAGGGGTCCAAGTCTTTATCCGTGGTTTTGCGCTCACACTCAGGTTCCGAATTCGATGAACAAAAGATGAATATTCATACAATAATTCCGGAACACTAATACACGAGTCCTTGTGTACAACTGAGTCCTTTTTTGTCAATAGCGCCGAGCGCTCGCCTATTGACCCTCACCAAAACCCTTTTCCTTTCCGTATTCTTTCCACATCTCCTCAGTGAGATCTTCTACCCACAGCTCCCTAATCCGTCCCTTGCCTTTATCCTGCGTTTTAGCCCTTTTCGGTTCAGGGCAGTCCTTAGCCCAATGCCCAGTGTTTCCGCAGTTAAAGCAAGCGCCTTTAGACCTTTTTGTTTTATCGACATCCATGGCATTTGGATCTCGTGTTGTCTTAGACCCCGAAGGCGCGCTATACTGGAATTGGTTCGGCTTTGAGTCTTTTGCAACCGGCTTCTCTTTATATCCATCATTACTTCGACCCGTTCCATAAGCCTCATTCGCTTTACGATAGGCTCGTGCCAACTTGATCACCCTTTTCTGAGTTTGATCCAAGGTGGTGTTACAATTTCTTTCCCTTTCGTCGACGGACTTACTTTATTATGTAATCATCGTTATGCGTTTCATGGACGCTCATCTCCTTTAGCTACTTTACCTTCATATTTCCTTTCTTAGGTATTTAGCTGTACGTTTCCTTTTATATTTCTCTTGTTCTTTTACATATATAAACCCTCTTGTAAAGTAGTTAGACCTCAGTTCCAACTTAATCGAATTCTTCTCTCAACCTCTGAACGAAACTCCTCACTCTCATCTTCGAGCTCGTCGTTAAATTGACCTTTGTCATCGTTTGACTTAGCGTCCAGAACTTGTCCAGTAGGCTGGGAGCAGACCGAGACTCTGCTTGCCACTGTTGACTTAGAACGAACTGCGTTGAGAGCATCGATCTTAACACAAGTTGGAACTCACAGAACCGCTCAGTGTTTCTACACTAGCCAGACACCATTGATACCAGAACCTCAAACCTCAAACCACCGAACGGCTCTGTCCGTTTCAGACGAAAATATTATCTAGATCGACGAGAGGTTTTTCCGTCGACTACAGGAACAGGGTGGTTTTTCCGCTCAGGAACTAAGAAGAAAAACGAACCAGTACCAGCATCCCTCTTTGAAGGTGATTATATTGAAGGAGACGGAAAGGAAGTCCTCCCAGATAACGTTTGGATTGAGTGGATCAACGAAGATCTAGAAGAGGACTTTTACTCTCTATTTTATCCACCCACTGAAGAACCAGAATCCTCCTGGTGGAACGAATTCCTCAGTCTCTCTGGAGCACCACCACAGGACAGATACGCACTCCAAGACAAAGGGAAACAGCCTTGGAGAGATTTTCTAGAACAGAAACAGATCGAACGAAGTCTATTTGGAGATCCAGAATCAGGGAAGAAGAAAGACGAAACAGGAGAACCTACAGATCCGAAAGAGACAGAAAAGATGGCATCCGACGTAGCAGCACCTGCCTCTAAAGGAGATATCAAACCGCAGCCTATGCGCGTTTTTACAGGAAAACGAACCGAAGCGAAGGCTTTCATTGGAAGTCTTGAAGATTACTTTGTTTTGAATGATGATAACTATAAAAACAAAGCACAGAAGCAGATTCGATTTACTCTTGCCTGTCTTGGGCAGGAACTCGATGATTGGAAAGTCCTGATCAAGGATGAATTGGACGATGAAGAAGAAACAACCCTTACTTGGACAAATTGGGCAGAATTCAAGAAACGTTTCTTAGCCGATTGGGGTGAAGTGAATAGCGCTCTCAGAGCGCTGAACAATCTAGCCAATCTCAGAGTAGGGGGCGACGTTTCAGTCCCTGAATATATCAGAAAATTCCGCATGGAGATCGGTACTTCAGGATTGAAAGGAACAACTGCACAGCTCCAGGCCTTTGTTAAAGGACTCCCTGAAAGTATCGCTACAAAGATCCTTGAAGCGAATGTTTTATCCATGAAGGAAGCATATGAGAAGGCAGAACAGCTTCATGGCGCTTGGGAAATGATGCGAGCGCTTGGGCGAAAACCAGGACAGGGGAACCGCTCCAATTTTAATCGAAACACCAATAATAGGGGCGGATTAACTCGATCAGTAAATGCTATGCCCACTGGACGTTTGACAGATGAGCAAAAGGAGGAATACATGAAATCTGGAAAATGTTTCAGATGTGGAAACCAGGGGCACGTTTCAAGGAATTGTCCCAAACGAAACACCACGTCAAACGCCTCCTTCAGGGCCTCCTCATCGTTTCAGAATAAGGGGATCAGATCTATCCCTGAAGATGCGTCCAAAGAGAAGAAAGACGACCCAGTTGCAAGCATCAGAGCGATCCTTGCTGGAATGAAGGCCGATGAACGGGAAGGTCTTCTCTATGAACTCGAAAACGAGGGTTTTTAACCTGGAAGCGTCATACAGCGGTTGACACTTCCATAACAAATGGACATTCACAGTTAGCGCTCGATTCTGTAATAGTAAGATCGAATAATGACAAGCGCCTTTCAATTTCTGTGGAGACGTCCGATTTACCCGCTGACACTTCGGCTCTAATCGATTGTGGAGCAGAAGGGAATTTTATTGACGAAGAAGTAACCACCAAGTTATCAAAAGAAAAACTGCGAAAACCAATCAAAGTCAGAAATGCGGATGGAACGGTTAACACTAATGGAATAATCACACATCGAGTCCATATTCAATATTCGATTGGAGGAAAACGATACAGCAATTGGTTTCTAATCACTAAATTAGGAGATCAACGATTAATTTTGGGGATCCCTTGGTTAGAAGAAAACAATCCTACTATTGATTGGAGAGATAAAACGATACACCTCATCGATGAACAACGGAATGAAGGAACTATCTGGCAAATGGCATTGGACAATCAACAATGGGGAGAAGACGATTACTGGATCAGAGTTAAAACATCAGCATCTCAAGCGTTAGAACATCAGTTGAAAAAGGATGAACCAAAAACGGAACTACCATCAGAATATGGGAAATGGCGCTCAGTCTTTGAGAAAAAGGCATCAGAACGATTCCCAACTTCCAGAACTTGGGATCACGCTATCGATTTGAAAACCGGTTTTAGTCCTAAAGTTAGCAAGATCTATCCGTTATCAATCAAAGAACAGTCGTCGCTGGACGAATGGATTGAAGAACAGCTAGCTAAAGGCTACATCAAACCGTCGAAATCTCCTCAAGCATCGCCATTCTTCTTTGTCTCAAAAAAAGGAAAGTGGTGCGCTTCGGCCGTGCCAAGATTATAGATATTTGAACGATTGGACAATCAAGAATGCATACCCATTACCCCTAGTATCCGACCTCCTTACAAAACTCGCTGGCGCACAATATTTCACCAAATTAGACCTCCGATGGGGATATAATAACGTCAGGATCAAGAAAGGGGACGAATGGAAAGCTGCTTTCATTACCAACAGAGGATTATACGAACCAACTGTTATGTTCTTCGGTTTATGCAATTCGCCATCTACGTTCCAAACTATGATGAATGAATACTTCAGAGACATGATTAATGAAGGATGGCTCATTATCTACATGGACGACATCTTGATATGTTCTCAGAATTTGAACGAACTAGAAGAACGAACAAAAAGGGTTCTCGATCGATTAGAAGAGAACGATCTGTTCCTGAAATTAGAAAAATGTAAATTCGCGGTTCAA
Source organism: Amanita fuliginea (assembly GCA_023014435.1). Taxonomy (NCBI): domain Eukaryota; kingdom Fungi; phylum Basidiomycota; class Agaricomycetes; order Agaricales; family Amanitaceae; genus Amanita; species Amanita fuliginea. Next base: position 74,564 of record JAEBUQ010000011.1, on the reverse strand, counting down.
GAAGTTGAATTTCTGGGCATGATCATCTCACCTGGAAAAATACGAATGGATCCTATCAAACTCGCAGGAATAGCTGATTGGCCAGTACCATCAACGGTTAAACAAGTCCGATCATTCCTAGGTTTTGGAAACTTTTACAGACGTTTTATTGGAAACTTTGCAGCAATCGCAAAACCACTCACAGATTTAACCAAGAAAACGGAACCATTTGACTGGAATAATGAGCGCCAACTTGCCTTTGATACCCTAAAGCAACGGTTCGCCTCTATGCCAGTATTGTTAATGCCAGATCCTGCAAAACCATTTATCCTTCAAACCGATGCCTCCAATAAAGCAATTGGAGCGGTATTGAAACAAGCTGATGAATCTGGAGCACTCCATCCATGTGGATTTATATCCCATGCGTTAACACCAACGGAACAGAATTATCAAATTTATGACAGAGAACTGCTTGCAATCATCAAGGGACTTGCAGTATGGCGCCATCTATTACATGGTTCTCCTCACACGATCATCGTCCATTGTGATCACAAGAACTTGTCCTACTACCGAACTGCTCAACGCTTAACACCTCGACAAGCTCGGTGGTCATCATTACTATCTGAATATGATCTTCGTATTGAACATATACCTGGCACAAAAATGTTCGAAGCAGATGCATTATCCAGACGGCCAGATCATATGGGAAATGATGAGGAACAAACTACGGTCACAGTTTTGCCGAATGACCAATTTATTCGACTAATCAATGATGATCTTGCCAGCGAATTAAAGAAATACATGGCAAGCGACGATTTTGGACGCATCCTTATTGAAGTTATCACTAAGCAAAGGGCACCACCAATTAAATCCAAGCTACAAGACTGGACATACACTCATGGTATCGTTTATTACTTGGGCAGGATCTATGTGCCTGATCGAATTGAGTTGCGCACTCGATTAATTAAGGAGATACATGAAGCATTATCTTCAGGACACCCTGGACGATTGAAAACATTAGCACTTTTGAAGCGTGATTATTGGTGGCCTGGAATGTATAGACATGTCAAAGAATGGGTTGAAGGTTGCGCACTTTGCCAGCAAATGAAAGTCAATACTCACCCAAATTCACCGGCATTAATCCCTATCCCATCAAAAGCTACACGCCCATTTCAGCAGGTCACACTCGATTTCATCACTGATCTTCCTGTTTCCGAAGGCTTTGACTCCATATTGGTCACGGTGGACCATGGCCTTACGAAGGGGGTAATTTTCACCCCTTGCAACAAGACAATCGACGCTTTAGGAACAGCCGATCTCTATATTTCTGAAATCTTCAAGCGCTTTGGACTCCCAGATGTCTTAATCTCTGATAGAGGACCACAATTCTCTGCTAAAGTATTTCAAGAAATACGAAAAGCTTTAGGAATCGACCACAGGATGAGCACAGCCTATCATCCTCAGACAGATGGAGAAACTGAACGTGTAAATCAAGAACTCGAGATCTATCTTCGAATGTTCTGCACAAATGAACCCCATAAATGGAAGCCACTATTACCCATTGCTGAATTTGCACACAATAACCGATATCACGACACAATAAAAACATCCCCATTTCAACTCATGTACGGATCAGATCCGATCGCTATCCCTACAGCAGCAATCAAAATGACTGCACCAGCAGCAGAAGAACGTCTTCAAATGCTTCGAAAAGCCAGAGAAGAAGCTCTAGCTGCTCATGAACTTGCTAGACAAATGGTCGCTCATAGATACAGAGACAAGTCAATCAGATTCGAAAAAGGCGACAAAGTCTGGCTCGAAAACAAGAATCTCCACATTCCGTATCAATCAAGAAAGCTAGCACCAAAACGAGAAGGACCCTTCCAGGTTGAACAAGTTATGGGACCAGTTACTTATAAATTGAAATTACCAAAACAATGGCGCATTCATCCTGTGTTTCATGCATCGCTCCTCACCCCATATAAGGAAACCTCAATGCACGGTCCGAATTTCACTATGCCACCTCCCGATATGGTTAATGGACAAGAAGAGTTTGAGATTGAGGCTATCCTTGGACATCGGAAACGCGGAGCTGGCTATCAATACCTAGTCAAATGGAAAGGCTATGGAGCAAATGATAATACCTGGGAACCAGAACGACATCTAGACAATGCTGCGGATATTCTGGTAGAATATAAAAACAGAAGAAACCTCTGAAACAGTCAACACAATGACTTATTATCGCACCAACCTCCAGTTAAAACATAATATCCGTTATGTCAAAAGATTCTGCAGAACTGTTGGACGATACACTCCCACTGTCAAAACCAGATACTCTGTCACGCAGATGTTTGTTCCCGCTTTCAAACACCCCTCCAAACGAACACTTTCTATATATCAGAAACTGAAATACGTTCCAATGATGTCAAAACCACCTAAAGTATCACGATTACCTCCTCACAAACGAACGCATCCACAAGGCCATACAGAGATCCCATATAATGCTTTATCAAGATATCTTCCTCAGTATCACCACCTCTCTTTTGATCTAGGAGAATTACCTACGTTCCAAGAAGCCGAATCACATTACCTCCCAGCATCAGTTCACCCTTGCTTTCAATATGACAACGTCTATCACAGGGTTTGGTTACGACGAACCTTCCCCAAATTATCAGAAGCCTTGCAAAGGATTATCCAGCTTGGCAGAGACATCTCCGTGGAACAATGGCAATATGAACGACGAATGAACATAAGGGGAAGTGAAAATTTTAACCGCACACGAGCGCAAATGGAAATAGCACTTGCAACCGAACGATACTACGATCTTCTAAACCAGGCCATACAGGCTAGCATGAACAACCCAGAAATACATGTTACACGACATGCGCACCCTGAACAAATTCGTATTCCGCGCCCTGACGACACAAGACCCCGATCAGAACAAGAAGAAGCGGTCAGACACTCTCGTGAGAATTTTCTCAGAACCAGGGAACCTGAGATCGAAGAGATCCTAGCTTTGGACTCTGACGACGAGATTTGGGATATTTAAACCGTGCTCAATGGTCTTATCCCTCTCATTCTACCGATACAACATGTCTGTCATCGTCGTCATCGCCTACCTCGTCGCCTTCGCCTTCGCCCTCTTGGTCACAGCTTGTGGCCACTGTTACGATTCGTCTCTCGTCGCCGCCTCCCCTTTCCTTGCCACTGCCCACGACCTCCCCATTGAGGTCTTCGTCACCACCACCACCACCATCGATGAATATCTTTTCCCGGATTGGCCCGCCTCCCCTTCCTCCACCGCTGCCGACCTTCACCAGCATCCGGACGAGCTCGCTGACTTCCTTATCGAGGAAGAAGCACCCTTACCAGCTCCGCCAGCACCACCTGTTACTCGGACTCCTAACGCCACTCTCCTTTGGGCTCAGGAAGCCCTTGCCACCTTCATCGTCGACTATCAACTCTTCGCCGGACCTCTGGACGCCATGCTAAACACCGCCCTCACCACCGATCCTCACACTGTCACGGATGAAGAGCGCGACGCAATCCTCGAGCAAACAATCCAGCTAGATTATATCACGAGGACGCTGCAATGGCGGTTTGAAACCGCTAACCATGATATCAACACCATTGCCGAATGGTTGAAGTCGCGAAGGGATCATGGATGGACAAATGGGGGAAACCATGGTTGGGGAACAGGTTAAGAAGTCGGTGACTTCTTGCATACGAAGGGGGTAATGTTACAATTTCTTTCCCTTTCGTCGACGGACTTACTTTATTATGTAATCATCGTTATGCGTTTCATGGACACTCATCTCCTTTAGCTACTTTACCTTCATATTTCCTTTCTTAGGTATTTAGCTGTACGTTTCCTTTTATATTTCTCTTGTTCTTTTACATATATAAACCCTCTTGTAAAGTAGTTAGACCTCAGTTCCAACTTAATCGAATTCTTCTCTCAACCTCTGAACGAAACTCCTCACTCTCATCTTCGAGCTCGTCGTTAAATTGACCTTTGTCATCGTTTGACTTAGCGTCCAGAACTTGTCCAGTAGGCTGGGAGCAGACCGAGACTCTGCTTGCCACTGTTGACTTAGAACGAACTGCGTTGAGAGCATCGATCTTAACAGGTGGCGTCTTCTGGTAGATTCCCATATCGAATGAGATCTCGTCCCAACGCAGGGTGAATGTGTCCCAGGAAGTGCGCCAACAGCGCCCGATCATCCCAATTGACCAATGGATTTAGGGCGTTGAACTTTATGATGTAATCCTCCACCGGCTGCAACCCTTGCTTCAGTACCAAAATGGCATCGGTCGCCTTTTCCCTGGTTTCCGTCGACATGAAGAAATGATGCATTTCTTCCTTAAATCCCGTCCATGTAGTAAAGGGGTATTGGTTCCGAAGGGGTCGTCGTAATAGGGTGGGCGGCTCTGTTAAATGATTGTATCACCCCGTATTCAGCTCTTCCCATGTGAGACCGGGTGTCCAAAATGGTGATGCATTGTCCATTTTATCCTGGTATTTCTGATCCGCTTCCAACGCTTGTTTAAGCTGTACTCCCGCCCAATCTCCTGCTCTGTTATCTTTGCCTTTCCGGATTCTGTACAAACACAGCAAAATCTTTTGGTCAGCTCGTGTTTCCCTAGCCAATCGGAAGTAGATCTCCATCTGCCTCAACCATCCATCGACCATGCGGGGATCTCCTTCATAATGATCCGGCATCTCGGCCTTCGTGAGAGGTTGCGGTTCCGGTCTTGGATTAGCGCGATTGTACTCGTTGATTAAATTGGTGATGGCTCCACCAATCGCTGACGCAGCGTCCAACTGTTGTTCATTTTGTAGTATGACCGCGTTCTCATGTGCATGTAAGGCAGCTTGATCTGCGTTAGCAGGCGGCGGTGGGATATCCTGACTAGTTTGCAAGTTACGCCATCCCCAAATGCCATGTAACAGCCGGGTGATCATGTTAGCCGTGTACTGGAAAGCTCCCACACGCATGTACCCCCTTCGTTGGGTTACTAAAATTGCCATCCTATCCCAACCGGCTTCCCCCCATGGAGTAGCAAGGACGTGAAGACAGTTCCGTCTTCCGTATGTAGATCTTAAGATGATTCGGACTTCCGTGTTTCGAAGTTCCGAATCCCATTGCATTATTTCCTGGACCTGCGGATACTGTGGCCAATCGTATTCGGACCAGTACTGTTGTCAAATCAAGTGCAAGTAACAGTAACCGGGCATTGATGGATTAACGGTTCCTACAACACTAGCTGGCCTAGGGTATGGGTATGGAACATCTATTTCCCTGCCGATCGTCCGTCTCCACTGATCTATCTCCATTCGTTTATGATCCCGTTCCCCCTTGTTGGGTTCCGTGAGATCCGTCGCTATCCAATCTTCTACACGTTGTACAGATCCGCCCCACCAGGTCATATCGGCGCCTTGCGTCCTCATTTTCGCTTTACTAGGACCCACCGCCTGCTCCAAGGTTTGTGCATAGGTTAATTTAGTAACCGCGACCAAGGAAGGGTTTTTTGATGGCCCTTGGATGAATGAGGAGATTGTGGGAGCTGGAGACCGTTTAAGTTTGGACTTCCCGTGTCCTCCGAACTCCGCCTGAAGTTGATGATCTGGAAGACGCTCTAGTCGTATTAGCTCTTCCCATGTATAGATTTCATCATCGAACTCCCTGATGGCTGATTCCTCGATCACATGGAACTTCCTAGGGTCCCTATTGTCCTGTAGCGCGAACCGAGCCGACAAATCCCTGAGTTCAGGGTCCCAGCTAAGAATATCCATAACACGCGGCCAGCGGGGCCAACAGTACTTGTCATGGTATTCCTGTTTGAATAGTACCATGTAGCACAGCCCGTCCTCGCGCCAAGGGTACTTCTTCCCTTTTCCTTTTGCGGCTGGTCCAGGCATCACCACCCGTCCAGATGGTACGTTTTCCCTCCATGCATTTAATCTTTTCGCATGGTCCCTGAGGGTCTCGTCACCACTGCATTCCTCCAACAGTTTTCCCAACTCAACCTCCCCTAGCTCATGGAATACGTCATTTACGTATGTCATTCCATTTGCCAAAGATGGAGTTGGCGTCCCTGCTCCGGCTTTTCGTGAAGTGCGCGTGCGCATGTATGGGTCATAGCGGAGCCCCTGACGACGCTGTTCCGCCTCTTCTCGTCTCTGCGCCTTTCCCAGAAAGGTTCCTTTGATGTTTCCATTGAGCGTGTGCATCAGCGCGTTCCAGTCTTTGTGCGACATTTGCATTCCCTCATTGAAATACAATGTCTGCGCCCCTGCTTCATAATCAATTGCGGCCACGTCGATATGATATTTCTCGAGTGCTCGGGCCGTGTCCTCTACCACAAGAAGATACCGATTATATGGTACCGCCAATATTGCCTTGACGACCGCATTGTCAGGCCGTCCTCCGTATGCTTTTTCGATTAGACCCACCAAGGTCCCCTTGTCTCGGCGCGCCCTGAGTAATGCCTTATCCAGGCGTCGTTGTTCCAAAAGGGCCTGCCAAGCCTCTTCTTGTTCGCGGATCTGCTCCGCCTCCTTGAGTTTAAGCTCATTCACGATCCTTTGTCGCTGGTGAGCCGCCACTGCCTTGAGATGCTTGTGCCACAACCTGACGTGGTTGTCATGACGCCTGATGACCGAGTCACCGATGAATGCTGCCAGCCTCAACTGAACCGGCTCAAGCGCTGCTGCCCACTCCGCGTCGAAGATCTGTCCGATCTCCGCCAGTGTCACGTGGGCATAGGGTAAAATGTAACTGAATGCTGATGTCATAGTAAAAATATCTTCAACCGAGCCAAGTACTCCTGACTTGCACCTCGGTCCGTTCCTGCGGCCTTTGTCGCCTAAGATCTCCGTCAGATGACAGAGACTATTGTCTGTTCGTCGCGGACTACCCTTCCCGGCATAGTCAGAGTACAATGGGGTCAATAACGCACCCCCACTTGTATGTTCGATTTAGTCCCGTCAATAGACCAAAAGGGGTGGTGCCCGGCTGTTCACTAGAGTGTCCTCGTGCTCAGGTAACTAGACCTGATACGTAATTGGTATCTCTAGACTGTAGGCCTTGATACACGTCACGCCTCCTGATTGTCTTCGACGGTTCCACCGCCTATTCCACAAACACTAGTGTTGGTGCCAGCAAGACCCTGCCTGGTCGACTACTGCGCGCCCCAACTCTCGTCTAGCGTCTGTTGTATCGCCTAGCATGGTCCCTACGTCAGTCGTGATGCAGTGTTGCCTAGTCAATGTCGACAGTGATAAGGAAAATGAAAAGATTCGTTCAACGCTGTGAGCGACAGCGAGCAAGACGTGCTCAGCGCTGTGTGCAACGACGAAGAGTGTGGTTGTAAAGACTCTAGATTATGTTAGGACAACCCCAACAAACCACAAGCCTCGTGTGAGAGATGAATAGAATGTATTAGAGACGTGAAAACACAGTAGACTAGTGACCTGCAAGGAGGAAACTATCTAGAGTCTTAGAGACTCGTACCTACGAGACACCCTCCTTATATACCCCAACGCCTGGTCTGTGCGCACAGACTGTGCAGCCGCTAGGCTGTGCACGCGCAGCTACAAGACCTAGGCCTACCATCTAGAACTGCCCGGACTCGCCCAAAGTCTTAGCCCCTATAACCCCATATGCCGCGGTACAGCCACTTGCTGATCTAAGCCCTCGGAGTATCCCGTTAGGGGTGGGAGTCGTTGTCCATATTCAGAGAAGTCGTCGTAGAGCCCCAAGGAAAATAGATAAAAATATAGAAAAACCCGGAGAAAATCGTAAGGTTGTAACAGTGTTATTGTGGCATCTTCAGCCATTAGAGCATCTGCCAGCATCAGAGCAATGGAATCTTGTGTGGCTGGTGATGCATCTGTGGCCAGTGCTAGCTCTGCATCTAGTGTAGCACCTTTGGCTGATGGCATGTCATCGTCATCCATCAGCTCATGCTGCTCCTGAATCCCCAAGTACTCCACCATCTCGTCTGCCTTTATTGACATGTCGTTCCATTGTTGGCCAGCATGTTGCAAATATGCTGCCATTTTCTTGACACGTTCTTCGCATTCTAAGCCCCAAATACTAACGTTGTGCATGATCTGCCACTGTTCATGCTGGTACTCCAATGCTTCCTCCAGATGCGTGTTCAAACCTTCAACCAGGCTCTCTAGTCGCATCATCTGGTCCTCCAGGTGCTGAGCCCTTTCATGCAACGCATCCGGTGCGATTTCCATTCTCTCCTCAAGCTTAGCCAGCCGATGAGACACATCATCAACAACGGCCTTCCACTTGCCCTTCTCACACCACGTATATGTCAGCCCATCATTATTGACCGCCACTGAGGTTGATGCCCCAGCCAGTGCCAGTTTTCTTTTGGCTGGTTGAGCTTTTTTTGTGGCTGTCGAGGCTGTCACTTCATCTCCAGCCAGACATGCAACCGGGGCGTCCGAGTCGGTGTCTGACAGCAATGCTTTGCTCTTCTTGATTGCTCTTGCCACCTGTTTACGTGGCTGGGCGGGTGCACTCAATAGATTGCTGTTACAGTTTCCTTTCCTCTTCTATGACGGATACTTTATTATTACATCATCATTACCATACGATTTAGCGGACGTTTATCTCCTTTTGCTAACGCTTTCACATTTCCTTTCATAGGTAGTTAGCTGCGCTTACTGTGCATTCCCTTTATAGTTTTCCTTGTTCTCAAAACGTATATAAACCCTAGAATACCTTGTACATTCCTCAGTTCCAACTTAATCGAATCATACTTCCAACTCTGACTTGAACTCCTCGCTCTCTTCTTTTGAGCTCGTCGTCGACTTAAAGACCTTCGTCATCGTTTGACTTAGTGTCCAGAATCTGTCCAGTAGGCTGGGAGCGGACCGAAACTCTGCTTGCCACTGTTGACTTAGAACGAACTGCGTTGGGAGCATCGATCTTAACACAAGTTGGAACTCTCAGACCGCTTAGTGTTTCTACACTAGCCAGACACCATTGATACCAGAACCTCGACCCTCAGACCTCCAAACGGCTCTGCCCGTTTCAGACGAAAGTATTATCTAGATCGAAGGGAAGTCTTTCCATCGACTACAGGAACAGGGTGGTTTTTCCGCTCAGGAACCAAGAAAAAGAACGAACCAGTACCAGAATCCCTCTTTGAAGGTGATTACACTGAAGGACAAGGGGACGCTTTTCCAGACGACGTTTGGATTGATTGGGTAAACGAAGAACACGAAGAAGGATTTCATTCATTATTCAAACCGCCTACAGACGAACCAGAACTCTCTTGGTGGAACGAATATCTCAGTCTCACTGGAACAGCAGGACGAGAACGATACGCACTTAGGGACGGAGAAGTACAGCCTTGGATAGATTTCCAAGAACAGAAACAGATCGAAGTAAATCTATTCGGAGATCCAGAATCAGGAAAGAAGAAAGACGAAACAGGAGAACCTACAGACCCAAAAGAAGAAACAGAAAAGATGGCATCCGATGCAGCAACACCTGCCTCTAAAGGAGATATTAAGCCACAGCCCATGCGCATTTTTACAGGAAAACGAACCGAAGCAAAGGCTTTTATTGGAAACTTGGAAGACTACTTCGTTTTGAACGATGATAACTATAAGAACAAAGGCCAGAAACAGATTCGATTCGCTCTTGCCTGTTTAGGACAGGAACTCGACGATTGGAAGGTTCTAATCAAAGAGGAACTAGACAACGATGAAGAAACAACCCTTACCTGGACGAGTTGGGCCGAATTCAAGAAGCGCTTTTTAGCCGATTGGGGCGAAGTCAACAGCGCACTCAGGGCCCTAAATAATTTGGCCAATCTCAGAGTAGGGGGCGACGTTTCAGTCCCTGAATATATCAGAAAATTCCGCATGGAGATTGGAACTTCAGGATTGAAAGGGACAACCGCACAACTTCAGGCATTTGTTAAAGGACTCCCTGAAAGTATCGCTACCAAAATTCTTGAAGCGAACGTTCTATCAATGAAGGAAGCATATGAAAAGGCAGAACAGCTTCATGGCGCTTGGGAAATGATGCGAGCACTTGGACGCAAAACAGGACAAGGGAACCGCTCTAATTTTAACCGAAACACCAACACTAGGGGCAGATCAACTCGATCAGTTAATGCTATGCCCACTGGATATTTGACAGACGAACAAAAGGAGGAATACATGAAAACTGGGAAGTGTTTCAGATGTGGAAACCAGGGACATGTTTCAAAAAATTGTCCGAAACGAAACACCACCCAAAACGCCTCCTTCAGGTCCTCCTCATCGTTTCAGAATAAAGGGATCAGATCCATCCCTGAGGATGCGCCCAAGGAAAAGCAAGACGACCCAGTTGCGAGTATCAGAGCGATCCTAGCTGGAATGAAGGCCGATGAACGAGAAGGTCTTCTTAACGAACTCGAAAACGAGGGTTTTTGATCAGGAAGCGTCACACAGCGGTTGGCACTTCCACAACAAATGGATTTTCACAGTTAGCGCTTGATTCTGTAATAGTACGATCGAATAATGACAAGCGCCTTTCTATCACTGTTGAAACGATCGATTTACCCGCTGAAACCTCTGCCCTCATCGATTGTGGAGCAGAAGGGAACTTTATTGACGAAGAAATAACAACAAAACTACCAAAAGAAAAGCTAAGAAAACCAATTCGAGTCAGAAACGCAGATGGAACAATCAACACAAATGGAATGATCACTCATCGAGTATTAATTCAATATTCAATTGGAGGAAAGCGTCACAGTAACTGGTTCTTAATCACCAAGTTAGGAGACCAACGATTAATCTTGGGAATTCCTTGGTTAGAAGAAAATAACCCGACTATTGACTGGAGAGACAAAACGATTCACCTCATTGATAATCAACGACAAGATGGGACGATCTGGCAACTGGCATTGGACAATCAGTGGGGAGAAGACGACTATTGGATAAGGGTCAAAACATCAGCATCGCAGGCATTAGAACATCAACTGAAAAGAGACGAACCAAAGACAGAATTACCTACGGAATACGAGAAATGGCGATCAGTCTTTGAGAAGAAAGCTTCAGAACGATTTCCTACCTCTAGAACTTGGGATCATGCGATCGAACTGAAAAACGGTTTCACTCCTAAAGTTAGCAAGATCTATCCGTTATCAATTAAAGAGCAATCATCTCTAGACGAATGGATTGAAGAACAACTTACTAAAGGATACATCAGACCGTCGAAATCACCTCAGGCTTCGCCATTCTTCTTTGTTTCCAAAAAGGAAAGCGGAGCGTTAAGGCCATGTCAAGACTACAGGTACCTGAACGATTGGACAATCAAAAACGCATATCCATTACCCCTAGTATCCGACCTCCTTACCAAACTTGCTGGAGCGCAATACTTCACCAAATTAGATCTTCGCTGGGGATACAATAACGTTCGAATCAAGAAAGGCGATGAATGGAAAGCAGCTTTTATCACAAACAGAGGATTATACGAACCAACTGTCATGTTCTTTGTGCTATGCAATTCACCATCTACATTCCAAACCATGATGAACGAATATTTCAGAGATATGATTAACGAAGGATGGCTCATCATTTACATGGACGACATCTTGATTTGTTCTCAAAACAAGACAGAATTAGAAGAACGAACGAAACGAGTTCTAGACCGATTAGAGGAGAACGACTTATTCTTGAAACTGGAAAAATGTAAATTCGCTGTGCAAGAAGTCGAGTTTCTAGGAATGATCATATCACCTGGAAAAATACAGATGGATCCTATTAAATTAGCAGGGATAGCCGATTGGCCAGTACCAACAACAGTCAAACAAGTTCGATCATTCCTAGGCTTTGGGAACTTTTACCGACGATTCATTGGAAATTTTGCGGCTATAGCAAAACCACTCACCAATTTAACAAAAAAGACGGAGATATTTGACTGGAATACAGAACGTCAAACTGCTTTTGATACCCTAAAACAACGATTTGCCTCTATGCCAGTTCTCTTAATGCCAAACCCAGCAAAACCGTTTATCCTTCAAACCGACGCCTCTAATAAAGCAATAGGAGCGGTTTTAAAACAAGCGGACGACTCTGGTGCATTACATCCCTGCGGTTTTATTTCCCACGCCCTAACACCAACGGAGCAGAACTACCAGATTTATGACAGAGAATTACTTGCCATCATTAAAGGATTGGCAGTTTGGCGTCACCTTCTGCATGGATCACCCCATACTATCATTGTGCACTGTGATCACAAGAACCTGTCCTATTACAGAACGGCTCAACGATTGACACCTAGACAAGCCAGATGGTCATCTCTGTTGTCCGAATTCGACCTCCGAATTGAACATGTACCAGGAACGAAGATGTTCGAGGCAGACGCTCTATCTAGACGGCCAGATCACATGGGAAATGATGAAGAACAGACCACAGTTACTATGCTACCAAATGATCGCTTTATTCGCCTCATCAATAACGATCTAGCCGATGAATTGAAGAAGTATATGGCGAATGATGATTTTGGACGAATTCTGATTGATGTTATTAAAAGACAAAGAGCGCCACCAATCAAATCAAAACTACAAGACTGGACATACACCCATGGCATCGTCTACTACCTTGGAAAGATCTATATCCCGGACCGAATTGAATTGAGGACTAGATTAATCAAAGATACGCACGAAGCGTTATCTTCTGGACATCCAGGACGATTAAAAACATTGGCACTTCTAAAACGCGACTACTGGTGGCCAGGAATGTACAGACATGTCAAAGAATGGGTAGAGGGATGTGCATTATGCCAACAGATGAAAGTTAACACTCACCCAAATGTGCCAGCATTAATCCCTATTCCATCCAAAGCGACACGCCCGTTTCAACAAGTAACCCTTGATTTCATTACCGATCTTCCCATCTCGGATGGATATGACTCAATATTGGTCACGGTGGACCATGGCCTTACGAAAGGGGTAATTTTCACCCCTTGCAACAAGACAATCGACGCTTTAGGGACAGCCGATCTCTACATCTCTGAAATCTTCAAGCGCTTTGGACTCCCTGACGTCTTAATCTCTGATAGAGGACCACAATTCTCCGCCAAAGTATTCCAAGAAGTACGAAAAGCATTAGGAATCGACCATAGGATGAGCACCGCCTATCACCCTCAAACAGATGGGGAAACCGAGCGCGTCAATCAAGAACTCGAGATCTACCTTCGGATGTTTTGCACTAATGAACCCCACAAATGGAAACCACTCCTACCTATCGCCGAATTTGCACACAATAACCGATATCATGATACGATAAGAACATCCCCATTTCAACTCATGTATGGAACAGATCCGATCGCCATTCCCACAGCAGCGCTCAAAATGACTGCCCCTGCAGCAGAAGAACGCCTTCTGATGCTCCGAAAAGCAAGAGAAGAGGCATTAGCAGCTCATGAACTTGCCAGGCAAACAGTCGCCCAAAGATTCAGAGACAAGTCAATTAAATTCGAGAAAGGCGACAAGGTCTGGCTTGAGAACAAGAACTTACACATCCCATATCAATCAAGAAAGCTTGCGCCAAAACGAGAAGGACCCTTTCAGGTTGAACAAGTCATGGGACCAGCTACATACAAACTGAAATTACCGAAGCAATGGCGCATTCATCCTGTATTTCATGCATCGCTTCTCACTCCATATAAGGAAACGTCAACGCATGGACCAAACTTTACTACACCACCTCCCGATATAGTAAACGGACAGGAGGAGTTTGAGATCGAAGCTATCCTTGGACATCGAAAACGCGGAGCAGGCTATCAATATTTGGTTAAGTGGAAAGGCTATGGGTCAAATGACAATACTTGGGAACCTGAGCGTCACCTGGGAAATGCTGCGGACATTCTGATAGAATATAAGAACAGAAGACGCCTATAGAACTTCATCCATGGCCTATAACCGATCAAAGAAATTCTGGAAAACCCTTTATGCGCTCAAAGGACGATTCCTTTCCCCTCGGACTCGTCTATTACCACATCGTCACAATAAGAAACACCTAGTACGACTCCCACACGCACGACGCTACCCAATCACCAGTAGACATATACTTTTCATTTCACCAAGACGACCACTGTCATCATCAAAAGCTATTCAACCGAACCTTGTTGCACCAAGAACGAAAGAACAGGAACAGGAATTCCGAAATCTACAGCAATGGATCCTTTACAAAATGAATATATGGATATTAGATCGACGACGAGATTTACAAGAACATGGATGCGACCGTTTCATGCAATTTTATCATCTCTTCCCACAGAAAATTAGATTCCCCATTGACAATCCTGATGCAACCATTCCACCACCATACGATTCATTAACATGGGAACGCATTCCCCCTCCTTACCCACCAAAACCTCCACACTATCCTACTTATGACTTCGAACTAGGATACCCAAAGATTACTAGCAGAATCACAGCTCAAGGAGCGTTCATTAGAGAAGACGAATTCACTCGACCAAACACCCCTGAATCACCATCAGACGATGCGCTGTATCACGCCATTCTTGCTCACTCCACAGAATCTGATGGTAACGAAACAGAAGATTCTATGGAAGACCTTTACGTTTGAAGCTTTAGGATAAAAGGCGACCCACCAGCTACCCATTTTCCTCATCCTACTCGATATACAATGTTCGCCTTCGCCATCACCCTCGCCTACCTCATCGCCTTCGTCCTTGCCCTCTTGATCACTGCTTGTGGTCACTGCTACATCGAACCCGTCGCTGCAGCCTCCCCCTTCCTCTCCACTGCCCACGACCTCCCCCTTGAGGTCTTTGTCACCACCACCACCACTATTGACGATTTTATCTGGGCAGACCTCCCAGAACTTCACCAGCATCCAGAAGAACTCGCCCCCATCACCTTTGCCACTCCCACTGTCCAGGACCCGGTCACTCACATCCCCTACGTCCACCGCCCTCGCCACTCGGTCCTCTCCCCTGTCTCCGAAGCCCTCAGCACCCTTGTCGTTGACTTCAACCATCTCTCTGCACCCCTCGACTCCGTTACCAACCTCATGCTCTCCACTGATCCCCAATGCCTCACCTATGAGGAACGCGACAACCTGTGGGAGCATGCCAAGCAGCTGGAGCGTGTCACAAAAAGTCTCCAATGGCGCATCGAGGCCGCCAACAAGGACCTGGATTCCATCATCAAATGGATTGAATCTAGGAAGGACCATGGCTGGACCACAGACGCACAATGGTAGAAGTCGGTGACTTCTCACATACAAAGAGGGTAATGTTACAGTTTCCTTTCCTCTTCTATGACGGATACTTTATTATTACATCATCATTACCATACGATTTAGCGGACGTTTATCTCCTTTTGCTAACGCTTTCACATTTCCTTTCATAGGTAGTTAGCTGCGCTTACTGTGCATTCCCTTTATAGTTTTCCTTGTTCTCAAAACGTATATAAACCCTAGAATACCTTGTACATTCCTCAGTTCCAACTTAATCGAATCATACTTCCAACTCTGACTTGAACTCCTCGCTCTCTTCTTTTGAGCTCGTCGTCGACTTAAAGACCTTCGTCATCGTTTGACTTAGTGTCCAGAATCTGTC
This sequence comes from Amanita fuliginea, assembly GCA_023014435.1. Classification (NCBI taxonomy): domain Eukaryota; kingdom Fungi; phylum Basidiomycota; class Agaricomycetes; order Agaricales; family Amanitaceae; genus Amanita; species Amanita fuliginea. The sequence goes on along the minus strand of JAEBUQ010000011.1, from coordinate 58,971 downwards.
CAGTAGGCTGGGAGCGGACCGAAACTCTGCTTGCCACTGTTGACTTAGAACGAACTGCGTTGGGAGCATCGATCTTAACAATTGCCAGCATCCGTTGTGTTGCCAGCATCATTCTCTTGCCGGTCGCACCTCATCTTGACTTTTCCACATCCCCAACATGCCCCCCTTCCATTCTCTCTTTCATAGCATGATTCGCCTCGGCAAATGCACCACCTGCAAGGTGGCTCAAGAGGCCTACCGCAGACCGGCTCCGCTCTTGGCTTTGTCTGTTTTTTGCGTGGGTGTTCGGCATCGGTTTCTTCCCCCACCCTGCGTCGCTTTCGGATTGCTTGTTTCCTCGAGCCAGCTGCCTTCACCGGCTTCAGTTCAACCAGTAAGGCAAGGGGAATGTCAGATTCCTCCCCAGCCGATGAAGGTGTGTTGGCATGTCCAGCCGGTATCCAGCTTGCCTTCTGTTGCTCTTGATCCCACCTGACCAACTCTGCCCGTTGCTGCCCAATAAATTCGTCATCCCCTGTTTGACCAGATTTCTTCCAAGCCATACAGAATCACCACAAAAAACGTGGCTCAGCAAACATGGCTGCCATTTCCCTTGATGATGTCTGTTTTTCAATTTTGAAGAGTCAGCCCTATGTGATGTTAGTCATCAGGTTTTTCCCATTGCGAGGTACTCACCAGCTCACTCTTGTACTTGGTCATGACGGCAAGGATGTCCCATTCTTCTAGGCCTGCTTGAACAGCTGCATCAATCCTTTGGATGGCAGCAGTGACTTCTGCTACAGTGGACATTATGGTGTTTAGGCGCCGGCTGGTGGGACTTGGTGAATGGAAGAGGGAAGAATGAACAAAAAAAATTGTACACATGATGTTTAAGTACAAACAAACACATCACAATAAATCTAAACTCCAGCCGACGTTAGCTAACCATCTCACCGGCCAACCCAACGCTGGCTACAATGCACCACTCGGAACACCTATGGCACCACTCACCGGCAGAGACAATACCAGCCACACCATGCCAGATTGAGACAATATGCTTCATATTCATTTATGCTACATCAGAATAAAGTGAGACTGGCTGGGGTGTATCCGGATAAGATTTATATCTGGATGCACCCCACCCAGTCTCACATGAAGACTATTAGCTAACCATTTCACCGGCCAACCCAACACCGGCCAACCCAACACCGGCTACACCAAGCCAAGACACCTATGGCACACTCACTGGGATAAGCAATACCAGCACAGCCAGCCAGACTGACGGATATGCTTCGCATTGCTGGCCACCCATGCCAGCCATTTTGCTGGCCTGTATAATCAGATCTCAATCGGCCAATACAATGGCTTGCTGACTGCTAGCCAGGATGCCGCCCTGCATGCCCAAGTGATGATGCACAACCTGGTGTGACTGTTAATGTGGCCAGTGTGGACGCCAGTAGCTGGTCAGAAAGGCTAGCCTAGCTTGGCCGGCATCTGTAGCTGGTGTGACTGACCCACAGCTCACATCCAGGTCACTACAACATCACTGCCACTGGCAGGCTTTGGGCACCCAAGGACCCTGAGAACACCAGTGAGTACCAGCAAAGACACTAGGGCCCAGCGAATTCGCTCCACCTGTATTATATGCTACACTGTATGCCTTCGCTGGGCCGTGTCACACATCACACTGTAACTTACCTATGTGCTATTTTCCCATATTCTTTTGAGGCAACACTTTATATCCTCCTGTTCATTTTCCCACCATGTGTTGATATTTCCATTCAGACCTATACAGGACTGGGGGAAGGTAGGTGCCAAATGAGGTTGGCCATGATAAGACACTGTGAGATAATGTTGCCTGGTAAATAGAGATCTTGGGTGACCACAGGTAAACCCAAACTGCAGTTGATTTGGCAATGGAAAATCCAAATTTTAGGTGATGTTGGGGGTGGAAGGTTGGTAGTGTGCTTAACAGGTTGTGCATGTAGCACTGGTGTTATAAGCAGGTAGAAGTGGGAAATAATTACTGGAGATTGGTGCATGGCTATTGACAGCAATCACAAGAGGTTGGAGAGTTGGTGAGGTTGGCTGGTGGAGAGTGGTAAACTTGGGTGATCACAGGTAAGTGGACAGGATTGGTGGGTGTTGGGTATGTCATAATGGCTGTTGGCAGTGTTAAAAGTTAGATTAGATAATTAAGAATTAATTAGATAATTAGAATTAGAATTAATTAGTGTTTTATATTTAACTAAATATCTATTCAGATTATGTGATATCACATGATAAGCATGTGATTAGTCATGTGATTAGTCATGTGATTAGTCATATGATTATAGGCTCATCTAGACTCTGATTAGTAATAATAAACTCTTATTTGTACTTGTGTACAAAATTATAGAGTCAGAGATATTTATATCTTTGACAGATATTATAGAGTTTGACAGATATTATAGAGTTTGATGGGATGATTATCAACTGTATTGAATAGTTGATAAGAATCATTTATATTTAGAACATGACTCATAAATGACTCATATGACTGTGCATTGCTGTGCAATGACTGTGCAATGACTCATACTACTGCACATGAGTCATATAGCTGTACACATGAGTCATTTAGAAGGAAATGATGTCATATAGAACATCATAGAATGATTAAAAATAGATAATAATAAAAGAAACTCGTTTAATAGTATTTTTATTATTATATTTTGTACCTAGATTAGGGTTACTGAAATGTATATAAGGAGGGCGCTTTTGGATGCTAAACTCCTCAGTTTTTGAACTAACAACAGTTTGTAAGGCAAAGTACTACTAACTAAATGTAAGTAATTGAAACCTTACTTAGCTAGTGCCTGCACTGCTGTTCCTTGTTTCAATAGGCAGGCAGTAAATAAGCAATGGTAGGTGATAGTCAGTTTTTTGGAACTGTGCAAACTCAAACTGATTAAGGCATAGACAGACCAAACCAAACTCCCTATGTTGAGAGCACTAATGAAAACTATATGAAGGTAAGTGAGTAGTGGCCTCACCTCAGACATGTGCACAGGCAAATGAATATGTTTTATGGTACAAAATAGGTGACTATGGCATCAGTAGGGTGCAATGGCTTATTGAAGGAGAAGAGCATAGTAGCTTTTACCTTTGCACTCATGCTCTGCAACACTCAGCACCATCCACATGTTTACTGTCTTTTTCACATCAGTTGACCTTGTGAGAAAAAATTGAAAAAACATGCACCAGAAAGAAATCAGTGTAACTCACCAAGTTTTGGGTGAAATAACATGACTACTAGTGCATTAGAACTGGAATAAAGTGTATTCTTTGCCTGTAATGGTCCAAGCATACAAAGATCAAGTTTCAAAGATTTCAGTTATCCCCTGCATCTTTGAATAATCTAAATGCTTTTTTGTAATTCCATGATGGTCAAAACATTTATTGCTGTTTTTCCCCATCTCTGATGCTATGTATACAGAACCCCAAAAATCCATTCTCATGTACTTGGTGCATCATAGACAAAAAGCACACTTTATTCTGGTTCTAACACAATACCAACATTATTCAACCCAAAACTTGGTGAGTTACACTGATTTCTTTCTGGCATGCATTTTTCAATTTTTCCTCACAAGGTCAACTGATGTGAAAAAGACAGTAATATATCATTGTTGCCTCATTCATTTAAGATTGAAAACATTTTAATTTTAATTTTAATTTAATTTATTTATTACAAAACTATACACAAATGAGAGGGCAAAGATGAGAGGAGGGTGAGAGCAAGAGGGCAATGGCAAGAGGGTGAGGGCAAGGGTAAGGGCAAGAGGCCGAGGGTAAGAGGGTGGCGGGGGTAAGGACAATAGGCCAAGGTTAAGGGTGAGAGGGTGAGAGCAAGAGGGTAAGAGGGTGAGGGTGAGGGTGAGAAGGCCAGGGCGTGGCTATGGGCATAAGGGCAAGAGGGTGTGGGCGTGGGCGTAAGGGTGAGAGGGTGAGGGGGTGAGGGTGTAAGGGCAAGAGGGTGTGGGTGTTGGCGTTGGCGGAAGGGCGGGAGGGCATGGGCATAAGGGTGAGAGGGTGAGAGGGTGAAAGGGCAAGAGGGTGAAAGGGCAAGAGGGAGTGGGCATAAGGGTGAGAGGCAAGAGGGCACGGGTGAGGGCAGAAGGGCAAGAGGGCGTGGGCATTGGCATTGGTGGAAGGGGGAGAGGGCATGGGCGTTGGTGTTGGTGGAAGGGTGAGAGGGCGTGGGCGTTGGCGGAAGGGCGAGAGGGTGTGGGTGTTGGTGGAAGGGCAAGAGGGTGGGAAGGTGAGAGGGCGTGGGCGTAAGGGTGAGGGCAGAAAAGGCGAGAGGGCATGGGTGTAAGAGTGAGAGGGTGTGGGCGTAAGGGTGGGAGGCGAGAGAGTGAGGGCAAGGGCATAAGGGTGAGAGGCGAGAGGGCAAGGGCAAGGGTGAGGGTGTGAGGGTGAGAGGTGAGAGGGCAAGGGCATAAGGGTGAGAGGGCAAAGGTGAGGGCGCAAGGGTGAGAGGCAAGATGGTGAGAGGGCAAGGGCAAGGGCAAGGGCGGAAGGGCGAGAAGGTGAGAAGGCGAGAGGGCGAGAGGGCATGGGCGTTGGCATTGGCAGAAGGGTGAGAGGGCGGGAAGGTGAGAGGGCATGGGTGTAGGGGTGAGAGGGCGAAGGCGAGGGTGTAAGGGTGAGAGGCGAGAGGGCGAGAGGGCAAGGGCAAGGGCAAGGGCAAGGGTGAGGAGGTGAGAAGTGAGCAGGTGGCGGTGGCTGGGTGAATGGGCAAGGGCTTGTGGCTATTGTACAAAGAAAATATTTTACTAATTGCAAAAGAAGATGGGAAAAACGGGGAAAAAAACATACGAGGGGCCCAGAATGTCCGTCTGGGCCCTGGGGTGTTTGGTTGATGGAGCCGACATGGCTGCACGATGCAGGGCGGGTGTGTGTGTATGTGTCTGTGTGTGTGCATAGCCTGATGCCAGTGGTTGACAGGGTGTGGTCGTTGGTGGTGATGGGTTGCTGGTGGTCACCAGCCATGGTCATCGCTGGTGGCTGGTGGATGTGTGGCGGGGCATGTGAATGGGGTGAATGACGATGGAGGTGAGAGTGTGGTAGTGGCAGGCTTGTGACTGGAGTTGCCACGTGACGGGTCAACAACGCGTGTCACGGTCACACAGCCATGTCACGTGATGATCAACAATGGCTCAGGTATATATACCTGAGCCATTTGTGCTTGCTTCCATCGGAATGGGCTCGGACTGAAATTCAGTCTGAGTTTCATTTTGAGTGGGCTGCCTGCCAACATTCTGAGCTCGGAATGGCAGCTCAGATTCCGATCGGAATATGAGGAGTCCTCGTAATCCACTCGGATTCCGAGATTTGGGGGGGGGAGAGTAAAGTGCTTGCTGGCACTGCCAAAGCCAGAGCCTAAGTTTTTCAAGACTTTATTGGTGTTATTTGGTGGTGTGAAATTGTGAAATGGGTACAGACATAGCCATTGACCTGTCAGGCACAGTGGGAACCTTCTAGCATCAGTTCAGTCCAGTTCAAACCAATGCTGGCACTGTCCAAGCTAGGACCTAAGTTTTTCAAGATTTGATTGGTGTTATTTGGTGGTGTAAAATTGTGTAATAGGTACAGACATGGCCATTGGCCTGTCAGGCACAGTGGGGACCTTCTAGCATCAGTTCAGTCCAGTTCAAACCAATGCTGGCATTGCCCAAGCTAGGACCTAAGTTTTTCAAGACTTTATTGGTGTTGTTAAGATCAATGCTCTCAATGCGGTTTGTTCTAAGTCAACAGTGGCAAGCAGAGTCTCGGTCTGCTCCCAGCCTACTGGACAGGTTCTGGACGCTAAGTCAAACAATGACAAAGGTCTTTAAGTCGACGACGAGCTCAGGAGGAAGAGAGCGAGGAGTTTGAGTCAAAATTGAGAGTAAGATTTGATTAAGTTGGAACTAAAGAATGTACATGATACTCTAGGGTTTATATACGTTTTGAGAACAAAGAAAACCGTAAAGGGAATGCGCAGTAAGCGCAGCTAATTACCTATGAAAGGAAATATGAAGGCGTTAGCTAAAGGAGATAAACGTCCACTAAACTGTATAGTAATGATGATGTAATACTAGTATGTCTGTCACAGAAGGAGAAAAGAAACTGTAACATTACCCCCTTCGTATGCAAGAAGTCACCAACTTCTACCATTGTGCATCCGCAGTCCAGCCATGGTCTCGCCTGGATTCTATCCATTTGATGATACTGTCAAATAGAATCGTTCGACGCTGTGAGTGACAACGAGCAAGGCATGCCCAGTGCTGTGTGCAATGACAAAGAGTGTGGTTAGAAGACTCTAGATTATGTTAGGACTAATCCCACCACAACCACAAGCCTTGTAAGATGAGTAGGAAAAGAATATGATTGAAAACACAATAGAGTAGTAGCCTGGTAAGAGGAAACTGTTACAAGCTCACACTCCTAACACAAACCCACAAGCCTCACAGAGGAGGGATAGAAGAAGAGGGGGAAGAGAATGTATTAAGACCACTACAAATAGTAATCTAGGCTCATAGACAGAGCGTAAGATAAACCATCTAGAGTCTAAAGAGACTCCAACTATCTACCAAGGCCCTTATATACTCCTCCTAGTAGACCCCTAGCCACCATGTCCCATCGGCACTCCCACAGCCGCGACCACCTTAACTCCCTGCCTTGCTGTGCGTCCTATTGTATCCATGCTGCTTGGGCGCTGCCGCCTGTCAACTGTTTAATAGACCAGGCCTGGCCCATTCCCATGATGTCCAGACTTCCCACAGACTGTCCTAGGCTTCCATTATAGGACGCGCTACCTCCCAGGCTTCCCGCAATCCCCATAGGTGTGTCTCCTGCCATATCGAGCATTGGTATCCTCCTGATGACTTGACCTGATGATGCGCTGATGCACTGATGCATTGATGTGATCCCGAGGTGCCATCATGCAGGGTTGATCCTCCCGTGCTATTTATATCCTTGGTTGGCTCAACCAACCGCCGTCCTGTCTTCTAGTGAGCACTGCCATGCGCTAACCCATGCGAAGTGTTCCCAGAGTCTTCCTAAGGTCCCAGACCTTACGCCAATGATGCAGAGTGATGCCTGATCACCCAATGAATAAAACCAAAAAATAGATGCTAGGATCAGTTCCTAACAGAAACTATCTAGAGTCTTAGAGACTCGTACCTACAAGACACCCTCCTTATATACCCCAATGCCTGGTCTGTGCGCACAGACTGCACAGCCGCTAGGCTGTGCATGCGCAGCTACAAGACCTAGGCCTACCATCTAGAACTACCCAGACTCACCCAGAGTCTTTGCCCCTATAACCCCATATGCCGCAGTACAGCCACTTGCTGATCTGAGCCCTCAGAGTATCCTGTTAGGGGTGGGAGTTGTTGTCCATATCCAGAGAAGTGTCGATAGAGCCCCAAGGAAAATAGATAAAAATATAGAAAAATCCATAGAAAATCGTAAGGTCGTAACAATCTGCATATCACAACGTAACTCATTGTCCATCTTCTGCAATTCCACCTGCCTAACTGCCTCCTTGTAATTGATGTGATTATGATAAATCTTTTTGTTTAGCATCCAGACTGGTAGATTCTCAGATCTATGCCTTTCAGCTAGCACTTTGCTAAGTGCTTCTCCACAGAGATCGCAAAGAGATTCATATCATGGTCCTGAACGTCCTCCAAGACCAAGCATGTGAACTGCAGGACCATCATAGTGAGGTTGATCCATGAGGGGCAGTAACTCAGGGGTGCTTTGAGTCATCATCAGTGGTGGCGGTGCAAGAAGTTCATTATTGATGATCTCTTGATCATCAATCTCGATGCTGTCATTGTCATCGCCATCATAATTGTCAGCATTGCTGCCACTGCATTTGCCTTCTTTGCTGCTATCCCCCCCTTCCTGTATTGGCAATTCGGAAGAAAGAGGGGGGTAAACAACTTTGTTTGCCTCACTAGGCACAACATATTCATTTACAACTGTATCAATTTTTTCAGTTAATTGATTTGGATGTGTGTAAACTTTCATACATAAGCCATTCGCATTGACATATTTGACTCCTAAGGTCTTTTCAGGAGATGTGCTATTATGATTGTATGAGGGATGAAGGTGGACTTCCTCTTTGAGGAAACAATCGTAGATGAAAATATGGACAGATGTCCACTGCATTCCAGATCAATTTGGAGGGTCTAGTATAAACCTGGGTAGGCAGGAAAAGATCCTTGATGTCAGGAGTATCCTTGATGCAATTCCAGCTGCAAGTGGTATTGATCATGTATACTAACTGGGCCAAACAATGACCAGGATAGAGGTAACACATCATCTGCATCAGATTTTTGCATAATATTTTCAATGTCCTCAACTGGCAATCCATGGACTTCAGCCATTACACGACAAATAATCCCTGCATTGATGTAATCAGATTTATTCATAGCAGAATCCAAATAGATCATCAGGTGGACCGATTGAGACAAGAAACCGATTTGGAAGCATTGAGACATCTAAAAAGTTTGCATTAGCCTAATGCTTTTTTCTTGAATAAAACATGAGAAAAAATGTGCTTATCAGGCTGTGCTGTTTATGTAACAACATGTTATAGGCTGCCAACAACGCAAACAACGTCTTGAAGTTTGGAATGTTGCATGCCAATAAGTGTACCTGGGGCTCCTTCAAATTCCCAGCATACAAAATCCACTAATTACAAGTATGCTACTGTGTGACTATCATAAAAGTGACAATCTCAATCGTGCTAATCTAAGAGGGTCCATAGGGGGTGCCCTCCACTAGTCTGCATGTACATGGAACAATGTCCACTCAGCACGACCCTTATACAGAATATTGATCCAAATAAAGAAGATAACCAGGGGATGAAAACCCCTATATTGGTATAAAGGCATTAAATATCAGGCAAATGGGGGTGCATCAACCTTTTCAGATGTGGCTTCCACCACATTGACTGGGACAGCCCGTAATCTGTGCCTTTTTGCTTTCTGGTGTGGCAAAACCAGTGTCATTTAAGGGTGACAAGCCCTTGTGAGAATTTTGATTTCGCTGTTCCACAACAGCAGGCAACTCCAAAACACCACTCCAGATATTTAATCAGTGCTCCCACACTGTGGATCTCAAGGGAGATCTAGATGGTATCCCTGGTACCATCAACCGGATCATTATCCCATGATCATGGGTTAGCTATTCTGTACAGATGAGGGAAGATCAAGAAAGGTTAGTGTCACAGTCACAGTCACAGCAAGCGATCAGCTATCAAGATCCCATCAGACCAGATAGAGAGCCTTAGGCCATATCTGTTTGCCTGATCTTGATTGGGATCTAGCCAATCTAATGTCTATCTAAAAATACATAGTGTCTATTTCCAGCATCCTTCCCGTGGCATATAACAACTCCACACAGGTTGCTTTTGAGGCTGTTGCTAGTGGGGCCCATAACCTATTGAAACAATATACAGCAGCACAGAGCACAGCTAAGTAAGTGTTTCAATTTACTTACATTTTGTTAGAGTGCTTTGCCTTACTATTCACTGTAAGTGTTAGTTGGAAAACTGAAGAGCTTAGCATCTAAAATGCCCTCCTTATATACATTTCAGTAACCCTAATCTAGGTACAAAATATAATAATAAAAATACTATTAAACGAGTTTCTTTTATTATTATCTATTTTTAATCATTCTATAATGTTCTATATGACATCATTTACTTCTATATGACTCATGTGCACAGCTATATGACTCATGCGCAACAGTCTGAGTCATTGCACAGTCATATGAGTCATTTATGAGTCATATTCTAAATATAAATGATTCTTATCAACTATTCAATACAGTTGATAGTCATCCCATCAAACTCTAAAATATCTGTCAAACTCTATAATATCTGTCAAAGATATAAATATCTTTGAACTCTATGATTTCATACACAAGTACAAATAAGAGTTTATTATTACTAATCAGAGTCTAGATGAGCCTATAATCATATGACTAATCACATGACTAATCACATGTTTATCATGTGATATCACATAATCTAAATAGATATTTAGTTAAATATAAAACACTAATTAATTCTAATTCTAATTATCTAATCTAACTTTTGACAATGAATTCTACAATTCCTGTCAAGCTCTATAATTTCTGTCAATGATTATATCAAGGGATTATTTAGCATCTTATTAATAATGATATTATAATACATGAAGTTGTGGGTTCAATCCCCTTAGCTCCAGATCATCATTAATTCAACATTCACATGCTTGTATATTAAATAAATGTTTATAGTATAACTGTCCTCTAAGGGGGGAGTGGGCTGTGTAAAGCACATCTCAGGCAAAGTGGATGCTATGACTATCACCCATGAATGAGTTGGCCAGAACTAGAATATGACACAATTCATATTGATCCATAACCAGTTTGACCACCATGGATGGTTACTGATGTGCATGATGCATGTTGGATTATTTATAGTTTTATTCTATTTTTAGTGACAGACCTGCACAACACTTTACTGAATAAATAAAGGAAAATACAGAAATATATGGGGAAAATATAGGGTGTCACAACAGAGCATTCAAGATTGAGTCAAGACCACCTACCCAACACCCACCAAGTTCAACTACCCTGCTTATTTTTGGGAATCAGTTCCTACAAGACTTGATCAATTTTATTTGTTATTGTCATTATATTTAATACAAAACATTATATTGAAATAATTATACATAATTAATAGTCAGTGACTGGTCAGTGGCTGGTTGTGTTGGTGGTGGAAGTGGGCGATCAGTGGGTGGGTATGGGCATGGGCATGGGTGAGGTGAGGGTGCATGAGCATGGATGAGAGTGTGGAGAGGGCGTGAAGATGGGCATGGGCATGGGCATGGGCATGGTAGAGGGGATGGGGATGGGGATGGGGATGGGGATGGGGATGGGGATGGGGATGGGGATGGGGATGGGGATGGGCGTGTGCGAAGGGATGGGTGAGGTGAGGGTGTGAGAGTGGGCATGGGCATGGGAGAGGGATGGGTGAGGTGAGGGTGTGAGAGTGGGCATGGGCATGGGAGAGGGATGGGCGAGGGATGGGCGTAGGTGTGGTGAGGGCGAGGGCGAGGGGATGAGACGTGGGCATGGGCGTAGGCATGGAGGGTGAGGGCGAGGGCAAGGGAGGGGATGAGGCATGGGCGTGGGCGTAGGCGTGGACGAGGGGATGAGGCATGGGCGACGGCGAGGGGATGAGGCAAGGGCGTGGGGATGAGACGTGGGCGTGGGTGTGGGGATGAGACGTAGGCGTGGGCGTGGGCATAGGTGTGGACGAGGGGATGAGGCATGGGCGTGGGCAACGGCGAGGGGATGAGGCATGGGCGTGGGCAACGGCAAGGGGATGAGGCATGGGCGTGGGCAACGGCAAGGGGATGAGGCATGGGCAACGGCAAGGGGATGGGTGAGGGACGATGGCGAAAGGCATGGGCAGTGGGTGAGGGCGACGGCGAGGGTTAGGGTGACGAGGGCACAGGCATGGGGTAGGGGTGGCAGAGTCAGGGCAAGTGAGGGTCGTTGCGACCGTAGACTTGTCGGTCATCGTCGTCGTTAAGTGGCGGTTGCGATGGGTCATGATAGGTTGTTGCTGTGGGCGGTCTGTGGATTGGCTACGGCTGCCGGGGGTCGTTGCAAGTGGGGTCGAGGTGGTGAGAATGATTTAAAAAAAGTGTATTTAGTTAATAAAAAAAAGTGAAAAAAAAACATACGGCCCAGATGAATCCGTTCGTCTGGGCAATAGGGCCGTCCGCCGTCCTTTAGGTCGTGTTCGGCAGGCGAACGATGGCGTGGGGTGGGTCTTTGTTGAGTCACTTGGTGGGTGAGGGCAAAGGCGTGAGTAGGCGAGTGGGTGTGCGTCTGAGGGTGAACTGGCGGGACAGAGTCGGTTGGTTGTGTGTGGCAGTACATGACTGCCAAACGATGGTGAGCGGTGGTTGTAAGGTGTGTGGTCGGGTGCGAATGAGTGGGCTAACGTGGAGTGGCTAAAAAAAAGGTTAGTGAGCTGCAAATAAAAAACACAGCAAACGAGAGCAGACAGGGCGAAGGCGAGTGGATGGGATATGGGCGAGGGCAGTGGGCGGCTGCGGTGAGCAGTGGCGGGTTGTGGGCACCCTGTGGACGAACAAAGTAGGTAACGATTAGTTGTAAAACAAGCGGAAAAAAAAAAACAAAAAAAACATACCGCCCAGACGAATAGATTTCGTCTGGGCTCTGAGTGGAAGTTGGCGACGCGTGGACGATGCGTTGGCGACGGATTGGCGATGCACCTGGAAGTCGTCGTTTTCTTATCTTCGATGCGTTGTTCGGGTGGACGACCGATGGCCACTGTGGTTGGGCCCGTTGAGGGTGGGATGGTTGATGCGTATGGGATGCATCGGCAACGCATGGGGTGCATTGGCGATGCGTTGACGATGCGTGACATTCGTTGGCGATGCGTGACATGCGTCGAGAGTGCATGGGCTGCGTCGCCAACGCACCGGCACGCGTGGCGGGCGGTGATGGACAACGTTTTGTCCAATTCCGTGGTCCATAGACAAGCCGGATCTGGGCGTAACAGAATTCACCCGGGCGATTTCTCACTGGGGATGAGGTCCCACCTAACGGTTGCGAAAATCTCTTCACGGTTGAAGAGGTCTACAGCCTATGCCATCTAACGTCACCTAGTACAGGGATGTATACTGGTATTTCATGCGATTCTATAAGAATAGAATACATAATGTTCGGTGTGAGCATAGTCAATGATGTGAATGTTCGCGTGGCTCTTGGCCTTCTCGTGCTCATCAATTTCATGACGGGTTTCTTTCCCCGTGGCCAAATGATTTAACCCAGGTTTAAATCTGACAATGAAGAGGCCAGGCCTCGTCGGTACTTCGACCTGTTCACCTACAAACCCTGGTCCAGACGATAACTTTGTCCATTCGGCTTCCAGATCCTGGAAACGATCGGCAGGGTCACGTTGGTAATCTCGTTTCTGAGAAATGTGAACAAGGCCCAGAGCTGCAAGTCGGATAAAAGTAAAACATACCGAAAAACGAACTCCAGCAGATCTTCGCATGGACGACGGCCATCGCTTCTAAAATAAATAATCAACACTTGCTAAAATCGAAGGATGATAGTAGCATACCGATATGGTTAAACCTACTTCACGATTGTTGCGTGCCCTGACATGTACTGGAGATGCACAGACAGTGGCAGACAGAAGAAAGAGGGCGGTCAGCACAGCGAAACGCATTGGCAGTTGGAAAGATTGAAAATGAGGTCCAGCCTGGCTTGAATTTTGCTTCGGACGGGTTTAAATACTCATTTCCCACCGCCGTTGCTACAATGCAGTCAACCAGTGTTCACCACATCAATCAGGAATGGCTCCCGCTCGCATCTTTGCTGGGCATCAGTAACTAACCTCAGTTAGGTAACCGCACAACATCAAAACAGTCATACTCCGCTGGGCATCAGGAACAAACATCAGCCGACACTATCCAGATTCCATGAGGATAGAATCAGTTCACTGCACCGCACTCCGTGAAACGTTTGACATGGACTTGATATCCGCAATGAATTCTGGGGAGCACCTAAGAACATTTATGTTTTCCCTGCTGCAGCTGTAGAGCACCAAATCTGCTCCATGCGAATGGGAAATCTGAGAATGTAGATGCCATTCCGCGCTCGGCGCAGGTCAAGGTCAAGGGCCTGATATACGAATGGTACCAGTGCGAGCGCGAAATCAGAGCCTGTGTCTAGTCCACAATCTTGGCCCCAGTAACTCTGGATTCGTCGTAGTACTGATCCAACATTCATTACTGGACTTTTTTAATTTTTGTTAGAAACCCAAACCCACTTTATGATATAGAACTAATCCACGGCGTTTTCGTGTGTTTTACAAAACACCTCGTTATTTGTCATCGCTTATATCCACTAAGGAAAACCAACCTCAGACGTTGATGTTCATATTGACGGACTTGGCGACACGGGTGGCCTGATCGAATTTGTGTTTTAATATTGAACGAGTACAGCGCATGGTCTAAATGTATTTTTCGGCTGCATAGACTCACGATGGCCGTTGCCTCTAAAATAAATAATCAACGCTTGCTAAATCTCTAGAAGCATGATAGAAACATACCGAGATGATCAAATCTGCTCCATGATTGTTTTGAGCCTTGACATGCACCGGAGATGCACGGACAGAAAAAGGGTGGTCAGCACAGCCGCCAGCGAAACGCATTTGCAGTTGGAATTTGAAAATGAGATCCAATTTCCCACCATCGTTGAACGTTGATGCAGATGCATGATGCATGATGATCAACCAATTTGAAATACGGTCTTAGCTTCGCTTTCTGAAACTACAATGCGTCTTTGCTGGGCATCACTGCACCGCAATACTCCGTGAAACGTTGACTTGGCAATGGACTCAATGTCCGTTATGAATTCTGGGAAGTGAGCATAGCATAAATTTTTTTTATGTCCTAATCTGCCGGGGCTTTTTGGTATGATTTACTTTCACCAGACCTTGTTCACTTTTCTGCAACAGATGGAAGTGGAATACGCCAACTGAACAAAATCGTCAACAGCGTCCTATTGATATTCCCAGACAGCCTGGGGCAGTGAGGAGTGCCGGAGGGCAGGGAAAGAGCAGAGTGAGGGCGGCGACTGAGGCCCAAGAAAACAGTGACCTCAGCTAAGCAGCGTTATACTGTGCGCTAGTGCGAATAACATATGTGCTTACTATAAAAACGGATGATACATCAAATACAGTCTACTGTGCGATAGGCATTAGATTTCGGGTTCTCTTCAAATTTCTTTTCTTCCCAATCGCCAAAATATCCAACTTGGGAACAGGTCCCTGGCCCTCTTACCTATTCGAGAGTTCCTCATTACTCTGGAAAAAGGCCCGCCGAGAAGTTGTCACCAGTGCATTTCTGAGAGAAATGAAAAACGAGCCCCGGCCGGTTGTAGTGGCACTAGTAGTGCTTTGACATTATGATGCACTAGAGATGCACAGTTGCAAGTTTGAAACTGGGTTCAGCCTGGCTTGCATTCCGCTTCGGACAGGTTTAAACTGCTACGATGATGACGTGTACGATGTGACCGCTTGAACCGTCGAAGCAACGACCAATTAGTAGTAAGCAAACGTGCAATCACGTTGCCTCACTGGGATGCAGCTATGATTGACGCTATCTGTGAAGATATGGTTAGTCACTGCAAGGCAATTATCCGTGAAACTCTGACACCGAGTGTTAGACTTGATGCGAAGCGCCGATGACAACTTTCAATAACCGAATGACGTACGAGTCCCACGTACATCAGCGTTTCGTCATCTTCAGCTTTGGTGGCTTTGACGGCTTCGGAAAGCTGTCTGAGCTGCCAAAGCCACCAATTCCACTCTAGGCTTTCCGGGTGAAGTACGTAGCTCCCAAAGAAATTGTAGCAGCTTTGAGAGAACTTGTACTGGCTTTGGAAGCTGTTGTGTGACTTCAGAGAACATTCAGAATTCGGGGAAAACTTTTCGTCATTCTACTCTAGAATTTCTTTACACTTTACACGACTTATCTAGTGTGATCAAATAGAACTTGTGGTAATGCGAGAGAACATATTGTGGCGAGAATCTATTGCGATGATTGGGAAAACAAGTGAAAGCGAAAACATATTGCGGCGAAAATGTATTCCGGTATTGATTGCGAGTAAAGAGGGAAAATCCATCGCGGCGAGAATCTATTGCGACGATTGGGAAAACAAGTGAAAGCGAAAACATATTGCGGCGAAATCTATTGCGACGATTGGGAAAACAAGTGAAAGCGAAAACATATTGCGGCGAAAATGTATTCCGGTATTGATTGCGAGTAAAGAGGGAAAATCCATCGCGGCGAGAATCTATTGCGACGATTGGGAAAACAAGTGAAAGCGAAAACATATTGCAGCGAAAATGTATTCCGGTATTGATTGCGAGCAAAGGGGGAAAATCCATCGCGGCGAGAATCTATTGCGACGATTGGGAAAACAAGTGAAAGCGAAAACATATTGCAGCGAAAATGTATTCCGGTATTGATTGCGAGTAAAGAGGGAAAATCCATCGCGGCGAGAATCTATTGCGACGATTGGGAAAACAAGTGAAAGCGAAAACATATTGCGGCGAAATCTATTGCGACGATTGGGAAAACAAGTGAAAGCGAAAACATATTGCGGCGAAAATGTATTCCGGTATTGATTGCGAGTAAAGAGGGAAAATCCATCGCGGCGAGAATCTATTGCGACGATTGGGAAAACAAGTGAAAGCGAAAACATATTGCGGCGAAAATGTATTCCGGTATTGATTGCGAGTAAAGAGGGAAAATCCATCGCGGCGAGAATCTTTTGCGACGATTGCGACTGATGTTGATAATAAGCTAATCAAGTTCCATTGTGAAATTGGCATCGGGATCTTCCTCAATCAAATCTTCAACAGCAGTACTGGACGACCCACGCGCACGAGATTTCATGACCTTCTTGGGTTTGGAAATGTGTTCACGTGCCCCTTCAATGATGGCCTTCCATCGTTCTTCACTAAGCTTCTGCAGGGATGGAACAAAAATTGTCGCGCGCCGATGAAGTGTCTTCACAGTCCTGCCATTCACTGTTGTCTTGACATAGGTATCGTCATGCAGATCTGCGGAAAATGGCTGAGGTTTGGTGTCTGATTTTTCTCCAGTCTTCCAAAGCTCGAGTGCTCGGCCGACCTAAAACATCAACAGTTTACTGTCTGATTATCGACACAAAACTTACTGCCTGCATCGCCAAAATTAGTGCCCCAACTGGCTTCTCACTTTCAAACTTTTCATCATTGTCGAAATATGCAAGGTGGGCGAGGCCGAATGTACGGAGGATGAGCATGTTTTCCATGAATCCCTAAGACATGGACGTAAGTTGAGCTATGCATGAATAGTTTCCGCCATACCTCTCTTTTATCCCATTCGAGCCACTGATAAGCATAGTAGGAATGATCGCTTCCTGGTCGGATTGGGGATTTTTCGAGGTAGGCATCTATTTGTGTTTTGATAAGTTCCTTCGTATTAAGCTCCTCTTTGTTTTGGTTAAGGAGCAGCTCGACAGTATCCATTGCATGTTGAGAAAATCTGTTGCGCCAGTTTTGCAAGCGGGCCGTCGTCTCCGTGCTGAGTAAGATATCTGACATCAAAAGGAAGACAACGCTTACCAGCCCCATCCAAGGACCGTTTTCCACTACTTTATGCACGCCAGCACCAAAAATGTCGTCTACAATCGCCTGAACCTCTTTGATATCAAGGTAAGCCCAAGGGTTGAGATTGCCTGCTCTCATGCGAATGCGAGGGATGACGGATTCTGTGAACTTATTTTGGATCTCCTTGTCACCAAGATGGCAGAGCTTCCATTTTCTATCACTGCCACAGGTCTGTGCTAGCGATTGATCCATGATTATATTGTTCTCGATTTTAACAGTAGGCTACGATGTGATGAGGAAGAGAGAATAATGAGGAAAAGCGAACTCAACATAGGCATCTTTCCTGGACTTGAGAGAGATGCGAGCACCTGCGGTATTGTTCTTGATTGCATTGGCTTCAATGGCGTCCGTCTCGCCTTCCGGGATGAGACCACCATACTTCACCACAGAATCGGTGTTCTCAATGTCATTGGCAAGTGTTACATTGCGCATTAGTTTGGTCATAGCAGCCCTATTACCACGCTGACTGACCATGTTTTGCCACTTGAGATCAATGTCGCGCGCATCATCTGTAACTTGATTCGGGTTGAAGTTCCTCTTGCCGTGCTGAGTGACCATGTTTTGCCACTCAAGATCAATGCCGTGCACATCATCAGCCTGCTCCAATCTGGACTTGGACGTTCTGAATGAGGAATACCGGATCAGTTATGTGAGAATGTCATCAATATCAACACGACTTACTTCCCTTTTTTAGACGGCTCAGCTCCTGTGCGGCGCTCAGTTGTGCGCAATTGTTCTATGTCGCCATGGGATATTTTTTTCAAGCGCTCTTTTCCTTTCTTAAATGGCTTAAGCTTCTCATCACTCTTGTCGTCCTGGTCCTTCTTTGCCCTCTTTGCCCTCTTTGCCTTTGCCTTCTTCTCTCTTTGCTTCGAGTCGTCAGAGTTACTGGATCCAGTAGAATCACTCGAGTCTCCACAAACATCACCATCAGATGATATGTGTATGCGCCGCAATTTCAGGTGCGTACCATTGTCAGTGACAAAGAAATCTGCTTCATGCTTGCGTGCTAACTTCTTTTCACCATGTTTGACTACTTTCGGTATTCTCTTCAAGACTGGCAATGCAATTAACTTCAACAGACAAAGTATATGCGGCACGTACCCTGAATCTCATCATCATTGGTGATGAAGAAATCATCTTCATATCTGCGCACTAACTTCGCTTTGCTGTGTCCAGGTTCCTTTTGGTTTTTTTCAGCAGATGGAGGTACATATATGCGCGCTAAAAAATCTAAAAAATCAACCTTGTTATAACCTGACGCCTCGAACTTTGCAGGACCCAGTGGGAAGGCTGATCCAAGTCAACTTCAGCGCATATATAGTTGGTGTTTACGCACCATGATTGTCTTCATGGCAAAGTAAGTCTTCAATTCTAGCAGCCTTCTCAGCCGCTATAGCCTGTTTAGCGGCTTTCTCTCGCGTCTCTTCAATGCTGACAGCTGGTTTCTGAACTCCTAGGGCTCGCCGACCTGGTTCAAGGTCAACTAAACCAGGGTGGGCATCCTTATTGGACATGCGCGTTGCCATAGTCCGGGCAGGAATAGGAATTGGGATGAGCTTAGGGGGCATGGCAGATGATCGAAGAGTAAGAGAACCAGTGACGCTCCATGCCTTTATCTTGGCAGGTGTACCCGAAATAGAAAAATGAACTTTTGCAATTTTCATGATTGTAGTGCGTCCATCACAATGCCCCGTTCGTATAAGCCTAGGATCATTCCCTGCCCTATTGCGAGCTGTCTCAGGTCCTTCACAAACAGAGGGGGGCTTACAAACCATCTCAGAATACACGCTGTTACAATTTCTTTCCCTTTCGTCGACGGACTTACTTTATTATGTAATCATTGTTATGCGTTTCATGGACGCTCATCTCCTTTAGCTACTTTACCTTCATATTTCCTTTCTTAGGTATTTAGCTGTACGTTTCCTTTTATATTTCTCTTGTTCTTTTACATATATAAACCCTCTTGTAAAGTAGTTAGACCCCAGTTCCAACTTAATCGAATTCTTCTCTCAACCTCTGAACGAAACTCCTCACTCTCATCTTCGAGCTCGTCGTTAAATTGACCTTTGTCATCGTTTGACTTAGCGTCCAGAACTTGTCCAGTAGGCTGGGAGCAGACCGAGACTCTGCTTGCCACTGTTGACTTAGAACGAACTGCGTTGAGAGCATCGATCTTAACACAAGTTGGAACTCCCAGAACCGCTCAGTGTTTCTACACTAGCCAGACACCATTGATACCAGAACCTCGAACCTCAGACCACCGAACGGCTCTGTCCGTTTCAGACGAAAGTATTATCTAGATCGACGAGAGGTTTTTCCGTCGACTACTGGAACAGGGTGGTTTTTCCGCTCAGGAACTAAGAAAAAGAACGAATCAGTACCAGCATCCCTCTTTGAAGGTGATTATATTGAAGGAGACGGAAAGGAAGTCTTCCCAGATAACGTTTGGATCGAGTGGATCAACGAAGATCTAAAAGAGGATTTTTACTCTCTATTTTTTCCACCCACTGAAGAACCAGAATCCTCCTGGTGGAACGAATTCCTCAGTCTCTCTGGAGCACCACCACAGGACAGATACGCACTCCAAGACAAAGGAATACAGCCTTGGAGAGACTTCCTAGAACAGAAACAGATCGAACAAAGTTTATTTGGAGATCCAGAATCAGGAAAGAAGAAAGACGAAACAAGAGAACCAGAAGAACCAAAAGGAGAAAAGATGGCAACCGACGCAGCAGCACCTGCCTCTAAAGGAGATATCAAACCGCAGCCTATGCGTGTTTTTACAGGAAAACGAACTGAAGCAAAGGCTTTCATTGGAAGTCTTGAAGATTACTTTGTCTTAAATGACGATAATTATAAAGGCAAAGCACAGAAGCAGATTCGATTTACTCTTGCCTGTCTTGGGCAGGAACTCGACGATTGGAAAGTCCTGATCAAGGATGAATTAGATGATGACGAAGAAAGAATCCTTACCTGGATGAACTGGGCAGAATTCAAGAAGCGTTTCCTAGCCGATTGGGGTGAAGTTAATAGCGCTCTCAGAGCGCTGAACAATCTAGCCAATCTCAGAGTAGGGGGTGACGTTTCAGTCCCTGAATATATCAGAAAATTCCGCATGGAGATCGGTACTTCTGGATTGAAAGGAACTACTGCACAGCTCCAGGCTTTTGTCAAAGGACTCCCTGAAAGTATTGCTACAAAGATACTTGAAGCGAACGTCCTATCCATGAAAGAAGCATATGAAAAGGCAGAACAGCTTCATGGCGCTTGGGAAATGATGCGAGCGCTTGGGCGAAAACCAGGACAAGGGAACCGTTCTAATTTTAATCGAAACACCAATAATAGGGGCGGATCAACCCGATCAGTAAATGCTATGCCCACTGGACGTTTGACAGATGAACAAAAGGAGGAATACATGAAATCTGGAAAATGTTTCAGATGTGGAAACCAGGGGCATGTTTCAAGGAACTGTCCCAAACGAAACACCACGTCAAACGCCTCCTTCAGGACCTCCTCATCGTTTCAGAATAAGGGGATCAGATCTATCCCTGAAGATGCGTCCAAAGAGAAGAAAGACGACCCAGTTGCAAGCATCAGAGCGATCCTTGCTGGAATGAAGGCCGATGAACGGGAAGGTCTTCTCAATGAACTCGAAAACGAGGGTTTTTAACCCGGAAGCGTCATACAGCGGTTGACACTTCCATAACAACTGGACATTCACAGTTAGCGCTTGATTCTGTAATAGTAAGATCGAATAATGACAAGCGCCTTTCAATTTCTGTGGAGACGTCCGATTTACCCGCTGACACTTCGGCTCTAATCGATTGTGGAGCAGAAGGGAATTTTATTGACGAAGAAGTAACCACCAAGTTATCAAAAGAAAAACTGCGAAAACCAATCAAAGTCAGAAATGCGGATGGAACGGTTAACACTAATGGAATAATCACACATCGAGTCCATATTCAATATTTGATTGGAGGAAAACGATACAGCAACTGGTTTCTAATCACTAAATTAGGAGATCAACGATTAATTTTGGGGATCCCTTGGTTAGAAGAAAACAATCCTACTATTGATTGGAGAGATAAAACGATACACCTCATCGATGAACAACGGAATGAAGGAACTATCTGGCAAATGGCATTGGACAATCAACAATGGGGAGAAGACGATTACTGGATCAGAGTTAAAACATCAGCATCTCAAGCGTTAGAACATCAGTTGAAAAAGGATGAACCAAAAACGGAACTACCATCAGAATATGGGAAATGGCGCTCAGTCTTTGAGAAAAAGGCATCAGAACGATTCCCAACTTCCAGAACTTGGGATCACGCTATCGATTTGAAAACCGGTTTTAGTCCTAAAGTTAGCAAGATCTATCCGTTATCAATCAAAGAACAGTCGTCGCTGGACGAATGGATTGAAGAACAGCTAGCTAAAGGCTACATCAAACCATCGAAATCTCCTCAAGCATCGCCATTCTTCTTTGTCTCAAAAAAGGAAAGTGGTGCGCTTCGGCCGTGCCAAGATTATAGATATTTGAACGATTGGACAATCAAGAATGCATACCCATTACCCCTAGTATCTGACCTCCTTACAAAACTCGCTGGTGCACAATATTTCACCAAATTAGACCTCCGATGGGGATATAATAACGTCAGGATCAAGAAAGGGGACGAATGGAAGGCTGCTTTCATTACCAACAGAGGATTATACGAACCAACTGTTATGTTCTTTGGCTTATGCAATTCGCCATCTACATTCCAAACTATGATGAACGAATACTTCAGAGACATGATTAATGAAGGATGGCTCATTATCTACATGGACGACATCTTAATATGTTCTCAGAATTTGAACAAACTAGAAGAACGAACAAAAAGGGTTCTCGATCGATTAGAAGAGAACGATCTGTTCCTGAAATTAGAAAAATGTAAATTCGCTGTTCAAAAAGTTGAATTTCTGGGCATGATCGTTTCACCTGGAAAAATACAAATGGATCCTATCAAACTCGCAGGAATAGCTGATTGGCCAGTACCATCAACGGTTAAACAAGTCCGATCATTCCTAGGTTTTGGAAACTTTTACAGACGTTTTATTGGGAACTTTGCAGCAATTGCAAAACCACTCACAGATCTAACCAAGAAAACGGAACCATTTGACTGGAATAATGAGCGCCAACTTGCCTTTGACACCCTAAAGCAATGGTTTGCCTCTATACCAGTATTGTTAATGCCAAATCCTGCAAAACCGTTCATCCTTCAAACCGACGCCTCCAATAAAGCAATTGGAGCGGTACTGAAACAGGCTGATGAATCTGGAGCACTCCATCCATGTGGATTTATATCCCATGCGTTAACACCAACGGAGCAGAATTATCAAATTTACGACAGAGAACTGCTTGCAATCATCAAGGGACTTGCAGTATGGCGCCATCTATTACATGGTTCTCCTCACACAATCATCGTCCATTGTGATCACAAGAACTTGTCTTACTACCGAACTGCTCAACGCTTAACACCTCGACAAGCTCGGTGGTCATCATTGCTATCTGAATATGACCTTCGTATTGAACATATACCCGGCACAAAAATGTTCGAAGCAGACGCATTATCCAGACGACCAGATCATATGGGAAATGATGAGGAACAAACTACTGTCACGGTTTTGCCGAATGACCGATTTATTCGACTAATCAATGATGATCTTGCCAGCGAATTAAAGAAATACATGGCAAACGACGATTTTGGACGCATCCTTATTGAAGTTATCACTAAGCAAAGAGCACCACCAATTAAATCCAAACTACAAGACTGGACATACACTCATGGTATCGTTTATTACTTGGGCAGGATTTATGTGCCTGATCGAATTGAGTTGCGCACTCGATTAATTAAGGAGATACATGAAGCATTATCTTCAGGACACCCTGGACGATTGAAAACACTAGCACTTTTGAAGCGTGATTATTGGTGGCCTGGAATGTATAGACATGTCAAAGAATGGGTTGAAGGTTGCGCACTTTGCCAGCAAATGAAAGTCAATACTCACCCAAATTCACCGGCATTAATCCCTATCCCATCAAAAGCTACACGCCCATTTCAGCAGGTCACACTCGATTTCATCACTGATCTTCCTGTTTCCGAAGGCTTTGACTCCATATTGGTCACGGTGGACCATGGCCTTACGAAGGGGGTAATTTTCACCCCTCGCAACAAGACAATCGACGCTTTAGGAACAGCCGATCTCTATATTTCTGAAATCTTCAAGCGCTTTGGACTCCCAGATGTCTTAATCTCTGATAGAGGACCACAATTCTCTGCTAAAGTATTCCAAGAAATACGAAAAGCATTAGGAATTGATCACAGGATGAGCACTGCTTATCATCCTCAAACAGATGGCGAAACTGAACGCGTCAATCAAGAACTTGAGATCTATCTTCGGATGTTTTGTACCAATGAACCCCACAAATGGAAACCACTCTTGCCTATCGCCGAATTTGCACACAATAATCGTTATCATGATACAATAAAAACATCTCCATTCCAACTTATGTATGGAACAGATCCGATCGCTATCCCTACAGCAGCACTCAAAATGACTGCTCCAGCAGCAGAAGAACGCCTCCAGATGCTTCGAAAAGCCAGAGAAGAAGCTCTAGCTGCTCATGAACTTGCTAGACAAATGGTCGCTCATAGATACAGAGACAAGTCAATCAGATTCGAAAAGGGTGACAAAGTCTGGCTTGAAAACAAGAATCTCCACATTCCGTATCAATCAAGAAAGCTAGCACCAAAACGAGAAGGACCCTTTCAGGTTGAACAAGTCATGGGGCCAGTTACCTATAGATTGAAACTACCGAAACAATGGCGCATCCATCCTGTGTTTCATGCTTCGCTCCTCACTCCATATAAGGAAACCTCAATGCATGGCCCGAATTTCACTATGCCACCTCCTGATATGATTAACGGACAAGAAGAGTTTGAGATTGAAGCTATCCTTGGACACCGGAAACGCGGAGCCGGTTATCAATATTTAGTCAAATGGAAAGGCTATGGAGCAAATGATAACACCTGGGAACCGGAACAACATCTAGGCAATGCTGCGGATATTCTGGTAGAATATAAAAGCAGAAGAAACCTCTGAAACAGTCAATAAAATGACTTACTATCGCACCAACCTCCAACTAAAGCATAATATCCGTTATGTCAAAAGATTTTGCAGAACCGTTGGAAGATATACCCCTACTGTCAAAACCAGATACTCCGTCACGCAGATGTTTGTTCCTGCCTTTAAACATCCCTCTAAACAAACGCTATCTATTTATCAGAAACTGAAATACGTTCCAATGATGTCAAAACCACCCAAAGTAGCACGATTACCTCCTCATAAACGAACCCATCCACAAGGACGCACTGAGATTCCATATAACGCCCTATCAAGATATCTTCCTCAGTATCACCGCCTCTCTTTTGATCTAGGAGAATTACCTACGTTCCAAGAAGCTGAATCACATTACTTCCCAGCATCAGTTCACCCTTGTTTTCAATATGACAACGTCTATCACAGGGTTTGGTTACGACGAACCTTCCCCGAATTATCAGAAGCCTTGCAAAGGATTATCCAGCTTGGCAGAGACATCTCCGCGGAACAATGGCAATATGAACGACGAATGAACATAAGGGGAAGTGAAAATTTTAACCGCACACGAGCGCAAATGGAAATAGCACTTGCAACCGAACGATACTACGATCTTCTAAACCAGGCCATACAGGCTAGCATGAACAACCCAGAAATACATGTTACACGACATGCGCACCCTGAACAAATTCGTATTCCGCGCCCTGACGACACAAGACCCCGATCAGAACAAGAAGAAGCGGCCAGACACTCTCGTGAGAATTTTCTCAGAACCAGGGAACCTGAGATCGAAGAGATCCTAGCTTTGGACTCCGACGACGAGATTTGGGATATTTAAACCGTGCTCAATGGTCTTATCCCTCTCATCCTACCGATACAACATGTCTGTCATCGTCGTCATCGCCTACCTCGTCGCCTTCGCCTTCGCCCTCTTGGTCACAGCTTGTGGCCACTGTTACGATTCGTCTCTCGTCGCCGCCTCCCCTTTCCTTGCCACTGCCCACGACCTCCCCATTGAGGTCTTCGTCACCACCACCACCACCATCGATGAATATCTTTTCCCGGATTGGCCCGCCTCCCCTTCCTCCACCGCTGCCGACCTTCACCAGCATCCGGATGAGCTCGCTGACTTCCTTATTGAGGAAGAAGCACCCTTACCAGCTCCGCCAGCACCACCTGTTACTCGAACTCCTAACGCCACTCTCCTTCGGGCTCAGGAAGCCCTTGCCACCTTCATCGTCGACTATCAACTCTTCGCCGGACCTCTGGACGCCATGCTAAACACCGCCCTCACCACCGATCCTCACACTGTCACGGATGAAGAGCGCGACGCAATCCTCGAGCAAACAATCCAGCTAGATTATATCACGAGGACGCTGCAATGGCGGTTTGAAACCGCTAACCATGATATCAACACCATTGCCGAATGGTTGAAGTCGCGAAGGGACCATGGATGGACAAATGGGGGAAACCATGGTTGGGGAACAGGTTAAGAAGTCGGTGACTTCTTGCATACGAAGGGGGTAATGTTACAATTTCTTTCCCTTTCGTCGACGGACTTACTTTATTATGTAATCATCGTTATGCGTTTCATGGACGCTCATCTCCTTTAGCTACTTTACCTTCATATTTCCTTTCTTAGGTATTTAGCTGTACGTTTCCTTTTATATTTCTCTTGTTCTTTTACATATATAAACCCTCTTGTAAAGTAGTTAGACCCCAGTTCCAACTTAATCGAATTCTTCTCTCAACCTCTGAACGAAACTCCTCACTCTCATCTTCGAGCTCGTCGTTAAATTGACCTTTGTCATCGTTTGACTTAGCGTCCAGAACTTGTCCAGTAGGCTGGGAGCAGACCGAGACTCTGCTTGCCACTGTTGACTTAGAACGAACTGCGTTGAGAGCATCGATCTTAACACACGCCAAATTTGAGCGCCAAAATGTAAAACGACTCGAAGTGACACGTCATCCAGGAGATGAGAACCACAATGACTTCTTCCCCAATAATGAAGAACCCTTCAACAGTTGGGGAGATCATTCCAATATTGAGAATGACTATCAATACCCACCCCCGCCGTCAACAGTAGGCTCATCTAGACGTACTGCGCTTGAAAATGAAAAAGTTTATTATCATCCGACAATCAACGGTGCAGTAGCTACCATTCTAGTAGACATGTTAAATTAACTTCTCTTTCAGGTCGCCATTGTAATGCACATGGCAACTTCTTGCTTCCCAATGAACCACCGCCAATTTGGGATAACCATTCACCAAACGATTATTCACCATTTGTTTCACCTGAGTCATTCCTCATTGCCGACCTGTTATTTCGGCGTGTTGAAATATTGCAAAACAATTTTGACGAGCTTATGCGACAGTGGGCTAGTACTCTCCCACCGGATATGGATCCCCCATTTGCAAACACCGCTGATCTCTATGAGACAATTGATTCTATTAAATTAGGTCACGTCGCTTGGCAATCATTTACAGTATCATACCAAGCTAAAGAGGGTGAAGATCCGAACAATAGCCCATGGAAATTGAAGACCTACGACGTATGGTTTCGGGATGCGCATGAACTCGTCAAACTCCAGATATCCAATCGAGATTTTGCAGGCCATATAGATTTTGCAGCCAAGAAAGTCTTTGATGCGAAGACCCACACTCGGCGCTATCAAGATTTTATGTCAGGCGAGTGGGCATGGGAACAATCAGTGCGTTGTCATTCAATTTACTCTGATCTCAACTGAAAATCTCTTAGGATATTCTTGCACAAGATTTTCGGAACCATGGCGCAGTTTTTTGCCCTATTATCCTTGGCAGTGACAAGACAACGGTATCGGTTGCAACCGGCCAAAATGAATACTACCCTCTCTATATCTCAAATGGTCTTGTACACAACAATATACACCGAGCGCATTTGAACAGCGTATCCTTACTGGCGTTCTTGGCCATTGTTACAATTTCTTTCCCTTTCGTTTAACGGACTCCTTTATTATATAATCATAGCTATGCGTTTCATGGACGCTTATTCCCTTTTAGCTTTATCTTTCACTTTTCCTTTCCAAGGTATTAGCTATACATTTCCTTTTACGTTCTCTTTGTTCTTTTTGTATATAAAGACTCTCATGTATGTCTCTTTTCCTTAGTTCCAACTTAATCGAATTCTTCTCTCAACCTCTGAACTAAACTCCTCGCTCTCATCTCTTTGAGCTTGTCGTTTATTTGACCTTTGTCATCGTTTGACTTAGTGTCCAGAACTTGTCCAGTAGGCTGGGAGTAGACCGAGATTCTGCTTGCCACTGTTGACTTAGAACGAATTGCG
The DNA here is from genome assembly GCA_023014435.1 of Amanita fuliginea. NCBI lineage: Eukaryota > Fungi > Basidiomycota > Agaricomycetes > Agaricales > Amanitaceae > Amanita > Amanita fuliginea. The sequence goes on along the minus strand of JAEBUQ010000011.1, from coordinate 31,230 downwards.
TTGAGAGCATCGATCTTAACAGCCATTCCAAAAAGTGCATAGTATGATTTTGCTTTGAAAATCATATAATCTCACAAATGTATGCAGCGGATCGAGAACATGAAGACGGCAAACAATTTCGTGAATTCTGACGGAACCTCTTTCACGCATCACTTAGCCACATTTTGTTATCGCTGAGGGTGTGGATGAGTGAACCAGTTGTTATCCGTTGTGCAGATGGGTATTATCGAAGGACTATCTATGGTTTGGGTCCATACATTGCAGACTACCCGGAGCAGGTGCTCCTTGGCTGTATTGTGCAGGACTGGTGTCCTCAGTAAGCACGTTTTCAATGATATGAATATGTATTTAAGCGGTCAATTCAGATGTACTGCTCCAAACCATGATTTGGATGCAGATATCGGTGGCCGACGAACGCATGAACTTACTGAAGCATTAATGGAGGCTATGGACGAAAAGGCTCTTTGGTTTGACTATGGGATTATTGCGGGAATCATGGTACAGTGCACAAACTATTCTCATTAACTAAACTGAAAATAATCCATAAGCCGTTTACAACACAATTTCCTCGTGCTGACATCCATTCCCTCATTGCACCCGACATCTTGCACCAGCTCATTAAGGGAACATTCAAGGACCATTTGGTGACGTGGGTAGAAGAATACATTAGAGCATGTTCGGCTACTGTTGCGCAGGTGCCGCGCAGGGTTCTCCCACGCTTCAGGGTGCATTCTGCCGTCCCGGAACATGACGGAGTTTGAACCTAAGTTGCTGCATGAATCAACTTGGCCTGAGCGACATCGATAAGCGCAGGTTTGTTCGCCGTTTGTCTGTGCTCGCTCTCATATCCACTGCTGCCTCCCTGCAGCAGCTTATCCTCACCCATCTTATCATGCCTGAAATCCAGAGCTCTCACGCCACTGGTCATGCCCAATGGACTGATCAAGAGACTCTCTCCCTCGTTCGTTACCTCCATCAGCATCGCAGCGAAGGGCCAGGCTTCAAAGACACCCGATTCACATTGGCTGCTCAATATATTGCCCCTCTGCTTGAAAAAGGGCCGATTAAAACAGCAAAAATGGTATCAACGAAGTGGAAGGCGGTATGATATCCAATCCTCTCATCACGACTGTGTCCTGATTACACTCTGTAGTTAAAATCTGCTTTCATGGCAGTTTCAGCTTATCGCAGCGCCTCGGGACTCAGCTGGAATGCGCAGACTGGGGCTGACATACAGACTCCAGCAGAGGCTCTCGTTTTCAAAGCGTTCGTGAACAGTTCCGCAGCCGTGAGTTTTCCTCCAATTTCACAAAATTTGCTAATGTTTCTTCAGGGTAAAAGAGTTGCGGTCTTCAAGAACAATGGTTGGGCGTTATATGAACTTTTATCAGAGATTATTCAACCAGGGACAACCGCTCGTGGTGATTTTGCCTTTCATCCAGGAATGTCCAGTGCCCCACACGCAGAGGAGTACGATGAGGAGACAGACGCTCCTCGTATGTTTATATATGATAGATCTCCTTTACTATTGTTCTGATCTAATCATAGCAATCATGATGATACCCAACGAGTCGCCTTCGACAACATGGCCACAATCCTCTGCATCCTTCTCTCCGGTTGCAATGCCACCACCACCATCACTGCCTGCCCCTCCCTCAACGCTGCTATCTGTTCCTGCCATGACACCGCTGTCTGCTCCTGCTGCTACGACACCATTTTCTGTTCATGCTATAGCACCACCATCTGCTCCTGCCACACCGGCACTGTCCAGTGTTCCCATGACGCCGCTGTCTGTTCCCACCATGCCACCACCTTCCTCTGTGCTTGCTCCGGCCTTGCAAGCTCCTCTTTCTTCACGCTCGATTTCTTCGCACTCTGTTTCATCTCAGTCGTCATTGCCAACACGTGCAAGCTCTGTTAGCAGTGGCAGCAAGCGGAAGTCATCTGCAATGGGTGATTTGCTTTCCACTCACCGGTCAAAGTGTTCCAATACTCCGTCAACAAGCCCTTATGTTATCCTCAATTCCTTCCAGGGCACCTTAAATAGCCTTAACGATAACCTCCGGCAGAATGTCACCCCCGAGGCCACAGTTGGCAATGCAACTATATTAGCAGAATCAGAGGTTCCTGCTGGTGATGACTTAAATGATTTCTTGCATTTGCTGATAAAGAACCCACTTGTGGGCAGCGTATATCTCAACATGACAAGCCGGGATCATCGTGATGCATTTGTAGCTAGTTCTCTTGCCAACTACTGAGCTCAGGGTCACTAACTTTGTATGTATGATACTAGTTGTGACAAATATATGTTTTATGTAGGCTTCTATCAGAAATTATCATACCAATGATTGAAGTGCAAGTGTATCACATCCAACCATCATCATCATCATCATCATCATCACCATCACCATGATTGCTGTCCTGATATCTCTCCTGTAACACAAGCTGATAATCTGCCCACATGCGATTAGCAATATCCATCCTCCGAGTATCTGCAGTACTTGTGGTTTCCCCCTCTCCATTGTCAGCCATATATGGGTCATCATCATTGTTTTCATCTGGTCCTTGATCTCCTGTAGCATCCAAATCCTCTGGAAAATCACCTTCTTCTGCATCATGAATACGAATAAAGTTATGGAGTGCTGCAAGTGCCACAGGAATGCGGATTTGAACCTCTAGTTTGTATGCTGGTGCAAGCAGTAAAATTCGGAATCGACGTTTAAGCACCCCAAAAATGCGTTCAATCACATTCCGTGCTTGTGCATGTCGCAGATTAAATAACTCTTTAGCATCTTTTGGACTAGTAGTAGATTGTAGGTTAGACAAATTCACTTCCAATCCTGAAAAACTCTTACCAAACAGATGCCCGTCCCCATTCTGCAAGATGATATCGGACACCACGAAATGGAACAAGGAGTTGATCACAATGTGGAAATCCTGCATCTGCAAGATAATACCAACCCTCAGGAATAACCAGACTATTCATGTCAATTGCATTTTGATACACTTGTGCATCAGCAGCTGAACCCTCCCATCCTGCAAGCACATAGGAAAAAAGGAGGTCAAAAGTACAACAGAAGAGACCATTTTGAGATAGGAATCCCTTTCGATTTCGAAATGACATTTGCCGCCATGAAGGTGGTGCAACATGAATGTGACTGCCATCAATTGCACCTAATGCATGTGAAAAGTATGGCCAAAGCTTCCCATTACCACGAAAAAAATCCCCTGGTCTGTTGGCTGCAGTTGGCTGTTTGACATATGTTGTATAGAATGGTGGTGAAGAAAAGATGTCAACCATTTTTCTAAAATATCTGGTATATAAATTAGAATTTGTGTGATGTACACTGAGAAGTCTTACCGTGAAATAGTCTCATTAGATCGCTGGAAACGTTCACCAACATGTCGAATTGAAAGACCTGTGACACAAGTATAGAGGAAAATAGCAAGCTGCTCCTCCAATTTGACATATTTTGAGTTTCCATATCCCATGATTTGTAGAGATTCTAGCAGATGATAAAAAACATGCTTATGAACACCCAGCTCATTTTGTATTCGCTCAGGATGCCCATCAAGCAGTTCTTGGACCCAGGCTTGGCCAGAAAGGATGGAGGTATGGTAGGCTTCCTTGATATAGTATCTTTGGATGATCTGTAGAAGGAGGGGGAGGATAACACCTGTTAAGACAGCATATATCTGTAGCACATATTGTCGGTGGTTCTGTGGCATGGTGTGCAAGCTGATGAGATTTTACCATCATTGTCAGTCTACTTATACATGGTGTACACTAATCTATCTATGCTAAAAATACATGATTAGTAAGTAAGGTCACCAATCATCTGATTACCAATCAAGTTCTGATTAATTGATTATCAATCACGCCAGACCAGAGTTCAAACTCCGTCATGTTCCGGGACGGCAGAATGCGCCCTGAAGCGTGGGAGAACCCTGCGCGGCACCTGCGCAACGGTAGCCGAACATGCTCTGAAAGGACGGTAAACATCCAAAGCCGTCAAAATACGGCCGTTGCACGGTAGTGGACGGCGGTCACCGGTCACCGGTCACAAAGTAACATCATCACCAATTTTAAGTACACGATGACCGGAGCACACGATGACCGTATCACAAGATGACCATACCACACGATGACCGCCCATTCAGTCAACATTTACTTGACGGCTAAGCTCCCCACTGTGAGAATCGGATTGCGGCGAGTTTTGCAACCCCACAAACCAGCAATTTCTTGCAAACGCAAGCAGTGTGGTGACGATGCAAGTACTGATATTGACGATGACAATTTCGTTGATTCTTCTGAGCTGGAATCCAACTCATCTACAATGCTGTAATTATGATTGAAGAGGTTCGTCATTGTGCAGTGATTGTGAAAGCAATTATCTTGATGATTGCTGCTCTAATCTCACCGAAAACATGCTTCGCTACTACCCAAACATTTTGGTTTCATGGCTCAGGATAAAAATGCAGGCGTGGTTACAGGAAATGTACGTAGATGGTTCGCCACATGCCAATTGTGTATATAATACTTGTTGCAATATAAAGGACACGTTGTATTGAAAATTACTACGGGCAACAAAAAGAAACACATTCGTAAATTTCACTAGATGCAAGAATGTGTATCTATCAGGCGCCAGCTGATAAGGGCATTGGTGGCACAACTGAAATGAAATGCTTAATTACAGTCCCATATACAAAACCAACAGGTAAAGTCATTCTCATGAATTGCGTACATCAAGGATATTATCTGCATGCTAAACGAAAAAAAAAGATGCAACGAAAAAATAAGGATGTGAGAAAAGAAACACATGACGATGGTCGTTGGTTCATGAATAGCTCGGAGGCGGCGTTTCAACACCCACTTCTGTTATGATGGACGGTTCGCTCGACTTGACTGGCTTGACCGCTTCTGGCACTCTTGATCCGCTCGCTACAGGTGGGACTGGGGGATGGGTTGGAGGAGTTTCGTCTACAGAGTCGAGAAGGCTTAAAGAATCTCAGCCAACGACCATGAGGGATATATAGGGGACAACGTACGTGTATTGTTTGATCAGGGCACACTCGCCCCCGTTCTCGAGGTCGATCGAGTACAAGTAAAAGTAACCATCTGAGGAGATGACCATGACCTGGGGCATCGTCGGACTAAGCGCGACAAGGGTGCGCATACCACTCGTGGGTAACCTCAAATAGGCAAAGTCGCGAGCGGGCTCCCACATCTCTGTTATCGTGTTGGGGAGATACTCGCCCATCGAGTGTCCGAGGGTCTTGGTCATCTGCAGCGACTTTCGCCTGAGGATGGATGACATGCTGTTCTTCTTTTCCTTTTCGACCATGGCTTCGTACCCGCCTTCGTATTCCTCTCTGCTGTCGACCGACTCTGGGGGACTGGTCGCGTCTGAACTGGACGAGGCAGAAGTGCCGTTACTAGCTTTCTGAGATCCGAGCTTGAATATGTGCACAGTGTCGTGAGCGGAGCTGACGGCCAAGAGGGTCGACACTTGGTTAAAGTTCATCGAGTAGATCCTGGCTTCACGCGTTCCCCGCCTAAACTGGTAGAGTTTCTCAGCGTTGGGGATGCCCCATACGCGGATGACTGTGCCTTTCTCAGAGGCGGTGGCGAGGAGGGTGCCGGTAGAGTTGATGGAGAGGAAGGAGATGGGAGCTTTATGGGCTTGGATGACGTTGACGACAGTGAGGGAGCGTGTGGAGAAAATATGGACATCTCCAGACTGTGAGGTGGTAGAAGAGGATGAGGTGGTAGAAGAGGTCGTTGTGAGCGAGGTGGAGGAGGAGGGGATGGGGGATGGGTAGGCGAGATAAGAATTGTCAGCAGAGGGAGACAGGGCACAAATAGCTGGATAGGGCAGTCAGGAAGGGGCGGTAGAAGGAGTAAAGAGACAGACCATCTGGATTGGATGTGGGCTCTATGACGTGGAGAAGGCGCATGTTTGAGATATCATAGATGTATAGTTCCGTCTCGAGGACGATGACGAGAGTTTTACGGTTCATCTTGACGGCAAGAATGGAAGAAGGGAAGAGGAGCTCGCATATGACAGATTTGCGCTTTGTGTTGACAATTTGAAGCTTGCGTGGGCTTGACTGGGGCAGGTCTGGAGCGCCGACGAGGGCGAGCAGGGAAGTGCAAAAAAGCATCTCGACGATCCCGCGAGCGCCATCGTTGTTTGAGACGACGCGGCCAAATGGATCGCAGTTGAGGATGGCATAGCCTCTGCGAGTGCCGACAGACACACACGAAAAGTCTTGGTTGAAGTTGGCGAAGAGCATCCCCGAGTCACTGAGTCTGCCTCTTTCGGCCATGGCAGACCTCATCGCCGCCCTCACCGCCCTTGCTGCACGATCTCCCCGCCTCGTCAAGTCCAGCATATATCCCATCTCAGGCCATGCTTCTCCAGTTGTCAGCTGGAAAATGAACGAGTTCAAGTACTACGACATCCCCTCTCCGTTCCCCACTTATGCACGCGGCCTCTTCTCTCAGGACAATCGCATCGTTGCTCGTGGCTACGACAAGTTTTTTAACATCGGTGAGGTTCCTTGGACAGAAGTTCGTCTCTTTTCTTCCCCCATCCTGCCTCTCACACCCGCCTCAGTGGTCATTTCTCGAGTCACACACTCGTCCACCCTACTCACTCTCTCTCAAATCAAATGGATGCATTATTTTTATCGGCGCCCTCGACTCTTCTAGCATTATCGTCACGTCCAAACACTCCGTTGGTGCCGTCAGCGGCCAGGCACAAAGCCACGCTCAGGCAGGCGAAGCATGGCTCAGGCTTTATCTCGCACAAAAAGGCAAAACAGAGCAAGAGCTTGCGAAAACCCTTTGGGATAACAGCTGGACAGCTATTTCAGAGGTATACTTGCGCATATAGCTACGTCTGTCTAAACTCCCACCTCCCAGCTCTGCGATGACTCATTCGAGGAACACGTCCTCCCATATCCACCAGACAAAAGAGGTCTCTACCTTCACGGAATCAACACATGTACCAAGGAATTCCATACCCTTCCCCCGTCGACGGTCGACGCGTTTGCTGACGAATGGGGGTTTATCAAGACAAAGTATCTTACTCTAGACTCGATTCCACAAGTCCGCGCATTTACCGACGAAATACGGAAAACAGGTACATGGCAAGGCGAACCTCTCGAAGGCTTCGTTGTCCGCACTCACATCACACAGCCGCCGGCAGGCTCTTCCTCTAAGACAGGCCTTCTGCCTTATTCCCCTGGTTCCACCTTCTTTTTCAAGGTCAAGTTTGACGAGCCCTATCTCATGTACCGTGACTGGAGAGAGGTCACCAAGTCTCTGCTCTCCATGAAATCAAAATCAGGACACATGAAACCCAGCAACCTGCCCAAATCCAAGATGCGCCGGCCAGAGACCAAAGTTTACGTCAACTGGGCCATCAATGAGATCAACCAAAATCCGGAGGCGTTCAAGTATTACCAGAATAACAAGGGCATCATAAAGACGAGGGGGATGTTTCTCGAGTGGCTCGCATCCAACAAGGGAATGATCATGGTAGAGGAGGCCAAGGCCGAGGTCGAAAACCTGCCTCCCTTTGGCAAGACGATCATTGTGCCTGTGGCTGTTCCAGGGAGCGGCAAGACGGCCGTGTCGGTCGCGTTGACGCATATATTCGGATTTGGGCATACCCAAAGCGACAATGTCCGCACATCCAAGAAGCCAGGACAAGTGTTTGTTAAGAACGTTATGAACCTCCTCCAGTCGCATGACATCGTCATTGCAGACAAGTGCGTGTCCATCCATTCTATTGAGAAACAAGCGACTGACGTCTACATGTATGACAGGAACAATCATCTGCGACAACACCGTACTGCGCTCCGTGAGGAATCTAACAAATTTGCCAAGAGAGAAGGGCAGAACCACAAGAAGACAGGAAAGAAGGCCGGAGAGGATGGAGAAGAAGGGAGTAAACCTCTTCAAGTACGGCTCCTTGCCCTCTACTGGGACGTCTCCTCCCAGCCCTACTCAGACGTTTTTCGTATATGCGCCGGCCGCGTGCGCGAAAGAGGGGCTAACCACCAAACTCTGCGTGCCGACCCTGACGCGCCCCCTCCGTCCTCTCGACCGCCAGCACATACAGAAAAGAGGGAAGGAGAGACGTACGAAGACGTGATCTGGCAATTTATTCGCACTAGGGAGGAGCTTCTGCCCTCCGAGGTGGACCGGATCATCGAGATGCAGCTCGGCGAAGGATTGGAAGAGAGCGTGCGCCGCGCGGTGGAGGGTGTCGTTGCTGAACTCGAGCTTCCGATGCCAAGCGAAGAGACGATACAGGAGGGGATCGATAAAGTTGGGGCGTACACGGTCAAAGAGGCGGATAAGAAGCCAGACCCGGCGGAGGCGAAGCAAGCGAAAGAGGCAAAGGGCATGAAGGTGGTGAAGCCACAATCTGTCAGGTACTATGGCTTCCTGCCTGAGATGGAGATTGAAAAAGTGCTGGATTCTGTGTTTGCTGGCGCAGATGTCGATGCGGCTTCGTTCTGGAATCGCCTCAAGAACCGTGCTCGGGTGGCGGGGAGGCCGCACGCGACGATTGTGCACAAGAAGGAAGTGGAGCAAGAGGAAAACGGGGATGCCAAAAGTCTCTGGGACCGATGTGAAAAGATTGTGAACGGAGGGAGCGGGACGATTTGGTTGCTCCACCTGACGAACGTGGTGTGGGATAAGAGGGTGATGGCTCTCGTGGTGGATAGCATCAGCCGTAATGCCGATTGCGACGCCGATGGGGATGGGGACGGCATCGTGGACACGTTTGTTACCAGCCTGACGGAGCACCAGCGGTACCGATTTCATATCACGGTCGGGACGTGTGACGCGGAGGTCAAGCCGGTAGAGGCCTTGACGCTTGTCAGGGAGTGGCGCAGGGGCGAGTCTAACGATGAGAGGAGGGTGTTGAGCCTTGGTCCAAATGGGGTAACTGTTGCAGCGAAGATGAGTGGGTTACAGTCATAATGGAAGGTGTTCATTCTCATCAAAAGGGGCCTCGGTTACATCGCGTGTACATGATACATTCCAATGTACGAAATAGGGCGAGCAATAAGACATTTTGTAGGTAGATGGGAAAGATGTTAATTAGCGTTGTGAAATCTAGATGACCATTTCTGCGAGCCGAAGATGTTCGCGAAGAATACCGTCTCGGACTACAGGCATAATTACCGTCCAATCGCTTCTGTCGACGAACGAGGTTACGTACCGGCGACTAGCGTTGAAGCAGTTGCCTTCATGTCCTGTGTGTGCGACAAGTCAGTTAGATTCTGGGAGGTACTTGGGATAACGAACAATGACAGAAGTGGGGTAGAAGTAGCTCGCTCGCCTGGGACTAGGGGAGGCTTTTTGCAACACCTCGTTGAATCTTTTTTTCAGGTCTGCGATAGGCCACTTAGCAACTCTGTCACAATATCATCTCATGAGATCAAACGTGCATTTGACAAAGACGGTTGCTTCATTTGGCCTATCACCATAACCGGACAGGTACGTGCTGAGCTGTATACCGCTTTTGAGTTTCTGTTTGAGGATATCACACTTGTTCAGGAAGAGTATCAAAGTTGCATTCTCGAGCAGTTTTGACTCGCAAACGGCGCTCCATAGAAGCAAAGAATCTTCCAGCCGGTTCACCTTGACGTCCTCTGCAAGGTGCTCGTCAAACGCGGAAACGGCTGGCCGAAAGTGTTACTATAACGACAAGTTCGGCGGCGGCAGCTGACTTACGAGCGACTACGTATGACTCAGGTCGGGTTTACGAGGATAAAACAATTACGGGCTTACGGAATATGATTGCATTCACATTGTCAAAGAAGGGTAACCATGCATGCCTCTGGAAAAAATGGTCCGCATCAAGTACGTGTAATTAAGACAGGGACGTACGGCAGTTCTTGCTCCACCAACGTCGTAAAAAAGCCAGTCTCGCGATCCTAACATCAACATAAGTGGGGTCGACCAATTAGAATGTCAAAGCGAGCGGTGTTTTTACCATTACTCTCTACTGGTAACTTGTACTCTTGTACTCCGACGGTTCGCAGGCGGGCTCGAAGAATATCATCATCAGTAGGTTCATAATTTGGAGTAGCTACACGGTCCACGTCTGGCAGAAAACTGTGGAGTGATGAGATGTCAAAAAAAAAGAAAAAAAAGGAGAGGGCTATGACTTACAACCCTGCCGCGTGCTCCAAGTTCATTCTCCTCTTTTTGAGCACTTGTTGAACCGAGGTATTCGCCCACAAGGATCTCATATCCTCTCTACAGCTCGCTACGATTTGCGTCGGTTGATCAGGTGTGTCCGAAGACCTGGTTTTGTGGGCAGGACGACGTTGAGCGCCCGACCTCGAAGCGGCATTCACCACGTCGTTCCATCTCACGCCAAACTCTTTCCGAGGGCGCAGAGGACGACCAAAGGGTGTCGCGTATACTTCCACTCCGTCGATGTTATCTGCGCGAACCTCTTCTGACGCTGCGCCAAGACGCGCTTTCAGCTCCGTTTCTACCATGCGCAGTGGCCCGAGCCTCAAAAGGTAAGCACGGATGGCTTCAGGGAGCCGAATAGGGCCCGCAGATGTACCCGCACCGTTACTTGATTCTGGCCCTTCGAGTGTGACTCTGTCGCTGTCCAGTTCTGCACGGAGCGTGTCAACGATGGTCAGAATAGACCGTATAAGGTTAAGTTGTATCACGGAACGCCACACGGCGCGCTCTTGAGCCCACTCTTGATGAGCATATTTCATTCGTAGGTCTTTTTTTCGAATCGTCAATTCTCGAGGGGGAAACATTTAAAGAGAAAACGTAGATTACTTTTCAGCGTCGTTGATTTTCCTATATGGACACGGTCAACAAACGAAATCAGACGAATCCGAATTGCAGAGGCACGCACCGCTCTCTGCCTGGCCGAGTAGCAGGATTCTCACTACCTGCTGCTTTTTGAGAGCCACCCTTTCCCTCTTGAGATCCTCGTCAATCCTGTCACTGATCCTCTTCGCATCCGCCTCATTTTCCTCGCGGGCCAGCTTCTGCTCTGGCGTCTCGCCGGGCGGTGGTAATAGCAGCACGCTTAGAGGATCGACGTCATCGTTGAAGATGCCCATCAGAATTTCGAGGGTCGATTGTCAAATATCTGGCGAGGCAACCTCACGCAGTGACGGAGCGTTGAACCGACCCGGCTAGACAACAACACGTAAAGGATGTAATAGTTAAACCTGAGTAGACCGGAGATAAAGAGCTTCTTTGACCAGTGTGAGAAAGCGCACTTACGATTGGCGACGGTGCGAGTTAGAGTTGAGAGAGCTATGTACTAGAAGGTATGAGATGGAAGGGGGAGGAGCGGCCGAGATATAGTGAGCCATATGGGCAGCGATTCGGTCCACGATCCCTGAGGACCGTGAGGTGCGGCATCAAATTGATGCGTTAGTCAGTGTGACAATGAACCCCTGAAGCTGAAGGCCTGATATCTGTCAACTGTTAAAAAATTACCCTGACACACGGCGTCTTATCAACCCTGACTTTTTCTTATCCAACAACGATCCTTCGTAACTACAACTACTGCTGTGGATGGAGACAACAGCATCGCATCAGGCGACTAGGTGAACGGAAAGATTAAAGCAAAGAGTCAAGTTTTGAAAGCACCTCGAGGACCCCGGCGATAAGCTCAAATCCGACATCTTCATCTCCAGCAATGGCTTCTTTCCGCACCTCTGAAACCAATCCCAACACTGATTCGCGCCCATTCGCTTCCCCTCCTGAAGCGATGCGACCCGTCGCTAGTGCCTGCCTCCGTCTTGATGTAGATGACTGTGCGGAATCACCACCACCCAAGGGCCAGCATGAGAATTCCGCAAGAAGCTCGTCTGCTCGTGCAAAAGCAGCCTCCCGCTCTTCGTATCCTAGTCGGCCGAATGCGTTGTCCAATACGCTAGCCGTATATCCAGCACAGACTAGACAAACCGCTCTTGTGACCCTGCATTGCACGCCCTCTTTATCAAGAGCAGAAGGTGGCACAGCAGACGTCGTTGACGTTAGGAGGCTGACCACCCGGTTGATAATGGCTTCCTTGGTTCGTATATCTGCAACTGGATGTGTAGCCATGTCGAACAATAGAAAATTGCGCTTCTCCGTCCTAAGAACGCCCTTGTCAACGAGGCCTTTTGCTAGCCGTTCTCGTACTTGCTTGAGTTGGTATCCAATTTTCATGACATTCCATGTTTCTCCTGTATACATGAATAGGTATTCCCGTGTTATCACGATTGTAATAGCAAAATGACATGGGAGCATCCCGCGAACTCACCACTTAGAAGGTCAATCCAACTGTTAACGCTGATTTTGTCAGGCTCTTGCGACTTCATCATCCGCAGAGCCTCATCTAGTATCGTTTCTCCCGTTTGCCGGTCGTCTAGTACCTCTACTATCCTATCCGCCAACGGTGTCCGCCGCCGATTTGGGTCTTTCACCAATGCAATGCGTCGCCTCAGGGCAAGTTCTATCAGTATACAGCCTCGTAGGGCATATGATATATTGTCATTCCAGAATGAAAGGTATCCCTATTTCCCATGAATAAAATGCAACGTCATGTCCACGCGACACCGACCTGCTTATCCTTGATGCCTAGGAGTAAGACCTCCTCCATTATAGTGAGCCTAGGCATCTTTCCTCCTACTTTCGCCTCTTCCGAGGCATCTTGTGTCAGATCCCGTGGGTCAAATGCAACCCTGCTGCCTCCTTGAAAAGCAGAACCTGCGTGTGTGGCTGCCGAGTGGTTGGCGGGCGGTGAGCTTGCACGTAGGCTGCCATTGCGCGAATGTGAGGCACGTTCGCCGTCGTCTGTGGATGAAGAGGCATTTGCAACACGACGGCGAGAAAGGCCAGAGGACATTTGAGCTGTGAGCGAGCGTTTGAACTGCGGCTGTGATGGCGGCCAACTCCACGTGGGACCGCCGACGGCCTAGCCCCGCCAAGCACTTTTCTCCTCATCCACCGCCCATCTAATTCCCTTGTTCGCCGACGACAACATATCATGGAAATGAATACAGGGATGTTACGGATTTAATATCTCGTTATTGTCTGGCATTCGTGAACAACATGATGGGAACAGAAGAATGTTGTCGCCGGCAACGACCGTCACTGTCTGCGTTGCATGATACGTTCCTCCCACCTCCCAAGAACAAAAGGCTGTCAAAAGTCATCCCGATTGGTGTCGATCCGTTTTCATCGTAGTCCGTGGCCCTGACCAGTTTCTCCGAAGTGGCAAATTCATGACCCATGAGCGTGGCTCTTACACCTGTGAAGGGCGCATGGACTGAGGATGCGTGACAGGGCTGTCGCATCCTGGACAAACTTCATGTGGAACATCGACCATCTGACCACTACACTCTACGGGTGCTTCTTCATGGAATGATTTACGTAAGTAAACACAACGCCGGGCGTCGGCCTTACCATAGATGTTATCCGACTGTCATATGAAGTTAATGTTTGATGGGATGTCGGTCACTAGTCGAGACTTCAAGCGGGCTATATCATGATTCAAGCAGTCACAACCGTCACATCGTCGCTGTAATTTTGACGCAAGAGCTTCAATATAGCTAAAGCCTAACGGAAGACCTTGTCAAACAAAGCATTTCCAATCATCTTCACGACATGAAACATATACGTATTCCACAGCACTTTCCAAACAGTTTGACAGGCACAGGAAGCGCAAAACTTAAGCTGTACGCGACCTTATTTTAACTTGGAAGCCTTTGTCAAATTAATCCCGGGAGGTGGAGGATCTGTTTCTCTTACGACACTTAGGCTGAAGTGCATGGCTACCACTCCGTCGCACAAAGTTCAGAGGCCGGTTCGTTTTTATTACCCTTTCGAAGACGGCCACGAGGGAAAGAGCACGAGAAGGCCTACGACTGTAGAGAACATCACTTCGTGTCGTTTTCTGGATGTCGCGTTCTTGGAATAACTATGAACATGCAAAAAATCTCAGCCTGTGTATTGGATAGGTACGGCACGAGAATCTACAATTCATCTCATTGATTAGATCAGCTGGGTTCACGGAAGGCCAAGATCTTTCCAAGTCGACCAAGAAGACATGGTTGTTTTCTGTCCTGCAAGAGTGATGACGTGCAATATCACCATGGATGGTGACTTGGTATGTAAAGAGTTGTCAGCTTACTATTTTGAGGAGAGCTACTGGGTGCGTGGATGTATTCATCACACAAACCACCTGCTACGACTAAACTACGACATTCATTTTATGGTCTATCGTCACATCATACACGTAAGACGGCGTACGGACCTAGAAAAGACATGCCTACAACGATACAAGACATCTGGTCCAGTAATCAAGCTACGCCCAATGCACGATTAGACAGCGGAGACAAGTGAAATCAGTCCAAGATACAATGTGGGGGTGAGCAACGGCGATCGTTGATGGTAATGAGTACTCTACGTGAAAAATTTATTCGCTGGGAATTTCTGGTGCACTTTATAGAGACCGTTAGTTGTAATATCCATCCTCTTCCCATGAACCTATGATAATCATAGTGATGTTATGGAAATTCAATGACGGGTACGCTGAACTTACTTTCTGTTATACTCTTCCATGCAAGGTACAGCACGCCGATGGCAGCCGTTTCGAGTATTGTAGCCACGAATGAACCATCAATCTTCTGGGAAGAGCCCTGGTAAGACAGTCAGATCAAGCAATGCTTGAAGCGAATAACGCATGCATACCTTGCAGATGACGCGACTCAGCAAAAAGAAATCAAGCTGAGAGAGGACGAAGAGCGCCATTGAAAGCAGGTAAAAGAACATGGGACGGGTTTCCTGCAGGACGTTAAGGACAACGTAGGTCATTATACCTAGGTATAGAATTGACGCGCTGAAAATAGGTCGTGGGATCGTGCATCGCCACAAACTCTAAAACGCTACTCACGCTGCAGGCCAAATACTCGTGAGGACGAACAAGGGGATGCTCCGTATTGACTCCACTGGTTCGGATGGCCCACCCAGGGTTTGGGTTATTCCGAGAGCCACGTCAAGCGATATGTAGGTAGTTCCACAGATGAAAGCGACAACGAATATGTAAAATGGCTGCGGAAGAAAGCAAGTTAGATAACGTTGCTGTTGAACTCATGGACGAACAATGAGGCTACTTGGAGTTCCGTCCTCCACAATTTGCATGGCTACAACGGCGTTGGCCAGCAACGCCCAGAAAAGGGCAGCAACGAGGGCAGCGTGGATAGCCGTTAATACAACAAGTGCCGTTGAACCTTGTTCCAGGAACGATCCAGTCGTGAGCAGTTGGAATGGCAGAGTAAGAAGGTACATGAACAGTAATGAACGAAACTCAACGCGGCCTGCAGCGGTCTTTCAACATAGATGAAGGAGTATAAAGTTTATGTTACGCACCAACCGCTGCTTTCCGACGATTACATAGAAAAATGAGGAGAGCGATAAAGAGGATACTTGCGCTGCATACGGCGATATTGGCAACGTTCCCTACCGATCCATTGCTCCCTACCCGAGGTATTCCGCACTGTGGATTGACTCCGACGGGGGCCGAAACGATATTGGTGGATAGACCTGTCAGGGACTGGGGGGATAGCCGGAGGAGCTGGTAACAGGAAGTGAGAACAAGGACGGACTGACAGGGGAGGAAAGACCTGGCGATAGAAAAGATTACACCATGGATAACTCGGGGTGTATGAACAAAGCGGTTGAAAATCTCCAAAGCGCGTCATGGTATATGATCGCTAGAGATGTGAGGTCGTGGCAGGTCGTAAGGGATGTGAGAATCCGGCGACGAGACGGGAGAAATTTTCGGATCAAATATGTAAAAGTCATGAGTAAGGTTGAGAGGATGCCTCGTGTTGGAGCAGCATGCACTTACGTCCAGCCAAGTCAGGAGACGCACGGCAGCATGCACTGGGAGTTGAAACGTTGACCGCAAAACTCGTTTGTACAACAATCAGCAGCCGACCATGGCAACACGTGGCGATCACTTGTTTGTTCAAACATCCCATGATACATGAATCTGATGCATGATGAATTGATCACCCTTGCGAACCTATGGAACTTCAACATATTGCTACAAACCACTGTGACGACATCATCATACCACTCAGTTGGGGTCTATCCTTGTTAGTCCTGTTTTGGTAAGGTATACAAGAACTGACTAAATTGGCCATAGGAATGTTGTCACTTATGCATCCTTTAGAACTTCGATCTACTAGTTGCTTGGCGCAATGACAGGAATCATCGTGATTGCTTGTATCGGTGAGAAGCCTGGAAGTCCACATCATTAGAATCTTCCCTCAACTTCCAGAAAGGGTTAACTGTTTCCACATTCCGCAAGAGTAAATTTACCAGACATATTCGTCATTTTACGGCTCCGAAAACATAAAGCTGAAGAGTTTTGCTCTTAAACTTGTCTCGGAACTTGCTTGTCCATTTATACTATAGAGCATAGCAAAAGGGGCAAGATAAACTTCAAAGATCCAGATCGTCTGCGCCAAATAGGTGTACGATCACTTTTTTATTGCAACGCATCGACTGGGTGTTGCCTTCGCCGTCTTCTAGTCCGTCACGGGGAGAGACATTCGAAGCATATAACCATATTCTTGGCCGTTTGCTGGCGCGATCAGTGGGACGGAAACGGGCGAGGGAGGTCTACGTCGGACAACCAAAGTACGCAACAATGAAGTGACCGTCGACCCACAGAGTTGAATAAAGGCACCGTTACGACCTTCCGCGGCCATCTCATTAAGCTCCCAAAAGCCATATGGCACCCAAGTATCCGCTCTCCATCCCTACACTTCCCGTGACAAGTATGGAAGGTACGAGCGACTGATGTCCTCTTGATGCTAGTTTGGTGATTAGAATATAAGCCGACACCTGCTGACGACGAAGATTTAGAGGGGTGTGAGGGAGAGGAAAAGATGGCTGGTGGACGACAGTGGATTTTAAGGCTGGGGTGCGAAGACAGGTCGATATCTCAAGACAACCTCGACAAGCAAGAAATACTAAAAAGGACGAAGCGCATATGGATACCCGTCTTAGAGATGAAGAATCTGCCCTAGCTCATGGAATCCATGACCAAAAAGGTCCAAAAGGACGCAGAGGACGCACTTCTCTCCTTTACTTTTCAGTGATTACTTCACCGTCTTGTTCGTCACACAAAGGCGCGTTTCCTTCCCAGGACCTCATGGTCAAACAAAAGGCACGCCAAGCTTTTGTGAACTTCAAGCTGGCCATACGTTCTAATATCTATGCAGAAGATATATCGCTATAGGACAACGTCCCATGAAAAGTTGAACGAAATCCTATCGACCTCAGATTGCCTTTTTTCCCGAAGTGCGATTATCCTGTCATGCATGCTGACGCGCCAGGCTTTCTCTTTTGCTGGGCAGTTGCGTGCGAGCTCGGAATAAATTTCGCAAAGGAGGCAGGGCATTGGGAAGGCAGCGGCTCGAGTTGTAAAGAGTTCGGGCATCGCTTATGACTTTGGTTATCCAAATGACAATGTCCTGCATGTTCAGATTGTCCCAAGGTCCCTCGTGTGCCGAGTATCAACACTTGAAGGAATGATATTTTAAAGCGTGGGGGTCAAACAAAGTTGGTGGCGACGCTTCCGAAATCGGGCTCGGTCGTCAGTATTATATAAAAATTTCACTGGTTGAAAAGGCGTTTAAACCTGTTTATGAGCCCGTTTAAATTTCAACCGGACCCTAAAAGAGACCCAATAGAGTGCGCAATGGACAAAGAGGCGATGAGCAGGAACAAACAGTAGGGGCTCTAAACACGATGCAAGAATCAGAAGAATTACAGCAGTAGGGTGGGTCATAAACCCACCACATGACCGACGAACTCATTGCCCAACATAGCTCAGTCTCACATCAAGGGTTGAGCTTGAGCACGTAGTGAAGGAAGAGGTATAATGGCAAACGCAGGAAGGAGAGGAAAGGCATGTTAACGCAAATGCTCGACGCCCTTACCATGTACTTGGTAGTGGTAAGAGATAAAAGAAGGGTGACATTCGAAGGGAGAATAGAGTGTAGACTATTGATTAAAGAGGTTTTGCGATTTGATGCATGGTGCCATATAAGCAACTTGTCGATAAGAGGATTGGCTTCTCAAAGTTGGAGTTGGCTCATTTGCTCAGCTTCTCGTATCGAATTATCACGATCTAGGGATAAAGTCTCTTTGACACTTTGCCTTCATGCTCGAAGGTATGATTCACGGTTATTCAAGACAAGAACATGGTGAGTCAGCAGGGTTCACGTCTCATCTCGCGTTTTTCTGAAGTCCGTCAGATATTTACGGACAAGACTAGCGTTTTATATGCTACTCAGCGCCTAGGACAAGGACCCAAACTATGAACGTGATGTGCCAGTTGATGAGGGCGGTGGCGGGGGCGTAGTCAATGGATACTCTTCACGGGCTTGAGACAGCAACTTTTCCAATCCTTTCTGTTTTACAGCGCCCTGCGACAGTAGATCATGCGTACACTAGTCTTCAAACAATAACCGATAACGTACCTGTACGCACTGCTTGTATTGCTCCCAGATTTGGCCGCACTTTGCATTAAATTCGTCAGCCTTTGCTTTAGAATATGCAGCGCGTTCCTCTGCGGAGACACCGGCTGCTACAGCGGGCTCCAAGTAGCCCTCGAACCATGAATTGAAGCACGAATCGTACTTGTGCTTGAGTGGGGTGCATGCCGAGGAGAGGCTGTCCGCCATGAGAAACGGCGTTCTCACGGATTCAGCACCGACGGCCTCATGGTCAAATAGGGCCAAATAGCATCATGGATATGCAAAGCCGT
Organism: Amanita fuliginea; assembly: GCA_023014435.1. Taxonomy (NCBI): domain Eukaryota; kingdom Fungi; phylum Basidiomycota; class Agaricomycetes; order Agaricales; family Amanitaceae; genus Amanita; species Amanita fuliginea. The sequence continues at coordinate 12,382 of JAEBUQ010000011.1, read as the reverse complement.
TGGCGTCGCCTTTTGCTGTAAATGACTCTGCCACTCCCCCACCCTCCTCTCCTCCGCATCACAACTTTCGGCCATCGCAACGGGCCTCTCGTACCCACTCCAGGTTTACTCTTTGATCTCCGCGGGCTTCCCAATCCTCCAAAAGAGCTTCGTTCAGAGGCACGGCGCACAGGCGAACTCCAACACATGCAGGACTGGCTCCTCTCACTCGAAACTGTTCGATTGCAGTTCCAGAACATTAGAACAGATATACTCCGATCTATTCGGCAAGCTGAGCAGGGCGGAGTCACCGTTGTAGATGTCGGGCTTGGGTGTAACCAGGGACGGAACCGCAGTGTAACTATTGCTGAGGCTCTCGCCACACTGGGCTGGAACAACTGGCGGGTTGAAGTCCAACATAGAGACCGATGCCTACGTCATGTCGGGAAAGACTGCCCATCTGCCCCAATATCACCATCACGCAAGCGTACGTTTTTCTTCTCAACGTTGGCTAAGTTGGTAACTGGAACATACGACCACAGCGTCGTTTTCATTTTCGGACATCTCTTCCTGACGTCTCCTTTGTGTATCATGTTTTATTACAAGTAAGTCTTATATCCGACCTGTTTTCAACGCTAATACAGTCGTATAGTAGATCCTAGACTGCATATGACTACGCTAGACGTATTTAATCACGGCGTTGATTTCTTTGCATGTCATTTATGTGGCAAAATGTCTGCTGTAAAGCAATTAGACCTACAATCGCATATCCATTTTCCTTCCATAATGTCTCCCACCCTGTTGTCAGGATATGTCAGCAAGCGTATGTTATTCCATTTCATGCTTATTGTACGCTTACACCGTCTAGCACACATTAGGTAGCGATAATCTGCCCTGTCCTTTACCCCTGAAGTATGCCCATATTGGTATATTATCAGATCGTGGAAAACGCTTCCCGAACACTCCGGACCCCTGTAGGGTTTAACGATCGGAAACTTCCACGGACGAATGCCATGCGTGTACGATTTCCGAGGGCGATGACGAACACTGGCCGCCGCGAGCATCAACATTGCCAATTCTTTGATTGGATCTCTCGTGTCTATGGTTGCAAGTTGCAAACGCCGTCAGGCAGGCATCATGCTCGGTCCCGAGATCCTCAATCATCTCGTGCCATTGTTTGATATCAGAGGCAACTATGTATATGTCAATTCCAAGTTAGGTGTACACGCATTTTATTTGACACACGTTCCAAACACGCGGGAATTTGGCAGGGTCAAGCTATCCACAGCGGTTTGCCACAATATGGGCATATCCTCCGAGGGTGAAGGCAACCCATCTGCACACGCTTCTCATGCATTGAGAAAACTCACATCAAAGCCCGAATGCATGACGTGTATTGAAACAAAGAAAATTGCCACAATAGCATCTGGCAGGAAAATGTCAGTTTCTGCTTTGGCCATTTTGGCTTTGGCTTGCCACCTTTTTCCGGCTTTGACTTTCCATCCAAATTTTTTAGTTTTGACTTTACGCGTGCACCGTTCTGGCTGCTAACTGTCACATCACTCTCGACCGGCATGCTTCAATGGTGCATTGTCGTTCTGGACTGCCCACGCCTTAGCCCAGCTGCACGCACTCCAACACCAGCTCCACCCAAACCAGCCACAACACCATGCTGCTGCTACCGCTGGTCGTAATGCATGGAACGCAGGGAGACTCGGAGAGGTGTGGATGACGTTGATAGTCCATCTGTCGTTGTCCTGCGAGTAAATGCAACGTTGGCGTGGCGTTAAAAATGGTGACTGTCCTGTCGAGGGAGATTCTTTTGAGTGCGCGCACCATGCTAAGTAGCTCGGCTTCTGACTTGACCTTGATCGCTTGGGAAATATCACCGCCGAGGGTGAGATCGGTAGATGGGAGCTTCTTCAGCGTCCACCGTGGTTCCTGGCGGAACGCCTGGACGACCAAATCGTGGTTCTTTTCCTAAACCATCAGTATACCAGCACCGCCCCCATCAGCGACAACTGAATGTCGCTCGACAAAGCGCGTACCCTCGCAAAAAAGCTGGTTCACAACTTCACATTCATAATATCTTCATCTTGCGCAGTAGGCACTGACAAACACCTGATACGGCGCATGAAAGCGCATGATTGACACACCGTGGCGATCCCAACGTATGAGGACTCGTCAGCTTCCGCATACATATATGTAACACGCAGACCTTGTTCTCGCAATTAGTTGGACAAGCTTGGGCCTCTTCAACGCATCAATATCTCGAAAGAGTCATCGGCTCGACCTACTGACATGCTGGGCACGTGGCTGGCCTGCGTACTTACTCTGAACCATATGAGACAATGGTGACAGCACGGCCGTGATATTTATCTCACACGAGTGGTGCATGACGAGGGGGGAGTCGAAGACCGGCTGAATCTGGAGGGGCGAGATGGCGAAATCAACAAAACTTCCCCGCCTGGTAACGTGGCTATGCTCGTTTGCAAGTGCTAGCTTCCGCCAGAGTCTTCACAGCTATTCCAGCAGCTGTCGTTGCCATCCCCTGGAACAGTTTGCAAACTGCTAAGTGGTTTGAGTCACATGATTAATGGATCGCTTCCATTTTTGGCTGTCCTCTTTTAGCGCAGACCATCGAACGCAACCATATGTCTAGTCAGTTGAACATGTCATCACAGGGTCATAAACGCAAAAGGAGTATCGAAGAGACCCCCGTTAATCTGAGCAAGATGCGGATGGCGGTTAAAGCTTTTGAATCGCTAAGGGAGGAGTTGGAAGATATTGTGGAATTAGAAAGCGCACTGCACGGCGTAAAGGAGCATCTCGATGCTCTTGGAAACATTCTTACCAACGCAAAGAAGCCGGTATGTGTTTAATTGGTGGATCCGGCCGATTTAATCTGATTCCCACCAGAAATTTAGCTTCTCCACCATCTCTGCACGGGATCTCGTGGATCTCGGTATAGCCCGCGGTAAGCTATCCTTTGACGACCATGTGGTGGTCGACCGCCTCGCCAAGAGGATGAAAGATGATACGTTCAGAACAGCATGTGATGTCGTGTCACAAGAGATGAACGATATCTACGAGCACGTCAATATGCAGGTGGGTTGGGCTACCTTAGTGACCTTTACCCTGCTAACGTGCTAATGTATTCCGCTGCACAGTATGAAGCGGGAGCTCGAATGATTCTTGATACCGTGCTCAAGGGCCTGTGGAAGCTTTCTGATCACCGTCAGACTCTGAATAGGGAAATAGTGTCTGTCCTGCCTGAATTCAGGTTCCCTAAAGAAGGGGTACGAATTGTTAATGGATCTACCGGGTGTGAAATGTGGTTGACGGGGAGTACGGACTATTGCATTACGTGCTACCCGGACGTCAAACAAAACAAAGGTCCAGTTTTTCCATGTTTGATGGTCAAAATTAACGTTCACTTCCAAATAGAATTCATGCTTACGTTGGCTTCTTCAGCCATTGAGGAGGAGATGAGATTTACCCTCAATGTAGCGAAGGAGCAGATGTTCCTGATGGAGGCGAAGCGTGTTGATGGTCAGCGTATGTCGGATAACATTCCGGAAGCTATTAGTCAAGCCGTGGCTCTAAGTCAGTTTCTTGAGTATGTTCCCCCATTATTCTATGTCCCCACCCTTACGAGATCATATATATTAGCCTCAAGGAGATGCGGTTTATTTTGGCAGATGGCATATCGTGGATATTTTTCATTCTCCGCGGATCAGTTTGCTACCGATCGGCTGCGATAGAGGTGCCAAAGAATGCCATAGGAGGGACATTACCTCGAATCTTATTTTTAATGAGTGAATGGGTGAGTTTTCTCCCGATAATCCAACAGTTTTGCTCAACGGCTCTCTATAGTTACATCCATCTATGGATAGGCTGTATGAATTAGAGAATTAGACTACAATGCCTACTAATCTCTTGGCCCATATTGGGTAACTTGCCCATATATGGAGCTGTGCCTGGCCACATGCCTGCATTGTACATGGAGTGTGCCAACTATATTTGGATGTTGTCCATATATGGGTCAGTTCCCACAGCACTTCGACACATGTTGTATGGCTGTGGGAGCGCCAACAGCCCATATTTGGATGTCCTCCATATATGGGTTGGTAAATACCACCTGATCAGTCCATTGATTGGTGCTAATTAGCATGGGACTCATTTCCCCTGTCCCTTTCTTGTTAGCATCATTTTTGTACTTGTCCCTTAGGGTTGAGGAGCGGCGGCCGAAGGTCGCCGCGACGAGTGGTGTCGAGTGTAAGAACCAAGAGGCAACTTGTGACCACCGATGATGGTGGTGCAGAGACAAGTTTCGCTAAGGCTCTTCAGGCCTCTTGAGCGACTTATATACCTAAGTATCTTATTTGAGAAGGGTTTAGGGTTTAGGGTCGAGGAGCGGCGGCCGAAGGTCGCCGCGACGAGTGGTGTCGAGTGTAAGAACCAAGAGGCAACTAGACCACCAGAGTGTGGTGGTTTGAGACTAGTTTCGCTAAGGCTCTTCAGGCCTCTTGAGCGACTTATATACCTTGCTGAGCTGAGTTTGAATGCAAACCGATATCCCGGCTCAACTGGATTTGGCTAAATTGCTGTTGTGCTGGCAGTGCATGTGAGTAAACGGAACTCATGGGCGCTCTTGGGCGTCATGAGTGTGGGAACGATCACTTAGCGACAATAGAAATCCGGTCCGATGGTACAACGGGCCGGTACTTACTACCAGTACACGCTTGTCAAGTCATGTGAACTTGCAATGTATCCTAATGGGGCATTAGCTCCATTGGGATGCTGACTCACCAAGTCTGGGACTCCGATCTAGGCCCTTGGGCCTAGATCGCAGCATGTGACTTGGAAGTCACGAGACATCTTGGGGCACGTGACGGCCCGGGCCGGACCAAGACTGCCGGTTACCGGGCACGTGACCAAGGGGTCTACAAGTGTGTCAGCCTACCTATGGTAGGGTTCCTTAGGGTTTCTAAGGCACAAGAGAAATGTTATTAGCATATTTTGTTCGACTATGGCTGGGTATACAGCTATATGGAAATAACTCACGGGTTTAGGGTTTAGGAGCGGCGGCCGAAGGTCGCCGCGACGAGTGGTGTCGAGTGTAAGAACCAAGAGGCAACTAGACCACCAGAGTGTGGTGGTTTGAGACTAGTTTCGCTAAGGCTCTTCAGGCCTCTTGAGCGACTTATATACCTGGCTGAGCTGAGTTTGAATACAAACCGGTGTCCCGGCTCAACTGGATTTGGCTAAATTGCTGTTGTGTTGGCAGTGCATGGGCGTCGACACAGCACATGGGCGCTCTTGGGCGCTATGACTGTGAGAACGGTCCCTTAGCGACAATAGAGACCCGGTCCGATGGTACTTCGGACCGGTACTTACTACCAATACACGGTTGTCAAGTCATGTGAACTTGCAATGTATCCTAATGGGGTATTAGCTCCATTAAGATGCTGACTCACCAAGTCTGGGACTCCGATCTAGGCCCTTGGGCCTAGATCGCAGCACGTGACCTGGAAGTCATGAGACGTCTTGAAACACGTGACGGCCCGGTCCGGACCAAGACTGCCGGTAACCGGGCACGTGACCAAGGTGTCTACAATCGTGTTAGCCTACCTTAAGTAGGGTTCTTTAGGGTTTCTAAAGCACAACAGAAATATTATTAGTATAATTTTTTCAACTTTGGCTGGGTATACAGCTAAATGGAAATAACTCACGGGTTTAGGGTTTAGGGAACGCTATACAACGTGTATCCTATCCGAAAACGGAAAACCTGTTAACCGTCCGCTTGGCGGATGAGTTCAAAGTTTACTAAAATCGCAATTTAGTCAAATTTCACCAAAGACAATGGAATACTCAAGGATGATTATAACAGCGACGGCGATTAGACACTAGTGTCTCGCTGTTTTCCCTTGTTGTCAACTTTACGGGCAAATCTAGTTATTAAACCTGGCGGTGCCGCGGGGCCGATAGGGACATCGGAGATGCCTTTTCGACCCCACGCAGATTTTACTCTAGCAACTGCTGGATCTTCCACCCTAGGGCGAACAGACAGTCTAGACTCACCTGTTGGTGCTTCCAGAGCGTGACGTTTGACGCCACGGCTAGAGCCCTCCCCCAAATCAGACACTCTGTGGTCTGACGGCATTTCAATTGGGTTAAACTCATCCCAAAATCCCTCGTGCGGGAGTTGGGACTCCTGAGTAAGATCAGGCCTATAACTAGTTAGATCATCAAACAGATCTTGGTCCATACTGGTTAATACCATGCGTTTCCATACATTAGTTAGGTCAAAAAGGTTGCGCGTACGCTTCCTAGACACTAACCATCTAGCTCGCATCAACGAATTTAGTTTTGTTACATCAAGAAGTACCTTTCCCTCTGTTCGCCCTACTCGGTCGCCCTTGCGGGTAACGACTGTTTCGGGAAAATGAGCAGAAAAGCCTGTGTCTTCAAGTAAGTTCATTTTTCCAAGATCCCCGGTATCTCGAAAGTATGGCGCGGGGATCTTATCGTCAGCCCAATTCTCCATGTGCTGGCGCCACGTTGATACAATGGTATCACCAAATTCTTTGGCATTAAAATAATTAAGTACGGGATTAAATTCAGACTTGAGTACGACAAAAGTGTCCTTCTCCCTATCTGCCACTAAGTGTGGCGGATTCTGTCTCTTTTCCCAGATGTCAAGTACTTTTCCTCTGGTCCAAGACTTGATTAATCCCTCCGGATAACCTCTTGCGATGTATAAGCCCTGTAACTCATATATCGCTTCATTGTATAACTCGCGAGAGCTGCAAAGAGAGGCCATTCTAGACATTTCACCGATAAAGGTTCCGCGTTTTACGTCAAACGGATGATGAGATGCCCAACTTATTCTTTCAAGGTGGTTGCGTGCCTTCCGGTACGGTTTAAAATGAATGCATTCAGGGTCCCGAGGGTCCTTAAATACATGCACATCCAAAAACGGACAAACCGTCAAAGACGCAGACCATGTTATTTCACATCCGACGAACGACACTGTAGTTGTAATTAACTCTAGAGCCTCCTGTTCTGAGGGAGCTTCTACTAAAGCAAAGATATCATCGATATACCGTTTATAGTATTTTAACCACGGTTTATTTAGGACTTGGCCTTGATTGACCTCAAAATGACTTGCATATAAATTAGTGAGGTCTGGGGAGTCTGCAACCCCCATTGCTAAACCTCGCATTTGCAAATAATATTGCCCATTGAATTGTGAAATCAATTTAGAGTTTCCGGCGCCAAGTGCAACGCCAAGGAGTACCCAAAAATCATGGTCTGCACCATGTTCGTTATGAAGGGGAACTACTCCAGAACTTGTGTAGAATGTATGCGCTTGCTGGTAAGCAATTTCGCAAGCATTTAGTGCTGGCACGTTGGGATAAAAGGCAACAACGTCACCTGTCACAAGCCACAAGGTGGATGGCTTAGAAACTCTAATCTTCTCAAGATCTGTGCAAAACTGACGAGAGGATTGCAGTATAACCGGAGATCTTTCGATCAACGGCTTGAGGACTTTCGAAACAAATTTAGCTGCCGGATTTTGTATGGCGCTATGACAGGGGATAATGGGACGCATGCCTGTAGGCGTTTTATGGATTTTTGGGATTCCATGAAACGCAGGAACATGATGTCGTCCTCCCTGTTTAGTAATCTTAGACCGGAAGAATCCGGGCAGTTGTGTTGCGGCTGGCCAAATCCCGACTAGGGTCGTAGCTATAGTGGCCAACTCTTTAGGGTTTAGGGTCGAGGAGCGGCGGCCGAAGGTCGCCGCGACGAGTGGTGTCGAGTGTAAGAACCAAGAGGCAACTAGACCACCAGAGTGTGGTGGTTTGAGACTAGTTTCGCTAAGGCTCTTCAGGCCTCTTGAGCGACTTATATACCTTGCTGAGCTGAGTTTGAATACAAACCGGTGTCCCGGCTCAACTGGATTTGGCTAAATTGCTGTTGTGTTGGCAATGCATGGGCGTCGACACAGCACATGGGCGCTCTTGGGCGCTATGACTGTGAGAACGGATCCTTAACGACAATAGAAATCCGGTCCGATGGTGCTTCGGGCCGGTACTTACTACCAATACACGGATGTCAAGTCATGTGAACTTGCAATGTATCCTAATGGGGTATTAGCTCCATTAGGATGCTGACTCACCAAGCCTGGGACTCCGATCTAGGCCCTTGGGCCTAGATCGCAGCACGTGACCTGGAAGTCATGAGACATCTTGAAACACGTGACGGCCCGGTCCGGACCAAGACTGCCGGTAACCGGGCACGTGACCAAGGTGTCTACAATCGTGTTAGCCTACCATAAGTAGGGTTTAGGGTGGGCGAGTCGCCGACGAAGTTGGCGACGAGGCGGGCGACGTTGAAGAGTCGAAGAGAAAACTTGTAACCGCTGTGGTGGCGGTTGTGGATCAAGTTTCGCTAGAGCTCATCAGTTCTCTCATGCGACTTATATACCTTGCAGAGCTGGGTTTGAATTCAAACCGATATCCCGGCTCCACTGAATTTGGCGAAATTGCTGTTGTGTTGGCAGTGCGTGGGAGGCATCGATACCCCAGACACTCATGGGCGCTGGGGGCTGGATGACCGTTGCCACGTAGCGACATCGGAACTCGGTCCGGAAACACTCCGGGCCGGGGCCTACTACCAAACGCGGTTGCTGTGCCATGTGAACACACAATGATTCCTAAAAGGGTATTAACTCCAATGGGATACTGACATAAGCACACCTGGACTCGCCTAGGCCCCTTGGGGCCTAGGCATGAACATGTGACCTATGTCACGCGATCTAGACAAACACGTGACGGCCCGGTCGGCACCATGACTTGCCGGTTCCGGGCACGTGACTGTCAGTTCGGCAACCACGGGACCTACATTTAGGGCCGTTAGGGTTTACTAACATCACAACAGAAATATTATTAGTATGTTTTGTTCATTATTCGCCGGGTATACGGCAGAATGGATTACTCACGGGTTTAGGGTTTAGGGAACGCTTTACAGCTGTGTTATGGCCCTACATCTAAAACCGCTAACGGTCCGCTAACCGATTGAGTTAAATAATTACTAAAAACGCAATTAGCCAAATTTTTACAAAGGACAATGAATACTGGATGATTATAACAACGCCGGCGTGAGAATCAAGTCTCGCGTTGTTTTCCCTTGTTGTCAACTTTTCGGACAAATCTTGTTATTAGGCCTGGCGGCGCTGCGGGACCTATAGTAACGTCAGAGACGCCACCGCGGCCCCACGCAGACTGTGTTCTGGCGACCGTGGGTTCTTCCGATCTGACTGTACTAGAACTTGAAGCCGCAGCAACGAGTCTTTCCAGTCGAGACCGAACCTGTGGTCTAGACTCACCTTCCGGTGCTTCCAGAGCGTGACGCTTAACGCCACGGCCAGATGTCTCCCTCAAGATAGGGTCTTTGTGCCCTGACAGAGCTTCCTCTTGATAAAGGTCATTCCCAGAGTGTTCAAAATCCGGGTAACCAAGGTCAGGTCTATACGAGATTAGATCATCGAATATATCAGTATTCATACTGGTGAGAACCATGCGCTTCCATACATTAGTAAGATCGAACAGATTGCGTGTTCGCTTTCTGCTGATCAACCAACGCGCTCGCATCAACGAATTAAGTTTTGTAACATCAAGAAGGACTTTCCCGCCTTCCGCCCCTCGGGTTGCACCCTTTCGAGTAACAACATCCTCAGAGAAGTGCGCAGAGAAGCCCGTATCTTCAAGTAACGTTAACTTACTAAGTTCCTCCGTATCTGTAAAGTATGGCGAAGGAATCTTATCGTCAGCCCAGGACTCCATGTGCTGGCGCCTCGTTGATACAATGGTATCACCAAGTTCTTTTGCATTGAAATAATTCAGTACGGGATTAAATTCCGACTTGAGGACGACAAAAGTCGCCTTCTCCCTGTCCCCCAACTGTATTGGTGGACTCTGTCTCTTTTCCCAGATGTCGAGTGCTTTGCCTCGAGTCCAAGAGAGTAATAATCCCTTCGGATAACCACGTGCTATATATAATCCCTGTAAATCATATACTGCATCATTGTATAACTCGCGAGAGCTACAAAGGCTGGCTATTCTAGACATCTCACCAAGATAAGTTCCTCTTTTAACGTCATGAGGATGGTGAGAAATCCAACTAATTCTTTCTAAATGGTTCCGTGCCTTCCGGTACGGTTTGAAATGAATGCGTTCAGGGTCCCGAGGGTCCTTGAACACATGCACATCCAAAAATGGACAAACCGTCAAATCGGCGGACCATGTTATTTCACATCCGACGAAAGATACTGTTTCCTTCATCCTTGCAAGCGCTTCATATTCAGAAGATGCTTCTACTAAGGCAAAGATGTCGTCGATATACCGTTTATAATATTTTAACCACGGTTTATTTAAAACTTGGCCTTGATCAACTTCAAAAGAATGAGCGTACAAGTTCGCAATATCTGGCGAATCGGCAACTCCCATTGCCAAACCTCGTTTTTGCAAATAATATTTGCCATTAAATTGTGAAACCAATTTAGAATTTCCTGCACCGAGTGCAGTACCGAATAAAGTCCAAAAATCATCGTCAGCATCAGGATCTGACATTATTCCTGAATTTGTGTAGAATGCAAATGCTTGGTTAAAAACATTAATGCAAGCGGCTTCAGCTGGCACGTTCGGATAAAAGGCGACGACGTCACCTGAAACCATCCACAAATTCCTCGGATTGGAAACTCTAATCTTCTCAAGATCGTTACAAAATTGACGAGAACTTTGTAATATCACTGGTGACTGCTGCACCAATGGCTTGAGGACTTTCGAAACAAATTTAGCTGCCGGATTTTGTACGGCACTGTGACAAGGTATAATGGGCCTCATACCCGTGGGATTTTTATGGATTTTTGGAATACCATGAAATCGTGGGATTATGTGGCGTTGCCCTTGTCCAGTAATCTTACTCCGGAAGAATCCGGGCAGCTGTGCTGCGGCTGGCCATCTCCCAATAAGGGTCATCGCCCCGTTGGCCAGCTCCTCCATTCGGGAGCACTTTTCGGAAAGAATTTCGTTTACTAGCTGAATTCCAATCTCCTGATAATCCTCTGGATTGGAAAGTAAACGTTCACATTGACTATTGTACCATCCTCGTTCGGAAATAGCCGTTCCTAAGTTTTTGTCAGTTCCTGTAACAATATAATTATTGCGTAATAAGAAACTTCGTATAGACGAGATTCTGGGTGCTAACGAGTCTCGCACCCGCTTCTCAGACGGTTCAAGAAAGTCATACCCTTCTGTTTTCACTTCATTGGTACGCTTAGAGATCGCATTAAAGACAAGTCTCTCGCCCGCCTGGAAACCCGCCTCAATATAGGCTAGTCGGAAGTCGCAGGTTGGTGTATCCTGATCGACTTCGTAATCCGGGTCAAAGTCATTATCAATTTTATCATTCGACTCAAAGAGGTATTTGAGTCGCCACCGTATTCTATCACAGAAATTATCATACGCTGCCTGTAGTTTATAATGGGCAAACGGAAACGGTTGCAAGTAGGTGTTTAAGACCTGTACTTAAATGAATTTGGACATGAAGCGGTACGCTGACTCCCGTACTGAGATGAACGTGGTAACGGAACTTAGCAGCCTCCAAGACATCTAGAGGTGTGCGCATTACTACGTGTTCAGCGGCTGTGAATGGTTCTATCTCACAGAACCAATCTGGGTATGTATTAGGCGAATTCCACTTAAAATGTTTTTCACATAATAATTGATGGCGTTTTCCAAACTCATAGTATTCTGATGAGTCATCACCCAGTGCGCAAAGACAAAACGAATTTTTTTGAGATATGAGGGACCTAAAGTCCCGGTGCGACACATTGTCCAATAAGATATTTATACGGCACGAAGAATTATCTAATTTTTCTTCGTGCGTTCCTTCCCCTTGCCCTTTCCTTTGCCACGCTGCGCTCCGTCGACCTCCATCGCGTTGCCGCGTTTGGATTTCTTGTCCTGGCGCTTCTTCCTGGACGCGGCTGCCTTGGCGGCGTGTTTTTCTTGTCGTTGGTCTTGCCGCCCTTCTTGCCCTTGGACGACGACGCTTTCGCGTTGTTGCCCGTAGTGGCGGGAGGCTTCGACTAATAAACCGAATAACTCAGTAGTGGTTCGTGAGTTTTCAGGGGGGGATGGACTTACCGAATGAAGCTTCTTGAGCTTCGGAGACCGCTTTCGCGACCCGCCTTATCCACGAGCTTACCCATGGTACCGGATGGACCGGCGTCCTTATCTACGTCCATGGACTCTGCGGCGGCGCGTACTTCCTTCTTCTTCTTTTCCTTCTCCTGAATCACATGACTTTTGGAGTCGGCGATGAGACGTGC